>OX276353.1:2664098-5315697 GCA_946251885.1 Cosmia pyralina
ATATTGAAGAATAATTGCATTTTCAATTATGATTTTAATGCATACGCAGATATCTACTTCTATTTATAGCATTTAAAAGAGCAGAGAGCGATAAGTAATTGAATACATCTTTAATTTGTTTTGATACGTTGTTGTTTAGATAGTTTTATATAAAACTAGATGTGCCCCGCGCCTGTGCCCGCATTTTCACCCGCGTAGAAGTACCCTATGTGTTAATCCAGGGTATAAGCTATCTACGTACCAAATTTCATCCAAATCGGTCCAACCGTTTGAGCGTGAAGAAGTAACAAACATACAAACACACCTACACACACAAACACACCCCCACTCTCAAACTTTCGCCTTTATAATATTAGTGTGATAGGTAATTTTTACAGACTGACCAAAATGATGTAATAAAATTAAGGTAAAGAGCTTATACACATACATATATACATGTGGGAGTGGTAGGGCAAATAAAATTCAGCAGATATTTAGATAATACTATATTATTTCAAATATATAAAAATAAATGTAGTAGGAAAAAACACAACTGACTTTCATCTTGGTTCTGCCAAAAAAAAAAAACAACAAACAAATTCTGCTAAATATTCCAAAGTCAAAAAGTAAAGCAGATTTATAAAGTTTTCTATTCATTTACTTTTTATTTTTTTACTATTATTTTATTTATTTTATTTTTTACTATTACTATTCTATTAATTTACTATATCTACCAAAATAAAGTTTTCTGTTCATTTTCTACAAGAAGGCGTAAGTTTATGTATGTACATACATAAACTTACGTCTTCGAATTATCTTAATTTGATTTTAATTTACTGTATAACGATGGTACCTACCTAATATACTGCAATTATATGTTTTCTCATACTGTTTCTTGTCTCACTATGCATATACAAGTACAAAAAGAAAAAGTACATAAGAAATCCATCACATGTTTGGCGTGATTAAATAGAGAGAAGAAAAACACTCACAGAAAACATTGAAATGACATTCGCTTTTCTGTCGCTAAAAATTCAAATTAATCAGTCCAATTTTATGTGTCAGTCGTTTTTCCAAACAAAATAATAGTGCAGCAAATGTTGTAATTGCACAACGACTGTTTTTCTACATGCATAGGTACTGTTTACCTCTACTCTTTTACTTTTGTACTTTATCCTGTCCCTCCGTTCGCTATTCGCTTGCACCACACACCTCAAGGATAAACTACTATGGCAGAATTGATGGCAAAATGCAACAGCCATTAACTCGGCAATAGCTTTCCTTCGCTATTGAATGATAACAAAATACTCCGGACACTTGATGCTTTTTTTTCTACTCTATAGGACTTATGGTTTCATGTTACTTAAATATGTCATTTTTAAGGTTCCGTACCCAAAAGGGTAAAACGGGACCCTATTACTAAGACTCCACTGAACGTCCGTTTGTCACCAGGCTGTATCTCATGAACCGTGATAGCTGACAGTTCAAATTTTCACATTATGATGTATTTCTGTTGCCGCTATAACAACAAATACTAAAAAACAGAATATAATAAATATTTAAGGAGGCTCCCATACAACAAACGTGATTTTTTGGCTCGTTTTTGCTCGATATTGATAACGGCAACAGGTAGACGCTTGAAATATTCACTGATTATTTATAATTATATATTAACTTTAAAAATAAATAATTAAATTAAAATAAAACAAATATTTAAGGGGCTACCATACAACAAACATGATTTTTTTATTTATTTGCCGTTTTTATAGAAAATCGTACGGAATCCTTCGTGCGCGAGTCCGACTCACACTTCGACGGTTTTTGTAATGCCTGTAGATCTGTATCGCTTTGTCAGTATTTTCAACATTTGAGCTAGCGTCAGTTATATTGATTTTGAAATCAAAGTAGACTATTGAAATAATTCGATTTCAATCGTTGAAAGGCGAAATAGTTGAACAGCATTGCTAGATTTTGATGGATTTAAAAGAACATCAAATCTTTGCTTTTACGGCACTTCTTCATTCAATCTACACACATACCTAAGCATATACACTAACGATAGTGGTTAAGATGACAATCCTAACCAGGAAATAACTGCGTTATGCACAACAACACACACACACACACACACACACACACACACACACACACACACACGCACACGCACGCACACAACACACAACACACACATTGTTCTTACATGGTTAAGAACAATTGAAATCTATAAAAATAGATCAACTTTCCCCTAAGAAACATAGAAGGGGCATAAAAAACGTTTCAGCCCTCAAGTGTTTAAATAAAAAGGATTTTAATAGGTCCCAAAGTAATTTCCCTTCAATCATAAGTAAAAAGAAATCAATTTTCTTTTTCTATACGTTGGGGACTGGACCCAAAATCTATACTTAAGTTGAGAAACAATATTGAGAATTCTCTTAGGGCCTGAAGATTATATTTTGTTTTTAAGAAAACTGCCAATTTATGATGTTAAGGATTATAATATTGGTTTAAAATTGAATTTGGACGTCTTGATAGATTTGGATTGATGACTGCTTTTATTTGAATTCAAAAAGATGTGCTTGATCTACAAAAAATCAATTGCTAGCTGCACCCCGCAGTTTCACCAGCGTAGACCGAGATAAAAAATAGTTTATGTGTTAATCCAGGTTATAAACTATCTACCTTCGATCAATAATAGCACTAGATACAGGATCAGGAACAAAAATAAGTCGCTGTAGTGGCCACGTTTACACACACATAAACATTTACATTTGTTACTACGAAATATAGAAAAAAAGTTTTATAATATTTACAACTTCAATTCATTATAAACCTTAACAATCAAACATAAAGTTTAATTACGATTGCAAAATATTTATATTTAAGTCCTTCTATCATCGGAGAAAGGTAAAAGCAATAAATTAAAAATGTCGCTTGAAAATAATAGGTCATTTTTATAATAAGTACAAAAATATTTATTCTAAAGTGTACTTAAAACTTAAGCAATAAGGTTAAAAACATTTTGTTGAAAATTTTGTGCTTACTCTATTTTGGAACTAGACATAGTTCTTGGTATTTACATTTCAATGCTCAGAACACAGTAAGTATTGAAAGATGTAGAGTAGCAGAATAATAATATATTTTTTAGGCCAAGGTTCGTTTTATATGGTAGCAAATATTTTTGACCGATTTTTAAAAGTAGAAGGAGTAAATTAGTACAATAGTTATTTTAATTTTGATTATTAATTTGATAATTAATTATTTTAATATAAATATTAAAACAAATTGTTGAATTTTTACAAGGTTTATATATTTCTTCTCCTCTTTCTTTCGCGACAATAGATACCCATTCTGCATTGCGAAATGGGTCACTAGGAAATCTACAAACAAAAACAACATATAAAGTAACAATACTACTCCATGCATTTCCCTGTTCCCGAACAGTCGATGTTTGAAATAAGACCACAAAAGTATTTGTGTTTTTATTTTTCGGGCCGTTTTTGAAGCGCTTATCGGGAATCTAGTACTATTATTGATCGAAGCTATCTACATACCAAATTTCATCGCAATCGATCCAGCCGTTTGAGCGTGAAGAAGTAACAAACATACAAACACACAAACACACACACTCACAAACATTCGCCTTTAAAATATTAGTGTGATTTATACCCCCACTCCCCCTTTCACCCCCTTCCAGTTACGTCACTCATTCATCACGACCAGATGACGTGCTAAATTACAACCTTCATTTTTGCGAACACACTGAAAAGGCTGAGATTATATATTTTTTGGGAGGAAAATCTCAATTTTCAGCTACGCAGCGCTGGGTTTGATGAAACTGAAGTTTCGGTTTTGTTTATTTTAATGAAGAATGTCATGATGTTGTTCAACGGTTTTGAGGATGAAAATAGAATTACTTAAATTGGACGTAAATATAACATGAAGCTACATTATTTTAGATGTTTGTTTAACATTTGTATTAACTGCGACCAAACTAAGCAGGGTATAAGTATTTTCCTTTCTCGTTCGATGGTATTTAATACTAAAATTGTTACAGCAACCCTTACTTAGCTTTGAAAATAGTAGGAACCTACCGGAGACATCACAGAATGACTACTTTTATTTATAAAAAAACTGCTTTTTGATCTCGTTTATTGACGTTTTCTTTCAAGTAAACATCTTCTTGCACGTCTTTCTACATTGTTCTCACATGTATATTTTCAACTTGAACGATGTAACCAATATTTTGTAAAAATATTATGATTTAAAAGAGTGTCCGTGGAGTTTCTTGCCCGTTCTTCTCCATAGGGATCTACTACGCTTTGGAATGGGCAACTAGCTTCATCTTTCTGACTGACCGACCCATTGACAATTCAAAAGTGCCTGTAATTGGTTTATTTGAAATAAATGCTTTGAGTTTGAGTTTGAGTTTCTTATAATACCTGTATACCGATCCAGTCAGGCCTATATTATGTACAAAATAAATCCAAAATGAAACATTTTGCTGCATTACCGTTCCGCTCAGAGACTTCCTCAATAATAGGGATGATGCCTGGGTAAAAAAACATAAATTCTGTTTAGTCCGTTAGTCAGATATCAAAAAAAAATTAGACAATTATTATTAAAAATTTACTATAACACGCATTGAATTGAATTTGAGGAGTGCGGGCTCGATACGTATATTCTACGTATGCAATCTAGCTAGGCGTGACGTCACGCCGTATTTTAACTCAATGTATCGCCGTAATCTTTTGATTAGGTAAAAAAAAAAAATGTGTCTAATATTTTTGAATAACCTACTTGACGGATAAAAAAAATTTTAGTCATCGTCCCTATCAGTCTCCGTCCATTCTCTCAACGAATTACTTTTCTAGTCCAATAGCAATTTTGCGGGACTTCCTCACTCCTTTGTCATTTGATTGGCTGGCAGCTTCCTTGGACACTTTGTTAATGTGTCGAGCAAATGAGCATACCAGACTACGGGTGTAATGCGAAAAGAGTAAGGAAATTATTACAAATTTTGTAGATGAAAAATTAGGCAGTTTACAAAATTATTCACAGGCAGCGACATTACATTCTATAAAGTAATATCACTGCCTGTCTGTCTGTTTACGTATAATTCGAAACCACTTATCCGATTCAGGTACATATTTGTTATTTTTTTTAAATAATATGCTGTTAATTTTTTTTTGTGACTATAAAGTACTAGCTTTTGCCAGCGGCTTCGCCCGCGTGGATTTCGGACATTATCCCACGGGAACCGTATATTTTTGCGGGATAAAAAAAGTAGCCTATGTGCTATTCCAGACTATAATCTATCTCTGTACTAAATTTAATCCAGATCCGTTCAACCGTTTTTACGTGATTGAGTAACAAACATCCATCCATTCAAACTTTCGCATTTATAATAGTAGTAAGATAAATATATCCAAACCTACCGATTATGTGCGGTCCATGGCCCTTTACGGGGCATCGGTGTGGGCGCGTTCCCTGAGGCTGCGACCAGCCCGCCGGTTGAACGCGTCCCAGAGGGTCATGGCCATCCGGCTAGTCCGGGGATACCGCACGGTCTCCTGTGAGGCGGCGTGCCTCCTTGCCGGATTACCGCCATGGGATCTGGAGGCAAAAGTCCTCGCGCACGTGTGGGAGTGGCGCGAGGAGGCAAAACGCCGGGGCGTAACTCCGCTGCCGCGAGAAATCACGGTACAGCGGACAGAGCTCCGGCGGGATCTCATGGCGACATGGAGAGTGCGATTGTCGCAACCCAGCGCTGGGCACGCCACAATTGCGGCGATAAGTCCCCCTTTGAGGAGTGGTTGGAGAGGCGCCACGGCGTCCTCACCTTCCGCCTGACGCAGGTCCTTACTGGACACGGTTGTTTCGGGAGGTTCCTGTTTCGGATAAGGCGGGAGGAAACGCCCGGGTGTCACCATTGTGTAGATCGCCCGGAGGACACGGTGGAGCATACAGTGGAGGTCTGCCCGGCTTGGGCGGAGCACCGCCGTGTTCTCACGGAGGCGATCGGCGGCGGCGATCTCTCGCGTCCAAACTTGGTCCAGGCCATGGTGCGGAGCGAGAGTGCATGGAAGGCCGTCACCTCCTTCTGCGAAGCAGTAATGCTCGCAAAGGAGGAGGCGGGACGCGAGAGGGAGAGGCAACAGCCCTCGCGCCCCTAGCCGCCGCAGGAGACGCCCTGGGCGGCGGGAATCTATCGCCGATTCCCGGCCACCGTAGGCGCGGGCTTGCGGACGACGAGTAATGGGCAGCTCGCCGTCCGTTAAGGACCAGGCCCGGGTCGACGGCGCGTTGTGTTCCACGCGCGCCTCAAAGAGATGTCTGCAGTGACGGGGTCCAATATGGCCGAAGCCGCCGGGGTCGCGGGTAGTTCGAAAGAGATACCGTGGCCCTGGCACGGGCAACTGAAGGAACACGGGTGGGTTTTAGTCAGTAAAAGTCTGACACACCCTCCCGCTCTGCCCGGAGCGGGAGAAGTCATTTGATGATTTCCCATCCACAAAAAAAAAAAAAAAAAAAAGCCTACCGATTATTTACTGATTAAAAGCTGGTATTTCGCTTAATTATTACTGTATTCAACCATATCCTTTGTACACAATTCAATTCCAACAAAAGATTTTCCAAACTTCAATCATAGTATTATTGTATTTCACGAAAATTCGAAGTAAAACCAAATTGTGTACGTTCTCGTTAGACTATTATTACTTAACAATAGGATACTTTAATTATGTCTGTATTAATATTGTATAAGATCCACTTAAAATGAAATTACTGTAACGCTATTATTCTCAACAACACGAGTGTGCTTCCAATTATGAGTTTAGAGAGGAACACTTTTGTATTCACGTGTACCGTGAATAAGATAGCGAAACATTTTTGTCGTGATTGTACCATTCGTTACTGTACGGGTGTTATCAATACAAGGTGTATTTTGGGGTGTCCATGAAATATTCAAATAAAAAATACATTCAGGCTTATTATAAGGCTGTTGTTTGCTTTATTTTAATCTTATATGCTACTTCTGTACTTCTTCGTTTGTAACACCTTACATATGTTTGCTATTTCATTCGGAGTCTTCCAAGAAAATTGTTTTTTTCCAAAATAAAAAGCAGCGTAATGTAGGTATAACAAATTGATTCTTAAACAAAAACATTACCCTCCTGGGGCAGTCGGGTAAGAATTGCAGTTTCCAAAAGGTTATTCTTTAATGTAACGATCACAAAAAACGCCTTTCTACCATTAGCCGATTCTTGGAACTGTTTCTCCATTAACATTCTGATTATACTTGTGAGCGAGAATTTTCCGAAAACTGCCGCGAGTTCCACCTAAGGTGATATGTAAAAAGCGAAGTGAGTGACAGAGTCAATTACTTTCACATGCGAAAAAAAGAGAGTTCAACAATGCACTGGATCAAAAATAAAAGCCCCAAACCAAATAAAAATTGTTTAAAAATAAATAAAGCCATTTAACAAAATTATTTTAAGTCAGAGTTTTTAATTACCTAACCCGCACATTTTGAATGCAATTTTGCAATGAAATTACTTGGGATTTTAGAATTACAGAAAAAAATGTAAAAAAGTAGGGGTCTTTTCGGAATTTAATTTTATCATGGAAATTAACCCAATTGTGTTTTCCTTCAATCAGAGTATTAATGAAATAGTCAATAAACATTTATAGAAAAATTAAATCCATTCACGCTGTAATAGTGAAATAAATGGTTATGAAAAAGCTCCCAATTTATTTTGGTATCGCCTTAATGTTAATTAGACGTTTAAAATAATAATGGATTTGTTTACAAAAGTCTTCACTCATTGTGTTTCTGCTTATTTTTTCTAACACAGAGATTACTATAATAGTCTATATAACTTTCCAGACAAAGGGCCAATTTTCCAATTGTCAGATAACTTATAATAATGGAATAAATGTGGCTGTTTGACAGCTTTAAGAAAAGAAAATATGTCAAATATTTATTTATTATTCAGATAAAACGTGCACTCCTACCAACTTATCTGTGAAATGGCGAAAATTGGAACTACGGCCGTCATGTTGAAATTTCATTCGATTGTGCCGACGCATGTCATTCGATTGTGTCGACGCATCGACGATGCCGCCTCTTTCAGTTCACAGATATGTTGGTAGGACTGTAACTGACTATTGAAAAATCAGCCTTAAAAAAAAGTTAACTGACACTAGCAGAATAGTCGACAGCGGGTCAGTTGCCAGAGGAACAAAAAAAGTTAATAAAAATGTATTTATTACAATACTTTTCATAGAAAAAAAAATAACGAACAGCAACACGACATAACGTACTCATTACGCCGGCAGCGTACTCTATTCAGATTTATCTGTAAAGCAATTTGTTTGAATAAAAATCCTGGTGCTATTCAAGATATGTCATAGTAGCTTTTGCCAGCGGCTTCGCCCGCGTAGATGTCGGTAATAATCCCACGAGAACCGTACATTTCTCCGGGATAAAAATTAGCCTTTGTGCTATTCCAGACTGTAATCTATCTCTGTGCCAAATTTCATCCATATCCGTTCAGGCTAGACACAGAAATAAAAACTAGAATATAATACAGTTATGGCACAGAATGTTTAATTGGGTAAATGACAGAAAAAAATCAGTCTGAACCCCTAAAGATAGATACAAAAATCAAAGTAATAGAAAGATAATAGAATGAATTTTTAAAAGCTGATCGACCAAAATCTTTCCCCATCTAGAAATCAACATTGTGCCCGTAGATATTTAATACTTTTAACGCCAAGTTTACGTCCGCGCCGTCTCATATATTTTCATGGTCACCTTAAAGTGAGTCAATGGAATATCCAGCCCGGAATTATGAAGGCGCGGATCGATGCAGTCTGCACGCTAAACCCCCGTTCGCACGGGCGTAATAAAATCGCGGCGGGATTTTATCGCGCATTGGATTTTCAACTCTCGTTCTTGAGCCGAGCGTTGAGAATCCAACTTAACAATAACAGAGTACATTCTAGCGCGTCGAAAAAACACACTGTTGAATTTTGCACTCTCGGCGCTAAGCAGAGCGTTGAAAATCCAGTGCGCTATAAAATCCCGCCGCAATTTTAACCGCGGGGTTAACTGTTACAGAATTAAATGTTTTTTGTCTTGTTATTGCATTGTTATTCCGTTAAATGAATGGGGTGGAAGGTACATACAACCAAAGCGATAAGTATACCACTTGTTAACCTTTGTTGTGCGTGTACGCAGTCAAGTCATTGATATCAATCGTTTGAGGTAGTTTTTTCTAGTAAAATTTTATACACACGCAATTTTCTCCCTCAAAGATGTTTTTGCTTTGTGCTAACTTGATTTTTTAAATAGCTGTATCTCCAGTTTTTGATTTTGTGATTAAATATATACACCACTAATTTTTAATTAGTACAAATACTTAAAGAGCTTATTAGAGAAGGTCTTGTTATTATATATGTACAGTCTCAATAAATAATATTCATAAACAGCAAAGTTATTAGCGTTTGTTTATATTCCAAAATGTCACTCAGTTTATGGAAATATTGTACACACTACATAGTAGTATTCATTAATCATGGAAAAGCACTGCGCGTAGTATTTTCTAGTAGCAATTGTTATGAATGATTGATTCAGTTATGAAATTTATCAGTAACGGATACGGATAGAGCCCCATTTTTATTTGTACTAATTAAAAAATGGTAGTGTATAAACATTAAACTCGTTAGATTATAAAACTGGAGATTTGAATGGTTCAACAAACGTTGACATAAAAGGAGGATCATAATTCATTGTTATTATTGCTTATTGACTAATTCTCTATCAGACTTAACAACAGGCGATTTTACAAAATTGGTTCAATGGGAATAAACACGCAATGTAAAACGTGATCTATTTTCGCTGAAAATAAATATGGCTTTTGTTTATTCGGCGAATAGTTTTTATTATGAAAACGGTTTTATCCGGGCATTTGGATAATGCAACTGTGATCACTAGAGATCGGATAATCGGATGCATATTAACCTAAAGTTGAGGTGTTGGCTAAGTATGGAGTGCGCTTTTGGATTGTAAAATCCTAAAATTCCGGTATCGGGCAATTTTGACTTCTGATTATAAAATTGAACGTATAATTTGCTTAAGTTCAGATGTTAGTTAATATGGATTGCACTTATGTATCGAAAAACTCCCGGGATTCCGGAACGACAATTTTTAAGTTCTGATTTTGGAATCGAATGTTTTAGTTAGGTACTTGCGTTCAGGTGTTGGCTAATATGGATTGCACTTTTGTATCAAAAAAATCCCGGAATTCCGGGATTCACAAATTTAGAGTGCTGATTATAGAATGGAATGTATATTTACTTACGTTTAGGTTTTGGCTAATATGGAATGCACTTTTGTATTGATCGTCAAAATGTCGCGATTCCGGAATTGATAAATTAAGTATTTTTTGACTATCAGAGGGTAACTTTTTTATCACTAAATTTTCACAGGGTGTTCTTCTCATGAACAACTTTCACTATGGGATCAACCCTAAATCACGAAACATAAATCAGCTGTCTCATACATTTTGGTCGAGTAGGTATTAAACTTTTGTATCAAACATCGTAAATTTTTCGTGATTTCAGAGTTGGTCCCATAGTGAAAGCTGCTGAAAATGTAAATCCAAGATGGTGGCTGCGAACATTTTCAAATTTTTCGTCATGGGTGTCGTTTTCATGGTTTTCGAGGGTGTTAAAGCTGATAGTGACATGAAAATGTAAATCCAAGATGGCGGCTGCGAACATTTTCAAATTTTTCGTCATGGGTGTCGTTTTTATGGTTTTCAAAGGTGTTAAAACCGATAGTAATGTTAAAATGTAAATCCCAGATGGCAGCTGCAAACATTTTCAAATTTTTCGTCACGGGTGTCGTTTTTATGGTTTTCGGGGGTGTTAAAGCTGATAGTGACTTTAAATGTAAATCCAAGATGGCGGCTGCAAATAATTTTCAATTTTTCGGCATGGGTGTCGTTTTTATGCTTTTCGAGGGTGTTAAAGCTGATAGTGACATTAAAATATAAATCCAAGATGGCTGCTGCGAAAGTTTTCAAATTTTTCGTCATGGGTGTCGTTTTCAGGCTTTTTAAGGGTGTTAAAGCTGACAGTGACATTAAAATAAAAATCCAAGATGGCCGCTGCGAACAGTTTCAAATTTTTCGTCATGGGTGTCGTTTTCATGCTTTACGAGGGTTTTAAAGCCGATAGTGGCATTAAAATGTAAACGCAAGATAGCGCCTTCTTTAAAAATGTTGATGGTTTTTTAATTACTATCTCACGTGTTTTCAGGTTGAAACGCGATACGCTGCGCTGACGCAGGGTTAGTTAACTAGGCATCAGCCAAGAGTCACGCATTTTGACTCCACTATCGGCATTAGCACACTCCAAACCCATTAAAACAATTTATATTTTAACGCCACTATCAGCTTTCTCGAAAACCATGAATACGACACACATGACGAAAAGTTAGAAAATTTTACAGCCGCCATCTTGGATTTACAATTTAACGCCACTATCGGCTTTAAAACCCTCGAAAACCATGAAAACGACAGCCATGACAAAACATTTTAAAATGTTGGCAGTCGCCATCTTGGATTTACATTTTAACGCCACTATCGGTTTTAACACCCTCAAAAACCATGAAAACGACACCCATGATGAAAAGTTTGAAATTTTTGCAGCCGCCATCTTGGATTTACATTTTAACGCCGCTATCGGCTTTAAAACCCTCGAAAACTATGAAAATGACACCCATGACAAAAAAAAAATTTTGGCATCTGCCATCTTGGATTTACATTTCAACGCCACTATTGGCTTTAAAACCCTCGAAAACCATGAAAACGACACCCAAAACAAAAAATTAAAATGTTGGCAGCCGCCATCTTGGATTTACATTTTAATGCCACTATCGGCTTTAAAACCGTCGAAAACCATGAAAACGACACCCATGACAAGAAGTTTGAAAATTTTGCAGCCGCCATCTAGAATTTACATTTTAACGCCACTATCGGCTTTAAAACCTTCGAAAACCATGGGAACGACACCCATGACGAAAAATTTAAAAAAAATCACAGCCGCCATCTTGGATTTCCATTTTGACGTCAATATCGGCTTTAACACTCTCGAAAACCATGAAAACGACACCCATGACGAAAAATTTGAAAATGTTTGCAGCTGCCATCTTGGATTTACATTTTAACATTACTATCGGTTTTAACACCTTCGAAAACCATAAAAACGACACCCATGACGAAAAGTTTGAAAATTTTGCAGCCGCCATCTTGGATTTACATTTTAACGCCACTATCGGCTTTAAAACCCTCGAAAACCATGGAAATGACACCCATGACGAAAAAAAAAAAAAAATCGCAGCCGCCATCTTGGATTTACATTTTTACGTCACTATCGGTTTTAACACCCTCGAAACCCATGAAAACAACCCCACCGATATATTGATGGACCTTCCAGGGACATCCATTTTAATTCGGCAGCTTTGTATTTCTCGCGGGGACCACGTGTAACAAACGGAATATTTATGTGATCCCGATTTCCTGGTATTTTTAAATATATAAAACCACATTTTATAAGAAGTCGTTTCCATACCTTGTATCCGATTAGTTGTACATTCCCACATTTTCTGGAATCCCGGTATTTATATTAAGAAAAAAAATATTAAGAAGCCGCTTCCATAATTTGTTAGCCAAATATTAACTTTAGGTAAATATGCATCCGATTATCCGATCACTAGTGATCACGTACCTACGCGCGATGAATATTACAGATGCTGTCATTAAGCAAAACATAATCTGTAGTAATGGTGATTTAATGCCAGATGTAGACTAACCTCTGTAGGTACCCACTTGTTTTGGTGCCCTACCCCTGTCTGAATAATTAAAAAAAATTGCACTTAAGGCGAGTAGTGCCGTCAACTAGCGCCACCATTGCAAAAATAAAAAAATTATACGTCTAGAGATATGGAACATTTTAAAATTTCTTATGCTTACATTTTTAGTCAGATGAGGTAGGTCAGGTGAGGTCAAAAAATTCTACCTCATCTGACTAAAAACCGGCCAAGTGCGAGCCGGACTCGCGCAAGAAGGGTTCCGTACTATTATTTATAAAAACGACAAAAAAATCACGTTTGTTGTATGGGAGCCCCCTTAAATATTTATTTTATTCAATTTTTTAGTATTTTTTATTATAGCGGCAACAGAAATAAATCGTCTGTGAAATTTTTAACTGTCTAACTATCACGGTTCATGAGAACATGAGAAGGAGACGGATAGACAGACGGATGGGTCGCGGAGTCTTAGTAATAGAGTCCCATTTTACCCTTGGGTACGGAACCCTAACAATGTGAGCATCCATATCTCCAGACTTATGATTTTTTTCTCAATGGTGGCGCTAGTTGGCAGCACTACTCGCCTTAGCGTGCATTATCGGCCACCCACTAATAATGTAGCGTAGTTTAGTAGCCAGCATTCAGAAACACATTTGTCTGTATCATTAGAGAATCCCTCTCAACGTGTAACTGAGAGGAATGGCAGCTAAGTGGAGCTCATTACTCTTTGATTTCGGGTTGAATGTTCGAGTAGCGGTAGAACTATCCACGGTAATAACACAAAATCCATCACTAGCAGTAACTTCTGTTTCTAGAGTAGTTAATAGTGTTTGATAGTTTTGTTAATTTCCAATAAACTTTTACCTACCTCCATGGCTGGATTTATGTCTTATCAGTGGCTGCATTAGGCGCCTACCACAATTAATCTGTCTAGCCTTTTCCCAACTATGTTTTGGTCGGCTTCCAGTTGAAGGAACACGGTTGGGTTTTAGTCAGTAAAAGTCTGACACGCCCTCCCGCTGCGCCCAGAGCGGGAGAAGTCTTTTGATTTTTCTATAACCTTTACTCGTAAAGTCAAAATTATTAAATTTCAATATTTTATCAAAAGACATGAGTTAGAACAGGTAGACACGGTACGGGACCTTGGCGTCATTCACGACTCCAAGCTAACTTATGAAAAACATGTAGATCATATTGTCAAAAAAGCTTATAGGAGCATGGGCTTCGTCTTAAGAGCCAGCTCTCAGTTTTCAAACTTGAAAGTACTTAAAGTTCTTTATTGCTCTTTGGTGCGCAGCGTTCTCGAGTATTGTTCCCAAGTGTGGAATCCTCTTTACAATGTTTATAAAGATAGAATTGAATCCATCCAGCGTAGGTTCCTGAAGCACTTGCAATATAAATCTAAAACATATGACCCCAATTATGAGGCGAGATGTCGAAGACACCATATCTTACCATTGTATCAAAGAAGAAAGTTTTCTGATATCATGTGCCTTGTTAAAATCGCGCAGAATCACATTGATTCACCGGATTTACTATCTCAAGTTAAACTGAAAGTCCCAAATAGAATGACGAGACATAAAGCACTTGTGGACGTTCCTCAGAGTTCTTCAAACTACAGGCAGAATTCATTTTTTGTGAGGTCCGCTAGAGAATTTAATAAACTTGTTGACTTTCCTGAACTGGATATGTTTGATTCAAAGCCACGCGTTTTCAACAGAACATTAACAAAATCATGGTTTGGTTCTCTGACTTCAACGTAATTTAGTTATTAAATTTAGATAAAGTAAGGAAGGTATTTATTTGCAATAAAAACAGTTAATATCTAAATATAAAACAATACTCACAGAATATACAGAAGAACTAAAACTAAAATTATAAATCTATGAAACCGCTACCAGTTGGCAACGTACCCAAAATGCTGGCAGCATTGCCACGCTGGATGGCAATGCTTAATCTTTGTGCAAAATACAGGCCAGCATTTTGGTCACGTGTAGCTTCGACCAAACGTGCCGAAAGATCTTTAAAAATTTGATGTGCTCCCGGACCCCACGGATTTTAGTTATTTAATATACTCAAAATTTTCTTTTTCAAATTTTGCTTAATATTAGGTTAATTACATTACCTGTTATACAACTAAAAATTTATAACAAGCATTCTAGATGTTTATATGCGGAAACATGTAAATGGTGCTCAGTTTTTCATATCTGTTACTACTCTGTATTAATACACTGTATGTTTTCCTATTAAAATAAAATAAAATAAAAAAAAAAAAATAAAAATAATTTCCAGAAAAAAAAAAGAAAAAAAAAAGAGTGACCAAAATGTTAAGATAAAATTAAGATAAAGAACTTATTTAAATTAAATCATTTATTTCAGACCAAGTCCATAGCTCCACATAAAAATACATTAGAATAATTATAACAATAAAATTAAATTAAGTCAAAAACAAAATTAAACATACACAAAATAATCAATCTAAATAAATAAACATCTCAAATAATACGAGGAGAGGCGCTAACATGAAGCTGCATCCACCTCTGTATCAGGGACAGGTCCCACCGCTCGGACAACTTATAAATTTATCTTATAACTATGTTAGTTACCTTATATGTTGCAATTATATAATTATTTTCTTTTAAGCGCATATAGTTTCTGGTCTCACTACACAAATTTAATCATATACATAAGAAATACATCAAATGTTGTGCGTGATTAAATAGAATGAAGAATAAACTTTCATGAAACAAATTTAAATGACATTCGCTTTCTGGCGTTAAAAAATCAAATCAACCTTTAAGTTAAATTTTATGAATAGAACTCAAAGATGGCGCCGCATCAATTTGACGTGAAAAACCGCACAGTTTCATATAAATCCCTCACCGTGCTTATTCGCGCCGCTTCACCTGTGCTATAATTAATTGAAGCTTTTATAAACACCCCCTCCCCCGGTCTAGCCTCCCTTTGCGGCTAGTAGTGTGGTCTAGGTGAAGAGAGGAAGGTGTTCTTGGGAATTAAGAGGGTACCGACCGCGCAGTGGCGCCCTCATCGTTAGTTTGGTTATTTCTTTTATTTTAGAATGAAAATACAGAAAATAAGCCGGAGTAGTTGAGCTCCATAAGACTATACGCTATAATTATTACAAATAGTAGCTATTATTATATTGTTAAGTTTTATTATAATTGTTAAAACGGAACAAAGTGGCCACTATTTTCAGTTTTAACGATTTTAATAATACTTAATAATATAAAGCTACTATTTTTACTACATATAGTCTTCTGGAGCACAATTATTCCGGCTTATTTTCTGCATTTTCATTCTAAAATTAAAAAAATAACCAAACAAACGATGAGGGCGCCACTGCGCGGTCGGTACCCTTTTAATTAAGTTTAGTTCATGGGAGCTATGTGGTTGTGCTCATAACTAGCTCCTTTGTTATTATTCTTCACAAGTAATGACTCAATACTGGTGCAGATCAACTCAGTCGGAATTTTGTAAGAGACCCAAAAACCGTGTCGTATAGTAAATTTTATTTACTCCGTGGTAGATATTATCCCGTTATCAAAGTTCCATTTATGGTTCAGTCAATATTTTATGTAGGTACTTAGTTGTGTTAGTTTTGGCAATGTGTCAGTCCAGGTTTTCCAAACAAACATTGAATAGTGCAGCAAATGTTGAAATCGCACAACGGCTGTTTTTCTTCATGCATAGGTACTCTTTACCTTTACTCTTTTATTTTTGTACTTTGTCCTGTCCCTCCGTTCGCTATTCGCTTGCACCACACACCTCAAGGATAAACTACTATGGCAGAATTGATGGCAAAATGCAACAGCCATTAACTCGGCGATAGCTTTCCTTCGCTATTCAATGATAACAAAATACTCTGTACACCTGATGCTTTTTTTTTCTACTCTATAAGATTTATGGTTTCATGTTACCTATAGATGTCATTTTTTAATGTCTTTAGATCTGGATCAGTTTTAACGGTTTATTCGACATTTAAGTAAGCGGAATGGCTCAATTGCATCAATTTCTAATAAATAATAAATATTTTGAAATCAAAGTAGACTATTGAAATAATTCGTTTTCAAATTGAAAGGTGAAATAGTTGAACAGCATTGCTAGATTTTGATAGATGTAAAAGAACAGCAAAGGCACTTCCTCATCCAAATTACACACATACCTAAACATATATGTGTACTAAAAGGCAGCTTTAGATTGTTATTCAATCTGCCTAGCCTTTTCCCAACTATGTAGGGGTCGGCTTCCAGTCTGACCGGATGCAGCTCAATACCAGTACTTTACATGGAGCGACTGCCTATCTGACCTCCACAATCCGGTAACTGGGTAATACGATACACATTGGTAAGACTGGTTGTCAGACTTTCGACCTTCTGACGACATGTAACGACTGTCTAAGATCCACGAATGACAGCCGAGACCAACGGCTTAGTGTGCTTTACGAAGCTCGGAGGAGTCTCGGTATGTAATGTTGGTCACCCATCCACTGACCAACCCCGGCAAGCGTAACTTAACCTGATGGATCGATCCGTGCGGCTGTTATTACTTAGCCACGAGCTTTAGCTTGTTATTGCAGTACTTAAATAGAAAACATTCAAAATTAAACTCCCACGACACGTCTCCGGAATTCTAATAATCACGTCTAGATCTTGTCTTTGTGGACCATCACAATGATAGAGAGTCTAAAGGGAGACTCTCGATCCAACATGTGTGACGTGTCAGAGAGCAGTGCACGTCGCACGTCGGAACAAGTAAACTGCTGTGTCAGCCCCCGCGGCGCTGGCGAGACCATTTCATTTATTTTATTGATATTTTTATCACTAAGTCTAGGGTTAGGTTTGGGACATACTGTTGACATCCTTTATATTGTTTGAGGAATAGTAGTTAGATCTAAGTTTTAACTCAGTTGGATTTAGTAGGTGTGGTGCTGAATACAACTAGATCGTTAATGTCTCATAAACAAATTTTACAATTCGTAGCAAATGAAGGGGATATTTCTTTTCAATTTCTCATCTTTCGTTGCCGAAAAATTCAAGTGTATTTTTATTTTCATGGTTTTCTTTATTATAATTACAACTATGGATGTAAAGATCAAGGTGTAAAGTTCACTTATCCTTCATAGAAAAGGGAGGATCCTCCGACCAGACTGGTGTTGTGTCTGGTGGGCAACTACCCGACGAATTGATGTACGAAGTGAGATGTCGCGACGCCCCGCAAGCGGCGTGGCGTGCGGCTCCAGGGCATTGCCCCCTTACCGCGGAGGCTTTACTGCGGCCCGTAACAACGGGCCTCTCATTCTGTCTGCCACTGGCAATGGTATGTTTGGACGTGCTGCATTAACATGCCCATGTTAACAGTAGTCTGTATAGGTATCCGTAAGGTCGTCACGACATATGCATACTGCCGCTTTCTTCACCGCGTCAACTCCTACCGGGTGGAACACACACCTACATGCGTGAAGCCCAGCAGACCAGCGATAGAGACGCGGACTCGACGTTCCTACGGATGGGGTGGATGGCTCCCGCCCGCCCCACTTCCAGAGCTGAATTGATGTCGGGACGTTATATTGTGTATATGCTATTCGCGCAGTAAACTCTAATTGCGCGATGCAGGATTTTGCGTGACGTCATCAGTGTGTGCGTAGTTCGCATGTGGCGATGTAGATTCCGCCACACTACCATTTTAGATTTGCACAGAATTTTAAAGTAGCTAAAAACAACAAAATCCATAATACAATGTCGTATTGTGTCCGTACCCTAACCACAGGGGAGTCTAGGGGAAAATTGGCAAAAGACTGAGGGCTGTTCTCGGGAGTTTGTTCAGGGTACAAATGGGGTGCTTTGGTGCATTACCAATTCGCTTGCAATTTCCTCGGACTTGGTTTTGTTTTCGAATTACTGGCGCTGATGGTGGTTATTTGCTAGGCTATAGCCATTTAATGGGAAATTTGCTGTAATTCGCTGAAAGTTTCTATCTGTTCTTTTTTGTGGTGGTCTTGAAATAAATGTACAGTGATAGCTGTCCCACAACTAAAAATTCAAACACATATATCATCTACCAATCCTCACTGGGCCCGCGCGATGGATTACAGCCCAATCCCTCTCGAAGAGAGGACGCTTGTGTCCCAGCAGTGGGAAAATAATAAGCTGATAATACTTAAGATGGTAACTAGTAAGAAATTGCTGTAGGCAATAAAATTACCGAGTACAATTTTATTAAAATCCATAATAATGGATGAACTTGCCCCTAAAAATATAAAAGGGCACAAAAACCTTTCAGCCCTCGAGTGTTTAAATAAAAAAGATTTTAATACACCCTAAAGTAATTTCCCTTCAATCTTAACTTCATATGAATAAAGAAATCAATTTTCTTTTTAGGGTTCCGTACCTCAAAAAGAAAACACGGAACCCTTATAGGATCACTCGTGTGTCTGTCTGTCCGTCTGTCACAGCCAATTTGCTCCGAATCTAATAAGCAGATTAAGTTGAAATTTGATACACATATGAACTTCTGTGACCCAAACATGGACGGATAAAGTAAATAAATAAATTTTGAATACATGGGTCACTTTTGGAAGGCAAATAAGACACTTTAAAAAAAAATTTGCAAATTATACCGTGTGACATATCAAATGAAAGAACTTACTATGGGGGATTTTTTTTATAATTTTAGAATGATATTTTAAAAGTTATTTAAGAAAATAGACGAAAATTGACCATTCTCCCTCTTATTTCCGAAAGCCCTGAGCCTAAAATTTTGAAAAAAATGCAAAACATAGTTCTTTACCTGTAGATTACACGAAAACCTATAAGAAGTCTGTGGACTTAAAATAACATGGTAAATCTCTCAATATTGTGAATACAAACTTCCATTTAGTTGGAATGTATGGGAGAACATGTTTTTCAACTACAATGTTAAGTTTGTTCATGGGAAAAATTCATCTCAACTGCGGAACCCTTCATTGTACGTGGTCTGACATGCACTTGGCCGGTTTTTTTTTTTAATACGTTGGGGATTGGATCCAAAATCTATACTTGAGCTGTTGTGAAACAATATTAAGGATTTTTTAGGGGCTGAAGATTATAAAAAATTTAAGCGAATTGCCAATTTTTTATTTAATGGATTATTATATTGGCTTGAAGTTGGATTTGGACGTATTGATAGATTTGGAAATGTTAACTTGATGACTGTTTTTAATTGAATTTTAAAATGATTCATTCCCATATGATAATTATGGTGTAGGTGTAATTTCGAAGGACCTAATCTGCATTCTTAGATTTATTTTAATCAGTAAGAGAGGCTAATGACTTTGATGATGTTCATGATACAATATACACATCATCAAACTCATAAACTAAGTGAAAATGTAACTTTTTGTATTTCGAATTTTACCCCAAAACATAGGTACTTACTGCTACTTTTTGACATCATCTAAATTAACACAAAATGATTCGATAAACTGCTTTTTTTTCGTATAACAGTTAAAAGGTAATGTTCTTAAAAATTTTAACCGACGAAAAAAAAGGAGGAAGTTCTCAATTCGACACGTATGTTTTTTTTTTTATGATGACCACGCATAACTTTTGTCCGATTTGAAAAAAAAATGTTTTATTCGAGATATACCTCAAAGTTGGTCCCATAAAATTGATTAACTTTGCTTGAGTAGTTTTTGAGTTAGCTTCAATAATACGTATTTTTTCCCACTTTTATATGGATGATGTTCTAGTTTCTTTTGCAGGTAGTGGTATTAGAATTTGTGTGGGGTAGCTACCACAACTAAAAAGTGAAAAATAAAAACTTTTTACAAAAAAATACAACCGACTTCCAAAAACAACACTACAAAGTGAAAAATAACTTTAATTTCGGAAGTCGGTGGCAAAAAACGAAAATACATATAACCAGACAGCGACTTCCGAAATTAAAGCCTTGTAGTGTTGTTTTTGGAAGTCGGTTGTATTTTTTTTTTAAAAGTTTTTTTAGTATTTTTGTTCCGGTTTGAATTAAATATTAAGCTTAGTAATTAAGTTAAAAAACTGCAAGTGTTAATCGACTTTTGTTGCTGACTGTACATACCCGCAATACAGTCTCAAGCAAAAGTGTTTGATCTACCAGATTATCAATTATTTACTTTCTAGTGACGTCACTCATTCATCACGACCATCTGACGTGCTAAATTACAACCTTCATTTTTGCGAACGCACTGAAAAGGCGGGAGATTTTCTATATAATATATTTGTTGGGAGGAAAATCTCAATTTTCAGCTACACAGCGCTGGGTTTGATAAAACTGAAGTTTCGGTTTTGTTTATTTTAATAAATAATGTCATGATGTTGTTCAACAGTTTTGAGGATCAAAATAGAATTAAGTTCGACGTGAACATGAAGTTACAGTTTTTTAGATGTTTGTTTAATATTTGTATTAACTGCGACCAAACTAAGCAGGGTATAAGTATTTTTCTTTTTCGTTCGATGGTATTTAGTACTAAAATTGTTAGAGTACCCCTTACTTAGCTTTAAAATAGTAGGTACCTACCCGAGACATCACAGAATGACTACTTTTATTTAAAAAAACTGCTTTTTGATCTCGTTTATTGACGTTTTCTTTCAAGTAAACATCTTCCATTAATATCTACTTATATACCGATCCAGTCAGGCCTATATTATGTACGAAATAAATACAAAATAAAACATTTTGCTCCATTACCGTTCCGCTCAGAGACTTCCTCACTAATCAGTCTCCGTCCATTCTCTCAACGAATTACTTTTCTAGTCCAATAGCAATTTTGCGGGACTTACTCACTCCTTTGTCATTTGATTGGCTGGCAGCTTCCTTGGACACTTTGTTAATGTCTGTCAAGCAAATGAGCATACCAGACTACGGATGTAATGCGAAAAGAGTAAGGAAATAAGGCAATAAAAGTATTGAGTATTGAGTAAATTGTTATAGATTTTGTAAGTGAACAATTAGGCTGTTTACAAAATTCATTCACTTGCAGCGACATTTGTGTGGAGCTCCTGGCTAACTAATAACAGCTGCATGGGTCGATCCATCAGGTTAAGCTACGCTTGCCGGGGTTGATCAATGGATGGGTGACCATCTTTACATACCGAGACTGCTCCGTGCCTCGGAAAGCACGTGAAGCCGTTGGTACCGGCTGTCATTCGTGGATCTTTGACAGTCGTTACGGGTCATCATAATCCCGAAAGTCTGACAACCAGTCTTACCAAGGGGTATCGTATTACCCAGTTACTGGGTTGTGGATGTTAGATAGGCAGTAAAATACTGGTATTCAGCTGCACCCGGTTAGACTGGAAGCCGACCGGCCGAGCATTATCGTTGGGAAACGGCTAGGCAGATTGATTTGCAGCGACATTACTTTCTATAATGTAATGTCACTGCCTGTCTGCTTGTCCGTTTACGTATATATCGAAATCACTTATCCGATTCTATTGGTTATTTTTGTAAATATGCTGTTTAATATTTTTTGTGACTATCTATTTATATAAATAAAAAGAGAAGTCCCGACTGAATGACTGACTGACTCACAGAGGTTCCCTTTATAATGTAGACAAAGAATACTGAAGGATTTCCCGGTAGCACGTTCCCGTGGGATATTTTCCGACATCCACACGGGTGAAGTCGCGCGGGAGGTGTTAGTAAAGTATAAGCATAAGGTCTAACACGCATTGCCCAATATATGGGTGACTGGTAATTAATGACCGATACTTAAACACATGATTGTACTCATGATAAAAAACAACTTTTACTATGAGACCAAACCTGAAATCGCGAAAAAAATCAGCTGTTCCCTATATTTATGTTCGCATAACTCGTCAAACGTAGGGAACAGCTGATTTTTTTCGCAATTTCAGGTTTGGTCCTATCGTAAAAGTTGTTTGTTATCATGAGTACAATCATGTGTTTAAGTATCGGTCACTAATTACTCGTCACCCTATAAACAAACCTACAGATTATTTACCGATTAATTAATACCATATACAACGTACATAATTTAATTCCAACAAAAGATTTTCCATACTTCAAACATATTATTGTATTTCACGAAAATTCGACCTAAAACCAAATTGTATACGTTCTAGAGACTAATAATACTTAACAATAGGATACTTTAATTATGTTTGTTTTATTCCAATTTAAGTCCTATTAACATTGTATAAGATCCACTTAAAATTAAATTACTGTAACGCAATTATTCTCAACAACACGAGTGTGCTTCCAATTATGAGTTATTAGAATTTGAGCAGAAAGCTCGTTTCGTTCTTATTAAAGTTGTCAGAGGGTGAACAACACGAAACACTTTTGTATTCACGTGTACCGTGAATAAGATAGCGAAACATATTTTTGTCGTGATTGTACCATTCGTTACTGTACGGGTGTTATCAATACAAGGTGTATTTTGGGGTGTCCATGAAATATTCAAATAAATAATATATTCAGGCTTATTATAAGGCTGTTGTTTACTTTATTTTAATATTCTATGCTACTGCTATACTATTTCGTTTATATCAACCTACATAATGTTTGGCACTTCCTTTGAAGTTTTCCAAGAAAATCATTGTTTCCAAAATAGAAAGCAGCGTACAATCATGCAGGTATCACTAATTCGTGTTTAAATTAATTCTGAAACAAAATTGCAGTTTCCAAAAGGTTATACTTTAATGTAACGATCACAAAAGACGCCTTTCCACCATTAGCTGATTCTTGGAACTGTTTCCTACATTGTAATTATACTTGTGAGCAAGAATTTCCCGAAAACTGCCGCGAGTTCCAAGACGTCTAAAATAATAATTAATATGTTTATTTATTTACAACATTCTTACTCATTGGTTTTTGTTTATAGTCATAATGCATGTAATTTTCCAATCTAAAATAAGATTATTAAAATAAATGTATTACCACAGAATACATATTAATACAAGTAAGTACAGAGATGTTAATAAAGCTTACACGGATTCATAGAAAAAAAAACGAACAGAGATGACATAACGTAGGTACTCTACGCTGGCAGCGTACTCTATTCAGATTTATCTGTAAAGCACGAAAAAAAGTTCAATTAACATTTGTTTGAATAAAAATCCTGCTGCTATTGAAAATATGTATATACGAGATAGAAAATGTTGAACTAGACACATAAATAAAAACTATGAATGTAATATAGTTAAGGCACTGAATGTTTGATTGGGTAACTGACAGAAAAATAACAGTTTATCATTTGACATTTGTATCTATCTTTAGGGGCTCCTAAAGATAGATACGAATGTCAAAGTAATAGAATGTAACTATTTTTGAAACTAGCGGATCGACCAAAATCTTTCCCCATCTAGAAAATCAACATTGTGCTAGTAGATATTTAATACTTTTAACGCCAAGTTTACGACGCGCCGTCTCATACATTTTCATGGTCACCATAAAGTGAGTCAATGGAATATCCAGCCCAGAATTATAAAGGCGCGGATCGATGCAGTCTGCACGCTAACTGTTACAGAATTAAATGTTTTTTGTCTTGTTATTGCATTGTTATTCCATTAAATGTATGGGGTGGAAGGTGAAAAAGTGGTATACTTATCGCTTTGGTTGCATGTACAACTAAAGCTATAAGTATACCACTTGTTAATCTTTGTTGAGCGTGTTATATGCAGTCAAGTCATTGATATCAATCGTCTGAGGTAGTATTTTGTTTATTTTAAATGTCACGCATATCTCTAATTTTTGTTTTTGTGATTAAATGTTAAACTCGTTTTTTATAGGAGATCTGAATGGTTAAACAAACGTTGTCTGAAAACGATCTCATGGAAATAGATAGTTAAAACAACACGAGGTTCCTAATATTAGATTCTGAAACATCATTGTAGATTTTCATCCGATTAATTATTGAACAAAAAAAAAACACTCAATGGATGCCTGATGATGGACGGTCCGACGGTGGCGTCGACGCTAGCCTGGATATAGATGACGACATGACCTGGACTCGTGCCGAGAGGGCTGTTTCAAGATGGCGCGGGAAAAGACTTAGGGGAAGCTTTTTCTCAGTTGTGGAACAGAAAAAGCTAAAAATAAATTAAAGTCATTTTGTTTGACTAACTGATGTCATTTTGTTTCAATTAAAAGATGGGGTATCCATCTTTGAAACAAACTGGCATCAGTTACAAAAGGGCTTATTTTAACCATAAAACAATAATGCTATTAGTGTAGGTACCTAGATCTACAAAAGTGTCTGATTTACATCAAGCCTGGACACGTAAAAGTTGACGTAAAATTAAATTACAATTGTATATGACACGAAAAATGGTGACAAACCCAGTGACACCTCGTTAGTTCAATTCGCTCCAGTAATCTGCTCGGGAAACTTACTAAAATAATAGTCGAATTCAGCAGCCTTTATAGTTTCACAGTAATTGGACTACAAAGTAAAAAAACTTTTTTTTGTTATTTTTACTACAGGCTGCCAGTGTAACCACAAATCTTCAAGAGAAAATGTCCGTAAAATAGTAGCAATATCTGGCCGGAATATTTGTATTGCTTTGTCCCTTGAATTGAGAAAATAAACTCCAATTTAAAAAAAACACTTCCTATATTCCTCTACTTAAAAAAACAGACACAAAGAAAATTGGGAGGAGATGATAATAAACCATAAATTAAAAACTTTATTTAGCCTCATAATAACAAACTTAGCCAACCTAACGCCGGATCAAAACGAACATCAGGGGATTAAATTCCGTAAAGAGAAAAGTTAGCAAAGCAATAAAAAAAGTTAAACAGAAAAAAATATTAATATTTCCTCTTTAAACCTGTAAATATGAGTTTGTGAGTTTTCCGGGTTCATCCCCGGATCTACCGTAAGGGTGTGTTCACAGTAATGGTTATGGAGGTTTGAGCAACATGTGTCAGATCCCTTATCTCCGTAGATAAGAATGATAGCTGCTTAATAGCTATTATAATGATAGTGAAGTTACTGGCAGGAAATGTTTTTTACTGTTTTTGTCTTCCCTTTGTAAGAGGGGAAAAGTTTGAAACTATTTTTCTTGCGACTGTACGTTTCGTTTGAGATTTTTTTTTGCACAAACGGCTTTTCCGGCGTTGTTTCGCTCGAAACTATTGTAAGGAATTGAATTAACATTAAATAAAACTGCTTTTCGTAAATAAATAAGATTTAGACATTCTAGAACAGTTTTTAAACCTGATCATGTTTTCAGATATGAATACCAGAACTACTTTAATGTAAGTTATGTAGGACAACTGAAAGGACAAAGACAAAGTAAGTTATGTAGGAAACTAGGATATGGCCGAGTCATGGCTGGACAGCCGCAGAGGTCGATCGACCAGGTTAAGCTACGCTTGCCGGGGTTGATCCGTGGATGGGATCTTTACATATCGAGACTCTTTCGTGCCTCGGAAAACACGTTAAACCGTTGGTCCCGGTTTTTTATTCGTGGATCTTTGACAGTCGTTACGGGTCGTCAGAAGCCCGAAAGTCTGACACCAGTCTTACCAAGGGTTATCGTATTACCCAGTTACTGGGTTGGTGAGATAGGCAGTCGCTCTATGTAAAACACTGGTATTCAGCTGCATCCGTTTAGACTGGAAGCCGACCCAAACATGAGAAAAGGCTAGGCATATTGATATAGTAGGACAAATGAAAATATTTCAATTATTTAGTACATGATATTTACAAGAGTAGTAGTAGTATCATACTGCATTTCATGAACATCGAACCCACTGAGACATCAATCCTGCATCTGGCATCTTGGCAGTCGTGCTCACTGGCACTCCATACGAAGCAGCTGCAGCACTTACATTGCCGCTTTGACGAAATACAACTGCATAACTATGTCACGTCACACAGTAAACATCAATGTCTTTATTAATAAAAAAAAAAAAACTCGAATACTGAAAAGAAGAATATTAAGAAAATTATGAAAAATTTAACAACGTGTAACGTCAGCCATTTTTATTTAATTTGGACGACATTTGGTAAGGATATTATCTATAAAATGCAATACTGTTTACCCGAACGTAAAAATCCAGCCAAGTGCGTGTCGGACCATGCACGATGAAGGGTTCCGTAATTGAAAAGAATTTATGCCAAAAAGAAACAACAATGTAATTACAAAAAATATTTTTTCATGTAATAAAATTACAAATGAACAATTTTTAGACTTTTTCATTTACTAATGTTGTGTGTTTTACCTGCTACATGCCAAATTTTATGATTCTAGGTCAACGGGAAGTACCCTATAGGTTTTAATTTACTTGCGAGTATCAAAATATGTCACATAAATGGCCGTATTTATATAATGCGTCGACTTAGAAGCTTGATTTTTTTAGAACTCCAAGGGACTATAAACCTACGTATTTGATGTTAATTTCAATTTGATACCTCCACGTCTTCTTGAGTAAAAGAGTCTTGACAGACTAACCGACAAACGAACAACAAAGTGATCCTGTAAGGGTTCCGTTGTTTTCCTTTCGAACCCTAAAAAACAGAAAGAGGTAGCGCGATGACCTGGACGCGTACCGTGAGGGCTATTCCAAGGTGGCGCGGGAGAAGGTTTCCTGGAAGGACTTGGAGGAGGTCTTTGCCCAGCAGTGGAACAGTATAGGCTAAATAAAAAAATATATGACATTTGGAGCTTAACAAAGAGACCATCAAATATGTATGAGTGATAGAAACAACATCCTGCAAGTCGAACTTTTTCTAAAACGCGATGCGCAAGCGCAATATTTACGACCGCGTCCTATTAAGGAAACCCAGAAGAAATTCAACAATACGTCATACGTGATATAATCAACTTAGTGATTTAGGATAAGCGATGATATAAAGCTGGCCGACCCTTTCTTGAGCTTTCGTCAAGTAGGTACTAAAAGAAAAATAGATACTAAAGCTTTATGTGAATCTTGTCGATACAGTAAAAGTCAGCTTAAAGAAACAAATAGTTTGCTATCTCGTGGTTACTGCACTATCAATCAGTTAACGGTTCACTTCAGTGCGGTTAGAATCCTGTATGGTCTATGTGGAAATATGAGCCTCATTGCTCCAGGCTTCGTCCTTGAATCGGGAAACTCTAGAAGAGTATAATTGAATTTTTCTAGACATTTTCAAGCTGCGGTTAGAATTATTGCAATCAATCTTTTTTATATTCTTCTTACTAATTAGTTATTGCCAACTTTGTCGAACTGTGCATGTATGTCTATATATATAATTATAAATTAAATAAGGAAAAAATAAGGGATAATTAGGAACATTATTGCTAAGTAGTTATAGTTGTTTTGAATTATGAAGAGTACTGGGTGTAGGTATAATATATACACACTACCACAGTAAATATATGGGCAGTAAGGAGACTACGTACAAACGGTCGAAGCGGCACACTCACACAGACGCGCACCAAAGAGGTCACAAGCTATAGTCGCGGTGCTCTCAATATATTTATTGTGGCTTAGGGGTCCGGCAAGGACCAGGCCCGGGTCGACGCCGCGTTGTGTTCCACGCGCGCCTCAAAGAGATGTTAGCAGTGACGGGGTCCAATAGGGCCGATGCCGCCGGGGTCGCGGGTAGTTCGAAAGAGACACCGTGGCCCTGGCACGGGCAACTGAAGGAACACGAGTGGGTTTTAATCAGTAAAAGTCTGACACGCCCTCCCGCTCTGCCCAGAGCGGGAGAAGTCATTTGATGATTTCCCATCCACAAAAAAAAAGGGGTCGTCGATGCGCACGTCTGTGTGTGTGCCGTTTCGTACATTTGTTCGTAGTTTCCCTACTGCCCATATTTATATTGTGACACTACACACTAGGATAGCAAGTTCACTGTAGGTAGGTTTTTGTACCTATTATGTATAAGTCAAAAGTCCTGTGAGTGAACGAGAAAATATCGTGTTTATTAGTAAACATTACATTTATAGCAAAATTAAATTGTGTAAACGCAAAAAATAATAAATTGCCAGAAGTTCTTAAAAACTTTTCCCTTTTTTTCAGTAAAGCGGAAAAGGAACGCCGAAAGTTTTGGGCGACAACAAATTGTGTGCGGCTGTCTCGAAACTTCGACAATGCCGCGTCACTTGATGGCGCAAGTGACAAAGGATTTGTCACAAATGAGCAAAAATTACGGAGTTAGCAAACTTATATCGCTTATTAACGACTTTGTCGACGTAACTTTACTTGGAATTAATTCTTTAGTTGCCCTCAGGTGTTTTATACTAAAGGCTCATTAAAATTTGCATTAGATAAGTTACATTAGATAAGTTATATTAGATAATTGCGAATGAATAATAATAATGCTGCTATACATATGACACATGAACAAAGTGTTTTTATTAATAATTTATCAGACTCTAAGAAAGTGTTACGGAATTGTGAAAAAGTGCAAATTGACACTATTCTTAGTTATAACAAAATCTATCACCTAAAATAATAAGTTAGAGTTAAATTGCTTATTGGTCTATTAGGCTAGATTACAATCTAGCCTAATAGACAACTGATTACAATCAGTTATTAAGAACTGTAGTTCTTTTTAATAAAAAAAAATAGATAAGTAGTGAGTTAAATTCCTTGACGTCTATACGTGACACTTCACAATGAAGAACTGTCACCTATGGACTGACGTTCAAACGTCAGTCCCAACAAACAACTCGCTACCTACTTGAACTAAATAAACTCGCTTGTAAATACAACAGCCATAAGCGACGATTAGCATCTCCTAACATCCACCTATCTGTCACCAGTTTTGGCATACTGGAGATAGAAAAAACCTATCTATCTATGGTTTTCACCCATCGCGCGCCAATTAGCAGACACAATAGAAATTTTATTGTTATCCGCACACATGGTGTGCAATCGACATTTTAAGTGTCCCAATACAGACAGATAAAACAAAAGAACACGAACGAATGCAAGGAACGTAAAGGTGTGTCCAGACCTGACGAATGCGCCGCTCGCAAGCCGCTTGCGAACGGCGCGCGTGCATTTCATGTTCGTACGCAGCCCCTGCACCGTCCGCGCGCCGCTCGCGCGCAAACTTCGCACCGTACTCGAGCGGCGCAGGAGGTGCTCACAACTGAAGCTTATAGGTCAAACGCGAAAGAAGGTATGTGCGCACGAACTGCCCACTCAAGCCTTGCCGGAGTTGTACTAGCGCACCAAACGTAAGCTGTAACCGCACGCGAGCAACACGCGCGCAGTTCGCAAGCGGCTCGCGTGCGGCGCATTCGCGGTGCATTCGCCAGGTCTGGACACACCGGTCATGTAGAATTATATTGCCTATCATCAGTAGCAATCTGTCTTTTACTGACAGTAGGTTATTGGGTTCGGCCGTTAATATTGTATCACATCACCCTGTTTCCACTTGCGTTGACTCGCGTATGTCAGTGAATGCCTTGCCCTTGCCTTGACTTGATACTTAATCATTTATGTTGTTACTTCTCATTTCTTAAATTGGATAAACTTGAGTTCATCTACTATTTAACATAATAACAACAACTATAAAAAGGCCGCTGGCCAGCGGACAACTGTAACTTTGTGTAGATGGTGTTACGTAATAAGAGCGCTGGCCAACCGCACAACCATACCATACCATTTTTACGTGACGTGAACTAATACAAATTATGGTTTTGTGGTTGGCTAGCGCGCTTTTTACGTGACACAATCTATACAATATTACAGTCCGCGAGGCCCTAAGGCCCTAAGGGCTCAGCTAACTGAGCTTTGCATTTGTGTGAGTGATCACCAAAGAAGCAGAGTTGCGTCGCGCGAGGGACGCACCGCGCCTCTGGCCGATTGCCAAAAAGCAGTACAACCAATCTGCCTAGCCTCTTCCCAACTATGTTGGAGTCGGCTTCCAGTCTAACCGGATGCAGTTGAATACCAGTATTTTATATGGAGCGACTGCCTATCTGACCTCCACAACCCAGTAACTGGGTAATACGATACCCCTTGGTAAGACTGGTTGTCAGAATTTCGGGCTTCTGACAACCCGTAACGACTGTCAAAGATCCATGAATGACAGCCGGGACCACGTGCTTTCCGAGGCACGGAGGAGTCTCGGTATGTAAATAATGGTCACCCATCCACTGACCAACCCCGGCAAGCGTATCTTGACCTGATGGATCGACCGTGCGGTTGTTATTACTTAGCCACGAGCTCTTCTACCAAAAAGCAGTATAAACCGGTTTTAAACCAAGCAAAGGACGCGTCGCGCTCTAGGCCGGACGTCACACCTACGCTATCTATGTGCACTCGCACAAATGCAAAGCTCAGCTTCGACCTCGCAGAGTGAACAGTTGAGCGGTTGGCCACCGGTTTTTTTACGTGGCGCGAATTGTACTACTAATTAACATCTACTTTTGAACATCTGGGGTGGTTATTTCCTCAAAAGACCAGGATTTTTGGCCTGACCAAAATGATATCCGGATTAAACAAGAGTCCTCTCAGTTTTTTTTTCAGTTCATCTTGAGTTGTCGGATAGGAAACACTGACCTCATCCAGTTTTAAAACGTAACTAATTTTTGACTCGTAAAAGTGTTTTTGAACTAATTTACAGAAAAAAGCCAACGATTGTGCCAGCAATGATTCCGCTACTAAAATACATTTCAAAAGCTTACACCAATCCACGATACCATAGCGGGGTCCCATCTAACAGCTAAAAAGTGTCATAAAGATAAAATGTTCCGTTTATGTTTTCCTGTATGGCTGTGATATCAGTTCCGGTACGTATACCAATAACGGAACGGGTTTAAAAGGCTGCAGATAGTTACTGGGTTCTGCTCCACTGCTTCTGATTACTATTGAGCTGTTTCGTTCGGTTGAAGCTGATAAGCTATGCTTACTGTTATTCTAGAATATATTTTAGGGTTCCGTGCTAAAATGGTAAAAAGGAACCCTTCTGGTGCGACTCAGTCTGTCTGCCTATTCGTCTGTCACAGCTGGATATCTCAAGAACTACTAATACTATCAACTTGAAATTTGGAACAGCTTTAGATGACGTTTGCACAACTAACTAACTGTTTTAACAACTAATGTAAATAAGAAAAAATAAAAATATATACCTACATTTTTTTTTGCAACAGGGACTGACTCCCTTGTCTTAAAAATTTGAAGTGGGGCTACTAGGGCATGTGGGGTATCATATGAAAAGACGCTGTTTGCACATTCTAAAACTTTTTTTTTTTAGGACGCATAGTTTTTCACTTTTGATGAAAAATGTAAAAAAATCTGTCCCCCCCCCCCCCCTTTATCTCTGAAGTTTGCATGGAGAAAAATCTGAAATTATTCTATATGATAGAAGTTTATGTAAAGATTACAGGATAAATAAAACGATCTCTAAATAGCACACATTTTCAGAAATCGGAACGGAACCCTTGGACTCGCTCTTGACCAGTTTTTTTTTTTTTTTTGTATATTTTTGGTCTTTATTTTGTTTTAAAATTCTTAGATTGTAATATGAATATCGAAAAAAAAGAGTAACTTACAGACGGAAACATTTTAAAATGTTTGGGTAAGCACTTATTTCATTATTACAATAGTTTCCAATAAAAACTTTTTTACAAAAAATACAACCGACCGAAATAACTTTAATTTCGGAAGTCGGTGGCAAAAAACGAAAACACATTTAACTAGACACCGACTTCCGAAATTAAAGTTATTTTTCACTTTGTAGTGTTGTTTTGGAAGTCGGTTGTATTTTTTGTAAAAAAGTTTTTATTTTGCACTTTTTAGTTGTGTACCTACCCCACACAAATTCTAATACCACTATCTGCAAAACAAACTAGAACATCATCCATATAAAAGTGGGAAAAAATACATATTATTGAAGCTAACTCAAAAACTACCGAAGCAAAGTTAATCAACTTTATATGGGACCAACTGTGATGTATACCCTCTCGAATAAAACAAAAAAAATCCAAATCGGGCCAGCCATCTTCGAGTAATCGGGGAACATACATAAAAAAAAAATAAAAAAAAAAAAAAAAAAAGGTTCCGACGAATTGAGAACCTCCTCCTTTTTGAAGTCGGTTAAAAAATCGATCGATTTTTTAATCTTAATGTTAAAACACATAACAACATAATTAAAAACCAATCAAGCCGCGTAACGGGCCATCGGTAATGGCTTAAAATGTTCGATAAACTCACCCCGAGACTAATTATTGCTTCGTTAACAAATACCTACCAATCGTTTATAAGCCATTGTCAGTTATATTTCTGAGAACTGAAATTGGAGTCGAAAACAATAATCATTATTCAATTTCATACTATGGAATAATATTCCATAATATGCAATATTAAACATACCTAATTACATAATATATTATTATTATTACTAGCTGTGCCCGCGACTTCGTTCGCGTGCATGTCGGAAAACAATAATGTGTCGCTTAGATAAGGTGTAGGTATCCTATATAACTCCTCCATTGAAAATGAAGAATCTTCCGATCTTGCCTGGTGGGAAGTAGTGCTTCCCACCAGGCAAGATATAAGATATAAGTTTTTGTAATACTAACACAGTAATATAGATCACTGTTGTCCGCAATAAATTAAATTAAATTTAAACATCAACTAAGAGAAGTGCTTCTCCTCCCTCCCTCTTCTACCTCCTATTCGTAAGAACCTCTTAATCCAAATAATTGCTGTTCAAATCAAACTTTGAATAATTTGCTCTAAATATCAATCATCTATCAATATACATTGTACTTCTATATAATTACAGTCGAACGTTCTTCACTCAAAAGTGCTCGAAACTTTTAAAAATCGGACAATTGGTCTAGTCTAGACGGCTCAAGTACCTATATAACATATAATTTTCATTAATTGGCGCTTATAGGTCCGTTTATGTTATAAAAAACACGATCTCTGAATGTTAAAAAGTATATCAATAAGATGGATGTATTTGCTATGGATAATAATTAATAATATACAAGGTTATTGATAAAAAAAAAAATGTTATTTCAATTACAAAGTGCTTTGTCATAAATGTATTGGAGACTCCGCTCTTCCACTAGGATTTTAACTATAATTGCAATTGAAAACATGATAAACAAGAAAGAAAAATAAAAAATCTAAATTAATAAACATTTTACGAAGAAAAGGTAACAATGCGCGTGTATGTGTGGTGTAAACAAGTGAGTGTGAGTGTATGAGAGTGTGAGGATGTACTGTTTGAATTACAAATTCAAATATTTAGCACGACTATAGATATAAAATTAAGTGTTAGTATAAGTATTAAGTTAAGTTTAAATATAAGTCTAAGTTTAAGATTAAGTTAGCCCTACGACGGAGTCTTGGGATCGGAAGAAGTCTATTACAACTCTTTCCACTAACAATATAAACTGTAACACGTTTATAGTAATAAACTATTGAAGAGTAGATACAATAGATTGATAAAACACCAGAAACCTCTAAAGGGATCATTCTACTCATCATTATGAACAACTTTTACTATCATATGGGACCAAACCTGAAACTGCGAAAAAAAATCAGCAGCTCCCTACATTTTGACGAGTTTGAAGTAAGTACTTAGATAAATGTATTGACAGCAGATTTTTTTTCGCGGTTTCATGTTTGGTCCAATAGTGAAAGTTGTTCATAATGATGAGTTCAATGACCGCTTAAGAGGTTGCTGGTGTTTTACCAATAACCCTGTATATCCTTGTTTTAGCTAATACGTAACTACGAATCTACCCCATCCATACACATAACTTTTCCCATTCACTAAGTCTTAAAAATATTATTAACTTAGCTGCCCCTAAGATAGAACTATCATAAACACAAACTTCGCAAACCATCAAAAGTTAAAACTAAAAGAAGACTTAGAAACTTCCTCCCCACAGCTGAACTACATCGTACGAGTTTCCCATAAATCCGGCGTGGTTATGGGAGCGGCACAAGACGACACGACATAACGCATGACATAATATAGGGGTAGGTACGGCACGACATAATATAGCACTCCTCTGATTGAAGTTATTGTCTCCATAAAAGTGAATTTTCCGTTCGATGACCCATGCAGAGTGTTACGAAAGTGGTCGTATTTGCGAAGGTTTTTTACCACTCTTTAAAGTGATTGTGTTGGGATATGAACTTATACTTTATATTTTGTTATGTACCTAGTACATGGTCTAAATAAACTATCTTCCCACACCTATTAACTCTGTACTTTGAAAACATTGTTATTAGAGCCAATTATTATAAAATTTACTTTAAAAAAGTAAAAACCGACTTCAAAACCAAAAACGAATAAAATAACTTTCATACAACACTTAACAGCTTCTGAAGTCGGTGTCTTCAATTCTTCAATGCACTTTAGCTTGACACCGACTTCAGAAGCTGTTAAGTGTTGTATGAAAGTTATTTTATTCGTTTTTGGTTTTGAAGTCGGTTTTTACATTTTTAAAGTAAATTTATTTTTCCATTTTTAGTTGAATATACAATTACAGAAGTAGGTAAGCCCAAGTTGATCAAAAAAAAAATCGTCAAAATCCGCTTAGAAATGCCAGAGATACAATGCATTTATGCATATAACTTTGTACATAAGAATAATTACATAATGTATTATATACTAAAACCTTCCTGAAAGTATGTAAATTACGTTAGTGAAAGAATGATCAAAATTGGTTCATTATTTTTTGAGAAAATCGCGGACAATCAAACATACATACAAACATACATACATACGGGCCGAATACAGAACCTCCTTTTTTGAAGTCGGTTAAAAAAGTAACCGTGGAGTTTTTATCGGCTCTTCTCCATAGGAAACGACAAGATGGAACCATGCACCTAGCTTCTGGCGTTTCATAAGTGCCCATGTAGGTTTAAGTGAAATAAAATATGTTGAATAAAAATACCAGTCTCTTATTTTCCCCCCGTTATGTGCCTCTTCTAATAGACTTAAAAGAATGCAAAAGCATTGATCAGCATCTTCAATTATTTGCCTGGCTATACCTTCTGGTTTTAGAAAGTATAGTTAGTTTTTATTAGGTCATACAATAACGTCTGCTATACCAATATACCACAATTACTCGTTCGCCTGCAAACCAAAATACTGTGGCTACGCACCTATGATCATTTTTGAATGGGCCACATACAGTTGTAACTAGACAAAAATCTTTTGGCGCGCGGCATTAATCGGAACTAACGGCGCCATCTTGTTTTTAGGATTCCGTACCTCAAAAGGAAAAACCCCTATAGGATCACTTCGTTGTCCGTCTGTCTGTCTGTCTGTCTGTCTGTCAGTCAGTCTGTCTAGACCCTTTTTCTCAGGAACGCGTAAAGGTATCAAGTTGAAATTAATATCAATTACGTAAATTTATGGGCCCTAGGAGCTCTAAAAAAATCAAGCTTCTAAGTCAATGCAATAAAAAAATACGACCATTTATGCGACATATTTTGATACTCGCAAGTAAATGAAAACCTATAGGGTAGATACTTCCCGTTAGCCTACAATCACGAAAATTGGCAAAAAGCAGTCTCACAGCACGAGTAAAAGAAAAAGTCCGAAAATTGTTCATTTGTAATTTTATCACATAAAAAAATGCAGTTGGAGAATTGACATGTTTTTTTAACTACAATGATAAGTTTGTTTTTGGGATAAATTCATCGCAACTACGGAACCCTTCACTGTGCGCGGTCCGACACGCACTTGGCTGGTTTTTATTTTTTCAATACAATTTCACACAAATATTTAGCAACAACACTCCCCTTTTAATGTCATTCAAGCGCCAAGTGATCCTTGTAGCACTCCACGGGCTGATGGCCATTTAAGTTTAGGTACATCTGCAGCATGACGTAGCAACAAACACGTCACAACCAGGTCTTGACCTGTCAGTCTGTTGGCAATGAGACCACATAATGGGTGACGTAACTTATGCACATAATTGTGCGAACATGGTGTTGGACCGCGCCCAAGCATGCCACGGTCACTGCCGGTGACGTATCGCATAATACCGCTAATGTACTGCCGGTATGGCGAAGTGACCTTAGTGGGGGTAGGGTTTAGAAGAGGAACCTATGGAGTTTAGAGTATTCTATGGTATTTTTGGCGCAGGAAATTTTTAAAGAATTCTTTTTCGTGTTATTTGAGCCATTCTTCTTATTCAGCGGTAACGGAATTCTGAGGATGATTGCAGAGAGACCTGAGACCAGTAGTGTGCTGGGGAGGTTTCTAGAGTTGCATATTACATGAAATTATTATTAGCATTGAATTAAAATGTATTAATATAGTATACTAACATAGTTATTAAGACCTTTGTTACTAACAAATCTGACATGTATAGTTTTGTTAATAATTTTGTTATGCGCTAAATTGCCTGAAATAAATTGATTTTATTTTATTTTTTATTTTATTTATTCTTGGTGTCAATGGCACGACAGTTTATTATATGTATTTTGTTGGACTAAAACTTTGCCACTTCCACCGCGTCATCGGTGGCAGCGTAGAGGTCACTTCGGCTGCATTTTTTGGGGCACAGAGGACAGGATAAGACGTGGAATAAATGCTCATGCATTGGTTATAAAACTAGCAAGGTTGGAATCGAAGCTTTCGCCCAGAGCCACCAGACTTATTAATTCATTCATTCTGTTCAAAATCCTCCTTTACAACTGCATCGCACTATGTTTCGATCATTGCCTTAAAAACTTCATCGTAATTTACAATACTAATTAACCACTAACTTTTTCTTTGCTTTTGCCTTTTTAGGGTTCTGTACCAAAATAGTAAAAATAAACCTTTATTGTGCGACTCAGTCTATCTGTCTGCCCGTCTGTAACAGCTGGATATCTCATGAACTACTAATGCTATCGACTTAAAATTTAGAACAGTTTTAGATACGTTTGCCCAACTATTTTACAAATAAGAAAGAAATATATTTTTTTATTTTTGCAACAGGGTCTGAAAAATGGGTCTCAAAATTTCGAAGTGGGCCACAAGGCCATGTGGGGTATCATATGAAAGAGCGCTGTTTGCACATACTTAAACATTTTTTTTCTTTTTTTAGGCCGCACAGTTTTTAATACCGGGTCCCCCCCCCCCCCCCTTTACCTCCGACGTTTGCATAGAGAAAAATCTGAAATTATTCTATGTGATAGAAGTTTATGTAAATATTACTGAAAATAAAACGATGTCTCCAAATAGCACACTTTTCCAGAAATCGGAACGGAACCCTCGGTGCGCGAGTCCGACTCGCTCTTGACCGGTTTTTTTATAAAGCATAACCTTATCGTTTTATCACGTTATAGAATTAAGACTGCAGTATTCAGCTAAGCATTTACAAATAGGGAAGGAAGCAAGCGGAAATATAGTTAGGGACGAGGCGGCGACGGTAATAACGTATGCCATTCTAAGTGCCTGGGAACGACAGCAAGGTCTACCACCTGTATAGGAACACCTGTCGCTATATGAATATTTCAGAAGCATTTACTTTCATTATAAGCTGGTTATGTCAACGTAAGATTGTGAGAACCGTTACTTTATATAATATATCGGTATTAATTCCGTTAGATTATAAACTGTCGAAAAATTGTTAACTGTGTGAAATGGGTTAGGTTGGGTTACAACTGTGATCAACCGCGCGTAAGCCGTGCCGTGGCAGCGGCTGACGAGCGCTACTTCCAAGTAGCTCGCAGCTAGGCAGGCTACTAGTATTAGTGCAAGGTGCGTTACGTCGTACCATATCATACCAGTTCACAATTTGTCGGTTTCCCATGGATAGATTATAAACCCTTAAATAAAATCGGAAAATAATGCTTGAAATTGTAAATGGTTTGTTGCAGTTCACAATTTTTTGACAGTTTATAATGTAACGTATATAATACCGATAGATTATATTCTTATAGTAACGAAGTTCATTGTGGTGTCTTGGTTTAGATTAGGTTAGATTCGTTCAACAAAACACTGTTTCCATTATTGGTGCTTTAGGCATGTTGTGGCTACGGCTGCTCGTACCAGATAAGGCCAGGCGCACTCCGCATTTTAAGTATGAAGCTACTAGTACGCGGCAGGCTCGACTTGTCGACGCTAATTCAGTGTGGGCTGCCGTTCGAACGTTAGTTCGATACTCGCTCACGCACCGCGTCGTAAAAGAAGACATCCCTAACGAGTCAGAAGGTATAAGAGCTTCGATGTGAATATAACTGTGGGTAATTAACGCTGTGCGAGCTGAATTGCACTTTATTGTATCGTAGCAAGAGTCGCAACAAGCTACACAACTAAGTCTGGTCACAGAATTGTGACCAGACTGAGCTGAGCACGGCGCATTGGCCCGCAGTAGCTCCCTCTACCGCGCAACCCCCATCATAGCACGAATAACTTATTTATTAAACATCACATTAATCATTGATGACAATTATACCTTGTAGATTCATTTCTTATTCATTGACATAATTCAAAAAGTTAATTGCGTCAAAGTGTTTAGATAAATATGAATACCTTTTTATGTATTGAAATACTCTTGCAACGGCTTTCTATCAGCCTTCAAAGATACTTTGACATCGACAACTTGATATTTCTTATTTGACGATTCGTAAATTGTCATACTGTTCGATTCATTCGTTAAAAATGCCCTGACGATGTCAAGCAACATTGCGTGATGTTGCGACACAAATTGCGAGAAAAGTCGCTTATGGAATAAAAACGCTTAATCAACATTCATTTAATTCCCTTTATGTTTCCACATCTTTTAAAATAAATCAGTAACACAATAAAAAACCCATATTCTACAATATAAATATTAAAATCTTCGTAGATTTATAATAAAAATTTTGGCGCTATACCGGCACCGAATGAAAATATTGGCAGATGATAAAATGGCGGACCGTTTGGCAATCAGCCAGCGTGTAAAATGTAACATAACGCCTGAATTTTACATGGATTATATTACTATTTGATTTCTCGAGTATTTTTGTTGTCCTTTTAAAGTAAAAGGTTCGTACCGGTGTGGTAGGTAACTCAGAGGTTATTACGTCAATAACTAACATTTTTAACTGTCCAAAATGAAGACATAGGGCGTTACCGTCTGTTTCAAAAGAATGTGAAAAAAACACGTGTTCCAGTTAAATTCTTGCATAATTCAAATTCAAATTTTTATTGCTCAACACATTACATAATCATACATTTCTAGATGTCAAGTGAATGCGCAGTCCACTGTGTTGCACCAAATACAGGCATGCAAACTTATCATTATACACTGTTCTAAATTCCAATTAATACCAAAAATTCACAAAAATCATCAATAATACTCTCTCTCTATAATGTCATAAATTCAAATCAATAAGTTATGCAATTTCATAAATTCAAATTAATAAGTACGTAATGTCAGAGTATAATAATGTCATTATAAATAAGTAATGTCTAATACAGTCAACACTTAATTAACAATACAAACAAAATAATTTTAATAAAAATCGGACTCAATCAAGTATTCACCATAATTTTCTGTATTATTATTATACACACAAATTTCTATAGGCCAGGTATTCATTAATTGTGTAGTATGTCAATCACTCAATAAAGATAATTAGTAACAAATTAATCTGTACCAGGCCAGACGCACTCCGCATTTTAGGTACAAAGCTACAAGTACGCGGCGGGCTCGACTTGTCGGTCGCGCTAATTCAGTGTGGGCTGCCGCGCACCGGCTGCCGCGCACCGGCTGGTTCGCACTTTAGTTCGATACTCACTCACGCGCCGCGCCGTAAAGAAAGACAACCCTAACGAGTCAGAATGTATAACGCGAGTTGCGCGATAGAAAGAGAGGCAACTTATAAGTGAATATAACTGTACTGTTGTTATTGTCCCACGGGAAAGTACTACCGGGATAAAAAGTATCCTATGTCCTAATCCAAATCCGTTCAACCGTTTTAGCGTGAAAGCGCAACAAACAAATTCACTTTCACATTTATAACATTACTTACCAGCTGCGCCCCGCGGTTTTGCCCACGCAGACCGTGATAAAAAGTAGCTTATGTATTAATCCAGGGTATAAGCTATCTACATACCAAATTTCATCGAAATCAGTTCAGCCGTTTGAGCGTAAAGCAGTAACAATCATACAAACACACACACATACTCACAAACTTTCGCCTTTATAATATTAGTGTGAATTAGGATTAGTATTATACTCTTGGAGCGCTAACGAATGACCATAATCTTACCTATAGCTATTATAAGTGAACTGGATGTATCTTTAATTCTGTGTAAAGATAGTCTTGGTTGTGTTTTTACAAGCACCAAACATGATAATACAGAATGATTATGTAAGGAATTTCCACTTGTTTCTTAGATTTCAATTTTGTTCCGCAGTGTCTACTAAAATCTCTAGGTACTGATTGTAATTAAGTATATTGTAATTTGACTTTCTTCTTTATAGCATATAACCTTTTTAGGCTTAGTTTTTTTGTGGTTTCACACAATTCACGTCAAAATTAATATTGGTCATTCATCTGGAATTCCATACCCTTTTGTAATAAATTATACTTACCCATTTTTATTTACTCTATATTTTTATTGAATTAGAATTCTTTTCCAAATTATTGCTGATATTTGTCGTGAGATTCGTCTGTTTGGCGATCCTTTTGTTCAAATACCTTTGGCAAACATAATAATTCATGTACCATCGGCAAACTTTCCGGTGAACCACTTTTCGATCTTATTACTAACGCAATAAGGTTGAAAAGTGGTTCACCGGAAATTTTAATAAGATGAACGTTTGCAAATATTGTTTTCTTTCGTTCAGAAAATGTTCATAAAGGAGCAATAAGTATATCCACTTGCATTTGTGTTATACTTGCATTTATAGGTACTTTTTTTGTCATGTGGTTTTATTTGTGCAGAACAAATAATTGTTCTTTCTTTCTTTCGTTTATAGGAAAGAGCAGTTGAAAGAAAATCTTATCTTACAATCTAATCTAGAAAATCTTTGTTCAAAATCTTTAACAAGACCGTTAAAATACAAAGGAGAGTGCCCAAGTTCGTGTTGTAGAAGGCTTTGGTAGCACAGTTTTCTTTTTTCTTCCTTCCAAAAGAAAACGTCTTTGCGCAAGGGAGGTTTTACAAGCAATCCCATAAAGAGCGTGAGGGCGCCGTCCTGCATTTTCCTTAGTAAATTAAATGGGTGTCAACGTTTCTTGGGAACCGTGTCCGGTATTCACCCGGATGAACCGGTATACCGTCGCGTCGGCGTGTCCGGCCAAGAATCATACAAATTCTGCAATGTGAAATGGTGATATTTATGAGATTTGTAGCAGAATGTGATGCATTGTGTTTTAGAAGATGTTTTCAACGTTAAATTGAATTGTGTCAAAGATTTCACCATCTCATCTTAACCATAATGTGTCTGAATTTCTTGCATTATCTACGCCATGAAAAGAAGCTGATTTTTTATGATATTATTGTTATTATTGCTAGCTACATTAATTACACCAGAGATTATTTCCTTTTAAAAACTATAAAGGCGAGTGTTTGTGAGTGTGTGTGTGTTTGTATGTTTGTTACATCTTCACGCACAAATGGCTGAACTGATTTCGATGAAATATGGTATGGAGATAGCTTATAACCTGGATTAACACATATACTACTTTTTTATCCCGGTCTACGAGGCTGAAACCGCGGTGCGCAGCTAGTGGGTAGATAAATGGTAGGTATAGATATATATTATAAATGTTTGAGAACTCAGTTGAAATAACTGAAGACATTTCATATAGGCTTATTCCAAATACTTAGTCAGAAAAAAATATTCCATGTAGTTCTACGTAGGGTAAAACAAGATGTCATATATTTTTTTCTCAATTAGTCGTTGGTACTGTAGAACTAAGTGTTTGACTACTTGGAACAGGTAAGCCAAATACGAGTACATCCTTCTTTAGATCAGCACTGTCGTGATCATGTCGTGATGCTGCTATTTGCTGATCCGATATGCGAAACACAGACTAACTAAACTAACTAAACGTTTGCGACATTTTGTACCACTTAAATATATTTCAAAATTCGTAGAAATAACATTAATATCGTACGTTCATAAGTAATTCCATCCAACTTCCTGATTGCCTCCCCGTCTGCCGCCACCCTAGCGAAGTCTCACCCTTTCGACGGAAATCATCGTTTTACACACTGATTAGTACTTTTATTTATTTAGTAATGTGTTTCGTTCGTGTTTTCAAAGTGGTTTCTCTCTAAAAATGTTTGCTTTATCAGGACGTGGCTTACGAATCAGTCGCGTGTGGTGGACAGTTTTTAAAATGATGCCCCATCTCATAGAAAACAGATAGAACGATGGTGGTTTGACAGTTTTCTTTTTACGAAACAGGAGATATTCTGCAAATGCTTTGCATCTACACTTTTACAGACAGTAATTTTACATTAGACTTAAACCAAAATGGAGTAAAATTTTATTATAAGCATATAGGTATGTGGTGTTCTGTGAGAGAAAATATGCAAGGGAGTCCACTGTTCCATGTTAGCTTTAAATTAAATTAAATAGAACATCATTATTGTCAACGTAATAATTTGGTTTTATAGTCTGTTTTCTAGTTACGTCTCTCGCACATTTCCGATATTGACAGAGTGAGATGGGTCATTAGTCGGGGTCGGGCCAACGCCTTTGTTTTGTTTTGAGATTGTTAAGGCCCGTTCATATTGAATACTTCTAAAATTTACTGTACAGGAGACATGTCCGCTATGACTCACGCACAAACAATATCGTCTGGTTCACTCACTAAAACACGTGCGACACGCATGTAGTCGATGGCTCAACTGAATGCACATGTAAGTACAGCGTTTGGTTTGTGTGGAACGGACTTTATGTTGATTACGTGGACCAATAACAACGTAGTCAAAATTTTCGGCACTCGTTTGTTTAAAAAAAACAGACTATAGGACATGCTGTTTCGGTTGTACCCATAGAAATCTAAAAAAACCATCAATGGTTGTACCGTTTTAATTAACTATAAATAAATAAATTAAATAAAAATAAAATATGGGTAGGCTATGCAAATATTTGACACCTTCGTGAATCAACCGCGCATTGCAGTGTAGAATCTCTACGACTACTTCGCATTTATAGCCAGAATTTTCTTATTGATGTCAATAATTTCAGAAGTAAATAAAACTATTTTTTTTTTTTTGTTGATTCAGCTCACATAAGAACATCTTGGCAATTTGACAGCTATCTCACTGCCTTGCCACAAGAATGACTGCTAGTGCGCATCCATCAAGTATTGTACTTCGACAGACGAAATCTGTGCCAAATAGAAAACAAAATGAAAATGTGATTTATCTTACCCAATTTTAGCGCGACTGGCAATATTTCTGAAACAAGAAAAACAATCAATATTATTTTAGTTATCACGAGTGAAGAGTCGTAAGGTTTTCCTATCTTAGTTAAGTAGGGTCGGCTTCCAGTCTAACCAGATGCAGCTGGATACCAGTATTTTACATGGAGCGACTGCTTGTTTGACATCCACAATCCTTACTGGGTAACACCGCCATACCACTTGCTAAGACTGGTTGTCAGATTTTTTGGCTTCTGACTACCCGTAACGACTGTCAAATATCTACGAATGACAGGCGGCACGAACGGCTTTACGTGGTTTCCGAGGCACGGAGGGGTCGTGATATATAATGTGAATATATAATACTAGCTTTTGCCAGCGGCTTTGCCCGCGTGTATGTCGGAAATTATCTCACGGGAATCTTCGACCGGGATGAAAAGTATCCTATGTCTTAATCCAGGTTATAGACTATCTGTATACGAAATTTCATCCAAATCCGTTTAGCCGTTTTTGCGTGATTGAGTAACAAATATCCAAACATACAAACTTTCACATTTATAATATTAGTAGGATAGTAGGATAACCGCTCTGGTTTTATTAATTCTTCTTTCTTTGTCCAGGTAAAATTTCTCTGAACACCAGGATGGCAACCAGTCGGTTATCTTTCAATGTGAAGGCACGTGAACATATTCGTATAAAGTTGGCAGAATCATCCCAGCGCTGATTTGCTGGATTCTTCTTCTCCTCTACGTATCGTTATTTCTCCTGACAAAGTTTATTCTGTTTATATGAATGTATGTATTTATTATTTTTCAAGTTATCTATCCCTTATGCTGCACCTGCCATGTCTTCTCTCTGCATCACCCTAAGTTTGACTGGTAGAAAATGCCTCAGGCATTAAGTCCGCCTTTGTACAGTATTTTTTAGGAGGAGCTCGTGGCTAAGTAATAACAGCCGCACGGGTCGATCCATCAGGTTAAGCTACGCTTGCCGGGGTTGGTCCGTGGATGGGTGACCATCTTTACATACCGAGACTCCTCCGTGCCTCGGAAGCACGTTAAGCCGTTGGTCCCGGCTGTCATTCGTGGATCTTTGACAGTCGTTACGGGTCGTCAGAAGCCCGAAAGTCTGACAATCAGTCTTACCAAGGGGTATCGTATTACCCAGTTAATGGGTTGTGGAGGTCAGATAGGCAGTCGCTCCATGTAAAATAATGATATTCAGCTGCACCCGGTTAGACTGGAAGCCGACCCCAACATAGTTGGGAAAAGGCTAGGCAGATTGATTGATTGTACAGTATTTTTTACTTGTGCATAAAGTTTTAATAAATAAATAAATAAATAATGGGCGTTTACCCATCCACGAACTGACCGCGGCAAGCGTAGCTTAACCTTCGATCGCCCCGTGCGACTGTTATTATTTTTCATGTCATCCTATCAATGAATACAACTTGTACCAGTCATTAGAAATGAACGTCTTTCTTTACTACAATTCAACCAAGACCGTGATTCAATAATAAAATGCATTCCAGCGAAAATTCACAGGCGCCTTGACAATAATTCGCGGTCACAATGGTATAATCACATTACCCGGAATGAATACGAAACAATTATGTTCTAAAACAAAACAGACTGGTACAGTCTACAAGAAAATAATTGAACACAATTTATAAAAACCGACCAAGTTCGCGTCGGACCACGCACAATGACCCTTCATTGTGCGTGGTGTGAAAGTACTTAGTTGAAAAGAATTTATTCCAAAAACAAACTTATCATTGTAGTTGAAAAATAAATTTCGAACTCTTTCCTTTAGGTACTTGTGTATAATATATACTTCTTGCCAAATTTCATGATTCTAAGTCAACGGGAAGTACCCTATAGGTTCTGATTTACTTGCGAGTATCACGTTACGACGCATTTTTTTATGGCGTTGATACCTCCACGCGTTCCTGAGAAAAAGGTCTTGACTGACAGACAGACGGACAACGAAGTGATCCTTTAAGGGTTCCGGTTTTCCCTTGTACGGAAAACGTCTTAATCTCAAGGGCAAAGTTTTATCAAAGTGATTGTGTTTTCATCGACAATTTGTCTGTTATTTGAAAGTAAATAATTATTTAGTTGGATGCACGAACATTTGACAGACTCTCTCATGAGTGTGTGTGTGTGTGTGTTATTTGACATGAGAGCTAAGTTCATGTTCTCCTTCTATGTCTATTCTATAAAAATCTCGTCATGTAAACTTTTGTAAAGTGAGCTTGAAATGAGCTGAAACTATTTACAGCTCACTTTACCCAAATGTCAAAAATGTCTCGGTGAAAACTGTGACATTTTTACAGCATAGTTCAGCTGTTAAACAATAAAACTGTGTTTTTTTGTATATTTTATTTCTATCCAAGTTGTCCCACTGCTGGGCAAAGTTCTCTCGAATATTTTTCCAGATCTATTTCTCTCTGTAACTTGTAGACATTTTAAGTGAATGTGGTAAGTTTTGCTGCCACCCGTACCGCGACAGTACTGAGTGAGGCGTCAGTAAGCGTCTTTGCTGCTAACAGTCGCGTCGAGATAAACAGCATCGCGGAATGCCGCCGTCTTGACAAGCGGAAACATTAGCAACTTCTTGCGACAAATTGTAGGGAAATACATACGGAGGTGTAAATTTGACGGCGCCGTTTATTTGAAGTAGGTATACACGGCTACACATCAAGCTATACATTTCCAGTTTACACTGACCTCTCATTGTAAGGAATCCTATTAGGGAATCCTATGCGAGATCAGCTTATACTGGAAATGTATAGTTTGATTTGTAGCCGTGCGTACAAAGCTAATAGGTAAAGAAGTTGTTTTGACGGCATTGATCAGCAGTGGAAGCTTACAGCTTGATGAAAGAGATGCGGTACACAGGAGCAAAATGTGTATTTTTCAACAAACCTTATGTATATCAAGGCTGCTCTCAAAAACTGAAAGAACATTTTAGTTTAATTATATTATCAACCTAAAAATATAATAAAAATACGCAAAACGAAAATAGGTTAACAAAATATTTACCCTCCACGTCTCCTTACACAAAAGTCAACAGTACATTTCCAGGAAGATGTCTCCCAAGTCGGTAAAGAGGGCAGTAATGAGTTTGACGACGACCGGAACCGGCAGCGCGCTTCAAGAGCACTTTATTAAAGACAATAAGTTCAGTGTGTGGGCGCTTTTCATAGCAATAGTATTTTATTGAATGCTAGGTAATATTATCTTTTAAGAAAATGGCTTTGGGATGGCCATGGAAATTAATTTTGTGAATTAATTTTATTCCAGTGTGGTTGATTTTTAACGTCATATCTATGAAAGGTCAGATATGCAGTTATAATAGAGTTGTTATTAGTTTGTTATTTACTAAAATTGTAACGTGTAACTGTTTTATGTCCCAAGAAAATAAAATAAAATAAAATAAATAAATTATCTCTCTCGTTTATTCGAGCATAATATGACCTGCAAATCGAATTTTTAACTGTACCTATAAGGTAATGCAATTTATTGAACATATTTTTCAGAATCAGACAATTTTATATTAATTTTTAGGGTTCCGTACCTCAAAAGAAAAACCGGAACCCTTATAGGATCACTTCGTTGTCCGTCTGTCTGTCAGTCTGTCAAGACGCTATTTCTCAGGAACGCATGGAGGTATCAAGTAGAAATAAATATAAAATACATAGGTCTATGGTCCCTTGGAGCTCTAAAAAAATAAGCTCCTAATAAATAAAAAAATACGGCCTATGCGCGATATTTTGATACTGGCAAGTAAATCAAAACCTATAATATAGGGTACTTACCGTTGACCCAGAATCATGGCACAAGTAAAGGACAAAGTCCGAAAATAGTTCATTTGTAATTTAATCACATATAAAAAAAATTAACTTAATTTGCTGTTGGAGAAAGAAAATGTTTTTCAACTACGGAACCCTTCATTATTGTGCGTGGTCGCACACGCACATGGCCGGTTGTTTATAAATATACTGCTTCCAACATATTCTTTTCTGGTATGACAACTAAAGAGGGATATTTTATGTAAGCTCAAATCTAGGCCATATTATTAGTATGTAAGTGCGCATAGGCACCATGCCGTTCCATAAACAGAGTTGAATTTAAATTCTACAACCCAAACGTATACAGGGTGTTAGGTTAAACAAGGGACATTTTTTTTTATTAGTGTTCAAAATAATCATATTTAAATCGCAGAGTTTTAGTCATTACATGCTAAAAACCACAGAGGCCTTTGAAGGCTCACACGAGTATATGGCTAGTGAGTTCGGAAATATAATATCTATAATAAAGGTAAGAGACAAATTTAGACGGTAAGTTTGTAAGTTTTGCATTTAAAGAGTATTTTAAGTCTTTACTTATTGTATAATATAATAATAGCACAAATAAAGATGGTAGTAAGTTTAACAAACTAATAATAGCACAATTAAAGATGGTAGTAAGTTTAACAAACTAATAATAGCACAATTAAAGATGGTAGTAAGTTTAACAAACTAATAATAGCACAATTAAAGATGGTGGTCGTACGTGTATCAAACTAAAGTACATATTCATAGTTTGTAATTTGCAGAAAATGCTGTTTTAATAAACATTTTGCTTTTTTAGGGTTACAGAGTTATTTTTTAGGTATTTACGAGGTATTTTTTTGCATGTCCGCAGGAAGTTCGTTTACTATTTTTGGTAATATGTAGATACATACTTTAACGGAGTGTAGTACTCATGAAAATGAACAACTTTTACCATGGAACTAACCTTGAGATATGAAAAAGAAATTCAGCTGTTCTCTACAAAGTGCAAAACCTACGCGATCAAAATGTACGAGACAGCTGATTTTTTTTTTCATATTTCAGGGTTAGTTTCCTGGTAAAAGTTGTTCATTTTCGTTTAACCTTACACCCTGTATAAAGTACCGTTCCGAACCGACATTCCTAACCACTACCAATTTAACCAAACAATTTCGACGCACGTTGAACAGAAGTACAGTCATGCAGAAACAGATCTAGCGAATAAACCACGCATAGAATACGTACTAGTGACACGCCGAATCAATGTATGTTTTAGCTCTGCGTAGCGTGCAAACATGTCTAGCGTGAACCGCCACACGTAGTTCACACAAAAACATTACGCATGGGAATGCGTAGATAGATAGATAGATAGATAGATTATTGTTTATTCTGTTCGTAAAGGGGTGAAACTGACATGGTTTTGCCATAAACACAAATAAGTTGAAATAACCGACCACGGGGTATATTCCTCGCCATTTTGCCATCGTCCATTAATATTGCCTCTTTAACACGCTTTTATTATTAGCTTCACCTGTATGTATATATGATTGTATATTTATATGTTTGTATGTAACGGTATCTTTGAACTCGAATTTTTACCCGCTTTAAATGGTCAGATTAATTCGAAATTTTGCACGCATAACAGGGCCCGATGACAATAAAATAATTTAAAAATTTTGTCCCATTATCCTGATCAGGAGCAACATTATTAACGATTTATCTCTAAAAAAATGGAAAATGATTTATAGTTTAAAAAACTAAAAAACACGCTTATTAAACTGAACTAAAAAGTAAAAAATAATTTTTTCAATGTAAAGTGATTAACGAGAAAATTAATGTCATTGTAAAAAAAATCGTGGGGTGCTTTGTACGACATTGTTACACTATCTCTGTAATTCGAAAGCACCCCACGCCTTTATTTACAATGACATTAATTTTCTCGTTAATTACTTTATTCTTATAATATTTAAAAAAAAAAAAATACTTTTTAGTTCAGTTTAATAGAATTAAAGCGTGTTTTTTAGTTTTATAAACTTTAATTTATTTTTTACATAAAAGATTGATAAACAGGCCACGACCTACGGCTCTCTAGATGAAAAGTAGTAGCCGCTTAAAGACACCTTAACTATCAAATGGATTTGCTGTTAGGTAGGTACTGACAGTAACGGCAGGCTCTCTCCATGACTTCCAACTCTTTGATCCAGGCAGGGCCGTCTTAATACAGGGTGTAAGTGTAAACAGAGGCAATATTTTAAGGGATCATTGTACTCATCATTATGAACAACTTTTACTATGGGACCAATCGAAATCGCGAAAAAAAAAAAATCAGCTGTTCAGTACATTTATGTTCGCATAATTCGTCAAAATGTAGGGAACAGCTGATTTTTTTTCGCGATTTCAGGTTTGGTCGCATAGTAAAAATTGTTCGTAATGACGAGTACAATGACCCCTTAAAATATTGCCACTGCTTACACTTACACCCTGTATATTGGAAACCCTGGTCACTTTAGGATATGGAGAATGCAGGATGCAAGAGCGAGCTCCAAATTTATAGCATCAGATAGGTTAGGATTTCTTATGACCGTTCGCGTTCATACAAAATAATATTAACTTTGTCGACTAAGGACTAAGCGACTAACTACTATTAAGTGAAGTTATTCTCTTACGCAGAAAAGTATGGGAACTAAGAAAACGTAGGACGCACCTCTTAGCACCTCGTCTGAGATTTAAAAACTGCGTGACTCAACGTTAAGTTGAGCCATTTAGTTGCGTATCAGCCTGTATTGAATGTCTAGCAATCAGTGTCATTCACACACACATTAGTTATCTTCCGACTTAGGCACATGGATATATTATATCCATTTTAAAAGGTTGAGCAAATAAGTCATTTGCTCAACAAATTTAAAATGGATCTAATAACCTTGTACCTAAGTTAGCTGTCTGCATAATATGCACCACAGACATTTAGGAATGTTATACGTCTAATCTAAATTATAGGCGTAGTAACCGGCAAAAACGAACTATGTATGGTTTCAAATATCTCTTCATTTATTAGAATTATTAGTTACAGATTTTCATTTGTCTTTTTAGCGTACATTAAAACTACATATATTATAATTGTATGTAACACGTGACTGTACATTTGAATGTTTTGGACAGGATACCTTAACTTAAGGCGAGTAGTGCTGCCAACTAGCAAGAAGATCTGGACATAAGGAACATTTTGAAATTTCCTATGCTCACGCCAAAAACGGCCGTTTTTAGCGTTAACTGCTAAAGCATCGAACCTAGGAGATTTAAGGTTGATTTTTTTGATACAAAAAATTCTACCTCATCTGACTAAAAATGTGAGCCTAAGAAATTTCAAAATGTTCCATATCTCCAGACTCATTATTTCTTTCTCAATGGTGGCGCTAGTTGGGGGCACTAATCGCCTTAATTGCTTTAGTAGGAGCTAGGCCAGTTACTGGAATCTAATGTTAGATAAAGTAAGGGAAATAATAAAATTAAATTGTCTGTATAATGAAATCATAAGGGCCATTTTTTACAGTTGTATGAAATGGCTATACCACGATTAATAATTAATGTAGTATGTCAATATAATAAACAACTAGCTGCGCTCCGTGGTTTCACCCGCGTGGACCGGGATAAAAAGTAGCATATATGTCAATCCAGGGTTTAAGTCTGGTGGTGGGTGGTTTTACATACCAAATTTCATTCAAATCGGTCCAGCCGTTTGAGCTTGAAGAAGTAACAAAAAAAAAAAACACACACACACCAACTTTCGCCTTTATAATATTAGTGTGATGTGATTAATTTCGCTGACCGTATTTAATTAAGAATGTCTTTTCAACTACTATAAAATGAGTACACTCAAGAAACTATTCAGCGCACGTACTCTAACACATATTATATTACAATTCCCACTGCCACATCCAGCTTCGCCTGTCATCTGTTACCAAGGGAGTGTGCTTCAAATTCATTAAGAGCATAGATGATGAGTGCCAGCTAAGACCAGATTAAATTCAACTCCGTGGGCTAGGCTGAGCGCGCTTTGTACATGATATGACGTTATGGCAGAGACGTCACAGCGAGATCGAAGTATGTTAAAGTTGCGTCATCAGTTTGCTGTGTGTGTGGTCTTTTGTTGGGTGTTGATATGAAAATTGATGGAGATAAGTTAGGAATTGAAACTTCTATATATCATGTACCATTTATACTGTATTTAATCAACAAATATTAAAAACGCCGATTCTTATGGTATTTTGTTTAAATATGGGCGATTTTCTGGAACTGCAAAAAATTACCTTGTAATTCACAGTATCATTATGAAATACAAAGTTATCTTTGCGATTGTTTAACATATCTTGTGCGAGTCCGACTAGCACTTTTTTTTAATGTTAACAAAACGTGTTTTGAGTTTTTCGCATTGGCAACATTGTTAGTCGGCCTAGTTAAGCAGTTTAGTAGCTACATTTGGCACCTATTTAGACCCCAATTATTTTAAGTGCCAAGTCAACTTGCATGAACAATGGACTTGGCTGGCTACTGTTACGCATTTAGTTCTTGCATACAACTGGCCTGAATAACGTTGATAAGTCTTGCATAATTTTCAGCTTACTTCGACAGCTTGTGTAAAAAATAGCCTCTACGAGTGACGTCACGATTGGGCAGTTAGCTGCCCTCCGTCTGACTGTCTGGGTAAACTTTCTACCGCAGAATGGGAAAAATATAATTCTCTTATGGAAGCTTTTACCAACCTGAGACGAGTATCCCGAAATGTAACGCTCATAAGTTATTAACACTGAAAACTCTCTATAAAACCGTCAGTTTTCTCTTTGAAAACTCGTTTGCTAGAATTTTACGCACATTGTACAATTTATGAATACTACTGAGGAGCTCGTGTCGATCCATCAGGTTAAGCTACGCTTGCCGAGGTTGGTCCGTGGATGGGTGACCATCTTTACATACCGAGACTCCTCCGTGCCTCGGAAAGCACGTTAAGCCGTTGGTCCCAGCTGTCATTCGTAGATCTTTGACAGTCGTTACGGGTCGTCAGAAGCCCGAAAGTCTGACAATCAGTCTTACCAAGGGGTATCGTATTACCCAGTTAATGGGTTGTGGAGGTCAGATAGGCAGTCGCTCCATGTAAAATACTGGTATTCAGCTGCATCCGGTTAGACTGGAAGCCGACCCCAACATAGTTGGGAAATGGCTAGGCAGATTGATTGTACAATTTATGAATACATCTCTCAAGGCACAGTATAATAATGATACAGTAGTTTATCTTCATAGAAAACGGCCGGAACGACGCGCTTCGAAATATCAGTCATCCTCAGTAACGCAGCAGTTCGAGCGCGCCGCAATTACGTACGGGCGGACACGTATTTATCTGCCAAGCGGCCGTAGGTAATTAATTCAAGGTCACTGCCTAGATAAACCACTGTAGATTTATTACTCTGTGCTCAAGGTTAGCACACATACAAATTAGATAAGCAAAGGTTCACAAACCTAAATCGTACCTACCTAATTGGATATGCCTGCCCCAAAGGCCTAGGGGTCAAATTGTCGCAGCGGCACATTTTATCTTTCTGTTTGTCCCTAATTTAATAATATTGCAGAAACCTCGCGAGGATAAAAACGTTTAATTTATTGTTAATTAAAAATGTGTTTTGTTGAGTGTGAACTAATTTGTTGAATAAGTAATTGTTTTCTATGTTGAAATTGTTAGATTAATTTATTTTGCTTTGTGTCTGGGTTTTGTATGACAATCGTTGAGTACCTAAATAAATTAGTATTCATCGACAGCCATTTCATATTTTTGTTTAAGTAATATTTCCAATAATTATATAGTTTACTTTAATACCTACTCAATAATTTATTTGCTTTCCACAATGTGTACTTAGGTGGTAACTTAAAAATTATATTATATGCGATCATTATGGGCACAGCAAAAATAGTAGGAGAGAGGAAGCTTTGAAAAACTGAAATCTAATGTTATTAAAGTATGCTTTTTTACATAATTATATTGTTTACTGTACTTATTAAATATAATAATAATACTTATATTTATTTAATTAGGCACCAAGTCCCAATAAATAATAATCACAAATACATAAATTCATTCATCATTTAAATAAAATATATTTGTCGGGACGTCAGGATTTACTCAGTTAGATTTAGACAGACATGTGGGCAGAAGATGGGTTTCGTGCAATGAAAACACACTGGGTGCGATACACGGTGTTTAAAATCACAATCTAACACAATCACTAAGCACAACGAATCGAATACAGTTCCGTGGCGTAGTAACCCCGATGTTGCTCCGATGCGATCCCACACTAGACTGTTCTTCTCGCCATCAGGTTAAAACATCACGACTTTGTAAAAGCGCGCTATAGGCGTGGGCACCTCACGTGATGTCGCCAGTGGCGCGCTTGCGATTCGTTACGCGTCCGTACTATTGACCGGATCCGACATATTAAAATTAGAAATAGTCACAAAAAAAAATACAATAAAACTAAAACTGAATATTCATTAACATTAAATCTGACTAAATAATCATTAACAATAAAACGAATAAAACAAAAGAAAAAAAAGAAAACTTGTTTATTTGCTGTTTGTTCGTGGTGGGTACAGGTACCTACGAGTACTTCCAGATAACTACAAATTTCAATGTTTGCAATTACAACGCTAGCTTGTAGCTTCGCGTTTTCTCTAGTTTTCTTTGCAATCAGCTAATAAGTTCTAATTTTATTTCAAGATCAAGTTACGTTAGAGAGTTCCTCGTTTCAGACTGATTTTACTCTAAATTCTAAATGTCAAAAGAAAGTTATAAATTCTATAGCTTTATGAAAGTTCGCGGAAGTCACACTTAACAAGTGATGATACTTATTTACTGAGATCAACAAAAAAGGAAGATGGAGCGCCGCGAACATTAAAAGTGAAGCCACCTTTTTATCTATGCGTGAGTCCAAGGGTTGCCATTTGTTAAATTGTTTCCCTATAATTTGGAGAGTATTATTGTATCAGTGAGTAGTTGTATATTTAAATTTGTTTAGTTGAATGGGGTTAAATCGTATTATGGAAACCCTCGCACTTTATGTCACTGCGTTCATACATTGAGGTTTTTTGTTCCAAGTAACCTAAAACTCATTGTTTATTTAATAAAAAAAAGCGGCCAAGTGCGAGTCGGACTCGCCCATGAAGGGTTCCGTAGCAGCAAGTAACATAATATAAAAGTTCTTGTAGTTCGTTGTAACTTTGATCGATGTTTTAATAAACGACCGATTTATGACGTATTAAAAAAACCTACTTAATAGATCTTGTTCAAGCCAATTTTCGGTGGAAGTTTACATGGTAATGTACCTCATATATATATTTTTTTAGTTTTATCATTCTCTTATTTTAGATGTTACAATGGGGGGGGACACATTTTACCACTTTGGAAGTGTTTCTCGCGCAAACTATTCAGTTTAGAAAAAAATTGTATTAGAAACCTCAATCTCATAGGTGCCCCACAGGTATGGGTTTGATGAAAAAAAAATTTGAGTTTCAGTTCTAATTATGGGGAACCCCCATTTATTGTTTTTTTTTTTCTATTTTTGTGTGAAAATCTTAATGCGGTTCACAGAATACATCTAATTACCAAGTTTCAACAGTATAGTTCTTATAGTTTCGAAAAAAAATGGCTGTGACATACGGACGGACAGACAGACAGACATGACGAATCCATAAGGGTTCCGTTTTTTGTCATTTGGCTACGGAACCCTAAAAACGATGTTATTTCAAGTATTTGCAAGTGAAAAGACCTCCGTTAGTGTTTTTATGTGATTTGTAAGCATTATGTATTTACAAGTTTTCACTGCACAGGAAGGCATAATTCTATTTTTTTTTTAAGTATGTTAACATAGCAACGACTCGTCACTTACTAAGAGCGGTGAGCATGGTTTTTGTTGTATGTGTGTGCGTGAGCGTGTATTTTACTTGCAGGAGCACGGTTTAGTGGCTTCACTTCTGATGTTTACGGCGCTCCGTCTTCCTTTTTTTTGTTGATCTGAGCTTGTTTACGACAAATTTTGTAAAAAAACACTTCGCAATAACATGTTGTGTACAAAACCATCACGTATAGACGTTGTTTCAGACATGTATTGTAAACTATAAGTTATCTACAAGTTGGTAAGAGTATGACTTTGCAACTTGATTTACAGTTCTACCAACTTATCTGTGAACTGAAAGAGGACGCCACCGTCGATGCGTCGGCACAATCAAATGACATGCGTCGGCGCTATCGAAGACATTTCAACATGACGGCCGTAGTTCCAATTTTCGCCATTTCACAGATAAGTTGGTAGGAGTGTAGGTGTGAACGGTAAACGAAAACAGTACACACAATTTGTATTTTATATAAACGTGGTGTTACGGGTTATATTGATACCGATTACTGCCTAATTAAAATGATAATTGAATAATAGACATCCTTTACACAATACCCATCAATTATGCTGTGTTATTTATCCTCTTGGATCCTAATAAAACTAAAACAGCCTACTAATTACATCAGCCAGTACAAACATGATAATAATTGTACCGTAAACATGTTAAATCTGCTCTGTTGTTGTCAATATACATAGGTACCTAATTAATTTGTGAAGAGATATCTTGGTAAAGCCTTATGTTTGTTTTTGGTTCAGTGTCATAGATTTGTTTGATATGAGAGTTAAGGTCTTGGAAGTTAATGCTTTGTTTTATCGAGATCACACAGGTTTAAGGATGTGGAGAAGCATACACCATTCAGTTGGATCTGTGGTTGCTTGCGTGTGGCTGCTAAGTTACGACCGGCGACGCTGGAAACACCATCAAGCTTGCTGAGAACAACACGTTTTCAAGAGTACTAGTGCGACTATGAAAAATCCGGTCAAGAGCGAATCGGATTCGCGCACGAGGGTTCCGTTCCGATTTCTGAAAAAGTGTGCTATTTAGAGACATCGTTTGATTTTTCTTGTGTTATTTACATAAACTTCTATCACATAGAATAATTTCAGATTTTTCTCTATGCAAACTTCGGAGATAAGGGGGGAGGAAAGGTATTTTTTTTATATTTACATTTTTCATCAAAGGTCGAACACTGTGCGGCCCTAAAAGAAAAAAAAATGTTTGAGAATGTGCAAACAGCAGCGCTCTTACATTGCCCACATGCCCTGTAGCCCCACTTCGAATTTTTAAGAAACCCTTTCAGTCCTTGTTGCAAAAAAAATCTTTCTTATTTGCAAAATAGTTGGGCAAACGTCATCTAAAACTGTTCTAAATTTCAAGTTGATAGCATTCGTAATTTTTGAAATATCCAGCTGTGACAGACGAACAGTCAGACTGAGTCGCACCATAAGGGTTCCTTTTACCATTTTGGTACGGAATCTTATTTACGAGTAGCTTGTTGTTATGAAATCCGTAATTCAGTGACTAGAAGCTCTAAGTTTGAATTTCTGGAAGATAAGGACGATTAGAAATAAAATCTTAAAAGATTAGTAATAATGGTTACGGTAAAAAATAATTTAGATTTCATTATTACGCTCTCGATAATCGATCACATTTTTATCCCCACAGCTTCTAAAACCAGTAAGCAACTGTTATCAACGCACCTCATAGATATCGCATTACCAGCAACCTGAATCTGTTCTTATCTACATAACAGGATCAGTCGTTGCCAACAGCCGTGTCTAATCGGCGGACAAAATGTTGCCGAAGCCTGTCTTAGCTTCGATTAAAAAAAAATCTAATATTTTAATTTTTCTCCTTCTCTCGTAAGGAAGAGGAGGAGGAGGAGCTCGAGGCTAAGTAATAACAGCTTTTCGATTCGACAAAGCAGGTTAAGCTACGCTTGTTGGGGTTGGTCTGTGGATGGGTGTCCATCTTTACATACCGAGACTCCTCCGTGCCTTGGAAAGCACGTTAAGCCGTTGGTCCCGGCTGTCATTTGTGGATCTTTGACAGTCGTTACGGATCGTCAAAAGCCCGAAAGTCCACTTACCATGGGTTACTGGATTGTGGAGTTCAGATAGGCAGTCGCTCCATGTAAAATACTGGTATTCAGCTGCATCTGGGTAGACTGGAAGCCGACCCCTACATAGTTGGGTAAAGGCTAGGCATATGATGAAGTGACATTCAACGTCAGGGTTATAAAGTAATTAGATACGAGGTCGACTATATATTTAATATCATACAAAAACAATACAGGCATATTCTAATTGACTGTGGAATGTTCTGGTACATGTCCCAATAAGGGGTGGCGGCAATAAATCAACTGCGCCTATCGCAGTCTGTTGAAGTCCCTCAGTAGATTAATCAATCACGAACCTAACGTGAGTTCATCAAAGATAAAAAGTGACCTAATTAGTTAGGATTCTCGTTGAGTGTAAATTATGTGCTATTTTATATCGTGCGCTTTCCTTTGGTCAGTATTAATCAAAATTAATCGCAGAATTTGCATCATGTCCTTGCGTAGTTTCCAGATCTTACAGACCACACAGAAATTAGAAGTGTTTGTTTCTGTTTGACTTCGTGAATCACCAAATAGAATTGAATGAAGTTTGCTAGAAGATAAGTTACCAAACCAAATCTTATTCAGGAAAATGAAAGAATAGATATAAGTACAGTTTCAAACAAACAGTACCTACACCGCGCCGGTACAGAATCCCAGCAGGAATTTTGAGAGCACTACAATTATTTTCCACAAATCTATATAACACGATCAGCCGTTAACAGCAGCCGAGTCTAATCGACTGCTAAACGATTGTTACCGATCCCTAGATTGAGTATCGATAAAAAAAATCGTTATTTTATTGGACAATTTGTAATCTGACACTGAGAATCTCGGTGGAGCTACTTTTGACGTGTTTTTATACAAAATCGGTACGAGGAAGGAGGTTTTTGAAGTTTCAACTGTCAAGTGATTAGGTATATTGTTGTCACAGAATGCACAAGTAATTACAATAAAAATACTTGGTTTGTAATCAGGTGGTCCTTGCAATAACCTGAATTTAACAGATGTGTTGCAAACCACAACGTAGGAGATAATTTTTGTAAAAAGGAAACTTTTCAGCGCTCGTTCTGCGTCTGCACTAACGTATATTTCACGGAATATACCTTCTACACCAATAAGTATTATATTTAATGCTTTTGTGCAGTAGCGCAGTGTCGCGCAGACTTCCGACCACGCCGGAACAGACGCCCCAGGCCAAAAGTCTGCCATCGCGGTACTCGCCAGATGTTGCGACATGACACATTAATAAAATTGCACTTTACAACGTAGGCACATATAGTATATGGAGTACCTATTATTTTTATTATAGTAGATACGTTTTAAAGTGTCTAGCAAAATTCAAAATTTCAAACTGCTGTTTTTCATCAACTAGGATTGGTTAACAACTGCCAACAATGTAGACGCAGTAAGTATAAAGTTTTATCGCCCCAGGCATAAATATGGACACATCGGGCTTCAGAAAGTGACTATCACACAGATAATTGTGACTTGACAACAAAACAAAACCAAACTTTTTTACAACTCGATGTTTCGTAAACTCATAATACTGTAACAAGAAAGAAGTAAATAAAGAAAAATGTGTTTATTAGTCACAGCAAAACGTGCATACAAAAAAGATTTAGAAAATTAAAAATATATAGATCTTTAAGTACTCAAAGTCACGCGCGCAAAACAGAAATTGTTGGCAACAGGGGGCTTACTGCTCATAGCAGGGCAGAACTTGAACGGTTCCAGTGTGAAAGAGAGACGGAGCTATACACGACCATCCACTATCCTTTTTTCTCAACGGTTTTATGATGGATCCATGATATTTTTTCACGTCACAGTACGGCCCCACGAGTGGAGCTCGTGGCTAAGTAATAACAGCCGCAAAGGTCGATCAATCGATGTTAAGCTACGCTTGCCGAGATTGGTCCGTGGATGGGTGACTATCTTTACATGCCGAGAGTCGTCCGTGCCTCGGAAAGCACGTTAAGCCGTTGGTCCCGGCTGTCATTCGTGGATCTTTGACGACGTTACGGGTCGTCAGAATCCCGAAAGTCTGACAACCAGTCTTACCAAGGGTTATCGTATTATCGTAAAATACTGGTATTCAGCTGCATCCGGTTAGACTAGAAGCCGACCCCAACATAGTTGAAAAAGGCTAGGCAGATTGAGATTGAGAACGGCCACTGCACGCAACAAAGTATACATAGGTACCGCCTCAGATAATGGCTGCCTCCACTGCTAATACTGGAACAGCACTTTGGAATGAACCTCTACATCTGTTGAAACAGGCTTTAACTATTTAATTCAACTTCAAAATAACAAATCTTCGACAACAAACACGTGGTCTGATCCTAAAAGTGAATCAAACAACCACTTTTCAACATTTCGTATATCGTCAGTAAGCATATTTCTAAGATCGGCTGATTCCTTTGTTCGTCAGTTAATATGCTCACTCGAGTCCTACGTTTGTTCAATCTGAAGAAATCCTCGATTCTCAGGATTAGTACTGAAATGGGAAACGAGTTCGTTTGATGTTAGTCACGAGTACTCATGAGTGGAACTCAAATGTTATAAGGTAGGACTTGTGTGTGATCGTAATTTCTCTGTGTTCTGTATCAAAACTGGCATATCGCAAATAATACTTGCTGTATTTTTCAAAGAAAACGATTCTTTTTTTTGCCATAATTTCATATGATTATGTATTATGTACCCACTTAATCTGCTTGAATAAATCATAGAATCTGCTTAAATAATAATTGAACCGCCATTTTATCTCTGGTAATTTTAATCCACTGCCAGAAATATTCAAGGATGGTTTAATATTTATTACTAGCTGACCCGACAGACGTTGTCCAGCCAAAATTTCAATATCATCATCATTCATACATAAATTCCATAAAGGACGTTCAGTTTTCCGTTCCAGGAAACTTAAAATTTTTCTTTCCATATAAACCTAATTTCGGACTTTATACAAAAGACATTTAAAAATAGCTAAATCGGTCCAGCTGTTCCCAAATGATGCGCTTACCAATGAACAGCATTTCATTTTTGTTTATAAGTACGAGATAAGAAGTGCACTGAACCAATAATACGAGTATAGATAATATATTAAAAGATTAGATTATATTATTTATTATTTTTTTTTCAATGTTTAGTTAAAAATAAATGTTTTTGAATTATTATTATTATTTTTTTTTTGTATATTTGTAAAACATTTTCAAATAATCGAATGTCCAGCAGTGGACTGTGATAGATTGAGTTGATTGATTGAATGTACAGTCAACAAAAGAGATATCTAGGCAGGGTAGAGTAACATATTTGTATGTGAATTTATATACATATTTTTTATATTTCAATTTACTTGACACGTCTGCTACTACTGCGGAGCGTGCGCGTCTGCTGGCTGTGGGTAAGTGGGAGTCGGGTCTGTAGCTTCATGCACTACCGTCGTCGTACATAGGCACTTTGTTCGACGACACTACTTTCCGCCTCGCTGCCGCTGCATCCCTGCGACTAGGAGCTCCTTCTTGTTCTCCTCATCGCTGTCACTGTGGCGAAGTTGTCAACAGCCCCGGACACCACGGCCTGTCTTGCAGCCGAAGTGCGGGTCGCTTAGCACGGCACGCGAACATCAATGACATCATCCGACGAGCCCTTGTCACCGTCGGCGTTCCAGCTGTATTAGAACCCAATGGCTTGGCACGCGACGATGGCAAGAGACCGGACGGCATGTCTTTATTTCCATGGAAGTTGGAAAGGCCTTTAGTGTGGGACGCAACGTGTGTCGATACTCTTGCGCCATCCCATCTTCCTGGCTCTGCGTGCTGTGCTGGCATTGCTGCTGCCGCTGCGGAAAACCTCAAGCGGCGGAAGTATAATAACCTTATCGGTAATTATATTTTCGATTTTTTTTTTTTTTTCGGGGTTGAAACCCTTGGGCCGTGGGGTCCGAGTGCACATAGTTTGTTCAACGAAATCTCCAAACGGCTGGTTGACACTTCCCGTGACCCAAGGGCTGGCTTTTACCTTGGCCAGCGGCTTAGCATTGCCATACAACGTGGCAATGCCGCCTGTCTCTTGGGTACTTTACCAGTCGACAGCGATGCGGAGGAAGTTTTCGACGCCATATTTTAGTTTTTTAATAGTTTTAGTTATGTTACCTTTTAAGACCTAAATAATAATTTGAACATCCTGCATGCCTATTTTATGTAAACACATGTTTTGTATGTGAATTGCTTCATGTTCAATTTTATATATATTACTTTGTTTTTGCAATACTCTTACATTGTAACACACCAACACAAAATTGTAAACATGACAATTCACATACAAATTTGTTAGTATACCCTGCCTAGATATCTCTTTTGGTGACTGTACATCTCCAGTACCTAAATAAAGCCGTGTCTCCAGCGCGTCTTTTTGCGAAACATTACCTACACAAAAAACCATACACATAAATTTTTGTTTTCATACACAAGCTGTCTCCTGCGTATTCAAACATTTTTAGTTCCAAATTTTGTGTAGATGTCGTAACGAGTTCCGACGAGATAGATGTGCTAACAGTTTGACTACAGATGTGCGCGGTGCGCGCGGCAGTTGAAAATGAAACAAACCCTTGCAGCTTGCAAAACAAAAACATCGTGTTTGCTTACACAAATATGTATGGCCACGCCTCTTTATTACAATGTTTTTGTGTAATGTTTCGAAAAAAACACGCGCAAGAGACACGGCTTAACCTGCATTTATATGAAAATATCTTTACACGTTTATCGCAACTTTTTCGATTTCCCAGAACTTTTCAGTTTCAGTTTGCCCTTTTCAGGGAAGCAGATGTTAAGAACAACTGGAATAAAGTGTTCAAGCTGGAGTTGTAAAAGTAAAATGAATTGAAAAGTAAAATAATATCGCTCGTCCATAAATGGTTCAGGGGTCACGTGATAATTTCTCGGAGTCAAGGGTCCACAAAAAAAAAAAGGGTAGGGAAAATTATACTAGATGTTCTTAGCAGTCCATTAGAATTGAACTACAGCCTTAGTGCTGCGAGTATTTCGCAAGAAACTGAATGGAATCTAACTTTCGCTTGATTTGAGTACTTACTTAAAGAAAAGAAAATAAAGAAGTACATTCACCCCTGAAATATGAGAGTAGGTACATTGTCATACTTTTTGAAAGAAACCAGAACTAATTATAATGATTCCATAACCGGATTGTTTTAACACACATTCATTTATGTCTTTTCAATATAATTTAATCTGCTTACACAAGTCGCCTCAATTTACGCCGAAACTGTGTGCATCGTGATAAATTAACAACGAGATTTCGTACATAAGCCGTGTGCAAGCAGACTCATGAATTAACAAGTAATATTAATATTTACTTCAGCCAGTTTTTACTGTAGAATACGACGAATGAGATAATGTGAGTCAAAATGTTTTAAATATTCATTTTAGACTTTTTAAAAGCTGATTAAGGTGTTTGCGCAGTAGTAGCCGTGAAATTCAAATTTTCTTATGTTTTTTTGCAATTTTGCAGGTCAGTATCAGTTTGTATGTAGATAAAAATATGTTACGTGGCTATAACAAATATGTATTTAAATAATTTAATACCATATGAATCATCAATACATTGTAGTGACCTACATAATATATTAGGAGCATACGTGCAGCCGGGACAGAGCGCGACCGAAGGCTGCGCTGACGTTCATGTTCGGGATCACCAATTTGGAGTTTGATGGAAATTAAACTCAATTTAAGTTTTTAACTCCTGTATTAATAGTGATTCCTTACATACAAAACATACATGGCTTAAGCAGTGCTACCTCTGCTATAAGTAATATTAAATAGACCAATCACAGAGCCGCACTAAAAACGATCGAGTCTAGCATTCAAAGTATGGAGCGCGACCACGGTCTCGTGGTTTGCACGTCAAAAAGTCCGGTTAAGTAGTCGAGACCTCTCATGGTCACACTACGAGATGCCAATTCAAAAAAAAAAAAAAAAAAAGTTTGCACGTCAGTGCGCGGTCGTGCTCTGTCCCGGCTGCACGTATGCTCCTATTATGTAGCTCACTACAACATCTTTTTAAGTTAGATTTATTCCAAAAACCCAGCATTTGTAAGCAAATTCAATTTCAATTTCATAGTATTCAAATTATTTTTAATTGTATTAATTTTAGTGTTTAATGTTTTAGTACCCTAATTGATAGTGTCGAGCTTTCCTATAATTTAGATACATACAAGATCTACATTATGACAAAGACGCTGGGTTAATGATGTGCATGTGCTTAGTTGGTAAGCCTTTATAAATAAATAAATTAAAAATGTCATGATTTCCGAAATCAAACTTAAAGGGAACAAAGCTAAGAATCATCAATACATCTCTCTAAGTTAGCTTAACTTAGAGAGATGTATTGATGATTCTTATGGTTATAATTAGGTAAATACATATGTGTTATAGCCGCGTATTATATTTGTATTAAGATACAACCTGACACTGACCTGCAAATTGCAAAAAACGTAAGAAAATTCGAATTTCGCGGATCCCCCTTAATACTATCATTAGGTATTTTATTTACCAGCACTGCCTGCGGCTACTTCACTTAAAAAGTTTTTAATAATCCAGGCTGACAACAAGCCCATCCACTCTATATTTTTGGCCTACTTTAAACTCACCGAAATAGCCACAAAATCCCCACCCATCAAAATCGGCTTGTTTAGTTGTAAATGTACCTAATGCCCAAGCTTAGGACAGGCAGAGATTAGCTTGTTTTAAAAAAAATGTTAGCTAAAATCTGTTATATTATCAATTTATCAGTCAAGGTATAATAAAAATAAAAACTTTTTTACAAAAAAATACAACCGACTTCCAAAAACAACACTACAAAGTGAAAAATAACTTTAATTTCGGAAGTCGGTGTCTGGTTAAATGTATTTTCGTTTTTTGCCACCGACTTCCGAAATTAAAGTTATTTTTCACTTTGTAGTGTTGTTTTTGGAAGTCGGTTGTATTTTTTTGTAAAAAAGTTTTTATTTTTCACTTTTTAGTTGTGTACCTACCTCACACAAGTTCAAATACCACTACCTGCAAAACAAATTAGAACATCATCCATATAAAAGTGGGGAAAAAATACGTATTATTGAAGGTAACTCAAAAACTACCAAAGCAAAGTTAATCAATTTTTTATGGGACCAACTGTGATGTATACACTCTCGAACATAACAAAAAAAATCCAAATCGGTCCAGCCATCTTTGAGTAATCGGGGAACATACATAAAAAAAAAAAATAATAAAAAAAAAAGGTTCCGACGAATTGAGAACCTCCTCCTTTTTGAAGTCGGTTAAAAATGGGAGAATAAAATAACGCACAACGTCATCATGTAACAAATGCCATTCTTAAGAGCAGCCCTTTCAAAACCACTATCAGTCAAAAATATTTTATGTCCAAAGCGGTATTTAGACCTCTTAAAGAGTATAAAGCATTCTTAGCTCCGAATAATACATTATGAAACATAATGAACTCTATAAAAACTCTCAAACTGTAAATTGAAACTTGCTTACTTTACGCTATAGTCCTAAGTTGCAACTTAAATTCAAGTTAGAGCGAGCCGGCTGAGCTCCGGTAGTAAACGACATTTTAAACTTGTGTCTTATAAAGTGGAATTTATAATGAGTGTTATAGTTTCTGGTAGATGTGGGTAGAGGGGATTATCTGGTTACGTAGGTAGGTGAAGATGACACGTGTTTGGGTGGCGAAGGTGGTAGACGTATATTAAGAGTTGTGCCAGAACTTCGTGTGACGAAGTAAGTTTATAGTCTGGGAATCAAATGAACTACCTATTATACTGTGGCGGCATCTACAACGCCACATGCGAACTACGCAGCAAAGACCTAACGTAACACAAATCCTGCATCGCGCAAGCAGAGTTTACCGCGCGAGTGGCATGTATACAATATCCCGACATCAACCGTCGGGCAGTTGACCCCTGATACAACACCCGTCTGGGCGGAGTATCCTACCTTTTCTATGGAGGATGAGTGAACTTTATACCCTGTTCCTCGTGCCTCTATACTACTATCTCTCTAATATCTATTTAATTAATAGATTGGCAAAGAGGTCAAGAGGTCAACTAAAGAAAAGTGGTTGCAACCGCAGCACAAAGAGATTGCTAGTAAAGGCTAATATATCCCAGAAGAACTACATAACTGACGCGTGAAAAAAATTATGTGTGTAACAAAAAAGCAAATCGCAAGTTGTTGTATAATACATCATCATCATACGCTGGAGGTCTACCCAGCTTGGGCGGGGGGCACCGCCGTGTCCTCGCGGAGGCGATAGGCGGCGGCGATCTCTCGCGTCCGAACGGCCCAGGCCAAAGTACGGAGCGAGAGTGCATGGGAGGCCGTCACTTCCTTCTGCGAAGCAGTAATACTCGCGAAGGAGGAGGAACGCGTGAGGGACAGGCAATTGTAGTGCCCTCACGCCCCTAGTCGCTGCAGGAAAAGCCCTGGGCGTCGGGAATTGACAGCCAATTCCTAGCCACCGCAGGCGCTGGCTTGCGGACGGCGAGCAATGGGTAGCTCGCCGTCCGAAAAGGACCAGGCCCGGGTCGACGGCGTGTTGTGTTCCACGCGCGCCTCAAAGAGATGTCAGCAGTGATGGGGTCTGATAGGGCCGATGCCTGCTGGGGTCGCGGGTTATTCGAAAGAGATACCGTGGCCCTGGCACAGGCAACTGAAGGAACACGGATGGGTTTTATATGACTCTGTTCTCAACAAACTAATTTTAAAAAGCAAAAGAGTTTTCAAAACATGTGTTTCTATTACTAAGCATACAAAAACAAGTACTTGAAGTAGTGCTACGTAAACCAGTTTTTCTTATCTACATACACTCACAGTACCTTCAGTTTTCAGTGCTCTAAGATCCTCAGAACCCACATAAGGTACTGAAACTGAAAAGCCTAAGAAGTGACACGCTTTGCTGAAACAAAAGGCGCACGCCACCGACAGTAATGGCTTCTTTTCACCCAACATCGGATACCGTCAGCAAAAAAAGTTCTAGTTAATTAAAGTTTGAAAAAGTTCGGATCAATTCGCTGACACCGTTTTATGAATCGAACTGGAGTTTCTGCTTTATCGTGTAGATAATTTGGTGTTTCGAGTTTCTTGAATATTACGCTCGTGTTAACTTTTTGGATGATTAGAACTGTAAGGCCCTTTGTACACGGCACGGTTTCTTTACGTTACGGCGTATAAACTGCACTGTAGAAAAAACGTGTCTGTCAATAAGCTTCCATAGTGATCCATAAGCCACTGGTGACCGTGGTGCCTACACACGGCAAATAAGCCGTCGTTTTTCACGGCAAGAAAAATGTCACTCACGTTTATACAAACAGCCTCAGAGGGTTTACTGTCGATTTTTTGTATTTAGTTAAATTAGTACTTACAGTTGATGCTCTCGACTGCGTTTGCGTGTATTATTCATAAATTTTTTGATACAAATATTCAGAATGAGTAGTAGCAGTGTCCTTCTTTCGGTCCCTAGCTACCTATTTGTCACATTTCACAACGATTGGTTCAGTGGTTTAGGCATAAAAAGGTTACAGATCGAGTTACTTTCTCATTTATAGTAAATACTATTTGCGCCCGGTTTCCCCCACGTAGACCGGAATAAAAAGTAAATTATATGTAAATCCAGGGTGTCAGTTACCTCTACACCAAATTTTACCGAAATTGGTCCAGCCGTTTGAGCGCGAAGAAGTAACAAACATACAAACACACACACTCACAAACTTTCGCCTTTATAACATTAGTGTGATAAGTTTGAACTAGTATGGATTGTAGCTAAAGATTTTTTAGAAGTGGGTATTTTATTTTTCTTCTCAAATTTCTGCAACTATTTACAAACCTTAACGACAGTAAAATTGTCATTTACAACTTGCTGTTATATTAGCTTTAGTTTTCTTTCTTTCCATTATGCTAAGTTTTCCTTGCAATTTTCAACGGGTTTTTATTTTCTCACCTGAAACATTTTTCCTGTCGCTACGTTTAAGAAAAGCGCAGGTTGAATCCAGGGGAACACTTCGTCCTTGCACCACATTCTTCTTGCTTAAGCAAGCTATTATAATTTGCAAACCGTACTACATGAGACGCAGTCGCAGTCTTTATAGCAGCGTTTGCATAATCAATCAATTTTATGCAATGAAGAATAATGGCAAACAGGGATGTTTAACGTTTATATAATGGGTCTTTTTCATAAACACTGAGTTTTTCTATGTTAAAAGGAAATCGTAGAAGGCCTGTAGTACATACTTAAAAGTTAAAATATAGAGGCTTTTTTCCAGGATTGAGATAATTTTGGGTTACATGTTTAATAAAGCCATAAATAGTGGATCAATGGTATTGCTGAAATAATTTTTCCTACTGCTGGTTTTTTTTTCTGAGGCATAAAAAAATATTTGTTTGTACATAATATTATAAACTGACAGATTAAAATAATAGCATGTACATGGTATATAAAAAAAGGAGGGAAAAGGATCATAGGGCATCAGATATTCGTCCGCATCGCTGTCAGCAGGAAAAGTGCCCAAAAGGCTGGCAGCATAGCCACGTTGTATGGCAATGGCCACAAAATAGGCCAGCCCTCTGGTCACGTGAGGAGTCAACCAACCGTTTAGCGATGTCTTGAAAAACCATGGCCATGTTTCAACCCCAAACGGCTCGAAAATATAACTCCCAAAAATATTTGAATATTTTCGCCGTTTGAGGTTTTCCGCACCTGCAGCAGCCGCTCCAGCACAGCCTAGCGTGTTAGGAAGGTGGGATGGCATAAAAGCGTCGACACATGTTGCATCCCATACCAAAGGCCGACCTAACTTCCAAGGCATTATGGTCTTCAATTAAATTAGTTTGCACACATCAAACTAGGGCATCCTATATTTTTGATAAGCTTTCCGCTTCCGCTCCCGCTCTCAAACACACCTCCACCTAACACGCCACGGGTAATTAAACTTCTTGAATTCTTGATTTATGTGCGAAAGAAAATTTTATTTCCTCCTCCCTGGCTTTTAGCCGAGTGAATTAAATTCAGGAGCGTGGTGGAAATAAATGGAGTGTTTATGCACTGTGAGTATGTAAGAAAAGATTGCTGTTATTTACTGCTGTGTTGCACTGATTTTGGTGCGAGATTGGAAGAAAAGTATTGCGGTCTCTGTTCTTCTTGGGGTTAAGTTAAACTTATCTAATGTCTAAATAATGCCCTATATTTGTTAAACTAAGTATCAGGAACCTATATACAGAATTAAATTGAATTCATAGGCATCTTTTTAAGCGTTCATTCGTACTCAGCGTTATGAACTACTTTTACTATGGGACCAAATATAAAATCGCGAAAATAAACAGCTGTTCCCTAAATTTTGTGAACATAAATAGGGAACAGCTGATTTTTTTGATGAACATGATAATGATATTACATAGTAACGTATGCTTCCTCACACTATGGCAATGGTATTAAACTATGACCTTATAATATCACATTTTCTTCACATATTTTCAAGAGTCTCCTTCTTTTGATATTATACCCTATTCAGCTATAAAGCTACTTCAACACACACTTGTAGGTACATCACAAGGAAATGAGACCTTATCCCAATAGAGTTTAGGTTTCAAATACGTGTGTGTTTTACTGCAGAAGTGAGGTCGCAAGGGTTGTGGAGGATGCCTTCAGTCACCACATCTCTCCCGAGTGGATGGCGGATCCCAAACACGTATTAAATCCACTATTAATCCCTGCGGGGTTATAGCCATTATGCCAATCCCTTCACCTTTGGGCAATATTAGCTCTGTTTAACATTTTAACTGCTTCGTGTGCGTAGACAAAGACGGACCCCACGGGCAATTAAAGCATATAGGAAGATTATACAGGATGGAAACGGATTTGTTCGTGATTTTAAATTGCGATTCCGTATTGCATCCAGAATTTAAAGAACATAAAATATCAGACTCAATTTTAAGAAAATGTCCGATGTTCATAGTTTAATACCAGGAATTATATAATCTTGCTGTACATCGCACTCGTCTCCACAAAGCAGGCAACTCGTTCGTGGGTCAATGTATAGGTAACGATTTTACAACAAACTTCCTGTTGACATTCTAAACTTACCCATTAAACGATTTAAAACCTGTATCGCGCGCGGGCTGGCAATTTGGCATTTCTAGAGGTTTTTCGTGATTATTTCATTAAATTTAAATCAAAGGACAATTTCCTCTGACAAATTCATATAGATCGTTGGTATTTATAAGTATGTATGCTATTTTTGTCAGTTATTTTGGTAATTACTCTTAGAAAATAGAAAATAATTGAAAATATGTAATTTTTTAGTGTCATGACTCGGAAATACTGTAGTTACCCATTAGTGAAATAATTTTGTTCCGAAGATTACCCTCTACATACAAACAAATTTTACCTCTTTATAATATTAGTTTAGATAGCGGTTAATTTATGAGATGAGGTTTAGTTAATTGGGGATTATCTCGATTTCACTATGGAGTATGGGCTTAAATGGACCTTAAAAATAATTATCCTTATTTGATTAGATCCGATTATTTACTGGTAAAAACATTTACTCAAACAAAGCTCGAACTTACAAAATCCGTACAGTCAGTAAATTAAACTGAGCACAATAGGTTTATTCGCTAATTATAAACAGATTTGTTTTCCACCAGTCAGTTCTGCCTGAAACTTTCAGTCAAACACAGATACTTAGTACATTTTCAACTGTCTATTAAATTGGTACCTACCTATTATGTTCGTGAAACGCTCGGTAAATTGAAACTCAACAAACTTTTAGTTAAACATGAGTTTAAATAATTTCACTAAATAAAGACACAGTAATTAAATAACAGTTCTACGATAATAATTATTATACATTATATTATTTTTATCCCATGAAGCGACGCGTGCTTTACTCGTGCTCGCCAAGTGTACAAACACGCTGTGAATGTGTGTGTAGGCATAGGAGCTCTCGGTACCGTTCGAGACAATGGCAAAATTGTAAGTGTGTTGTATGAGTGCTGACGCTACTTATCTTCACGCACACATTCACAGCGTGTTTGTACACTTGGTTAACACAAGTAAACCGCGCGTCGCTTCATCAGGTAAAAATACTATACTTCATAAGTCTAATAAATACAAATACGGTTTCAGATTGAAAATGTTGTAATTTTCCCATGAAATGGGTTCCTCATGAAAATGACAATATTTTCAATCCGAATCACATACCTGACTTCACGAAAGCAAAATTCATTCCGTCTTACCATTTTAACAAAACTATATCTAAACTAACATTATAAAGAGGTAACATTGTTTGTATGTTAACCGACTTCAAAAAGGAGGAGGTTCTCAATTCGTCGGAACCTTTTACTCGAAGATGGCTGGACCGATTTGGATTTTTTTTATTTTGTTCGAGAGTGTATATATCACAGTTAGTCCCATATAAAATTGATTAACTTTGCTTTGGTAGTTTTTGAGTTAGCTTCAATAATACGTATTTCTTCCTCACTTTTATATGGATGATGTTCTAGTTTGTTTTGCAGGTAGTGGTATTAGAATTTGTATGGGGTAGGTACACAACTAAAAAGTGAAAAATAACACCGACATCCGAAATTAAAGTTACTTTTCACTTTGTAGTGTTGTTTTTGGAAGTCGGTTGTATTTTTTTGTAAAAAAGTTTTTTTGTAAGATATAATCTCTAGAAGAGCTATTTCGATTATAAAAATTATTTCACTAATAGAAATCTTACTGCCGACTGCCATAAGACATGTATCCTCCACACCGTCCGGACGTAGTCACATACAACAGCAAGTATTTAAATAAAATCAAATCAAAAACTTCCAAGCCAGGACAAAAGCGATTTCTTCATCTAATCGTGAGCCAAAGAAGTTCCTTAAACTAATGACGCAGATATAGTTACGTTTGCCGCCGTACAAAGGGTGGTTCAAATAAAAGCGCAAGTTTTGACGCAAAGTGCGACTGTATGCCAACCTGCATGTGTCTACTCTATTAGATAAGGTGGTGTGCTCACACTGAGTCTAGAGAGTGCTCAATGTCAGTCTAGAATTTGCTGAATATTATGTGTCTGACAACAAAGGAGTATAGGCTAATATTTTTAGTATGTATTTTGAGGCTGTATAAGTTTCTGTTTTGCTCGTAGCTAAGTAATAACAGCTGCAAGGGTCGCACCATCATGTTAAGCTACGCTTGCCGGGGTTGGTCCGTCGATGGGTGACCATATTTACGTACCAGGACTACTCCGTGCCTCGGAAAGCACGCTAAGCCGTTGGTTCCGGCTGTCATTCGCGGATCTTTGACAGTCGTTACGGGTCGTCAGAAGCCCAAAAGTCTGACAACCAGTCTTACCAAGGGGTATCATATTACCCAGTTACTGGGTTGTGGTCGAGGTCAGATAGGCAGTCGCTCCATATAAAATACTGGTATTCAGCTGCATCCGGTTAACTAGAAGCCGACTCCAACATAGTTGGGAAAAGGCTAGGCAGATGATTATAAAGTTTGTTTCAATTTCGAGTAGTTACGACCAATCTTATAATTTTAACAAAGTAGGAAGCTTTGTGTGTGCCTCTGGCTATTTTTAGACTGTCGCCTGAAGAGAGACAGGTTAATTGGTACCTCTGTAAGTGACGAATTAAGGAAAATTGTTTAATTACACGTTGACCTAAATTGAATTAAGCAACTAATTACCGAAAAAAAAACAGTTAGGTAGTATCTCGTCTCCTTTATATTCATCATCCTATAACAATATTCAATTGTTGAACTGAGACCATCAAGCGGCGCAAATACCTTATAAGTAACTACGGTTTTGAGCCGTTTGGGGTCGAAATGGTCGGGTCCTGGGACCCGACTGGCGGCGTGACTCCTTTTTAAGGAAATTTCTCGCCGACTGATCGAGACTTCACGTGACCGCTCGTTCTTTGGCCAAAGAATTAGTATTGCCATTCAACGTAGCAATGCTGCCAGTCTTCTGGGCACGTTTCCGGATGAAAGTGATGCGGACGAGTACTTTGACGCCTATGTTTTCTTTTGTTTTTGTATTTATTTGATAGTTAATTAGTTATCTAATTTAGTACCTATTGTATACAGTTAGTTGTGTTAAATATTATAAAAATTAGGTTTTTGATCCTTAATTAAAAAAACATTTCCAGTATTGTTTCCATATTCTAAAAACTCAAACACAACAAAACATTCCAATTTGCTAGGACCCAGAAGCCGTTGCTGGCAAAAAAAAGCGCTGTAGCACCGACATAAAAACAGCAGAAATCCCAGTTTTGCAACCGAATCTAACAAAGGTTTTTCCCAAACAAATGGTCAAGTGGCACAGCCACTATCTGTCTCTCACTCCATTAGTTAGCTGCGACCGGAGCCGACCGGATCCGACGAGACTGACAAATTAAAAGGCCCAATCTGTTCTCCAGATTGGATCAGGTGACCTGTTCTGTGATGTAGGAATTTATTGGAACGTGATTTAGAATTTTTTTAATGTTTCGGTGGGTGTTAGTTAAAAGGGACTGGAGTAGATAATGAACCAAGCTTCATCGAATCAAAACTATACCAACAAAATATGTAGCTTATGTAATTATATTGTATTGTGTATTAATCTGCCTAGCTTTTTCCCAACTATGTTGGGGTCGGCTTCCAGTCTAACCGGATGCAGCTGAATACCTCCACAACCCAGTAACTGGGTAATAGGTACGATACCCCTTGGTAAGACTGGTTGTCAGACTTTCGGGCTTCTGACGAACCGTAACGACTGTCAAAGATCCACGGATGATAGCCGGGACAATCGTGCTTTCCGAGGCACGGAAGAGCCTCAGTATGTAAGGATAGTCACCCATCCACGGACCAACCTCGGCAAGCGTAGCTTAACCTGACGGATCGACCCGTGCGGCTGTTATTACTTAGCCACGAGCTCCTCTATTGTATAGTGTATGGTCACAGAATATATAACAGTACGTACTAATTGCTATCGCCATGTAGATTTTTTATTGAGTAATTTTATTTTAGTAATACTATGTAGTTACCCGCGTCTTCCTCTATGATCCAGGATGATACTAACCTTTGTCCTTCTCCAGGTCCTAGGCTACCTACCTGTCAAATATCATAGTGATTTGTTCAGTGGTTTAATCATGAAAAGGTAACAGACCGACAGACAGGTATTATCACATTTATGGAACTTTTGGATGGATAGGAATCCGTCCATATTTCTATACTACGTTCCATATATGGCGACGTTCCGAGTGTCTCGTGTTTATGTGATCCGATTATCTATGAATATCTGCTATCTGCCCTTTGTGTGTCCCGTTGAACGTGTGATTCATAATATCACCAAAACCTCTTTGTTGCGGTTACAACTGTCGGTCATTTCCATGCGACAATCAAAGGCTTTTCACAGATCAACCGTGTTATAATTTACCGATGAATTATACTGAATATAACTGATTTATAGTTTTTGCGCTCTAGCATGGTGCGAGTGACATTTGACGACCTGTTCCTTTTCACTCTTGAACGTTATCGCGATTTACAATCATGATATAATATTTTAGCTGCACCCTAAATATCATAATCGTAAGCTACGGATTCAATAATAAATTAATTAATAGTAAATTAAATAAATCATCCTGCCAAAATGTTATTATCTACAAATAAAATCAAATTTAAAGAAAAATGTAACGTAACGCCATAGACATGTTTAGTGATGAGATGTATTGCTATTATGGGTTTTTATCGATAGTCGATATTTTTTATAGAAAAAGAAGTTTACTGTATATATGTGTAGTTTTAAATTTTTTTTTGTTAGTCATCTATACAGATAAATTAGCCGAAAAAATTATACCATGAAAAAAAAAAAAAACTTTTTTTTAAATAAATACCGGTAGTGCTTTGAATGTGATTTTTTAATGTTTTGTATTAAAAACATATTGTAAAATAAATTTCATAATAATATGATATATCCAAGACATTTTTAAAATTATTAGTAGAACGAGATTTTTGCTGTAAGAATCGTTATCGATAAAATTGAATTGTGCATATTGTCACTGACCTAGTCATGCCATACTGACATGTGTCACCCACACCATGCTAGGGCGCAAACATTATAGGGCCTATTTCACGATGTCTGAATAGCCACTACTTACCGAATAAATTAAAAAATGGAACAGAATTTGTATAAAATTATCTGCCAAATAAGTTAAACACACACAATTTTGTTAGTTAATTGAGTTGGTGATACAGGCTCTTAGCTTATAAAAGCTATTCATAGATTGATTTAGTTCAGTTCTGGAAAATTAAGACTAATTATATTAAAATTAAATGAATGGTGGAAAAAAGCTAATGTCAATCTCAATCATGCACGATGTCTTTCAGAGAATCATCATCAGGCATCTAGCTTCAACTTTCTGACTCACTGACCGACTCTTTGACAATTCAAAAGTGCTTGTAATTGGTTTAATTGAAATAAATGCTTTTATTTGAGTTTGCGTTTAAGAAATTATTTTGATTGATTTCCATATTCGTGGAAAGCGGTACTACATAGTATCCAATACAGGGCCCGAAAGATAACGGTAATAGCTGTTTCATAAAGAGATCCCTCTTTAGGAAAGCGGCTGTTTCCCTTATTATTTTTCAGTATACGTACGTACGTTGTATACGTTGTTATTGTGTAGTAGTATACGTTATAAAGAGTGTTGAATCACAGTGGCATACTTAACAATAAAAGAGCCATCACCACTAGAGTGGTACCTATAACAGCCATCACACAATGGCGACCACGAGTGGTGACGCGCGTCGAAACACGTCCACTCCACTAATTGTTATTCAAAACCATTCACTTTGCGCACTTACTGCGACAAATAAATATATGTAGATCTAAATGTTTCTCATTGTTAAAACAATTTTTACAGCGGTGTTTTATTTTTACCACAGTTCATAGTATCCCACATAAGCTTGGCAGCTTACTGATTAGCTCGCGGAACTTTCGTTTTGGTCAAGGCCAAGATGGTGGGACGTTAGTCTTACCGAAAAACCTGGCTGGCCCTAGCACCTAACAGAAAAGTATGGAAAACGAAGAGAAAGATATTTTGTCCTGTAATGCCACAGCATTTAATTCTATTTCATGAATGCTTTTGCTTAAATTATCAGATTATATTAAATTAAATTATGATTAAATGCATGCGTTTTGCTATCATTCGAGTGCCATTAACTTCGTAACTTCAGCCAACACTACGGATTCCGTGCTTAGGGAGTAGACCCCCTGATGTAAAAACGTAAACGAAGCAAAACGAGTATGTAAGGATCATAGCAGGTGGCGTTTCATAGTTTCTGCCTACACCAGTGTGAAAAAGGCGTGATTGTATGTATGTTTATGTGTAAAACAAATTACATCATTTAATTTGTTTCTTTATTATCTTCGTTTGCAATATTATTGAAAAACCGTACTGTCCCAATTCAAAATTAACTTTTTAATTAAATATCAGCCGCTATCAATTTTAATAAAATTTTATGAAAAGCTGCCGAAATAAATTGTTTATGCGTGATAGTAGGAAATCAGTTTATTTGTATACAATACGGCGAACCGTTTGTCGGGGATCAAACGGGGCCGAAAGGGCTTAGGGCTGTCCCTAACTTTTATGCTCCGGCCAAAACGTATTGTAATCTACTTGTTGCTATTTCTTGCAGTTTTTTCCTGTTTTTTATGCGTTTGTAACAGCCATTCTTTTTGCATATTGGTCCCATGGTTACAATGAACCGTTTTGTGAGGACGAGGACAACTCTTTGATTCCTGTAGGTGTCGCAAATGACATTAGGGGGGTGCACGTAAAGAGAAATATCAGCAATATTATGAGAATTTCTGATAAAAACAATCATCTTTTGGCTACTTATTGTAAATGTATATTTTATATCTTTGTTGTGTTTGTGCAGAATAAACAATTATTTTTTGTTTAATAAATTGTAACCTAATACTTGTTTTTGCCGGTGTAATACACCTATATGTATATATATTTTTTAATGTTAAACGTAACTCAAACAAATCACAAAAACGAATTGATCTTTTGACAGCCCTTAACCCGTGCGTCCGAGCCGTTTTCCACCGTATTGGGTACGCAATGAAAATATTTCCAGAGCCCTTTTTGACTTTCAAATTGAATCGGTCGCAGCACGAAGACTTAGGAATCAATTTGATACTTTATTTGTGATCTGCCGTCTTACGATGTTTCGATTCGGGTCCGATTACCCGCTAACATTTAGGGGTGATTGTTTTATTTACATTTTTTGTCGCTTTTCCCTTCGTGACTCAACCGATTTTAAGAGTTGTGATTTTAATTTTGTTTATTTAGCTAGATCAATGCTGGAGTTTAATGAAAACGTTAATCCGGTAAAATTTACGTTAGGTACTAAACGTTAAACACTAATGAATGATATTATTTACAGTTTTAGTGTTTTTAATTGCGAATGATAATTATTGCGTAAGTAATTGATACTTCATCGGCTTGTCGGGATTATTATTATGTTTTTTTGCTGAAAGTAAACAGGGTGATACAATAATAATAAACATAACATTTATCTAACATCAGCCTGTATTTCCCGAAGGGTTAGACGTTACAATAAAATAATTTCAACATTAATTAGTTTTATTAAAAATGTAATCCTATAAAATGCATAAATAAGTGACACAAAGTGAAGTGTAGGTATTCAGGTTCTCATTTTAATTGACATTAACTCACTGCCAAACCAAGTAGCAAATTAAGGCCTTCCAGGTAAGCGGAACATTTCATTCGTTAGTGCTATTTTTATCACGTTTTACATAAACGAGGCTTGATTTCCTAATGTAACTTAACAAAATATTGAATAGTTCACCATACTTTCAACATTAGTGTATGTCTTGTGTACTTCATTTTGTGTCTGCTGTGACATAATTCATAGATCAGTTAGCTTCTAACCCCCACACAGCTGAAATTCATAGCATAATTACAACCTTATATTCATAACATAATACATAAAGTTACAATTGGGTTTATGAATACGCTGACAGTGTCCAGCGGACGATCTCTGTTTGATTTCTATTTCTCGGAAATTAGATCGTAAATGTGCCCCATTTTGTATGAAATATGTGTGTAGGCTGGAGGGTTTTATAGCTGTGTTGATTTTGGATATCCGAACTAAATTAATCAAGGTTTTTGACCCCAAATAGCTATAGTCTGCCTTTTCGATGGATGTTGTAAAAGACGAGTTTGACGACCTTTTAGATCAAGATTCGTAGAATAAATGTAAGTAGATTATTAGGTACAGTCAACAAAAGAGATATCTAGGAAGGGTATACTAACATATTTGTATGTGAATTGCTTCATGTTCAATTTCGTGAAAATATACAATTCTGTGTTGGTGTGTTACAATATAGGAGTATTGCAAAAACAAAGTTATATATATAAAATTGAACATGAAGCAATTTCACATACAAATACGTTGGTATACCCTGCTTAGATATCTCGTTTGCTGACTGTACATGGTGCTAGACTCTAACACCATTGATCGGTGGATTTCCGTGTTCTTCGAGCGAGAGAGAGGGAGAGAGAGACATGATTTCTCGAGAATGTTCACCCATTTTTCAAAATGACCGCGGAAAGCGTAACTTAATCTCACTCGTCGATGTGGTTATTAGTTAGATTCGAGCTCTCTTTGGCAGTCTTTGTTGCTTTACATTAAAACATAGCCCAATTTAATAACGGCTTTGACATTTTATACATCATATTGTAATGAAAATAACATAAAAAAAAAAACGATAACTTTCTAAGCATTATCGTTGAACACGTCGCAGACGTGACTGGCATAATGAATGGATCGATTCAAATCGAGACAAACGCTTCGGTGAGCGGAAGCCATTCAATTATGCATATTAGGTGACGTATATATTTAAAGTATATTGATATATTGTACCGTAGCCCGAAGTAAGAAAGATAACCAGTCTTAACAAGGGGTTATCGTATTACCCAGTAAGTGGGTAACGGATTTTTCGCGCCCACCTTTAGCTGCATCGGAGCCCGCCTTAAAAATAATAAATAAATAAATAAATATGTTTGGACATATCACACAACGCCATCTAGCCCCAAGCTAAGCAACCTAATGCTTGTGTTATGGTAACGAGATGGCTGATAAACTACTTATATACATTTTTTTTTTGTAAATACATACATATTATAGATAGAAAAACACCCAGACTCGGAACAAATACTTGTAGGTCGTACAAATATTTGTTCCGTGCGGGAATCGAACCCGCGACATGCTGCGCAGCAGTCAATCGCTCAACCACTGCGCCAACCGTGTCGTCAAAAACATTTAAAAATATTTTTTGACCATTTGTATGGCTTCGTCGTCAGTCGTTACGGGTCGTCAGAAGCCCAAAAGTCTGACAACCAGTCGTACCAAGGGGTATCGTATTACCCAGTTACTGAGTTGTGGAGGTCAGATAAGCAGTCGCTCCATGTAAAATACTGGTATACAGCTGCATCCGGTTCGACTGGAAGCCGACCCCAACATAGTTTGGGAAAAGGTTAGGTAGATGATGTATGGCTTTGGGTTAATAAAATGCTTATACTGTGATAAAATTTGAAGACTGTTGCACCAACCGTTTTGCTGTAAAGCCTGTGTGACACACGACGGACAGACGGACACGTGAGTGACAGCAATATAAGACTCCGTTTGGACCCTTCGGGTAAAGAAACCATAAAAACACTACAGAGTGAAAAATGACTTTAATTTCGGAATTCGGTGGTAAAAAACTAGAATACAGATCCAAATACACCGACTTCTGAAATTAAAGTTATTTTTTACTTTGTAGTGTTTTGTTTTTGAAGTCGGTTGTTTTTTTTTTTTTATTGTAAAATAAGTTTTTTTTACTTATATTTTTGTTTGAGCCTGTGTATCAAGCTTACATTGAAACTTGTTTTTTGATCTATCCACAAAATAACTACTGTACTTGAAATGTCCAGTTTTTGAAAAACGCCCTGGACTTATGTTTTAGTTTAAATATTCTCAATATTACCTATTCTTTGAGAATACATTTATCTCAAACCTCACTTAAAATACTGGTATTGAACTACATCCGGTTAGACTAGAAGCCACCCGCCCAACGCGTTGGGAACAGGCTTAGCAGATGATGATTGATATAATTATATGTATATAAATCATGACTGAGTAGGCCATCTCATGTGTCGCAAAAAGATCATGGTGTGAAAAAAAACGGAGATAACAAATCTTGGTAAAGACTACAATGCTGAAAATGTACCTCTAAGAATTACTGAGAAGAATTTATTTTGATTAATAGAAAGTAGAAAAAACGTGGTAAAATAGGTACCTCAGGTGTCCAAGGGAATGATTAATGAGAGAAACCTAATTGAGTGAAAGAGAAAAATTACGAGTTGCTTGCTCGAACTATTCGCGTGATTTATTTTTATTTAACCCTTACTAAGGCAGAGGCTATTTAAAAACCTCATAATTGAAATGAATTTACTGAAAAACCCTTCTAATTTTTGAGCTGAAATAAATATTATATTATTACTAGAATGTCTACCTTTCATTTCGTATTTTCATTTTATTTTTCTGTTTATGATATTGTGGTAAATAATGTCTCAACATATGTGGTAAATATATGCACTCTGCCCGTCAAGAGTAGCAAGTTACAGTAACAGTTTCCCCACAGTCAGTCAGTTTCAGTTTACCTACTTATCTAGGATATTTTGCTACGCAGCACAGGCCTGTTATACGCAGATTTTTGAGTATTTTTAGAGGAGCTATCAATTTCAAAATTGTGTTTTTGTTAATTTTAAACGATGTAATAAAATCTTATTACTAAACATATTTCATATATATATAAATAGTTGTTTTTTTATGATTTACGCAACCTATAGAAAAAAATATTTTGTCGCGTTTACTCAGCCATTCAAAAGGTGGAAGCGCGTCGAGTCGGTAAGCTAAAATTCAAAATCAATGAAGTGGTAGAGTGGAAACAAACTGTCAGATTACACAAATCAACGAAACAGGCAGAGTGCAAATTTCAACCACATGTTTTTTTTTTTAATTGAATTTTTTTTTTGGTGGTATTGTATTCTACAATGCTTCACGAACATGAAACTGTATTCAAATTTTACGTAGCACATCCAGATGCATGGGGCCCGTGTAAGGGTTACGTGAGTAGATACTCGTATGTACCTGTAACATTTCTCTTTCGTCTATATACATATTATAAATTTAATTCCCTTTTTGTGTCGGTCTGTTTATTCGCGTTGTTCTTCTAAAGTGCAAAACGGATTTTGTTGCAGTTTTCAACTTTATTTAGAGAATTTATTCCAGAAGGTTTATGTAAATTTAAATAATTAAATAATAACTTTACTTCCTATTTTACAATTTACCTATAGCGATAGGCTATTAATGACAATATATTGTTTTATAAATTGCATAAATCACTGACTGCGTCCACTTGCACCCAAGCTAAGATTAAACTTGTGTTATGGGTGCCAGGGCTCTCTCTATTAATACATTTTCCAAGGAGGAGGAGGTGGGGTGGGGGTGGGGGTTCCCCCACCCCCCTGGTACCATTCCCATGAAAAGGTAACGCACCGTTCTTGAGAAAAACTAATTATTGTAACATAACCTCAAAACACTTTAAAGTTGCTTCTGCATCGTCTCCGGCGCTGCGGGAAGTGCAACCCCTTCGCCCTTACGTAACAAAGGATAATCAAAATCAAATCAAAAATATTTATTTGCTAAAATATGGTACATGAGGTGTTAAGTTGTTTATTTCAGCATATCCTGCCATAACATGGCGTGCAAATGTATTTTAAAACATGCGATGTTAATTAACTTATCTTACAAATTACAGATAGGCACCCATGCTCACTTCCCCGCAGCTTCAGCTCGCAAGGGTGCCTACCTAAGCTTTGTTACAGCGGGCTGCTCTCCCTCCGCGCCTCCGGATTACACACACACATTCCGGATTATACACTCTAAGGGTCTAAAGACACTTAGAGTCGGGGTGCCCCGATTCGATTTTGAACAAATTCGACCTATTACCACGTTTTTTGTTTAACTATGATGTGGAGGTGGTGGTAGTGGTGGAGTGGTGGTGGTAGGCGGTGGTCCTTCTAAGCAGAATTTCTAGGTTAATATAAAAACAAATAAAACAAACAAATGACACTGACACATGTCGCAAATGGCATCGTTTTTTTTACGTTTCGTTTCAACGATTTTGCACAACATTTTGCACCACAGACAATATACTGGTACAGATTTGGTTGTCAATCGCTCATTTTAACTTTTGTCTTATTTGAGGTTAGAAACATTTTTTATTGATTTCTCGAAAAATATGCATTACCTTGTAATAAGAGTGGTAGCGTTATAATCAGGAGGTGAAATCTGGCAGGGGCCCATCCCCTACCAGCTTTCACCCCTTTTATCCCCTTCCTCCTGCCAAACGATACTAGATGCGACCCAACAAAAGATTAAACATAATTATATTAATAAAAATGTCTAGCCTCTCTCAAGTGTGAATTTGGTAAGTGTATGTGTCATGTGTTGTGTATATGTGTAGTGCGTGTGTGCCGTGTATGTGTGGTGTATGTCAGAGTTGTCTGAATAAGCAGGAACTGTTAAAAAAGCTTTCCAAGTAACTTTTCAATCTCCTCGTAGCTAAGAGTTGTGAGCCATTGGCTCATTTTCTTTTTACACTCGAATAGCCATATGTATAAATACATATTAAATTTAGATAATTAGCATGAAGAAATTTCGATTTTTTGTCAAGTCGTAAAAACCGTGCGTATCAGGAGGCATCACTAGTGAAAATTTTATGGAAAACACAAAACATTCACCAAATACGTATCCAAGACACCAACTAGGTAAGCACCTATCTACCTAGTTGTACTCACACTTAACACACAATTATTTTGAGCACGAAAAGTCCTTCAAACAAACAAACCTTGGCAGAACACTAGGAAAACTGGTACCAAAACCATAAAAACAAATCAATTCCATGACTTTCCTCATTACCAATGCCGCGGCAAATATTCCATTAAGCGCAAGGGACATGCGTAAAAATTAAAGGTTAAGTATATGACGTCACAGCTTGCGATCCAACCCGTAAGGTTACCTAAAAGGAAGTAGTCGTCTAGCGAGCCTTCGAGAAGAACGGAATGTTACCTTTGCATACGTGCAGGAAAATCGTGATAGGATTGAGAAGTCCATGGTGTCCTGATTGTCTGCCTGACTGGTAGGTATGATACTTTCATTCTCATTTGTATTACGAATAAATTATCTCCTTTGAGTTTGTCTTAATGGATTGAAAACTGATGGCTGGCTTAATATACTTACCAACTAGTCCCAGTTAAATATTTACTCTGAGTCATTATTGGAGATAGGATAATTGGATGCATATTTACCTAAAGTCAATTTTTGGATAACTATAGAAGCGGCTTCTTAAATTTTTAGGGTTGCATACCTCAAAAGAAAAAAACAGAAACGTTATAGGATCATTTCGTTGTCCGTCTGTCTGCCTGTCGGTCTGTCAAGACGCTTTTCTCAGGAACGCGTGGAGGTATCAAATTGAAATTAATATCAAATACGTAGTCTACGGTTCCTTGCAGCTCCAAAAATAAAGTCAACGCAATAAAAATATACGTCCATAGGTTTACGTGACATCTTTTATACTCGCAAGTAAATCAAAACTTATAGGGTAGGTTGACCTGTTGACCTTGAATCATAAAATTTGCAAGAAGCACTGCACAAGTAAAGGAAAAAGTCCGAAAATTGTTAAATTGTAGTTTTAACTCATAAAAAATAGTTTACCGCGATTACAAACTTTTTGCGGTTGGAGAATTGACCGTGATGTATTTCAATATAGCTATGGGACAACATATTTTTCAACTACAATGTTAAGTTTGTTTTTGGGATTAATTTCGTTTCAACTACGGAACCCTTCATTGTGCGTGGTCCGACACGCACTTGGCCGGTTTTTTTTCTTACTATAAATCCTGGGATTCCATATAATCCGGGAATGTACAACTAATCGGATACATGGTATGGAAACGACATCTTAAATATCTGGTATCAATTATTTAAAAAATACCGGGGCACCGGTATCACTTAACTATTGGTAGTGGTTCGCTAATCTCCGTTTATCATTATTAATATCTACTTCACCCGTCAACCCTGCCAGGATAATTATATCGAGTTTTGACCGAAACCATAAAACAGATGATTAAATATGAAAATGTAATTCCAACGATAATTACACTGACTCTAATGCATCAGTTCTAGGCCACACGTTTCACACATCATCGAATTAATATGACAGCGATGACGTCATCAGGAACCCTAATAACAGGGCCGGAAACATTGTTCACAACCGCGTGCAAAATTGTAATAAATCAGGGGAAATGTATGCAAATTGTAAACGACGAGCAATCACCTCCAATTTAGCGCCCCAACCGTCCAATGAGAAGTGGTTTGAAACTAATTTAGAATTGTTCAGGCTTCACAATAGATAACGGAACAAATAAATAAAAATATTGAACAGGAAACATTCTAGGAGATCGAATAAAAGGCTGGTTCGTATCGCATAAGATACCAGGAAAAGCATCTATATTTTGTCCAATTCAAAACGTCCAAAACATTCCCTATGGAACCACCAGCATTTTTTTAGAAGTACCAACAAAGCGAACAAATAAAAACAAGAGATTTCCACATCCATCCAGAATATGTCGGACGCCATGATTTAATACCATACGGAACATTCCTTTATTCAACATTAAAAAATACAATTAAAACTTTTGATCAAAAACACACGAAATAACAAACCTGATTTATTAGCCCCAAATGGATTCATCATAAAATTAGGAACGCGGGAGTCGAAATAAAATACAATCGTATCTCGTAGAGTTTTCCAATTTGTTACGAAAAAACTCCGCAGTGTTAAAAGCTATTGTCGGATAATTTCATCACATACGGCCTTTATTCATTATAGTCTAAAATTATTCAATCTCGTTACACAAAATACGACTTTACAATGAATGTAAATCTCTAGTTGCTTAAATGTGACAAGATTCTAAATTTTTCTTCGTATTTGTATAGAATTCATTAGGTATTTTTTTTAACTATCATAATACTTGACGACTATTTCTGTTCTGTGCTCGTGGTTATAGATCTGATTTGTTTATTTAATCAAATTAACTTATCTTTTTATGCACGTATTTCTGTGATAAGGTAGGTAAACCTATTTTTCTTTCTTTTCTTACTATTATAGTCAGCCAGTGCGAACACCATCATCATCTGCCTAGCCTTTTCCCAACTATGTTGGGGTCGGCTTCCAGTCTAACCGGATGCAGCTGGATACCAGTATTTTACATGGAGCGACTGCCTATTTGACCTCCACAACACAAATACTGAGTAATACAATAGCCCTTGGTCAGACTTTCGGGCTTCCGATAACCCGTAACGACTGCCAAAGATCGAGGTCTTGGTATGTAAAGATGGCTACCACCCATCCACGGACTAACTGCAGCAAACGTAGCTTAACCTGATCGATCGACCCGTACTGCTGTTATTACTTAGCCACAAGCCCCTCTCATAATCAGCCAGTGCGAACATTGGTGATAAATGATAAAAAGCGAATTGAAATTACACACGTGACGCTAGACGACCGCGACATTTGACCGCTTAATTAAACGAGAGGCAGCCATTTTGATTTTTTGAGCAATATTTTCAGCATCCTTGGGCACAATCATGAAAATTGTGTATTTATCAGTCTCTTTTTACCCAGAATAGAGTTAATAAAAGATTGATTCTTGCAATAGTAGCTATGAAAATAACAACAAGCATTTGAACAAAAAAATAATATAAAAAATAATAAAAACAAGAAGTAAATTCAGCAACATTTTTACGATGAATAAAATAATATTGCCAAATGGTAACGCGTTCAACAAATTTGACTCCGAAATTAAACGTCAACTGCCATCATGTCATTTTGATAAAAACAGATCACATTATTTTTTTTACCTCCGAAAGGAAAAACATCATAATTATATTCAACTTCTGAAAGCGACTATCAGCCGCAGACGATCTGTAACACACAAACATAGGTACATATTTAACTAAAGCAAAAATATCAATAGTTATATCAACGCAGACTTTTCCTGCCATGTGCCGCCAGACGCCATATTCCCGCGTAATTAAACGTCAAGCAACCATTTTGCGTATAAACATGCATGAGGGAATCGGCGCGTCGCGTCGCCGCGTCGCGTTGCCTCGAAAATGTTTTAACGCTTTTTTATATTTATTCGTGGATGCAAATCGAATATTAATTCAGGATCACTTTGAAGCTTATGATGTGTGAAAGAATTATGAATGAATGTCAAAATTGGCTTCTAGAAACTACCTACTATTTTCTAGAACCTACTATTTTCACAAAGAAATGTCGGTGAACAAGGTCTTATTGAGACCTACATAGATTCTTTAAACAATTTTATTTATAAAACACGATACGTGTCTTGATTTGTAGATTGAATAAGCTTTTTTCGTTTTATTCAACACAAACAAAATATCTAGAAGTTTCCCTATGAAATTTACTGAAAAAGGCTACTACAATATAATATATTAACACGATTGAATTCATCTGGAAAAATATTTTCACACTACTTCATACTTTCGGCTAGACAAACAATTCAAATACCTACAACGGTATTGAAATTATTGTGCCGCAAAACCCTAGTATCATCAAGGATTTGGTGCTGCGAGGGAAATTCTTTACTCTGCCTTTGCAATTCCGTTTTTTACTTGGTGGCTAAAACAACATTACCAAACCAAAACCTGTACCATTTTCTATAGCAACTAGGAATTCAATTCTTAACATTCCTCGTAGTAGAATCAAAAACCACTATCTAGAACGCTGAGGTAGCTGTGTCCTAACCAAAACGTGCTCTTTTATATATGAATAACTAGTACCTTGTTCTGCGAACAGTAGAAATCGCGAATTATTTTCTCTAGTTTTGTGATGAGAAGGTGGTCCCAGGTGCTCCATCAATCCTTACCTAGTAGTTAAAGGGCCGATTCCACAGGTAGAAATCTAAAAGTGAGCAATTTACTGAATTTTGAGGAGATATTCTGCTTATCACGCCGAAGATCCTCATCTGATCTCATCCTAAAAGAAAAAAATAAATTTCGCATAAAAGTTAAAAAGCACAAAAATCCTCTAGACATCGTGTCATTTGAGACACTGCGTGCTAGATGTGGTAGACTTATGGAAGTCTGTTACAAAAGCTATATAGTTAGAATGGAGGATGCACTTGCAAAGGATCCAAAAATGTTCTGGACATTTATTAAAAATAAAAAGAAAATAAGAGTACTTACCCAGCAGAAATGTATCACATGAACAGGTCAGCATCAAGTGGACGTGAAATCTGTAACTTGTTTGCCGAGAACTTTGCACAAGTCTACAATACCTCGTCAACTGTTAATACGTCAAACTACGTTGACAGCTGTCTTGCTCCGTCCGGATTCTGTAAACTAGAATTTGGCGCAGAGGAAATATTCCAATCTTTAAAAACCTTGGATGAGCGTAAAGGTGCTGGAAGTGACGGTATTCCACCTGTATTTATAAAAAGATGTGCAAAGGCACTAACTAGACCTCTTAAACTTATTTTCAACAAGTCAATGGCGGACGGTGTGTTTCCCGAGAGGTGGAAGGAAGCTTTAGTGGTTCCTATTTTCAAATCAGGAGAAAAGCAACAAGTATGTAACTATCGGCCCATCTCTATTTTAAACATATTCGGCAAAATACTTGAAAAGTTAGTAACTAAACGCCTAAATGCACATGTTAAACAATGTATCACTTCCCATCAACATGGTTTCATCAATTCAAGGTCAACCTCTACAAACCTTATGTGTTATGTTACAGCCATATCAGAGTCCCTTGATAAAAGAATACCGGTAGACACGATATACACAGACTTCAGTAAGGCATTTGATAAGGTTGACCATAATATACTACTGAATAAACTAAACCAATTGGGAATAGGGGGGTCATTATTTAATTGGTTCCATTCTTACCTCATTGGCAGGAATTCAAAAGTGGTAATTAATGGTCACCAGTCTGACACCTTTCCAGCTACATCGGGAGTCCCGCAAGGATCGCACTTGGGCCCTATCCTCTTTAACATCTTCATCAACGACATTACGTCATGTTTTAAACACTCAAGTTTCTACCTGTTCGCAGATGACGTTAAAATTATGAAACCAATACTGACCAACTCCGATTGTGCACTTTTACAAGCTGATCTTGATCGAATGGCGGATTGGTGTAGAGTAAACAAAATGTCGCTCAATGTCTCTAAATGTCACTCCATGCAATTCTCGCGTAATAAAACAGTGCAATCCAACACATACACATTGCAACAGCAAACACTACATGAAGTAGAAGAAGTTCGTGACTTGGGAATTGTATTTGACAAGAAACTGAAATTCGATAGGCATATATTAAATATAACCTCTAAAGGGTTCAAGGTCCTTGGATTTGTCTTGCGTAATAGCAAAGCGTTTTCTAAAACCTCGACTAGAATTAAACTATACAACACATTGGTTCGCCCACTGCTTGAATATAATAGCACCGTATGGAATCCGCACTATGATACCTACATTAAACGCTTGGAAAGTGTACAAAGACGTTTTCTATACCATCTTTGCTATAAAGATCGTCTGGCGAAAAAAATTAGGAGCTACGACCTAAGACTACAACATTATCAGATGTCCTCGTTAGTAGATAGAAGAAAAGTTCTAGATCTCACATTTCTTCACAAACTGTTCAACGGGGCTGTTGACTGTAGCGAGCTTCTTGGAAAGCTGCAGATAAGCGCACCATCTCGCTTGCCGCGTAAATGTAACTATAACCTTTTCCATGTGCCGGGATCCAAAACAAACCTCGGACACTTCGCCGTTTTGCCAAGGCTCTGTAGGCAGTTTAACAGAGTATCGAAGCTTATTGATTTGGATATTACATGCAAATTACCAAAGTTTAAAAAAGACGTAAACGTCTTAGTATCCAAATCGTAATATATATATTTTTTTGACTTCTATTTTTATTCTTTGATTATTATTATTGTTTGATTTTATTTGAAATTAATTTAATTAATTTTTATTTGAATTTGTTTAAAATTATTTTGTATTATTTTGTACCCTTATTGTTTTGGTTTTCATTTTGATTCGCTTTCAACGACTTTCGTTTATTGTATTTTGATTAATTTTAATGATTCTTGTTCTTATCAAACTTCTTTTACCTACCTAGTTATTAAGTGAATGATGTGGTCGCCTATAATTGGAAGCGCACATTTGTGTTGTCCGTATCTGCAATAAATTATGTATGTAATTGTGTAGCCTCTGTTGGCGATCCATTAAATAAATAAATAAATAAATAAATAAATCTGATCTTCACCAAATTTTTATGAGACCAACTTAAAGTAAAAACCCAAAAAAATCAAAGAATTACCTTTCAAATAAACAAAAAGAACTACCGAAATCGGATCTCATAAGGCGGAGATATCTAGTAGCCCCCTTTTTGTCCCTTTCTGGAGGAAGTACCCCTCCAATCAAAAATCCACGACGACAAAAAAAAAATATATAAAGTCGTAAAACCTGTATACCAAGTTTTGTCCAGATCGGTTGTAAAATACGACCTGTAGAGTAGTATCAACAAACAGATAGACGAAAGCAAATTTTGCCAGAGCTGAAGCTTATTAGACCTTCGCTTGCTTCAGTCGCTCGGTCAACTAGCGAGCCGCCCTGCTTTGCACAGGATTTATTACGACTTGACAGATCATCCAGATTTATTTTTTATACAACATTATTTTTAGTATATGCGAAACCTGAATATACTTTGTTCAGAATAAGTAACTGAATCGATTCCAATAATTTTTATACCGTGTTATATTTTGCCCCAAAAATCTTTAAAAAAAGTTACAATATGGACACCGCGCGACGAACACAATTCACGGCAGGTCATAGTGGCACAAGGCACGGGCGCACAGCGGGCGCCGCGTGGTGATCATGTTTTTGTACGGACAACCAGGTAACATAACAAGCTTATAACTTTGTGATTTTTCATGATACAGTTTTGAAATGTTGTACATAGATTCTTTACATAAAAATACTAGACACGTTTCGGGTTTCGCATATACTAAAACCGATTTTGTATATACAGGGTTACTGGTAACTCGACCACTTCCTTGCAGGATGTCATTGTAGGGTTAAAATGCAACAAATTAAGCCACCAAATGTTCTACCGAAATTCAATACTTTTTGAGTTACTTAGATTTTTAGTTTTTATATGAAAGATCCAATTTAAAATTATTTACGGCGCGACTATTCTGGAATTTAAGTTAGTAATATAGCTGATGCAGTAGCAGACCTTTGCGCTAATAATTAAAAGTTCAAAAATGCCTAAAATTTGGCAAAGATAACTAATTAAACATTTTATTTTTCGTAAATTTTGTCTGAAAAAATTAAATTTACGAAAAAAAAACTGAATTTCGGTAGAACATTTGGTGGATTAATTTGTTGCATTTGAACCCTACTATGACGTCCTGCAAGGAAGTGGTCGAGTTACCAGTAACCCTGTATATGTTACTTTAATATTAAACTATTAGTGCATACAGTCATACACCTTCCGGAATAAACTCTGTATATGATGGTAACTATCGCATTAAAGTCCGTTGCATAGTTTTGAAAAGTGACTTTACATAATAATACATAGTTATAAATGATGTACTGGCGCGATCAATCAAGTCGCGTTTGTACGTCATCCTAACTATCAATCAATCAATCTGCCAAGCTTTTTCCCAACTATGTTGGGGTCAGCTTCCAGTCGAACAGCAGCTGAATACCAGTATTTAACATGGAGCGAATGCCTATCTGCCCTCTACAACCCAGTAACTGGGTAATACGGCAACCCTTGGTCAGATTTTCGGGCTTTTGAAGACCCGTAATGACTGTCAAAGATCCACGAATGACAACGAGGACCAACGGCTTAACGTGCTTTCCGAGTATATCTAACTAATATTATAAATGCGAAAGTGAGTTTGTTTGTTTATTTGTTTGTTACGCTTTTACGCTAAAACGGCTTAACGGATATGGATGAAATTTAGCACATGGATAGACCATGACCTGGAGGACATGGATACTTTTTATCCCGGTAGTACGTTTCCCTGCGATAATTTCCAACCTCCGCGCGGGCGAAGCTGCGGGCAATAGCTAGTACCATTATAAACGGGAAAATGAGTTTGTTTGTTTGTTTTTCTGTTACGCTTTCACTCTAAAACGGCTGACCGGATTTGGATGAAATTGGGCACATGGTTAGACCATGACCTGGAATAGGACATAGGATAATTTTTATCCCTGTAGTACGTTCCCGTAGAATCATTACCAAGATCCACGCAGGCGAAACCGCGGGCAAAAGCTAGTAGTTCTTACAAACGGTCGTGTCGATCGCGTACTCATACGACGATCTCTTTCGGTAACGACACCGGGGTATGCACAATACAAAAACAATAGCCCAAATGAATCACTGTTTTCAAATTCGGTCACGCATGTTGCCAGTAACATTGGCACCTGATGCCAACTAACGCCATAATTGACTGCCAAGGAGATGTGCACCATGCATAATACATGCCAACCATGGGACGTTATAGTAATTAGAGCTATTGTACAACTCAGCCGAGCGACCGTTGTGCGGCAGTTGTGGTACGATTGCATTCAGTTTTAGACGATTTTGGTTGATAATGATAAGGATTGACATTTGTAATTGTAACTGGCGTTATAGGAATGCCCTCGAAAGTGAAATTTAATCAAAAACGGGTATTATAAGTGTTTCTAACTATCAATAACTTAGAATAATTCACGAAAAATACGATTTTAAAAAGAGGATCGTGTTTGATTTTCATGAAAATATAATTGTATAGTAATAATTAATATAAAATAGTATAACCACTAAAATTAATTATTCAAATGAACGTAATTGAATATAATGGCCCAATGCAATTTACCTACGTCAAAATATCTACTAGGCATTATTTAATTTAATTTATTATTTTTCCACTGAAAATTAAAAACTTTCATTGATTAATACTTAGAAATAGAACCATAGTACAATTAAGATAATCTTCAGGAAACTTAAGAATATTTTCACTTTGTAACAACCACCTGCTAATCGCTATTTGCATAATAAAGACACTATACAATTCTGCCCTCGCCTCGGCGCCTTAATTACGTCAGCCAACTGGCAATACAGTCCTTTTGGGCGGTGATTACATGAGCCGACCCATTATTCCCACAATCAGCTGAATATTCACTAATTAGTGAAGCAAAAGAAAGCAGTTTACCCCACATTCATGAATATTAATAAAACTAAACTGTACGCAAATCACGTACGCACAATGACAGGTCCTAATCGTCCGTTACACAACCAATGATCGTCGGTTAGGAGGCCAATGTCGCGGTCCACTCGCCCAGAATATCGATCATGGTGCAGAGATGACACATCCGGTGATCGCGGAAACTTTGAAAAAGGGAAATGTATATAAGCGTGGCGCAGTGTGACCACAGCATCATTCGTCTTCAGTCAGTCGAAGCAATCAGTTCAACATGAAATCTTTTGCGTGTGTACTCCTGCTCGCAGCTGTGGTGGCAGCCGAACCTCCTCGATACAGACTCAGGTTCCAGAGGCAAGAACTTGAATCTGGTGCTGAAAGCGACGCAAATGGATCACAAAACGGCAACGCTCCGTACGCTCCAGCTGGCTTCAGACCTACAGTCGAATTCAACTTGCCAGCTCGCCAGGAAGTTTCTCCTCCCTCAACCTCATATGGTGTTCCTGACGACAGCTACGGTGCTCCTCTGAAGACTTACACGGCTCCTCAAACGGAATACGGTGCCCCAGAAACTCAGTACGGTGTTCCTGATAAGAGTGAAGCTGAAGACAAGGAGGGGGAAGAAGCTGATGCTGAACAACAGAAGGAAGAAAACAAAGAACAAGAACAAAATGCTGAATTTGAGAAGGCTAATCTTGAAGATGCGTCACAGAAGAACACTGAAGTAGTGAGTGCTCAAGGTGTGTACTATGTGCTGCTGCCTGGTGCGCAGCTCCAAAGAGTGCAGTTCCAGACACAAAACGACGCAAGAAACATGGCGTACACTGCCCGTCTTCAGTACAGAGATGAAGACCGCGCCCCAGTGTACGTGTATACAACAGTGCCCCAATACCAGTCCGCGGCTTACGTACAATTATTCTGATTCCAGACCCTTTCAACCAATGTTACCCCCAAACGGATGCAATTTAGATTTGCGAGGATTATACTAGATCCGATACAGAGATACGGAAATGCCGTTTTTCAAACGAATTTATTGTTCAATGTCGTTCCCCGATATTTATACTGAATCGTTTTCAGTACGGTTAAAGGTAATAACCAGCAAATATATTTTTATGTAATTTATTCAGAGAGGTTGTAAATAAATGTCTTTGTTTTACATAATTTGATGTGTTTTGACTATTTTATTAGTGTTGTAGTTGAAAGGGTGATGTGATAGAGCTTCATGTTTTTGAAGCAAAATTGAATGTATTTGCATAAAAACTGCTTGAATATACTATTGAGGATTTGTTTTCGTAATAGCTTCGTAAATACAAGGGCTCAAATCTATTTAACTATATAGGTGCCTATTACAACATGTAAACAGAAAAGTATTTAAAAGGTACGAACTTTCTTTAAGTTAGCCAAATTTATACATGATCAAAAGTGATATAAAAAATACACTTTAAAAAAAAAAACTAAAGTGAAAACAACTCATACGTCACATCGTATCTCATCATCACGAAAGATTCAAAGTAGTCGAAGAATTTTCTGTGCAACGAAAACTAAATTGAACAAAGGTAAAAAAAAAATATTTATTTGCATTAAATGATATTCATTAATTTACACTACCGTGTGCCAAGAGGCAATGATGAATATAGTTCAAATATATTGACTGCATTCATTATGAGACGATATAGAATAATATTTATTTATATGGATGCTTATATGACAGAACACTTTAAAATTATTACCTACAACTTAATGCATTCCAGATCAAATCAAAATCAAAAGTCATTTATTATTAAGATCAAGATCAGGACAGAAGGATCAGGATCAGGTCTTTATTTTTGTTTTTATTATTATTATTTTGTATTTTTTTTTTATTTGGTTCAGTATCAGCACTTTTTGAACGTCAAAACTACATAACACGGTCCCCCAAAACGCCCGCCCTTCACCACTTGATATTTTAGTTCGGAAGACGTGGCGCAACAAACCACCACAGCCAGCCACACAGCATTAAATTATAGTGAGAAATCAAGCCCTTAATAATAACACTGAATCGATAAAAGAGCTCTAACTACTAGGTATAGTAAAAGAGTACAGTCAGCCTCAAAACGATACGAAGATTAACAGGAATTCATTTGATTGTCCACAATCTTGCAGTGCTCGGCCGGCCGCTATAGTAACGCTTGCTAACAGATGTGGTCATCGTTTGCACGGGATTTTATTTTCAAATTGGTCAGATTTAAGTTTCCTCGATAGTACTTTTCCAGCTACACAGATTGTAGACATCAAAGGAATTCTTGTCAATGTTTAAGTTCAAGACATCTAAAATTTTCACAAGTGTCACAACAAGAAAATCAACGGTAACATACAAAAACATCGCAAAACCTCTCAAACGGAACAAACGAAAATGTTGACAACGCTTTCGACGGATTAACATAACAAATGGTGTCCCGATTTGGTAATTACGAACCGCTTTACTGACGGACCTACCACCGCGCGTTATGTCATTATTATGTCATAAAAATTCATATTTGCAACTATTTATTGTTTCAGAAAAAGAAGTAGGTAAGCCAAAATGTTAGGTTTGGAACTATTCGGGTCAGGTCTTTTGTTGTGGGATTCAATAGTTTCCGAAAGACTGTTTTTTGGTAAAACCTGGGAACGGCAACATACATACATTCTACATAAATGGTACTGCAGTATAGGCGATGGGAAATAAAGCATTCTACTACCGACCATTGTTATTTCCAATAGAAATATTCGACAGGAAACTGCATGTAGATTATTAGCCAGTTAGTTGATTGAACATACGTTTTGATAAATAAGAACAAAGAAATTTTTGTCAAACTTGCTCCAAAAGTGGCTCTTATTGCACCGCTTTTAGGTTCACTTTGCATTCACGTACTAGTGCAGGAAAGTACGCCACAGATAACTATGTTATAATTTATAATACTATTCGGAGATGTACGATTTTTTGGAAAGGACCTACATGCCTTCAGTGTCAAAGTCAAATAATTTATTTCAAATAGCCACATAAAAGGCACTCTTGAACGTCAAAATTTGCATACGAATAGAATTGATTCCAGCCGCCCTAGTGAATATTAAAAACTTTGTAAATAAATAAAGTATGATAAATAAACAGTATTTATCTCATTAAAATATTTATTTTTTGTCATCAAATTAAAAAATACACTCAAACAAAAACACTCCTGGGTCCATTTAGCCGTCATCTTTGGCTCGGGATTGCAGCCCGAGTGCAATATCAAACTTTTCACGCTTGCGTCAAAATGTCAATAAACTCATCAACCTATTCTTCAGAATAGAAATGAACAATATCTCCGTTCCTCAATATGTCACCATTCAATACGTTGGCAGTTTTCGCTAGGTTGTATAGAGTAGAGGTATGCAGCCACATGTCTGCGGTTTCCTGAAATCCGACATGATGTCTGACGTGCTATATAATTGATCTAAATGTCTGTTTCGGTACACCCAGCTAGAGATGTGGTGATGGTCGATTTCGGGAAGAGCATTTGAATTTGATATTGGTTTGATAAATGAAATGTCTTCAAACTCAGAACCTGTTTCAACGTTATTTCCTATCTCGCGTAACGTAGACTTAGATGTAAGAAGTTTTAATGAAGGTAAGATTTCAAGTTGCAGATTCGATGGTTTTAGGGCAATTTTAAATGGCACTAGCACGTCATAAAACGATTAAGTTTAGTTGTCTGAGTGAAAGAAGGATAATGTTAGGTTTTGAAATAATACTAATATATTGATAAATTGTTAGTTGGTTATTGGGTGGTTGGTTTGGGATTAGTGGGGCTTGTGGCTAAGTACTCGTAATAACAGCCGCACGGATCAATCGATAAGATTAAGCTACGCTTGTCGCGCTGGATGGGTGACCATCGTTACATACCGAGACCTCTCCTTGCCTCGGAAAGTACGTTACGCCGTTGGTTCTGGCTGTCATTCGTAGATCTTTGACAGCCGTTACAGTGGAAAAGCCTGATAACCAGTCTCACCAAGGGGTATCGTATTTCCTAGCTGGGTTGTGGAGGTCAGATAGGCAGTACTCCATGTAAAATGCTGGTATTCAGCAGCTGCCGATCCATTTAGACTGGAAGCCGACCCCAATATAGTTGGGAAAAGGCTAGTCAGATTGATTTTTTATCTTAGTTGATTATTAAGACATTGTATTTCTTACTGGCAACACTAGTTTTAAAAATGACGTTTTGACATGACGGTTGAGAAGGCGGGAGTGCTCTCGGCCTATTTACTCGGGGCCAGCATGGGTTGCGGACGTGGTACGACGCTGCTAGTGGGTATACATTGGCATATTAATAGTTGAAGATCTACTGTAAATTAAGATAACCTATTAGTTTTATTGTAAATATAATAATAAATAAATAGTGATATTATGTGGAGAATAAGAGATGTGATGGTGTTGAATTTGATGTTGACAAAGATATTAAATGACCGACTGAACATTTTGGTGTTTCCCTGAGACATCGTAAATAGTTATAATATACAGTTTATAGTTTGTGACATTATAGTAACGACTTAAGATCTATTTGAACTAGTTGTTTTAAGGCAAGGGTTGCTTTGATTCAATAGTTTCAAGCTTAGTAGAATTTTAATCTACTAGGTAATATTGACCAAAAGACAACACAACAACAACAACGACAACAATTACGAGGTTGAGTATGCCTAGTAAGTCTCTATTTATACATAGTTAGTCAATAGTACGCAGTAGCATTGCTTCAAAAGCCACTGTGGCAGTGGCACTCCCTAATTCTATTATCACTTTCCCCGTGACGTTATTGCTGTCATCGCTTTCATCACGTAGCAGTCAATTATTTCATTAAACGCACCTGCCATCGAACCGTTGATCGAAACAAAGTTAATTGAAATGCTCTAATCATGTGAAAGAGGGAATCGAATTACGAGGTTTGAATACGTGCAGTCATTCAAGAAGAAATTGGATTCATATAGGATGGCGAAAACCTATTTATATTCATCTATTTACAGCTGCCTTCATAAGAGGAAGTCTGAAAGTGACAGCGATGACTGAAAAGTTGTGTGGAAATTGGTTTTTATGGTGGGCATGTGATGTGGAGGAATGAGGAAAATGTCGTCAGGAAAGTTTTGAGTAGGAATTTGGATGGCTATACGAGTAGGAGAAGTCCAAAGAAACGATGGATGGACTGTGTGAAAGATGATATAGGTAAAAAGACTAACAGAGAAGTATAGAAGAAAAAAACATTTTGCGCCAACCCCAAATAAATTGGGATAAGGGCAGGAGGATGATGATATTATTATTTGTCTTAACTATAGTTTATACAATTAATTATGGGCTGTAAGCCCAAAATTGTTGAAAGCTATTTCAAGTAGGGTTCATAGCTAATTAAGAGATCAGAGTTACTTAATCGCTGGTGATAGAAGTATTTAGTATTAACAAAGGTAAATTAATATATTGATTGAAGTTATTGCTTTTAATTAGCAGGTTTGGCATATATTTTTAGATTTGCTTATTTTACGAAAGTTGAACATCGTTTAAAATACTCGCAAATAAGACTGGCTGAACTAATTAAGAAACAAAATCATAGTTTTATTTGAACAAGTTAATAATCTACAATCTTAAACAAATTTTACTCGAACGCAATTGTTCGATAAAAACTCAGCGCACCACCCTAGTCAACCGGCACAGGATAGCACGGCTCTCTAATTAAACAGTACATGAATCTTACTATCAATCATTTGTATGGTACAGTCTGTTCACCTTGTATTTTGCATCACAGTTATCTTTATTTGCTTTGCTATATGATTGCTGTCAGGTCAGTGGTAATATAAGTGTAAAAGAAATTAAATAAAGAAGAATAACTAAGAAAGAAGTTAATTTATGTAAATGTAAAAATGTGTAGAAATAATAGTAACAATGACACTCATATTGATATAACACATGAACAAAGTGTTTATATTATTTTAGTAGGCCTTTACCTATGAAATTGCCGTTCTGCAGTACTGGCCATTTCAAATCAAAATAATTTTTGTTTGGCTAAGAATTCTAATTTCAAATTAATTTTATTTTAAAAACATGGTTTTTTTTCCAAAAGTAGTCATTTGTTTATTGATTAGTGTTACATTTTCATCGCATTTCAATCTTTTTCGTCATCATGGATACGTTAAAAATTCGAGTAATTATGGAATATGAGTACCGTCGTGGCAGCAACGCGGCACAAGCGGCACGCAACATCAACGACGTTTACGGAGCTAACACTACAAACCAACGCACCACTTGTTATTGGTTTGCTCGCTTCCGTTCTGGAAATTTCGACCTGAAAAATGAACCTCGCGGTCGTGCGAAGACTTTGGTCGACAATGACGAATTAAAGGCGATTGTGGAAGCTGATGATACACAATCTAAGGCTGAATTAGCAGCAGCTTTCGATGTTAGCGTCAAAACAATATTGGTCCATTTGCGTCAAATTGGCAAGGTAAAAAAGCTTGACAAATGGGTGCCCCACGAACTCAATGATCACCAGCGTGAAGTACGCGTCGAGACGTGCCTTGCACTGCTCAACAGACACACAAATGAAGGAATTTTGAACCGCATTGTTACCTGCGATGAAAAATGGATTCTGTTTGATAACCGGAAGCGCTCAGCAAGTTGGTTGGATCCTGGTTCAGCACCTAAACAATGCCCTAAACGAAAACTTACCCCTAGAAAAGTGATGGTCACTGTTTGGTGGTCTAGCGCCGGTGTGATTCATCACAGCTTCTTACGAAACGGGGTGAGCATTACTTCAGATGTGTACTGTGAAGAACTGAACACAATGATGGAGAAGCTGGCACATCTCCAACCAGCATTGGTCAATCGCTCGTCTCCGCTGCTCCTGCACGACAACGCGCGACCTCATACTGCACAGCAGACGGTCTCCAAGTTGCAAGAACTGGGGTTGGAAGCTCTCCGTCATCCGCCCTACTCACCAGACCTTGCGCCTACAGACTACTACTTTTTCCAGAATTTGGATAACTTCTTGGCGGGAAAAAAAAATCAATACCCGAGAGGCAGTACAAAATGCCTTTGAAGAATTTGTTGCCTCCCGTCCAGCTGATTTCTTTAAGAAGGGCATCAATAAACTGCCACTGCGTTGGCAAAGATGCATTGATTGCATGGGTGATTACTTCGATTAATACAAATACAAAATGCATGAAAAAATTCGTTTAAATTTTTTCATACAAAACGGCAATTTCATAGGTAAAGACCTATTGTTAGACTTTAAGAAAGTGGAACGGACTTGTGTAAAATACCTATTCTAAGTTTTAAAATAATTATCACGTAAAAAAATTAAGTTAGATTAAAATTGCTTATTACTCTTGTAGGCTAGATTGTAATGAATTATTAGGAACCTGGTTCTTTTTAATAAAGGATAAAAAATTAAAAACAATAAAAAATGGAAAAAATTGCTTTAGGCTTTTGTGCTTCAGCTAAAATAAATATTGGTTGATTCTTTTGAAACGAAGTAAACATATTTAATAAGATTTTTTAAATCATTATTCTAGAGTCCAGGATAAACTAGCATTCAACATTTTTTAACAATCCACAATTTTTTATATTCAAAGCAGTCAAGAAACTTAATATTTTAATAGCCTAATGAAAAAAGGTTTTGGAAATTAAAGAAATAACATTTTAAGTACTTCTTTCAATCAGTTAAGTAAAATTTGTTACAACTTAAGACAGACTTCATTTCGTAATAACTCACAACTTACTTCAAATTTTTTTCTGACCACAAACTTTCTCAAAATTATAATCATATTAATATTCAAAACTAGCTGTTCCTCGCGACTTCGTTCGTAAGATACACACTAAAATAACAGCCACATTTAATAAAACTCCCTCGTCCCCCGACCCGCCGCGTTGCAACGCCCGCCCGCGCTATTACTTCGTTTTCCCTTAGCGTTCTTTCTGGTTTTTTTCTTTTTGCTGGGCTCCTAAGGATTGTAGCGTGATGTTAATAGCCATCCTCAAGAACTGGGCTACCAAATGCAAAAAAAATATTTTCAAAACCGACTTTTTGTTCACAATTTCATAGGCTTTCATTTTTTGCGCGTAGATTAGCCAGAACAAACAGACAGACAGACATTTAAAAATTTAAAAAACTGTATTTTTTTATATGCCTATACACTTTATGCATTTAGTAAAAAGCTGTTATTTTGACATTACAAACACTTCAGTTTTATTTATTTGTATATTACTCGTAGATACTCGTATAAATGGTAATGAGTTTTATTAAAACAACTAAGTATATGGTTCTTGCCGTCATCGTTACCATCTTCCCTGCGAATACAGTATAGAATTTTCCAACCGCAAAATATGGTGATTCAACTTTACAATATTGTAAAACATTTTGTAAACCGACTCGACCTGAGCCTTAGACATGTTTCAACGTTTCGTCCACACACTCATCCCTTTCCTGGAGTATCCTCGAGTATCCTCAACATGTGAAACCGAGAATATGTTAGCTTGTTCAAACATGATTGATTGCGTCCGAATTTGAACGTATCTGTGTATGTTTGTGTACTGGTAGCATTTCATTTTAATTACGCTTTCGTGGCTATTTAGGTTAGGTGAGTTGATGTTATTGAGGGCAATTATTATAGTAGCAGGTTTGAGTTTAAGAGGAGAGTAGAAGTTAGGTTTTGTTGTTAGTCTGATTCTCTCTTTAATCATGATACCTAATGACGAAGAACATTGTTCCTGATGATTTTTTCTCCTGTTATGTGAGAAAAGGCACGTAGGTATGCTGGAATTAATATTTTTTCGTTAGCCAATTCTGTTGTCAGAAAGAGGATCAGTCAGAAAAAAATTATCATTAAAACAAACAAATGCAGCTGATAGTCCGTAGTCCTTCACACAGATAAAAGCTAGAGACAAATAACGAGTAAAACAAAAGTTTGTTTCAGTTTTCCCTTCACTTCTAATGATCGCTGACTTTATTTTTGTCCTGTCTCTAATTGTCTCCGACCACAACATTGCCCGCAAACAGGGTGGCAAGTACATCGACGCGCAAACTGTAACCAAGAATCGCCAGACGTTGACAGACAAGAAACGCCAGACGTTGTCCTGTCAAAATTTCAATTTCATTTTTTTTTCCTATTTTTTTTTCTTTTAACACCCCAGTAAAGAGGAAAATAAAACAAAAAAAAACAATATTCAAATCGGCCCAGCCGTTCTCGAGTTTTTGCGAGACAAACGAACAGTCATTGATTTTTATATATACAGAGTGGTCAAAAGTCGTGGATCAAATGAAATAGGGAGATAAAGGAGGACATTTCCAACAAAAAATCTTTCTACAGCATGGTCATAATTCAATTGCCCTAAAAATTAATTGCTCTTGTTTGGTACCCAGAGCCGCAATAGAACTTTAGTAGTGCTGATGCAATAACTAGTAATAATACGAAACGGTTTGATTTAATGTTTTATATCAAAAAACTTTTTAATTGGTCTAATTGCGGCTCTGGGTACCAAATTTCAAGAGCAATTAATTTTTAGGGCAATTGAATTATGGCCATGCTGTAGAAATATTTTTTGTTGGAAATGACCTCCTTTATCTCCCTGTTTAGTTTGATCCACGACTTTTTGACCATCCTGTATAGATAATCTATGAAAAATTTCAACGCAGGGGGATTCAGAATCATTTACTGAATCCATTGTAACAGGTAGCCCGTCGATGTCCCAGCCGTCGATGTATTATTTTTGTTAAAAATGCTTAAGTTAACCAAGATTTGTCCGTCCACAAACTGGATATCGCAAGGAAACTATCTTATCTCCCATTCTGAAAATCGATGGATGATATCCAATTCCGCTGCCATTGATTGTCCGTGTAATCAAAGCCACAGAATAGGGCATTTGCTCACTTCCTGTAGGTCTGTGTTTACTAAGAGATTGCATTATGGACGCCACAGCTACACGCTATTCGAAGATGACCCAATTTTGTGGTAATTTGCCCATCTATCTACCAAGGATAGTTACAGGGAATATTTATGAGTATTCTATGTTAGAAATCGATGAGTTTCAAGTCCAAGAGTGGAAAAGTATGGGCATCTTCGTATGCTAGCTAATACTGTGGTGAATAACACACAGCGTTGGTTGAAGACCTGTTTGATATCTGCTGGTGAAAGAATATATAGGTACCTGAAGGATTTAGATCATTCAATCAATGCTTTCAACGAAAGATAATGGAACTGAGTGGCATTTGCAAGTCAATAAAGAAGAAGCTGGGCAAACTGATTATTGGTCTCAGATCAACAAAAAAAGACAAATGGAGTGTCGCGAACATCAAAAGTGAAGCCACAAAACCGCGCTCCTGCAAGTAAAATACACGCTCACGCACACACGTACAAATAAAACCACGCTCACCGCTCTTAGTACTTGACGAGTCGTCGTCTAGTTAACATAGTTTAAAAAAATAGAATTAAACCTTCCTGTGTAGTGAAAACTTGTAAAAACAATAGCAAATCACATGAAAAATCTCACAGAATCGCTTTTCACTTGTAAGTACTTGAAATAACATAGTATTTTATTAAATAAACTATGAGTTTTAGGTTACTTGAAACAAAAAACCGCAACCAATGAATGCAGTGACATAAAGTGCGAGGGTTACCATATTAAAATTTAAAATTTCCCCATTCGATTAAACGAATTTAAATGTGATACCTTCCCTATACAATATTGTAACAAATGGCAACGCTTCGATACATATAAATAAAAAGGTGGCTTCACTTTTGATGTTTGCAGAGCTCCATCTTCCTTTTTTTATTGATCTAAGCTACTGGTGCACTGTATGCACATTTAAGTAATGACAAATATGCAGGCTATGTTGGTATTAACATAGCACAAATATGAGGTATTTATCGGTGAAGTTTAGCTCGCAGTAATTACATCGTTACAAAGTTTTAAGTGCTGTTATAGCAACTCATTATTCTTGGCTATAATCTCTAAAGCTATCAAAGAGCGATCCATCAGTGATTAAAAGTTATAAAACGTTTGAGACATAAAGTTTTTAGCTGGAGGAGAGTTATATTGCAGCTGAACTACCCTGTTTTAATACCAGTCAACATGGTCTGGTGTAAACATACTGGATTGAGGCTAAAAGAGTTTAAGTTTAAGGCAAAAACTACATAACATCACCGGGGAACGCGGAAATCGCAGATTGTTCCCGTGATCTGCCGCCATTTTATTCATCAAGTGTTAATTCTGTGCTTGACCGTCCGATCTACTTTTATTTTACATAATATAATAAATGAATAATGCTCGTGGCTAAATAATAACAGCCTCTAGGGTCGATCTGTCAGGTTAAGCTAAGCTTTCCGGGGTTGGTCCGTGGATGGGCGACTATTTTTACATACCGAGACTCCTCCGTGCCTCGGAAAGCACGTTAAGCCGTTGGTTCCGGCTGTCATTCGTGGATCTTTGACAGTCGATACGGGTCGTCAGAAGCCCGAAAGTCTGACAACCAGTCTTACCAAGGGGTATCGTATTACCCAGTTAATGGGTTGTGAAGGTCAAATAGGCAGTCGCTTCATGTAAAATACTGGTATCCAGCTGCATCCGGTTAGACTGGAAGCCGACCCCAACATATACAGAGACCATTGGCATGTATCTGCGTCTTAAACATTTACATACTACTGCAAAACTATGTAAAAGTTCTTGGACCTTTAATCTAACGATTCTCACTAGGTAACTGGAACTAAACATTTTTTTTTTAATAACCGATTGTGATAACAATAAAATCCGAACTAATATTAAAAATGCATAAGTGAGTTTGTTTGTTTGTTACGCTTTCACGCTAAAACGGCTGCACGGATTTCGATGAAGACTGGGTAGACCATGACCTGGAAAAGGTCATAGGCTACTTTTTATCGACATACCACGCGAGCGAAGCCGCGGGCGGATACTAGTTTCCTATAAAACTACTAAACCTGTTCACACATATTATTCGTCATCCTTTTCTGTGAACTAAACAATAATATAAGCTCTATAACCATCCCTTTGTTACAATTACACTAACCATCATTGATCCTATTACAAACATGACTAATATAATATTCAACATGCGTGCTGACTGATAAATTCATCAACTGTTGCCAATACTCGATAATTGCTTGATTGAAATTAATTTTGTATTAGGCTCTGATTAATTACAGGAAGTAGTTTAGCAAACAAGCCAGTTAATTAACATGCATTCTGACTATTAAAGTTTACTACTAAACGCCGACAGACACTACGACGACAGACTGAACACCGACTACACTTTACTTCGACGGGACGTTTCGCCGACAGGACACTTCGCCGACAGGACTTTTCGCCGACACGCGGGGTTCCATCGACCTGCTGACTAAAACCCTAACCCTAAACGGTCGAAGGCAGGGGCACCCCGAGGTCTGGTTTGGTTAGATTCCTTTAAACCCTGCAGACAGAAATAGGAGCCCCGCCCAGCGGGGTTCCGTCGACCTGCTGACAAAAACCCTAACTCTATACAGTCGTTTGGTTTGGTTAGGTCAATTTTGTTTTGTTTTCCTCTGTTTATTTTAATTATGCAAGTTGTGTCGCTGATGAGCCCTGTCCTGTCGGAGAAGTATCCTGTCAGCGAAGAGTCCCGTCGAAGTAAAGTCTTGTCGGTGTTCAGTCTGTTGGCGTAGTGTCTGTCGGCGTTTAGACGACTAAATCACTCGACTATTAAATCGTAACTCAAACATGCAAGTTGATGAACCATTTGGAGCACAGAACCTTTTGATTATACAGGAACCTCTGGAATTTTAATACTCAAGTAGGTTCGTCCAGCGTATCATGGACAGTCATGGAATCAACTTTTATCGTATTGTTTCAGCATGAAAGAAGGATGCGTACGTTGCCTACCATCACCTATTACTTGGAAACTATGAGAGATACTGTATAGGTACATAATTGTATAATACACAGTTCGAAAGTAGTAATAACAAAATGTGTTTATTTTCTTTTATGTACGTTATCACGCTGACCACCGTGGCAACGACAGGAGACCCTATAATATTTTTATATTACTGCATTATTATAGTTCCAGTTCCAGGAAACAAAACATTCTGACGTTCAAGGAAACCACTCTCTCAATCTCCGTCAAAACCTAATCGCCCGCGCCGGTACCTATTACCTCCCCCTATATTTTCAGCAGTCTTCTGCTCGTCTGAGGAAGACATAAAATTGTCGACAGTTAATCAGCTAGAAGTCCACATCCATTCATAACTCTTTAGAAGCTCCCAACTTAGTTATTCTAGTTGAACAGCTCATTTTAAGTTTGTTTTTATCAGGTAGTTTTAAAACTGCACGGGCAGCAGGTTTTTTATGTGTGCAGTTATGATTTAAATCACCATTCGATTTTTAATCATGTTTGAGGTTTTTACAACTTCTCATATCTGAGAGGAAAGAGACACATCATCATTTGCCTAGCTTTTTCACATTTATATTGGGGTCGGCTTCCAGTCTAACCGGATGCAGCTGAATACCAGTATTTTACATGGAGTGACTGCCTATCTGACCTCCACAACCCAGTTACTGGTAAGACCCCTACCTCTGGTAAGACTGGTTGTCAGACTTAGGAAAGACACATACCTATAATATAACTGTACAAGGATCATTTGGCGGGTGGTCAAAATCGAACTAACGCCGTCGTTTTGTATTTTTCAATATATTTCACAAGACAATTGCACAAACGTTTACCAACAGCGCCCCTTGTCAACTTCATCCGAGCGCCAAATTATCCTTAAAGCAATGTACTAATTCCATGGTATTAATTTATATAGATTGGTAAACCGATTAGTACCTCTAGGCGATGGGTAGGGGAGATTTCCTCAAAATTACCAAAAATGACTTGAAGTTAAATCTTCTGAAGTCAGTGGAGGTTAGTGGTGTCTTTATCATAATAATAAACCAAACATTTGGACTGATCAGAGATCGAAGCGATAATATTTTCACTGTCACAAGATTGAAACGCGTTGTAATATTAAAAAAAAATACTAATTTAAATAAAATCATACGAAAACTACAGAGTACATTTGTCTATAGGAGACGAAAACTTCCTGGAACCTTAAATAGGACTGCCGGGAAACAAAAACAACAAAACAAAATGTCACAATAGCATGTCAACCTATTTGACAGCCTGACAGGCTACATAAATACATTATATTCATTTTATTGGACATTGGACGGATTGCAACGTAATAATTTGAACAATATTTGAACATCATGTTCTATGCTGAAGCACCTGCCGATAAACCTCGCATTAGTTTGATGCCAAATGATAGGAAGAAATGTACTTTCATAGCTGATATTATCTGCCTACAGTGTAAGTAATTATCGCTATGATCTTAGGTTTAAAATTTTATCATTTAATTACCCTTTGAGTTTAACAGCCTAGCCTAACTACGTAAACGGCGGCGGCGGCAGTGGCGGGTGGTATCCACCAGCCAACTATCAGGGGAATCTAAGCAGCAGCAAGTGCAGAATATAACGTTGATGATTTACACTTGCTCTGAAGAAAGCGATACAGAAAATTGGTATGAAGATTATGATGCCACAACTTACGTTACCAGTAGGGAAGACATATTCACACATTTTGAGGACTTTGGATCGAACCACACAGTTCCAACGGCAGAAGGGACTGTAGTAGTTCTTGCAAAAGTAAATGGGTCTGTGGTAGTTCAAACAATGAATTTAACTCTGAGTTATGTCTGGTATGTACCAAAGCATACAAAGAATTTGCTATCCATATGAGCTGCATAAGATAAACTGCAAAATGGTACATTTGTTTCCAACACGAACGAGTGCAGGCTGGAATTAAACGGTCAGATTTTAGCGGTTGCAATCAGGAAGCAGAGTGGAGGACTGTCTAAGTTACAAATGAAGACTGTTCAACCAAACAAACCTGTATAGATTAATGCTGTTAACCCATCGAGCTTACTCCAGCTATCACGAACGATAAACCAACCACCGCTCTACGACCTCCATAAAAATTTGATGACTTTAAATTATTCTTGGTCGATTCAATTATAGAAAGAGAACCTTCAACGTGTAAAGAAGCAGTATCAAGTAGTACAAGTAAAGATAGAAGAAGCCATGAAGAATTAAATTGATTCTTTATAGAAGTTTATAGTGAGGGACTTGCGAATTCTTCCGAGATTACCTGAACTTTGCCAGAACTTAGGTCCGATGGATTAGAAGGTCGACTAGCAGCTGAGGGAAAGTGTTAAAGCACAGAATAATAAAGCTACAGTAGTTTATCTGAGCAGTGACCTTGAATTAGTTACCTGCGGCCGCTCGGTAGATAAATAAATACGCGTCCGACCGTGCGTAACCCGCGCACTCGAACTGTTGCGTATTGGTATACACTGAGAATTCGAAGCGCATCGTTTCGGCTGTTTTTTATGAAGATAAACTACTGTAAAATTACTATACTGTGGTTAAAGCCTCTTTGGCATGCTACAGCTGCAATGACATAAAAAAAAACATTGTGTTAGTAAATAGAATAGAATACTCATTATTATGCACACCATTCAAATGTCAGATATCAATAGTAGTGAAGTAGTAGTGTTGTGTCAAGTAAAACCGTCAAGTTGTTTTTCTAATCTATTGCACCTCAACCCCGGAACAAAAAAAAACCAGCCAAATGCGTGTCAGACCACGCACAATGAAGGGTTCCGTAGTTGAAAAGAATTTATCCCAAAAAACAAACTTTGTAGTTGGCAAAAATGTTCTCCCTACATCGATATACGTCACGGTCAATTCTCCAACTGCAAATGTAAGTTTACTGTCGCAAAAAAAAATATGTGTGATATACTTAACTAAGTATTTACAAGTTCACGATTTTCAAACTTTTTCCTATAATTGTGCTGTGAATTGTCCTGCCGAATTTCATGATTCTAGTTCAACGGGAAGTACTCTATAGGTTTTGATTTATTTGCGAGTATCAAAATATGTCGCATAAATAAATGGCAGTATATTTATTTTATTGTGTTGACTTAGAAGCTTGATTTTTTTAGAGCTCCAAGGGACCCGCGTATTTAATATTAATTTCAACTTGATACCTCCACGCGTTCCTGAGAAAAAGGGTCTTAACAGACAGACAGACGGACAACGAAGTGATCCTATAAGGGTTTAGTTTTTTTCCTTTTGAGGTACGGAACCCTAAAAAGGTTAAAACTGTGACAAACCGCGCGCAAGCCAAGCGAGTGAAACGAGCGGTGCACGGCAGCGGCCGGCGAACGCTACTTCGAATGGCTAGACTGTTAACTAAACGACTAATAAAGCTATTTAGCTGCGACATCTCTATATTATTATGAAGTCTTAAAAATGAAAACAGTAGACACGTGACATCTGTCCATCGAGCTCCTCGAGCATGATTTCCATCGCCACAGATAATCTATTGTTATTAAAAACCCCACTTCTTAAAACGATAGCATAACTTAAAATCTACCTTATTCACTGAACTTTCTTCTCCTCAGGTATTATAGTATGCCTCGGCGCCACCACAATCCTTGCCTGTACATGGAGCCCTGAACATTCAACACAAGACTACTCCAAACTGACACGCATTATGTACCTGTACGACTCCAAGGCCTGCGGCCGTACACTTAGAAAGGCTAAGCAGATAGCTAACCTTCAACTGAGCAACGAGACACACGGCCTGAACATACTTCCCATCAAATGGTTACCGGCGATAACCACCATGACTACTCGTCTGTCTGCCAAGACTAGGAAGTAAGTACTTGAATATGTTAAAGTAAAATTAAGAGTATTTTTAACCGACTTCAAAAAAGGAGTTATGTATGTATGCATGTATGTTTGTTTGTCCGCGATTTTCTCCAAAACTAATGAACCAATTTTGATGATTCTTTCACTATCGTAATCTACATACTTTCAGGAAGGTTTTAGTATATAATACATTATGTAATTATTCTTATGTACGAAGTTATATGCATAAATACACTGTATCTCCGGCATTTCCAAACGGATTTTGATGATTCTTCTTTTCGTTCGACTTGGGCTTACCTAATCATGTAATTGTATATTCAACTAAAAATTTTAAAAAATAATTACTTTAAAAAAGTAAAAACCGAATTCAAAACCAAAAACGAATAAAATAACTTTCATAAAACACTTCAACAGCTTCTGAAGTCGGTGTCATTAATTCTTCAATGCACTTTAGCTTGACACCGACCTTAATGCTTACACGTACAATAAAATTGCAAGTACAATTAAATCGCATTCAATTCTGGCATGAAAATTTTCTGTCATTTAAGCATGAGCGAACGAAACAAGATATTTAATAAAATTTTACGAATTATTTGGTAGCGCATATACGGGTAATACTTGAATCAATTTCTCAGGAACTTGTGGAGGTATTGCGTTGTTATTAATACCAAATACGTAAGTCTATGGTCCCTTGAAGCTCTAAAATAATCGAGCTTATAAGTCATCGCAATAAAGAAATAAGACCATTTATGGCGACATATTTTCATTTCAGACCCACGGTACCCCTGGCCATACCCCCGGTGGTACCGTGGGTTTTTAAAAGTTAAACGGTACCATCAAGTATGTGACCCTAGTGATGTGTTGACCTATATATCTCTCGCATGATAACTAGTTAATTAGGTAAATAATAGAAAATGCATATTCCAATAATGAATGCAAGTAAGTACCTATATTTGCTATTAAATAGTTGGTAAAACCTGTTTTGCGTTTAAATAGTAAAACCTCTTCTGTTTACAACCTCTTGGGTTTTTGAAAGTGTGTTCTTATTTTTCTTCTTTCAAATGTCTAAAAAAACAAGGGAATTGTAATATTAATATTTTGCGAGTTCTTTCTGTACTTGTGAGAAAATACCATGGAAGAGGAAGATAAAGAAAAGTCAATGGAAATAGATTACATTAAAATAAATGGCGGAACCGCCCTTCTTCGGGGTAATTACCGTTACCATCGACACAAGACTTACACAGATGGGTCAACATTATGGCGGTGTTCTACATACAATAAAAGTAAATGTTGTGGTACTGTCAAAATTTCAAAGGTAATGCTGTAATGTATTTTTTAATAATTATTCCAGTTTTCAGAGTTTCGTACTAAGTAACTTACGTCTATGTTTCATTTTAGGATTGCATATTTATCAAAAGCAAAGATCATAGTTGTGAGTTAAATGGATTGAGTAATGAAATATTAAAAGAAAAGATAAAGCTGCGTGAAGGAGTGCTTAATTCGGATAAACCCATCGAACAACTATACGACGAGAAAAAGAAAGAATTTAAAAATTCTGGACTGAATTTTGTGAATGGGGAATATCCTCGATATGAAAGCGTAAAGCACTTCCTTCAAGATGCGCGAAACAAGTCAGCACAAGTTTCCAAAACTGTATTTCGGAATGTGAAAGAAATTGAAGTGCCCATTAAATATCATAATTTAATTTTAGCCGATTATTATTGCGAGGAAGGAAACAAACAAACCCGGATCATTGCTTTTTGCTCAAAGGAGTCTCGATTAATAATTCCGAATATAAAAGAATACTTTTTTGATGGTACTTTTTACTGTTGCCCAAAACCCTTTGCACAATTATATAACATTCACGGTGACATAGGGAGTGGTGTGGAAACAATTAAATTAAGACCCTTAATCTTCGCACTAATGTCGGATCGAACTGAAAAAAGTTATACGATTTTGTTCAATATGATAAAATCGCAACTTCCAGAGTGGAGTCCACATAAAGTTCACACTGACTACGAAAAAGGTGCGATGAATGCAATTTTGAATGTATGTCCAGATATTACATTACGAGGGTGCTATTATCATTGGACTCGCAACATTTGGAAGAAAGGCAAGTCGTTACGATGCACAAAAACGAAATCTGGGCGTAGAATCGTTGCATTGGCAAGTGCCTTGCCGCTTCTTCCTGAAGACAATATTCAACAGGGTATGGACTACATAAAAGCTGAAGCCGATAACATACCAGAAGCATTTATAAAATATCTTGAATCGTTTTGGTTCAAGGTCCATAGTCCGAAAATAATTAGTGTGTTTGGTGAACGCCACCGAACAACAAACATTTTAGAAGCCTTCCACTCAAAAATAAACAAACTGATTAATAAAAACACGGTTACGTTGATGCGATTGCTTCACGTACTAGAGCAAGTTCACACTTTGGAGATGATTCCAAAAAAAAGACGCAAAGATCAAATCGTCAACGATGATTACATAATGAGCATACAGCTCCAAATTGTACATAAAGTCATATCTGTAGGCTACGGACTAGAGAAATTGCGTTAATTACGTAGTACCTATACATTTTTTTTGTAGTGTGTGACATGTTGGTTTAGTGAAAAGCTTCAAAAAAGCTATGATTTGTTATACAAAATGTCTTTTTAGTTATTTTAGAATAATAAACATATTATAGTAATTGCCTATTTACTGTTAACACCGTGTTTTATCAGCCATGGCTGTTGCATCACAACACTAGTAGTCGATGGTACCGTTTAACTTTTAAAAACCCACGGTACCACCGGGGGTATGGCCAGGGGTACCGTGGGTCTGAAATGCATATTTTGATACTCGCAAGTAAATCAAAATCTACAAGGCACTTATCGTTGACCTAGAATCATGAAATTTGGCAAGAAGGAAGGTCTCACAACACAAGTAAAGGAAGAAGTTTGAAAATCATTCATTCGTAATTTTAGTCCAAAAAAAATTACGAATGAATAATTTTCAAACTCAACAAATAATATTATACATTTATTTATTTCAAATTGACTTCGTTATACTGAGATAAGAAAAAAGTGTTTCGAGCTAAACTAGTTTTAATATACATTTGCATTATTACTATAATATTATCTAGGATTTTGTATAGATAAATGTTAATAAAACTATACATACAGCTAAAATTATGTGTTCAAGAGATTTTGCATTTGCAGCAACATCCAAACCTTAACTTCTTAGCTGATGATAATTATGCGTGTTCGGCCATCATTTTTGTAAAGCCTACATAATGTTAATGTTATTGTGTAAAAGATCTTCCTTACGTTCTTATCTTATCTTATCTTTCTTTTGCAGTTACATAACATTAAGCTGTACTTTCCACGTTATATGGTTTATCTTTCTTTTGCAGTTACATAACATTAAGCTGTACTTTCCACGTTATATGGTTTATCTTTCTTTTGCAGTTACATAACATTAAGCTGTACTTTCCACGTTATATGGTTTATCTTTCTTTTGCAGTTACATAACATTAAGCTGTACTTTCCACGTTATATGGTTTATCTTTCTTTTGCAGTTACATAACATTAAGCTGTACTTTCCACGTTATATGGTTTATCTTGGCCATAACTTTTCGAGTCATCATCAAAAACAGCTCAGACCTGCGCACGTTAAAAGTCGCGCTTGCCATATTCTTGTACAGCTGTGTGTTCATCATTTGCTTCGACTTGTCGATGGCCGCCCTTTATATCACTCACATCAAGCAGAGCTTAGACAAAGGCATGATTTTGAGGTACAGCGGCTGGGCGAACGAGATTAAACTGAAGACGTACGACGACTTCGCCGGATGGCTTCCGATCGCGGCCGCCGCTTGCTGGCTGCGAGGTGTCGTTATCTTCATGATGAATGTATACTTTTGTAGAGTAATGACGACAATGCAACGAAAAATTCAAAGCAGAGAATTATACAAGAAGAAGTTGTATAATGAACGGTATCAACGTTTTCCTGAGTCAGAGCAAGTTAGAGTAGTTGCCACTAATGTTCTTGTGTACCGGGATGGAGAGCAAGAGCCTCAAGTAAAACAAAGAGTATTTAATTTTTTCAAGTAGCGTTGATAAGAAATACATATAGGAACCTCCATTATAACTGTAGCAGTCCTGTCCTGTGTAGCTGTCCTTATTATTGCTGTCCTTATTATTGCTGTCCTTATTATTGCTGTCCTTATTATTGCTGTGAATTGAAAGTTCAATAGGAAGTAATATTATTTTTCTTAATAAACCATCAATAATAACTGTCTTTTATTATCTGGATTGGCAAGCAATGATTTCTTCCCACAGGACGTTTGGTAACGAGAAATGAAACGAAGCGGTTCTGTTCTTGGAACGAATTCAATTTCGAACGTTGGTAGAAGGATGCTATTAAATTTATCATTATCACCTCTGCGGGAGACGTCGCCCATTAATTCTGGACTTTACCTGTAATCAAAACATGGGACGGACCTTTTTAGTGACAGCAAATTGGTACGCGGCCCACTTGAAATTTGTTTGCCCTCTAGATTGTCTCGGAAACGTTTTGTAACGAGTTTCGAGTGCGGCCTTGAATGGGAAAAGGTTTATGTTATTTAATAACTGTCGCAATAATAACCCAAAATTATGGGATCATTAGAATTTTGGAGCATGCTGGCAATTTTATACCAAAGTAAGTGTACTTCTGGTTTTATGAATTTTCTAATTTCATCTCAATGTGTTAAATAGCAACTGTTATTAAAAACCTTATATTTTTTGATATTTTAATTATATTTGTTCAATACCTTTCTTCATGTCAGCAGATCTAGCTTCCAAAAAATAGTCTTAACTAATATTATAAATGCGACAGTAAGGTTGTTTGTTTGTTTGTGACCTTTTTAGGTTTAAACCACTGAACCGAGAATGCTGAAATTTTGCATATAACGTATATGCAAAATTTCAGGATAATCGGTTTAGGTGTACAGAAACGGACATAGAGTACCTTTTATCCCGAAAAAAAGTACTGTTCCCCAGGAAAACAACAATAACGTTCTTATTATTTATTATTACAAGCAGAGTACAACCCGAATGGATTGTCAAATTCTAAATTACCGCGATCGAAGCCACGGGAAAAGCTAGTGATCAATAAATAAAATACACCACCAGAGTATTTTGAATCTTAATCCTCCTCAATACAATTTTTTTTCAGCGATGCTATGCGTGATAATCAGCTGGCTGACTCTGAACTGCAAGTTCGAGCCAAGCGTGTCGGAGCTTCATGAGATCACTATTATGAAGATCCTGTACCTTTATGACCCTGAGGCTTGTGGGAGGATACACTTCTACAACCTGACGTCCAGCATTAGCTACGACAAGATTTACACCAGCGTAGTGTGGCCTGTGAAGAATCATGTTGCTGCTAGATTTCGAACGTAAGTGGTAGCTGCAGATGTTGTTGCGTCATTACTTTTTCAGAATCTTGGATATATCTTGGACATATGATACCAAAAAATGAGAAACATTTAAACATGTTGAGGCTGCCTCGTTACTGTAGTGCGTCGGCCATGTTTGCGCAAGCCCGCACCGACGGCTTCCATGCACTTATACGCAAGAAAACAGCGTCGCTACTGAGGACAGTGAGGGGCAGTCGGAACAGCATCCTGAAAACTGTAGCCGAGAGCATCGGCTCTCCGATTGTGCAGCAGTTTGTGAGGAGGCTGATTTTTACTAACACTAGGCAATAAGTTATTTTTGTATGTTACTAACACTATATGGATATTGTGTGTCCGAAATAAAATTATTCTATTCTATTCTATTCTATTCTATTTAATATTTGAACATTGAAACTTTAGGCATAAGTTTAAAATAGATTTTAATAAAGAGTAATCGGCTTACTTTTACTGCTATAAACAATTTGAGGAAGAGAGAAAAATACCCAAAGCAATACTATTTTGCAGTAATCTTCCACTTTTAAAAGTGTAACATTAATATGTAGTTAATTGTGTTCTTCTTAAAAAACTTAGTTGTAAAGCGCGTGCTGAGTCCATAACCTATAATAAATTCAAATTCAAATTCTTTATTGCATTCATGTGTACATTCAGTTGTTACATATATGTAAGTAAGTTCCAACATGAAACCCGGTTAGGGCACGGCAACATAATAGATTTTAACAAAACAAGCATCCAGTCAGTAGGTATACTGGATTGCGAGTTTGTTAAGCAAATATAATATAAGTAATATAATTAGTAAAGTTATTAAAATATTTTATTTACGTGTATTAATTATTATATTTTATTAATTTGTATCAGTTATTAAAATTAAATAAATAATATCGTTAATTTGTATGAATATTTATTAATTTATATTCTCTATTAAATTTATAGTTTATTAATTTGTATGAATTACTATATTTTATTCATTTATATTCTCTATTTTGTTTACATTGTATTAATTTATATTCTCTATGTTATTAGCATTTTATTATAAATAAAAAAATAATAATAATTTTAATAAAATGCATGGATGAGTTTTGAAAAAACAATGTATTACTTTACTTACCCTATGCTATTTCACGATGTACTCGCACCAATAGCCACTACGTAACGAATAAATTCAAAAATGGAACAAATTCTGTATGAAATTAAATATGGAACTTAACCGTAGGTGGTGAAACAGGTCCTTAAGCTACGTCTATACAATACATAGAGAATCAAGTAAAGAGGTGGTTTTACTAGCTCATTAAATCAAATACTAGCAGTTTCTAATTTTATTTCAGCAAGATCCAGGTCTGGTTATCTCTCCACCTGATCTGGATGATATTTGCCATCGTCAACGTGACGCAAGGGGAGCGCTCCTTTAGCTTTTATGTCACCTTGCTACCGTTCACCATCACCGGAGGGACTCTGCTCATTATTGATGTCATCAACGCCGTGATGTTCCTTATTGACGCGAGATATACGTACAGCGAATGTAAGTACATGCCAACTGTTTTTAGGATAAATCTTGTGTTGATTGTTCTTATAAACAGATTAATTTAATGTTCCCACAGCTGGGACACAGCTCTCCTCACAATGAGAGGGAGTGGGCCGTAATTCACCATGTGGGCCCAGTGCGGGTTGGTAAATAACACACGCATATCTTTGTATTTTTGTTTCTACGACATTTCCTCACGATGTTTTTCTTCACCGTGGTGATCAAATAATTTACATAAAGTAAAGCGCCTGCCTGTGTTCGAATCTACGACCTACTGCTCCTCAATCAAAATGCAATCTCGGTTAGTGAATTATTTTTTTATTTTTCTTAGTTACAGGAAAACGGCACTAAATTTAGTTAACCAGTAAATTAGGTCTCTAATAAAGAATGTACAGACGAGTTTCGAGTTAATTTAAAGTTGCGAACAGTAACCATTTTCATAACCATAATTTAGATGAAATTCACTGTCACTCCACCCAGATTAGTACAAAAATCACAATAATCAAACAGTATTTAAGGGTGTAACGAGAAACACAACAAAGCATACACAATCCGAACGCGGAACAGTAAGTCCCTCTTTGTACAATGATATCGGATGAAGTACTCGATCCATTGTGGCGTTTGTATTAAACCCGATTTTCACTATCCTATCAAAGGCAGCGACAGTATGAAATAAATATGTGTATCTTCCAAACTCGGGCACTTTAGAACAGGTATAGAGTTTTTGAAACAATTTTGCGGGATTATTCTCAGATGAATTTTGTTCTTGAGACTTTTAATTAAACATTTAAAAGTTTTATTAGCCTGTACGTAAAATTATGATGGAACATCATTTGCTACGTTGGATATAACATATTATCCGAACAAAGTTCTGTTGCCTCTCATCATTTTATAGTTATTCTATAGCTTTGGCGATTTTTTATTGGCTTCTATATTTATAATTGCTACCATTTTATGGTACGATTACCAATATACCCCAAGCTAAGTGCCTCGAAAGATCGTACCTCGACCTTGATCACAAAGCGATCACAAACTGCTTCAGGCTCATCTTCTTCATCTATCCAAATAGTCATAACATTGACAATTTACATAATTATTAATATCACATCCTCCCTATATCTCTGGTTTATAGTCATAATGTAAATGACAAATAAAATAGCAGTAGTACACTTTAACCTTGAGCTGGTCTAGCGTAGAACCAAGTTTCAATAGAATCAGAGGTCAGCTTATACTGGTTTTTTTACCACTGACCCCCACCCGACTCTTAGCAATTGATGCCCACTATCACCCACTTTCACCCGCTATCACCCGCTTTGTAGCGCAGACGGATATGTTTAATCTATACCCGCGTTGACTAGGATAATTGTCTAGTACCTGGTCGACCGAGTTCTACTCGGGTGAAAATAGAGAAAACGAATTTTCCCAAATCGATTTTTCGCCCCGTAAACCCCTGTATTGCAACTTTCATCGAAATCGTTAGGTCCGTTTTCGAGAACGTGATACAAATATACTCGTATATACTTATATACGAATATTGCCCATTTAATAGTATAGGATTCACTTCCCTCGCTAGGACGAGCCTAGATTTAATTGGAATTTAATCCTTTGATTAAGAGTGGGCTTTAATGGACACTGTAAAAGAGAAGAGGAGTAGTTAATATAACAAAAGTGATCACTAGATGACATTCTGGATTTTATACTGCTGCAATTTATGTAGTCCTATCAGCATAGGACTCCCATAATTATTAACACTACTATTTGAAAATATTGTAAAAGCCAATTATTTTTAAAAGAGTAACCATGGAGTTTCTTGCCGGCTCTTCTCTATAGGAAACGACCAATTTGGAACGGTGCACCTAGCTTCTGACGTTTCATAAGTGCCCATGTAGGTTTATGTGAAATAAAATATTTTGATTTTGATTTTGAGCATACGAACAAGTAACCTAACATGAAAGTTTAATAGTCAACAAGCGCAGTTTGTAATTATTAGCAACATATAAATAAGTGTTCATTCTCCTAACCTTATTATTTCTATTTGTTAACTTTCGACCATCGGAAAAGGTGGATATGATTTTTCCAAAATAAATCATATACTTTTTAATCCACAGCTGCAATACTCCGCTATCTGGCACACAAGGGCCACCTGCGTGCCATGAACAAGAAGCCGATCACTCCAGGAGTACTCAACGTTGAAGACACATCCTGGATCGCAGTACTTCTGGCATACATCAGCATTAGAGGCTTCGTTCAGTGGATTGTCAACTTCTGGATAGTAAAGGACAATTACTTCGAGGGTTTGGCACGCTTTCGTAGGTTTATTCGATATTTAACTGGCATTGTTGCTTTGAAAATCGGTTTTGGATTTAGTTTTTATCATACCTATCAGTACGTACGTTACTACGTACTACCGTTTTAATCCATCACACATCATTCGATTCGGCTTACGGTGAATGAGCAATGGTAGCCCGCGAAATTCAAATTTTCTTACGTTTTTTGCAATTTTCAAGGAGTGCAATCGATAAAGCCGCAAAGTATCCTGTCGTTGCTATTGTTGGAGAAGATATGGATTTACTACTCATGGATATAGTACTTATGGACTATATGTACTGGACTGGACTGTATGTACTTATGGATATAGTACTTATAGTACTTATGGATTTAGTACTTCTAACGGCTCAGACACCACCGGAGATGCAAATATTCTTTATCAAGCCAGGAATAGGGAAAGTGGAAACAAAGATATTGTCCTCTCAAGAACTCCAAAAAGTTTAATTTGGTTGTTCCATCCTTTTCCTCCATAGTTTTAGCGGCTGCGACACTACTTCAGCCATTTGCAGAAAAGGCAAAGTATCTTTTGTTAAGCTTTTTGTACAAAAGCCCTCAATGAAGGATATAACAGCCATCTTCTATAACCCAACATCAACTCCAGAAAGAATAGAAGAATCAGGAGAAAGGATGTTTCTGACAGTGTACCGGATACCCTCCACTCAGACAGATCTTAACCACTATCGATAATCTTATTTTGAATGCAGCCCAAATCTGATCTACCTTCTCTCCCTCCTGCTAAGGAGTCAGCTAAATATCACGCTTTTCGAGTGTACCTACCACCAAGTGCAACAGTGGTTAGCGAACCAAAAACTGCCTCCTTAAATGTGGGGTTGGAAGCGAGGAGCTGATGGAAAGTTAGAGCCAATAACTACCTTGGTCCCGTCTGCTCCTGACAACGTGTAGAATTCAATTTTTTGCGACTGCATGCGTGGCTGTGCTGCAAAATGAAGATGTCGAAAAGCCGGTATTATTTACAGTCTTGTTTGCAACGGCTGCCTAGAAACGTGTAGGAACGGTGTCTCTGTCGATTTAAATGAAAAGGAAGATGATAATGACGAATGACTAAGACAGCTTTCCTGTATCTAGTAAAACCAATTTAGTTTTTATTTTTGCCAACTTAAATAGCCATGAGTATTTGATCCTACAGTAAAAAATAATTTGTTGGAATTTTTATTTAGTTTTTCGTAGAACTAATTATAACGATATTTCTAAAAAGTTTTCGAGATATGGACAAAAACCTAAAAAAAAGTGAAATTTAAAGCCCCCTCCCATCCCCAGCACAACCCCCACCCTCGAGGATTTTTAGTATGATAATCAGTAACACCTCAAGGAATAACAGTACCGATTTTCAAAACTACACCAATTATTCGGTCTATTTTTATGAATATTCTCAGGATAACATAAATATCTCTTCGACGTGAGAGTGAGTAATTATTTATTTATTTATTTATTTATTTAAAGGTACTCCAACGACTTGTTCACTAATACATATTACATAAAAGAACTTATAAGTATACCTATTAGTATGGTGAATTTGTCACCTAAAGAAGTACACAGCTTAAACATAAATAGAAAATATACACAAATTATAAGATGGACATGTTATAAGTGATTTAAAAAAAAAAGAAACTATTTTTTGTTACAATGGAAGACAGCTATGAGCCACTTTGTCATGGGAAGACAATATAAAAAAAAAGAAAATACGACATCAGATTTACACTAATGAATAAATAATAGATTCCCAGTCCAACCCCGGCGCGACTATTTTACGTAAATAACGTATAACAAACACACCAAAATTAAACTGAAAATCCATAATTATCGCGTGTGTCATGTTAGCCCTGCTGGGGTCTTTAAACGGAGCCATCTGCTCCTTAAACAACGTTTTTCTGACGAAACTCAATATTGCAAAAATATAGTTACTATGATAACCTTTTATCTTAATTTGACCAAGATCTATCTTTGAGAGTATTTGTACGAATGTACGCAGTCTTAATGCGGCACCCAGATTACATGGAGTTCTGCCATTCTTCTTTTTACTGACAAGAATAAACAATACGCGAACGGAAAACCGTTAAATTCTGAAAATATCAACGTTGGGAGGAATATGTGATTGCTCTGTTCTGTTATATCATCCTCTGATATACATTTTTCATCCTGCCCTACTTTAACATAATAAAAACGGCACATTAAAATTATTAAGCATTACCTTACATACGTTAGAACAATCTTTGAATTTACCATAACCGCTTAGTATATTATAGAGCCCATAATATATAAGCATTATGCTCAAGGGACTATCCTAAGTTCCGAAGTTAGGATCTCAAGATGATCATCCGTTTTAACGTTTATTAGTTATCTGCTAACCCCTAACCTAACTTTGCTTGCATGGATATTAACCCTACATATAATAATAATCATCAAAATACTTAGCGATTTAGTAGTTAAAAATTTCGGTGGCTTATGTGATTGCTTAGATCTTAATTATCAATATTTTCACACTCCTTGAATCAAAAACAGATTTGTTTGGGTACGTTAACATTATAGCTATGTTAACATTATTAATTATGTTAACGTACTCAAGCAAATCTGTGGATTCAGCATCAAATTCTTACTTGATATTACGATTAATTTTCAGGTCGACAGCAACGTATGACCCCAAAGCACAGATTGCGAATTAAAAGTTCATCATTCAGCTAATTATCGAAGAACTTTTTTTTTAATATTAACCTGTATTGTCTTACTGCTGGGCAAAGGTTTCCCCACAGCTTTCCACTCTTCTCTGCCTTCTCCGACCAATCCCCCATAAACGCCTGTATGTCATCATGACAGCGTTTCCTCGGCGACGACGCTCGTCTTCTGGGTCATGGAGGGACTAACAACGCAAAATGTTGTACTGGTAAATAAAAGGATAATATTCTTACAAAGTTGTTTTTGTTATTACGTGCACTAGTTTTTATAGGGTTCACGCTAATTTAGGAATACATGAAGATGAATGTTTTAATGCAAATAAAGGAATGTGGATGATGCAGCAAGAGCAGGGCAAGGAACTCATCACTTCTTCTTCTTAACCCATCACCAGCCCTTACCTAAGATACCCATAAATTTTGTCATATAAGACAGAGTAAACTTACATCTTTATGATTTATAGGATATTATATTTTCGCGTAAAATTAAACAGAGACCTTGGCCTTGGCCAAAAATAGGAAAAACTATAAGAAAAAGAAAAATATTTCCTTATAGCAGATTTTACACCATGACAAAGAATTTCCATAAACCCACAACAGAGGAACCCTACACTTAATACAGTCCGTTATCTCCCCAAGAACTTATTTGGCATGCAAACGATGTGTTTTAGTACAGTCCCTTGGTCCGGAAGTATTCACAGACGCACTGATATGGCAGATAACATGCATGGGTTTATGTTGACCGCTGGGACAACAAGTGGGTCATAATCATGTCCTTTTTATGATATTATGTGCTGGCTTCGATGAATGAAAAAGTTCTCTTATTTAATTCTCTGTAGTGTTCGACGAACGAAGTCTGTTTTCTGGCTCATCTGTTTGTGCGACAGAATTTCGGGAGCCTTTACCATGAACCGTAAACTGCATTTTAATAACCGCTTTTAGGTATCAAGGGCTATTGATTTTTGTTTTCAAAATAGACATACTTAGAATTTCCAGAGAAATACCGGGTCTCTCTGTTTTTTTTTTTTTTATGTATGTTCCCCGATTACTCGAAGATGGCTGGACCGATTTGTATTTTTTGGTTTTATTCGAGAGGGTATACATCACAGTTGGTCCCATATAAAATTGATTAACTTTGCTTTGGTAGTTTTTGAGTTAGCTTCAATAATACGTATTTTTTCCCTACTTTTATATGGATGATGTTCTAGTTTGTTTTGCAGGTAGTGGTATTAGAATTTGTGCGTACCACAACTAAAAAGTGAAAAATAAAAACTTTTTTACAAAAAAATACAACCGACTTCCAAAAACAACACTACAAAGTGAAAAATAACTTTAATTTTGGAAGTCGGTGGCAAAAAACGAAAATACATTTAACCAGACACCGACTTCCAAAATTAAAGTTATTTTTCACTTTGTAGTGTTGTTTTTGGAAGTCGGTTGTATTTTTTTTGTAAAAAAGTTTTTTTTTATATTATTTGTATGGGTCTATAGACTGGTTGTCAGAGTTCCAAGTTATACTGCTCGTAACCAGCGGTAACTACTCAGGTTTACGTTACGTTTACTTTACGTCTACGTTACGTCTACGTTACGTTTAAGTTACATTTACGTTACGTTTACGTTTCCGTTACGTTACGTCATCGGTGTGAATGAATGCTGATTTGAGTACATAGATCTATGATAGGCATTAGCTTCAAATTATTAAATTAACACTCATTAAACATTACAAAGTCAGCATCACTCACCCAAAACGAAATGATCCGATCTACATAAAAAAAAAAATTGCCTTAATTTTAAGGGCAGACACACACATAAACAGCCAAAGCAAATGAATGCCAGTAGATGAATGCGGGCCGAGCAATTAAAATCCGTCTCCATTATAAATGACATAATTATTACGGAGAATCCGACGTTTACCACCACCCCTTATTGAATGAAGCTGGGAGCTTCATATAACTGACAGCAATAAAATTGTGAAGTCTGCAAGCTGTTTTACAACATGAATGCAATAAATAAATAAATTGTTTTGAGCAAGGATAAGTGATGATCATTGTCTCGTTAGGTTTAAAGATGATCCTAGTTTATGACAAGTGTAACATCTCTGGAAAGTTAAGTCTATGTCGTTGATAGTGTTGCACATATCATGCAATTACTAAAAATACGATATCATTAATCTATATAGGTACTTTTCTACAAAATCACAAATCAAGTAACTGCCAACAAAATAGCAGTTTAATAATAGCTTCCTAAATGTCACCACGGTAGACGCCGAACAAAAATTATTATAAGTAATTTGTCAAGGCCATTTTTCTAAGTCAAGGTTTTACTTCACAACAAGCGCTAGGCCTCCAAATGAAATGTTTGCGAATAACTTAAGACAATAGTAGGGTAACTGCTGCAGTAATTGGCCACGCTTTAGTAGGTAACTGGCCATTCATAAAAAAGAGGTAGAGACTTAGGTAATACAAGCAGGCTCTTGAATGAAAAGGACAAAAATAATTTTTTTTTCGTTCATGAGCTTGCTTTTTCTCCTCCTTGTTTCTACCTCTGTTTTTGTGAGTGGTCAGTTTTAAAGCGTGGCCAATAACTATAGCAGTTACCCTAGTAGGCAATTTAGTTAGAATAACACAAGATAAAGCCATTATTGAGTTCAGCAAATATTGTGGAATAGTTTTGTTGTGACTGAAATATCTTACCGAAAGTTGTTAGTAAAATCTTACTAAACTAGAAGCCAAAACCCAATGGGAAATAACGAACTTCCAAACAAACTTTCATCCTCTATTTAACACCTTTAGGGGATGAATTTTCAAAAATCCTTTCTTACTGCTCACCTTCGTTAGGAACTCCTGCGAAATGTTATGCTTCTAGACCTAGCGGTTTAGATCTGTCAGTTAATTAATTTAACATTTTTATTAAGTCGATCATAACCTTCTTGGCAGAGAAGACGTTTTGATCCTCAAAAAGCGATTACATACAAGTAACATTGCTACAAAATCTTTTCCCATACTCACTAGGCATTTCTAAAGGTTACGACCGGTAAGCAAAATGGTACGTTTTACTCGTACGACTTGGGGAAACGGGCAGTAACGGCCTTTTACGACGCACCTAGCAAAAGCCGCTGATTCTTAGTCTAGACAAGCCAACAAAACTAGCTAGATCACTTATGATAGTGGTATTTTTTTCAAAACTTTCCTTTTTACCCGACTACGGCAAAGCCAAAAAGAAGGGTTATTATTTTAGCCGTCTATGTATGTATGTATATAAGTATATATTTACTGTGTTCCACCGTAGCGCCTAAATTACTGATCCAATTTTAATGAATCAGGTATCGATAGATTCGTAATAATGGTCCGGGTGACTTATGCTATATAAATTCTCCCTAAATTTAATATGGTGGACTTTACACGTAAATTTCTGACTACGAAAAAAATTAAATTGCGATAATAATGACATGTTTGGTATCAAAAGAAAGGTCTTGACGAGCACATTACAAATATGTTATACGAGTATTGTTTAAGTAAATAAATATGTTTAAATGGTTAATAATAATGGGTAAAAGTGGAGGTAATTAACATCAATTTAATTGGTTACAGACCGACCGCGGCGAGCGTGATTTTTCAGTAGTCGGGTTTTAGTTATTGAACTTACTTTTATTATATATACGCTATCGGATCGCCTACAGGATGATGCAGACTTAGAGAGGGAAAGGAGGGCGTTGGCGGTCCGCTGCAACATGTTGGCCCGCAGATTCGCACGATGTACTACAGATGTAAAACTGTTACTTTTCAGAGCCTTCTGTCAGTCATTCTACACGTGCAGTCTGTGGATCAACTATACGCGGCGGGCTTTTAATGCCCTGCGTGTTCAGTACAATGACGCTCTGAGGGCAGTGTTGAGGAAACCCAGGTACTGCAGTGCCTCAGAAATGTTTGCGGCAGCTTCCGTCGATGATTTCTTCTCCATTATCAGGAAAAGAACCGCATCGATGATGAGCAGGGTCCGTGGTAGCACCAACACTGTCCTCAGAACGTTAGCGTGCAAAATAAATGGTCCGTTTACTGTTTACTGGGCGAGTGTTCACTTGCTCAGAAATAGGAAATAGAAATACTCGTACTACCTACTGATTTTGTTTCTGTACTAACAAATTACTAACAACTTGTTATTTGTATTTTTATGTGTTCTACTAACAACCTTACTAACGTTTCATTTGTTAAAAATGTATGGATGTATGTCTGAAATAAAGATATATTATATTATTATTATGTTCAAAACTCAATTATTTGTTGCATTCCACAATGTGTATTGGGTTAAAAGTGGGATAGTTGCCCTAGGAGGATAGACGCCCCATAATTTAAATTGTTACTTGTATATAAACGTACTATCATCGCATACTTTTAAGCAAAGAACACGCCCCATCCTTAGTACCACCACCCTTGACTGCGATGAGAATTATAGGGCGCCCGTCTATCCTCATAGGGCAACTATCCCACTTTTTCCCTATTGTTATTTGAAATTGTTTTAGTTTTCTGTACCTATACATATTTATTTCTTTAATAATTCAGGTAGTATAGGTAGGTACAGTACGACACAACTTAGATGAAGCATCGGCAAAATTCGTAAAACCGATCACGATCCGAACTGAGCGCGCCTTAAAATCACCAGTCTTTATAACTGCTTTGGGCGAAAATGATCTTGACGCAAACGCAATAATTCGTAAAGTTATCTACTAAATACATTCGTAAAATTGAAATGAATGAATGCAAATTTTAAAATCTATGCTACATCTAAGTTGTGTCATCTAAGTACAGTCAGGTGGGTAAGTTCTGTCATGCATTAAATACTAGTACCCAAATAAAGTAACTCCATAAATAAGACCCTCATGACCCAATTCTTTGGGTTGACACGAAATCCGCCTTGAGAATATCGTCACCTGCCACGCACTGTGTATCTTTCATACTCTGTAAGTACCTAACTGAGGAAATGGAAAACAAATTCAAAACAGAATGAACGAAGATAAAAAAAATCGGCGATTTCAAGATTATAATGAAATTCTGAACTATTAATTTGGTCATAACGACATTATCAATTACCATAATTATAATCAGTAACAATACATTTGTATCAAGGACTGACTCCTTTTACTAAACCGTTCTATTGCCAAATGAAATAAAGCTTTTTATTCAAAACTACTAAGCCATAATAAGAATGTTGATTTCATTCAATTCCTTAAAAAAACTGTGTTACAAGTTTTAAACTTTGCTTCACAAAATAATAATATGCAGGTATTGAAATGCCTAACAAGCCTAGCTAAGTATCACAACTCAATGAAGAATGCAATTGAAATGCATTTACTACGATGCGATTAATTAAATGCTTTAATTCATATCACCGTACCGGTACTGATAAATATTTTCGTTACAATTTGATTAAAGGCAATGAAAGTATTCCAATAATGTAAATTGATATGAAACGGATTTAAAGAATTGCTAAGTATGTTCTACATTTTATACTACGAATTTTTTTAATTGTTGTTATTAAAAATGCTCACTTGGCCGACGTTCGCACGGACGTAAAAATATCGCAGCGTGATTTTATCACGCACTGGATTTTCAACTCTCGTTGTTGAGCCGAGCGTTGAGAATCCAACTTAACAACAACAGAGTGCTTTCTAGCGCGTCGAAAAAACACACTGTTGGATTTTCAACTCTCGGTGCTAAGCAGAGCGTTGAAAATCCAGTGCGCGAAATAAAATCGCCGCGATATTTTTACGTCCGTGCGAACGTCGACTTATTATCATTCAAATTCAGTACCTTCCTTTATCCCTTGATGAATGAAAATGAAAGTTTCCACTTTACATGATAAACACTTTATTATTATATTATAGTAACTTTACAACATCACAAGTTAAGGTCTAAACACTAGAAGAGGCGCAGGTTTACGCAGCTGGAGCCTCGCAGTGTACTTCATGTTCTGGACGTCATTCTCAGTCACAAACTCTACTTTCTGCAGCTGTCCATTAGGAAGCAAGACGAAATAGGTTCCGATGCTCTTCTGCACTTCCACAGGACCTTCTAACCTCTCCGCCTGAGGGTTATCTGTGGTTGGAACTTCGGTGGAATCAGGAACTCCGTAGGTGTTGTCAGGTACGCCATAGCTGGTTGCTGGTGGCGTCTGCTTCGGCAGTTCGAAGGCTTGTCCCTGAGGCTTCCATCCAGAAGCGGGGTACCCAGCATCGGGAGCTCCATATTGATCAGCAGACTTCTCAGGCTGTTCGTTGGGTAGTGTGAACGGCTCTCCTGCAGGTTTCCATCCGGACGCTGGGTAAGGTGCTGATGGCTCAGTTGTCGGTTCAGTTGGTGAGTCAGTGGTTGTCGGAGCTAACTCTTGGCGCTGGAACCTGAACCTCGCTGGTCTGAAGCGAGGCAGCTCAGCTAGTGCTCCGATCACAACACAGGACAGGACTAGGAACTTCATGATTGATGTTGAGCAGTTGAATGATGCTGGTCTTCATAATTCAGATCAATTTATACTATGATGATAAGTTTATGGTGCTTTGTTGTATCATAAATGGTGTGATAAGGACGTTATAGAGGATATTCGGCGATCATCAGTCTGGTCACGTCGTGGTTGACTGACATTGACCTGATGACGGTGTTTGAATGACATCAATAACTGATTAAAACGTGTAGTTAATTAATTAAGTGATAATTAATGCAGGGGTTTTTAAGTTACCTTGTGATGCGCTCGTGATTAATATGTAATTTCTACCTAGGACAGACTCAAGTCTTGTAAGTATTGAAAAGCGTACTCGAGTTAAGGTGTGCCTCATGGCTAAAGATTTGTCTGTAACAGTAATACTTATCAATTAATACAAAGGTATGTTAATCTTCTATAAACTTCTTCTTTTTAACTGTTTTTCCTTCGCTAACTTGATCTAATGGCGTGTGTTTAGTTACTTCCGCTGCCATAAAGGTTTGTTTTTATTATCTCTAACAAAATTAAGGTAAACTGGTGACAATAAAAAAGCCCATATTTTAACAAGAACAAACAAGCTGACGATTGTAATCATGGAAGAGCTCGGGCTCGCAACTTGAGGACCATTGTGGAAAATAAAAATGCTATTTCCTCCTCATTTTTTAAAAAAATGTTTAATTTTTTCTCTCTCCTCTTGATGTGGTTCACAAAATTTTATCTACTTACTTCACGATGCACATGCATGTTGAGGTATTGTTTGTGAGCTAGATACTTTTTAATTTTGGAAAATATCGAAGAATACTCAGAGCATTTTCGATTCAATGGTCAGACTCCAGCACTTCCGTAGATGGCCAATGCTGATTATGGGTCTATTGGCATATGAAAGCGGCAAAATATGTAATCCTCCATATTTTAACACCATAGAAATCGCCATTTTGAACAGTGTTATCGGAATTATAAGAACTTATGTGATTGATTGTGCATAAATTAATGCATTCATGCTTAAATCGGCAACAGAGCAACAAATTATGATAATAGTAGCTTTCGCCCGTGGCTTCGCCCGCGTGGATGTCGGAAAATATCCATGGAGAATATAGGACCGTCCGATATAACTTTGCGAACTCAAATCGCTACGATATATCGTTGCCTTCTATGATGGGCTTAAAGCTCCCAGTCAGCATGATTTTGCCGACATCTTCAACAATCATCGCCACATTTCAGCCAATTTACAAAAAACCTTAATGAATTATACACTGAATCACTCCATCCTTTAGTGAAAACCGAATGAAAATTCGTTCGATAGTTTTTGAGTTTATCGCGTTCAAACAGACAGACAGACGCGGTAAAAACGTCGAATAAAATAAATGTTACCTCAAGGTACGGACTATGACTACATTTCCAATCCCTGGGGTAGGTATATAAAAATTTGAACCCCTAATTTACCCCCTTAGGAAATGATTTTTCAAAAACGCTAAACCACATTTATTTCCTACCAAAAGCATTTTGAATTTTCGTATCCCTTTTTTTTTTTTTTTTTTTTTTTTTGTGGATGGGAAATCATCAAATGACTTCTCCCGCTCTGGGCAGAGCGGGAGGGCGTGTCAGACTTTTACTGACTAAAACCCACCCATGTTCCTTCAGCTGCCCGTGCCAGGGCCACGGTATCTCTTTCGAACTACCCGCGACCCCGGCGGCATCGGCCCAATTGACCCCGTCACTGCTGACATCTCTTTGAGGCGCGCGTGGAACACAACGCGCCGTCGACCCGGGCCTGGTCCTTACCGGACGGCGAGCTGCCCATTACTCGTCGTCCGCAAGCCCGCGCCTACGGTGGCCGGGAATCGGCAATCGATTCCCGCCGCCCAGGGCGTCTCCTACGGCGGCTAGGGGCGCGAGGGCGCGGCTGTTGCCTTTCCCTCACGCGTTCCGCTTCCTCCTTCGCGAGCATTACTGCTTCGCAGAAGGAGGTGACGGCTTCCCATGCACTCTCGCTCCGCACCATGGCCTGGACCAGGTTTGGACGCGAGAGATCGCCGCCGCCGATCGCCTCCGTGAGAACACGGCGGTGCTCCGCCCAAGCCGGGCAGACCTCCACTGTATGCTCCACCGTATCCTCCGGGCGATCCACACAATGGTGACACCCGGGCGTTTCCTCCCGCCTTATCCGAAACAGGAACCTCCCGAAACAACCGTGTCCGGTGAGGACCTGCGTCAGGCGGAAGGTGAGGACGCCGTGGCGCCTCTCCAACCACTCTTCAAAGAGGGGACTTATCGCCGCAATTGTGGCGTGCCCAAATTTTCGTATCCCTAACTTAAGAAATGCTTTTCATCCCCTATATCACCCCCTATACGATTATTTTTGAGACAAAAAGTAGCCTATGTCTATCCCCAGGACGCCATCTAGCCTTGCCAAATTTTATCGAAATCCGTTTAGTGGCTTAGGCGTGAAAAGGTAACAGACAGACAGGCAGACAGAGTTACTTTCAAATTTATAATATTAGTATGGATATGTATAGATAATTGACAAACTACCTAATTAAAAATGCACTCGATGACAACTCAAATCGAACCTAGGCATACCGTCATGATTATGACATAAAACATGACAAAGTAACTACGGCCAAAGGATTAACATCGTAAACTAATACAAACGGTAATGAAACAGTGTCGAATGTCGTATACAACACATTTATTGAACGCGATATGAATACAGAAGCAGTAACCTTACAATGTATGACGATACGAGTGATCGGGTGGGATGCATTATTGTAGACTGCAGTTGAAAAAGAAGAATTATTATTTCTGTATTTTTATTAATAAATTGGTATGCCATGTTTTTTAGGGTTCTTTACCCGAACGGTGCCAAACGGAACCCTATTACTAAGCCTCCGCTGTCCGTCCGTCAGTCTGTCTGTCAGCGGGCTGTATCTCTTAAACCGTAATAGGTAGATAGTTGAAATTTTCAAAGATTCTGTTCTTCTATTGCCGGTATAACAACAAATAATAAAAACAAAATATAGTTAAAAAATAAAGGGGCTCCCCGTACAAGAAACGTGTTTTTTTTTTTTAATATGTAATGTTAAATATTGTACGGTGGTACGGAATCATTTGTGTGCGAGTCCGACTCGCACTTGACCGGTTTTTATTTACACATAAACTACTTACGAGTATAATAATATAAACAGTGTTTCTTGCCTTTTTTTCTTCAAGAAACTTTTTGGGTCTAAGTCCAGCATGGAATGCTAAGCTTAAGATTAAAATGGTTGTCCATTAAAATAAAATAGTTTTTTTCTGGTTGCAGAGAAAATTTTATTACATTTTCTCTTCAATCAGAGAAAAGCTATCTTATTTTAAAGGTCAATCATGCATTTGGACAACATGTAGGTAAGTCATATCCACATAATATTGTCACTTAGTATTGGCAACTTTTTTTTTTTGATAGCTATGCTAGTGTTATATTCTGTCTAGTTTAATTGCCTAGAAATTATTACTTAACTTTGGCTTAGATATAAATCGAAGCAAAACAGAAAGATTTTGTACTCACCCGCCTGAAGCTGAGGTCGCCTGATATAATCTGTGAAAAAAGAAAATTACGACAAAATTAATTAGTTTTTTAATTGGTAGATAAATTAATTGCGTTTATCTGTTACATAATGTTCATGTTTACGAGGCTCGGTGTTATTTTTGGTTTGATGATGATTTCCATGTTTTAATCAACAGTAAGTTCCCTTATTCTCAAAAACTTGTCATCTTAATCGCGGCCGTGAGAGGTGAATTATAACAAGCCATCATTCACCTCTAGGTACATCATAATCATGTACCTATGACATTTTGCTTTAAATAGTAATTAAATTTTAAATAATGTAATACACGTCTGTTATACACGTCCCCATCAAGATGGAGGGAATACTCTAAAAATTTAATACTCTATGGCCTGATTTTTCAATAGTCAGATAACTCTTATCTGAAGAATAAATATGACAGTTTAATATATTTTCTATACAAAAGCTGTCAAATTGAAATTTTTTATTCTTCGAGATTCTGGCTATTGAAAAATTAGCCCTTAATCTACTGTTTGCTACCAATGCAGTAATTTTAGCTACCTCAATGTATACGTAGTTATTTAACAAAATCCTTAGTCCCTCCATTTTCACGTCTAGATGGAGGGACCAAATGGATACGCTGGTCGGAGGAGTATCCTACCCATATAGAATTACAATACCTGAATTCTACTTTAGAAATATAAAATTTGATTGTCCATAACATGAATCGTTTATAAACGTTGGTCCCTCCATAACGATGATTCAACAATTTTGTCAGGGATGATAACGTATAGTTTTTTTTTTGTTGTTTTAATTATTCAAATTTAGAACTACCTATTCTCTACCTTAGAGATAAACATAAAAAACTAAATAAAACCTTGTAAAAAGTACTTAAGTACTAATTATTTTTTATACTTATTTGCAAACAAGATCAAATTGAAATATCTGTAACCCAAAAGGATAATTTAACTCGTCATTTTTAACAACTTTCACACTGAAACCAGCCCAACTAACCTGCTAACTTGTGTATGCTGTTTGAATAAATTCCATTGAAATTTATCAAGACACAATTCCAAGCAACAACTAGACTCAATGTCAAGTAATTTATATAAATAAAAAGAGAAGTCCTGACAGACTGACTCATCAACGCCCAGCCCAAAACCTTGAACCTAGAAAGCTGATCGCACAGAGGTTCCCTATATAATTTAGACAAGAAATAAGGAACGATTTTCGTACCCGTGGGATATTTTCCGACATCTACGCAGGCAAAGCTGCGCGGGAAGTGCTAGTCATATAATAATAATACAAATTAATAAATTCTCATTTAGCAGAAGTGAACATTTTTGGGGCAGCAATCAATTTACAATAATCTGAAATTGAAACGAAAGCTGATCAAAGCAATTAACTTCGATAACATTGGTCGATGTTTCTGCTCTCAAACGGTGTTTGATCAGTTTTGGTAATCAAAATATATTATTATAAGTACGTGATATAATTGTTTTAGCAAGGTTTATTATGGATTTCTTAATAAGTGTTTCAAGCCACGACTACTTTTTTGATTCTTGTGTTTATCAAAGTTAATCATTTATTTTAAATAGGCACATAAATAAATAAAGGCACTTTTGAACGTCAAATTAAGTTTGATTGATCTTCTTTATCTCTATCTAGAGGGGCTCGTGGCTAAGTAATAAGAAACGCACGGGTCGATCGCTCAGGTTAAGCTACGCTTGCCACGATCGGTCCGTAGATGGGATACCATCTTTACATACTGAGACTCCTCCGTGCCTCAGAAAGCACGTTAAGCCATTGGTCCCGGCTGTCATTCTTTTATCTTTGACAGTCGTTACGGGTCGTCAGAAGCCCGAAAGTCTGACAACTAGTATTACCAAAGGGTATCGTGTTACCCAGTAACTGGGTTGTGGAGATCAGATAGGCAATCGCTCCATGTAAAATACTGGTATCCAGCTGCATCCGGTTAGACTGGAAGCCGACCCCAACATAGTGGGGAAAGGCTAGGTAGATTGATTGATCTTCTTTATCTACTCTACTTTCATAGTGCTGCTCTTTCTAAATAAAATAAATATGTTTGGACATATCACACAACGCCATCTAGCCCCAAGCTAAGCAACCTAATGCTTGTGTTATGGTAACGAGATGGCTGATAAACTACTTATATATATATTTTTTTGTAAATACATACATATTATAGATAGAAAAACACCCAGACTCGGAACAAATACTTGTAGGTCGTACAAATATTTGTTCCGTGCGGGAATCGAACCCGCGACATGCTGCGCAGCAGTCAATCGCTCAACCACTGCGCCAACCGTGTCGTCAAATCTGAAAATCATTATTAATTCACTAGTCTTGAGACCGAACATCATCTACATCGACTCCATAATTCAGCACCAAAAACAGTGCTGTTGTCATGTTCGATACTTGTGTATCGATAAAATACAGCATCGACTCAACGCTTGCCATATTCAGGCGGTACACCGAATTTGTTACGTGAAATTTCAAAATACATAACCCTGTACCACCCTGTATAAAATTTGTGCATACAGGGTGTTGTCTATTGCAGTTACCCCGTTTTCTCCATCGACAGCGCATTGCATTATACAAGATACACGGTTTACTTTATATCCCTAAGGCTAGAGTCTGCCATTTACGTCCGAACCAAATAGAATTGCGAATGAGTTTAAGTCTTCAATGGCCATCACCCATGCATCACCACTTTCTAACAGCACTCTCGGGCATTGAAATGTTAAAAATGTATTTACACTTTAGCTCTTGATCGACGAAATCGTTACCGACGCACAGTAGTAGTAGTACTATTCTCAAGCGAATGTAGGTTCTTGAATGTCCGGATGTTTCAGCGCCTGGCAGCTGGCATTACCTGCTGTAAATTTTGAAACGTTTATACCTATATATGAAGACTTAACATTTTTACATTATTCTCTTAACGGAATTGTTTTAGACTCCACGTTTAGCCACATTTTGAGGCTATGGTCGCTCATGCATGTCCAAAATAATAATTATTTTAAATTTTACTAACATAGCTTTAAGTATCTGCCTACTTACATAATATGAACGTTGTATTATAATTAAGTGCTGTGTGCATGATCTGAATTAAATATTTCAATTTCAATTAGAATAATAACTTCTGGAATAAACAAAGGTATAAACAGTCAAAATTTTGATACTCGTATTTAATGTAGCAAACAACTATAATTTTGTTGTTTGTTAAATTTCCAAAACAAAATGAACTGACGCACTCTGTTCAATGCCCAAAACAAACTAATTAATTAGCCGTTCAATCAAAATATTTCATAAATTAACGTTGCCGGCGAGTCACCGGTCAGCCCAACTTAGTTTTAATGTTCGCCCCTTAGGTTTACCCTTTTAGTTTCCTAAACCGAGCTAAAAGGCCTCGGGGAGACAGTTTGTGAAGGATAAAGTAGGTACCTCCAAACATTTGGGAATTAAATTTTAGGCTGGGAGATGTATTTAATTTATGTCATGTCCAAGAGATGAAGGGGGAGGTTGTTTGACGATACCGTCGGGTTCCCAAATAACGGTAGGAGGGGTTCACATCGGGGTCGAGTCGACGATGAAGTAGGTACCTAGGACTCGTCCTCTGACGCTGAGAATTGCATTACGCATCCCTGCTCGTGGGGGACGAGACGGGGTATGTGGGACTCCTGTCGGAAGGACAGTTTACCCACTAAAACTCAGCGGTGTTCCCACATCGCCGTGATGGGAGGGCCATGGTAACCTAACCTAACCTTGCAGCTTGTTAAAAAAAAAATATACACTTGTTTGGTATTTAGTTTGAAAGTTAATTTATTTAGGGTAGTTTATTTTTTATGTTTCTGAATTTTGAAAGAGACAGATCATTATGAAAATCCTGGGACCTTGGCATAATGATCAATTTTTTTAAGTATCAGTTTCTAAACTAAACACCACGTAATTGTGTATATTTTAGGAACAGACAAAGAATTTACTTTTGTCACCTACATAATAATCTATTCAATCATTTCAAAGGCAGGCAGTTCAAAGATTAATCGCATGCCTTCATAAATCATAATATAATGTAGTAGACTGAATAATAAACTGTGCAATATTCTAACACACTGTTATACTGTCAGCTTATCAATCTTCTTGCACCTTCAAATCCTAATCCTCTCCACAAGCTGTAGATATTGAAGTTTGTTTATCGACGACACAGCAGCCATTGGAAACTGTAATCGTATGAACTCAAATGGAAAATTGGATGGGATATGTCGTACCAGTGGCATATCCAGTTGGAAGCTCCAATGACGTGCCTTTGCAGACTTTGCTCTCGAAATTTGATCCCGTTTCACAGCTTTGGTCGTGTTCTCGTGTTAAATTTCAGCTAGAAATAGTAATTGGACTAGTGACTTTTCAGTTTGTCCAGTAATTTTCTTGCTGAATTCAAAGAGATAGTTTTGTGTCACCGTGATTTTAAAAGGAAAGCAGAAACTGGGTTGACTTTAGTTGACAGCTCTTTATTGTCTTTTGTCTCATTCTGCTTTTGTGTATCCAATGTTCCACGAAATTGAAGCGCAAAAGCGCAAAGATAATAGTGCCTGTAATCTCTAACACACGGCGACATCTGAATGAAGGCCTAGTGTTATCAAACAAAGTATTATACTTATGCCCGTTTACCTAAACGGGCATAAGTATAATACTTTGTTTGATAACATGCTTAAGGCGATACCAAAATAAATTGGGGGCTTTTTCTAACCATTATTTCACAGTTTTAGCATGTATAGATTTAATTTTTAACCGACTTCAAAAAGGAGGAGGTTCTCAATTCGTAGGAACTCCCCGATTACCCGAAGATGGCTGGACCGATTTGGATTTTTTTTGTTTTATTCGTCAGGGTATACATCACAGTTGGTCCCATATAAAATTGATAAACTTTGCTTTAGTAGTTTTTGAGTTAGCTTCAATAATACGCATTTTTTCCCCACTTTTATATGGATGATGTTCTAGTTTGTTTTGCAGGTAGTGGTATATGAATTTGTGTGGGGTAGGTACACAACTAAAAAGAGAAAAATAAAAACTTTTTTCCAAAAAATACAACCGACTTTCAAAAACAACACTACAAAGTGAAAAATAAATTTAATTTCGGAAGTCGGTGGCAAAAAACAAAAATACATTTAACTAGACACCGACTTCCGAAATTAAATTTATTTTTCACTTTGTAGTGTTGTTTTTGGAAGTCGGTTGTATTTTTTTGTAAAAAAGTTTTTTGGATATAAATACATATGTTTATTGACTATTTGGTTAATACTTTGACTGAAGTAAAACGCAATTGGGTTAAATTTCCTCTAAAGAATTTAATTCCGAAAAGACCCCCCTTTTTTATATTTCTTTCTGTAATTTTAAAATCCTAAGTAGGTAATTTAATTGCAAAATTGCATTCAAAATGTGCTTATTAAGTAATTGAAAACTCTGGCTGAAAACATTTTTGATAGGTAGCTTAATTTATTTTCAAACAATTTTTATTTGGTTTGGTGCTTTTATTTTGGTTCCAGCGCATTGTTGCGCTCTCGTTTTTTCGCATGTGGAAGTAATTGACTCTGTCACTTTCTAATTCCCGCCCAGTTCGCATTTTACATATCACCTTAACAAGCATCCGTCATTCTACCTATCAATGCCTTCTTTGATTCCCCTGTACGAGTATCTATCTCAATAACCTAGAAGTAAAGACATAAACAAAATAATAAATTGTAATGAAAACGGAAATGAGATCTATTCTATATGTTTTGAAAGCATAACGTCTTGCAGATTACGAGTCGTCGCCGTCGTCGCCTTCGACAAGGGGAGATGCGGGAAGCGGGAATTAATCCCGCAAATTGTTGCCACCTGGTATCGCAATCGTCACATTTTCGTCACAAAATAACTCATAACCGTGACATTGGAACGATAATATCAAGAAAAATATTTCGCGTTTATTTTTTCGCTGGATTCAGGATACGAGATTTTGTTTTGGGGTGAGGCAATGCTTACTGGTGTTATTTAAAGATATGAATTCCTCAGAAAATGTTTCTTACCTTTTTTTAGGGTTCCGTAGCCAAATGGCAAAAAACGGAACCCTTATGGATTCGTCATGTCTGTCTGTCTGTCCGTCCGTATGTCACAGCCACTTTTTTTCCGAAACTATAAGAACTATACTGTTGAAACTTGGAAAGTAGATGTATTCTGTGAACCGCACACAAAAATAGAAAAAAAAAACAAAAAATTTTTGGGGTTCCCCATACTTAGAACTGAAACTCAAAATTTTTTTTTCATCAAACTCATACGTGTGCGGTATCTATGAATAGGTCTTCAAAAATGATATTGAGGTTTTTAATATATTTTTTTTATAAACTGAATAGTTTGCGCGAGAGACACTTCCAAAGTGGTAAATGTGTCCCCCCCTGTAACTTCTAAAATAAGAGTATGATAAAACTAAAAAAAATATATGATGTTCATTACCAGGTAAACTTCCACCGAAAATTAGTTTGAACGAGATCTAGTAAGTAGTTTTTTTTACAACAAAAGGTACAAGGTAATACGTTACGTACAAGGTAATACAAAAGTAATACGTTATACAAGAAAAGCGTTTTAATAAACTAAAGTGTTTTTTTTTTTTTATATAAGTAGTGTTAAATATTGTACGGCGGTACGGAACCCTTCACGTGCGAGTCCGATTCGCACTTGGCCGGTTTTTTTTTTATATTAGTAGACCAAGACATTATGATGTGAAACCGTGGCTTATCAGAAAACGTAAGTTCCTTATCATGAAGTGACATAACTTTATGCATCGAAACTAATCGTTCGTTTGAATAAACAAGACAAAGATGGGTCTCGTTGTACAGTTGCAGTTAACGCCACTAGATGGCGCTGTGAGTATTTCAGATTCTTCATCATCATCATTGTCAAACTATAGTAGTCCACTGCTGGACATAAGCCTCTCCAAATGCACGCTATTCAGCTCGACTCTCGGCAACTCTCATCCAGCTGCTACCCAGCCGCCCTGCGAAGACCGTCGCTCTAACTAGCCCGAGGGGCGTTCTACCTGACGTTTGCCGATTCTCGGTCTCCACTCAAGAACACATCTACCCCAACAGTCATTGGTTCTACGGCTAATATTGCCGGCCCATCTTGTTATTTACAATGGAATAATTTAATTTGCTTTTCAAAACATTTTGGTATAATAATGTATTAATTATTATGTAACCTGATTTAATGAGACCATTACATTCGTAAAAATCTATAAGAGTTCATAAAATATGTAATTACATAATAATTTACATCGCAATAAATCCTTTTTGTCCATTCATAATGACCAGATAATGAAATCTGATATTATATCAGCAGTAATGGACTTTGATTAACAGTAGGCAAACAAGTACTCGTAACATTAAAATAATTAATTGATAAATGTAATGAAATTCACACTGCGAAGCGAGGTCGAGGCAGACCGCTAATGCTAACACGATGAACTGGAAAGCTGTAGTATTGACTGAGCGTAAAACTATACTCCATAATTTACAATAAGATTAGACACTTAAACAAACCGTTTTTACAGTCCGTTCAACTGATTTTGACTTCTATTGCGCTGGTGGCATGACAAATGGCAGCTGCAATAAACAGTTTGTATTGTACCCACCTTTTTTGCCTTTATTGTCATCCTTAAGCCTACGGAGTAGACGTCAAAATCGGTTGTACCTAGTTCAGAAATCATGAAGGAAAGGGTATATAAAAAGTAACCAGTTTGTCTCAGGCAGAAATGATGATTGTTGGTTGATATAGTATTAAAATATTCCTCGATATTTTCCATTAATTTTCTTGCTTCCTCAGAGCAAAACACTATATGAGAGTTTCCGGCCACGTCGTGATAATCAGCAAGAATAAACTCATACTACGAGTATAAGGGGATTCTAACCGACTTTAAAACCATGCACGGCTTTAAAAAACGTTTTATTACGTTTTACAGAAGTTTGAACACTTTTCAAAGAAGGTATTTTTTTGTGCTTTATAAATTAATACCATGATCTTGTTTATTATGTATACAGGGCGTAAGGGACAGCCCTCCGCAGACTGATGAGGTTAATTCAGTATATCATACTAAGATGACTGGTACATGAAATTATTTCAGGAACGTTACGGGATTCCAATAAACCTGATTTGTTTTATTACCTCACACGCAATGTATCGTTACCGTGGCAAAACGCACGCAGCGAACGGCAGCGCGGCGAGCCTTCCGCGCCACGGGGCCATGCAGTATTGCAACATCTACTGCAGATTTTTTAAATTTTAGCTGTTTTCCTACAAATTAATATAAATGAGAAAGTTTGTATGTTTAGATGTGTGTTACTCAATCACGCAAAAACGGCTGAACGGATTTGAAAGAAATTTGGCACACAGATAGTTTATAACCTGGATAGGACATAGGATAGTTTTAACCTCGGTAGTACGATCCCGTGAGATAATTCCCGACATCCACGCGGGCGAAGCCGCGGGCAATAGCTAGTAATATTATAAACGCGAAAGTTTGTGAGGACGGATGGATGGAGGTTTGTTACTCTTTCACGCAAAAACTACTGAACGGATTTTGATGAAATTTAACACACAGATATTTTGTAATCTGGATTAACACATGAGATACTTTTTAACCCGATATTCCCACGGGTTCGAGACTTACGCGGGTGAAAGCGTGGAGTAAATGGAGTGCTGCGTACAGAGAATGTAATTTTACATTGAAATAAAGGTAACTGAAAAAACAATTTTAAAAAAATCCTGAGAATTTTTTTGGTGGAATATGATTCAAAATAAGGAGCCGAATGTACCCTGTAGGTCTGCGGAGGGCTGTCTCTTACTCCCTGTATAGGATCAAGATAATAAATAATCAGGATATTAATTAGGTCTACCTAGGAGAAGTATGTAGGTAGTATTCCACCTTTTATTTTTATATAAGCTATTTAACACCGGTGTTACCTTTTTAACCGACTTCAAAAAGGAGGAGGTTCTCAATTAGTCGGAACCTTCTTTTTTTTTTATTTTTTTTTTTATGTATGTTCCCCGATTACTCGAAGATGGCTGGACCGATTTGGATTTTTTTTTTGTTTTATTCGAGAGGGTATACATCACAGTTGGTCCCATATAAAATTGATTAACTTTGCTTCGGTAGTTTTTGAGTTAGCTTTAATAATACGTATTTTTTCCCCACTTTTATATGGATGATGTTCTAGTTTGTTTTGCAGATAGTGGTATAAGAATTTGTGTGGGGTAGGTACACAACTAAAAAGTAAAAAATAAAAACTTTTTTACAAAAAAATACAACCGACTTCCAAAACAACACTACAAAGTGAAAAATAACTTTAATTTCGGAAGTCGGTGGCAAAAAACGAAAATACATTTAACTAGACACCGACTTCCGAAATTAAAGTTATTTTTCACTTTGTAGTGTTGTTTTTGGAAGTCGGTTGTATTTTTTTGTAAAAAAGTTTTTTAAGCGGGTAAACGGTTAAACAGGAGGTTCATTTTCATTTCTACACTTCAGTATCAGTAAGGACCAACAGAAATATACCGTCAATATAGGTCCACGAGAAAACACCCAAACTAAGAGACAGGAAAAAATCCTCTTCACACAATATGTTAGAATTGTATGCCGGGTAAAAATATTATAGTGATGGTAGCGTATACTTACTACCCACAGTGCAATGGACATACATTTAAATATCGCCGCTCGTGGAATCCTTTTATTACACTCCAGGGAATAAATACGAAGTAGCATCGACATGAGAAAACAAACCCTATTAGACAAGATATGTTAAAGTTTCGAGCAGATCCATGATTCTTTACTTTGTCCCTCTGAAGCTCAGGCTTCTCGCCTAAGCTTTCTGTGGTTGTCCTTGACTTTGACAGAGGTCACCAGTCCCTCGACACCTTTCACGAGATATTGAAAATATATCGCTGGAAAGGGTTAACATAAATCCTGGATATATGACACGTGTAGACACCACTGTAGGATTGTGTTTTGTGAATACGGTAATGTGTTAAACCATATCTTCTTGTTTTTAGGGTTCCGTACCTTAAAAGGAAAAAACGGAACCCTTAAAAGATCATTTCGTTGTCCGTCTGCCTGCCTGTCAGTCTGTCAAGACCCTTTTTCTCAGGAATGCGTGGAGATATCAAGTTGAAATTAATATCAAATACGTAAGTTTATAGCCCCTTCGAGTTCTAAAAAAATCGAGGTTCTATATCAACGCAATAAAAAAATACGACTATTTATGCGACTTAGCCGGTTTTTTTTATAAATCTCCGCTTACAAAACGAACAGCTTTTGTGTATTGGTAAATAAGTGTATATATATAAATCTACAAACTTCAATTTAAAATTGAAAAAATAATAAAAAAACTATAATTATTGTTATAAAAAAACAAAGAATCTCCACAACAGCCCATGTGCTGCCAAGCTACGCACGTGTATGAAAATTTAGGCAAGATGCGTGTCTGGCAAACAAATGAACAGCGTAGCTGGTAATGTGGCAAACCTCTCCGTGAACATTCTACGAAGAAGTGGACAATCGACTTTACGGCTGGCGTTAATAAAATGGATGCAATATTCAATTATTAAGATGGAAAATGACATTCTCATTCAAATGAACTTGGCTCTTGTGGATGTTCGTAAGAGCCTCAAAACCTGAGCTTCAGATAATATGAAAGCAGATCACTCGCATCAAAGAGCACGCATTAGTAAATTAAAATGCTGACGAAAGGAACGGATACGCTGAGAGGAAAATAACGTTCGCATCCCTTTGTGAGTCTTACTGATGTTTCTAAGTACGTACCTACACAAGTAATAATATCTTATATTATATATATATACACACGAACCTTTCGTGTAATATTTGTTGGTATTTTAATAACAAGAAAAGGGTTATAAACAATTATTAAAATCCTAAATCAGTTTGAGGTCAGCCAGCTATCCAGCCATCGATCGTTAGGAAACCGGTATGGCCTAAAATCAAAAATTCGACGAATGTCACATCTGCCAACCCGCACTGGGCCCGCGTGGTGGATTACGGCCCACTCCCTCCCATCGAGATGAGGCCCAACAGTGGGAACATTAAAGGCTGATTATGCAGTTAAAAATCTATTACGAATTTCCAACAATAACGTATTACTTACAAGTGTTGTTTTTTTTTAATTTTGTATCTATTTACACGGAGCATGCTGTAACCAAATTGTTTTCAAAAGTTTCGCTGTCGTGAATAAGGAACTTTATGAAAAGAAGGACTTCACTAGTGAATTAATTATTGCCCACTAGCTGCGCCCCGCGGTTTTACCCGCGGTTTATGAGATACACTAAAACGTGTATTATTTAATCGGTGAGAAAAGTATTCACAAAAAAATTGCTCATCCCACGGGAACACTACATTTTTTCAGGATGTAAAGAAGCCTATGTGTACTATGTGTATACAGGATGTCTGCTACATCCACACCAAATTTTATCAAAATCGGTCGAGCCGTTTGAGTTTGAAAGAGTAACAAATATATTTGAATTCCTTGCTCATCCCACGGAAGCACTACATTTTTTCGGAATAAAAAGTAGCCTATGTGTTAATCCAGGGTATAAGCTGTCTACATACCGAATTTCATCCAAATCGGTCTAGCCGTTTGAGCGTGAAGAAGTAACAAACATACACACACACACACTCACAAACTTTCGCCTTTATAATATTATTATATTATATTATATTATATTATATTATATTATATTATATTATATTATATTATATTATATTATATTATATTAGTGTGATTAGTGTGATATTATATATACTGTGATAGAGTGATAATAACATTATTCGTAAAGGTTTCAAATAAGGTAGAATATAAAACTGCTTTAAACAATAATCTGCAAAACGTAGCGTAGGTACGTATTGAAAAGAGTTAGAAAAATGTTTTCCCTAACAATCACAGGAGTGACGCGCCCTTTTGTGTAAAATAATCCGATTTACAGTTTTAATTAATAATAATAATAATAATAATAAGCTGGCAACACTAACGTCAACAAGCCAAAAAAAATTGGTTTCATAATTATCTTAGTTTTATTTATTTTAGACACAGTTTTTCATTTTATAAGAAACCCAAGTAAATGCAGAAGTCATCAAAATCAAGATACAACCTAAAAAATACTGAAACAATCAACCTATTTAAACCATAATATAATTCTAAAATAATGCCGAATCGGAGGTGACATCTGTCATGTCACCTCCAACAAACAAAATGAAATGATGATAATGAAAACTAAGGATGAAACTAAATAAATGTTGACAAGATCAGCCGCACGAAGAGCACGCCCACCACCTCCGGACTCGTCGCTCAGCTCCGCCTCGCCGCCGCCGGTACCCAGCCCCATTGTAAGCGCTGTGACGACACCGGCCGCGGTAGCTGCGTCGAGCTCGAGCGACGAATATTTCTCCCCGCCCACGACGCCACCACCTGCTCGCCGACGGGGAGGACGCCGGCCGCCGAATGGCTTAGGATCTCGAGGCCCACCGGCCTCTGAAAGGGTCCCAGCTCCCGGCGGAAGTGTGCAGCGCATGAGATGGACCCCATCCATTAATGAGAACGTCATGCGCTCATACTATGGGGCTACAGAGGGAGGAAACAATCTGACCGCGTACCGTGTTCGGATGCTCTCTCTTTTTCAGGTGCTTGAGCCAGCTGTCAACGTTTCGGCACAACGACTGTCGGATCAAGTGCGGGTCATCCAGCGTAATCATATGTTGGATGACACTGTACTAGATCGCCTGCGAATTGAAATGCAGAGTAGCCATGTCATTGCCCCCCCGCCGTCGCAGACTAATATAGTACCACCACAGTCTGACACAAACCAAGTTGACGAAGGAAGTGATGACAGGGCTACAAACGTAAGTACCCAGTGCAATGAAGAATTGAGGAGTGCTTTGGAAGATGCGATTCGGGAATATCGTTTCTTGTCTCCCGAACTTAGACCACGCTTACCTCGTTTGCCCATGCATAACAAAAATAGGGCGCTTGTGGCGGCTCTGGATTCGCAGTTGTCAAACTATTTTGATGACTGCGAAGACCTCACTGATACTCATTCGATTCTGTACTGCGCGGCTGTAGCGGCATGTCGTGTAGCTCACGTCAAATTTGCTAATGATTCTAGAGCTACACGACCGAAACCATCCGTACCAGCTTGGCAGTGCAGAATTGAGCGCCGTATTGGTGGGGCCAGAGCACTCATCGGCAAACTAACCTGCTTCAGGGAGGGCAATACTCGTCCTAGAGTGATGCGCTTTGTGAGGCGGGCGTTCTCAGGGACTAATGTCAGCCCTCAGGACTATATGTCCCGCGTCACAGAGCGCATCGACTTCCTGAAGCAGAAAGTCTATGCATGGGCAAACCGTATTCGTAGGTATAAGCGGCGAGTGGACAGATACACTCAGAATCGCAACTTCCAGAGCGATGAAAGGTGGGTTTATAGGGGTTGGGAGCGACCGGATCAAGGTGTGACTGACACGCGCCTGCCAGATGATGATGCCATGTGTTCTTTCTGGCGCAGTATCTGGTCGGTGCCTGTCAGTCACACCGAAGGTGATTGGGCTCGGGAGGTCGAGCGAGCCTGCGATCCAATACCAGAAATGGGGGCTATTACCATCTGTCCCCAAGATGTAGCTCGTGCAGTCCGTCCGTTACCTAACTGGAAGTCTCCAGGACCGGACGGACTGCACAACTTTTGGATAAAGTGGATACAAAGGTCGCACGCCCGCTTGGCATCCCAGTTCCAGTCAGCCTTACATTCAGGGTCGCTGCCCCAGTTCCTAACGACAGGAATAACCCACCTGCTCCATAAATCAGGTAGTACTGCGGAGCCCAAAAATTATAGACCGATCACTTGTCTACCGACGGTCTATAAAGTTCTTACATCCATTTTGAGAGCTAAAATTAACGAACATATAGACACCAACTCCATCATGTCTGCCTCTCAAAATGGATGTAGGAATGGGTCCCGTGGTACTAAGGAGCTACTCCTCATTGATATGGCCATTAGCCAACAGGTTCGTCGTTTCCGAAAGGATCTGTCGACATGTTGGATAGACTATAAGAAGGCCTATGACTCGGTGCCACATACATGGCTCATGAGGGTGCTGGAGTTGTATAAAGTAGATGCAACTCTGCGCACCTTCCTGATGTCGTGTATGGGGCAATGGAGGACGGTCCTTCGCTACCCAGGATGTCGAAATATCCAGAGGAACAGCGAGCCGATAAGGATCGAGCGGGGCATATTTCAGGGCGATAGTTTGAGTCCGCTTTGGTTCTGCTTAGCCTTGAATCCTCTAAGCACACTGCTGGAGGATTCAGGTCTAGGATATCGGCTGCGGAGAGGTGGTCAGGTTATATCCCACCTCCTCTACATGGATGACCTAAAACTCTTTGCCCCCAACAATTTGCAACTGATGGAGCTACTGAAAGTAACTGAAACATTCAGTAGCGCCATCAGGATGGAATTTGGTGTGGACAAATGTGCGGTCATGCATGTAAAGCGAGGAGAGATTGTGGAATCCGTGGGAACCCAACTCTCGGATTCCATAAACCTTAGAGCCCTCTCCGCACCCGAAACCTATAAGTATTTGGGTATGTCGGAAGCGTTGGGCATCAATGTTACTGACATGAAGCAATCGTTGAAGGAGCGCTTCTTTGGCCGCCTGAAGAAAGTATTTAATAGTCTTCTATCAGGCGGAAACAAGGTGCGTGCCTTCAACGGTTGGGTCATGCCGGTTTTGATGTACTCTTTCGGCGTACTCAAATGGACTCAGACGGAACTCGACGCCCTGGATCGGAGGGTCCGTACGCTGTTGACTGCATATCGAATGCATCACCCACGGTCATCGGTAATGAGACTGTATATCCCGCGAAAGTGTGGAGGCCGAGGCTTTTTAAACGCTAAGACTCTCCACAACCGCGAGATATGCAGTCTCAGGGAATATTTCCTAGAAGCCGATGTGGGGATGCATCGAGATGTGGTCGCGGTGGACAAGGGCCTCACTCCGCTCTCCTTGGCTAAAGAGAACTGGCGCAAACCTGTAGTGCTTGACACTAACGATCGCAGGGAGGTATGGCAGAGTAAGGAGCTTCACGGACGCTTTTTCCGGGCCCTACATGGACCCGACGTAGATTTGTTAGCGTCCGTAGCCTGGCTGCGTTCCGGTGACCTCTTTGGGGAAACCGAAGGTTTTGTCTGTGCAATTATGGACGAAGTTATGATGACGAACAACTACCGGAAATATATTGTGAAAGATGGCACGGTTGACATCTGTCGGGCATGCCACCGTCCGGGAGAATCAATCCGACACATTATCTCCGGGTGTTCTCGTCTTGCTAACGAAGAGTACTTGCATAGACACAACCTTGTAGCCAGGATTATCCATCAGCAACTTGCACTGAAATACAACCTTGCGGAATCGGAAGTGCCGTACTATAGGTATGTGCCCGACCCAGTTCTCGAAAATGGAAATATCACATTGTACTGGGATCGATCCATCATCACTGACAGGACTATTGTTGCCAATAAGCCTGATATAGTGGTGGTGGATCGAACAGAGCGGCGCACAATGATTATTGACATAACGGTCCCGCATGACGGGAACCTCGTGAAAGCCGAGAAAGATAAACAAATCAAGTATCTTGACTTGGCTCGCGAGGTTGTCGACATGTGGGATGTGGACTCAGCGATCATTGTGCCGATAGTTGTATCAGCCAATGGCTTAATCGCCAAGAGCCTCGACCAACATCTAAGGAGGCTCTCGTTGGGCAGCTGGATTAAGGGCCTGATTCAGAGAGCGGTACTTCTGGACACGGCGCGCATTGTTAGGAGGTTCCTCTCTCTGGAGCCCTGACCGCCGGTAGCTTGGACCCTGTTCCCGATACCGGTGGGCTACTATGTTTTATATTTTTAAATGTTTTTTTTTATTTCATGTTTTTATAAAAAATATTTAAAAATGTGAAATATATGTACATAAATGAAATAAAGGAAATAATAATAATACATTTATTTCAGACCATAAGTCCATAAACAACACCCAATACAATTTTATACACAAAAAACATACATAAATACATGAACACACATAACTACACTAAAAATACACTAAAACAATTTACTTAAAATATTGGAATGACGCACGATGAGTGGTCATCCATTGCCACATCAATGGACTGTCTGTCCTGTCGGCTAGTGTAGCCACCAAGCTGTTGGAGCTGTCGCGCACTCGCCGCATCAGGGATGCTATCCGAGTTTAATTAAATTTAATTTAATTAAACAAACAATAGTTCTACAACAAAGCATTTTTAAAATGAATATACGACAAAAAAATAAAATGAAATGTCAATTGCATTTTCAATTTAAAAAATTGTTAGACTATACTTTTCTGTGTGTATTTAAATTAAAAATAGCTGTGTATATTTGAAAACTCTTCTGTTTCGAAGTATTTTTGATAAAAATCTGTCGTCAGTAAATATGTACCTACATTATGTAAATAAAACTTTTTGTATTTCAATTCCAATAAGATTATTCTTCAGTAAAACAAAACAGGATTGTTCCATCCCGAAACACGAATCATTCCTTTGAGAGATCAAGAATAAGTTCTTGTTTTCCCGAAGGAGCGCACACAAAAACTAGAGCAATTTCTGCGACATTTTTTAGGTCGATCTCAGGTGTGTAAGAGTACAATAAAATAAGCAGGTATGCTTTCTTTTCTTCTGAGGTTAAAGTAACAGACGAGATATCACAGGGACAAGGTATCTTCTCAAACAGCTTCTGAGCGAGGATGCATACCACGATCTTATTAACACTGTCATTTGAAAATATTGTAAAAGCCAATTATTTTTAAAAGAGTAACCATGGAGTTTCTTGCCGGCTCTTCTTTATAGGAAACGACCAATTTGGAACCGTGCACCTAGCTTCTGAATTTCATAAGTGCCTGTGTAGGTTTATGTGAAATAAAATATTTTGATTTTGATCGTCTGATGATTTCTGATCGATTTCCTATTATTTTTTCATAAATTTTGATGCGACATAAGTCACATGAACATCATCTAACTTAATCTTGTCATACATAAGTTTATCTTACTTACGGACACACTTTTGCTCAACAATTTCATTATACTTTTATTCGTATTAATTGCTTATCATGTAAAATGTTAATTCTATAATTAATCAGCAGACAAAGTTTTATAAGTTTATTTAGACTTGAACCATGTCCGAAGAGAAGCGATTAATTAATTATAATGACTTCCGTCGAAGCGTAGTGAAATCTCGTTAAAACTAACGTTGGGAAGCACAGCGTTATTCTGGATATTCCCATTACTATGCTAAAACGACGGTCAGCGGGGAGTATGGTCCAAGATATTGGCAGAGCTGGCTTCACACTTTATGAAAAATGTACGGAAAACTGCTTAGGTGTTAAGAAGAAAATATCAATGCCTTTTGTCTCGCTGACGTATAAATAACAGGCAAAATAAATAGTTTTTAAGACGCATTCTACTAGGCGTATTGCATCCACAAACTGAGCAGCAGTGTTGTGCTCAAGTTACCATGAAACCGGTGAACTTTTCTGTTCTTTCACTTATTTAAAAAGCATACGAATAGACTATATACCAAAGACAGATGTCAAACCATTCTTTTCAAAACCTTCGGTGTAACGCATTCATTGGGTCAATGTCCCGCTTCTGCTTATGCTTTAAACTAACCTACGGCATAGTCGTCAGGGCTCCGCGGCAATTAGACAGCATTTTAATGGTACAACGGAATAAGATATTTCTAGAATTATTGCAAAGTTTACCTAGCCAGCCCTCGTCGTGATGATACCCAATCGTCTTTATTTCTTTTCTTGGGAGTTGAAGGAACGATGTTTTGGAACGCGGCTAGTCAAAAAGTTTGTTTTCGTTGGGAGACTCGTACCTATCTGATATTTTTGAAATGCCCGCTATTTAAGCAAATTTCTTCGTTATGCTCGGTTTTTGCGGTCCTCAGATAAACCCTTTATCGTAATTCACTCGATTTCTAAATTCTTCCTTTGCGTATAGTACGCGATATCAGATCAATAATCACTATAACTCCGTTTAAATATCTCGGAAACTGTGCTCTATATTAAAAGTTATTTTTTTTGTTATTTATCCTAGTTCTCAGCAATGTAATTTTCACCAACAAATGGAAACAGACCTTTTAGTTACTATATACATCGTATTATTATTAACAAAATAATGGTGATTACGCAAAGATACGAGTTATATTAACATCCTCCCGACCGAGTTCCGTCAGGCGGCTGGTGTCTACACAGACAAGTCAAATACGCGGGAGATATTATAGTACACAAGTGTGTGCGTAAACATACGAGTACATGCACTCGCTCTTCTCTGTCTCTCTCCGGTCGTGTACTCGTGTCGGATTGCCATCCTATCGGACTACGAGTAACACCTGGTTAGTAGAAAGATTATTTCGTTCGTTAGTATGGTGTATCTTTTTTAAATCCCAATAAATTAGTTATAAAGCTCACACATTATAATTAAAGCACGCTGTTCGCAACAAAGCATGTAATCCAGGGTCGTGGCCTTGACGGCTGCTTTGATAAAGGTTCGTTTTATCAATATCATCGCGTCACCAAGCGACGACGGCTCATATTTTTGGCTCTGCTAAAAAGCTGAGATTCAGATTAATTTGAAGATATTTGATGAAAGCAGAGTTAGAGCTACCAAGCAACAGATTGTATTTAGTCCTGTGCTGTACTTGGTGCTCAGAATTCACTAGGACGGTTGTCGGCATCAAATCTAGCAACCCTAAATTGGTAATCTCAAGTTCAACGTGACTAATAGTTAGTAAACAAGAACACTACTCAGAACACAGCCAGTAATATTTTCATTCCAAATTATATTTTTGATGTTAAACTGTAAGAACATAAACTCCCTCGAGGACCCATAAATTATTCAACGAAAAATAAACATCAATTACGTAAGGAAACTCGATGAAAACCGACATTCAAATTAATGAAACAGGACAAAAATTGGCTAAAACATCCATTCGATATAAAATGTAATTTATGTTTAATGTTATTTATTTATTTAAACTTTTCGCACTTAAAACGTACAAAGGCGGACTTAATGCCTTAGGCATTCTTTACCAGTTAACCAAGGGTGGTGAAGAGATTAGATGACAGGTGCTCAGTATGAGAGGAATACTTATAAAAAGAACACTAAAAATATATCTTAATTAATTATAAATAGACTTTATACAAGCATATAAATAGGTTATAAACCAATTATACACATACATACACTTACTATAAGATATACCTATAATATATATATATATATTTATATATATATATACAAATTCAAGAGAGAGAGAGAGAGGTGTTGAAATAACTCTACACTATTTGTTTAGAAAATAACTCTGCAATTTCCGCTTAAATGCATACCGACTGGTGGCCGTCCTGATATCAAGAGGAAGCGCATTCCAAAGAAGAATAGACTGAATATGAAAGGAAGAATGAACAAAGTCAGAAGTATGAGAAGGACAGAGTAGGAGAAGATTGTTAGAAGAACGCAGATTCCTAGCGTGTGAAGAACATAGATGTTGGAAGTGAGCCACAAGATAAGAAGGAGGAGTGGGAGAGTTGAGAAGGGCGAAAAGCGTGTTATAAATGTAATTTAGAAACATGCAAGGTATATTATGACAAAGACTCTGGGTTAACGCTGTGCATGTGTTTAGTTGATAAGCCTATAAAAATAAATAAATAAATGTCCTTTTCACAATTTATGTTAGAATAAATTGCATGGTGGTGACATCTTAAACCAAAATGACGTATTATTTCCCTCACGTGGATGGCCTAACAAATCCTGCAATGTCTGCCGGATTACTCATTACCATAGTAAGTGAAGCATTTGAATTATTTGCTTAGATGTACGAGTACCTCTATTCATGTCTGTGAAGGAAAACGGAAGTATGTATGCGCTATTAGGTACGTACCTATTTGGTATTAGATAAAATTATCTAATAATAGTTTTCGTAAAATGTTAAGGATTTGGTTTCCGCACTTAGTCCTTCATGTGGACCATTGTGCGTGGGCCATGGAGGCCGTCGGGGGTTTATTCCAACCAGCCCACCTCCCTCCAGAAGTTAATCAAATCTCCGGGTTTGTTAAGAACATCTGTGAAAGATCGGGATATTCCGAGAGTTTCTGTTCTAATCTGGGTGACGCCTTTGCATTCAAAAAGCACATGCGCAACGGTTTCCTCAGCCTCCATTGTGTGGAAGTGTTTGTTTAATGAGCAGTGTCCTGTGATGGTCCCCGTCACCAGGCGCAGCCCGTTCCTGTCCAGACGTAATAATCGCCTGGTAAGCGTACCATCCAGGGACGGGATGACCTGCCTGGACTGCCTGCAACCTGATGTCGAGGATCACCAACTCTCCGCTTGTGTATGGGTGAACTCCTGTAGCCACCTGCGTAACTGGTTGAAGGGAATGGGTACGATTGGCTTAGATCCACAGACAGACATGCTGGATGCTCTCCTAGCAAGTTCGTCCGCTGCGTCGTTACCAAGTGATCCGCTACGTCCTTTTATCCATTGCAGTGTCACTGTGTTGCGGTTAGCTACCGCTACTCGTTCGAGTGCATCGTGACATTCTAGTATTAATCTCGAGGTAAATAATGTTTTCTGTAGGGATTGGAGCACTGAGGCACTGTCTGAGAGTATACGTTTATTGGTATCTGTAACTCTCCTGGCTTCTATGGCATAACATGCTTGTATGATGCCCACACACTCCGCCTGGTAGACAGTGTTGAATTCTCCAAGCGGACTGGATATGTTAATGTTAAGGTCGTATGAGAAGACTCCGACCCCGGTTCCGGAGTCGGTCTTTGATCCATCGGTGTATACTCTCAACTCTTGCGGGCCTGAGTAATCACACCGTTCCTCCGTGAGTATTATGTTATAATGCTTCTGAAAGCAGTGTTGTTTTGGGGCTCTATCGCATGGTGATGCCATCATTGGCTGTTGCCTGATCGCATCCTCTTTTATGCGTATGTGCTTAACTCTAGAGTCCTTGCTCAGTGTTCCTGCTAAACTGAGTCTAAAGGCGGCTAGGGCCGCCTCTTCACGCACGATGAGGTGTAGTGGCGGCAGTCCAAGCATTGTCTGTCGGGCAGCAGTGGGTGTAGTTCTCATGCAGCCAGTTATTGCTACACAAGCGAACCGTTGCAGTTTCTCAAGATCTTTTCGGGCTGTACTCAGAGGTCTGTCCTGGGCCAGCTGACCAGTGAGCCGTATGTGATAATTGGTCGGATTACTGTGGTGTATAGCCAGTAGGTGACCTTGGGGCTAATCTCCCAATTCCTGCCGAGCAGTCGCTTGCACGGCCACAGGGATATGCTAGCTTTTGTGATGATGTAGTTGTTATGTTTCGCCCAATTCAGCTGTTTGTCCAAAAAGATGCCCAGGTATTTGGTATCAGTTGATAGGCTTAGGGTAGTTCCAAAGAAACGCGGTAGTTGTAATGTAGTCAGCTTCCTCTTTTTGGTAAAGAGAATCAGCTTGGTTTTTGTAGGGTTCACTGATAGTTGGTGTTCGTTGCACCAGTCTCCTACTATTTTCAAAGCTTGGCGCATGAAGTTACATAGGGTATTTTCATGGGTGCCATTTATTATTATGGTTATGTCGTCAGCATAGCCTACAGTGAAGTATCCTTTGTCATTGAGGGTTTTGATGAGGCTGTCTACGACCAGGTTCCATAGCAGCGAGAGAGAGAGGACGCCACCTTGCGGGCAGCCCTTTGCCACGATGGCCCTTGTAGTGTCGTTCACCGTCACTTGCACAGCTCTCATTTTGAGCATGTTGGTGATCCAGCCTCTCAGTGTTGAATCTATGCCATGTCTGTCGAGGGCCATGTTGATGCTGTTGAACATGGTTTTGTCAAAGGCGCCTTCTATATCAATGAAGGCGGCCAGTGATGAGCACTTGTGGTCCACCGCGCATTCAATTTTGGAAACTACACTGTGTAGTGCAGATTCCGTTGATCTGCCAGTGGAGTATGCATGCTGTTGTTTATGGAGAGGTTTTACCCGAAGAGGTCCGTCACGGATGTGTCTGTCACAGAGTCTCTCAAGGGTTTTCAGTAGAAATGATGTGAGGCTTATAGGCCTGTAAGCCTTGGGTTGTGTATAATCTGGTTTTCCAGGTTTGGGTATGAAAATGACTTTCACTTCTCGCCACGCAAGAGGCATGTATCTGAGTGCTAAGCAGGCTTGATAGATATCCTCCAGCCATGGTGTCAAAAGATCCATCCCCCACTGCAGCAGGGCTAGAAATATGCCATCCAGCCCTGCGGACTTATATGGCTGAAAGGAGTCTATAGCCCACTTTATTCGGTCTTTTGTTACTATGTTGTGTGCTCTCGACCAGTCATACTCCGTTGGGGTCCATCCTGGTTTAACCTCTCACGTCCTGTCCTCTAGGAGTCTACAGTCTGGAAAGTGAGAGTCTCAAGAAGGACCTTACTGGTTTCTTGGTCGGTCAGTGTGTATGAGTTGTCAGGTTTTTTCAGTGCGCCAAGAGTTCGGCCCTGATCGGTTGATAGGATCTTCCTTACTCTTGCAGCTTCATTATTTGTCTCGATGGATTCATAGAATTTCCGCCAAGCGGCTCTCCTGGCAGTTCTGATCTGCTTTTTATATGTGTACTGGGTCTCTTTGTATACCACCCAGTCATCCTGGAGTCTAGTGTTTTTAGCTCTGTTAAATTACTTACGCAGTGAATCTCTGAGTTTACCTAGTTCAGCATTCCACCAGGGGTTCCTCTCACTCTTAGTTTGTGGCGCCGATGACGATGATGACAATACTATAATCGTCATTTATTAGTCTATTTTAATTAAATAGTAACTTTATTTCATCAATTTTCATACAAAATTTAAACAAAAAACTCGACCATTTGTACAAATAATGTCTAGACACTATTTTTTTTCACAATTCCTATTGCCACAGTGAAAGTTGTAGGTACGTACAACTTTTACTGTGGAAAATTCTCAGCAAAATATTTTCATGTATTGGTTTACTGAATACTTATCCCTTTATGTAGGGTACAGTGATGACCTTGTAATTCTACTAACAGAGGTCCTCGGTCCCTTGGCTCCCTTTGCATAATATGGAAAATGTATTACTGTTAACATACGAGTACCTACGCATAGATAGTTGAAATATGAAACGTGACAACATTTCAGGATTGATTGGTCAACAATTTAATAAGCAATTTTAAAACGACACTTGTAGCTAAAAATTACTGAACTTACTGCCTTTTATTGTTTATGTATTTATATTATTTATTTTCGTTTGCAATGATTTATTTGTTATTTTCTGAAAATATTATAATTACCAGATGTGCAAATATTATTATCATGTTTAAATAGGCTAAAATTAATATTATATTAACCCACGTCTCTTTTTATTTATTACTAGTTGCGCCCCGCGGTTTCACCCGCGTAGACCGGAATAAAAAATAGCCTATATGTTAATCCAGGGTATAAGCTATCTACATACCAAATTTCATTCAAATCGGTCTAGCCGTTTGATTGTGAAGAAGTAACAAACATACAAACACACACACACACAAACTTTCGCCTTTATAATATTAGTGTGATAGTGTGGTAAATTCGTTAATTCGTCTAATCGTCGATTTTGTGACTACGCTATCTTATGAAAATAAGATAGCGTAGTCACAAAAACGACGACACTGATTATTTGAGAAGAAAGATTCGAAAACTTGAAATGAAAATCAATAAACGTGCCAAACGGTTACAAGATGGAATTTGCTCCGATAGCAGTAGCTCATCGGCGACTATTATTCTATTGCCTGAGCTATGGGATCATGAAGGTAAGCTGAAGAGTTTTCTTAACAAAGTTCTATGAAAGATATTGTAAATTATTTAGGGCTATATCCGTATCATAATTTGACATGATGCCATATTCCAAATAGTGTTGTGTACATCTTATGGGGATGTTACTTTCACATAATTGTGGATTCCCAATGCATTGGGTAAAATACATTTATTAGTGATTGTGTATATTTGAAAGGAATGTTGTCTATTTCCAACAGTCTCCCGAAGCTCACGTTGCTTGCAGGGAAGTTACGAGTATCAGGACGGCATTATATAATTTATTTATTTATTTATTTAAAATTACGTAACTAACACCTTAACAACTATCACGCCAATGCAATGTTGCTACAAAACATACAATTAAAAAACAAAAAAAAATACAATTTAATTAAATTCAAAATACAATCGATTGCAAAACAATAAGCCAGCGTGCCAGCTGTTTTAGAACCCATTGACTTGGCTCGCGACGATGGGAAGAGACCAGACGGAATGACCATAATGCCTTGGAAGGTAGGTAGGCCTTTGGTGTGTGATGCAACGTGTATTGACACCCTTGCGCCTTCCTAGCACGGTGGGCTGTGCTGGGGCGGCTGCTGCGGGTGCGGAAAACCTCAAACGGCGCAAATACTCTAATCTTATTGGAATATTTATATGTTTGAGCCGTTTGGGGTTGAAACACTAGGGCCATGGGGTCCGAGTGCCCTTTTAGTTTTTCGTGACAACGCCAAGCGATTGGTCGACTCTACACGTGACCAAAGGGCTGGCCTATTTTTTGGCCAAAGAATTAGCATTGCCATACAACGTGGCAATGCTGCCAGCCTTTTGGGCACTTTTCCTGCCGACAGCGATGGGGACGAATTTTTTGATGCCCTATGATTATTTCCCCTCCTTTTTTATATACTTGTACATATTTTTTATTTTTATGATTGTTAGATTTTAAATTATGTAAATATTCATGGATAATAAAATTTAATAAAACAATATGACATTGCAATTCGACCTGGGTAAGATTTTGCAAAACTCAGAATATAGTAAATTAAGTTTAGAACAATTGACCAATAAGAAGACCGTTACTTTGCTCATGCTAATAACTGCACACAGAGTGCAGACGATTAGCAAAATAACAATAGTAAATATATCTGTCTATGGTCAGTTTAAAAAAACAAGAAAAACTTGAATCAAGATAAACGATTTTATAAAAACATCTCGCCCAGGTGCAGCTCAACCTTGTCTTAATATTCCATTTTACAACGACCGTCCGGAAATATATCCGGCTGAAGCGTTGGTAGCTTATATAGATAGGACAAAGTCTTTGAGAAACAATGCCAATAGCCTATTCCTAAGTATTAAAAAACCACACAAACCGGTATCCACAAATACTATCAGCCAGTGGATAAAAGATATGTTAACAATTAGCGGAATTGACACCTCAATATTTTCTGCTCACTCCACCAGACACGCAGCCACCTCAGCCGCTCATAGAGATTGTGTCAATATTGACACGATACGAAAGACCGCTGGGTGGAGTGGCACCTCCAATGTCTTCGCCAGATATTATCATAGGGATATTCAATATGAACAATCTGATCAATTTGCTTTATCAATCCTAACCTCTGATTGATGTTAGAATGTTATTCAAATTTAATTACCTAGTTAATCGGCAAATTAATGAGAAACTCATTTTAGTTTTAGAAAACAATAATAATAAATATTGTTTGATCCTTATACGTTTAATAGCTAAATATGAGTGTTTTAATATTTCACCATCTTTCAAAATCTACAATGTTATCTAATCTCGAAGGACGAAGCAACGAAGTATAATTGGAGATTAAACGAACTTACCTGAAGTTCTATCCAAATTATACGAGTTGCTTCGTCCGAAGAGATTAGTTCCCTCCCAACCCTATAACTCCCAATATCTTAAGTGAAATATTAAAAGGTTCCAGGCTTTCAACTAAATGAATGACACTACAGGACTAACGAGAAGGAAGACGAAGTATCCACACAAAAAAAACTTAAAATTAGTGGGTGAAAGGCGATATCTTAGACGTATTACAATGTTATTAAATCTCGAAGGACGAAGCAACTCGTATAATTTGAATAGAACTTCACTTCAGGTAAGTTCGTTTAATCTCCAAGAAACCGGCAAGTCCTTGAACCAAAAATTCGATGACATGTGAAATCTACCACGTGGTGGATCACGGCCCGTTTCCTCTCACCGAGAAGACGAGAGGAGGCTTGTGACGCAGCGGTGGGAACATTATAGGCTGATTAGGCATGTTATGCAAACTAATATTTGACACTTTTTAACCGAATTCAAAAAAAGAAGGAGGTTCTCAATTCTGTCGTATATTTTTTTAAAGGTTTTAAGGGGTCCGTACATCAAAAGGAAAAAAACTAGCCAAGTGCGTCTTGGACCACGCACAATAAATGGGTTCCGTAGTTGAAAATAATTTATCCCAAAAACATACATAATCATTGTAATCTCATTTTTTTTTTTTTATGTAATAAAATTACAAACAACAAGTTTTGGACTTTTTCCTTTACTTGTGCTGTGAGACCTTGCTCGACTAGGTCAACGGAAAGTACGGTTTTGATTTACTTGCGAATAACAAAATATGTCGCATAAAAGACCGTATTATTTTAATGCGTTAACTTAGAAGCTTGGTTTTTTTAGAACTTCAAGGGATTAAAAACTTACATATTTTATATTAAATTCAATTTGATACCTCCACGCGTTCCTAAGAAAAAGGGTCTTGACAGACTGACATACTTGAAAATATTTTTTATGTGATAAAATGACAAATATTAGGTCTTTACCTATGAAATTGCCGTTCTGCAGTACTGGCCATTTCAAATCAAAATATTTTTTGTTTGGCTAAGAATTCTAATTTCAAATTAATTTTATTTTAAAAACATGGATTTTTTTTCAAAAGTAGTCATTTGTTTATTGATTAGTGTTACATTTTCATCGCATTTCAATCTTTTTCGTCATCATGGATACGTTAAAAATTCGAGTAATTATGGAATATGAGTACCGTCGTGGCAGCAACGCGGCACAAGCGGCACGCAACATCAACGACGTTTACGGAGCTAACACTACAAACCAACGCACCACTTGTTATTGGTTTGCTCGCTTCCGTTCTGGAAATTTCGACCTGAAAAATGAACCTCGCGGTCGTCCGAAGACTTTGGTCGACAATGACGAATTAAAGCAAGCTGATGATATACACTTCTGGACACATCTTTTGGCCCACCTTGTATTTTCAGTTTCGTTTGGTCCTAGCTAAAATTTTATATTAGGTCGAGCAAAAAGTTTTTATGCAGTTTTGAACCTGGCACATTCACAATTTCATTCAATAGTCTTTTTTTGAATTTCGAACACAGAATTTAAAGAAACAAAAGACAATTTGGAGCCTGTTTGTTGATATCAAACAATCGAATACTAAGAACACTTGGTTTTATTGGTTTACTTGGATTTAATTCTTGAAAAAGTGATTGATATCTTTGGTTTTGCAACAAACATTATTTATTCTTAACATTAAGGTGAGGTTCTATCAATAATCTATGGATACTTCACCTGAAGTCGCCGCCCAAGCTGTGGCACTTATTCAGGCCGGACACAGCCAAACAAACGTGAGTGCTCAACTTAATTTAAGTCGATCTGCGGTCCAAAATGTTTATCGGAGGTACCTAGAGACTGGCGGCTTTGTTCGTCGCCAAGGAAGGCCACGATCTCGGCTCACAACTGAAAGGCAGGATCGATTCATCGTGACGACCAGCTTGAGAAATCGTCACCTTACCTCCATTGAGATACAAAACCAACTTCGCGACTTCCACGGAGTATCTGTGAGCGCTCGAACTGTTCGGAGAAGGTTAAAAGAACGCGATATGGTACCACACAAGCCAGCTAATGGCCCCAATCTAACGCGAGCCCACCGAATAGCGCGCCTTCATTTCGCACGCAGTCATTTAAATTGGACACAGCAAGATTGGAGCCGTGTACTCTTTTCTGATGAGTCTAAAATTGTGTTACATGGCAATGATGGAAGGAAGAAGGTCTACCGACGTAAGGGAGAGCGTTTCGCACAATGCTGCTTTGAAGAGAGGGTTGCTTATGGCGGTGGCTCATGGACTGTCTGGGGCGGTATATTCGCGAGCGGCAAAACTCAACTTGAGGTTGTTACAGGACCACGGCTGCCAACATTAAATGCTGAAAGGTACATTCGTGAGTGCTTAGAACCTCACGTGATACCATACGCGGACTATGTGGGCCCAAATTTCCTTTTTATGCATGATAATGCAAGAGCCCATGCGGCCGGCATCGTCAGGGAATATCTTCGGGATGTGAACATCACAGTTATGGACTGGCCAGCCAGAAGCCCAGACATGAACCCCATTGAGCACATGTGGGACGAGCTAAAAAGACGTGTTAGGGCTCGTCAGCCAGTTGCCCAGACGATGCAGGAGTTGAAAACTGCCATAGAAGAGGAATGGGAGATGATCCCTCAAAATTTCATAGAGCGGTTGATAAACTCTATGCCTAATCGTATGAGAGCTGTGGTAGATGCCCATGGAGGCAACACGCGTTATTAAATTAAACCTTTATTTGATAAAACATGTTTTTTATTCAAAAATCAATTGCCTTTAACAAGGCGCATATCCGACTTGTTAGGCGTAGCTCCATGTCGTATGGTATTCTGAATTCAAATTTAAAACAATACGATCGAAAAAGATGGTAAAATGTATCAGGTTTAAAACTGCATCAACAGTTTTTGTTCAATCTAGCAATCATATTTCGGTAGGGGCCATCGAAACCTAAACTCTAAGGTGGGCCAATAGATGTGTCCAGAAGTGTATAATCTACGGCTGAATTAGCAGCAGCTTTCGACGTTAGCGTCAAAACAATATTGGTCCATTTGCGTCAAATTGGCAAGGTAAAAAAGCTTGACAAATGGGTGCCCCACGAACTCAATGATCGCCAGCGCGAAGTACGCGTCGAGACGTGCCTTGCACTGCTCAACAGACACACAAATGAAGGAATTTTGAACCGCATTGTTACCTGCGAAAAATGGATTCTGTTTGATAACCGCAAGCGCTCAGCAAGTTGGTTGGATCCTGTTTCAGCACCTAAACAATGCCCTAAACGAAAACTTACCCCTAGAAAAGTGATGGTCACTGTTTGGTGGTCTAGCGCCGGTGTGATTCATCACAGCTTCTTACCAAACGGGGTGAGCATTACTTCAGATGTGTACTGTGAAGAACTGAACACAATGATGGAGAAGTTGGCACATCTCCAACCAGCATTGGTCAATCGCTCGTCTCCGCTGCTCCTGCACGACAACGCGCAACCTCATACTGCACAGTAGACGGTCTCCAAGTTGCAAGAACTGGGGATGGAAGCTCTCCGTCATCCGCCCTACTCACTAGACCTTGCGCCTACAAACTACTACTTTTTCCAGAATTTGGATAACTTCTTGGCGGGAAAAAAATTCAATACCCGAGAGGCAGTACAAAATGCCTTTGAAGAATTTGTTGCCTCCCGTCCAGCTGATTTCTTTAAGAAGGGCATTAATAAACTGCCACTGCGTTGGCAAAGATGCATTGATTGCATGGGTGATTACTTCGATTAATACAAATAAAAATTGCATGAAAAAAATTCGTTTAAATTTTTCATTCAAAACGGCAATTTCATAGGTAAAGACCTATTATTAAAGAATCATGGTTTTATTTTAATAACAAATGTATGGTAAAATTAAATACAAAACTAAAACTAAACCTTAAAAATCTAACAAAAGTGGGTGTCCATGAGGCATGGTGCCAAGAACACTGGCTGCATTTCCGCGTTGAATAGCAATAGCTATTCTCTGTGCGAGAAATGAGCCAGCCCTCCTGTCACCAGCGGCGTCGACTAATCGAGGAAACAATTGCTTGAAAAATTTTTTTGTACTAGGACCCCATGGACCAAAAGTTTCGAAGCTAAGCGGTACAAATATGTAGTCGCTTGAAAGCGTCACATATTTGCGTCGCTTGGCCTCTTCTGCGGCTTCCACCGCGGCTCCAGCCCTTAAAACCAAACCGCTGAGATGGGAAGGGGCTAACGTGTTGACACATGTAGCGTCCCAAAGAAAAACCCTTCCCCGCTCCCAGGGGATCAACGTCAGGCCTTCCGGATGCCTGCCATCATCACAAACCATCAATAAAGGTTCTAATAGAGAAGGAACATTGATGGTGGCAAGCGCCCGTTTGATGATGTCGTTAATGGAGCCGTGGCGGGAAAATCTGCCAGCACTGCGTTGGCAATATAGTCCATGGTGTCCGTTCCTTTCGACGTCGCTGCTACATGAACACCGATGACGCTCGACGATGGCAGTACCCAGTCGGAGACCGACGGCGATGCGGAAGCTGCCATTGTCGAACAGCGTTCCGAGGTTAGCAGACGGTAGGGCGTGTAAATTACAAATTAACAATTTTCGAACTTTTAGCATTCGAACCTATACAGTTTTACTAACAGGAGTCTGTCCAACAGACCAAAAAAGAGTGCTATAAATAATATGCCTTCATAACACATAACATACTATCACGCAAGTATTTACTGAAGAGTTAGGCAGAAGTGCAACTAAAGTACACTCACAATTCACCAGCTGCTGATGGAAAAGCACTGCGCGTAGTATTTTCTAGTAGTAATTGTAATGAATGATTGATTCAATTATGAATTTACCAATTATGACAAATTTTCGTGGACAATTTTGGGATTTAATTTTTTTTACTTTTGACTACACAAATATGATCAGTAACGTGTACGGATAGAGCCCCATTTTTTTTGTACTAATTAAAAAATAGTAGTGTATATTGTAATGTTATGAATGTGTTCAATAAAGTTGTTTTTTTTACTCTTGCTGAAGTCAATAGACCTGAGCTGCTAACCGAAAAAACAAGAGCTGACTTTTTGAGAACGATTCCAGTTAAAAGTAAATACATACTACCAAAGTTCAATAACGTGTACGGCATGAGGATTGCAGAATATTTGGTACCTTTTTTCCTTAATAAACTTCCAGAGGACTTGCAAACGTTATACAGGATGAGTTCGAAAAGTTATAAGTACAAATCCAAACGTATACACAAAATTTCTCTTAATGAATTGTTATCATCACTATATAAATATTTTATGTATCATTGTAGTAATTAACATTTTTGTAAATTTTAATGAGCGGCTTGCCAGCACACAGATAAGCCCTGAGAGGTTTTCGTTGCGTGGCTAAAACCAAATTGTAATAGACTAGACATGTTTTAGAAATAATAAATAAAAAAAACCGGCCAAATGCGTGTCGGACCACGCACAATGAAAGGTTCCGTAGTTGGGATGAATTTATCTTAAGAACAAACTTAACATGGTAGTTGAAAAATATGCTCTCCCATACATTCCAACTGTAAATGTAAGTTTGTACTCACAATATTGATAGATTTATCATGTTATTTTAAGACCACAGACTTCTTATAGGTTTTCCTGTAATCTGCAGGTAAAGACCTATTTTTTGTATTTTTTTCAAAATTTTAGGCTCAGTAGTTTCGGAGATGAGGGGGGGAAAGGTTAATTTTCGTCTATTTTCTTAAATAACTTTAAAACAATTTATTTTAAAATTATAAAAAAAATGTGTAAGACTCTCATAGTAACCCCTTTCATTTGACATGCCACATGGTTTGCAAAACTTTTTTTTTTAATTTTCTTATTTGCCCCCCAAAAGTGACCTCTATATTCAAAATTCATTTATTTACTTTACCCGTCCGTGTTTGGGTCATAGAAATTCATAAGTGTACCAAATTTCAACTTAATCGGTCCATTAGATTCCGAGCAAATTGGCTGTGACAGACGGATAGACAGACAGACAGACAGACAGACAGACAGACAGACAGACACACGAGTGATCCTATAAGGGTTCCGTTTTTTCCTTTTGAGGTACGGAACCCTAAAAACAAAAATTAACTATCATTTAGAGAATTCATTCCGAAAGGTTTATATGTATAACACATTAATATTTAACTTATAAACAATACAGAAACTTTCACGTTTTATCAAGTCATAAATTCCGTGTTAATCAGGACCGGGTCGTTAGTGTAATAATAAATGTAAGTTGTTGCGTCAAAGCAGTTTATAACTACATGTTTTCCGCAGGCGCCTGAGTCGTGGGACGGCGCGGCGTGAGGAACGCCACCGCGCACGGCGCTGATTGTCCTCAAGTTGATCTCCTGAACAACTTGTTCATCCCCGGCTGTGAAGACTGAATGTTCCTCAATGATTACACCCCACTCTGACGCCTGGTACTCCGCTGCTAGTCATGGTTTTCATTCATGGAGACCTTTCTCCAAAAAAAAAAAATTTACGGACCTGATTTTCTAGTCGCTCAAGGTGTAACAGTAAACACAGTAGAAGTATCTAGATGCATCTAGATGCAGTAAACACAGTAGAAGTATCTACATGCTGGCTTAAGACACCAAGTGCTCGCAATAAAGTGGGTTAATGATAACATTGCAAGTTTTGGAGGTAATCCCAGCTATTTCACCATTTTTAGGGATCCGTACCTCAAATGGAAAAAACGGAACCCTTATAGGATCACTTCGTTGTCAGTCTGTCAAGACCCTTTTGCTCAGGAAAGCGTGGAGGTGTCAAGTTGAAATTGCTATCAAATACGTAAGTAAATGGTCCCTTGGAGTTCTAAAAAAATCAAGCTTCTAAGTCAACGCAATAAAAAAATGCGGCCATTTTATGCTACATATTCTGATACTCGCAAGTAAATCAAAACCTATAGGGTACTTCCCGTTGACCTAGAATAATGAAATTTGGCAAAAAGCAATTTCTCACAGCACAAGTAAAGGAAAAATTGTTAATTTGTAAATTTACTACAAAAAAAAAAAAATTACATTGGAAATGTTAGGTTTGCTTTTGGGATAAATTCTTTTCAACTAAGGAACTCTTCATTGTGCGTGGTCCGACACGCACTTGGCCGGTTTTTTTTTTTGGAGAACGTGCGGGTGTAACCGCAGTTGGTGAAAACCAACTGCTTAGTTTTATTCCATAAGAACCGAAGGAGAACGCGTTTGTTTCAAACCTGAATATTACAACTAATAACGACAGTGAGCTTCTCCTTTCACTTCAAGAACTGCCAATTAATGTTTTACTTAAAATAACCTCGTTTATAATTGCATAAGAAGAGATTACTCATATATGTTTACCTCATTCACTCCTGTAATCGAAGAAAATAATCGACAAGAAATATTTGTATGCGAAGATCCTTTTGAAACGCTTGACCGTGGCAATGTTAACTGATCTGATCAGTCTGGCTGAAAAAACCGCCGACGAGAAGTGTCTGGCAGTCAAATAAAGTCTGCCTAGACTTTTCCCAACCATGTTGGGGTTGGCTTACAGTCTAACCGGAAGCAGATGAATACCAGTATTTTATGTGGAGCAACTGCCTTTCTGACCTCCACAACCCAATAATTGGGTAATACCCTTGGTAAGACTGGTTGTCAGACTTTCGGGATTCAGACGACCCTTAACGACTGTCAAAGATCCACGAATGACAGCGGGGGCCAATGGCTTAACGTGCTTTCCGAGGCACGGAGGAGTCTCGGTATGTAAAGTTGGTCACCCATCCACGGACCAACCCCGGCAAGCGTAGCTTAACCTGATGGATCGACCCGTGCGGCTGTTATTACTTAGCCACGATAAGTGTCTAGCAGTATTGATTATTAATTATTATCAATATTCTACTAAACATACATAAAAATCAGCAGTCAGACTTTAAGATAAATGAGTAATCATTTTTCGTAACTTTAGTACCTAATACCTGAAAATTGGCCGTCGGTCCAAGCTAGCAGGTATGCGTACATCAAAGTACATACTAACACTACTCTATCCCATATATTTTGTTAATCAGAAAATAAGTAAGGTCTAGCGGCCCTAGGATCTTGGACTATGGAGTTCTCTGTGCATAATGAATGATAGTTGAATTTAAATTAAATTGGCGGACAGTTTAAGTTGATTCTTAGTCAATTTGTTTAATAAACAAGTTCCCTGACTTTACATTCAATATCAATTCTTTAGCAGGTAACAATTCCTCCCGTATCACAGATATCCATCAGCAAAGGCGACTACTTACTATCAGGATATTTCATTTATAACGAAAAAAAAAATATTTGACGAAAAATTTAAAAAAAAAAGTACCTAACAATGCCATAAGATCTGCTTCTGTCGCAGATGAATAAAGTAGGTAGCTTTTAGAACATACTAATAATTTTACTTGTTCCCAAAAACATCTGTATTTGTAGAAAAACACGGACATGTTTTTCATACGTGATCATGAATAAAAAATAGAGTAAAAAGACAACTGTAGGATGATTTATTCGACTGTCGATTAAATCCTAGATGACTTCCCATTTTAGCTATACTGGGGTAGGTAGAAAAGATCTATAAGTAATTACTGATAATTTTAGAAACTGGGATCTCGCGCATTTATTGGTTTCTACGACTAAAAGGATGGAATTAAACATACCTACTTACTTAAATAAATATAAAAATACAACCGAATTGAGAACCTCCTCTTTTTTTTGAAGTCGGTTAAAAACAGAACAATCACAATCAATGATGAATCTAGTAACTTAAAGCATGCGATAGCCTGACAGTTGAAAACCACATCACTTGATTGAACCACCAAGAGTTAACGCGTTTCACCCTGCGCGTGCGCTTTTAGTAAGTAATTGATATATAATCGAAAGTCTTATTCGATTGCAATCGAATAAACGGGGAATAAACGGAAAGTCGAACGATTCGTCTGCATTCTCTTTGAATTTAACTGTCTTATTGATACAAGTGGCTTTTCTTTTAATATTTAATATCATAAATACATAAATACCTATTTGATGAAAGCTACACAATAGGACTGTCCTATATAAGAAGCGGTGCTGTATTCGATTGTCACAGTTTCCGCTTGAAAGATCACCAAGATGAAGATAATAACTACTATAGCCGTTCTTATTTTATGGTAAGTTAAAAAAATCTCTTTTTAAAATTATTTGTGTTACTCTTTTTTTGTGTTTTGTGTTTTTAAACATATTCTTTATACCTATATCCCTAGCGGAGCGGTGTCAACCCTTACCACTGCCGTAGTATACGTGTCGTTTCGCATCCTCGTCAAATTTGAGAGTGTGACACAGGACATCAAACCGAACAACTTTCTCCATGGGACCAACATCGTAATCGCTAAAAAATTTTCAACTGTCCCATAGAAAACTTTAATACCTACTCGACGCAAATGTATGGGACGGCTGATTATTTTTTCTCGATTACGATGTCATTGCCATGGAGAAAGTTGTTCGGTTTGATTGTCTAAACTACACCCTTAATACACTAATTTGAGCCCCCGTTAAAGACGAGGATGCAAAACGACACGTTGTTTTCAATTCGCCGGAAAAATTATGTATATACCTACTTACACTGTCTGTCCACTGCACAACGTCAACGGGGCGTCAACTAGAAACGAGATTATTCGAACCGAACGTGACGTCCCTGTGAAGGTGTGCGGTGGACACGCGGCCATAGAAATGTATGTATCGCCACTTCGGCGCCGTCATCTCGTTTCTCGTTCTCATTGATGTGCCGTTGACGTGGCGGTGGAGCAACGGCGGTCTTTAGTGTTGATTTGTAATACTGAATGAGTACACTCATACGCACTTCCCGTGTTCACACTGGTCAATGGGCCACTCGCCAGAGCTGCCTGCCTGGTCACAGTGGTCACACTCTGTGGATAATGATAATCCGATAAATGTTTAACTTATCATCAATAATGAATTAACTGTCTTTTATCAAATGACGTTCACTATTAAAAATTATACCTACGCATTATTTTAGGCAACATTTTAATAAATTATTCGTTTCCATTGTTTTTTTTTTATTGTTAGTTTTATGTGATCTGGGTGTTGCGATCGCAGCGTTATTGCCGATAGCTGTTAGAGCCAACAAGAAGTGTAAAACCTCTTTTTGTAAATAGTTTAATTTAATTCGCCTTTCTATAAATAAAAATCAATTGTCCAATGTATGTACGCGCATCACTTCAGAACGGGTGAACCTATTTAGCTAATTCTTTTTTTGTTGCGTTCGTAATTTTCAGGACAAGGTATAAAAAGTTTGTATGAAAGAAAATGTTTGAAAAAAAATCGATGAGTGTATTGTACGTATGTTCCCTATAGACTACAAAAGGGCTGAGCAATTTTGATGAAATTTTCAGGTAATCTTCAGATTATCCCAGCAGGTGATCCTGTGAAGTTTGGTAGCGATCGAGCTACCCATGCGAAGCCAAGTCACTAGTTTGAATTATTTTGACATGTTCTTTTGTTTTTGGACATCTCATAATATAGTAGTTTATGAAACTGTTGCATAATGACGATTACCTAGTTTTGTGCAGTTTCATACACTATTTTTCTACATTCATGCGATAGGTAGTTAGTTACCAATTTAAATAAAAAACCAAAGTTAGCAAAAAGTAACAATAATGGTTCCGAAACCACGTTACTAATAAGGTTACGGAGCCGATTGCCCTGTATGTTAATCCCGAAATCCCCACTGGGGCTCCCCTATTATAGCAGGTATGTGTTCGTTTAAAGTAAAGTACAGTCGAAAGTCGATGTGCCTCACCCTTTTCACAACTATTTCGGTTGCACGTTGAAATCGTAGTTTACAATTCCCTATTTTATGTTTGACCAATGAATGAAGGATGAGCTTTTTTTTTTAAGTTAGGTAATTGTTTTTGTTTGACCAATGAACGAAGAATGTCGCCTAAGAAGGATGACCCAAAAAAGAACAATGTCCCTTTTTTCCAGTTTTTTTTTTTTCTTAAATTTATTAGAACTCTTTTTTAAAAACGAGCGCCGAAGCGATATTGGTGGACGAAAACAATGCAGGCAATGCAGGCGGGGCTAGCCACTGGCTCGTGCTCTTATGGGCACGGAAAAACGCCCTTATGGGGGTGAGCGACAAAAGTCGTTGACTGTACATAGTAACACTTATCTATCCCATACAATTTGTTAAGTAATGTTTGGCGACTCTGGGATCTTGGACTATAATTATTATCTCTCTATGTAAAAAGTGACATTTCTTTTCTTCATTTTCGACATCAAGCCGTAGAAACATTTCTACTGACGAATCACTTTGTTTTTCGTTTATTTATTATTCTTTGTGCACAATAAAGCTACAAATCTTAGCTACAAATGCTGTTTTTGATTCCGTTTCTACGGCGGCCATGCTACGCGTGCAGGACGCCTATTTATCGTCACAGCACAGTGGAAATCAATACTAGCGGTATATCTATGTTCCCAGCACAATTCAACACATCGCCTGTGATGACGATGACACCTTAGTACAACTAGAGCAGGGTCAGATACGTGGTGAGAAACTGAAACCCGTCGTCGGAGATTTTACGTACTACAGCTACAAAGGCATCCGCTACGCAAAGCCACCTACTGGTAACCTCAGGTTCAAGGTAAGCGTTGATACCCTATACGGGTACGTACCCGAAGCGTGCCTAACGAAGCCCTACTACCAAGTCTCCTCTGTCCGTCAGCCAGCGGGCTGTATCTCATGAACGTAATAGACAGGTGAAACTTTCAGAGATTTTGTATTTCTATTCCCGTTTCGACAAACAATAAAAATAAAATAAAGTTTATAAATATTAAAGCGGTTCCCCATACATTAAACTTTTGATTTTGATTTTTTTTTCTTACCCTAGCATATGGGGCGTCATTGTCCAGAGCTGATGGAGTAGAGTACTATATATAAAAAAAAAAATATCTCTAAAAATTAAGAAATAGGGGGTCGCAAAAGTTGTCAGTTTTAGATCTAGATTTTTGTACCAGCCAGGGTAGCAACAACTAAACAAGTTAGGAATTTGAAACTTCTGTATAAAGGATGTACCATTCATACTTTATTTATTCAACAAATACTAAAAACGCCAATTTATGAAGTATTTTGTTTAAATATAGACGATTTTCCGCAACTGCAAAAATTAACTTAACTTGTGGAGTCTCCTAATACAGGCATTTTTAGCTTAAAGGGAGGCTCCAAACACGTCTTAATTTATAATATGCTAATTGTGCCAATAAACAATTTGAATTTGAATTTTGAATTTGAATTTAACTTTGTACTTCACAGTATCATTATGAAATACAAAATTATCTTTGCGATTGTTAAAATTTAAGTTGAAAAATATTCCGCGTTTAGTATTTTCATAAAAATAAAATATCCCCATACAAGAAACGTGTTTTTTTTTAAAACTGACGTATTTTTTCGATGGTTGGGAAGCCTTCGTGTGCGAGTCCGACTCACACTTGGTCGGTTTTTTTTGAACTCTAAAATTTTCCTATCTAACTCAGGTGTTACCATAAAATCAGATAAAATGTAGTAAATGCATAAACAAACCTTCAAAATGATTCGGTTTTGTTTTACAGGCGCCGGTAGAAGCTGAGCCCTGGGACGGTGTGCTGAATGCTACCAAACATGGAAGCGTGTGTCCACAGTTTAACCCTATTACTTCAGTGTACACCTCCGGAAGCGAAGACTGCTTGTTCCTCAATGTGTACAGCCCTAACATAACTACTGACTCACTGTATCCAGTCATATTTTTTATTCACGGTGGCGCTTACATGTTTGGCTCTGGGGATTCAGATTTGTACGGACCCGATTACCTTCTTGCCAACGAAGTAGTAGTGGTCACAATTAACTACAGATTAGGCGCTTTGGGATTCCTCTGTATAGGCAATGAAGAAGTGCCCGGTAACGCTGGATTAAAAGACCAAGTTCTGGCACTAAAATGGGTACAAAAAAATATTGTAAAGTTTGGAGGAGATCCCAATAGCGTAACTATTCTCGGCAACACTGCCGGTGGGCAATCAGTTACTCTTCTTATGCTGTCGCCGACAACAAAGGAGCTTTTCCAAAAAGCTATTGCAATAAGTGGTGCGCCTACTTGTGATTACGGAATTACTTACAAACCAGAGAAAAAGGCACAGATTTTTGGCATGTTAAATAACTGTCCGGAAGTTAGAAACAAGACAGCACTTCTAGCATGCCTTCAAGAAAAAGCATACGATGATTTCTATTCTATGGCTCCTACGGTTCTTGCTGCAGAAGAAAAAACAGTTGTTTTATTTAAAATGGAACACTTCACACCAGTGATCGAAAGAAATACCGGAAATAACTTCCTCACAGAAGACTACTATACCACGCTGACGACTGGAAACGTAAACAAGAACGTCTCCTTCATGATCGGCTATAACAGCAAGGAGGCTGTGCTTCTAATTGACCTATATAACGCGTCGTACGTACACCTTTATAACAGATACCGTGAACTGTTCACACCGAGCGAGATATTAACTAAATGTACTCCAGACACCATTTTGGAGGTGGCTGATAAAATTGTGAAGTATTATTTCGGGAACAAATCAGTGAATGTTGATAACCTTCACTTATTTTTGGATTACGCCAGCAATGCCAGCATAGCATATCATGCTCAGAGATTTGCTAATAAGTGGGCCCTAAACGCATCAGAAACATATTTCTTCAAGTTCGACTCGTATACAAGCTGGAACGTCTATGGTCAACAGGGCGCCAAATATGGAATTTATGGATCGGCGCATTTTGATGATGTGTTCTACTTATTTTACCCGAATTCACTGAACTGGACTATAAGCACAGATAGCTTGGAGTACCTGTTGGCACAGAAATTCACTACAGCGATTTCCAACTTTGTCAAAACTGGGTAAAATATCAACTATTTGTGATTATTTGCTTGTTTGATCTCGTAGTACAAGTGACAGTCACTAAAAGCTCCAAACCGTATTAATTGAAAGCGTTCATAGTGTCACGGATATGGATAATTTTGCCTATGTGGTAACCTAATTGGCGGTATCTCCAGTTCTGGAGCCATAGCGCTTGATGGCGCGCTTCTCCCAGTCTGCTCCGACTTTCGGTATCTCGGTTCACTCATGCAAAGCGATGGCGAAGTAGATCGGACGGTTAAGCATAGGATTAACACTGGATGGATGAAATGGCAGCAGGTCACGGGGACAATCTGCGACTCCCGCATTCCCCTTAAACTTAAGGGGAAGATATATAAAACAATGGTTAGACCTGCTGTCTTGTATGGATCAGAATGTTGGGCCACAAAAGAGATGAATGAAAAGCAGTTGCATGCAGCTGAGATGAGAATGTTAAGAGGGATGTATGGTGTTACACGAATGGATAGAATAAGAAATGAGTACATAAGAGGAAGTCTGAAAGTGGCACCGATGACTGAAAAGTTGTGCGGAAATCGGCTGTCATGGTATGGGCAAGTGATGCGGAGGAGAGAGGAAAATGTCGTGAGGAAAGTTTTGAGTATGAATATCGATGGCTATAAGAGTAGGGAAAGACCAAAGAAACGATGGATGGATTGTGTGAAAGATGACATGGCTAGAAAGGGGGTGACTACCGAGATGACGAATAATAGAGAAGTATGGAAAAAAAGGACATGTTGCGCCGACCCCAAGTAGATTGGGATAAGGGCAGGAGAATGATATGATGGTAACCTAATTGGCACTTTTTTATTATACCTATATTTTATCAGTCCTCGTAGTCCCTTTTTACGTCACGTACGGGCGGCTGATTCTCTCAAACTCAATTCAATGAATGCTACTGCTGCATACCAATCAATTAAATAGCCGATTTACAAATTGTTTGCACTACGACTGGGGAATTACCCTTTTGTCGAGCAGACAATAGTAATTCAGCAAGCTTGTTGGGGAAAGCAATTAACAGTACGCAAGAATTATGTACTTACCGAATTATTTTCTTTGTAACATCATAACATCACGCAAATATGACATAAAGTATAAAAGGGTAAGGTACACCTCTGCCTAAGAGGTGTACCTTACCCTTTTATGCTTTGTCATCTTTTAACATTCTTTACAGGGATCCGAGCGTCGACGGCGTCGAATGGTCTGTGTACAGTCCCTCGAACAAGACCTTCATGACATTTGGCAACAGTGGCCCGAAGCTGGGCCAAGGGCCTGACGAAGATGACTTTGAGTTCTGGGAAGCAATCTACGAATTCGCTGAAATCTTTTTTTAGTAAACCATTATAAGCAAAATGTATCTAAACTTAATGATGCTTTTACGTGGGTTTCAAATTTAAAATATCCTTTTCACTATTTCTATTTCTGCCACATGCCTAATACGTATATATTATAAAGCAACATAAGACAGTTACTCCCATTTTTTGATGTTTGTCATGGAGCTAAGCTATTAATATGCTCCGTATTTTATTTATTTATTTTTAATCATCGCAATTTTTTTTTTTTTTATTTCAAAAGTTTTTTTTTCATCAGTTGATCATTCTTTTGTTTTGTTTAAATTCTTCAGAATTTGATTATGTTGTAATTAATCATGAATTCATGAATGAGTTTGTCGTTTAAAAACAATAAATAAGAAATATTTTATTTACTTGCCTTTTTAGACATATAACAACAATTTATGTGTGAGAATTTAACTCTCTTTCTATTACATTTTCATACAATTCATTTTGTTAACTACTTAACTTTTTGAGATTAAAATAATATCAAAGTATATAAGTCATATTTTAATAGTCTGAGCAAAACACTAGTACTATAATTTGACGGTAATATGGATATCAGATATGAACTCATCTGCTTAGTTATAAAACATAATATATTTTTGTCGTGTAAAAGTGTTTTGAACCAATTTACAGAAGCAGGTAAATATAATTTATGTCAGGATATATTGCTTCCGATCTTATTGTTAGCACAGGTGAAAGTTATTTTATATTGTGGACACCATTTTAATTTAAAACATTACCTAGGTATGGATAAAACCTTGATAAAAAACTTTTTTACAAAAAAAAAAAAACAACCGACTTCCAAAAAAATACTACAAAGTGAAAAATAACTTTAATTTCGGATGTCGGTGTCTTTGGATCTGTATTTTAGTTTTTGCCACTGACTTTCGAAATTAAAGTTATTTTTCACTTTGTAGTAAGTATTTTTTTGGAAGTTGTTTGTTTTTTTTTTTTGTTTTTTTTTTTTGTAAAAAAGTTTTATAATTTTCTCTTTTTACTCGTAGTGGGTCAGTCTGTAATTTGTCTAAGTTAAAAAAAAGCCTAATGTCAACTGCTCATCACTTTCTTACAAAATAATGCTTTTCCCGATACAAGGACGTTAATTAATTGTTGAGGAGTTGTCCCAGTAAGGCACCAGGAGAACTGGAACTGATGGTGAAGTCACCATCAGCTCCACTTCAACATATGTCTTGTGACGAGCATAAATTGCTTAGTTATAATCGAATCGCAATCCGTGAAATACGTACTATTAGTAGTTCCGATGGCCATCTGTGGTCTTTCTCATCAGTTCCACTTCACCAAATGGTGCTTTACGGGAGCAAATGCACGAGTTACTATAAAAAATACCCAAATCGCTATAGGTGTGCCTATAATATTTGAAGGTTTCCCTCGATTTCTCTGGGATGCCATCATCAGATCCTGGTTTCCTTATCATGGGTACCACCCTTGGAATATCTCCTTTACAACAAAAAAAGAATCATTAAAATCGGCTCATAAACGACGAAGTTATCCGCGAACACATAAAAAAAAAGTAAAAAAATATATATTCGGTCGAATTGAGAAACCTCCTTTTTTTGAAGTCGGTTAAAAAATAGGTCATAACTATTACTTCCACACCTATTGTTTGTAAAATAAAAGTAAGTAAATGTGAACAGGTGCTTCACTTGAATACTAAATTAAGAATGTTAAAATACGCTATGTATACTATACTACTAGTATAGTATAGTATACTATGTATACTATACTATACTAACCAAAATGGTAGGTGAAACGGTCATAAATGAATTCGATATGACACCCGAATTCATCAAGGCTGCCAGTGTAATTAACTTATCGGATGGCCGCATTTACGTAGGTAGTCACTCGGATACCCAAACGCATGCTGACACCAAATGTAACAACCTTTAAGCCGATCGTCCACCGCCAGCTAAACTAAGGTACTGTTTAGTTTAGCTCGTATAGTCGAGCCAGTTTTTCATACATGTGAGCATAGTTTGCGGTGGATGCACATGTATGAAAAACTGGCTCAACCATGCGACACTGCACCTGTGGCGCAAGGAGGCCAAGACACGGGGCGAGAGACTGCTGCAGCGACAGGTCACGCTGTGCCGGTCTGAGCTCCGTCAGGTCATGGTGGTGGAGTGGCGGGGAGAGGCTCTTGCACCTACCGCTGCCGGCCTGGATACAATTCAGGCGATCCGGCCAGTGCTCAACAATTGGCTCGGGAGGAGACACGGCTCCCTGTCGTTTCGAGCGACTCAGGTGCTCTCGGGGCATGGCTGCTTCGGAAAGTACCTGTGTCGCATAAACAGGGAGCCGGACGCTCGGTGTCACCACTGCGTCCACTGTCAGGAGGATACGGCGCGGCATACACTGATAGAGTGTGCCGCATGGGAGGAGCCGCGCCGTGCCCTCATATCAGAAGTCGGAGCCGACCTGTCGCTATCGGCCTTCGCTCGTTCGATGGTTGGGAGTGCCGAGTCGTGGGACGCGGTGGTATCCTTCAGTGAAACAGTCATCTCGCAGAAGGAAGCTGCAGAAAGGGAATTAATCAAATTAAATCACGAGTTCTCTCCCGTCCCGCAGCAGGCGCACTGGGCGTCGGCGGAGAGCAGATAATGCCTTCTTCCAGCCCCCCTAAATGGGTCCAGGGGCGGCGGACCCAGGGACATCCAATGCCCCCATTCCATAGGAGCCGAGATGGTGGCGCGTAGTGTTCCACGCGCCCTCTCTAAGACGTAATGGGGGAGTTCAACACCTCAGTCCCCCTGGAATTCTGGAACTCAATATGGGACGTGGCCCGCATGGCGCGGGCCATCATCAGTCCGGGATAGTGGAAGTCACACTCGCACCCGCAGCCCCCGACGCAGGTGTACGAGGGAATATCGGGGTGGTTTTAGTCAGTAAGAGTCTGACAGATTCCTCTGCCCGCCCCAGGGTGGAGGACGTCCATGAGGATTGCCACCCCAACAAAAAAAAAAAAAACAGGATTCAGAACTACCGAACATGCCGTCTAGCCCATCGGCGCGCAAGGCGAATGGAACGGGAGTTTGATGGTGAGCGATGTTCGAATCTTCCCTCTTTCCTACCATATTATGACATAAGCTTTTTATTTACATATTCATAAACGATAAGATTCTATAAAAATATACCTACTTACGTGTCACGGTTTTTTCGGTTCAGTTTAAAATGTAGATCATTGTATTTAAATAATCCCTAAATAGCATCATGTCATCGTATTCTTGATATTATACAAAGTTGAATCACGATTACCAAAATATTTTATTCCACTCCGGAGCGGCGTGTCAGTTTGCTTGAAAACAATTCTTTACTGATTTTTTACACTTCGATTACTTAGGACAAGGTTGGGGTCCACTATACTTTAGCACCCGCTCGTCCGTAACTTCACAATTTTATAGCGTGTTGATGACTTCGAGTAAAACACTTTCGCAATATATTACACTGCGCAAACAACTAGTTTTTGAGAAAAAAAAAAATCTAAAGTTTCTGAAAATGAAACTTAGTTACACAATAAAATTGATCACACGCGCGTCCGAAACTTCACAATTTTATAGCGTGTTGATGTCTTTGAGCTAAACACTTTCGCAAAATATTACACTGCGCAAACTACTAGGTTTTAAGAAAAAATAATCTAAAGTTTATGTCATCCTTTCACACTAAATACTTAAGATGCAAGAGCGAGCGAAGCGAGCTCGGGACTTGGGGCAACCCGACTCGGACAGGTTAGGTTCGAAAGGGATGGCGGGGTCTGAAAGGTCTTCGTGGTTATTTTTTTTTAACCACTCAGAAATAGGAGCTCCGCGAAGCGGGGCTCCGTCGACCACGCCTTACTACAAAAAAACTATATTTACGTGACTTTCGAAACGTTTCAAAATGACCTTAAAAAATTTTTTTTCTCAGCAATTTTATTTTTTTTTTGCTCACTTTGGGGGTTTCAAAAATACATTAAAAAGGGTCTATTCTACCCAAAAAAAATTGCTACTATACAAAAGCGACGGGTGCTAAAGTACAGTGGTTCCGACGTGGGCGTACCTACTATACACACACATACTCGTACTGTTGGTCTGCCTTACACTTTGAATTATTCAGACATTCAATGTTTTGCTAGGTAGTGCAAATCAATATTAGATTGTGTATCATTTTTATCGTTACCAAATAAATTCAAAAACCACACAGCTGTTACCCGGCTTGCTTTGTTTGTAGTTTGTTGTTTGCAATGTTATATGTTATGTTGTGAACCGCTAACAAAATGGTGATTAAAATCAGGTTGTATTTTTTTACAGTTTGAGTTACAATGACAAAAGTCAAAGTGCAACAAGGATGGCTGTCTGGAGAACTAGTGGAGACCGTCACAGGCGATGGCAAGTACTACAGCTTCAAAGGTATCCCCTACGTTCAGCCACCGCTGGGCAAACTGAGATTCAAGGTGAGCCATGACTTTTTTTTTTCAATGTACGACAAATGATCTGTAATCAGTATACTCAATGTACACAGAGTAGCAGGTCAAGTTACTACGAACTGTCAAATGTTTTCATTCGATTTTGAACTTAAACATCAATATTAAAAGGTTCATTTGGAGAAATTTGACAGTTTGGTATAACCTGAGGAGCTGTTGTCTGTACAAAGCCTGTACGCACTATCGACGCTAAGCGATTATGCAGACTACGAGTCCGCATCATCGATTATGAGAAGAACCGAAAAGTCAAGGTCACAGACGACAAGTTCCATCCTTACAATAATTATGTTGATACAAATTGTAGAACAAAGTAAATCGGGTTAGAGATGTTCCCATAAGAAATCTCACTTATGTGATAAATATCACGTTATATGAATTTTGTTATTAAGGTGAGTATAGCTACTAACTAGCGCCACCATTTAGAAAAAAATAATAAGTCTGGAGATAGGTTCGAAGCAGCAGAAGCCAAAAACGGCCGTTTTTGCACCTAGCAATTTTCACCTAGGAGTCAAAAATTGCCTACAAACCTAATAAATACGAGTAGATACACACTTGTAACTCTTATATCTAATTTCGGACTGAGTTTAGAGATGCATCTCAAATAAGTTTCGTTTTTAACACTATTCTGTACTAGAAAAAAAGATTTGGTTGATGGCCGCGAGAAAAATAAAAGACGGCAATTTCAGGTTTTCAGTTGTTGAACTAATATTTCCCTCAATATTTCCATACAAAAACGACATGTAAAACATTTTGACTAAAAACACGGTGAAGCGTATGTCGTAAACTAGTTTCACATCGCTAACTTAGTTCATAGCTATAGCCGTCCTTTTCTCGCGCTGCCTGATAGTAAAAGATAGCGATTCTCTAATTTTAGTTTAGTAGAATTTTAGTTTAGAAGAGAATCGGCACTTTTGTATCTATGGATGGAAAACTTCTAATTTATAACCTATCTTTTTTATATAAGTAATATCTTGTATCAAACAGATAAGGTATAAACAAAGCAACGTTTTCAGAGTTACCACTACAGAGCAGTTCGACACGAATATAGCCTACAAATCCTTCTATAACTAATCAAAAATAATATTTTCCAGGCTCCACAACCAGCTCTTCCATGGGAAGGCACACGAAAAGCTACAGAACACGGTCCCAAATGCATTCAGAAGCTTGACGGTGTTGAAGTCGGGAGTGAAGACTGCTTGTACCTAAATGTGTACATCTCGAAAATCAAGCCAGCCTCTCCATTTCCAGTTATGGTGTTCATCCACAGAGGAGGTTATAAAGTTGGCTCTGGTAACGACGATAGCTACGGACCAGATTTCTTCGTCACACACGGTGTAGTACTTGTAACATTTAACTACAGATTAGAAGCACTCGGTTTCTTGTGCCTAGACACTGAAGAAGTTCCTGGGAACGCTGGATTAAAAGACCAAGTTGCTGCTTTGCGATGGGTGCGGGATAATATTGGGAGCTTTGGCGGAGATCCCAACAATGTCACAGCTTTTGGTGAAAGCGGTGGTGGCTCATCTAGTTGTCTGCATTTATAATCTCACCTATGTCTAAAGGCCTTTTTAAGAAAGCAGTTTCAATGAGTGGTGCACCGTTTTGTGATTGGTCTGTCTCCTTTGTATCACAAAAACGAGCATTCATACTTGGCAAAGATTTAGGCTTCGAAGCTAATGATCCTAATGAACTTCTAGATTTCTTACAAAGCGTTCCTGTAGAGAAACTAGTAGACACGAATCCAACAGTGTTCTCTTTTAAAGAATATAACAATAATCAAATTAAGTTGTATCACTTCACTCCAGTTGTAGAAAAAGATTTTGGCAAAGAACATTTTGTGACAGAAGATTCCTTTGAGGCCTTGAAGAATGAAAAAATAAACGATGTAGATGTCCTCATTGGCTATACCAGCGAAGAAGCTACATTTGGCATCTCTATGTTTGAACATTCACTTTTACGACGCTCCAACCGCTATCCAGAACTGTTGGTTCCAAAAAAGATCCTAATGAAGAGCACACCGGAGACAGTTTTAGAAGTATCGAAAAGGACACACGAATATAATTTCCTCTTAATAATGAAGTTATGAAAGAATTTGTAACTTATGCCAGTCATGCTTATTTCGCCTATGACGTAAACAGATTTATTACACATTTGCCGAAAGTTGGTAATGGTAGAAGATATGTGTACAAATTTTCCTGTTTCTCTGGTAGAAACGTCTATGGAAGTAATGGGCAGAAATATGGGATTCGAGGAGCGTCCCATTTAGATGACCATGTATTTATTTAACGCAAACAAATATAATTTGAAGCTTGAGAAAAATACTAAAGAGTATGAACTGCTTAATTTAGTGTCTACTGTATTTACCAACTTCGCTAAATATGGGTAAGTATTTGACAAGTTAATTTAATAATAGCACAGTTTTTTCACAAACTGAGTAGATTTTTTTTAGACTGGAATACTCGTACACATACCTTCAAAGCGCGTAAGTTACTTGTGCAAAATCACAGGCGTGTCATTTACATGGCATGGTAAATGACACGCCTGTGATTTTGCTACTGAAATAATCTATCAAAAAGTGCATTGGGTACCCTCCTAGCGGTGGCGGTCTAATCAGCACTATACGTGTGAAATTGAATTCAGGGCATCCTTTTAAGGGGTCATTGTACTCATCATTACAAACAACTACTTAATATGAGACCAAACCTAAAATGGGGGAAAATAAATCTGCTGTTAAATTATAATATAATATAATAATAATAATACATTTATTTCAGACCATAAGTCCATAAACAACACCCAATACAATTTTATACACAAAAAACATACATAAATACATGAACACACATAACTACACTAAAAATACACTAAAACAATTTACTTAAAATATTGGAATGACGCACGATGAGTGGTCATCCATTGCCACATCAATGGACTGTCTGTCCTGTCGGCTAGTGTAGCCACCAAGCTGTTGGAGCTGTCGCGCACTCGCCGCATCAGGGATGCTATCCGAGTCCGCATCAGTGCGTAAAAATCTGGCACGCCATTTTCCGCGAACATCCCCGATGCACTGCAAAAGCGCGGCAGCCCCAACATAACTCTAAAGGCGTTATTGTACTGGACTCGCAGAGCATTGTACGAGCTTTTTGTATAGCTGACCCATAGGGCACACGTGTACATAGATTGGCAATACGCTCTAAAGAGTGTAATTTTCACCTCCCTAGTACAACGTGCAAACCTACGAGCCAGCATGTTACATCGAACTGCCAATGCTCTGCGTTCCCTCTCTATGTCCACATCGTCGGACAGACTATCGGTGACCCAATGCCCCAGGTACTTGAACTTCGTGACCCTGGAAAGCTGTGTGCCCCCCAAGGTGACTGGTGGGACAATATCATAATATTTGTTACCCGCTTTGAAAACCAGTAACTCGCTCTTGGTCGCATTGTACCTGAGGCCGTGAGCCACCGCATAGTCCTCACAGATGCGAAGAAGCCTCCTAAGTGCACTGATCGATGGGCTCAGCAATACCATATCATCCGCGTAGCTGATGTTATTGAAGCAGTGCCCGTTAATGGAGCACCCGATATTGGTATTGCTGAGCTCACAGACCAGCTCGTCTACATACAGGTTGAATAGCTTGGGTGAGCTGATTCCCCCCTCACATCGCACTCCAACCCGTATGCATCCGACAAGACACCCGCCCACCTAACATAATTGTATTGGTTTTTATACCAATACTTTAGCATCCCAATGATATCGCTTGGGAGGTTCTTAACATTTGACAATTTCCTCCATAGGCAGTCATAAGATACGAGGTCGAAGGCCCTGGAGAGGTCCAGAAAACATGCATACACAGGTGTTTTCCTACTTGCATAGTATTGAACAGTCTGTTTGAGGCATAGTATAGCTGTTTCCGTGGATAAACGTGGCTTAAACCCAAACTGGGCGTCGTTGAGTGTTAAGTGTTTATCCAGCTGCTGATCAATCAGACTGTCCAACACCTTTGCAATTATGGTAGCCAGGGATATAGGCCTGTAGTTGCTCTTGTCACTCGCATCTCCAGTCTTATTTTTAACAATGGGCACAACAATAGTTTTAAGTAAATCAGCTGGAAGATACGAGTGACTCAGACACAAGCTAAAAAACATTGCTAGCACTCGCGGTAAGTGCTTACCAGCATATAGTAAATGCTCTATACTTAGGCTGTCATGACCCGGCGACTTGCCTCTCTTTAAGTTGCGTATGACAGTAGCTACCTCCCTGGCCGTAAACCTAATAGGCATGTCTTCGGACCCCCCCACCACCTCCGGCCCGCCAGACGACGTACCTAGGGGAGCCCCAACCTTAAAGGCTCTGCTGAAAAGGTTGGCGATATCATTAGGATCACTAAGGCCCTCAACATTCACAGGGAGACCCGACCTGGGATTCAACCTGTTCGTGGCTTTCCAAAAACTACCAAAATTCTTCGCGTCATGATGACTTGCAATGATGTTCATTTTTATTTGGTCCTATTATTTTGACACCATTTTAATTTATTTTTAAAAACCCTTCTACTTTCCACCATTTTTTCATACAAATCACCATTTTTCGGCCTACCAAACAACGTCCAGGTTAGAAAATCAAGCCGAGCCTGTCCGTGTGCGTCCTTCACATGCTTATTCCAGCCCGTTATGTAACGCTTTTTGAGCTGTATTCCGTTCTTACAGTTACTGGTGATTGTACCTTCACAGAGAATACGCACAATTTCCGCATACATATTTTCTAAAATGGTTTCATGTTCCTTATTTCTACACCTACTTTTAGTACATTCAGTAAATTCCAACGGAAAGTCTAAATGTTTCAAGAGATCATTACAATATTTGCTGTATAACTCAGTCTGTTGCAAGTCTCTGTCACCCCATGTCACTTTGTTACATTTAGGTAGTTCAGGTGCAACTTTTGGTTTTAATAAATTAAGATCACACATTACAATTAGAGGTAAATGGTCCGACCAAGACACGTCATAGAGCACACTAGCGTCTCTAATAGTGTTCCACGCTGCATCCGTCACTACGCAGTGGTCTAACCAACTAGTAGAACCATGTGCATCACTTACGTAGGTATACGTGTCCGACTCACCACCAAGCAGGCAAACGTCAGCGCACCGCCACTGTACTTCAGCCGAAAAACTCAATAGTTCCTTGCCGAATAGACTATTCGGTTGAGCATTAAAATCCCCCAGAATATAGACCGCGTCTACACCACTACTTTCTATCACTGCGTGAATCTCACTTAAACACTCGACAAATTCAACAAGATTATCCATCGACTCTGTCGGCATGTAAACCGAGAATACTAAAAGAGATTTACCGCCTACCGTTATTTTAATAGCCACAAGACGCACACTTTTGCACTGCACGAAAGACACATTTTCATAGGCGCTCTTGCGCCACATTATAGCAACTCCGCCATAGGGTCGCCCTCGTAGGATGCCCGACGACGTATCTACCGCCGATTTTCCCACGAAGTCGAACTGAGCATCTATGCTGCTCAGAAAAGGAATGTCGTGAGGCAGCAACCAGGTTTCTTGCAATGCTATTATATCAGATGTTTGACATAATAGTCTGACATAATCCACCGATCTAGTAATTGATTTACAATTAAAACTTACAAGTGTACTTGTTTTTGAATTAATATCGTTATTGATGCGATCCATTGTTGATATTTATGTGAGATCCTTCGGCTCGTTCTTTAAAGTCTATGTATCTACGAAAAGAAATTCCTTCTGGCCATAAATTGTCGTCTAAAAATAAATGCAATTTATGCCTTTGTACAAAAATTTTATAAGCATCGTAGTTTTTCTGTTTTCTCATATTTATTTTTTCAATTTGCACACTAGTTTTTGTTTTTTCCATTATGTACGTATGTATGTCGTTAGCAGACGCATTCTGATCAACGTTATTGATGAACAACGGTATTTTGATGTCAGCTGCTTTAAATTTTACAATATTATCTATGTTCGCACGACCTTGTTTTCCTATAAACCTGTCCCTCAGCCTCTTTTTCTTTTGCGCTAAGATCCACCCTTCATTTCTATCATCATCCTTCTTTGTTTCTAACTTAGATAATGTATTTATTGTTCGCGGTGATGATATTGCTAGCCGCGCCGCGGCGGCATAAGAAGTAGGTGTCCCTATCCCTTCCAAGATCTCGCTACATGCGCCGCTGAAACCCACCGCAGCCCGCGCACGCACCTGGCGCTCCCCACCTGATTCCGCGTTTGAAACCGCGGTGCCGGCCTCCACGCGCGGCATCGAGGCGCACGCGTCGACGAAGTGCTCGAACGAGATGTTGTTACACGCGTCAGCTTCGTGGGAGGGAGATGGACATAGCTCCGCGTTTTTAACGGAAGCTTTTTCTACGACGATGTGAGGTAGAACCGGTGACTTGCTCCGATAATGCATATTGTTGATGTATAATTTATTTTTGCTGTGATCTATGTCGTTAGAACTGGTATGACTACTGGTGTATGAACTTTTAAGTTTTTCTAAGTCCTCTTTAACTGCATCAAACTGCTCTTTGGTGACATATGTTTCTCTATAAATCTTAAGTTCATTTTGAATTAACAGAATATCTTTTAACAGCCGGGTAGCGTCTACATGGTCAAAAGTGATCGGAGGGAGTTTCTGTAATTCGCGTGCCACAAAAATCGGTACAACTTCGGGATCTGTTTCTTTTAGCAATGTTATTATGTCATATAAATCTCTTTCATTTTTTCCTGTTCCTCTCCTCGTAACTTTACGTTTCGATGACGGCGCCGACTCAAACAGTAATTTCTTGGCTTTTGAAACCTCTTCTGTACTAAAAGAAGTTGCACAAATACGGACTAGGCTCTCCTCGTCCATCACATCAATCTTGTTTTGCACAAAGGCAAGCACTTCACTTATCACTACATTACACGCATTACATTTGACCGTAGTCGATGTCATTGTTACTCGCAAACTCTCGCGCTCGCGACGAGTACGTCCACGAGGTTAATTATTGAGATTCAATGAATTATTTAAATAAATACATTTAAATTGAAAATAAACGAAAAATTTTGATGTGTCATCCTGCCTGACAGATGACACAACTCGTCAAAATGTAGGGAACAGCAGATTTTTTTTCGCGATTTCAGGTTTGTTCTCACTGTAAAAGTTATCATAATTTATGAGTACAAGGACGGCCATGAATTCAATTTCACCCTGTATTGTTGTGTATATCAACAGTGGAAAACATAGTAGACAAATACCCACTACTTAGTAGCTAACCTAGTATGTCAGTAAGTATTAAAACTCATGCCTTGTACATCTTTTAAACCCTGACCACTATGTTCACAGAAATCCCACGCCTGACTCCTCTCTTGGTACAATCTGGCCGGAATACAACAACACTACGAAAGCCTACGTAGATATAGGGGACACCCTAGCTCGTAAATCAGCACCTGAAGCCGAAGTTCTGGATTTCTGGAGAAGCATCTTCGAATATGCTGAACCGGAATTTTAAGAAAATCACTTTTGTTCTTTTGGTTTCAATATTATTTAATATACAAAGGCCTTTCAATAGCTTCCATCATAAACCACAAGAACTATCATAATAATAAAATTATTATTCCTCTATTTTGTCTGAATTGTTTTTTTCTATGAACTTGCATCTTGTGTTTATTCTAAGCAGGTTAGATTAACAGTTTCGCGGGTGGTTGACGTCTATAGATAGATGTCGCAATAAAACTTCTATCGTGTCTCGTTTACCGTCCGCGTACTGAGGGAACTTCTAATCTTGACTCACTAATAATCCTTTAAAAACCCCTAATAAAACCTGTTGTTTTGTATGAAGAGCTTTGGTAAGTATAAATGATAAGTCTATGAAAGGACAACAAATATTCTGATTAATAATATGGCTAGAAATAAACGTAAGTACTGCGCCGACCTAGCTAAATATGAATAAGGGCGAGGTTTACAGGGAACATCTATCTATACAACGTGTCGTTTTGCATCCTCGTCAAATTTCAGGGTGTGATACGGAACATCAAACCGAACAACTTTCTCCATGGGACCAATATCGTAATCGCGAAAAAAAATTCAACTGTCCCATAGAAAACTTCAATACCTACTCGACGCAAATGTTTGGGACAACTGATTATTTTTTCGTGATTACGATGTTGGAAAAAATTGTTCAGTTAGATTGTCTATACTACATCCTTAAATTTGACGAGGATGCAAAACGACATGCTGTATATCTGTGTGACAAGCATCCAAATCCGTTCAGCCGAATGTGTGATTGAGTGAAAGATATTAATATAAACAAACTTTCCCAATTATAACATTTTAGTAGAGATAAAGATTTATTTCACACTCGTTCACATACATATCAGGGGCGCTTATTGTTGGTACACTAAAGGTGCTCCCTGACCAGGAGCATTCGCGTGTAATGTGACATTGCAGATTCGACATTGAGCATAACATTACAATACTACCTTCCTGACTGACGAGCATTCGCGTGTAATGTAACACTTAATTACAAGTGGAGCGCATTGATGTTTCAAGTTGTATCAAGGTATTACACATTTTATCATTACAAGGTACGCATTGTATTGCTCGGTTTTCCTCCTTCACTGATGTACTCGTAATACTCGTTTTGTATCATTATAAGGTGCGCGCTGTAATGCCCGATTTTCTTCCCTCACTGATGTAATGCTTGAGTCTGTAACGTTACATTACACGCAAATGCTCCTGGAGAGGGAGCACCTTTACAGAATCTCCCCCGTCGAGCTAAAAGTTAATCATGTTCTTATTTTGATCTCATAGTAAAACATAAGTACTTCAAACTACTTAGCCTTTTCCAAACTATGTTGGGTTCGGCGTCCAGTCGAACCGGATGCAGCTGAATACCAGCATTTTATATGGAGCGACTGCCTATCTAACCTCCATAACCCAGTTCCCAGGGGTTTCGGGCTTTTGACGACCCCTACGAGTGTCAAAGATCTACGAATGATAGCCAGGACCAACGGCTTAAAGTGTTTTCCGGAGAGGTCTCAATATGTAATGGATGGTCTCCCATCCACGAACCGACCGCGGCTAGCTTAGATCACGATCATTCCGGTCACACGACCATTTGCGGCTGTTATCATCTACGAGCCTAAAACATAGCACTTAGGGTGCTTTAAAACAATCTCCACTCTCTCAGCCACTCACACTCACTCCATTGGTTAATGTAGCAAAACCTAAATGTATTTACACTAGGATTATAACGGAACCTCGCTACCGCATCCGCAAATGAGGAACGTCCACAAGATATCGTACCTGCGCAACACAATCCACCACCGCAAGTTTTTAGCGGAAGTCTAATAAAGGAAAGTTGGGGAAAATATGCGTCACATCCACGCAAGACGGCATCCCTCAGCATAATGCTGAGACTCTATGCAACACAGAGCCACAGCGCTGGTTTTCGGCTACAGCCGGCGTTGACGTGATGACGTCAACCAGTGTAGCATAAAATGAGATACAAAATCATCATCATCTTCCTGCCCTTGTCTCATGTTACTTGGGGTCGGCGCAACACCTATTATTTATTCTGTGGCAATACGTTTTCTCGTAAACGTGTCGTCAACGTCGCGCTATCATTCACTCCCTTCTCTTTCAAAACCAGTGGGGTTAAAATCAAAATTCAACCAAAATATAAACCAAAATATACAAAAAACTGCCACTTTAAATTAAAAACTGGAAATTAATTCAAAATCTAGGTCAAATATGCCTTTAAATGCACCATGTGTAGCTTCTGCAAATTATCGTTTCTGGTCATGGTCCTTTGCAAATTGTTTTCCATGGGTGTCACTTTCATGATTTTCGAGGTTGCTGATAGCGAAAATGGAGTCAAAATTAAAATTAAAGATGACGTCACCGAAAATTTGCATTTTTTCGTCATGGGTGTCGTTTCCATGGTTTTCAAGGACGCTGACAACGATAATGGGGTCAAAATCAAAATTCAAGATGGCGCCTACGTAATTTTCACTAGACGGAACGACTATAATGGTCGTTCCTTCTGGTGGTCCTGCTCCACAACCTCAACTAATTAATTAACATTTGAAGATACTGTTGGAGCTGCTGAAGATTGTAAAACTATCATTGCATTGTTGTATTCATGTTACATACTAAGACTAAGTAAACTAACAGTGGACACAAGGGTGAAAAATAATTGTCTATTATACCAAAAATTAAATCCTGTCTCCTAAACTAGGGATGGCCTGTATCTTAGGAAACAGACTCAATCTCCTTTGTATTATATAATTGCATAGCACATGTGTGAGTACTATGTACATACTCTAAAACTCTAAAGCTACCATTTACTGGGTACGTCTTTATTTGACTTGAATGCGTCCTGGCGGCTGAGAGTATGTCCTGCTCACTCTAATGCCTCGCTGATGGTGGCGCGTGTTGGAACATTTAGCTAATCCATGCGTCAGGTTCGTGAATGGGCGCTGTCAGTGAAGGCTGGTCATATCTTAGCGGCCACGGCTTATTTTAATTTAATTTAAATATTTGTATTGTTTTTTTTTTAGGACGCTTTTAACGTTCTGCATCGTTCTCACATGTATAATTTCAACATGAATGATGTAACCATTATTTTGTAACCATATCTTGATTTAAAAGAGTGTCCGTGGAGTTTCTTGCCCGTTCTTCTCCAGAGGTACCTACTACGCTTTGAAATGGGCGACTAGCTTCATCTTTCTGACTGACCGACCCCTTGACAATTGAAAAGTGCCTGTAATTGGTTTATTTGAAATAATGCTTTCAGTTTGAGGTCTACCCATAGTCGCGTGCCAAAGCCGTTGGGTTCTAAAACAGCTGGCATCAGCACACAACAGTGACAACGGCACGACGATGATGTCATTAATGCCGGCGTGCCTTGCTGTCTGGTCTGCGCTCTTACTGCAGGATGAAGAATTTGTATTTTTTACACAAATATTATAAATATAGTTTACTATTTTATTCACTCATGTTGCGTTTGTCCTACCAGTTTCTGATTCAAATAAAGAACCTTAGTCATAACAAATCACGCGGCCATTTAGCCATGTCATCATCTAACAGATAGCATACTAATTTTATATCGTGATTGATTGAATGACACTCATGATTTCGTAAAAAAACTAGTAATCATAACCTAATTTATAATAACAGATTTAAGATTATCTTCATAGAATGCAGATCATTGTTTATTGATGATATCGCGTCTAGTCATTATCTACAATACTTGGTATAAATAGAGTTGTATTACAATTAGTAAATACATAAGTGTAAACTTGAACACTGCGCCCGCGCCATCGCCATTATATGGTCCATTAGTAAACAACGCTATTTTATACCTTCGAGTGCATAACACACGGTAAGATTATTTTTTAATGCCAAATTATAGAACCATTTCATTGTTTAAATTACAAATACCAACAATGTCCAAATAATTCACCTGAATTGTGTTATTTTTTATGGAGTTTCAAAGCGTTTTTAGGATTCCGAAGTCAACAAGGAATCCGTATAGTTTGCCATGTCCTTATAGTTTGTCATACCCATGTCCGTCCGTCTGTCTGTCCGCAGCTTAGCTCAGAGACTCTTAGTACTAGAAAGGTATAATTTGGCATGGATTATTCATCACGCCGATAAAGTGATAAAATAAAATCATGAAAAAAAAAATTTTTAAGGTACCTTCTGTACAAGTGGGAATTTTGTTTTCTCGTCCACCCCATGGTGTGAGGTGTTGTTGGATGGGTCATTCAAAAATATTGTGGGATTGTTACAACAATTTTTCGATTTAGGTAAATTGAAGTGCAAATTTTTGCCAGAGTCAAATGTCCCCCCCGCCAGCTAAACAGTTAGTTTTGGATGAGTGAAAAAATTCACGGTACATTTATATATAACGAAGTTAAAAGGAAAACTATCACAGCTAAGTAGGCTTTTCAAATTTACGAGTAATAGTCAACCAACTTACATTTACAGTTGGAATGTATGGGAGACCATGTTTTTCAACTACAGTGTTAAGTTTGTTCTTGGGATAAATTCATCCCAACTACGGAACCCATCATTGTGCGTGGTCCGACACGCACTTGGCCGGTTTTTATTATTATTTAATATTTTTTCAATCCCATTTTTTTTTTTTAATCTTTACACTGTATACGATCAGTGTACAGTTAAGTCTTTGTTTTGTTTTGTCAGGACAAAAAAAGAGAACTTCATAATATGATCGCTATTGGCTGTTATTTAATCTATGGGTGGACGTTCATAAATAAATACTGACTACTCATGTTTCATCAGTCGGTTGTACTTGTGATCTTATATAATTAAATCAATAAACAATTTACAAGTCATCGCTTGTATCTGCACAAACTTATTAATAGGACAGTCAGCAAGGTGAGTCTGCAGTGCAGTGGTCAGATCCTATTTGTCAAGTGCACGTCGCGTAGTAAAGCCTACCGTATTCCGAACACCTGCACCAATTTGCAGCAAGTATTTTTAATGAGCTTATTTTCACAGTTTTCAGTGACAATGGTAGTAGTCAAAGTTAAACAAGGATGGCTGTCTGGAGCACTAGTGGAGACCATCACGGGTGACAGCAAGTACTACAGCTTCAAAGGCATTCCCTACGCTCAACCGCCGGTGGGCAAACTGAGATTTAAGGTAAGATTTGTTTTAAATCAGTACAATTGAGTACTGATGCAAGTTCCAATGAACAAAACTTGCGAGCACCATTAGTGTATCCATGCATGAGTCAATCCAATACAAAAACGAATTATTTCATTTCAAGGTTGTCTGTAAAAGTTCGCTTTTAGCGATAAGACCGCCCATTGCATCACCCTATGTAACATTCATACCTGTAATTTAAATGGTGTTCATAATAAAGATTATTCTATTCTATTCTATTCTATTCTATTCCATTCCAACTCATCTATGTGGAAGACAAATCAATTAAAATTCAACAGAATTTGTAATTTTCCTTTTTTGATAAATGACAAATGATTTTATTTATATAAGCCCGTGTGTACGGTTAGCAACAGAAGTCAGTTAACCGTGCTACTTTTTGACATAAACTAAATTAATACAAAATGATATGATAACCAGCTTTTTAGCATTTCATTTATTAGATAAGAGTTAATTTTCTTTAAAATTTACATCTGTTCCGATTTTAATGAAGTATTTTTCTCAATAATTAAGATTTAGAAAACTCACCTGTTAATCAACTTTTGTTGCTGACTGTACAAACGCTTTTACACGTCAATCATATTTTCAAAACTAGATGAGGTCGGCGTTTCCTATCAGATTATGTGCTCTGAGAAGAAACACCTAAACAAACATAAGTCAAAGGTCTTGGTCAGATCATGTGAGGACCACGCAGATTAGTGTCTGAAATGGTCTCTTGCGGAAAGAATCACACAGACTTGAGTGGACCTGTCCAGTCAGTGCACTTATTCGTCAGTAATCGTGTAGCCTAACTCAGTATTCAAGGAGTTCAACGACTCGACGAACAATACGACGACATTTGTGTGGCCCACAGAAGGTACTCTAACTGCCAGAACAATCTACAAAAAAAAAATCCCACTCAGTCCTCACATTCACAATAAATAAAATAATGTAATATTTTACAAAGGAAAAAAAAATAGTTGGCAAAAAAATCAACATTAATTGTGTTTTAACTGGAACAGCTCAATCGCAAGCCTTTTAACAGTTTAAAAGGCTTTCTGACATGGTTTCCGCTTTATAAATGATTAGAATTTGTTATGGCTTATATGAAGATTATTATAAAAGCGTATACTTGGCGTAAATGAGCCACCTATGTTCTTGAACCTGGTTGTAGGGAAAACAAAGTGTTTGTTTGCTCCTAGTATTTATTGTATGGATATCACTATATTTTTTAAGGGCTGATTGTTCAATAGTCAGATAATTTTTATCAGAGGAATAAATATGGCGGTTTGACAGCTTTTGTATGGAAAATATGTCAAACTGTTACATTTATTCTTCAGGTAAAAGTTATCAACCTATTGAACAATCAGCCCTTAATCGATTAGTATTTTTATGTGGATACAATTTTTTTTCATAAATATACTGAAAAGGCACAGTCATCAATCAGTGTCTGGGACTTTTTTGTAAAACAAAAATTGTTCGAATATCGGCGGCATTACTACCCAATATCATCACTCTCCTGCCCTTATCCCAATCTATTTGGGGTCGGCGCAACATGTCCTTTTTTTCCATACTTCTCTATTATTCGTCATTACGGTAGTCACCCCCTTTCTAGCCATATCATCTTTCAAACAGTCCATCCATCGTTTCTTTGGTCTTCCCCTACTCTTATAAATTAAATTAAATTAAACTTTATTTCAGACTAGGTCCATATTAAATATGTTAGTACATTGGTGTTAGTAACAATAATGCTTATACATAGGTTAGTATTGTTAGTTTTGTACAGTAATATTATGTCAGACCTAGGACTGTCCCCACCCAGTGTCCCTGAAAGGGACAGTCCGCTCTGGCAGCAATCATTTTTAGAATGCTGTTGTTACTACTATGCAGGCGCTGTAGTAAGGAGGCCGCTTTTTTTCGCATAATGGCATGGAATCCATCTGTGCGAGCCTCTGCGAACATTCCCGAAGCACTACACCGCCGCGGCAGTCCCAACAGCATCCTAAAAGCATTATTAAATTGAACACGCAGGACGATGTAGGCTCGGCGCGTGTATGACACCCACAGGCCACTCGTGTAAAACGATTGACAGAACGCCTTAAAAAGAGTAACTTTGACGTCTGTAGTACAACGAGCGAACCTGCGGGCAAGCATATTGCTCCTCACAGACAACGCCCTGCGCTCCCTCTCTATATCTAGGTCGTCCCTTAGGTCGCCCGTGACAATGTGGCCAAGGTACCTAAAACTATTGACAACCCTTAATGCTACACCATTGAGACTTATGGGCGGAACACTGCGCGGCTGCTGCCTAGGTGCTTTAAATACAAGAAGCTCACTCTTCTTCGAGTTGTATATCAAACCATGCTCCTCCGCATAGGTCTCGCAGGTAGATAGCAACTTCTTCAACCCACCTATCGATGGACTGAGAAGTACCATGTCGTCTGCATAGCTTATATTGTTGACACAGATTCCGTCAATGTGGCAGTCAACATTGTGTACCGCTCAGTCGCCCGATAAGCAGGTTGACATAAAGGTTAAATAGCAGAGGCGAGCTCAATCCCCCCTGTCTGACTCCGCATTCCAGCCTGTACTCGTCCGAAAGTGCACCTACCCACCTCACCCTGTTTTTTTGGTTAGAGTACCAATATTTGAGAAGGGAGGTGTACTCCGCCGACACACCCGCGTCCCTCAACTTGCCCCACAGCAAGTCATATGCAACCAGATCAAATGCTTTTGACAAATCGAGGAAACACGCGTATACCGGCGTCCTCCTCGCTGTGTAATACTTGACAGTTCGCTTCAGACTTAGAATAGCACTCTCTGTTGAGACTCCTGCTTTGAAACCGAACTGGGCATAGTGCAACTCAACCTGTGCAGTGAGGCGACTATTCAGCAGACTGTCAAGTACCTTGGCTACTGTAGTAGCGAGTGAGATGGGCCGGTAGTTACTGATATAGCCATCGACATTCATACTCAAAACTTTCCTCACAACATTTTCCTCACTCCTCCGCATCACATGCCCATACCATGACAACCGATTTCCGCACAACTTTTCAGTCACCGGTGCCACTTTCAGACTTCCTCTTATGTACTCATTTCTTATTCTATCCATTCGTGTAACACCACACATCCCTCTTAGCATACTCATCTCAGCTGCATGCAATTGCTTTTCATTCATCCTTTTTGCGGCACAACATTCTGATCCATACAAGACAGCAGATCTAACCATTGTTTTATATATCTTCCCCTTACGTTTAAGGGGAATGCGGGAGTCGCAGATTGTTCCCGTGACCTGCCGCCATTTCATCCATCCAGTGTTAATCCTATGCTTAACCGTCCGATCTACTTCGCCATCGCTTTGCACGAGTGAACCGAGATACCGAAAGTCGGATCAGACTGGGAGAAGCGCGCCATCAAGCGCTATGGCTCCAGAACTCCGCCGCGCCGAAATCGCAGAACATAATATATAATCAATTTTGGTTCTGCTGATTTTCAAGCCAACATTCTCCAGTTTCTGTTGCCATTTCTCCAATCTGCTCCGAATCTCAGGTACATCTTCACCGACAAGAACTATATCATCGGCAAACAGCATGCACCAAGGTGCCTTACTACCCAATAAACGGGACCATATTCAAATGCACAAAGTACAATAGTGATTAAAATCATCTTATTTTCAATAGACATGGCAATTCAAACATCAATATGTTTTCAGGCTCCACAACCACCTCTTCCATGGGAAGGAATACGGAAAGCTACAGAACATGGTCCTAAATGCCCACAGAAGTGCTTATTCACCGATGCTTTTATACCAGGAAACGAAGATTGCTTGTTTCTAAACGTATACAGCCCAGATATAAAGCCCGCATCGCCATTACCAGTTATGGTCTTCATCCACGGAGGTGGTTTTAAATGTGGTGATGGCAACGATGAGGAGTACGGACCAGATTTTCTTGTCTCCCATGGCGTATTACTTGTGACTTTGAACTACAGGTTAGAAGCACTCGGTTTCTTGTGCCTAGACACTGAAGAAGTTCCTGGGAACGCTGGATTAAAAGACCAAGTTGCTGCTTTGCGATGGGTGCGGGATAATATTGGGAGCTTTGGCGGAGATCCCAACAATGTCACAGTTTTTGGTGAAAGCGCTGGCGGTGCATCGACTTGTCTACATATTATCTCACCTATGTCGAAGGGTCTTTTCCAGAAAGCTGCTCCAATGAGTGGTGCCCCCTTTTGCGATTGGTGTGTGCCATTTGTACCTCAAAAACGAGCATTCGTGCTTGGTAAAGATCTTGGATTCGAAACCAATGACCCTCATGAGCTTCTAGATTTCTTACAAAGCATTCCAGTGGAAAAATTAATTGATACAAATCCAGTTGTATTATCTTTTGAAGAATTTAACAACCATTTAATAAAGTTGTACCACTTCACTCCAGTTATAGAAAAAGATTTTGGCAAGGAACATTTTTTGACAGAAGATCCATTGGAGGCATTGAAGAATAAAAGAATAAACGATGTCGATATCCTTATTGGACACACTAGTGAAGAAGCTACATATCTTATCCCTATATTTGAAAAATCACTTCTGCAACATACCAACCGTTATCCCGAAGTGTTGGTACCAAGAAAGATTCTAAACAAATGCACTCCGGAGACAATTTTAGAGGTATCCAAGAGAGTACACGAATTTTATTTCAATGGGAAACCTCTCAAAGTAGATCTAATGAAAGAATTTGTAACTTTCCTTAGTCATTCGTGTTTTGTCTACGACGTTAACAGATTCGTTTCACATTTGCCGAAGATTAGCAACGCTCGAAGATATATGTATAAGTTGTCTTGTTTCTCTGGTAGAAACGTTTGCGGGAGTCGTGGACTGAAGTACGGGATTCGAGGAGCTTCCCATTTGGATGACTTGATGTATTTATTTAACGCAAACAAACATAATTTGAAGCTTGAGAAAAATACTAAAGAGTATGAACTGATTAATTTAGTGTGTACTGTATTTACCAACTTCGCTAAATATGGGTGAGTCATTGATTTCTAAAATACTTTTATTGCAGCATTATAAAGCCAGATATGGTCAATTACACGAGATCACCAGATGATTCTCACTACTGGCTATATGTGTATTTTCATTCTTCGCAGCACTGTTTTCAGCAGCGAAAAAGGTTGCCTAATGTCAAGTTGTTTTTACTTAAAATTCTCTTTGTTTGTCCCTACATCGTCTAGATTGAAGTTTACCTCTGTACATTCGTGTGGTTAAAATACAAAATAATTAATTAATTAATGTCTATGTTCACAGAAATCCCACGCCTGACTCCTCTCTTGGTACAACCTGGCCGGAATACAACAACTCCACCAAAGCTTACGTGGATATAGGAGACACCCTAACTTCGAAAACAGCACCTGACGCTGAAGCTCTGGCGTTCTGGAAAAGCATCTTTGAATACGCTGGACTGGAATTTTAAGACATTCTGTAGCTTGTTATTGTATTTAATTTAGTGATCCGTCTCGCTAAAACTCAAAAACGGCTTGACCGGGTTGATACTTTTTTTTTTTGTTTTGTTTGCTCTAATACACGGATGGTTTTAAAGAAAAAAAAAGAAATTGAAATCTTGACAGGACAACGTCTGGCGGGTCAGGTAAATTACAATATACAAATTATTATGCTTGACGATAGCTTTATCTTCAAATCAGAAGTCACAAAAATTGATACGACAATTTTATTATAACTGGTATACGGACTCAAGAATTATAATGGGTGTTTTATTTTTTCTTATTACCATGTTAGCAATAACGTATGCACACATTTGAGTTAACATTTTTATAATTATTTAACTGATTTTTATTGTGAAAATAAAAATTATTATTTTGAGAGCATTTCTTACTTATTTATTACCTATGTCGTAGTGATGGTCCTTGGGGAAGGTCTGTGTCCAGCACTTTTAGTCTTTCGGCTAAAATGATGACAACGATGATGATTTTACCCTAGATATCAGCTTTAATATAAATAAAATAACCATAATATGTTGAAGATGACACAGACCGAATGATGAAAAAAAGGAGTTTAATAATATGTTTGGTAAAAGATATTTAATAAGTTTTGTATGGATGCAGCAAGGAAGACGGTGTTAAGCGTATAAGTATGTAGAATGGGAAGCTGAGGGACCAGGTGTCATACCAGTAGATATATAAAGATAGATAGTATTCTATTCCAGGGTGACTGGATACTGAACTTCAAGAGAAAAGACAAAAAGAGAGCTAAAGATCTGAGGAAAATTACTAAATTAAATGATGCTACCTTCCACACAATAAAACTGAAATGGAGATGGCCTGGTCATATGCTTTGCAATAAGAGCAATAAGTGGTCTAAAGCAGTAACGGAATGTCAAATTAGAGATGGTTCAGAAAGAAGTAGAGCAAGACAACGTAAACTCTGGGACGACGACATAGTTCAGACAGCTGGTGACGTTTGGGCTAGAGACATACAAGACCGTGACAAATGGAGGATGTTTCTGTTTTATTTATTTTATACTAGCTTCCACCCGCGACTTCGCCCGCGTGGTGTGTCGATAAAAAGTAGATTATGTTCTTTTCCAGGTCATGATCTACCCGTGTGCTAAATTTCATACATATCCGTTCAGCCGTTAGACCGTGAAGAAGTAACAAACATACAAACACACACACACAATCAAACACAAACACACTAACTCACACACATAACAAACTTTCGTCTTTATATTAGTGTGACTGTGTAATTGTAATTAGTTTTAGTATATCAGTCAATAAAGGCTTTGGAGGGACAGGCGTGTAAATAGCCGTGTATCCTATGCGGGTTGAGGAGGAGGAAAAATTAACGTCTGGATTGCACGCTAATTCAAATTGCTTATTTTGTCCGAAACTTTCAAGATGATTGGTGGCGGTCAGATGGCGTCTGTAGTTAACCCCAGCAAGTAATGCAAAGCGGTACCTGTGATCCTTGTTGAGTCCTGATGTGTGAGTTCTTCTGAGCAGGTGGCCACCTTGCTTTCTCGTACACTGGTCACTTGAAAGTCTTTAATATTGCATAATTAATCGGACGCGGGTTATTATTGTAATTTTGAACCATAGAACGGTAAATCCCTAAGGATTACGGGTTAACATATAAAAGTTTATGGTTTGAGCGGGTGCGATGAATTAAGATTGAAAACGTGGTTTCGCGGTGAGACGAAAATGCGTTCGAACGGCGCCGGTGCATTTTGACATCTGACAGCCGTCATTAGCTGTCACTCGCCGGTGAATCCTCAAAGCTCGCGACACACATGTCCCCGGCAGCAATACATGCCTAAGGCAGACTATAGACACCTTAACACCGCCCACAATCAAAAAGATGTAAGGGGCAATAACTTGCCACACCAGGCTTTATTATTATTATTAATATTCTGTTCAATAATATTCTACGAAGAGAAGAGAGAGAGAGGATAACATTAGTGTAGGAAATTGGGAATTGTTGTTGTTGTTTATTTTTTGCATGTAATGAGGAGAGACGAAACGCATGTGACTAAAAGAGTGATGAATATACATGTTGATGGATGGAGAGGCAGAGGAAGGCCAAAGAAAAGATGGATGGATTGTGTGAGGAATGATATGAAAGAGAAGGGAGTGAATGATAGCGTGACGGTTGACAGGGGAGAATGGAAGAAGAAAACGTGTTGCGCCGACCCCAAGTAATATGGGATAAGGGCAGGAAGATGATGATGTTGTTGTTTATTTTTTGTTAAGAATTTGTTTACATAAAAAAGCAAAGCTACAGCACATACATTACACTTACTTATTTTCATTTGGAAATAAAGCTTACGAGTATATTGAACTATATGAAAGCATGCAAGAAAATTATCTACCTAACCTGTTCTGAACCACGTTGGGGTGGCAGCTAGTATGCTACATAGGGCGACAGCCTCTGACCTTCACAATCCAGTTACTGGATAACACGATAATCTAGGGCAAGACTGCTTGTCAGACGTTCTGGCTTCTGATGACCCCTAACGACATTTAAAGATCCACCCACGAATGGTAGCTGATAAGAACGGCTTAACGTGCTTTCTAAGGCACGGAGGGGATAGCATGCGAGAATGTGATACAGAAATTAAAAAAATAAGATTACCAAAACCTGATAAGTTCAGTGACCGTGTGGGTTTCCAAACTGTGTCAGCAAAAAAACCCTTACCTTGGTTCATGCTGTTTACAAGTGCTATTCTATCTGGTGAAGAACCCCACGAGATGCAGCGCAGATTGGGAAATTGGCAAAGAAATGAAGAGAAATTTAGCATATCCATAACTTTCATGAACATGATCTCATTTTTTTAACTGACTTCAAAAAGGAGGAGGTTCTCAATTCGTCGGAATCTTCGATGATGGCTGGACCGATTTGGATTTTTTTTTTTTTGTTTTATTCGAGAGGGTATAGATCACAGTTGGTCCCATATAAAATTGATTAACTTTGCTTCGGCAGTTTTGTAGTTAGCTTCAATAATACGTATTTTTCCCCCACTTTTATATGGATGATGTTCTAGTTTGTTTTGCAGATAATGGTACCTATACTAGAATTTGTGTGGGGTAGGTACATAACTAAAAAGTGAAAAATAAAACTTTTTTACAAAAAAATACAACCGACTTCCAAAAACAACACTACAAAGTGAAAAATAACTTTAATTTCGGAAGTCGGTGGCAAAAAACGAAAATACATTTAACTAGACACCGACTTCCGAAATTAAAGTTATTTTTCACTTTGTAGTGTTGTTTTTGGAAGTCGGTTGTATTTTTTTGTAAAAAAAGTTTTTAAAGTCAGTCTACTGTAACTTTCGGTACTTCGATTCCTTTCTGCAAAGCGATTATGAAATAATTAACAAAGTTAACACAGGGTTTTAAAGTGGAAGATCATGGGTGCTAATTCCGACTCCTGCCAGAAAATCTGAAAGACCATAATAAGACCTAGTATGAATTAAACAGAGATGAATGAAAGGCAACTCATGCAACTGAAAAGAGAATTGTAAGGGATGTGTGATGTAAGAAGAATAGATAACATGAGAATGTTAGAGGATTTTTGACAGTAGCGCTGGGTGCCAGAAAATCCGAGGAACTAGGAGTCTTTGATAAGGCAAGTATGGGGAAAATGTAATGCCTACTACAAGGAAAGTAGAACAAAAAAAAAACCGGTCAAGAGTGAGTCGGACTCGCGCACCGAGGATTCCGTTCCGATTTCTGATAAGTATTATAAACAAAAAATAAATAAATTTGATGATTTTTTTTTTTAAGGGTCATCAACGCCGCTGGTAGTATAAAAGTCATCGTGAGTATTATATCAATATCGATAATGTACACATCACTATTATTGATTCTTTTGATATGTACAGTTTTTCGCACGTATTTATTTCTGGTTTCCCAATTGTCACGTCAGTTGCTGTAAATAGGACCCCTCGCGACCTTCAAAGGTCGTCGGTCTACCATGTAACGGGCCCACCGAACAATTAATTGGTCCACGAAGGGGCCCATATAGAATTAGCTTGGTCCACGTTTTGATCGTCTGTATAGGTACTAGTAATGTTTGCCAAACATTAAGTTTCTTTCAAGTAAACACAAGTGTTAATTAGAGACATCATTTTATTTTTCCTGTAATCTTTATACAGGGTGTCCACTAAATAGCACGACATACTGCAGGAGGTGATAGCTTGGGTCAATACCTACCAAAACAACACAATGTATGTTCAGCAAAATCTTACGGATTTACTGTTTTACAAAATTTAAAAAGTTAAGTGATAAGAAAATTGTTCAGTGAAAATTTAAACAAAAAGTACTATTTCTTGAAAACATTCTTGTTTTTGATAGAAAAAAGACTTATCAATGAGTAAAGTAACTATTCACAAATAATTTGATGTAAAAAAATACTAGAAAAGGAATTTTTCATTACGAGATGCTTAAAAATCTGTTTCATGGTAGAGATTTTTCAATATTTCGGAAAATTTTGTAAAACTGTAAATCCGTAAGATTTTGCTGAACATATATTGTGTTGTTTTGATAGGTATTGACCCAAGCTATCACCTCCTGCAGTATGTCGTGCTATTTACTGGACACCCTGTATAAACCTCAATCACATAGAATAATTTCAGATTTTTTCTGTGCAAACTTCGGAAATAAGGGGGGGAGCGGTATTTTTTTTACAGTTTTCATCAAAAGTCGAAAACTATGCGGCCTAAAAAAAAATGTTTGAGAATATGCAAACAGCGCTCTTTCATACTCGTATGATACCCCACATGCCCTAAGTAGCCCCACTTCGAATTTTTAAGACCCCCTTTCAGTCCCTGTTGCAAAAAAAAAAAACGGACGGAGCCTAGACTTCATCAAACGAGTTCACTTGAGCTTGAAGTTGATATTCAGAGAGCATCGGACAAGTCTGTGATCAGTTGATCACATCATCGTCATTCATCGGTTTGTAGGTAATCCACACAAACTCGTGTAAATTGCACTAGGTACTATGCTATGCGACATCATCAAATGGCGTGAATAAAGTCCTAAAGCAAGCATAAGCATAGTCAGCCTCTATTTTCCCCTCTGCTGGAACACAGGCCTCCTCTCTATAAGAGGGAGTAGGCCATAATCCACCACGCGCGCGCGGGCCCAGTACGGATTGGCGGAAAATTTGTATGTATATGTATACAAAATCTCACAAATAGAAAGAAAGAAAGAAAGAAAATACGTTTATTTGCGGTAAACATGACGCAAAGGACAACAAAATAAAATAAACAATGTAAAAAGCAAGTTTTGGGGAAAATATGCGTCACATCTACGCAAAACGGCTACCGCTCAGCATAATGCCGCGACCCCATGCGAAACGGAGCCCCAGCGCTGGTTTAAATCGACCCAATAATCACGGGGAATCTATAATAAAAAAAACTCACCGAATGTAATATTATGATAACCACAGAACAGATAACAGATGACCTCTTTTATCTGTTCTGTGATGATAACCTCCTCCTTTTTCTTCAAGTCGATAAAGACACACCTCTCATGATGATTACTACAGTTTTCCTCAGTAAAATGCAGATAATTGTATATTGATAGCGTCTGTCGCGTCTGACCGTTATCTTACATAACTATGCTTTATAAACAGTTGTTTCGCGATTTGGTTAATAAGTGAACTTGTTACGCACAAGCGCCAGTAGCCGGTCCACCACGGAACGAGTACGGCGTCTCACATTCACTGCTTGTAAGCGCGTTCTTATAACTTCGAGTACTTAGGACACGGTAAGAATATTGCTTTCATTTACCATTAAATTACATTACAATAACGTGTAAATTAACATTAGATGTGAAAAAAAACCACCAACCTGTAATTGCATCAAGTCAGCTTATCATAAACCCATATACTACTCTGAAAAATAAAGTCTCTTATAATAACTGACCAACTAGGTATAACATTTTACTATTGTAGTCCTACAAAGTAGCTAACGTACATTACGAACAAAATAACATTACATTAGATAAGATAAGATTAACAGGAGCAAGCAAGTGATGTTTGAAATCAAAATAAAAATAGATCATTACGTTTTTTTGGACTATAGTTATGTCACGCAAATATTACTATAAAAATGTTTTTAAATGTCAGGCCGAGTCAAATTAAAAAAAAAATGTATTAATAATATAGAATATGAAAATAATAAATTTAAAAAAAAATATCATAATCTCTCATAGAAAACGCACATCTAACATACACCCATAGATCTAATGTGATCCCTAGACGGTCAAAATTGCTTGACAAGCACGTGACTTTTTTGTGCTTGACAAGCAAACTACGTTCTTGATAATGCTTGATGAAAAATTTTAATTTTGCAATGCCTGTCAAGCATGATTGGTCATTATAAAAAAATAAAATAAATAAATAACCAATCAACAATATCTTTCCATGTCTTAGCGACATCTGGTGGTAGAGTCATCCCATGATAATTTGTGTAACCAAAGTTTTTGCATTATTACTTTCATTGGAATAATACAAGGAGCTAATAGACCTTGGTTCGAATATTTAAGATGTAACTGACAGAACTTCACGCTTTGTTACATTAAACGCTAAGCGAAAACGAAGTAATAGCGCGGGCAGGCAATGCGATGCGACGGGGTGGGTCGGGGGAACAAGAAATTACACGCGGACGAAGCCGCGGGCAGCAGCTAGTAAATAATAATACAAATTTTGGTCTTAGATGCATGCTTGTCAAGCAAAACATTCGGTGTGCTACGGAAACTAAAATTAAAATGAGTGCGGATACTTGACGTTGCGTCAAGCTTCGTGAAGCGTGCTTGTGAAGCACGTTGACCATCTAGGGACCGCATTACAGTACATGGAAATGCGCTCTAAAAGCCGACAAGTGTCACTCGGTTTATACTACTGTGCTAAGGGTTCTGTATCCTTTCATCAAACAAGATTTATACCACATAATATAGTAGAATGTGCTCCCAAAGAAACTTTATACAAGAGAACATTTTTATTTTATTAATGTTTTTACAGTGTTCACATTGTACAATGGTAGAAGTCAAAGTGCAACAAGGATGGCTGTCTGGAGAACTAGTGGAGACCGTCACAGGCGATGGCAAGTACTACAGCTTCAAAGGCATCCCCTACGCTCAGCCACCGGTGGGCAAACTGAGATTCAAGGTGAGCTGCAACTTTTGTTTTAAAACCAGAAAGTATCCAGTGAACTTCAATGAACGAAATCGGCGAGCACCATTGTATGTACATCTTTGCATTTATTAGTGCATGATTACTTGATTAGTGACTAAACGCAAGACTATCCATTATAAAAATGAAGATGTAATTTTATAAGTGAAATTAGTAAAGGAAACCCAATTCAGTTCTTTAGATTTTCAAAAAGGAGGTTCTGTATTCGACCCGTACGTATGTACGTATGTATTTATGATTGCATTTCCTCGATTTTCTCAAAAATTATTGAACTAATTTTGATGATTCTTTCACTAACGTCATCTATATACTTTCAGAAAGGTTTTAGTATACAAGGTGTTTGGTGCATCGTTGGCCAAATGCAAATGGCGGATAGGAGGAGTCATGTGCCCTGAGGCCCCGAAAAAAATTCTTAGCCCACGGGATTTTTATGTCAATTATTTATTATTATTTTTAATAGATCCCAAAAGTCAGCCCTCTTCAGGTGATACAATATACTAATTTATAAAGCCAAAACCCCCAGGGGAAGGGGGGGGGGGGATTAGTTGTGAACACCATCGGTTCACAACTACTTAGGATGATTTTTTTTCCATCGGGTGATGTTTTTTTACGTTTATATATATAATATATAAGCGTATATACCTATTTTTCCTTGTGCACACATGGGGTGCAGAAGGCCTTCAAGGAGTTAAACTGGAATTTTATGAAAAGTTATAAGTACCTACTCGTATACCCTCCAATTTTTTTTTATTGTGATGTTTAATGTTGTACGGTTCTATTGTGATGTGTAATGTTGTACGGTTCTATCAAAATCAAAATGACTTGCAAGTAACATTATACTTTTATTTATAAAGACTCACAAAGGTTTTTCAAGAAGTAAAAATTAAGTTAAAGGTCAACTTTGAATTGCAATTAAAAAAAAAACACTAAAAGAGATCATGTTCTTCGTACTCTTTTAAAAAGTTCTCTAATCAATCTTCTTTCTAATAGTATGCCATAAAAATCTTTTACTAACTTTACTAATTTGCTAAATTGTGTATCGGGACGTATTAGGCTGATATTCGGATTGCAGAACAAAAACTTGTTTTTTGTAAATTACACGCGCAAAGCAGATGGATGGATGATGTTTACCTTGGCAATCAATGGTGCCGATTCTCTTGTGAACGCACTAAACTAAAATTAGATAATCGCTATCTTTTACTAACAGGCAGCGCGAGAAAAGGACGGCTATAGCTATGAACTAAGTTGGAGATATCAAACTAGTTCACGCCTTGCGCTTCACCGTGTTTTTAGTCGACATGTTTTTACGTGTCGTCTAAATATCTATGGGAAAATTAGTTCTAACTAATTTGACAGTTTAAACTTTGCTTATTGGTTATAATTATACATACATACTAACGTACATAAACTCACGCCTTCTTCCCATGGGGGTAGGCAGAAACTACAGAACGCCACCTGCTTCAGACGATCCTTACATACTACTTTTGCCTCGTTTACGTTCATACTTCTGGTCATACACGCTGCCGGTTATGAGTACTACGCACCTGACGTTTCTGAAGAACATCACCAATAAGATCACGATGTCCTCCTAGGGCGTCCCCTCACGGCGTTTCCACTCAAATTCAGACAAACACAGAGTTGCAAATGTTACTTTTTGATGACAAATATTTTTGCAAGCGTTAGGTACACTCCCGCGCTTGTGTTGCTAATTTTCATGAAAAAGAATATGATTTACTAATTTTGTTGTTGAATAAAAAGGTTAGATGGCTAATTTTGAGGCTGGAATTTGATTTTTTAGCAGATAGATGTTGAATCTCTAAAATATACAGATAAAGTAGCCCATTTACAACATTAGTCACTGAGTTATCAAATCAAAAGTAAATATATTTATCGGTAGCTCTGAGTCATATTAATTTACGTTCGTAAATTGACGCTGGTTTTTTGGTATTCTGTTGGTATTCCAAAATGATTAATTATTATTATAATTATTCGTAAACTACTATTGTAAAGATGATGGATTAATATAATAGAAGCTGTTCTATTAACACGATGCCTACATACAAAATAATAATTATTATAATATTATATGTATTTTGGGTAGGTTTTGAGAGAAAATATCTCATCTGAGGTGTAATTTTAGAAATTATTCCCAATTATCGGGTGCATGCAAGCAAAACCGCGAGCAAAAGCTAAAAATATATATATATATATATATTTGAAATGTGCTAATTAAGCCCTTTCATTTGATATACGGCACAATTAAAAAAAAAATTTTTGTTGATGACTATAGCCTCTAGAGGGCGCCATATTAAATTTTATGTGACATCATATAGCCTATAACCAGCGGACGGCCAAGGCACTTCTAACCACACCTAATTTGTCAAATTATGATAAGTAGTTTAGAAGTTATGAGGGAACAGATGAACATACATACATACCTGTCAAAATCATAACCCTCCTTTTTGCTTCGCCGTAGTCGGGTAAAAAGACGTTAGGTTGCAGATGCTAAAGAAAACTTTTGTTGCTGCACTTATAATTTCCCAATACTTATTATTTTTCCAGGCACCCCAACCAGCTCTTCCATGGAAAGGAATACGGCATGCTACAGAACACGGTCCTAAATGCTCTCAGAATTGCATATTCACAGACTCTATTATACCAGGCAGCGAAGATTGCTTGTATCTAAATGTGTACAGCCCAGATATAATGCCCACCTCTCCTTTGCCAGTTATGGTGTTCATCCACGGAGGGGGTTATAAAAGCGGTTCTGGTAACGATGATAACTACGGACCAGATTTCCTTGTCCCCCACGGTGTAGTACTCGTGACTTTGAACTACAGGTTAGAAGTACTCGGTTTCTTGTGCCTAGACACTGAAGAAGTTCCTGGGAATGCTGGATTAAAAGACCAAGTTGCTGCTTTGCGATGGGTGCAGGATAATATTGGGAGCTTTGGCGGAGATCCCAACAATGTCACAGTTTTCGGTGAAAGCGCTGGCGGTGCATCGACTTGTTTACATATTATCTCACCTATGTCAAAGGGTCTTTTCAAGAAAGCTGTTCCAATGAGTGGTGTACCCTTTTGCGATTGGTCTATGTCGTTTGTACCACAAAAACGAGCATTCTTACTAGGCAAAGATCTTGGCTTTGAAACTAATGACCCTAATGAGCTTCTAGATTTCTTACAAAGCGTTCCAGTGGAAAAATTGGTAAAAACAAATCCAGTTGTGTTGTCTTTTGAAGAATTCAACAACAATATACTTAAGTTTTATCATTTCACTCCAGTTGTAGAAAAAGATTTTGGCAAGGAACATTTTTTGACAGAAGATCCATTGGAGGCATTAAAGAATAAAAGAATAAACGATGTAGATATCCTTATTGGATACACTAGTGAAGAAGCCGCAATTGGAATTCCTATGTATGAACAATCAGTTTTGAAGCATTACAACCGTTATCCAGAACTGCTGGTCCCAAGAAAGATCTTAATGAAGTGCACTCCAGAGACAATTTTAGAAGTATCCAATAGGATACAAGAATATTATTTCAAAGGGAAACCTCTCCAAGTGGAAGCTATGAGAGAATTTATAACCTACGCTAGTCATGCATGTTTCGTCTATGACGTCAATAGATTTCTTTCACATTTGCCGAAGGTTGGTAATGGTCGAAGATATGTGTATAAGTTCTCCTGTATATCAAATAGAAACGTGTACGCAAGCTCTGGACTAAAGTACGGGATTCGAGGAGCTGCCCATTTGGATGACCTCATGTATTTGTTGAATGCAAATGCACATAATATAAAAGTTGAGAAAAATACTAAAGAGTATAAACTGATTAATTTTGTGTGTACAGTGTTTACCAACTTCGCAAAATACGGGTAAGTGATAATTGTGATAAACTTTTGTGTTTATTTTGTGTAATCTCTTCTAACAGCGGATCTACTTATCAAACACTCGGTTGGATAAGCCATCCTAACATCCAGATTCCAATGATAGCTTACATAACTTTTTAATTTATTTCACAGACTCAGCCGGAGTTAGTCTGTTTGAGAAATAAATTGATTTTCATTAGACGTTTACTCTGACAATGAATCTTCATGCAAACACCGTCTTATTACAAAACAAGGTTCATCTTCAAACCCAAGTTTAAACCATGGACCCTTGTTTGAATACCGTATGACAACTTAGTACCGGACTAAGTTGTCAGTTTTGTTTATAGAACTGTATTTCTATCACAGCTAGGTTCTTATTACAAAAACTAGCTCGATGGTTTAAACCATGACAGAAGAAAAACCTCGTTTTGTAATAAGACCGATTTCGTTTTTCTCGTAAAGCTTTTAAGCCTTGAACCTTTTGTTCACAGCAACCCAACGCCTGACTCCTCTCTTGGTACAATCTGGCCGGAATACAACAACTTCACCAAAGCCTATGTGGAGATAGGGGATACCTTAACTTCGAAAACAGCACCTGAAGCCGAAGCTCTGGATTTCTGGAAGAGCATCTTTGAATACGCTGGACTGGAATATTAAGACATTCTGTTCCATTCTTTTAAAATAATTATGTATATTTCGTAAAGTCGGAGGAGGGAGGTCTTTGCCCCGCAGTGGGAAAACACGGGCTGATTTATATACTTTATTTATATCGTAAAGCCTGAATTGTCGCCGCACTTTAGATATTTTGGCTCTCAGCACGCTTAGCATGACCGCCAAAGGAACGGGTTTTGTCGATGGAAGAATAGACAAAATGTGAGATTGCCATGCTAAGACGCGTAGAATGCGTAGAAATATTTCTACTATCTGCCATTTTGTCTATTCTTCCGCCGACAAAACTCGTTTCTATGGCGATCATGCTAAGCGTGCTGGTCACTTACCTGCAGATATTTGGGTCAAAAGTATTTTTTTTTTTGTATATTGGTAGTTTTCTGTGCAAATACTACGAGTAATTAAATATATTTTTCGTATTTATTTCTCTTTCCATAAAAAAGTTTTAAATTTAAAAACCTAAACTTAAATATATACCTACATTGGGTATTTAAGTAAAGACCACCAGTTTATTTATTTTATTTATTTGGTACACCAACAGCAGTAAATATAAAAATAAAACAGAGTAACAGGTAAGTAACATAAGTGACAAATAAAAGTACCGGTATGTTTGTTATATAATGTATACATAGCATTCACCACAAAACGACATCGTAATTAGCAGTTAGCTTTAAAAAAAACTTATGAATATACAAAATACAATTAGAAATCAAAATTGAAAGTAGTGGCTATTTGCATTATTATTATTATTATTTATTGAATTTAAAGGCCAACACGGACCAATTATAAAAATAAACTAATACAAATACAATTTAATTACAGGTCAATACAATTCAATTACAAGTCAATACAATTAAAACAATATTTCCACATTAGCCCGTGCATGTACCATGTCACAGTGATACATGTACTGACAGTCGAATCGCTGGGCGAAGCTGCTCAGGATACTGTTCGGGCTGACCCGCACCCTGCGCACCAGGGATGTGCACCGCTTGCGCATGGTTGTATAAAAACAATCCACGCGCGCTACGGCAAACATCCCCGAAGCGCTACAGAAGCGAGGTTATACTAAATAAAATTATATAAAATGTTATACTAAGAACATGAATTATACATCAAATATTTACTTATTGGTTAGAATAATACGAGTATGCACTCCTATAACTGAGATACTGCTCTTGTAAACTTGTTAAGTGATACACCGTGTAAGTCGGTTTCTGACGATTTAAAAAACTGTTGTTATATCTGCATATTCGGAGCAAGGGAGACCAAGCTTGGATTTACGGAATGGGATATGAAACAACCTGGGTGACGGTATGTCTGGGAGGTTTTGAAGGGACTGAATATTGGATATGCTCAGTTCAATCACCAGTCTGTTTTTATAGCAATTTTTCTTTTTAACCCGGTCAAAATGAGTACCTAACATTATGATAATATAAAATTCAATAGACCAACTTGCGTTTTGTTGAATAAAAAGCGGCCAAACGCACAATGAAGGGTTCCGTAGTTGGGATGAATTTATCCTAAGAACAAACTTAACATTGTAGTTGAAAAATATGTTCTCCCCTACATTCCAACTGCAAATTTTAGTTTGTACATAGTATAGAACTATTTTCTGTACTTTCGTCTATTTTCTTAAATAACTTTAAAACTATTTATTTTGAAATTATAAAAAATGTACATATCTGAGATGCTCACAGTAAGCCTTTTTATTTTATACTAGCTGTGCCCGCGACTTCGTTCGCGTGCATGTCGGAAAAGAATAATGTGTAGCTTAGATATGTATATCCTTTGGAACTCCTCCAATGAAAATGAAGAATCTTCCGATATTGCCTGGTGGGAAGTAGTGCTTCCCACCAGGTAAGATCGGAAGATTCTTCATTCCTGGGGTTCTCTACCACTGCCTTTTCGAATGTAGTCACTGCGGTTTATAATGTCAAAGCGACGAAGTGTCACTTTGATTTTTGAAAATAAATAAATATCATGGCACCTGCTCATTAACTGTGCACGTGCCGTAGTCAATAGATCGACTGCTCGTCTGGCGGAGTGTGCTGAAGTGTTATCATGGTGAAGAAGGATCACGCTTTAAGAGCGCTGTTGAAAATTTCCAAGAAAACACGCAAAACAACTATGAAAAATATTAATATAATATTATTGTGATTTCTATTTATTTATTTATATTTATTTTATTATTTATATATACTTTATTGTACACCACAAAAATACATAGGTAACAAAAAAAAAGACATAATCAAACACTACAAAATATACAATGGGCGGCCTTATCGCTTTCTGCAATCTCTTCCTAATTCTAATTGCAATTCCTTCCTTCTTCTATTCTATGTGTAACCTTTGTTGGAGATCTAAACAAATAAATTTTCTTAAAAACCTGTTTTAATTAAGAAAATGCTTCTCTGTAAACGATGTTTGAGCTACGGTTGTCCGTGTAAACTGAAAAGCAACCCATTTACTAAGTTCCATCTCTGGTTATGGCCGCCATTTTGGTTTTCATTTCCTGATTTTCGGCCCAGCAGCGCCCTCGGAAGCTATGAAGATGACACCCCCTTATCGAACATTTTGTACCTACACCATTTTTTATTTGTACCTCTTTTTAGTACCGAAAACTGTAAAAATTACACCCCCGCTTTAAAATAAATACCTACTGTATTTTAATTATGTACCCATCGTTAAAAAAAACTTATTACAAAAACAATAAAACTAACGTCCATACAAAAACACTACAAAGTGCAAAATAACTTTAGTTTGGGAAGTACTTAGCAAGAAATTACCGAAACTGTAACGGTCTTTAGTTAATACTAAAAATAAAACGTCTTTTGCATTATGGTACAACGGCTACATACTCGTATTAAGCTATAAATTTCCAGTATAAGCTGACCTCTCATTGTACGGAAATCCTATACAAAGCGAGATCAGTTTATACTGGAAATTTATAGCTTGATATGAAGTGTAGACACACCACGTGGTTTGACTTGCACAGTAGACAAAGGACAAAAAAAACAAAGGTCAAAGGTCTGTTTAGCGGTATGAGGTAAAGACGGGAAGAGACCAGGCGTCATCGCGCAGCGCGGGAGGGGCGGTACGGCGCTCGCCAAGTCTCATCTTTCGTGGCACGTATTATACGTACCTACCTCACACTACCTAATTCGTGTACCTACTTCTTTGAATTGATACTCAGCAAATAACCCATGTCACAAAAGGTAGGTATAGGTACTGTTCGTCATTGAGGAGTTCCGGGACAGTAGGGTTTCTTCGCAGTCCATGATTAGTTGACCTCTGTTAGGTAAATAGGTACTTAACCTACTGTGATTCATCTTCCGTACGATTACCCATTCACAATAATGTGTACTGCTCGTCGATGAGGAGTTCCATGGGGTAAGTAGGTATTTACCTACTTATTTTCGAAGTCCATAATTAGTTGACCACGAATAGTAACTAACCAGTAATTTTCTTTGATTTCTGTACAGTAACCAAATCACAGTACGTTTGCCTACTGTACGTTATTGAGGAGTTCAATTGTCAGATCTTCACCATAATAAGGGTGACCATCTTGGGAGAATCCATATCCAGTATAAGCTGATCTCGCATGTATAGAATTTCCTTACAGTGAGAGGTCAATGTAAACTGGAAATGTATAGCTTGAAGTATAGCCGTGTGTACAGCTGCAGGCTCACAAAGTGAAACCCAGTTTGATTTAAAAAAGTTGTTATGATTATTCTATAGCATTGCATTCTTTATCACTCAGAACGCTACATTAGTTATTAACCTATTATCTTACATAGCTTCCTCCCGCGGCTTCGCCCGCATGGTATGTCAATAAAAAGTAGCCTATGTCCTTTTCCAGGTCATGGTCTATACGTGTAACAAATTTCATCCAAATCCGTTCAGCCGTTTTAGCGTGAAAGCGTTACAAACAAAAAAACTTGCTTTCGCTCATTATTTTTACTGCGGAGTTATTTTATAACAGTTATATTTCCGAAGATATGCATTGAAATGAAATGATGTAAAAGGAAATTTTGTTCAAAATTAAATAATTGTGATGAATAACGTATTTATTTGGATAAGGATTAATACCATGTTTATGAAAACACCTTCGCAAATAATGCATTATTTTATAACAAATTTGATTACCATTAAAACAGTTATAGTGAACCAGCCTTAAAAGATAGACATGTGCTATTGCGGACTTTTTTTTAGAACTTTTTAAGAGGAACATTTCTGTCGTACATGATTGTTGCGTAACTTTAACCGTTTACGCAGCGCACGCAACAGAAGCTCTCAAAAGGAATAAATTTTCACCGTTTTTGCAACATTTTTCATTGATGCTCCGCTCCTATTGATCGTAGCGTGATGTTATATAGCCTATAGCCTTTCTTGATAAATGGGCTATCCAACACTAAAAGAATTTTTGAATTCGAATGAGTATTTCCTGAGATTACTGCGTTCAACCAAACAAACAAACAAACTCTTCAGCTTTATAATATTAGTATAGATGTTACACGGTACAGTTTGCAAATCTTTATTTAATGTTCTTATTTGCCCCACAAAAGTGACCCCAATATTCAAAATTCTATTATTTACATTATTCTATTATTTAAATTCTATTATTTATTCAGACAGACACACGAGTGATCTACATCGGCATACGCCTACGGACGGATAAACAAGTTGCATTGGGTAATTTTTTAATACGAAACCCGTTTGAACAACACTAATCACAAATATCAGCAGAAACCATAGAAGTACAAAACGCATTTTATTTGTAAATAAAGCAGGATAACCTAAGTTAATATTTTTTATCATAAAATCACCAACAAAATCAATCTGCTTAGCCTTTTCCCAACTATGTTGGGGTCGGCTTCCAGTCTAACCGGATGTAGCTGAATTTTACATGGAGCGACTGCCTATCTGACCTCCACAACCCATTAACTGGGTAATACGATACCCCTTGGTAAGACTGGTTGTCAGACTTTCGGGCTTCTGACGACCCGTAACGACTGTCAAAGATAATAAAATCACCAACAAATGGTGGTTATTATAATTAATGGTGGTTGTTGTGGGGGCAAATGGCCCCCACCATATAGAGGTTAAGAACCTCCGCTTACGCTTGCATAACTAATACACATCTAATAGAAGTAGGCGAGTGTAAGCTTGTTTACCGCGCCGGCGCCGGTTACATATAAGTAACCCATCCATCTCGCAACAAAGACGGCGTCAGTTCGTTTTTTAAATAACGTTTTAATTATAACTTCGATTACTAAGGACATGGTAAGATTTTTTCATTTCCCTGAATATTTATTAAAGTAAATAAAAAGAAACCGGTAAATGTAACAATTGTTTTTCGGACATTAGACGTTTTAGTTGGACATTCATAGATATTTGACTCGTCAAGGTTCAATGACTTTTGTAGCACGATTCAAAACTTTAAATCATAATTTGAAACGTGTTTGCATTGATCCAATTTATAATCTACTAGCTTTTTGGTCATCAGCAGATTATGATGACCAACTTTGAAATCGCGAAAAAAAACAAGCTGTCCCATACAGTTTAAAACAGTAGGTAGTTTTAGTATGCAACAGCTGATTCTTTTTTTCGCGATTTCAAAGTTGGTCTAATTGTAAAAGTTATTCAATTAGACGGTCTAAAGCATCTCTTAAAGTTTATAAAGTTATTTTTTTAACACCTTATACAGGTCCCAGAAATCGACCGACGCCGACGTACTGTAAGGTGGTATTAGTTTTGGTCCAGCCCTCCCAAAATAACAAAATATAATTATGTTCCGCAAAATCTTATAGTTTTCTTGTTATACTAGATTTTTTTTTTTTCAAAAATATTTGAGGAAAAATATCAAATAATAGTGAATTTTTTATAATATAAAATTTAATGTACATGACTAACTAACTAACTATACAAATAAATACAAAACAAAAGGGCACTTAGGCGTCGAAGTACTCGTCCGGTATAGTGAATTTATGTTGAATTTGTAAGTTTTTACGGATAATCAAATGTCACGGATAGAATAACAATTTAATAATATTTTGATGGAAAAAGTTATTAATAAAAAGATTATATTTACACATGAGCGTCAAACGAATAACTCAAAAACTATAAGATTTTGCGGAACATGTTTTGTTATTTTGGGAGGGCTTGACCAAAACTATCACCACTTACAGTATGTTGGTCGATTTCTGGAACACCCTATATAGAAAAGCCGATAAGTTCAGTAACGATTTATTTTATAAAACAAATACCAAATAATACAATCTCTCTTCTCTTGTTGGTTGTTAAACAATTTTTAATATTGGGCACTATTTCGCTGACACAACGTTGCATTATTTTTAGTGTTGAGTGACCATGGCAAAAGTCAAAGTGCAACAAGGATGGCTGTCTGGAGAACTAGTGGAGACCGTCACAGGCGATGGCAAGTACTACAGCTTCAAAGGTATCCCCTACGCTCAGCCACCGCTGGGCAAACTGAGATTCAAGGTGAGCTGCTTTTTTTGTTTTTAAATCATCAAGTCCGTGCTAGTCTACCCAATTAAAAAACCCAGCCAGTGTTCGTACCACCGCACATATCTGTGAAATATATTACAACACAACTTAGATGTAGCATCGGCCGAACTGAGTGCGCCTTCAAAATCACCAATCTTTATTACTGCTTTAGGCGAAAATGATCTTTACGCAAACGCAATAACTTGTAAAGTCATAATACTTAACCAAATTTATTCGTAAAATTTAAATTAATGAATGCAAATTTTCAAATGGGTTTAAAGAACTTTATTTCTCACAAGAACTTATTTATAAAATAACAGTTCGCTTAAAATGAGATACTTAAATGATTATAATTAGTGCTAATTAACATTGGTTACTTCTAGGGTGCTGGGAGACATTCTAATTATTAGCTTACTCCGTTTTATTTTATTTCAAATGTTGTGACGTATATTCATAGCTATTACGGTTATAGAGCCCTGCAATATTTTGACAGACAGATGAACATTAAAAGCGTTAACGCAACATTTTCCAAATGTCTTATTTGAAAAAAGATAATTGGAAATCTCTGTTTCTATGGAATATTTAAAATCGGTCGAATTTAGCTGTACATAACACTATTTTTCAAAAATGACTTTAGTACACTCTTTAGATCTATGTACCCTGATCTATGAAGTTTCATTAAAATCGGTTCATCTATTTAGAAAAACAAGGACTTTAAAGTTCGTACGGCATAAATGCTCTCATAGTAGGCTTAGTAATAGTGAATTTGAATTCTAAAAAGTCAAAGCCGTTTCTATAAAATCCAAGAAAATACTTTCTATTTATAAAAAAGTAATCAGTTGATATATTTGCTTATTCATGTTTTATGGCAATGTTAGTACTTGTTAGCATTAAGAATTAAATACTGTAGAGTGGGGTTACTTCGATAACAACTTTCGTCTTATGAAAAAATCTATAGGTGTAGCCTTTAAAAATGCCCACTACCTGGTACACCAACAAAACCTTAAGTTGTTATCAAATTAACCCCGTGTATCAGAGTAACCCCATTCGACCGCAGTCAATTAGATTAGGTTAACTATAGCGTTGAATCTCATAAAATGATACTTGTACTCGCTATACCCGCTACAGGTTTAAGTTCACTATAAAAAGAAACTTATTTTTTCAGGCTCCACAACCAGCTCTTCCATGGGAAGGAATACGGCAAGCTACAGAACACGGACCTAAATGCCCACAACAGTGCATATTCACAGACACCATTGAACTAGGAAATGAAGACTGCTTATACCTCAATGTGTACAGCCCGGACTTAATGGCGGCTTCTCCATTGCCAGTTATGGTGTTTATCCACGGAGGGGGTTTCAAGAGTGACTCTGGTAACGATGATAACTATGGACCAGATTTCCTTGTCCCCCACGGTGTAGTACTTGTGACTTTGAACTACAGATTAGAAGCACTCGGTTTCTTGTGCCTAGACACTGAAGAAGTTCCTGGGAACGCTGGATTAAAAGACCAAGTTGCTGCTTTGCGATGGGTGCGGGATAATATTGGGAGCTTTGGCGGAGATCCCAACAATGTCACAGTTTTCGGTGAAAGCGCTGGCGGTGCATCGACTTGTCTACATATTATCTCACCGATGTCGAAGGGTCTTTTCAAAAAAGCTGTTCCAATGAGTGGTGTACCCTTTTGCGATTGGTCGATATCATTTGTATCTCAAAAGCGCGCTTTCTTACTTGGCAAAGATCTTGGCTTTGAGACTAATGACCCTAATGTGCTTCTAGAATTCTTACAAAGCGTTCCAGTGGAAAAACTAATAGGCACAAAACCAATAGTCTTCTCTTTTGAAGAGTTCAACAATAATATACTTAAGCTGTTCCATTTTACTCCAGTTGTAGAAAAAGATTTTGGCAAGGAGCATTTTTTGAAAGAAGATCCTTTGGAAGCTTTGAAAAATAAAAGAATAAACGATGCAGATATCCTTATTGGATACACAACTATAGAAGCCGCAACTGATATACCTAAATTGGAACAATCAATCTTGCAACAGTCCAACCGATATCCAGAACTGTTGGTGCCAAGAAAGATCCTAATGAAATGCACACCGGAGACCATTTTAGAAGTATCGAAGTGGATACATGAATATTATTTCAATGGGAAACCTCTAAAAGAAGAAGTTATGAACGAATTTGTAACCTATGCTAGTCATGCATATTTTGTCTACGACGTAAATAGATTCGTTTCACATTTGCCAAAGGTTGGTAATGGTCGAAGATACATGTACAAGTTCGCCTGTGTATCAAATAGAAACGTCTACGGAAGACCTGGACTGAAGTACGGGCTTAAAGGAGCTGCCCATTTGGATGACCTGATGTATTTGTTCAATGCAAATGCACATAATTTAAAGGTTGAGAAAAACACTAAAGAGTATGAACTCATTAATTTATTGTGTGCACTGTTTACCAACTTCGCAAAATATGGGTGAGTGATGATAATGATAAGATATCGTTTGTGTTTAATGATCCGCATTACTTGTTTTGTTTTTTTTTATCAGCGGATAATTATTACGTGCTATCACTACTACAAATTATCAGCTGGCATAATACAGTACGGCCAATTTACCTTAGCAAGTCCAAACTCCGCGCAGAAGGCAGCGCAGTAACATTGTTTAGGAACCAAATGGTGACATGAGGCGAGATTGAATGAGAGAACATGCGTGAAAGCTTACAGTGTGTATGTTCAGCTTGCCAAGAAATTTCGGCTGTACTGTAAGTCACTACAAAAGTTAACCTATAAAGAACGAATAAAACATAAATAAATACATAGAATAGAATTATTTTATTATTTTGTTTTGTGTTTTTGTCACAAAAAAAAATATTACCAAATCAAACGGGATTTTTTCCCTGCGCAATTGGTTCAACTCTGCATTTTTGTTTTACAGTAACCCAACGCCTGACTCCTCTCTTGGTACAATCTGGCCGGAATACAACAACTCCACCAAAGCTTACGTGGAGATAGGAGACACCCTCACTTCGAAAACAGCACCTGACGCTGAAGCACTGGTTTTCTGGAAGAGCATCTTTGAATACGCTGGACTGGAATTTTAAGACAATTCTGAGTACATTATTTTGTAAGCTAATAAAAGCTGGCGGTCTTCTGTCTAAAGCGCACCCTAAACGATCATGCGGCATGACATGCGTTACGTGCTGTCACGCATGCATGACCGTTTAATTGTATTGATTGATGCGGATGACATGCAAACTACGTGCTACGATAGGGTCCACCATGCAGCAATGCGTAGACGCATGTCATGCCGCATGATCGTCTAGGGTCCGCTTAAGTCCATCAACGAAGATACGTGCCAGTCCGAAAGTAGTTGATCGTCAAATCAAGTGTCATTTTTTTTTTTTTCGGACGGGCAAAAACATGTCGGGAGAACTGGAAAATTGTGCAGTTATTCATTCTTAGTTCGGGCACGAACTAATCTTATGTCCGTAAGTGATACAGAGTAGGAAGCGCCCGTGACTTCGGTCGAAACTACGGACTTCGTGGGTAGGGATTCTAGATTTCACTGAAGCTTTACCTTGCCACATAGATACACCCATACCTACATAATACATAGGTACATACATTGATATACATTTCATTCTTAAAATCACGGTAAAAAAAGGTACGGTCGTTGGTACGGTTATAGCATTTTGGGGAGTAATAAGATAATTTTTGTGTTTTTATCATCGAAACATAATGATTTGTATTAGTAGGTAGGTAATTCTGATTTATCTGCTTACTCTCGGCTGGACACCCTAATGATAAGTAACAGTAGTCATAATTGGGGTTTTATACTTCTTTAAATAAAGCCCATCATAACATGTACAAAAATGCACAAATGTCGCAACGCAATTTATCTGCCGTAAAAAGTTGTGAGTTGTTTTGCTCGACTTGGCGCCCCCGCCAGTTCCGTGCCCCCAGATACTATACAATCACGAAAGCAGCTAGTTCGATATCTGTACGATATGGTGCAAACTGTAAATATAAGTTGGTTATTAATAAATAAATAAATGCTTCATTTTCAGATTTTAATCATACATTATGTTTGGAAAAAAAATCATGTTGTGTGTAATCATGACTGGACATAACATAACTTGTTATGGTTATTAGATCTTACTTTAAATGTAAAATGTATACCTACATGGTTTCTATCCACCCTAGCCCTTCGGGGCATACTAATCGACAGCGATGTGAATACACGATTTGAGGCTTTCTTTTTTATGCTATTTTTATGAAATACTTGTCCTGTCTTAGCTATAAATATTCTAATGTAAACGCGCAAAGTTCCCGAAGGCGCAAGCTGAGAACGTATTGAATTGCCTATGAAAACTTAATTTATATTTTAAGAATTGAACTACGATTTTTGCTCAAAAGTAAAAAAAAACCGAAATAAATTTAAAGTAAAAAAGTCAAAAATATGAAAAAGATTAATTGGAGCCAATTAATTAGAAAAAAAAATCGTTTTGAGTATGAATGTCGCCATTTGGTTTTTATTTTAGAATACGGCTGACTCGCCAGAAGTCCTGTCAAAATTTCAATAAATCGAACGGCAGGAAAACAAATGAACAACTGATTATAAAATTAATTTGAATTTAGAATTCTGAATAGAATGAAAGATTCTCAACAGAAATTGCCCTGCCCAAATTTCATGTATGAGAAAATGAATTTTTTTCATATTTTTTTTCGTCAATTTTCCAATGCTTTTAATAGCTATTCTGCTATTTGGGATAGAGACAAATACAACAAATAAAAAACTATGAAAATCGGTCCAGCCGTTCTCGAGTTACGTGTTCGAACAAACCCGACGTTGTTTTATTTATTAAGATTTTATAATATTTTTGTAGGTTGAATATATTTTTTTTAAATATATGAAATAAAGTATCTATCTGTACCTACAGACCTAATTAAATTTGAATAGGTATTTAAGTGATTTTTACTGAAAAGGAAATAAAGATTTTCTATAGAGCTGTTCTCAGGAACAAAATATTCACTATTTATCATGAACCTAGTTTGACCTTATCTCCGAGGGTCTAGTAATTGGCAACACTTATCACAATGCTCATGAACCAATATTGACGTGCAAATACAATTTCAATATTTGCGAAGGATCTGTTTGTTTAGCAGTGGGAGCGGATCCAGGATCAGAATTATGTGCTTAACTGATCAAATAGAAACCTTTGACCCTCAATGTCTTTACCTAGAATTATGGAACATGGAATCCTGAATACGTATATCTAAATATCTTTGTTAAGATTGGGATCCTGTTCGATCTCTGGGTCGGGTAGGTAAAGGGTTATTAGATTTTTCTATTTGGAAGTTCTCGGTAGTAGCTCGAGCTATTTTTACCCACTTTTACCTGGAAAAATTACCGGAGTAATGGTAGTATAATACGTATTTCTCTGTCTACATCTCCGGATGATATTTTTATAGGTGTGATAGTGTGAAAGGGAAATCGCTAAACAGTTTTCCAGTGTAACACGAGATTCGATTGGATGGATACGTCTTCTATAGGAGTGCCTTTAGCATACTAACTTAATGACAAAACTACATATAATTTATCGACCCATACTCGAAAGATCCCGTGTTATCGTGCATGTTATCGTGCATGTTAAAAAACCGGTCAAGAGCGAGTCGGACTCGCGCACCAAGGGTTCCGTACCATCATTTATATGTAATTTTTGTGACGATTTTTGAAAAACTGTACTATTATGAGACATCGTTTTATTTCTCCTGTAATCTATACATACATTTCTATCATATAGAATAGTTTCAGATTTTTCTCTATGCCAACTTCGGAGATAAGGGGGGAGAACTATATTGTTTTAATATTTTTCATCAAAAGTCGAAAACTATGCGGCCTAAAAAAAAGAAAAAAATTTTTGAGAATGTCACTATCGACCCATTTCCATTCTTCCATTCCTATCTAAAGTGCTTGAGGCCTGCGTACACAAGCAGTTTGCGGGGTTTGTTCACCGGAACAACCTGGTTAGCTCTTTTCAGTCTGGATTCAGGCCTGGACACAGTACAGCCTCCGCTCTCCTCAAAGTGACTGGTGACGTTAGAAAAGCGATGGAGGATACCAAGGTTACTGTTTTGGTATTAATTGATTTCTTCAATGCCTTTAATGCCGTCAGTCACGACATTCTCCTTTCTATCCTCTCTCATCTTATGGTTTCGTCCGAAGCTTTGGAATGGTTCTCTTCTTATCTTCGGGGACGTCAGCAGTCGGTTCGCGTTGATGAGAGCTCGTCGAGTTGGCGTGACCTGGATGCTGGTGTTCCACAAGGCGGTATTCTTTCTCCATTGTTATTCTCCATCTTCATTAATTTCATAACTCACTATCTTCAGTGTTCGTATCATCTTTACGCTGATGATCTTCAATTGTATACTGCTGCGCGGGTAGAAGGTTTATCGGACGCTATAGCAGATGTAAACCGAGACTTAGATGCTGTCAGAAAGTGGTCTGATAGTTTTGGGGTGTCAGTAAACCCGTTAAAGTGTCAGGCCATTATAATTGGAAGCTCGCGCATGTTGAGTAGGGTGACACTTAGCTCTCTTCCTCCTCTTATTTTCAATGGTACCGTCATACCCATTACCCCTAACGTGAAAGATCTCGGTTTGCATCTTCACTCGACACTTAGCTGGCAACGTCAGGTCTCTAGTGTTAATCAAAGGGTCAATGGTACTCTGCGGTCACTGTATCGTCTGAGAAACTTTTTGCCCGCTAAGACGAAAACTATGCTTGTGCAGACTTTGATTTTCCCTATCATCGACTATAGTGACGTGTGCTACTTTGACTTGAACGCGGTTTTGCTCAATAAGCTCGACAGACTGCTCAATAATTGTATCCGGTTCATATTCAACCTCAGAAAATATGACCATGTGTCTCGCTATAGATCTGAGCTCAAATGGATGTCCATTCGTCAAAGAAGAAGTTTACGTGCTTTGACCACGCTTTTCGCCCTTCTCAACTCTTCCACTCCTCCTTCTTATCTTGTGGCTCACTTCCAATATCTATGTTCTTCACACGCAAGGAATCTGCGTTCTTCTAACAATCTTCTCCTACTCTGTCCTTCTCATACTTCTGACTTTGTTCATTCTTCCTTTCATATTCAGTCCATTCTTCTTTGGAATGCGCTTCCTCTTGATATCAGGACGGCCACCAGTCGGTATGCATTTAAGCGGATATTGCAGAGTTATTTTCTAAACAAATAGTGTAGAGTTATTTCAACAGCTCACTCTCTCTTGAATTTGTATATAATATGTATTGTAATATATATATATATATACATATTATAGGTATATCTTATAGTAAGTGTATGTATGTGTATTATTGGTTTATAATCTATTTATGTGCTTGTATAAAGTCTATTTATAATTAATTAAGATATATTTTTAGTGTTCTTTATATAAGTATTCCTCTCATACTGAGCACCTGCCATCTAATCTCTTCACCACCCTTGGTTGACTGGTAGAGAATGCCTAAGGCATTAAGTCCGCCTTTGTACGTTTTATGTGCGAAAAGGTTAAATAAATAAATAAATGTCCAAACAGCGCTCTTTCATATGATACTCATGCCTTAGTAGCCCCATTTCGAATTTTTAAGACCCCCTTTCAGTCCCTGTTGCAAAAAAAAAAAAACATATAATCTTATTTTTTATTTTTCTTATTTGTAGTTGGGCAAACGTCATCTAAAACTGTTCCAAATTTCAAGTTGATAGCATTAGTAGTTCTTGTGATATCCAGCTGTGACAGACGGACAGACAGACAGACAGACTGAGTCACACCATAAGGGTTCCTTTTTACCATTTTGGTACGGAGCCCTAAAAAGTATAAGTTGCTATCTTACGTTTTATGTTTGCTTCACAAGCGTTTTGATTATGTAACTAAAAAATATCTTGTTTAACAAGAAACTAATAGATAGTTTTAACCTTGACAAATAATTTATAGCCAAAAAACATTTACAAATAAAAAGATAATAACTAGTTCTGGTTGATCTATCACAAAAAAATGTGATCCAAAGGTGTTTCTCGATCTTTTAAAACAGAAAAAAGATACAACCCAAAATCATACAAGTAAGTATGTACTGATAAAATAAAAAGTGACACCAAATAGATAATGGGCAAAATGACCTGACATGAGTTGCGTTTAAGAGCCGCCAAATTAGAGATAAGAAATGCTTTATTTTATTATAACTATGCCCAGCATACCCGACGCAACATGTTTCCTGACTTGTTGCCTAGTGCGGACGAAGCTCGAGTATCATCCCCAAATACTGATCATGAACGATGTGAAAACTACCTGTCGAATCTGATTAACACCAAAATTCGTCCTATTTAGAAAAAATAATAATATGTCCTCCATAAAATTTGAGAGCACGTAGTCACATATTTAGTTATCAAAAGCCAAAACAAACATTGCACATTACTTAATTTACAAAATGGTACTATTGTATCAGGGCTGTGCCATTAGGTAGTATCATTTTGCAGGAATGCAGGTGTTTATTTACTAGAAACGAAAAATTTCGCAAGCAATGGGATATTACACTGAAGGTTGCGGATGTCGAGCTCAGGACAAGCTGCTTCTCACATGGACAACTGTACGTCACTTGCTCCCGCGTCGCGTCGTTAGTCCTGATTCTCTGTATATTTTGGGTTTTGGTCAATGCCCTCGAGGTATCCCATGGTGTTCAAAAGTACTGCCAATTTGTATCGATGTTTTATTAAACACCCCATCACTAGAAGCTACCGCACCAAAGCGCATTCAAAAGGGAATAAAGTTGAATATTTTTATCGTTCCCTTTTGAGCACCACGTTAAAATATTGATTGGTGCTCAAATGGGAATATCTTTGGTGCTCAAAAAATAGGTTCTCAACCGGGAATGCTTCAAAATTATTGCCCAGCGGGGTGAGCGAGTTCATTTGAACTGCGCGTTCGCGCGACTTACCACGCAGGAAGGGAGGTAACGCTAAATGCCTACTGCGCTCGAATATCCTGGCCTTAATCCGACAGCACATAAAAATTTTTCCTTACTAACTTTGACACCTCCTAAAATATCCTCTGTGAGGTGTTTGTTTTATAAAACTAAAAGTGTCAATCTTTATTTACTGAGGCAATTATTGCCAAGTTTCAAGTTTACATTGCACCAAAACAATAAGATTTTTCATGTAAACTGTATCCCCCCTCTTTTCACGCCCATAGGGAGCTCTGAGACTCTAACTTGACTCAAAGATTATTTATTCCAAAAACTTATTATTGATTATTTTCTGTCAAAGTATAAATTATTTTTGTTAACACCTTATTTTACCTTGTGGAACGCAAATACTCGTAAATGAATATGAATATGAGTTTCGATTTAATCGGACTACGCTTTAAAATCCTTCAATACACACTTTAACATCCCTAAAGATTTTTTTTTCTCAGATACTCAGTTTTAATGATAATCTGGCAATTTGAGTACTTTATGCGGCCTACCCAAATGTACTTTCTATGGTATTGTTCGTAGAGTCGTTGATTGAGCTACACGATTACTGAGAAATGCGTACACTGACTGAACAGGTCCACTCAAATCTGTATAGTTCTTCTTTCCTCAAAAGACCATCTCAGATATTAACCTATATGGTCTTCATATTGCCCGATCAAAATTATGTCTGGACTTTAAAAGCAGACTGTGACCTCTGAGTTTGTTTCGGTCTTCCTTGTCAGAGTAGTCAGATAGGAAACACCAAACTCATCTAGTTTTATAAATATAATTTAATTTTGACGTGTAAGTGTTACTTTGAACCAATTTACAGAAACAAATTGGAGCTTATTTTACCCAATTATTTTTACGTTTTTGCTGTCGCAGTCTTTAGTGCATCATATCTTATGACATCATCAATATTTTTCCGCTATTTACACAACCTTACATATAGAACTGTAAAACCAAAAGTTACCTATTGTGTACTTGTTTCTTCAGTTGTTAGCGCTCGAGGTCTATGCATACAACAGTTAATTACGCGAAACAAATACGGCTGTTTCTTACATAATAAAGTTTAAATTATCATCAAGAACAATATAATCAAAGTTATAATGATACTACAGCTAATTAAGTACATAATTATCTACGCAAATATGGGTGGGTGGTGTCAAGATTAATGTAAATTCAATTCACAATATACGAGTAAGCTGCTACAATAACGTATCAAAGTTATTGGCGGAGCCGAATACAAATGTGTATATTGTCCTTATAGATGTTATTTCAGAGGAGGAGCTCGTGGCTAAGTAATAACAGCCGCACGGGTCGATCCATCAGGTTAAGCTACGCTTGCCGGGGTTGGTCAGTGGATGGGTGACCATCTTTACATACCGAGACTCCTCCGTGCCTCGGAAAGCACGTTAAGCCGTTGGTCCCGACTGTCATTCGTGGATCTTTGACAGTCGTTACGGGTCGTCAGAAGCCCGAAAGTCTGACAACCAGTCTTACCAAGGGGTATCGTATTACCCAGTTACTGGGTAGTGGTGGTCAGATAGGCAGTCGCTCCATGTAAAATAATGGTATTCAGCTGCATCCGGTTAGACTGGAAGCCGACCCCAACATAGTTGGGAAAAGGCTAGGCAGATTGATATAGATGTTATTTCAGATTATTATTCGTATAGATAGATTTTATTCCACTGTAGGCTAAAGATGTTTTTACCCGACTACGGCGAAGCAAAAAGGGGGGTTATGATTTTGACCGTTATGTATGTATGTATGTTCATCTGTTCCCTCATAACTTCTATTCTGCTTATCATAATTTGACAAATGAGGTATCGTTAGAAGCGTCTTGATCGTCTGCTAGTTATAGGCTATGTGATGTCATATTAAATTGAATATGGCGCCCTCTAGAGTCAATAAAGTCATGAATTAAAAAAACATTTTTTTTAATATGCCGTGTTGCACATTTCTAAAATTTAAAAATTGTTAACTTTTACTCCCGGCTTTGCTTGCATGCACCCGATAATTGGGAATAATTTCTAAAATGACGCCTCAGATATGAGCCAAACATAACATATTTACTCTCCAAACCTACCCAAATTACATAATTATTCTTCTTTAAAACTGTAAAGTAGCTCTGCAAATACTTTATCATTAAATTATAACCCCTTAATAATTTAAATAAAAAGTTAGTTTAAAAACTAAAACCCGACTACTGAAAAATCACGCTCTAAAAAGTATGAAACAAGAAAATATTCTCATCTGAAATTAGAAAAAGATAGACAAATTAAAAATCCGGAGTCACACGTTATCTGTTCGATTTATGAACATGACGTGTGACTCTGGATTTCAATTTGTCCGTCTTTTTTTTTTTGACATTTTTTTTGATTTCATTGATTACTTGATTTTTTTTTTATTTCAATTTGACAAGACTTTTTTATTGCGTGTTGGACAGTAGGCACTGCTATTGCTTAAAGTTCACCTCAGACCTCACTCAAAAAAAAAGTTGTTGTGTTTGTTTTTAAAGTAAATCTTTGGAAAACATCTCGACATCTTCGGTAATGATTGTTTAGAGAATAACACTGCACAGTGCACATTACCTCATGGTGTTTCATTCACATAGTGAAGATGAAATACTGTGAGTGCATTACAAACTACTTTAGTTCTGTCTATTCATCTATTAATGGGACACTTACATATGACGTAGGTACGCGTAGTTAAGTAATGAAGTGGACATTTCTGACGTGGACAAATAGAGAGGACAATTAGTATTTCCTAAACAATCTAAATATGTATATGAGAAGTGCAAACTTTGACAAATATAAGCAAACAGCTCGTGACTTCTCGTCTACTTGTAAACGATGATATAAATAATATTTTGCGATAAAAGTCAATACATTATAAAGTCAAGGTCAATATTCTTTTTCAGATAATATCCAGTTGCGATTCACCCGTTCCAAACAAGTCCAAAACAAAAGATTTCTTTTAGGTAAACCGACGGAAATACACGGAGGATTGACTGGTATGATACAGCAGCTGTGTCGTGCATATATACAACGTGCCACCGCAATGACGACATTAATTAAAGACACGGGTAGGGCTAGTGGCCAGTAATCATGAAAATTATAATACGATAAAATAATTCGAAAATTTAAAACAAATAAACTACAAACACATTAAATAATAAAATAATAACCAAAATTAGGATCACTCTATTGCAAAGGATTCAATCATGAAGCTAATGATCTATGCCAGCTGTTAAAAGACCTACATCTTTTTTTTTCGTTTGTCTATTGTTCTGACCCTGCTACTTACACATATGAATGAATTTTTTGCAAATCCCCAGAAAAAACTCAAGTGGCGTGGCCTTTTTTTCCTCGATCGTTTTAATTTCATCTCTGCGCTACAAATTGCGCCAAGATGTTATTTAGGAAAATTTTAAATAAATCAATAAATAATAACGTTTAGTGAAATTACAAACATCTTTATAAAACGAAAACGCGGAACCGTATACGCGTGACAAATTAATATCGTTATTGCAGCGGCACGTTGTATATGTGTGTATCGGACAGTACATTCGTTATCATTGTTGACTCAAGCATATACTTATTTAAACATCTATTAGTGAGGCGTGTCATAGTACCTACTTGTAATACGTCTACAGTGAAATAAGCAATCTTACAAACACCACAATTTCATCCACAGCGGACGCGGGTCGGCTCAAATTGATTATTGACGGTGATAAATTAAAAGTAATATATCAAACTAACATAATGTTATTTTGTTTTTTATCAAATATTATTTTAGTTTTGATTGCATATTGGAATTAGTGTGCATACACTCGGTAATCGAGGCCAGTAGAGAAACGAATGTTCTAGACTCCGGTCAATAATTAACCTACTAATTTATTAGATAACAAGTAAAAAGAGAATAAAATGTAGACAGTTCGGAAATAAATGACTTCATGTTCAGCATGTTTTTTTGGTGATTCATTATTTATATAAGGATCAACAACCGGATTTAATTTCAGTTATTAATATTTTGTCAAGGTAAATACTTGTGAACAGAAGTATTTTTGAAGAAGAACGAAGATGGTGCAAGTGAGAGTGAGCGAGGGGTTGCTGGAGGGCGAGCTGGTGCACAACGAGTACGGCGGCACGTACTGCAGCTTCAAGGGCATCCCGTACGCGCAGCCGCCTCTAGGAGACCTCCGGTTCAAGGTAAGAGAAATTCAGATTCAAATAAATACATAAAAATAATTCTGTTACTGACTAATAATTGATTGGCAGTCAATGCACTGCCGAATTATCTACACTATAATATTATAAAGAGGTTAAGTTTGTACGAGATAATCTCCGAAACTACACAACCGATTTCAAAAAATCTTTCACTGATAGAAAACTACTCTATACCCGAATGCCATAGGATACGTTAAAACATGCAAACGAAGTCCCGGGTAGAATCTAGGGTTTACAGATGCGTTTGAACTTGTGCTAAGTGCTAAGCTTGTATGGGCTTGTGACTAAGTAATAACAGCCGCACGGATCGATCGATCAGGTTAAGCTACGCTTGTTGCGGATGGTCCGTGGATGGGTGACCATCTTTACATACCAACTTCTTAACGTGCTTTCTGAGCAAAAGCTCATATATATGTGTTTATATTCATATTTCGTACTAGCACTTCCCGCGCGACTTCGCCCGCGTGGATGTCGGAAAGTATCCCACGGGAACGTGCTACCGGGAAATCCTTCCTTATTCCTTGTCTACATTATAAATGAAACTTGTGTGCTAAATTTCAGCTTTCTAAGTTCAAAGGTTTAGGTTGGGCGTTAATGAGTCAGTCAATCAGTCAAGACTTCTCTTTGTATTAAAATAGATAGATAGATTTGTCATAAAAAAACTTTTCATTACCTAAAAACAAATAAAATAACTATTTTATTTCTCATCAAAATATTCTAAAACCCTGGTTTTTTTACTTCCTAAGAACGTTATCCATTTTTATTTCAGGCTCCACAGTCAATGAAACCATGGCAAGGCGTACGCAAGGCAAACGAATTTGGCCCAGTTTGCTACCAGTACAACTCAATGAACCCTAATATAGGGAACATGAGTGAGGACTGCTTGTATCTCAATGTTTATACACCAGACGTTAAACCCACCCACCCCCTTCCTGTTATGGTTTGGATTCATGGAGGAGGATTCGTCTGGGGAAGTGGTAATGATGACTTTTACGGTCCAGAATTTCTTATCAGACATGGCATAGTTTTAGTTACAATAAACTACAGACTTGAGGTCCTCGGATTTCTCTGCCTTGACACCGAAGAGGTCCCTGGTAACGCTGGCATGAAGGACCAAGTGGCAGCACTCAAATGGGTAAAGACAAATATTGCTAACTTTGGCGGAAATCCTGAGAACATTACAATTTTTGGCGAAAGTGCTGGAGCCGGAAGTGTTTCCTATCATTTAGTATCCCCAATGTCTAAGGGTCTCTTTAAGCGAGCAATACATCAGAGTGGTGCAGCTACATGCTTTTGGTCACAAGCGTTCGAACCACGAGAAAAAGCTTTGCTTTTAGCAAAACAATTAGGATTCCAATCAGAAGATGACAAAGAGCTCTACGAATTCTTCAAAAAACAACCTCTTGAGGCTCTTGTCAATTTGAATCTACAGGTAACACTAGCACAAAAACCTTATGAAATCCATTTTGGCATAGCAAATGAAAAAGATTTTGGAAAAGAAAGATTCTTCTATGGAGATGTCATTGATGCAATTCGAAACAAAACACATGAAGGTGTTGATATTATGGCCGGGTATAACCAAGACGAAGGATTGATAGCAATAGCCATTTCTGGTCCTTTGGAAGACATAGTTGCCAAAGCTAAACGTTACCGTGAAGTTTTTGCTCCCAAAATTATTCAGATAAACTGTACTATTGGTGATCAATTGAAAGCTGCAAGGAAGATACAAAAATATTATTTCAAAGATAATGATGTATCAATGAAAAATTATGTACAAATGTTAAAATTCATAGGTACTGACATGTTCGTACATGGAGTGATGCTATCAGCTAAACTTTATGCAAGGAAGAATAAAGTGTACTTATACAAGTTCAATTGTACTTCTGAGAGGAACTGCTTCAGCAGTGTGTTTGGCGACGACCATCTCACTAAAGATACGTCGGTAGTGTCTCATTGCGATGATTTGACATATCTCTTCCCAGTACAACTGTTAACTAAGAAAGTTGATAAAAAATCGGACACTTTCAAATTGATCGACAGGGTCACTAAGCTCTGGACGAATTTCGCCAAATACGGGTAAGTGAAGAACTTCATGTACAGTGGACTGCATCAATTGGGTACCCCAGTTGTATTAAACTTTTAATACAACTGGGGTACCCAATTGATGCAGTCCACTGTACCTACATAGATTGAAGGTTACGTCAGTCTCATAGCAATAACAAAATAAACCTAAAGTTACATAACTTTGATTATTTTCTTGTATCTATTATTATCTTATCTTTTATTTTGTTGTCTTGATCATGTATTGATTAATAAGACCTTCAAGACCAAACTTGATGTTAATATTATCTTCAGCAAAGTATGGCAAACATATATTAAAGTATCGTAGGTGAAGGAGCCTCACTCCACAGATTTAACTCCTTTTTCTTTCAAAACGTAGATACCTACTTGGTCAATTTGCATGATCATGGTGATGAAAAAATGCATAATTATTAACGGCTCATTAAATTTTTACGTTGTTTTTAGCAACCCAACTCCAGACGACTCCCTTGGAGTGAAATGGAAGCCATACACCTTGGCTGCGCAGGATTACCTGGACATTGGCAACCAGCTGGTTGCTGGCCAATCACCGGACAAGGAAGAGAACGACCTGTGGGAAAGCGTTTTTCAGGAATATTTGCCTAAATATAGTGCGTTGCAATAAACGGGTTTTTGTTATTAAATAATTATATACCGAATCTTAGTATTTTTTTACCGATGAATCTCAGTAGAGAACCATATTTTACGAATTACCTTTGTTTGTTCTTTAACTTCTAATACAGTTTACATTTCAGCACCTTATTGAATAAAAATAACGTTGCACATATAATCATGCTACACCTAATACTACCCTCAATAAATTCACCAAGGAGTACCTAAGACGAAACAGGTACCTACTTCATAATAATAGAGAATGGAAATAGTACATATACAGGATGTACCAAAAAGGTGAGGTCAAATTTAAGGGTGTGGTACAGACCATAAAACTGAACAACTTTCTCCATGGGACCAACATCGTAAACGCGAAAAAATTATCAGCAGTCCCATAGAAAACTTCAATACTTACTCGTCGCAAATAGGAACGAAAGTTAATTTTATCTCGATTACGATGTTGGTCCCTTGCAGAAAGTTGTTCATTGGTCCACACCCTTAAATTTGATCACACCTTGCTGATACACCTTGTAGAGTCCATTCTGTGGATTAAATAGCTCGGGTAAAAACCTTTGAGCTTTTAAACAAAAACTCGAGCTATCAACAATGACGTGACTTCAGCCCTTTTTACAATGTACTATATTCGTAGGTAAACATAGTTTTGTTTGACACGAAACACCTCCCCAATTAGTCCTTTGACCGATTCTATTTACACTATACGAGTGTATAGGCTATACATATATAATAGGTTGGGGAAAAAGTTTCTTCGCATTTTTTATGAAAATTCAAAACATTTTTTAATATACATTATTCACATTTATCTAAAGTATATAGGTACCATTTTGTTCGATAACTTTTTGCCATCTTGTAGGTAGGGACATGATCCCATTGCTATAGAAATTTTGGGACTTCTGATCAAAATACCGCGACAAGTGGTTTTGGCAGTCCTCTCGTGATGTTAACTTGACACTGCCTAAAGAATTCTGAAGAGACCAAAACAGGTGGAAATCTGAAGGTGCAAGGTCAGGACTATACGGCGGATGCATTAACACCTCCCAGCCAAACTCTCTTAATTTTTGCTGAGTGGCTAAAGATGTGTGAGGTTTAGCGTTATCATGATGAAAAACCACACCCCTTCTGTTGATTAATTCCGGCCGCTTTCTCTCAACTTCTTGCTTTAATCTCATCAGTTGTTCGCAGTAGAGTTCAGAATCGATGGCCCTGCCTGGTGGTAACCGCTCATAATGAATAATGCCCTTCCAATCCCACCACACACACAGCATCACCTTGTTGCGAGTTAACCCGGGTTTCGCCACAGTCTGTGAAGCCTGACCGGCCTTTGACCACGACCTTTTTCGCACGTTATTGTCGTACGTGATCCACTTTTCATCACCAGTTATCAGCTTCTTCAAAAATGTTTCGGTTTCATTACGTCGTAATAAAGAATCACAAATGAGTACACAGTTCATTAGGTTTCTTTCAGTGAGCTCGTAAGGTACCCAAATATTGCGCTTTTTTGTGTACCCAGTTTTCTTCAAATGCGCCAAAACTATTTTGTGGTCAATTCCCAGTTCTTCAGCTACGTCGTAACTACTGATATGCCAATCTTGCTCCACTTTTTCAAAAATGGCATCCATTTTATCCGTAATAGGGCGACCAGAGCGACGTGCATCTTTGACATCAAAATTTCCGGATTGAAAACGCTTCAACCAAATTTGTGTTACTCTCACAGACACTGCACTGAGTCCATAAACATTGCAAATTTTTTTCGCGGCTTGCGTTGCATTTTTACCTTTTTTGTAGTAAAATTTTAAAATGTATCGAATTTCTTCATTAGATTCACTCATCTTGACAGTACGAAAAACAAATGAAAATCATACATTTTCCTAATTTGAATTTGGAATTATGTTCCTTAAAATTTAAACTTTCAATGATACCAAAACCAGCCAGATACAAATAGTATAGCCAAAGAGATTTTAGTTTAAGTTCATACAGACTATAATGCGAAAAGACTTTTTCCCCAACCTAATATGTAAAATACACTATTTCGCCCGTGTAACTAAATTAGTGTGTCGTTAAAAAATGTAGTACCTACATAAGATGTCTGGCGAACTGGTTAGTTCACACACACATTCATTACGTTGTAAACAACATTCTATCGCTGACTTGCTGCCTTACGACAGCCAAAAGTTATAAGACGAGTTGTAGGTACTAGAAGAACTTAACTCATGCATGAGAAGATTTATTTTAGAATAGTTGGGATTCGGGATAGTAGGTATCTATCTACTTAGTTTGAAAATAGGTTTTTATTTCAGAGAACCTTTACGGGTTTGGCAAGTTAATATTCACAATAAGCAACTTTGATTTAGCAAACCACCTCACTTTGTATTTTTTTAACTTCGTTTATATCCACAAAGGCCCACTTCCACCACAAATTACTAAATGCATTTAGCGCAAAACATTTGCAAAACATTTTTTAAACATCACCTGTCTCTGACATCTTCAAACGATTGACAGAAACAGAACGATTTTTAAATAAGTTTAGAGTTAATCTCATTTAATAATTTGTAGTTTTATCATCAGTAGAGATCAACTTGTTATCCCTCGTTGACTATATATCTCATCACATTGATAAAGGTCAACAAGTAGATGTGCTATATTTAGATTTTAAAAAGGCGTTCGACACAGTGGATAACGATATTCTATTAAATAAATTATGCAGCATGGGTTTTACCCCAAAACTTCTAAAATTATTTGCTGATTACCTTTCAAATAGAAAACAGTATGTTAGCCATGGATCCTTTATTTCGAAGTCATATCATACGCGCTCAGGTGTAAGCCAGGGTTCAGTTTTAGGCCCCCTTCTCTTTCTCATTATGGTTAACAATCTCATTAAAGTAGTAAAGTATGCCAAATGCCTCCTATATGCTGACGATTTAAAATTAATCCAAGTGATTGATAAGGATGTAACTCCCGAACATCTTCAAAGTGACATCGACCGAATCCATAAGTGGAGTATAGATAATAAAATGATGTTTAATGCCGGTAAATGTTACGCCATGACCTTTAGCCGCAAGTTACAACCTACACATGCCACCTATACCTTAGCAGGTGTTGAAATAAAGCGCGTGTCAACCATTAGAGATCTTGGCGTGACATTTGACTGCGGATTGACTTTCCATGCACACATGTCTGCTCTAGCTTCAGAATCTTACAGACACCTAGGTTTTGTCCTACGCAATGCCCGTGATTTCAATAATCCTATTGTCATCAAATTATTATTTAACTGTCTAGTTAGAAGTAAGTTAGAATTTGCTGCAGCCGTCTGGAATCCCCACGAATCCACATATGAATTGTTGATTGAAAAGGTTCAGAAAGCCTTCCTGCGTTTTTTATATAAGAAGATTTACGGATATTATCCATTTATGTATCCTACTCTTTTCTTGCTGGGAATGTTAGGATATAATTCCCTTTCAGTGCGTAGAGCCAGAGATCAGATCCTAATAGCCATAAAAATTTTAAGGAGCATGGTAGATTCCCCAGAGCTGCACAATACTTTGTGTACACTTTATGTGCCTAACAACTACCTGCGTCATAGGCCTACTCGACGACACCGGCTGTTCGCCACATCCCATTGCCGCACTGTGTCGCGCGCGCAATCCCCGTTGTGTCGCATGCATGGTGCTTTAAACTCCTTAATGGAGACAGTCCCGGAATGTGACATCTTTAATGACACACTCAAGGTGATCATGTCAAACTGTCTCATGTTATGTGAAAGCTATGTTTGTTAGGTAAATAGGTTGTATGTTGTTATCACTTTATTCTGTTTTATATTATTTTATTTCCTCTAGTTATTGTTAAGTATGTTTGATCTCTGACTTGTGACTTGTTATTTGTTTTTGAATTATGTTAATTATGTTTAGTTTTATGTTTAGTTTTACCTATTAATTACTGTCATTGGCGCAAGCCGTTGTAATTAATTATAAATAAATAAATAAAGTAGTGCAAGTTGGCCTTCATCTCTTATTACAGTCAGCCAAACATAGTTATTTAAGGGGGATGCGCTGTGGTAGCCCGCGAAATTAAAATCTTCTTGCGTTTTATGCAATTTGCAGGTCCGTGTCAGGTTGTATCTTGATCAAAATATGATACGCGGGATTATAACATATGTATTCACATAATTTTAATTTTTAACCGACTTCAAAAAGGAGGAGGTTATCAATTCGTCGGAACCTTTTTTTTTTTTTTTATGTATGTTCCCCGATTACTCGAAGATGGCTAAACCGATTTGGATTGTTTTGTTTTATTCGAGAGGATATACATCACAGTTGGTCTCATATAAAATTGATTAACTTTGCTTTGGTAGTTTTTGAGTTAGCTTCAATAATACGTATTTTTTCCCCACTTTTATATGGATGATGTTCTAGTTTGTTTTGCAGGTAGTGGTACCTAATAGAATTTGTGTGGGGTAGGTTCCACAACCAAAAAGTGAAAAATAAAAACTTTTTTTACAAAAAAATACAACCGACTTCCAAAAACAACAACAAAGTGAAAAATAACTTTAATTTCGGATGTCGGTGGCAAAAAACGAAAATACATTTATCTAGACACCGACTTCCGAAATTAAAGTTATTTTTGTTAAGTTGTTTTTGTTTGTTTTTGGAAGTCGGCTGTATTTTTTTTAATAAGTTAGATTTCGTGCAGAGTCGTTAGATTTCGTTCGTTCGGCGAATCTGCACGAAATCTAACTTATTTTCATGGTTAAAATTATGTAAATACATATGTTTTATTCCCGCGTATCATATTTTGATCAAGATACAACCTGACACGGACCTGCAAATTGCAAAAAACGCAAAAAGAAATGAATTTCGCGGGCTACCACTGCGCATCCCCCTTAAGAAGAATTTTGATTTTCAAAAAGCAAATGGCGAACACTTCACCTAAGTATAAACCCTGCCGACTATGATTTCCAATATCCGTATCAGTGCCAGAACACGATAAAAGATAAACATTTTCTCTAGTACCTACAATTTTAGAGCATTGTATAGGTATTTTAATCTGTTAGGCCGCCGCGCCGCGCCGCCCGGGGCCCTTCGCCATTGTCGCAATCGAAACGACCAACGATTAATAATGACAAAAACTGCTACAAAATTCTTTTATGAATGACATATTTTTAACTATGGTATTGTTGTGTTCTGGCGTCTACGCAGGTTTTTCTATATCTTTTGTATCGTGAATCGTGATTGTATTTACTTTAGCAAGTAAATACTACAAGAAAAAGGAACTGCCGAGTATAGTAATAAACGTATTCTCATTTGCCAACGAATAACTATCTACAGTCAAACGGCCAAATAATTCAGCGGTCTTGAATACAGTTCAAATAAACGCCTAGTGAATACGTAAATGGTTTGACGGCCGTAGTACGTTGATGTCAATGTCAATGCGCATCATCGCCATAAACACCGCGGTAATTATTCCAATAATTATCGCGATAAATTGAGTGGGCACACTTGAACGCCGCCAATCGGCAATGCGAATGCCGTTGTCAAGTTATCGCGATAAGTTGTGGCTACACCTTCGGCCTACGTCCAACATCGCCATAATCAACGGCATATCCCGTTGCTGTGGCCCCGACGTAAGAAGATGCCAGTCTATCCGTTATATTTCGTAACTAACAGGACAGGGCCTTAATTTCTACCAAAAAATGGCCTGACATGACTAGTTTGTACAGGTATTTTTATCTACAGTATATTCACACTTTATCAGCTTGCTAATGCATTCAAAACGAACTGTCTCAGTAACCTCATCTACCTTCCTCTAGGCTAGCCTTTAAAACGTTTACCTACAAAGGCTAACACATAAAATAGTCCCCGAAAATCTATGTGCAAGATAATAATAGAGTACAAGTAAACTCCATAAATTATTCATCAGAAACCTTTGAGACGGCACACGATACCGTCTGAGCCAAAGCGTTTTAAATTTAAAGCGGCCATGCTTCTACTAGCTGAGATTTTGTGACGATAATTCTTGCAGGACATCGGGGTTTAGAGGTGAATGGACAGGAACTGAAGAAAATATAGCATGCTTGAAAGATTTTGAAGAAATGGAGAACGGAGGTGTCATGAACAGTTTGATTGTGTTGACGACAATTTGGGTTGATCGTACGCAGGGCAGAGCAAACTGTGTAGCTAGGTCTACGTGTAGGTACTTGATGGACTGCACATGGGATCTCATCAGCTGATTACTTGAGTAGGAACGTAATTTCGAATAACTTCCATAAATAAAACTTAACAGCTTCTGATGTCGGTGCCAAGCTAAGGTGCATTGAAGAATTGAAGACACCGACTTCAGAAGCTGTTAAGTTTTTTATGAAAGTTATTTTATTCGTTTTCGGTTTTTGAAGTCGGTTTTTACTTTTTTTAAACTAATTTTATTTTTCCATTTTTAGTTGAATATACAATTACATAAGTAAGCCCAAGACGAACGAAAAGAAGAATCATGAAAATCGGCTTAGAAATGCCGGAGATACAGTACATTTATGCATATAACTTCGTACATAAGAATAATTACATAATGTATTATATACTAAAACCTTCCTGAAAGTATGTTAACTACGTTAGTGAAAGAATCATCAAAATTGGTTCATTCGTTTTTGAGAAAATCGCGGACAAACAAACATACATACAAACATACATACATACTTACATACATACATTAAAAAGTCGGTTAAAAAAAAGCCTATATATTCAGTAGTGCACCTTGGTCCACGCTACGCTGTTGATTGATGATGATGAAAAGGCGGTAGAAATATTTTTATATAATTAAATATTGTATATACGAAAACGATATAACTGTTGTATCGTTTTCATCAAAGTATTCCAGAGATATTTCTAATAGGAATCGAATCGAAACCTTTCTCTAATTCAGATCAGATGCAACATCATACAAACTTAAAAGGTAACAGCCAAATTGCTACAGCTTTTTATTTTAAACCCATAAACAAAACACTCTCTAAGCACTACTAAAAAAGCAAAAAATATCACAAAAGCGCTACCAATCTATTTGGTTAACACCCACTTTAATTTGTACAGTCTAGCAGTACCTTTACATCGTAAACCGGTAATAACGCGGCGGCATAATAACTTGGGGTGGCAGAACAATTTACTCTGTTTACACTGTAAACGAGTAACGGGGGGGGGAGGGGGCATAGATAAACCGGCGACATTCTAGCTTAATAGACGGTAGACGGATGGCCTTAAATCTTCAGCACTAAATTAAACAGCGTATAATGAAAAGTTTGACAACTTTGTTGGGTTAAAAAATAGCCCTGACATTTAATGTCTTAGGTTTTACTGAAGAGTTTTTATTACAGAGATGGACAACCTGTGGTTAAAGTGAAGCCTCAAAACACGTGACATTTTCAAATTATTTTATAATGTTTTTTTTTTTAATTCTTATATTTTATACCAGCAGCAGGCAGCCTCAAGGACGACCAAGGGCTTTGAAGACGGCAGCAGGAGTTTGACAAACCTACGATTTGTCGACGGCATAATCCTTTTTGCCCCCGCAGCTCTATAGTGTAGACTATGCTTCAAGACCTAAGCACGGCAAGCCTCACGGTTGGACTCGCGATGATTCGGTCTAAGACAAAAGCCATGACCAACAGCACTAAAAATAAAATAAAATACATTTAATTCGAGCAATTTTAACTCATAAGTGAAAACAATAAAAAGGATAATTCACATAAAAATAAAATTAAAATAAACTAAAAAGACTTAATAACTATCCGGCCCTGCTAACGGCAACATGCCTCTCACAGCAGTGCCGTATGTACGAGCAGTCCATCCGGTCCGCGATCATTGCCAGGACTGCATTGGTGCTGCCCCACACCCTACGCACCAGGGATAAAAAATAAAAATAAAAAAAAATAAAAAATGTTTATTGAAGAAAAAGCCAAAGTACGTACTAACTAAAACAATGTTGCGCTTGCGCATGGTCGCGTGAATGCAGTCGGTACGCGCCTCAGCGAATATACCTGAGGCGCTGCAGTAGCGAGGCAGCCCCAATACAGCCCTGAACGCGTTGTTGAACTGTACGCGGAGGGCTCCGTATGATGCACATGTGTACCTCGCCCACAGACCGCAAGTGTAGAGTGACGTGCAATACACCCATAAGCGTAGGGTCGAGGTAGATGGGCAGAAAATACATTATGTCGATACATCTACTTGAGCCAGTTAGTTATTTTGTATCTATTTACCCGTGGCTCTTTAATTACCCCGTTTTATCCGGTAGATCCTACGTTAATAATACGAAACTCGTAAATAATTAGATAGAAACTACAGCGCGCGGGTCGTCGCAGGAGCTTGAGTGACGTTGCCGTGTCGTGCATCGTGCTTCCGATGCTATTTCAATTTATCCATTTCAAGCCGTCAAAAATGGTATACAACGGTTGTTATCGAAAAAAGCCGTTTTCAACCGCGCGGTTGACACCATTGTCAATCCATTTGTTCGGGGTGCCCCGGCTTTGTTACTGCTTCCAATTCAGCTCGCGCGTGGTTGGTCACAGTTCCAACTTAACCTATAGGTAATTGAGTATCATTCAGGCCGCTAGTTGAACAGGCTGTTAATTGAAAGGCTAATTAAGCTGGAAGGTATCTAACTTAAGATATGCCGACGACACTACTCTTCTCACACAAACAAGAGAAGACATGGAACACCTGCTGAACCGTCTAGAGACAACAAGCCTCTCCTTCGGACTAACGGTCAACAGAGACAAGACCAAGATGATGATCGTGGACCGAGCTGAACTAAACCATCCTGACATCTCTATGGTTGGCAACTGCGAGGTTGTTCAATCTTATGTGTACCTCGGTTCCACCATCACAAACACTGGAGGATGTGAAGACGAGATTCGAAGGAGATGTGCTATCACACGATCTGCCGTTGACAAGCTTAAAAGAGTCTGGTGCAACCGTAATATCACCAAAGCCACAAAAGTCCGCCTAATGAGAAGCCTAGTCTTCCCGATTTTCCTATACGGCGCAGAAACGTGGACGGTTCGCCTCAAAGACCGACGCAAAATCGATGCACTGGAGATGTGGTGCTGGCGGCGACTGCTGCGGATTCCCTGGACAGCGTTTCGGACCAATGTTTCGATCCTGGAGGAACTAAAGGTCAAAGAGAGATTATCGTCGACTGTGCAAACACGAATTATCAAATATTTCGGCCACGTGGTTCGTAACGAACACTCCATGGAACGACTCATTGTCCAGGGACAAGTGGAGGGCAAGCGGTCACGCGGTCGGTCACCTACGCGTTGGACAGACCTTATCATAGCGTCAACACAAACCTCCATAGTTCAGAACATAGAAATATAAAAAACAGGAGAAGTGGCATGCGGGCGTGCCTGTGTCCACGCGTTATGCGCACGCTGTGCCTTTACTCGCCAAATGGCCGTCTCCGCGAACTAGTACGCTTTCGACCATGGTCACGATAAATTATAAAAATGCCGTGTTGTTCAGTGGTTTCCTGCAAAAACCGAAGTGATATTAAAAACTTCGTATCTCACGGGATCACTTACCATATGTAAGTAAAAGTATTTTACTGTATTTATCTTTAAAATCATAAAAAACAACAAATCGTAAAATATTTCTTGCTTTTACTACGTTATTTTTGTTTTCAAATATCGCAGCGGCTGTACTATTTTTGCAGCAAATACATTGCTACTTAACCACTACCTTAAGTATGTCGCTAAGCGACTGGACAAGCAATGTAAAAATAACAAAACGATACTTTATTTACGCGGAGCGTCGCATAGTACAGCCGCTGTGTCTTGCGGCGAGATAGTGATGAGGTTAAGATCCACTAAAGTAGGCTATCGATAATAATGTCGATTGCCCAACGAATATTATATTGCTATTATAGTTTATTTTTCAATTTGTCAACCGTTTTAGCCCGGTTGGAACACTTGAAAAGATGACGTTTAAGTACGGTTGGGAAACCTTTGAGAATGTAAAATAATCTTTTTTACTGTTTTTGATTATTTTACAGCGTACCTAGTAGAGAAATGCATAACCAACGGTCGTAAAGTAAGTTTATTAATGTTTAGGTGGAGTGTTTTTGGGTTTAAATTATCGCATCTTCGTGCTATTTCCTTACTTTTTTTTGGTTTTGGTATTTTACTTCCGCTAAAGTCTTTAACTATGCACCACAAGATTCAAATGCGTTGTAGTAATCGGTATGGTTCAGATAAAATATTAGTGATTTTAGCTTAAAATAAGTCAACATATTCATGCTATTTATTTGTTATGCATGAGTATGGCATGTGTTTGTTTTCATATATTTAACTATTTCTTAACTAAGGGTTTTTTTTTAACAACAAAAGCCTATTCGCCTGTTGCCTGCTACCTGCTTACTCATCGTGAGGTTAAGAAGTATAGACCACGCCTTAGGTATGTGAGCGGTGGGATGGAGGAGCAAGGGCGCATTACTCAGTACGTGCGTTGCGAACCGCCGCCTCACCCCTGTCTCAGCGGCCAACTAGTTCCTAGACTATAGACTATAGCTTAAGATACTTATTATGTAAATGATAAATAAGTTCTTATAGTACGTTTTTAGCTTCCCAAAAGATACAAATACAAAATAAGAATGGATTGATGCCACAGTAAGGCCACCTAACTGGTTCCCAACAAAATATAGCACCATATGCTCAATTCACTTTAAGGTAGAAATGTTCCAGCCTCTAAAGAAAACTCGCAGGCTTTTTGAATGGGCAATCCCAAAATTAAGAGTACGTCAAGTACTGAACAAATACCTCCACTTTACAGGTCAGTGAGTAAACACATCATAACAGGGTTCAACAATTCCTATGGTTTCACAGCCTAAACCAACTTAACCGGATTGTTTTAATTTATTGATTCGTGTTTTTTTTTTTTAATATACATTTTTTTTTAATTTAAAATGTATAATACTTTCTGGACATATCATTTTTTATTTTATTTTCAGGACCCCAAATTTTTCTTGTACAGTAATAAATGGAAGTATCGATAACTTTCCGTTTTAGTCAATCACTAGCGTATATGTAAAATAAATTGCTTTTTGCACAACACAATAATAGCGACAGATGTTTTTGTGTGAGTAAGTTGTACGGTGCATGGTAAATGCACGCTGTGTGTGACGAGTTAAGGTTTATAATTGATTGTGTAGTATGTTCTGATTTATGAATTGCAAGTGTGTGCGCGACTTTGTATCTATTGCTTTTATTGAACTACATGTGTAGTAGTGGCGCGGTGGTGGGGCCAACCTAGCGACATCGGGTTCTGATACATTTTCAACTACCGGGCATATCTCCTTCTTTCATATATCTATGGTTCAGAACTTTCGAGACGCGGCAGACCGGAATAAGTGGAGGAGCATCGCGAGGGCTGCTTTGGCCAAAGAAAATGCAGAGTCATCAACCACGACCACTCTGTCAAGAGTGAACGACTAAGGAGGAATTAAGCTGGTTGGCTGCGACATGTACACCATGTAATTAATAATACAAATTTTGAAAGGCTCTCATGTAGTCCAAAACTTTTATGTGCCAAAAACAAATAGTGTTATTATGAAACAACCGACTTCCAAAACAAAGCCTAAAAAAAAAAGACTCGTACTTTTTTGTAGTCGTTTGAAAATAGAAAACAAAAGCAAATCGCAAGGATTCTATTTATAGACAATTCCAGTGCATCACGAATTCACGACTCACGTGCCGTGCGTTCACGGAAATTGTCCCGCTACCTGTCCGGTCCAGTTAGGTATACTGTTTCAATTTCGCCAATTTTCTCATGCTCCCTCGCGCGTACGAGAATGTATTCGACATTATTTTCTAGACAAAGAATCGTATTGCTTTGTCACAATACCTTGTAGTACTTATTGTATGATTTGATTTATTTTAGTTCTTTGTACAACGCTACCTAGACATAATAATGTATGATTTCTAGAATTTGTTAAGGACCAATTTTATATAGAGCTCGTCTTATGCTTTCAGACGAAAATAATGGATGAAATGCCTACTTAGTAGGTACGTAGCTACAGAGGGACCGACATAGATGCTCTAAAATTGTAAATTCTTTGTTGTCTATTGAATTTTAAGTCGAATTCGTCGCGTGGATTTGAATACGTGTGGATAGAGATCTTATAGAAAGTATAACTACACTCCCGAACTGCTAAAAAAAAGCTACCGTGCATTTTTATGTTCTTAGGCATAAAACATCAAAATAATCTGAATAAGTCGGAAAAAAAGTTTATATAAATGTAGTTTTGAAGCTGGCGTACTGGCCATCATTTCGGTATCACCATTATTCCAAATTTGAATTCAAGAATTTGAAAAAGAGAAGAAAATCGGAGTTTTGTCGCTCTTAAAGAAGCAACAAGCTTTTTTTAGAGCATCTCTTGCCAATAGTTATTGCGTTATTTGTTTTTATTACACTTCCTCGAAAACTGGTTCATATCGCACTGCGATTAGGTTCACAATGCAATATATTTCACACGCGTGCGATTTTTTATTTTCCAACACGTTGCGGGAATAAAAATTGCCACATATAACTTATACCTATACTTGTCCAAATTGGTTCAATGCCTCTATTCACAGCGTCTCTATTCGGAGGTGAATGTTTTTTTTTAATCTGGGCAAAGAGATATGCGTCTTTACGGCGTTAATATTTTTTGAATATTTAAATAATGTTTATAAATAGAATATCATCAAAAACCATGATTATTACAATAAGAAAAAACGTTTATGAACAAATAAACATTTATTTGTGTTCTAAACTCAAAAATATTTGAATTTTCTATTTTCCATATTAGGCTGTTTATCGGCTTTATACCTTTGCTTCTCCTTCAACCTGGCGAAAGCAAAGCGCGGAAAAAAAGAAAATTTAAATCATAGTTTCCTAAAAATTCATGGCAAAAATATTTTTCGTTATTTTATTTTATTTATAAATAAATAAATATAAATATGTTTGGACATATCACACAACGCCATCTAGCCCCAAGCTAAGCAACCTAATGCTTGTGTTATGGTAACGAGATGGCTGATAAACTACTTATATACATTTTTTTTTTTTTTTTTTTTTTTTTTGTAAATACATACATATTATAGATAGAAAAACACCCAGACTCGGAACAAATACTTGTAGGTCGTACAAATATTTGCTCCGTGCGGGAATCGAACCCGCGACATGCTGCGCAGCAGTCAATCGCTCAACCACTGCGCCAACCGTGTCGTCAAATTTCTTCAAAAGTGTATTGAAAAACGTCGTTTGATACACGCGGACATTTGTTATTGCAGTTCTCGGCTCAAAAACAACCTCGCCTACGGCTCGGGGTACTATTGTTTGCATAAAAAGAGTATTTAAATTGGTTTTCCTTATTTTTTAATCCATTCTGACGTTCAAATGATTGATAGTGCACCTGCAGTAGCCGCGCAAGCTGTGGCACTTTTTCTGTCTGAGTTTAGTCAGCGAAACGTAAGTGCACAACTACATGTAAGTCGTTCTGTAGTTCGAAGAATTTGCCATCGATACCTGGAGGCTGGCGGCTTCGTGCACCGTCCAGGAGGACCACGAAACCGCGTCACTACAGCTCAACAAGATCAGTTTATCTTTACCAGCCTGCATAATCGTCACTTGATCTCGTCGTCTCGTCTCGTCTCGTCGTCTCGTCGTCTCGTCTCGAAAATGTGGCTTGAAACCTCATAAGCCAGCCAATAGTTCCAAACTGACACGAGCTCACATAATGGCACGCCTACAGTTTGCCACGCGAACATTTACATTGGACTCAACGTCAATGGACAACGTCAATGGACTCGTCGACCAGTTCTTTTAACGGATGAACCCAAGATTATGTATTAAGGCAATTATGCACCTAGGAAAGTCTACCACAGACATAGAGCATAGTCCGACCCGCACTTGGCTGTTATTTTTTTATTAAATTACGTTGACTCAACATTTCACGATCCCAGCCTACTACTTCAGCACAAAACTCTCGAAGTTACTTTAGTTTACGCAAAGGACTTAAAATGTATGAAAATTAATATTATAAACTAATCTTAATTAAATTCTTGATTGTAGTCTCGATATTTACGACATAAGGAGATTGAGCAATTTATTAACAGTACTTTGAAATCAAAAGTTAGAATGGAAGCCGACCCCAACGTAGTTGGGAAAAGGCTAGGCAGGTGATGACTATATCAAAAGTTGCGATTGGTTGGCGAAAATGACAACAACAAAATAATAGATTCAGTTTCTTTTCGCGTAGAAATTATAGAAAATGATAGTTTACAGTAGCTATGGCAAGGGCCATCTAAAATATTTTAATTTCTTTTTTTGTAGAAGTTGTACTCTTCATTTGCCAATCGTGGTCTGCAGGTGATCTAAAACGAGTATCCGTTCCTGAACTTCTGTCTTCAGATCAAAACAAAGCTTAAATCAAAAGTCATTTATTTTAACTAGGCTGAGAATCAGCACTTTTTGAACGTAAAAATTACATATCACAATCCCCCAAAACGCAAGCTCTTCACCACTTCCTAGTGCTTTAGCTAGGAAGAAGAAGTGGCGCAACAAACTCCCCAGTAGTACAGAAATCTGCATGGTCGCATGGAAAGTCATTTGACTTTCAGTCAGTCAAAACTTCCAAAACTTTATAAAGTGAAAAATGATAATCCCACAGCCACCTGTCAAAGTATATTAATATGATTCCTGCATCACAGTAAAGGGAGCTCCGAATCTCCCGAGTGACTGTCATAAGCCGCAGTACATCGTAAAACACATGATATTACCTCACAACACAGCACGCGCGCCTTTTGACGACTACCCTCTATATTAAAAGTGTAAAACTGAAATATTCTAACATTGTTCCGAAGGCAATATTTTTTACGGTAAATAAGGTCGAAACTTGTTTACTTTGCTGTCGTGTGGAAAAGTAATTTAGTTTTTAAAGTTGGAATGAGTTGTTTTTATAATAGAACCTAATAAAATATAGAACATTGGTTCGTTGACACATTCAGGATGTTATTGCTTAAAAGTTTAGCAGGTAATTGGAAACACAAAATTAGTATGTATTCATATCGTAGAAAGAATTGAATAGTTAACGAACAGTAATAAAAATATTGAAACTTACCGATACCCGTTTCGCAGCTAAACCAGGCGATTGAGACCTGAAACAAATGTACAAAATCAATTAACTTTAATTAGTTTTTAGGTTTTCGTACAATAATTGTTCATTACTATTTAATTTAAGAATATGAAATCACTATCCTCATACTTAATTTAAAAATAAAGTTTATAAAGTTGTCGATTGTAAATAAATACACAAGGCATGAATACAAATTAGCATTAAAAAATAAAAATAAACAGGGGCATTAAAACATAGCTGGCCATTTTGCTCAGTTTGGTAAGAACAACTTTGAGAGAGCTAACAGAAGAATTCAGCTGGGCTGGGCAGTGTTAGCAAGCTACGTCGAGTCTTCTCATCGCGTATTCCGCAGAACCTAAAGACGAAACTCTTCAATCAGTGCGTCCTGCCTGTTATGACTTACGGAGCCGGAAACGTGGACACTCACGGTACTGCTGGTTCATAAATTCAAGGTCACTCAGCGAGCTATGGAACGGGCTATGCTTGGAATTTCTATGAGGGATAGAATCCGAAACGAGGTGATCTGGCAGAGAACCAAAGTTGTCGAAACAGCTCACAGAATAAGCAAGCTGAAGTGGAAATAGGTCGGCCATAGTAACCGTAGGACCGTTGGGGTAGTCGGGCCAACCCGTCTTGATCAAACGTGGTGATCAATGCTCGTACCTTCTCAGTATGAGAAGAGGCCTTTGCCCTGCAGTGGGACAATAATAGGCTGAAAATTATGAATATTCAAAGTGGTTAAGTGGCTTTTGAAACAATTCTAACCCCAGGACAGTTGCCAAAAGTTGAAAAGTCTTCTGTACCTGTATACTACTACTATGTACTTGCGCATAAAGAATTAAATGAGTAAACTAGTAGATGCTGACAATAATCCACCCTCCATTACATAAGTAACTCTACAATGAACAAAGGAATCAAAGTAGCAACATGCCGCATGCCGCCAACGCCTAACAAATTAATTTATAGTGGTCGGAGAACGCCCCAGTGCTAATAATGTTGTAAATTGACTACCACATACATAAGCTACAGACAATATAAGTAGCGTTAACATAAAAACTAAGGGATAAGTACCTTCTAAGTGTAGATATCGTCCGTGAAAAATTTTTCATTCGTATTGTACGGTCAGTGAGTCGTCAAAGGGACGTACTAAGATTGTCTGGACCTTTTTTTTTTTTTTGTGGATGGGAAATCATCAAATGACTTCCCCGCTCTGGGCAGAGCTCCCGCTCTGCCCAGAGCGGGAGAAGAGGGGCGTGTCAGACTTTTACTGACTAAAACCCACCCGTGTTCCTTCAGTTGCCCGTGCCAGGGCCACGGTATCTCTTTCGAACTACCCGCGACCCCGGCGGCATCGGCCCAATTGACCCCGTCACTGCTGACATCTCTTTGAGGCGCGCGTGGAACACAACGCGCCGTTGACCCGGGCCTGGTCCTTACCGGACGGCGAACTGCCCATTACTCGTCGTCCACAAGCCCGCGCCTACGGTGGCCGAGAATCGGCGATCGATTCCCGCCGCCCAGGGCGTCTCCTACGGCGGCTAGGGGCGCGAGGGCGTGGCTGTTGCCTCTCCCTCACGCGTTCCGCTTCCTCCTTCGCGAGCATTACTACTTCGCAGAAGGAGGTGACGGCCTCCCATGCACTCTCGCTCCGCACCATGGCCTGGACCAGGTTTGGACGCGAGAGATCGCCTCCGCAAGAACACGGCGGTCCTCTGAGTTTGTTTCGGTCTTTCTTCAAAGAGTAGTCGGATAGAAAACACCGACCTCATTTAGGTGTATCTATTCAATTCATACATGAAATCTCTTAAGTGGTCATCATTATGAACAACTTTTATGGGACCAAACCTGAGATCGTGAAAAAAAATTAACTGCTCCCTACATTTTGACGAGTTTGATACAGATAAATATACTGAACAGCTGATTTTTTTTCGCGATTTCAGGTTTGATCCCATAGTAAAAGTTGTTCATAATGATGAGTACAATGACCCCTTAAGAGATTTCGTGTATAAATAGATACACCTTAAGTATATATTTTAGACGTGTAAAAGTGTTTAAGAACCAATTTACTGAAATAAATATCAGTTATTCATTCAAACATTCGTAATTTTTTATTATGGCGGAATTTGTCTAACTTTTACCCTCCTTACCAAAATATTGATCCACTTCTGCTTTTGACTGTACGTACGGCTATATTATAACCTGAACCAACTTTAAACAATGTAGAATATAGTCGCTAATTTCAGAATGACAGACCTCAAAAGTACATGTGATTGTCAGGAAAACCATTTACTTACATTGCAAAACCGAAACTAAACTTTGTGTTAATGGAGGTAAGATTTATAATGCCAAAGCATGTAGTGGCTAATGTTAGGGGACGATGTATGTCACTTAAGGTAGTTCCATTGTTGTATGAACTTGAAGGTTTGAACAGCCTTGGTATTATGTTGTCTCAAGTAATAATATGGCCGATGTATAGTAATTGTTGGTTAGACATTTTGGCCTTCTCAGTATGAGTTAATCACTATAAGGATAGAAACTATACGACTTCATTACTACAGATGAGTAAGCATATTGTATTCAACGTAAACAGTTTGTTAGAAATAGCTATTTAATACCTAAACGAAAAAAAGGAAAAAATTGGCCTAGCCATTTCCGGGAAAAATGGAAACAGACACACATACACAAACACCTCTTACCCCAAACGCATGTACCGTCTCCGTGGCCGTCGCGGGAAAGAAGAACAATTTCGCTTTAGATGACTTTAAACACTACATTCCACGATGACACATGTAAAAGTTAAGTAATCCAGACACAGAGTAGATATTCTACCTATCGTTATTTTTTTATACATAGTTATGCCAATTTCAGGTGGACGCTTTAAGCAAAAAAAGGTACCAAACACATTACCGAGAGACATACTTTTGACTATTTTGAACTGAATCAATCTTTTCAACTTTCCCTCGGGATAGCAAAGCACACAGTAATATCGCCACTGCATTCGACGGCATCTAATATTCCTAGCTCCTACGGCAAAGACAACAAACAAACACTGACTGTGTTCCATTTGCTATGTTATTTCAAGATATTATTAAAGTTTCAAATGTTATTTCATAGCACTTGAAATCACGATGGAGTATCGGAGTGCTCCCTATCAAAAACACCCCCTATGTTTCGATTCATAGATAAAAATTAATGGACTATTTTATTTTTTTTATTGCGCACGGCGATACGCCATTCTTCCTAATGAGGTTGCCGTAATAAAATGTCGATGGTAGCATGGAATTATTATTTGTGGGTGCGAATTGATTTTAATCGGGAGTGAATTCGATCCAATTTTAGATACGCTCATACATATTTTTCCTCATTACCAAAGAGATCAAAGAGTTATATGCAAATTTTAATCTACTTACTATACCTTTTAAAGTTGGGTTCCATCCCATAGTCTAACCATGTTCATTTTATCGCAAATCTCTCATTTTAAACTCGCTTTACTTGGTGCCACCCTCTTTTCGCCCAACAACTGCCTACAAGCTGTTTACGCCTCAATCAATACTGACTGTCATTGAAGTATCATAATATTTGAATGAGTTCAAAGCCAATAAATATACCGACAGCTATCCATATTGTATTTGGTCTTTATAACATCAGAAGAAAACTAAAAAACAACACTCTGTCTTCGTAAAGTCATTAAATTTTCAACAACAAAAACTCAAGTCATCGGCACACAACCAATCTTAATAAAGGTGCTAAAAAGCACAAAGAGTGTCCACCACACCAAGCCCGAAGGGATATAGCGGGGTGCGATCTGCCGTGAAATATTGAGAGGGTCATCGCTCAGCGGTTCTCAAACTATCGTCCATAAAAATACTCGTGGCGATAGACTCGTGTCGAGTTATCGTTTTGGGATCCTTTTCTATGACGTTTGCATGCGACATGTGTGTGAAATAGTTTTGTACTGTGGGAAAAATTGGCTGTAAAATTCGCAAAGATTAAGGCATCAGACTAAAGGGTTTTGACACATTTTGAGGTCACTCTGTGCAAACTTATTCAAAGGGAAAAAACGGCCAAGTGCGTGTAGAACCACGCACAATGAGGGTTCCGTAATCGGGAAGAAATTATCCCAACAACAAACTTAACACTGTAGTTGAAAAACATGTTCTCCCATACATTCTAACTGTAAATGTAAGTTTGTACTCACAATATTGAGAGATTTACCATGTTATTTTAAGATTCTTATAGGTTTCCTGTAATCTACAGATAAAGAACTATTTTCTGTATTTTTTTCAAAAATTTAGGCCCAGTAGTTTCGGAAATAAGGGGGGGGGGAGCGGTCAATTTTCGTCTATTTTCTTAAATAACTTTCAAACAATTTATTTTAAAACGATAAAAAAATATATATTTGAGACTCTCATAGTAAGCCCTTTTATTTGACATGTCACCTGGTATAATTAGCAAAACTTTTTTTTTTTTATTTTATTATTTGCCCCCCAAAAGTGACCCCCATATTCAAAATTCATTTATTTACGGACGGGTCCATGTTTAGGTTACAGAAATTCATATGTGTAACAAATTTCAACAGATTCGGAGCAAATTGGCTGTGACAGACGGACAGACTGCTTTTGTTTTGCGAACAGAAAATAAATGATATTTACAGATCTTCACAGAAGAATGGAAAATACACACATCAAAAGTGTCTAGGGATCAAGCATTTTTATGCGGATTTCTTGAGATTGAGATGTGGCTTTGTAATAAATTTATGATTTTATAAATTTATATGGATCCTTTTTGGTGCATTTCATAATTTGAATCAGGAACTGTGAATCAAATTCGAGTAAAAGATGAAAATCAGCTGTCAATATTTTCCCTATAAAAACATACAACGCATTGAAGACATTATTAGTGCTACTGTTTCCCTACTACTGATTAAAACCAACGTTATTATGGAGCGGCGACGTCATTTAAGCAGGGAAGAAATGCTCAGAGCCGTGGGAATGATAGAAGCTGGTTCCCGGCAACGTACTGTGGCTTTAGCTCTGAATACAAGTCAGAGTGTTATCAGTCGACTTTGGACACGTTACCGAAGCACTGGTACCGTGGCTGAGCGCCATGGAGGACGGTATCGCTGCACCACACGGAGACAAGACCGATACATTCAAATCTTAACTCGAAGAGCTCCAACTATAACCGCCATGATGTTAGCCGTGAGGCTTCATCACTCTTCAGGGAACTTAATTAGCGACCAAACAGTCAGAAACCGCTTGCATGAAGTGAACCTTCATTCCCGAAGACCGCTACGGGTACCACCTATAGCAATGCACAATCGTAGGATTCGATATCAATGGGCTCTTGAACACAGAAATTGGGCAGAAGAACAATGGCGTTTCGTGTGCTTTTCTGATGAGTCTCGTTTTGGTATGAGACCGGATACAAGACGTATACGACACTGGAGAACCCCTGGACGCCAACAGCGATTAAAATCCTGCCAGGAAGTCCATCCTTATAGTGGTGGAACCATCATGGTATGGGCGGGTATTTGGATCGGCGGAAGAACTGAGTTGATTTGGATCAGAGGCAACCTCAACGCTCAAATTTATGCTGAGACGATTGTATCAGACGTCATCGTTCCTCTACAAGTGCAAATCGGTCCCTTATTTCAGTTAATGCATGATAATGCACGACCGCACACCGCAAGAGTTGTAAGACAGACTCTCGCCGCAGCTAACATCAATGTCCTGCCCTGGCCTGCTCAGTCGCCAGACTTGAACCCGATTGAGCATGCATGGGATATGCTACAGAGAAGAGCTCTGCCGAATATGGAGGGTATCCAGTCGCAAGAAGACCTTTTTTTGTTGTTGCAACGAACATGGGCGGCCATTCCACAGCGTGATTTGGATGAACTCATTTTGAGTATGCCAAACCGATGTTCTTGTGTTGTTAGTGTTCGCGGTAGAAACACGGATTATTAATTGTTTAAGTTACCCAATAAAATTTTAAAGAAAACTGTTATTTCAGTCTTTTTTTCGAACTTTAATGTTAGTGGTTCAAATGTCAAAAATCCCTTTATTAGGAAAATGGCAAATTTCTTTATTAATGCAAAGGTGACTTGGTTTATCGTTACTGTGACAAACGAAAACACTTTATTTGATGAATCCTTAAAGAAAATTTTAATTAATATCAATCAGGAGAAAAGTTATTGCAAAAATATATGTTGATCCCTAGACACTTTTGATGTGTGTAATACAAAAATATTACGGTCAAGCGTCCAGTCATACACAACAATAAAAAGACCAAAATATGACAACCTAAATCCTACATAAAATATCCAGATAAACAGTCGGCCTGGACATAATCTGTCCACTCTGTCCAGAATACATGAAACGCCAGAACTAATATTTGAACACATGACCCTATGTTAATTTAGGTACGACATTCTCGTCGGCATAAACAAATATGGCGAAGGCTGCCAAATAAACTAGAGCTCGTTCCCAAAAAGTATGTAACCTACTTGGAAAACAGGTAATTTGTCAGCTTTACATCTCTATGCTTTTATGTTAATGTGTTGTAATACTGTACTTGTTTGTTTTGTTTACATGTTAATGCTCTTCTGGATAAATTTTAGAAGAATCAATCAATCTGCCTAGCTTTTTCCCAACTATGTTGGGGTCGGTTTCCAGTCTAACCGGATGCAGCTGAATACCAGTATTATACATGAAGCGACTGCCTATCTGACCTCCACAACCCAGTAACTGGGTAATACGATACCCCTTAGACTGGTTGTCAGACTTTCGGGCTTCTGACGATCCGTAACGACTGTCAAAGATCCAAGAATGACAGCCGGGACCAATGGCTTAACGTGCTTTCCGAGGTACGGAGGAGACCCGGTATGTAAAGATGGTCACCCATCCACGGACCTACCCCGGCAAGCGTAGCTTAACTTGATGGATCGTCCCGTGCGGCTGTTATTACTTAGCCACGAATAATTTTAGAAGAACCATGAAATAAAATATAATATTAGGAATATTTATTTCATCCACATTATTTTGTACCTACATTAATTTCTCCGTCAAGTCTAAACCTACATCAGGTACGATTACCTACGGCTGACTGAACAATTTCTCGTAGATGAAAACCGGCCAAGTGTGAGTCGGACTCTCATACGAAGGGTTCCGTACCGTATTAAAATCGAGCAATAAAACGCCGACAAAAACACATTGTTTGTATGGGGACCCTCATTAAATGTCAACTTTTTGTTGTTATACCGGCTATAGTAGTACACACTTTGTGAAAATTTCAAGTATAGTACTATTATGGTTCAGAAGGTACAGCCCTTTTTTTTGTGGATGGGAAATCATCAAATGACTTCTCCCGCTCTGGGCGGAGCGGGAGGGCGTGTCAGACTTTTACTGACTAAAACCCACCCGTGTTCCTTCATTTGCCCGTGCCAGGGCCACGGTATCTCTTTCGAACTACCCGCGACCCCGGCGGCATCGGCCCAATTGACCCCGTCACTGCTGACATCTCTTTGAGGCGCGCGTGGAATACAACGCGCCGTCGACCCGGGCCTGGTCCTTACCGGACGGCAAGCTGCCCATTACTCGTCGTCAGCAAGCCCGCGCCTACGGTGGCCGGGAATCGGCGATCGATTCCCGCCGCCCAGGGCGTCTCCTACGGCGGCTAGGGGCGCGAGGGCGCGGCTTTGCCTCTCCCTCACGCGTTCCGCTTCCTCCTTCGCGAGCATTACTGTTTCGCAGAAGGAGGTAACGGCCTCCCATGCACTCTCGCTCCGCACCATGGCCTGGACCAGGTTTGAACGCGAGAGATCGCCGCCGCCGATCGCCTCCGTGAGAACACGGCGGTGCTCCGCTCAAGCCGGGCAGACCTCCACGGTATGCTCCACCGTGTCCTCCGGGCGATCCACACAATGGTGACACCCGGGCGTTTCCTCCCGCCTTATCCGAAACAGGAACCTCCCGAAACAACCGTGTCCGGTGAGGACCTGCGTCAGGCGGAAGGTGAGGACGCCGTGGCGCCTCTCCAACCACTCCTTAAAGAGGGGACTTATCGCCGCAATTGTGGCGTGCCCAGCACTGGGTTGCGACAATCGCACTCTCCATGTCGCCATGAGATGCCGCCGGAGCTCTGTCCGCTGTACCGTGATTTCTCGCGGCAGTGGAGTTACGCCCCGGCGTTTCGCCTCCTCGCGCCACTCCCACACGTGCGCGAGGACTTTTGCCTCCAGATCCCATGGCGGTAATCCGGCAAGGAGGCTCGCCGCCTCACAGGAGACCGTGCGGTATCCCCGGACTAGCCGGATGGCCATGACCCTCTGGGACGCGTTCAACCGGCGGCCCGGTCGCAGCCTCAAGGAACGCGCCCACACCGGTGCTCCGTAAAGGGCCATGGACCGCACGACCCCCGCGTAAAGCCTCCGGCAGGAGGCGTTTGGACCCCCCAGATTGGGCAGGAACCGCTTCAAGGCAGCCCCGGCCCGCTCTAGTCTGGGAGCCAAACGTCGGAAATGCTTCACGAAGTTCCACCGGCTGTCGAGGACGAGTCCCAGGTACTTCATCGTCGACTCGACTCTGATGTGAACCCCTCCTACCGTTATTTGGGAACCCGACGGTGGCGCGTTCCGAGGACCATGAAAACACATGACCTCGGACCTGTGCAGGGCCACCTCGAGTCCCAACTGCCGGATCCTCTCTACTATTGTCGCAACCCCGCGTGTCGCTAGTTCGGCCGCCGCCTGGTGCGACCTCCCTTGCGCCAGGACCAGCGTGTCGTCAGCATAACATACAACGCTGACGCCGCTAGGGAAGTCGGCGCGCAGCACCCAGTCGTACCCGATGTCCCACAGATGTGGCCCCAGGACAGATCCCTGTGGGACACCGCACGACACCTCTCGCCGGTTCCACTCTCCTTTATGACCGGGGTAGATGACGGCCCTGTCCGTCAAATAGGCCTCGACCACTCGACGGAGGTAGGTTGGCACTCGGTGATACCGGAGTGCCTCCCTGATGCAACTCCAGGGCAGGGTATTGAAGGCGTTGGCGATGTCTAGAGACACCGCCAAGACGACCCCACCCCGGGCCACAGCGTTCCCTGTCGTGAGGGCTCGCACGAGAAGAAAGAAGAAAGAAAGAAAGAAAGAAAATACGTTTATTTGCGGTAAACATGACGCAAAGGACAACAAAATAAAATAAGGTACAGCCCTATGACTAACGGATGGACAGCGGAGCCTTAGTAATAGGTCGATGCACCCTTTGGGTACTGAACCCTAAAAACCGTAACGTTTTGCTGTCACTAGCTTCTAGATAAACTAGGACCAAGGAAATTCTAACTAACTAACTACTTAGTAGAATACGTCCCTGCCGAACCCTTCGGGGAAATAAGGCGTGATGTTCTGTGTTATGTTATTTACTCTAGTTTGTTAGAATTTCCCAGAATTGTTTTCTGCCGTCAACACCGAAGCAGTAACGCACTGTTGAGCAGTAAACCTAGTATTAAAATTAAGAACCTATACTCCATCTCTCCATCGGTTTAGGTAATTAAATAAAGGTAAACAAAAAAACCACGTGTCTGATTAACCGACTAAACGTCCTGTCACTTCAGTCGTCATCTTATGACACAGTTGTACTAATAATAATAAATAATAATAATAATTTATTTTCAGAAAAAAAAAACACATTTACGTTTCACAAAAACAATTTTCCAAGTAAAAATAGAATATTCCAGAAAGAAGTGTATCGTTGGTGTATGTACTAATGAAAAAAATCATTGTATCACAAACACCAGCGCCTTCCAAACTAGGTTACATTAAAAACAAAAAACTGTCAAACGTGCTACATGGTGAACTTGTTAGAAAAAAAAAATTAAGTATAAAAAAAAGTAATTTAAAAACAATAAAAACAAATTCTATACCTAAACTAAGCTACTTATTTACTTATATTGAAATATTTGTGTGTGATTTGAACGAGAGTACTCTTCAATTTAGTAACGTTATACATAGAATTATAAAGTTGCTAAGAGTACAACTGTGTCGTAGCAGGACGACTGAAGTGGCAGGTATCAGTTTAGTCGGTTAACCAGCCACGTGTTTTTTTTTTTTTTGTTTACCTTTATTTAATTACCGTAGGTACAATTTCTTCTCAGTTTAATTTCTAAACCAACGACAATTTAAAATAAATAAAACATTCCTTTTAATTAACATTCTCGTGATGGGAATGTTTGTGCCGCAGCAGTTGAACGAACGCGATTGAAATCGATCTCATTGCGGTTACTAGCTAGCTAAGTACCTTTGAATGATTTATTTAGTATTCCTGATACGCACTACCTATAAATTATAAATGTGAATGTAGTTGCGATTTTGGATGATTTATGGGAGGTAATGTAATGGAATCCTGGAATCGAGAGGGCATAGAATATGAACTACGTTTGGATTAAAAAAGACATGAACAAGAACTAATTAACGAAATAAAAGGAACTATAACACAAAACTGGTAGAGGAGCTCGTGGCTAAGTAATAACAGCCGCACGGGTCGATCCATCATGTTATGCTACGCTTGCCGGGGTTGGTCTGTGGATGGGTAACCATCTTTATATACCGAGACTCCTCCGTGCCTCGGAAAGCACATTAAGCCATTGGTCCCGGCTGTCATTGGTGTATCTTTGACAGTCCTCAGAAGCCCGAAAGCCTGACAACCAGTCTTAGCAAGGGGTATCGTATTACTCAGTTACTGGGTTGTGGAGGTCAGATATGCAGTCGCTCCATGAATACAGGTAATCAGCTTTATCCGGTTAGACTGGAAGCCGACCCCAACACAGATGGCAAAAGGCTAGGCAGATTGAATGAACAATAAACTGGTCATTTGCTGGTCATCAGCTGAACTTGAAGTTAGAAGCAGTTAACTAAGTACTTTACTATACAGGCTGGCAGGGACATGGGCGTACAACCTGTTACCATGGATTCAGTACATGATTCTGGAATGATGAAATTTTTCGTCGGTTATGAAAAAAAAAATCTGCTGTTTCCTACAAAAGTGCAATACTAACCTCAAATCAATCTGCCTAGCCTTTTCCCAACTATGCTGGGGTCGGCTTCCAGTCTAACCGGATGCAGCTGAATACTAGTATTTTACATGGAGCAACTGCCTAACTGACCTCCACAACCCAGTAACTAGGTAATACGATACCCCCTGGTAAGGCTGGTTGTCAGACTTTCGGGCTTCTGACGACCCGTAACGACTGTGAACGATCCACGAATGACAGCCGGGACCAACGGCGAGGCACGGAGGAGTCTTGTTTTGAAATTAGACGCCTCAAATAATCAAATAAAATTACGATATCTGCTCAATAATTAATACATACTTGTTTTTTTTTTTTTATTTAAATTTGACACTATTTAAGAATACACCACTTTCAATTAATGTAATCGCCCCGTTGCGTATGCGGTAGGCAATGTCGCACGACTATGTCGCTGTGTGCGTGTCTGTCGACCATAGATATATGATATGAAAGAAGTTTTTTATATTTCTATGCTGTCGACGATTGGCAGGCCTCGCCACACATGTCCCACACAATGTCAAAATTAGAAGAAAATAAAAAATTACCTACTTATTTTATTATTGATTCATGTCGAGAATCATTAGCATAGTTACCTCCTTTAATTGGACGTACTGTCATCCTACTACTGTAATAACATTTAATTAAAACTCAAGAAAAACATAACAAAACGTCACTCAAACAGTCTCAGCAGAAAATCTAAAATGTAAACAAAGGATCGGCAGGCATCAGCCATGTTTTTCACTTTATTACTCATTTCTTCAAGCATTTCCTTTCAAACTGAAAACTGTGGGAAACTTGTCACTAACAGGAGGCTGTTGTAATTAAATTTTAATCCTCAACGAACTATTGTCTGAGACAAAACCAACAAAGATGAGGGAATGAAAGTTGGGAGCGAAGCAGATGTAGCTCGCAAGTTGCCAGAGTTAGGGTAGGTACTTTAAGGGTGCTGGCATGTTAGTGTATTTAGCGAGTTGGTGAATTAGCTACATACATGTCTAATTTATCATTATGTACAATCTACCTATAATGTTCCCACTGCTGGGACACAGGCCTCCTCTCGGTGAGAGGGAGCGGGCTGTAATCCACCACGTAGGCCCAGTGCGGGTTGGTAGATGTCACATGTCTTCGAATGTTTGGTTCTAGGACATGCCGGTTTCCTCACGATGTTTTCCTTCACCGTATTGAGAACAGTGATGATAAAATAATTTACACAACGTAAAGCGCCTGTCGGGGTTCGAACCTACGACCTACAACTCGTAAGTCGCGGCCGTTACCACTGAGCCACCACTGCTCTATTTATCATTATAATATGATTCATTGCGGAACTGACTAAAGTTTAGAAGAAGATTGATGGTAACAGATGAATTTGATAAACAGTCTATATCTGCCTTCGTAAAGGAATATCGAAAATTACAGATACGCTAGCTTTTATATATATGAAGCTATTCTAAAGCGTAGTAGGTTCCTAACGTGCAAGAAACTCCATATGGGCACTCTTTTATATTATATTAGCTGCGCCCCGCGGTTTCACCCGCGTAAACCGGGATAAAAAACAGCCTATGTTTTAATCCAGGGTATAATTTTCTAACTGCGAGATGTGGTAGCTTATTTCATAACGATTCCAATGACAGTTTATTATGTCAGCTCTCATACAAAACTTTAGAGTTATCGTGTACCGCGCGAGACCACCCAGAAATACTCTCACACAAAAACCCACAAAAACAAAATGGCCGTCACATTTAATAGGTTATGGTATCTACATACCAAATAACATCCAAATCGGTCCAGCCGTTTGAGCGTGAAGAAGTAACAAACATACAAACACACGCGCACACACACACAAATTTTCGCCTTTATAATATTAGTGTGATTATATATTTTATTATACAGCTGCTGCCCGCAACTTCGTCCGCGTGAAATTTCTTGTTCCCCCAACCCACCTCGTCGCATCGCATCGCCTGCCCGCGCTATTACTTCGTTTTCGCTTAGGGGTTACTTCTGCCTTTTTTTCTTTTATTTCGGCACGTAAAGGTCCTAAAGTGATGTTAAATATGCCTATAGCCTTCCTTAAGATTTGGGCTATAAAATGCAAAAAGAATTTTTAAAGTCCTACTGGTAGTTCCAGAGATTAGCACGTTCGTTTGCCGTATCGCCTTCCCGCTAACCTCTCCCTGCCCCTCTCACCCACTCTAACACCCCCTTCATCACTTCCCCTTCCTCTCCCTCTCACCTCCACCTCCCCCTCACCAACCCCTCCCCTCCCCCTCACCCCTCACCGTCCCTTCCTCTCCTCATCCATCCCATCCATCCCCTCCTCTTCCCCCTCCCCCTCTAACCCTCCCTCTAGGGTAGTTTTGAAAAACTATTAATGACAAACTTTATTACTTAGTTAGGCAAGTATCTGTACCAAGTTTCAAGTTAATTAACCAAATGAATAAGATTTTTCATATAAACTGTATTCCCTGTTTTTATGCTCACAGGAGTGGAATTTTAAGGAATCGTTTCGGATGTTTCCATAACATGACTGAAAGATTATTTACACAAATTTTCGATTTAATCAAACCCCGCAGTAAATCCTCCCCTGAAAAATTTCGTGCCCCTTTTCACCCCATTATGGGTAGATTTTCGAGAAACCAACGTTAATCTTAATTTTTAGGGTTCCGTACCTCAAAAGGAAAAAAACGGAACCCTTATAGGATCACTCGTGTGTTTGTCTGTCTGTCTGTCCGTCTGTCACAGCCAATTTGCTCCGAATCTACAGGGCCGATTTAGTTGAAATCTGGTACACATATGAATTTCTGTGACCCAAACAGGAACGGATAAAGTAAATAAATAAATTTTGAATATGTCAGTTTTGGGGGGCAAATAAGAAAATTAAAAAAAAATTGCAAACTATACCGTGTGATATCAAATGAAAGGGCTATAAGGGTACCAACTAGGTATATTTTTTTTATAATTTTAAAATAAATTGTTTTGAAGTTATTTAAGAAAAAAGACGAAAATTGTTCGACCATTCACCCCCCCCCCCCCCCCCCCCCTTATGTCCAAAACTATTGAGCCTAAAATTTTGAAAAAAATTTACAGAAAATAGATCTTTACCTGTACATTACAGGCAAACCTATAAGAAGTCTGTGGTCTTGAAATAACATGGTAGGTAAATCTCTCAATATTGTGAGTACAAACTTACATTTACAGTTGGAATGTATGGGAGAACCTGTTTTTCAACTACAATGTTAAGTTTGTTCTTGGGATAAATTCATCCCAATTACGGAACCCTTCATTGTGTGTGGTCCGACACGCACTTGGTCGGTTTTTGGTCTCAAGTATAAAAATACTGAGTTAATCGCGGCGCGACATCGAACGGAACGCGTATGGCATTTTTATACTCGTGATAACTTCGAAATTAAATGTCCGATTCGAATGAATTAAAAAGTATTTTATTACTACATAAGTACCCTTGAAGATAAAACTATTTATTTGAATAATTATTAATACTACGATACGAATGTAACCAGCTTTTGTTTCAACCGGCGATCTAATTAAATTTTAGAACACAAAAGCTTCTATTGTGACATAACTATGATAGTTAGATATGTTGCCTCGCGGACTTTTTTGCAGGTAATAATGAGTACGTTAATCATGTAGTACATACTTTTTATGTATCATCAATAGTTTTCTCAGCGCACGCGAAATAATGAATTTTATAGGCAAAATTTTGCTTTTTACATTATTGCAATTTTCTTAAGGATCTCTAAATTTTTGAAAATAAATTATAGCCTATGTTACTTCCTGATAATTTGGCTTTCTATTAGTGAAAAAATTACTCAAATCGATCCAGTAGTTTCGGAGCCATACGGTACAAACAAACAAACAAATAGACAAACAAACAAAAAAATCTTTCCTCTTTATAATATTAGTATAGAAGTATAGATTGTTACATCATTAATGGTGAATTTATAATTAAACACTCCTTACCGCTACTGCCAACCTGGTAGCGTCCTAAGCTATAAAGTGGCAGCAATCTTGTAATCGACATACTTATCTCAAGTTAAAGTGTACGGAGCAATGTACATATGGAAAACTTGATCTTCCTTCAAAGTTATTTCAGTAGTAATCACGGAGATGAAATTGTGTCTGAAGGACTTTGTCGTACAAAAACGATTAAAATGGAAATATGTATTGATAAATCAGCTGAAGATAACTTCTGCAGAGTATAATGTGATTCAGAAATACGGAGACAAAGAAATATTGAATGAAGATTGGTTGGTTATCATAGTTTGTTTTTATTATCTATAAGTCCTTCCTAATCGGGCGTTCCATCGTACATTTTCAACTGTATACACTGAACGACACCCAGCGATCGGTAGCCATTTTTATTCAGATGCTATCAACCATCATCATCTGCCTAGCCTTTTCCCGACTATATGGGGGTCGGTTTCCAGTCTAAATGAGTGCAGCTGAATATCAGAATTTTACTTGGAACGACTGTCTATCGCACCTCCAAAACCCAGTTACTGGGTAATACGATACCACTTGGTGATAAGAGTGGTTGTCAGACTTTCGGGCTTCTGACGACCCGTAATGACTGTCAAAGATCCACGAATGACAGCAGGGAACAACGGCTTAACGTGCTTTCCGAGGCACGGAGGAATCTTGGTATGTAAAGATGGTCACCCATCCACAGACCGACCAAGCAAACGTAGCTTAACCTGATCGATCGACCCGTGCGGCTGTTATTACTTAGCTACAAGCCCCTCATGCTAAATCGAGGTAAACAAAAGTTCTTTGCAACCAAACAAAAAACAGTTTAACTTACAGCACGCAAATTAACACATAAAACTTTGAGTACCACCCACCTCTATCCACCGTAGGTTATTCTGTAGCCATTTTGCAATACATTGTTTGTTCAATTTATACCCCCCAAGTTCTCTAGAGATGCGTTATTCTATTGTTGCACCCTCGAAACTACACTTCAACCTTATCGTGTGGCAATAGAGTCTAGTTCCCCGTGAAACACAGATAAATGTTGCAGTGGTTCGTTGTTTAGACACCTTGAGGAAATGTTACGTTTTCGGCACTTAGGAGTCAACGAACTTTGCATAGGGCAGTCAACACTCGAATGTAACTTGAAATAACTTTTGTATTTGATGAAAAAACTTCGAAATCGTAAACTTGGCGTAAAATTCGCAATATAACTTATTTGTCCCTGACTTAACGAAAGAATATTGTTTTGGTAAAGTTTAAATGGTTGTCAGGTGCGATAATAATTTCGACGCTAACAGCGACCACATTTATTTTCTAAGTACCTACCTAATTTATTTTTGAATAAAAAGTAAGTTCAAAAACTAAAACCCGACTACTGAAAAATCACGCTCGCCGCGGTTGGTCTGTAACCAATTGAATTAATATTATTTACCTCCACTTTTCCTTATTTGTAACAATTTAAACATAATTCTTTACTTAAACAATATGACATATATGTATACATATTTTTAATGTGCTCGACAAGACCTTTCTTTTGACACCAAACATGTCATTATTATCTCAATTTAATTTTTTTCGTGGTCAGAAATTTACGTGTAAAGTCCACCATATTAAATTTAGGGAGAATTTATATAGCCTATGTCACCCGGACCATTATTGCAAATCTATTGATACCTCATTCATTAAAATCGGTTCAGTAATTTAGGCGCTACGGTGGAACACACGTAAATACATACCTATATACATACTTACATTCATACATAGACTGCTAAAATCATAACCCTTCCTTTTGGCTTTGCCGTAGTCGGGTTAAAAGAAAAAGAAAATAGAATCATAAAGTTTCAAATGGCATTTTAATTCTTTTTTTTTATGGCCTTGGATAACCTTTACAGTCGGCACCAAAAAAAATAATTGTTCGAAAAAATATCAAACGACATCATTTAAAAAAAAAAGTCATTCTATTCTTGCTTATGGTATTGATTTTATTATTAATAGGTCTTTACCTATGAAATTGCCGTTTTGTATTAAAAAATTTAAACGAATTTTTTTCATGCATTTTTTATTTGTATTAATCGAAGTAATCACCCATGCAATCAATGCATCTTTGCCAACGCAGTGGCAGTTTATTGATGCCCTTCTTAAAGAAATCAGCTGGACGGGAGGCAACAAATTCTTCAAAGGCATTTTGTACTGCCTCTCGGGTATTGAATTTTTTTCCCGGCCAAGAAGTTATCCAAATTCGGGAAAAAGTAGTAGTCTGTAGGCGCAAGGTCTGGTGAGTAGGGCGGATGACGGAGAGCTTCCAACCCCAGTTCTTACAACTTGGAGACCGTCTGCTGTGCAGTATGAGGTCGCGCGTTGTCGTGCAGGAGCAGCGGAGACGAGCGATTGACCAATGCTGGTTGGAGATGTGCCAGCTTCTCCATTATTGTGTTCAGTTCTTCACAGTACACATCTGAAGTAATGCTCACCCCGTTTGGTAAGAAGCTGTGATGAATCACACCGGCGCTAGACCACCAAACAGTGACCATCACTTTTCTAGGGGTAAGTTTTCGTTTAGGGCATTGTTTAGGTGCTGAACCAGGATCCAACCAACTTGCTGAGCGCTTGCGGTTATCAAACAGAATCCATTTTTCATCGTAGGTAACAATGCGGTTCAAAATTCCTTCATTTGTGTGTCTGTTGAGCAGTGCAAGGCACGTCTCGACGCGTACTTCGCGCTGGCGATCATTGAGTTCGTGGGGCACCCATTTGTCAAGCTTTTTTACCTTGCCAATTTGACGCAAATGGACCAATATTGTTTTGACGCTAACGTCGAAAGCTGCTGCTAATTCAGCCGTAGATTGTGTATCATCAGCTTCCACAATCGCCTTTAATTCGTCATTGTCGATCAAAGTCTTCGGACGACCGCGAGGTTCATTTTTCAGGTCGAAATTTCGAGAACGGAAGCGAGCAAACAAATAACAAGTGGTGCGTTGGTTTGTAGTGTTAGCTCCGTAAACGTCGTTGATGTTGCGTGCCGCTTGTGCCGCGTTGCTGCCACGACGGTACTCATATTCCATAATTACTCGAATTTTGAACGTATCCATGATGACGAAAAAGATTGAAATGCGATGAAAATGTAACACTAATCAATAAACAAATGACTACTTTTGGAAAAAAAATCCATGTTTTTAAAATAAAATTAATTTGAAATTAGAATTCTTAGCCAAACAAAAATTATTTTGATTTGAAATGGCCAGTACTGCAGAACGGCAATTTCATAGGTAAAGACCTAATATATTAATTCGATATAATGATATAGAATTGCTAAAGTTTAAAGTTATTACCGCAACCGCAACACAATAGGAATTTCGACAAAGGTTATTCGCCCAAATCGGCTCAGTTGTCCATATTTCAGAAAGCAAAATACCATTATTACGCATGAAGGGCTTCACTCTGCTTTCATCTTAGTTGGCAATTAAAATAACTTTTTACAAATCAATTTAGTTGAAGCTGAAACCCATTTGGGTGAACAAACTTTTAATGGTCGAATCTGTGTAATCTATCCATTTATTCTCAAACTACTTAGTAAGTACTAATCTACGTACAAAATACAATGAATAATTTAAGTTTCGTCGAAGTTAAATAACTGTAGAGCAGCTCAACTTCACGGACTTAATTACGAATGGTCGCGGTTGGCATTTTGGTTAGCATTTAATATTAATTGGTAAATGCATGGTTTCGTTGAGGTGCATCGAATGAGGAGGGAGGGAGAGGCGCTCATTTTGTAAAATATTGTATTCCACATTTTAATGTATTCCACAGACTCTCTGAAGTGCCTTGAGGTGGAAAACATACGAATGGAATTTGCGTTACGAAACGTTTGTTTAAATTGAATATAATTTTTTATGCGTAGATATTTGGTACCTTTTTTATGGTAAAACTAGTTGTTCAATAGAGATAATTTATCTAGAGAAGGACTACTAATCTATAGAAATAAAAAGAGAAGTCCTGGAGCCGTATTTATGACGTGAAAAAAAAGATCATTGTTCCATCTTGGTTCCGTTGAGAAAAAAGGATGGTGGTGGTGGGTGGTGGTGGTGGCGGAAGGATGGTGGTGGTGGATGGTGGTCGTATATAGCTCCGTCTCTCTCTCACACTGGAACCATGATGGATCCATGATCTTTTTTCACGTCATAGTACGGACCCTGACTGACTGACTCATCAACGCCCAGCCCAAACCCTTGAACCTAGAAAGCTGAAATTTTGCACAGAGATTACCGTTATAATGTAATAAGGAAAGATTTTCCGGTAGTAGGTACGTTCCCGTGGGATTTTTCCGAAATACACGCGGGCAAAGCCGCTGGCAAAAGCTAGTATAAAATAAAACACTAAACTGACAGAGCCGCTGAAGCATGTAATATCTAGCTAGACACGAAATAGTCCTACGCTGTTTTAAAAACGATTGTTTAAACACAACTTAATATGTTTAAAAAAATGTTCTAAAATGTTATTGTTTACCTATCTACTTACCTCTACACATGTATCTACTCCTACATAAGTAAATAAGAACATTTTTTTGAAAATTCGTGCACTTTAAAGTGTAAAATTACCATTTTGTGAAACGGAAAATAAAATAACTATTAATAACAAACATGACACTGTTTTCTGAACAAACATTGATCAGTCGATGATTGGCGATACCAATTTATTTTTTGCAACTAAAACAATAATACGGAATACTGTTTGCTGCGCAAACATATTGTAAAACATGTTTATTTAAAGCGTGTGCCGTGTTAGCTGGCTATGACGAAGTGGGTACTATAAATTTAAGTATGAACATTACCATTTTTAGGGTTCCGTACCTCAAAAGGAAAAAATGGAACCCTTGTAGGATCACTCGTGTGTCTGTCTGTCCGTCTGTCACAGCCGATTGGCTCCGAATCTAATGGGCCGATTAAAATGAAATTTGGTACACATATGAATTTCTGTGACCCAAACACGGACGAGTAAAGTAAATAAATGAATTTTGAATATAGAGGTCACTTTTGGGGGGCAAATAAGAAAATTAAAAAAAAAAGTTTTGCAAACTACACCATGTGGCATGTCAAATGAAAGGGCTTACTATGAGGGTCTCAAATATATTTTTTTTTTATAATTTTAAAATAAATCGTTTTAAAGTTATTTAAGAAAATAGACGAAAATTGAGCATCATTATACCCTTATATCCGAAACTACTGAGCCTAAAATTTTGAAAAAAAAAATACAGAAAATAGATCTTTACCCGGAGATTACAGAAACACCTATAAGAAGTCTGTGGTCTTAAAATAACATGGTAAATCTGTCAATATTGTGCGTACAAACTTACATTTACAGTTGGAATGTATGGGAGAACATGTTTTTCAACTACAATATTAAGTTTGTTATTGGGATAAATTCATCCCAACTACGGAACCCTTCATTGTGCGTGGTCCAACACGCACTCGGCCGGTTTTTTAGGATTATTAGACTTCAATGCTGAAACCATGAAAAGGGGCTATTGCCTAGATAATGGACCAGATATGGCTGGTAACTATTGATTTCCCTAAGCACATACACTTCTCTCCACAAAATCTCTCGATCATTATGTTGAAAAGAAGTAATAGTCATACTAGTATTTCTTAATTTCAATATAATTCAATCTGCCTTTTTTTTTTTTTTTTTTGTGGATGGGAAATCATCAAATGACTTCTCCCGCTCCGGGCAGAGCGGGAGGGTGTGTCAGACTTTTACTGACTAAAACCCACCCGTGTTCCTTCAGTTACCCGTGCCAGGGCCACGGTATCTCTTTCGAACTACCCGCGACCCCATTCAATCTGCCTTACCTTTTCCCAACTATGTTGGGGTCGGCTTCCAGTCTAACCGGGTGCAGCTGAAGACCAGTATTTTATATGGAGCGACTGCCTATCTGATCTCCACAATTTACGGTACCTCTTGGTAAGACTGGTTGTCAGACTTTCGGGCTTCTGACGACCCGTAACGACTGTCAAAGATCCACAATGACAGCCGGGACCAACGGCTTAACGTGCTTTCCGAGGAACGGAGGAGTCTCGGTATGTAAAGATGGCCACCCATCCGCGGACCAACCCCGGCAAGCGCAGCTTAACCTGATGGAACGACCTGTATGGCTGATATTATTTAGCCACGAGCTTTTAATTTCAATATAATTATCCTTTACAAAAAAAGAAGCTTTAGAATAATTTTATTGTCCCCGTCCAAAACTGTCCAAACAATGTTTCATCTCCGCATTAATTCCGACGGGTTTATGCAAAAATAACGATCGCCGAGGACATCGCTAAATAAACAGTACCTATTTCATTTGAATTCCCTTTTCACGGCCAGCTCCGTTGTAACCATTCATTTGGGGAAAGCTGCCCGAATTTACGGTATACGAATAAGAACTAAAAATTTAGTAACAAGATTAAATTTTCAGATGCAATTCGTGTGTGCGAACTAGCCGTGTGTTCAACGGTATAATAAAAAAAAATTGTTTTGTAAATGAAATGGTTGCGTCGAGTTTGTTAAAAGAAGTGGAAAATAATTCCGAATGGTGTTATTGCTCTATGCTACGGTTTTTTAGCGATATACTGCGATTCAGTGATCAGAATAATAGTAGGGTACGCCAGCGGTCACACTTTACTATTTAAAAAGTAAGATAAACATGAGTACTTATTTTACTGAAGACCGGATCAATTTATTGGAACGCTTCGACAACTTAATACTCCCACTTTTTTACGCTGACAACAAACCCGCATCTATAACTTACGGTGTACACAACACAACTTTTCCTCATAAACACATATCGTGAGCCATACGCTAACCGCACCGACTCTATTTCAGGAAAAATCCAGAAAATAAAGTACATAAGTAAAACAGGGGTCCCACAAGCCCCCTAATTAACCGTTTGCCTCAACTTCATAAGGAGTGTGTGTTTTGTGATATAAAGGTAGGCATGTAGGCTTAGTAGTCGGACATTCGATTAGTAGTCGATACTGTACCGGTAGTGTATCGTTCCGCCGCCCCCTTTTGTATCTGCGGGAGGGAAATGAGACAAGAATTTTGGTACAGGTGAGAACAAAACCCAATTTTGATTAATTCTAGATTTTTCAAACGAATAAAACTTTATGATCTACATATTGGATAAACCTCTCAGACACTTACTCTAATTAATAGTAGTTATTATTAATTTTAGCATTTGCCCCGATGAGCTGAGTTTTATAACTTTTCTGTGTTATTTTATAAGATTTCACTGTCCCTTTCTTTCCCCACATCATTATACAGTATGAATTGACATCTTGGCAATAATTGAAACCTCAAGGAATATTACTCCATAGAAGTATAGAAAAATTAAATAATAAATATAAAACCGAAAATTAAAAAAGTTAAATTTTCAAACAAAATAAATATCAAAATAAATTCACTTAAAGTAAACACTCTGTTTAGACAACGTACCTTGACCCCTATTATCTATTTCAGTGGCATTGATGGAGATGACTTTTCTGCAATTACAAGTTATGAGCAAACCGGAGTGACGCCAGCTTATATCTTGGGTCAGAATTTTGCTGACGTGGTGAGTAATAACAACGTTAAAGTGTTGATGTTCACTATAAACTCATGCATGTTTCAGCTACTTAAAGTTGTGCACAAAGAATAACTTGGTTTTGATACGTACGACTTGAAATTTCTCGAATGTCTGTCTATTAAATTAATCATGACCAAGTGAATCGAAGGCTTGTAAATTCACGCTTTGAATTGACAAATGCAGTGTGGCGCTCCCGCTAGCAACATCTGGGGCAGATTAATGCGGAAGGTGGAGAAGTTAATGAGTTTTGAGTGAGAAAAAGGTCCAGCGAGTAAGTTTAAATCCGTGTCAAAATAATATTGCAGATTTGTTTGAGAGTCTGCAAAAGCTTTTCTTATGCGCATGCACTATTATAAAAAGCCTAGTTAAAACTGATCTAAACACTTACTCATAAAATAAATTTGTTACTAAAACATTTTAACGATATTTCCAGTATGATGCACTTTTCGTCCCGACCATCCCCCTCGGTCCACTCGCTACATATTATTTAAAATGTTTCCCCTACCCGGCTCCCCTTTGTACCAGGAGCACAGAAGTCCACAGGTACGTGTTCAAATATACGACTGACACTTTTTCTATGTCATTTAGTCCGGTCTGTTTGCGGGAAGGGACTATTGATAAACTGTAAAAGATACCTACATAATTTAGTTTTCTTTGTAGTCGTAGAAAAATGTGTACCAAAACTCACAGGCCCAAAACTGAACCTAGTTCCAAGCGATTAAGCTAACATTATTATTTCCCTGGCTATGATTAAATCTATATAAATAAAAAGAGAAATCCTGACTGACTGACTCATCAACGGTCAACCCAAACAATTGAACCTAGAAAGCTGAAATTTTGCACAGAGGTTCCCTTTATAATCTTGACAAGGAATAAGGAAGGATTTCCCGGTATTGCGTTCCCGTGAGATATTTTCCGACATCCACGCGGGCGAAGCCGCGGGCAAAAGCTAGTGACTAGATAAAACTGAGATGAAATGACGGACTTAGTGTTTTAAAAGATAAAATCTGATTCGTGTCATTTACCAAACGACATTTTCATAATACCGGCAGTATTTAGAATATTATTTGTTTCAAATACCTTTAAAACAGAAAACATCCAATCAAACAATCTTATCCACCCGTGTCGGATCCCGCTATCCGAGGTTTAATTTGTTTGCTTGGCACAATAGACACAGCACCGAGCTACTGACTCGCAAAACTTTAATAAACGCGCGTTCTTCACGTACCAGCATCAATGTTACACTACAGCCAAACTGAACAAAGCTCAGCAAGAGAATGGAACCCGCAGATACCACAATAGTTCAATGGAACTGGAATTTAAACTACTGCACTGGAAAAACAAGCTCAAATTAAAAGGAAAATACTGTCTTCTTTCTCTAAAAGCCGAGCGAAACTGAAAGCCGTATATAGTTCATCAATGATGGGAGTCACATTCATCAATGTGGGGTCTTTTGGTCTACGACAGCCAACTGTGATTTAATGCTGAAATCGGAGCTACAACACAAAATAGTGCCTTAGCTACGGTGTTTGCTACGAAGTGCTACGGCGTAGAAGACCTACGGCCAGCGATAAACTACTCTCAAATGAGCTTTTTTAAAGTGTCCAATTATGTAATAACTAACAATAACAATCTTCATGTAGGTATTGATACAGTTTTACCAACAAGACTAATTAGCATACCAAGTATGACTGCAGTGTTCGTTCACGATTGTAATATCTAGTGCATATTCAGTACATTCACAGACTGGAAAACGGATTTCCTCATACATTGATCAGTATAAATCCGTACCTCCCATACACCCATGCTTCCCCGGTTACATAACTAGAAATCCACTCGACATACTGCCCGTAGGTAGGTTATTATCTCGAAGCGGTTCGTTACCCCGTGACGTCACCAGAGCCGGCCACCGCATTACTTACATAACAGATATCCATCCAACTTATGTGCTTCTAGTAGCCTGGTACTTTTGACCGACTCGTAAATGTAGAAAATACCCTAGATTAGTGAGACTCATATGGGACTGGACTGCAATCCTGATTACTTACAAGCGACATTAAACTACACACATCAAAAGTGTCTAGGGATCAAGCATTTTTATACGGATTTCTTGAGATTGAGATGTGGCTTTGTAATAAATTTATGATTTTATAAATTTATATGGATCTTTTTTGGTGCATTTCATAATTTGAATCAGGAACTGTGAATCAAATTCGAGTAAAAGATGAAAATCAGCTGCCAATATTTTCCCTATAAAAACATACAACGCATTGAAGACATTATTAGTGCTACTGTTTCCCTACTACTGATTAAAACCAACGTTATTATGGAGCGGCGACGTCATTTAAGCAGGGAAGAATTGCTCAGAGCCGTGGGAATGATAGAAGCTGGTTCCCGGCAACGTACTGTGGCTTTAGCTCTGAATACAAGTCAGAGTGTTATCAGTCGACTTTGGACACGTTACCGAAGCACTGGTACCGTGGCTGAGCGCCATGGAGGACGGTATCGCTGCACCACACGGAGACAAGACCGATACATTCAAATCTTAACTCGAAGAGCTCCAACTATAACCGCCATGATGTTAGCCGTGAGGCTTCATCACTCTTCAGGGAACTTAATTAGCGACCAAACAGTCAGAAACCGCTTGCATGAAGTGAACCTTCATTCCCGAAGACCGCTACGGGTACCACCTATAGCAATGCACAATCGTAGGATTCGATATCAATGGGCTCTTGAACACAGAAATTGGGCAGAAGAACAATGGCGTTTCGTGTGCTTTTCTGATGAGTCTCGTTTTGGTATGAGACCGGATACAAGACGTATACAACACTGGAGAACCCCTGGACGCCAACAGCGATTAAAATCCTGCCAGGAAGTCCATCCTTATAGTGGTGGAACCATCATGGTATGGGCGGGTATTTGGATCGGCGGAAGAACTGAGTTGATTTGGATCAGAGGCAACCTCAACGCTCAAATTTATGCTGAGACGATTGTATCAGACGTCATCGTTCCTCTACAAGTGCAAATCGGTCCCTTATTTCAGTTAATGCATGATAATGCACGACCGCACACCGCAAGAGTTGTAAGACAGACTCTCGCCGCAGCTAACATCAATGTCCTGCCCTGGCCTGCTCAGTCGCCAGACTTGAACCCGATTGAGCATGCATGGGATATGCTACAGAGAAGAGCTCTGCCGAATATGGAGGGTATCCAGTCGCAAGAAGACCTTTTTTTGTTGTTGCAACGAACATGGGCGGCCATTCCACAGCGTGATTTGGATGAACTCATTTTGAGTATGCCAAACCGATGTTCTTGTGTTGTTAGTGTTCGCGGTAGAAACACGGATTATTCATTGTTTAAGTTACCCAATAAAATTTTAAAGAAAACTGTTATTTCAGTCTTTTTTTCGAACTTTAATGTTAGTGGTTCAAATGTCAAAAATCCCTTTATTAGGAAAATGGCAAATTTCTTTATTAATGCAAAGGTGACTTGGTTTATCGTTACTGTGACAAACGAAAACACTTTATTTGATGAATCCTTAAAGAAAATTTTAATTAATATCAATCAGGAGAAAAGTTATTGCAAAAATATATGTTGATCCCTAGACACTTTTGATGTGTGTATATTTTATGGGATTTTGGGTGTAAAAATAAAATAGTGTTTTATATACCGGTTGTTCTGTGCTGACATTTTTATGATTCAGCTGGTAGAAATGGATTTTTACGATGTTTGCGAACGATATGAACTTACTCACTTTACAATGTAGGAAGAAATATCGTTTCTAAGATATCTTAGAAATGATTTTTCTTCCTACAATGTAAATAAATAAAATGTGAGTAAGTTCGTCATTTCATCCCAGTTTTTAGGATTCCGTACCTAAAAGGAAAAACGGGACCCGATTACTAAGACTCCGTTATCCATCCGTCTGTCCGTCCGTCTGTCACCAGGCTTTATCTCATGAACCGTGATAGTTAGACATTTGAAATTTTCACAGATGGTGTATTTCTGTTGCCGCTATAACAACAAATACTAAAAAACAGAATAAAATAAATATTTAAGGGGGCTCCCATACAACAAACGTGATTTTTTTTGCTCGGTTTTGCTCGATATTGATAACGGCAATAGGTAGACGCTTGAAATATTCACAGAATATTTAGTTATATATTCACTTTAAAAATAAATAATTAAATTAAAATAAAACAAATATTTAAGTGGGGCTCCCTTACAACAAACGTGATTTTTTTGCCGTTTTTATAGATAATGGTACGGAGCCCTTCGTGCGCGAGTCCGATTCGCACTTGGCCGGTTTTTTCTTTTCCTGGACCAACAAACATTGAGATTTCTCAAGTAGGTAATTTTTGCTAATGCTTGAAATTTAAAAAAAAAATATATAAATAAATCATTTATTTTGACCAAACACTTACAAACATTTTAAAACCTGCCAAACTGCAAGACAGTTTGTCGGCAGGATTAGAGCTCCTACAAAACCTGGTCATTGCTTAGAAACAAAAAAAAATACATAAAATAAAAAAAAAAACAAATGAAAAACGCAAAGCAAATGAAACATTTGCTGCTCAACAATGAAGCTAAAAATAACACAACACCAGTTCCAATTACTGCGACAAATACATTTATGCCGCTAAAATCAACATTCATGAGCAGGCAGAAACAATCATAACATTAAAAATAAAATCACTTCCAAGTATCGTCGCTCACCGCATTCCATTCAAAATGAAGTAAATCCTCGGGTTTTGTAAAATAAAACAGTACAAAACCGTAAATGTGATTAGATTCCCGCGGTTAAGCCCGACGGCTGAATTCGATTCTATTTTATCTTTTTCAAGATGAAAGAAAAAGATGTCTGGGAACCGTTGTATTACATTGTATAATGCTTTTAATGGTGAGCAGCACTTTATTGTAAAAAATAAGTAGGAAGTCAGTAAGTAACTCGGGATCTGTATCATTAGCAAATAAAAGTTTTCTGTTCTTAAGGCCTCTGCGTCGAATTTCGCGGGCAGCGGGGCGGCGGCGGCGGCGGCGCGTCTCGCATTGTCCCACCCCGCTTCCGCGCCGCTGTTTTCGAGGTCCGGTCCATTTGTTTTTATGCATAAAATCCTGCCGCTCCCGCGCCGCCGCCGCTGCCGCCCCGCTGCCCGCGAAATTCGAGGCAGAGGCCTTACGTTTGTTCCCGGCCTATACCAGATTAATACAGATGGGACACTCCGCAAAATCATTTAAATAAAAAGCGACTATTGCTACGACACAATAAAGTGCAATTCAGGTCGCATAACGCTTCATTACCTACAGTTATATTCACCTTTATGTTGCCTCTCTTTCTATCGCGTAACTTTTATACCTTCTGACTCGTTAGGGTTGTCTTCTTTTACGACGCGGCGCGTGAGTGAGTATCGAACTAACGTGCGAGCCGGCCGGTGCGCGGCAGCCCACACTGAATTGACCCAGTGAGATGCGCCCGCCGCGTACTTGTAGCTTCATACCTAAACTGCGGAGTGTCCCATCTGTATTAATCTGTGCCTATACTGAGAATAGGTCACTTACACTGCGTAAGAAGACGTAGGTGTGGCGAAAGGTCACCTAAGAAGCTGTCGTAGGGTCCACCAAATACTGTGGGACGGTAATCACAATATATACGTCTGCGATGAGCGATCATCCTACTTCCTCTTCGATTATTAACTGTAGCAGCTCACATTTATGATGATTACATTATTTTGCTAAATATACACTTGTGAGGTAGATGAACGGTGAATCCACACAGATTGGTAAGCTTACACACATTTCCGGCGAATCATGTTATAGTCAGTTTTGCTTCTCATACCACGCAAAACTCAACCACAATCTGGGTAGCAAAAATAACGCGGAGGCGTCTGAAACTCATTTTTTGTGGTTTCCATACTCGAAACTTCAAAGCTTGATTTAAAACAAACATTTATAGTAGGTACCGACAGACAAGAAAAGATAAATACGAGTTATTTATCAAACAAAGGGAAGTTTTAAAAGTGGCCGTTTTGAGTTACGGAAAAAAGTTTTTATGTTTTTGCGTGTATACGGGTGGTTTCACTGAAAACAGGCTACGTATATTTGTTCCGAGTGTGATATTTACGAGTACAATTAATAATTTTTCACTTCTTTTGTCATTTCTGAGCCTTATTTGGAGCTTCCGAATTATTGAAAAAGCGTCAAAAGTTACGAAAAAAACAGGTGTTCATAAATGTTGCCTTCTAATCTAAAGTTTTTCAATTCTTGATTCATAACAACAGTTTCATAGTCATGCTTAATGCATAATCAGCCTATAGCGTTCCCACTGCTGGGACACAGGCTTCCTCTCTGCGAGAGGGAGTGGGCTGTAATCTATTACGCGGGCCCAGTGTCCTAGATGTCACATGTCTTCGAATTTTTTGGTTCTAAGAGCATTCCGGTTTCCTCACGATGTTTTCCTTCATTGTTTTGAGAGCAGTAGTGTTGTGTATTTACACAAAGTAAAGCGCCAGCCTAGGTTCGAACCCACTAGCTACAACTCGTAAGTTGGAGCCGCTATAACTGGGCCACCACGTTTCATAACCATAATTTATTGTAATTTATTTTTGTTGTTCAATGTTACTAAGCAAACTCGTGTTGCCTCCTGAGCAGAATGGCCAATTAATTTATTGTGCCATAAACATGAGGCTCGTGGCTCGAATATATTAGAGGTCTGGTCGCGATGGCCTGTCACTGGTGGACGGGACAGAACCTGAAAACCGGCTAGCAATCGCTATTAGTCTGTCGGCACATCCATAATATAAGCGTTGTGAACTACGATGTCGAGTTTAACGGGAATCGATGAGATGAGAATATGCAAGGTCAGGATATTTGTGTTTTTTAGGGTTCCGTTGCCAAATGGCAAAAAAACGGAACCCTTATAGATTCGTCATGTCTGTCTATCTGTCCGTCCGTATGTCACAGCCACTTTTTTCCGAAACTATAAGAACTATACTGTTGAAACTTGGTAAGTAGATGTATTCTGTGGACCGCAATAAGTTTTTCACACAAAAATAGAAAAAAAAAACAATAAATTTTGGGGGTTCCCCATACTTATAAGTTATAAGTTATAATATAACTGAAACTCAAAATTTTTTTTTTCATCAAACCCAGACGTGCGGGATATCTATGGATAGGTCTTCAAAAATGATATTGAGGTTTCTAATATCATTTTTGTCTAAACTGAATAGTTTACGCGAGAGACACTTCCAAAGTGGTAAAATGTGTGTGTGTGTGTGTGTGTGTGTGTCCCTGTAACTTCTAAAATAAGAGAATGATAAAACTAAAAAAAATATATGATGTACATTACCATGTAATCTTCCACCGAAAATTAGTTTGAACGAGATCTAGTAAGTAGTTTTTTTTTTAATACGTCATAAATCGTAAACCGCAATTTACCTTTCATTCAATCAAACGAACTATAAGAACTTTTATATTATGTTACTTGCTGCTACGGAGCCCTTCATGGGCGAGTCCCACTCGCACTTGGCCGCTTTTTTTTTGTTCTGGATAAACAAGTAAATTCTCGATAACTCTTTAATTTATGTAGTTTACTCGTTTGCAAACAAGGTGTTGTCTAGATTAGTCTAGAATTCATAAACACTTAAATAATATGGTTTTAAGTCATAAATGTTCGGAAAGTTTTGATTAGTTATTTTATTTCTAGACGTTCTTTTGAATAAATGATACTTTGATTTTAAAATACAGAATAAACGCCAGTAACGAAGTTTACTTTCAATCAGAGTCAATTAATTTGTTTAACTCCAGCTATCCATTTTCAATGTTGCCCTGACAACGTAAAACAAAATTAAATTGATTACTTACGTTTGAAGTACTCTGACTCAGGAAATGGTCTGATTGCAAAATATAGCACTCGAAGATAGATAGCGCGGGATATCTTCGACTAAATATAACTTCTATGAAAGCCTAAAACCATGGAACTGCCTTTTTTTTTTTTTTTTTGTGGGTCGGAAATCATCAAATTAATGACTTCTCCCGGAGCGGGAGGGCGTGTCAGACTTTTACTGACTAAAACCCACCCGTGTTCCTTCAGTTGCCCGTGCCAGGGCCACGGTATCTCTTTCGAACTACCCGCGACCCCGGCGGCATCGGCCCAATTGACCCCGTCACTGCCGATTTCTCTTTGAGGCGCGCGTGGAACAACGCGCCGTCGACCCGGGCCTGGTCCTTACCGGACGGCGAGCTGCCCATTACTCGTCGTCCGCAAGCCCGCGCCTACGGTGGCCGGGAATCGGCGATAGATTCCCGCCGCCCAGGGCGTCTCCTGCGGCGGCTAGAGTCGCGAGGGCGCGGCTGTTGCCTCTCCTTCACGCGTTCCGCCTCCTCCTTCGCGAGCATTACTACTTCGCAGAAGGAGGTGACGGTCTCCCATGCACTCTCGCTCCCCACCATGGCCTGGACCAGGTTTGGACGCGAGAGAACCCTGGGACTGCCTTACTGTATTTGTAGGTATATACCTCTGTGAAAACAATGTACTAAACCACAAGAGCATCAGTTTATATATGATTGAATTTACAAAATGAATACCGGAATTATTTAATCCTAATTCTAAGTTACATAATAGAGTACCTAAACCTATACGCGAAAGCACAGAATAAGTATGTAAGTATAAGTAATGGCGAAAGTTCTTACCACTCGAGTTAAACTGTTTAGCCCCAACAATTTCTTGTTACATGGCTGCCTCACTCTTGATAGGCAAAAGGAGGGATGGCGATAATGTGTGTGCGCTCGGAATAAAACAAAGTACGTGCCAAATCGAATTGCCGCTTTTGTAAATAAAAAGTATTATTAAAACTAAAACTGTTTTCCTTAAACCTTGATACGACTACTTTCTACGTTTAAAATTAAACTGCGTAATTGAATAACTCTGCGTTACGCTTTCATACACAAAAAACATAGAAGTAAAAATTCTATATATAGTCAAAAAACATACACCAAAATGTTGGATCCCTATTCCATAAACTTAATAAGGTTCAAAATAAAGAAAAAGCAAATTTTTTTCAATATATCACCTTAAATCGAAAAGACGTTGCCCCAAAACTCTCTAAAAGACATTAGGACTTGCGATGATCTTGCGATGACAAACAACTTATACACAAACACATTACTAGTCCAACTACAAGAACCCTCAGATACAGTAATCATCATCCACTTTATTACAGGCTTATACAGCAAAAAATCTAGCCTAATGTCCTAGCCGTTTAGTAGCCATCCATCTCAGCTCAGATTTACTTACAACATATAAAATGATGTCTGTATTATAATATTAACAATCAGTAAGTATTATTGGGTCGACCTCTTCGTTATAATAGTTCCTTCCGATTCTATACAAAATACTCCTACTGGAAACTTGAATGGGCTGAGAAATGGGTACGAATTCATAACTATAATCTGTGTACTGCTTTCTTGGGAAATGGAGACCGTTTTTAATAGATGAACTCTCAAAACATGTGATCAAGAGGAGGCTGTGGACTCCGTTACTTCAATTTGAATTTATTTTTTTGGCAGACGATGAAAACTCCGTTCCTTACACGAGTAACTATCTTTAGTCAGATAGTTGATGCTTCGGGAGGATTAACTACTGTTCCCGTTTTATAATTTCTAAGGGAAGAAGGCTGCTAGGCTCAAATGGGGTTGGGCGGGTCACGTCAGGCGCAAGAACGATGACCACTGGACAAAAGTGCAATGGGTGCCTGAAGATGGACGGCGCTGCCGAGGCCTGCTCAGAAAGAAGTGGCGAGGTGGCGCGGGAAAAGAGTTCTTAGAAGGACTTAGGGGAGGAGGATTAGTGAAAAAAAGGAAACATTCCTAAGAATTTTCACCATCACACAGCACACACACACACACACACACACACACACATAATACCTAACAGCGCACCTGATTTCCCCGAAGGGTTAGGTTCACTATCACTTTATTTTACATCTATCTGTCAGCTAATTCACAGAATTATTCAATGGTTCCAACCCTTTTCTCTTTATTTTCTCACTACAAAACATTGTCTGCTAACTTCATATCCAGGGTTGGAGCTTTGAACAACGTCATGACTTGTGGTTCGCACCGCGCTTGTCACAGATAAATCACTGGACTGCCGCTGATTGGCAGCGTCACTGCATTGCCAGCAAACTTGTATGTGAATTGTCGAGCTACTTCTCTACATCCCTGTATACAGGGATGGGATGTAAAGCCCAATAAATTCAGGAAATGTCAACCCAAATTGCTGTTCCAATGATTTCCGTCTTACTGTCGACACATTTGGGTCGTACACAGTGTACAGTAGGCCGCACTTCAGTGGTAACAAATACAGTACAAGGTAGACACTTATTTGTGAAATTCCGTACTGCGCTAAGCCAGCTCAAGGACAAAGTGTTGCCACCGACGCGCGGTCGACAGTACATCGGAACGAGTGTTATTGACCGTGCCCCTTTTTTATGCGTGATTGCGTACTCCCCAATTAATTTATTATGAATGGTGAACTTACTTATTTTCTGTAAGGACATTTTACTTGTAAAGGCTTTCGCCATGAATTGAGGACCTTTATGCAAAGCTTTGAAAATGAACGAATCAATCTGCTGTCGCAATAACTACGAGGTTTTCATTACTATAGAGAATTATATTATCCAAGATAAGAATGCTTAAAATATAAGTGACACACAATTCCATCCAAAGAGTTTCATATGTATTACAAGTTGAATCATGTGTGGAACAAATCTGTTACAAAGTTTTTATTGTGATTGCACTTATTTATGGAAAATACAGAATGTGGACTAAAATGGAACATGTATTATTGAGAATATGTAAATAAATGAATATGAAAAATTTGGAAAATGAAAATATAACAATTCGAAAAAATAAGAATATGAAGGAATAAGAAATTGGACAATTTAGACTTCGGAAAGCATCGCCGACACCAACGTATCAACCTAAGTTATTACGTAACCCGGGAGAAACGATCAACATATTACACCTCAGTGGATACCAATAGGTAAACTACTCACTCATCTGTCGATAGCTAGATGATATGAATAATCAAATCCGGATACAATATTATAATAATACAATACCCAATTCAACAAAGGAGAGGTCGTAATTCCAATCAGACCGCCTTCCACTATTGTGGTAAATCTTTTACATTACTATAATTCACACATGACGTATCTTGAATTTACTAATCTACTGAGGATTTTATAGAAGGCTTCCTTCATGATATCGAATTTCGAATAGCAACATTTTCAAGTTCTTTAACGCGACTTACGGTAGGAGTTGACTGGTAGAAATCTTCATGTAACGAAAAAGCGTTCATACACGTTATGCGACTTTCTTCTTTCAAATTCACACTTCCCAAAAGCCAAAATGGTGGCTGCGAAAATTTTCAAATTTTTCATCAGGGAATGAGCCATGATGAAAAATTCGCCATCTTGGATTTTCATTTTGACTTCACTATCGGCTTTAGCACCCCCGAAAATCATAAAAATGACTCGCATGATAAAAAAAAAATGTTCGACGCAGCCATCTTGCAGCATATTATCGGTGTCTTTTTCATGGTTTTCGAGGGTGCTAAAGCCGATAGTGAAGTTAAAATGAAAATCCAAGATGGTGGCTGCGAAAATTTTGTTTTAGTTTTAAATCATACGTGAAAACGAACTTCGTTCCGAACAGAGGTCCCCCGACCGCACACGTTTTTTTTATTATGTAAGTGCAAATTCAAGAGCCATTCAACAATTATTTTATTTTTAACTTGGCCACTGGAACAGTACACTAGGAAGTGGTGAAATGCGGGCGCTTTGGGGGACTCTCTTATGCAATTTTGGCGAATTTGAATAAATGATTTCTGATTTTAATTTTGAGTTTCCAAGCGCTAGTGGGACTATTACGTAGAATGCAGAGCCTCCTCACAAACGTATTGTGTCCAGGAATACCGCTTTCTGCATCAATCTCTTGACCTAACTGCCTAACGAGAGCCTGCAGCTACTGACACCACCTTTATTTGTACTTCATGCATTGTGTTCCATATGTGTGTAATAGTATTTTTCTTTCCGCTAAAATGACAACGGATTATTTTTTATTTTTTTGCTTTGCCATACTTGGTCCGTAATGTACCTTGACTTATGCCATTGTAAGATCTTGTTAACATTATTGAAAGCAATTAAAGATAAGAATGACTCACCTGTGTTTCCTTATTTAAACAACATTTAGAACAAATAATAAAAAAATAGATATGTTAAACACCTTAAGCATAATAATATTCATAGAATAAAGCGGTGCTCCAATAGTAAAAGTTTAACTGAAGGGTAAGTGCATCCGCATGGAACACAGTAATAGTCTATTTCCGCCATTTTCCATTCCAGTTGGTTCAGATTGTTATCTATTGAAGAAGACGACGTTTGCATTATATTACTTCATTCGGTATGGAATAGGAAACAATTTAAAAGTCCTTGGGCCTTCTTATAACTGACATGGGTCAGATAATAATGGAGAGCCTATAACTTTCCCACTCTGCTGGGTCTCCTCTCTGTGAGAGGGAATGAGCCATAATCCACCACGCAGGCCTGGGATGTCACATCTCTTTGATTTTTTGGTTCTAGGACGTACCGATTTCCTCACGATGCCTATTTTCATTAATCGATTTGAAGGCAGGGGTGATGCGATAAATTACACAAAGTAATGTGGCCTGCCTGGGTTCGAACCCTCAACCTAGTACAGCTAGGTAAGTCCCCCGGCTGTTACTACTGGGCCACCACTGCTACAGCCTACTTAAAGATATCTACATTTAAAATATCTTGTGTAGTAATTATGATGTAGGTGGCTAGATGGACCGATGACCTGAAGAAAGTGGCTGGGGCAGACTGGATGCGGAAGGCGGAGGACAGGGTGTTGTGGCGCAACCTTGGAGAGGCCTATGTCCAGCAGTGGACTGCGATTGGCTGAGTTGATTTGTTGATTGAATTATGAGGTTGGGTAGCAAAATCCGTAACAAAATCTAAGTATTACTCTTGAAGTCTTTAAAACAGTGCTTTCCCAGCACATCGTGTCATCGAAAACTGATCAAACACTTCCATAATAATCTTTCTTGTTAGAATGGTAATCGCTTAGCAACGTGATAGCGTTACAAGTTCCCAGCTAGATATTCTATTTTGCACTGTATCTCATGCACTACCTACTTATAAACTCAACTATAATAGCGTTCTAGTCCAAGTTTCCATAGGATAGTCAACAAGTGAAGTTCAGTAACTTCATCGGAATCGATATTAGCAGTTACCATGTCATTCTACGTTCCTCTGTAGTCCACTTAGAAGGTACACCAGCTAAATTCGTCAATCACTTTTCAACAAGTGGGATTTAAGTTAACTTTTTTATTATTAATCACTTGATTTATGGTAGTGAACAACATAGATAGGTGTTGCAACCAGCACCCTTACAAGTTATAAAATAACTTGTAAATATTAAGGGCAGTGGTACAAGCCCATACATACTTCAATTTACAACGAACTCTCGCCACGAAAAGTGAAGAGTTTGCATACCAACTGTTAGCAATCACCTAGACCTAAGCTTACATCACCTGTCTTGCTTAATGTTTACGGAAGTCCCCAGGTAAGAATTAACACAAGCGATTAATGACTTGTGTGTGGAGCAAAAAGAAACGGATGTTTTCTTGTAAATTTTTTTTCATCGTTTGTTTAGATACACAACATCACGCTTGTATTCCCCTAAGCGTTAGCCAGAGGTGTACCTATAGTACACCCACATTTCGTCAGTTATGTATAAATCCCATGTGATAGGGGGGCGAGCCTAATGCTATCAACCGGACACAAATCCAGAATCCGGGTTGCTACTAACAAATTCGAGATGTAAAAACCCAATAACACTTTTCCCAACCCGGGAATCGAACGCAGGATCTTGATTTTGTTGTGGGCCGTTTGTTTAGATGGTTTAAATATATAGAAGCATGAGGAACAGGGTGTAAAGTTCACTCATCCTCCATAGAAAAGGGAGGATCCTCTGACCAGACGGGTGTCGTGTCTGGTGGGCAACTGCCCAATGATTAATGTCGAGACGTTGTACGAGTATATGCTAGTCGCGCGGTAAACTCTGATTGCGCGATGCAGGATTTTGTGTGACGTCAGTGTGATGCGTAGTTCGCATGTGGAGATGTAAATGACATGGCCCGTTTCTGCCTAGTTACTCAGTGGCATGTACATTATTAGACACCTAATTATAAGTAATTAAAAATAGAAATAAAAATTACAAAACTAATTACATTTTCTTACAAGTCCAGAATAAATATTTAAACATAAATAGTTGTTTTGCGTTTCGGTCGTATCAAGATAGCGGGCCATTTTGGATAAACGTTTCATTCCCTGTAAACCTAAAATATAAATGTTCCATCAGAGTTATATTAAAAATGATTCGGACTGTAAAATGATAGTAAAAAACATAATAATCAGAATCATAATAAAAAACATTTTGTAAATTACTTGAATGCTATGAAATATTATTGTTTTAGATAACTTTTTTTTTTGTAACAACGAAACGAAACGACATGACGGGTTCGACAATCGCAGTGTTGCCATCCGTACCATGTTTCTCGTACATGTACGAGATTCAGAGGACTTGGTACGAGGTTCGAGTTTACATCCATCTTCGTATGATTTTGTACGAAATTCGTTGTTACAAATCATATTTTGTGTACCTGAATGTAAAAGAAATTATGAAAGATTTCATTTGGCTTGTGTTTAAAAACGCCTACCAGAAAAGTACCTATTTTACTACCAAAAAATTCGAAATACCTGCCAGAATGGATAAATGCTCAACAAAATGGATAAATGCTCACCAAAATTAAAACTATTTTATTGTGAAATTATAACTTTAGAAAACTGACAGCAGGTCGACGGATGGACACTCCGCAGTTTAGGTATGAAGCTACAAGTACGCGGCGGGACCCGTCCACGGGGCTAATTCAGTAGGTCAAAAGGTATAAGAGTTACGCGATAGAAAGAGAGGCATTTTGTAGTTGAATATAATTGTAGGTCATAAGCGTTATGCGACCTGAATTGCAATTTATTGTGTCGTAAGAGTCGCTTTTTATTTGAATGATTTTGCGCAGTGTCCCATCCGTATTAATCTGTGACTATACATCTATTTCTTACTGTGATTGTCAGATGGGACGGCAATCTGACACGACCTGAGAGTATTACATACAGGGCCGACGGCTTTAGATGCACTCCGAGAAAGGGTCTCGATAAGAAAATGGTCACCCATCCATTGATACAACAACACCACACACACACACACACATTGCACATTGGTACAAGCGTAGCTTATACCCCACCCAGAATAATCTGGCTACTACGAGTACCTAGTTATGAGCCCGAGTAGGTTAATGATCAAAACATGTTTTTGTTAATTTCTAAGAAATCTGAAGTTATTGGATTATGTAACTTTTACAGTTAATTTTAGAGCATACTAAATTCAAAATAAAGCAAAACTCGTTAATGTACATGAATTTTTCGATACTAGGCAGAGTGCCCTAAGTAAATTGGCCATCTCCTTTCTGTAATATAAATACTGACGTTCGGTCTTACCTAAGGATGTCGATATTCCGCACTAATTGGGTTTCGAAGGGTATGGGAATACTAATATTTAGCCGCATCAGGTTAGGCTGGAAGCCGATACCAATTTTGTTGGGTTAAGGTGGGTATCGATGACCGCCTTATTTGAATTAGGTACCTAAAGTAATGTTGATTATTTCACACCAATTGTAAAGTTATAAAATAGTTTTTTTGGGATATTTTAAATCTATACATATAATAAAACTGTAAAAGGCCGATGTCTGTACATTGAAGATTTTTATGAAAAACTGTTACAGGGGGTCTTAATTAAAGCAATAGAAGCCAAAACAACCATTTTTAGAATTTTTGTCTGTCTGTCTGTCTGTCTGTCTGTCTTTCTGTCTGTCTGTCCGGGCTAATCTCAGAATCTACTGGACCGATTTAGATGGGACTTTTTTTATTTGACTCAGTATTACCTGGAGAGTAAAATAGGATATAAATAATCACGCCAATTGACTTAGGGGGTAGGCAGGAAATTGAATTTTGATTGTTTATTAACCAATTTTGATAGATTTTTTTTTGTTCAACTAAGTGTTGTTTAGACTTAAACTTATGATACTACTAATCACGCCACCTGACTTAGGGGGTAGGCAGGAAATTGAATTTGGATTGTTTTTAACCGATTTTGATGGACCTTTTTTTATTCAACTGTGTGTTACCTGGACTCAAAGTTACGTTACAAATAATCACGCTACCTAACTTAGGGGGTAGGCAGGAAATTGAATTATAATTGTTATTTAACCAATTTAGGTGAAACTTTTTGATTCAACTATGTGTTGCCTAGATTCGCAGGTAGGCCTGATTTTGGGTTAGTTAACCTCCAAACAGTAGCATAAGCTGGGAGTACCTCCACGCGGTGAAGGCGGTAACAGTAAAATTATTACTGGCTAAAACTCCCATTTCATTGTGATGTAAAGACGCCTTCGGGCTTATGTTATTGTTGTAGTGTATTTGGTCATTGTGTGGTTGTGCAGACGGTAACGCAGAGGAGCAACCACAGCGCTTTCTTTCAGATTTTCATTGCTTCTGGAATTCATACTTACTTATCAAATTATTTGACTTGGTTACTAAAACGGACTTTCGTTATTGCTTTACGATTTGGTTATTTGTTGCTTTGTTATTAAAAATATTTTTGACTTGCTTAGTAAAACGGACTTTTGTTTTTGCTTTGCGATTTGGTTATTTCTTGCTTTGTTATTTTTATTGTTAAGTAGGTAAGTTACTATATTGTAGCAATGCCTCGAAAACGAACAAATATCACAAAAATTAATAGAGAAGCAAAGAGAAAGAGGTTGGCTAGAACACAGGAATCAAATGACGAACGGCAGGTCCGACTTGAAGCTGATCGAGAACGACATGCTATGGCGCGCTCTCTGGAAAATCCTTCCGATCGTGATGCACGCCTTAGCTATGATCGTGAACGCCAATCGTCATCTCGAGCTTCAGAAAACTTTATGGAAAGGGAATTGCGATTGACGGCTGATAATGACCGCCATACATTGTCTCGCGCCTCCGAGACCTTTACCGAGAGGACCTCGAGGCAGACGGCTGACAGTGAGCGCCATGCATTATCACGCGCCTCGGAAACCTTTACCGAAAGGAACTCTAGGCTGACGGCTGACAGTGAGCGCCATGCAATATCACGCGCCTCGGAAACCTTTACTGAAAGGAACTCTAGGCTGACGGCTGACAGTGAGCGCCATGCATTATCACGTGCCTCGGAAACCTTTACCGAAAGGAACTCTAGGCTGACGGCTGACAGTGAGCGCCATGCAATATCACACGCCTCGGAAACATTTACTGAAAGGAACTCTAGGCTGACGGCTGACAGTGAGCGCCATGCATTATCACGTGCCTCGGAAACCTTTACCGAAAGGAACTCTAGGCTGACGGCTGACAGTGAGCGCCATGCAATATCACACGCCTCGGAAACATTTACTGAAAGGAACTCTAGGCTGACGGCTGACAGTGAGCGCCATGCATTATCACGTGCCTCGGAAAACTTTACTGAAAGGAACTCTAGGCTGACGGCTGACAGTGAGCGCCATGCAATATCACACGCCTCGGAAACATTTACTGAAAGGAACTCTAGGCTGACGGCTGACAGTGAGCGCCATGCGTTATCACGCGCCTCGGAAACCTTTACCGAAAGGAACTCCAGGCTGACGGCTGACAGTGAGCGCCATGCATTATCACGTGCCTCGGAAACCTTTACCGAGAGGAACTCTAGGCTGACAGCTGACAGTGAGCGCCATGTATTATCTCGCGCCTCCGAAACTTCTCCAGAAAGGGACTCTAGATTGACAGCTGATCGTGAGCGACACACATTGTCTCGCGCAATCGAAACTTCTTCAGAAAGGGATTACAGATTGACCACTGATCGTGAGCGCCATGCATCATCGCGTGCGTCTGAAACCTTTTCACAATATGAAGAACGCTTAAGAAATGATCGAGACCAGCACAACAGTGCGAGATCTCTAGAAAGCGATGATCAGCATCAACAGAGATTGGAAGAAGCAAGAGAAAATTATGTACGTTTACGTAGAAATCATGACATTTTCTTAGAAAATGAGCGGCTGAGGGTGGGTGCTACGCGTAGTGAAGAGACAGAAGAACAACTCCAGGCTCGCTTGAATGCTGATCGGCTACGGCACTCACTTAACAGAATTTCGATTTCATCCGAAGACTCAGAAGAACCCCAACAAGTAGGACATGACACCCTCCCATGGATTAATAAAGAAAATAGTGCGTTTAATTATACACCCATGATAAATTATTCTGAATTTAGTTCCATTGGAGGAATGATTATAATTTGTCCATTTTGTGACGCTCTCAAATGGCAAAAAGAAGCAAATGGGATGTGTTGCTCCAGTGGAAAAGTGCGTATTGATCTTTTTGAAAATCCACCTGAAGTTTTAAAATCATTGCTGAATGGTGACGACCCTCATTCCAAGCATTTCTTAGACAATATTCGAGCATATAACAACGCCTTTCAAATGACGTCATTTGGTGCAAAACAAATATCTGAAGGACCATTCATGCCAACATTTAAGATCCAAGGTCAAGTTTATCATCTAATTGGTTCGCTGTTGCCTGAGAATCAGCCTGAATTTCTTCAAATTTATTTTGTATCCAATTATCAAGAGCAGGCAAACATAAGAAACCAAATTTTTCCACAACTGAACGGCAATCTAATTACGGTACTTCAAAATATGCTGCATCAGGTAAACCCTTATGTGCACAGTTTCAAAGCCGCATTAGAATCTTTACCACAAGGTCAAAACAATAACTATAAATTTGTTATAAACGCAGAAAAACGACCCGCAACTGAGCATCGTGGTAGACACAATACACCTGTTGCAAATGAAGTGGCTGCTGTTTTGGTTGACCAAGAATGTGAGCGTCGAGACATAGTCTTGCGCACTCGAGATGACCGGCTACAGCGTATCTACGAAACGCATCGTTCTTATGACGCCTTACAGTACCCCCTAATTTACAGCCGAGGGGAAGATGGGTATAACTTTGGGATCAGTCAAGTCAACCCCACCACAAGAGAGCCTAACTTAAATAAAAAAGTATCAGCCCAGCAGTTTTATGCTACTATTCTACAAATAAGACGTGATCGTTTTGCATACTTACAACGGTTCCGTGGATTATTTAGCCAATTTATTGTTGATATGTACGCTAAAATTGAAACCGAGCGCTTAGTATACATACGCACAAACCAGAGGCGATTACGTGCTGAAGAATATGTGCATTTACGTGACGCTATGCAGCAAGATACAGACTCAGAAAACTTAGGCCGCTTAGTGATTCTTCCATCCAGTTTCACCGGCGGGCCGCGCTATATGCACGAACGCACGCAGGATGCTTTCTGCTACGTCCGAAAATATGGACGGCCGGATTTATTTATCACGTTTACTACTAACCCAAAATGGAACGAGATCACCCAAGAGCTATTTGCGGGTCAAGCATCTTATGACCGACATGACGTGATCGCAAGGGTGTTTCACTTGAAACTGAAAATTATGATCGACCTCCTTAGGAAAGAAAGCGTTTTTGGTCCTTTTCTGTGTTTCATGTACAGCGTTGAGTGGCAAAAGCGTGGCCTTCCTCACGCACATATCCTGCTGTGGCTGCAGAATAAAATACGTCCTAACGATGTCGACACGTTAATAAGCGCTGAACTTCCGAACCCCGAAGAGGACCCTGCACTGTATGAAATTATAAAAACACATATGGTACATGGTCCCTGTGGTATCCTGAATGGAAACTCTCCCTGCATGAAGGATGGCCGCTGTACAAAAAGGTATCCCCGTGCTTTGACAGAGCAGACAGTTACAGGTGAGAATGGATACCCTTCATATCGACGTCGTTCACCACAGCAGGGCGGATATACAGCTGAAATTAGGCTACGCGGACAGCAGCTAACAGTAGATAATAGTTGGATTGTGCCATACTCACCTTTATTGTCCAAAATTTTCGGCGCCCACATTAACGTTGAGATGTGCAATAGTGTGGAGGCAATAAAATACATTTGCAAATATGTCAATAAAGGCAACGACCAAGCAACATTTGCTTTGCAAGGAACCGATCGAGATGAAGTTACAAGGTACCAAACCGGACGATACATTAGTACTTCTGAGGCTATATGGCGCATTTTGGGATTTGTTATTCATGAAAGACATCCTACTGTCATGCATCTGGATGTCCACTTAGAAAATGGGCAAAGAATATACTTCGACGCAGATAACGCACGAAACCGTGTAGAAAACCCACGCCAGACAACTCTTTTAGCATTTTTCAGGTTGTGCCAAGAAGACGATTTCGCTAAAACGTTAACCTATGATGAGGTACCCTCTTATTACACTTTTGATAAGCAAAGAGGAGTCTTTAACAGACGTAGACGTGGTCAACCAGTTGAAGGATTCCCTGGTGTTTTTAAGGACTCTGCTTTAGGTCGAGTATATACAGTTCACCCCAGTAGTGGGGAATGCTATTACTTGCGGCTGCTATTGCACAATGTTCAAGGACCAACTTCATTCCAGTTTTTAAAAACAGTTAATGACGTTGAGCATCCCACATTTCAATCAGCTTGCAGAGCACTTCAACTGCTTGAAGGAGATCAACACTGGGATGCCACTCTCGAAGAAGCCTGTGTCAGCGACAGTCCCAAACGCTTACGTCACCTATTTGCTGTCATGTTAGTGTTCTGTGGTATTTCAGACCCTTTAATGTTATGGGAAAAGTATCAGATGTATCTTTCTGAAGACTTCCATCGTTCTTTAAGGCGCAATTTAAATCAAGAAATTGATCCAAATGACGAAAGAGTGATTAATAGTTCCCTTTCTTCTATTCAGGAGATCCTCTTATCAATTAGTGGTAAATCTTTGAGTGACTTCAGTCTTCCATCTCCCCAAATGCTACCTGATCAACCGCGTATCAATCGTGAGTATGCTACGGAGATAAACTATAGTTCCACTGACCTAGCCGCTGTAGTAAATGACAATTTACAAAATTTTACATCAGAACAAAGGGAAATATTTCACATCGTCGTCCAAAGCGTACTTAATAATGATGGGAAGATATTTTTCTTAGATGCTCCAGGTGGTACTGGAAAGACCTACCTAACAAAAGCGATTCTTGCTGAATTCAGGCGACAAGGTAAAATAGCTTTGGCTGTAGCATCTTCCGGAATCGCAGCTACACTTCTTCCCGGTGGTAAAACTGCCCACACAATGTTCAAAATTCCAATCGATTTAACCGAAACACCAACATGTGCAGTTACAAGAAACTGCGACAAAGCAAAGGTGTTTCAGGATTGCTGTCTTATCGTTTGGGATGAATGCACAATGGCAAATAAAAAAGCTGTTGAAGCCGTGGATAGAACACTGCGGGACATTCGCCGAAACGATAGTCCAATGGGGAATGTGACGGTACTATTCTCTGGCGATTTCCGGCAAACTCTTCCGGTTGTTACTCGGGGAACCAGAGCCGATGAAATCAATGCATCATTGAAGCGTTCATATCTATGGCTTCAAATAAAAAAATTGTGTCTTACAATAAACATGCGAGCACAACTAGGCGGAAATTCCCAGGCACAAGCATTTTCAAATATTCTTTTGGAAATTGGAAAGGGTACTCTTCCAGAAGATGAAGGACAAGTTGCTATTCCTGAAGTTTTAGGCAGAGTTGTGTCGTCCGAAGATGAGCTGATAAATTCAGTGTTTGGAGACGTTTCAAGTATTCTGCATCATGATAATTTCTGGTTATGTGAACGCGCCATACTTACACCGAAAAACGAACAAGCTTCTGCATTAAATCAAAACATTTTGGCAGGAATTGTTGGAGATGAAGTGGTTTACACGTCCTATAACAGCGTTGTAAACGAGGACGACGCTACAAACTATCCAGTAGAGTTTTTGAGCTCTCTAACAGCAAGTGGTCTTCCTGCACATAAAATCACACTGAAAGTCGGAGTGCCCATAATGCTTTTGAGAAATCTAACTCCACCCAAATTATGCAATGGCACCCGACTTAAAGTAAGTGCTTTGCAGAGAAATTTAATACATGCTGAGATTCTCACTGGATGTGGCGCGGGCGAAACTGTTTTTATACCAAGAATTCCACTCATTCCCAACAATTTCCCGTTCGAATTCAAGCGCACACAGTTCCCTATAAGTCTGTGCTTCGCAATGACCATTAACAAATCCCAAGGTCAAACTCTTAGGGCCGCTGGGGTGGATCTAAGATCCAACTGCTTTTCTCACGGCCAGCTATATGTTGCATGTTCACGAGTAAGTAGCGCTGAGCAATTGTTTGTTTTAGCCCCAACGGGAAAGACTAATAATGTAGTTTACAGAGAAATTCTTTGATTTAAAAACTTATTAATTACTTACACATATTTCAACGCGAACGAAGTCGCGGGCACCAGCTAGTATGTTTTAAATAAATACGAAAACAATTTCATGATACACTTTCAGCAAACGTTGCATTGTTGTTGTCACGACCCTAATGGCTCCAAAACATAATGAACACGTACACACACACACACACGTACACACACAACACACACACAATAATCATCCATCTGCCTAACCTTTTCCCAACTATGTAGGAGTCGGTTTCCAGTCTAACCGGATGCAGCTGAATACCAGTATTTTACATGCAGCGACTGCTTATCTGACCTCCACAGCCCATTTACTGGTTAATACGAAACCCCTTGGTAAGACTGGCTATCAGTACTTTCGGGCTTCTGATGACCTGTAACGACTGTCAAAGATGCACGAATTACAGCCGGGACCATAGAAATATGAAAAACAGTGTTCAACATTTCTTTGGTATACCTATCAATCAATCAATCAAATTGTTTATTTAACAAACAGCATTGTAGTACATGGTAAATTAAAGGTTGGCTGGTTGTTCTCTATGGCCGGGACCAACGGCTTAACGTGCTTTGGAGGGGCCTCAGTATGTAAGATGGTCACCCACCCACGGACCAACCGCGGCAAGCGTAGCTTAACCTGGTCGATGGACCCGTGCGGCTGTTATTACTTAGCCACGAGCCCCACACACACAAGAATAACTTGCAACAAAAACGAGTGACAAATTACTAGCAACATGAGCACAACGTTAACACGAAAACTGTCACATCACTTCACACCAATAAAAAAGCTGAAATTTCAAAAAATGTAGCTTTTAAAAGTATGTAAATACTAAAGTGGACACATGATGAATTATCTAGCAACACTGTGATTAATGACGAACATCATTGGCGCCCAGAACGATGTTGTATGTCTCCGTATGTATACAAGGGAAAATGAAACGTCCAAGCTTCTCTAAAATAATAATGAAACAGAAACATGTGACGAGGGGTGAAAAGTTATTTCTCTGCCGCTAAATTGCTTGAAATGGAACACGTCTGTTGTTTTCTAACGATGCGATGGATTGAGTGGAATTTCTTTCTTTCAATGCTTTCTTGCAATGACCTGATATGTCTTTTATTGATGGTAAAAATGTGCAGTTAGAATTTGTTATAAAAAATCTTTTAAGTATCATGAACTCGTGACTGAAGTTACCTATACAAATGAATCGGATAAAATTTGTTATGCTTTCTGACCAAAGTCCAATAATTTGCCTAGCCTTATCCCAACTATGTTGGGGTCGGCTTCCAGATTCAGTCTAACCAGATGAAGCTGAATGTCAGTATTTTAAATGGAGCGACTGCCTCTCTGACCTCCACAACCCAGTTACTGGGTAATACGATATCCCTTGGTAAGACTGGTTGTCAGACCTTCGGGCTTCTGACGACCCCGTAAGGAACGATTGTCAAAAATCCACGAATGACAGCCGGTACCAAAGGCACGGAGGGGTCTTGGTATGTAAAGTTGGGCACCCATTCACGGACCAACCGCGACCAGCCCCTCACCATAGTCCGACCTAGGCAGAATTCTGTCACTATTGACAGATCAATAAGCAATTTGTCAAAACACACTTCATGCGGAGGTTCAATAAGTTTTACCAGCTCGTCTCACTACCTTATATTTTACAACATGCTCCCAAGTGTCGTCGGATGCTGGTCGCAATTTCCGAAACACTTCAACATTCTAACACCCGACATGAAAGTTCATACACTATAGAAGTTACTGAGTAGTAACATTTTACGTGCACATTGTACCACCTGAGGTTATGTATTATGGCTGTACCGATGCTGCAAATCGATACTATGGTGTATTTGCCCCGGGCTCGATGTTATTAAACGAAACAAAACGTGGTCGATGCACGTAACTCGTTCAAACACAGGCTGTCGATATGTGGAGGTAACTGCTATTAGTAGTACAGCCAGAAATGATAATTTCACGTAGTGCTTGAGATAAGAAGGCCAATTCTCGTACTTAAAAACGTTCAAATTCAAGTCGCAATCTCATGCCAGCGACAATCAAATGTCAAAAATGTATGTAGTAAAGTAAACGTTAAACAATTTTTGACAGATTGCGCCTCAGATAATGCAAAAGTTCTGCTATTTACCTTGCGTTACGCTGCGGTAATAGAGCATAATATGTATAACATGAGCTTGTCGAAACATTATGGTTCAACCCTGCATTTTTCGAGTTTGAGTCCGTTTTTTTTTCTAGCTTTACTTCAAGTTATTTAAAAAAAAAAAAAAACTGACTATACAAGGCTACAAACATATTTTGACCGTTACCTTTGTAAATTCCGATTTTCCTGGAACCAATATAAAACCACTTACACTTACCAACTTCGCCCGCGGTTTCACCCGCGTGGTATGTCGATAAAAAGTAGCTTAATATGCCCTTCCCCAGGGTTCAAAGTATCCCCATACCTTTCATCAAAATCGGTTCCACCGTTTAGCCGTGAAAGTGTAAGAAACAAGTTTCATTTTTGAATTTATTCGGTAAGTAGTGCTACTACCGTGTCCGAGTAGCCGAGATGAGCAACTCGAGATGTCCGAGTAGCCACTACTCTCCGAATAAATTCAAAAATGGCACAGAATTTGTATGAAATTATCTGTCAAGTTAATAGGAACTTAATCGTAGGAGGTGAAACTGGCCCTAAGAGGCAAGAAAACAGGCAACACTGACCTACCTACGAGAAAGTTGACAGTTCGTGAATGCAGCTGAACAAACAAATACTGCCGTCATACGGTGAAAGGCCTTTTCGTCAAGTTAAAATTAGTTAATAGCTGGATTCAGCATTTTTTCTGTCTAGCTGATAAAGCTCATTTCGTTCGTATCAGAGTATTTATTTGTAAAACATAGGTATTTACATATAGGTGCTACGTTTTGCCGTGAAGGCGTACAAATATTAAGTAAAAATGTAAGTAAAAAGCAAAATACTTCAAAATTATTGTACCGTGTTATTTGTATTTACTGTACCGTGTTTTTTTTTCTGAACTGAATATTTTTTTTTATTATTAAAAACTAAATTAATCAAAAACCAAAAATAAACTAAAAAAAATAATTAAAAATTATCATTTATAAAATCTGGAACAGTATAATAACATTTTTAAGTTAATAGCGAGGTGAGAGCTTTTCTAAACTTTGATAGGGGCATATTTTTTATACTATGAATAAAATTACTATAAATTTTCGAAGCCATCCCAAATAAAAACTTTTTTACAAAAAAATACAACCGACTTCCAAAAACAACACTACAAAGTGAAAAATAACTTTAATTTCGGAAGTCGGTGTCTAGATAGATGTACCTATTTTCGTTTTTGCCACCGACTTCCGAAATTAAAGTTATTTTTCACTTTGTAGTGTTGTTTTTGGAAGTCGGTTGTATTTTGTTGTAAAAAAGTTTTTATTTCTCGCTTTTTAGTGGGTCTGTTTATAATTTGTATAAGTTACAATAGTCTAATGTCAATTGCTCATCACATGTTACAAAATATTGCTTTTCCCGATGCTGGGTCGTTAACTGTTGAGGAGTTCTGCTGGTAAGAACCAGGAGAACTCCTCAACAACCACTCACCACACGCATTGTGTTACGAGCGGAAATTGCTTAGCAACCATATTAAAGTAATCGAATCGCAACCCGTGAAATATTTATCATTGAGTAGTTCCGGTAGTCATCTGTGGTCTTCATCATCAGTCCTACTACACCAAGTGGTGCTTTCCGAGAGCAAATGCACGAGCTACTATAAAAAATATCCAAATCGCTATAGGTGTGCCTATAATATTTGAAGAGTTCCTTCGATTTCTCCAGGATCCCATCATCAGAACTGGATTTTGACAAAAATGGGACCATTTGGGAAGTATACCCTTTCCAACAAAAAATTTTTTTTTTAAATCGGTTGGCAAGCGACGGAGTTATGCGCGAACAAACATAAAAAAAAAAAAAAAATACAAACATCCGAATTGAGAACCTCCTCCTTTTTTAGAAGTCGGTAAAAAAACTCTTTTTCATCAACGAGGTTCTGCATTTTATATCGCACAATTGATTTATGTATTGAGATCGCATTGGAGTCTTTTTTACATCGGATAATTATTGAAAAAGGTATATAATAGGTCTTTACCTATGAAATTGCCGTTTCGTATGAAAAAATTTAAACGAATTTTTTTCATGCATTTTGTATTCGTATTAATCGAAGTAATCACCCATGCAATCAATGCATCTTTGCCAACGCAGTGGCAGTTTATTGATGCCCTTCTTAAAGAAATCAGCTGGACGGGAGGCATCAAATTCTTCAAAGGCATTTTGTACTGCCTCTCGGGTATTGATTTTTTTTCCCGCCAAGAAGTTATCCAAATTCTGGAAAAAGTAGTAGTCTGTAGGCGCAAGGTCTGGTGAGTAGGGCGGATGACGGAGAGCTTCCAACCCCAGTTCTTGCAACTTGGAGAGCGTCTGCTGTGCAGTATGAGGTCGCGCGTTGTCGTGCAGGAGCAGCGGAGACGAGCGATTGACCAATGCTGGTTGGAGATGTGCCAGCTTCTCCATCATTGTGTTCAGTTCTTCACAGTACACATCTGAAGTAATGCTCACCCCGTTTGGTAAGAAGCTGTGATGAATCTCACCGGCGCTAGACCACCAAACAGTGACCATCACTTTTCTAGGGGTAAGTTTTCGTTTAAGGCATTGTTTAGGTGCTGAACCAGGATGCAACCAACTTGCTGAGCGCTTCCGGTTATCAAACAGAATCCATTTTTCATCGCAGGTAACAATGCAGTTCAAAATTCCTTCATTTGTGTGTCTGTTGAGCAGTGCAAGGCACGTCTCGACGCGTACTTCGCGCTGGCGATCATTGAGTTCGTGGGGCACCCATTTGTCAAGCTTTTTTACCTTGCCAATTTGACGCAAATGGACCAATATTGTTTTGACGCTAACGTCGAAAGCTGCTGCTAATTCAGCCGTAGATTGTGTATCATCAGCTTCCACAATCGCCTTTAATTCGTCATTGTCGACCAAAGTCTTCGGACGACCGCGAGGTTGATTTTTCAGGTCGAAATTTCCAGAACGGAAGCGAGCAAACCAATAACAAGTGGTGCGTTGGTTTCTAGTGTTAGCTCCGTAAACGTCGTTGATGTTGCGTGCCGCTTGTGCCGCGTTGCTGCCACGACGGTACTCATATTCCATAATTACTCGAATTTTTAACGTATCCATGATGACGAAAAAGATTGAAATGCGATGAAAATGTAACACTAATCAATAAACAAATGACTACTTTTGGAAAAAAAAATCCATGTTTTTAAAATAAAATTAATTTGAAATTAGAATTCTTAGCCAAACAAAAATTATTTTGATTTGAAATGGCCAGTACTGCAGAACGGCAATTTCATAGGTAAAGACCTAATATTAATTTTAACAAACAAAGCAGTCTGAAAGATGTACAGACAACAAAAGAAATATCTAGGCAGGGTATACTAACATATTTAGAATAGAATAGAATAGAATACTCTTTATTATGCACACCATTTAAATTACTGGTTACAATTTTACAATGTTGAAATTTTACATACGAGTGACACAATGGGCGGTCTTATCGCTAAAAGCGATCTTTTACAGACAACCTTTGGATGGAGTATGGGGACAAGGAGAGACAATTCTGTAGGTAGTCCGTGGTGTACCATATACATATACAACATATACATACATTAATAAATTTATATATATATACTTATACAATAATAAACATGAAACAAGAGCAAGGAACTATACAATGTGATAGGGGTGGGACTTCTAACCCGTTAAGGCTGAGTACTACATCTAATTTTATCGACAAAAAAAATAATATGGGGGGTTGAACCCCCTCCCCCTAAAAAGTATGGCTATTTTAATATTTTTTTTAATGTACTACGGCGCGCTTGATACTTTATGTGATATCAAAGGTTGTATGCGTCGTAGAAACAAAAAAAAACGACAAACTGTAGCTAATAACCTTGGCTAACTAGTTCATTACTTTTTTCATATGTTTGATAATGTTTTGGTGAGAAAAAAAAATCATTTCTGAATTATTTTGACCGAAAAAATCGCTATTTTTCAATATTTTCACGAATTACTCAAAACTATGTCCCATAAAATTATTAATAATTTGAGCTCATTTAAAAGTATTTGAGTTATTCTTTCTAACGATACCAAAAACATCACCATAACATTACAAATTCAAGTATTAAGAACCATTAACCAATAACCATATCATAACAAAAGCAGGTAACAAAACGAGGTATGCGAGCGGGTAAGAAAACTTACAACGTAATGTAACAGACAAGGATAGAAGATGACACCACATGCTGTGAGGTGTGCGAGAGGGTAAAAAAACGTACAATGTAATGTAACAGACAAGGAAAAAAGATAAATACACCACGTGCGGTAAAGCGGTTCTTGTCACCATTGTCGGGTATTATTAGTCGTTACAAATACGGCGGAACAGTTGCTTGGCCTCCACGTTCGCCCGATTTGACGCCTTGTGACTATCATCTTTGGGGATGGTTGAAGCAAAAAGTTTATTTCGTCGAGGTAAACACGAGAGAAGAGCTCCGGGAAAGAATTAGGATCGCCGCCGACGAACTTCGATCTGATCCCGCGGTATTAAGACGAACCACGCGACAAATGGCTATAAGAGCCACCGCCTGTTTACAAAACAGAGGAGAACACTTCGAACAGTTAATCAATTAATTTTAAGCATTAAAATGTTTTGTTTGATTGTATTTTTCAGTAGGTTTGATTTTAAATAAATGTAAAGTACATATGAGTATTACTGGTTTCATTTACAAATAATGTCAAGTATAAGTATTGAGCTTACACAGGGGAAACTACTTAGAATTGATGATGTTATGGTGATGTTTTTAGTATCGTTAGAAAGAATAACTCAAATACTTTTAAATGAGCGCAAATTATTAATAATTTTATGGGACATAGTTTTGAGTAATTCGTGAAAATATTGAAAAATAGCGATTTTTTCGGTCAAAATAATTCAGAAATGATTTTTTTTTCTCACCAAAACATTATCAAACATATGAAAAAAGTAATGAATTAGTTAGCCAAGGTTATTAGCTACAGTTTGTCGTTTTTTTTTTTTGTTTCTACGACGCATACAACCTTTGATATCACATAAAGTATCAAGCGCGCCGTAGTACATTAAAAAAAATATTAAAATAGCCATAATTTTTAGGGGGAGGGGGTTCAACCCCCCATATTATTTTTTTTGTCGATAAAATTAGATGTAGTACTCAGCCTTAACGGGTTAGAAGTCCCACCCCTATCACATTGTATATGTAATAATGACGTTTAAAGAGAGAGGAAGTGTTTTTTTACCAGAATTTTAAAAGTGGCCAAAGTTTGAGCTCGCCTTATCAACACTGGCAAGGCATTCCATAAACGTACTGCTTGAACTGTAAAAGACTTGTCATAAAAGCTGGTGGAATGCATCGGCATCTCAAGTCTCAAGTTTTCCGATGACCTCAGATATCTATTATGTGTGTCATGAAGGAACTTGAAACGCTCTCATATTTGTATGTGTATTGCTTCATGTTCAATTTCGTGACAATATACAATTTTGTGTCAAAGTGTGTTGTGTTACAATGAAGGATTATTTAAAAAAAAAAGTAATATATATAAAATTGAACATGAAGCAATACACATACAAATATGTTAGTGTGTCCTGCCTAGTTATCTCTTTTGTTGTCTGTACATAACTGAAATCACAAATACATACTATTAAAGTTAAGACTATCGACAGAGCTTGAAACTTCACTTCAGACAATACTTACTTACCTACTGTTATTTACTCAAAAGTGGCTTTGAAGTAGTCACAAGGTTTTTTACCGAATGACGGCAGAACAGAAGTCAGTACCTACAGTAGGTGTCAATGACCCCCACGCACGTAAGGTAGCTAATAAACCGATAAGCCGAAACCTTACAGTAACAGACTACTTGCGTATTGATTCGCCAGATCGAAACTAACAACCTTAACCGCTCACTCGCTTACCCTTATAACTACGAGCAAGATATTAGTTTTCTTAAACTTCATCTCGTCATTATCTGCCTAACCTTTTCCCAACTACGTTGGGGTCGGCTTCCAGTCTAACCGGATGCAGCTGAATACCAGTATTTTACATGGAGCGACTGCCTATCTGACCTCCACAACCCAGTTACTGGGTAATACGATACTCCTTGGTAAGGTGGGTTGTCAGTCTTTCGGGCTTCTGACGACCCGTATCGAGTGTCAAAGATCTACGAATGACAGCCGAGACCAACGGCTTAACGTGCTCTCCGGGACACGAATGGGTCTTGGCTTAGATAAAAGACTTGGTATGTAAAGATGGTCAACCATCCACGGGCCGGGGTGATATAAGGGATGAAAGTTTATATGGAAAACAGAGCATTTCTTGAGTTAGTTTTTGAAAAGTCATCACCTAAGGGGGTAAAATGGGGGTTGATTTTAAAATTCACAAAAAAATAATAGAAATTTTGTATACTTCTATTAGGTCTTTACCTATGAAATTGCCGTTCTGCAGTACTGGCCATTACAAATCCAAATAATTTTTGTTTGGCTAAGAATTCTAATTTCAAATTAATTTTATTTTAAAAACATGGATTTTTTTTTCCAAAAGTAGTCATTTGTTTATTGATTAGTGTTACATTTTCATCGCATTTCTATCTTTTTCGTCATCATGGATACGTTAAAAATTCGAGTAATTATGGAATATGAGTACCGTCGTGGCAGCAACGCGGCACAAGCGGCACGCAACATCAACGACGTTTACGGAGCTAACACTACAAACCAACGCACCACTTGTTATTGGTTTGCTCGCTTCCGTTCTGGAAATTTCGACCTGAAAAATGAACCTCGCGGTCGTCCGAAGACTTTGGTCGACAATGACGAATTAACTCTTAAAATGTCGATTGCACACCATGTGTACAGATAACAATAGAATTTCAATTGTGTCTGCTAATTAGCGCGCGACGGGTTAAAGGCGATTGTGGAAGCTGATGATACACAATCTACGGCTGAATTAGCAGCAGCTTTCGACGTTAGCGTCAAAACAATATTGGTCCATTTGCGTCAAATTGGCAAGGTAAAAAAGCTTGACAAATGGGTGCCCCACGAACTCAATGATCGCCAGCGCGAAGTACGCGTTAAGACGTGCCTTGCACTGCTCAACAGACACACAAATGAAGGAATTTTGAACCGCATTGTTACCTGCGATGAAAAATGGATTCTGTTTGATAACCGCAAGCGCTCAGCAAGTTGGTTGGATCCTGGTTCAGCACCTAAACAATGCCCTAAACGAAAACATACCCCTAGAAAAGTGATGGTCACTGTTTGGTGGTCTAGCGCCGGTGTGATTCATCACAGCTTCTTACCAAACGGGGTGAGCATTACTTCAGATGTGTACTGTGAAGAACTGAACACAATGATGGAGAAGCTGGCACATCTCCAACCAGCATTGGTCAATCGCTCGTCTCCGCTGCTCCTGCACGACAACGCGCGACCTCATACTGCACAGCAGACGGTCTCCAAGTTGCAAGAACTGGGGTTGGAAGCTCTCCGTCATCCGCCCTACTCACCAGACCTTGCGTCTACAGACTACTACTTTTTCCAGAATTTGGATAACTTCTTGGCGGGAAAAAAAAAATCAATACCCGAGAGGCAGTACAAAATGCCTTTGAAAATTTGTTGCCTCCCGTCCAGCTGATTTCTTTAAGAAGGGCATCAATAAACTGCCACTGCGTTGGCAAAGATGCATTGATTGCATGGGTGATTACTTCGATTAATACAAATAAAAAATGCATGAAAAAAATTCGTTTAAATTTTTTCATACAAAACGGCAATTTCATAGGTGAAGACCTATTATTTACGAGATTGGAAATTTAGTCATTCTAGTCATAGTTAGGGTAGGTACTTTTAATCCCGGTAGTACGTTCCCGTAGGATATTTTCCGACACCCACGCGGGCGAAGCCGCGGGCAAAAGCTAGTTTGAATATACACTTCTGGACACATCTATTGGCCCACCTTAGAGTTTAGGTTTCGATGGCCCCTACCGAAATATGATTGCTAGATTGAACAAAAACTGTTGATGCAGTTTTAAACCTGATACATTTTACCATCTTTTTCGATCGTATTGTTTTAAATTTGAATTCAGAATACCATACGACATGGAGCTACGCCTAACAAGTCGGATATGCGCCTTGTTAAAGGCAATTGATTTTTGAATAAAAAACATGTTTTATCAAATAAAGGTTTAATTTAATAACACGTGTTGCCTCCATGGGCATCTACCACAGCTCTCATACGATTAAGCATAGAGTTTATCAACCGCTCTATGAAATTTTGAGGGATCATCTCCCATTCCTCTTCTATGGCAGTTTTCAACTCCTGCATCGTCTGGGCAACTGGCTGACGAGCCCTAACACGTCTTTTTAGCTCGTCCCACATGTGCTCAATGGGGTTCATGTCTGGGCTTCTGGCTGGCCAGTCCATAACTGTGATGTTCACATCCCGAAGATATTCCCTGACGATGCCGGCCGCATGGGCTCTTGCATTATCATGCATAAAAAGGAAATTTGGGCCCACATAGTCCGCGTATGGTATCACGTGAGGTTCTAAGCACTCACGAATGTACCTTTCAGCATTTAATGTTGGCAGCCGTGGTCCTGTAACAACCTCAAGTTGAGTTTTGCCGCTCGCGGATATACCGCCCCAGACAGTCCATGAGCCACCGCCATAAGCAACCCTCTCTTCAAAGCAGCATTGTGCGAAACGCTCTCCCTTACGTCGGTAGACCTTCTTCTTTCCATCATTGCCATGTAACACAATTTTAGACTCATCAGAAAAGAGTACGCGGCTCCAATCTTGCTGTGTCCAATTTAAATGACTGCGTGCGAAATGAAGGCGCGCTGTTCGGTGGGCTCGCGTTAGTTTGGGGCCATTAGCTGGCTTGTGTGGTACCATATCGCGTTCTTTTAACCTTCTCCGAACAGTTCGAGCGCTCACAGATACTCCGTGGAAGTCGCGAAGTTGGTTTTGTATCTCAATGGAGGTAAGGTGACGATTTCTCAAGCTGGTCGTCACGATGAATCGATCCTGCCTTTCAGTTGTGACCCGAGATCGTGGCCTTCCTTGGCGACGAACAAAGCCGCCAGTCTCTAGGTACCTCCGATAAACATTTCGGACCTCAGATCGACTTAAATTAAGTTGAGCACTCACGTTTCTTTGGCTGTGTCCGGCCTGAATAAGTGCCACAGCTTGGGCGGCGACTTCAGGTGAAGTATCCATAGATTATTGATAGAACCTCACCTTAATGTTAAGAATAAGTAATGTTTGTTGCAAAACCAAAGATATCAATCACTTTTTCAATAATTAAATCCAAGTAAACCAATAAAACCAAGTTTTCTTAGTATTCGATTGTTTGATATCAACAAACAGGCTCCAAATTGTCTTTTGTTTCTTTAAATTCTGTGTTCGAAATTCAAAAAAAGACTATTGAATGAAATTGTGAATGTGCCAGGTTCAAAACTGCATAAAAACTTTTTGCTCGACCTAATATAAAATTTTAGCTAGGACCAAACGAAACTGAAAATACAAGGTGGGCCAAAAGATGTGTCCAGAAGTGTAATAAACGCGCACTCTGTGTGACTTCTGTACTGTAGTGCTAATCTGTAAATATCTCACCGTGAAAACATGAGTGGAAGTGATCTTAAAGTGAGCTGTCAATAGTGTCAACCCCTAGCATCAGGTGGGATGACGGCTCACTTCACGCTCAACTTCACCTGAGTTATCACGGTGAGATGTTTACAGAATAGCACTACTGTGCCGAACTCTGGCCTTGTAACAATTTTAGGTAAGTACTAGGGGTGTTCAATAAAAATGTAATAATGAGTATGACGCAATTATCTTTTATTAAATGTTATTTTATATTTCGACCATTGTATATCTTTTTTTAAACCTAAAATTCCCTTCCTAAAAAAAATCTTCTTCCTGATCCCTTAAAAAATCATGTACGGCGGCGACTACTGAGTCATCATCTTCAAACTGGTCGCTGAGATGTTCCTTTAACCGCGTAAATAGGTAGAAATCACTAGGAGCAGGGTCCGGTGAATAATATATAAATGCCATCTATAAATATTTGTACGCCTTCTGGTATAGCATAGCGCGCTTGTATATATTTTTTTAACAACTATTATTGTACCTATGTTAACAAATGATTAAATGACTTATGACTTATGGAGGATGTTCCATCAATTCGCAGCCAGCTTCTGGAATAGCAGCAACCGCACTTGTGCGTTGTGTTGGTGGAACAAAACATCTTTAGCGAGTCTGCCACGCCATTTCTTGTGTAAGTATTTCCTCACGCAACTTTTTTATTTGTCCTGCGTAATAGTGGCTCCATGTATTCGATCATTACCACCCCTTGGTTGTCTCAGAAAAGAGAGCCCATGATCATACCAGCGGATGTAATCGCCTTAAATTTCTTCAGAGTTAGAGATTACGGTCTCTTCCAAGTCATGGACTGTTCTTTCGTTTCCAGGTCATAATGGTGAAGCCATGTTTCGTCCATTGTAAAGAATCGAGCCAGAAATCGGTCAGGATCTTGTTGTAACAAATCCAAACAGCTTTGTGAAATTCTCGTTTGTTTCTGCGCGTCAGAAATCATTCAGGGCACCCAGCGCTCTGATACTTTTTTCATACCCAATGGTCGTGTATAAAAATATGAACACTTCCTATCGAAATTTTTACTTCTTCAGCAATAAAACGAACAGTAACACGACGATCCACCAAAATAATGTTTTCAACTTTTTTAATCATTTGTACAGTCACTACCGGTGTAGGGCGTCCTGTGCGTGGGTCGTCGTTAGTGGAAGTTTTTCCACTGTCTTAATATCTCTGCAAAGGAATATGACGAAAAAACTGCTGCTGACTTTCGTCTAAAAACTATTTACATTTGTCACTGATACACTGCTCTTGTAAACTACTTACACTTACCAAACAACAGTTTTCATTCAGAAACTTTAATTAAGTTCCTTCAATAAGCTTTCAGTTGAAAATATTATGAACACAAAGCGCCATGCGGTCGCGTGTTGCGCCATTTTAAAATTCCTATTTACGACTGTTCGCTGTATCAACCTTCATTTATAATTAAAACAACAGTATAACCTCAAATACTGCTGTAGAACTCACGAATGACCGCAATTACAGGTCATGTTGATAAACATCTACTACCAAGTGCTCCTAAATGCATTTCTAAGTTGCATGCATGCAAAAATAACTTAACAACCGGTAGAAATAAAGGCTAATTAGCCATTTAGCAGCTACGCCAGGTAACCTTTAGTTGGAAAAAATCCGAGCTTTATTACTGCAGTTTAAACCACGAAGCAAAAAGCTATGGTTCAAATCTGAAAGCATTATGCAAGTCAACGACCTTTCAACAATTCTTCGTCCTAACGACAGGAAGGACGACACTATCATAAAGACCACCACCATCTTTATATAGAAACAGTCCCTTTATAAAGTTTAAGCTACGAAAACACGACGCCGGTCATACCACCTCGAACTAGAAAACAAAGTAAAAAGCGCAGACACCTCGCCTGGCTAAACGACATCACCTTTAAACTTAAAAAGATTGCAAATACAATCTTTATCCACAATCTTCGAAACTAACTTAATAAAAAGACCACGAAATCACCTGAAAGTTTCATCCAGACGTTCCACTGCAATTCGTTTCGAAGTTTATTTGTCTGTCGAGCAAAACAACAAACATGGCCGAACATGCCACATGGCAATGAATTATAAGGACGAGCACACGAACCGCTCCGTCATTCCACCTCGTCACGCGATGCGGTGAGCATTCACGAAACTTCCTAGAAAACTTTATGGGAACAAAAGGCTATAAGATCTGCGGACAAGAATGCGATGACAATGGTGTTAATGAAATTGTAAATAAAGGTTTGTGAATTTGACTCGGTGTTGCTTTTTTTTAAGTCACGCTCACTTTTATTACTTCATCTGCCCTTGCTTACTTCCTAGCTCTACCCTTACCACAAATCCGCTGGGGACCAATTAAACCTTCGCGTAATCTTTATTGTGTGACAAACGTTTAAAGAAATACCGTGATATTGTGAGAGGGTGAAAATTCTGAAGAAAAACACTTCACAGTCAGTGCACTGACTGTTCTTTCTGTTAGAATTTAGTTAAAATAAGATAGGCTACTGGAGCTAGACCACCATCTCTTAAAGCAGTATTATTTTAATCTTACATGAGTGTGGGAAAGAGATGGAGCTAGACGTCCTGTATAGCTTCATCTCTTTCTCACACTGAAGTAACATTAAAATAATACTGCTTTAAGAAGTGGTGGTTGGCCCCCAGATTTTTGAAAGTGTACTAATCTGTTAGCTATTGTTGTGCAGGTATGATACAGTAATATGGTAATATCTACGTTGGAAATGATTGTCATCTTATACCGCTAGATGGCGTTACTTTTGGTATGGCTACGATCCATTTATTTTATTAAACATTGATTTTACAGTTAAAGTTATGCATTAATTAATTCCTGTATTTTATGTAACGTTAAATTGAATATTTAAAATAATTTTAGAATTGTTTTAATGATACTGTGATAATGATAAAACGAGGTGGTGCGCTACATCCGTTCTCCACTCTTGATGGTTGCCGGCGCGGCGTAGCGCGTTAGCTCATTGGTCAGTCTGTTACTAGCTGTGCTGCAAGCAAGTGAAATAATTGAAGTTTTACGTGCGCCTAAAAGTGAGTTTGAACGGAGCAGGGCTAACATTTCTTTGATGATGACAATGCCTTACCATTACTTTGATGGCAGTGCCACAGTACAGCAATATTATGTAACTTTCATACAAATATTTCATTATTTGTATAATTTCCTTTGTGACATTGTATCCAGTAGGTAATGAGTTCCGAAAAGCTTACGTACTTCCTTGTTTAATTACTACTACTAAATACTTTTCTACTGAATAATACGAGTAAGTCAACCTGCCTTCATGGAGCCAAATAATAACTCCAAACTCATTTGTTACGACACCGAGCAGCTTTTACAAAAAAAAATGACGAGCATTTTTCAACTAATCTATCGACTCAAAGTGGAAGCAGTTCATCAAGTTCATGCGAACCGTTCCATACGTCAAATCCGTCTCAATGTCGCACACGTTCAACTTTTTCTTTACTGCCTCCTAAATCAGCAATATCGATCACTTGAGCAAGGTGTGTCCGGTAAAATACGTCCACTCGGCATAGACCTACATTTTGAATTAACTCTACTTCGCCTTCAAAGAACGCTCTTCAAAGAGAACACAAAGTAAATGGAACGAACGTCTGTTGGGGACAACTCAACACATTACGACTAGAACGATTTGGAACCAATGAAGTCGAGTCTTTGTTCGACAATTTATCGTTCCGTTTTGTTAGTTCATTTGGAAGCGCCTGACGCAAAATCAACAGAAAGCTAACTTTAGGCGAAGAAAATATTTTTGCTCTCATTGTTTCTGCGGGCGTTTTTATTTTGGCGTTAAATTGTGTTTCAAAGAAATATGGAATTGTAATGGAAAAAATGTTAGGGGAATTCATTAATACAAGAGCCATAAATATTCGCATTATTTCTTGGGGGGCGAGTAATAAATTCGTAATAAAGATGAAGAGTGCGACGATAAAGTCACCCCCGCAACGGGTGCGAGCGATATAATATATCGCGCAACGAATTCGCAACGCCCTGATTCCTATACGCGGTTATGACATCTCTTTACATAAAAATGTGGTTTTTGATGGTGCGTACAGTCGGGAATACGGGACTATAGTCCCGGGATATAGGTAAGTGCGGGACGGATTCGGGATGTTTATTTTGTAATTCCCGTTTCACCTGTCGTGGCAATCAACCACACAATTTTACGACACACAAACCGCAGAGCCGCGGAAAGTGCGGTATGAAAACATTGCTATCACCATCAAAATCAAATTACATACGATATGTGCGTAAACATTAGTTTATTAGGGAATCATGACATCTATAAACAGCGAAGGTTTATGGTTACAGATAAAACACCGCGAAGATATTCTGTCGTAAAGGTTTTTTTATCTGAAAAAACACTGAATATAATATCAGCAAAGAGCAAAGCAAATATCATCTGCTAGTAATCCCTGGTTGGATTATCAGGTGAATGAACTCTGTTAGATAAACAAGAGCGTAGGTATTTATGCGTGAGTTAAAATAATATGGAATAGAATCGGTCGAATAGGTTTATTTAGTGCTCGAAACCTTATTAGCACAGTACGGATGTTTATTGTCCGTTCGGCTTATTTTGGTTTACAATGGTAGGTACCCATTTCCAATGCGTATAGTCTGAATTTAGAATAGTTATCTATAATTAATTCCATGGTTTTGTAAATTTTTTGACGTTCAAAAGTGCCTTTTATGTGCCTATTTCAAATAAATTATTTGACTTTGAACAAAGGAGTATGCTAGTGTGGCGAACCAAACTAAATTAATTACGTATCTATGTTTCCCACTTGTTGGTTAGATACGAGTATAAACTGGCAACACTAGTTGGTCTACACTCTAAGCTCTAGAGTCGATAGTCGATGGTTCAAGTGAAGACTAGTGGATTTTTGAATCTGAATGCAAAACTTAATCACTTATTAATATTATTAACTCTTTGTCAATAACTAACAAGAATATTATCCTATGTTTGTGTACCTATGTATATTCTTCCACTGTCGCTTGGATACGCGAGTTTCAAATAAACAGGACGCCGTAACGCGCCTAAACTAGGATTAAAGAATATCTACAGATTCCTACAGTTATATCATGCACTTACAGTAGGTACCTACACGTAGCGAAATCCAGTTCATAAATAATATTTTCACAGTTCCTGTCCATTTCTAAAGCAAATCACACCCTTTATCCGAAAGCCATAACATTACAAATTTTACGAAAGCTACCGTCACAAACGTCCATCATTTTCTTTGCTCTGTAATTCTCGCGACGGCCGCCAGGGGGGCTCTCACCGTTTATAATGAAGTTGAGAATGTTTGACAACCCTTGCAGAGTGGTGTCGTGCGCAAATTATAAAGACGCCGGTTGCAGGGCTGGCATAAGATTGTTACTAGGCGGTTCTATAATTAGGTTGCAAGTGTGTACTTACGGGAAAGTATTTTCTTTGATCTGAAAATTAAAAAAAAAAACATAAGTGAGCATAATTAATGTACATTTTGAGAAGTAAGTATTTTGACAAGATTCTAATATTTCATATGTATCTACATCACGCTATTTTTAACCGACTTCAAAAAGGAGGAGGTTATCAATTCGTCGGAATCTTTTTTTTATTTTATTTTTTTTTTTTATGTATGTTCCCCGATTACTCGAAGATGGCTGGACCGATTTGGATTGTTTTTGTTTTATTCGAGAGGGTATACATCACAGATGGTCCCATATAAAATTGATTAACTTTGCTTTGGTAGTTTTTGAGTTAGCTTCAATAATACGTATTTTTTCCCACTTTTATATGGATGATGTTCTAGTTTGTTTTGCAGGTAGTGGTATTAGAATTTGTGTGGGGTAGGTTCCACAACTAAAAAGTGAAAAATAAAAACTTTTTTACAAAAAAATACAACCGACTTCCAAAAACAACTACAAAGTGAAAAATAACTTTAATTTCGGAAGTCGATGGCAAAAAACGAAAATACATTTAACTAGACACCGACTTCCGAAATTAAAGTTATTTTTCACTTTGTAGTTGTTTTTGGAAGTCGGTTGTATTTTTTTGTAAAAAAGTTTTTTAACAAAACAGTTGGTTTCTTTTTATTTTTCCATACCAACAACAGAAATGTAAAAATATTGATCAAAACATGCAGTCCAGAATCAAAATATGGAAACTAACGCAAAGAAAGTAATATGAAACAAGTCAAACGGGAACAAGGAAAAACTTGTTTGTTCTGAGTATAAGTTAAAAGTGGCAACACGCCCGGGCTGTTCGCGTTGACTCCACAAACGTAACGCAAACTTTAGTTTTAACATCCTACCATTTACTTTTACAGAAGAAAAGTTTGCTGTATTGAATAGTTCGCGATATAAGTTAAAAGAAACTTAATACTGGTTTAAAGAAACATTACTGAGCGAACGTGGAGAGTTGAGAAGTCGTAATTAGCCTAGTTTTCTTGCAACTCTGTTCGACTCAAAACTTGGGACATCAAGACTTGGGAACACCGATATTGTAACTTTAGATCGATTGCAGTGTTGTAAGAAACAACCGCGGTACGACGAACTGTATTCTAGCTAGTGCCAAAATGTTCTGTCCAAGGTCGCCTAAAGTCGCGTGTAATATATGATGCTGTTTAGAAGAATATGGGGATAAAATGTTAGCAAAAACATTATTTACACTGCAAGTGCCAAAATTTTGTGGTGCCCTTTATATAACTATCCCAAACATTCAACGCCAATAAAAACACAACAAACATTATAAAATAACCGGAACAGATAGAGTGATCCCACATTTATTTCTGTAACACACGCTACAAAATTAGTTGTAATCTTGTCCACATTAAATAAAATGCATTAGTCACGCGACAGCCCTACGAGGGGCGCCCCTTAGTTGTAAGGGTGATTCCAGACGAAGTATACAAATAACGAGAAGTCACAGTTTTATAAATTTGAGTTATTACGACGCTTTGTCAAGAGAATTGGACTCCATTTTGTACCTGATGATTTTTTGACAGACTTATTTGTCAAAGTAACCCTGTAGCAATATATTGAAGTTAAAACTTCTTTAGGCGCGTTGAGCGATTTTTGGTAGGGGGAAATCAATATGGGTTCGTGTTACCGACATACGTCACCGACATGCGACATGCTATGCATAGTTTTACGTTTAAGGCCGTTCTTACGTTACGATACTAGTATCTCACGTCACAGTACCAAAAATGAGTAGCTGAGGAGTACCTCATATACATTTGTATGGTGAGTCGCAGTATCGTCTCTTCTCTAGAAGGAGCTAAATACTGAGCTAATAACAGCCGCATGGTCGATCCATCTGGTTAAGCTACGCTTGCCGGGGTTGGTCCGTGGATGGGTGACCATCTTTACATACCGAGACTCCTCCGTGCCTCGGAAAGCACGTTAAGCTGTTGGTCCCGGCTGTCATTCGTGGATCTTTGACAGTCGTTACGGGTCGTCAGAAGCCCGAAAGTGAAGTCAACAATCAGTCTTACCAAGGGGTATCGTATTACCCAGTTAATGGGTTGTGGAGGTCAGATAGGCAGTCGCTCCATGTAAAATAATGGTATTCAGCTGCATACAGTTAGACTGGAAGCCGACCCCAACTTAATTGGGAAAAGGCTAGGCAGATTGATTGAGTCGCAGTATCGTCTTTTGCGAGTAGTATCATAAATCATAATTTATGAACGGCCTAAGTTTTCACTTATGTTGGCAGTCCCCATGACTGCCTATGTTCTTTTTTTAAATAACTTGCTAAGTACAGACAACAGCAAATCAGATTCTCTCAAACTGTCAAATTTCTCCAAATGATTTTTAACCTTAAAATGTTAATAGTTAAGTTCAAAATCGAATGAGAAAATTTGACAGTTTGTAGTAACTTGACCTGCTGCTGTGTGTACATTCATTAACGTTTAGAAGTTGTAAATAAAACTGGTTCTATTTTTAACGCAAGCTTATTAATATGACATTGAAATAGCAATTTGTAAAAACTTTTTTACAAAAAAATACAACCGACTTCCAAAAACAACACTACAAAGTGAAAAATAACTTTAATTTCGGAAGTCGGTGTCTGATTAAATGTATTTTTGTTTTTGTCACCGACTTCCGAAATTAAAGTTATTTTTCACTTTGTAGTGTTGTTTTTGGAAGTCGGTTGTATTTTTTTGTAAAAAAGTTTTTATTTTTCACTTTTTAGTGGGTCTGTTTATAATTTGTATAAGTTACAATAGTCCAATGTCAATTGCTCATCACATGTTACAAAATATTGCCTTTCCCGATGCTGGGACGTTAATTGTTGAGGAGTTCTGCTGGTAAGAACCAGGAGAACTCCTCAACAACCACTCACCACACGCATTGTGTGACGAGCGGAAATTGCTTAGCAACCATATTAAAGTAATCGAATCGCAACCCGTGAAATATTTATCATTAAGTAATTCCGGTAGCCATCTGTGGTCTTCATCATCAGTTCCACTTCACCATGTGGTGCTTTCCGAGAGCAAATACACGAGCTACTATAAAAAATACCCAAATCACTATAGGTGTGCCTATAATATTTGAAGAGTTCCTTCGATTTCTCCAGGATCCCATCATCAGAACTGGATTTTGACAAAAATGGGACCATTTGGGAAGTATACCCTTTCCAACAAAAAAATAATTTTTCAAATCGGTTGGCATGCGACGGAGTTATGCGCGAACAAACATAAAAAAAAAAAAAATAGAAACATCCGAATTGAGAACCTCCTCCTTTTTTAGAAGTCGGTTAAAAATAATATTAAACCACATAACAAACTTACCTAAATTCAAGTACAATTCCTAATATCCTAATTGGTATTCTAATACCACGCCAAGGCGATCTAATTATAACTTGAACAAAGCTTTGTAACAACACCCTTCAGAGCACAATTCAGTTTGCCACTGTTGACCAAAACTTAATTATTCAGCTCTAACCTGCCCGGATCAATAGAGCGCTGACCTACCGCAATCGGTTAAAAAAATTATCACACCCCTACTAAATAAACAATACATTATGGCCGCGAGAAAAGCATGACGTACAATGTGAAAATAAATAAAAACACTGGGAATAATAATGCTTAAAAGAGTATTTACGAACTATCAAATAAATCCTAACATAAAATTTAAAAAAAAAATACTAGTGTTGGGCCGACAAAGCGTTTTGTAATCTTTGAGTAGCTATTTAATAACTAAACTATTGGTTAGATTTGATTGAATTTTCGTATGCAAACTGGGAGCAGTTTAATTTATTGACGTATCGTCGTTTCCATATTGTATAATTGCAGTTAGTACCTATATTAAAAACCGGCCAAGTGCGTGTCGGACCACGCACAATGAATGGTTGCGTAGTTGAAAAGAATTTGTCCTAAAAACTAACTTAACATTGTAGTTGAAAAACATGTTCTCCCATACATCGATATACGCCACGGACAATTCTTCAACTGCTTGAAGTTTGTAATCACAAAATTATTATTTTTTAACTATTGTCGGACTTTTTCCTTGACCTTGCTTCTTGCCAAATTTTATGATTCTAGGTCAACGGTAAGTACTCTATAGGTTTTGATTTGCTTGCAAGTATCAAAATATGCCGCATAAATGGCCGTATTTTTGTATTGCGTGGAGTTAGAAGCTTGATTTTTTTAGAGCTCCAATGGACCATAAACCTACGTATTTGATATTAATGTCACTTGATACCTCAACGCGTTCCTGAGTCTTGACAGACTGACAAACAGACAAACAGATAGACGGACAGCGCAGTGAGCCTATAAGGGTTCCGTTTTCTTTTCCTTTTGAGGTACGGAACCCTAAAAATTATGCAAATGTGCGAATTTTTTTTTGTATGTTCATTCACAATGCATGGATGTGTGCAACTGATGCAACGATGCAAACTTCCATAGGGTCATACAACGGAAACATTTTTAAAAATAGAACTCTGCATTTAAAAATACTGGTTGATTACAGACTGACCGGACCACTGGACTATAAAAAAGTTTTCTTTTTATTTTGAGGATTTTCGCCTTTATTTCTCTCGCCTTTTCACGCTTTTTTTTTTATAAATTAAGCTACTTATATTGATTTGTTGGTATGCATGTGTACCTACATGTATTGTATTTGTGGTGCAGGCGAGTCGGGAGCGGGAGCGGCGCCAAAATGCGATCACGTCACGCTATGAACTTAGGGCTGAATATTGATTTATCCCTAATAAGGGTTCCTGCTAACAGTCCGGCGAGGCAGATAAACTGCATTTTATTGTTTTGTGGTGACAGTAAACTGCTAATGTAATATAAAAAGTATCTATTTATTTAACATACTAGCTTTTGCCAGCGGCTTCGCCCGCGTGGATCTCGGAAAATATCCCACGGGAATTACGGTATACGAACTACCGGGAATTCCTTCCTCATTCCTTGTCTACATTATAAAGGAAACCTCTGTACAAAATTTCAGCTTTCGTTCATGGGTTTGGGCTGGGCGTTGATGAGTCAGTCAATCAATCAGTCAGTAAGTCAGGATTTATCTTTTTATTTATATCTCATACTAGCTGCGCCCCGCGGTTTCACCCGCGTAGATCGGGATAAAAAGTAGCCTATGTGTTAATCCAGGATATAAGCTATCTACATACCAAATTTTATCTAAATCGGTCCAGCCGTTTGAGCGTGAAGAAGTAACAAACATACACGCACACACACACTCACATACTTTCGTCTTTATAATATTAGTGTGATAATTTACTAGAAAAAAGGCTGAAAGGGGAAAATACCTGATTTACTGTGGCTTTTGACGGTCATCATTATATAAAACTGGTAAAAAACGCGACAATTCTCAACACTCGTCACCAAAATTCAAGTTAAAACCAATGAAATCTCTTCATAAGATAATTTTCATACCCAAAAATATGAAGAGATATGATATGAGTCGCATAGTGAACAGCGCGCTTTACATCGTCACCCCATCTTTATCCCTACACCTATGGTTTGCCCAATGCTGCACCTTATAATTTACGATCACGATTCAAACGCCCCCTGGTGCCCATAAAATGCAACATCTAAGTCTATGGTCAAAGTTTACCATGATATTGTGTATTTAATTAATTCCTTTCTTATCATATTCGTGTTTTAAGTAATTGGTGGACAGCTAATGGATTACCACATTTTAACTAGTCGTTACCATGTAAATATCACGCTTTTATTACGCAAAAACAAAGTAATTATTTGTTAATAGCTGTATTATGCTGTGATTTATATAATAGCAGCCATCATACCAGCGTAACAATGCATTCAGTGTATTTAATCATCTTTAGTTTGTTTACCTACGCTTATGTATGGATGTGAAGGTTGGGTGTGGCAAAAGAAGCATGAAAGTAGAATAAATGCTGTGGAAATGCTTTCCTTGCGAAGCATGCGTGGTGTGACTGTGAATGATAGGCTGAGGAATAATGTGTTAAGGCAACGCGGCGGTTTAAAAGAAGGTGTAGTGACAACAATTGAAAAGTATGCTTAGATGGTTTGGTCATGTTGAAAGGATGAATGAAAGGCGACTAAAGAAAGGTATTTACAAGGCAGATGTGAGTGCAAACGCCGTGAGGGGACGCCCTAGGAAGACATAATATAGTGACCTTATTGGTGATGTTCTTCAGAAAATGTATGAACGTAAATAAGGCAAAAGTAGTATGTAAGGATCGTATATAGCAGGTGGCGATCTGTAGTTTCTGCCTACTGCCATGGGAAGAAGGCGTGTGTATTATGTAGTTTTTTAACCGACTTCAAAAAGGAGGAGGTTCTCAATTCGTCGGAACCTTTTTTTTTTTTTTTTTTTTTTATGTATGTTCCCCGATTACTCGAAGATGGCTGGACCGATTTGGATTTTTTTTGTTTTATTCGAGAGGGTATACATCACAGTTGGTCCCATATAAAATTGATTAACTTTGCTTCTGTAGTTTTTGAGTTAGCTTCAATAATACGTATTTTTTCCCCACTTTTATATGGATGATGTTCTAGTTTGTTTTGCAGATAGTGGTATTAGAATTTGTGTGGGGTAGGTACACAACTAAAAAGTGAAAAATAAAACTTTTTTACAAAAAAATACAACCGACTTCCAAAAACAACACTACAAAGTGAAAAATAACTTTAATTTCGGAAGTCGGTGGCAAAAAACGAAAATACATTTAACTAGACACCGACTTCCGAAATTAAAGTTATTTTTCACTTTGTAGTGTTGTTTTTGGAAGTCGGTTGTATTTTTTTGTAAAAAAGTTTTTTTACTGATATTTTAAGGGCAGCTTGTAGAGGCCGCCATTACCAACGAATCAAACCAAAAGTCAAGGGCTTCAAAGTGTAGCCATTTCTCACATTTGATCCCCATGAGAGAAGAAATGGCGTGTAGTCACTGGCAGAAAATCATATATTTCAGCGATATATCCAACCGAGAATATCTATCGCAGTGACAATGTTCATTGTTTATTAAACCAGAGTAACGACGTATCCTGTTCCCATTATTTTATATAATAAATATGTTATATGTAAGTCGTTATTGGGATGCATAGTTCTACTAATAGTAGAAGTATCTTCAATTTTTGTTACAGACAGGAAAATGTGAAAGATGAGAATGTACTTTAAAGGCATATAAGCATTATCATACTCTTTGTCTGCATTGGAATCTACTTCATCAAAGCATTGATAATTTGTGAAAAAATAACAGTAGTCAATCAATCTGCCTAGCTTTTTCCAAACTATGTTGGGGTCGGCTTCCAGTCTACTGGATGCAGCTGAATATCAGTATTTTACATGGAACGACTGCCTACCTGACCTCCACAACCCACTTACTGGTAAGACTGGTTGTCAGACTTTCGACCCGTAACGACTGTCAAAGATCCACTAATGACAGCCGGACCAACGGCTTAACGTGCTTTCCGAGGCACGGAGGGGTCTCGGTCTCCCATCTACGGTCCAACAGCGGCAAGCATAGCTTAACCTGTTATTACTTAGCCACGAGCCCGAACTAACAGTATCGTAAGAAACTATTGTGGTCCACGTGTGAAAAATTTATAAAAGGTACGTAGAAACTGAATTCCATTATACAAATGGAATTCAGTTTAGACATTATTCATTTTATATGAATACATCATATAAAATTAATAACTCAATCTATTTTGATTATCAATTAATAGCTTTTCAGAAAGCCATTATTATTATAAACTTTCCGAGTAGAAAATATTCGTGTAATTCGAACAAATTCTTGGAAAGGATTGATTCATTATACTGAGTCATTTTTGTGTAGAAGGTCACTGTACAAACATGACCCGACGGGAATTGATTAAAGACTATTAATTCGAGTTCGTTTTTTGTACGGGTTGGATGGGGCAATCTTGTGGTCAACATCAAATACCTAGTGAACCTATAGTCTAATGTCAGGGTTTCTTTATTGCATGTAAGCTTTATACGACAGCAGAACGGTAGTTTAAACCGTTTACACCTACGTAGATTGCCTAACTGGTAGGTAAGTATAGCGAAAAGTTTAAAAAACCTTAGTTACTAAACCTTATTCCTGATTAACCAGCCACAACTAGCTTAGCAAATACTTCATTGACACGCAAGTGGAGCATAAGTACTATTGCTACTAAATTCTGACTATCACACTTACGTGTAACAATCCATTCAAACTTATTTTTACAACGCTACTCACCTACATCACGACAACGTAATGACTTTATAGCATTCCCTAAATAGTCAACTCTCAAACCAAATAGCCCATATCTATCTCCATAACAATGTTTGCGGAAAACTTCTTTCACTTCCACACAAAGAATCATCGCGATGAATACTTTACTACACGAGAGGCCTCACCTTTCAGGCCTCAAGGTAATATTGAGGCCGAAATACACTCCTAAGGGACGCCAACTACGCAAAGGGTTGTAATTTGAGGGAAAATACGTCAACTTCGTAGGAAACCGGGGCAGGTTATAAAAGGTAAACTAACCATATTCGGGGGCACGTTTGCACGATGTAAAGTAATGAAATGAGTGTATTAATGTGTGTTTTAGAAGGTTAATGGATAAGATTTGGAGAGTTTAGGGTGTTGTGTTGGCATTTAGGGCCGTTTTGGATGACCTATGGGTTAATTGCGTACATAATTATGTAAGGGGTGGTAAAGATGAACCGAATATGTATTTCACCTACAGGGGCAGGGCAGTCTAACAATCACAGTCTGGAATGATACTGATGCTAACCCTCCTAGTTTAGGCATACGACAGCGCTTCCTCAATAATTTGTGTTAGCTAGTTCGTTATGCGTCTTCGGTTAGTGCAAACTATTTGAGATTGTAGCTGACGTCATAAGCTTACGGACTGATGCGTTGCCTGGCAACTAACAATAATCAACTAAGGGAAATTGGCTGATGTGGTTCTGTTGGCCGACAGCTTCCGTCAATCAGACTAACTACTATTAGTTATGGCACGCTTTGGTCGTGTGGTTTTGTTGCAAATCAACTAGCTGATGACGGTAGAAGCTTCCTTCGACGGCTTCTGAGTTTAACCTAAATAGGAAACATGGGTCTTCGTCTGAGAAACTTTATTTGAGGACTATTTAGAATGTTTTATTACGACCCACTTGATTATTCTGTACTAGCTTTTGCCCGCGTGGATGTCAGAAATTATCCCACGGGAACCTACTACCGAGATAAAAAGTATTCTATGTGTTAATCAAGGCTATAAAATATCTGTGTGTCAAATTTCATTGAAATCCGTTCTGCAGTTATTGCGTGAAGGAGTAACAAATATCCAAACATCTAAACATATAGGTAAACTTTCACATTTATAATATTAGTAGGAAATGCTGACGAAACAGAAACAATAAAATTATTTAAATTCTAAATCATTCGAATTGATATGTTACTACAAGTAATGCTGCGGTCTCACCAGCCAGATCGCGCCAGGCCCGGAACCTGGCCGTGAGAACCGTCGCATCCGATTAGGCTTGTGGTGGCCTGTCGTCGGAATGCTCGGCATGGGCCGTAGGACTGCGGCTCAACTGTAGCCTTTACGACTTCTGCTTTTACGACTGCACTTCAGACAGTGGTGCTCAAAACAATGCAATTTATAACCAGCAGTATCTCACACAAAGTAGATAGCTAAGTAGTACTTTGTAGTATCAACAGGGATAAGTCAGGGATGAGTAATGGAATGTCAGTCATCGTGATGGATGCGTGTGGCCAGTTGATGCATCCTCAGAGTTGTTTGTTCCTGCCCTGTCGTGTTAGTTTGCGGTTTGACCTTTCACGAACACTTTAGTGTTTATGTTTTCTATTTGCTTAAACTTTTGGCAAGTCTAACTTAAGGTTACAAAGGTCAATAACAGTCTAGCGCAGTGGCAGAAACACACTATTTGCTTTAACCTTCAACAGTAAGTTACCTTACACTAACTTTATGATAGAAGCTTGAAAAGAAGTTCATGACTCCTGTCGTACCTATCGCTATAGATTAGCATAAACACACAAAAATAAACATAAACTAGGACAAACTAGGTATGTTATCTTTGTCAAAAAACCGTCCGTTTTTCTCATGGTTTTTCTACATTGGAACTGGCCATGCACATCGATCGAACGGCATTCGATGTCGCCCTGCATTCGATATTCAAAAATAAATTGAGCATACGCAGTGACATCGCACGCTACGTCATTTAGCTATCACATTGTCTTTTATTAACCCAGCAGACGCGAAGTTACAGGTTTTATCGCTCATACGCGCAGCTTTTCCATCAGACAGGAAAAAAGGATGAGGATGAAGAATATTGGCGTGAAATTTGATTTTTCGGCGTCAATCTAAACTTTCAGTTCAAGCTAGGTCATGAAAACGGTAAAATTTGCTGTTGGTCGGCACTTCATGGCTCAGAGTTATATCTGTGATGGGTGTCTTCCTATAGGTAGTCGAATTGTAAGCAGACGACAGTATGAACTTTCTGCAAAATAGTCCTTAAAACAACTTTATATTCTAAGCAACTTACACGTCTCAGAGTGATGTCGGAATTATACAGGGTGAATTTTTCAAGTGGGCGTGGATGGCCAAATCCCTAATTATGAGGAATAGTGAAAACACAGAACAGATAAAAGAGATTATCTTTTCTGTGAGTGAAAAGTACTCAAAGGAGTCTCGGGCTTGATTTTGATGAAAACTAAAACTGCATCATCATTTTGAACAGTTAATCTGTTACGGTAAGTAACATAATAAAAATAAAAAAGTATTTTGTTGTAAAAATTTGCTCTTTCCTTTAGTTTTCCGTATGGCATTACTTCCCAGAATCCGATCCTTATTTCTTTTTTCTTATTTTTTTTTTATTTCTTTTTTTTTTTGTATTATTGTTTTGTTGACATCTTTGTTTATTTGAATTGCATTGACATTTTATTTTATTTTATTCTCTGACCCTTTTCAATTTGTATTCGTCCATTCATTTAATTTATTCCGATGTGTTATGGGGCAGTATTGTGAAATTTTATTTTATCATGTAACACTTATGGGTTTTTGCCTGAATTAAATGATTTTTTTTTTTTTATTAGCGACATTATCGAATGGTGTAATAATACAGTGTTTTTTTTTTCAAAATCAACGGGTTCGATTCCTGGCTAGAAATATTGATATTTTAAAAACCCAATGATGCAGTTTTAGATTTCATCATAAACGAGCCCGAGACTCCCTTGAGTACTTTCGCTATTGCTCATAGTATCGGATTTGGCCTTCCACGCCCACTTAAAAAAATCATCCTGTATATTTTGCCCAAAAAAAGATTAAGAACGAAAGAAAAACTGTTTATTCACATGAAAGTGACGCACATTACATAGAATTATTTTATGTCTAGGCTTAAAAACCAAAACTAAACAAATCAATATCCTGGACGGAAATTTGCGTCACTTCCGCGTGAAACAGCTAACGCTCAGCATAATGCCGTGGCCCGTGCACGAAGGCACGAATCAACGGCGCTGGTTTTCAGCGTAAGCCGGCGTGTTGCTGTCTCAGAACATGTATAAAATCTCAGTGACAGATATTTCCATGTTTCAGGCAAAGCGATAGCAGTCACCTCATAAACATCTTGCAATCACCAGCAGCCCTAGCTATTCTCATAAAGCTGGTACCAACGCTGGAGGAGACCACCACCTCATACATTACCAAGCCACCTGCTTCATAATATAATATGCGCAATGAACATCAAATAACCCTACAAATGGCCAGGCTGTCCAACTATAAACACGAGCACTCTCTCTTAACCACAAAGGGGTTAACTCGCAAGTTATAACGCACAGTTATCCACCTAATGACTTAAGTGCCCAGAGACATAACTGTGAATTCCCACATGTTATTAATTGTGGTCTCAATACCGTTCAGTTATTTGTTTGTAAGTAAATGGCTCAAATTGTACTTAAGGGAGTTATGATGTATTGATAACTGAATTAAGAGCCACTGCTAATCCTGGTAGCATGACATGCCATGCCAACAAAAAGATACGTGCAATTTTACAAAGCAGTAATATCTGAACCACTCCTACTAATATTGTAAACGCGAAAGTTTGTGAGGATGGATGGATGGATAGATGTTTGTTACTCTTTCACGCTAAAACGACTAAACGGATTTTGATGAAATTTGGCACACAGATAGTTTATAACCTCGATTAACATATAAAATAATTTTTATCCCGATATTCTTACGGATTCGAGACTTACGCGGGTGAAACCACGGGGCGCTGCTAGTAATTGAATAAAGCCTTCCTATAAAGTTACCAAATTCAACCAAAACGTCTTTCTAACCTTTAAAATTCGATGTAAATGTATCCTTATACGATTTTCCTACCCATCTTGTCGTTTTAGTGTGAGCAATTTACGAAATGAACGTACAAGACAGTAAAATTATCACAAGTACACCGATAGTAACAAAGCATATTATTATTTCAACATATCTCTTCAATTATCGCTTCACAAGCGTAAATATAGATCTATGTACACGTAGAGTGTACATAATACATATAACTAAACTATACACTTGGAACCGATACTATTTAGTTCCAGCGACGCTTCGCCTCACTAATACATTCGCGGAGGCATATTTGATTACAAGGACATAAGGCTTCAATTGAGTTACGTACGAGAACTGTCTACACATAAAATTGATTTTATGTTCGTACATTTTAGTTACGCTGTTCAGTTTGGTAGAATTTGCTGGTGTTAAGGGATATAAAGTTCTAGGGTTTCGTCCTTGAAAGTAGAACTGAATTGGAGTTTTCCAAATCGTAAATCTTGCGTTTTTAATCTTTTTTGTAAGAAGATTCAAGAGTTCCTAAATTATAAGCGACATGGGGCCTCTTCAATGGACAGTTTTAAACGATTTTTTTTGTTAGTTCAGTCAGTATTTTTACAATTAATACCGACCTTCAGGTGCATAAAAGCGTAAATATTAACTCAATAACAAACTAAATGAACACTATTTTGTCAGCAGAGATACCTAGCCTCAAGTTTGCAAGTTCCAACAAGAGTCCTGACCCCTGACCCTATTGTGGAGAGCTTGCATCCAGAATATTTAATAGAACTTTAGATGGCGAGACGACGAAGCTAATAAATGCTGAAGCATCTAATTCCTAGCTAATACCTACACAGAAAAGATAACTCTTTATCTGAAGCCTTAGTGCGAGTTTTTATACTTACTCGATCGCGTTCACGTAAACTTCAATTTGTACTGAAATTGAATAAGCGCCGTCTGGTGACTAATAATGGGAAACACAATTATTCCATACAAATTGACGTAAGGTAACGTTAACTTAAACGCGATCGAGTAAGTATAAAAACTCGCACTAAGCCCTTTGTTCTGTGAATACCTAGATCAGCTATACTCAAACTGCGGCCCGCGAGCAGCATGCGGCCCGCCAGGCTTTCGAAAGTGGCCCACCCGTTGTAGCTTCAAATTCTATTAACGAGCTTACTTACTTACCTATCAATATAAGGCTATTAAAAAATGTGCCTAAATTATGCGTACGTTATTTACATCGACATATCTTTGTGAAATCCAAAATGAAATAATTAAGCAAAAAACGTATAAAGAAACCGGCTTACAGATTCTCATCTCGATGACGTATTAAGAGTAGCGACAAGCCAGATCTAGATGAAATAGTTAAAAAATGTTCCCAATATCATCGTTTTCACTAAAATTTAATTAAAAAATTAACGTACTTAATAGCTTTTTCATTAACACCTAAATAACAGATGTTGTGATTTATGTAGCGGCCCGCGGGACACAGATAAAATCTGAAAGTGGCCCAACAAAAAAAAAAGGTTGAGTATGGCTGACCTAGATTATACTCGTACTTAAATTGACTGAAAACAAGCCGGGGTATCTCGATGACATTGAGATAAGCCCAGTAAACTGTGTTCATTTTATGATGACTGTATAGGACGATCAACGATAAGCAAACGAAAAAAGAACGAGCACTATAAATTCACAAGTTCTAAAATATTCGTTTAGCATATTGTGTCATATCATAAAAATAAAATGAAGGATAATGGAAGCCAAGGCTTATTATATCATCTGTTGTAGAAACAAAACGATGTCAAAATATCGTATACAGACTACGAATATTCTCTAGCGTAGCGCTTGCTACGTAGCTGCGTAGCCGTGCTACGACCGTAGCGAGGTAATTCTTTCACGTTTGCACCCGTCTAAAGTTGCTTGCTTTTATGTTAAGGGATGTGTTGCCTATTCACTTTCATTCTTATAACATTCTAGTTAACCTTTAATACTTCTAGTCTAATCCCACATCATTTTCTGAATACCGTCCTATATCCGTCTTGCCGTTCCTATCCAAAGTCCTTGAACGGTTAATTCACGATCAAATAAGCACTTTCCTCTCTAAAAATAATCTCCTCAACCCCTTCCAGTCTGGCTTCCGTCCTGGTCATAGCACCACCACTGCGCTTCTGAACATTACGGATGATATAAGGTCAGCCATGGAACAAGGTAATCTTACGGTCCTAGCTTTGCTAGATTTCAGTAATGCCTTTAATACTGTTGATTTTGATGTTTTGCTTGGCATTTTATGCTCTCTTAACATATCTCCATCGGTAATTGACTGGTTTCGTACTTACCTGTTCGGTCGCCGGCAACGTATTTGCATTGGAGAGATCTTGTCTTCCTGGTGTAATATTTCTGCCGGTGTACCTCAGGGTGGCGTTCTATCCCCTTTACTTTTCGCAGTTTTCATTAACTCAATTTCCGACGAAATTATTTCTTCCTACCATCTTTATGCAGATGATTTACAAATTTACTCGCGAGCCCCTCTTGGAAATCTGTCTGAGGCTATCTTAATGATTAATAGTGATCTGGCCCGTATATGCGAGTGGAGCAAGAGGTATGGACTTATGGTCAACCCCATAAAGACGCAGGTTGTGGTGGTAGGCAGTTCTAGGACGGTCTCAAGGATCGACTGGATGACTCTTCCCCAGGTTTCTTTTGACAATTCAGTTATTCCGTTCAGTGAGAAAGTTAAAAACTTGGGGATATTCATAGATAAGAATTTCTCTTGGACTGCGCAGCTGCGGGAAGTTAGCCGCAGGCTATTTGCATCTGCTGCATCTTTGAAGAGATTACGTAATTTTCTACCGACTGCCACCAAGATTGCGCTTGCACAATCGCTTCTTCTTCCCATCCTTGACTATGCTGATGCCAGCTATCTTGACCTTACCCAAGACGAACTCGATAAACTTGAGCGGCTTCAAAATGTTTGTATAAGGTTCATATTCGGTTTGCGCAAATATGACCATGTTTCTGAATTTCGTGTGAAGCTCAAGTGTTTACCAATTCGCCATCGCCGGAATGCTCATATCCTTTCCCTTTTGTATAATGTGCTCTTTTCCCCTACCACCCCTCTCTATCTCAAGAAACGTTTCCAGTTTCTTTGCGACTCCCACACGAAATTTTTAAGGTCATCTGATAATTTAAAGCTCAAAATGCCTATGCATTCCACAACTTTCCTCGATAAATCCTTTACTGTCCAGGCTGCTCGTTTGTGGAATGCATTGCCAGTTCAAATAAAACGCGCGCAGTCGTTACCTATGTTTAAAAGGCTCGTAAAGGAACATTATTTGTCGTTGTGATCGTGTTCACGTAACTGTAAATATCTTTAGTCTTCATTTGTTTTCGTTGCTTATATTTAGTATGTATGTATTTATGTATCTATTATTTAGGTTATGTATGTATCTATTTTAGTATAATATTGTAAGTAGGCACTTATTATTTGCACCAAAGACAGCCCCATTTCATATCCAGGCAAATCACTGTCCATTCTATGGTTGCCTGGAAGAGATTGCAGAAAGCGATAAGGCCGCCCATTGTATATTTTGTAGTTTGTGTCTTTTTTTTTGTTATGTATTTTTGTGGTGTACAATAAAGTATATATAAATAAATAAATAAATAAATACTTGTAGTAGTAGTGACCTAACTCGGTCTTTAAATAAAAATCAGCGGACTGTAAAACTAACTTATTGTATTTGACCTCTAAAAATGAAAAAAATACAAGTAAGTGGATCGCATGTGTCGTCGGTCGCGCTTGGTCGTGAATGTCGTAGCCCTTTCCGCGCGCTCGCGCAGCCGCCCGACTCTTGACACGAAGATAGCCGACGGCGCCCGAACAATACTAATTGTCAAATCACATAGCATATTAAAATTTGTTCTTTATCAGATGTTAAGAAAATCCTTTGTTGTAAAAAAAAAAATGAAAAAGTGTTTATTCACAGAAATATTTTTTTCAAATACATATTACTTCTGCCAAACTGCAAAGCAGTTTGGCAGAAGTAATATATCATATTATATATATATATATTCTTATATCGCTCATTATTTTAATTATTTTGTTAAATTAAGTAGTTTTAATTATGTCCAAAGCTTAATTGAAGTGCCAGCTACAACATCATTTTTAATGGTACCCATTCAAATATGTATTTTTTTTTATTTGGAATTATTTGTCAAATTTTGGGTAAGTAACGAAAAACTCTTAAAATTCAAATATCTCGAAAATTATTGAATTTCGGCCATACATATGGGGGGTTCAATTTGTTGCATTTTGGCCCCCTTATCAGCCCCTGACGGATATACGTCGAATTTCCAGTAACCCTGTATATATAAGTTACATTCCTATAAAACGACAATGGCAGCGGATCTTGCAAAAACATCACAGGTTAGACATCACAGTGTAAAGCCAATTGCAGTTAAATTGCCTTCCTAAGCAACAAAGTGAAACCATTGATCAAATAACAAAGGATCTCCAATCTCAGTTGGGACATCGAGACATCACTTGAAATACATCGACATTTACACTGGTCTCGATTAGAAGTCGATGAATCAACACTATCAGATATCTGAGCTCTCGACTAAATTAATCTATCAAGTAATGGCCTGCAGAGTAAATTGAAACTCAATATTGAATCGTTTCGATACTTTAAGTCTCAAGAATCACACTAATATTATAAAGGCGAAAGTTTGTGAGCGTGTGTGTGTCTGTTTGTTACTTCTTCACGCTCAAACGGCTGGACCGATTTGAACGAAATTTGGTATGTAGACAGCTTATACCCTGGATTAACACATATGCTACTTTTTATCCCGAAAAAATATAGTGTTCCCGTGGATGAGCAAGGAATTCAAATATATTTGCTACTCTTTCAAACTTAAACGGCTCGACCGATTTTGATAATATTTGGTGTGGAAGTACCTGACATCCTAGATTAACACATACTCGTATGCTACTTGATATCCCGAAAAAATGTTGTGTTCCCGTGGGATGAGCAAGGAATTCAAATATATTTGCTACTTTTTCAAACTCAAACGGCGGGACAGATTTTGATGAAATTTGGTGTGGAAGTAGCTGACACCCTAGTTAGTGTTCCCGTGGGATGAGCAATTTTTTGTGAATACTTTTCTCACCGATTAAATAATACACGTTTTAGTGTATCTCATAAACCGCGGGTAACACCGCGGGGCGCAGCTAGTCGATATTATAAAATGGACTGTTTACATCGGTAAATAGGTTCGTATCTCTAGAACGGATACTCTGATTGGATTTTGGTTTAAAGTCAGATAGTTGATACTAGATATTGAGGGTCTCGCAGCAATATCCGTTCAAACTTAGACATAAATCTTCTTCGTTAGCCACAAAAGTTTAAGACTCTGGGTTTAAGTTCAAGAGTCTTGGATACAAAGTCTTTTTGATGTGATATATGTCACGGCCTTCCCACTATAGGTCAGGGGTTCAACATGTGACGAAGTTGTGTGATAAACCGCAGACCACAGAGTAATTGAGTGCATTAATGATGCGTCGCGATGAAGACGCAGTGTTACGTTTTTATTACTACGAATTCCAGCGTCGACTTTGTACTAAATTGTATATATCCATGCGTCAGGTTCGTGAACAAGCGCTGTCAGTGAAGGCTGGTCATACCTTAGCGGCCACGGCTTATTTTAATTTAATTTAAATATTTGAATTGTTTTTTTTTTAAGGACGCTTTTAACGTTCTGCATCGTTCTCACATGTAAAATTTCAACATGAATGATGTAACCATTATTTTGTAACCATATCTTGATTTAAAAGAGTGTCCGTGGAGTTTCTTGCCCGTTCTTCTCCATAGGTACCTACTATGCTTTGGAATGGGCGACTAGCTTCATCTTTTTGACTGACCGACCCCTTGACAATTCAAAAGTGCCTGTAATTGGTTTAATTGAAATAAATGCTTTGAGTTTGAGTTTGAGTTTGTAGCTTTAGTAATTATGCATTTAATATACTTACTTACAAAACATCTACATCTTGGAATTTGGTGAATTTTAAAAAGCTAAATTATTTTACTTTGCATTCTAAAAACTACAATCGTAGCACCATATTTTCACTAATTTGAAACATATTCAGTCGCTCTTGTATATTAACGAGGGAGCCACAAACGACACTACAATATACCCCGAATTTTGTGGAACAGTTACTAAAATGTCGTGTATATATACTCGTATGTATAGTGTATGTATATGTCACCTTGTATTTATGTCCGCCGGCTAACGGTCAGGTGTTCACTGGACTTTAAAGAGTAGTTTTTAATTGGAACGTCACTCCGCTCACAGTCTCTGTCCCGACCAAATTGATTCCACCAATGTGCACTCTCTTTATTTCGTGTTTGTGTTCTAATTTTTAAGATAGCACTTCTGTTTTATTGATTAGCACTGATTGGTATTTTTCCTCATAAATAGGTCAATATCGGTTAGGTTATTAAAAATCCAAGAGTGCATAAAAAATGGACAGATGGACAGAAGTATACAAAGTGCTTCAACATACAGCATTTATTTTATTTTATTTTATTTGATAGGAATAACAAACAGCAGTATATTACACAGTAGGCATACAATATATAACTTGCAATAAAAGTAACAAATACAGTACTCAACTCAAGACGTTATCCACAGATTACCATACAGAATAGCTAGCTGTTAGCAGAGCAAGTTAAAAAAGCACTTATATTAGGTACTTATTAACTATATATTAGGGCTATGATCTCTTAAAATAGTCATATTTTCACTCTTAAATACAGCTTTGCTGAGAAACATAATATCAGCAGAGCCAAACTGTTTATTATAGGTTTATTATTTACAGCAAGTGAGTGATCAATGACTTATCGCATTCATTATAATACGTGGGAGTATTTGCTACAGAATAGCCATCACAAATGCAGCGCAAAGAGCCATAAACCCATTTCAAAAGTTACCGTAATCGGTGTCGTTACATATCCTGATTATTTCACCCACAACTCCATCCGACAACATTTTTTCGCAGTGTCATGACAACTATTAATAAAACCCGCGCTCTCAAAGACTGAACACAATCTCAGAATCCATTATTTCTTTTAAATTTCCAAACAAAGCATTTTTTGCGCTCTGTTACATTCTTCTTGTCAGCCTGAAAATGACGTGAAGTTTTATAGCAAAGGCTTCAGAAAATAGGCTTTCGATTGGCAAAAACCTAGTGTTACGATCGTTTGATAGCACTTAAGTCCGGCGGTTTCACTGGATCGTATGGCCACTCGATTTTATAGTATGTCATGGAACGAATTTTAGATATTGGATACGCTATTTTACTAGCTCTACTTTTATGTTCAAAATCTTATGAAGCATTTAATTTGAAAGAGATCCCTAATATTTTCGGCCTCATTATATTTTATTTTTTCAGTAAATGTGGCGGAAATTTAAAAGTAGGCAGAAACAGTCGTCTCATAGATAGACACCGGATATTAATAAAAATATCAAATCCGTCGAATGTATTAGATAGATGGAATGTTTCCATTAATCAAAAGACAAATTAAGTAAAAATTTAGAAAACCCTCACTTTTCTTGACAATAGCAAATTTTAAACCGACAACAACACTCGGATTACAGTTTAATAAATTGCTGCTTTTTATTTAACGCACAAATTATGAAAAACGGAACGCTTAAGGTGAGAAGGGTCATTCAGGAGCGAACTGGCACCCAGAGCATGGTGTACAATTTTACCACTGAATTTTAAACTCTGTGCTCTGGAAATAAGAGTCATGAAACTCAAACCTTTAGGTAATACGTTAGCAAGAACATTTGGAGGTTAGTCCATGATAATATATTATACTTCTCGAAAACCTTGCGCTAGATACTCGAATTGGGCCAAGAAAATGTTGGCATAAACATGACAATAAGAAAACCTAAGTGGACAGAAAAATAGTCCAATAAATTTTGCAAATTCACTCTAATAATAAAACCTAACCTAAAATCTGCTAAGAAAAACCCCGCGCAAAATTCATCATTAATCAAAGCTTACCTACCGTAGTTTATACAACGACCATCGCGAGATTGGAATAGCCCTGAAGCATAAAAAACCCAACAAGGTTCTTTCTTATAAATAAATAAAAAATAAGTGTAAAAAAATATGAAATGCTGCCACTGAGGTTGACAAATTATCATAGTAAGTACACATAAATAAAAACATTTTATTTGTGGGTAGGATTAGGCGTTTTGCTAAGCAGGCGGCAATTGACATAAAATTTACACAGTACTAACATGTTAAGGCGACGATAAGACACTTTTATTTTAAACTAAAGATCACGTCTAAACGAGTAGTGTTAATTATTGGGAAAACATAAGTTAAATTAGAGTATTTTCGTAATAATTAATATGTGAATATTTTATATTATGTTTATATTACACAGTGGAATTAATTTTTAAGTTATGTCTAATGCAGATAAAGAACTGAAAATTACGCAAAAACTATCAAGAGCCTTTATATTAAACCTTCAGCATTTTAAAGATAATTTAATTATTTATCTTTGAGTATACGTGTTTTAATATAATACCTTTTGTTTTATCAACATAAATAAAAAGAGATCTTCTGACTGACTGACTCATCAACGCCCAGCCCAAAACATTGAACCTAGAAAGCTGAAATTTTGCACAGGAGTTCCCTTTATAATGTCGACAAGGAATATGGGTTTCCCGGTAGTACGTTCCGTTCCGTTTATTTTCCGACATCCATCCAGTGTGTAGTAAATTAATAATGCGTTATCATTTGGGACAGCGCTCCTTGATGGGCAAGTCCTATTACTGGGTGGACGGTATGACGCGTTGTGTGAGCTCAGCACAGAACACGCAAACCGACCACTCAAGGCCGCTGGCACTTATCTGCATCTTAAGAGGCTTACAATTGCTCGACTTCCGTAGTGAAGTGGTTACACCCACAAAATCATGAATGGAATTTCCATGTGTATCGACAAAAACCTTTTAAGTTGTTGAAGCAAAAGTCGATTGAAATAAACTGATGAAAATTTGACTAGAAACTGGTAGGACAAATTTTAAATTCCCTGAAGATTTTAGCGATAGGGCTTTGAAATAGGTACAAACCTACATTTTATCTATAACTAAATAAGTAAATTAGGAACTTTATCCCGTATTTATGTACTAAAGTATATTTTTATTGTGGGTATAAATGCACCCCATTGAAAAATTTTAAAGAATAGTTATATATCACTTAAATAAATTAAATAGCGTCAACGGCCATTAAAGTACATTCAATAATTATGGGTTACCATCACGATTCATCCAGATCCAAGTACCAGGGCTACATAAACGTGTCCTCGCGCACGTGTGGGAGTGGCGCGAGGAGGCGAAACGCCGGGGCGTAACTCCGCTGCCGCGAGAAATCACGGTATAGCGGACAGAGCTCCGGCGGGATCTCATGGCGACATGGAGAGAGCGATTGACGCAACCCAGCGCTGGGCACGCCACAATTGCGGCGATAAGTCCCCTCTTTGAGGAGTGGCTGGAGAGGCGCCACGGCGTCCTCACCTTCCGCCTGACGCAGGTCTTCACCGGACACGGTTGTTTCGGGAGGTTCCTGTTTCGGATAAGGCGGGAGGAATCACTTCTCAATATCATCCATTGGATGAATAATAATAATCTCATAGTTAATCTAAATAAAACTAAGGTTATGCACTTCCGTCAACGGCAACCACATCCAAATATTGATGTAACTTATAATAACCATAAAATAGAAGAAGTTAATAATGCTAAGTTTTTAGGTATTACCATCGACAGTAAGCTTACTTGGAAACCCATGATAGAAGAACTATTGTAAACGCTTGAGTAAATCTGCTTATGCACTCTTTCAGTTACCGAAAAAGGTAAATAAAGATACGTTACAGGTAGCATACCATGGACTGGTGCTTCTGTGTTGCGATATGGCGTAATTTTTTGGGGGCAGTCGACTGACCGTGAGCTTATATTTAGGATGCAAAAAAGATGTGTCAGAGCAATGTGTAATGTAAAAACAACGGATAGCTGTAGACCCTATTTTAAGTCTTTAAAAATACTGACCCTTCCAGCATTATACATTTTGGAAACTGCGTTGTTTGTGAAAATAAACACACATTTATTTGAAAAGATATCTTCCACTAGAAAAACTACATTGCGCGCCCAATACGTAAATAAACTATGTCATCAAAAATGTAAGACTGCATTGATGCGAAAAAGTTTTTTTGGTATGGCACCTAAAGTGTTTAATAAAATTCCTGATGACATAAAAAACATGATATTATATAAGTTTAAAAAAGCTCTTGCTAAATTATTAATTGACAAATGTTATTATACTGTAGACGAATTTTTTAATGACCAATTATTATAATAATTATTTTTACATTTTGATAATATGACTAATGACTATTTATTGATTTTATTGTATTTTCTTTTCATGTATTTAATTAATTTAAAATATTATTTTTTTCTAAGATACAGTTTCTAATGACACCTAATGTGTCACTTATAAATTTGTATGTCTTAATTATGACAAAACATAGCGCACCTCCTATTTATGTAAACACCTATGCATGTAAATACCTATGTTTCACAAATAAACTATTGATTGATTGATTGATTGATCGCCATTGTGTGGATCGCCCGGTGGACACGGTGGAGCATACAGTTAAGGTCTGCCCGGCTTGGGCGGAGCACCGCCGTGTTCTCACGGAGGCGATCGGCGGCGGCGATCTCTCGCGTCCAAACCTGGTCCAGGCCATAGTGCGGAGCGAGAGTGCATGGGAGGCCGTCACCTCCTTCTGCGAAGCAGTAATGCTCGCGAAGGAGGAGGCGGAACGCGGAGGGAGAGGCAACAGCCGCGACCTCGCGCCCCTAGCCGCCGCAGGAGACGCCCTGGGCGGCGGGAATCTATTGCCGATTCCCGGCCACCGTAGGCGCGGGCTTGCGGACGACGAGTAATGGGCAGCTCGCCGTCCGGTGAGGACCAGGCCCGGGTCGACGGCGCGTTGTGTTCCACGCGCGCCCCAAAGAGATGTCAGCAGTGACGGGGTCCAATAGGGCCGATGCCACCGGGGTCGCGGGTAAGGTAGTTCGAAAGAGATACTGTGGCCCTGGCACGGGCAACTGAAGGAACACGGGTGGGTTTTAGTCAGTAAAAGTCTGACACGCCCTTCCGCTCTGCCGAGAGCGGGAGAAGTCATTGGGCTACATAAACGTTAAGGAATTCGCTAACAGCATTCCCACTAACCAATCCTCTATTGACACATCATCTCGGCATTCATTCACGTCTCCCAAACTACACGATATTAATTTGTCTGATCGCAAATTACATGTTTGTTGACGTTCTACTAAGAACACATACTAATTGTGTTAGCTTGTCAAATGTTCGGATGTTATATAATAATTTAGTTCATATATAACTCGTTAGCAATTACGAGTTGGTATGTAGATGAAATAGAAGATTTTGGAATGGTGTTGAAATGTTTATTCATGCCCGTTTGAATACGTTGGTGGTATGTGTCGAAACATTTGCTAATGCCAAATCCAGTCAGATAATAATATCTTGCTGCTTATCTACACCACGCCAGGCGTGCTCTGCATTTTAGGTATGAAGCTACAAGTACGCGGCGGGCTCGACTTGTCGACACAATTCAGTGTGGGCTGCCGCGCGCCGGCCGGCTCGCACGTTAGTTCGATACTCGCTCACGCGCCGCGTTGACAACCCTAACGAGTCAGAAGGTATAAAAGTTACGCGATAAAAACAGACACAACTTCTAGATGAATATAACTGTAGTTATAACGCTGTGCGACCTGAATTGCATTTTATTGTGTCGTAGCAAGAGTCGCTATTTATTTAAATGATTTGCGGAGAGAATCTTCTGTACTTCTGTGTCTACACGTAGACTAAGTCACTATTGTCAGGTAAAGGTTATTCGCATTACTAGGATCAACTAGTAAATCTGTTTACTCCTGGATGAAAGTTAGATAACGCTTGTAAATTTATTTATTTATTTAAATATACTTTAGTGTACATCACAAAAACACATAAGTAACAAAAAAATAAATGCACTTCTGCTAAGTGGATTTACATCAAAAAATCTATGAATGAAATACAATATCTGCCATTCTAACGCCTTAGTTTTGACTTTTGAGCAGAATTAGGCTATGTAAAACTGTCGCTGAACGCTTATGCGTCCAAACAAAAGGGAACATAAACCTCTTCCAGTATTATTACAGTCACGTATCACCCCATTGTCACTTAAATCACGGTTCTTTATTTCAATATTCCTGCAATTCATCCTCGTCGGTATCTGTGACGGAATGTTCGAGACGAATTTATGAGATCGCTCCATCTATTTGGCGACTAACCGCGAACAATTGCCTTCGAATTGTCCTCCGTAAGCCGGAGTTTCTGTTGACTTTTCAATTCTAGAGTTTTACTTAAAACGGTATAATGTTTCGAGAAAACCGAGAGGTAGAGGATACATATTTATGAACTTAATTGGCAGAGTGACTTTCTATCTCCCGTTATGAGGGTCGTGGTCACATCTGCAACTAGCGATTGGGGCAAATATCTGTTTAGCAAACAGATACTTTGTGGGCCCTTTCTGTAAAGGATCTTTGACACAACGCGTCCCAGTGTTAGCACAAGATACTAAAGTACCCTAGTCCTATCCCAAAATATATCTTACTATTTAACATGGAGACAAGACATGAATAAGACCTAAAACAATGTGTTAAACTTCCAAAGGAGTTTCTTTTCGACAGTCTGTAGGTATTTGACGTTATTAGATAACGCCAGGCAGAGTTGCCACCATTGATTTTTGAAAAGGGGCAGTCGTACAAGCTAGAAAGAGCTAGATTTAGCAAATTTTGCCATCAAAAGAGGTGCTAGAAAGAGCTAAAAACATAGAAATATAAATGCAAAGGGTTAAAAATTGTTTATTTGAAACGTATTAATTTCAGAAAGTGCGAAATCTAATTATAATTAAGTTATTAAATTGTAAAAAATCAGAGTCTTCATCGGAATCTTCCAAAATCATATCTGCCGAAGCAGAAGAAGTTGATGGCTGATTGACATCTGTGTTCTTAGCCAATTTAACAACGAGTATTTCAAATTACTCGACACTTTTTTGTTATTTCAGTTGGCACCTTAGGGGAACAGCACTTAAATAATATTACGATGAACAAATTGTAACTACATCCTAAATTAGTCGTTTTATACTTTGAAACAAACTTGGGGAATTCCCCAGTAAAGAAGCAGAAAGAGTAGGTAGGGTTACCAATGTTACCACAGCAAAACTAAAAATATACCCAATTAGTGATCATACAGTGTGAACTGACGTAATCTATACTACATGACGCGCATTGTTTCATAACTTGGTAATCGCGGTGCGAAGTTTTCGTATCGCTTGAAAAGGGCTAGATTGCTCTTTTCGGGCTAAAGCATGAAAAAACGAGTTTACCTACAGTAAAAAAGCTAGATCTAGCCCGAAAAGGGCTAAAATAAATAAATAAATAAATTCATTTATTTCAGGTAAATTACACCCATTGCCAGACATGTAAAACAAATCAAATAAAATTTAAAATTAAAACAAATCAAAATAATAAAACAAACACAATTAAATCAAAAAAAAATAATAAAAAAAAAAATAAATAAATAAAAGGCAACACTGACGCCAGGAGCCACCTAAAAAGTGTATTCCTAAACTACTGCAAATACTGTCCCGAATATTCAAAGCCTGCACAGACGTCCCCAAAAGCACTAAAGCTCACATTCCAAGACGTGACGCTTCCAATATCCTTAGTCCTTTCCTTCTACATATGTCAATCTAAGAGCGCGTTTGACCTAGTAGCAGAGAATACTGAATAGTAGGTAGGTACAGTCAACAAAAGAGATATCTAGGCAGGGTATACTAACATATTTGTATGTTAATTGCTTCATGTTCAATTTCGTGACAATATACAATATTGTGTTGGTGTGTTACAATGTAGGAGTATTGCAAAAACAAAGTAATATATAATATAAAATTGAACATGAAACAATTCCCATACAAATATGTTACTCTACCCTGCCTAGATATCTCTTTTGTTGACTGTACGTACGTCCGGACTTACGGCCCTGAATTTGAATACTAAACCACATAGCAGACTGGCACGGTAGATCTACTCTATGTTAACAAAAACCGGCCAAGTGCGTGTAGGACCACGCACAATGAAGGGTTCCGTAGTTGGGATGAACTATTCCAAGAACAAACTTAAAATTGTGGTTGAAAAACATGTTCTTCCGTGCATTCCAACTGTAAAAGTAAGTTTGTACTCAAAATATTGAAAGATTTACCATGTTATTTTAAGACCACAGACTTCTTATAGGTTTTCCTGTAATCTACAGTTATAGATATTTTCTGTATTTTTTTCAAAGTTTTAGGCTCAGTAGTTTCGGATATAAGGGGGGGAATGCTCAATTTTCGTCTATTTTCTTAAATAACTTTAAAACGATTTATTTTAAAATTATAAAAAAAATATATTTGAGACCCTCATAGTAAGCCCTTTCATTTGACATGCCACATGGTGTAGTTTGCAATTTTTTTTTTTTTATTTTCTTATTTGCCCCCCAAAAGTGACCTCTATATTCAAAATTAATTTATTTACTTTACTCGTCCGTGTTTGGGTCACAGAAATTCATATGTGTACTTTGGTTCAACTTAATCGGTCCATTACATTCGGAGCAAATTGGCTGTGACAGACGGACAGACAGACACACGAGTGATCCTATAAGGGTTCCGTTTTATCTTTTTGAGGTACGGAACCCTAAAAAAAGACTGCCGAAACAAATTTTTAGGTACACCATACACATACCTATATATGTAATACTAGCTGTTGTCCGCGGCTTTGCTCGCGTGGAGTTCGGAAATTATACACTGGAACGTAGATACGTTGTAGATACGTTGGAAGTAGATACTTACCGGGATAAAAGTAAAGTCCTGGTCATGGTCTATCCGTATGCCGTATTTCATCCAAATCCGTAAAGGTAACAGACAGACAGAATTACTTTCAGTTTTATAATATTAGAATGCCAACGACTCATGGACAGCCAAATAAAGAGAAAGAAAGAATATAAAAGTACTAGCTGCGTCCCGCGGTTTCACCCGCGTAGACCTGAATATAAAGTAGCGGTATGAAAAATAGATGTTAGCCGATTCTCAGACCTACTCAATATGCTCACAAAATTTCATGAGAATCGGTCAAACGTTTCGGAGGAGTACGGGAACGAACATTGTGACACGAGAATTTTATATATAAGATAGACTCGCACAGACAAGTTGCAAACTATGTGAAATAAGAAAACATACAGATCAGACAAAGGGCTCTAAGGCCCTGGGCTATCCTAGACTATACCATAGCTAGCTCTGTACCATGAAAATGGTGCAGCGCTGCATTTCTGAGACTCGTTAAATTGAGTAGTGTTGCGCTGTTTTCTTTCAGACTTGCTCGAATTTCTATCGAATTCACTTGACAACTAGAGACTTATTTATGTTTCAAGAATACAGTGTGAGGATTTATTACTACTTATCATAATAATGAACGGTCCTGAAATGTGTCACGTTGTATTGTAGTTGATAAACTGATTTCACAGGCTCTTCGGTTGCTAACCCAACCAATTCTGTGAAACACGCTGTGAATGTACAAATTTCGAATTTCGAATACTGAGAATTGTGACAAAAACTATGACGGAAATACTTATGAATAATCCCTTATGTCCACATAAGGCATTATGAATGAATATTCCCTTATGTCCACATAAGGGATTATTCATAAAGTATTTTCGTCGAAAACGCGTGGAGTAAGTAAATCCACAGAAAAGATAAAGAGGTTAGAAGGGCCTTGTGGGCGGGGCAGGCGCGCCGCATGTACGAGTATGTGTAGACACACTAAGTTCAGCCAAAATTTGTTTTACCGGCCAGTAATCGCGCTCTCACTGTGACAACGTACGAAGCTCCGCTAAAAAAAAAGGATTATGCCCTGTTGCGCTGCTATAACGTGTCGGAAAAGTAGCTCTTTATCTGTTCTGTGAGTAAATCACACTAATATTATAAAGGCGAAACTTTGTAAGTGTATGTGTTTGTATGTTTGTTACTTCTTCACGCTCAAACGGCTGGATCGATTTGGATGAAATTTGGTATGTAGATAGCTTATATCCTGGATTAATAAATAGGCTACTTTTTATCTCGGTCTACGCGGGTGAAACCGTGGGGCGCAGCTAGTGTAACATAAATTCGAACAATATTAAAATGGAAAATACTCGTTTCGCACTTATCGCCCCGCGGTTTCACCCGCGTAGACCGGGATAAATAGTAACCTATGTGTAAGTTCAGGGTGTCAGCTACCTCCATACCAATTTTTATCAAAATTGGTTGAGCCGTTTAAGCGTGAAGAAGTAGGTAACAAACATACAAACACACACGCTCACAAACTTTCCCCTTTATAATATTAGTGTGGCTTAGTTTCAAAACTTTATTCATAGGTATCTGTGGGTAAAACTAATTATCTTGACGCAAAAAAAAAAACTAAAATGCTTTATGATAACTGATAAGTTGTATTTTCGATTCAAAAATCGTTCGAATTTATGTTACGTTTACGTTACTTTACGGTTACGTTTTCGTGCTAGGGCCTCTGAACAGACTTGACTTAAAGTAAAAGCGGTGAAGTGAACATGGACCAAGGATCGTAAACTTGTATGCTTGGTTTGTTTACTATATGTCCATTAAATTTACATAGGCACTGTTTAATTAAAGCTTAAGTGTGCGGTGCGTATATGAAAGTGGTAAACACATCAAGATAACTGTCGTTGTAAATTGGGGAAAGGGAATTTCCCATGTTTTTATTTTAAGAACAGTTGAAGGAGTTCAAGTTTATTTTTAATTACATAAATAAGTCCTTATAAAAATGGTTGAAGATATGTTACCCGACGGGTCAAGCACAGATCAAGATGCAAGTGGATCCCAATTTGTAGTGCCACTTAAAAATTGAGTGCTTTGATTTGATTATTCCCAAAATTCTAATTTTAAATCACCTTTCAAATGTGTTTTTTCATTTGACATTCGAGGTTAATTTTATAACCTCGATTTTAGTCTATGATTTTTCAATTCCAATTTAACAATTCAAACAATGATTGTTGGAAATAGTGGTTAGGTACTCGTATAAGTTAAACATTCTAAATACAGATGAATATGTTACTGACTGAGTGGTTGCGTAAGAAATTAACCTGAACAGGGTTAGTTTGAACTTTCATCAGATACTTTTGGAATATACGTTTACTCTTGGCTTGGTGAGTATGACCGCAGTGCAGTACTCCGGCGACCTGCTGACATTTATGGCCAATGGCTTTGAGGTACTGTTATTCGTAAAAGCCTGCAGCGTCAGCAGAGACAGGACAGTTTGATGCATTTGTTTCTTGATATAGTGGACTGTACCTATTTTCTATTTTGCTAAGTACCTGGTAGTTGTAGAAAGGCCTACATTGTCCACCCATACCTATTAACACTGTTATTTGAAAATATTGTAAAAGCCAATTATTTTTAAAAGAGTAACCATGGAGTTTCTTGCCGGCTCTTCTCCATAGGAAACGACCAATTTGGAACCGTGCACCTAGCTTCTGACGTTTCATAAGTGCCCATGTAGGTTTATGTGAAATAAAATATTTTGATTTTGATTTTTTTGATGATTCGTTAAGTCTAATTGCAAGCTTGCCAGCATACTCTGGATATAAACTTTAACTAGTTTGTCACGTTATCATACTTATCTACTAATATGAGAAACATACAAAAATGAGAATCAAGAATTTGAATTTTGACTTACAAAAAATATTATGATAAAGATGTCGCAGTTTAAAATTATAATGATTCTATGACAACATCATCTTCCTGCCCATGTCCCTTTTTACTTGGTGTTGGCGCAATTCGTTTTCTTCTATGTTTCTTGCTTCCCTTTTACAAAAAACCAATCAAAATCAACGCCTTATCAACGCTGTCCGATTTACGATCAACACATCCGTATCCTATGCCAGTATCGTTTTAAAGAACGTTTTAAAAAATAATTATTATTATTATTATTATTATTGGTTAATGTGAGACTGTGTAAAATTAGTATGTATTATTATTGAATTTTTTATAGTATTGAATTTATTAATTTGTAATTTTATAGAATTTTTATTTGTATTTCATTTGTAATGTTATTAAATTTTCTATTTTTTGATTTAAGTATGTGTTAGTTTTATAATTTTAATGAATGTTTTTTTATTTTTATTTTATGATTTCAAACACAATGTGAATTGTTCCTGAATAAAATTGAAATTGAAATATCAATCTCAATAATCAGGAAACAATAGGCTTTTACACCGATAACAGCAATATAAATTATGTACATACATTGTAATAATTGTTGCGTCACAGTCTGCTTCACCGCTTTGTTGAAACGCGTCGGCGTGAAGCGAAAGCTCTCACGCGAATGTGCTAAAAATAACTCATATTTAACACATTTATTGTATTCAGAGATATAAAAGTAAAACAAAGGGCTTGAATATTGACAATGCTTTGAAGAATATATCTCTGTAGGTACTTATTTGTATCTTCGTCAATTTATTCAAGTCTTTTGACAAGTTCACGATCAAATTATGAGCGCGCCTTTGAGTTTGATTGATATAGCTACTCACAACAATATGCCTGTCTGAATTTTATATTAGAATTAATTCAGCATCAAAAACAAAACAAGTGTCTTTGATAGGGGAGAAAAAAGGTGTTCAACCTGTCCTGACTACGGTCCGTAGCTCCTTACCAAGAACGGCCAAGTTGATGAAGAGGGTTTCACTAAAGTAGAAAAGAAGAAGAAGCCCTGTTTTCGTAACCAGTGTGGTACTGCACCGAGTGGACCCACCATGTTGCTGCGCCCTGCTGTGCCTACGACGCAGCTGTACATTTCGCGTCTGTATCACTCCACAAGGATTGAGGAAGTCGTGCAGTATTTCATTATTATTATTTTTTTTATGTCTCTTGACAATTCTCGGGACCCTGGGGTCCCGGACCTTTAGAAGGCGTACGAGGGGCCGAAGCCAACAAGCAGAGGCCCGTTAGACGCTTTCAATGAAATGTATTATTATGACTATCGTTACAGTAGTGCTATTCTGTAAACATCTCATCGTGATATCTTAGGTGAAGTGAGCGTGAAGTGAGCCGTCATTGCACCTGATGCTAGGGGTTGACACTATTGACAGTTCACTTTAAGATCACTTCACCTAAGTTTTCACGGTGAGATTTTTACAGAATAGACCGGCAGGAATCAATAAAAGAACGTCAATAACACTTGCTGAATGTTATGAAGACGTGTAACGAAACGACCGATGAAGAACAAGAACTAAATTCATCAAAAACTAATTAAAAGTTGCTGATATTATGATATTACGCCATTAATCTTCATGCCACTCAAGCAATCACTCGGCCTAGCCTTTTTGCAACTTATGTTGGGGTCGGCTACCTGTCTAACCGGACGCAGCTGAATACCAGTATTTTACAAGGAGCGACTGCCTATCTGACGTCTTTTTACTGAGTAACATGATACCAATTGCTGATAAGACTGGTTGTCAAATTTTGATGGACTTCTGACTACCAGTACCGACTCAAATACCTACGAATGACAGCCGAGACCAACCCAATGGTAGCTTTTTTTATTGCCAAACTGGGCACATAAAACGTAAGCAAATTTTACCTGTGATAGCTACTTCCATACGGGAGGGTCTACTATACAAAGCTATAAGGTCTTTGCTTCATTATTGGTTAAGATACAAGATTCTTAATTTTAACCAATAACGGTCAGTAAATTATAGGAATTGGTCATTAACGTGCCATCCGAGACACAGAGGGGTCTCGATATGTAATGGATGGTCACCCGTCCACGAAGTGTTATCATTTAGCCACAAGCCCCACAAAACAACTTATTCCTAGTTTTAACCCTGTAGTACTTACCTACTGACATATATTCGTATAGATTCGCGTAGTTACGCGTAAACGCCTCGTAATCTATGTAGATGCATTCAATTTTTCCCCAGGGCGTTTGTGCTTGACGTCTTTGAGCGTCAAAGCCTTGCCTTTGCAGCACAAACACGCTTCAAATAAAACCAATCACTACGGATTTGTTCGCCAGAGACGAAAAGAAAATTGTAGAGAACTGTGAAGAGAGAATCATTATTATTTGAAACTTTACCGTCATTTGATATCTACTGTGTTTTCCTATAGTTTTCTAGCTCCCTAACTGCTTATCACACTTTCAGTCAGAATCCAAGAGTTTTGAAAGATATTTCCTAATCCATTGCTTTATCGGTTTGAACAATTCGTCCAGTCAACAACGTGTCGCAACGAACGTGGCTGAACTATCGACATGTAAGAAATTCCGATCAATAAGTATGATGCCTGGGTAAAAAAAAAAGAAATTCTGTTTAGTCCGTCAGATAATAAAAAAATATTAGACACGATTTTTATTGATGACCACCTTCAGATTTCAAGATTTCAAGTAAAACTATTTAACATGTTCATACAATAATAAATTCGAGACTCTAAATGTGTAATTGTGCCTAAAACTACCTAGGCTTCTTTCTAATACAAAATTACTTTGCTTCCTTTATTTATCAACAACTAGCTTCTGCCTGCGACTTCGTCCGCGTTAAATTTCTTGTTCCCCCGAGCCAGTCACATCGCATCGCCTGCCCGCGCTATTACTTCGTTTTTGTTTAGCGTTCCTTCTGACTTTTTTTTTCTCGGCTCTCTTAACTCCTAGCGTGATGTTAAATAGCCTTCCTCGAGAACTCGGCTCACAAATAATGCAAAAAGAATTTTTCAAATCCGACGGGTAGTTCCAGAGATAAGCGCGGTCAAACATACATACAAAAAACAAACTCTTCAGATGTATTATTAGTATAGATAGTAATAGAGGAGCTCGTGGCTAAGTAATAACAGCCGCATGGGTCGATCCATCAGGTTAAGCTACGCTTGCCGGGGTCGGTCCGTGGAATGGTGACCATCTTTACATACCAAGACTCCTCCGTGCCTCGGAAAGCACGTTAAGCTGTTGGTCCCGGCTGTCATTAATGGATCTTTGACAGTCGTTACGGGTCGTCAGAAGCCCGAAAGTCTGACAACCAGTCCTTAACAAGGGGTATCGTGTTACCCAGTTAGGTATCATATACCAAACTTTGCATTCCTAGGTCCAGGACAGCTCTAATGCGGAAAAGTGTATTATGTATGGCGCCCATCCTTTATAATACGTTGCCAAAATATTGGAGGGAATTTACAACGGAAACATGAAGAAGAAGGCTTTTTAACCTTCTTCTTCATGTTTCCGTTTAACCGACTTCAAAAAGGAGGAGGTTCTCAATTCGTCGGAACCTTTTTTTTTTATTATTATTTTTTTATCCCCGATTACTCGAAGATGGTTGGACCGATTTGGATTTTTTTTTTTGTTTGAAAGGGTATACTTCCCAGGTGGTCCCATGATCATCAAGTCAGGATCTGATGATGGGATCCTGGAGAAATAGAGAGAACTCTTCCAATTTTATAGGCACACTTAAAGCGAATTGGATAGTTTTTGGAAGAGTACTTTCTCGGAGTGGTCCCATTTCAATTTGGTGAAGATCTGATGAAGAACTTCTGAGATAGGCAACGCAACTCCTCAATAAATGATAGCAAATGGACTGGGATTGCTGAAATCTCATGTCTGTCTGTTGTTTACACCAGTTCATAACATAAAATCACGCCGGTACGCTGTGAAGAGGTAAGCACATGTGAACCACTAAAAAGTGAAAAATAAAAACAATTTCACAAAAAAATACAACCGACTTCCAAAAACAACACTACAAAATGAAAAATAACTTTAATTTCGGAAGTCGGTGGCAAAAACGAAAATACATTTAATCAGACACCGACTTCCGAAATTAAAGTTATTTTTCATTTTGTAGTGTTGATTTTGGAAGTCGGTTGTATTTTTTTGTGAAAAAGTTTTTTAGAAAAAACCTATTACAGCATCGATGAATTTGTGAATGATAAATTAATCTAATTTGTATATCTAATAATTGCTTTGACATTGAACTGACTAATTTTGTTATATTCTATTATGAGTTGATGACACTGTTTTGTAGGACATTTTCATTTTTGAATTATGAATTGGGACTGTTTAATTATTTGAATAACGTTTAATAATTATTTGACGTATGTGTAATAAATAACCTAGGTACCTATTTATATTTGTACGCCGATGCGGCAAAACATGACTGAGAAAATTTTATTTAACATCTTGCATGCCATATGTGTACCTATACTCATGTTTTGGACAAATAAATAATCTTTATCTTTATCAGTTACTGGGTTGTGGAGGTCAAATAGGCAGTCGCTCTATGTAAAATACTGGTATTCAGCTGCATCCGGTTAGACTGAAAGCCAACCCCAACATAGTTGGGAAAAGGCTAGACAGATTGATTGAGTATAGATAGTAATAAAAAATTGAATAGTTAGTAATAATTTGGTCTGAAAATAAAACTCTAAGAAGTTCTACATTCAGTATACAATCTAATAATGTCAGATAATTAATATAGTCTAATGACACAGTTCCAAAAATAGTATCGTCCTAGATTCGTTAATATCTCATCAATTATAATCGTGGCGGCCTCCTATTGGGTTAATGTTCATTAATATCATATTGTGGACTAGAAATAGGCCACTGACCACCTTATTCAATACAGTTATCTTTATAATTTCGATTATTAATGCATTACTATTCCTTACTATAAAAAAGGTTTAAAAGGCTTATGTACCGAGATTTAACATAGAAAAAATACCTACGATGTATGTCTTATTTATGCCATGCAAATGCATAACAGTCGTTTAGAAGGCTAACATACGCTCGAGAAAAGATATGCCCTAAATTCGTCAGTCAAAACATATATTCAATCTTCAGTAAGACAATGTTGGCAGGATTGCTAGAAAATTCAAATTCCTACATTGTTTATAGGTGCACCATACTGGCAGAAATATAGATTAGAATTTTACACTCCCTTGCTAAAAGGAAATGGAGCGTGATAATTAGTAATAAACGCAGGAAACCACCTGTAATAATTCCCGCTCAAACGCTTTAGATCTTCTACCAAAGAAAATTTATAATAAAAATTAAAGAATAATAATATTATAATTAACACTGTTATTTTTTTTACCCTACTTTTAACCAAAAGGTCAGCTAAAAGAAGTTAGTAACTTAATTTCTCGGTTGATGAAAGTCTTCTGAACATGTCTACGAGATTTTCGTAGAGCCCGCTACGAAAAGGCGTAGACCCTACATGTCGAGTGGCTATGTTTATACGAGTATTTTGTAGGTATTTGTATCTCACGACGCGACGCGCGCTTTACTAGTGATTCCCAAGTGCCCAAACATGAATGTGTGTGTAAGCGCAGGAGCTCTCGGTACCGTCCGAGACAATTGCGAAATTGGAAGTAGTGTGTGTTATGTGCTGACGCTACACGTCTTCACAGTGTGAAGATAAAAATTCGTGAGTTAAAAATACTATAGTGATCATGCTTATGGCAACTATAATCCATATAAATAAAAAGAGAAGTCCTGACTGACTGACTGATTGACTGACTCATCAACGCCCAGCCCAAACCCTTGGACCTAGAAAGCTGAAATTTTGCACAGAGGTTCCCTTTATAATGTAAACATGGAATAAGGAAGATATTCCCGGTAGTACGTTCCCGTGAGATATTTCCCGACATCCACGTGGACGAAGCCGCGGGCTAAAGCTAGTATGAAATATTTTGAGTAGACAATCTAGAAACTCGTGTCGCTTATATATTACGTACCATTGATGAGAATTCCTCTTCTACCTCTAACATTTAAGCATAGGCTTCATATACACGGCGCCGAACGGCAAGTTTGTGTATACGAAAGAATTTGGCCCGAGCGCTGCACCATCGCCGCATTGGAGCCAACCGGAGCCGCGTGTTGCTACCGAGTAAATATCTATAGTAACACAACGAGCATGCCGTCCGGCGCCGGTGCGGCTCCGACATCGTGTGCATGAAGATGCCTTATGTTAGATAGGTTTTTGTTCAAACTGGCTTGTGCATACATCCACGCCGCGACTGCGTTTGAAGAGAGCGCCTACGCCCATTGATGCAGAACATAAAAACTGCATAGATGCACTTTCAAGCACTAAGCGAGGCATTTGCACTACACAGGAGCCGGATTATGTCTACTTAAACGAATATACTCGAGACATGATCCCCCTCAGCCATCTAAGTACTTTGTACTACGCTTATATGTAGTAAAAAGCCATAGTGATAGCTACGTCTTGCATGACGTAATGCTACTCTGTTTGGTCCTGCCAGACTACTTAGATTTTATCTAATCCATACTAATATTATGTGAAAATATCTCTGTCTGTTTCTTTGTTACCTTTTCACGCCTTATCGGCTGAACAGATTTGGATGAAATTATCATCCCGGTACCTTACGCTTCCGTGGTATAATTTCCGACCTCCACGTGAGCGAAGCTGCAGGCAAAACTAGTCTTTAATAGCTTTTGGCAGGTCTACTTAACGTTACAGCTTGTATAAATTTTTCAAGCCATTTTGCAGTAAAACATATGCTAAGCCAAGTAAGTAAGTAACAGCTAACTTCGGTATCCGCACTGTGTTTTTAGCAATACTCACTTCTGTAGCGAGTTATTGTAAATAATACACACATAGGTAAACTCAAGCCATTTTCCCATGGAGCTAGGCAAAAACTACAGAACCTACTACTTTTGCTTCATTTACGTTCGTACATCTGACCAGACGTGTATGACCACTCATACAAGAACGCCGGTTGCGAGTAGTAATGAGAAAAGATTTTTTTTTTAGCTTGCGCTGTTGCACTGCTGGGTAAAGGCCTCCCTCTATTCCTTCCATCATTCGCGAGCCCGCGCGTCCTCCTTCCAATTTCGGCGGAATCTGTCCAGTTCATCCCGCCATCTCCTACGCCCCGCCTCACTGTCTCAGGGCACCAGTTCTGTACTATCTGGGCGCAATTAAGTTGAGCGTGCTTTTGAGCCACATCAACTATCTTTATTGTGTTTCGAACACGATCCGTTAATTTAACACCTAGTACTCTGCGCTCCATTGCTCATTGGCAAACCTTGAATTTGGACTTCTGGATATTATTCAAAGACCAAGTCTGTGCACCATAGGTTAAAACGAGAAGAATACACATTTTCATGAGCCTGCGTTTCAGTGCCATAGGCAACTCTTTCTTGAAAAGTTCCTTGAAGAAATAATATGTTATAAAATATTCACAGTGTGTACACTGAAGTGCTGAAGGGTTATCACAAATGTGGCGATGGTAAGGTTTGTAATGGCGGCTCATTATTGCCATGGCAGACACCAGGCGCCTTCGCTAAGTCTGCTTATCCTCAAAGGTTAGTATGAACGTTACGAGTAATAGTCACATTATGGCTGCCAAACGTTTCAGAACGCATTACAGCGTCACGGCTGATGAAGGAACGCAATGACTGCTCTTCTTATAACGTAGATTGAAGAAATTCAGTATTTTCTGGAAAAGGTAGATTTTTAGAAACAATTAAAAGATTTTTTCTTCCTGCCCTTGAGGGAAAACTTTTTAAATTATAACTTCATTTGTTCCTTGGAGACCTAAGCTTTTAATGTAATGAAATCCAATTCTGCTTTTTTCGGCTTTATCCGAACAAAAAGAGTTTTTATGATTCGAGTTTTCAAAGGGACGAAAAATCAAGCCCTATCCACTTAAAAATATTAAAACGTACCCACCTATCTTCACAGCACTTCACATTATCAAACTGTCATGAATGTGCCACTACCATAGACCTTTCTAATAAAAGTATGCGAATCTAAACCTTTAGAGATACCCGACATTTCCTTTAACTTTCTCAGATGACATAATAAATGGTAAACCAAATAAGCAGCTAAATGTTCACCACAGCGGCAGCGGCTGTTGAACCCTCACACATGGACAAACAAGGATAATAAATAAGTGAGCTATACAGCCTGCCTTTTACTTACAACCACGCACAACTCCAGCGACCCAATTCGTCCTTAATTGAATCGACTTCAGGCCGGCCTTCAGACAAATTGCCTGTTAGAGCTCTCACTTAAGGTTTTTCAGTTGAAATACACTAAAAGCAACGATTATTTCGGTTCACGAATGCTTCAAAGGTTACGAATGAAAGCCGGAAATTCAGACGCCATTCTATGATCTTGCCAATTATAATAAATTGGTTCGTAGGTACGAGGTAAAGTTCAAAGGTACTGTAATCGGCAAAACAAATTTTAATCAAGGTTAATCAAACTCGGATCAAAACGCAATGCAGTAAATACTTACGTAAGTTCGCTAAATGCGGATGTCCACAAACTATACACCAACACACGCCAAAAATATAAATACAAACAATATAACACTGATTAATAAAACAAAAACACTACAGGGGTTCGCAACGATCAGAAAAAACAAAAGCAAATGGAACACAAGTTGAAATTCGAATTGTTTTGAATATTGCACTAGTTCGGGAAAGATCGCGGTGTTTTCGCAGAACAGCCGACAAGCGACAGGCGGCCAGACTGCGGGTGAAACGCGAACTGAAGATTGTTGCCACGAGGGACGCGGGCATTGGGGTGAAAATAGGGTGAAGCGGGGGCGTACCGCCGACCCGGCTTGAATGGACGCGTCGGCTATACGCAATGCATGATGGTTTTCCGTCCGACGATCACAGAAACGCTCCCCCGACGTTTCGCAATGAATGTTTCTCTAATTATTACGGGTTGGTATTTCGAATGTTTTCTTCTTGGACAACAACGGGAATGTCGGAGATAACGATAATGACTTTGAGACTTGAGAAGCGTAAAATAACAAAGTTTAGGACGACATGGGTACGTTTCATAAGTTTTGACTGCGGAAAATAGGCATACAGCCTTTCAGGCTATAGGTACCTAAGCTAAAACGTGTTCTATTTTACTTCTTCGTAAAGTGTTTCAGTCGACGACCTTTGTCATTGAGTGTATTTGAATATTTTCCTCTAATTCGTAAGCTATATAGGTAGCCCTTATAGGTAGGTTTTACAATTTACAAATGGAACAGTTCCTTCACTTTTGTTTGGACTTTAGCGGAATCCCATTACGTTCTAAGGAAATGAACACGTTGTTAATGATAAATTAATTTACTAAACTTTCTTAATTATGTTTAGAAATGTAGGCAAGTCTTTGCTAGCACCCATGTTAGGCTAAACGTAGGCATGCGAGGTCAGAGTAGGGCTCGACTGACAAACATTCTGACAAGCTGTGGCCACTAATATTGTACCTACTCAACTCTTTATTGCGTGTAGAGGTGTAATCAACATGACAGGTAAGATGAACTTATAAATTCTTCGAAATATGTAATGTTTCTCTCCTCGTTAACTATAAGGCTGTATCTTCTGTTACTGTTGTAAGCGCTAGAGGAGAGGCTAAAGGCCCTTCAATATGCAGGCAGGGTGGTGAGGTGTATGTATATGGCAAAATTTTGGCACATTCACCCTAGGTAGGCATAGCTACGTGGTATGTATCTACAGAGTTTGTAGTACAGACTAACATAGGTACATGACCATTGCAATGCCCTTCTTTGTAGAACTACAACTTGAAATAGGTACACAGCAGAATAAAATACCTACTTTATGTAATAAATAGTCCTAGAGAAATTAAATAATCTTTCAAATAAAATTATAAACACTGATCCACCTTATTAACCTACAAACCCGCCCTGATTACTAATTCCATTAAAACCTATTAAAACAATCCACTAATAAAATAACAAGCACAAAAAACAGAAGGGATCATAAATAAGGCGCCATTCATTACACACTTTAAAAAAATAATTCCCGCCAAATATTTACTAGAGATGTGACATCAGAGGGGCCATAGAGCAGTATTCAAATGAATTAAAATCGATAATGAGTACTCCACTAAATCTAGACGGCGCGGCGCGTCGCGTCGTGTCAGGGGTTGTGCACCGCAGATAGCGAGGGGCGCAACACCCTCGTAAATTGCGCCCTCTTACTAGATTAGGTGCTTTGTTTCCCCATTCTAAATACTACAAGTGTAGGGACTCTACATATAGAAAGAGCCTGCTTACACAAATATTATGTGACAACTGAGCTGCGAAGTTCCTTACTATTTTTGAAGTGAAAACTTCTTTAGACGCGTTGGTTTTGGTTGGAGGAAATTATACGGGTTTCGCGTCACCGTGTCACCGCGACACCTCGACATGCTATGGATAGTTATTATGTTTAAGTTTTCACTTCTGTCGGCACTCCCCATGCCTGCCAATTTTTTTTTTAATAAGAGCTAGTCAATATGCCTAGCCTTTTCCCAACTATGTCGGGGTCGGCTTCCAGTCTAACTGGATGCAGCTGAGTACCGGTATTTTACATGGAGCGACTGCCTATCTGACCTCCACAACCCAGTTACTGGGTAATACGATACCCCTTGATAAGACTGGTTGTCAGACTTTCGGGCTTCTGAAGACTCGTAACGACTGTCAAAGATCCACGAATGACAGCCGGGACCAACAACGGCTTCACGTGCTTTCCGAGGCACGGAATAAAAATAAGAATTTTAATAAGAGCTAGTGGGTATTGTTTTTACTAGACTTTATGTTTGCATTTTGTTGATTTGCGAGACTTGCATAATTTTTAATAATTAAAACGTAATACAGAAAACGAATTTTCCCAGAAATTAGACCTAAAGTTGCTAAATTGAAGAGTACAACGTGTCGTAGCATAACAACTGATGTGACAGGTATTACGTTTAGTCGGTTAATCAGACACGTGTTTTTTTTTTCTGTTTACCTTTATTTAAATAACTAAACCGATGGAATATAAACTAGATCGATTATTCGTAAACCCATAAAACTTTTGCAACTTTCATCAAAATCGTTAGAGCTGTTTTCGAGAACGTGATTACAAATATACGGGTATATTTATGTATTAGACAAATATTGTTCATAATTAATAGTAGGTATAGGAGGTACGTAGATAGGTTCTTATTTTTCTCATTAATTTGAAGTATGGGCTTCCCGTAGTAAAAATGTTAACCAATCATCACGGTGGATAAATCTTTCATGCCCAGGGCCGGTAGTCTCGACATTCGTAGAGACCCCTGAACGACTGAAATCGCTCGCTAAGTCGTAATGGGGTCCCTAGATAGCCAAAATGGTTTGACAAGCATGAAACAATCATTTTCAGTTTCAAAGCAGTTGCGACGAGGACCGTTTTGACGACTGGTTTTCGTTTTATGGAAAACTGCAGCGTTTCGTCGTCAAAATAATTGACTACGACCCACCACAAAAATCACGTGTTAGTAGCAAAGTCCTAACGATCCGGATGTAACGATATTTGGTAGCCTTGAAACGCAAAGTTAACGATTGTCATCTATATTTAACCGAATCTCTATGATTTTCGTAATGTGTACGACTACAGTTAGCGACCAATTTTGAGAGCCCGCTAAGTGATTCGGTTGGTAGCGAATTGTAAACTATACTTACCAAATGTTTTGGTTTTTAAGTCAATACAAACATAAATTATACGGATCGGGCTCGAAGATGGGTTTGTACCGATGAGGCTTTTACGTCCACTTATAGGTTCGGAATATACTCAACATACTAAGTGCGAAAGCGTCGCCGATATTCATAGCATTCGTTCATTTATTATATTAATCTCTTTAAAGGGTGAGAATCGTGCTATTTTTCGTGTATAAATAAATAACACACAACCGTACCTAAATCATGTTTTAACTTTATTTAATCTCTATAAAGTATGACAATCATCTCCTAAGTTCACACATTCTAATAATCTAGATCTAGGCACTGTTTATACGACACATGTTGCATACCTATCCACATGAAAATAACAATGCACTCAGGAGTTTAATAAAGTGGATTGAAAGTAATAATTTAATTATAAATCTCCAAAAACCAAAATCATGCACTTTTGCCAACGGGTATCCATGAGTAATTAATGTAAATTAAGTACACTAGTCAAGTAGAAAAAGTGAATGTTAATTTTTAGGGATCTTAATTAACACCCAGTTAATGTGGAAGTCACAGCCAGAGGACATTATTGTAAAAGTGTAAGTACATAGCGGTTCAAGCCATTCATAACATTTAAGTGTGCTCACATCACTAATTAATGTTTTGTTTAGACTTACTACTGTCAATATAATTTGATACTTACCTACTTAACTTTTCATACAATTGTTATACTTATTAATTCTTTTATAAGCTGCATAATTTATCAAAAAGAGTAAATCTGCCGGCAATATTGGTTGCCTTATGCCTAGGTACCATTGTTTGATACTTTACAACCTGGAAGTAGCCGCATTTGTAAAACCTATATATAAACATTTTAATTTTCTACCTCAAATTAAACTAGACAATGTGGTTCTGTACCACATTGTCTAGTTTCATTGTTTAGTAGTTTTTTAGTAGTTTAGTAGTTTTGTTTGAGATCTCAATATCAGAAATTTTTGTGCACGGTATTCTCAACTTCTATACTCAAGAAAAAATATTAGTTAGGTGTCTGTATGGCACCTGTAATTTATAATAAAATACCTAACAATAATAAATACCTACTTTGTAGGAATTTAGAAAACAGCTAACAGTTTTTATTATCTGTACAAGATTTCATAGCAGATAAGTTAATTGAAATTTCGTTTTTGTAATTTGTTTAAATGTACTAAATTTGCATGCTATATTAGCTAGAATGTACATGGATTCCTCACAACTGTAAAAACTGATTTCAGTTTCAAATGTAAATAAATATTGTATTCTATTTTATTGAAAAATAAATGACAGCCACAAATCAAGTTTTCAACTTTATTAAATCTCCATTATCACAATCATCTCCTAGTTTACACATTCTAGACACTTTACACGAGGCATGTTGCATACCTATTGAAAAATCTTTCACATGAAATTTTAAACTTTCACTATTCATTTATTTCAACATGTTTTCTTCTACGTCGTGCCTTCAATATATTACATCTCCTCCAAGCTATGTGGCCTTCTGAGGTGTGGACCGCTTCTTACTTCATGCTGCCTCCCAGTCTTCAGACACCCTTGTTAGGGATAACTTTCTGTAGAATCCCAATCCATACAAATCCCCAAGTATCATTACGCAGCTATTATGTACTATAATGAGAAACTATAAATGCAGTGAGTTCGCCGCTTAAGCCAGAAATGTGTTAGCCGAGCAATATAATTTGCTGACAAGTTATTTGTTACTAATGAAACAATTATTAGGAAAATACGAAAATAATACTATTCAAAATATTGAGTTTCCAAAGACAACTAATCAAACTATAGATTTCATCTTGACAATTGACTGTGATACTTGCTTGCTATTAGAATAGTAATGTTGCAAGGAGGCAAATTTCTAAATCCTTAGATATTTAACAATTTAAAGTTATTGCTACTTATTAGTTTGAACCTTGAACCATGAAAAATAGTGTTTCCAAGATAAGGTTTACATATTCACTATAATTTTCAAGAAAAACAATAATTAATTTTATTATTAATTATAAAGTTCTCAAATTTTAAGGTGATTGCGCAGTAGTAGCCCGCGAAATTCAAATTTTCTTCCGTTTTTTGCAATTTGCAGGTCAGTATGTTGTATGTTGATAATAATATGATACGCGGCAATCAGAATATGTATTTAAGCGTTTTCAAAAATAAGTTTACCCTTCACTTTTGGGCTGTCCCAGTGTCCCCTGTGTTTGATTCAAACGATATACCATTTTTAACTACAAGGTGGCAGTTTTTGGCCCCACTTACTTTACTCGATGTTTCAAGCGATTTTGAAAATTTTTTGTACTAGGGTAGCATGGGTTTTTTGTCATCGTTTGAAATACTCTAGTCGCCGATCGTCGCAGGTAGTTTTTAATTCAAGTTTTATGCTCATTTCATTATAATTTGATTTACAAGGTGCCAGCCGGAAATGTCGGTTTGGCCATGACTAAAACTGCCATTTCATTATCTACGAAGACTATTTTAGTTTTTGAAATGGTTACAGCATCCTTTACGTACACCGATCGCCATATAAAAAATCGAGTTCAGGTTAATTTTCATAATTTAACTAATTTCAGATGATGAACGTTATATACATTTGATAATAAACGTAGGTAAATGTGTACACACGACTACACATCAAGCTAAACTTTCTAGTTTACACAGACCTCTCATTATAAGGAAATCCTACACAATGTGAGATCAGCTTATAATGGAAATGTATAGCTTGATCTGTAGCCGTAAGTACGTCAAAATTTAATTTTGAATATAAAATGGGAAGATCGGTCACGTCCGTTTGATAACATTTTGCTCCTTGACCTATCTCACAATAAGGCCAAGACTACATGTAGGGCTTTTATTTAATTAATATTTAATTTTATTTCATCTTTTTTATTTTATATGATTTTTAATGCATGTGTGTTTGGCAATGGGTATTATTAACCTGATATAAATGAATTTATTTATTTATCCAATCAACTTCAGTTACTACAACAACTTAAATATGATTAACCTCGGAATGAACGACGTTTCCATAAATAAATACTCGTTTGACAATAAAAGAAATAATTTTAAAACTAATTAAGTAAAAAAAGGTTAAAAAAAGTTGTGTTTTATGTTATAAATTTATAATTGAAGAAAAATGTTACATTGTTACAATTCAATGTTGGATAATACTGAAAAAAAAATTGCCTAAACTTATGACTGTGATATGTAATACCTACTCGTAGTACCTCTCAGTTTTGGTTTAAATTAATGTTTCTCGTAGGTACCATCACAATATAAATATGGATAGTAGGGAAACTACGTACAAAGGGTCGAAACGGCACACCCACACAGACAAGCGCATTGACGAGGCCACAAAGCGATAGTCGCGGTGCTCTGTCGCGGGTGCCGTGTCGAGTAGGGATGAACATCGCTCATAAAAATCATCGATACTAATATCGATGTTTTTCATGAGCAATGTGCATCCCTACTCATCAATATTTTCAAAAGTAAAACATCGATTTTAAAAACATCGAAATTGAGAATATGAACGATATATCGATTTTTTCGATGTTTTTTATCACCATTTAAATCTCTAATAAAAAAATAGAAATCGGCAGAAATTTTACTTTAAGTAATATATATATATATATATATATAGATTATATCTTCAAACTGACAAAAAATACAATAAATTACAACAACAACTAACTCGGCAATATAACCTATAAGCTCACTTTTTAAACTAAAACAATGAATTAAACTATAATTATAATATTGAAATAATAGGTACACACGGCTGCACACAACCTCCTTCCAGCCCGCGTCAAAATTATCCCGGCCCTGAAGGTCGATAAATTTGCGGGTATGGCCGGGCCTCTAAAAAGGATAAGAGCGCATCTGTTTGGCCACTCGTAACACGCAGTGAACGCTTACGCCTGAAATATTTAAATAAACTAGAACCAATTTTTCAAAATCTTAACATTATTTGACTCATTGAGTTCAACTGGCTATGGTTTGACTAGAATAGTCAATAGAAAAAGCGATCAATAATGAACCGACAAATCAGATTAGAAAAAAGGTGTTGTAGTTTGAGGTCGGGTACTTACTTGACGCCGCTCGGACCCGGGCCTGCAGCTGCATCTGCTTTTCTTCCTCCAGTCATTTTATTTTATAAGAAATAGTACCTACTTATTGAATAACAAAACAAAACAATATTTTGGACGCGAAGTGGATCAAAGATAGTATTGATAGTAATTTAAATCGGGTAGTAATATAGGTACTTATTGGTTGTCTATGACACCGACATAGTGTTGCAAGGAGGCAAATTTTTATGTCCATAGATATTTGACAAGTTACCATAGTAACTTGTCAAATATCTATGGACATAAAAATCCCAAGCCATAGCCAAAAAAACCATAACCAAAGAAAAAAAAAAAAAAGCCATAGCTTCCTATGAATTTCCATGAAAAATAATGTTTTCAAGATAAGGTTTACGTAATGAATTTCCAATTTTCAAGATAAACAATTATTTTTATTAAATCATGATCACCAATTTTCCTCGTTATTAAAGAAGATTTTGAAGTGGCCAATAATTGTCTTTGATAAAACCGAACTATTACCAATTGCCCGTCTAGGGGAGCTCATTAGGACCACAGAGCATGTAATTAGGACTTAGCGAGCGATTTCAAGTCGCTATGAGAACGTAGCGAATGTCGAGACTGCCGGCCCAGGGCCAGGATACGCCACTCAAAAATTAAGTACTTACACTTTTGTCTTTCGACTGACATGTTCAGCAGTCCAGACAAATTTAAAGGTGGGGATATGTTTACCCCTTTGCCATTATCAGGGATGATGGCGAAGCTTGATATTTTGTCCGCCACTCGACTCGAGTTGTATGGCTTCACTAGATATCGATCAGTGCCATCTGTCGGTCGAATACGACTCGTCGGCAACAGAACGAATGAAGTAAAATTGCCGTTCGGAGCAGCACCGGTAACTAGATGTTGTGTAAAACATGTCTCCATCGTGCCTCATGGGAGTATGAAGAACCCGAACTCTTGCACGTGTTGATACCATTGATACAGGTAATACAGATTTGGGCAGGGAGAAATGGGTAGATTGGTATTCTTTGCCGGAGGAGCTCGTGCTCGTGCTCTTTGCTGAGGATCTCGTGGCTAAGTAATAACAGCCGCACGGGTCGATCCATCAGGTTAAGCTACGCTTGCCGGGGTTGGTCCGTGGATGGGTGACCATCTCAACATACCGAAACTCCTCCGTACCTTGGAAAGCACGTTATGTCGCTGGTCCCGACTATCAACGTGGAGCTTTGACAGTCGTTACGGGTCGTCAGAAGCCCGAAAGTCTGACAACCAGTCTTACCAAGTGGTAGCGTACTACCCAGTTACTGGGTTGTGGAGGTCAGATAGGCAGTCGCTCCATGTAAAATACTGGATCTGGCTGCATCCGGTAGACTGGAAGCCGACCCCAACATAGTTGGGAAAAGGCTAGGCATATTGTTATTTTTTGCCGGAACTTGACGCAACAAACAAGGGCAGGCATCATTGTAGGAATGTTATGCAGATGCTGCAACAGCTGCGCGCAAACTTATTTAAATAACTATCGAGCTTCTTGTAATATTATGATTTCAAACTTTAAGTGAATTACCCTTTTTACCTACGCTGTTGTTCTAATTTTATAAAATCCTATCTGCAAATTTTGGATACAACGTGTCGTTTTGCATCCTCGTCAAATTTCAGGGTATGATGATATGAACATCAAACCGAACAACTTTCTCCATGGGACCATCATCGTAATCGTGACAAAAATTATTTTCAACTGTCCCAAAGAAAACTTCAATACCTACTCGACGCAAATGTATGGGACGGCTGATTATTTTTTCGTGATTACGATGTTGGTGCCATGGGAAAAAGTTCTTCGGTTTGATTGTCTATATCTATACCACATCCTTAGATTTGACGAGGATGCAAAACGACACGTTGTATACTCGGTGTCGTTACAAATAAATAAGCATTAAATTTTGTTAAAAAAATAATGGCCGTGGGACTATACGTGCATTTAAAAAAAAAAACCTTGGAACGTCGTTGGACTTGCTATCAATGTTGGAACTTGGAACAGCTAAAATTATTAAAAAGTTATTTCTCGCAGATACGTTTAGTTACCATTCAATGTGGCTTAAAAAAAATGCTTTAGAATATGTTCACTTTCTTATAAGCTTGGGACACATAATTTAAAATGAAAAACAAGTGATAATATAAATACAACTCTCGCTTTTAAAAAAAATGTTTATCGTATTTTTCTAAATCAATTGTAAAACAATGGTTGCAAATAAATAATTGAACGTGTTAAGTTAATGCAGTAACTAAACGTTCACTTCGTTATGAGTTTTCCCAGCCGCTGTGTCTGCTGTTTGGTTCATCAATTTATTAATTTTTAGTTTAGTGCAAATGTGTTATTAGTTATAAATTTGCTTAAAACTAATACTGGAGATATTTTTTATCTATATATTAAAAGAAAAGGTAAGATTTTTTGCAAAATTATTGTACGGGACGTCTTCCAAGATATAACGTTTCACCTTTCGTTTTGTATTAATATGTTATCGATCTTCAGTAAATAACCGAAATACTGATCATGATATCATCATAGTCATCTGTATTGAATGTATTCTCTCTTTTGCCCCACATTGATTTTTTAATTTCAGGTTATTATCGACCTGTCAAGAAGACATTTTTTTCGTGAAGCTGTACTTGCAAAATTCGCAAAATAGGAGACGAAAACCCCTTTAAGTTTTCAAATTTCATATCGAATCTACCACCAATAGTAAGTTTGATTAATTTTCATTAATTTAAACCGTAAACTTGCGTGCTACATCTTCAAAGGCATTTAATTTGATCTTTGAGGTGTGTAGGTAAACATTTAGCTAACTCCATTGCTAGGGGTGTTTTATTATTGTAAGTTATCGGTTATATCGTGTGTTTGTTAGTCTTATAATCGGCTTTACTTCTTTACATTATGTATTATGGAGTGCAGACGCGAATATTATGTGTATAACCTCTAAATGCTTACAATGAATCCTATATCCTATGTATCTGTCACACCCAGCTGTTTAGATATCCAACTCGCATAAAGTTAGATTTAGTTATAACTTCTACATATTTGGGTGATGATTCCAAGAGGTTACACCATTTGATGGAGTATTGTACATTGTTTTGCAAAGATAAGTGGAAATAAACTTTGTATTGTCAACACATAGCTGTGAGAATAGTATGCTGTGTTTACTGAAACATATTATTCAAATTAAACATTAAGTTAGTCATTTACTCATAAAATAATGGCTGCAATACATGTAGGAGTCTTGCAATGATCGACTTTACATGTAATTATCTATACTGAATTGCAAACAAGTTCAAAAAATAAAGCAAAATTAAAAAAAAAAGTCTTTTTACATTGCCATAGCAACTTCTTAGCATTATTTGAAAAGTTAAATAAATATGAAAATATAATTAATAATTGCATTTCAAATTCAAAAATGCTGACATGTCTCTTCCTGAACCCAAATCCAAATGCTTACTCACTGATATAAATTATTTAAACATTGATATGAAAAATTGCTGAATCATCTTTTAATCTTGAATTCTGTGTCAGAATTATATTTATCAAGCAAACTAACTAGTTTTGCTGATGAATACAGCAGCATAAATTACTCTGCAATTATTACTAATTATCAATTATTGATATTGATGGGCAATAATCGGTGAGAGAGATTCAGTTTTTAATAAAAGAAGTGTACAGAAGATATTATTGACAAAAAAACTTTGGTGGCCTTTAGAATTATAATTTATTATCTTAATTGATAATCTTGTTTCTGGTATTGGGTGCAAAGTACATTATTTCTTGTAAGACATTCAACCTGAGTTGTCCCACAACACAGCTCCTTCCATATTCAGTCTTTCCTGCACATTAATTGCATAATACACTATCAATTGGAATCTGAATCATTTTTAAGCAAATTGTTAATCCATTGTTTCATAAATGTTTGAATAATTTTTTGGCTCGACAATGCAAATAATGCAATTAATGTTGTTGAACTGTCAAAATGAAACCGATTCCGATTGATAGTGTGCTATGCAATTAGGGTGCTGGCTGTCTTTATAATGTGGTTGGTCCATCTTAGTTGGGAAAGAGTCCCACAGTATGCTTACTAATTGGCACTCTCCACTCTAGGAATCTATGGCCATTATTATAAAACCTCACCACCATTCTGACTGAGTCAAGCTTTCTATTTACATAAATTCAAAACAACTGCAACATTTTTCATTGTACAATCAATTTTTTTACTATAATATTTGCTCAAAGAAATAACAATTCATCTTATAATGCACAAGTATAAACATGATAATGAATTTATACATAAAACTGATTATACCAGTTCTTTCACACTTAATGAAAACATCAAACAACAATTTTCTCAAGGCCAATGACAATAATGTAAATAAGTTATTTATTACTGCATATTAAGTGACAGAATGTCTGGAAACATTGTATTGAACATGTACAAAATGTATTAAAGTTGTACATAATGTTGCATCATCAGACAATCGTTATCCTGACTGTTTTGAGGATAGATAACAGTAAACCAATGTTAAAAATTTAACTTAATAACTAACTTATTCAAATCTGCTTTTGATAACAACAAATAAATGTAGTAGCTTTGTTTTCATGGTCAAAGTGATATCAACCTAAATAATGACATGACCATGCTAGAAAAATCTCTCTCGTCATTGCTCTTCTCTGTGACCGTGATGATAAGTTGAATATTTTCCCAATTGAAATAGAATATTATTTCATTTACAAGGATGTACTCAAAGACTAGAATTAGCATATTACCCAAAAAAAAATCGGTCTTCACTCTAATGAAATTTTCAGTTGCAGTAGTAACACCAATAAAATAAATAAACAATAAAAATAATTATATTGTGTTGTGTAAATAATGGTTATTCAAATTACATAATAAAATTGTTAGTAGTATTCAGCAATAAGTGTATAAACATGAATAATAAACAAGCCTAGCCTAACCTAGAATAAGGTTTTAATTAAAAAAACAAGCATACATACTTCTGGCCTTACACAACAGCCATTTGAAAAACATAGCATTGTGTTGAAAAACAATAAAAAATGTCCCTTGTTCATTTCTTTTTCCCTACAAACCTGCAGCTCTAAGGTTGCAGAACCATGTTTATTGTTCCATACAGTATAACACATCTTTGAGGTTTCTAAACTTTATTTGTGTTTAAATAAACCAAATTTTCCAATGTTAAATACTATTAGAGCTTTCTATGCCTATTTCCAACTATCTTGTGATAAATATGTGTGTAGAATGGTTTCTGTTTTTATCACAATTATTTTGTTTTAATTATCAAGTGATGTTTGTATTCTATTGATGACATTGACAAACAATTTCACAACTGATTGGTTGACAACAAGGATGAGTATCAGTTAAAAGGTTAATAAATTGACATACCTACCTTCTATCTCAGGTTCATATTCAAATAAGGTGGGATAGCTAATAGGTAATACGTGCTGGTATTTGCAACTCCACGTCGAAGCGCGTATATCGCGTATGGGTGGGAAAATCTATTATTCGATCTACCCCAGCTCCTGAAAAAAGGCCAGCAACGCCTTGGTGTTACTGACAACCTCAGGAGGGTACCTGGGTTATCGAAGTACTTTGATCTGTATGTGGCGACCACCAGGCAGTGTAGAAGCACTTGAGCTGCTGTCTCGTTGTCCATGCAAGCCCTGCACACAGACAGACCGCACTGTCTGTGACTCCTATGACAAAGAGGTGTTTATTAAATATGTGCCGTGGCCTGTTATACCTGCTGTGACTGTATGGCAGGATAGTTCTAAACACGACTCATCAGCTAAGTCTTTCGAAATAATACAGAAAATTGGAACAGAAGGTCAGCCTTTGTATAATTAAAGGCACACTATAGACATTTCAACTTAATGTCTAAAGTTCGGATTGCATCAGTATATCCCTTGTTGCTAGTGTTGCCCACCAATGAAACGTAATAAGTCAAGGATCAAGCATTAACTGCTTTAGAATAGGTGTCACAGAAACAATCACAACCCATTACAGAATTTATTCCGGGTTTGTATGCAGTTCCTCCTGCTGTAGGCATTTGTTGTTGTCACTGTCAGCAAAAATTCAAATTCAAAATAATTTATTTTCTCTTCACAAACAAATGAAATGATGAATAAATTAAAACATGCTTAAAAATTATATGACAAAGTTTGTGAGAGACTGGTGTCTGCACTAGGAATACCTATATAGCAGATCACCAGGGTCCCACCACACAAACATTAACAAACAATGAAATGAAAATGAATGTTAACATAATTTTATATCGTAAGTGTGAACGAGTTGAGCACAATAATATAAATCATATACTTATAGATACTTAAAAGATAAAAACCAAATCAAAGTAAAATACAAAAAACAAAACAATAACGCGAAAAAGTTTGTGAAATTATTATTTGTGGGGAAATTAGCGGAACAGACTACTTTGGATGAGCAAGTAATTCCTCAGTTGCTATGTCATCTAAGTTAAGGAGCAATTCAACTAAAGTACTCTTACAGGCCTTTTTTGTAAGGTTAACTGAGCTTCTTAGTGATCGTAAGCGTCATGCGGCACACCTTTTAACTTACGCAAAATTCTTGCAATTACATCCTTTACCCCCTGTAAAAGATCCTTGTAGCACTATTATATGAAACATCATGTCCTAACTTTTTAACATCAAAAAAATAATACTGAAGTATCCTGTAACTTATTGGACAGGGTGGTAGAACGATGCCACGTTGCAGTAAACGCACACGGAGCGGCGCTCCCGCGAGCGGGGGCGAAGTCCTGCCGGGGGCGACCGCCATTGACGAACACCATCACCACAAGAGATCTAGAAATAGCAGGTAAGACCAACCTCACTCCCTTCCGCTTCTTTTGTGAACAAGTGCAAGACCTTAGAAGTGTTGGTAACTGATACTGCTCATAGATAGCCGCAACTTCTGCCGGACCACCATAACAATTGGATGACATTCCTGTGCTGTTTTAGTCGGTGTAGCTTGCCCTGCGTGTTTGTTTCTTTTTAACTCCAGGGTAAAATGTATTTAATCTATTTGCTTGTCAATTTCAGTTCACGTCGACATTCCAAATCAGAAGACACGAGTTTTAGCGTAAAGAAATGTTTAACATGGTTTAAAGAATACACAACAGCCCTGGACCCAGAAGTATTGGGTGAGTCAATACTCTATCTATTATCATCATCATCCACAACACAACCAGACTTGGCCCACCCACCCACAGTTAGGCCTCTAGTAAGGTTGTGCCAGTACCGTTGCTCCTGCGTCAGTGTCATTCATGACCGATCCGCGATGACAACATTGTCTTCTGCCCATTTCGACGGACTTCCGACATTCCTACTTTCAGTCATTGAATGCCATTGGTTTATCTATACTTATTATAAATTAAAGTCGCTTTTCGTGTGTGTGTGACCGCGTTATTCTTCTAAACTACTCAACGCACATTTTGATGCGGTTCCCCACCTTCATGTTTTGTCAAGTCGTAAAAACCGTGCGAAGCAGGGCCGGGTCGCTAGTTATCTAAAAAAGTAGGAGGTCAAATTCTTCTACTGTTCCTCCTTAAGCTAGGGCATACTCAACGTTGACAGTCATTAAATACGAATTTGTTTTGTATTCACAGGTCCAGAAGGCATGGAAAAGTTTTGTGAGGACTTGGGTGTGGATCCTGAGAACGTCGTCATGTTGGTCATCGCATACAAAATGGGAGCAAAACAAATGGGCTACTTCACACAAGAGGAATGGATAAAAGGTATGTTATAAAAGAAAATTACACCGATTTTTCTGTTGAAATTTAAAAATACTTAAATAAAATTTGTAAGATTAACTTGCAATAAACACTTTTGTATTTTGTTCCCTTTATTTTCCTTGAAATAGTTATTACAGTATGATTTTATTGTATTAATACCTTATTCAATCTGTTTCAGGACTAACGGAGCTACAATGTGACAGTGCGCACAAATTGCAGAACAAAATAGAATACCTTCGCAGCTTACTCAACGATCCCTATATGTTTAAGGCCATTTACAGATATTCTTATGATTTTGCTAGGGTGAGTACAGTTTCTATGATATAAATTAACAAATTGAGGCAATTAACATTCCAAACATGAAAATGGCAGCATAATCACGTTGTCTAAGCTTTTCGTGGATGTCGACTTCGATTTGATTGTTTACTACCTTATAAAAAAAAACATAAATAGTATATAAATTATATCAACAACTGTGAAAAGTTGTTTGTCTAAACTACGCTACAGATTTTGATGAGGTTTTCACCATCATTTAGATATTTTTTTCCGGAAGGTTTCATCATCATCATCATCATTTCAGCCGAAACACGTCCACTACTGGACATAGGCCTCCCCCGGAAGGTTTATGTGTACATTAATATTAAACTTACAATTACATAATTATACTGATAATACATAATAAAGAATGTTTTGTCAAGTCGTAAAAACCGTGTGAAGCAGAAGCCAGAAGAAATTAACACAATTAACATTCCAAACACGGAAATAGCACCAGAATCACGTTGTCAAAACTTATCTGGCTGTCAGACAATACAATACAGAAAATAAAATAATTTTATGACACTTGATACAAAATAATTTCTTAATAGGACGCTGTTACAAATGGGTAATCAAATCATAACTTTTTTACACAAAAGCATGTTTATTAAATAAAATGCTTTACATTCTTCAAATGTTTTTTGGCCAAATTGTTGATAGATGTGCATGGTACGATTCTGAACTACAAATTTAATTTTAGATAGGTACCGTTTCTCAATAAATGTACTGGACTGAATATTTTTACTTCGGTACATTAATGTACCTATTTAAAATTATATTTATAGTTCAGAATCGTACCGTGCACATCTATCAACAATTTGGCCAAAAAATATTTTAAGAAAGCAAAGCATTTTATTTAATAAACATACTTTTGTGTAAAAAGGTAACGATTTGACTACCTATTTGTAACAGCGTCCTTAACTTTCATTTTCACTAACTTTTTTCTAACAAAAACTTCACTTTTTTCCAGGATAAAGACCAGCGCTCACTAGACACGAGCACGGCACGGGCGCTGCTCGGCGTGCTGCTGCCGCGCTGGGCGCTGCGCCCGCCGCTGGCCGAGTTCCTGCAACGCGAGCGCCGCTACCGCGTTGTGAACCGCGACCAGTGGTGCAACATCCTCGAGTTCAGTCGGACGGTCGACACGCAGCTTAATACATACGACGCTGATGGAGCGTGTTAGTACATTGTGTTATATTTATTTATTGGTCTATCTGCAATTATTACACTGTTCAATCTATTCACACAAGCTGCCAAGTGCACAATATATAGCGATAGACACAGCATCCAAAACAAAATTAAACCTAAAAAAATAGAAAGTTCAGAAATAACATCTATTTTAGTGGACTTAGTGCTCCATGTTTTGAAGTGTAGTGCAACAAATATCAATCACTTCATCACATTTATTTCTGCAGTCTTGAGTTTTAGTTTTGCAGAATGGGGGACGTATTATTAGACGTATAGACAATATTGACAAGTTGAAAACCGAATATACTTGCCTAATATTTAGTAAACACAGTACTTCTAAAGCGAAACAACTGCACAAATATTTGCCTTTGAAAGTGACTTCCTGTGATTGTCTACTAAAGTTCCTGTAAGTTGATCAGGAGCCCACCCGACCCATTTCTATTAAACTGTCATTATTTTCCCGTCTTCGTCCGCTTTCAAGTCCTTCAAACCCTAAATCGAGTTTTAGTTTTGCAGAATGGGGGACGTATTATTAGACGTATAGACAATATTGACAAGTTGAAAACCGAATATACTTGCCTAATATTTAGTAAACACAGTACTTCTAAAGCGAAACAACTGCACAAATATTTGCCTTTGAAAGTGACTTCCTGTGATTGTCTACTAAAGTTCCTGTAAGTTGATCAGGAGCCCACCCGACCCATTTCTATTAAACTGTCATTATTTTCCCGTCTTCGTCCGCTTTCAAGTCCTTCAAACCCTAAATCAGTTACAACTGTACTGGATCGATAGGCGCGCGGCCACAATCGGAACTGACGCCGATAACTTGTTTTTTATTTCTTAATACAATTTCTGTGACAATTCACAAATGTTTACAAACAACTCCCGGTCGACAACATGCACCAAAAAATCCTTATAACACTAAACAGCTCCATTGGTCTCGTAGTCGCAACCGCTACTGCTGAGCGAGGGGTCCTGGGTTCGATTCCCGGGTTGGGCAAAGTGTTGGGTTTTTACAAATTTAGATTTTGGAATTTCTTTGTAACAGCCCGGAATTTGGAAGTTGGTGGTGTGATATCACACTGCCAACTTCCAAATTCATTACTCCCCATGTAAGGTTATGCGGAATGTGAATCAAACGACAAGCACCAGTAATGACTGTCATATTTAATCAATCGCTTTTATACCACCACCAACATTATCAATGTACACACTGAATATCATTACACCCCGTGTCTCGGAAAGCATGTTGACTCTGCGCCTGATCTCTCTCCAGTCGTGGTCGCGGGAAAAGTGTGCACATGTGTCTGCGGACACACTTGATTGGTCGCCATGGCCAAAATTCGGTCTAGAGGACTATTACATTCTGACAAATTGTTTCCATACTTCCAGGGCCTGTAATGTTAGACGAGTTCGTAGAATGGTTGCGGGCCGAGCGCGCCGGCGACGCCGCCATGCCGGCGCACAGCTGAGGGCGCGGGAGCAGTGCCGAGCGCACGGACTAGCGCACGCGCCGCGGGGACACGTTGTGAGAGATAAGTGTAGGGCGACGGAGTAGTGCATATGTGGAGTGCTGAACATCAATTTGTACATAATTATACAAGAATAGTTTGGACGGTGACCCCCAAACTAGACATTTGCTACAATCAGAGTCAGAGTTGCGTTACTATAAAGTTTATGCTATAAACTATCAATCGTTGAAATTAATTATGTCTATGGGTTGATTTTTCCAAAGCCGGATATCTATTATCCATGCAGTAAAATTGACGTCTGGCAGTTTTTTGTATGGGATAACTTGAAAATAAATAACAAATATTCCTTTGATAAAGAAAAATTCAGCCCTGTGTATAGTAATTCCCGGTAGACAGCGTTTACATTACAGTACACTGTCGTCACATTATTGCATTGAAGCAATCTTTCAATAAAATCAAATATCAGCACTCCATTTGTGTACTACTCCTTGGAATAATCATTGTTATGTCAAGGTTGACATACAATGTGGATAGGTTTTATAATGAAATGGCCAATATAAGCAAAGTGGAAAAGACTTGATTAGGAATGAAGGGTCTAAATCAAAGGGATGTTTAGACCTAGGTTAGGAAATGTTCTTTGTTTAAAGAACAAGGATTGTTGTTCTCTCACAACACAGCGGTAAGTCGGAACCTTCAGTGAACCTCCTGTATATGCAGACATGACATTGATACTGAAGAATAACTGGAAATTAATCTCGCCTTTTGGCTTTATTTAAATAAACTTTTGGGGGTTTTCAGTGATACGGTCTGTCTAAAATATTTCTGTTTAACTAGGAATAAAAACATGCAGGTTTTATATAATGCTGAGTTTGGATTCCATGAATGATGAAAAATTTTATAGGTACGTACGGCTATATCAAGCTATACTTTTCCAGTATACGCTGATCTAGCATTGTGTAGAATTTCCGTACAAGTGAGAGGTCAGCATAATAATGGAAATGTATAGCTTGACATGTAGCCGAGTGTACTTGTTTTTTGGATCGCGATAATTTACGTCACAGTATTGAAATAGAGTAGTAATGGTGATGAATCCTGAATAAAAATACTGTCGGAATCAGTGTCATGTCTAAACAGTTGTAAGCCTTAAAAAATATACCAGATATTCCCATATTGTACTTTGTTATTTAACAACTTACAAACTCACTCGCCGATTTCTTTATTTAGTATATAATATAATACTTGAGCCATAAGGGGTCTGTAATGTAATTTATTAACAGTGATGAAAGCAGGGAAATTAAACGATTACGTCAGTAATATTTATCGCGGGCGATAATCGCGTTAGTTTACTGACACTCGAAAAATACAGTTTTGTTAAAAAAAAAAAACTATGTTTATAAAATTAACTTTTGTCTTGCTTTTTACTCTAGCGTTGTCACATTATTTTTTTCTCGTTTTTCTTTGTTATAGCACCACATCAATATTTTTATTTAATTTCCAACAATGCTAGTGTAGAAAGAAGGCACTCTGTCACTTATGCCAAATTGTGGAAATGAGTGAGAACATTTTTTTTTATGTGTTTGTTTGGTCCTTAAATATTATATATTCCCGAGCTGTAAATTAAATGTACCGATTTTGTCGAAAAATAAAACAAGCAGGTATTATTTATAAACAACAGCAGTTTTTCTTTGTAACAGTCTTACTTGACATGGCCTTATGATATCCTTGTACTTTATTAAATTTATACAAAGCATGCTGCACTTCTTCCATTATCATCATTTCACAAATAATGTAAATATAAAATTACTTACGCTATTGGTTGGCCACTCGAGGAGCTTCATATTTCAATGGTCAGTACATAACCTTGTATTGTATGTATTATTAACTTAGTAGATATAAGTTTACGTGTATATTATTAGCATTTATTTTAGATGTATGTATGTATATTATGATTTTGCAATGCTCCTCTGATTTAATTTAAAGAATAAAATATGCAATCTCGTTATCATTATATATCAAATCTGTTGAAACATATTGAATATTATATTAATTTGCCCACCGAACGTTATTATTATGTTTGCAATAAAACAGTACAACAGGCAAGGAGAATATTTTCTTTTGATCAGGATAATTATGTGGATATTTAGTTTGAACCAGTTGCCAATCCTTGGTGGGATTAGTGTAATGTATTACGATTCAATAATATGCTTAAATATTGTCTGGTATCTGCAACAGATGGCCTTTCGACTGATTTTGAACACAATGCATAGAATAATTACTGTAACTCGAATGTGTGATCAACATCTCTAGCATTACTCTCTAATAACATTCTTCTGTCCTCAGCAATAATATTTGTTTAGATAAATCATCTGCTATTTATGTATAGTATCTTAGCCTTGACAAGTGCATAGAGTAAGAGGTTATTATTTTTGAAAATATTATTGAAGTCTAATGCTAGATGTGTATTGCACATTCACATAAACTATAATAGAATAAATCCGTATACACCACAAACTTTAGACTGGATAAATGAGGCCACTTCGAATCATGTTCCAATAGACTAACTCTATGTCTAGTCTGAACACTAGGTTTAGGTGTAGATATCGTTTTATATAAGACGTGTAGGTAGTATATTCAAATTCTCTGATTGTAAGTAAATGGTTTCTCTGTAAATTACCGTGTATCCAAATTATCACAAATCGTTTAGGCCATTGTACCGGAGGTTATTACATGAGAAATAAATAAAAACATTAAAAAGTGATTTTTGTTTTGTTTACCATTGATTTATTGATTGTAACTTTATGTAACTCTGCTCTCATTAAACAATTTGATTACTGAACTCGTAGTTATCATTTGTTGTGTCATTCAAATTGGTGTAATAAATTCCTGAAAATTGTGTCTGTTGCTCAAACAAAGTTTATCTTTAGTGGGTAATGGAAAAAATCATGTCTTACATTATAATATTTCTCTATTGCTATTTACAGTATCGATCGGCTTTCATCTTACTCCTACGGTCTAATAGTGTTTCATGCAGGTTGCCCTCTGTCTTGGCTTTCTTCAGCTCTGATACACCACCCTCATTCAAACGAAGCTTCTTGTCTTGGAATTTCTGGAACTTCTTGCTGAAAAATTAATATCACTTTTAGTCTTTGAATTTTGATTTTGAAGAGAATTTTCTGACATTTTTGTCATAACAGCCATCTACGCGCGTCGGCAGCTGCCGTTGACGCGTGCTGCTCGTGTGTATGATCACTAAGTGACGTCCCGCAAACCGCAAAAAAGGAGTTGTCCCAAACTAACTCTTGGTCACAAGCTCTTGCTCGTCCACAAGTGGCCTAGAGCAATGACTATGAACCAAAACAACAAGATTAATAAAAAAAAAAACACGTTTCTAGGCTACCAGAACCAGCCACGCTAAGACATTATAAAAATTATTATGATACTCATAAACTGGGAAGGCTTTTGATTTGAATGATAGCATTCAAATCAAAAGCCTTCCCAGTTTATGAGTATTATAATAATTTATATAAGTGGAGATAGCTCCACTTTGCTAAATAATCAATTCATACTCACACATAGTTAACTTCAACCTGTGACAAATCAGCCTGCTCCTCGTCAGGCAATACAGACTTGTTGACCTCCTTAGTCTTATTGCTGCGGATGTTACAAAACTCGTCAGCTCCAGCGGCAGTGCTCCGGGCTACTACTGCATCATCTTCAGGGTCCACTGACATAAACTTGTTGAGGGAACTCAGAATTGCTGTTTTACCTGTGGATGTTGTTATGAAGAATTAGAGTATGAATAGGTTTCTATACTCTAACAACCAAACCTAATAACTACTAAAAGTAAAAGACCTTACGTTTATTTCTGTTTGATTATAAACTGTCGGAATATTGTGAATTGGGTAGGTTAGAACTGTTACCAACTACGCGCGAGCCGAGCGAGCGTTACTTCCAAGTTGCTTGCAACTAGACAGGTTATTTAGTAATAGCGCAAGGTGCGTTACGTCGCCAGCAAGTTTGATACAGTCGCGTCAGTCAGGTAAGTTTGTCCCTCTTGAAGTAGACTGCACATGATTCCGAAGTAGTCAATCTATACTAAAACAATGTCATGCGCATCGGTAAGCCGGTTTTAGAGCGGCAAACTTACTTGACGCGAACGGTAATATAATAATATAAGCCTTTATTTAGACATTAATTTAAAACTTATAATAACGACTCTAGTGAGTCGATGACACCAACAACTTGGTCAGTTTGCCTAACTTTGACAAAGGCCTCATCCACGACGCGACGGACGCGAACTATACCAGTTCACAATTTGTCAAAGTATGCAATCTGCCAGATAAGAGATTAGTTAACCAGAACTTATCTAGAGGTGGTGTATATGACCACAGGCCAACAATCTATCCTGCCATATAGGTAGAACAAAGTTCTGGTAGATTTTTGCAATTTGCAGGTCAGAGTAAGATATTATGTTGATCAAAATATGATTTGCGAATGTAATAAATGTGTATTTGCATAATCTGCCTATAATGTTCCCACTGCTGGGATACAGGGCCCCTCTCTTCGAGAGGGAGTGGGCCGTAATACACCACGCAGGCCCAGTGCGGGTTGGTAGATGTCATGTCTTTGATTTTTTGGTTTTAGGACATGCCGGTTTCCTAACAATGTTTTCCTTCACTGTTTTGAGAGCAGTGGTGATGATAATATCTACTCAAAGTACGTAAGTAGTAGTCTGACAACCCCTCACAATACCCCTTGGTATTGTGTTACCCAGTGCCTGAGTTGTGAAGGTTGTACAGGCAATTGCTCCATGTAAAATAATATTATTCCACTGCATTCAGTTAGATTGAAAGATGACCCTTACAATAAGTACTTGAGGAAAGGACTAGGCAGGTGATGAATTAATTATCCTGTGAATTTTGCATGCTACCCCGGTGCCTTATGTGTTACAAATTACTTTCTAAGGTACAGTTCACTGTACAACAAAATATCCCCATGAGAATAGAATAGAATACTCTTTATTATGCACACCATTTAAAATACAGACATGAGACATGTGAAATAGTCAAACAGAACCCTTACCTTCCTGCCACACAGGCTCCCATTGCTCCATAGCCCCCACAGCATCAGATCTTCCAACAACTGTCTCCTTCACAACACCCAAATATTTTCCATATCCCGACTTCAAAGCAAACTTGCTCTCTCCAGCTGGAAATGCCGTAAAGATCTCTTCGGGAGATGGACCCTCTCCATCTCCATGAGGAGCACCGAGAGTAAACAAGCCATTATCTAAAGCTGATACATAAGCATTTTTTCCAAACTCAATGGATACCGAGCCAGTTATGTCTTCAATCTTTCCAACCTTCCACCAACCTCCGTGCTTGACGGAATCCTCATCTATGCTGGAGTCTTCTGAGTTTTCTTTTTTCTTGTGCTTACGCTTCTTTGCCCTGAAAATTACATTTTCATTGATAATTAGAAAACAAGATGGATACAAATCTGGTGTTAAGGTTTGACTTTCTACAAACGTATTTTGAAAATTAATTGCAGGGAATTACTATCGGATTCTTGATTCACTCAATAAATCAGTATATAATAATCATGATTTCAAAATAGGTTAGACAAGCTATTTTTACGGGGCAAAAACTTACTTAGGTTTTTCTCCTTTGAAAATCAGTTTGCCACGCTTAACAGCCGCATATTCATCGGCCATTTCTACTCTTCAAATTATTCTAAAAACACTGCTCAATAACTTTATTTTTAAGATAAATGCAAGCAAAAGAATTGATACGGGGACTATTGTATTTGTGAAATGTGGCTAGTCTATAATTGATATTATCACTTCAACAGTTATCAATTATCAACACATAAACTGCAAGCGACAGGCTTTAAATAAGTGGTTCATGTAATAATTAATAAATATCCTAAAAGGCGCTTTAACAACAAATTATAGTATCAAAACAATGACAAATTCTTGACTATCACTGTCACACCACACCACAGACTACTTAGGGGATACTACGTATCAGACGACCACAGACTACTTAGGGGATACTGCACACACTGAGTCACTGACTGACAAAATGACATTGACAGTCATTGATTTTTTTTCCTATTGTTCCTTATGAAACAGACTAGGGTCAGAGACCATGCTGCCTAGTCATCAGTCAGTTCATACTTTTTTGTAATTCAGTTATATTTATCAAATTATTTTTTGATAACCAAGGTAGATCCAGTTAAGAGTCATTAGTTTGATATTTATCCATAGGTATGACAGTCATTGACTCTACTCTGAGCCTGAGCCATATTTATATATTAATAATTCCAGCAGAGCAGACACATCCATAGTATCGCAGTCTGGCTGGGCTGCATTGTGAATTATGCCATGTGTGATGCCATGCAACGTAAATAACGCAATGAATGTTGTCGGATCACAGAAAATAAACCTATGTATACTTGTCAAATTGTCAAATTGAAAGACATTGTATTATGCTAGTTGGCAGTAAATAGTAGCCTTATATAAAATTTTTATTATTTATGACCTAAAAGTATCAAAATTTAACTTAGTTTAGTAAATGATTTTAGATGAATTAATATTTTTGACAAAACAATTACTTAAAGAATAGGCATTGGTCACGTAACATTGAACGCCAATCAGATCGCGACACGTCTCCCTTTTTAGTCATGTCATTGACAAAATCTGTGGCAGACCGCAGATGGCACGCAAACTTAGAACAAAAAATTTCAACCGTATACTCTATGGTTGGAAGAAAAAAACATGACAGGTCCACAGACATATGTCTGTGGACAGGTCTCACCCCCTTCTATCATTCTTCATCCCTCTGACACCCGGTGCCAAAACTATAGACAATTTACAAATGTCACTCTCAAATTAAGGCGGTTGCCGACTAAGTTTTCCACTTTTCGGCTACCGCCATTATCCGTCTTAATTTTGTTGTTGAACGAGTGAAGTCTGCGTTGATTAATTCCGTACTTACATTCCGATTTTAAACTGTAATATTTTGCATTGGTACTGCAAGATGTACAACAAGTGTTGTACAAGCAATGTGGTACTAAACGAAAGGACGTTAAAATGCATTCGTTTCCTTGTAGTCAGAGAAAACTCAAAAAGTGGCTTCTGAGCATTAAACCCCCGTTCGCACGGGCATAATAAAATCGCGGCGGGATTTTATAGCGCGCTGGACTTTCAACGCTCTGCTTAGCGTCGAGAGTGCAAAATCCAACAGTGTGTTTTTCGACGCGCTAGAATGTACTCTGTTATTGTTAAGTTGGATTCTCAACGCTCGGCTCAACAACGAGAGTTGAAAACCCAGTGCGCTATAAAATCCCGCCGCGATTTTATTACGCTCGTGCGAACGGGGGTTAATAGTGATTATTTGCGTAGCTTAGGCGTGTAAGAACTTCAAAAACCATGTGTGTGCCAGAAACACTTTGAAAAAAGGTTCATCAGTGAGAAGTATCGGCTCAAAATTGGTTCTTATCCATAATTGTTTTCGGCCGATGAAATTACCTCTGAAATACCAACAAAAGTTGACGAAGGTTCGTACGTAATTAATAAATGTCTGCTAAACTTGTAAAATGAGAACTAATAGGTCTTTACCTATGAAATTGCCGTTTTGTATGAAAAAATTTAAACGAATTTTTTTCATGCATTTTTTATTTGTATTAATCGAAGTAATCACCCATGCAATCAATGCATCTTTGCCAACGCAGTGGCAGTTTATTGATGCCCTTCTTAAAGAAATCAGCTGGACGGGAGGCAACAAATTCTTCAAAGGCATTTTGTACTGCCTCTCGGGTATTGAATTTTTTTCCCGCTAAGAAGTTATCCAAATTCTGGAAAAAGTAGTAGTCTGTAGGCGCAAAGTCTGGTGAGTAGGGCGGATGACGGAGACCTTCCAACCCCAGTTCTTGCAACTTGGAGACCGTCTGCTGTGCAGTATGAGGTCGCGCGTTGTCGTGCAGGAGCAGCGGAGACGAGCGATTGACCAATGCTGGTTGGAGATGTGCCAGCTTCTCCATCATTGTGTTCAGTTCTTCACAGTACACATCTGAAGTAATGCTCACCCCGTTTGGTAAGAAGCTGTGATGAATCACACCGGCGCTAGACCACCAAACAGTGACCATCACTTTTCTAGGGGTAAGTTTTCGTTCAGGGCATTGTTTAGGTGCTGAACCAGGATCCAACCAACTTGCTGAGCGCTTGCGGTTATCAAACAGAATCCATTTTTCATCGCAGGTAACAATGCGGTTCAAAATTCCTTCATTTGTGTGTCTGTTGAGCAGTGCAAGGCACGTCTCGACGCGTACTTCGCGCTGGCGATCATTGAGTTCGTGGGGCACCCATTTGTCAAGCTTTTTTACCTTGCCAATTTGACGCAAATGGACCAATATTGTTTTGACGCTAACGTCGAAAGTTGCTGCTAATGCAGCCGTAGATTGTGTATCATCAGCTTCCACAATCGCCTTTAATTCGTCATTGTCGACCAAAGTCTTCGGACGACCGCGAGGTTTATTTTTCAGGTCGAAATTTCCAGAACGGAAGCGAGCAAACCAATAACAAGTGGTGCGTTGGTTTGTAGTGTTAGCTCCGTAAACGTCGTTGATGTTGCGTGCCGCTTGTGCCGCGTTGCTGCCACGACGGTACTCATATTCCATAATTACTCGAATTTTTAACGTATCCATGATGACGAAAAAGATTGAAATGCGATGAAAATGTAACCCTAGTCAATAAACAAATGACTACTTTTGGAAAAAAAAATCCATGTTTTTAAAATAAAATTAATTTGAAATTAGAATTCTTAGCCAAACAAAAATTATTTTGATTTGAAATGGCCAGTACTGCAGAACGGCAATTTCATAGGTAAAGACCTAATATAAATTAAAAAAATAAAATTTGAATAAGTATTTGTTGTTTCATTCAGATATTTCTCAGTAGTTCCCTGTAATTATTATGTTACCGATGAGCTCATATAGGAGCTCGTTATGATCTCGTTGGATTTTTGCTACTAAGAGCAAAAAAAAATTGAGATCTGAATATAGTACCAACGACGTAATTGAGGCTGTCTGTGTGAGTCTTTGCCAAAAACTCAACAACTAAATTAAAAAAAAAAACGAACTGTCATGTTTTAAACTTCCAACTTTTGACAACCTCTACTGAAGTCCAAAAATAGTTCATTTATAATCCTATCACATAAAAAAATATTTTCAAGGTTGTCAGTCTGTCAAGACCCTTTTTCTCAGGAACGCGTGGAGGTATCAAGTTGAAATTAATATAAAATACGTAAGTCTGTGGTCCTTTAGAGTTCTAAAAAAATCAAGCTTCTAAGTCAACGAAATAAAAAAATATAATTATAATTATATCTAATTAATAATTAATTATACCTAATTATATTGACTACCTACCTAGTATAAGCTGATCTCGCATTGTATAGGATTTCCTTACAATGAGAGGTCAGTGTAAACTGGAAATGTAAAGCTTGATGTGTAGCCGTGTGTACGGGCCTCATGTGTTTGTTTTTGGTATAAATTATTTTTCAACTACGAAACCCTTCATTGTGTGTGGTCCGACATGCACTTGGTCGGTTTTTTTTTTGTTCATCGTTTGTCTATTGTTCTATTGACCCAGTTGTAGCATGCGAAAATGCGAAAAATTTCAGAATTTTGACAACAGCTATCTCAATCTCAATATATACACAAATGAAGGAATTTTGAACCGCATTGTTACCTGCGATGAAAAATGGATTCTGTTTGATAACCGCAAGCGCTCAGCAAGTTGGTTGGATCCTGGTTCAGCACCTAAACAATGCCCTAAACGAAAACTTACCCCTAGAAAAGTGATGGTCACGGTTTGGTGGTCTAGCGCCGGTGTGATTCATCACAGCTTCTTACCAAACGGGGTGAGCATTACTTCAGATGTGTACTGTGAAGAACTGAACACAATGATGGAGCAGCTGGCACATCTCCAACCAGCATTGGTCAATCGCTCGTCTCCGCTGCTCCTGCACGACAACGCGCGACCTCATACTGCACAGCAGACGGTCTCCAAGTTGCAAGAACTGGGGTTGGAAGCTCTCCGTCATCCGCCCTACTCACCAGACCTTGCGCCTACAGACTACTACTTTTTCCAGAATTTGGATAACTTCTTGGCGGGAAAAAAATTCAATACCCGAGAGGCAGTACAAAATGCCTTTGAAGAATTTGTTGCCTCCCGTCCAGCTGATTTCTTTAAGAAGGGCATCAATAAACTGCCACTGCGTTGGCAAAGATGCATTGATTGCATGGGTGATTACTTCGATTAATACAAATAAAAAATGCATGAAAAAAATTCGTTTAAATTTTTTCATACAAAACGGCAATTTCATAGGTAAAGACCTATTATACGGTGACTGGTAATTAGTGACCGATACTTAAACACATGATTATACTCATGATAACAAACAACTTTTGCTATGGGACCAAACCTGAAATCGCGAAAAAAAATCAGCTGCCCCATAAATTCGTGTTTGCACAACTCGTCAAAATGTTGTAGCAGTTGATTATTTTTTCGCGAATTCAGATTAGGTCCCATAGTAAAAGTTGTTTGTTATCCTGAGCACAATCATGTGTTTAAGTATCGGTCACTAATTACCAGTCACCCTATATAATAAGAAAAGTCCTGACTGACTCATCAACGCCCAGCCCAAACCCTTGGACCTATAAAGCTGAAATTTTGCGCAGAGGTTCCCTTTATAATGTAGACGGCTTTTTGTTCCCTTGGGATATTTTCCGACATCCACTCGGGCGAAGCCGCGGGAACAAGCTAGTTTATTATAATTTTATTACTCGAACGAAACCCTAGCCGGGCCTGCCATTTATTTCTGAACGCAAGCTTCAACTCATGCCACTCATCCATAGATAACGTCTTCTGTACACGCATCTCTATGTCTAGTTTATGGTACACGCCATTTTGTAACTTTGAGCATGTTGATTCTCCTCCGAAAATGATTTTATTTTTGCAGTTAAGTTGTAATGGCGATGTAATTTAATAAATATTGTGAAGGAGAATAGAAAACCAAAATGGAAATGCCGGAAGTGAAATCGTTCAACGCGGAGGTATTGTTGCTTCTAAATTTTCGTATTGAACAAATTGTTCCGTGGCATCTTATTAACAAATTTTTTCTTACAGTTATCCGCGTTGTACGACAACAAGCCGCCTATATCCAAGGCGAAGATGAGTGCAATCACCAGAGGTGCTATAAAGGCCATAAAGTTTTACAAACATGTAGTGCACAGTGTTGAAAAGTTCATCCAAAAATGCAAGCCAGAGTATAAAGTGCCTGGTCTTTACGTGATAGATTCAATAGTGAGACAGTCGCGGCATCAGTTCGGACAAGACAAGGATGTGTTCGCTCCAAGATTTGCAAAAAACATGCAACAAACGTTTGCAAACCTCTTCAGATGTCCTCCTGAAGATAAGGTTAGTTACATAAAATTAATGTTTTAGGTTATAATCTGTCCCTCTCTTATCTATGTATTGAACAAAATGTTGTTGGAAGTGGCTGTGCTACTATGCTTTTGATATAGTGAAGTTTGGTCAAGTATTTGATGATGTTTTCAGTCATGATACCATAAGATTTGTATTTAGTGTTCAATATCTCATACATAAAATAAATTATAACTTATTTGCTGTTTATTAATAATTACTAATTAATTCTGTTTGTAGAAAAAATATTCTAATAACTCACTTAAAATACCAATATGACCACATCTTTAGTATTCCAGTCTATTCATGCCATATTACAATACTTAAAAAAAAAATTCAACTTTTCAGCGCAACATCATCAGAGTACTTAACCTGTGGCAGAAGAACAATGTGTTCACCTCACAAGTCATCCAGCCACTGCTGGACATGGCAGACCCCAACCATCCACTACACCAAGAGATACAGCAGCAGCAAAACAACACTGCCAATGGTACTATCATTGTTTTATCTGTAAAGCCTTGACTAATGAGAGAACAATATTTAATTATGTATTGTTTGTGGCACTCAAGGGAGTCCGGGTTACAAAAATGAATTGTTTACATAAGAGAATCCTTATCTTGAACTGGGCAATTTTTTCAGTAAAAAAAAAAATTAACTAAAAGATGTGAACTAGTTAAGCCACTGTGCAATGCAATCCATATTTGAAATAAAAGAGTATCTCACTTCATTCTGTTAAATTCAAGGAAAATAATGATGAAAACTAATTTTTTTTTCACATGGTTAAAATTAAAAATGCAATTTTCCAGGGAGCAGTCTGAACATCAGTCACAATGCATCGGACAGCAAAATATCACCAGTGCCACCTCCGCTTCACACCCCACAGTCTTCCACACCTATGGGTGATCAGGTAAATATTATATTCAAAGCATCCACTTTGGTGGATGAGAAATGTCTAAAACAACGGAGATGCATAAAATAACCAATAATTTTGAGTTATTTAAACTTCTCTACATTGTTTTAACGCAATACAAATCCAGGAACGTTAATTTATGCTTTGAATGGTAAATATTCCTAAAACAAGAATACCTTTCCAAACTTCCAATAAAAAAGAAAAAAAAAAATATTGGCAAATAACACACACATAATTAACTGAAAATAGTGAATAACTTGAATTATTTGTCACTAATTTTGTGAAGAAAATTACTAAAACATAAACTTGACATTCTATAATACTTGATCAATCTTTCTTATCAATATGTATTGACCTCTACAAACTCATGATGTCATAAAAATATTTAACCATTTGTAATTTAAATACTTATCAAACTATTTGTTTACTGAAAAAGATTAAAAAAAAACATGACCCAACAGAAGATTATGTCAATGCTGATAATCTTATCATAATATCATCAGTTTTATGTTAATCTGGAAATAAATATAAACAATGAAAAATACTTGTAATCTTCTAATCTTGGATGTAAATATATTCCATAACTCAAAACATTCTAAGAAACAGTGAGCACCAGTGACACAGTACGACAATGTTCAAAGGTTCCATCATGGCAAAATAGAATCAAATAATGTAGTAATTGCTTCAGGTCGGCTTTGTTGTCCAACAAATACTGTTGAATCAAATGTGCTGACTCAAAGGATTAGTACAGGCACACCTCAAAATAAAAAACCTCCTTATAAAGAAATAAAATGCCGATTGTTAGCAGAGCATGAGATTTCTCTCAAGAGATGATTAACTTACATGAACAGACAAAAACTAGCTACAGTAGGAGTCGGAATTCTTTTCATTACCACAGACAACAATCACTGCTGACATTCTCGATAGGTTTGCAGTGAACTGGTCACTATCTAGAGTAATCTAGACAAAGGAGCCCACCACATCTTTATTCATCAACTTTCCTTATAAGTCTACTCACCAGTTCCAGGATCAACCATCAAGCCAACCGGCGAAGTTCAACAGGAAGCTACTGAACGACTTTGAATACGACAGCGAAGATGACGCCCCACCCGAACCGACGGGCGGGCACAACACTCACAGTTCGCACACCAGCCACACGCCGCACTCCGCACACACCGGGCATAGCGCGCCGCAGCAGAACCCAGCTGATGCGTTGGGAAGGTGAATATTGTCTGGAGTATTTTGATTTACAACTAAAGAGGTTGCAACTAGGTTTAGTTACAACAGCCTTTATTTAAAAACTGTTGAAAAAGATCTTAGGAAATCACCTATATTATCCCTAAGTCTTCTTCATGAAATGACTTAGCCTTAACAACTTACTTTAGGCACTTGGGCCCGTTTTCACTAACCCAACTCGACATTTAAATGTATGTCCTAAAAAAAAATAAGGACTGTTGTATTTTTAACTCTCGGCGCTGAACTGAGCGTTGAAAATCCCACAGTGCTAATTGTTATAAAAAACGGGCATTAATTATTATCCAAGTGCACCTAAGTATTGATAAACTTGATTCAACAGGTTCTTATAAGCTCTGACATTAGTTTCACATCCTTTAAGGCGACGTTCGCACGTACGTAAAAATATCGTGGCGATTTTTTTTCGCGCACTTGATTTTCAACGCTCTTCTTAGCGCCGAGAGTTGAAAATCCAACAGTATATTTTTTCGATGCGCTGGGATGCACTCTGTTGTTGTTAGGCTGGATTCTCGAAGCTGGGTTCAACACCGAGAGTTGAAAATCCAGTGCGCGATAAAATTACGACCGTGCGTACGTCGGCTAACAGTGCTCGTTAATCAGCTACCAATTATGCTAATCAATGATAATGATTATCTTATCTTTAATGTTTACGTAAATGATATCTTATGTTATTGTTGCAGTATACTAACAAATCCTGAAATCATGAGGCAACTGCAAAGTTTGCAGGCTCAAATGCAGATGATGACTGGAATGCAGATACCTGTAAGTATTATTTGTTTTATAAATATTCTTAGTAACCAGTAGTTGCTTTGGCCTGAAGGCAATAGGCTAATTGCTATAAGACTGATAGGGGGTAAATTAAACCTCATGTTTCTTCTAAGCCAATAATAGTGTAGGCCTCTAGATAAAGACTGGCAATCCTTCAACACAATCCTTAATCTATTAAAATGACTAAAACTAAGTATAATCTAATTATCTGTCTACAATTAACATATTAAAATAATTATAGTCTAACAATCAAATTAATTCTTGATTGTTTTAGAATCTGATGCCTATGATGTCTGATCTACAAATGCAACAAAATCAAAATCAAGGCCTTCCTTTTATGGTAAGACAATTTTACTAAATTCCCTTTATCCCTTTAATTTGTTTTGAAGAAGGATTGGCTAGTAGGGACTTTGTTATAAAGAAACTAACATTTGTGTATGTTTTCAGGGATCACAGCAAGATTCACAGAAACAGAATGATCCTAAGGATGACATGGTTGAATCTGACATAGAATTTGTGGAGACTGGCCCGCAAGTTATAGAAATACCTGATGCTAATGATTCTAGGTAATTATCTTCATTAGTCATCTATAGAAATACATTATCTTAGTGAGCAAGTAAAAATAATTCCTTGTGTTTTGATATATTTTCAATCTTCTTTTACTTATTGGTTATTGGTTCTGTTCTTTCTAATAACAAAGCAAGCAAGAAATAAATGGAAAATGTTTGATTATTGAAAACATTCACCAGTAGCAGTAGTTAATCATAAAAACCATATTTACAGTACCTTTGCATTAAAATGCCACATCAAACTTTAGGCGGATACAATCACACAGCGCAGTGGTATGTGGTAAGAGCAGTGGTGGGTGGCGGTAGTAGCCCTGACTTACGAGTTGTAGATTGTGGGTTTGAACCCAGGCACGCGCTTTACGTTGTGTAATTTATTTCATCACATTCGGAAACCGGCATGACCTAGAACCAACAATTCGAAGACATGTGACATCCAACAACCCGCACTGGGCCCGCGTGGTGCATTACGGCGCGCTCCCTCTCACAGAGAGTAGGCCTGTGTTCCAGCAGTGGGAATGTTATAGGCTGATTAAGCCAATCACACAGCTAACTCTTTTTCTAAAATTCAGTGTTCCATATTCACGACCGCGTACTGTGCTATGTATAGATAATCTAATTTAAAAGTGCACAACCCTCCACTGCTTGTTGCATACACATACACATTTCAATTGTTTGTATAGAAAATTTTGTGGAAGGGGCGCGCAATTTTTATCTGACTACGGCAAAGCCAAAGTCGATTTATGATTTTATTAATTACTAGCTGCGCCACGCGGTTTCACCCGCGTAGACCGGGATAAAAAGTAGCCTATGTGTTAATCCATGGTATCTATCTATATACCAAATTTCATCCAGATTGGTCCAGCCGTTTGAGCGTGAAGAAGTAACAAACACGCTCACTCACAAACTTTCGCCTTTATAATATTAGTGTGATATGATACGATCTCTGCACATATTTCTTGTTTTCACTATGCTTCTGTTACTTGCCCGCCTTATTCCTCAATACTAACAAAAAGCTTACGTATTTATGTAGCGCTTTTCTCAATAGTCCGTCGCCGAAGTCCCGGCGGCATCGCTCGCGGTCGAAGTCACCGCGCCGGCGTCGGAGGTCGTCGCGCTCGCGGTCACGCTCGCCGCGGAGGAGGAGGGACAGAGATCGTGAGAGAGATAGAGAGAGGTGAGATATTAACTAGCAATTTCTAAATGATATTCTATGAGATTTTCTATATGATAAGGGGGGCCTGTGGCTAAGTAATAACAGCCGCATCGATCAGGTTAAGCTACGCTTGCCGCGGTTGGTCCGTGGATGGGTGACCATCTTTACATACCAAGACCATGGTCCCGGCTGTAGAGAGCTGTGTGCCAGCGCACCGCCGCCGCCAGCTATTCCCCCGTGCCGCCGAACTTCTTTTCCGTTTTATCTTCCCGAACGCTGCCCAGCTTCTCAAACTCTCATTTGTCGATTACAAACTCTAATTATGATAAATCGATATGTCTCGAGAATCGGTTTTTAAAACAACTTTTTTTTCCCTGCTCCACTACACTAAATATAAATATTTTGATAGCTGTCAAAGAGGACTTCTTAAGGCGCCCTTTAGGATTATTTTTGAGACTAAGAGTAGCCTATGTGTGTGGCCCCAGGATGCCATCTATCTCCATGCCAAATTTTATCGAAATCAGTTCAGTGATTTAGTTTAGTTTTCAGGTAATCGTCTATGATCGCCGATTGTGAAGAGGCGCCATTAAATTGTGTTGATTATAATTTAAATATTTTTCTGTAACAGAGATAAGGACAGAGACAAAGATAGAGAAAAGAATTACAAAGAGCGGGAAGCAGAAAGAGAAAAACAGAGGGAGAGAGAGAAGAAAGGTCTGCCGCCAATCAAGAAAGAAAACCTTAGTGGTGAGTTTTAACAATGTTACAAGCAGTAGTAATACTCGGTTTCACTAACACTATGTGATACCTAAATAAAAGCGCGCTGTTGGAATTTCCACGCTCGGCTAAGCACGGAAAGTATTTCTTTTTTTTTGTTTTAATGGCATCTCGCAGGTCAACCTAGGACGTTATCGCCTGCTTAACCGGACCCTTATGTGGGTGCCTCAATAAATTAAGGCCTCCAGCCAGGTCATAAAACTTGTAACCTAAGCGACTACTCGCTATGGGCACCCCCTGAGGGGTACGGGCTTCGGCTTAGGGCGTCGCTAGGGGCAGGACAGCAGGGGACAGGCTGGATCTAATAAAGGGATGAGTTTAAAGTTACAGGCTCAGAGGCGCGTGCTGGATCGAGCAAGGGTCAGGGCGGGCGCGAAATGTAAATTCAACTGCGCGCTTTTATTTAGTTGTCACCTAATGTTATTGAAAACAGCAGTAAGAGTTAGCCCAGGTCCTCATGGTCACTCTCAATAATAGGCGAGTCTACTCTAGAATTAGGTACCTTTACACAGCAACAGTGAGGTACAGCATTTAGTATTAAGTGACGCTATGCATGTTCGCATGCGCTCCCAGCGAGTGACCCGAGCAGACTTGGCGGCTGGCAGAGGCCGCGATGCCGTGGCTCTCGTAGCTGCACAGTGAGTTCGCAGTAATGCGACGCACAGTGTACGCGTTAACAGTTTGCACTATCTGAAACGATTTTTCCTTCCGCAGTATGCAGCACAACTCTGTGGGTGGGCCACCTATCCAAGCTAGCGACTCCCGAGGAGCTGTCGGACCTGTTCGGAGGCGTGGGAGGCGTGTCGGCCATCGACGTGGTGGCGCCGCGCGGCTGCGCCTTCGTGGTCATGGAGCGACGCAGAGACGCCGCCAAGGCTATCGCTAAGCTGAACAGGCATAAGCTGCATTCGAAGGAGATTACGGTAAGTGACTACAGTGTGCGCGCTAGTGCTAGTCACCGCCTGAGGTATGTGAGCGGTGAAACGGGGGAGAGCGTGGTTGACAAGATTGGCAGACTGAGTTAGCTTCACCTTTGTCTACCTTTCCCGTCTCACCGATCACTTACCTGAGGCAGCGACTAGCACTTGCGCGCACGCGCGTGTTTCTGCATGTGATAATTTTATTTAATATGTAATTTTCAACACAATGTAAATTGTTCATGAAAAATAAATGAAATGAAATTAAATGCACACTATTGTTATTTTATGAGGAAAATGTTGTGAGGATAGTTTTATTTATGAATTTGAATGGCTATAAGAGTAGGGGAAGAGCAAAGAAACTATTGATTTACTGTGTGAAAGATGTGGCTAGGAGAGGGGTGACTACTGAGATGACGACTAATAGAGAAGAATGGAAGTAGCGCCGACGCCAAATAAATTGGGATAAAGGCAGGAGAATGATGACTGTAGTTAGGATAAAGGCAGGACAATGATGACTGTAGTTATTTTAATGTGTATTTGCTCAACCCTGCTACGTTTTGCAGTGAAAAGAATAATGATTTACTAAACTCTTAATCAGCTGTGGTTACTTGAAATTATGTGATGTTTACATGTTTCGCCAATTAATCTAATTTAAAAATACGCGAATTTCTGATTTAAATGAATGTTAACGCGATATTGAACAATCCTCTGCCTAGCGTTTTCCCAACTAACTAACTGATGGATCGACCCGTGCGGCTGTTATTACTTAGCCACGAGATCCTCTGTCTGCCACGACAATATTAAAAATTTTGCTGTCAAGTTGATATTTTATGTGGAAATAATGTAACATTGTGATTTATTATGTAGGTGGCGTGGGCACCCGGCAAGGGCGTGAAGGGTCGCGAGTGGAAGGACTACTGGGAGGCTGAACTCGGCGTGTCGTACTTACCGTGGCAGGCGCTGCAAGCGCGCTGGGCGCTGGGAGCTTTGTCGCTGGACGCGCTGGAAGATGGAGGCGCCGTGGATGAGGACACTCTGCCGCCCTGGTTACCTCCAAGGGTAAGTGTACTAGTACAGTCAGCAACAAAAGTCGATTAACACTTGTGTTTTCTAAATCTTAATTATTGAGAAAAATACTTCATTAAAATCGGAACAGATGTAAATTTTAAAGAAAATTAACTTTGATCTAATAAATGAAATGCTAAAAAGCAGGTTATTTTATCATCTTGTGTTAATTTAGATGATGTCAAAAAGTAGCAGTGTTAACCGACTTCTGTTGCTGACTGTACGGCGAGGGCAAATCTAGCGATTTAAATCATTGGGGGGTGGTGTTTGAAAATGACAGTTTTTCATGACAGCCGTAACGGCCGTTTTCCCAGGAAACCATAGCTTATAATAGGTCTTTACCTATGAAATTGCCGTTTTGTATGAAAACATTTAAACGATTTTTTTTCATGCATTTTTTATTTGTATTAATCGAAGTAATCACCCATGCAATCAATGCATCTTTGCCAACGCAGTGGCAGTTTATTGATGCCCTTCTTAAAGAAATCAGCTGGACGGGAGGCAACAAATTCTTCAAAGGCATTTTGTATTGCCTCTCGGGTATTGAATTTTTTTCCCGCCAAGAAGTTATCCAAATTCTGGAAAAAGTAGTAGTCTGTAGGCGCAAGGTCTGGTGAGTAGGGCGGATGACGGAGAGCTTCCAACCCCAGTTCTTGCAACTTGCGAGACCGTCTGCTGTGCAGTATGAGGTCGCGCGTTGTCGTGCAGGAGCAGCGGAGACGAGCGATTGACCAATGCTGGATGGAGATGTGCCAGCTTCTCCATCATTGTGTTCAATTCTTCACAGTACACATCTGAAGTAATGCTCACCCCGTTTGGTAAGAAGCTGTGATGAATCACACCGGCGCTAGACCACCAAACAGTGACCATCACTTTTCTAGGGGTAAGTTTTCGTTTAGGGCATTGTTTAGGTGCTGAACCAGGATCCAACCAACTTGCTGAGCGCTTGCGATTATCGAACAGAATCCATTTTTCATCGCAGGTAACAATGCGGTTCAAAATTCCTTCATTTGTGTGTCTGTTGAGCAGTGCAAGGCACGTCTCGACGCGTACTTCGCGCTGGCGATCATTGAGTTCGTGGGGCACCCATTTGTCAAGCTTTTTTACCTTGCCAATTTGACGCAAATGGACCAATATTGTTTTGACGCTAACGTCGAAAGCTGCTGCTAATTCAGCCGTAGATTGTGTATCATCAGCTTCCACAATCGCCTTTAATTCGTCATTGTCGACCAAAGTCTTCGGACGACCGCGAGGTTCATTTTTCAGGTCGAAATTTCCAGAACGGAAGCGAGCAAACCAATAACAAGTGGTGCGTTGGTTTGTAGTGTTAGCTCCGTAAACGTCGTTGATGTTGCGTGCCGCTTGTGCCGCGTTGCTGCCGCGACGGTACTCATATTCCATAATTACTCGAATTTTTAACGTATCCATGATGACGAAAAAGATTGAAATGCGATGAAAATGTAACACTAATCAATAAACAAATGACTACTTTTGGATAAAAAAATCCATGTTTTTAAAATAAAATTAATTTGAAATTAGAATTCTTAGCCAAACAAAAAATATTTTGATTTGAAATGGCCAGTACTGCAGAACGGCAATTTCATAGGTAAAGACCTAATAATTGACTTCAGAATCTCAGATAGTTATAGTTTTGGTACGAGTACGACAAACTCCATGTCATACATGACATACATGGCACCAATTCAAGCAACATCTGTCATAGTTGAAGATTGGGTAAGTCTCGTCACTGTGTCAGCTCTCTACTGTCCACCGAAACACATAATCAAACAGGAAGAGTTTAGTGAGTTTTTCAACACCCTCGGCGATCGTTTCATAGCTGGCGGGGACTTCAATGCAAAGCATAGCTATTGGGGCTCCAGATTGACCCTCCCTAGGGGCCGGGAGCTACTTAAGACTGTTGAGAAACTAAAAATGGAAATTATATCAACAGGTGAGCCCACATATTGGCCCACCGATAGGAAGAAAGTACCTGACCTGATAGATTTCTGTGCTGTCAAAGGTATCTCGAAAAGTTACTTTCAGTGCCAGAGCAGCTATGACCTATCTTCGGACCATTCACCAGTATTAGTAACATTATTAAGTCGTTTCAAAGAAACTACAGAAACTTGCGTCCTTCACACCAAAAAAACAAATTGGGAAATCTTCAGATCAATGGTCGATCAGGCTTTAACGCCCACAGTCAGACTAAAAACAGAAGATGATATAGTAGCTGCAATAGAATATTTCAATAAGGCGGTCCAAACTGCTGCCTGGCAATCTGCTCCTTCCAACAAATTAAATAATAACAAGAAATCTATATCCCATAATATACTGGATAAAATATCGGAAAAGAGGAGGCTTAGAAAACAATGGCAACAATTTAGATGTCCTGATGATAAAAGTAAATTAAACCATGCTGTTAGGAAACTCAAAAAACTTCTGGATAAGGACAGAAATAATAGTGTTCAGGCGTCCAAAAAAATCAAGCAGCCTAAAACGGTGTCTCCCCCACTTCGGCTAGCCAATGGGAACTGGGCTCGAAGTGATGAAGAAAAATGTACAACATTTGCCGAACACTTAAAAGGCGTATTCCAGCCTCATTCCTACGAAGGGCCTCCAGAACACAAAGAAGAAGTTCTGCGAGAAGTTCTACTAGATTGTGATCCATCTTCCAGCCCCGTCACAACGTTTACGAAGCAAGAGCTAATTAGAGCTATAAATAACGTAAAACGCAAAAAAGCCCCTGGCTACGATTTAATTACTGGCATGATTCTCCGCCACCTTCCAGATTCTGGCCTAAACTTCCTGTTGTCTATAATATACAATGCCATGTCACGACTTTGCTCCCCCCCCCCCCCCCCCCCCCCCCCAATGGAAAACAGCTAAAATCCTAATGGTTCCTAAACCAAGAAAACTTCTTGAAGATCCGAAGTCATACCGGCCTATAAGTCTACTTCCAATAGCATCAAAGGTTTATGAATCGCTCCTTCTATTACGTTTACTGCCTATAATTAACGAAAAACATCTAATACCCGACCACCAATTTGGGTTCCGACAGAGACATGGCACAATAGATCAAGTTCATAGGCTCTTTAGTAAAATTCACAATTCATTTGAGGATGAGGAATATTGTGCTGCTGCATTTCTTGACGTCTCTCAAGCGTTTGATAGGGTTTGGCATGAGGGTCTCCTCCATAAGATTAAAAACAGCTTCCCAAGCAACATCTGCCTAATCTTGATGTCGTACTTGAGGGATAGGCATTTCTTTGTGCAGAGTGGTGAAGCTTTATCAAAACTATACCCTATTACGGCTGGGGTTCCTCAGGGCAGTGTGCTTGGACCGATTTTATATTTGATTAATACTGCTGACCTCCCAATATCAGAATTAGCGACTACAGGAACCTTTGCGGATGACATAGCTGTGTTAGTGACCCATACTGATCATAAAGTAGCATCAGCCATGCTTCAAACCTGTTTGGACGACATAGCCCTCTGGCTCAAAAAGTGGAGGATAAAAGCCAACGAGACCAAGTCAGTAAATGTCACATTCACTAAGAGAAAGGATACCTGCCCACCAGTAAAGTTGAATGGAATACAAGTGCCTCAAGCTGAACATGTCAAATACCTTGGTGTATACCTCGACAGACGTCTTATTTGGACAAAACACATTTTCATGAAACGGAAGCAACTTGGACTAACATTCCGAAAGTTCTACTGGATAATTGGCCGAAAGTCACAATTACACCTGGAAAATAAAATCCTCTTATATAAAGCTATAATTAAGCGGACCTACGGCATTCAGCTATGGGGAACAGCATCACACTCTAATATAGAGATCATACAGCGATTTCAGAACAAGCTTCTAAGAACAATCACAAACGCCCCATGGTTTGTACCAAATGAAGCACTACACAATGATTTGAAAATACTGACAGTAAAGGAAGAAATAAAAAGCTACATCAACTCATATAAAGAAAGAATTACTTGTCACCCAAACATCCTGGCAAACCACCTCATGGATGAAAAAGGAACCCGCAGGCTAAAACACAAAATTCCTCAAGATCTCATCAAACAAACTTAGCTTTATGCTTTAAAAGTAATAGGATGTGTCACAGGACGCATACCTAGCAAGACATCTAACAAGACATACAAATTACTTAATGTCCTAATACATAGTGACAGATTGTAATAAAAAGATACAAAAAAAAAATACATGACAAAGTTCAAATTCCATTGCAATATACAGATCTTTTTTTATTTACAAGTAGCTGACCCGACAGAGGTCCTGTCCATTTTTCAATAATTCATAAAAATCCCATAGAAAGTGCACCAATTTTCTGGCAACTTTTAAAATCTTTCTTTCCATAAGAACCTGATTCGAATTACTTCGACAATTACGAACATTTTAAAAGAAAAATTTGCGAAATCGTTCCAGCCGTTCTGGAGTAAAGCGCTTACCAACGAACAGCATTTAATTTTGGTTTTAAAGATACACAAAATGTCCCGAAATTAACGCACATATGAAACACCCCAATTAAGAATGTTAATCATAATTCATACACGAATTTTTACTATTATGTACAAAACATTGTTTATTTATTAAATTACATACATACATAAACTCACGCCTTCTTCCCATGGCAGAACTAACCTGCTACGATCCTTAAATACTCCTTTTGCCTCGTTTACGTTCATACATCTGGTTACACACACACACGCCGCCGCTGGCGCCGGTTGCGAGTACTACGCACCAGACCTTTCTGAAGAATATCACCAACAAGGTCGCTATAATTATTATGTATTTGTATGGCGACCTCTCCCGGCGATTCCACTCATATCTGCCTTATTAAATTAGCTGTTATACTGATTGTGGAAAAAATTGTGGTCACATTACAAATCTAAGCACGCACGCAGTCACACATGTATAAAGCCCGGTTTCCACCACGAGCGGAGCGGACCCATTAAGGACTCCGTTTAACTCGCAAGAGTAAACTGCATACTATTGGACTATTTGTTGGTGGAAATACAAGTATGCAGTTTACTCTTGCGAGTTAAACGGAGTCCTTAATGGGTCCGCTCCGCTCGTGGTGGAAACCAGGCTTAAGGGTCTAGCTTAGTAGGTACTTCGTTTATGTGGTTTGTAAACTACGTAAGTAACACTTTAGTGTAACATACGTACTTTTAATTTATTTATAGGATAAAAAATTACCTTTACAAAAAAAGACAAAAATCGATTCAATAAACGATTCTGAACAAACTACTTTCATAATGTGCATTAATTCAGTAACAGTGGTCACTCAACAATCAACTTGACTACAAAACGCTAAAGTTGATAATTGAGCAAATGGCAGTGAACATAAACAAATCAAAGATTTTGAATTCATGTTTAAAGTTTTTTTTATTACCATTTCTTTTTTTTATTTAAGTTTGTAAATAAACCAACTGCATCATTCTACAGATCCTCCCCAAATCAATGATGGAGAACATCTCGATGCTAGGCATGCCGGGTCCGGGTGCAATGCCCATGGGTGGCATGCCCATGCCGCCGGCCAGCATGGGCGCTGGCCTGCCAGCCCCGGCCCCGCTGGGCGCCAGCGCGCTCTCGATGCCCAGCTTGCCGCCGGGGGCCAACCCAGGTATCAATATACCTAGGATGCCGCCGCCTGGGTAAGTGACACTTATTATTTCGTTATTTTGTCTATGCAATTCTTTTTCTGCATTTTTTATGAAGCTATAACTTGTAAATCGGTGGAAATAAGGACTTGATGAAAAATCATTAATGAATTTTGGATGAGCATAATTAATCATTCATCATTATAAAAAAAATCTTTACGACGAATAAAAAGAACAATACTAAAGTGCTTGGCTGAGGAGCCACAAGATGTAATGTAAATAAGAATGTGTGCAATGCGCGCTATACATACAAACCGAGCGTGTCAACTTTTACTTGAACTACAACACATTAAAATAAATAAATTCCGTATACAAACTGACGGCTATTTCAGAACATGTCTTTCTTTCTTTACTGCTGTCTCTAGATGTTAGCAGCCATTCCTTGCTCTGTAATGTATACTAATTTCTTTTTTTTTACTGTTTAACCAGATTGATTGATGTCCACAGCATGACAGCGGGCATGCCACCTGGTTTAGCCCCGGGCATGCCACCCGGCATCAGGCCGCCCAGTCTACCCAACATGCCCAATATGCCTAGCGGAGTACCTGGTAAATATTACATTGTTATTGCATGACAAGTACAAATTAAGCCAATTTGTTGTCCCGTAAAATGTCACAAATGCTCGATAACAACAGTGATTGATTAAATATCCAAACACAATCTTCGTTCTAATCAAAATCTTGCATTGGAAAAGTGATTAAATTAAATTGCTATCAGAGCAATGAGAGGGAGTGGTTTTGTAATTAAATAGATTGGTAGGACAAAAAGACCATAAAAGATACAAAATAATTAAATTATTACATAATTTATCCATGATGATTTTGTCTGTTTATAATGACTCACTGTAGGATCCTTCCTTATCAGTTTGCGAACTGTTGTAATGATACGTTCTTTGTTTAAAAGTGGACATTTACTGCTAATAAAACCAAAAACAGTCCTAGAAATTTCAAAGCCAGGCCTACAAAGCTTGCAGCGTTAGCTAAGAACATTAATACATCGTCTTAGCGTTAGCGTTTGTCGCAGGTCTGCAGAACGAGGCCGGCCTGCCGCCCGCGGGCCCGCTGTTACGGTTCCCGCCTGGCTTGCCGCCGCAGTCATTGTCACAATCCGGTGAGAAACGTTTATTTTAAATAATTTATTTAGGAAAAAAAGGAAAACATTATTTATGTCTCTTGTTTATGGTGTTTTTAATAGGACATTTTGATGCAAGTGTGCAAAGTTTGTCATTGAACTCGAGGCGGGATCGCAGCTCGACCAGAAAGCAAGGGCTAAATGGAGCCGAGAGTGCAATGACAAATGCTCACGCGGATCAAACGACGATTTTCAACACACTTGCAAAGGAAAAAAAATTATAAAACTTCATAAACATAATAATATATTTTGTAATAAATTTCTGTGACAGATGTCACACTAGTGCGAGAATGCAAAGAAAAACGCTCGCGTGTTCAATACACTACATTGTGAACCTAAGAGCTGCAGTAAGAGCCAGTTTTCGAGCAAATGTGTTAAAAATGATATTCTTTTTTTCCCAAAATACCAATGTCTATTCAACACTGACCTAATGTCGTTCTCAGGCATGGTAGGCGGGTTCCTGAGCGGTCTCCTGGGCGTGGGTGTAGGCGTGGGCGGCTTGGTGGGCGGAGTGCCTCTAATGCACCACGCCGCGCTGCACGCACGGGACACTCCGCCGCCCAGTGTGCCGCAGCCTGCTGTGAGTACTGACACATTGTTCTACGGGCCACTTTCGCGCGTCGACTGTTGCGATTGGATGTTGATGAATCATTCAACCAATCTCAGCAATCTACGCCCGAGAAACTGGCCTGTTAGACCGTTCCTGAGCAGCTATACTCTGTTTTTTTTAACAAACGAGTACCGAAAATGTTTACTACGTTGCTATAGGTCCACGTAATCAACATAAAGTCCGTTCCACACAAACCAAACGCTGTAGTTACATGTACATTCAGTTGAGTCTTCGACTACCTGCGCGTCGCACGTGTTTTAGTGAGTGAACTATACGATATTGTTTGTGCGTGAGTCATGGCGGACATGTCTACTGTACAGTTAATTTTAGAAGTATTCAATATGAACGGGCCTTAACAATTTCAAAACAAAACAAAGGCGTTGGCCCCACCCCGACCCATCTCACTCTGTCAATATCGGAAATGTGCGAGAGACATAACTCAGTACTTGTTTGTTTTAAAAAAAAACAGAGTATAGTCGCTGCAATCGCAGCTACTAGTGACTATCCTGCGTTTGCTATTTAGTTTCCAAACATGTTAAACAGGAATGGGTATGTCATCCAGGTGGTACGAGGACTAAAACACCGGTAACTTGACAATAGTGGAATGTTAGTTCTAGTATTTTACAAGGGAAACAATTGGTAAACTAGATTTAAACTGGCGAGAAATGAATAGGTTAGGTATGCAATCGCTCAGTAGCGCGGATGATGACGCAGTGCAGTGCCGGCCGGTTTGCGCGCGCTGCTAGAGCGTCCCTGCCCGGCGCGGCGTGGTTGGTAATCTCGACACATGGTAAACAAATGTGCTTTAGGAAAAACTACTTTAATATCTACACATGAAGTTCACTGCGCTACAGCTTCAATTTTTTTATGACTCACTATATCTTGTCATTATGTAATGAACTGAATTAGACTTTAATAAAGTTGATATTTGTTTATGTGGACATAATATCAACTGGAAACAAGGATTTGAATACTTTTGTAGCGACAGCAACATTAGAAAGCCTCGCAACTACGACAAACTTTTTTTTAAATAGCCCTGTTTATTGAGCCCCTATAGTGAAGTTATTAAAACATCTCTGTTATGTACAGAGGACGGGTGACGCACATCACAGCGACGACGCAATGGATCTGGACACAGAAGACAACCACGCCGACGAACCCAGCAACGACGCCAACGACACCAGTGGCCCGCCGCCCGCGCTGCTACCTGATCAAGTGAGTGATTAACTATTTGCAACTAGCTGCGTCCCGCGTTGTCACCCGCGTAGACCGGAATAAAAAGTAGCCTATGTGTTAATCCAGGGTATAAGCTATCTACTTAAGGACGTTGTTACAAATGGGTTGTCAAATCATTACTTTTTTACCAAAAAAATCAAAAATTATATTTATAGTTCAGAATCGTACCTTGCACATCTTTCAACAATGCGGCCAAAAAACATTTCGAGAATGCTAAGCATTTTTAACCGACTTAAAAAAAAGGAGGAGGTTCTTAATTCGGTTGTATGTTTTTTTTTTAATGTTTGTTACCTCATATTTTATAAACACACTTTTGTGTCAAACTCAAACTCAAAGCATTTATTTCAATTAAACCAATAACAGGCACTTTTGAATTGTCAAGGGGTCGGTCAGTCAAAAAGATGAAGCTAGGCGCCCATTCCAAAGCATAGTAGGTACCTATGGAGAAGAACGGGCAAGAAACTCCACGGACACTCTTTTAAATCAAGATATGGTTACAAAATAATGGTTACATCATTCATGTTGAAATTTTACATGTCAGAACGATGCAGAACGTTAAAAGCGTCCTTAAAAAAAAACAATTCAAATATTTAAATTAAATTAAAATAAGCCGTGGCCGCTAAGGTATGACCAGCCTTCACTGACAGCGCTTGTTCCCGAACCTGACGCATGGATTAGCTAAATGATCCAACACGCGCCACCATCAGCGAGACATTAGAGTGAGCGTCACATACTCTCAGCCGCCAGGGCACATTCAAGTCGAACAAAGACGTACCCAGTAAATGGTAGCTTTAGAGTATGTACATAGTACTCACACATGTGCTAATGCTCACACATGTGTAAAAAAAGTAATGATTTGACTACCCAAATGGGTAGTCAAATCATTACTTTAAAAAAAAAAAATGTAAAAGCGTCCTTAACAAATTTTATCCCAATTGGTCCAGTCGTTTGAGCGTGAGGAAATAACAAACATACAAACACACACACAAACTTTCGCTTTTATAATATTAGTGTGATAAGTGTACTCACAGAAGATAACCATTAAAATTAAAAGTAATTTATTCAAACTAGGCTAAGAATCAGCACTTTTCGAACATCAAAATTGCATAAGACAGTCCCACAAAACGTCCGCCCTTCACCACTTTCTAGTGCTTTAGCTGGGAAGAAGAAGTGGCGCAACAAACTGTCCAGCAGCACAGCTGTTAAAAAAACTTGATTCATCACTGCCATAAGCTCGCTTCCTTTACCTACATGGTAGAGATCCATTCAGACTCGTATTAAATGACATTCCTAGATCTACAAAATACAATAAGAACTGTTTAGCAAAGTGTGTACGTATTTATAATAATATAGCAATATAGCAAGCAATTTAAAAACATTGACTTCTACAGCATTTAGTCACAAATTATATAAATGGCTAAATACACAACAACAATATTCTAGTCTAGTCTATAATTTATAGAGATTAAATATGCTCCAACAATAGCATAATATTATGTGATAGAACACATAACGGTAAGTTTGCATGCTATGTATCTTTAGCAAAACATGTTAGCATGCATGTAATGTAACTCCTGTAATACCATGTTTTAATGCAAATAAAATAAATTTGAATGGAAATTAACGGCCTTTATTCGTTGGACACAATGTTTCGCATCAATTATGCAACTTTATTGCCAGCAAAGTTTGATATTGCGAAATGTTCTTTTGTTTATCATGAATGCGGAACATTAGCATGTTGCCAGCAACATTGTTCCCGCAACACGTAATCATGTTGCTGAAACAGTTACATAGTAAATCTTAATGGAAGAATTTCTATGCTATGTACTACCACTTACCCCTTCCCCTATGTTATATTGTGTTATTTAAACATTTTCTTATTGCCTTTTTCTAACCATATTGTATTCTACGCACACAGATCCAAGCCCTACTATCAAAGCCTCCACCAAACTTCAACTCGGCGGAGCCTCCCCCCGGGTTCAACATGTCAGAACCACCGCCCTTCAACGTGAACCAGCCGCCGCCTGACGACAAACAAGACGACGACAGGAAAGACAGGGACAGAGACAGACGAGGTGGCGATAGAGACAGAGACAGAAGAGGGGATAGAGACAGAGAGAGGAGGGAGAGAGGGGATAGAGGTGACAGGAGGGAGCGGGATAGAGGAAGAGACAGAGATCGGTGAGTTTGTTGTTTGTTGGTTTTTTTTTCGGTGGGACTAAACAATCTTTAATACTGAGCTACGTTGATAAAAAAAAGTTGAGCTATTATCATACAATATCTATCCTCAGTCGCCATTTTGTTTAAAAATATGTAAAACAATATGTTTTTGGAAAAATATCGTTATTACCCACACATAAAGGTCAGTTTTCACTACCCCAAATGTTTTTAATTAATTTTTCAGTAGTATTAATGATTTTGAAATCAACTTAATAGTTACTAGTATAAAGTTGATATTTGTTTAAATGGAAATAACATCAATTGGGAACAAATATTTAATTAAGGAATACAGCATTCGTCGACGTTTTGAATGAATTTAATTTAATTTCACAGTGACGGCGGCGGCGGCGGCGGCGGCGGTAGAGAAGAGCGTCGGGATCGCGACAGAGATCGAGGGGGGCGGGACAGGAGAGACAGGGACAGGGACAGAGAACGAGGAGAGCGGTTCTCGTCTAGAGATAATAACAGGTGAGAATCCGCTTGCGCGAACGTGGTATAGTTTGTTCCCGAGAGTCAATTTTCCGTAATTGTACGTGGTATAGGTTCTATACCAAGCAAATATTTTTTTACTTTTAACCTTGTTCCACCACTATTAAGTAGTACTATCCAATTCCATACATTTACTATGATAGATTATCTGTGTCCGAATCTTTTGAGATACGACAACACTCACTGAACTAGTCTATGACATTAAACAAATATTATTTTCGCTGTCATAAAATCTAAAGTAAACAATAACAAGTTTTTGTCTCAACTTCGGAAGCTTGTAAATAATGAATATTGTACTGTGGTAATTGGTTTTATTCTTTCTAGAAAATCTAGAAATCTGAAGCTAATTGCGTTTGCTCTTTACATACCTATTTTTGTGAATTTTATGCGATCATACATTCAAACGAAATGCACTCTAAAATATAGCTCTATTACTGGCATGTTAGAAACATAAGGTCATACTCTTCCGAGAAACACATGGTTGGTTATCGATTTATTTACACAAGCGGCGTGGGCGCAGGCGGATGACGTCAGCGGCCTGTTCAGTGGATGGGTTCTATTTTGACGCGGCCGAGCGGTTCGCTCGCGCAAGCGGTTATTATAACAAAATAGCACCAAAAAAAAATGTATGCAATATTTTATTCTCCATTAATGTTAAATCTGCCTACATCAAAATCCGTGACATGTGCTACCTCAAACAGGACATGCTACGCCATGCACGGAATGAAAGAAAGAAATAAATACATTTGAGCCTGCTATGTCTTGTTCTGCTGCTTGTGTCGTAAAATGTAACTTTACATGTAGGTGTGGAAGTTTGTACAGAACACAAAAACAGTCGGTCGTCTAGTCGGGAAAACCATGATAAACAATGCGAACAAACAGAACTGTAATGCTGTCAATAAACTATTTTTGATAATTAATATTCTAATTCTATTTTATGTTATGTGTGTTTATATTAGCTTGTCTACTGTTTTATATTATATACCTAATTGTAGAAGAGTTAATAATAATATTGTTAACTAGTGGAAATATATTGTGTCACATTATTTTTGGCTGTTCTCGTCTGGCTAACGGAGACTACTTGCATAGGCACTATCTTGCAGCCAGGATTATCCACCAGCAACTTGTTCTAAAATACAGTCTTGTGGAATCGGAAGTACCGTACTGATCGTACTATTGGCATGTGTCCGACCCAATTCTCGAAAACTACAATCTCAAGATGTATTCAGGACTATTGTTGCCAATAAGCTTGATATAGTGGTGATAGATCAATTAGAGCGTCGCATTATGATTATTGTAGCTGGCTTCTGCCCGGGACTTCGTCCGCGTGAAATTTCTTGCTCTGGTCGACCCACCCGCGTCGCAACGCATCGCCCGCTCCCGGTATTACTTCGTTGTCGCTTAGCGTTCGTTCTGACTTTTCTTTTTACTTGGCTCCTAAGGGTCAAAGTGTGATGTTAAATAGCCTATAAGATTCCTAAAGAATTGGGCTATCAAATTCAAAAAGAATTTTTCAAATCCGACTGGTAGGTCGTTCCAGAGATTAGCGCGAACAAACAAGAAAACAAACTCTTAAGCTTTATTATTAGTATAGATTATAGATAAAGGTATTGTTATAATTATAAAATAATAATATTCATTCAATTCTTTTATAATTCTTTAAATACCTACATTATAAGCAAATAAATTATTTCTATTTTCTTCAAAAAACAATTACTAGTTTGATGGCTTAAATTTAAAGTTTATTTTACCACAAAATCTAATACCTACTAACAAAACATTCAATTCACAGAGAGCGCCCCAACAGCAGAGAAAAATCCCCGCGTCCTCCAACAAGTAACGAAAACCCAGATCAGAAAAGCTTACAGGAACGTCTATGGGAGATGGCTAATGGCAAACCGGCGAGGGAAGACAAACGAGACGAGTTCCCCGAACAACGCGACAGAGAGGAGGCCCGCGATGAACAGAGGCCCGACAGGCCTCCGCTCATAGACAGAGTGCCGGCCAGGCTTGATGGACCTCCGCCTGCTATGGATGGTGGTGAGTTTAACGATATTATTTTGATGAATGGTGACATTTATTTTTTAAAGTGCTGTACCCGGCGCTATGGGAATGACAACACTACGACGTGCAATTGGCTTGATTCGGTCAGAGAGAGCTGTATGTCCAGGCAATAGGGTATTTGACTGGTTTTTTTTATTACACAACTGCCCAAAAAAGGAGTGTAATGTTTTCAGGGTTCATGTATGTGTGCGAGTTTCTTTAGTCCACCATTACTTTTAAATGCCTGAACAGATCTGGATGTATGAGGTATCGTTAGAATTCTTATTCATCCCGAGTCACACTGTATTAACTTTTTCCACCAATTTTGTTACATTATTTTTTCACAAATCTTTTTTTTTATTATACCAGAAACAAGTATTAATTCATGTATATTTTTGATAGTAGTCAAATACCCTATAAAAGCGTGTGATACGTGTGGCTCATGCCGATTCCGCGTCGATAAATGTGGTCACTCCCTAATATGACACTGGCCCCCTTATTAATAAACGCGAAATAAAGTTACAACAAGGTTATAGTGAACCTTCAGATTAACCAGATTTTGAGGTGTGGCGGCATCTACATCGCCACATACTAACTACGCAACACAACAACATGCAAAAATCCTGCATCGCGCAATCAGTTTACCGCGCGACTAGCTTAATTACAATATCCCGACATCAACTGTTGGGTAGTAGCCCACCAGACCAACACCCGTCTGGTCGGAGGATCCTCCTTTTCTATGGAGGATGAGTGAACTTTACACCCTGTTCCTCATGCCTCTATAGAGGTTATGCCTCAACGAGACCCCTTTGTGCCTCGGAAAGCACGTTAAGCCGTTGGTCCCGGCTGTCATTCGTGGATCAAGACTGTCGTTACGGGTCGTCAGAAGCCCTAAAGTCTGACAACCAGTCTTACCAATGGGTATCGTAATATTTACCCAGTACTGGGTTATGGAGGTCAGATAGGTAGTCGCTCCATGTAAAATACTGGTATTCAGCTGCATCCGGTTAGACTGGAAGCCAACCCCAATATAGTTGGGATAAGGCTAGGCAGATAGATTGATCAATAATATAATTGTCGCTCTACAACATTACTCGATTCTAAGGAAAGCATTGAAATGTGAGTTTATGTCGGCAGTAACAATTTTGGTGTTTAAGCCGCGAATTTACATGACACCTGGCTCAGAACTCGATACTCCCACCCCGCGCGGCGCCACGCCGTGCGCCGTCGCCATGCGGGGTCAGTAGCGATAGCTCACTGTTGCCGCTGCTCGTGTCTTTGCGCTTTACAATTTCCGTGTTATTCTCTTGCTGTTTATTATTGGATTTTTGTTATCATTGTTACGTTTGGACGTTTTTCTTAATACTGTTGTGTTCTTTTAACAAAATGACAGGAAAAACGATACACAGTAAAGAATATAATAGAATATTTGTTTATTCAAGTAACCAAGACAACAACATTGATAATAAAACTTACGACTATGTTAGTAAACACAGACACTAAAAAAAAACAAAACACGTAGCCACGGGGTCTTGCACTCAAGGCTTGCTTTTTTTGAACGCGAGAAAGAAATTAGCAAATTATACGATTAAAAGTCGCAAGTATAGAAAGTTTGTGAATACTGAGATGACGACTGATGGTGACGTGTGGAATACTGAATAAATTGGTAAAGGGGAGGATGGAGGTTATAGGATGATTTGATGAGCAAAGGAAAATAAACGTGTGTTGTTATCCCACTTGAACTCGGTTTTTGTTGAACAGCGGAGGCCGGCGCCCCGGCAGACGGCGGCTGGACGAGCCTCGCGCCGCCGCGCCTGGCGCCCCCGCACATGGCGCCACATTTCCGCGCCGGTACGACACCGTGTCAAGGCTAATTCTCGTATTCAAAAACTCAAAATCTAATCTCTATCTCATCTCAGCGACAATCAACGTCAAAATTTGCCAGAATGTAAAAAAAAATACAGACCATTCACAGTAATTTTACCTCTGACAGCTGTGTCAGCGGCAACCCAATAGCAACTTTATTGACAAAAGCAACCTTATTGCATCGACAGTAAAGATCACCGTGATTTTGACAGTGATACAAAATCAGAGGTAAAATAACTGTACGGTCTGGAGAGGTATTTTTGACAGATTGAGACTGCGATTAGATTGCGAACGCTCTTTTAAATCCGGGAATTGCCCTCTAAGGTTTACACGTATAGCGCTACAAGGTTATTTCGGCGCGTGGGCACTAACGCCGACATCTTGTTCTGTCAATACATTTTCTATGAAACTCACAAATGTTTACCAGCAATGCCCTGTCAACGTCATTCGAGCGCCAAAAGATCCTTGTAGCCGTGTACTATCAGAAAAACGAACATCTGAACACCGCACCGAGAGAAAGAAATCCCGTGCACACGATGGCCACATCTGTTACCGCCGCATCTGTAAGCGTTACTATAGCGGCCAAGCGCTGCAAGCAAGAATGGTCATTGCTGTGATCAGATGTTTATTTCTCTGCTAGTACACACGCATGCTTGTAGTGGATGCTTTCGTAAAAAACTTACACTTGGCGTATTTGTACAGCCATTCGCGATAATTCGGTATTACGAAAACTTTAAGTAAATTTCAGCTTTGTGTTTAGAATGGCAATGCATCTGCCACGCCGCTGGTTATGGAGGTCATGCACGTGTCTGTCTGGTTGTTTACCATCCAATAACGTGAAAACAACTTTATTAGTTTTGAAATAAGATATATTTTGTATCGGCCAAATGATATGAATATTTGGACAAATTGCGTAGCGCAAGCTTAATAGTGTCTACCTACGCACCGAGCGTATACCTTACGTAGACGTTGCGTAAATGCATACGCGTCGACGTTTTCGGAATGAATTTACGTCATGTTTGCGCAGCGTCTAAAAGTATCTGATGAAAATGTAAACAAACCGTGTTAAGGTAATCACTCACTAAAGGTATTAGTAACAGATTCTTAAGTTTACTTACAAAGTTTCAAATTTATATCTCACCATTTTTGCCACCAATTGTTGTCTCCATAGAGATCTACGTTTTGGAACTGGGCAACTAGCTTCAACTTTCTGACTAACTGACCGACTGTTTGACAATTCAAAAGTGCCTGTAATTGATTTAATTGAAATAAATGCTTTTAGTTTGAATAACATGATTAAATTATTATTTAAAAACCATCAACGAAAATTTATTGAGGATAGAAACGCGTAACTTTACACATGCAAATATGTGTAAACACGCAATATTCTTCAACTAAAACATAATTTTAATAAATGCTCTTACTTTTTCACCTAAATGTATCACTAACATTTTTATTGTGGTTTGTCAGTGCTATTCCGTTTTTTAACACGTATAGGCTTTCCTATGCATTTTTAACAACATCATCTCATTTCTTTTCATTTTATAACTTAATTTTGCTAGAATTTATTTCACTGACCACGTTTGTAGTTCAGTTACTAATGTGCAGAGTAACATTACTAGGCTTTCGATGGATTTATTACAAATGCGAACGCGCCAATGTGTGAGTGAGTGAATGACAAACAAATCAATGTCTTAAGCAAGTACACAGCACACTAATTAACAAAATAAATGTAATTTAGCTTGATACAAGAGCTTTTCTCAATTTCCCGAGCTGATTGATGCTGCTAACACAATACTAACTTCGCGTCGCAACCTATTATTACTTGCAGTAACAATACGTGACTTAACATTCTATATTTTTTTTTGTATGGGGTCCCTCATTAATTTTAGTATAAAAATTATTGTCTTTACATTATTTCTGTTCATAACTGGTTCATTGGTGGTGGCATTCTTATACAATATTATACAGGATGTTAGGTTAAACGAGGTACATGCTTTAACGGAGTGTAGTACTCATGAAAATGAACAACTTTTACCATGGAACTAACCCTGAAATATGAAAAAAAAAACCAGTTGTCACGTTCATTTTGATCGCGTAGGTTTTGCACTTTGTAGAGAACAGCTCACAGCTGATTTTCTTTTTTATGTTTCAGGGTTAGTTCCATGGTAAAAGTTGTTCATTTTCAAGAGTACTACACTCCGTTAAAGTATGTCCCTCGTTTAACCTAAGACCCTGTATATATCTTGCAAAAACAAATATTTCTGTTCCAAATAAATTTTTGTCTATTAAAGACTATTTCCATTTACAGAGTTGAGAATGAGAGGACCGCCTAGGCCCCAGATGTCAGGTATGGCTGGACAAGGTTACCTCACATGTAAGCTCGCCCAGCACACCAGAGCTGATCCTAATGTTCCATCTCTTGTCGTTTTCAGGACCCTGGATGGATGGACCCGGACCAGGACCGGGACCCTTCGGCCCACGCTTCAACGGCATGGGACCCCCCTTCAATCGCCCGCCATTTGACGGCCCGCGGCCTCCCTTCGACGGCCCGCCCATGTTCGAAGGCGGCCCACGCTTCGAACGACCTCCGTTCGGTCGCATGCCTTTTGACGCAATGAATCGCCCACCCTTCGACGGACCGCGACCGCCTTTCGATGGCCCGCGCCCGCCATTCGAAGGTCCGCGCCCGCCCTTCGACGGAGCGCGTCCGTTTGACGGCCCTCCCTTCGACGGTGACCGGCCGCCATTCGATGGTCCGCCGCGCTTCGACGGACCACCGGAGTTCTTCGACCGTCCGCGAGGACGCTTCGACGACCGGGATCAGTTCGGAGAGCGAGGCTGGAGCGGAGACAGAGACCGCGAAAGAGACTGGGGCGACAGACGACCTGATTGGGAAGACCGCCGGAGAGACAGGAGACAAAACAGAGACCATGATGACAACAGGTTCAACAGACAGGACCGCAACGACAGAAGGAGGCCCTTCGACGATAACCAACAGAACAGACCGAACGACGCGCGTCGCGGCGACGACGGTCAACAGAATAGACCTAACGATGCTCGTCGTGGTGACGATCACCAACAGAACAAGCCCAACGAGGCTCGTCGCCCCGATGACAGTCAACAAAACAGATCCAACGATTCTCGACGCGATGATAACCAAAACAGATCCAGCGATTCTCGACGAGATGATAACCAAAACAAATCCAGCGATTCTCGACGAGATGATAACCAAAACAAATCCAGCGATTCTCGACGAGATGATAACCAAAACAAATCCAGCGATTCTCGACGAGATGATAACCAAAACAAATCCAATGATGTTCGACGCGATGATAATCAAAACAGATCCAGGCCGGCGAGAGAAGAAAGAAATGATAGAAATGAAAGGAACAATAGGCGGGATAGAGATAGAAAATCTAGATGGGGTGCAGCCGAGGAGGCAGAGTCTACCGGCAATGGTGACAATGAAAAGCCGCAAGAGTCCAGCGAAGTGGCTCAAGATGAAGTGACTCGAGATGAATCTGCTGGCGACTCCATGAGCGCTGAGCCTTGCGAGCGTACCGATACTACTAGTCAAGACGAACAAATTGTACAAGCAGACATGAGCGAAAGCATGCCTTCAGAGGACACTGACTCCAAGAGACCAGAAGAGCCTCGCGAAGTCAGCGGTGAGAGTAATGTAACACCCGTCGAGGAGGACCGCTCTGAGGAGACGAGTTATAGTCAGGAGGAAGATAAGCCGGAGTTCTCTCCCCCCGAGCCTTCCCCTCCACCGGCCATGGCTCAGCATGAACCATCCAACGATCTGTACGACGCGGACGAAGCTATAGACACCAGCTTCTCAGTGCAACCCGTTGAACATGAACGAGAATCACCTCAATCACAATCTCCTCCTCCTGTCGTAGAAAAAGAAAGCGAAGAATCATCCGTGGTCTCGAAGACCACCGACATTTTCAGTCCGGAGAGAGAACAGAGTGAGAGTTGTCAAGAGAACGAAGCTGAAGAGTCTCAGAGTAGTGTGGAGAGCAAGGAGGGAGCTTGACAGCGACGCAGAAGGAAGATGAACGTCGGATATATCCAGTGGACTTGATTCGGGTGACGCTCGCGGGCCCGACCGCGCCGCGAAGGGAGCGAGCGCTAGCTACTCTTGCGCGGCAAACGAACGACCGAGCTCTTCAGCGCATAGCGTAGCTACCGCTCTACCGACCGCCCAAACCGTTATAACGCCAAAGATATTTTTTTATACACGAAACAAAAAGTTGAAATATACGAGTGCCTTATTGGTTACCAAAGTGGTGTTTTGTTTTGATCGCCGGTACGCGAGGCGAGAAGAGGAACGCGCCTGGGCGCTCAAGTCGAGTGACCCGGGCCAGGTACGGTTGCTAATGATACACATACGTACGCGCGTCTAGAACAATTGCACGCTTGCACTCGACACGGTGACGTTGCAACATGTCCGCGGTTTGTCGATCAGAATCAACTTGTATAAAATACAAATATTTCTCTCCCGCGACTTCTACTTTGATTTTAATTGAAATAACGTTTGCAATAAATTCAGTAATCGATTCTACATGTTGCAACAGTAAGAACTTGCCTAAAATAAAAAAAAGATATGCACAATTGTACTCGGCGGGCGTCAATATTTTATTATTGCCTAATGTCGAAATGGAATCAATAATTAGTACATTACTCTATACAATACTGAAGTAGTTAATTTAATTTTTCCTTTAAAACACAAATGATTCCCATTTCGCCATATTATATCGCTAGCAATGTGTGCAACTACCTCGGCGGCGGCCGCGTCACCCGAATCAGCCACGACAGGATAATATACGCAAGAGTTGCGACCGCGACAAGAGCGGAAGATCACTTACAATTAATTACATCGTACTGTTTAACGGGCTCATGTGTTTAGCTATTGTGTTACGTCCACATCACGACCGACGGTCTTATTAAGTTCTTTACTATTTTTTTACTTTACTAACTTCGATAACTCGAATTGTATGTGTATACTTTTTTTAATTTCACTCAAAATTACCACCAAAACATGTTAAATACTATTTCGCACTTTTTAAACACTATAAATGATTTAAAATTGACTATTTCTTAGGTAATTTGGTGGCGGTAGGGAACGGATTTTAAAGTTACGACTATTTAAATCTACTTAGATATAATAAACATGTTTTATAAATTTATATAGGCACTTTATCTGTAGTTAAATTGTTTATGGATTTAGGTTTTATCGTAGGCTGGCAATAAATCTATTTTACTTTTAAAGGACATGCGCGACAACCGCGCTTTGTATAATGCTTAATAGTATCGATGTTTATATGTAACATAATTATTTTTATAAAATTATAATGTGGGTCTTATTATATCATTCGAGATTTACCTACTCCATTCATTTTAAAACTTTTCAATGTTAGGTACATATTTAGCTGTGTAGATAAACATTATTATTTCAATGCATGCTTCAATGTTTGTCATATTTGCTTGAATAAAATTTTAAAAATTCATTGGAGCTATGTTTGATTAGACTCCGGTACATTCACCTTTCTAGTGCAGCATGTCTCCGTGGGTCCTCAGTCGACGTGGAGGTCCCTTTTGCACACATTGACTAGTTTGTGCCTTGTTTTTGTTCACGTTACAGCTACAGTTTTTCCGAGCCTTCAGCAAAGATCGGCAGACCAGAAACTTCTACTCGACGTGCCTGCATAAATTATACAATAATTTCCAGCATAACTAATGTTTTAAAATTTATTGTTCTGATTTTGTTAACCCTCTTGTATGTTTTGTTCCTAAAACTAGTTGGGTAAAAGTAAAAGTTTTGTACAATCAATAGTAATTGACCGAGCGAGCGAAAAGCGTCTCCGCTGCAAGTCTGGCAAAATTTGCTTTCCTCTGTCAGTTTGTTGGACCTCTACAGGTCGTATTTTACAACCAATCTGGACGAAACTTGGTATACAGGTTTCACGAGTTTATTGAATTTTTTTGTCGTCGAGGATTTTTGATTGAAGGGGTACTTCTTCCGAAAAGGCGATTTCGATGGGGGTAGAGCTACAGTCTAAGCATCTTGTTGACCAAAGCCATAAATATTGTTAAAAAAAAGTTTAATGTTTGTAGGGGGCTCTCGTATAAAAAAAAGTGTTGACCTCTTCCATCGAGTGGGGTATCGTTGTTTAGAGCTTGTTGAGTAGATAAATACTGCATTTTTTGTTTTAAAAAAAATATTGGAAAACAAAGGAAGAAGCCACCAAAGTCAGCCTTTTTTTTTTTTTTTACAAAATTTTGTTCCGAAGAATTTTTTAACTTCCCATTGACCTATAGACTTGAAATTTGGTGATAATGTTTATTATTACGTATATTTTACTAACAATGCCAATATATTGATAAATCAGAATACGAAGTCCGACACGCGCGACTTGGGCGGGTTTTTTTATTTGAAAGGCCGTAATTTGTAAGTTGGTCTCATAAAATTTGGTGAAAATCGGATGAGGATCTTTTGCGTGATGAGCAGAAAAGCTCTTCAAAAATGCAGTAAATTGCTCACTTTTAGATTTTTACCAGTGGAATTGGCCCTTTAATTACTAGGTAGGGAATCAATCAACTAAACTAGAGAATTCAAAATAATTATCAGAATAAAAATTAATATTAGTTTTACAATAAGGTCGCTAGATGGCGCTACTGTGCACAGTTATATCGTCGCTCGCCAAATGGTTAGGTCACGTTGAACATTTTGTGTGACTGTTGCAAAAAAGTTAGTGCTCGCGAGGTCCACTTTTCGCAGAACTACTGGTATTAGTAGTAACTTGTTACGAAGTACAGTCAACAAAAGAGATATCTAGGCAGGGTATACTAACATATTGGTATGTGAATTGATTCATGTTCAATTTCGTGACAATATACAATTTTGTGTTGGTGTGTTACAATGTAGGAGTATTGCAAAAACAAAGTACTATATACAAAATTGAACATGAAGCAATTCACATACAAATATGTTACTCTACCCTGCCTAGAGATCTCTTGTTGACTACATAATTGAGACCAAAATGTCAAGTAGGTATTGGGTAGGTACTGTAGAAAAGTTCTCGCATGATTTCTCCTGTGCTGTGCGTGCGTTTACAGACAATGACAAATCTTGAATAAACACCCAAATTCATGGCAACTACACTGGAAGTTGTCATGAATTTGGGTGTGCTGCTGGTCTTGGGTTTGTTTGTTGCAGGAATATTTATAATGCCTAGAGTACTAGGCATTATAAATATACTGGCTAGGCCTTACAAATATTCCTGCAAGAATCGAACCAAAGACCAGCAGCGTACAAGCCAGTCACTCGACCACTGCTCTAGAGCTGTCAAAATCAGCTAGCGCCATCTGGTGCTGGCGGTACGATATTATACCATTACCGATGGGATTGGGTAAACTTGCCACAGAGTACCTACATTTTGAAACCTGCTACCCATGCCACGCATGGACATCCTGAACATAATAAAATTAAAATGGCCTATAGTGACTCCAATGACATAATAATCCTAGAGACCGTCCATCCGCATTGTCATTGATCGCATCGCGTGGTCGCGTCTGTACGGGATGGTAAACCGTAGTGGCCCAAAGTTCTAGATAGGTATCAAATGAAGATGGGGGTAGAATCAGTCGCAATGTGGCGCTTTGGGCCACTACGGTTTACCGTCCCGTAATTAAAACAAAAAGAAAAAATCTTCGCTACCGCTGCGCTGGTATGATGGTAATGATTTTATTTAAAAAAAAACCGGCCAAGTGCGCGTCAAAGCACGCACAATGAAGGGTTCCGTAGTTGAAAAGAATTTATCCCAAAAACTAAAGTCACCCGATAATGGTGCTGATTCTGTTGTACACCGAACTAAACTATCACTAAAATTCCTTACTTTTTGCTATGAGAATCTTAGAGCTATTCTGCAAAAAAACCTAAATTTAATAACAATTTTGACACAACTAAAATCGAGTTTGACAATCGTGACTCCGCGTAATATAGTGCCTGTAGTATATTTGACCCGGTGGCTTTAATTGGAACTAACGAAATCACTATGAAGTGACAGGCTTGTCATATTTTGCTCACCGACATCGCTGTCGTTACCGGGTCAAATATCTTTTAAAGCTGGAGGGGCGCAGGGAGGGGGCAGCTTCAACGTGTTTTATATGGAATGTAGGTACCTTTTTTTTTGGAACCTACATGTTGAATCAGGGGTTTATGGGTTTTTTAAAGGGGGGCCAAATTTTCATTATTTTTGCGATAGGACTCACCGTTTTCGAGATATATGCAAAAGAAAAGAAAAAAATACACTACTGTTTTTGCATCCGAAGTCAAGGTCTCGGTGTGAATTTTCAACATGTCAACATGTCATGTCATGTTCATGTCAACTAATTTTGTTCCACACCTTTTTAATCGCGATTAAACATAGTCTGATTTAGTTTGACAATTAAAATTTTAGGTGAAAACAGTCAAATACAGAATAGCAAAATTGCCATTTTCACTAAACTAATAACTCCGTACAATCTTAGTCCTGTCAAACTAAAATATAGTTAAGTTGTGTCACTTTAGTCAATTTCAGAATGGGAAATCGTCGTTTGACAGGAATAAACTAAATTTTAGTGATTTTTAGTCTAGTTTAGAGGCATTTGTGACAAGAGAATCGGCACCACTGTCAAATTTTCCCAATCAACCTTGAACCTAATGCTTTAGCGATAAAGATGAAAATCTATTAAAGAAATTTGACAGATTGTAGTAGCTTGATGTGCTGGCGTACTTTGGCGTACGCCAAGAAGTTATCCAAATTCTGGAAAAAGTAGTAGTCTGTAGGCGCAAGGTCTGGTGAGTAGGGCGGATGACGGAGAGCTTCCAACCCCAGTTCTTGCAACTTGGAGACCGTCTGCTGTGCAGTGTGAGGTCGCGCGTTGTCGTGCAGGAGCAGCGGAGACGAGCGATTGACCAATGCTGGTTGGAGATGTGCCAGCTTCTCCATCATTGTGTTCAGTTCTTCACAGTACACATCTGAAGTAATACTCACCCCGTTTGGTAAGAAGCTGTGATGAATCACACCGGCGCTAGACCATCAAACAGTGACCATCACTTTTCTAGGGGTAAGTTTTCGTTTAGGGCATTGTTTAGGTGCTGAACCAGGAACCAACCAACTTGCTGAGCGCTTGCGGTTATCAAACAGAATCCATTTTTCATCGCAGGTAACAATGCGGTTCAAAATTCCTACATTTGTGTGTCTGTTGAGCAGTGCAAGGCACGTCTCGACGCGTACTTCGCGCTGGCGATCATTGAGTTCGTGGGGCACCCATTTGTCAAGCTTTTTTACCTTGCCAATTTGACGCAAATGGACCAATATTATTTTGACGCTAACGTCGAAAGCTGCTGCTAATTCAGCCGTAGATTGTATATCATCAGCTTCCACAATCGCCTTTAATTCTTCATTGTCGACCAAAGTCTTCGGACGACCGCGAGGTTCATTTTTCAGGTTGAAATTTCCAGAACGGAAGCGAGCAAACAACAACAACAACAACAACAACAACAACAAGTGGTGCGTTGGTTTGTAGTGTTAGCTCCGTAAACGTTGTTGATGTTGCGTGCCGCTTATGCCGCGTTGCTGCCACGACGGTACTCATATTCCATAATTACTCGAATTTTTAACGTATCCATGATGACGAAAAAGATTGAAATCCGATGAAAATGTACTTAACACTTATCAATAAACAAATGACTACTTTTGGAAAAAAAAATCCATGTTTTTAAAATAAAATTAATTTGAAATTAGAATTCTTAGCCAAACAAAAATTATTTTGATTTGAAATGGCCAGTACTGCAGAACGGCAATTTCATAGGTATCCTGATATATTTTTTTATGTGTGTTCGCGGATAACTTCGTCGTTTATGAACCGATTTTGATGATTCTTTTTTTGTTGGAAAGGAGATATCCCAAGGGTGGTACAATGATAAGGAAACTAGGATCTGATGATGGCATCCCAGAGAAATCGAGGGGATCCTTCAAATTTTATAGGCACACCTATAGCGATTTGGGTATTTTTTATAGTAACTGATGCATTTGCTCCCGGAAAGCACCATTTGGTGAAGTGGAACTGATGAGGAAGAACACAGATGGACATCGGAACTACTCAATAATACGTATTTCACGGGTTGCGATTCGATTATTGCTAAGCAATTTATGTTCGTCACAATACATATATGTTAAGCAAATAGTGACTTCACCATCAGTTCCAGTTATCCTGGTTCCTTACTGGGTGAACTCCTCAACCATTAACGTCCTTGTATCGGGAAAAGCAATATTTTGTAAAAAGGTGATGAGCTGTTGACATTAGCTATTGTAACTTAGATAAATTACAGACTGACCCACTAAAAAGTGAAAAATAAAAAACTGTTTTACAAAAAAAAAACAACCGACTTCCAAAAAAATAGGTACTACAAAGTGAAAAATAACTTTAATTTCGGAAGTCAGTGGCAAAAAGCTAAAATACAGATCCAAAGACACCGACTTACAAAATTAAAGTTATTTGTCACTTTGTAGTATTTTTTTGGAAATCGGTTATTTTTTTTTTGGAAAAAAGTTTTTTTCTGGTCACAAAAACAAGGTACTTCTTGTAGTATGTGTAGGTACTTCTTGTACAATCAACCGCACTTGAAAAACAAGCACAGTTGTAAAACATTGATATTGACAGCGCCTTTATACCGTAGTGATAAGGGCGATTTTCGTAGTCCAAGTGTTACCCCGTGCGGTTAACTATACCTACGTTTGGCCAAAAGATATAAAACAAAAAACCATAATAATTAGTGGTTATCCTTTCTACCTAAAACTGTCTGAATATGTCTATGCGTAAAACGGAACAAATGGACTGCGACAGATGCGTCATCTTTGACGCAAAGTGTCATAGAGCGAGCGTTTCAAACCAGCAACTTCTGATTCTTCTGAAGAAGTTAAGCATTTTCTCTTTATTATCACTGTTCTAATATCAATATGAATGAAAGAGATAAATGTATTCTTGTAATTTCTTCGTATCTGGCAAGGAACACAACATTGACAGTTCTGTAAATTGTAATTTTGTTTGTGTGAAGTGAATCAGAACTTCTTCTTTTGTCGATCGGTATAAATTTTCTCTAAAATTATGGCGGATATTCAAGTAGTTACCCCGGATTTTGTAAACGTGCATATCACGAAGTCTGACAGTGAAGATGCTGCACCCGTCGAGAGGAGATTCAAGAAAGCGATCACCATCCTGGAGTTTAAGGTTACAATGATTCACAGATTTTTTTATTATTCCTTCAGAAAATTAAAGTATTCGTGTACTTATATTCTTGCGGCTTTTAAACAACTCTTCAAACTGTAAATTATCATTCTCTTGACATTGGGTTTTTGATATAAAACAGAGAACCTATTTACCTTCAAAAATATTTTGTTTTCCCACTCAAAATTCAATTTTAGTCTCAGTCGCCAAATACAACCCGGAATTTGCTATTTTGATTGCCAAATAAATGTATATGATGGCTTTCCATAATCCTGAATACCTCTTAAGCGGTGTCTCGGTCAATAAAGGAGTGAATAAACAAAAAAATCTTATCACAGACCAAACTGGAACTCGTCACTGGCGGTTCTGCTGCCACAATGAAGCTGAGACTCTATGACAAGAAGAACACCTTTGTATGTGACATAGACAACGATGAAGCCCTGCTTGGCTCGTACCCCATCGATGATGGCATGAGGATACATGTTGTTGACAAGTTTGCTCTGCTAACTGATTTAGGATCTTCTGATAGTGCTGAGAGGTAAATATCAAGAATATTATGCACATTGGTTTAAGCTGAGCTGTGTGCCCTGGGAATAAAATCTTAGTTTTGTTTTACATTTAATAGTGTTCTTATTGCCAACTAATCACTGGTAAATTACTAAACGCCTTGATCAAGCCTCTCAGAGTCCTATATCCAGCAGTGGATTAAAATATCTACCTACTATACAATGGTAATAGATTAGGATCACAGAACAGGAATAAAATTGTGATAACCAAACTGTTTGTTTGGCTTTCTATACATTATTTTGTACTTTGTAGAAGCCAATAACTTAGGCAATAGCCAATACAAGTGATTGCTCAAGTATATCAGCGGCTTAAACTAGTGGAATGTGACAAAAATGTAAAATAAGGGTTTTTGATAAGCATAACAGTATGGTGACCCCATTGCATGCTTGATACTCCTGCTGTCTAAGGCTAATGTTACCAGCCACAACCCAACATTACAATAAAAATGTTTAGTAATTACACTTTATTTTAGATTCCGTTTATCTGAAGAAGAGTATGAGAAGAAAGGTGACACTGTGCGCTCATTCCTGCAACGCAACCGCCTCGGCAAGTACAATGAGGAGGAGATGAACAAACTCAAGGAGCAGCAACAGAAGGAACTTGAAGATGAGGCCAAGTAATTAAGAATTATAATTTTAATGCTTTTTTAGGTGAAATCTGAGCCGAAACAATTTATTTTACTATCAACACTAAGGCTCACTTTCACCACACATCATAAAACGTATTTAACGCTAAACGAATTTAAAACATTGCTCTGGTTCATTCAATCATTTGAAGATGACAGAGACAGAATGATGCTTTAACTGTCTTCAGCGTTAAACGCGTTTAGTGATGTGAGGTGAAAGTGAGCCTAAGAAGATGCTTTTAAATAAACCCTTTATTCATATGAAGAACTTTTTTTTCACAATCTGGTATTATCAGTTGAGCGGCCAATTGGTTAGGGTGTCTCACCAGTCTGGACTTATATTTTTGTGAACATGAACTTATTTCTTCCTTGACTGTTTTTATATTCAGGTGTTCGTGAACTTCAGTGTTCCTAATAAACCAAGGTGCATTTGATATCTGTTTTAAGATGTTATTCTGATGAACACCATATTTTTTTTCATTCAGATCTGTACAGCAGTCGCACTTATTAAATGTTTGCGTTTGTATATTATGATCAAATAAAGCTTTTGCCGCGGCTTCTGGTTTTGACTTTCCATTAGATAGCTTTGGCAATTAAGTTAACTTTAGCCTGAAGCTTCGCCCGCATAGAGCTCAGAAATATGTAAGTTCCCACAGGAATATAATTTCTGGATGAAAAGTACCGTAAGTCCTAACCCAGGTCATGGTCTAGTGAAAAGGTAGCAGACAGAGATACTTTATCATTTATAATATTACTAGCGGACCCGACAGACGTTGTCCTGTCTGAACGATCTTAGAACCCGACTGCAGCGCCACCTACCGGGTCCAATTGTGTTTTCAAACCATCCAAGAACCCATTGAAATATACACACAAAATTTAATCTAAATCAGTCCAGCCGTTTAAGAGAGTTAGGTGACAAACACACGTACAGAAGAATTATATATAGATTACTGTTCTGTTGTTATAAATTTCATTGAATAGAAATCGTCTTTTCTCCTCAAGTCCTAATAATACTTCTGTTCCATACAGGATAGCAGAAGCAGTCTTAGTGGGCGCTCGTTGCGAGGTGCGCGTTCCTCAGCAGCCGGTCCGCCGCGCCACCGTGCGGTACAACGGACCGCTAGACGGCGCCAAGGGACTGTGGATCGGAGTGCAGTATGACGAGCCGCGCGGGAAGAATGATGGGTCGTACGTATCAGTATTGTTTGATGACCTTCCTTGAACTGCTTTGCTCGGAAGAAATTACGCCATATAGCAAGGTGTGCGAGGAGCTCTTGTCTAAGTAATAACAGCCGCACGGGTCGATCCACCAGGTTAAGCTACGCTTGCCGGGATTGGTCAGTGAATGGGTGACCATCTTTACATACCGAGACTTCTCCGTGCCTCGGAAAGCACGGTAAGTCAATGGTCCCGGCTGTCATTCGTGGATCTTAGACAGTTGTTTCGGGTCGTCAGAAGCCCGAAAGTGGGACAACCAGTCGTACCAAGGGGTATCGTATTACCCAGTTACTGGGTTATGAAGGTCAGATAGGCAGTCGCCCCATGTAAAGTACTGGTATTCAGCTGCATCCGGTTAGACTGGAAGCCGACCCCAACATAGTTGGGAAAAGACTAGACGGATTGATAGCAAGGTGTGCTATATCCATATACACTACAATGAAGTATGACTGCATTAATTTTTAAAAGTTAGTATTTTAAAAATTACCAAATAAGCGATTTACTCTCGGTGCGAAAACTATATATAATTAAAACTGTTTTAAAGAAACACAAAACTCTTACTTTTGACCCCAACTTAACCCTGAAAAGAAGAAAATATTTAATAGCGCAAGTTCCTCAAACTAAAACCAAGTTTGCCTGTATTCAATTCAAAATACGCTCAGCTCAGCTATACAATAGACTTAACAAAGAGATTTACGTATACGATAATAAACAAAATGAATGTAAACAATCTGTAACTAATTGGATAAAACCACTAATCTATGACTAAACGGAGACGCTGTTGTAGTCTGATGCCTGCACCATCCATAACCTCACGCATACATTTTGATTCATTCACATTTATCACTAACACACCTCACTCACACGTACATTCACCTTCACACACTCACATTCATATTCACGCTCTCTCACTCTCACTCATACACTCGCATGCCTGCGCGTATGCAGGCATGCGAGTGTGTTTTAGTTTTTTATTTATTTTAGATTTAATTTTAATTTTCTCTATATGTGGAGGCTTGTTATTAGCTATTTTTGTTTTTATATTATATTCTCTGTATTATTGGTTTGTTAGTCTGTAAGCCTTCTTTAAAATAAATAAATAAATAAATATATTACTATAGAAAACATATAAAATAAACTAATTGATTTGGAAGAGCGGAGTCTTCTAATACAGGCTTATTTGCTTAAAAGGAGGCTCCAATCACTAGATGTTAAAATAATAAACCATTTTTCATTTTTTTTATTAAAAGTGATTGGTATCTACAATACAATACACACAACACAATACAATACAATATACATCGTTGCTCGAGCGCAATCTATTTAGTTAACAAGGTCTGACGAATGAATGTATGTACTGTGTGAAATAACATCAAGCTTGTATTCCGAAGGAATAGGCACAGGTGTAATGCAGAGACATTCGCAAAAAATGCAAAAAAGTGATATTAAAAGTTGATTGGCAGAACTACTTCTTTCACAATTTAAATCTATATACTTATACAGGGTGTGGCGTAAATAGTGGTCCAACGTTAAGGGGTCGATACTCCGTATATTCAGCTGTCACATACCACAATTTGAACCATTTTTGCCAGTCTCAGAATGATAGTACATTTTGATACAAGTTAACAAATGTCCGCGTGTATCAAACGACGTTTTTCAATACACTTTTGAAGAAATAAAATAAAATAACGAAAAATATTTTTGTCGTGAATTATTAGGAAACTATGATTTAAATTTTTTTTTTCGCGCTTTGCTTTCGCCGGGTTGAAGGAGAAGCAAAGGTAGGCTAGGTAAGGTAGGGGGGTAGGTAGGCTATTTAGCCTAATATGAAAAATAGAAAATTCAAATATTTTTATGAACAAATAAAAGTTGATTTGTTCATTAACGTTTTTTTTTTTATTGTAATAATCATGGTTTTTGATGATTGTCTATTTATAAACATTATTGAAATATTCAAAAAATATTAACACCGTAAAGACGCTTAACTCTTTGCCGAGATTAAAAAAAAACATTCACCTCCGAATAGAGACGGTGTGAATAGAGGCATTGAACCAATTTGGACTAAGTATAGGTAGGTATAAGTTATCTGTGGCAATTTTTATTCCCGCACATGTTTTGGAAAATGAAAAATCGCACGCGTGTGAAATATATTGCATTGTGAACCTAATCGTAGTGCGATATGAACCAGTTTTCGAGGAAGTGTATTGCAAAAATATTTTATATTATTATTTGAAAAATTGACACCTTGCTAAATACTAATTTGGCTGTATTTTCTATAAATGACATTATTTTTTAATTTTGTTTATAACTGTGAAATGCATGTGTTCTCAACTTATCAGTTATCACATGCAAATCAAAAATATAATATTAAAGTAACGTTTCAGTTAAAAAAAAAAAATGTATTCTGAGACCTAGGAAACAAAATGGTCCAAATTGTGGTATGTGATAGCTGAATATATGGTTTATCGACCACTTAACGTTGGACCATTATTTACGTCACATCCTGTATAATGAATCAATTGCCGTGCGAGACTAATGTCTCGCAAAAACTAGAAAATGGCTTGACCGATTTGAATATTTATATTTTTGTTTTGTTCGCGTCAATACTGAGGTGGTTTAGGAAAAAAGAAAATTAGGGAAAACCCAAAGGAACAGCTGAAAAATCAAAATTGAAATTTTGACAGGACAACGTCTGACGGGTCAACTAGTTGTTGATAATGATGGATTTTTCATTCTGTCTACAGTGTAAATGGCAAACGATACTTCACCTGCCCTCCAAAGTACGGCGGCTTCGTGAAACCAGTGTACGTGACTGTCGGCGACTTCCCTGAAGAAGAGTTCGATCTGGACGACGAGATATAAGTACACACACAGACATGCGTAATCCGCGAGATTAAGGAGGTTGATACAATATTGTGTACTAGAATGCTAATTTTAATTGTGTGAAGGCCGAGACCAAAAAAAATCAAGACATAGCACTGCCATCAATACAGTGAAGCATGCGCAAAACTACACCTCGCTCTGTGCATACATGTTCACACCAAACTACAACTAAACTACACCTCACTAAGTGTACATATGTTTACGAAACCGGCCTCACGTCACTGTTGACAGCGCTATATTTTATCTTGATTTTTTATTTGGTCTGAGTGTGAAAGTATGTTATTTCAACGTTTGCGGTTTTCGATATGGTTAGACACTTCTATTAACTGTTATGGCAAAAACAGTAAAAATTCCAATAAAAGTCAAATTAAATACTTGACTAACTCTAGTCGAGACTTTGAAGCCAACATTTCTACACCACATCGTTAAATGACATAGAGAACTTGCCATCTTAGAAAATAAATAATAAACTAATACAAGAGCATTCATACTTTCTAAAAGTCTCTGAAATTGATGAGACTCAGTGAATGCATAGTTTTGTAAAAAAACTTTTTACCATGAGTTTTGCAGCCAAGGAACACAATGTTGTATAGAACCTCCTTGCTATTATATTTTTGTATGAGCACTATTAAGCTTGCTGGCGGGCTAAATATAAAAATAAAAATAGGCTTTTAATATTATGATTTAAAAAATCTAATAAATAATGCTTTATTTACTTCTATTTATGTGGAGCGAGATTGTGAAAGAAAATAATGAGTAAGACGTTTTTCGCAATATTTTACGTATTAACGTGAAATAACTAGCTAGTGATTGAAATAAATTGCATAATGAAACAATAATATTGTATAAATGTGAAAGCGATCTCATGTGGGTGTTTCATTTGTTTAAACTTTTTGAATATTTTTGAATGAATTTCTCTCTATTGATTATGATGATAATGTGTAAAGTATGCGTTCTTAGGATTGGCTAAAAAGTAATGATCGAAAATACTTAGTTTTCCTGCCATTTAAATAAAGCCATAAGATCAGTGATGCCAGTTCTAGGGATACCAACTATACGGCTGAAGTATTAAAAAGCGCAATTATTTTGTAGCTGCAGAGTACATTAAAATGTTGTGTTGTGGACATTCCATGCGAATGAGACTTAATATATTTACGATACTCAATCATGTGTGAAGGACATACATATCTTTGCTTTGTATGTAACATTTTAGGTTGTAAACATTCAATTATGGTTATAATTATGTAATATTTTTTAACAATAAAACGAAAGCACTGAATTCTGGAGTATTATTTTACTGAGTGCACGTCAAGATGGGGACTAAGGGACTAACTACACTTATTCAGCATATGTCCATACAAAACTGGTGTTTTCTATGGACAAAAGCTGAATAAGTGTAAATAGTCCCTAAAAGAAATGGAACAAAAAAAAAACTTATTGGGTTATGTCAATACGTGGTCAGATGATTATACTACACCATAAATTACGATGGTCAACAAAAATTAAAACTTATGGTAGGTCAGCTGTCATAATAAAATGGTTTCATACTCAAACTGCTGAACGGATTTCGATTTGGACAAACATCTAGCTAGACCATTTTTTGGATGCTAGTTAAGTAGTGGGCAACCTATTCTTAACTAATATCACACTAATATTATAAAGGCGAAAGTTTGTGAGTTCGAGTGTGTGTGAGTGTATGTTTGTTACTTCTTCACGCTCAAACGGCTGGACCGATTTGAATGAAATTCGGTATGTAGACAGCTTGTACCCTGGATTAACACTTAGGCTACTTTTTATCCCGAAAAACTGTAGTGCTCCCGTGGGATGAGCAAGGAACTCAAATATATTTGTTACTCTTTCAAACTCAAACGGCTCGACCAATTTTGATGAAATTTGGTGTGGAAGTAGCTGACACCCTGGATTAACACATAGGTCACTTTATATCCCGAAAAATTTTGTGTTCCCGTGGGACGAGCAAGGAATTCAAATATACCTACTTGCTACTCTTTCAAACGCCAACGGCTAGACAGATTTTGATGAAATTTGGTGTGGACGTAGTTAACACCCTGGAGTAACACATAGGCTACTTGTTATCCCTAAAAAATAAAGAAAGAAAAAGTATTTATTGTGACTCGCACAGGAAGATCACCTACTAAACTAAAAACACAATAGCAAAAGTTTGAAAACAAAAATAAATAATCACACTAATATTATAAAGGCGAAAGTTTGTGAGTACGAGTGTGTGTGTGTGTGTGTATGATTGTTACTTCTTCACGCTCAAACGGCTGGACCGATTTGAATGAAATTCGGTATGTAGACACCTTGTACCCTGGATTAACACTTAGGCTACTTTTTATCCCGAAAAACTAGTGCTCCCGTGGGATGAGCAAGGAATTCAAATATATTTGCTACTCTTTCAAACTTAAACGCCTCGACCGATTTTGATGAAATTTGGCGTGGGAGTAGCTGGCACCCTAGATTAACACATAAGCTACTTTATATCCTGAAAAAATTTAGTGGTCCCGTGGATGAGCAAGGAATTCAAATATATTTGCTACTCTTTTAAACTCAAACGGCTCGATCGATTTTGATGAAATTTGGCGTGGGAGTAGCTGGCACCCTAGATTAACACATAAGCTACTTTATATCCTGAAAAAAATTAGTGGTCCCGTGGATGAGCAAGGAATTCAAATATATTTGCTCTTTCAAACTCAAACGACTCGATCGATTTTGATGAAATTTGGTGTGGCAGTAGCAGACACCCTGTATACACATAGCACACATAGGCTACTTTACATCCTGAAAAAATGTAGTGTTCCCGTGGGATGAGCAATTTTTTTGTGAATACTTTTCTCACCGATTAAATAATACACGTTTTAGTGTATCTCATAAACCGCGGGGCGCAGCTAGTCACACTAATATTATAAAGGCGAAAGTGTGTGTGTGCGCGTGTGTGTGTATGTTTGTTACTTCTTCACGCTCAAACGGCTGGGCCAATTTGGATGAAATTTGGTATGTAGATAGCTTATACCCTGGATTAAATTAAATTAAATAAAACTATTTCAGACTAGGTCCATATATTATTAACACATAGGCTATTTTTTATCCCGGTTTACGCGGGTGAAACCGCGGGGCGCAGCTAGTCACACTAATATTATAAAGGCGAAAGTTTGTGTGTGTGTGCGTGTGTATGTTTGTTACTTCTTCACGCTCGAACGGCTGGACCGATTTGGATGAAATTTGGTATGTAGATAGCTTATATCCTGGATTAACACATATACCGTTTTTTGTCCCGGTCTACGCGGGTGAAACCGCGGATCGCAGCTAGTATTATTATAAAGAAGTAAAATTATTTGTTTGTATGTCATGTATGAGGTTATCTCTGGAAGTACTGATCCGACTACGGCAAATCTTTCACTGATTGATGGTATACTTGACTTCCTGGCGGGTGTATTATCTATGGGAGGAAGTTAGGGATAGAAGCTAGTATAAAAATTAACCAAAATCATTGTCAAAGTTATCCATATTTTATTATCATAAAAACTATTTAAAACTTCCTCCTCTTCAATATCTCTGGTCGCCAGTTGACAGGATGCGTCTCCTCGGACGCGGTGTCATCCTCGCGATATATCTTGATAGTCTTGTCGGCTTCTGTCGTGATGAGGCGTGAGCCGGAGTTGTCGAACGTCATCGCGAAGATACCGGCCTCAGAGTCCATTGACCCGGGTTGGACGGCAGCCTGGGAGATAAAACATGTGGATTTATCTAAACTAATGTTATGAAGAGTTCAAATTGTTTATTTGTTTGGAAGAGGTAATCTTTGGAAGTACTGATCCGTTTACAAAAGTTGTTTGACTAAAAGAAAACACTATTGCTGAAAACCGTAGGATGTCTCATGGCATAGTTGACTTCGACGAGGACGGAGGTCACGAACGGGCTAGTTTATCACTTCCACTGCTTCATATAACGTATGTTACGTTTAGAACGTTATTTACGTTATCTGATAAAGCTATTTAGTTTTTGGGTTAAAAACTCTGATTCTCATGCTGCTGATGGAAATGTGATTCCATGTCATTCACTCATTCATAATGTTATTTTAGGATTTTTGAAAAATAAAAATTGTAGAAAAAAAAAATGTGTTTTCATTTCGCAACGGCACACACCTTAGTAGGTATTATGATTATGAATTTATGACCGTCTTATAGTACTATTCGATGTATTCGAAAGGTTAAATTTTAGTATTAAAAATATTCGAATAATTAAAATGAACGAATATTGCAAGCCCTACCTGCAATCTCTGGAAGTTATACCCTGTCCTCCAGTCCCAGTAGTACATGGTTCCATTGTCACCCCCACTGACGAGCACCCCCTCGGGGTTCACCGCCATGCAGTTGACGATCGCGTTGTGTCCCGACAGATTCTGTATACATGATAAATAAATATTTACCCAAAATTTACAGTTTTCTTTATCAATGTTATAGGCACCCCTCTAAATTACTTTATAAAGACAACCTTTTGAAATCAGCCGTTGGATGTCAACAGGGTGACCCTCTTGGGCCAGTCATTTTTAGTTTGGCAATAAATCCAATTATTCGTCAATTAAATTCTAAATTCAACGTTTGGTATTTGGATGACGGAACCCTAGGAGGTGATGTAGACACAGTCTTAAAAGATTTAGTTTTTTTAAAAGAAAAATTTAGTTCCATTGGCCTAGACCTTAACCTCTCAAAATGTGAAATTTATCTTCCCCAAACCACTGACAGACAGACTACCATATCAAAATTTAATACAATAGCACCAAATATCAAAATTATGGAAAGAAACTCTCTTCACCTCCTGGGATCCCCAATTTTTGACGAATCCTTTCCAACGTTTATTGAGGAGAAAATACAAAATTTTCATGATGTCTCGGAACGACTCTACAAAATTAATATTCATTCGGCCTTCACACTCATTCGATACTGTTGCTTTGGACCAAAATTCACATATAGCCTTCGCTCCTCCCATCTTTGGAAGCATCCACAACTTTTAGAAAAAGTAGACCAAATTATTAGAAACACACTAACTTCTATCCTAAATGTGGCCCTGGACGACCGAGCGTGGCAGCAAGCTACTCTTCCCATCCGCCTGGGTGGTCTCGGCGTCCGCAAAATTTCAAGTATTAGTTTACCGGCGTTCCTCTCCTCGGTCCACAGTACCGATAAATTAACCAGGAAAATTTTATCTTCCTCACTGGTCGATTTTGAGGTACCGTTTTTGACCGATGCGTTGAACGCTTGGAAAATGGCTTGTCCCAATACGGATTTGCCTGACAACCCGTCCTCCCAGAAACTGTGGGACGTGCCGCTCTGCAGTACTATACGGAATACCCTATTAAACACGTCTTTTAATACTGTTGAGCGTGCCCGTCTGCTGGCTGTGGGAGAATGGGAGTCAGGCTTGTGGCTTCAGGCGCTCCCGTCATCCACCATAGGTACTATGATGGATGACTCATCGTTTCGGCTCGCTACGTGTCTCCGCTTGGGCGCACCTTGTGTTGCTCCGCATCGGTGTCACTGCGGTGACGCTGTCGACAGTCTCGGGCACCATGGCTTGTCCTGCTACAGGAGCGCAGGTCGCATAGCACGGCACGCCAGCATCAACGACATTATTCGTCGAGCTCTTGTTACCGCCGGCGTACCAGCGGTATTAGAACCAAACGGCTTGGTACGTGACGATGGGAAGAGACCAGATGGCATGACGTTGTTGCCTTGGAAGATGGGTAGGCCTCTGGTGTGGGACGCAACTTGTGTCGACACCCTTGCGCCATCTCATGTTCCAAGCACGACGTGCTGTGCTGGCGCCGCTGCTGCGGCTGCTGAGACCCTCAAGCGGCGCAAATACTGTAACCTTATAGGTAACTACAGTTTTGAGCCGTTTGGGGTCGAAACGCTCGGGTCATGGGGCCCGAGTGCGCGTCTACTTTTTAAGGAAATTTCTCGCCGACTGGTCGAGGCTTCACGTGACCAGAGGGCTGGCTCGTTCTTTGGCCAAAGAATTAGCATTGCCATTCAACGTGGCAATGCTGCCAGTCTTCTGGGCACGTTTCCGGATGACATCGATGCGGACGAGTACTTCGACGCCTAAGTGTCCTTTTGTTTTGTATTTATTTGTATAGTTAGTTAGTTAGTCATTTACGTTAAAAAATATTTCTATTGTTTGATAAGTTTGTTGAATAAATGATAAATATATATATTTCTATAAATTGGTTATAATTTTCTGTAAAAAAAAAAAAAAAAAACTCTTGAGATTGGCCTTTCTAGGCCGAAACAAACTCAGAGGTCACAGTCTCTTTTAAAGTCCACACTTAATCTTGGTCAGGCCATATGAGAATCATGCAAATAATGTCTGAAATGGTATTTTGAGGAAAGAACCACACAGATTTGAGTGGACTCGGCCAGCACGCATTTGTCAGTCGTCGTGTAGCTCAACTCACCTCAGTACTTTATATGAATCTACATAAATAGAATACTATTTATTGTACTCCAAATAAAGGGAAAAACAAACAAAGTTACATACAGAGCCACTTTTAAAATGAACTAATGAATCTTCACATGACGACTGGAATAGGCATCTAATAGTGATAAAAACAATAAAATAAACGTACAATAATACTACAATTTTATGTAACTATCTGTTTACTTGTTCGAAATTATTATGATTTCAGGAAATCGTTTTTTTTTATTGTTATAGATTTCATCGCGTTTATGAAGTTTCGCTAATGAATTGAAAAGTCACTGTATAAGGGCAACACATGGCAATTTCTCCCAGACATTCTTACCTGTATAAACTTGCCTTCCGGACACTTCCACTGCTTGATATTGTCGGGTGAAGCTGACGCGAACGTGTATAAAGTCGGGTGCACTACGATAGATCGGACCGATTTCTTGTGGTTAGTTAACGTGCACATTGATTTGCCGGCTGCCAGGTCCCAGAGGCGAATTGTTGAGTCGTGTGAGCCGGTTATTATCTGGGAATAAGAAGGTTTTGTTAGTTTTAATAGTTTCAGGAAAGGTTTGAAATAATTACGGAAGTTACAGCAACATTGTGTCTCAACTTTGTAGTAAATAATCAGCCTATAACGTTCCCACTGCTGGGACACAGGCCTCCCCTCGGTGAGAGGGAGTGGGCTAATCCACCACGCGGGCCCAGTGCGGTTTGGTAGATGTCACATGTCTTCGAATTTTTGGTTCTAGGACATGCCGGTTTCCTCACGATGTTTTCCTTCACCGTTTTGAGAGCAGTGGTGATGAAATTATTTACTACTACTACTACTACTACTTTTTTTTACTACTTTACTTTTCTTTTTTTTTTTTTACCCTGTCGGGGTTCGAACCTGCGACCTACAACTCGGTAAGTCGCGGCCGTTACCACTGGGCCACCACTGCTCTCCTTTGTGAGTGTCTCACGTTAAAGTTATAAAAGAGAGATAAACTACACTCCATTGTTTTAGAATCAATAGGTATACACATTCATCTGTTTCTTAGGCCTCTGCCTCGAATTTCGCGGGCAGCGGGGCGGCAGCGGCGGCGGCGCGTCTCGCATTGTCCCGCCCCGCTTCCGCGCCGCTGTTTTCGAGGTCCGGTCCATTTGTTTTTACGCATAAAATCCGGCCGCCCCGCTGCCCGCAAAATTCGAGGCAGAGGCCTAAGGCTAACTGAGCCAATCAATGTTCTAAAAAAAAAGTTCCAAGTTAAACATGGTATGACATGATCATTTTAGGAGTATATTAGGTATAATATTATTAATTTAAACCCAGAAATCGAATTCGAGATCAAAAATGTAAACAAAGGAATGGTCATTGTCAAAGTGACAGTTCAGGGATAGTCAACATTTCCCTAGTCATTCTAATTATTTGATTTTGAAATCGGATGACAGTACTATTACTTTCCTCTATTCGACCAGGTTGGGACGCTCAACTTGAATCGATTATTAGGATAACGCAATATTATTTACGATTTTTGAAACGATTACTTATTTAGAAGGAAAATCATTTTATAAATAGAAAATAATTAATGAAAGTTCAAATGTTCAGAGCTTTGCCAGTATTATAAAATAATTTGCACGATTTTATTTCAAACAGTTATATTTTATTCTTGGATCGTAGTTTATACGTCACTTTAAAGCTGGAAACTGTGTGCAATATTATATTTTACCTGTTTCCGATATGCCTACAATTTTAACACTATGTTATCGGACTTTTCGGCAAACTGCACAATTGAGGTTATTATTTAAAATTGGCAACACCTTTGTTTACATTTTTGATCTCGAATTCGATTTCTGAGATTTGATAGGTATGTACAGTCACTGTTTCATTCAATAAATGGAACAATTTCTCCCGCATCCTCGGCTGAAACTCGCAACTACCTAACATTTTCTTTAAAACTTACCTGTGGCTCAGCAGCCTGGCACGCGAGCGAGGCGATGGTGTCCGTGTGTCCAGTCAGCGTGTGCACGTTAGCCTTAGTCCTCATGTCCCACACGCGAGCGGTCGCGTCCCGACCCGCTGTGACGAGGACGTCTATAGTTGGGTGGAGGGAGATCGTGTATACAGCTGATAAGTGCCCGTGGTAGTGACGGATAACCTGGGGAACACAGAATAATAAGTTTAGCGACAATTTTGCAGCAGAAGCGTACCTATGTCTCAGACTACGAGGATATTGAGAGGGAGCGCCGGGAGTTGGCTGTCCGATGCAATATGTTGGCTCGCAGATTTGCACGCTGCAGTAAAGCAGTAAAAGGGACATTGTTTCGGGCGTTTAGCCATACTTTATACACGTGCAGTCTATGGGTCAAGTATACGCAGAAGGCAATCAACGCCCTGCGCGTTCAATACAACAATGCCTTTAGGATGCTGATGCGGCTGCCGAGGCACTGCAGCGCGTCGGGCATGTTTGCCGACGCTCGTATGCTGGCTTCCATGCCATCCTCAGAAAGAGAGCTGCAACAACAGCATTCTTAGCGTTGTGGCTGCCAGTATTGACTGCCCAATATTGTGGCATTCTGTGCAGTTGCATGTCAAAAAGAACAGCAACTGATGGAAGGATATTGTTTTTACTTGTTTTATTTTTAATTAGCTATGCCCCGCGGTTTCACCCGCATAGACCGGGATAAAAAGTAGCCTATGTGCTAATCCAGGGTGTCAGCTACCTCCATACCAATTTTCATTCAAATCAGTTCAGCCGTTTGAATGTGAAGAAGTAACAAACATACAAACACACGCGCACACACACACAAACTTTCGCCTATATAATATTAGTGTGATTATTTTGTTGTTTTATTATTTTAATGAATTTAAAAATGATTGTGGAGTGTATGTGCATCTTTGGTTACTAAAATAATTCTTAAGTACCTACTCATACTAACAAAAACATGATAACTATCTGAATTCAATAAATAAATAAAATTAAGTCCCATGAAATAGGGACGAGCCTATCAACCAGGCCTAAATCCAGACTCTGGGCTGCCACCGAGAAATTCCCAATCGGAAACACCAATAACACTTAAACCTTCGGGAAAAACAGGTGTATTATGTGTGTCATACATATATTTACGAAAAATAAAGTAATTTTCGATGCTTGGTGGAAGCTGATGTTCAGCAGTGGACGTCTGTCACCTGATGTGATGATGAAATGAATATTGAACAAAAATCACCTTATTATATTCCAAGTCCCAGCACTTGACTTGTCTGTCTTCACCGCAGCTGAATAAGTATGGATGCCTTGAAGATACTTCCAGACCTGAGAACAGAGTTACCAGAAGAATGTTTAGCATTTGATAACCTTGTTCTTTATAAAATAAAAAAAAAACCTTCAAAAGAACAATAAATAACAAAAAGTAAATAACAGTGTAAAGATAAACTACGATAACATGGCGCGCCCCTCCAAAATTCAAAACGTTTGAAAGTATTTTGTGAAAGCATTTACAAAGCGCCAGTAAGACTCATGTGCGTTGTTCCTGCAAACTCAAACTCAAAGCATTTATTGCAAATAAACCAATTACAGGCACTTTTGAATTGTCAATGGGTCGGTCAGTCAGAAAGATGAAGCTAGTTGCCCATTCCAAAGCGTAATAGATCCCTATGGAGAAGAACGGGCAAGAAACTCCACGGACACTCTTTTAAATCATAATATTTTTACAAAATATTGGTTACATCGTTCAAGTTGAAAATATACATGTGAGAACAATGTAGAAAGACGTGCACGTTAAAAAGCGTCCGTAATAAAAAGATAATAACTAAAACCACTAAATTAAATATTAAAATTAAAAATAAGCCATGGCAGCTAAGAGACGACCAGTCCCAACTGCTGCTAATTGAAGGCGAACAACAACTACATATAAACTCTTTCTTTGAGGAGCTCGTGGCTAAGTAATAGCAGCTGCACGGGTCGATCCATTAGGTTAAGCTACGCTTGCCGATAGCTTGCTTGTGGATAGGTGACCATCTTTACATACCGAAACTCCTTCGTGCTTCGGAAAGCACGTTAAGCCGTTGGTCCCGGCTTTCATTCGTGGATCTTTCACAGTCGTTACGGGTCGTCAAAAGCCCGAAATTCTGACAACCAGTCGCTCCTTATAAAATACTGGTATTCAGCTGCATCCGGTTAGACTGGAAGCCGACCCCAACATAGTTGGGAAAAGGCTAGGCAGATTGATAAACTCTCGTAAGGATGTGACTACACACATTGAAACAGTAATTTGGAGGGGCGCGCCATGTCATCGTAGTTTATCTTCTATATACCTATGATTATATCTTTGTGTATAATACCTAGATACATATAATTACCTATTATGATTTTAAGTATTAAATAATGTTTAAATATTATACAGTAATATGTAACGTTTATATTAGTAAGTATATAATATTATATATTTGTAACTCAAATTACAGTAACACAAAATACATTATTCTATAAGTAATAATAATTACGAGTTTCAAGTTACAATAAGGAAGGCAAGTCCACCTACCTCTGACTGTACTGACGTGTCCTGTGAGTGACACTTTCAGTTTGCCACTTGCCAAATCCCAAATCTTTATCACTCTGTCTGCAGCACCTGAGAAATTAAGAGGACCAGGTCAATTCAACTGTAAGGAGTGTTTTATTAATGGTCGGAAAGCCAGTTACGGATTTTGGGATAGTTTACATGACACTATGGGCTAAGGGCCCGTTTCACCACCTTCGATTAAGTTTTTATTAACTTACTCAAGAAACATGTATGTAGTTATGTACCCTATAACGTCACCAACACGCCAGATGCAAATATGATAATTTATTTTACGTAGATGTAAGCACTTTGTATCTAATTTTAAGTGAACTGTTATTTAAGTTCTTATGAGAATTAAATTCTATAAACCTACTTGGCAGATAATTTCATACAAATTCTATTCCATTTTTGAATTTATTTGGTAAGTAGTGGCTATTCGGACATCGGAGAGGAGCTCGTGGCTAAGTAATTACAGCTGCACAGGTCGATCCATCAGGTTAAGCTACGCTTGCTGGGGTTGGTCCGTGGATGGGTGACCATCTTTACATACCGAGACTCCTCCGTGCCTCGGAAAGCACGTTAACCAATCCTGGTTGTCATTCGTGGATCTTTGGCAGTCGTTACGGGTCGTCAGAAGCCCGAAAGTCTGACAACCAGTCTTACCAAGGAGTATCGTATTACCCAGTCACTGGGTTGTGGAGGTCAGATAGGCAGTCGCCCCATGTAAAATAATGGTATTCAGCTACATCCGGCTGGCTAGACTGGAAGCCGACCCCAACAGAGTTGAGAAAAGGCTATGCAGATTGAGTGGCTATTCGGACATCGTGAAATAGGCCCTTAAGGTTCTGTATAGGCATCCATACTCAGCCGATGGGAGTCACTTTTCCCAAAGATTTGTCAATAGCGCTTATTTAAGCTATAAGGGACTAAATACACTTATTCAGCTCAATTCAGCTTTTGTCCATAGAAAACACCAGTTTTGTACGCATCCGTTCAGACGCGGAAAGCTGAACGAGAACAAAAGCTGAATTGCGCTGAATAAGTGTAGTTAATCCCTAATAATGCTGCGGTCTGCGGAACTAAAAAAGCAGAATAATTTTTACTTTGAGCGCCTAATTGAAACCTTTGTCTTGCTAAAAGATAAACCTTACCTGTAGCAAACCACTCATTGCCAGGTTCAACAGCCACACACCGCACCCAGCCCAGATGTCCAGAGATGACACGGAACAACTTCCATGGTGCATGCCACTTGGGTTTGGGCATCGTGGGAGGTTTCCTGGGCATGGCCAGGGCGCCAGATGGCGGGGCGGCGGCAGGAGTGGGCCCCGTGAAGGGAACGAGGGCCGCGTCTGAACCTAGGGCTGCTGATTCTGCTAGTTCTCCTAGGGAGCATAGAATTTGGATGTAAGTAGAGGAAATTAAAATGATTTGGAATGGACGCTTATTTTTTTTAAGATAAATAATCAATTCAATTTTTTTTCTTTTTTGAGAACATATTTTCTACTTATTTGTGTTATAATGTCTATGTATGTATGTGGTAATTAATTGAACTTTTTCTTGCAACATAATTGAATGAAGAAGCAGTCCCATGGGCGTATCCAGGGGGGGGGGGGGGCAGGGGGGGGGGGGTTACTTTAAAATTAAGTACAATATATTATGCATTAATTTTAGAAAAAAACCGCGCTGCGCGGCCTTAAACCTCTCTTTGTTAGTCTATGAATTAAGCGACTGCATGCTAAGAGCACCCCCTGTGGTTTAGGCTCGGCTTAGGGCGTCGGAGGGACAGGCTGGATCATATCTGGATAATTATTATCTGCTACACGCTCAGCTACGCCACCAGCTGGCACTCCTTCACCGATCAAGGGACCGGGGGGGTCGTCGTCGCAAGAGACCTCGACGGCGAGGTCGTAATGTAGATTTGTGTTTGCAAACTGTACTGGTGGCCCTACTTTTCTCCTGGAGGAGGGTTATGGGGTCATCGGGGTCGGCGAGAACATGCCTTGGACGGCGGACTTTTCTGATTTTAGAGGGGATATAATAACTAGCGGATTCGACAACCAGCGGGGTTGCGATGTTTCGCGGGGGTATCGAAGAAACGCTTGGAATTGCGTTTCAAGAATTGATGGATAGTTGAGATTTAAAGGTCTAGGTGGAGGATTTCATTACGAACGAACCAAGGGGATCCCGTAGCCGTTCGGAGGAAACGATTTTGTAAGGTCATATTCATGTGTCAGGACTTTGCGTGTGCAAATACTGAACCCGCATAGGTCATGATTGGAAGAATGCACGCTGTATAGATGGGCAACTTGCACTTAAGTGAAAATTTGCTACGTGCATTCAGAACGAGACTGCTTTATGTGCTCAGAGGTGCTCATCGAGGTTCACACCTAGATGTTAGGCTCGCTTCTCCCAAGGGATCGGCTTGCATGGTGATCGGTCGGTGGGGGGAGATCGATTGAGACGCGGTTTAAAAAAGAGAACCACATGACTTTTGTCGGGATTGACTTTGTTTCTCCACTTTCGAAACCACGCGCTGAGTTTATCGATTGCGGTTTGCAGAGTGCGAGATATTGGGTCTTGGCGTTGGCCGGAATAGTAAATGGCCGTATCGTCTGCGAACAGAGCCAAGTGTGCCTTTTTATTTTTCGGGATATCGCTGGTAAATAACGTGAAAATGAGTGGAGAAAGCACAGAGCCCTGAGGGACATCTGCGCGAATGGGGTGGGGAGAGGATAGCGCTCCTTCGATACGATAGCGAAAAGTGCGGTAGGACAAAAAGTCTCTTAAGATGAGCACGAGACGGTCTGGAGTTTGTAAAGCTTATTATAATAAACCACTGTGCCAGACTTTGTCAAACGCTTTCGATATATCGAAGAAAACAGTACACGTCATCGAACCACGTTGGAAACCAACGCTTATGTGTTCCTTGATGTGGTGTACCTGTTGTACGCAAGAGTGTTGGGTTCGAAAACCAAACAGCTCGTAGGAATTAGGCCCTTTTTCTCGGCATAATCTCTGAGGCGCTTATAAATAACTCTCTCATAGATTTTGCCGAGGACATTGAGCAGACTGATGAGGCGAAAAAAAAAAACATGTGGGGTCCGGCTTAAGTAATTTCTGATTTGGCCCCCCCTGGGCCAAAAGCTGGGTACGTCGATGAGCAGTCCAGTTATTTCTGGAACTTTGGTAAGAAAATGCATGCAAGAAAATAAATGCACATCTATAAACACATTTTTCACTACAACAAAAACTAACATAGATGAAAGTGTACTACACCACTTTAGCATGCAATAGCTCTCATGAACATTGTTATTATTGTTAAACTTATGGCAAACTACACACAAACCATGTGATGTGGATTCATCCCTCGTTTCGGGGCCAATAAAGCCTTGCATAGATGAAGAATAATTTGCTTTTAAGTAGGATGTGGTTAATAAACACAGTATAATATGAGTAAGAACCTAACCATTTGGGAAACACAGATGAGATGTTATGTTAAGATCAAAGGCACAGGCTGGCTTGGAGCATGTTGACAAAATGATTTAAAGAAATTTAATAATGCACCACAAGCTGTCTTGGTGAAGGATTAGAACTTAGATACAAGTTATTCAATGTGCATGTGGTCCCAGCAAAGAATATAAGAGGTAACTAATCTCAGAAATCGAATTCGAGATCACAAATGTAAACAAAGGTGTTGCCAAATTTAAATAATAACCTCAATTGCGCAGTTTGCCGAAAAGTACTATAACATAGTGCTAAAATTATAGGCATATCTTAAACAGGTAAAATATAATATTGCACAGTTTCCAGCTTTAAAGTGACGTAAACTACGATTCAAGAATAAAATATAACTGTTTGAAATAAAATCGTGTAATTATTTTTATAATACTGGCAACAAGGCAGAAGCTCTAAACATTTGGACTTTCATCAATTATTTTCTATTTATAAAATGTTTTTCCTTCTAAATAAGTGATTTTTTTAACGATTGTTAAAAAAATCGTAAATAATATTGCGTTATCCTAATAATCGATTCAAGTTGAGCGTCCCAATATGGTCGGCATAAAGGAAAGTAATAGTACTGTCATCCGATTTCAAAATCAAATAATTAGAATGACTAGGGAAATGTTGGTTACCCCTGAGCTGTCACTTTGACAATGACATTTCTTTGTTTACATTTTTGTTTTCGAATTTGATTTCTTGGTTTAGGGGCTACACTAATAGATTGAACTGCAATCTTCCCGTGTACTAATTATTTGCAAAATGGTTGATAATTGGTAGGTAATATGGGCTGGTATCAGCAACTCCACGTCAATGCGCGTATTTTGCGTATGGAATGGTTGATATTGACAATTTCTCTTTTGACAGGTTATTTAAGTTAGTGTAGTTGGAGATCATTGGCTGAGTGTTAACAAGGTGATATGATGAATAGGGTTAATTTTGGACCTAATATGGCTATCAAATTGATCTACTGAAGTTACCATTTTCCATTATCATTGGTATATCCGGCTGTGTCCTGGCATCTTGTTGTTTAACAGCTTGTGCAAGTTGCACCGTGTCCAGTACTTGACCATAGCTGTCGCGGGACTTCACACCTTTTAGTATTTTCTCTCTGCAAGGAACAGGAAAAAGCATTTTACGGTAATGAATTTCACATGTTGTGCAATTTAAGTTGGTATATAATGTGAAAAATAAAATAAGTTCTTGATTACAACAAAATCAATAAATCTGCCTACCCTTTTCCCAACTATGTAGTTGTCGGCTTCTAGTCTAACCGGATGCAGCTGAATACCCGTATTTTACATGGAGCAACTGCCTATCTGACCTCCACAACCCAGTAATTGGATATACGATGCTCCTTGGTAAGACTGGTTGTCAGACTTTCGGGCTTCTGACGACCCGTAACAACTGTCAAAGATTCACGAATGACAGCCGAGACCAGTGGCTGAACGTGCTTTCCGAGGCACGCAGTAGTCTCGGTATGTAAAGATGGTCACCCATCCTCGGACCAACCCGTGCGGCTGTTATTACTTAGCCACAAGCCGCTCTTGATTAAAACAAAATGTGAGAAGTAAATGTTTAATTACACTTCCAGAAATTGTAGAATACTAAATGCAGAATGGAATCTGTGAGTGATCATTATCACACGTATGTTGTTAAACACTAACCCCCTATTCATAAAAAAACTAAAACACTATAAGTAAACCTATCTAAGTTAAAAACAATTTCTTTCGAATTATGATAAACACTTTTTCAACTAAAATAGATTTATAAAGCGTTTTAGTTTTTTAGCCCCTGAGACGACCCACTGACCAGGGTGTTAGTTTGGATCATGGGTCAGAGCTTGCCATGTTATTCTATGTGCTGTACAACAGATTTGAAATTACTTTGTGTTCGTTGTTTACGACGTGTTTATATGCATCTTTATAGTATTAGTTTAAAACTTACGCTTTTTCATCAATTGGCGGCAATAGTCCTTGGTTAGATAAAAACATATCATGAGACCTCTTCAGAGATCTAAACACCAATGTGTGTACCGAATGTTTTATCACTTCTTCCGACATTTTGGTTATATCTTAGACTAAATCTACTAAAATAAAGTAAGAACTATCTTTTAGTCACTATTAAATTATCAGGAATAGATCAGTTTTGTCATATTTTTGAGAAAACTCGGTCAACAAATAGCAACAGCATGCGATGGCATCATGTCAATGTCAAAGTTTATAATGTCAATTAACGTCAAAGTGACGTTTTCGTTTCGGCGTTGACGTTCGGAAACGGTAGTCAGTTTTTTTTTATCTTGTGCTTAGCAAGCAATGACGCCTGTATTCCCTGAAGGAGTTGATAGTTATGTACCCATAGTACGCACGGCTACAGATCAAGCTATACATTTCCAGTATAAGCTGATCTCGCTTTGTATAGGATTTCCTTACAATGAGAGGTCAGTGTAAACTAGAAATGTATAGCTTGACGTGTAGTCGTGTGTACACACATAGACCACAGTAACCGGTTATGTTCAGGCTCATGTAATATATTTTAGCGTTTTAACTATAAAGTGAAAGGCAGAAGAACTTAAAATATTTTATTGACAAGTACAAAAATTCGTGAATACATAATGTATAAAATAAAATATTCTAACAGTAGATATTACAGATGCAGTTTATCGATTAAAATAGACATACAGTATCATGTCACATTGTGTGATGAATGACTAGAAATTATGACCGTAATTTAGACTAGTTCTAGAGACCTTATAGCATATACAATTGCACATTGAACAAAATATAATTCGTTTTAAAACTATTATATTTACAAGAAATAGACTAGAGACTACCGAGTTACAATTACGTTCGCATACACAGGCTATTCGTATTATGGACACTGATGCACTTCGTAAGCTTGGTTCTAACACCTTCAGTATCTACTACATTATTGTAATCATACGTCTTTCGATAAGTTTGAAATAAACAGACACGCTTGCTTAATAAGCTAAAAAACAGCAATATGCATCTACTTACTTAAAAAATCGATTGTGTTCCATTGAGGCAAAAAATGTTGTTGCGATTTGTGAGTAACGTTATCGAAAGAAGTACGCAAACTATTTATTCTATTTCACTATGTCTGTAATTGTCCCATTGTGTGCTAGATGCGGCTAAAAGCGTTATAAGTATAAAGTCCAGAGCTGATTTTAAAACTTTAGTTCAGGTGTCGAACTAACTGTATCAGAAAAGAGTGGTCCTCAAACGAGACGATCAACATTCGAGTTCTCGATCGACTGCCAATCGTAATCGATATCGGTAGTATCGGCGACGGAGAATACCGCGCCACTCTCGGTTCAGATGGCCGACTTCTCCGGGTTATTTGCGTCACTCACTCGGCGGGAGTGTGGGGCCCTCCTTAGAGTGCGGGGCTGGAGGTTCAGGGGAGGTAGGTTTGGGCGTTCGATCCTTGTGGGAGAGGAGACGAGAGGTCGTGTCCCACGGCGAAGAGTATCCATGCCATTTCGGAAATATTCTTCAGTCCTGTCGCTGTAGCTCTCGATTAGTGGCGCAGGATCTTCGTACTCTACGTTGAAGTGTCGTGGGATGGCCAAGTCTTCAGGTGGTCCGAGTTTGTATAGTGGAGGTTCGACGCACTCATAGTGATGGTCTTCAGTCTCATCGTGCGGGTACGTGTCGGCGACGAAGTGCCGCGTGCCGCGCGGAGTCAGCGCGGCCCACAAAACGCGCGAGTCGATGGCTGTACCTCCATATAGCGCGTTGGAGCCGGAAGCTTTACCAGTGCCGCCCTTACATCCTCCTCGGGCCCTGTCGAGAAAAAACCCATGAGATTTTTTCCAACTGCAAGAAAAATAGAAGATACAATGAGAATTAAGAAGAAAGAAGTTGAAAGTGGGCCCTGGTCTTGGGCCCAGAAGAAGGAAGAAATAGAGTTACATAGTTCTTAGTTGCGGTTAATTCGATGGTTGAATTGGTCTTTCTAGTCGATTATAGAAAACTACTCACTCTCTACATTTGAGCAGGAACAGGGCCAGTAAGGCAGCTATGCAGAGAACAGCGATGCAGCAGGTGATCAGTACGAGGAACCACGTGTCGTCATTAGAAGCAGGCTCTGCAATATGTTTTACAGTAATTTGTTAGCATTTAACATTATTTACGTACGCAACTTACGAGTTGTAGGTCGTAGGTTCGAACCCAGACAGGCACTTTATTTTGTGCAAATTATTTCATCACCACTGCTCTCAATACGGTGAAGGAAAACATCGTGAGGAAACCAGCATGTCCTAGAACCAAAAATTCGAAGACATGTGACATCTACCAAACCGCACTGGGCCCGCGTGGTGGATTACGGCTCACTCCCTTTCACCGAGAGGAGGCCTGTGTTCCAGCAGTGGATACAATATACGCTGATTATGCTACGTGGTAAGGTTTTCCTTTGAAACGACTTCACTGAGTAATAGGTACAGTGCAACTATTTTCTTAATGTCCCAGGGCCACTGATAGAAATCCGATGACTGACGAAACACGAAGTTTGCCGAGGGACATTAAAAAAATAGTTGTGCTGTAACTTATTGATACTGTATCAAAAGTAGTAGTAGTAGGACTGTATTAACTGATGTAAAATGATGGTGTTCTACGATTGTGTATAAGTTTGAATTATTTCGGTACTTTTCGGTTACTGTTCGGCGCAACATGTCTTTTTCTTCCATACTTCTGTATTAAACTCGATCGGTCTCATTTATTGACTTAGATAATCAATGGTCTCATTACAAAACGAAGTTATTCTTCTGCCATGGTTTAAACCATCGAGCCAGTTTTTGTAATAGGAACCTTGCTGTGATAGAAATATAGTTCTTTAAACAAAACTGACAACTTAATATGTCGGAACAAAGTTCGAAATTCAAAAGATGAACCTTGTTTTGTAACCAGACGAGACGGAAAGCATTTATTTCAATTAAGGGGGATGCGCTAAGGAAGCCCGCGAAATTCAAATTTTCTTACGATTTTTGCAATTTGGAGGTCAGTGTCAGGTTGTATGTTGATTAAAATATGATACGCGGCCGTAGCTAATATGGCTTTACAGAATTATAATCATTAGAATCCACAATACAACTCCATAAGTTAGAATTGACCTCAAATCTAGCGATTTCATGAAATCATGAAGTTTGAGGTCAATTCTACCTTAAGGAGTTGTATTGCTGATTCTAATGATTATAATTGTGTAAAGCCATATTAGCTACGGCCGCGTCTCATATTTTAATCAATATACAACCTGACACTGACCTGCAAATTGCAAAAAACGTAAGAAAATTTGAATTTCGCGGGCTACCTTAGCGCATCCTACAAAATAAAGGCAATTATGTGTTGTCAAAGAATCGGTCAAGTCAGAAAGTTGAAGCTAGTTGCCCATTCCAAAACGTAGGTCTCTGAAGAACAGGCAAGGAACTCCACGGACACTCTTTTAAATCAAGATATTACAAAATCCTGGGTACATTATTCTTGTTGCTTGTAGTTATATACACATATATAAAAAAATATATATTTAAAAACGATTCATATTAAAAGATTAAATACTCCCAGTCTCAACGTCATTGGTCTCAACTGACGGCGCCCGTTCACGAACATGACGCATGGATTCAGCATCATCTAGCTCACTATTTTGGAGGGAACCGAATGTTCCAACACACACGCCACCATCAGCGTGGCATTCAAGTAAGCAAAACTACAAGCATAATATATAAATCGAAAGACAACATACGTATCTCACCATGTCTGGGTAGCTCATGGTATTCCACGCCGGGGAACAGCGAGTTCTCCTCGTTGTTCCTGTGAGGGGGGCACTTGGATGCCCTGCATGGTGGTGTGAGGTTGGCAGCACTGGCTAGGAAAGCTGGCAGCGGGGGAGGTGGCATGTGCAGGATCGAGTCAGGCGGAGGCCCGAGGGACAAACATTCCGCCCCGCATGACATGCTGGAAAAAAAAAAGCTAGAATTATTATGAATTTCGAGGCATAAACAAAACGCGAGCTACGCAATTTGAACGAAAACGTTTATGAGAAGCAGATAAATTTGTATTTTTTTTTATTGGCTAAGAATGTTTTCTGTTACAGCTTGATATTTTTTTACACAAGATTCTAGTTAGAAAACTGAGGAAAACCGTATAGGTACAGTAAGCAACAAAAGTCTATTAACACTTGTGTTTTTTAAATCTTAATTATTCAGAAAAATACTTCATTAAAAAACTTTTTTACAAAAAAATACAACCGACTTCCAGAAACAACACTACAAAGTGAAAAATAACTTTAATTTCGGAAGTCGGTGTCTAGTGAAATGTATTTTCGTTTTTTGCCACCGACTTCCGAAATTAAAGTTATTTTTCACTTTGTAGTGTTGTTTTTGGAAGTCGGTTGTATTTTTTTGTAAAAAAGTTTTTATTTTTCATTTTTTAGTTGTGGTACCTACCCCACACAAATTCTAATACCACTACCTGCAAAACAAACTAGAACATCATCCATATAAAAGTGGGAAAAAATACGTATTATTGAAGCTAACTCAAAAACTACCGAAGCAAAGTTAATCAATTTTATATGGGACCAACTGTGATGTACGAGTATACCCTCTCGAATAAAACAAAAAAAATCCAAATCGGTCTAGCCATCTTCGAGTAATCGGGGAACATACATAAAATAAAAAATAAAAAAAAAATAGGTTCCGACCAATTGAGAACCTCCTCCTTTTTGAAGTCGGTTAAAAAGCAGGTTATCGTATTATTTTGTGTTAATTTAGTGACGTCAAAAAGTAGCAGGTGTTAACCGACTTCTGTTGTTGACCGTACTTAAGTAAACACATTGAAACAAAAACATAAAAGAACAAAACAAAAAAATACACAAATCTAACTCGTATTTTTAGAATAGTCACTTTTATGACCGTTTTCACCAACCCTAAGTGACACTTAAATGAATCCCTAAATGTTATTGCACTGTCTGATATTCAACTCTCGGCGCTGTTATGCCTAGCGTTGAAAATCGAAGAGTGCAAAGTGCACTCAAAGTATTTGCCACTTAGGTACTCGTACTTGTGTAGAAATAAGTAATATACCGTAAGTACGAGTATAACTAAGTGTTTTACGCTACGGTGAACTTATTTATTAGGTGTATTTATTTAGGGATTCATTTAAGTGTCACTTAGGATTCGTGAAAACGGGCATTAGCTTCCCACTTTTAATTACTTAAATCAAAATTTTCATTTAAATGAACGTTAACTGGAAAATTAATGAATTCGATAAGTAGACTACCCTTTAAATACGATGGCAAAGAACTGTTATTACTTCACATGTGCAGTAAGTAACTAATATTCTTGCATAGCAGAATGGTCCAGTAAAGAAAACTAGTTACAAGAAAATAATGATTTCACACAAAGAAAATGAACACATGAAAAACTTCAGCATATTTCATCGAATACCAATGAAACTCGATCTAGACAACATGCAAATCACAACAGTATCAACCAGACTCACTTTTTAATATTATTTATAGAATTTTCACACAAAACAGATGCACTTTACACCGTTCTCCTATTACACTTGCTAAATATTGGTCCATCGGATGCAGGGCGCAGGCGCGAAGCTGTACCAGGACATTTACTAACCACTATAGACACAACCATCCATTCGATCATGTCAAGTGCATTGCTGGTTAACCACACGTACCGGTCATCAGTTAGGAACAAAACCAACGATGGACGCTAATGCAGTAGCTTCACACGAGATTTGATATTTACAAGTAGTAGCACAATAACGGGTACATTATTGATTCACGCAAGCGCGGGAAGGGATTCTCGACCCTCGAATTAAGGGTGGTAAATAAAAGCTTTACATCGAAAGCACAGTTCTCACTTTGTCTCCCTCTTTTGTAATAAATCTAGAGGTAAAGTGAAGAGTATAAATAGTTATAGGGTTTTGATTTTAAAACATTGAGAATGTAGTGACCCTTGTTACTTTAGAAGGTATTCATATTAGATGACTACATTATTAAGCAATGTAAATTTTGAAAAGGAAGTTTCGGTATCTTTACATCTGTTATTAAAGTTCATAAAAAAAAGTAACTCTCGAATAGTATCTATTCAATTAAGGGTTGGGTTGTTCAATAGTCAGATAATTTTTATCAGAGGAATAAATATGGCGGTTTAACAGCTTTTGTACAGACAATAAGTCAAAATGTCACATTTGTTCTTCAAGTAAAAGTTATTAACCTATTGAACAATGAGCCCTAACTGTAATACCATGTGTCACGTTTCTGAATAAAAAAAAAAACCTTAATACAATAAAATATTAACAAAAAATAAGGCAATACAAGAAAATATTTATTGTCGTTAACTTTCTTTTACCTAGAGATCTCAAACTCAACATCAAACTCAAACTAAAGCATTTATTTCAAATAAACCAATTACAGGCACTTTTGAATTGTCAATGGGTCGGTCAGTCAGAAAGATGAAGTAACACCAATATAATGACAGCTTTTATGTGAAGAAAACATTTCAATTTATTTTTAATCTGTCAAGTCTTGAATTATGATTATTATGAAACACAATTTTATTATAATTATCTTTTGTTACGATACCTTACCCCCAGGGTAGCTAACCTACTGAGATTAAAGTTAGAGAATCGCTAACTAAGTATTTTATGAAGCTTGTTTGAGCTGCGTTGCCAACAAAAAAAAAAACCAATAAAAAATACGAAAAATTTGGGGCCCAGGACAAGCTATGTGTAGGGTCAAACTCAAGGTGAGGTGTATTTAAGTCAAGGGTCTGCCGTTAAGTTACTGCCAAATTAAGGACTTTTCTTTTATAAAATATTCCCAGCCATTTTTATCATACTTATGTAAATAGAAACTACAATAAATTACTGTCAGAAGTATTTTTTTTTAAGAATAGTTAAACTGAAGACTTTGCCCAGCAGTAGGACACAATGTAGCCTAATAAAAAATAAAAAAAAATTTTTTTTTTTGGTTCAGAATCATGTACTGAATCCATAGTACCATTATTTATTCGGTGTCCATGGTGACACCCTTTAGGTGAAGACGAAGTATCAAGAATAAAATGATTTACAATAGGTACAAAGATTTAAAAATTAAGCAATGACAGATAAATTAATTATGATGATAGATACATGGTGCTCATACATATATTGACAAATATTGCAACAGTAGACGATTTTAACCGACGAAAAAAAAGGAGGAGGTTCTCAAGTCGAGGCGTAGGTAAGTTTTTTTTTTTATGTATGAGCACGCGTAATTTTTTACACTGTAGTCCGATTTGATCGATTCTTGTTTTATTCCGGAGAAAAAGTTTTTTTCCTAACATCGCTTACGCCTATGGTAATACTCGCTTTATCAACGTACCGTAAATTTTCTATAGGTGTCTAGTAAGAGCTTTGTAAACATACCTATTATAGGTACCCTATATTAGAGGCTCACCAATTTTTTGACATCCAATCCTACACGTGTAAACTACTCGTAACAAGCTTCATTAACTGTCAATAAAGGTCAGCCAATGAAAACAGGCGTAAAAACACGTGAATTATTACCAGCACGTGAAATACTTCATATTGCATGTTGAAGCACTGAAGTGGTATTAGTGCAGTTTATTGCTTCGCAATGTTGAGGTCGGATCGTGTGGGCGGCGCGGAAGCTGAACTTTATAAAGTTATTAGTATGGGCGGCACGCTGCTTAGATGACTGAGCTTGTTGACACTGCACGTGTGATGTCAGTAATTGAGAGGAAATCCACATAAGGCGCTATAACTCGACAGAGACCTCACTTACTAGTTTTTTGAATCCATGGGAAACATAAAAAATAGTGTTATAAAATTCAGAAAAAAAGATATAATATCTTTTTTAAGGATCTGGCTGATAGTCAATCGCTTTTAATAACACGATTAGATTTACTTTGCTGGGTATTAAAAATCCCAAAAGAGCTGCAAAACAGACAAAATCAATCTGCCCAGCCTTTTCCCAACTATGTTGGGGTCGGCTTCCAGTCTAACCGGATGCAGCTGAATACCAGTATTTCATAGAGCGACTACCTATCTGACCTCCACAACCCAGTAACTGGGTAATAGGATACTCCTCGGTAAGACTGGTTGTCAGACTTTTGCGCTTCTGACGATCCGTAACGACTGTCAAAGATCCACGAATGACAGCCGGGACCAACGGCTTAACGTGCTTTCCGAGGCACAGAGTCTCGGTATGTAAAGATAGTCACCCATCCACTGAACAACCCCAAGCGTAGCTTAACCTGGTGGATCGACTCGTGCGGCTGGTATTACGGAACGAAGGAGCCTGGATCTCACGACTCAGGGAATCCTAGTGTGAGTTCCAGGAAACAACACATACAATAAATTATTCTTATTCTCATTACTTAGCCACGAGCCCCTCATAGCTACAAAACAGACATTTATTTTTTATAGGAATGAAAAGGTAGTAAGATTGTTTAGCACAATTCGCTGAGTTTGTCGTGATAAAATTATTAAAATAATTACTATATTTATACCTACTAAATGCGTGAGGCAACCACTCGCGAGCCAGAGCTCAGTTCAGAACGCGGCTCGAGAAAACCTTAAATTCTCTGACAGACAACCCACAACCTGAACTGATGAGTGTAGAAACCTCAAATTTTGCACAAAAGTTAATTTTTTATCGAAGGTGAGCAGTAAGCAAGGATTTTTGTAAATTCATCCTCGTAAGGGGTTAAATACTTGATGAAAGTTTGTATGGAATTTCGTCATTTTTAGGGACCAAATGAGCCCTATTGCTATCACTCACGTGTCCGTCTGTCCGTCGTCTGTCACACAGGTTTTACAGCAAAACAGTTGGAGCTACAGTCTTTAAAGTTTCACAGTATAAGCATCTTGTTGGCCCAAAGCCATAAAAATTATCAAAACATATTTATAAATGTATTTAACGGGCTCTCCTATAGCTAAAGGGGGGAGCGAAAAAATTTTTTTGACCTACCTCATCGAATGGGATATTGTTGTTTAGAGCTTATTAAGTAGGTAGTTAAATGGTGCAGTTTTTGTTTTAAAAATTATTGGAAAACAAAGGAACGAAAAGCCACCAAAGTAATTTTTTTTTTTTTACATAATTGTCGAAGAATTTTTTAACTTCCCATTAACCAATGAACTTATTTGGTGATAATGTTTATTATTATGTATATTTTACTTACAAATACCAATATATTGATAAATCAGATTTAGTACGGAACCTTAAATGTGCGAAGTCCGACACGCACTTGGCCGGTTTTTAGGGTTCCGAAGTCAACAAGGAACCCAAGTTTCGCTATGTCCGTCCGTCTTTCTGTCCGTTCGTCCGCAGCTTAGCTCAGAGACTCTTAGTACTGGAAGCTATAATTTGGCATGGATATACATACATATTCATCACGCCGACAAAGTGGTAAAATAAAATCATGAAAAAAAAATATTTTAGGGGGTACCTTTTGTACCTACACGTAAAATGGGGATGTTTTTTTTTCTCGTCTACCCCACATTGTATGGGGTGTTGTTAGATGAGTCTTTCAAAAATATTGCGGGTTTGTGGAAACAAATTTTCGATTTAGGGATCCGTTTCTGAAATATTAAGCTTTAAAGTGCTAATTTTTGTTAGAGTCAAATGTCCCCTGACAGCTAAACGGTTGGTTTTGGATGGGTGAAAAAATTCATGATAGTAGCATATATAACGAAGTTAAAAGGAAAACTATCACAGCTAAATAGGCTTTTCAGGTTTACGAGTAATAGTCAACCAACTAATAAAATGTACTTGGAATAGTAAAATTTTACTACAAACTCCATTAAAAATTACTTATATAACGTTGTTAGTTGTGTAAAACAGGGAGTAAATATAAGTTTATGAACCATGTAAAAATATACAAAAATAAAATCATAACATTCTTATTAATATTGATTTCTAAATTAATAATATTTACGCTCGAATAACGACGGGCGCGGGCGGCGGAGTGCACTACGGAACCCTATTACTGCACGTGGCCCGACACGCACTTGCCGGTTTTTTTGAGTTATAGCATCACGCCTCTATTCTCAAGGGTTGGTAGAGTTGTAGTTTACAACCACATCTCGCCAGCTGGGTAGTTCCATGTAATAGAGGACCCAATATCAGACTCCGGTTGTTACTGAGAATTTCCATAATAAAAAATAACCCAACAACACTCGAGCCAGAGATCAAACCCGGACCTAACGATTAGCGTCCCGCTTCAAGCACTCGACATGCGAGGCATAAACATCTATCCTAATTTTGTCAGTGAAAACTTGTAATTGGCCTTCTTTCACTAATGTTATCCTATCCATAGCCTAACTGTAAGTTTTCTTAATAAGTTAATAAAATAAAGTAAATAAAATAATTCTTGTTTTATTACTTACTAGCCGTTGCCCGCGGCCTCGCCCGCGTGGATGTCGGAAATTATCCCACGGGAACCTACTACCGGAATAAAAAGTATCCTATGTTATATGCATGTCCAGGTTATAAACTATCTGTGTGCCAAATGTCATCCAATTTCGTTCAGCCGTTTTTGCGTGATTGAGTAACAAACATCCAAACATCTTCACAAACTTTCACATTTATAATATTAGTAGGAAGTAGGATAGGATAGGACAGTAAGGATAAGAAAGCTAACTTTTATTTTTAATTTCCAAAATAATATTTTACATAAGTAATTTAAAAAGCTAACATCTCAAAATAATAATATAAGTAATAACTAAAGTATGTAGTAATATTTACAAGTAAAGTAATTGTTTTGAACTGAAAATATACGCAGAAACATTTTCTTTATTCTTATTTTTAACCGACGATAAAAAAGCAGGAGGTTCTCAATTCGACACGTATTTTTTTTTTACGTATGACCACGCATAACTTTTTACAAAGTTGTCCGATTTGAAAAAGTTTTGTTTTATTCGACAGGGCCTCACAGTTGGTCCCATAAAAAATGTATTAACTTTGTTATGGTTGTTTTTGAGTTAGCTTCAATAATACGTATTTTTTCCCCCACTTTTTATGTGGATGATGTTCTAGTTTATTTTGCAGATAGTGGTATTAGAATTTGTGTAAGGTAGGTACCACAATTAAAAAGTGAAAAGTAAAAACTTTTTTAGAAAAAAAAATACAACCGACTTCCAAAAACAACACTACAAAGTGAAAAATAACTTTAATTTCGGAAGTCGGTGGCAAAAAACGAAAATATATTTAACCAGACACAGGCTTCCGAAATTAAAGTTATTTTTCACTTAGTAGTGTTGTTTTGTAAAAAAGTTTTTATGGTTTCTCAGTTCAGTCGGCACAATTATTAGGTGTTTTTCTTCTGTTAACAACTTTTTTCTGTTATGTAAATCATTTCCTAAAAATTCAAACCCATAAAAAAGCCATGATTTTTAATTAAAGTTCGTGGAAATAACCGCGAACAGCCGGTGTTCTCATAAATTGACCAAAATGAAAACAAACATGGCACAAAGCCGCTATGGCATGACGTCAACAAGATGGCCGTTTCATTGATAACCGCCGCGTCGCGCGTCACATCCGCGCTCACGGCGCATGCGCGCAGTTATACAACCATTGATAGAGAGTGGAGCGCTTTGGAGCTTGCGAAAAGCTTTCGATACGACCAAAGAATTCATTTCAATTAAACTTGCAGTTTTTTATTGTCAACGAAGTCGGTCAGACCGAACGCCCAATACAAAGTGTAGTAGGTTCCTATGGAGAAGAACGGGCAAGAAACCCCATGGGCACTCTCTTTGGTGCCTTTAGACGTACGACTTTTTGTATTAATTCCTTTATTCAACTGTAATTTTTCTTCTTCATGAGATTATCTTTATGGGCAGCAGTATTCAATGCAGCAGTGGCATATTTTTTTTTTTATAAATAATAGCAGAATTGAAATCCTATTATTATAATCGCGTAAGTTTGTGAGGATGGATGGATGTTTCTTACTCTTTCAAGTAAAAACTACTGAACGGATTTTGATGAAATTTGGCACACAGATAGTTTATAACCTGGATTTACACATAAAATACTTTTTATCCCGATATTCTTACGGGTTTGAGACTTACGCAGGTGAAACCGCGGGGCCCTACTAGTTTCTTATATAGTTTGAAGTGGGCGGCAAGGGCGTACCTACACTTACTGTAATAGGAGGCGTGCCTATTGCCATCAATCTGGCTCAAATCTAGACTCCAGGTTGCTACTGAGAAATCCCAATAATAATTTGCTCGCCCTGAGGATCGAATCGAACGCAGAACCCTACACTCAGCTACACACTTGTGACTTTTATACCATCGAGGCGGAGGTTCAAAATTATTTATTTTATATTTTATCGTGTCGTTGTCGTTCCATTTAAAAGAGCTTTTCAGTGCGAAACCCGCCTCTTTCGGACATGAAATATAGGCTGTATGTCGGCTGTATCAGATGCCGCCCTTGCCTCCGACCGAACGGACGAGCGCTCGTAACCGGGAATAAGCCGCGAACTTCATTTCAAATTTCGTATACCGAACGTTTTTTCTTTTTAAAATTATTTGTTTTCTTTTTATTGTTTAATTCGTTACTGGTATAGCAACAAGTACCGAGACTGTTTATATACTCTTTGGTGAACTTTGAACGTATTTACGGAAAGCTCGGTAAGTTTAGTTTGTATTAATTTCGATATAATTATAATAGATATAAAGATAATTTTAAGTTATAATAAAGAAACAATCTTTACCGGTCAGACTTATATCGAAATCTTAAACCTAATTTCGTTAAGTACCTAATAAATTCAAATTCTAATTATTTATTTCAGACACGAGTCCATAGTGTTAGTATAACAAAATTACTTAAAGACTAGTGTTAGTAAGTATAATACAAAATTATAAAAAGGTACCAATATATCATTAACTGGTGTGGATCCTTACCCAGTGATAATAAAGGTAAGGATAAAGTTTTTAGCAAGCTAAAATAATTACCTATAACTTGATTTTGAATTACGTTTGATAAACAAGGTGCTGAAAATAATCAGTATTTTCGTAAGTCAAAGCATTGTAACACGTATTTAGAACTTTTAAGAGTCACTTTGTAAAGAGATTTCATGGTCTACGGCGCGTAGCAAATTAGCTACGCTTTCGGTGCTACGCGCTACGCCACTCGCGTAGCTGTGCAGTGTTTTATTTTTGGCAATAAATTGCTTGTAAAAAGGATTTTTAAATAGGTTACATTACAGTTATTTTTACTGATGTCTATAATAATTATTCGAATGATTCCAGAAATAATTTCAGCAACCTCCAAGCCTTAATGTTTTTTAAATTGTTACATATTTCTTTGAAGGTTGTACCCTTCCTTATAAAAGCAATAACAAAAACTAGTCTTTCTTTCTTCAAGGTCCACGTCTAAATGGAATATGATGAATGAATAAGATATTAAACGTTTCTTTGTAAGGGGCGATGAAAAATATGAGCAATGATAGCTTTGAGCCCGTAATCGATTCAGTCATTACAACTAGGTACACATTTGAGAAAATAGATGAGTGTCATTACGTAGCGATAACACTGCCGACAAATATATTGTACTGCGTGACTTTTCTATTTTTTACGAAGTACCGTACTTTGGTACATGTTTTTAGGGTTCCGTACCTCAAAAGGAAAAACGGAACCCTTGTAGGGTCACTCGTGTGTCTGTCCGTCAGTCAATTTGCTCCGAATCTAATGGACCGATTAAGTAGAAATTTGGTACACACATGAATTTCTGTGACCCAAACACGGACGTGCAACGTTAATAAATGAATTTTGAATAAGGGGGTCACTTTTGGGGGGCAAATAAGAAAAAAAAAAAAGTTTTGCAAACTGTATCGTGTGACATATCAAACGAAAGGGCTTACCTGTGAGGGTCTCATCAATAGAATTATTTTTATAATTTTAAAATCAATTACTTTAAAGTTAAGACGAAAATTGACCATTACCCCCGTTATCTCCGAAACTACTGAGACTAAAATTTTGAAAAAAAAAAATACAGAAAATAATAAATACATACATACTATAGATTACAGGAAAACCTATAAAAAGTCTATGGTATTAAAATAATATGGCAAATCTCTCAATATTGTGCGTACAAACTTACATTTGCAGTTGGTGCTGATCCATGCGCCATGTTCGTGAACGGGCGCCGTCAGTTGGGACTGGTCGTCTCTTAGCTGCCATGGCTTATTTTTAATTTTAATATTTAATTTAGTTGTTTTAGTTTTTATCTTTTTATTACGGACGCTTTTTAACGTGCACGTCTTTCTACATTGTTCTCACATGTATATTTTCAACATGAACGATGTAACCAATATTTTGTAAAAATATTATGATTTAAAAGAGTGTCCGTGGAGTTTCTTGCCCGTTCTTCTCCATAGGGATCTACTACGCTTTAGAATGGGCAACTAGCTTCATCTTTCTGACTGACCGACCCATTGACAATTCAAAAGTGCCTGTAATTGGTTTATTTGAAATAAATGCTTTGAGTTTGAGTTGGAATTCACGTTTTTCAACTACAATGTTGTTTGTTCTTGGGATATCACCCCAATTGCGGAACCCTTCATTGTGCGTGGTCTGATACGCACAGGTTTTTATTCTTTTTGAGAGAAACGGCCAGCTCTTATGTCTGCTTCAGTGGACATGCATTTTAAAAGCAGCCAGGGTCTTAGTTGTATGCAGTCTGCATTTGGGTTGGCGTTGGGATGCAGTTATAGATTAAGAATATTTTGTTCAGCATCTATATTATGTGTGCTCTGGTTTCTTTCTGTAATAAAAGATGAAAGTCACTCCTTTTTAGAATTTAATTTATTAATTAATATATTCATTTGTCTAACTATGAATATATTTATAATTATACATATACTACTGAAGGAACCGATATTGTAACGCTAGAATACACAACTTAAAGGGAATACCTAGTATGTTAAGACATCGTATCATAACTCAGTTTGGGTTAGCCGGGGGACCATTTGAAGTAAATTGTCTAGGCATAACACGATTTGCGTCCGATACAGACCGGAATTAGAATTAGGTATACCTACGTAGGTATATTAGAATGACCATTTAAACTAAACCAATATGGGTTACTTTAAATTAGGGACAGTTTTGTTTTTTCGTGGGAAATTCTCAACGTTTGTCCGAGTTTTCCCTGCATGGCAAGGCAATGTATACCATAATTAACCTATAACGTTCCCAGTGCAGAGACAAAGGTTCCTCTCTGTGAGAGTGAGTGAGTTACAATCCACCTCGCGGGCCCGGGTTGGTGGATGTCACATGTAGTTCTAGGACATGCCGGTTTCCTCTTTTTAACCGACTTCAAAAAGGAGGAGGTTATCAATTCGTCGGAACCTTTTTTTTTTATTTTTTTTTTAATGTATGTTCCCCGATTACTCGAAGATGGCATTCGAGAGGGTATACATCACAGTTGGTCCCATATAAAATTGATTAACTTTGCTTCGGTAGTTTTTGAGTTAGCTTCAATAATTCGTATTTTTTCCCCACTTTTATATGGATGATGTTCTAGTTTGTTTTGCAGGTAGTGGTATTAGAATTTGTGTGGGGTAGGTTCCACAACTAAAAAGTGAAAAATAACTTTAATTTTGGAAGTCGGTGTCTAGTTAAATGTATTTTCGTTTTTGCCACCGACTTTCGAAATTAAAGTTATTTTTCACTTTGTAGTAGTTTTTGGAAGTCGGTTGTATTTTTTTTTGTAAAAAAGTTTTTTTTATTTATAATTTAATTCAGACTAGGTTGTCCATAGAGTGTTAGTAATACAATGATACTTAAGAACTATATTAGTAATACACACATACAAAAACAAAACTATAATAACAATCCTTTAAGTACGCGAGTCCAGTGCCTCCAGATAGGACTCTCAATATGTTCAGTAATGACCCTCAGGTAACCGTTAGGACTCTCTCTCACTCTGCGCATCAACGATGCTGCTCTTTTTCTAATGAATGATAGCTATCAACTTGTGATTCTGCAAACATCGCTGACGCACTGCAATAGCGAGGCAGCCCCATCAACACCCTGCAGGCATTATTATACTGAACTCTCAGAGCACTCACGACCCGCCGCGTACAGTCGGCCCACAGGCTGCAGGTATAAAAAGATTGACAGAATGCCCTAAACAATGTTGTTTTAACTGCCTTTGAACACCTGGCAAATCTGCGAGCCAGCATATTACAGCGAATCGCGAGCCCTCTGTTTTGTTTTACCGTTTTGAGAGCAGTTTTGTCATATGTATTCGAGGCAAACTAGCGTTCTGGCCTAATCCCATAGCAGTTCGCTATGTAAAGAACATTCACCCACACACGTAGCAAAGCTGCGTGACCTTACATCCCTGTTAGTAAATCAATCTTTACATGGCGCTTGAGCTTCGGACGTCATCGGAATTTCATACATTAGGTATACTTATAACATGACATTGCTAGGTATATTATTTCTCAAGGGTTTGGATTGTGGAGGTATTCAGTTGCATCCGGTTAGACTGGAAGCCGACCCCAACATCGCTGGGAAGAGCCCAGGCAGAAGAAAATGGGTTAGCGGTTTAGGTTAATTTGCTGATAAGAGTAACAGGTTGGCTTGTTTTATTTTGTAGGTACACATTACATAACACACCGACGCGACACAAGTCACACCGACGCGACAGGTGGCACAACTCCGTTGTTGTCAAGCCACGTGCCGTTTTATTACGAACGTGTCGGCTTCCTTCACGAGATTTCACTTCGCTGCTTTCATATTAAGAAAGTATTTGAGGTAAGAATATTTTTCTGGTGTGCGATTAATAATTTCCCTTATGAAAATATAGCAGTAGGTTTAACCCTTCAGGTAAATCAGAATCGATATAAATCGCGATATTTGTATTAATATAAAATGTCGGCAGTTCCAATCAAAAGCTGTTTTAATACACATTCAAAACCAAATCAATGTCTGAATAGCCGACCGGTGCCTACCGACAACGGCTATTCAATTATAACTTGGACAGTCAGGAGGATTCATGAATAAACATGGATCGATCGTAAAACACACCCAAACAGTTTGCAGAGCATTCATTTCATAACTTTTCTATTTATGTAAGGACGCGTTCACACTTGAAATTATTTAGTTACTAGCAGGGGTGTCGCCCGCGTAAGTCTCGAACCCGTAGTAATATCGGGATAAAAAGTATCCTTTGTAGTAATTCAGATTATAAAATACCTGTGTGCCAAATTTAATCAAAATCCGTTCAGTAGTTTTTGCGTGAAAGCGTAACAAACATCCATCCATCCTCACAAACCTTCGCGTTTATAATATTATAGTAAGATTTAAATTTTAGTAGGAGCTTTAGGAGGGCCGTCAGGTATTACTCTAAAATACTCAAAGTAAATAAACTTTTGGAGAAGTGCCTTAAAACTAGGATAGTCATGTCTAGTCTGTCTCTAAAGTGTCTGCTATTGTAACAATACCTAACTGAATTTTCAGCTAAAAGCATGTTAAGAAATAAAATAAAAAAATAAAATAAAAATGTTTATTGCATTTAAACAAATTGTGTTCACACATACGTTGGAGATCACCTTTTAAACAAGGAAATTCTTGTGTTAGGTAACTCCGCCATTATATAATATTAAATATTAATAATAATGCTATTGTTTCTTTTTTTTCTTTACTTAAAAAATTGTTTTCATGGGATCCAAATGCACGGTGTGTCGCATCATGGCCCGGATTTTTGGTAGGTTTTGAGTTGTATTTCATTTTTAATGAATCTTGAGTAATCGAGTCGCAACCCATGCAATACTTATTATTGAGTAGTTCCGATGGCCATCTGTGGTCTTCATCATCAGTTCCACTTCATCAAATGGTACTTTCCGAGAGCAAATGCATGAGTTACTATAAAAAAAAAAAATACCCAAATCGCTATAGGTGTGCATATAAAATTTGAGGGTTTCCCTCGGTGATAACGGGACCACCTCGACAGCATACCCTTTCAAACAAAAAGAGAATTTTAAAAATGGCTCCACAATTGACGGAGAAATCGGTAGACATACATTAAAAAAAAAAGCAGCCAAGTGCGTGTCGGGCCATGCGCAGTAATAGGGTTCCGTAGTTGTACAGTGGGCTGCATTCAATTGGGGACCCCAATTGTATTAAAATTTTAATGCAACTGGGGTACCCAATTGATGCAGCCCACTGTACAATAATGCGGACTAAGAAGAGGTCTTTTTGTTATTTCATGAATATTTGACTATTACTCGTAAACTTGAAAGCCTACTTAGCTGTGATAACTTTCCTTTTAACTTCGTTATATACTACTACCGTGAAATTTTTCACCCATCCAAAACTAACCGATTAGTTGGCAGAAGGGGGAGGGGGGCGGACACTTGACTCTAACAAAAATTAGCAATTTAAAGCTTAATATTTCAGAAACGGATCCCTAAATCGAAATTTTTTTTTTCACAAACCCGCAATATTTTTGAAAGACCTATCCAACAACACCCCACTCCATGGGGTGGACAAGGAAAAAAACATCTCCACTTTACGTGTTCAGAAGGTATGTACCCTAAAAAAAATTTTTTTTCATGATTTTATTTACCACCATACCATTACCATAAACCACTTTGTCGGCGTGATGAATGTGTATATACATGCCAAATTATAGCTTTCTAATACTAAGAGTCTCTGAGCTAAGTTGCGGACGGACAGACGGACGGACATAGCGAAACTATATAAGGGTTCCTTGTTGACTACGGAACCCTAAAAATGCATAAAGTCGAACACAATAATATAACCTCCTCCTTTTTGGAAGTCTGTTAAAAATATACCAAGTGAATTTACTTAGAGGCTCGTACGACATACGACAAAATATGACCCCCTGAGTATTACTGAGGGGTCGTTACCCCCCAATATGTTTGGAAGGGAATTAGTTAACAGTATCATTTGCAATGCTAAACAGTCCGCTGGCAACATTAATGAAGATTTAGTTTTAATTCAATTAATTCGCGACTCACAACAGATTTTGATGAACAAAGTCATTTCAAAGGATCTGGGAGACTCGTAAGTAAAACGATTAGCTGAAGAGTGATGAGATTGTTAATTGTAGGTATTATTTTCCGCTTGTTTGGTTATTTGGGTAGGTTAAACGAAAGGCTGCGTCAATGCCGTCTTTAGTTTACGTACTTAGAACATAAAGTGATGAAAAAAAAAAAACGTTTTTGAATGCAATTATTTGTAACTTACAATTTTTGCCCGGAATTTTCTCGAGAATTTAACCACTAATTGCTAGAGTTTATACGATGAAAGTTGCCTTAGGTACATAAATATTCATATTGGAATCATAAATTGTCCCAACTAGGAATCCAATCAATCCAGCGAATTCTCGTGATTTGCGGGACTGCAATTATAATCATACTTATTGTTATTATGTAGTATATGAAATATTATATACGTAGTGACTATACCAGCCACAAGTAATTAATTGTATTGCATTAGAATAATGCCGAAAATGATTTCACCGCGATATATCGTCTCCAAATATGGTGCATATAATAAAAAAAGTAAAGTAAAGTAAAAAAAAAAAGAAAAGTAAAGTACAGTTATTTTATTTTACCAGAAAGTTCCTGAATTAGAGACAAACCAATTCGTGTATCGAGTAGCAGTGGCGAACTAAGCCTGTCGGGGGCCCGGGGCGGCTAAACTAAATGGGGCCCTTTAGCACACTGGCTCGAAAAGGTTAGGTTTTCTTTTTTTCTTTTGACTATTAATACAGAAACAGGAGATACTTACTTTGTCGACAACAGAAAAGCTAGAGTATCACACGAATAGAGGATGGTAGAGCGAGCGAAGCGAGCTCGAAAATGTTTGCACCCCGCGTGGTTTAAATTTTCTTTTCAACATTTATACAGAAATAAGAATTACATTGTCAACCTACACAGAAAACTTTAAAAATGTAGGATGTCGGAGGTCGAAAAATTTAACACTCCACCTCGGATAGGTAAGGTTTTCTTTTGACTATCCATACTAATAATATAAATTGGAAATTAACTGTCTATCTGTCTGTTACCTTTTCACACCTAAACCTATAAAATTTGGCAAGGCGATAGATGGCATCCTGGGGAAGGACATGGGCTACTTTTTATCTCAAAAATAATCATACAGGACCCCCTGTATGATTATTTTTATTTATTATTATTTATTTATTATTAGAGGATGAAAGTTTGTATGGGAAAGCCAGCATTACTTAAGTTCCCGGAATATGAAAATTCAAACTTAAGCCTTTGGTAGGAAATAAACACTTATGTGGTTCAGTATTTTTGAAAAATCATCCCCCATAAGGGGGTCAAAAAGCGTGAAGGGCTTGATTTTGAAATTCACAAAAATATTTGAATTTTTGTGAACTTACCCCTATATATGAGATTTAAGGGATTGGAAATGTGTCATTGTTTGTCATAGTTCGTATCTTGAGGTAACATTTAGTCTTTATTTCGTTCACTCGGTTAAAAGTTATTTGTTATTAGAGCGTGACCAGCATAATTGTAACTAAACAGTCTGTCTGTCTGAACGCGATAAACTCAAAAACTACCAAACGGATTTTCATACGGCTGTCACAAATAGACAGAGTGATTCATGAGGAAGGTTTAAGTGTATAATTAATTAAGGTTTGTGTAAATTGGCTGAAATATGACGATGATTCTTGAACATGTCGGAAGAAATCATGGCTTCTGGGAGCTTTAAGCCCGCCACACACGGCGTCTGGGGCGTGCGCCGCGTAAATCAAGCCTAGTTGTCTCGCTCAAGAAACTTTTTTTTTCAGTCCCGCGAATGAACTGTGTGAGTTGGTGTCGTAAAGTGGTACTCTTAGCAACAAAAAATAATTACGCACTCGTTCGTACCTGAATAAAAAAATGGTTGAAAAATAAATCTGTCTTAAATAACTTCTTGAACCCAGTGCTCCCCACTCCACTTATTTAAGCTCGAACCCGAAGCTGCGCAGTGCCGACTTGACCTACAGGTAGACTGCTCGTTAACACTCCCAACGAGCTCTTGTTATCACAACTCACAGCCTATGAGACAGAACAAAAATAATGGGTAAGAAAATACCCAACGATCTCATTACCTTCCTAACGAAGAGGTTCTGAGAAATATATTTCTGAAGGAATTGGTGGGAAGAGAAATGAGATGATGACTTGTTTTAAAATTGTAATAGTTCGAGTCGGATTTGGTGTAATCTATTCAAATTCATACACCATCATCATCATCATTTATTGGGTATACAGGGTGTAAGTGTAAACAGTGGCAACATTTTAAGAGGTCATTGTACTCATCATTATGAACAACTTTTACTATGGGACCAAACCCGAAATCGCGAAAAAAAAATCAGCTGTTCAGTACATTTATGTTCGCATAATTCGTCAAAATGTAGGGAACAGCTGATTTTTTCGCGATTTCAGGTTTGGTCCCATAGTAAAAGTTGTTCATAATGATGATGACCCCTTAAAATATTGCCACTGTTTACACTTACACCCTGACTCACCCTGTAGGTATATTAGAGAGTTTAATAACCCATACCCTTTTGCCATGGGGCTAATCTGAGGCTATAACGAACGTCATGTGCTACAACTCTTATGATAAATTAATGATATTTATTTCTGTAAATTGGTCAAAAATGTATGTCGCAGTAAAATGGTTCAAGCCGTGTTATAGTTGTAACCCTAGAGATATCTAGGGATACAGCAATCATACGAGCACGATCTAGTAATATAACTATTAGCAGGGCACTCCGACGAAATAGGTTAGGTTAGGTTAGAACTGTGATCAACTACGCGCGAGTCGAGCGAGCGAAGCGAGTGGTGCCGCGGTAGCGGCCGGCGAGCGCAACGCCGAAATTAGTTGCAGTAACAAAATTAGGGCACTCTGACAGTAATTATGAACCGCTTTTATATAACTATGTTGCGATAATTAGAATATCCCTACGGCTCAACCATCACTGCGACATATACTTCATAAGGTTCGTGCATATCTTTCATAGATAGTAATTCGTCACATCTATCACCGAATGGGTTTTATATAAAGGTAGTAGGTATAACCTACTTCTGTGGTATATACCACGACACATTATGTAAAGTCCGCGAGGCCTAAGCTGAGCTTACACAAGAAGCGGTGTTGCGTCGCGCGAGGGACGCACCGCGCCTCAGGCCGATTGCCAAAAAAAAGTATAAACCGGTTTTAAACCAAGCAAAGGACGCTTCGCGCTCTAGGCCGGACGTCACACCTACACTATCTACGTCACTATATACGTGCACTCACACAAATGCAAAGCTATACCTATGTATGACTGTTACTCAGAATTCCGAAAAGCATTATAACTGGAAAGGCTTTGTATGCGGCAGAATTTGGACACAAACTTTCGTTCTCTAGCGACGATAGAATTCCTCGAAGTTCCTCAATATAGTTATCGGTTTTAGGATGTAGAGAACAAAATACATCGAGTTTTCGTAAGTCACAGAGTGTCAGCGACAAAGTCGGAAAGTTCAACACAACGCTCAGTAAACGTGTTACATCAAAGGCCGACCCTTTGAAGTAACACTGGGAGGTGTGTTTAGTTATAATCCAGTTACTATATGAAAGTCATCAAGTGAAGAGGTTTTCTGGCTTTAAAAAGGAATTTTTCAGTCCATTATAAATTTATTTTTATTAAATAAGAAATTAAAATGGAGGAGGAAAAAAAGGAGGAGCTCGTGGCTAAGTAATAACAGCCGCATGGGTCGATCGACCAGGTTAAGCTACGCTTGCCGGGGTTGGTCCGTGGATGGGTGACCATCTTTACATACCGAGACTCCTCCGTGCCTCGGAAAGCTCGTTAAGCCGTTGGTCCCGGCTGTCATTCGTGGATCTTTGACAGTCGTTACGGGTCGTCAGAAGCCCGAAAGTCTGACAAACCAGTCTTACTAAGGGGTATCGTATTACCCAGTTACTGGGTTGTGGAGGTCAGATAGGCAGTCGCTCCATGTAAAATACTGGTATTCAGCTGCATCCGGTTAGACTGGAAGCCGACCCCAACATAGTTGGGAAAAGGCTAGGCAGATGAAGAAATTAAAATTATTTTACTGCCTCGTTGGTCTAGTGGTCGCAAGCGCTACTGCTGAGCATGGGGTACTGGGTTCGACTCTCAGGTCGGGCAAAGTGTTATAGGGTTCTTCCATCAGGAATTTCTCGGTAGCAGCCTGGACTCTGTAAAAACACATCTGCGAAAACCATGAAATTGTGAACAAAAAGTCAGATTTGAAACATTCTTTTTGCATTTGGTAGATCAATTCTCAACATCACGCTACGACCGTTAGGAGCCGAGAAAAACGAAAAAAGTCAGAAAGACGCTAAGCGAAAACGAAGTAATAGCGCGGGCGGGTGATGCAACGCGGCGGGTCGGGGGACGAGGAAGTTTCATTCGCGAACGAAGTCGCGGGGCACAGCTAATGTTCAATAACATAAAACTGCACGAGTAGAGGGATAACATCGGAAAGATAAGGACATAATAATACCTACATGTTATCATACACACTCGCGTCTGTGTAAATTAAAAAAGAAACGTGATCTAGGTGTCTACGCCTACGCTTTTCCTGCTGAGCTTCATTTTAACTGCCTTAGATTAAAATAACGTCGGTTAAAAATAAAAATGGATTCTAAACTCCCGTTAGGTGTTTTGTTACAGATCAAAGCTGTCGTCATATTTGTTTCTTAGGTAAACGTTGAAAATTTTTGACTTCTGAAAGGTCAGGGAATACAAAAAACTTTTTTACAAAAAAAAAAACAACCAACTTCCATTAAAATACTATAAAGTGAAAAATAACTTTAATTTCGGAAGTCGGTGTCTTTGGATCTGTATTTTAGCTTTTTGGCACCGACTTCCGAAATTAAAGTTATTTTTCACTTTATAGTATTTTTTTGGAAGCCGGTTGTTTTTTTTTTTAAGTTTTTAATTTTTACTTTTTAGTGGGTCAGTCTGTAATTTATCTATGTTACAATAGCCTAATGTCAACTGCTCATAACCTTTTACAAAATATTGCTTTTTCTGATACAAGGACGTTAATTGTTGAGGAGTTCTCTCAGAAAGGAACCAGGAGAACTGGAACTGATGGTGAAATCACCATCAGCTCCACTTCAACATATGTATTGTGACGAGCATAAATTACTTAGCAATAACGAATCGCTACCCGTGAAATACGTATTACTGAGTAGTTCCGATGGCCATTGTTTTCTTCCTCATCAGAACCACTTCACCAAATGGTGCTTTCCGGGAGCAAATACACGAGTTACTATAAAAAATACCCAAATCGCTATAGGTGTGCCTATAAAATTTGAAGGTTCCTCTCGATTTCTCTAGGATGCCATCATCAGATCCTAGTTCCCTTATCATGGTACTACCCTTGAGATATTTCCTTTCCAACAAAAAAAATAATCATCAAAATCGGTTCATAAACGACGAAGTTATCCGCGAACAAACAAAAAAAATTTTTTTTTGAAGTCGGTTAAAAAGGTTGTCTTTTGTTATAGTGAATAAGTGTAATTATTCAAATAATAAATACAAGACAAGGTAGTACCATTGTTGGCCGCGTTTAGGCAAAAGCGTAGCTTTTATACGGCTTTCAAGAGATGTCGGCACCGGTGTCGGCCAGCAACGACAGCTGAGTTCCTGTCGGTGTGAAAGTGTTCTCGGGTCGGTAGCTGCCTCAGCCACCGCAGGTCTCTGTTTTCGGAGGTCGTCTCCAAAGACGACCAGGTCTTCAAAACTGCAAGAACGTGTGCACTGTTAAGCTTTGTTTCCCGAAGCTGGGTGCAAAGCCTTAAAGGGGTGATAGTTGACACCATTTAGAGCATTTTGTGCCATACTCGTTTTACACCCGTATTCAGGAATGATAATATCGAGGGTTTACTGTGAAAACCAACTAAGTGCAGTCAAGTCAGTTATGAGTTACTGCGTTTTAAAAGTCTATAACTAATTAAAATACTATAATTTTAGTAAATCCATGAAGTATCTTCTAAACCGTTTAACGTAGCGCTTAGCCGGTTTTACCCGTATAAAAAGCTCAACAAGATGAGAATTTTAATGCATTTATCTAATTTTTGTCAAAAATGTTGGTTAGCAGGTTTTCGCAGTACACCCTCGATATGAGGTATTTCGCAGGTTCTTGGTTTACTATATAGTGGATGTTGCCCGTGGCTTCACTCATCTTAAGAGAAGCTATGGATAAAAAGTAACCTATGAATACAAGATAATATGTATTCATACAGGATAATAAATCTATCTACGCGTCACCATTTATTCGGTTCTGTTCGGTGTTAAGTGCGTGATTGAGTACCAAACTTCTAACATCTCATCTTCACAAAGTTTCACATTTACAATATACCTAAGTAGGATTTAAACAAAATCTCAGATTACGTTCACCGAAGTTAAATTGTTTCTACGACAATTTAACTTTGACAGCACCTTATTTGCTTATTAAGGCAGTTTTTGTAATTCTAGTGTATACAAACGACGTGCGGTCAACCGTAAAAAAAAGAGAAGCGCAAATGTAGCCCGCAAAATTGAAATAGAAATTGGTCTGATTTCGGAAATCAGACGAATCCGGAGGAAATCTAACTTAGAGAGATATATTGAAAATTTTTATGGTTAAAACTATGTACATACATATTTTTTACTGTCGCGAATCATATTTTGATCAAAATACCTACAACTTTACACTGACCTGAAAATTGCAAAAAACGCAAGAAAATTTGAATTTCGCGGGCTACTTTCGCGCATTCCCCCTAAAGTGTAAAATTGCACCTTGCTTGTATTTTTTTCTCGCTGGCAACATTTAGGTCGTCCACTACCTGGCTACACAAAGCTGCATTTGACAGGTCTTGTTCAAAAAAACCGTTTGTTGTCGTCTAACTGCCAGTTGCAGAATAAAAGGTTATTTTCACCTTTGTGTTGTGTTAATTAGTAGAAAATAGCATTATTAAGGCTTAGTGTAGCCATTGTAAATAGCTACACAAATATGTAATTAACAGCCCAACGCAACGAAGAAGTATCATAATTTGATAATATGTTATTTTAACAGTTTCATGTAATTACATCTTTTCATTTTCATCGCGTAAAAATTATCATCTGTCCCATACATTTGGGTCGTGTAGTTATTGAAGTTTTGTATGGGAGAGATAATTATTTTTTCGCGCCTACGATGTTCGTCCCATGGAGAAAGTTTAATGGTCTGTTCCACACCCTCAAATATGACCACACATTTCTGATATATACACTGTAAGTAGTACATCATTGATATATTAGAGGAAGATATGTTACGCGTTAACATCGCAATCACGAAACCCGGACTCGGCGCACGACTACATGCATCAAAACTCACACATCTGTAATCACAGTCACAAATCTACAGTTACCGATGGACAAGGACAGAGATAGGAGCCGGCGCTTTTGTGTAAGCGAAATCGCGTTAGCCACCGAATGTTGGCCGAATGTTTACGATTATGAATGATATTGCATGTCTATCTCGCTCTCACAAACATAGCGAAGCAAACAATTTGTTGAAAATTATATTTTTTTTTTTTATATTTATTTTTGGCTGTACTTACGAGTGAAAAGTAATCCCGTGGAATTTATTTTTGTTTTTTTTTGGTTTTGAACTATTTGTGCACATTTTGAAAACACAGGAAGGCATTGTTGCTGCTATTTAGACGATTACGGTAATTCTACTTAACGTGCTACACAAACGCCAGTTCGATTGTGACTAAGGTCAATTGTATACGTGAGCACATTTATGCGGTCCACGTCGGGGAGCGCGAACCATATCTTCCTAATTTATACATCACATCAATGTAGTACATACTTTTGTACAGTATGACAGGACTCGAAGATTCCATCGTTTATATTCGGAAAAACCAAACTTTGCCGAATTAAATGTGACTCGTCCAATAATAAATGGGAGTGACGGAATTAGTGCGTCAATCTATCTATATTAATTTAGGAGCTAATATAAATAAATTTCTATTGGTCGTAAATCACATTTCATTCGCATTGTACGGGTAAGGTGGCATTGGACGACACGGTTGGCGCAGTGGTTGAGCGATTGACTGCTGCGCAGCATGTCGCGGGTTCGATTCCCGCACGGAACAAATATTTGTACGACCTACAAGTATTTGTTCCGAGTCTGGGTGTTTTTCTATCTATAATATGTATGTATTTACAAAAAAAAAAAAAAAAAAAATGTATATAAGTAGTTTATCAGCCATCTCGTTACCATAACACAAGCATTAGGTTGCTTAGCTTGGGGCTAGATGGCGTTGTGTGATATGTCCAAACATATTTATTTATTTATTTATTTATTTATTTAAGGTACATTTAAATGATAGACTGATATAGGAGTTCAAATAGTGTATTGATGTCACACAGAAAAACACCCAAAACTGATAACTGATCGACTCGCGGCGAATGAGTCCTTTTGATGATAGCCCGAACGATGCTATGCAACTACTGCTTGCTTACTCAAATACATGCATTTTATTCATTCGCTGCGCGTCGATGTCAGCATAAAAGTAATACTATTGATATGTACGGGTTTGCTCGTACACGCATATTTCGAGTCCTGTCGTACTGTACGTCACTGTGCTTGTGACAAACCAATTGTCATAATAGTCCCTTGCAAAGATCGCAGAGCATAAACTAATTACTTAATGTGTGACATTTATCTCACGCCGTATTAGTGCTGAAAGCCTTTCAACATAGTTTATAGATATTAATCGCTCCGCCATTACGTATCGCGTTGAATAAACTCTATTACGGACGACATTAAAATCAATCTAAAAACGATTACTCTCTATTTAGAACTTCTAAAGTATTTTGTGACAGAAACTAAAAACTTTTGGGGTTAAGTAGTCAAATTTAAAATAAGAACTATAGAATTTTTCTTCACATTTTAGAACTGATTATTAAGACGCAGATATATGCCAATGGCCTTGAGTGTAGCTTGCGTGTTCTGTGCTGAGCTCACGCATCGCGTCGTACGTCCACCCAGTAATAGGACTCGTCCATATAATTCATTACACATAAAACAAAAGGTATTATATTGAAACACGTATACTAAAAGATAAGTAATTAAATTATCTTTAAAATGGTGAAGGTTTCATAAAATACGATTGATAGTTTTTTGCGTGAATCTCATTTTTTATCCGAATTAGACATAACTTTACAAATTAATTACACTATGTAATATAAACATAATCAAATATTCACATTATTAAGACAATGATCTAATTGAACATATATTTTTTCCAAATATTAAAACTGGACAGTACTCATTTAGACGTGGTCTTCAGTTTAAATTCATTAAACGTCGTTTATCGTCGCCTTAAAAGACATTTTAGCTAATCCAATCTTCTTAGCGTGGCGATAGTTTTTTAAATTTGTTTGGCCCAAAATTCAGCAACGCTAATCCAATAAAAATACATTTTAAAAGATATCTTTTCATTCTAAAAACCTAATATTGTAATGGACACTGACATATTTTTCTATTTTAGAATACTTAAGTAAAATAGAAACTTCTACATTCGCACTCGCCTACCTAATTTTCCCTCTGAAAGTCTGGTAGACTCCACACAAAAACTCATTTTAAAAAACCTTTTTACTATTCAGAATCCCACTTAGAAATCCATACAAAAAATCCTTAAAACGACAGTCGTGGACAGTGATTAAGGCTAACTTTATAATGGACGTTTTTACCTTAACCTTTTTAAATGACAGCATTCGAAAACTGGACGATTTTACCTTAACAGTTGGTATAGAGACATACTTTTATTATTTTCACATATATCTCTGGATCAAGGCCTCACATGATGAATATTACATGAACTTTTCATATGTATTTTCACTTCATTGCGTTATGTAGGACGTGATGGAGGCGGATTATGAATTAGACGCGTAATGGAAAGCGAAGCGAGTGATGTGAACATAATGTGTTGTGTGGTAAAAAGTACGGAGCTGTAAATGAGAAATAAATAAACGATTTGTGTCGCGAAATAGGAGGGAAAGAAGGTTTACTACTCAAAGTATTCGAATGTCGAATATTTTTTTTATAATATTTTGGATTTTGAATTCTATTCATGAATTTTAAGTGTTCATAAGTTTTATTTTTAAGTTAATTACATTGTTGTTTTGTGGTGAATGCTGTGTGTACCTATAATAGGCATACATACCAGTACTTTTATTTTAAATTACTCTGTTTTATTTTTTTGTATGTATATTTTGGACATTCAAATTTAGTTATTTATTTATTAGGTAAACCAACATCAGTGTTGGTGTGCCTAATAAATAAATAAGAATGTCCAAAATATACATAGGTTAGATACACGGAATATTAATGAAATGCCACGTCAAGTTTTGGTTAAAACCATAAAGCATAAACAACCATATGACAAAGTCTTGGCCAATCAAATAATAATGTCGTACCTTTAACATGAAGAAGATAAATAAACTATTCTAATTTACAAAAGCGTTGTTTCTGAAGTCTCCATTTAACCAGAGAAACAAATATTCTGGTTTCAAATTATACAACGACTCTTGTTTGACATTATGTTGTCTGTCTTCTTCGACACCAACATCTATAGGTACATTTCTAAGAGCCTATTTCACGATGTCCGAATAGCCACTACTCACCGAATAAATTCAAAAATGGAACAGATGTTGTATGAAATTAACCGCCATGTAAGTTAATAGAAACTGGTGAAACAGGCCCTAAGTGGTTCTGTGGGAACTTCACAAATAGTGTAGCTCTGTTGCCATGCGTAAAAACAACATGAAACTTCTGTTGCTATGTAATTGTTGAATAAGGTCGAAAGTGGAAAACAGGTTAGGCCAGGCCGTGAATGATTGATGAGCTGGCCGCTGTCTACAGTATACCCTGTGACGTCACGATAACGTCACGAACCTCTTTTACACTTGACCACTGTCTGTATTAGATACCAGCTGTTGCTTAGGCCGGGAGCAGATCTGAGTCAAGAGACTGTAGACAGACTCGCTCTATGAAAACAATGGTGGCGTAGACAGGCAGCAACACAATCTAATTCATAGTTGAAATAGACATCAGACAATAAAGTTTTGACTCTCTCTGAAACTGTGTGTGCACTGCCATAAATTACAAACTTAGATTCCATATTGATTAGCTCAGTCGGTTGAAAAGTCCATTCTTAGTGTGCCTAGACCACAGACAAGTATCTTGTGGACTTGAAATGAAACCTGTCACGGGGACACCGAACACAACCGAGTGGAGTTTACCATCAAAACACAGTAATTTTACAATTCTTTATGTCATTCAGTTTTATGACATTAGGAAAAGCACGTTTATTCTGCATTATAACAAGTTCAGTACCTGCGCGACCGAGCTCTGCTATACCGGATGACTTTTTTACCGTCTTGAAAAAAATACGGATATTAGGTGAACGGAGTAGAAGCCTATGGCATACCTAGTTTTTTTTATTTTAATAACTTAGTCAGAAAAAAATATCTAAGTATCAATAAATACTACAAATTCGATGTAATCTTTTCATTTTAAATCTCTCATCTCTCTCTAAAGTTTGTTTTCAAAATCTCTGTTTTTATTGTTAAAAACAGAGATTTTGAAAAATAATAATAAATCGTTTAAAAATATCGAAATTCATATCATATACAGGTTGCATATGATTTGAATATTGATATTTTTTTTTGAAAAAAAAAAGTTAGGTATGCCATAGGCTTTTACTCCGTTCTCCGTTCACCTATTATAGCCTATTTTTGTCAAGACGGTAAAAAAAAATCATCCAGTATACTCGTATGTATATATAAAATAAAAAAAAAAATAATTTTATTAACTTCAGTTGTACACTAACACTTATCTTAAAACTATGCAACGTTTCAACAATGGAAAAGAGTGTTTTCGATGAACTCAAAAAAAAAAAATACTAAAAAAAAAAAAACTAAAAATACTTATTGCTAATTTATTAGTATAGGATATGTTACATCAGTGGCTTATAGACATCCACTTAGTTTTTAGTCATTTGAGGCTCTGTATGCAGTTAACCAGTTAGTTTCATACGTGTTATGATATTGTTGTTTCACACAAGTAAAAAAAAAAGAAAGAAAAACTGTTTACATTACAAAATAAAAAAATACCAAGTGCACACGTGCAGAGCAGGCAAAAGCCTCGTAAACAGACAGACAGACAGATAAAAAGTCGTATGAAGACAGTTTTATATTGATAGCTAGATACAACGTTTATGATATTTATGAGCAAGTATGAGAAGTGTTGGCCCATTGGTAACGGCTCCGACTTAAGAAGTTTTACTATATGTAAATTATTTCATCACCACTGCTCACAAAACGGAGAAGGAAAACATCGTGACGAAACTAGTAATGTCATAGGACCAAAAATTCGAAGATGTGAATCTACCAACCCGCAATGGGCCCGCGTGCTCGATTACAGCCAATTCCTTCTCGAAGAGAAAAAGCCTGTGTCCCAGCAGTGGGAACATTATAGGCTGATTATGATTATGATGATATTTATAGATGTGTGTTCTTACACTAAATTATCGGCTACGTTTCAACGTAAACATTGTTTCATTCTTATACACATGCTAAATTATTACAGTAGTTGGCAATTTACCAATAGACATTGAACTATAAGCCTACTATAATAGCATAAAAACACGTCAAGTATTCGCTTGGGGACTTTAACATGCCTATTTTTAACGCCAAGGAATATTAATGTGTTCTACGGTTCTGGGTTTGAAAGGTGCGGGTATAATACACGAAAATTTGAATTTTATTCTGTGTGTCAAAAGTGAAGCATAGACAAACTCATTGGCGTTGGAGTGTATTGAGTCATAGTGATTACCATCTCTTGATCAACCAACCGATTGCATAAATAAGTATTAACAAAAAGTAAAGATTGTAGGTAACGCAAATGGAAGAAGAAATGTTGTACCAAATAAATAAACTAAAACGATTATGGATTTAATTATAAACAACGAGCTTTTGTAGATCCATAAACATTCGTGACTTATACAACATGTCCTAGAATTGATGGCACTATCGCTTGATGGGTCATTGTACTCATCGTTATGAACAACTTTTACTATGGGACTATACCTGAAATCGCAAAAAAAAAATCAGCTTTTTAGTTTTTTTTTTGTCATTTATCTACATAACGTATGTATTATTCACTCATTGTTTTATTTGTATCGATAATTTAATTTCTTTTTAATGCAGATTAACAGCCAGTCGCCTGCGCCCGCGTTTCATGGTCTCATCGCTTGTCATAGAAATATAGACAATAGTCTATTCTATAGCATAGACAAGTGAGGTTGGAGCGTCGGGCGTCAAGCGTGAGTCTAACTTTACACCTTATTTACAGTTTGGTTTTTTCTTTTCAAAGTATTCTAGTGTTTGTATTTTATTTTATCTAGGGATTCTAAATAGATATCCGTGGGTATGTCCGTGGCACCACACAGGCCCTATCAGAATACCAGCGTTGCGGTATTTATTTTTTAAATATCGCAGCTTTATGCTGAGATAGGAGCCTTTTTGGCCTCGCACAGGTCTCTTTTTAGTTTTTTTTTGTTTTTAAATGTTTATTGTGTTACTTTTATATGCTCCTTTTTAACTGCATTTCCTGTGCGTGTCCCAAATAAAATATTTTTCTTTTCTTTCTTTCTTACATCAAACTCTTCAAAATGTAGGGAGCAGCTGATTTTTTTTCGCGATTTCAAGTTTGGTCCCATAGTAAAAGTTGTTGATATTTATTGTCAAACAGTATTGTTGTGGTCTCGGACCATTTAGCCGGCATTTTGTTTAGAAGGTCACAAAAAAACAGTACAGGTGCTTCGTTCTGTTGCCGGCTACTAATACACTCTACTAAATTTGACTGTTTACACTACGCCAAGTGGCGAGTCCAGTACCGCGCGGGGACTGAGCGGGCGCTAGGGGTGTCACTTGCCCAAAAAATAGAAAGCGGTTGTATTTGTATCCACTTTCAAGGCAGATTGCATGCCAAGTTGACTCGCTACTGTTCACTCGGTTTACACCACTGTACTTATCAACTTCGTTAAGCACTTGACCAATGTAAATCGGGCTTACCTAAAACATGTATTTTCGGACAGCATGTAATGTTGGACGTAGGTTTATTTAAGTTTTACCGTTAATAATCCATTATAGTTTTAATTACTTAAGCATTATTGGTTTTATAGGATTTCGATTTTATCTTATTCTCAAGAAATACACTTAAGTATCTACAGCTAAGCCGGCAACAAAATATTAAGTTTTAATCCTGTAATCATCTCCGCGGTGAAAAGAAATCGCAAAACTAAATCTCAAGAGTAAACAGAAAAATCTCTTAAACTTTGTCTATTTGCTAAAGAGAGTAACCGTGTAACCTAGCGAGTCACTAGTGCCAATTAGAAACAAAAACTAATTACCTGTGAGTTCTCAGAGGATTTGCACGACCGCAAACTAGAGTCACTAGGGTTGACGAATTTTTACGTGAAAATTGTCGACTAGAAAGGTATTGACAGCGGCAACATAATAGCAACTTTATTGCAACAAAGATAAAGATCACTGTGGTTTTAACAATGCAATGATGCAGAATCAGAGGTAAGCTAACTGTGAACTGTCTGTAATTTTGGTCTTTTTCGTAAAGCCACAGAAAAGATAATAGTAAAAAATATATATATAAGTTTATTGTACAAAGAGAAACACATTCACATACAAGGTAGTATACTAAATATGATTGTAGGTACAAGTGGTAGTCAAAATCAGGTTGAACAGCTGGCTCCAGAACTGAGTAAAAAGATACTTTGTTCAGAAGCAAAATACTTACCTGTTCAAAAGCTAGACACAAATGAACAGGGTCCATGTGGTCTAACTATAAGCTTTACCATCTAAGAATACATGCAATAAAAAAAAAAAAAAAAAAAAAAAAAAAAGAAATCAAATCGAAAGCCATTTATTCACACTAGGCTGAGGATCAGCACTTTTCGAACGTCAAATTGACAGTTCCACAAAACGCTCGCCCTTCACCACTTCCTCGTGCTATAACTGGGAAGAAGAAGTGGCGCAAATGCGCAACAAACTCCCCAGCAGCACGGCTGTCTGTTCAGTTAGAAAAACTTGATTCTATACAATAGTATGCAAAATACAAATCGCAACACAAAACATAAAATTAAATTATTTGCCATATGTCAGCTAGCACACGTCAATATACCAACAAAGAACATCGAAAACTATATTCAAGCATAACAAAAAAAAATTAAAAACCCAAAACGTAAACAGAACTTTATACCGAAACAATGGCCTCCAGGTATAAAGGACGTGCCCGCGTACATATAGCTATACATAGCTGTAACTCGTAGTCACAAATGATACAAAGTACACAAAACAAGTTTTCCAATACTTTTCTTTCAAGATGTTATGTCAGACAGGTGGGGCAGTAACTTTCACGTACAAGGATCTTTTGGCACGCGGCCAAAATTGGAACTAACGCCACCACCTTATTTTTTCAATACATTTCACAAAACAATTGCATTAAATGTTTGCCAACAGCGCCCCCCTGTCAACTTCACTCGAGCGCCAAATATCCTAGTATAACCTAGATGTTTACATTTTGAATGTACACTTCTGGACACATCTATTGGCCCACCTTAGAGTTTAGGTTTCGATGGCCCCTACCGAAATATGATTGCTAGATTGAACAAAAACTGTTGATGCAGTTTTAAACCTGATACATTTTACCATCTTTTTCGATGGTATTGTTTTAAATTTGAATTCAGAATACCATACGACATGGAGCTACGCCTAACAAGTCGGATATGCGCCTTGTTAAAGGCAATTGATTTTTGAATAAAAAACATGTTTTATCAAATAAAGGTTTAATTTAATAACGCGTGTTGCCTCCATGGGCATCTGCCACAGCTCTCATACGATTAGGCATAGAGTTTATCAACCGCTCTATGAAATTTTGAGGGATCATCTCCCATTCCTCTTCTATGGCAGTTTTCAACTCCTGCATCGTCTGGGCAACTGGCTGACGAGCCCTAACACTTCTTTTTAGCTCGTCCCACATGTGCTCAATGGGGTTCATGTCTGGGCTTCTGGCTGGCCAGTCCATAACTGTGATGTTCACATCCCGAAGATATTCCCTGACGATGCCGGCCACATGGGCTCTTGCATTATCATGCATAAAAATGAAATTTGGGCCCACATAGTCCGCGTATGGTATCACGTGAGGTTCTAAGCACTCACGAATGTACCTTTCAGCATTTAATGTTGGCAGCCGTGGTCCTGTAACAACCTCAAGTTGAGTTTTGCCGCTCGCAGATATACCGCCCCAGACAGTCCATGAGCCACCGCCATAAGCAACCCTCTCTTCAAAGCAGCATTGTGCGAAACGCTCTCCCTTACGTCGGTAGACCTTCTTCCTTCCATCATTGCCATGTAACACAATTTTAGACTCATCAGAAAAGAGTACACGGCTCCAATCTTGCTGTGTCCAATTTAAATGACTGCGTGCGAAATGAAGGCGCGCTGTTCGGTGGGCTCGCGTTAGTTTGGGGCCATTAGCTGGCTTGTGTGGTACCATATCGCGTTCTTTTAACCTTCTCCGAACAGTTCGAGCGCTCACAGATACTCCGTGGAAGTCGCGAAGTTGGTTTTGTATCTCAATGGAGGTAAGGTGACGATTTCTCAAGCTGGTCGTCATGATGAATCGATCCTGCCTTTCAGTTGTGACCCGAGATCGTGGCCTTCCTTGGCGACGAACAAAGCCGCCAGTCTCTAGGTACCTCCGATAAACATTTCGGACCGCAGATCGACTTAAATTAAGTTGAGCACTCACGTTTCTTTGGCTGTGTCCGGCCTGAATAAGTGCCACAGCTTGGGCGGCGACTTCAGGTGAAGTATCCATAGATTATTGATAGAACCTCACCTTAATGTTAAGAATAAGTAATGTTTGTTGCAAAACCAAAGATATCAATCACTTTTTCAAGAATTAAATCCAAGTAAACCAATAAAACCAAGTTTTCTTAGTATTTGATTGTTTGATATCAACAAACAGGCTCCAAATTGTCTTTTGTTTCTTTAAATTCTGTGTTCGAAATTCAAAAAAAGACTATTGAATGAAATTGTGAATGTGCCAGGTTCAAAACTGCATAAAAACTTTTTGCTCGACCTAATATAAAATTTTAGCTAGGACCAAACGAAACTGAAAATACAAGGTGGGCCAAAAGATGTGTCCAGAAGTGTAGTTAGTTAATTATTACATAATTATCTTGACGTAAAAACAGGCACGAGGTATGCCAACCTTCGTTGAATTAAAAATAAAATTCGGTAAAGGTCAACACGGCCGAGCTTTTAAAAGGGCTGTTGGCACAAAATTGAAAAAGTTTCCAGTGATAGGTACCTATTTACTTTATTTTATTTTTATGTTTTAGTTTATTTTCGCAGCCATGCCAACATTTCAAATAGATTGTGTGATCAATCAGACTGCACTGCAGCACGTTTGATGTTTTTAATGCTTCAATATTTTGTAGTAGGTAAATGTTGATAGATCGTTATTTTAAAGTTTCCAATATAAATGTTACCATGTCGACCCAGTAAAGTTATTTCTTGCGCACCAATAAATAAATAATGATGTAGTACAAAATCCGACGGTCCATTCTACCATTTTAATATTTAACGATCTGACGGAAGGTTATTTTCGGAAATAACCACAGAAATAACTTCAATATTGTTTTTGGATATTAAAATATTTAAGAATACTTACTTTACTGGATGAATAAATAATAATTTCCCTTATAGGTACGAAATAAAAAAATAGGCACTCATGGGGACAGTCAACAGAAATGAAAACCCAAAATCACTCAACGCGCCTAAAAAAGTTTTCACTTCAAAAAATATACTCGTCGACTTCAGCTTGACTTCGTCCTTGTTTTCGTGGGTAAAAAGTAAGATTTAATACATTTACTACATTGATATTTTTTTGTTTACTCGTTGGTACTTTCAATAGGTTCTATGTTAGAGGATTTGGTTTCCTTCATGTGGACCATTATGCGTGGGCCATGGCGGCCGTCGGGGATTATTCCAACCAGCCCACCTCCCTCCAAAAGTTGATCAATTCTCCTGGTCTGTTAAAGAAAACAAGAAAGAAAAAGAAAAGAAAAAAAAGAAAGAAAGAAAGAAGAAAGAAAGAAAAAGAAAGAAAGATCTGTGTGTTCCGAGGGTTTCTGTTCTAATCTGGGTGACGTCTTTGCATTCAAACAGCACGTGCGTAACGGTTTCCTTAGCCTCCATGAAAGCTTTGCACAGAGCCCGCCCGGTAGGTTCCCGCATTGTCGAGGCGGGGGGTTCAGTAGCCGTGGCTTGATCACCCACAGTGAAGCGAAGAGGAACCCGAGGAGGAGCCGCTCGTCAGGGCTTTTGCCGGTAAGCCGACGATGTAGCGGCCAACAAGTAGATTGCGGTGCCGCTTGGGTGACATCGCAACTGAGCCGGGTCGCGATGTCGTATGGGAGGCATCGCGGCTGAGGGTTGGTGGCCGCGGCGGGAGAGGAGTACCGGTATTGCGGTGCGCCGCTCTCCCGACCTTCCGCGGCCTTGACGGGGTCGCCATTGTCTGATGGCGGACGCGGTGGAGCCGCAAGGGAGGAGGAGTGTCGGTAAGACGTTGGCCGCTCTCCCTATCCTCTGCGGCCGAAAATTGGCAGACGGCGGAGCCAATGACCTGACCCGTTACAGGGGGACCAAGGGTGCCTTAACGCGGGGTCGTCTGGCGCACATATGCTGGTTTGGTCCCTGGGGTGGTCACGGCGTGCAATGTGCTCTGGTGCGCCGGTGATGGGGAGTACTCCCCAGAGGAGGGTCCGGTGACGGGCAGCCGCGGCGGGTTCACGGATGAGTGTTAACGCATGCCCGTGTTCCCGCCGTAAGTGGCAGAGGAGGACACCATGGAGTTTTAGTGGGGTTAGAGTCCCACATAATTGCACACAATCTCCCCGTGGTAGTGCATGCATGATAAAAAAAAATGATAAAAAAAAGCCCCGCACACTGCAGCCGCAGCCGCGCAGGACGTCCGTTATTCCTATTGTGTGAAAGTGTATGTTTAGTGAGCAGTGTCCTTTGATGGTCCCCGTCACGTCACCAGGCGCAGACCGCTCCTGTTCAGACGTTAAAAACGTCTGGTTAGTCTACCATCTAGAGATGGCATATATAGCCTCCCTGGACAGCCTGCAGCCCGGTGTCGAGGACTACCAACTCTCCGCTTGTGTATGGGTGAACTCCTGTAGCCACCCGCATAGCTGGTTGAAGGGAATGGGTACGATTGGTTCAGGTACACAGACAGACGTGCTGGATGCTTTCCTAGCTAGCTCGTCAGCAGCGTCGTTACCCAGTGATCCGCTGTGTCCTTTTATCCATTGCAGTGTCACTGTGTCGCGATTAGATACCGTTACACGTTTTAATGCATTATGACATTTTAGTGTTAGTCTCGAGGTAATGTATTTTTCCTGAAAGGATTGGAGTACTGAGGCACTGTCTGAGAGTATACGGGTATCTGTAACTCTCCTGGCTTCTATGGCGTAAGCCGCTCGTATATGATGCCCACACACTCTGCCTGGTAGACAGTGTTGACTTTCAATAGGTATTTATTTAATAGGTATACCTATGAAATTGTCGTTTTACATAGAAAAAATCAAACAATTTTTTCTATAAGAAACATTGTCGGTGCACTTTTGCCATTTTAATGAAAGTTCGTTGATGCCTCTGCAATAGTATTCCTGGGGACGGGAATCGATGAATTCTTTAAAGGCGTTTTTCACCTTCTCGTTGGATTTGCAAATTTTCCCCGGGGCTCATTGTTGAGATCAAAATTTCCAGAACGGAAGCGATCAAAACCAAAAAGACACCGTGCGTTCACTTGCGGTACCTTGTCCATATACGAGTACGTTATTAATATTGCGTGCTGTCTATGCTGCGTTGGTGCCACGACGGTACTCGTATTCGAAAATAGCGCGCTATTTCGATTTTTCCATGGTTACAGAAGCATCGATATCAAAGGAAAATCGAATGGCGGGAAAACAAATGAATTACAGATTTTTTTTTTCATATCATGGTATATTATAAAATTAATTTGAATTTGGAATTCTAAATAGAATAAAAGATATTGACCTTCACACTAGCCGGTATCAAAAATCGGCAATTTCATAGGTAAAGGCCTATTATTTATCCTCCTACTGGAACGCCGTACAGCAATAGAGTATTACACCCATTTTTGAAAAGTGTCTAAATATAATTCTATCGTGTTAATAAGCCAATAAAAAAAAAACACTAAATTTTTTTTCAATCGATAAGTGTCATAAAAATACATTTAAATTTTGCATTTGGAAATTTCGCGCGAAAACGCTGGACGCAGTGGACGCCATATTGCTCTGTAGTCATGACGTCAGTTGGCTGAATGAACAAACACTTTATTGACATTGACACTTTTTAATTTAAACAGCCTTATGACGTAATAACATTACTTTCATGGTGTTAGAAAACAGATTAAAAAAACTGAAAACTTTGAATTGACTTTTAAAATTTACGTATTTTTTATTGTTATTTTATGAACAAAAACTAACATTTTCCGACCGCTTTTTGCCTAAGCTATCTAAATAATATATTTTTCTCATCTAGAGTAAAATACTGTATTACACCTAATGGAGCAAAACATTATTTCATGTGCTGCTTTCCATCCATCCTGGACATCGTACGGATTGCGATGGATCACGCGCGCTCACGCAGCGCCAAGACACTTCTCCATAGTTCCATAACTCCATAATAATTTTTATTATCGATCTACTTAACTTCCGTTTGTTCTTCAGCTGAGCAATGGATCGCATTTAATTAGATTTTGTATGAGCAAATATTGGGTCAAGGAGGACATTCTTAAGTCAGTCAAGAGTTCTTCACCTACTGCGGAATGGGGACCGTTGCGAGACAGATATTTTTTAATTATCTTCTCACGCTTCGTAGAATTGCTTTGGTAGATGAACGCTTTCATCACTAGTTCTTAGTGGTGCCTAAAGATTTTAGGAGTTTGGATTTCATCTATAGATACACATATTCCTATCTATAATCAATGTCTTAGTGAAGGTAATTAATTGGTAACTATGCTGTGGAGGCAAAACATCGAAAACCTAGGCAGAAACTAGCCTGGCCTTACTGTGGAATAAATTAATATTAACAAAAAGCGGCCAAGTGCGAGTCGGACTCGCGCATGAAGGGTTCTGTAGCAAGTACCTAACATAATATAAAAGTTCTTGTAGTTCGTTGTAACTTTGATCGATGTTTTATTAATAGACCGATTTATGACATATTAAAAAAAAACAACTTACTACATCTCGTTCAAACCAATTTTCGGTGCAAGTTTACATGGTAATGTACATCATATATTTTTTTTAGTTTTATCATTCTCTTATTTTAGAAGTTACAGGGGGGGACACACATTTTACCACTTTGGAAGTGTCTCTCGCGCAAACTATTCAGTTTAGAAAAAAATGATATTAAAAACCTCAATATCATTTTTGAAGACTTATCCATAGATACCCCACACGTATGGGTTTGATGAAAAAAAAATTTTGAGTTTCAGTTCTAAGTATGGGGAACCCCCAAAATTTATTGTTTTTTTTTTTCTATTTTTGTGTCAAAATCTTAATGCGGTTCACAGAATACATCTACTTACCAAGTTTCAACAGTATAGTTCTTATAGTTTCGGAAAAAAGTGGCTGTGGCATACGGACGGACAGACAGACAGACATGACGAATCCATAAGGGGTCCGTTTTTTGCCAGTTGGCTACGGAACCCTAAAAACTAGCAAAGGTAAACCAGTCAAGAGCGAGTCGGACTCGCGCACTGACAAAGTTCCGAGTTCTGTAAAAGTATACTTACTATTTGGAGACATCGTTTTATTTTTCCTGTAATCTTTACATAAATTTCTATCACATAGAATAATTTCAGATTTTTCTCTATGCAAGCTTCGGTGATAAGAGGGGAGGGGGTGAAACGGTATTTTTTTTTCATTTTTCATCAAAATCGAAAACTATGCGGCCTAAAAAAAAGAAAAAAAAAAACAATTTAAGCATATGCAAACAGCGCTCTTGATACCCCACATGTCTTAGTAGGCCCACTTCGATTTTTTAACAATTTAAGAATTTTTTAGACCCTGTTGCAAAAAAAAAATATATATTTCTTTCTTATTTGCGAAACAGTTGGGCACACTTCATTTAAAACTGTTCCAAATTTGAAGTTGATAGCATTAGTAGTTCTTGTGAGCTGTGACAGAGGACAGTCAGACTGAGTCGCACCATAACGGTCCCTTTTTACCATTTTGGTACGGAACCCTAAAAATGGGTGCAACTCCTATTTAATCAAATAACAAATGACTACTGAACCTACTCAATTATGAGTATTTTTATTATATTCTGATACTCTTTGCACAGGAGGATCTATAAATATGTTCCTTTCCCCTATACATGTAGACATTCATTTCGTCGAAATCTAATATTCATTTATTTGCGTTCCACAAGGTAAAATAATGTGTTAACAAAAGGCTTAGAGCTTAGAGCCGTTGTAGACCCTGTCAGGGCACAGCAAACATTATTGTTTGATACTTAGAATACTAAAGTTACAGATCTAAATCGTAGAAACTAAAATTAATATTAAATAAAATTATACATGAAAACTGAATTCGCATAAAGAGTTAATAACATTAACATAAATAGTTCTATTGTTGGTAAGTAGGTGGCTATTTTCTTAAAATAATTGTACGAGCCAAGAATGCTCATACAGCAAAATTACGTTTAGTCGTTTAAGCGTACCTAATTTATACTTATTAACATAACTTCAGTCGTAACTAAAACTCCGTCACGCGACAGTGTGCGGGTTGATCATTACCTAATAACATAACATCAAGTGCGGCTCAGATAACTAAACATAACTTAACTCTAAACTGTTTCCATAAATAAACTATTGGACATAACAGTGGTTTGGTGTGAACTGACTAACTACCTACAACAACTACCGGGGTATCCGTTAACGACGAGAAAGCCCCAACATCTTTTGGTCCTTCGAGCCGGATGACACGGCAAATCATCCTGTGAGTCGTCGTGTCTCCTCATCAGCAGAGTGCTTAGCGTGGTATATCCCAGTTACGTTAGCAAATCGGTGTTGTTGGCTTCCCACAAGCGGGTCTAACCAGTAGCATTGAGACGTTGTACATGACGTAAAGGAGGGTGAGCTACGTTGAGTGCCTTCAACTAACGAACCAGCAGAGATCACGTCTACTGCTACAAATTACAATCAAGAAACAATCACCGAGGACAACGTCCGCGGCGTTTACTACAGCGGAGATCACGTCTACCGCTACAAACAAGAAATAATCAGCGGGGATAACGTCCACTGCGATTACTTCAGTTCCGAAAACTTCGTGAGTACCTACACGCCAGCCACTAACAGCCACAAGGCATATACAATGTCGACAGAAGACTATCCTGAATTTGTGGAACTTATAACTAAGCAGCAAAGCAGCTACGAGAGAATCAAAACTCTTCAAACTAATTACAAAAAGGATGCTGTGAGTAGAAAAACCACAGACTACCTAAACAAGCGAATCGAAGCTTTACAATCCCTATGGGATGAATTTCGATCGAATCATGAAATCTTGAAGAAGTATGAGTCTATACAAAAAGAACATGACTACTTTAAGAAAGACATTTTCATTATAACAAGAAGCATGTTTGACGAAACAATGCAATCTATGAATCAACTACGAAACATGTTGATGAACGAACCTGGGGTTTCGGGTATGCCAAAACCGAAAATACTAGAAACTCCCGGAACACCGCAATTTGATACAACTGGAGTACACCAACAAATCGGAGATGAAACGGACAAGCACCTATCAACGCTGTTACGTAATCAAATGTGTAACTTCAACGCCTTCAAGCGGGCGGTCTCCAAAACTAACCTGGATAACATGAAAGAGAAGTGGCAACTCCAAGATCAAGTCAACATACTACGATCTAAATGGGAATCCATCGACAAGATTCACTGGGAACTAAGCTACTTACTGCAAGGGAACGACAAAGACTATGAAGCAAAATTCGACCATTGGGAGCAAGTCTACGACAACCTAAAGGAAGAGCTAAATAGGAAAATCTTTGAAACATCCCACTACGAAAAAACAACACCGCGTATGGAATTACCGGAATTCAACGGAACTTTCAACAATTGGATCTGTTTTAGGGATTTATTCTTTGAAATGATTCATAACAACCCAACGCTGAACAAAACGCAGAAAATGAAGTTCCTGAAATCTAAATTGAAAGGTGAAGCGGAAAAGTTAATTAAGCACCTTCCTGTGAGTGCTGAGAATTATGAATCATGTCTAGATATTATTCAACACCGCTACGACAACAAGCGATTACTTTTCACCTCATACATAGACACACTTCTCAATCAATCATCCATCGAAAAACCGAACTCAAATAACATGAAGAAGCTGTACGACACAACGAAAGAGTGCTTAAATGGGCTAGAAAACATTGACATCAATATTCCAGAATGGGGTCCACTTATCGTGTACTTACTATCCTCAAAACTGGATGACGTCACTTACGGTGACTACATCAAGACGATGAAACATGCAAGAGAGCTCCCAGACTTAGAGGAGTTTATGACGTTCCTAGAACTGCAATTCATAACGCAGGAAACATCCCGTACCAAGAGGAATGGCGGGAAACAAAATAATTCGACGAATAATCAACATAAAAGTTATAACAACAGCAAGTCAACGAACTTTAAAGCAACAGAAAAGTGGACAAAAACCTTCCATGCAACGCTAAGGAAATGTCCACTCTGCAAAAACGAACACACGCTGAGGCAGTGTTCTACATTTTTGAACATGGATGTCGCAACGCGAAACCAAACAACAAGCAACCTAAATTTGTGCAAAAATTGTTTGTTCAGTCACGGCGGAAATAAATGTAATTCAACGAAAACATGCCGCACGTGTAACTTCAAACATCACTCACTTCTCCATGATGATAATCTGAAAGGGCAACAATCAAAGCCAACCACATCAACGGTGGCTGAGCGAACATCTAATCATATCAACGGTGAACAAGAGATACTCTTAACGACTCTTCAACTAAGAGTCAAGAACAAGGAAGGAGATTACGTCATCCTCCGGGCGTTACTGGATCAAGGCTCTCAAGTAACCTTGGTCACAGAAAATGCTGCTCAACGGTTGAACTTACCTCGAAACAGAACGAATGCTGCGGTCACTGGCATTGGTACTATAATGGGCAAGAGTAAAGGGTTGATAAAATTGGAATGCAAGTCTATCCACTCTGATTATACATTCCGAACCGAAGCATTAGTGATGAGTAAACTCATTAACAATCTGCCTAACTCAACGATCAACACAAGCAACTGGACGCACCTTCATGACATCAAGTTGGCTGATCCAGACTACAACATCTCAGGACCCATCGATCTACTGCTTGGAGCAGATGTTTACTCCGATGTGATCTTAGGAGGAATAATCAAGCAGAACAATAACTCGCCAGTAGCGCAACAGACAAAGTTGGGCTGGATACTGTGTGGTGCTACAAAGCAGTTCAACTGTCTAGTTACCCTAACAGAGCTAGACAACATAACAAAATTTTGGGAGATAGAAGACATCCCTTCGGAACCCGAAATTACGACGGAGAACGAATTCTGTGAAAAGTATTACACAGAAACAACAGAGCGATTACGCAACGGGCGTTATGTGGTGAAATTGCCGATGAACGCTAACTATGAACAAAACCTTGGTAACTCGAAACCACAAGCAACAGCACAATTTCTTCAGTTAGAAAAGAAAATGGCAAGACAAGAACATTTCGCTAAACTTTATAAAGAATTCATCCAAGAATACATCGAATTAGGTCACATGAAACCAGTGACAGAATCCGATAGTACAGTACAAGCCTACCTACCACACCACGGCGTGGTAAGGGAGTGCTCAACAACAACGAAACTACGAGCTGTTTTTAACGCATCAATGAAGACAGACTCAGGGCACAGCCTAAACGATTTGATGGAAAAAGGGCCCAACCTTCAAAAGGACATTCTAGCATTGATCATAAAATGGCGGAGCTATAGATATGTTCTAACGGCGGACATTGAAAAAATGTACCGTCAAATCCTAATTCATCAAGATCAACAATGTCTTCAAAGAATAATTTGGAGAAACTCCAAGAGAGAACTACTGCGAGATATGCAGCTGTGTACCCTAACATACGGGACCAAAGTCGCACCATACATAGCGATGCGCACTCTCCAACAGCTGGCCAAAGATGAAGGCAACGCTTTCCCTCTGGCCCAAAAGGCGCTACTTAATGAATTTTATATGGATGATGCCATCACGGGCCACCATACCATAGAATCAACAAAACTACTGCAAAGGGAGCTAAGCGAACTACTGAAGAAAGGTGGATTTGTTTTACGGAAATGGTCCACGAACGAACCAACTATTCTCAAAGAACTACAGAAGAAAGAGAAAAGTAACAATAACGAATTTAACTTCAAGCAACAAGAGTTCAGCAAAACCCTTGGGCTCACTTGGAATGACGCAAGCGACACATTACATTTTATTAGCGAAGCGCCTAGCAACAACAAAAATGCACCTTACACTAAACGCAGGCTGTTGTCAGAAATAAGCAAGATCTACGATCCACTCGGCTGGTTGGCTCCAATTACCCTACAAGCAAAACTGCTTTTCCAAAAAATATGGAGTGATACGTATCAAAACATCGGTTGGGACGAAAATGTACCAGACTCCATACAAAACGAATGGTTGGAAATTAAATCTGATTTGCCAAACATAAAATACATAAGTCTACCGAGATGGATAAAAAATGAAAACAACAGGGCGATCGAATTGCAAGCCTTCTGTGACGCGAGCGAGAAAGCCTACGCATGCGTTATCTACAGCCGAACTACGTCACCCACCGGCGCGTATGAAACTACACTACTCGCGGCAAAAACAAAGGTGGCACCAATCAAAAAGAAAACTACAATACCGAGGTTGGAATTATGCGCCGCAGTTTTGTTAGCGAAACTCCTACAAAGGATAACTAAGATCTTGGAAGATTACGAGCTCAGGATTACCTGCTGGACTGATTCTAAAGTCGTTCTAGCATGGCTTCAAGGAAGTCAAACTAAATACGAAAAGTATGTAACCAATAGAACCACACAAATATTAAGCATCGTGCCTGCGATAAACTGGGGTTACGTGAAGACTAACGAAAACCCTGCCGATTGTGCAACAAGAGGACTCCCACCGACAAAACTGGTCAACTTTACTCTGTGGTGGGAAGGCCCTAAATGGCTTAAGGAGGTAGAAAAACAAGCCCTTATCTCAAAAGAAACTTACACCACAAACGAGGGCTTCTTAACAAACTGTTACACGACTAATAGTACGGAACCCACGTCGATTAAAAATGAATTAATCGATTCATTACTTGAGCGACATAGCAACATAGATCGTATTACAAGAATACTCGCCTTGGTGATACGTTTCGCTGATGCGTTACGAAACAAAAGAAGGTCAACTGAGTGCCATGAAATGAACTTGAATGAAATAAACAACGCACTGTTTATAATTATCAAATCAGTGCAACGGGATTATTTTGAAAATGAGATAAATTCACTCAAGAAAGGTGGAAAACTTCTTAACAGAAGCACCATTTTGAAACTTAATCCATTTTTGGACTCTTACGGAGTTTTACGAGTTGGAGGACGTCTAAACCACTCCAACTTGCCAGTGGAAATGAAACACCCCGTCCTCGTACCAGGAGAGGGAAGACTAACGCAACTAATTATTGAAAAGGCACATCAACAAACCTTACACGGTGGAGCAAGATTAACGCTAGCTGACACAAGAAACAATTACTGGATTATCAGCGGCAATCGAACTGTCAAGAAAATACTGCGACAATGCATTCGATGTCGTCGATACGCAACAACCCAAACTGAACAGTTGATGGGCAACCTTCCTAAAGAAAGGATCACTCCATCGAGGCCGTTTTCCCACACCGGTATCGACTTTACAGGCCATGTGGACGTAAAGATAAACAAGGGCCGCGGAATAAAAACCTGCAAAGGCTATATAGCCATATTCATATGTATGTGCACAAAAGCAGTACATATCGAACTTGTTTCGGACCTATCAACGCAAACCTTCATTGCAGCACTTAAAAGAATGTGCGCCAGAAGAGGCACCCCAAAACATATATATTCCGATAATGGAACCAACTTCGTCGGAGCCGCAAGAGTTTTGAAAGAAGAGTTCCAACTATTTAAAACAATGCTATCTTCAGAGTTCTTTAAAGAGATCAACGACCTTCAAATCGAGTGGCACTTCAACGCTCCATCCTGGCCATCAGCAGGAGGCTTGTGGGAAGCTGCAGTTCGTTCCATGAAAGCACACCTGAAACGGGTAATTGGACAACAGAAGCTTACCTACGAACAATTTGCAACGCTTCTTACACAAATCGAAGCGTGCATGAACAGCAGACCGCTATGTCCATTAACAGAAGATGTGGAAGATCTGGAATACCTCACCCCGGGTCACTTTCTCTCGGGGAGTCCAACACTAACACTACCACTCAATGAACCTGAAGAAATGAAAGCGATAGACATCAGAAACAACTGGAAACTCATTGAGCTCATGCGTCGACACTATTGGGATCGCTGGTCGAACGAATACCTTCATTCATTACAAAACCGAAACAAATGGCAACAAACTAAAGAAAACATACAGAAGGGACAACTAGTTCTCGTCAGGGAAAGTAATCTACCCCCAAGCAAATGGGCTATGGGACGAGTAGTGGAACTGCACCCAGGGAGCGATGACTTAGTACGAGTAGTCACGCTCAAGACACAAAATGGGGTACTAAAAAGACCCATAACTAAACTAGCCCCACTACCTATAAACGAGGTATGCGGAGGCGCTGAGTCACAAGAAGTGAGTCCAGCAACTGAGCACGGCAAACAAAAGAAAGAGACTAATAAAACCCAGAAAAGGGTAAACAGCTTGCTTATGGTGTTACTAGTAGCATTTACAACGCTAACATGTGGACAAGCAGCACCCCTGCAGCATTTCAAAATAACTCAATTAGCTGAAAACCAACCAGTTTACTTTGACCCCGTCGGAAATATTCAACTTATTCACGATGAATGGAAACTTCTAGTATACTATAACCTGACAACATTCTGGCAAAGTACAGCAAAGGTAGAGGAATTCGTGAATCATATAGGTCAACTATGCGACACGATGCCAAACGAGCCTTGTCACTCTACGACAAAACAACTCAAGTTCGAAATGAACCAGCTGAACGAGTATAACATATTCTTACGGTCTCAACATCAACAACGAAGGCGACGTGGCTACGTCAACGGCGTAGGAAATCTCGCACGAGCCCTGTTTGGTGTCCTTGACAACGATTTCGCCGAAAAATACGCTCAGGACATAGAAAAAATCAAAACGAACGAACAATATCAATTACAGCTGATAAGAAATCAGACGCTGATTATCGAGGCAGAAAACAACGTCATCAAGAAAAATGAAGACTTTGTAAAGACGCAACTGGAAGCAATTCAGCAATTTATGAACGAAACGAAATATAATACAGCAGTGATAGAAAACAGATTTCAAATAATGAAAACAATGAATGACGTCAACTCTGGGGCGTTAACTGCTGGCTTACTTATTTCAGTACTGAGAAGAAACCAAGAAATGCTCCTAAGTGCATTGACAGATATCTACAGAGGCCATCTTGATATGAAATTATTCACACCGGAGCAGCTATCGGAACAACTTGATTACATTGCCGGTATCATACCGAAAAGATTAACGTTACCTATCAAAAACAGCAATGGAGCTAACATAAAAAATATTTACAAAATTATTTATGTGAAAGCCCGGCTCACCGAAAAGTATCTACTCTTCGAATTACATATCCCGTTACTAAGTGATGACGAGTATACATTGTATCGCAATATAGCTATACCTAGACTGCAAACTGCTAACCAATGTCAGGTGATAGATACAACAACACAATATATTGGAGTCAACTTCGTAAAGAATACCTACATACAGATGGAAGAGGTTGATCTTCAGCAATGTACAACAATAACAGCGGACAATCACATCTGCCACGCCTCTACAACTATCAGCAACTTGCATGGAGCCACGGCATCTTGCGAAGCTAAAATACTAAGTCAAAATGCAAATAACATTACATGTGATTGGATACCAGAACAATGCTCTGACCGATGGATAAAATTACAGAGACCAAACATATGGCTGTATAATTGCATAAATGAATGTACGACTCGCATTGTATGCGAAAATCGAATTACAACAACAATTATAACAAAGGCGGGGCCTCGAATTTCGCGGGCAGCGGGGCGGCAGCGGCGCGCGGCGGCGGCGCGGGAGCGGCAGGATTTTATGCGTAAAAACAAATGGACCGGACCTCGAAAACAGCGGCGCGGAAGCGGGGCGGGACAATGCGAGACGCGCCGCCGCCGCCGCCGCCCCGCTGCCCGCGAAATTCGAGGCCGAGGCCTCAGGATTGCAAATTATTATAAAGAGATCAGTTTTACTTGTACCTATTACAATTAGAGACAATTTATAGATTAGTAGGAAACATTTTATAATTTACTTATTGTGTATCTAATAGTCATGTTATGTTTAATTAAATAATCTTCTTGATAAATATTTATTTAAACTTTTCGCACTAAAAAAATGTACAATGGCGGACTTAATGCCTTAGGCAGTCTCTACCAGTCAACCAAGGGTGGTGAAGAGATTGATGGCAGGCGCAGGTGATCAGTATGAGAGGAATAATTTTAATATACGGAACTGTTCATAATTCTATGTCACTAAAGCAATGTACCATAGAGTGTACGAGTACGAACTCGTCCTCAGTTTGTCTATATAAATAAACAGAGAAGACCAGACTGACTGATTGCTTGACTGACTCATCAACGGCCAGCCCACACCCTTGGACCTAGAAAGCTGAAATTTTGCACAGAGGTTCCCTTTATATAATTCCCAGCAGTACGATCCCGTGGGATATTTTCAGACATAAACGCGGGCGAAGCCGCTGGCAAAAGCTAGTATTTCAAAAAGTTGTTTACTTAGTGATCCTCTCAAATAAATTCAGATACAAATAGAATATTTACAAAGTTGTTTGAATTTAATTTTATGCTTCATTTAGCTGTCTTAAGTAATGGAATTGTAATGTACATTTATTGTAGTAGAATACTTTATATAAAGTGGAACGTGTTTTTCGCCCAGATTGGCAAATGTGTGACGTCAGTCGCTTGGTACACTCTGAAGATGTTGAATGTTCCTACCTAGTTATACCTAGAATATTGAAGGCAATGTATCGACGTTTTTTTGTTATTCAACTGTGGTTAATTGAAATTAGAATGAAATGAAAAAAAATGAATGAATGAGTGAATTTTGTGTGTGAATTTAGGTTCTTTTTTTCTGTTTTTATATGTGGAGACCTGTTATTGGCTTTCTGATTAATGTACTGTCCTTGATCTGTTTGTTTTAGCTGTAAGTCTCCCATATTATTTAATTAAAAAAAAAATCCAAATCGGTCCAGCCATCTTCGAGTAATCGGGGAACATACATAAAAAAAAAAAAAAAAAAAGGTTCCGACGAATTGAGAACCTCCTCCTTTTTGAAGTCGGTTAATAAATAAATAATATTGCTTACATAAATAAACTCCTTATCTACCATTAATATTTGCATGCCAAAATATGGCATGGATAATAAATATGGCAATATAATTATATGGCTAAATGTGTCATCTCACAAGAATATTTATTACCACCTTTGCATTACCGCATTTATAGCAAATAAATGACTTTGACTTTGACGTTCTCTAGGCGTCTAATTTGAGAATGCCATAGTCTTATCTTTTACCTTGTATGAAGTTCAGGCTTTCAGGGAACTGTGCAATAGCATAAGCAGCTTCTAGTTCTAGTTCTAGTTAGAGGGTATGGTTTCCGCACTTAGTCCTTCATGTGGACCATTGTGCGTGGGCCATAGCGGCCTTCGGGGGGAGTGGGGGGTTATTCCAACCAGCCCACCTCATTCCAGAAGTCGATCAAGTCTCCAAGTCTGTTCAAAACATCTGCGAAAGATCTGGGTGTTCCAAGAGTTTCTGTTCTAATCTGGGTGACGCCTGTGCAATCAAAGAGCACATGCGTTACGGTTTCCTCGGCCTCCAGGCAGGCCCTGCACAGAGGACTGTCCGTTATTCCCATTGTGTGGAAGTGTTGCATAAGCAGCTTAAATATAACGTTCCCACTTTTGGGACAGACCGAGACAGCCTTCAGTTCAAGCTTGACTTTATTACATGGTTCTCGTACATCATTGTGGTATAGTAGTCATGAAGTATGTAGATCAGGTTAAACCAAACTGTCAAATTTCTCCAAATGATTTTAAACCTTAAGATGTTGATAGTTAAGTTCAAAATGGAATGAGAAAATTTGACAGTTTGTAGTGACCTTGACCTGCTGCTGTGTGTACATCGGAATTTTGTCATTTAAATTTAATAATAATAATAATAAGACATTTATTTCAGACGTAGTCCATATACTGTTAGTAACACAAAAACCTTATAATCCTATTGTTAGTACATACAAAAAACAAAGCCACAGACAGAAATAAAATAAAAATCACAAAGTGGCACAGGAGTGCCAGTTTATGGCAAGCCCTGGACGCGACCACCCGAAGTGTGTAGTCGCATCTAGTGCTGCCACATCGGCGAGTCCCAGCGGCCCACGAACACGCTCAGAAGGCTGTTCGAGCTGGCCCGCATGCGCTTCATAAGAGACGCACAACGCTTCCGCATGATTGCATGAAAACCATCCACTCTCTTCACTGCAAACATTACTGAAGCGCTGCAGTGGCGCGGCAGCCGGAACAGTATCCTGAACGCGTTATTATACTGTACACGCAGAGCACTGTATGTACGCTGCGTGTACTTGGTCCACAGGCTGCAGGTGTAAAAAGATTGACAGAAGGCCTTAAATAATGTCACTTTGACTTGCTCAGTACACCGTGCAAACCTGCGGGCCAGCATGTTACAGCGCACAGACAGTGCCCTGCGCTCCCTCTCCAAGTCAATGTTATCACATAGATCCTCTGAGACCCAGTGACCCAGATATTTAAAATTAGACACTCTGTTTAAGCTGCCACCGCAAAGATACAAGGGAGGCACGTTAGCGAAGGATTTAGTACCAGCCTTAAACACCATCACTTCACTCTTCTTCACATTATATCTGAGTCCATGGGTTCTTGCATACTTTTCACAAATACCTAGCAGTCTGCGCATGGCACTGATCGACGGGCTCAGCAGCACCATGTCATCCGCATAGCTGATATTATTGACGCACTGTCCATCTATATGGCACCCTATGCTTGTTCTGCTGAGCTCGCCGATCAACCCGTTCATGTATAAGTTAAAAAGACGAGGAGAGGTTAACCCCCCCTGCCTCACCCCGCTCTCCAACCCATACACGTCCGAGTATGATCCTGCCCACCGCACAACATTCCTTTGACTCGAGTACCAATATCTCAGCATTGCAACAACATCACGCGGCACATCTGTTTCATTTGTCATCTTTTGCCACAATATATCATATGATACCAAGTCGAATGCCCTGGACAAGTCCAGATAACAGGCATAGACCGGCGTCTTCCTGGCTGTATAATACTGCACAGTCTGCTTGAGGCACAGGATGGCACTCTCAGTCGAAAGGCCAGGTCTAAATCCAAATTGAGCATCAATAAGTTTTATGTGCCTATCCAGGTGTTTGTCAAGCAGACTGTCCAGCACTTTTGCTATCACAGTAGCCAGCGAAATGGGTCTGTAGTTTGCCAGGTCTGAGACATCCCCGGTCTTGTTTTTTATAACCGGAACAACCACGGTATATATAAGTTCATCCGGTAGGTAACAATGACTCATACATAGGCTGAAGAACATAGCAAGTACTCGAGACAACTGAAAACCTGCATATTTCAAATGCTCAATGCTGAGACCGTCATGACCAGGGGACTTACCTCGCACCATTTTATGAATTACGGAGGCAACATCCTTGGCAGAAAATCGAACAGCAACGTCCCCTGCCACGATCTCAGCACCCAGTGTCAGGTCAGTCTGGCCTATAGGAGGAGATTCCACCTTAAAATGACGCTGAAACAGGTTGGCTATATCACGAGGCACATGCACGCCCGCAACGCTCACAGGTAGACTCGATTTTGGGTTCAATTTATTTGTATTTTTCCAGAATTTACGAAATTGTTTATTCGAATGATGCTGTGCAATTATATCTAACTTGATTTGTTTTTCATTATCTTGACAAAATTTTATCCTAGATTTAAAAAGTCGCCTCGTTTGGCACATACTATCGTAAATAGGTCCGCATTTTTGTTTCCCACTCAATAACCAGTTATAATAACATAATCGAGCTTCTCTGTGAGCACCGCTGACGTGCTTGTTCCACCCTGGTATATATTTATGTTTCCTGGACATAAGACCAACATAACTGTCTACCGCCGCCTTACTAAGTATTTGCACAATGTCGCTATACATTTGTTTTAAAATACGCTTGTGATCCTCATTATAACAACAGTGATCGGCGCAGTGAGTAAATTCTATAGGAAAATGAATATTTCTCAGTTGAGAATGACAACTTTCAAAAAACTTTCCGGTCTGTTCACTGTTTCTTTCTCCCCAAATTACTTTATTACATTCGTTATCAGTCCCAATAATTTTCGGCCTAATTAATTTAAAGTCACACTCAACCAACAAGGGACAGTGATCAGACCAGTAAATATCATGTAAAACAGACACTTTACGTACTGAGCGTCTCGCCGCACTGGTCGTCACACAGTGATCGAGCCAACGCAGACAGCCGTGTGCCTCACTCACAAACGTATATGTGTCTATAGGTAGCAAGGCCATATCTACGCACGACCATGATTGTTCGGTACAAAAGTTTATTAGTTCACTTGAAAATAGCTCACCTGGATGCGCATTAAAGTCCCCGAGAACAAAAACAGACTCCACGGCACTATTTTCAATCAACGCATTAACATCACTAAGACAATTAGTGAACTCAATTAAATTATCGACACTCGCGCAATTTACTTTGAATGAAAATTTTGGATAATTAAACATCGGTTTCAGAAATAAAATTAATGGTAGAAGGTACTTATAGGCACATTTAAAATTTGCATCGTTGTGTGGGTTTGGGGCTAAGAAATAACAGGCGCACATCAGGTAGCAGCTCAGGATTCAGCTGTATCCGGTTAGACTGGAAGCTGACCCCAACATAGCTGGGAAAAGGCTAGACAGATGATGACGATGATGGTAAATAACAAAAATATCTGAAGTTCAAACCATAACTTCAAAATGTCGATAGAGAATAATTGCACAACTGTCAATATCGCTTGTGCTCTTTATTCGAGCCTTTAAAGTGAAGAAAATTACTTTAAAAAAAGTAAAAACCGACTTCAGACTTCAAAACGAATAAAATAACTTAAAAAAACTTAACAGCTTCTGAAGTCGGTGCCAAGCTAAGGTGCATTGAAGAATTGAAGACACCGACTTCAGAAGCTGTTAAGTTTTTTTAAGTTATTTTATTCGTTTTGAAGTCTGAAGTCGGTTTTTACTTTTTTAAAGTAAATTTGTTTTTCCATTTTTAATTGAATATACAATTAGGACAATTATATGAGCCCAAGACGTATGAGCGAACGTTTGTGAGAGTGTGTGTGTGTTTGTATGTTTGTTACTTCTTCACGCTCAAACGGCTGGACCGATTTGGATGAAATTTGGTATGTAGTTAGCTTATACCCTGGATTAACACATAGGCTACTTTTTATCCCGGTCTACGCGGGGGAAACCGCGGGGCGCAGCTAGTTCAATGATAAAATAACATTTTATTACACGAGTAATCTTTTATGTTTTATTTGAAAATAATCGCGATGTTAAAAACGTCATACTTTCTGCTGGAGCAGGGTAAATGAGCTGTTGGCCTTCGTTCATCATTGAGTACTTCGAGTCATTTAATTAGAGAAAACTTTAGTTTGATACAAGCCGATGACTTATATCTAGAACAATTAGTGCGAAAGCTGTGTTGAATGGAGTAACCAATCAGCAAGTGTACTTAGTAGTTTCAGTGCACGACAGGAGTCTAGACGCAATCTATAATTATGTTCTAGCCGAAATTGTTTAAAAGCTAGTAAAAAACAAAACAAACATGTTTGCATGCGCATGCGACGGTAGAACATGGAGATTATTATATAAGTAAAAAAAAATATTTATTTGTTAAACAGTCACGAGCATTAATATGTATACACTTAGCAAAATTCAAATGCGATTTTCTCGTGTAATAGCGACTGGAACTTTGATATAAGACCTATTTCACAATACTATGGGTTAATATTATTGTTGGTTACAACATAAAATTACAATCAACACAGTAGGAGAAAATCACTTTTAAATGTTGCTTAGTGTATACATATACACTTATATGTGTGTGTACACGTATATGTGTGTGTGTACATATTAGTGCTCGTGACGTACATACGTTTGATCTTCAGTCCCATGGTCCATGTTTACAAACTAATGCCTAAATGATTTGATTTGAAAAAATCCCATAAACAACGTGTCGTTTTGCATCCTCGTCAAATTTAAGGGTGTGGTATAGACCATCGAACCGAACAACTTTCTCCATGGGACCAACATCTTAATCGCGAAAAATTTATTTACGTCGAGTAGGTATTGAAGTTTTCTACTATGGGACAGTTGAAAATTTTTTCGCGAATACGATGTTGGTCCCATGGAGAAAGTTATTCGGTTTGATGGTCTGTACGCACGGCTACAGATCAAGCTATACATTTCCAGTATAAGCTGATCTCGCTTTAATTATAGGATTTCTTTACAATGAGAGGTCAGTGTAAACTGGAAATGTATAGCTTGATGTGTAGCCGTGTGTACCACACCCTGAAATTTGACGACAGTTCGATTTCGAATTGTGTGCAACCACTTGAATAAGATTCGAAGGGTACTTTGCACAAAAGATGAAAAGGGTGATAGACTATCGCCTGTAAAATTAAAATAATTGTAGATATGAAGTCAGTCAGGTGTAGCTTGTTACCTGTTGAAGTATTGACGTCACTTCGCGTTGTGTTCACCTCGTTAGCAGTTTTCATTCGAGAGCTGTTACTTACGCGTCTGAAGTACATCTTCAAGATCTTAGATGACTTTTAATAGTGAAGGAATTATTGTACGTAGGTCGTAGGATCTTTTTGGAGTTTATCGGAGTTTACTCTTTAAGAATCGATTTTAATATCAGGCCCATGGAAGTTTTATGAGGAGTGAAATACAAGCGCGTTGTTACGTTTTTCTGCGAAACTAAACGCAACGCTTTTAAACATTAAAGTTGCTTTTTGTATAGCACTGATTCGTCGAAGAAACCCTGCCCTTATGGTCTTTTGTTTTCGTCCAACATCAAAGAAGTCGGAACGTCACCCCAGCCAGCTAAACGGTTAGTTTTGGATGGGTGAGAAAATTCACGGTAGCAGTATAGACAACGAAGTTAAAAGGAAAACTATCACAGCTTTGTAGGCTTTTGAAGTTTACGTGTAATAGTCAACCAACTTACATTTACAGTTGGAATGTATGAGAGAACATGTTTTTCAACTAAAGTGTTAAGTTTGTTCTTGGGATAAATTCATCCCAACTACGGAACCCTTTATTGTGCGTGGTCCGACAAGCACATGACCGGTTTTTTTTATATGTAATAACTCTCGTTATTGGTTTTCAAGCAGTGTGATTTATTTGATGGTTCAAATAGGTTTACTGGTAATGTGAACGTTTGAAAAATAGTGATTAACCGTTAACGTCGTTAACCGTTTTAATCTGCTGTTAATATTTTGTGTGCCTTTTAGTTAAGTCTGTGCTAAATAAATGTATTTTCTTTCTTTTTTTTAACGAGTCTAGAAAGTATTTTTTTGTTGGATATTGTTTTAACTTTATATCTTGCATACGAAGTAAGTTATTCTCATATCCATTTTTATTGAAAGATTACATGTATACCGACACAAAATATAAAAATGAAATTTAAATTTCATTTCAACGAAATCTCCAAACGGCTGGTTGACACTTCCCGTGACCCAAGGGCTGGCTTTTACCTTGGCCAGCGGCTTAGCATTGCCATACAACGTGGCAATGCCGCCAGTCTCTTGCGTACTTTACCAGTCGACAGCGATGCGGAGGAATTTTTCGACGCCATATTTTAGTTTTTTAATAGTTTTAGTTATGTTAGTATATAATTTTGTTATTTTTAGGTTATGTTTACAGTTAAATAAATATTTACCGACACAATACAATAAGCTTATCTTAACTTTTGCTTTTAAAAATAAGCTCGAAACTAAATCTGACCTCTCACAAACAAACTTTTTTCGTAATCCAAAAAGATTAATCTCTTTCCTAAGCCCTAGCGAATTTAATCACCGACAAAAAAAGTATGAACATCAGCAACGCAATTTGTGACTTAATTGACTTTTTAATGAGACCGTAGAAGTTACACTGACTTCCCCGGCCCTGCTAATGGCGACCAAAAAAATAATTAACCGAAGTCACCCACGTAGATATTATTAACCCGTTTTTTATATCAACAGGTTTTTGGAAGTTTCACACTTTTTTTTATGGCCATCCAATTTGCCGCAGTTCGATTTCCTTTATTAACATTTCACATCATGGTAAGTTACAGCTTTTTATTACGCTTGCAAGACGCAAATAGTCAAATATTAACATACCAAAAAGCTACTAAAAACTCTAAAGCTACCATTTACTGGGTACGTCTTTCTTTGACTTGAATGTGCCCTGGCGGCTGAGAGTATGTCATGATCATTCTAATATCTCGCTGATGGTGGCGCGTGTGTTGGTTCATTTAGCTCCCTTCTCAAAATGGTTGAGCTGAATGGTGCTAATCCGTGTGTCAGGTTCGTGAACGGGCGCTGTCAGTGGAGGCTGGTCATATTTAAGCTGCCACGGCTTATTTTAATTTAATTTAAATTTAGAATAGTTTTTTTTAATATTTTTATTTCGGACGCTTTTAACGTTCTGCATTGTTCTCACATGTATAATTTCAACATGAATAATGTAACCATATTTTGATTTATAAGAGTGTCCGTGGAGTTTCTTGCCTGTTCTTCTCCACAGGTCTACTACGCTTTGAAATGTGCGACTAGCTTCATCTTTCCGATTGATCGACCCCTTGACAATTCAAAAGGGCCTGTAATTGGTTTATTTGAAATAAATGCTTTGAGTTTTACACAAGTCCACATAAGTTCACGTGCAGTGACATAAATAATTCGAGGCCAATGAGCCGTAGGCACTTTTTAACTCAGCCATATATTTTAGAAACCTACTACAATAAATCTACCAAAAAAAGGTAATACGTTTCTATAAAAATAATCTCAAGACGTTTACCATAAATAATCGGTGGGTCTACGTGGGGCGTCGGGTGTCGTGCAACAAATCGTCTGTCAGGCCGAGTGCGTATCGATCGTACGACAAGGTCAGGGGCAAGGTATGCCACAAAATAGACAGATACAGAAAATCAGCTCCATACAAATAGCAAAACCGCACGCACACATAGACACGCTTCACGTACAGCGAGTGTAAGCGGACTCGCGACTGTCATTTGTTTGAGATCGCTGTACTATTGACAAAACTTAAGTATGCTCAATTTAGAAAATATTTCACAGACCATACCCGTTTCTGGTTTCGCCCAATTAAAGAGAATATGCATTTGTGTGAGTACAGGGCGTGTAACAAAAAATAACAACATACATTAGAAATAAATCAAATCAAAAACGCAAGCATCGGGCGCTCGAGTCGTGAGCCGTGGTATGTGATTATAGCCTTAAAGTTGAGCATGCGGAAGTTTGGTCGATAACACATATGCGTCTATGTTTGCGTGCCCCTGTTTACGCTCATTGTATTATGTAGAGTCGGCCTTCTGTATCTATATCTATTCTGTGTTATGCCGTGATAAATTGACTCCGTCTGTCTGTCGGGCGGTTTCGTCATGACGTGTGACGTCACGGGATACTTGCCAGGTTTGACAGGCGACAATAGGTTGATTGATTAACTTGGAAGGTACTCGTCGAGCAGTATGATAATATTACAGTAGTTTATCTTCATACAAAACAGCCGAAACGAAGCGCTTCGAAATCTCAGTATATACCAGTAGGCAACAGTTCGAGTCGCGTCACTTGTTGTAGGTAATTAATTCAGATAAACTACTGCAGCTTTATTATTGTATGGTGGAGCGGTGCATTCACACATATATTTTGTGAACCATTAATTATGTAATTAGGAACTAAATGACAATGTCATGAATTAAGCAGGTGCACAATAAAGCTGTAGAGTATAGGGTTTACAATTTTCTTTTTTAAATAAAATCTGTTACTAATATTCATAAACAGGAGCTCGTGCCAAAGTAATAACAGCCGCACGGATCAATCTATCGGGTTAAGCTACGCTTGCCGGGGTCGGTCCGTAGATGGGTGACTATCTTTACATATCGAGACTCCTCCGTGCCTCGGAAAGCACGTTAAGCCGTTGGTCCCGGCTGTCATGCGTGGATCTTTGACAGTCGTCAAACTGATCCATGCGAGGGTGCTGAGGGTGCTGATCCATGCGTCATGTTCGTGAACGGGCGCCGTCAGTTGGGACTGGTCGTCTCTTAGCTGCCATGGCTTATTTTTAATTTTAATATTTAATTTAGTTGTTTTAGTTATTATCTTTTTATTACGGACGCTTTTTAACGTGCACGTCTTTCTACATTGTTCTCACATGTATATTTTCAACTTGAACGATGTAACCAATATTTTGTAAAAATATTATGATTTAAAAGAGTGTCCGTGGAGTTTCTTGCCCGTTCTTCTCCATAGGGATCTACTACGCTTTGGAATGGGCAACTAGCTTCATCTTTCTGACTGACCGACCCATTGACAATTCAAAAGTGCCTGTAATTGGTTTATTTGAAATAAATGCTTTGAGTTTGAGTTTGAGTTTCGTTACGGGTTGTCAGAAGCCCGAAAGTCTGACAACCAGTCTTACCAAGGGGTATCGTATTACCTAGTAATTGGGTTGTGAAGGTCCATATAAAATACTGGTATTCAGCTGCAAGCGGTTAGACTGGAAGCCGACCCTAACATAGTTGGGAAAAGGCTACGTAGATTGACTAATATTCATAAAGTCCTCATTTAAAAGTAAAAGAGAAACGGCATGTATGTACCCACAACAATTAGATTTATTAATAAACTTGAATTACTTTCATGCAGTTTTAAATTTAATAATATTTACAAAACTCAGATTAACAAAAAAGGGAATATTATTCTCCAAATTGTCGACACATACTCGTACATAGATAAAAAAAAAGTAATTAAAAAAAACTAAAAAACTCGACTGCGGTAAAAAACTGAAAAGTTAAAAACAAGCCCATTTTAAATTAAATAAAAGTTGGAAGTTGGCGGGACCCATTTGAGTTAGAAAATATAAAAATGGAATGGGTCCCGCCTGCTTCCAACTTTTATTTAATTTAAAATAGGCTTGTTTTTAACTTTTCAGTTTTTTACCGCAGTCGGGTTTTTTAGTTTTTTAATTACTTTTTTTATTTCCAGATTTTAGTTTACAAATGTGAAAGATTTCGCAGACGATTTAGTTCTTGCAAGGAGTTTTAGTCGTGAGAGAAGTAGTGTTTTTTACGATTTGTCTGTTTGAATTACTTTTAACCATGTGAGTAGCATATATTTTTGTAATCACCTTTTGAAACGCTTCATTTTGATATCCCACTCGATGGTATTAGAAGAAAAAAAAATTTCAAACTCCACAATATGGCACCCCAAATCCGCCATTTTACTTTGCTTTTATTTTAATGTAGCCAGTGACACTTGCGCTACCAAGACAAATCTAAAGACGTTTAATTTATCCAAATCCGTTCATTCGTTTAGGAGTTATGAGGGAACAAAGAAACGGACATACACACATACATACATAAATACATACTTACAGGTCAAAAACATAACCCTCCTTTTGGGCTTCGCCGCAGTCGGGTAAAAAGGTGGCTTCACTTTTGATGTTCGCTGTGCTCCATATTCCTTTTTTGTTGATCTGAGGTACAAAACAATAAACTACATGTCAGCGACAGAATAGTCTCTAGCCTTCTTTTCGCAAACCTCTTCTCTACTGAATTTCACAAGTTTTGCGGGAAAATATGCAGCTGATACAATTTATATATTTTATTTCACGTTAGCAAGGGACACAAGAGGGGCATACAAAATACGTTCGTAAATTCTTATGTTGCAAAAAGTATCGGTAAAGCCGAAAGATTGAACCGATTCTGGCCGTTGACTTAGCATTAGATTTCGCAAAGGTGAATAGGAATTTTGACAAAGGTCAGCTTCCAGTCTAACCGGATACAGTTAAATAATAGTACTTTACGTGGAGCGACTGCCTGTCTGACCTCCTCAACCCAGATAGTGGGTAATACGATACGCCTTGGTAAGACTGGTTGTAAGACTTTCGGGCTTCTGGGCAACTACTGTCAAAGCTCAAAAAATGTCAACCGAGACCAATCATGGTTTAACGTGCTTTCCGAGGTGCGGAGGTCGGCTCTATATGTAATGGATGGACACCCATCCACGGACCGACCGCGATCGACTCGTGCGGCTGTTATCATTTAGCTACGAACCCGAGAATTTTGACAAAAGTGTAATAGAAAAAGGAACTCCATTAATTTGGCCCAACGCGTCATAGCCGTAGACGTATAAAAAAGGCGGACAGATTTTCGCCTACAAAAAACTGTGTCTATCGGAGTCAGCCAGCTCGGGCTCGCTGTACCTACAGGCCATGCACACATTCACACATCAGTCAACCATTCGTAATATGGTAACGTATTTGTAATATGGTTAGGTATATATATAAGGTAAAAATACAGCATGTCTTGTGAAATGTGTGCGTGTAGGGCCCGTAGGTACAACGAGCTGGCTGACTCCGATAGACACAGTTTTTTGTTAGCGAGAATCTGTCCTCCTTTTTTTATACGTCTATGGTCATAGCATCAAAAATATAATAATTATTGGATTTGTCACCGAAATTATTTTCTGCAAACTAGGTCTTTGTCACCTGCTGAAGACCTTCACAAAGATGTCTGTTATTTAGGCTCGACTTAATTATTAGTCTAGACTGATTGCCTTACTAAGATATTATGAACCTTGAATTACATCAGACATTATAATTTTGTTAGTACATGAATATTTGTACATGTGTATTACACGATTCAATGCAGAGTTCAGAACTGAATTGGAAATAATTGTTAATATGCATAAATGCTAATTTATTATTACCCTTGTCTGTTAATATGTGCGTACATCAATTGTTGAATAATTATAAATATCATAAAGCTTGTATTCCCGAATGGGTAGGCAGAGTCGCATAAAACACTCATTTCGCCCGTTATATTTATCTAAGTCTCACAATATGCAAAAGAGGGCGAACCCTTTGGAGAAACTGGTTAGAATCGTGGTAAACATTGAGCAAACAGATAGTTGCAAACCTTTCTTTCAAAAATAATCTGTATATAGGTCCATTTAGAAGCATGCGAATTTTTGCGGAAATATTAAGAATTTTACTGAAGATACGTGAAGACATTCAGACATGCTATCTACTCAGACATCAATCTAGGCTAAACTTACCAAGCTATACTACCCGCATCAGTAAAAAACCGGTTAAGAGCGAGTCGGACTCGTGCACCGAAAGTTCCGTACATAATAGGTACATGTAATTTTTGTTGATGATTTCTGAAAAAATGTGCTATTTAGTGTGCGTTTTATTTTTCCTGTAATCTTTACATAAACTTCTATCACATGGAATAATTTCGGGCTTGCCGGGGTCGGTCCGTGGATGGGTGACCATCTTTACATACCGAGACTCCTCCGTGCCTCGGAAAGCACGTTAAGCCGTTGGTCCCGGCTGTCATTCGTGGATCTTTGACAGTCGTTACGGGTCGTCAGAAGCCCGAAAGTCTGACAACCAGTCTTACCAAGGGGTATGGTATTACCCAGTTAATGGGTTGTGCAGGTCAGGTAGGCAGTCGCTCCATGTAAAATACTGGTATTCAGCTGCATCCGGTTAGACTGGAAGCCGATCCCAACTTAGTTGGGAAAAGTCTAGGCAGATTGATTTAAACATGGAATAATTTCAGATTTTTCTCTATGCAAACTTCGCAAATAATGGGGGAATGGTATTTTTTTAAATTTTTCATCAAAAGTCAAAAACGATGCGGCCTAAAAAAAATGTTTGAGAATGTGCAAATAGCGCTCTTTCATATGCTCTTGTAGAACCACTTCGATTTTTTAAGACCCCTATCAGTCCGTTGCAAAAAAAAAAAACTTTATTGCAAAATAGTTGGCCAAACGTCGTCTAAAACTGTTCCTAATTTCAAGTTGATAGCATTAGAATTTCTTGAAATATCCAGCTGTGAAAGACGGACAAACAGACAGACAGACTGAGTAGCACCACAAGGGTTCCTTTTTACCATTTTTGTACAGAACCCTAAAAAAGAAGAGAAAATTAACGTATTTTTTCAATACACTTCCTTGAAAAATGGTTCATATCGCACTACGATTAGGGTCACAATGCAATGTATTTCCAACACGTGTCCGGGAATAAAAATTGCCACAGATGAATTATACCTATACTTAGTCCAAATTGGTTCAATGTCTCTATTCACACCGTCTCTATTCGGAGGTGAATGTTTTTTTTTAATCTCGGCAAAGAGATATGCGTCTTTACGGCGTTAATATTTTTTGAATATTTAAATAATGTTTATAAATAGAATATCATCAAAAACCATGATTATTACAATAAAAAAAAACGTGTATGAACAAATTAACATTTATTAGTGTTCTAAACTCAAAAATATTTGAATTTTCTATTTTTCATATTAGGCTGTTTATCGGCTTTATACCTTTGTTTCTCCTTCAACCTGGCGAAAGCAAAGCGCGGAAAAAAAAGAAAATTTAAGTCATAGTTTCCTAATAATTCATGACAAAAATATTTTTCGTTATTTTATTTTATTTCTTCAAAAGTGTATTGAAAAACGTCGTTTGATACACGTGGACATTTGTTATTGCAATTCTCTTCTCAAAAACAACCTCGCCTAGGCTCGGGTGTTAATTCCGCATCGAATGCAATAACAAAAGTTCTCCACTTGTATCAAAATGTACTATTAGAAAACTTGCTAAACAAGAACTCGGTAAACGAATATCTAAGTGGTAGACTTAGAAAGTCATAACTTAAGCACTCTAGACTTTACATTTTATTTGATTTATTTATCAATCTATTAATTATTATTACATCTCTCAACAGATATGCCATTAGCTTATCTCAGAAAATCTAATGATGTAGGTATTTCTATATATAGGGTAATTAGTGACCGATACTTAAACACATGATATATGATAACGATGATAACAAACAACTTTTACTACGGGACCAAACCTGAAATCGCGAAAAACAAATCAACTGCTCCCTATATTTTGACGAGTTAGGGGAACATAAATGTATAGCAGATTTTTTTTTCGCGATTTCAGGTTTGGTCCCATAGTAAAAGTTGTTTGTAATCATGAGTTTCATGTGTTTAAGTATCGGTCACTAATTACATGTCACCTATACACTACTATATTATAAATTATTATAATATAGTAGTTTGCTAAGTAGTGTTAGATAATTAACAAATACTTCCACTCTCCTAACTCAGTTTTTTTGCTGTGCCCGACATGGTCTAATTATAACTTTACCACCTAAGAATACCTACATGCGGAATGCATTAAAAGTATTGAATATAACCCATTAACCGGGAACAAATCGATACACCAGGCTGCTAGGAGAAATTCCTGCTGGAACAAACCCGATAACACTTTACCCGACCTGGGATAAGAACGAAGGACCTCAAGTTCAAGTCACCCCAAATGCTTCTAAAATTTTATGATTGCATTAAAGTTTTTAACTTGTCTCCTGCAGCTTTCACAAAGAAAAACAAACAAAATGCAAGTTTTGAAACATCTACATTCTACAATTCTAAAAACTCAAGAGATTTTGAATAAATTTTCATTATTTTCTTCGCTTGTTTGTGGCACAGATGGTAATCAGGACTCTTATCTGTTCTGTGGTAAGCAGACAGGTGCCGGCTGTATTTGAAGTGTTATTATTCAACAATGAACAAATAGAGTTGAAAAGAGATTATTATACAAGCCTATAGAAGCGGTATTCAAACATTCACGTAAAAGGTTTTATAAATGAGTCCTCAAACCCTTTTGTGGTGGGTCAAGGTCGAAGGATGAGAGCCTTTCGTTCATAAGTACTGATAGAGATAACAAAATGTGTTTGAGTTTGGTTAAAATAGCGCAGACATAATGCTAATAGCCTGTTTTTTAACCTACTTCAAAAAAGGAGGTTCTGTATTCGAACCGTATGACGATTTTCTCAAGGAAGGTTTTATTATATAACACATTAGGTAATTATTCTTATGTATGAAGTTATATAGGCATTGTTTGCTTACAAGGAGGCTCCAATCACTAATTGTGTTTTTTTATTTATTATGGTTACGAAATAAATATATATTTTTTTGCATTTGCATAAATGTATTGTATCTTTGGCATTTCTAAGCGGATTTTGATTTCATTATCTTTTAGACGAACGGGGCATATCTCTGTCATCATCATCATCCACAGCCCGACTTCACCCACTGCTAGACATAGGCTTATCTTCTTTTGTGCCAATCCCCACGCTCCTGTGCCAGCCTCATCCACCCGCGATGCCAACAATGTCGTCCGCACGTCTCGCCTCCGGATGACCGATACTTCGTCGTCCATTCTTTGGACGCCACTGTCACAGCCTTATTCCACCTGTCATCACTACGTCTTGCAAGGGTCCTGCTCAACTACATTTGACTTTCATAATTAGTTTTTCGACATCGAAGACCTCCGTACGTCTTCGAGGCACATCTACTTTATAATAATTATTTTCTTGCTTGTAATCTGAATTCTTTTTTGTAATGTACCTGTAGAAATAGTCTATTAAATTAAACCCAGTTTTCATCAGGCTTTTTTACTGAATAAATAATGGGAGTATTCCTGTTATTGAGTATTCGCGTGTTGTAAAATATTCTGTTGTAGGTAAGTATTAATAATTCGGAGAGCTACCGTCTTGGGCTTTATTATGAGGAGAAATAAGTATCTCTTATTTAACCGTTTCTTGTTGAAAATACATACTTGATGTGTCGGTTTAATTGTGAATGAGAACTTTGGTTTTGACACAGGTATCACCACGACTATAATATTTCCAGAAGAGTTAGGCAGAATACCCTCATTTCGACATTTTTGAATCCCGTAATAAGTTCTTAATAGCTAAGCGTAGCATAATCGCCTATAATTTTCCCACTGCTGGGACACACGCCTTCTCTCTGTGAGAGGGAGTAGGCTGTAATCTAATTGGTAGATGTACCTATGTCTTTTGAGAGCAGTACTTAATATGGGGCGAGCCTATTGTCATCATCCGGCCAAAATCCAAAACCCTGGCAGCTACTGTTGGAAAAATTCTAACTCGGCATAATAGTAGAGAAAACTGTAAGTTTCTTTGAAAAATTGCTTATGTATGGATTTTTAAGCTAAATTCTTACTAACGTTATTTATGGAAAAGAAAACATTAATTAATCAATTCATTTCATTTCATTTTATGAAAAACAGTATTGAACAAAGTTATTCAAACTTGTACCTTTATCATTTTAAACTTGGTATTTACATTACAATTCTCTAGAGATAACAACCTTCCAAGTTTAAATTAACATCCGCCATATTGGATTGTTATATATTATGTCATCTGGAGAACTTCTACGGACGGACATAGGTAGGTCCTGCCTATTTTTTTTTTGTGGATGGGAAATCATCAAATGACTTCTCCCGCTCTGGGCGGAGCGGGAGGGCGTGTCAGACTTTTACTGACTAAAACCCACCCGTGTTCCTTCAGTTGCCTGTGCCAGGGCCACGGTATCTCTTTCGAACAACCCGCGACCATCGCGGCATCGGCCCTATTGGACCCCGTCACTGCTGACATCTCTTTGAGGCGCGCGTGGGACACAACGCGCCGTCGTCCCGGGCCCAGTTACCCATTACTCACCGTCCGCAAGCCCGCGCCTACGGTGGCCGAGAATCGGCTACGGATTCCCGCCGCCCAGGGCGTCTCCTGCGGCGACTAAGGCCGTGAGGGCGCGACAGTTGCCTCTCCCTCACGCGTTCCGCCTCCTCCTTCGCGAGCATTACTGCTTCGCAGAAGGAGGTGCCTGAGGTAAAGTTTTTAACAATGGTTATAACTATTTTTAAAAAGCTGTGAAATATAGTTTGTGGAAAACACGTAGAAAATGTTTTAGGAAGCAATTAATTGACCGAGCGAGCGAAGCGACTCTGCTTGGTTTCATCGTGTTTAGATATCGATACCTATTACTATTCAGATATTAGAGATAAGTTTATTTATAGTGATTGTGTTTTAGTTAGTAAGTGCCAACTTGTTCGCATCTTATGGATCTCTGGTCTGATTATAAAGATTTATTTATTATTACGTCTGCGGAGTTCGCTAGCTAATTTAATTTGACCCTGTATGTAACCACTAGTAGGTGCTCGTATACGAAAAGTAATACCTCACAAAAAACTGTAATATAAAATGCGTCCTTCGAATTGTTGTTCTATGAAATATTTATCAGCTCCTGCACGGTAATCCGAAAGATTGTGAGTAGCATAGTAGTACATAGTAGTACATAATACAATAATATCACGCTGTATTTCCCGAAGGATTAAGCACAGAGGGCCTAGACAAAGTAACATTCGATTAGCGATGACGCTAGTAAAAAAGCCAAAAAATGTATGGCGTTGACATAAGCTATCGAAATGTCACGTGATCATGTCAATGTCACTTTGAAGCTGTCGCGATTGTAGAAATAGAATCGCACAAGCGAATGCCATTTGTCTAGGCCAGCTATACTCAACCTGCAGCCCGCGGGCCGCATGCGGCCCACCAGGCTTTCGAAAGTGGCCCACCCGATGTAGCATCAAATTCTTTAACAGAGTTACTAAGCCAATTACCTATCAATATAAGACTGTTAAAAAATGTGCCCAAATTCTGCATACGTTATTTACATCAACATGTCTTTGTGAATCATCCTATTCCAAAATGAAATAATTATGCAAAGAACATACAGAAACCGTCTTACAGATTCTCATCTCGATGACGTTTTAAGAGATCTTAAAAAAAAAAAAAATTACAATTCCTTCACTAATTAATCGAAAGGAACTTCGTTCCATCCGGGTGTCCCTTGACACATCTCAACTTTTTTTTTCAAATCGGACGACTCTGTAAAGAGTTATGAGTGGTCATACATAAAAAAAATGCCTACGTGTCGAATTGAGAACTTCCTTTTTTCGTCGGTTAAAAATAGAAAATGATCTACAAATCTACAATTTTTTAAGCCTAGGTGTATTAAAGATAAATAAAATTATAAAATAAATAAAAATCTATTTAACTCTTAAAATGTCGATTGTACACCATGTGTACAGATAACAATAGAATTTCAATTGTGTCTGCTAATTGGCGCGCGACGGGTTAAAGACATGATTGCCATTACAGCTGTGATAAATCTGAATTAATATCCAGTTTACAAAAGCCACTAATAAATAATTGAATTTAGAATAGTCTATAAATTCTGTCAAGGAAGCACATAAAATAAAATAAACATCGTAATTTGGGAGCAGTTAATAGACATTTACATAGATAAGCTGTTCATGGGAATCCACATGAGCAGAAGGAATTATTGCCAAACATCCTTGTCTTCAATGTAGCCTTTAATCTTATAATATGCTTGTTTGATAACACAGTCATCTTTATTATCGTTATAATAAGGTTGCTTTTGGGTTGCTGCTGTGAGAGGTAAAATACCTGAAAGGACTGTAAATATATGAAGGAACTTGAGCTGGAAATTTGCAACAAATTGTCAGTTAAAAAGTCTCTAGGTAGACAAAAGTTTGTCTGAGGAACTCTAATTATTGACATTAACCCTTCGAACGAAGTTAGTACTTATAAAACCTAAAACACTGGGTTAGGCGTGTTCTAATGATACAGTCGTGTAAAGTAGCCCAAGTTTCAGCGACTATTAAAGGCTTTTACAATAGTAAACCCTTTAATGCTATAATATTAACTATCTTCAAATGAATGAACATTTAAAAAAAAATATACTTTATTTTTTAAATTATTTACAATAATATTTACGTTAATAATAACTTATACCTAATTAATTAATAAAAATAAAAAAAAATATATCCTAACTTAACTAAAACTATTCACAGACTAAAATTTGGCGTCGAAAAATTCATCCGCATCGCTGGTAATGTGCCCAGGAGACTGGCGGGCGTCGCTATGTTGTATGATAATGCTTAGCCTCTGGCCAGGGTAAAAGCTAGCCCTTTTTTTTTTTTTGTGGATGGGAAATCATCAAATGACTTCTCCCGCTCTGGGCGGCGCGGGAGGGCGTGTCAGACTTTTACTGACTAAAACCCACCCGTGTTCCTTCAGTTGCCCGTACCAGAGCTACGGTATCTCTTTCGAACTACCCGCGTCCCCGGCGGCATCGGCCCTATTGGACCCCGTCACTGCTGACATCTCTTTGAGGCGCGCGTGGAACACAACGCGCCGTCGACCCGGGCCTGGTCCTTACCGGATGGCGAGCTGCCCATTACTCGTCGTCCGCTTCCGCCGCTCGTCGTCGAGCTAGCCCTTGGGTCACGGGAAGTGTCAACCAGCCATTTCAAGATTTCCTTAAAGAGACCATGACCACTCGGACCGCACGGAATTTATTTTATCTTAAATTTAAAGATAAAATAAAACTAAAACTAATTTTAAAAGGGTATAAAAAGAATCATCAATTTATACATCTTCGTAGCAGCGTAGCCCGTCGCTACGAACCACGTAGCGGCGTAGCACGTAACCGCGTAGCACGTAGCAGCCTTCCTAATGAATTAATATAAAGCTAGTCAGCAGGTAACCAGAGTGCCAGACATCATAAATCCCCCCTCCCCCTCCCCTACCCCCTTTGGCGTGTAGGCACGTCAGACCTGTACATATTATATCTAATATTAAATTTTATAGACTTTATTCTCACTTTCGTACATTTGGAGGAATCTTCTTTCTGAACAGTTTTTTTATGCCAAAATAAGTAGCCTATTTTGACAATAAAAAACTAGAACGTGAACTAGAAACGTAGACGAGCCCGCACGTGTCACTGTAGCTAGTTTTAGACTCGTATCGCGGTGTTGTGGTGTCGCGGTGACGCGAACTCGTAAGATTTCTCCCTACCAAAAATCACTCCACGCACCTAAAGAAGTTTTCACTTCAAAATTTCTGTGTTTCCGAAACAAATAGTCTGGGTCAGTGGGTAACTCCCAAGTATTGATATTGTGACTATTTATAGCGACCCAGGTCCGTCTCGAATTATTTAGTAAGAAAATGTAGGTCGTTGGCAAAGTGCTACGGAACTTCTTTAAGAATACTGTTGGAATTTTCCCGTTTATTTTTCTGCTTTCGTAATGTCTTTAATTTCGTAGTTTTGGTCTACATTCTGATATAATCTTCTCTATTTTATTCAGTCATTTCAATAGAGTTATAAATAAACTAGCTATTGATTGTGGTTTCACTCGCATCATAGAAACTACGCATGTATCCGGATAAAAGTATTTAATCTGTATGGGCTATTTGTTAGTCTAATTTAGTACACAGCAGTGGTGTCGTTTTTGCGTAATTGAGTGACATACACACATCTTCATCAATTTTCATATACAAGATCAGTAAGGATTGTGTTAACGCCATTACTTTCTTTAGTTTTATATTTCATGCCCAATTACTGGCAACTCTAATTAATTAGTATCTGTGTAACATAAAGTTCCTTCCGCTTTCCTTCTCCCTTCCACAACCCTTATAATGCCTAAGTGAGAGCGAGAAGGAAGATCCGCAATGGCGCCCATACGCTGTCGCCAAGAAGATCCGCCAGTTCTCAATCAACATCGACGCCTGTTGGGTAAAATTAATCCCAAGTCGAAAAAGGACTCATATTTTCACCGCGAAGAACGAAGATTGCTATTGAACAGTGCAAGTGCGTGTATGTGTGTTGTGGAAAGTGCAGATTCTCGTCCGTACGTGATATCCTGGACGCGCCAGCCACGTGGCTAAGGAAACCCTTCTCGTCGTGTCGCCATAGCTCACCAGGCAGGTACCATCATCATTTTCCCACACCACCAAAACACCTACTTGTGTCACCGAACCGCCCCTCATACAGTCCACTAAGAAAATTTCGATTTTCACCCCAAGGCTTTAGGCCGCCGCAACATTTTTTGGTCCTTCGAGACGGATATCGACATTTTTTGGTCCTACGATCACGGATATCCAACAGTTTTTGGTCCTACGATCACGGATATCCAACAGTTTTTGGTCCTACGATCACAGATATCCAACAGTTTTGGTCCCATGATCACGGATACCTATTTTTCTTTATTCTCTTGATAACGGATATCAATATTATATCCGTATATCATCATCCCGCAACTATATTTCATTTCAATCTTCGTTCCTTATACTCTTATACTAAACCGCTTTCATTTATTCATTTATTACAGTACCTACTTGTCATTGCGTACATTCACAGGTATTTCGCATCCCGCTCAACTTAATATTTTAATATACGTAGGTAGAAGCAAAATCTACCGCTCGCTCGCTTCGCTATCGTTCGGTACTATATTCGTAGGTACCACCTACCAATCCCGCACCGCGCGCAACTCGTTGAAGTTTGTGATTTATTTTAGCTATTATAAAAACCTACAAAAATATCGAAAATGCCTAAGAAAGTGACCATTGATTCGGATGATCAGATAGAATCCGCGATTCAAATAGCACTGTCATGTCGTAATATGATTTTTGCCCGCATGCAAATCATTTACGATTTAATGGAAAAAATGAAGTCCGGTATGGAACCGGTAGAGAAGTTCTTGTGTGCGTGTGTCAATGTTGATGCGTTGCGCACCGAGTTCCTCGAGGCATTTAATAAATATAACTCGCTTCTTCTAAGACAAGACCCGGAAAATAATATTGATGATCAGTCGTGGATTAGTTTTGAGGAATTATATTGCTGCGTTAAATATAATTATTCAAGTTACTCAAAATCATCAGCCACATCGGCTCCTACTTCTAGTGGTAGTGGTGTCAATAAGCAAACAGTTCGCTTGCCTCCCATTGAAATTATGTCATTCGATGGCGATATTCGTAACTGGCCCCTGTTCTATGCTAATTTTAAAAGCACGGTACACGAAAATAATACATTGACTGATTCGGAGAAATTATATTATTTGATGGGGAAATTGAAAGATAAGGCTCAAACCGCGTTCTCAGGAGTTTGCCCTAATGGCGATAACTACCAATTAATTTTTAATTCACTCATAAACAAGTACGAAGACAAACGTATGTTGGCTTCTAGTTCCCTTAATCGGATGTTTGAACATAAATCTTTTAATACCGCATCTATTCAAAATTTCGAATCCTTTTCTGATAATTTTGTTTCCGCCGCAAACGCATTAAAAAACCTTAAAATAAATGATTTATCAGATTTGATTTTTTTCCATGTCGCTATAAAAAAGGTTGATTCTGAAACCGCTCGACTTTTTGAAATGAACTCAAAAGACGAAATTCCTAAATTCGACAATTTAGTACAGTTCATTAAAAATCAATCTCGCATTTTACAAAATACTAAAGCTTTAAACAGCTTGAGTTTCACTCAGTCTAACAACAATCCTGTAAATAAAAAAACGTCCAAAACTCCGCAACCGCAATCTTACACTGTAATTGATAAATCCGCAAAATGTTTGTGTGATAGCTTTGTTCATGAACATTTATTTAAATGTCCTGCCTTTTCTAAAATGACACCAAGTGATCGTTTCAAATCGGTGAAGCAAAACGATGCATGTACTAACTGTTTAAGTATTAAACATAAGGCCAGAGTCTGTCAGTCTGAATCTAGATGTAAATCTTGTAAAAATAAACATCATACGCTTTTACACTTTAATCGCGAATCGCACGCGACTGTAATATCGAACGGTGTTGATGATACCGCACGTACACAATCTGGTTCAAACTCCACGGCTTCGAGCGAGCAAGATGCTCACGCCGCCGCCGCGCCGCTCGCCGCCACCGCTCAGAGCGCCCCGCAATGTAATGCATCCATTGCTGCGTCGATCCTTTACGACTCGAACTCCCGCGTATCAAAGCCGCAATGTAATACGAATACTACTATTTTGTTGTCAACCGCTACTGTAATAGTTCGAGATTCATTTGGTAAGGAGCATTTTATTCGCTGTCTATTAGACAGTGGCTCACAAATTAATTTTATTACCGCAGAATGTTGCAAACGATTAGGTTTGACTAGACATTCATCTGATACGCCTTCCGTTAAGGGTATCGGTGGTACGGAAAAATCCGTTAAGGGTTCCGTACAATTCGCTTTCTTTTCCCGTTTTAATCCGAACGTTACTTTTAACGTTAATTCGCTAGTTGTCGATGCAATCACCGATAATTTACCTACCGCTCCCGTAGATACTTCCGCCTTGCCTTACTTAAAAGGTTTACCGCTCGCCGACGAATCGTTTGGCAAACCCGGTCGCATCGATGTGTTGATCGGGGCTTCGCTTTTCCCGCATCTTATGCTGCCCCGCGTAGTTAGCAGCAACTCCTCCGCGCCGCCCGCCATGCAGACGGTACTCGGTTACGTCATCATGGGCACTGTGCCCGCGCTGCCTGTACGTCGTAATAAGCCTCCACAGTCTTGTTACTCACATATTTCGCAACCATCCGACAAAGACTCGTTAGAATCGGCGTTGAAAAAATTCTGGCAGGTCGATGAAGCGCCCGACAGTCTTTCGACGAGCAAATCGCTCGACGAACTTGAGTGCGAGTACTTTTATAATTCGACCACGGAACGCGATGGGGACACAGGTAGATACTCTGTAGCCCTACCGTTTCGCAGCGATGTGTTCTCATTGGGGAACTCACTCGAGATCGCGAAAAAACGTTTTTTCTGCCTAGAAAAGAAATTAGAATCCGCACCCGAGTTACGTACTGCGTATGATGACGTCATTCGCGAATATATTGATAAAGGATATTTATCTCATGCTCCGCTAGATAGTTCAGACAGTAGTTGTCCTGACTATGTAATTCCGCATCACGCAGTTGTACGTTTAGATAAGACAACAACAAAACTACGCTCCGTGTTAGACGCTAGTGCTAAAACGAGTACTGGATTATCTCTCAACGATATTTTACACAGTGGCCCGAATTTACAGGGTGACTTGTTTACTATAATTCTGAATTTTCGATTGTTCGCATTCGCGCTCTCGGCTGATTGCCGACAAATGTTCTTACAGATTGAAGTAAGAGAAAGCGATCGTCGCTTTCAACGCATCTTATATCGTTTTAGTCCAAACGATCCTCTGGTTCTATATCAGTTTAACCGTGTCTGTTTTGGTCTCAAGTCAAGTCCCTACCATGCGATCCGCACGGTACAACAGTTGGTTCAAGACGATGGTCATCACTTCCCGCGCGCCAGCGCTATCATCGCGGATTCGCTGTATATGGATGACGTAGTCTACAGCGTAAGCTCCGAATCACGTGCAGTCCAGGTTTCGCACGAACTGATTAAACTCTTTAGAGGAGGTCAGTTCGAGTTGGTCAAGTGGACCAGTAACTCTCAAACTGTACTAAACAGTATTCCCGCGTCGCATAGGTTGACCGAACAACTAGAATTCGACAAGTCGGTAGAACAAAAGGTTCTCGGCTTGCGCTGGTGTAGGTCAAATGATTGTTTTGAATTTCTTATTTCAGCACCGCCAGACACGTGTACTAAACGTGCTATACTGTCGGCCGTAGCTAGACTGTGGGACATCATGGGGCTTGTCGCGCCTGTAGTTCTCTATGCTAAACTACTTATCAAAGAATTGTGGTTACTGAAGCTCGATTGGGATGACACTCCCCCGTGTCACATCATAAATATTTGGCAAACTTTTCGCTCTGCCCTGCCGCTTTTAAATGATTTTAAAATCCCGCGCCATTTAGGTATTTTTGAAAATTGTATTCTTCGTCTCATTGGATTTTCCGACGCCAGTGAAAGCGCCTACGGCGCTGTCATCTATGCGCACGTCACTCGCAACGATGACGTAGTCGTTCAGCTGGTTTGTGCCAAGTCGAAGGTATCGCCGGTTAAACCATTGACTATCGCTCGACTGGAGCTCTGTGGTGCCGAACTCCTCGCTAAACTTCTTCGCCGTGTTCATGACACTTATAATCCGCGTTATAATGTTACCGCTATTTACGCATTCACCGATTCAAAGGTGACTCTTTGCTGGATAAATTCTTCTCCGCATCGTTGGCACACGTTTGTGGCCAATCGTGTCGTTCGCATCGTAGACAACGTCCCCGCGGAACATTTCTACCACGTAGCTGGTACTGAAAACCCAGCGGACTGTTTGTCACGTGGTTTAACACCTGACAAATTCATTGAGCACCCATTATGGTTGCACGGACCCGCTTGGGCTAAGCGCGACCCTTCTGAATGGCCCATACATAAGGTTACAGACTTGAATTCGGAACCCATTCCGGAAGAAAAGGTCCACGCGCATCCCATAGTCGCGGATTCAAGTTCGGAAAATTCGCTTCTACTCGCACTCGCAGAACGTACGTCGTCGTGGACTAAACTGCTGCGTATTGGTGTTTTCATATACCGCTTCATGAAAAAACTCCCGCATCGGACTGACGCCGTTACCGCTAGCGACCTCGAGTTCGCTGAAACCATTTTGTTGCGTCATGTTCAAAGAAAACACTTCATGGATGATTATTCCGAGTTAAAAAATAATAAAATTTGTTCACCCGCTCTTATTAAACTCAAGCCATTTGTAGATGGTGATGATTTAATCCGCGTTGGGGGTCGATTAACTCATTCGGCTGAGGCCTATAGTACTAAACACCCGGTAGTGTTACCCCGACATGATCGCATAGTTGAAATCCTCGTAGACTATTATCATATAAAATATTTACATGCAGGTCCAGAACTCACTATGTCGTTATTGCGCCATAAGTATTGGATTTTGTCCGCTAGACGCATTATTCGTCATAGAATCCACAAGTGTAACGCATGTCACAGGTGGAGACCGCGACCTCATGGTCCGCCGATTATGGGCGATCTCCCTAAATCTAGAGTAAATGTTGCAACCAAAGCTTTTTCTCATACAGGGTGTGATTACGCTGGCCCTATACAGTATGTGCCCGTACGCACTCGAGGTGCGAAGAGTCGCAAGGGTTATTTATGTATCTTTACCTGTATGACTACTCGCGCTGTTCATATTGAATTAGCTACAGATCTTACGACTGTGTCGTTCATAGCCGCGTTGAAACGGTTTTTATCCCGCCGTGGACCGGTACAATGCTTGTATTCGGACAACGCGACCAATTTTCGAGGAGCTAATTCGTTTTTACGCGACTTGTATAATTTCATAAATAAAGAATACCGCCCGCGCTTTGAAGAGGAGCTCGCTGAGCATCGCATTAATTGGCATTTTATTCCGCCCGCGTCACCGCACTTTGGTGGATGTTGGGAGTCCATGGTGAAGGCCGTGAAGACTCACCTTTTCAAGACAATAGGTCAACAACTTCTATCTTATGAAGAATTAGTTACAATTCTCTCTCAAATAGAGTGCCTGTTGAACTCCAGACCTCTTACTGTTCTTAGCGCTGATCCGGAAGAGCCTAAAGCTCTTACCCCTTCGCATTTTTTACATACTGTACCGCTTAACTCATTACCCGCCGCGGAACTACTTAACCTACGTTTACTGTCTGATCACCTGCTCCAAGGACACTCTCTTATGGATAAATTAGTCCAGTCGTACTGGAAAAGATGGCGAAGCGAGTATCTTCATAGTTTACAATCACGCTTAAAATGGAATAAACCTGATGGAGACATGATTAAGGAAGGCACTGTAGTAGTGATAGTAAATGATAATGCGCCTCCTCTATCCTGGCCTCTAGGTGTTATTGAGAAGTTGCATACGTCTATAGACGGTAGCACGCGAGTCGTTTCAGTACGCACTTCTAATGGGATTCTTGTGCGACCTGTGGTCCGCTTATGCCCCATTCCTACTCAGTAATATCTTATTCAGTCCATTCCCTCTTTAGTTAGATTTAGGTGTAATTTCACTGTATATATTATTATGTTATTCTCTTTAAAGGTGACCCTTTAAGGCCGCGAGGAATGTTAACGCCATTACTTTCTTTAGTTTTATATTTCATGCCCAATTACTGGCAACTCTAATTAATTAGTATCTGTGTAACATAAAGTTCCTTCCGCTTTCCTTCTCCCTTCCACAACCCTTATAATGCCTAAGTGAGAGCGAGAAGGAAGATCCGCAATGGCGCCCATACGCTGTCGCCAAGAAGATCCGCCAGTTCTCAATCAACATCGACGCCTGTTGGGTAAAATTAATCCCAAGTCGAAAAAGGACTCATATTTTCACCGCGAAGAACGAAGATTGCTATTGAACAGTGCAAGTGCGTGTATGTGTGTTGTGGAAAGTGCAGATTCTCGTCCGTACGTGATATCCTGGACGCGCCAGCCACGTGGCTAAGGAAACCCTTCTCGTCGTGTCGCCATAGCTCACCAGGCAGGTACCATCATCATTTTCCCACACCACCAAAACACCTACTTGTGTCACCGAACCGCCCCTCATACAGTCCACTAAGAAAATTTCGATTTTCACCCCAAGGCTTTAGGCCGCCGCAACAGATTGACTTGTTGTTCAATACAATGTGAACATATATTTTGATATTCTAAAATATTCTAAATTGTTATAAATCAATGCAATTAATTGCAGTGATTTATAATAATTTAGAATAAAATTTAATATTTTTGTTTTTCTTGTTATTTTTTTTTGTGTGCAACATTTATGTGCTATACAAATATTTATATAGTGTGGCAACACACTCCTTCTTTTTCTTATTCGTTTCCGGACGCTGCCAAAATGTCTTTTTGAGTGTTACTCGCTATTGTTTTTTTTTTTTTAACATAAATATAGGTGAATTCTATATTTTACGTCCTCTTTGTGTTTTATTTCATACACTTGTAATTACTAAATCTATGTGTTCTAATTATAAACAAAATTGAGAACGGGTCTTCTCGCGATATTCCTTTTAAAGTGGTAAAACAGGTACCTACTTGTTACCCGACGTTTCGACCGCCTTGCAGCGATCGTGGTCACGGGAGGACTGGCTGCCTGTTTTACCTCGTAAAAAGGAATATCGCGAGGAGACCCGTTCTCAATTTTGTTTATAATGTGTACAAATCGCGAAAGTTTAAAAAGTTTATTAAAAAAAATATAAAAACATTTATTTCATAAACAAGAGGTACAGTCTGTTACAAAGTAGGTTGACAACAGGATTAGTATACAAATCTGAGATTAGATAACAATATAAGTTTACGATCTGATGTCCTAGCTAGGTTACTTAGCTTAGTAGCCAATATTAAGGACAATCAGCGCTCATTTCCCGGAAATAAGACAAAAGTATTGATTAGACTGTTACAGTATTATCAAAATTTAGAACAAATTAACAAAAAAAAAATTAACAAAAATCCAATACAATATAGTTTGTGTGTGTGTGTGCGTGTAAGTTTACCCTCCAAAAATCAAGTACGGAAGACGAAGCCAAAACCCTCCTACACTTACACTACCAACTCAGCTGGCCAGCTGTACTGTGCTTCTTGCAACCGAGTCTTTAAGACGAAGTTCGGTTTTGCTAGCCACATCAGAGCTCACCGGAATAAAGACCCAGATTAAAAAACATATAGGAGTCGCCATCGCCGGATACGGTGTGGACGACATGATGATGATGACATGATGTGTGTGCGTGAGTGTGTTTATGTGTTCTTGGTTGGTAATTTCGATAATTATATCGATTTTGCTAATGACGGCTTACTAAACGAACCTATATTATGGCAATGCTACTAAAGATAGTTTATAACAGTGGCTAGATTCTTATTATTATGTTCTATTGAGGGTGATTACGGGATGTAAATGATAATATGAATCGATTGGTTACCTATGATTTTTTTCTAGCTTGCTCTGTCCTACTCCTGGGCAAAGGCCTCCCCACGCATCCTCTTCCCAGTTTTGACGGAACCTATCCAGCTCGTCCCGTCATCTCTTACGTGGTCTGCCACGACCCCGCCTCACTGTCTCAGAGCACCAATTCTGTGCTATCTGGGCCCACAGTTTGTCCGGCATGCGGCAGACATGTCCAGTCCCATTTAAGCTGAGCAGCCTTTTGAGCCTCGTCAGTTATCTTTGTTTTGGTTATGAATACACAAAAAATAATGTGTTATTTTTGATGCAATGTTAATACTACAAAGCTATAAGTATTTAAATGAAATATAAGCAAAGTCATCTCCTTTCAAATCTTCAGAAAATTTTACTTCACACAAAAACAGACACATAATTTAATTCAAAACTCTACGTAAACTGACGTAAACAGAAAAGTTTACCCTCCAAAAATCAACAATGGAATGTAATGCCTACATAAAACAAAAGCAAAGTTTAGAAAGTCCGGTGCAGATTGATGAAACGTAACATGAAATCAATCAATCAATCTGCCTGCCTTTTCCCAAATATGTTGGGGTCATCTTTCAGTCTAACCGGTTGCAGCTGAATACCAGTATTTTACATGGAGCGATTGCCTATCTGACCTCCACAAACCAGTAACTGGGTAATACGATACCCCTTGGTAAGACTGGTTGTCAGACTTTAGGGCTTCTGACGACCCGTAATGGCTGTCAAAGATCCACAAATGACAGCCGTGACCAACGGCTTAACGTGCTTGCCGAGGCACGAAGGAGTCTCGGTATGTAAAGATGGTCCCATCCACAGACTGGATGGGACCATCTTCCCGATCGACCCGTGTGGCTGTTCCAAACATGTGAATTGCAACACAACAACTGTACTAGGTGAATTTGTTTCAATGTGTGTTACATTTCATGATACGTTTCACCAATCTATACCCGCCTATAGATAGCCAACAGAGACGACGGATCGACCAGGCTCTGACGTCATCGGTACAGAACATACTCCAGTTATAAACAACGAATATTAATGTGATATCTGAACGGAATTCATTTACGCGATTCGGGGATGTACTGAATTCAGTGTTAGATGTACATGTAGGTGTTTTTGTTTAATCTTCTATGATAACTATTTAAGGTGCGTAGTACGAGTACTCGCAACGTGCGTGTATGACCAGAAGTATGGACGCAAACGAGGCAAAATGAGTATGTAAGGATGCTACCTCCATAGGAAGAAGGCGTGAGTTTATATAATGTAATTATCCATTGAATAGTAAGTAATAGGTATAATTAACCCCTCACACGAGCGCGGTGTGAATCTCATTTTACCTAAAATTGTACGTGGTATGAGTTCTATACCAAGAAAATATTTTTTTATTATTACTTAATAGTGATGGAACAACGTTAATAATAAAAAAAAAACACCACTGAAGAGACAAGATGGCGGATTTTATTTGAATCAGCTGACCAATTCAATAGGATTATTGTATGCTTCGAGGTAAATTTTGTTCCTAATATCGAGTTGTGCCTTAGTAAATACTGATTTCGACAATCTTTTAGAGGATTTCAGAGGGCCAATTCTCGTAATTAAAAACGTTAAAATTCAAGTCGCAATGTCAGCCAGCGACAATCAAATGTCAAAAATGTAGGCAAACTCTATACAATTTTGACAGATTGAGACTGAGATGAGATTGCGAACGTTGTTATAAAAATACGGGAATTGCCCCTCAGAACGACGTAGAAGAATTAATAAAATAATTTTGTTAAAGTATAAATTACTTGATGTCGATCAGTACATTGTAGCTCACAATTACAATAGACAGTAAATTACATAATTGTATGCATGACTTGTATTTAGCAAAGGCAGGAATAACGTAAGCATCACTAAATAAATATCTTACCCTGAGTGTGATAGCGGATAGGTATCTTTCCGCTATACAAACGCCGTATGTACTTATACTTTCATGTGTGAACTAACATAATTTTAAGCATTATTTTATTTAAAAAATGGATCAAATTGTCTGAAAATATAAATAAATGATTAATTAATATATAACTAAAAACCTCTAGATAGCGAGCGCGGCTGCTAACCGATAGGTCCGATTTCGATTCCCAGTTCATGAGTGTTTTAACATTTTATTAAGTAAATTGCTATTATTTGTGATAAGTATAGTCTGGTATAGCAGGCCGCACGCCAGTGGAAAAACCAGTATCAATTGGACTCTGATTCCATTGAAACTCAGTTCTACGCTAGGCCAGCTGGGTGTTATCACCGACGCCGTGTGGTCGCCTGTATTTGCCCCAATTGAACTTGCTCCCACACTATAAGACTTCCTTTGTCTAGGCATTCATCCAAAACCACTGTTAAACCTACCAAGAAGAGACCATAAAACAGTTGACAGGATCCAATAAGTGGATACTAAACATGGATAAGTACTTAGACGGCTCACTTAATTTTATTGACGTCACACTCGTGTCACCACGACCACCAATGAGATTAAGCTCTTGACTACTGAGTACTGCCATAGATCAAGAAAACCAGATAGATGTGAAACTGATGTAGGTACTTTCTTGATTGTGCTTCGAAATAATACCTACCTCAATGAATCAATTAATTTAACCTATCAGTCCATTGTTGGACCTATAACTCCCCCAAGTTGAGCCACAAAACCCGATTCTTCGCCTTCCGTTTCCAGTTTGTCCCAGTCACCTTTTTAACTGACTTTCAAAAAGGAGTAAGTTATAATGTTCAACTTTATGTTCTTTTTTTTATATGTATGTTCACCGATTTCTCCGTCATTTCAAAGGGTATGCTCTCGAGGTGGTCTCATTATCACCAAGTTAGAATCTGAGGGAATCCCATGGAAATCGAGGGAAACCCTTAAAATTTTACTGTTACTCGTGCATTTGCTCTTGGAAAGCACCATTTGGTGAAGTGAAATTGATGATGAAGACCACAGATGCCCATTGGAACTATTCAATAATAAGTATTTTACGAGTTGCGCTTCGATTACTTTAATAATGGTTGCTAAGCAATGTATGCACGTCACACGTTCACGTCGTTCTTACTAGGAAGAACTCCTCAACAAATAACGTCCTTGTATCGGGTAAAAGCAATATTTTGTAAAAGGTGATGAGCAGTTGGTATTAGGGGGTAACTTAGATAAATTACAAACTGAACCACTAAAAAGTGAAAAATTTAAAACTTTTTTACAAAAAAAAAAGCAACCGGCTTCCAAAACAAACACTACAAAGTGAAAAATAACTTTAATTTCGGAAGTCGGTGGCAAAAAACTAAATTACAGATCCAAAGACAACGACTTTCGAAATTGAAGTTATTTTTCACTTTGTAATGTTTTTTTTTTGAAGTCGGTTGTTCTTTTTTTTTGTAAAAAGTTTTTTAATAATGTTAGTCGATTTAGCCAGGGTCGTCTCGCACTACGCTTGCCGATACGTGGTTTCCATTCGAGGACTCGTCTGCTTCAACGGCCTTCGGTGCTTCGACAATCTTCCTTCGGCTGTAATAACAAACAATACAGGGTTGTCCAAATCGTCGATGACGAAACTAACGGGTTCGAACGTTTCTTAGCTCCCAACTGAAGGCATTTAGAGGCAGTGTCGCTTCTAAATATTCTTATTCTGTGGTTCCACTGAGTACTAGTGATTCTATTTAAATTTTATCTCTATGCTTCAGCTACAGACATTTTATCGACTTTTTATAGAAGTGAATTATGTCAGCGGGCTTTTTACCCGACTGCGCCAGAAGGAGGGTTAAGTTTTTCGAGAGTATGTATGTATGTATAATTGTTTGGCACGCTCTACGGTCTGAACGTCTCTATGGATTTTAGCTTGAGAGGTGTCGTTAGATTCGTATTTACTGTGAGAGTGACACTGGATATAACAAAATAAAAAAAAAAACTAAATGGCGGATTTTTGGCGCCAAATTATGTCTTAAAAATATTTTTTTCTCAAAAGCTGTAGAGTGGGATATCAAAATAAAGGATTTTAAAAGGTGATTACAAAAATATATACAACTTATATGGTTAAAAGTAATTCGAAGTGACAAATCGTAAAAAACACGTACCAAGAACTAAATCCCATGCGAAACCTTGAGTAATCTTAATGTATTTGTGTGTCATGTGTATATAGGTTAGTATACAAAGTCATTGAATGATAAAACTAAAAATAAAAAAATGCAACTAAAAAAAATAAAAAACCCGACTGTGGTAAAAAACTTAAGTTAAAAAAACTGATAGCTAAAAACAAGCTGTTCGAGTTTTAATCGAACACTCAGCGAAAATGTATAATTGCATCGAACGCAAGTATGCACATTCGCTCGTTCACCTAATTGTGAGCCAGTTCGCGTTCAGATCTCATTAGAGACACCGCGTGCTCAAAAACCATTACCATTTTATCAATAAGTTAGAGATATAGTTAACCATAATTTACCGTTTCTTGTGACTAAGTGTTATAGTAGATTCAATATAGCTATTTCCCTTATAATCCAAGACTTTAACTTTTACCATATAATACCATATCTTATCAATACGAGAAAAGTGTGTTAGGTCACCATAGCGCCGAGCATTACTTTCTACACAAGCCCATTTTAAATTAAATAAATATTGGAAGCAGGCGGGACCAATTTAAAAATATAATAAAAATGACATGGGTCCCTCCTACTTGCAACATTTATTTAATTTAAAATGGGCTTGTTTTTAGCTTTTCAGTTTTTTTAACTTAAGTTTTTTACCGCAGTCGGGTTTTTTAATTTTTTTAATTAGTTTTTTTTATTAAATAAGTATATTTCGCTGTAAATCCTGCTTTTTCGTTAAAGAATATTACATTTTTCATTCAGAATTTTAATTCTGTAAGTACGAAGGATATAGACATTAATTTGCACTACAATCATCAACCGGGTCGGCTTCCAGTCTAACCGGATGCAGCTGAATGCCAGTATTTTACATAGAGCGACTGCCTTTCTAACCTCCACAACCCAGTTACTGGGTAATACTGGTAAGTCTGGTTGTCAGACTTTCGGGCTTCCGACGACCCATAACGACTGTCAAAGATCCACGAATGACAGCCCATCCACGGACCAACCGTGGCAAGTTAGGGCGGCTGATATTACATAGCCACAAGCCCCTCAAACTTTATTATATTTCTATTTTCGTTTTTCGTTTAGTTTCGTTTTTCGTTTTTTATACACTAAAACACTTTAAAATGGTATTCAGCTGCGTCCGGTTAGACTGGAAGCCGAACCCAACGTAGTTGGGAAAAGGCTGGGCAGACAATGATGATGAAATATAATAACATTTAATATTTACAGACACAAATTGCCGACGGCTGTACGACATAAATAAATTATTCATTCATACATTCAAAGATAAGGTTATTCTTGTAGTTCTGACCCGAGCGGGCCACGAGGCATTTGGCTAAGTGGCACAAAAGGCATAGAGCCAGTTCACATTAGGTCAGACTGACAGTTTTATCTATGACCGCTATCGGCTTGTGTCACTGGCTGACTGAACCTAATAATAATACAAATAAACGAAAAGCCACACAATGGTGCCGATTCTCTTGTACACCGAACTAAACTAACTAAACTATCACTAAAATTCCTTACTTTTGGCTATGAGAATCTTAGAGCTATTCTGCAAAAAAACCTTCTAAATTAAAAAACAATTTTGACACAACTATAATCGAGTTTGTCAATTGTGACTCCGCGTGGTATAGTGCCCGTAGTATAATATGACCCGGTGGCTTTAATTGGAACTAACGAAATCACTATGAAAAGTGACAAGGCTTGTCATATTTTGTTCAACGAGCAGGGAGGGGGTAGCTCAACGTGTTTTTTTATGGAATTTTTTTTTTGGTACCTATATGTTGAGGTTTAGGGGTTTAAGCGTTTTATAAAGGGGGGCCAAATTTTCATTATTTTTGCTATAGGACACACCGTTTTCGAGATATAAGCAAAAGAAAAAAAAATACAGTACTGTTGTTGCACTTAAAGTCAAGGTGTTGGTGTGAAGAATTCACACCAACACTTTAAGTTCATGATAACTAATTTTATTCTACACCTTATTAATCGCGATTAAAAATAGTCTAATTTAGTTTCACAATTAAAATTTTAGGTGAAAACAGTGAAATTCAGAATAGCAAAATTGCCATTTTCACTAAATTAATAACTCGGTACAATATTAGTGCTGTCAAACTAAAATGTAGTTAAGTTGTGTCACTTTAGTCAATTTCAGAATGGGAAATAGTCGTTTGACAGGAATAAACTAAATTTTAGTGATTTTTAGTCTAGTTTAGAGGCATTTGTGACAAGAGAATCGGCACCAATATCTATTAAAAATGTCTGTTCCTAGGATCGAGCTATTCCGACGCAGTTGCGTATATATGGCGCCACTTATTTATAATTCAATTCCAAATTTTATAACTGATCTTCCTTACAGACAATTCTGCGTAGTACTAAAAAAATGGCTCATTTCACATAGTTTTTATTCAGTAGGTGAATTTCTAAAAAAAAACTTCTTGTCGGTCCTATCATTACAGGAATGCATTGTGGACTAGACGTAGATTATTGAATATTATAGTAAAAACCGTGATTGTAGAAATAATTTTATTGTTATTTTTTATGTTGTGCCAAACGTGTATTTTCTTCTTTTTTTATTGGCTGTGTAAATTGAAGTTTGATTACTTTAGATAATTTCATGTTCCGAATTATATTTTTTTTCAATTGTTGGTATAGTATTGCTTAAAATATGCACCTTGCCTACTATTAATATTTGCATGCCAAAATATGGCAAAATGTGTCGGCGCACAAAAATATTTACAGTCCTACCAACTTATCTGTGAACTGAAAGAGGACAGCACCGTCGATGCGTCGACACAACCGAAGGACATTTCAACATGACGGCCGTAGTTCCAATTTTCGCCATTTCACAGATAAGTTGGTAGGAGTGTACCACCTTTGTATTACCGCATATAATAGCAAATTAATGACTTTGACTTTCGACTGTCAGCTAATTGGTCAGCCAGTACAGCCAGATAGATAGAGATAGATCTGCGTTGATATGACTACTGATTTTTTTGCTTTAGTCAAATTCTCTTATAATGTCGATTGCACACCATGTGTGCACATAACAATAAAATTTCTATTGTGTCTGCTAATTAACGCACGACGAGTTAATGTATGTACTATGTTTGTGTGTTAGAGATCGTCTGCGGCTGATAGTCGCTTCCATAACTTGAATAAATGATGTTTTTCGTTTCGTAGGTAAAAAAATCGGTCAAGTGCGTGTCGGACTCGCGCACCGATGGTTCCGTACCATCATTTATATGTAATTTTTGTTGATGGTTTCTGAAAAACTGTATAGAAATAGCACAGTTTTTCAGGAAAAATAAAACGATGTCTCTAAAGAGACATCGTTTTATTTTTCCTGTATTTACATACTGAGACTCCTCCGTGCCTCGGAAAGCACGTTAAGCCGTTGGTCCGGGCTGTCATTCGTGGATCTTTGACAGTCGTTAGACTGGAAGCCGACCCCAACATAGTTGAGAAAAGACTAGGCAGATTGGTTTTGTTTTATTTTTCCTGTAATCTATACATAAACTTCTATCACATAAAATAATTTCAGATTTTTCTCTATGCAAACTTCAGAGAGAATGGGGGAACGGTATTTTTTATTTTTTAACATTTTTAATAAAAATTCGAAAACTATGCGGCCTAAAAAAAGAAATAAATGTTTGAGAATGTGCTAACAGCGTTCTTTCATATGATACCCCACATGCCCTAGTAGCCGCACTTCGAATTTTTAAGACCCCCTTTCAGTCCCTGTTGCAAAAGAAGCATATATATTTTTATTTATTTCTTATTTGCAAACTAGTTAGGCAAACGTCATCTAAAACTGTTCCAAATTTCAAGTTGGTAGCATTAGTAGTTCTTGAGATATCCAGCTATGACAGACAGATAGACTGAGTCACACCATAACGGTTCCTTTTTACCATTTTGATACGGAACCCTTAAAAGAGTACTCCTGACTGACTGACTGACTGATTGACTGACTCATCAACGCCCAGCCCAAACCCTTGGACCTAGATAGCTGAAATTTTGTACAGAGGTTCCCTTTATAATGTAGACAAGGAATAAGGAAGGAATTACCGGTAGTATGTTCCCGTGGAATATTTTCCGACATCCACGCGGGCGAAGCCGCTGGCATAAGCTAGTTAAATATATAGGTAGGTAAACACTCGTTTTGTAGAGCCGACCTACTTTCTGTACCTATTTATTTTATGTGATTGGAGTTATTCTTATGGTATCTTAACTCAAAAGGAAAAAATGGAACCCTTATAGGATCACTTCTTGTACGTCTGTCTGTCTGTCAGACTGTCGAGACCCCTTTTTTCAGGCGTGGAGATATCAAGTTGAAATTAATATCAAATACGTAGGCCTACGGTCCCTTAGAGTTTTAAGAAAATCAAGCTTCTAACTCAACGCAATAAAAAAATACGGCCATTTATGCGACATATTTTGATACTCGCAAGTAAATCTAAATCTTACTACTATGGGTACTTCCCGTTGACGCAGAATCATGAAATTTGGCAAGAAGCAAGGTCTCACAGCACAAGTAAAGGAAAAAGTCTGAACAGTGTTAATTTGTTAAGTTTAATCACATACAAACATTTTTTTTGCTGTTCCTAACTTACATTTGCAGTTGGAGAATTGATCGTGACGTACCAATGTATGGAATAACATGTTTTCCAACTACAATGTTAAGTTTGTTTTTGGGATAAATTCATCCTAACTACGGAACCTTTCATTGTGCGTGGTCCGACACGCACTTGGCCGGTTTTTGTACACAATCTTAGTTCAATTAGACCGGGGCTTCACAGACGACACCTTCGTTTTAATTGGCAGTGTAATAGGGCCTCCTTTGGACCCCAACTTAATGTAAGTCTTTGGTCGAAATATTATTTATGCAAAATTAAAATTGTTATAATTAGTTTAGTAAACATGATGGATGAAGGTGTCCGAGGTTAATTAACTTGAATAAGTTTATTTTTAAAATAAATAAATCAGTCAGTTTCAGAGAAAAGTTTGCTTGTTCATACCGTAATGCTAATCGTACTATCCTACTGATATTACAAAGTTTGTATGTTCGAATGTTTGTTACTCAATCACGTAAAAACGGCTGAACGAATTTGGATGAAATTTGGCACGCAGATACTTTATAACCTGGAGGATACTTTTTATCCCGGTAGTAGGTTTCCGTGGGATAATTTCCGACATCCACGCGGGCGAAGCCGCGGGCAAAAGCTAGACTAGCTATCCGCGAAAGTTTGTGAGGATGGATGGGTGGATGTTCGTTACTCTTTCACGCAAAAACTACTGAACAGATTTTGATGAAATTTGGCGCACAGATAGTTTATAACTTGGATTAACACATAAAGTATTTTTTATCCCGATATTTTTACGGGTTCGAGACTTACGCGGGCGAAACCGCGGGGCGCTGCTAGTGTTTCCTATTTATGACGAATTGAAGGTAGGATTAATATGATTTTATGACATAAAAAAACATTCAGACGCACTGAAAATTTTCACTGCTCTGCTTGCTGCAAGATTTGTATTTGTAATGATGACCCAATTAGCTGTGATTAAGATGTAGGACGTCTATACTTAATAAAAATGCAGCTTAATTAAAAAGCATTTGTTTCTGAAAAAATCATTTTTATAGCTGTGAAACACGTCGTAGAATCAATGACTTAAGAGGATACATCGAATCGTGGTTTAGCTCGGTGTGTAAAGGAAATGGCGTTATGGCTGTCCAGTTTCGACTCGCGAGATAGAAGACTCACGCGCACCGGAAATAAACACGCTTCGTTTAAATGTAGATATATGACAAAATGCTATATTTAAATCAATTTTTAGCTTAGTAAGTTATTAAATACCTTCGATGTAAGGCAAATTTTACTGCACAATAATGAACTGATTGCGTTTAATCGTAATAAAACAGAAAATAGACGGTGCTACCTTGGATTTTTTTTCTACTGAAAAAATTTCAAGAAATCATGTTTCGGTGTTAGCAGTAGCCAATATAGTCCAATAACACATGGAAAATCCAAATTATTTACCTATCCATATACATTTGGTTTTATAGGAATTTAAAAAATGCAAAATTTATCGGTTTATTAAGCTCCATTTACACGTTGCAAATTTTTTGCCTGTAGCATACCATAAAATTTAAAGGCAATTGAGTGCACCGTCTAAACAATCGTACAATATTGTTGCACGATACGGGCAAGTTAGTTGCCCTTCAAAACTGGTATAGGTGTAAACAGTACGTACAATAAAGAAATCGTTTGAAATGAACTGGTTTAGTTACCCATGTCGACTAAGCGACATTTCTTACACATCAATGACATTTCCCTTGAGTTCGTCTTCGTGGAATATACTCAACAAATGTGCCAATAAATTCGTAGTTTTTGTTATTCCCGAGAATCAGCGTTGTCTTCAGTTGTGCGTTAAATCATATAATAATACCTTTCCGAATTGTTTTTCTCAAGGGGATGAGCGCTGTCAGGTGGAACGCAAACGGGTTTAACGTTAGTTCTATTAAGGATGTGTGGAAATTGTTTTAACTACAGGTGATTTTTGGAGTCTTTACATATTTTCCCTTTAAGAAAATAGATACATAGAGATAAAAGGCGAATTAATGCAGTCACCATCTGCCTAGTCTTTTCCCAATTATGTTGGGATCGGCTTCCAGTCTTACCGGATGCAGCTGAATACCAGTATTTTATATGGAGCTATCTGACCTCCACAACCCAGTAACTGGGTAATACGATACCCCTTGGTAAGATTGGTTGTCAGACTTTCGGGCTTCTGACGACCCGTAACGACTGTCAAAGATCCACTAATGACAGCCGGGGCCAACGGCTTAACGTGCTTTCCGAGGCACGGAGGGATACAAAAAGATTTTTTCAAATCCGACTGGTACCTACTTAGTTCTAGAGATTAGCGCGTTCAAACAAAAAAACCGGCCAAGTGCGTGTCGGACCACGCACAATGAAGGGTTCCGCAGTTGAAAAGAATTTATCCCAAAAACAAACTTATGAACAATTTTCGGCCTTTTTCCTTTACTTGTGCTGTGAGACCTTGTTTCTTGCCAAATTTCATTATTCTAGGCCAACGGGAAGTACCCTATAGGTTTTGATTTACTTGCGAGTATCAAAATAATATGTCGCATAAATGGCCGTATTTTTTTATTGCGTTGACTTAGAAGCTTGATTTTTTTAGAACTCCAAGGGACTGTAGACTTACGTGTTTGATAATAATTTCAACTAGATACCTTCACGCATTTCTGATATAAAGGGTCTTGTCAGACAGACAGACATACAGACGGACAACGTAGTGATCCTATAAGGGTTCCGATTTTTCCTATTGAGTACGGAACCCTAATAAATGAACTTCCACTCAAGCTGACTAACAATAAATAATGAGCACAGACGACAGACAAACCGCCTGCGTCTTACAATGATTAATATCAGAATTACTGTTGGTCTACTTATTAGTACGCACCCCTCACCTTTTACAATAAGTACAGTATTATATCACAGAAGAATAAGATGGTTACAGAAGGTTTAGTCCACACAATGGTCGAAAGCAAGGTCTTGGTCGTCTTAATTGCATGTTTGAAAAAAAAAAATGTCGTGAATCGTGGTCCTGAAAATCTGAGCCTTGTTTTAACTGCAATATGAAAACATTGTAAAAGCCAATTAGTTTTGAAAGAGTAACCGTGAGTTTTTTGCCGGCTCTTCTCCATAGGAAACGAGTAATTGGAACCGTGCACCTAGCTTCTGTCGTTTCATAAGTGCTCATGTAGGTTATACACTGAATTAAAACATTTTTATTTGATTTAAACTGTACCGTTATATATTATGTGCACACAATAATAATTCAAAACTTTCGAAGAAGTCGGACTCACATTTTGCTTACGGTGCGGTGGCATCCACTGACTGACGAAGATACGATGAAATAAGTCTGTTGTAAACCCTTTTTCGCAGCATAAGAATGAATGGTTCCTGCCTTTGCATACCAATGGCATGCCATGATAAATTATTTTGCTTAAATTAATGTTTTTATTTTTTTATAGAGAAGTAATTATGTCTCTCTAAGTTTCGGGCAATGTCCCCAGATTATGACGCAAGTGATTTTTCATTTTTAAAAGAGCCAATTTTTTTTTAATAGAGTAACCGTACAGTTTCTTCCGGCTCTTCAGCCCGGCTATCATTCGTGGATCTTTGACAGTCGTTACGAGTCGTCAGAAGTCCGAAAGTCTGACAACCAGTCTTACCAAGGATATGCCAAGGGTATCGTGTTACCCAGCAACTGGGTTGTGGAGGTCAGATGGCAGTCATGATGTATAAGCAAGCCGACCCTAACATAGTTGGGAAAAGGCTGGATTGTATTTTGAATTGTATTGTATTTGATCTTATCTTGACTAGGTACTATGTTTTTATTAATTGCATTTGACTGAATTGGTTTTAATCGCATTGAACTATAAATCTACTGATAATTGAAATATTTGTAATTAATGTTTTTATTTTATTTTTGCATCGTATTCATTAATTTAAACTTTGCATGAAAAATTTTGGGTAGAATGTATGGCTCAACTTTAATTCTTCACGAACTTATTTGTATACCTGCATTCTAGCAAATAAATAATTTAATTTAATTTGAAGGCTAGACAGATGATGACCTAGCTTCTGACGTGACATAGGCGCCCATGTTGGATTAAGTGAAATATTTTTTTTTATTTGAGCTTGGATAATTTGGCCTTCTGCACTATCCTATATATATAGGCACAATAGGAACGTCGCGACGAGATGAATTGAATACAAGGGTAAGCTTCAGGGATTTGTGCTAAGCCGCAGCGCTCAGGTGTCATGACAACAGCCTCGCGAACTTGAAGGGAAAAGTACCAGTGATGTACTCGTAATTGAAAGAGGATAGAATGTTGGGTTGTGGTACTATGTATACAGGGTCAAATTAAATTAGCTAGCGAAACTCTGCAGGCGTGATGGGTATCAATATCTAAACATCTTAATATACATAATACAAAGTCGGGTTTGTTCGAACACTTATAACTCTGTATGACGGGTGCTGTATGACGCTTTGGTAAGGAGTCATTTGGAACACAGTGCGGTGATTTGGGCTCCTCATGAAGCGAAATACAATGTCATGCTGGAGCGAGTTCAGAATAAATTTACAAGACACTTGTATTTTAAACTTTATGGGGTTTACCCAGTTTACCCGCTGATGTATCCTACACTGTTTGTACTGGGGATGGTGGGGTACAACGAACTCAGAGTGCGCCGAGACTTTACACTTGCGGCGTATGCGCTAAAGCTCCTGCGGGGAGTAGCTCATAACCCAGGTGTGTTGCGTCACCTGAAGCTGTGCGTGCCAGACCGGTACGTGTGGAGGCGGCGGCAGCCGCCACTGCTGGCCGTGCCTGCTGCCAAAACCAACTTGCTGTCAAAAACACCGCTCACCCGCACAATACGAGTACTAAACGAAGTGCATGAGAGAGTTGATATATCTTCGTGCAATCTGAATGAATTCGCAAGAGTTTTGTTGAATTTTGTTAGTTATATTCTGTGTTAAGTCTTATTTTTTATTTTAGGTTAATAATATATAGCAATAAAAAAAAAGTTTAGTTGATAGGTAATTCATAAAATTGTGATAAAATAAGTTAGGAGCTACTTAAATAACTCTGTAGTCAGATATTAGCCGTAAGTTGATTATTCAATTTATTTGTGTGTGTGCTTAGATTATAGAATGGGAAACCACTATTGTATTGGGGTTACCCTGTAATGATAGTGTCCTAAATAAATAAATAAAAGAAATAAATAAATAAAAACTCGGGAACGGCTGGACCGATTTTCATGGTTTTTGGTTTGTTGTATTTGTCCCGAATCGCAGAATAACTACATAACTACACAACAGTTGTAAAGGAGATTATAGGAAGCTATTTAAAATTTGTAAAGTTCTACCGATGAGTTATAAACATAAATATCTTCTAGCAGTGAGCATAACTTAACTCATGTACTCAACGATTACAATACGCGATCTATGGCTGCCGGCAAATTCAAGGTACCCAGAGTCACCTATTACTTTGGTGACAGAACTCTAAAAAAACGAATACCATATCCCCTCACACGGTTTCGGTGTGAATCGGGTCCGAGTAATTTTACCTAATATTGTACGTAGTATGAGTTTGTATGTATGTATGTATGTATACATTGTATGTATGTACGTAGTATGAGAACGTTAATAATAAAAAAATATTTTCTTGGTATAGAACTCATACTACGTACAATATTAGGTAAAATTACTTCAAACCGAAACCGTCTATTGAATAGTCTGCCGGCAGACATAAGGAGCGGACCCAATGTAAACAGATTTAAAAATAAATTAAAAGGATATTATTTAGAAACATGTTATCTACAATGCTACCTAAGTCTTAAAAGTATAAAGTTGTAAATTGTGTATGAACTCGCCCGACCCCACAGTCAAACTAATGCCATGGTTTTGTGGGGCTTAGTTGTTAAGTTGTTTAAATCATTATAATTAATAAATAAATAATTAACTATTATTATTACAAACAGAAAAATTCACAAAAAAAATATGTTGAAAATTAATTTTCTCAGGACAGGGCAACCGCGTCTGTCGGGAATCTTTCATTCTATGTAGAATTCCAAATTCAAATTAATTTTATAATCAGTTGTTCATTTGTTTTCCCGCCGTTCGATTTATTTAAATTTTGACAGGACAACGTCCGGCAGGTCAGCTTGTGATAAAATAAAAACTAAAAAGATTTGATGGTTTTTTGGGGGGTTCAACGACCTCTTGTAGTCTTCTTACTTGAAGTACGTGTTTAGATAATCGACATCCATCACGTCTGTAAAGTTTACACAATAAAAACTGATTTTTTAAACTGATATTTCAAGTGGCTACTCTTACTGCGGTCGATGACCCCACAGAACAGAGAAGAGGACCCCAAAAAAACATCATTAAATTAATTTCTTTTATGTTTTATCATGTTTAGATATTGATACCCGGATGCGCAGTTTCGCTAGCTAATTTAATTTGACCCTGTAGTTACACGCGAGGGCTAGCAAGGAGACGAGGGGATATTGAAAAAAAGCAAGCTTGAAAAACTGCTAATAATTTTAATAGGTAAATGTTTTCATGTCATAATCGGCTCCATAGTTGCATGATTTTGGTGTAATAAATCTCAGTTACGTGTCACCAAATTGGGTATCATAATAAATTGGTAGTTTATACCCGACGAAGACTTGAAGCGACAAATTTTTGCACTAACAAATAGAACTTACAAGGTATTACCACAGTCTAGTAGTTCGCCGAACTTCGTATGAAGCTCGGGCTTCGTCGGACGACTGTATGACTATGGTATTATGTTCGACCCGTGTGGCTGTTATTACTTAGCCACGAGCCCCTCCGAGCTCGGCTTTCTTTATTATTGAAAAATTTATCCTGGTAAACAAAAGCCTTACCTAATACCGGTACTTTCGAACATTCCCCACTGTTGGTGGAGCTAATGGACGCTATTATTAGGCCCATCAAGTATTCACGAATCACGAACGACGTAATATGATACTGTTCATTTATAAATCGGTAAGCGACGGATATTGAATATCACTGTTATATGTAAAGCCGGGTTTATTGGGAATTAGGATACAAATGTCGCATATTACGTCATGGTATTTACAGTACGAACGAGGAGCTCGTGGCTAAGTAATAACAGCCGCACGGGTCGATCCATCAGGTTAAGCTACGCTTGCCGGGGTTGGTCAGTGGATGGGTGACCATCTTTACATACCGAGACTCCTCCGTGCCTCGGATAGCACGTTAAGCCGTTGGTCCCGGCTGTCATTCGTGGATCTTTGACAGTCGTTACGGGTCGTCAGAAGCCCGAAAGTCTGTCAACCAGTCTTATCATAGGGTATCGTATTACCCAGTTACTGGGTTGTGGAGGTCAGATAGGCAGTCGCTCCATGTACTGGTATTCAGCTGCATCCGGTTAGACATTGGAATCGTATTGACTTTAGATTGGAATTAAAATTAGTTTGAAGAGTAAGCCCCCTGGACCGGGGATCATGGGAACTTGTGCGCCTTCCACGATCCCCGGCCAGTGCCCGCCACCTTTGCGGGCCTCCTCAGGCCCGCGAGGTGAGTGAGGTGTAGGACTCCCCCCGCGACGTCCAATAGGGGAGCGCGCGGAAGCACCACGCGCCGCCGTCTCGGGTCCAGCTGGATGGGGGCCGGTGGACGTCCCCGAGTCCGCCGTTCTTCCGGACCTGTTTACGGGGTCTAGAAGAGGGCGTTGTCCGCCCTCCACCGACGCTGGTCCGCCTTCTGCGGGTCGGGAGAGTCGTCTCGATATCCCTCTCCCTTTCCGCAGCCTCCTTCTGTGAAATTATCGTCACTCCATCTAGTTTGAGGGCAACCTACCTTACGTATGGCGATTCGCGGTCTCCACTCAAGAACACGTCTACCTCAATGGTCATCAATTCTATGGATAATATGGCCGGCCCATCTAATCATATATCCATTATTTGCCATCTAAGAAAATAAAACATTACCTTTATCCACAGTCGGATGAAAAACGTTGCCAATCAAAAGTCGATCGTTATTAGGTGTCACGTTTCACAACGTGATCGATACCCAGAATATAAATAAAATATTAATTATAAACTCATTGTTAGAACTTCATTATTCTTAGTAACGAGCAAAACTTTCCTTAATCAATTCTTGGTTGTTTTCTTATTATATCGTTTGCGTGGGATTACTCGATTTCCATGAATTTACTAGTTTTCTCCTTTTGTTTGCAACGGAAGACTTACTTGTTTTTAAATAGTATAAAATACATGTGTATTAAGTAGAAAGATGGAGCAAAGAACCACAGCTAAATTCTAAGAAATTATCACAAATGAAAACCTTTGGAACGCGGCTTGCAGTAGGAGTAAACGGAAGAAATCGTCACGTAACGAAAAAGCGTTATGCCCCCTTCGTGCGACTTACTCTTATTATATGTAATAGAAGAAGACAGATAGAGAGAGAGAGAGAGAGAGAGAGAGAGAAAGTGTAAATTTGGTCAAAATGAAAATTTTTCATCATGGCTGTCGTTTTCATGGTTTTAGAGGGTGCTAAATCCGACAGGGTAGTTAAAATGAAAATCCAAGATAGTGGCTGCAAAAATTTTAATTTTATCCTCATTGGTGTCCTTTTCATGATTTTCGAGGGTGCTAAAGCCGATATAGTGAAGTCAAAATGAAAATCCAAAATTGCGACTGCGAAAATTTTGGTTTTGTTTTAAATCATACGTGGAGAAGGACCTTCGTTCCTGACGGGGGTCCCCCGACCGCACACGTTATTGTTTATTATTAATAGTTATTACCTATTATTAATAGTTAAACCTTACTTAAACATATTATTATTACGAGTATAACAAGTCGTATCAAAAATAAACCACATCTATAATATATTACATTCGTTATGAAGTACTCGTAGCACTTGGACTATTTATAATTGCTTTTAATTCACAGCTTAAAATATAAAATCGAACCACATTTAGGCACATCACTATTATAAATACATTTCACACTATAAATACATTTCATATTGAATTCACTTTACCTGAAAATGGAAAACCTGTTCCCGATGCGGCTGGCTTATAATAGTTACTTAATACCTATTAAAAGCTCATTTATAGCAAAAGCTTTTATAACTGTGCAGTTATTTATAGCATATTAATTAAACCTGCGTGGGTGGATGTTTGTAATGATTTATTGATCGACATTCATAATTATCCTGAGAAAATAGAAACTCGTTTTGGTCATATTAATTAACCTTTTTCCAGGACTGGTTCATGGCGATTGTTTAACTATTGTGTCTGCTTCGAAAACTTTGAAAGTGTTAAACGAATTTACGAACCATCGCCATCACGATATCATCATCATCATTCTCTTGCCCTTATACCAATTTATTCAGGGCCGGTCTTTTTCTTCCATACTTTTCTATTAGTCGTCATCTCGGTAATCACTCCCTTTCTAGTCATATTATCTTTCACACAGTCCTTCCATCGTTTCTTTGTTCTTCCCACAGAACAGGTTCTTGCCCTACTGGCGTACAACTATCCGTATTCACACTCACAACTTTCCTGACGACTTTTTCCTCATTTCTCCGCATTACAGGTCCACTCACTCTATACGCCAAGAACTCGGCATCAAAAAGCCAGTACGCTTTTTGATGCTGGGTCCAAACGTGCATCGTCAAATACTTCGGACACGACTCTATAGAGTGCCTTGTCGTGCAGGGTAGAGTGGAGGGCACTAGACCACGCGGACGCTTACCCATGAGATGGACTGATCAAATTAAACCCGCAGTGAGTGCACTAAAAACACACAAAAAATCGGAGTAGATGGCGAGAAATCGTGAGGCGAATCACATCAGCCCCTGGAGAAGAAACAACATGAATACCTCGACCGCTCTGACAAGAGTGCTATGTAGAAGAAGACAGCCTACCTTCACCATACATAAACTCAAATTCCATAGCAGATTTCACAAGACAGCCCCTAATACGAACACCTTTCCCCATGATGCTGCGGGTCATATTCTATCATTGACCACTTATATTTTTCACCTTCTTAGAAACATCACTCTTGCAACCCCAACGGGGTGGTAGTGTGTCGTGGTGGTGGTGGTGGTGGTAGTTCTCCAACTATGCTTCAAGTTCCTGTTATGTGCAAGCCCTTGCCATTAACCGGGTACAAATCTAGACTCCGAGCTGCGACTGAGAAATTCTTGATGGAAACATTTGACCTTGAAATCTAACCCAGGATCCCACGTAGGTACAGCAGTTACCTATGTTTGCGATCATGAGACCAACGAGGCAGTTCACGGAGAAACCTTTAGGTATAATAGCTAGCTGTTTGTGCCCGGCGTCGTCCGGGACTTTTCCGGTGGATTTTCCGAAAAAAATCTTTCATAGGAAAAAAAAACAGAATAGAAATATAAAAAAATCTATGAGTCTGTCAGTCAGATAATAAAAAAACATTAGACACGTATTTTTTGCTTTATCTTAATAGAAAATGACATGGATAAAACGCATTAAAGTTAGTGAAGGCTCGCTACGTAACAATTCAGAAGAAAATCTAGCAAGGCGTGACGTCTTGCCACATTTTAATTCAATGTATCGCCGTAAACTTTTGATTACATAAAAAAAGAAAAAATACGTGTCCAATATTTTATGACCTATCTGATGGCCAAAAAAAAAATTCTGGATCCCTACAACAAAAAAAAATATTGCCAAATCGGTCGAGCCATTTCAAAGTTATGATTTTTCATACATGCGGCAATTGATTTTTATTTATAGGTACAACGTGTCGTTTTGCATCCTCATCAAATTTAACGGTGTGGTATAGACCATCAAACCGAACAACTTTCTCCATGGCACCAACATCGTAATCGCGAAAAAAATAATCAGCCGTCCCGTACATTTGCGTCGAGTAAGTATCGAAGTTTTCTATGGGACAGTTGAACTTTTTTTTGAGAATACGATATTGGTCCTGTGGAGAAAGTTATTCGGTTTGATTTTCTGTACCACACCCTGAAATTTGACGAGGATGCAAAACGACACGATGTAGACTACAAAAACAAAATAGCTACAATCTGCCTAGCCTTTTTCCAATTATGTTGGGGTCGGCTTCCAGTCTAACCAGATGCAGCTGAATATCAGTATGTTACATGGAGCGACTGCCTATCAGACCTCCACAACCCAGTGACTGGGTAATACGATGACAGCCGGGACCAACGGCTTAACGTGCTTTCCGAGGCACGGAGGAGTCTCGGTATGTAAAGATGGTCACCCATCCACGGACCGACCCCGGGAAGCGTAGCTTAACCTGATGGATCGACCCGTGCGGCTGTTATTACCTAGCCACGAGCTCCTCAAAACAAAATAGCTACAACCTTTCAAAATATCACAGTGTTCTTTTAAACAAGAAGTCAGCTCCCATATTATCTACAAATTGCAGCCGACATGACCCCTCGATCTGGTTCACTAAAAGGTTACAAAGGTTTATTCTTAGCTCTGACGTGGGCACTGTTAAATTTGTTAGTATTTCTGTATTTCAGCGCTGAAATTCAGGGCAGAATGTAGGACAGTTTCAGATTGCACTTAATGCTTATTTTAAAATGTATCTGGGTTGTGTTTAAAAATGGGAATGATTTTTCGAGGGTTGATTAGGAATGTATAAACAAACAAAAAATTAAATGAAATGAATCCATCCATTCCATTCCATTTTTGAATGGAATGTGTAAATAAAATAAATTAAGACTTTTTCGTGTTTCACCTGTTTACTGCTCATCAGTTATTCAATGGAAGTCTAAAGGAAAAATACCAGTAAACCTTTTTTTTTTTAAGAGAATTTTTTTCTCGGTTTTGCAGGTTTACTTACAGTAAATAAGTCCAATTTAATTTAGTTTTTATTGGCAATAGTCTTTAACTTGGCATGATTGTTAATTGTGCTAGTTTCTTATAGATAGACTAGATTATAGCATCACCAAAATGTACCATATAGCAAGCAAATAATACAACTGAATGGGATAAAACAATAAATCGACCTCGCGGCTCCATGTTATATTTATTTGTCAAAATTATCAACTGCTAGCAGCTTCAGAACTCATAATAGTATCGGAACAGGGTAAAACGTTTCCTCCGGGAAATCAAAATAAACTTTGCTTTGCAAAACTACTGGCCAGTACCTATTTGTGATTCGTATTTCAAATCACTGGACTATTGTTCTGTTTGATAATTCAAATAGAGAACTGAGGATGTCAAATGCATTTAAATTATCACTTATAAATTGGTTGTTCTTAAAACATTTTCATTTCGATTAATAAAATTCATCATAATCCTCGCTCTTGGCCCAATATATTTGAGGTCGGCGCCTCATGCTTACTTCTTGTTCAGAAGTGTCTTTTCTTCAATTTATTAAACTACAGGGTGGCCAATTCAGAGTATAGGTACCTACAACTTAAAATTAAGATTATTTTTATTACATACGAAAATTACCAAATATTTTTCTTTAATTATATTTATTCAAGCTTGGAAATTTTAAACGGTAAATAAGATCTGCCTGAACATCTCTTTTTTGATATTTAAAAATGTAATCGCTTTTCAACGTGATTTTCATTAAATTTTCGGATAAGTACTTTATTAGGTATCCCTGTAACAAAGTCATATAATATTCTGCTTTTCATATTCAAGATTGACCAAGACGTCCCTCTGGATAACCCCACAGAAAAAAAGTCAAGACGTGCGCAAAATTAATAGTGATCAAAATGGTATTCATTACTCTTAACGATTTGTTAGAAAAATTGGGTATTTTTTTTTGTTTAAGAAATACAGGATAAAATAACTGAAATTATTACGGTGGTCATGCATAATTAATTTGCCGTGTTTCAACTAAATAACAGACATCAAATAACTGCATTTGGCGTCAAATCAGAATGGGGGCTAAAAATTGTTGTATCCTTATTTATAACTTTAAAAACTATCCTGTCACCTTTTTTTTTAGCTTCTGTTTTCAAATAATGCAACCGCTAGTACCTACCTGTATCAATTTTATTCCTATTCACATTTTTTTAACAACTTTTGAAATAGAAACTGTGCGGTGTCGATGGTATAGAACTCCCTAACAAGCCTTTTCAATGAAAAAACCGCTACAATTTGCATAGAGTACTTATACAAACACAAGCACGTCAGTGTGACGTATTTTTGGTTTATGTTCCAAAGGTCGCACGTTGCTAACTGTGTCGAATACACGTGTCGGAGTCATCTTCAAATAGCTCGAGTTCGGTTTGTGTACACTAGTCTTTAATGAATTTTACTCCGATTTCCGATGAGTGAATTTGTGTAGACTGGGCTTAGCACTATGTATTGTTGGATTACTTGGCTGATTAAGACCTATACTTTTACTAGGTTTAGCCGGTTTTAAAGACAAGAGCAGTGCAGCCGCTGCGATCGTGTGGTACCGGGTTCAAAAAAAAGATGATTTGAGTTTTTCTATCAATAAATATGAGTAGGTAGCGGTCGGGAGTTTAGAACAGCTATGCCCGGCAGATACGGCAATACTATAATAGCTGGTGAAACGTGGCTGTCTTAAAACTCTACCATACCCTTTGGAGAAAATAACTTTGCTGTCAAGAATTATTTTGAAACAAGCAGTTAGGTACATTAGTAAGAAAGCAACTTAAGGTTACGCTTGTCGGTTATTCTTCCATACAAACATAATATGGTTATTACTCGTCTGTTTGACGGTGTAGGTACGGTCAAAACTAACAAATTATATCAATTTTTCTCGTCATTATCTAGCCCTGAATCGGAAGAAAAATATTGAAAAAAAATTTTAACTATTTAAAATTTTAAATATTTCAATACTAATTTTAACGCATTTTTTTTTTTTGGGCGTAAATAAATAACTCTCGTGTATGAAAATGACAAAATTGGGACCGTACAGGGAATTTATTCAAAAATTTAGTTAACTTTAATTTGAATGAATACATCCAGTAGTTTTTTCATAATATATATGTACGCCCAAAGGTCTGTTCACAAAATTTTACGCGCTCGTTTTCGTAATAAATCCTCGTCTATTTCACTAAATAAATAAACTAAATAGCACGCTTATTAGCCACGCCACCAACGAGTTCAAGCTGCCAACTAGTACTAAAGCTATTATAGTATAAAAGAATATTTAGATGATTAATTATAATTTACAAGTCTTAAATAGAAAATATACATTTAATACCACATATTACATACACAATTAATAAATAAAACAATTAATTTAAATACTTCATTATCCACTTACGCGATAATTTTCAATTAATAATATTATTCCTATGTATTATTAATAATAAATTCTAGTCATTAACAAATAAATAATCGTGTAATAAATTTAGTACAATAACCAAATATCATTAGTTTAAACATATACTGAACAAAAGGAATAACTAATTAAACAATATAGGTATGCCTAACATTAAAAAGACCTACTTACTTAAGCAGGTATTATTTATATCTTGCTAGCTAAGAAATAAAGCCTAAACATTATTAAACTACTTAAATAAATTAAATAATAAAAGAAGCGCTCTTCCTCTTCTCTCCTACTATGCTGTGCCCGACAGGGTCCATAATTGTGTCATTAATTTTAAGCTTACCAACTGTTTTACATTATGGAATGCAATAAAGAATTGAGAATTAGTGCAACCTTAACAACCCTCTTATTCCTCGCATTCTATTATGCATTCTGAAAGTTAGCAAATAAATGACAAACATAACAATGACAATATTTTGATTAATTTATACGCTATAGTGCACTTAAACATTTTTAATCGACTTCAAAAAAAGGAGGAGGTTCTCAAATCGGTTGTATTTTTAGTAATATTTGCGCCGTTGCCAACTATCAGAATGCACCAAAGAATATACAGGGAATATTAATTCTGATGTGGGAAATGGGTACTCCATTTCCCACATCAGGTTTAATATTTCCAACTCTATACCCTAGTTTAATACTTAGTTCCAGCCTTCCAGCAAATCTCATAATCCACTACTCCATATAAATCTATATAATACATAACAAGTGCAAACAGGATGTGCAGAGCGTCCGCTGTCGGGCGTTATTACCCGCCCCGGGTAATGCGGCCGCCCTATCTGACCCGGTTGAGCTGCCGACATCATTACGTATAGCCGGGTATGTGGCGCGACGTCATTTATTTGTACCTAGTGGACACCTGAGTGCATTGATAGAATTAGATTTTAGTTGTATATGAGAATTTGAAGGGACGATAACGTTTTAGGACAGTATTTTCAAATTGAAGGTAATTTTGGCTGTATTACGTAAAAAAGGAAAAATTAATCATACCTTGGTGTAACACATTGACACAATGACCAATCAATCTGCCTAGCCTTTTCCCAACCATGTTGGGGTCGGCTTCCAGTCTAATCGGATGCAGCTGAATACCAGTATTTTATATGGAGCGACTGCCTATCTGACCTCCACAACCCAGTGACTGGGTATTACGATACCCCTTGGTAAGACTGGTTGTCAGACTTTCGGGCTTCTGACGACCCGTAACGACTGTCAAAGATCCACGAAGGACAGCCGGGACCAACGGCTTAACGTGCTTTCCGAGGCACGGAGGAGTCTCGGTATGTAAAGATGGTCACCCATCCCGGACCAACACCGGCAAGCGTAGCTTAACCTGATGGATCGACCCGTGCGGCTGTTATTACTTAGCCACGAGCTCCTCATTGACACAATGACCAATGTTAATATTTTTATATACAACTATCTACCAACTATCCTTTGATGTCAATTGTCCGATGTAAAAATAGGTAGTGGTATTCAGCTGCATCAGGTAAGACTAGAAGCCAACCCCAAAATAGTTGGGAAAAGGTGATGAACTATCCTTTGATGTAATTAATGTAATAGGTATCAAATTACATCAAAGGGCAGTTGAAAATTTTCTGTTTAAGATGATCTGAAACATAGAATTTGCAAGCATACTCGTACATTGCTTCAATATAAATTACCATAATAATTCTTCACTAACAAAAAAAAGTTCAATACTTAACTTTTTTGTTTTATGTAACTGCAATACTTTCTAAAACAAGAGAATTGCTACTCAAATTATAATAATTATATTGTTTCAAAAACAAAAAATACAGCTTTATTTTTTGACACAAATTGGAGGTATTTGAACTCTTTTCTCAGACGAACACTCTGACCCCTAACCAAAGTAATTTGTTAACTTATTTAAATCCACGATCTCCATTTATACCAGTCCTTATATTCATTCACAAATGTCACCGTGAAAATGTTAAATACTGTAATTATTTAAATGATTGTGAACACGCGAAACTGTCGTTGAAACTCGATACATATGCAAATGGAACGTTTTAATAATTGATACGAATGTTGTGAAGACATTTTGTTCGCGTTAACCCTGCTGACTTCGCAATGTGTGGTTGAATATGTGAATTCTGAATCTTAGTTAAAACAAAATCTATCACGTTAGATAATATGTTACAGTTAAATTGCTTAATTAGTCTATTAGGCTAGATTGTAATCAATTATTAAGGACATTAGTCCTTTGTTAATAAAGAAAAAAAAACTTCTAGGCCTCCTCCCTGGGCCTGTGTCTTATTATCCTTACACTGCGTGTCCGCCGCACCTGGAACGGGACGTCAACAAAAAACAGATGACGGGACACTAAACCAGACCCTAGAGAAATACACAGAATTTAATAAACCGTTATATCTGGCCTTTGTTGATTAAACGAAGGCGTTTGACAGTATTAAACACAATGAAATATTCACATCGCAAGAACCCGAAGAACTTGAAAAAACTTACATCGATCTCCTAAAAAACATATAACAACAAATAGCTCCGCAAACATTAAACTACATACTGCTGGACCGTCATTCAGAATCCAAAAAGGTGTTAAGCAGGGGGACCCACTCTCTCCCAAATTGTTTACGAGCACACTTGAGGAGATATTTATGTCACTGCTGGCAGCCTCATGGAAGACCATTGACATTGATTGGATGGCATTGACTTCGGCAAGAAGAGGCTGAAAAACTTTCGATTTGCCGACGATATAGTCCTTTTTGCCCCCACAGCTCCAGACCATGCTCCAAGAGTTGAACACGGTTAGTTTCAGGGTGGGACTTGCGAAGAATCGGTCTAAGACCTAATTACTGACCAACAGCAACTAAGCGTTGGGTCAAGGTAGATGGGCAGGAAATACATTATGTGATGATTATTACATCTACTTGGGCCAGTTAGTTCCTTTCGAAAACAGACAGGAAAGGGAAATTGACCGCCGAAGCGAAAACGCCTGGAAAAGCCAGGTAGTGCATAAAGACGCTAATAAAGGGTGATCTGCCGATCTCAATGAAGCGCAAACTCATCGACATTTATGTATTCTGTCCTAACATACCCTGGTCGCTCACCGAGTCACATAAGTTCCGCCTTGGAGTCTGCCAAAGAGCGATGGAATGCAAGCAAGAAGGCTGCCAGGCTCGGGCTCAAATGGGATTGGCCGGGAGGCCTGCCCAGAAAGAGATGGCGGGATGACCTGAACGCGTACCGTGAGGGCTGGTTCGAGGTAGCGCGGGAAAAGAGTTCCTGGCAGGATTTGGGGGAGGCCTGTGCCCAGCGGTTGGATAGTACAGTAAGTAAAAAAAAATAAATTCATAATCACCACGCTTGATACATGCATTGTGGTATACATGGTTTATTTTATATTTTAAATAAGATAGAAGATACAAGATAGGTATATGTATCGTGAAATATAATCCCTTTGACACGACCTACTGACTAAGCCACCGAGTGCAGGCACCATTCTAAAGCTTTTGCAAAAAGATATATCACTAAAGTTCTCTAGCAAAATCACAAGTCCCTAACAACAACGCAACCCTACTCAAAAAGACAAAAATGTCAATTTAAATCACATTATATTTATAATTTAAAACCGAGTCATCCCCTAGAGATTTCCCTCCGTTTTAAAAGCTCTTAGACAAATTGAAATCGAATTGATCTCAAAATGGACGCACTCGCAGGTACATGGCGCGTGATAATTGAAATGGATTCGTCCATTACGCGGCTTATAAACCGGAAAACTACTGTTTTGATAGCATCGTAATACGTGGTGACTGAAACTTGTTTGTTTTGGCTGTTAAAAGTTATTTTTAGGGTGGTTATGTTCTTTTTTATGGTCCCAAACAAACCTCAAAAAAAAAATGGAATTGTTGGGATTGCTCGTTCCAGACAGGAGGTTACGGTTGGGTCCGAGGGAAGAACTTTTTAAAGTTCCGGCTACACGTACAAACTTATTAAAGTTTGCACCGGTGATTCGTGCATTAAGAATACTTAATAGTGTATTTTGGCGTTTGGACTTATTTTCTTGCTCTTTGGTGGAATTCCAGAGGGTGACACTTAGTATGTTGTCCACTGTGTAACTTGTGCTTCTACCCAGACCCGTTACTTGAGACTGGACAGTTAGCAATTCATGACTACTTTTGTTAGCTTGGGTATTACCTGTTAAACAAATGTATGTGTTAATTAATAAAATAATAAATAAATTATAAAAGGAAAAAACGGAACCCTTACAAGAATACTGCGTTGTCCATCTGTCTATCAAGACCCTTTTTCTCAGGAACGCGTGGAGGTATTAAGTTGAAATTAATATCAAATACTATCGGTCTACGGTCCCTTAGAGCTTTAAAAAATCCAGGTTCTAAGTCATCGCAATAAAAAAATACAGCCATTTTTACAGCGACATATTTATGGTTGCCTGGAAGAGATTGCAGAAAGCGATAAGGCCGCCCATTGTATATTTTGTAGTTTGTGTCTTTTTTTTGTTATGTATTTTTGTGGTGTACAATAAAGTATATATAAATAAATAAATAAATATTTTGATACTCGCAAATAAATCAAAACCTATAGGGTACTTTCCGTTGACCTAGAATCATGAAAGGCGAGAAACAAGGTCTCACAGCACAAGTAAAGGAAAAAGTGATTTTAATCAGAGCTGTCGTTCGTCAACCCATCTTGCTATAGAACGTACCTAGGTACCTCCTACATTTTTTCTTGTCTTGGCCACTAATCCATTGCATGAATTTGCCGTTATCTCTTCTAGTTCTACGCCTATGACTCATAGTTCGACAAAAAACGTTTTATTGAAAAACTGAAAAAGAAAGAAAGATGAAAACACTTGACTTTGGAATTAGTGATATAAATATTTTGATATTTCACATTATGACGGCCATTTTATCTCAAATTTTTTACGACCTTTATTATGGTACAATTTTGATTGTTCAAAGCCTAATATAACTCAAATGAAATAAGATTAAAGATCATAATTAGACTTGTCTTTGCGATTTAATTGGTTGCAGTAAAGTGCAAGCAATCGTGTATCGGACGGCCGAAATATCTAGATCGAAGTGTGAACTAAGTAATATATTTTTTTTTCAAAATTTAAATCCGTGTTATCTACGAATAAAACACAATACAAAACGACGTTTTTTATGCTATCCCCGCCTCAAACAGCGTGTATCAAAAAGGCGTGGTGATATTTAAGGGTGTGCACAGTTACAGATCATCAAACTGAACAACTGTCTCCACGGGACCAACATCGTAATCTCGAAAAAATAATCAGACATACCGCACGGCCTTAAGCACGTCACACTTGGCAGTATATGAGGATTCCATTGCCTAATCTTAAGACCATTATAATGTACCATATTCTGACAGATAAATGATTGTGATTACATTTGGGTCGAGTAGGTATTGAAGTTTTGTTTGGGATAGTTTATATATTTTTCCCGATTACGATGTTGGTCCTATGGAGAAAGTTGTTCAGTTTGATGACCGCACATTTCTGATAAACGCTGTAACATGGTGTTTCTTCAGATACCACGAAGTTAATTTCACACCTATTATTTCAAAATTACACCAATTAAAATCGTCTGGAAAGTAGTTAATTGATTCTCATTGTATTAGAATCCATGTTTGATTGCGACCATGTTCGGTAGGCCGCTAGTACTCGTAGGTAATGTTTAATTCATAAAAAATCGTTTAGTTTCATTATTCATGTTCGTTCATGAAAGCTTAATTGATGGTGAAATTACATGAAGTCTACTTGTGAAGAAATAGTTGTCAGGCGATGCGAAGCGACGAAGTGGGTCGGGGGAACAAGAAATTTGACGCGGACGAAGTCGCGGACACAAGCTAGTCTTCTATATAAATAAAAATGAAATGCTGTTCCCTGGTAGGCGCATCACTTGAGAACCGCTGGTCCGGTTTGGCTATTTTTCGTTTTATAATGTTTGTAATAGTCCAAATCTGGTTCTTACGAGAAGAAAACTTGGAAAAGTTTCCCGGAAAATCTTCAAATTCGGGAAAACTGAACGTGGTTTTTTGATTGGAATTTGGACAGGACAACGACATTAGCTAACTAACATATTATCCTGAAGAATCACACTAATATTATAAAGGCGGAAGTCTGTGAGTGTTTGTGTGTGTATGTTTGTTACTTCTTCACGTTAAAACGGCTGGACCGATTTGGATGAAATTTGGTATGTACCTAGATAACTTATATCCTGGATTGACACATAGGCTACTGTTTATCCTGGTCTACGCGGGTGAAACCGCGGGTCGCAGCTAGTATCATAAATTTTTCTCATTTTGTTTACTGCAGTGGATCATATACTTTTAGGCAATATAAAACTTGCGTTTAGGTTCTGTAGTCCCCTTAATTTTCTTGTGTACTATGGACAAAATTTAAGCATGCTCACTTAAGAAAATGGGTCTCCCTTGTTTGACCAAAAGGAATTTGACAAATTTTCACTTCCCAAAAATTTTTTCGCATAATTTCATTTGCCAAATTATTACTTAGCAAAGAATCTATTCAGAAAAAGTTGTAACGCAAACCTAATGTTTGGCAAATGAACGTTTAAACTATAACTTGTTTACCAACTAGTACTTCTGACATTTTTTATTTAGTCAAATATTTCATTTGGAATAACAGTTTTTATGCAAAATCAAATAAGCCAAATACTTATTTAGTATCGTCAGTTTACAATTCACCCTTTCCTATTCAGTCAAACTTCAATGACAAAAATGTGAACTACTAAGTGGGTAGGAGGTAAATCATAAATGGCGCTCAATGTGTGCTCTTCTTTTTCTATATAATGTAGTCGTTCCTGGCACAGTAGGTAGTAGGTCAAAGTTTTAACCTAACCTAACCTAACCATTTTTTTAAAATACATAATTAACCTAATCTAAATAATTCAGTTCCGGGTAACCTACTAAAAACAATCTCTTTTTTCTATTAATGCAAGTCGTTTCTGGCACTCGCCGGCCGCTACCGCGGCTCCGCTCGCTTCGCTCGCACGGCTCGTGCGTAGGAGGTCACAGTTTTAACCTAACCTAACCTACCCATTTGTTTTAAAGAAGAAATTAACCTAATCTAAATTGTTGTCTTTTGCGTACTTCTTTGTAAGTTTTTGTGCTTGAATTTGTCTGAAACAAGTCAAATTTATGGTTACTTGATATTAGTTTATTTATGGAAGTAGTTACAGTAGGTTAATTATTTCAAAAAAAAATGGTTAGGTTAGGTTAGGTTAAAACTGTGACCTCCTACGCACGAGCCGAGCGAGCGAAGCGAGCGGTGCCGCGGCAGCGGCCGGCGAGTGCCAGACACGACTTGCATTAATAGAAAAAAATATATTGTTTTTAGTAGGTTATCCGGAAGTCAACAATTTAGATTAGGTTAATTTCTTCTTTAAAAAAAATGGGTAGGTTAGGTTAGGTTAAAACTGTGACCTCCTACGCACGAGCCGAGCGAGCGTAGCGAGCGGTGCCGCGGCAGCGGCCGGCGAGTGCCAGAAACGACTTGCATTAATAGAAAAAAGAGATTGTTTTTAGTAGGTTACCCGGAACTGAAGTATTTAGATTAGGTTAATTACTTATTTTAAAAAAATGGTTAGGTTAGGTTAAAACTGTGACTTGCGGGCGCCTCAGAGGGCCATAGCCCAGCGGGTCGCGCGGGCCTACCGGACGGTGGGTTTTGCGGCGGCCTGTGCTCTGGCCGGCACCCCCCCTTGGGAACTCGAGGCGTGGGTGCTCGCCAGAGTATACGAGTGGACGGCGGGGCGGAGGGCAAGAGGAGAACGCCCGGCCTCCGACGGGAGTCGCGAGACGCCATCGTCGTCCACTGGACGGGAGAACTCGCCACTGCAGTCTTTGGCCGCCGGACCCTCGATGCGCTCGGGCCAGTGCTGCGAGACTGGCTCGAGCGGTCGCACGGGTTCCTCTCCTTCCGTCTGACACAGGTGCTGTCTGGACACGGCTGCTTCGGGTCGTACCTGCACCGAATCGGACGGGAGGAGACGCCGTCGTGCCACGGTTGCGGCGCGGCGGAGGACACGGCGCAGCACACCCTCGGGTCGTGCCCGTCGTGGTCCGAGACGCGCCGCGATCTGGTCGCGGTGATAGGACCGGACCTCTCGCTTCCCGGCGTGGTTAACGCCATGCTGGTGGATGAGAGGTCCTGGGCGGCGGTCGCCTCCTTCTGCGAACACGTCATAACCCAGAAGGAGGCAGCGAAGCGCGCGCGGGAGGACGATCCTCTCGCGGCACCGCTCCGCAGGCGGAGGAGGGGTCGGAGCAGACGACTCCTCCCAGGTGGAGGCCAGCAGGCAACGGGTGCGGGGGCACCCTTGCCTGTATCGCACGGACCTCCACCAGTGCCGGACGGGAATGGTCAGGTGCTCCCGGCCATTCCCGTAGCCCCTCAACCTGCTGGGGGGCAAGCGGGGCCCGCCAGCTAGGCGGGCATGCGCCGGGAGGGTTGTGGATGTAAAGGCTGAGCCAGTTTCCCATGACCCTCCCGTCACGGCGATGCGGGAGCGCCGCTGGGTCGTTTAGTGGGTATACCGGATTTACCGGGGAGTCCCACATACCCCACCCGTCCCCCGATGGGTGGGTATGCGTAATGCATTTTTCCCAGCGTCAAAAAAAAAAAAAAAAAAAAAAGGTTAAAACTGTGACCTTACTACCTACTGTGCCAGGAACGACTACATTATATAGAAAAAAAAGAGCACACATTGAGCGCCATTTATGATTTACCTCCTACCCACTTAGTAGTTCACATTTTTGTCATTGAAGTTTGACTGAATAGGTAAGGGTGAATTGAAAACTGACGATATTAAATAAGTATTTGGCTTATATGATTTTGCAGAAAAACTGTTATTCCAAATTAAATATTTGACTAAATAAAAAATGTCAGAAGTACTAGTTGGTAAACAAGTTATAGTTTAAACGTTCATTTACCAAACATTAGGTTTGCGTTACAACTTTTTGTGAATAGATTTTTTGCTAAGTAATAATTTGGCAAATGAAATTATGCGAAAAGTTTTTTGGGAAGTGAAAATTTGTCAAATACCTTTCGGTCAAACAAGGGAGACCCGACAAACGAACATTGTGCGATCGAGACGTGAGCCGTGCTATGCGACTATAGCCTTTGAGGTGATCATGCGGAACTTTGGCCCATAGTACATACGAAGTCCATGCAATGTTGATGAAGAGTTGTTCCACCATTATCGTTATAACTCGTAAACGTTCACTGTTGAACATGGACTTCTTAATTAACTGCCTCAGTTAACGTTGATGTGAGTTGTAAAGAAATATGAGCTCATTAGGGTTCCGTACCCCAAAAGGAAAAACGCAACCCTTACAGGATCATTTCGTTGTCGGTCTGTCTATCTGTCAGTCTGTCAAGACCCTTTTCCTCAAGAACGCGTGGAGGTATCAAGTTGAAATTAATATCAAATACGTAGCTTTAAGAAAATCAAGCTTCTAAGTCAACGCAATGAAAAAAATATGGCAATCTAAGCGAAATTTTGATACTCTCAAATAAATCAAAACCTATAGGGTACTTCCCTAGGGCACTGACCTAGAATCATGAAATAAGGCAAGAAGCAAGGTCTCACGGCACAAGTACAGTTAATGTAAAATAAAATAAAGTTCATAAAAAATTAGTTCCGTGTGAGCGAGAGAGATGACAAAATGCGACAGCACTCTTAAGTTTGTTTCTGGGATAAATTCATCCCAACTACGGAACCCTTCATTATGCGTGTTCCGACACGCTCTTGGCCGGTTTTTTTTTTTAACAAAAGTGTGTTTGTGAATTGAGGAGCTCGTGGCTAAGTAATAACAGCCGCACGGGTCGATCCATCAGGTTAAGCTACGGTTGCCAGGGTTGGTCCGTGGATGGGTGACCATCTTTACATACCGAGACTCCTCCGTGCTTGGATAGCACGTTAAGCCGTTGGTCCCGGCTGTCATTCGTGGATCTTTGACAGTCGTTACGGGTCGTCAGAAGCCCGAAAGTCTGACAACCAGTCTTACCAAGGGGTATCGTATTACCCAGTTAATGGGTTGTGGAGGTCAGATAGGCAGTCGCTCCATGTAAAATAATGGTATTCAGCTGCATCCGGTTAGACTGGAAGCCGACCCCAACATAGTTGGGAAAAGGCTAGGCAGATTGATTGTGTTTGTGAACTGAATGGATAAACAATACTTCGATGCTTTCTCTCTTGGTAACCACATATCTAATACAAAATCGACTCCACTTCTCTGACATACCTATCATCGTCATGAGGTACATGATCCTCAAAAGAAAATAAATATCAAAGGCCCGATAACGATTAAGTACCTGTCAAAAGATTGCTCACCAAAGTTACGACCGAAAGATATCGATTCACATCTCTATCAAAGAACCAAAGAGACCTCATCATATCGTTGGCAGTTCTTTTACTTAATCTTTTTCAATCTATTAGAGCTTTAGAAACATTCCGATCATACAGGATGATTTGCCCAAGTCTGTGTACAGGGAATAGTCATTAAGAGGATCAAAAGCGAATAAAGTCAATTTATTGCGGACGGCCGGGCTATGAATATAACATGTTACATTTCTGCTTCGGAATGGTTTCTGTTGCTCGGCTTTGGTCTTTGACTATGAATAAGGTATTTCGTGTTCCTAAGGGCGTCGTAGAGATGAATTGGAGATTATTTGTTGGACTCTGATGGATTATAATGTCTTGCTGATAAAGTTATTAAAATTTACCCGACTGACGCAGAAGGAGGGTAATGTTTTTCGCGCGCATGTGTGTGTGTATGTCCGTTCCATTGAGACCTCCTGCACCTAGTATAAACGGCTTGGTGGATTTTAATAGCCGTATTTCAAAGGGCAGTAGACCTGCGAATTTGATAACCTCCACGCGTTGCTGAGAAAAATGGTCTTGACAGATAGACGGACAACTAAGTGATCCTATAAGGGTTCCGTTTTTTCCTTTCGAGGTACGGAACCCTAAAAATGAAATGTTTCCAGAATATACTAACATAACTAACTAACTAGTTGCGTTTTTCGGGACTTTAGTATTTTAGTTTTAAAGATGTTTATGGAATCTATCTATCTATATAAATAAAAAGAGAAGTCCTGACTGACTGACTGACTGACTGACTGACTGACTGACTGACTGACTGACTGATTGACTGACTGATTGACTGACTGACTGACTCATCAACGCCCAGCCCAAACCCTTGAACCTAGAAAGCTGAAATTTTGCACAGAGGTTTCCTTTATAATGTAGACAAGGAACAAGGAAGGATTTCCCGATAGCACGTTCCCGTGGGATATTTTCCGACATCCACACGAGCGAACATCATGGTACAGACATCTGGTACAGATTTTATACAGGAATTCATCACCCTACTGAGTAGGTAAGTGGTGAGTTTATCCCAATATTTGTGTTGGATGTTTGAGTGTAGAATATATTAGCTGTTATTACCTAGCCACAAGCTATTAGATACGTAGTAAATATTATTACCTAATAAATCTGAAAGCATTCCCAGTGTGTTACGTCATTAATCAGCTTAGCATAAAATACGTAGCTCACAATTCCCTTTACTAAAAGACCTTTAATGAGCCAGCAACGCTAATCGGATTGGCTGAGGGGCGCAGAATATCCCACAGCTATCGTTATTATAGTGAAATTCCACGAAGGCAGGTCTTGTACACACGGCTACTCATCAACCTATACACTTCCAGATTACACTGACCTCTCATTATAAGGAAATCCTATACAATGCGAGATCCGCTTATACTGGAAATGTATAGCTTTATCTGTAGCCGTAAAGTACCGTCACGGGCATAAAAATGTACAGTACGACAACGTTCATAGGTACCATCGTTTATTTTCGAATATAATAATAATTTAGGTGGGAATTTCTCAATCTGCCTAGCCTTTTCCCAACTATGTTGGGGTCGGCTTCCAGTCTAACCGGATGCAGCTGAATACCAGTATTTTACATGGAACGACTGCCTATCTGACCTCCACAACCCATTAACTGGGTAATACGATACCCCTTGGTAAGATTGATTGTCAGACTTTCGGGCTTCTGACGACCCGTAACGACTGTTAAAGATCCACGAATGACAGCCGGGACCAACGGCTTAACGTGCTATCCAAGCACGGAGGAGTCTCGGTATGTAAAGATGGTCACCCATCCACGGACCAACCCTGGCAACCGTAGCTTAACCTGATGGATCGACCCGTGCGGCTGTTATTACTTAGCCACGAGCTCCTCAATTCACAAACACACTTTTGTTGACCCGTAACGACTGTTAAAGATCCACGAATGACAGCCGGGACCAACGGCTTAACGTGCTATCCAAGCACCACCCCTGGCCCTGGCCCTGGCCGGGACCAACCCTGGCAACCGTAGCTTAACCTGATGGATCGACCCGTGCGACTGTTATTACTTAGCCATGAGCTCCTCAGGGTGGTAATCCTAGGTGGATCCTAGGTGGGAATTCCTCCTAGGTGGGAATTTATATTAATTTCTTTTGGTCGATAGTCACATTTTATTCGTTACATTTCGGTTTTTCCGAAGATATACGATGGAATCTTTGAAAGTTGTCGTATTGTACAAACTTGGCAAAATTCAAAAGCGATTTTCTCTTGACTAATTATAATAATAATATAATATAACCAGCTTTTGCCAGCGGCTTCGCCCGCGTGGATGTCGGAAAATATCCCATGGGAACGTACTATCGGGAATTCATTCCTTATTCCATGTCTACATTATAAAAGGAACCTCTGTGCAAAAATTTCAGCTTTCTATGTCCAAGGGTTTGGGCTGGGCGTTGATGAGTCAGTCAGGACTTCTCTTTTTATTTTTTAGGATCTGAAGTAACATGAAAGGAAGTCTGAAAGTAGTACCGGTGACTGAAAGAGAGAGAGAGTTTTGAGTATGAATGTGGAAATACCGAAGAAACGATGGATGCACTGTGTGAAAGATGGTATGGCTAGAAAGAGGTTGACTTGGCTTCGTTCGTACTCGACTCTAAAGAAGCCGACTACCGAAATGACAACTAATAGAGAAAGAAGTATGGAAGAAGACATGCTGCGCCCGCGCCGACCTCAACTATATTGGGCAAGAGAATGACGTTAATAAAGAAAAGAAAGAAAGAAAACTTGTTTATTCTACACAAATAAATCGCACATTATAAAAAATTAGGAAATCGGTTTTGAATATTGCCAAGTGTACACTTATTGATGCTCGTGACTGTACGCTACCGAGATATAGTTAGAATATATTACATACGTTGCAATATGGCGGCTTATAATGCCAAGCCTTCTCAGAACATCGATGAATAGAACGGATAGAGGATGAGACGTAATCTCTGCTGATACAAGACGAGAAAAAAAGCTGTGTTGTTGCTGTTAATGATATTTTTCTTGGTTAATTTATCGGGGTAGGTAGATCGGTCGGGGTTTTTGAGAAAATTATGTAAATATCCTTACCTACGGGAAAAATAGAAAACACCCTTTTTCGAAAGATATCATGACTCATGAAGTCATGACATCATACAAATTAAAAACGATCTTAGTATCCCTAAGTATATTTTTTAATTATTTCTTTTTATTTTTTAGGATTCCGTACATCAAAAGGAAAAAAACGGAAATCTTATAGGATTAAGACTTCGTAGTCCGTCTGTCTGTCTGTCTGTCAAGACCCTTTTTCTCAGGAACGCGTAGAGGTATCAAGTTGGAATATCAAACTAGCTACGCTCCGGGGTTTCACCCACGTAGACCGGGAAAAAATAGCTTATGTGTTAATCCAGGGTATAAGCTATCTATACTTATACCAAATTTCATCCAAATCAGTCAAGCCGTTTGAGCGTGATGAAGTAACAAACATACATACACACTCTCAAACTTTCGCCTTTATAATATTAGTGTGATGACATGTAAGTCTATAGTAGTCCCTTAGAGTTCTAAAAAAATCAGGCTTTTAAGTTAACGCAATAAAAATACGGCCATTTATGCGACATATTTTTGATACTCGCAAGTAAATCAAAACTTATAGGGTGATTCCCGTTGACCTAGAAACATGAAATTTGGCGTGAAGCAAGGTCTCACAGCACAAGTAAAGTAAAAAGTCTGAAAATTGTTAATTTGTAATTTTAACACATGCAATTTTTTTTTGTGTTAAATTCTTTTCAACTACGGAACCCTTCATTGTGCGTGGTCCGACACGCACTTGGCCGGTTTTTTTTTTATTTAAGTACATGTAAGTATTTATTTACTAACAGATTACTAAAATTTAAAACATATATAATAAATTCTAACCTAAAACTAAAATATGGCGTCGAAAAATTCCTCCGCATCACTGTTGACTGACATGAGGCAAAAGTAGTATGTAACTATCGTAGCAGGTGGCGTTCTGTACTTTCTGCCTACCCTCATGGGAAGAAGGCGTGAGTTTATGTATATAATAATATATTATATATACCTATTATATATCTATACAGGGTGTATCAGATAGGTGCGGTACAGACAACAAACTAATCAACTTTCTCCATGAGACCAGCATCAACAACAACAACATAATCGCGAAAAAATAACCTGCCGTCCCATACATTTGCGTCGAGTAGGTATTGAAGTTTTCTATGGGACGGTTGATAATTTTTTTCGCGATTACAATGTTGGTTCCATTGAAAAGAGTTGTTCAGTTTGATGGTCTGTACCACATCCTTTAATTTGACCACACCTTTCTGGTACACCTGTATAACTTATCTGATATCTGATTTTCATTCAAGAATCCTATGCCTAACTAATATTGTAAATGCGAAAGTAAGTTGTTTGTTAGGTACTGTGAGGGCTCGAACCTCACAGCAGGAGATTTACTGAACTACTAAATAATACGAGAGGGATTCTAGTTATATGGGGCTGATGCCCTCTGTATTTTAAGCTTCAGATCAATTATAAATCACACTCCTTAACTCAATAACTAAATTGGTTCTACGCGGAGCCCTCACGAGAATCTATCTGTCATCCTATTAAGTAAACGAGAATCGTTGTCTTGCCAGAAGACATTCCATATTTGAATGATTGAATGTCAGCCAGTATAATATTGTCAAGGCTTGATCAAAGCATCAAACCTTCACAGTACCTTTACCCTGAACTGATCATCCTGAAATTTTGCTTATACGTTGTCAGGTGTACAGAAACGGACATAGGGTACCTTTCATCCCAAAAAAAGTACTGTTCCCGAGGAAAACAACAATCGTTCTTATGATAATAGATGGCGCCACGTGTCTTTCGAATCACGATTGAATTTTATTATTACAAGCAGAGTACAACCCGAATTGATTGTCAAATTCTAAACTAACGCGAGCGAAGCCGTAGCCAAAAGCTATTATTCGATAGATATGTATAGAGCTTATACGAGTATAGAAAGTAATTCGACATGTCTTTCGATTGCCCTTTGATACAGAATAGAATCATGATTCAACTGCTTACATAAAACATTAGGACCATCGCTGACGTTTCCCTCAATAATCTTTACCTTGTCTTTGTAGTATGGCACATAAAAAAGATAATATTTCTTCCCTAGTAAGTAGGTACTATACTTAATAACCGTAAAATCGTTTCAAGTCTCGTTGAGCCATTTTGTAACTTGAAACAATTGTTGGAGTGGGAAGTTCTCCCACGTTACGTTATAAAACAACGTTATTTAATAGACTGTTATAACGGTTATTTTCGTATCGAGTAATGGCTGAAGAGATAAAGATTACAGTTGGAAGTGCGTGGGTTAATCCAAGAATGTCAAGATGTTTCAATCCTCTACTTGAATAGTACTTCAATAATGCTGGTGAGAGGAACTTTTTGACCGTGGTTCTATAACTTTCAAGATAGGTAGTGCATATGTTTTGTTTACAGAGTTGAAATTTTTTTCTTTTGAATTAATGGTTTTTGGGATTTACTTAGGTACCAAAACATAATTTTAACCGACTTCAAAAAATTAGGAAGTTCTAATATGTTATTCTATTCATCTGTATTTTTTTATGCACGTGTTGTGGACCGATTTTGAAAATTCTTTTCGTAGAATTAAGCTTGCGCGGTGGTACCATATAACTTTTATTAACTTTGCTTGGGTAGTTTTGAGTAAGCTTCAATAATACATGTTTTTTTCCAATTAAGAGTAATTGACACATAGAGATGTGGATGATGTTATAATAACTTCCTGTCACAAAAAAAAAACACTGCAAAGTGAAAAATAATGCTATATAACTTATATAGCCTTATTTTTCAATTTGCATTGTTTTCAGGGTTCCGTACCTCAAAAGGAAAAAACGGAACCCTTGTAAGATAACTTCGTTGTCCGTCTGTCTGTCTGTATGTCTGTCTGTCTGTCTGTCAGTCTGTCAAGACCCTTTTTCTCAGCAACGCGTGGAGGTATCAAGTTGAAATTAATATCAAATTCGTAAGTCTATGGTCCCTTGAAGTTCTAAAAAAATCAAGCTTCTATATCAACGCAATAAAAAAATACGACTATTTATGCGACATATTTTCGTACTCGCAAGTAAATCAAAACCTATAGGGTACTTCCCGTTGACCTAGAATCATGAAATTTGGCAAGAAGCAAGGTCTTACAGCACAAATAAATAATAAAGTCCGAAAATTGTTAATTTGTAATTTTATCACATAAAAAAATATTTTCAAGTATGTCAGTCTGTCAAGACCCTTTTTCTCAGGAACACGTAGAGATATCAAATTGAAATTAATATCAACGTAGGTTTATGGTACCTTAGAGTTCTAAAAAAATCAAGCTTCTAAGTCAACGCAATAAAAAAATACGGTCATCTATGCGACATATTTTGATACACGCAAGTAAATCAAACCTATAAGGTACTTCCCGTTGACATAGAATAATGTAATTTGGCAAGAAGCAAGGTCTCACAGCACAAGTAGAGCAAAGAGTCCGAAAATTGTTAATTTGTAATTTTATCACATAAAAAAAAATTTTTGGGATTAGTCAAGTTTGTTTTTGGGATAAATTCTTTTTGAACTACGGAACCCTTCATTGTGCGTGAACACGAACGTGGCTGGTTTTTTTTTTGGAAGTCAGTTTTTTTTGTTCAGGTACTTACATTATTCCTCAACGTCTGCCTGGCCCATAAAGTTAATTAAAAATCTTGATGTTAAGTGTAAGATTGTATCTTGATTAAAATATGATTCGCGACAATAGGATATTTCTTACTGTTGCGAATACGACGACGACTGTTTTTTTCATTAAAAAAAAAAAACGAAAAAAAAAGGTAAATATATCCCTCTAAGTTAGATTTCCACAGGATTGGTCTGATCAAAAGTCAGTCTAACTTGAATCTAACTTTGAATTTCGCGGGCTACCTTACCGCATCCCACTAATTCGCACCTACACAAAATGTTTTGACGGAAAAAACAATTTTACCGTTCACATAACATCTAATCCATACCCACATTGGACACATGAATATAAAATAAAGGTTTTCTATTCGATTTTCCCCTCAAGGTTATTTAGGTAGGTAACAGACTATCTATGAACAAACAAACTTCTTTTATCACTAGTTGCCCTACAAACACATACAATGTTTAGTTTCAAACATCAATTTTATTCAAACAAAAAGTGTAATTATAGGACTGTAAAAGTTTGTAACAATTTTAGGCTAAGTTTTAGGTATTGTTGAATTTTGAACGAGGAATAGCTAATAATTGTTAGGAACAAACTGTAGATACCTATCACTCCGAATTATAGATATGAAGCTACAAGTACGCGACGGGCTCGACTTGTCGAGCTAATTCAGTGTGGATTGTGAGTGTGTGTGTGGCTGTGTTCGATACTCACGCGCCGCATCGTAAAAGAATCTTATCGAGTCGGAACATAGAAATATAAAAACTTATATGTATATAGGGTGACTGGTAATTAGTGACCGATACCTAAACACGTGATTGTGCTCTTGATAACAAACAACTTTTACTATGGGACCAAACCTGAAATCGCGAAAAAAAAATCGGCTGCTCCCTACATTTTGCCGAGTTATGCGAACATGAGTGTATGGGGAGCTGATTTTTTTTTCGCGATATCAGGTTTGGTCCCATAGTAAAAGTTGTTTCACTCACTAATTATCGGTCACTAATTACCAGTCACCCTATAAATATGAGTCGGAAGGTAAGAGTTACGCGATATAAAGAGAGACAACTTCTAGGTGAATATAACCGTCTGCGCGACCTGAATTGCAATTTATTGTGTCGTTGCAAGAGTCACTATTTCTTTAAATGATTTTGCGGAGTGAATCTTCTGTACTTGTACTATTGTGTATTCTGTGTAAAATAACATCATGATTAAATACTTCCCCAAACGGTCGTGGTCTTCATGTTGTTTCTTCTTCAGGGGCTGATGTGATGCCCCCAGGGTCGCGGGTTGTTCGAAAGAGATACCGTGGCCCTGGCACAGGCAACTGAAAGAACACGGGTGGATTTTAGCCGGCGTACGCACGGACGTAAAAATATCGCGGCGGGATTTTATCGCGCACTGGATTTTCAACTCTCGGTGTTGAGCCGATCATTGAGCTTAACAACAACAGAGTGCATTCTAGCGCGTCGAAAAAACACACTGTTCCACCAACGCTACCAACTCTCGGCGCTAAGCAGTGCGTTGAAAATCCAGTGCGCGAAAAAAAATCGCCACGATATTTTCACGTCCGTGCGAACGTCGGCTTAATCAGTAAAAGTCTGACACGTCTGACAGTCTGTCAAATGACTTCTCCCGTTCTGCAGAGAGCTCTCCAGAGCAGGAGAAATCATTTGATGATTTCCCATCCACAAAAAAAAAAGGGAGCTGATGTGATTCGCCTCACGATTTCACGCCATCTATACTCCGATTTTTGGTGTTTTTAATGTACTCATACAATCGATCGCTCACTGCGGGTTTAATTTGGTCAGTCCATCTCATGGGTGAGCGGCCGCGTGGTCTAGTGCCCTCCACTCTACCCTGCACGACAATGTGCTCTATAGAGTCACCCTCACGCCTCCAGACGTGTCCGAAGTACCTACTTAATTGAGGATGCGAGTTTGGACCAGAACTTAAAGACGTTTTTTGATGCCGAATTTCTGGCGTGTTAGTAAGTGTTGGTGCGAAACTCGATCCACGATACCCCAAGCATTCTTCTCCAGCACCACATTTCCAGAATGTCTATCTTATTCTTCTCGACGTCACGTAGCGTCCACGTCTCAGCAGCGTAGGAACATATAGGGAAAACCATCACCAACCAAACTGATACTGTAGTTTGTAGTAAAGTCAGGGTTGTTTAGTAAATTGACTTCAAACTAACTTACATTGCCCGTACTTATATCCAAAACACACACTGTCAAAGAACGGCAAGTTGACGTACCTACTTAGTGTGTTAAAATAAACAATTAATTACCCTGACTATACCTAAACTACACCGCATTCAACCGACACGAATTTAATTTAAATTGCCAGGGTGCCACTGAGCATTTCTAGATGAAAAACCCAATAGCACGATTTCCTACCCGTGATTCGAAGCCAGGTTCCCGTGCTTACAGTTGCGCCTTTTTTTTTTTATGGACGGTAAATCATCAAATGACTTCTCCCGCTCTGGGCAGAGCGGGAGGGCGTGTCAGACTTTTACTGACTAAAACCCACCCGTGTTCCTTCAGTTGCCCGTGCCAGGGCCACGGTATCTCTTTCGAACTACCCGCGACCCCGGCGGCTTCGGCCCTATTGGACTCCGTCACTGCTGACATCTCTTTAAGGCGCGCGTGGAACACAATGCGCCGTCGACCCGGGCCTGGTCCTTGCCGGACGGCGAGCTGCCCATTACTCGTCGTCCGCAAGCCCGCGCCTACGGTGGCCGGGAATCGGCGATAGATTCCCGCCGCCCAGGGCGTCTCCTGCGGCGGCTAGGGGCGCGAGGACGCGGCTGTTGCCTCTCCCTCACGCGTTCCGCCTCCTCCTTTCCTCCTTCGCGAGCATTACTGCTTCACAGAAGGAGGTGACGGCCTGCCTTGCACTCTCGCTCCGCACCATGGCCTGGACCAGGTTTGGACGCGAGAGATCGCCGCCGCCGAGCGCCTCCGTGAGAACACGGCGGTGCTCCGCCCAAGCCGGGCACACCTCCACTGTATGCTCCACCGTGTCCTCCGGGCGATCCACACAATGGTGACACCCGGGCGTTTCCTCCCGCCTTATCCGAAAAGGAACCTCCCGAAACAACCGTGTCCGGTGAGGACCTGCGTCAGGCGGAAGGTGAGGACGTCGTGGCGCCTGTCCAACCACTTCTCAAAGAGGGGACTTATCGCCGCAATTGTGGCGTGCCCAGCGCTGGGTTGCAACAATCGCACTCTCCATGTCGCCATGAGATCCCGACGGAGCTCTGTCCGCTGTACCGTGATTTCTCGCGGCATTGCGCCTGCGACCACATATACTTATAACGAAGCAGTCAATACTTACATAAGTATTAATAAGTATATTTACGTGTTTAGATTATTCATAATGTCACCGTATAATTATGAACTCCGTTAGTTTATAATCTGTCGATATTATTTCCGTTAGATTATAAACTGTCGAAAAATTGTGCACTGCAACAAACTATTTAAAATTTCACGCAATATTTTTGGATAGTTTTTAATATATCCTTGGAAACCGACAAATAGTGAACTGATATCAAACTTTCTTGCTTCGTAACGCACCTTGCGCTAATTCTAAATAGTCTGCCTAGCTGCGAGCAACTTGGACGTAGTGCTCGCCGGCTGCTCCCGCGGCACCGCTTGCTTCGCGCTTTGTTGTTCACAGTTCTAATCTAACCTAACCCATTTCATCCAGTTCACAATTTTTCGACAGTTTATAATCTAACGAAAATTATACCGATAGATTAAAAACTAACGATTCTCACAACCTCACGGTGACATTTATACATTTTATTTTTATTATGTAGAATTATTTCAAACACAATGTAAATTGTTATGAATAAATTGAATTGAATTGAATGCACGTTGCAGAAAGTCAACAAACTCTCACACATGTAAGGAATCGTAAACATGTGCAGTTTATTTGAAGTTAAAGCTCAAACGAATTTTATTTACTTCTGTGTCGTAGAATTCTTTGCGTTGGCTGATATTGAAACTCTGTAAGTACAATAAACTTGTAAATTGTGAAAGGAGAGGGCGAGCATATATCAATGAGGGAGGAGGGTTTTACATCTTTTTTTTTTTTTTTTTTTTTGTATCTTTTTATTACAATCTGTCACTACATTATTACATTAAGTAATTTGTATGTCTTGTTAGATGTCTTGCTAGGTATGCGTCCTGTGACACATCCTATTACTTTTAAAGCATAAAGCTAAGTTTGTTCGATGAGATCTTGAGGAATTTTGTGTTTTAGCCTGCGGGTTCCTTTTTCATCCATGAGGTGGTTTGCCAGGATGTTTGGGTGACAAGTAATTCTTTCTTTATATGAGTTGATGTAGCTTTTTATTTCTTCCTTTACTGTCAGTATTTTCAAATCATGGTGTAGTGCTTCATTTGGTACAAACCATGGGGCGTTTGTGATTGTTCTTAGAAGCTTGTTCTGAAATCGCTGTATGATCTCTATGTTAGAGTGTGATGCTGTTCCCCATAGCTGAATGCCGTAGGTCCATATGGGCTTAATTATAGCTTTATATAAGAGGATTTTATTTTCCAGGTGTAATTGTGACTTTCGGCCAATTATCCAGTAGAACTTTCGGAATGTTAGTCCAAGTTGCTTCCGTTTCGTGAAAATGTGTTTTGTCCAAGTAAGACGTCTGTCGAGGTATACACCAAGGTATTTGACATGTTCAGCTTGAGGCACTTGTATTCCATTCAACTTTACTGGTGGGCAGGTATCCTTTCTCTTAGTGAATGTGACATTTACTGACTTGGTCTCGTTGGCTTTTATCCTCCACTTTTTGAGCCAGAGGGCTATGTCGTCCAAACAGGTTTGAAGCATGGCTGATGCTACTTTATGATCAGTATGGGTCACTAACACAGCTGTGTCATCCGCAAAGGTTCCTGTAGTCGCTAATTCTGATATTGGGAGGTCAGCAGTATTAATCAAATATAAAATCGGTCCAAGCACACTGCCCTGAGGAACCCCAGCCGTAATAGGGTATAGTTTTGATAAAGCTTCACCACTCTGCACAAAGAAATGCCTATCCCTCAAGTACGACATCAATATTAGGAAGATGTTGCTTGGGAAGCTGTTTTTAATCTTATAGAGGAGACCCTCATGCCAAACCCTATCAAACGCTTGAGAGACGTCAAGAAATGCAGCAGCACAATATTCCTTATCCTCAAATGAATTGTGAATTTTACTAACGAGCCTATGAACTTGATCTATTGTGCCATGTCTCTGTCGGAACCCAAATTGGTGGTCGGGTATTAGATGTTTATCTTTAATTATAGGCAGTAAACGTAATAGAAGGAGCGATTCATAAACCTTTGATGCTATTGGAAGTAGACTTATAGGCCGGTATGACTTCGGATCTTCAAGAAGTTTTCCTGGTTTAGGAACCATTAGGATTTTAGCTGTTTTCCATTGGGGGGGGAAAAAGCAAAGTCGTGACATGGCATTGTATATAGACAACAGGGAGTTTAGGCCAGAATCTGGAAGGTGGCGGAGAATCATGCCAGTAATTAAATCGTAGCCAGGGGCTTTTTTGGGTTTTACGTTATTTATAGCTCTAATTAGCTCTTGTTTCGTAAACGTTGTGACGGGGCTGGAAGATGGATCACAATCTAGTAGAACTTCTCGCAGAACTTCTTCTTTGTGTTCTGGAGGCCCTTCGTAGGAATGAGGCTGGAATACGCCTTTTAAGTGTTCTGCAAATGTTGTACATTTTTCTTCATCACTTCGAGCCCAGTTCCCATTGGCTTGCCGAAGTGGGGGAGACACCGTTTTAGGCCGCTTGATTTTTTTGGTAGCTTTCCACAGCAAGTAGTCAGTAGCAGCAGTAGCATCAAGGTTTCTCAGAGACGCCTGAACAATAAAAAACATGGAGACGCGCGTTATTCTATACATACATTTGCTTATACAAATATGAGTGAAATACGATACAGAATGTGAAATATCGTTTCGTCTCATTCTTTCTAATGAAATAATTGTATTTGCTTTAGGAGACAGTTGTTGTTTATAATGGCAACGTTTTGTCGTAACGTAGTGACAGATATAGGTACTCGTAAGTGCCATATCGGCCATCTTATGCGACGAGTTTTTTTGTAGGTATTTCCAGTCCATATATTTATGTGTCTATATTGAGCTGCTTGATTTCTGACAAATGCGTGTACTGACTTGACAGGCATCTGTGTGGCTCTTTCCTCAAAAGACCATTTCAGACGCTAATCTACATGGTCTTCACATGATCTGATCAAGATTATGTCTGGACTTTAAAAGAGACTGTGATCTCTCAGTTTGTTTCACCCTTTCTTCTCAGAGTAGTCAGATAGGAAACGCCGACCTCATCTAGTTTTTAAAATTATGATTGTCGTGTAAAAGTGTTTGTACGCACCTGTACATTTCCAGTATAAGCTGATCTCGCATTGTATAGGATTTTCATACAATGAGAGGTCAGTGTAAACGGGATATATATAGCTTGATCTGTATCCGTGCGTACAAACTTACTTACAGAAATAAAATCATTTATCATTGGATTAGTGTACCTACGGTTGATGGCAATAGGCTCACCCCCTTTTACTTAAACATAACTGGCGATATGTGGGTGTAGGTACACCTCTGCCGAACCCTACGGAGATACAGGGGCGATGTTATGTTATGTGAGCAAATAATACTAGGTCAGGCGCAGATCTAGTTTGCTCAAGAGGGGCAAAAGTTTCTCCCTCTTGGGGTTCTTCAAACCGTGAAAGCCTTTTAAAACCCTTCGGCACCTATTTTACCGTAAACTCGAGTGTGCTCCTCTTAATTTCGAGGATGACTACGACTTATTAAATACACTTCTGGACACATCTTTTGGCCCACCTTGTATTTTCAGTTTCGTTTGGTCCTAGCTAAAATTTTATATTAGGTCGAGCAAAAAGTTTTTATGCAGTTTTGAACCTGGCACATTCACAATTTTATTCAATAGTCTTTTTTTGAATTTCGAACACAGAATTTAAAGAAACAAAAGACAATTTGGAGCCTATTTGTTGATATCAAACAATCGAATACTAAGAAAACTTGGTTTTATTGGTTTACTTGGATTTAATTCTTGAAAAAGTGATTGATATCTTTGGTTTTGCAACAAACATTACTTATTCTTAACATTAAGGTGAGGTTCTATCAATAATCTATGGATACTTCACCTGAAGTCGCCGCCCAAGCTGTGGCACTTATTCAGGCCGGACACAGCCAAAGAAACGTGAGTGCTCAACTTAATTTAAGTCGATCTGCGGTCCGAAATGTTTATCGGAGGTACCTAGAGACTGGCGGCTTTGTTCGTCGCCAAGGAAGGCCACGATCTCGGGTCACAACTGAAAGGCAGGATTGATTCATCGTGACGACCAGCTTGAGAAATCGTCACCTTACCTCCATTGAGATACAAAACCAACTTCGCGACTTCCACGGAGTATCTGTGAGCGCTCGAACTGTTCGGAGAAGGTTAAAAGAACGCGATATGGTACCACACAAGCCAGCTAATGGCCCCAAACTAACGCGAGCCCACCGAACAGCGCGCCTTCATTTCGCACGCAGTCATTTAAATTGGACACAGCAAGATTGGAGCCGTGTACTCTTTTCTGATGAGTCTAAAATTGTGTTACATGGCAATGATGGAAGGAAGAAGGTCTACCGACGTAAGGGAGAGCGTTTCGCACAATGCTGCTTTGAAGAGAGGGTTGCTTATGGCGGTGGCTCATGGACTGTCTGGGGCGGTATATCCGCGAGCGGCAAAACTCAACTTGAGGTTGTTACAGGACCACGGCTGCCAACATTAAATGCTGAAAGGTACATTCGTGAGTGCTTAGAACCTCACGTGATACTATACGCGGACTATGTGGGCCCAAATTTCCTTTTTATGCATGATAATGCAAGAGCCCATGCGGCCGGCATCGTCAGGGAATATCTTCGGGATGTGAACATCACTGTTATGGACTGGCCAGCCAGAAGCCCAGACATGAACCCCATTGAGCACATGTGGGACGAGCTAAAAAGACGTGTTAGGGCTCGTCAGCCAGTTGCCCAGACGATGCAGGAGTTGAAAACTGCCATAGAAGAGGAATGGGAGATGATCCCTCAAAATTTCATAGAGCGGTTGATAAACTCTATGCCTAATCGTATGAGAGCTGTGGTAGATGCCCATGGAGGCAACACGCGTTATTAAATTAAACCTTTATTTGATAAAACATGTTTTTTATTCAAAAATCAATTGCCTTTAACAAGGCACATATCCGACTTGTTAGGCGTAGCTCCATGTCGTATGGTATTCTGAATTCAAATTTAAAACAATACGATCGAAAAAGATGGTAAAATGTATCAGGTTTAAAACTGCATCAACAGTTTTTGTTCAATCTAGCAATTATATTTCGGTACGGGCCATCGAAACCTAAACTCTAAGGTGGGCCAATAGATGTGTCCAGAAGTGTATATCTTAGTAATATATTATACTGTTTTGTTTTGTTTTTATGTCCACGCAATTAGGTACTTTCCAGTTTCCATCCCAGGGTTGCCTTTCGCTGCCATAGTTTTGCGGCGGGCGGAGGTGTGCTAAAGGCCTTAATTATGTTTTTGCTATGTATTTGCTAGTGTACAATAAACTCAATATAAATATACTGTATGCAAAGTAAAAACACAGGTTCTAATACTATACTTAGGTCTTATTTAGAGTTTTATACTCAGTTTGGTCGAAGGCCAGGAAGGGGGGTTGCAGATGCAACCCCCTGTACTGTGTAACTGTATCCCCGCCTGCCCACGGTTAGATAAATTCAAATAGATACATCTACACTAAATACAACTCATCTTTAGCATATTATGATGGTATTTAATTTTTTTTCGTTTTCAGGGAAAGTTTAACGCAATACCTAGATACACACATCAAAAGTGTCTAGGGATCAACATATATTTTTGCAATAACTTTTCTCCTGATTGATATTAATTAAAATTTTCTTTAAGGATTCATCAAATAAAGTGTTTTCGTTTGTCACAGTAACGATAAACCAAGTCACCTTTGCATTAATAAAGAAATTTGCCATTTTCCTAATAAAGGGATTTTTGACATTTGAACCACTAACATTAAAGTTCGAAAAAAAGACTGAAATAACAGTTTTCTTTAAAATTTTATTGGGTAACTTAAACAATTAATAATCCGTGTTTCTACCGCGAACACTAACAACACAAGAACATTGGTTTGGCATACTCAAAATGAGTTCATCCAAATCACGCTGTGGAATGGCCGCCCATGTTCGTTGCAACAACAAAAAAAGGTCTTCTTGCGACTGGATACCCTCCATATTCGGCAGAGCTCTTCTCTGTAGCATATCCCATGCATGCTCAATCGGGTTCAAGTCTGGCGACTGAGCAGGCCAGGGCAGGACATTGATGTTAGCTGCGGCGAGAGTCTGTCTTACAACTCTTGCGGTGTGCGGTCGTGCATTATCATGCATTAACTGAAATAAGGGACCGATTTGCACTTGTAGAGGAACGATGACGTCTGATACAATCGTCTCAGCATAAATTTGAGCGTTGAGGTTGCCTCTGATCCAAATCAACTCAGTTCTTCCGCCGATCCAAATACCCGCCCATACCATGATGGTTCCACCACTATAAGGATGGACTTCCTGGCAGGATTTTAATCGCTGTTGGCGTCCAGGGGTTCTCCAGTGTCGTATACGTCTTGTATCCGGTCTCATACCAAAACGAGACTCATCAGAAAAGCACACGAAACGCCATTGTTCTTCTGCCCAATTTCTGTGTTCAAGAGCCCATTGATATCGAATCCTACGATTGTGCATTGCTATAGGTGGTACCCGTAGCGGTCTTCGGGAATGAAGGTTCACTTCATGCAAGCGGTTTCTGACTGTTTGGTCGCTAATTAAGTTCCCTGAAGAGTGATGAAGCCTCACGGCTAACATCATGGCGGTTATAGTTGGAGCTCTTCGAGTTAAGATTTGAATGTATCGGTCTTGTCTCCGTGTGGTGCAGCGATACCGTCCTCCATGGCGCTCAGCCACGGTACCAGTGCTTCGGTAACGTGTCCAAAGTCGACTGATAACACTCTGACTTGTATTCAGAGCTAAAGCCACAGTACGTTGCCGGGAACCAGCTTCTATCATTCCCACGGCTCTGAGCATTTCTTCCCTGCTTAAATGACGTCGCCGCTCCATAATAACGTTGGTTTTAATCAGTAGTAGGGAAACAGTAGCACTAATAATGTCTTCAATGCGTTGTATGTTTTTATAGGGAAAATATTGACAGCTGATTTTCATCTTTTACTCGAATTTGATTCACAGTTCCTGATTCAAATTATGAAATGCACCAAAAAGGATCCATATAAATTTATAAAATCATAAATTTATTACAAAGCCACATCTCAATCTCAAGAAATCCGCATAAAAATGCTTGATCCCTAGACACTTTTGATGTGTGTATATTTACGTTCTCTAGAGATAAAATCAACTTAATTCAGAAACTTATAATTATAACATAGTCTCGGAAAACTAAAGACTGAACAATAGGGTTGATGCCTGGGTAAAAAAAAAGAAATTCTATTTAGTCCGTCAGTCAGATAAGCCTCATTATTAACCGACTTCAAAAAGGAGGAGGTTATCAATTCGTCGGGACCTTTTTTTTTTTTTTTTATGTATGTTCCCCGATTACTCGAAGATGGCTGGACCGATTTGGATTTTTTTTGTTTTATTCGAGAGGGTATACATCACAGTTGGTCCCATATAAAATTGATTAACTTTGCTTCGGTGGTTTTTGAGTTAGCTTCAATAATACGTATTTTTTTCCTCACATTTATATGGACGATGTTCTAGTTTGCTTTGCAGGTAGTGGTATTAGAATTTGTGTGGGGTAGGTACACAACTAAAAAGTGAAAAATAAAAACTTTTTTACAAAAAAATACAACCGACTTCCAAAAACAACACTACAAAGTGAAAAATAACTTTAATTTCGGAAGTCGGTGGCAAAAAACGAAAATAGGTACATTTAACTAGACACCGACTTCCGAAATTAAAGTTATTTTTCACTTTGTAGTGTTGTTTTTGGAAGTCGGTTGCATTTTTTTGTAAAAAAGTTTTTAACTCAATGTATCGCCGTAATCTTTTGATTTCGTGAAAAAAGAAAAAAAATACGTAAGTATTCAATATTTTTTAATAAACAAAATAACGGACAAAAATTTTTTTAGTCATCATCCCTAATTAAACACGATCAAAGGTACGAGCCCAACTATACAGGGTGTTAGGATACGAGGGACATGCTTTAACGGAGTGTAGTACTCATGAAAATGAACAACTTTTACAAAAAGAAAATCAGCTGTGACCTGTTTGTTCTCTACAAAGTGCAAAACCTACGCGATCAAAATGTACGAGACAACTGTTTTTTTTTTTTCATATTTCAGGGTTAGTTTCATGGTAAAAGTTGTTCATTTTCATGAAAAAGGAAAAGTATGCCCCTCGTTTAACTTAACACCCTGTATAATTCTCCAGAAAGTAACACAAACGTGCCAAAATTAAAATACTTCCGTGAAAATGACAGGCTTTGTGTACAGGCCTAGCGAAGTTGCGATCGACACGCGACTGACGTCACTGCCATGTACCATGTAGGTACAACATAACGATCACTTCAGTAACAGGTGGGCTACCTGATAATATTGATAAGCTGTCAACAAGCGACGTGTGTTATCTACAGGCTTTACAACGGGATTCAAGTGTCGATGTTGTTTTGTTTCTATGGTCGGCTTTTGTTTTAAGGTAAGAATAGATATTGATATTCAATAGCAAACAATGTCGTGGTTGGCATGTAGGTTGAGACAGGATTATTGGTAATTGTCGACGGAGGAGAGGTCATTTACAACCAAATGACCTCATATGACCCCTATGCAAATGTCAACCATTTTCGAGTTATTTGACATTTTATATTTTTTTGAAGATATCTGCGGTACAATTTTGAAAATTTATAAAAAAAACAATGCATAATTTTTTTTTAATTATTATTATCTGGTTGTTAACACTTCAATACATAATAAAAAATAATAAAAAAAAAATTATAAAATAAAAACTTTATTGTTTAAGCATTCAATATTCACATAACATTAGCCTCCACACTAGGATTCCCTGTGTCATGGAGACTAGTCTCTTTCGTCTTACAAGATTAGGTAATAATGACTAGCTTGCTACATAATACTAATCTGTGATAATGATAATCAACCATAAAATGACAATTATCTTTAATAGTTTTTAAATTAGAGCTACAAATCGTTACAATTTTCATAATTTTGAGCAGGTTTTATGCCAAAATAAGTTCGAGTTTTCATTTATGTAAAAAATTATTGACATTTGCATAAGAGTCATAAGGGTCATTTGGTTGCAAATGACCTCTCTGGATTGCCGACATTTATTAGCAATACCTAACCCTATATTGACTTACAAACTTTTAAAGTGCTAAAGGATATTTTGGCGCCTGAATTACATTGACAGGGGGGGCGTTATTGGTAATTATTTGTGAAATTGTCACAGAAATTGTATAGAAAAAACAAGATGGCGTCGTTAGTTCCGATTTTAACCGCGCGCCAGAAGTTCCATGTACAGCTATAGCTAAGATTTACCTTTATTCCAATTGTCTTACTGTCTTACCTATTCAACTGCAAGGTCGGAATTAAAAGCTGGTCTTCTAATCAGTACTGCTGAATGGTTTATTATTTCCTAGTTAAATTCCAGCAACTTCTTTATTATAGTTACTCTAGGTTAACGACGAATTGGGTATGCTTTTAACGTTTTACTCGTAATTTAGCTACGTATCCAGTGACTGGAGGAAAATACAGAAAACCAATTAGTTACTGAGCTTTGTTCCCGTTCTGCGACAAAGCAACCTATAACAGCCTGTATAGAAAAAACACCTGTGTCGGACCACGCACCGTACCGTACCGTACCGTAGTTGAAAAGAACTTATCCCAAAAACAAACCAAAAAAAAATTTATTTAAGTGATAAAATGTTAACAATCGGACTTTTCCTTCATTTGTGATTTTGTGCTGTGACCGTGAGACCTTGCTTTTTGCTAAATGTCATTATTTTAGGTCAACGGGAAGACCCTCTATACCCTATAGGTTTCGATTTACTTGCGAGTATCAAAATATGTCGCATAAACGGCCGTATTTTTTTATTGCGTTGACTTAGATGCCTGATTTTTTTAGAACTCCAAGGGATTATAGACCTACGTATTTGATATTAATTTCAACTTGATTCCTTCACGCGTTTCTGATAAAAAGGGTCTTGACAAACTGACAGATTTGAAAATATTTTTTTATGTGATAGAATCGCAAATTAACAATTTTCGGACTTTTTCCTTTGCTTGTGCTATGAAACCTTGCTTCTTGCGAATTTTCATGATTCTAGGACAGCGGGAAGTACCGTATAGGTTTTGATTTATTTGCGAGTATCAAAATATGTCGCATAGATGGCCGTATTTTTTATTGCGTTGACTTAGATGCCTGATTTTTTTAGAACTCCAAGGGATTATAGACCTACGTATTTGATATTAATTTCAACTTGATTCCTTCACGCGTTTCTGATAAGAAGGGTCTTGACAGACTGACAGACTTGAAAATATTTTTTTATGTGATAGAATCGCAAACTAACAATTTTCGGACTTTTTCCTTTGCTTGTGCTATGAGACCTTGCTTCTTGCGAAATTGCATGATTCTAGGACAGCGGGAAGTACCCTATAGGTTTTGATTTATTTGCGAGTATCAAAATATGTCGCATAGATGGCCGTATTTTTTTGTTGCGTTGATTTAGAAGCTTGATTTTTGCAGAACTCCAAGGGATCATGGACCGAATCTGAACCAGACCGGACCCGATCGTATTTGATATTAATTTCAACTTGATACCTCCACGCGTTCCTGAGAAAAAGGGTCTTGACAGACGCAAATAAATCAAACCCTACAGGGTACTTCCCGTTGACCTAGAATCATGAATTTTGGCAAGAAGCAAGTTCTCACAACACAAATAAAGGAAAAATTCTGAAAATCATTAATTTGTGGACCTAACAAATTAAAAAAAAAATTGCGATTACAAACTAATATCTAATTTAATATCGGTGTATGGGAGAACATGTTTTTCAACTACAATTGAGATAAATTCGTCCCCAACTACGGAATCCTTCATCGTGCGTGGCCCCCAACACGCACTTGTACGTGTCTAATATTTTTTTATTATCTGGCTGACGGACTAAATAGATTTTTTTTTCACCTAGACACTCCATGGCATTATCCCTATTTCCATCGTTATCATTCGAAGAATCGTTTAAGTCATAATAAATAGGTCTTCGTTCACCTGTCACCTTGTATACATAAGTAGCCTCGCGATGCTACTATCAATAACATGAATTAAGGGCCGCGTTCAATGGGAACAGGTGACATCAGATATGCCTAGTTTGCATTACAATATGAAAATTGGGATACAGGACTCACGGGTTTTTGCTATGTAAGCAAATAGGTACCTAGTCAATCTTCTATGAAAAAAACCTGTCAAGAGCGAGGGTTCCGTACCATCAAGTATGTCATTTTTTTGTTGATGATTTCTGAAAAAGTGTGCTATTTAGAGACATCGTTTTATTTTTCCTGTAATCTTTACATAAACTTGTATCACATACAATAAATTTCAGATTTTTGTCTATGCAAACTTCGTAGGTAAGGGAGAGAACGGTATTTTTTTTTTACATTTTCCATCAAAAGTCGAAAACTATGCGGCCTAAAAAAAAGAAAAAAAAATGTTTGAGAATGTGCAAACAGCGCTCTTTCATATTATCATATGAAAGAGCTAGTAGTTTCATGTCATCATATGAAAAAACCGAAATGGGCATGTGGGGTATCTCTCCCACAAAATACTTAAACAATAAAAAACATGATGATTTTTTTTTTTTTTTATTGTACCTACTATCTATTTAGTACAAAAAAAAAATACTGGTTAATAGCGTGTATTGTTATGAACACAATGGAATTTATGGAATAGCGTTTACGTTTAATATTTAAGCAAAGTTTTATGTACTTGAACAAAGAAATAACGAAGTATTTGTTTCGTGGCAATACTGGCAATATTTCATGCTGAAACCGTTGCAAACTTTCGAAAATCGATGCTCCGCAGCAGCTGCAATGTGTTCCGAAAAAAATGTTATGCAAAACTATGACCACCTTGTTCAAATGAATCTCCACAACAATAAAAAAAAATATAATAAACCATTTATTTCAGGCGGCACTGGCCCACAGATACTTACATGGGCGTACCCAGGGGGAGGGGGGGGGGGGGGGAGGGGGCAGCTGCCCCCCCCCCGGATTTTCTATGCCTAATTAATGTTGTCGAAAAAACTTATGTTAGAGTCATGTCACGTTGTCGTCATCGTCGTCATGTACTTACTTTACAATTAAGTACAATATATTATGCTTTAATTTTAGAAAAAACCGCGCTGCGCGGCCATAAACCTGGCTTTATTAGTCTATGAATTTAGCGACTGCGTGCTAAGGGCACCCCCTGTTGTGGTGTGGTCTACGTACCCCGGCTTAGGGCGTCGCTGGGGGGAGTACAGTAAGGAGGGACAGGCTGGATCATATCTGAATAATTATTATCTGCTATAGGCTCAGCTACGCCACCAGCTGGCACTCCTTCACCGATCAAGGGTCGGGGGCAATTACGTAGATTTCGTCGTCGCAAGGGACCTCGGTGGCGAGGTCGGAATGTAGATTTATGTTTGTAAACTGTACTGGTGGCCCTACTTTTCTCCTGGAAGAGGGTTATGGGGTCATCGGGGTCGGTGAGAACATGCATTGGACGGCGGATTTTTCTGATTTTAGAGGCGATGTAAGTAGCGGATTCGACAGCCAGAGTGATAGCGATGTTTCGCGGGGGTATCGAAGAAACGCTTGGAATTGCGTTTCAAGAATTTATGGATAATTGGTATTTTAAGGTCTAGGTAGAGGATTTCATTCCGAACGAACCAAGGGGATCCCGTAGCCGTTCGGAGGAAACGATTTTGTAAGGTCTGCATCATAGGGATGTTTCGGGACTTTGCGTGTGCAAATACTGAACCCGCATAGGTCATGATTATATTATATTACTAGCTGCGCCCGCGGTTTCACCCGCGTAAATCGGGATAAAAAGTAGCCTACGCGTTATTCCAGGGTATAATCTATCTACATACCAAATTTAATCCAAATCAATCCCGCCGTTTGAGCGTGAAGAAGTAACAAACATACACACACACTCACGCACACATCATGTCGTCCACACCGTATCCGGCGATGGCGACTCCTATATGTTTTTTTAATCTGGGTCTTTATTCCGGTGAGCTCTGATGTGGCTAGCAAATCCGAACTTCGTCTTAAAGACTCGGTTGCAAGAAGCACAGTACAGCTGGCCAGCTGTTGGTAGTGTAAGTGTAGGAGGGTTTTGGCTTCGTTTTCTGTACTTGGCGTTTTGCGTCAAAATCTTCTAGACGCCTGGTTTCAAAACTTTCCACGCTCTTATGAACAGTTTGTCGCCATTCCGGTCTAAGTTGTGCGCGACATACTCACGCACACACACACATAAACTTTCGCCTTTATAATATTAGTGTGATATTATACACGCTGTATAGATGCGCAACTTACACTTAAGTGGCAATTTGTTATGTGCATTCAGAAAGAGACTGCTTTATGTGCTTAGAGGTGCTCATCAAGGGTCACAACTAGATATTTGGCTCGCTTCTCCCAAGGGATCGGCTTGCCAAACATGGTGGTCGGTCGGTGGGGGGAGATCGATTAAGACGCAGTTTCAAAAAGAGAACCGCTTGAGTTTTGTCGGGATTGACTTCGATTCTCCACTTTTGAAACCACGCGCCGAGTTTATCGACTGCGGTTTGGAGAGTCCGAGATATCGGGTCTTGGCGTTGGCCGGAATAGTAAATGGCCGTATCGTCTACGAACAAAGCCAACTGTGCCTTTTTACTTTTCAGGATATGGCTGGTAAATAACGAGGAAATGAGTGGAGAAAGCACAGAGCCCTAAGGGACACCTGCGTGAATGGAGTGGGGAGAGGATAGCGCTCCTTCGATACGATAGCGAAAAGTGCGGTAGGACAAAGTCTCCTAAGATGAGCACGAGACGGTCTGGCACACCGACTTTGTAAAGCTTATATAATATACCGTTGTGCCAGAATTTGTCTAACGCTTTCGCTATATCGAAGAAAACAGCACCTGTCATCGAACCACGTTGGAAACCAACGCTTATGTGTTCGTTGATGTGGTGGACCTGTTGTACACACGGCTACACATCAAGCTATACATTTCCAGTTTACATTAACCTATCTTTGTAAGGAAATCCTATACAATGCGAAATCAGGGTATACTGGAAAATGTAGTTCGATCTGTAGCCGTGCATACGCAAGGGTTTGAAAACCAAACTGCTCATTAGGAATTAGGCCCTTTGTCTCGGCATAATCTCTGAGGCGCTTATAAATAAGTCTCTCATACTCTCATAGATTTTGCCGAGGACATTGAGCAGACTAATGAGGCGAAAAAAAAAACATGTGTGGGGACCCGGCTTAAGAAATTTCTGATTTGCCCCCCCCCCCCCCCCCCTGGATTAAAGCTGGGTACGCCCATGGATACTTAGCATAACCTAAATATACATGTCGGAGGAGAATGTCGGCGTTCGTTGCCGGACTGGTCGTCGTCCATTGTTGTAGCCGAAATAAGACTCAATATGCACTCTACAGTTTTAATAAGATCGATTTAACAAACAATCGGTTAGAAAGTAGCACACACAAATCGGATGGAACTGGATTCGTATCGGAACGCGGCGAGGTCGGGGCGAGGTTAGTAGCGCATGTCCGTTCAGTTCGGTGTCTAATCACGAAGTCCTCGTCAAGTACAGGAACCTTGAATGACAGCCGTCATCTGTCTCCGTTATTTTCCCCCGCAAACTCAAAATGCCATTGACAGCTCGCACAGTGATGCCAACCCCCGTTTCCGAACACACCCAAGTCGGTACAACTTTACGTTCCGTTCAGAATCCACGACATGGTTGTCTATTGTTTGCCCGAAGATTATATGCCATAATCATCATTTTCCCGAATTTCATTTACCCGAATTTCATTTGCCCGAATGTTTCATTTGCCCTAAAAGACATATGACATACTTTTAATTGCCCGAATTTTAGATACCATAAGATACGAATGCAATAAGTATTGTTTGCCTTATTTTTATGTGCCATAATAATTATTAGACATAATATTTAAATGGCATACTTATTAGCTTTCTGGCTGTCGATGTCGATGGGTGCGCAATGTTTGGTATAATAAGAATAAACTTATTTATTCTGTGCATGGTTGATGGTGGGCTAGGTCGACGGAGCCCCGCTTCGCGGGGCTCCTACTTCTGTGTGGTTTATAAAAAAATAACCACGAAGTTAAATTACCACTCTATTCGCTCGCTTCGCTCGCTCACACGACCCCGCCATCCCCTTCTAACCTAACCTGTCCGAGTCGGGGTGCCCTAAAGTCCCAATTGCATCCAATTTCTCTTGATAATAGGTCTTTACCTATGAAATTGCCGTTTTGTATGAAAAAATTTAAACGAATTTTTTTCATGCATTTTTTATTTGTATTAATCGAAGTAATCACCCATGCAATCAATGCATCTTTGCCAACGCAGTGGCAGTTTATTGATGCCCTTCTTAAAGAAATCAGCTGGACGGGAGGCAACAAATTCTTCAAAGGCATTTTGTACTGCCTCTCGGGTATTTAATTTTTTTCCCGCCAAGAAGTTATCCAAATTCTGGAAAAAGTAGTAGTCTGTAGGCGCAAGGTCTGGTGAGTAGGGCGGATGACGGAGAGCTTCCAACCCCAGTTCTTGCAACTTGGAGACCGTCTGCTGTGCAGTATGAGGTCGCGCGTTGTCGTGCAGGAGCAGCGGAGACGAGCGATTGACCAATGCTGGTTGGAGATGTGCCAGCTTCTCCATCAGTGTGTTCAGTTCTTCACAGTACACATCTGAAGTAATGCTCACCCCGTTTGGTAAGAAGCTGTGATGAATCACACCGGCGCTAGACCACCAAACAGTGACTATCACGTCTTTTCTAGGGGTAAGTTTTCGTTTAGGGCATTGTTTAGGTGCTGAACCAGGATCCAACCAACTTGCTGAGCGCTTGCGGTTATCAAACAGAATCCATTTTTCATCGCAGGTAACAATGCGGTTCAAAATTCCTTCATTTGTTTGTCTGTTGAGCAGTGCAAGGCACGTCTCGACGCGTACTTCGCGCTGGCGATCATTGAGTTCGTGGGGCACCCATTTGTCAAGCTTTTTTACCTTGCCAATTTGACGCAAATGGAACAATATTGTTTTGACGCTAACGTCGAAAGCTGCTGCTAATTCAGCCGTAGATTGTGTATCATCAGCTTCCACAATCGCCTTTAATTCGTCATTGTCGACCAAAGTCTTCGGACGACCGCGAGGTTAATTTTTCAGGTCGAAATTTCCAGAACGGAAGCGAGCAAACCAATAACAAGTGGTGCGTTGGTTTGTAGTGTTAGCTCCGTAAACGTCGTTGATGTTGCGTGCCGCTTGTGCCGCGTTGCTGCCACGACGGCGACGGTACTCATATTCCATAATTACTCGAATTTTTAACGTATCCATGATGACGAAAAAGATTGAAATGCGATGGAAATGTAACACTAATCAATAAACAAATGACTACTTTTGGAAAAAAAAATCCATGTTTTTAAAATAAAATTAATTTGAAATTAAATTAGAATTCTTAGCCAAACAAAAATTATTTTGATTTGAAATGGCCAGTACTGCAGAACGGCAATGTCATAGGTAAAGACCTAATATAAACAACCGTTACACACCCGATGTCGATGGCAAATTATGTTATGGCATATCATAATTATGGCATCTGATAATTAGGGCTTACAATGATTATGACAAATGATGTAATGGTAAGTGACTTTATGGGAAACAATGATTCTGGCACGTGACTAATATGGCAAATGATATTAGGGCAAATAAAATTCGGGTAAACGGCGGTATACCCCACGACATACATATTTGAATATAAACAAAACTTGCTAGCACTTCACTTTGCACTAGCTTGACTTTGTGCTGTCCTGTGGAATTTGTCCGCGGAAGCACGTCCTAACACAATAAAAACAACAATATTCATAACAGAAACTTTACGAGTCCCCTTTAGAGCCGCACTCTGACAGATTACAATCCATACGAGAACATGCAATAAATGCAGCCTCCTGCAGTAAACGCTCCACTGCCAACTGGCAACATTGCAATCTCTTTTTCTTTATTACTTCGGATGTGGAGTATAACGAAATTGCTATCTTCTTTGTTCCGATGTGTGTTTGTGGTTCTCTTTGGTTTGCTTGATTTTATTTCTTAGGGAAGGGATTACTGTTGAAGTACTCTTCTTTGTGTGGAGGTAATAACTTACTGTTTGGTTTCATCTAATTAAGTTAATGGCTTGTTTAATATCTTAGTTATAAATTTTATATTATAGTGCTTTAGGCACAATTATTACGTTTATCGTGCGGCGCTAACTTATAAGAAACTAGTTGCACCCGGGATAAAAAGTAGTCTATATGTTAATCCAGAGTATAAGATATCTACATACCAAATTTCATCCAAATCGGTTCAGCCATTTGAGCGTGATGAAGTAACAAACCAAAAACACACACAAATTTTCGCCTTTATAATATTAGTGTGATTATTACACTAACCTTAGATTTTTTATAACACTAGTGTTATACTAAAATCTAAGGTCTTCTGCCGGCGACTTCGTCCGCGTTAAATTTCTTGTCCCTTCGACCCACTCCGTCGCATCGCATCGCCTGCCCGCTTTATTAGGTACTTAGCATTAATTCTAACTTTTTTTCTTTTTGCTCGGCTCTTAAGGGTCCTAGCGTGATTTTAAATAACCTATAACCTTCCTCAATAATTAGGCTATCAAATGCAAAAAGAATTTTTCAAATCCAACTTGTAGTTCCAGAGATTAGCGCGTTCAAACATACAAAAAAAATAAAAAACAAACTCTTCAGCTTTATTATTAGTAAAGATGTATTACATATATGTAGATTGTTTTAAAATTTTAACACTGTTCTGTTGCTGTTGTTAATACTTTTAATTACGATTAACTGTAAAGTCTGACATAATTTTATACTTAGTCCGGAAATTGTTAAGCAGTTTCATATAATCTTTATAAATCGAATCATTTATATCTACCTACCTACTACCTTTTAGTAAAGGCGCAGACCCACCGCGGCGCACGGATAGGCCACGCACGTGAGTTAAGCTTCGCTTTGTAAGAAAATTTATGTGATTGTGTCCACTGCAAACCACGGACACGCTACGCATCAATAAGACGTCATAGTACATGCGTGGTTTCCTCGAATATGGCGCTCACATAGCTCAACGCTATCAACGCCATGCACGCTGTGCATGCGGTACACACTATACACGAATATTAACCCACGAATATGTACTACTGTAAACAGCACAGTGCGCGGAGGTGGGCCACGCTACAGTTGTACATAGTTGTGGGTATGTGTAGTGTGTACTGCAGTAGAAACGTAGACCCACGTTGTCAAACAAATGAATCCACGCAGCTAAAATGCACCGCGTGCCCGTGCACAGCATGCGCCACGGTGGGACTGCGCCTTTATGCCTAAATTCAAATGTTGGATAAAACCAACACTCCCGTATTTTCGCCCAATATCAAAGCGGAATTTGCATAGCTCAGCATCAGCATGGGCCCGGGGGCCCCTTTAAACTTTTAGAAGCTTTTACTGGTGAAATTACTTTCACAATCCTTTCAAAGGTGACGCATTTTAAAAACCTACGATTGTTAGCGAAACGATTCGTTTTTAGACCTTAAGAACTGGGCATAGTGACTCAATATCGACTTCCATTATGTATTTGTATTTATGAACCTGAAAAAAAAAATGAATGACACCTTTACATATTGTGTACCTACTAGTAGTATTCAGCTGCATCCGGTTATACTGGAAGGCGACCCCAACATAGTTGGGAAAAGGCTTGGCAGATGATGATGAGGTAGAATTGTTTGTATCAAAAAAATCAACACTATAACATCCTAGGTCATCTGCCTAGCCTTTTCCCAACTATGTTGGGGTCGGCTTCCAGTCTAACCGGATGCAGCTGAATACCAGTATTTTACATGGAGCGACTGCCTATCTGACCTCCACAACCCAGTTACTGGGTAATACGATACCCCTTGGTAAGACTGGTTGTCAGACTTGCGGGCTTCTGACGACCCGTAACGACTGTCAAAGATCCACGAATGACAGCCGGGACCAACGGCTTAACGTGCTTTCCGAGGCACGGAGGAGTCTCGGTATGTAAAGAATGGTCACCCATCCACTGACCAACCCCGGCAAGCGTAGCTTAACCTGATGGATCGACCCGTGCGGCTGTTATTACTTAGCCACGAGCTCCTCCTATAACATCCTAGGTATCGAAGTTATAAAAAAAAAATAAAAATAAAATAAAAACTTTATTTCAGACTCGACAGAATCCATAGAATGTTAGTACAGTAAAACCTATGAAACTAGTGTTAGTAGAAAAAAATAAAAAATAAAAATTACATATTTATCTCCTAATGTGGGTATGAACCCAGTGCTGGACGTAACGCCTATCCAGCCTATCCGCAATAACGGCCAGGATGTTGTTGGAGCTGGCGTGCAACCTACCGAGCGCCGCGGCGCATCGCTTGCGGAGCACGGCGTGGAAACCGTCAACGTGTGCGTCCGCGAACATGCCCGACGCACTGCACCAGCGCGGCAGGCCCAACAACCCCTGAACGCATTATTATATTGGATGCGCAGGGCGCTCAATGATTTTTGCGTATAATGAGCAGCAGCAGCGTATAGCAGTTAACGCCTAAAATGGCCACTTTTGGCGTTAACTGCTATAACTTCGAACCTAGGAGGTTTAGTGTTGATTTTTTTGATACAAACAATTCTACCTCATCTGACTAAAAATGGGAGCATAGGAAATTTCTATATGTTCCATATCTCCAGATTTATTATTGTTTTCTCAATGGTGGCGCTAATTGGCAGCACTACTCCCCAACGAGAGCCTCCTTAGGTGTTGGTCGAGGCTCTTGGCAATGAAGCCATTAGCTGATACGATTATCGGCACAATGATCGTTGAGTCCACATCCCACATTTCGACAACCTCGTGAGCCAAGCCAAGATATACTTGATTTGTTCTTTCTCGGCTTTCACGAGGTTCCCGTTATGCGGGACCGTTATGTCAATAATCATTGCGCGCCGATTGCCGACATTGTCTACTCGATCCACCACCACTATATCAGGCTTATTGGCAACAATAGTCCCGACAGTGATGATGGATCGATCCCAGTACAATATGATATTTCCATTTAATAATTATTTATGTCATTGACATGTCTCGGGACCCTAATGGGGTCCCGGACCTTTGGAAGGCGTACGAGAGGCCGAAGCCAACTCGCTAAAGGCCCCTTAGACGATTTTAAATGTTGAGGCATTTTATGTCATTATTAGACCTAATTACCTATCCTATGACTTTATTGTTGGTCTAGTGGTCGCAAGCGCTACTGCTGAGCATGAGGTCCTGGGTTCGATTCCCGGGTCGGGCAAAGTGTTATTGGGTTTTTCAATAAGAAAGTTCTCAGTAGCAGTCCAGAGTCTGTATTTGTGAACGGTTGACGGCAATATGCTCGCCCCTTTTTTCATAGGACTTAAACATGACTACTGAAGTTTGGGTGTAGGCCTTTGCTTAATCCTTTGGGGAAAACACACATAATGTTATGTTATGTGTTATCTTATGATATTTACAATATTTTCCTTGTCCCCAGCTGATCTCGGGTAACCATGAGGCTCGTCGTGCCCGGGTGTGTGAACGACGCGCGCAGCATCCCAGCACTGCGCGTGTTCGTGCTAGCGACGGCAATGGCGCTTTATCTGACCATGGGTAAGTGAAGCAGTAATTGAAACTAACTTTTTGATTTACCAGACCATTCCTTACCCATTTTGAAACATCACAATTAAAAAAAAACCTGTGTCTTTAAAAGCCACAGTTAAAAACTTACCTAAAGACTAACTACTAGAACGAAAGCGGCTCTACACAAAAAAACACTCCATCATACAGTCATGCGTACGCGCACCGTGACGTCAGCCGGCACTTCACACGTGTTTACAAACAATGCCGAAGGTTAAAAGTAAAAAAAGATTGTCTTGGGAACTTTGTTCCCACGGACAACCTAGTTGAGGAAAAAAGTTCCCGCGGCGACCGCGGGAACTTTGTGCAAGTGGATAATTGGGAATTACCAGTTTAAAAAAAGCGGGCAAATTCGAGACGGACTCGCACTTGGCCGAGCACACGAAGGGTTCCGTACCAACCACAGAAATCTAAATAATAATAGATTTCTGTGGTACCAACGTATTGTACGTTGGTACCACATTTAACACTACATAGGTATTTCTTTAGCACGATTCTTGTATGGGTGACCCCATAGATATATCTTTAATTTTTATTATTTGTTGTTATAGCGGCCATAGTAATACACACGAAAACGTGTCTACTTATTACGGTTCAAAAGATACAGTCCTGTTACAGACGGACAGCGTAATAGGATCCCGTTGGCACTCATTGGGTACGGAACCCTAAAAGTAGGCGTATTCTCCTGTCCTGACTTCGTAATAAATAATTATGAAATTAATACATAGAAGAAAATTGCAACGTTAAAATTGAGCAAATATGGGAACATGTTAGGTAAAGTCATACCTATTCCTTCATTGTTATCTCATTGTTCATCACCATCTACCTAGCCTTTTCTCAACTATGTTGGGGTCGGCTGCCAGTCAAACCGGATGCAGCAGGATGCTCACATGAGGCGATTGCCTATCTGACCTCCACAATCTGTTACTGAGTAATACGATACCCCTTGGTAAGACTGGTTGTCAGAATTTCGGGCTTCTGACGACCCGAAACGACTGTCAAAGATCCACGAATGACAGCCGGGACCAACGGCTTAACGTGCTTTCCGAGGCACGAAGAGGTCTTGGTAGTATTATCTTATTGTTGACCATGTAAAAGTCAGTTAGAATAGAACCCAGTCTATCGCTACAAAACAGTCTGGAAGATCTGGATGTATTTATTCTGTATAACCTCGTTTTCCTATGTAGGTACGCACGACTACAGATCAAGCTATACATTTCCAGTATAACCTGATCTCGCATTGTATAGGATTTCCTTACAATGATAAGTCAGTGTAAACTGGAAATGTATAGCTTGGTGTGTAGCCGTGTGTACAAGTTACATTAGGTAAATTAAACTTCACATTACATGTATGTTTCCACATGTTTGCATGACTTCCTATGACATGTGACATCATAGGCTTAGAAAGGTTTATTTGTAGAATACTTATGTGCTTTCAAATAAATAATAGATTAGAGAAATGGAGTAGAAGATGATTGTTATTCTCGTGATCGTTAAATAGTCTTCCTCAAGAATTGGGCTATGAAATGCAAAAATATTTTTTCAAATCCGACGGCAGTTCCAGAGATTAGCGCGTTCAAACATATCTATCTATTCTTAACTGTGTATAGATATGTAGATTATTAAGAGTTAGGTACTTATGTTGGCACTTGGCACACACAGAATACAGTGATGTAGGATCACGACTAAGCTTCAGAAAGGAAAATTCATGCTTTTCAGTTATTTGTTTACTATCATCTGGTTTTACTTTTATTTTACTTTCTAAAGCTACGGTTTCCTCGAAGAGCGGTGGGCGCACTTAACGGCCGCAGTGACGGCTGTGATGAAAATGATGACAGCAGCAAAGATTTAAATCGTTAGATTCGCCCTACCGCGTCAAAAGATAGTCGCATTTCTGTTCCGTTTTGACACCTCTGACATGCAATGACGCACTGACTTCACTTGATTATCATGGAAACGCTGTTTAATAATGAGTAAGTATGGTGAGGGCAAATCTAGCGTTTCCACTGACGCGGAGCGGAGTGGAAAGGAGCGAAGAAGAGCGGACCGTGAATTCACTAACCACAGTGCTCGAAATCGCCACTCTGCGTCAGTGGAAACAGTGTAATCGTCTGTGATTGGTCAATTCATGGTCTGCTCCTCTCCACTCCACCCAGCTCCGCGTCAGTAGAAACGCACCCTAAGAGCGGAGCAGTGACGTGCAGGAATCGACCAATCATAATGCTTGAAATCCTCATCGCGTATCTTGTCTCGTCTGTGATTGGACGTTTCCTGCACGTCTCCGCTCCGCTCTGCCCCGCTCTGCGTCAGTGAAAACACACCCTAAGGATTGATGTAAAGCTAAGTTTACACAAGTTCAGCCTAGGTACTAACTCACACAATTAACATTCGATATTTAAAACAAACTTAGAACAAACTTGCGAGCTGTTTTTTAATTTTGTTTCGAGTGTTATACTCGTAAATCTCTTCGTTATTGTAAACATGTTTGACTTTATTGTTTCTTTTGTAAATTACCTTTTGATTTCACGATTCTTTGTCGAGGCTTCAGTGTTGTTTTGAAGAAATCTTTTGGTGTTTTGTAATTATTTTATGCGTAATAAATTGGGAGACGGGGAGCTTCTTTGAAGTGTTTTTTATGGGGTATTTTCATGAATACCTGAATATACTTATTTTCATTAAGTATTACTACGTACACTAAATTCCCGGTCGTTCATTAAATAAACACTGAGGCGGAAAGTTTTACTAAAAAAAACAGTACGAATTTTAATTGTCGCGGATAATAATCGCAAATCTGTGAACAATACCAATATACTGTTCGCGCACTGCTCTAACAAATCGCTTGAAAAATTATTTTTCGTTTGCGATTTTATTTCGCAGTGTAAAAATCGCAACGATTAAAATCGTAGCGCGTGCACAGCCTTAATTTAGCCTAACATCGATCGTAGGTAGTATTTTGTACACTAGCAATAATGGCTTTCAGATAATTGTTGTAGGTTGCATAAAGTCAAAATTTACATCCTTAGTTTCTTTTATTTAATTTTTTTTAAACATTAATAAAGCTATCAGTGTCTAGAAAACGCAATTTTAATGATTACAATATTGTAGACAGGTGCAGAAATAATACATCAAACCGTTTAAATAATGTTTTTTTAAGTGCAAAGAATTCATAAAGAATTCTTTGCACTTTGTTCTGTTAATTGTGCAATGACATCTTATTATGTACAGACAACAAAAGAGGTATCTAGGCAGGGTATACTAACATATTTGTATGTATATTGCTTCATGTTCAATTTCATGAAAATATACAATTTTGTGTTGATGTGTTACAATGTAGGAGTATTGCTAAAAACAAAGTAAGTAATATATATAAAATAGAACATGAAGCAATACACATACAAATGTGTGTCCTGCCTAGATATCTCTTTTGTTGTCTGTACCTACCCACATGAAAGAGATCGCAAAATACGACTTCGTGATGGAGTGCTACCACAGAGAGTGCAGCTATCATCAGTAACACATTACTGGCACAAGATCAGAATAGAAAAGTTGGAAGTTATATTGCAACTGCTAACAGAATGCAATTTCACCTACTTTAAGGCGAGTACAGTCGTGAATTGGTCCTACAGGGGTCCTAAAAAAAATGAACCTACAGAAAATTCCAGAAAAACTATGTAAGTATGAAACTTTGATATGTATAGGTACTTCAATTTGAGTATTTGAAAATTTTAAGCAACATTAAATAAAACGAAAAAAAATAATTAAATGAGGTTGTTTTCAACTTTAAATTCGCTACGACAAGTGATATTTTCACGGCTTAGCGACGATAAGATTGGTAAAATCACTTATCTTAAAACTGTACATTTTTATTTTAAAATAATAATTAATTATTAATTATTTTTTTATTATTATTTATTATTTTTATTAATAATTATTCATAATTTTTACAAATCGCAACTTTGACAGCGGTTAGAAATATTCGCTAGAGGGTTCCTGCGACTACTGTATGGGACTAAGGGTCGCCGACTATACTCACCTTAATCCGACGTTCGCACGGACGTAGATTTTATCGCGCACTGGATTTTAAACTCTCGGTGTTGAGCCGAGCTTCGAGAATCCAACCTCACAACAATAGAGTACAGACGCCAGCACATCAAGCTACTACAATCTGTCAAATTTCATTAATAGATTTTCATCTTTATCGCTATAGTATAAGATTCAAGGTTAATTGAGAAAATTTGACAGTTTCGGGTGGCTTGACCTGCTGGCGTGTACATGTAACTCTACGGCATGGGTTCATATAAGACGAAGCCATCGATTTATATCTCTGCAAATAGGTATCTTTCTATAGTAATTAAATAAAGTATATTAAATCTGATGATTAGATTGTATTCGTATTCCAAAATTAAATTATAATGTAAACCAAGATGGCCGATCATCGGATCATATCGTTCTTCGGTCTTTCAATAAAGAATGGTAGGCCGTCGACTTTATTAATAAATATAATAAAAACATTCGCATCAACTTCGCCAATGAAAGTCAAATCATTAGTCTGTAAGTATATATTCGGTAAATTGCTTGAGATTGAGTGCGGTTTGATTGGATTGCTTAACGCAAATTAATGAACAATGACTGGCTGACAGCCAATGATATTATGAGTAAAAAGACGTAGTTAAGTAGGTTACCTACCCAACATTCGATCTTCAGCTTGTCACATTATTTGATGACACGTGGAAGTAGGACGGCAGGTCGTAATTTTCGGGAGCAAAAAAGAGACAAGAAGAAGAAAACTTGGCTAATAAACCAAGTTTTGACGTGCCACTTGCGGAGCGTGTATAACTCGTATCTACCTCTTTTTACCCAACTGACAACAGAAGGAGGGTAATGTTTTTACTTATCACTATCATTGCTGTCTGGTAACCTTTTACCTTTTTTTTTCACAGATTCAACCGCGTCGCTGTCAGAATAAGTTTATTTTACTCAAAAGAAAATTGGCTTTCAAATATTTTAAGAAAAGAAATAGGTAAACATTGAGATAAAAGATCCACAGGAAAAAAGTTCCAATAAGAGGGAGGTCTGTGAATAAACTTTTAATTTGCGATTGGCAGAATAGCAAACTTCTGTGCCTGGGCACAAAAATGAACGAAGATATTTTACCTGATATTAGGTCTTTACCTATGAAATTGCCGTTCTGCAGTACTGGCCATTTCAAATCAAAATAATTTTTGTTTGGCTAAGAATTCTAATTTCAAATTAATTTTATTTTAAAAACATGGATTTTTTTCCAAAAGTAGTCATTTGTTTATTGATTAGTGTTACATTTTCATCGCATTTCAATCTTTTTCGTCATCATGGATACGTTAAAAATTCGAGTAATTATGGAATATGAGTACCGTCGTGGCAGCAACGCGGCACAAGCGGCACGCAACATCAACGACGTTTACGGAGCTAACACTACAAACCAACGCACCACTTGTTATTGGTTTGCTCGCTTCCGTTCTGGAAATTTCGACCTGAAAAATGAACCTCGCGGTCGTCCGAAGACTTTGGTCGACAATGACGAATTAAAGGCGATTGTGGAAGCTGATGATACACAATCTACGGCTGAATTAGCAGCAGCTTTCGACGTTAGCGTCAAAACAATATTGGTCCATTTGCGTCAAATTGGCAAGGTAAAAAAGCTTGACAAATGGGTGCCCCACGAACTCAATGATCGCCAGCGCGAAGTACGGGTCGAGACGTGCCTTGCACTGCTCAACAGACACACAAATGAAGGAATTTTGAACCGCATTGTTACCTGCGACGAAAAATGGATTCTGTTTGAAAACCGCAAGCGCTCAGCAAGTTGGTTGGATCCTGGTTCAGCACCTAAACAATGCCCTAAACGAAAACTGACCCCTAGAAAAGTGATGGTCACTGTTTGGTGGTCTAGCGCCGGTGTGATTCATCACAGCTTCTTACCAAACGGGGTGAGCATTACTTCAGATGTGTACTGTGAAGAACTGAACACAATGATGGAGAAGCTGGCACATCTCCAACCAGCATTGTTCAATCGCTCGTCTCCGCTGCTCCTGCACGACAACGCGCGACCTCATACTGCACAGCAGACGGTCTCCAAGTTGCAAGAACTGGGGTTGGAAGCTCTCCGTCATCCGCCCTAATCACCAGACCTTGCGCCTACAGACTACTACTTTTTCCAGAATTTTGATAACTTCTTGGCGGGAAAAAAATTCAATACCCGAGAGGCAGTACAAAATGCCATTGAAGAATTTGTTGCCTCCCGTCCAGCTGATTTCTTTAAGAAGGGCATCAATAAACTGCCACTGCGTTGGCAAAGATGCATTGATTGCATGGGTGCTTACTTCGATTAATACAAATAAAAAATGCATGAAAAAAATTCGTTTAAATTTTTTCATACAAAACGGCAATTTCATAGGTAAAGACCTATGTATTATTTTCTAGTTTTACAACCTTGTGTTTGGCAAATTGACGTTTAAAAGTGTTTTTGAAGTGAAAACTTCTTTAGGCGCGCTGAGCGATTTTTGGTAGGGGGAAATCTTACGGGTTCGCGACACCGCGACATGGCTTCTGTCGCCAGTCCTCGTGACTGCCAATTTTTTTTACCAATTAGCAGAAATAAATATAATTTATAATTTGCAAATTGAATGAATGAATGAAATGCACCGACCCCAGCGTCCTTTGACGAGACTCGATTATTCGAATGAACCCAGAGATTCACACTATAGCCCCTGTTGCCTCATGTTACATGGTGCAACAGAGACCATTGTCTAACAATGAGTGAGTAGACCGGGGGACGCGGCAATGGCAGGGAAGACGTGCCCTTAGGATATGGAAGGGATAAAGAGCCTACCCAGTATGTAGGGTCCGTGGGTCGTCTTAGGGGCGGAGTTTTAGAAGTTGGAGTGTAGGCTTAGAGGGGCACTATGAGCAGCAAAGAAAACAAAAAAAAAAAATTTTTTTATTTAAAAAAATTTTTTTGGACGGAAAAATTTTCGAAATTTTTTTTTTCGGAAATGTCCCAATTTTATTGCTGTATCGGGTTGACCTTGAACTTAAAAACCATTTAGGTCCTGAGAAGCATGGCCCTGCGACGCACCGTTTCCGAGTTAGGAGCTTTCTAATTTAAAAAAAAAATTGAAATTATTTTCTGTCGTCGATCTTCCAGCTTGCGTAAATCCTTAGGGGCAGAGGACAGTCAAATTTTCGGAGATTTTTTTTTTAACAGATTTCGGTTATTTTTATGGCAGCACTATAATGACCGTGTCCATAGAAACCATTTAGGTTCTGAGACACATGGTCCTACGACGCACCGTTTCCGAATTATGGGCCTCCGAATTTATTTTAATTTGATGTAAAACGCTCTATATTTCCAAAATGGTAGCTCGGATGAAAATCTTTTCTGGAAAGAAATTGTTGCTCTAGTCGAAAACCATGAGATGATGTAAAAAAAACGGGTTAGGGGTCATTCGGCCCACTATGGAACTGGGCCCGCGGACCAGTTACCCCTTTTAAAATTTGATAGTGGTAAACTGGGCCCACATCTGTTTTGCTTTCAATCAAGCGAAGGGTGGCTTAAAATGGCTTATATAATCTAGTCGTTTCTGGCACTCGCCGGCCGCTGCCGGGGCACCGCTCGCTTCGCTCGCTCGGCTCGTGCGTAGAAGGTCACAGTTTTAACCTAACCTAACCTATATATTTTTTGTCATATTTTGGTATTTTAAAAAAAATATATAAATATATTATATTATATATGTAAATGCTTGTACCTGTATATATATTGTATACTTAATAATATACCACCACCATCATACCATTTTCGAAATATAGTGTTTTGTAAAAAAAAGAAAAAATTAGAAAGCTCCTAACTCGGAAACTGTGCGTCGCAGGGCCATGCTTCTCAGGACCTAAATGGTTTTTAAGGTCAAGGTCAACCCGATTCTGTATTAAAATTGGGAAATTTCCGAAAAAAAAAAAAATTCGAAAATTTTTGTCCTCGCGCCCCATAGCGCCCCTAAGGCTACACTCCAACCATTCTTTTTTTATATGGATCATGACGTGGTCTGCAATAAAGAGTTTTATTCATTTTTTTTTTTTTTTATTATAGTATCTTTTAACTCTTTGATAATTTGTAATGTTCCAGATTCTACAGTTAAGGGGGGAGATGGCCTACGATTCCTCATACAAAATTATTCCCCGTTTTTCTTCTTGAAGTTTATAATATCTAAGTCTGCTGTAGACACGTCCCTGTTATTTCCTTTTTTTCAGGCACTAATTAGTAAAGAAAATATGACCCTCCAAAAATTACAAAAAATGCCCCGTTTTTACCGCCGTGATTAGAGGACTACCAGACAAATACGAAAAGTATTTAACATAAAAGAAAATTATAGGAACATAGACATACTCTTTCTTAAAATTTTAATGAAAAAAATAATTGAATCGGCTCAGTTTTGGAGGAGAAAAAAGGGGAATACGAAACGCCGATCTCGTCGGTCTGTCCCTATCGCACTCTCTTATTACTGTTCGGGCACAGCGCGACGGCAATAGTTTCTTCCTCGTAAGCCACCTCCCTCCCTCTTAAGTGTCCTTTTCTGTCCATAAATATTTTCCTATTAATTTAGTGCTCTCCTTCAAACCAAAATAGAAATAATAGATAGAAACGAAACTATTGCGAATAGACCGAAAACTTTTCTTATTATCCTGTCACAACCTTTCTTAATACGTCTGCAAACTAGTTTAGCTCTTCAAGATCTATTTATTCCAATATATAATTAACAGGGTATTAAATTATTAATAAATATTAATACACTTACAATTATATAAGGTGTTATAAAATTAACCCTAAAAACTTTAAGGAGTGCTTTATACTATCCAACTGAACTACTTTTACTATGGAACCAACTTTGAAATCGCGAAAAAAAAATCAGCTGTTCCGTACATTTTGACGAGTAGTAGACGTTTTTTTTTCGCGATTTCAATGTTGGTCATCATTCTCCTGCCCTTATCCCAATCTATTATGGGTCGGCGCAACATGTCCTTTTTTTCCATACTTCTCTATTATTCGTCATCTCGGGAGTCACCCCCATTCTAGGCATGTCATCTTTCACACAATCCATCCATCGTTTCTTTGGTCGTCCCCTACTCTTATAGCCATCGACATTCATACTCAAAACTTTCCTCACGACATTTTCCTCACTCCTCCGCATCACGTGCCCATACCATGACAACCGATTTCCGCACAACTTTTCAGTCACCGGTGCCACTTTCAGACTTCCTCTTATGTACTCATTTCTTATTCTATCCATTCGTGTAACACCACACATCCCTCTTAGCATTCTCATCTCAGCTGCATGCAATTGCTTTTCATTCATCCCTTTTGTGGCCCAACATTCTGATCCATACAAGACAGCAGGTCTAACCATTGTTTTGTATATCTTCCCCTTAAGTTTAAGGGGAATGCGGGAGTCGCAGATTGTTCCCGTGACTTGCCGCCATTTCATACATCCAGTGTTAATCCTATGCTTAACCGTCCGATCTACTTCGCCATCGCTTTGCACGAGTGAACCGAGATACCGAAAGTCGGAGCAGACTGGGAGAAGCGCGCCATCAAGCGCTATGGCTCCAGAACTGGAGATACCGCCGAAATCGCAGAACATATATTCAGTTTTGGTTCTGCTGATTTTCAAGCCAACATTCTCCAGTTTCTGTTGGCATTTCTCCAATCTGCTCCGAATCTCAGGTACATCTTCACCGACAAGAACAATGTCATCGGCAACCAGCATGCACCAGGGTGCCTCTTCCTGTAGATTCGACGTCAGAGCATCCATAATCAACAGGAAGAGGTAAGGACTTAAAGCCGACCCTTGGTGCAAGCCAACAGGCACATTGAACTCGTCGGTATTCCCAGCAGCCGACCGGACGTAGGTACGAGATTGACTGTACATAGCACGAATTAACTCTACATACTTCCCGGGCAAAACTTTATCTTTCAAGGCCCACCACAACACATCCCGAGGTACCCTATCATACGCTTTCTCCAGATCAATGAACACCATGTGCAAGTTCTTGTGTGCACGTCTGTACTTCTCACACAATTGTCGGAGTGCAAAAGTGGCGTCCATTGTTCCTCGACCTGACATAAACCCAAACTGGTTTAAACCCAAACGCGATTTCAATGTTGGTCCCATAGTTAAAGTTATTCAGTTTGATGGCACTCCTTAAAGTTTTTAGAGATATTTTTTAACACTATTGACAGCTATAAGATAGGTATTGTAATATTTACGAGTATATTGGCTTGTCGCCTACGAAAATTACATTAGCAAATTCTTTCAAATGGACACGGTAAAGATATTAGGTATGCGATGTTAACCTTGGTTTGACTTCCTTCATTATGAAGAATGTCAAATTTAATATAAAACCTATTATAATAGTTTCAAATTCGTTGAATAATAAATGACCGATGCTCATGTAAAATACTGGTATTCAGCTGCATCCGGTTAGACTGGAAGCTGACCTCAATATAGTTGGGAAAAAGCTAGGCAGATTGATTGATTGACTAGATTAAATTAATCTCGTTATTTAATTTAAATGACAGACTCGTAACATAATATTAATTTTCTAAATTATCTATGTACTATGGACAGAACTTAAGCATGCTCACTTAAGAAAATATTTCTGTGAGAGCGCAGTTAGTGTCAAACGAACATTGTGCGATCGAGTCGTGAGCCGTGCATGCGATTATCGCCTTTGAGGTGATCATGCGGAACTTTGGGTGATGACGGCCACGTTTGGAAGTGTCAAAAGAATGGCTAAAATCCTAAAATCGGTTAAATGTCGTAGGTGTACGATAGTAAAAAATTAAAAATGTCAATCTTAGAATCGACTTTTTCTAAACCAGGGGCTTATCACTCTCATTTTAGAAGGTCGATAATTGACGAAATGTGAAGTGTCATGCGATTTTTTACTATTTGTGCTCCCTTGGCCTACCCTGCAAATGATTATGGTAGGGCTTCTGGCCTGTAGTAGCACAGACAGGGATTTTCTAGAGTATTTTTAGGGTTCCGTACCTCAAAAGGAAAAAACAGAACCTTGGCTTAAGGATCTTTCGTGTGTCTGTCTGTCCGTCTGTCACAGCCAATTTGCTCTGAATCTAATGGACCGATTAGGTTGAAATTTGGTATACATATGTATTTCTTGACCCAATCACGGATACTCGTATGTACCGTAAATAAAATAATTTTGAATATGGATGTTACTTTTAGGGGCCAAATAAAAAAAAAAAATTGAAAACTGTACTGTGTGACATATCAAATGAAAGAGCTTACTGTGAGGGTCTCAAATACATGTTTTTGTAATTTTAAAATAAATTGTTTTAAAGCTATTTAAGAAAATAGACGAAAATTTACCATTCTCCCCCCAACTCCGAAACTACTGAGACTACAATTTTGAAAAAGTATAGAAAATACCTGTGTCTAACTGTACTTATACATTACAGGATACGAAGATTAAAGAAGTCTGTGGTCTTAAAGTAACATGATCAATCTCTCATTATTGTGCATACAAACTTACATTTACAGTTGGAATGTATGGAAGAACATGTTTTTTAACTACAATGTTAATTTTGTTCTTGGGATAAATTCATCCCAACTACGGAACGTTTCATTGTGCGCGGTCCGACACGCTTTTGGCCGATTTTTTTTTTCTTTTGAACTATCACTTTTTAGACGGATACCAAATCTTTTAATCTTCATAATAAACTAGCTGCGCCCCGCGGTTTCACCCGCGTAGACCGTGATAAAAAGTAGCCTATGTGTTAATCCAGGGTATAAGCTACATACCAAATTTCATCCAAATCGGTCCAGCCGTTTGAGCGTGAAGAAGTGACAAACATACAAATACACACAAACTTTCGCCTTTATAATATTAGTGTGATATACATAGGTATTTTAACATCGTCATGTTTTTATTACAGGAGCATCAGTGTTCCAAGCTATCGAAGGTCCGTTGGAGGAGAGCATCGGTGAGAAGCTCGACCAACTGAAGGAGCAGTTCCTTCAGAACCACCCCTGTGTCACAGGTAAGTTCAAGAAAACATAAATTATATTAATAAATAAGTGTTTATTTCAAAAACTCACATTATGTTACATTTTCTTTGTCCATTTAAGTAAAAAAAATACTTGTGTTAGGAAAATTCTGCCCTTCCACTAGTTACAGTGCAAGCTATTGAGTAGACATCCATTAATAGTATGCTAAGGTTATAGTAGGTAAAAATTATACAAATCAAGAGTATACAGAATAAAAACTTTTTTACAAAAAAATACAACCGACTTCCAAAAACAACACTACAAAGTGAAAAATAACTTTAATTCCGGAAGTCGGTGTCTGATTATATGTATTTTCGTTTTTGCCACCGACTTCCGAAATTAAAGTTATTTTTCACTTTGTAGTGTTGTTTTTGGAAGTCGGTTGTATTTTTTTGTAAAAAAGTTTTTATTTTTCACTTTTTAGTGGATCACATGTGCTTACCCCTTCACAGCGTACTGGCGTGATGTTATGTTATGAACTGGTGTGAACAACAAACCGACATGAGATTTCAGCAATCCCAGTCCATTTGCTATCATTTATTGAGGAGTTCCGTTGCCTATCTCAGAAGTTCTTCATCAGGTCTTCACCAAATTGAAATGGGACCACTCCAAGAAAGTACTCTTCCAAAAACTATCCAAATCGCTTCAAGTGTGCCTATAAAATTAGAAGAGTTTTCTCTATTTCTCCAGGATCCCATCATCAGATCCTGACTTGATGATCATGGGACCACCTGGGAAGTATACCCTTTCAAACAAAAAAAAAATAATCCAAATCGGTCCAGCCATCTTCGAGTAATCGGGGAACATACATAAAAAAAAAAAATAAAAAAAAAAAATAAAAAAAAAAAAAAAGGTTCCGACGAATTGATAACCTCCTCCTTTTTGAAGTCGGTTAAAAAGAATCAGTTGTTCATACTCGTACACGCGCTGTTGTGTTGGGGTGTGTGTAAGTGTGTTTAAACAGGTGTTTCTTTCAAGGTGTCAAGCCAGTGCGAGCTGATAGCAGATTACCATACCTATCGATATACAAATATAAACTACAAAAAATCGTAGAACATACATGGGGGTTCCATGTATGTTCGGCTCCACGGCTCCAATCTTGCTGTGTCTAATTTAAATGACTGCGTGCGAAATGAAGGCGCGCTGTTCGGTGGGCTCGCGTTAGTTTGGGGCCATTAGCTGGCTTGTGTGGTGCCATATCGCGTTCTTTTAACCTTCTCCGAACAGTTCGAGCACTCACAGATACTCCGTGGAAGTCGTGAAGTTGGTTTTGTGTCTCAATGGAGGTAAGGTGACGATTTCTCAAGCTGGTCGTCACGATGAATCGATCCTGCCTTTCAGTTGTGACCCGAGATCGTGGCCTTCCTTGGCGACGAACAAAGCCGCCAGTCTTTAGGTACCTCCGATAAACATTTCGGACCGCAGATCGTCTTAAATTAAGTTGAGCACTCACGTTTCTTTGGCTGTGTCCGGCCTGAATAAGTGCCACAGCTTGGGCGGCGACTTCAGGTGAAGTATCCATAGATTATTGATAGAACCTCACCTTAATGTTAAGAATAAGTAATGTTTGTTGCAAAACCAAAGATATCAATCACTTTTTCAAGAATTAAATCCAAGTAAACCAATAAAACCAAGTTTTCTTAGTATTCGATTGTTTGATATCAACAAACAGGCTCCAAATTGTCTTTTGTTTCTTTAAATTCTGTGTTCGAAATTCAAAAAAAGACTATTGAATGAAATTGTGAATGTGCCAGGTTCAAAACTGCATAAAAACTTTTTGCTCGACCTAATATAAGATTTTAGCTAGGACCAAACGAAACTGAAAATACAAGGTGGGCCAAAAGATGTGTCCAGAAGTGTATATGCTTAATTAATACAACAAAAGTAAGGGATGCATGCAGCAAACAAAAAAATATTAAAATACCAAAAGAAAAATAACAAAAAAATAAAAAAGTAGGTAGGTATAACAAAATTAAGTTCTACGACTACCTGTGGAGTGTAGTATTGTCAGAATGTGTGTGTGTGTGTTGTTGTGTGAATGTGATGGTGTAATTTGATGACCATCTTGATTCTTCCGTCACCTCGAATGATGCTGCAGTTTAAATCATAAGTAAGTAGATGAAAATCGTTTAATTTGTTCGACTAAGGGCTGATTGTTCAATAGGCAGATAACTTTTACCTGAAGAATAAATGTGACAGTTTGACATATTTTCAATACAAAAGCTGTCAAACCGCCATATTTATTCCTCAAATAAAAATTATCTGACTATTGAACAATCAGCCCTAAGTAACGCACTAAGTCGATGTTCGCACGGACGTAAAAATATCGCGGCGATTTTTTTTCGCGCACTGGATTTTCAACGCTCTGCTTAGCGCCGAGAGGGCAAAATCCAACAGTGCGTTTTTTCGACGCGCTAGAATGTACTCTGTTGTCAAGTTGGATTCTCAACGCTCGGCTCAACAACGAGAGTTGAAAATCCAGTGCGCGATAAAATCCCGCCGCGATTTTATTACGCCCGTGGGAACGAGGGCTAAGGGTGGGTTGCACCATCTTACTTAACAATAACAAACACCGCACCTTCAGTTCGATGTTTGTTATTATTAAAGTAAGATGGTGCAACCCACCCTTGTTAAAATTCATGTTAGACAAAAAATGGGTTGTTCCATATTTTGACAATTTGTTAGTTGACGTCATAACTTTAACTGTAACCTTAAGGACGCTATTACAAATGTGATAAGTATAGTTTCTCAATAAATGTACCGAAGTACAAATTTTCATTCCGGTACATTTATTGAGAAAATGTACCTATCTAAAATTATATTTATAGTTCAGAATCGTACCTTGCACATCAACAATTCGGGCAAAAAACATTTTAAGAATGCAAAGCATTTTATTTAATAAACATACTTTTGTGTAAAAAGTAATGATTTGACTACCCATTTGTAACAGCGTCCTTAACCGCCCACGCTTCGCTGGAAAAAGTTATTTTTAAATATCTGTCACTTCTGTCAGACGCGTCAAATGTTATGTCCCTGCTCCGAACTTTATCTTTTACATTTGACATGACGGTGCAACAGCAGGTAGTCATTCATGGTCATATTAACTTTGACGGAAACTATACCGTAGCCATTAGTGCAACACAGCCTTAGTCTTATTTAGTTAAATCGTGTAATTAGTTAGAACCGAAAAGGTCGTAAGCCATAGGTTTCACAGACGATTACACCATACATATGTATAATGTTCAGGAGAACAAAGATAGGGATAATTTACGTTATATCTAGGAAGATATAACGTAAACTACCCCTATCTTTTATTACTCACGCCACAGATAATATAATACTACGTACTCACGCGCAGCAAAACGTGTAGAGGTATAAAGATAATAATACAAATACAAATACAAATACAAATATTCTTTATTGTGGTACATAGGTAAGCAATAAGTTGTTACATGTTTCCGAAATTGTACACAGCTATGACCCGCCATAATGGCATACAATAATTTTAAAATGGGTAACATTTTAACAGCACAATCAAATAGAAAATTAAAATAATAACAATTTAAATATTTAAATATGCAGCACTTTAGAATTAACGAATATTTTTACATGTCTCAAGGCAACAATTAAAATAACGAGACATAAATTATAAATTCAGTTAGAATTAAATAATACAAATTATGAAATATATACATTTTACTTATCAGGGGAACAATTAAAATTAAATAACATCATCGAGATAATCTTTTAAAGTATAGTAACATTTGTCTAACAGCAACTGAAATAATTTCTTTTTATAATTATGCAAATCTAAATCTCTAATTGTCTTTGGCAATTTATTATATATGTCAGGTATTAGATAAAAAACACTTTTGTGGAAAAGAGCAGTTTTGTGGGGTTCACGTGACATTTTGTCTTTATGTCTGGCTCTATTACTAAATTTGAAACGGTGAATATTTAATTTTGCGAAAATGGCACATTCGTAAATAAACATACAGGGAAGTGGTAGTATTTTTAGTTTCTTAAAATGTGGAACACAGGAGTCCGTTGAATCAATGTTCACGATTGATCGGATACACCGCTTTTGCGCCTTAAAAGCTAGGTTTTTGTTGGTTGAATTGCCCCAGAACATAAGACCGTACCTTAAAATGGAAGAGACATAACCATGATACGCACTAAGAACAGCAGATTTATCTGCTATTTTACTTAATTTATAAAGGGCATATGACTGTTGATTTAAGCGTTTACAGACATAACCTATGTGATTTTTCCAGTTAAGTCTTCTGTCAATATGTAGCCCCAAAAACTTAATTTCATCTATTTCTTCAATATTTGTATCTTTGAATATTATATTTAAATTTGGCGATGCTAGAAAATTTTGTCTAAATTTCATAATTTTTGTTTTTGACAGATTTATGTTTAAATTATTAGATGATAGCCATTCAGTTGCATTAGTTAAAAACATATCAATCTCCACATTAATGCTAGAATGCAAATTGTCACCACCAAACAGAACTGTGCTGTCGTCAGCAAAAAGCGTCATTTGATGGTGCGTTATGGATGGTAAATCATTAATATATATAATAAAGAGTAGTGGGCCCAATACGCTACCTTGTGGTACCCCAAAACGGACATTAGTGAACTGAGATTCGTAAACTTTTTCTTCTTTCGCTATTGGGCATACTCTATTTATTTCAGTAGCTTGGTGTCTATCGCTTAAATATGATTTTATTAGATTATTAACATTACCCCTAACACCATAGTCATTTAATTTTTGGAGCAAAATGTCATGACGAACGTGGTCGAAAGCTTTTGACATGTCTAAGTACATGGCTACAGCTGGTTTTCTATTATCTAAATTGGTCATTACTGTATATATGAAATTATAAATCGCATTATTTATTGATTTACTTTTACGAAAGCCGTATTGTTCGCTGGCAAGAACGTTATTGGTTTCAAGAAAAGTGTACAACGATGTATATATAACTTTTTCATAAATTTTCGAGAAGATGGGTATTAACGCTATAGGTCTGTAACAATTGAGATCTTCAACATCACCCCTCTTAAACATAGGTTTTATAATGGTGTACTTAAGTTTATCTGGGAAAACTCCGTGTTCTATAGTGAGGTTAATAGTATAGTTTAAAACAGTAGAAATTATATGAGCTACATCTTTCACAACTCCAACTGTAACCTCATCGTAACCAGTGCTGCGTACATTTTTTAAAGAATTAATTATTTTAAAGATATCATTAGGAGTTACAGGTTTCATAAAAATAGAGTTAGGTTGACTTTTACCCGTTAAATATGGTATTGTGTTTGCTCGTTCACAGTTAGCTACGTTTAAAAAGAAATCGTTAAATAATTGAGCTATCTCTTTCTGATTTGAAATTGTATTACCATTATCATTTTTCATTTTATTTATGTTCTCCTTGAGTACATTATTTTTGTTTTTGTTTATAACTTGCCATGTAGCTTTACTTTTGTTAATAGAAGTTTTAATATAATGGCTATTTTGTGATTTTTGGGTAAGATTCAGAACAGATTTATATCTTTTTGAGTAAGATTTAAAATTACTTTGGTTTTTGCTAGTTGGGGATTTTCTATACTTCCATAAGAGTTCTCGTCTACGTTTGCTGCACAAACTAATGCCTTTTGAGATCCATTTTGGCCTTTTGTCTACCATAACTTTAACTTTAATATAAGGAAAACATAAATTATAAAACAATGTGAACGTATTATGAAACTGAGAGAAGGCATTATTAGGGTCATCTGTTTCATAAACTTCACTAAAACTTAAGCTACTAAGACATTTTATAAATTTATCTCTGTTTTCATTTGAATAGTCTCGCCGTTGGACGTACCAGTACTTAATGGAGCAACTCTTTTTTACGGGGCATTTAAGAATTTGGGCCACATGATCTGATAGGGCCAACTCAACCAATTCGCCTTTGCAGCCTTTGACGTTGTGAGCTATGTTATCCAGGCACGTGCCACTAACCAATCGTGTTGGAGTGTCAAACTGAAGTCGCAAATTGTAGGATGCGAGTGAGTGAATGAGCTCGGCTGTTATTTTATTAGTCTTCAGAATATCAATGTTTAGATCTCCTGCAATTATAATTTTCTTATCTTTAGATCTATATTTATTAAGAATTTGATGTAAAATCCGAAAGAAAGTGTCAAAGTCTTTAGAAGTATTTTTTGGAACTCTGTATACGCATATGATAATTATTTTATGTTGTAATAATTCAATTCCTGAACATTCAACTACGTTAGGCACTGAAAGTGATACTACATCATCAAGTACTTTATATGAATGAATATTTTTGACCAAAATGCAAGAACCTCCACTTCTGTTATTCCTACAAAATGTTGAAGCTAGTTTATATGATGGTACACAAAGTCGTGGGATGTCATCTTTAATCATATTGTGCTCAGTAATGCATAATACGTCTATAGTTTTAGAAGTAAAAACGTTCAAACAGACTGTTAACATATCTGATTTACCAATTAAACCTGCAATATTCTGATGTAACACATGTATATACACACATAAAAAGTGTCTAGGGATCAAGCATTTTTATGCGGATTTCTTGAGATTGAGATGTGGCTTTGTAATAAATTTATGATTTTATAAATTTATATGGATCCTTTTTGGTGCATTTCATAATTTGAATCAGGAACTGTGAATCAAATTCGAGTAAAAGATGAAAATCAGCTGTCAATATTTTCCCTATAAAAACATACAACGCATTGAAGACATTATTAGTGCTACTGTTTCCCTACTACTGATTAAAACCAACGTTATTATGGAGCGGCGACGTCATTTAAGCAGGGAAGAAATGCTCAGAGCCGTGGGAATGATAGAAGCTGGTTCCCGGCAACGTACTGTGGCTTTAGCTCTGAATACAAGTCAGAGTGTTATCAGTCAACTTTGGACACGTTACCGAAGCACTGGTACCGTGGCTGAGCGCCATGGAGGACGGTATCGCTGCACCACACGGAGACAAGACCGATACATTCAAATCTTAACTCGAAGAGCTCCAACTATAACCGCCATGATGTTAGCCGTGAGGCTTCATCACTCTTCAGGGAACTTAATTAGCGACCAAACAGTCAGAAACCGCTTGCATGAAGTGAACCTTCATTCCCGAAGACCGCTACGGGTACCACCTATAGCAATGCACAATCGTAGGATTCGATATCAATGGGCTCTTGAACACAGAAATTGGGCAGAAGAACAATGGCGTTTCGTGTGCTTTTCTGATGAGTCTCGTTTTGGTATGAGACCGGATACAAGACGTATACGACACTGGAGAACCCCTGGACGCCAACAGCGATTAAAATCCTGCCAGGAAGACCATCCTTATAGTGGTGGAACCATCATGGTATGGGCGGGTATTTGGATCGGCGGAAGAACTGAGTTGATTTGGATCAGAGGCAACCTCAACGCTCAAATTTATGCTGAGACGATTGTATCAGACGTCATCGTTCCTCTACAAGTGCAAATCGGTCCCTTATTTCAGTTAATGCATGATAATGCACGACCGCACACCGCAAGAGTTGTAAGACAGACTCTCGCCGCAGCTAACATCAATGTCCTGCCCTGGCCTGCTCAGTCGCCAGACTTGAACCCGATTGAGCATGCATGGGATATGCTACAGAGAAGAGCTCTGCCGAATATGGAGGGTATCCAGTCGCAAGAAGACCTTTTTTTGTTGTTGCAACGAACATGGGCGGCCATTCCACAGCGTGATTTGGATGAACTCATTTTGAGTATGCCAAACCGATGTTCTTGTGTTGTTAGTGTTCGCGGTAGAAACACGGATTATTAATTGTTTAAGTTACCCAATAAAATTTTATAGAAAACTGTTATTTCAGTCTTTTTTTCGAACTTTAATGTTAGTGGTTCAAATGTCAAAAATCCCTTTATTAGGAAAATGGCAAATTTCTTTATTAATGCAAAGGTGACTTGGTTTATCGTTACTGTGACAAACGAAAACACTTTATTTGATGAATCCTTAAAGAAAATTTTAATTAATATCAATCAGTAGAAAAGTTATTGCAAAAACATATGTTGATCCCTAGACACTTTTGATGTGTGTAGTTATAGACGAAATAAATTATTACTATTTATAGGACTAGTATCAGTATCATTAATTCTATGTGCCATGGAACTTTCTTGTGGATTGTCTTGATTATTAAATAATTCATAGTCCACTATTATGTTAGCCAGGATATGTTCATATATGCTACTCCATCCGTTTTTGTTTATTCTTCCTGTGACGCGCGAAAACATCTCATGTTTCAGGTAAGAGTTACTGTCAAAGAAGTATGCATATTCATTATCTCTTATATCCATATAGAGAAGGTTGGTAAATGACTCGACTTTATAATTAAATATTAGTGCGCCTTTTATATAGGTTGGAGCACAGATAACGCTATTCGTGTGAGAAGTGTTTTTCAGCAGTTTCTTTAATTTGTCTAAGATATTTATGTAGTCCCCATTTTTCAAGTCATTCTCTCCGATAAATACAAGGCAATAGTCGTTCAATGTGAAATCTCGTAATTTATTTTCTGCACTGTTTATAGATTCTTCATTGAAAATATCTGGTAATAAATAATGACAGTAGTCAAAATGTTTTGTGAAAACTGCTTCAATTTGCGGCAGAGTTCCCTTTGTGCAATAACTGCTGATAACGCACAATTTATTTTTATGCTTCGGGGTTGGTATAAAGCCTGATGGTTTTTGGTTTGCATAACACTGTTGTGGCATAGCTTGTCTTTGCTTTATATTTGAATCCTGCCTGGGTATATCAAAAACGCGACTAAACTTCTCTGATATTTCTTTTTTTAGTTTTTCATGTTCAATAGCTAAATTCTTTATTTTTGTAGTTAATTTCTCAATTTCTAATTTTCTTTCTTCATTTTGAATGCGTAAGGTATGTATTTCGGGTTCTATGTCTTTTTTCAAATTAGTAATCGCTTTATTAATTTCAAGTTCTATTGTACTCTTGATTTGCGATATTATTGTTATGTTATTTTCCTGCAGCTTCTGTACTATAATTTCGCATATACTTTGCAATGTTACTTCAGGGTTCAGTGGCAATTGCTTGTTATCTGTGCAAATTGTGTCACCGAGTATACTAAGATCTTCAAAGGTTCCACTGCTTGGATAGGCTGTTCTTGTCCTTTGAGTGACATTCGACTGTTCCGGCGATAAAGTTACAGGTATGTCTGTGACATCGCAATCACGTGGACGTATAGGCGTGTTTGAGTTATCTTTCTTAGGGATTTTACAACAGCAAGTTTGACATTTCCATGTTTTTCTCTTTTCTTGTGTCATTTTACTAAACTGGACTTTCGAAATATTTGCACAAGCTAGATCGTATGAACATTGGCATAGTACACATTTTATAATTTCGCTCTTTGGTATATTTTGGTTGCAACCTGCACATACCAACGCCATCTCGTATTCTCTGTAAGTAAACTCGTAGTTCTTCTAGTATGTTAGTCAACTACAGCGATTTCTATTAAATATTATTGTCAAACTGCAAATTTTATATAGACTTCAACGTTCAGTTCAGTATTCTACCATTCGCAAATTTATTTTATACACTGGTAACCCCAATCACGACTAAACGCCGTCAAGCGGGGAGTAGCGGTAACTTTTAGTTTCTTGTTAGGCCGTTTTGTATGAACTATGGCGCTAGTTGTCACTGTTAAGTGTCCTTATGTTGGTAGTACTGGAAACTTTGTATAGACGTCAATTAGTTGTTCCTCTCACCACTAGAGCAGTAAATCTATGACGTCTTGGCACTAGTAGTATGTTGTTATTGTTTTTAAATAAAATTAACGACCCGCCAAAAAAAAGAAAAAAAATTATTCAGTCTTACATTGATAATGCCGACGTTTAGCACACTAGATGAAATTTTTTCTTGATCAATAACACATCATAAACATTGCAATATTGAAATAGTCGAATAATGTCACTTTACATAGTTTAAAGTTTGTTTTGAATCACATTCACTGCATTCACTTATTTTTCCTTTAACTGTCCCCGAACTTGATACTAATTAGAAAAAACGTTGTCACTGGTTATATGTATTATTTGGACGTAAATCACATTATTTTCTTAGGTAAGAACTCGGTAAATAAATTTAAATCAATAATTAATTAAGGAGCTATTGTTTACGTTGCCAGGGTTGCCAGTTGTCCAACATAATGATGTAATACAGACTTCTACACTTCACCGAGTATCTAAGGTCTTAACTAGACGTGGCGTGTAGAACGCAGCTTTCGTCTGCAGGAATGTGCGTTTGAAATCGTGCGAGAGAATTCGGGGCAAAGATCAGTTACATTTGACACGGGTTTGGCAGGACAGCTAGGATTGAAATGGAAACAAATAGATATACAAATAGTGAATTCCTACTTATCCTTAAAGATTTGCTTGTGAATGTGAGAAGAATTGGAAAAATTGGAAAACAAATCTGCTAATGCCCGGTTTCTTTATCCATTTGATAGTGATTATTGGTTCAATATGTATAACATTACTATGATTGGTTCTTTATCTGGACACTTTGTTATGGAAGAATTTAGCTTATAAGTCAACTAAATAAACAAACTAAATTAATAAATAAAAAAAATAAAAAAACTTCATTCAGTACAGGAAAATCAAAATTACTATCGAGATCTGAGGACCTCAAAAACCGACTATAAGGCAGGTAGCTTTGTCGAACCAATTGCTGTTGTGTTATGTTTATGGAGTTTTGGTGATAATTATGGAACATTTTGAAATTTCCTTTGCTCTCATTTTTATTCTACCTCATCTGATGTGTGCAAAGGAAATTTCAAAATGTTCCATATATCCAGACTTATTAAATCTAAGGGCTTTAAAATAAACACATTACCTGAAGTAAGTGCTTTAATAAACCATAATAGGATTCGGGGCAAAGAAAAAATTTTGTAAAAATACTAAGTATCTAAAATGTGCACAGCCCAGTTGACGGTTGACGCACAGGTAAAAAATGTCAACGACAAGACTACGCGTCATTTGTTTTTAAGGAAGCTTCTAGAATCTTCTAGAAGCTTCGACTCGCCCTTATTGGCCGAGCGGGAGCGAGAGGTGTTCCCGCCAGAAGCGTGCGGATTGTGGCGGGAGCGCGGTTAGAAAATGCATTCGCGTTATAGGGCCTATTTCACGATGTCTAATAGCCACTACTCACCGAATAAATTAAAAAATGGAACAGAATTTGTTTGAAATTATCTGCCAAGTAAGTTAATAGGAACTTAATCCTAGGTGGGGAAACAGGCCCTTAGTGAGCTAAAAAGTGAGTATTGTTTAGTTAGACTATGTACCTATTAATGTATGTATGCAATAGCTGCACATTTATCAGGCCTACTGTACCCGATAACAAAATGATACGTGATACCGTCGTGTCAGTGTTTACTGATATGGGAATGACGTAAAATGGATGCACTGAGGACTGTGGAGATCAGACTGCACCTGTCGTTACGGTGGAAACAAGAAGTTTCCGTTTTCTTTTGAAGTGTCAGGAGTGCTAAATACATGTTCGGGTCTCCGAGTTCGGGTCAGTAGCCGACACGAAGCAAATTCGGGTTTCATTCGGCTTGTGTGCCGATCGTCAAACTTCGTTCGTCATTATAACCTCGCCTATTCATGTTCGGGTCGGTTTGGTATAATTCCAACTAAACCGAGTGGTTTTTCTCAAACAAACATACATACATGCCAATTAACTTAGCTAGCGAAACTCCGCAGACGTGATGAGTCCGTGTATCACGGGTCAGTTTCCCTCAGTCGTCCGTTTCGTTGATTAGTCAGTTTCACTGATTGGTCAGTTTTGCAGAGTATACAGTTGCGTTAACTCGATAGTTTCCAGTGTTTGCCAGTTTTCGTCGACTCGTTACTTTTTTTATTCAATTCGTCAGCCAAAGAACAGTCGGTAGAAAACTGCATACGTCTGCTAATTTAACAAACTTTTAGCCATATTCATGGAATATGTTGGGTGGGTTTCCTTATGGGTTCTTCTTCAATTAAAAGAAATATATTTACTTTTCTTCAAAAACTGTTGTATTTGTTGGTTTACAAAATTACTTTAAACTAAAACGGAGGTGTGTAGGTATAAGTACAAATTGGTTAAGACGTGCGACGTGCGCACTCCGCGGTGGTCTAGGGGGTCTCTGGCGAGTAGCGGTCGCAGTACTTGGAGCGGCGCTCGCTGCCCGTCCACCCGGCGTATGTTTGTAGCGGCGGCAACAATCTCCCGGCCCTTGAAGGCCTAGGGGGCTTCAAGCACTTCAATGTCCTCGTCCAGAAGGGGACATAGTCTGGTGATTGCACGGCGAATGATTCCCTTTGTGGTTTCCACGTCCGCAACCCTGCTGCAGCCGTCTGTTCCAGGATAGAATCGCTTGATCCTTCCAAGCGGCCATTTGAGTGGTGGACTGTGCTCTTCTTTAATCAGCACAAGTTGTCCTGGTTGCAAGTTTGGCCTTTTTACGAGCCATTTTGTGCGCTGCTGAAGTTCGCAAATGTATTCACGGCTCCACCGTGACCAAAAGTTCTGACGCATTGGCTCTATTTTGGCGAAACGATGCAGTAGATGGGTCTTGACTTCCCGTAAGTCTGGAGCTGGCAGTGACGTAAGTGGTCTTCCGATGAGGAAGTGCCCTGGGGACAATGGGGAGAGGTCGTGAGGATCGGATGACATTGGATACAGAGGTCGAGAATTTAATATTGCCTCGACTTGGACGAACACAGTAGCGAGTTCTTCAGCAGTTAAATGTATATTCCCCACAATGCGTTTAATGTGAAACTTAGCCGATTTAATAGCGGCCTCATAAAGCCCACCGTAGTTTGGTGAGTAAGCGGGTGAGAATCTGAACTGTATACCTTCGCCAGAAAAATTGTCAGATACAGAATCGCTTAATTCGGTAAGAAATTTTCCTAACTCTTTACTAGCCCCTACAAAGTTTCTTCCATTATCGGAAAAAATTTCGAGAGGTTTTCCTCTTCTTGAAATAAATCGTCTAAATGCTAGAATGAAACTTTCAGTGCTTAAATCACCCGCAAGTTCTAAATGGACTGCCTTTGTTTTAAAACATATGAATAAACATAAATAAGCTTTCAGCAACCTTGCACCGCGGCCCTTTTTATTTATAACGTAGAAGGGACCAGCATAATCTGTTCCTACAATCTGAAATGGATACCCTGGTGTTATACGCTGGGATGGCAAACCTCCCATAATCTGGCCAGCAACTTCTCCCTTCACGCGCCTACATGTTACACATTTTCGATAAATCTGCCGTGCTACATGTCTTCCTCCTATTGGCCAATACATTTCGCGTATGCTTGAAAGTAGAAGCTGTGGGCCTGCGTGCAATAACTGTAAGTGATAATGTTCAAATAAAAGTTTTGTTAAGTAGTGTTTTGGATCAATAATCACGGGATGTTTTTTATTGTAATCATATGTAGAATTATCTAGCCTGCCTCCCACACGCATAACACCATCTGCATCAAGATATGGATTTAAACTTAGAATTTTTGACTTACTATTAATGGGTGTACCCTTTTTTAACGATTTTATTTCATCTTCAAATGACCTGGATTGTGCAAGGGAAATTAACTTGATGTCAGCTTTTTGCAATTCCATTACTGTTAATGAACCTTGCATCTTATTATTAGAATATTTACAATTATGTATGAACCTTAACACGAAAGCAACTGTTCTTCTTAGTTTGTTAAACTTTGAAAATCTTTCAATGTCTATAATATCTTTGTCAGGTTGCTTTAGTGTCATGGTTGCTACCTTAATTTCTGGTAAATCTACATCTAACTTGAACGATTGAGAAGGCCAATCCGTCTCATCGCCGAGCAGGAAGGACGGCCCGTTCCACCATAACTTGGCTTCAGGCAGTTCTTCAGGTAACAGACCTCGTGATGCTAGGTCTGCTGGATTCAGAGCAGACGGAACATGTCTCCATACTCCACGACGAGACAAGTCATTAATTTCTGAGACACGACTCGAGACAAAAGTTTTTAATTTCGCAGGTGTAGTTGTTTTTAACCATGACAATACTATTTGTGAATCAGTCCAATATACATACCTGCTAACGTTGCAACGTAAAGCTTTCGTGACCCTGTCACAAAGGCGACTGCCCAGGAGGGCACCACATAATTCTAATCTAGGTATTGTAATTGCCTTTAGAGGTGAAACCTTAGCTTTAGCGCATAGCAGCTTGACAGAAACTACACCGTTAGCATCGATACTGCGAATGTATATACAGGCGGCATATGCCTTTAAAGATGCATCACAAAATACATGAATTTCTATGTGGTTTGGGTTACCACACATAACATAACGTTTAATTTCGAATAAGGACAGTGTACGAAAACCCTTAAACATTTTTTGCCATAAGTTTCTTATATTGATAGGTACATCATCATCCCATTGTAATTTTAATGACCAAAGTTCTTGTAATAAACTCTTCAATAATATTGTGCAGACACTAATAACTCCAAGTGGGTCAAATATACTTGCTACAAAAGATAAAATGGTACGTTTCGTGCACTTATTAATTTCAATAGTCTGTTGTTTAAAATCAGGTAAATTTATCATTAATTTGTCCGTCGACGGGTTCCATTTTATTCCTAGAGTGCTACATTCTTTATTGAATTCAGCACTGCTTTGTTCGTGAAACATTTTATCATCAGTAAAAAGGTAAGTACAATTTGATTTAATTTTACGTAGATTCATTTGAGCTGTGTTTAATGTATTTTTTATTGATTCAAATATGTATTTTAATTTTTCAGGATCCTGATCACCAGTACAGAGATCGTCGACGTAAAAATCGTGTTTTATTATATTGGTTCATGTTCATCGTCACAAGAATCAGCCAATTCGAATAAGCATCTGACACTCAAGAACGGTGCCGAAGAAGTTCCGTACGTGACTGTATTTAACTGTAAGTATTGCAACGGTTCATTTTCATTATTTCTCCAAAGGATCATCTGTAAATGTCTATGCTTTTCTTCGAGAACTATTTGGCGGTACATCTTTTCAATATCTCCTATTAATACAAACCTATGCTGACGAAAGCGAACGAGAATTGAAAAGATGTCCTCCTGAATCGTAGGGCCCACCATCAAAATATCATTTAGTGAAAGACCTGAAGTAGTTTTTGCCGAAGCATCAAAAACAACACGGCATTTTGTTGTTTCACTTTTATCCCGTAAAACTGGATGGTGAGGTAAATAATTCGCCACTTCAGGTTTCTCAATCTCCGACAAATGGCCCAAGTCTTTATATTCTTGAATGAATTCACTATATTGTTGTTTGACATGAGGTTGCCGTCGGAACCGTTTCTCCAACTGGATTAACCGTTTAAATGACATTGAAAATGAATCACCTAAGTCCAGTGGATCTCCCTTCAACGGCAAACTCACACAAAATTTACCGTTAGCTAACCTATGAGTATTTTTTACAAAATGACCTTCGCACAATGTTTCTTCTTGATTCCAGGGTAACTTAGGGGGTAATTCCTCAAGTTCCCAAAATTTACGTAACTGATTTCTTATTTCATGACTAAAATTACAGTTTATGTTGTTACCTTTGTCGTAACTGGCACACATTGTCGGACCAACTACTAACCATCCTAATGACGAATTGTTTAACATTGGTTTGTTGTGTCCGAGCCTTATCTGACCTGCTATAATCAGATCCCAAAAAACGTCTGCCCCTAGTAATAATTCAACTTGAGAGGGACGATAAAATGTCGGATCTGCCAATTGTATGTTTTGTGGAATATCAAAACTCGTGATATCCACTTCCTCAGAGGGTAAATTTTTTGAAATTTGATTTATTGTTAAACAGTTTATTTTCTTTGTAAATTGTTTAAGTTTCAGTGTAATTGTACACCTTTCCATTGTATTGAAACACATGTTGTTGATGCCTGTTACATTAACCGATGGTACCTTTTGGCTCAGAAGTCCTAACCTATTTTTTAATGAACTAGTTATAAAAGATGACTGACTACCTGAGTCTAATAAGGCCCGTACATCATGGCACTGATTCGTTTTCTCATCCACGATTTTAACAACTGCTGTTGATAACAAGACCTGACTTGCTACACAGGAGGATAATGAAACCGAATGTGCATCCTTGCTATCATTATTTGGATCGTTAGTATTCGTTACCTCACTAACTTCATTGACTTGAACAACATTATTTGCCGTAATTGGCTTAGAATTATGTATCAATGTATGATGTCTACGACCGCATTCTCGACATGGGCCTAATCGACAATGACTTGCAAAATGACCACCGCGAAAACAATTTGAACACAACTTCAATCTTACAACTTCAGTGTAACGCAATTTAGGAGACATATCAAGAAACTTTTTACATGCATATATACGATGTTCACCACTACACAATAAACATTTTATTTTTGATGCATTCTGAGTACCTGACTCGGAAGCAGAAGCCACAAATGATTTTTGTTGTTTATCTATTTTTCTGTTTGTTTCAGGTTTTTTAGCAGGAGAGCTGGTTCGGTGTATGGATTCTAAAACGTCAGCCTTTTTCTGCAAAAACTCCTTAAACTCTTGTAACGTAGGCGAACGCTGGCGGGTTTTAATTTCTTCCCATTTACGCAATGTTACCGAATCCAATTTATGTGCAAATATATGAACAATTAATGAATCCCAATCATCAGTGGGCTCCCCTAATGTGTGAAGCGCTCGTAAATGCTTTGTGATGTGATCTACTAAGTTTCTAAGTAATTTATCGGATTCTTTAGGCAGCGACTCAATACTTAATAAATCCTGAAAATGGTTATCAATAAGTTGGCCTTTGTTATCAAATCTCTCACATATAAGTTGCCAAGCAACATCATAATTATCAGTGGAAATTTCCAAAGATTTGATAACAACTAAAGCACAACCATGCAATGATGAACGTAAATAATGAAACTTATTTATACCACTTAATTTTGTATTATTATGTATCAACGATTTAAACGTGTCTCGGAACTCGAGCCACTTGCTATAATCTCCATCGAAAATAGGCAGCTGAATCAAAGGTAACTTAACATTTACGTTATCGCAACCACACGAATTTACTTCAGTTTTAGCCAAGTTATCCTGAGCGTCACTAAACTGTTCTTGATTCCGCTGCACTATTTCTTGAGCTAAGGTAATCAAAGAATAAAACTGATTTTCCATTTCAGAACGTTCAACAAGTTGCACACCAATATCATCCGATAAAACTTCTATTTTACTCTGAATTGTATCAAAATCGCTAAATAAAACCTCAAACTTTGTTAATCTTAAACATAATTCCTTAATGTGTTTTTGTGTTACATTCATAAAGCTCTGAAAATCATTCAAATAGTTTTTAAAATAAGTAACCCTTCCTTTAATCGAGCTACGTTTCTTAGCTAAATCCTTAAATTCTGTATCAGACATTCTCAATGACAAAATAAATGAAAACAATAGGTATAAATACCGTTAGTCCGGCAAACCTGATTCCCACTCGCTACTCGTAGTTCTTTGTGTTGTGAGCCACAGGTAGGTAGATCACGCGTTATCACTAGCCGAACGCGTGATCCTTTGTCTTCGCTCGATGTGCGCGCGCCCGCGCAGGTGGCGATCGAAATGCCTGGAAAGTTCGGCCGGCTAATTACTCACAATGCACTACAACTTTTTATTATGGGACCTACTTATTTTTACACTTAGTTTATTATGCAATCATGGACTTATTCACATCACAATTTGTCATCATTAGAACTCGCAACAAAGAAATGTAGTCAGCACAAAGCCACAGCTATAGCTAGATTGCACTGGATAGGTAATAGGTACGATGCACTGGATAGGCAATAAGTATGAAATAAGATGGTTAAGTTTTACTGTAAAGTCCAAGCCTTAACAAATTAAATATGTAGGTAGGTGAAGGATAGATAGTAGTAGGAATCTGAATTTGTGGAAAAAATAATGGATGGATCGGGCACTCCCCTGGAATTGCGTCCTTGTGATGGAGTCGACCTGCTGTCTCGCCCTGGATCCTCGTGCTCAGCTCGTTCTGCGACGTCACGCGTCCGCGCGACGTCCTGTCACGGTCGCCAAATTTTTATGTTGGGTGGGTTTCCTTATGGGTTCTTCTTCAATTAAAAGAAATATATTTACTTTTCTTCAAAAACTGTTGTATTTGTTGGTTTACAAAATTACTTTAAACTAAAACGGAGGTGTGTAGGTATAAGTACAAATTGGTTAAGACGTGCGACGTGCGCACTCCGCGGTGGTCTAGGGGGTCTCTGGCGAGTAGCGGTCGCAGTACTTGGAGCGGCGCTCGCTGCCCGTCCACCCGGCGTATGTTTGTAGCGGCGGCAACAGAATATATTATAGGTACAAACTCATTTTGTGAAATTGTCGAACTGACATACCTATATATTTTTATTTCAAGAGCTCTGACAAGATTCTCATATCCATAATATCATCATATCAAGATTCTCATATCTATTCTCGGACATTTAATTAGCTGCAGTAAAATGTCACTTTTTATCTCTTATTTCGTTAAAAAATTGCATTTTTTTAAATAAAAATGTATGTCCGTTCGACTATTTCACAAAATGAGTTTACACATATTTTTTGCTTTATCATATTAATAAAAAATGACTTAGATAACACGCATTAAAGTTGGAGGGTGGGGGCTCGCTACGTCACTTCTGCGTATAAACTCTAGTTAGGCGTGACGTCATGCCATATTTTAACTCAATGTATCGCCGTAATCTTTTGATTTCGTAAAAAAAGAAAAATACGTGTCCAATATTTTTGAATAATCTATTTGATGGACAAAAAAAAAATACTATTTCCCCCGTGCTATTGTCTTAGGTACTTCGTTTTCGCTTAGTGTTCTGTCTGACCTTTTGTCTTTTTGCTCGGCTCCTAAGGGTGTTATAGTGATGTTATATTAAATATAGCCTCCTCCTGCCTCCTCTATACCTTCCTCTAGAATTAAGGCTCCCCGCAGACAGGCGCGATGCGACGGTCCGACGTGATTCTGATAGAACAATTTTTATGAAATTTTCATAGAAATTGTTCTCGGTCGCGTTTTTTTTTCAAATCCGACTGGTAGTTGCAAAGATTAGCGCGTTCAAAATAGATAATTGACCATTTTTATCCGACTACGGCGAAGCAAAAAGGACAGTTGTGATTTTGACCGGTACGTATAGTACGTATGTGTGGTGTTACACGAATGCATAGAATAAGAAATGAGTACATAAGAGGAAGTCTAAAAGTGGCACCGGTGACTGAAAAGTTGTGCGGAAATCGGCTGTCATGGTATGGGCATGTGATGCGGAGGAGTGAGGAAAATGTCGTGAGGAAAGTTTTGAGTATGAATGTCGATGGCTATAAGAGTAGGGGAAGACCAAAGAAAGGATGGATGGATTGTGTGAAAGATGACATGGCTAGAAAGGGGGTGACTACCGAGATGACGAATAATAGAGAAGTATGGGAAAAAAGGACATGTTGCGCCGACCCCAAATAGATTGGGATAAGGGCAGGAGAATGATGACGTATAGTATGTATGTATAAAATGTTAAGGCATTAATCCAACAGATTACGTGTGACTCCGGATTTTGAGCGTGATGTTTCAGTAGTCGGGTTTTAGTTTTAATTACTTTTATACTGAGAAATTAATGCTTTATAAATATAATGAACAGGAAAACCAATCAATAACTTATTGATAGGTAACGTAAGTGTCACAAGACAAGTGTCCATATGACTAAAGTACGTGCCTACCTAAGTACATACCAAGGTACATGAACTTTTACCGTATCAAGTGTCGCGAGGGGCAGCGCGTGACCACTTATACCCAGGGTTACCCTCCATCACACTTACACCTAGGGTTACCGTCCATCAGGATCTTCTTACTTGACTTAGGTACCTATTTCCACTTCATAAGTAGACCAGCACCCTTATTGCTTCACACCATTAATCGGAATTGGTTTCATTTTGACAGTTCAACAACATTCATTGCGTTATTTACGTTGTCGAGCAGACAAATCTTTCGAACATTTGAAGCAACGGATTAGCAATTTGCTTCAAAATGATTCAAATTCCGGTCGATTGTGTGTTATATAATTAGGGTGCAGGGCCGGCAGTCTCGACATTCGCTACGTTCTCATAGCGACTTGAAATCGCTCGCTAAGTCCTAATTACATGCTCTGTGGTCCTAATGAGCTCCCCTAGACGGGCAATTGGTAATAGTTCGGTTTTATCAAAGACAATTATTGGCCACTTCAAAATCTTCTTTAATAACGAGGAAAATTGGTGATCATGATTTAATAAAAATAATTGTTTATCTTGAAAATTGGAAATTCATTACGTAAACCTTATCTTGAAAACATTATTTTTCATGGAAATTCATAGGAAGCTATGGCTTTTTTTTTTTTTCTTTGGTTATGGTTTTTTTGGCTATGGCTTGGGATTTTTATGTCCATAGATATTTGACAAGTTACTATGGTAACTTGTCAAATATCTATGGACATAAAAATTTGCCTCCTTGCAACACTACGTCGGTGTCATAGACAACCAATAAGTACCTATATTACTACCCGATTTAAATTACTATCAATACTATCTTTGATCCACTTCGCGTCCAAAATATTGTTTTGTTTTGTTTTTCAATAAGTAGGTACTATTTCTTATAAAATAAAATGACTGGAGGAAGAGAAGCAGATGCAGCTGCAGGCCCGGGTCCGAGCGGCGTCAAGTAAGTACCCGACCTCAAACTACAACACCTTTTTTCTAATCTGATTTGTCGGTTCATTATTGATCGCTTTTTCTATTGACTATTCTAGTCAAACCATAGCCAGTTGAACTCAATGAGTCAAATAATGTTAAGATTTTGAAAAATTGGTTCTAGTTTATTTAAATATTTCAGGCGTAAGCGTTCACTGCGTGTTACGAGTGGCCAAACAGATGCGCTCTTATCCTTTTTAGAGGCCCGGCCATACCCGCAAATTTATCGACCTTCAGGGCCGGGATAATTTTGACGCGGGCTGGAAGGAGGTTGTGTGCAGCCGTGTGTACCTATTATTTCAATATTATAATTATAGTTTAATTCATTGTTTTAGTTTAAAAAGTGAGCTTATAGGTTATATTGTCGAGTTAGTTGTTGTTGTAATTTATTGTATTTTTTGTCAGTTTGAAGATATAATCTATATATATATATATATATATATATTACTTAAAGTAAAATTTCTGCCGATTTCTATTTTTTTATTAGAGATTTAAATGGTGATAAAAAACATCGAAAAAATCGATATATCGTTCATATTCTCGATTTCGATGTTTTTAAAATCGATGTTTTACTTTTGAAAATATTGATGAGTAGGGATGCACATTGCTCATGAAAAACATCGATATTAGTATCGATGATTTTTATGAGCGATGTTCATCCCTACTCGACACGGCACCCGCGACAGAGCACCGCGACTATCGCTTTGTGGCCTCGTCAATGCGCTTGTCTGTGTGGGTGTGCCGTTTCGACCCTTTGTACGTAGTTTCCCTACTATCCATATTTATATTGTGATGGTACCTACGAGAAACATTAATTTAAACCAAAACTGAGAGGTACTACGAGTAGGTATTACATATCACAGTCATAAGTTTAGGCAATTTTTTTTTCAGTATTATCCAACATTGAATTGTAACAATGTAACATTTTTCTTCAATTATAAATTTATAACATAAAACACAACTTTTTTTAACCTTTTTTTACTTAATTAGTTTTAAAATTATTTCTTTTATTGTCAAACGAGTATTTATTTATGAAAACGTCATATAGTCATGTTGTTTATCTTTCATTCCGAGGTTAATCATATTTAAGTTGTTGTAGTAACTGAAGTTGATTGGATAAATAAATAAATTCATTTATATCAGGTTAATAATACCCATTGCCAAACACACATGCATTAAAAATCATATAAAATAAAAAAGATGAAATAAAATTAAATATTAATTAAATAAAAGCCCTACATGTAGTCTTGGCCTTATTGTGAGATAGGTCAAGGAGCAAAATGTTATCAAACGGACGTGACCGATCTTCCCATTTTATATTCAAAATTAAATTTTGACGTACTTACGGCTACAGATCAAGCTATACATTTCCATTATAAGCTGATCTCACATTGTGTAGGATTTCCTTATAATGAGAGGTCTGTGTAAACTGGAAAGTTTAGCTTGATGTGTAGTCGTGTGTACACATTTACCTACGTTTATTATCAAATGTATATAACGTTCATCATCTGAAATTAGTTAAATTATGAAAATTAACCTGAACTCGATTTTTTATATGGCGATCGGTGTACGTAAAGGATGCTGTAACCATTTCAAAAACTAAAATAGTCTTCGTAGATAATGAAATGGCAGTTTTAGTCATGGCCAAACCGACATTTCCGGCTGGCACCTTGTAAATCAAATTATAATGAAATGAGCATAAAACTTGAATTAAAAACTACCTGCGACGATCGGCGACTAGAGTATTTCAAACGATGACAAAAAACCCATGCTACCCTAGTACAAAAAATTTTCAAAATCGCTTGAAACATCGAGTAAATTAAGTGGGGCCAAAAACTGCCACCTTGTAGTTAAAAATGGTATATCGTATGAATCAAACACAGGGGACACTGGGACAGCCCAAAAGTGAAGGGTAAACTTATTTTTGAAAACGCTTAAATACATATTCTGATTGCCGCGTATCATATTATTATCAACATACAACATACTGACCTGCAAATTGCAAAAAACAGAAGAAAATTTGAATTTCGCGGGCTACTACTGCGCAATCACCTTAAAATTTGAGAACTTTATAATTAATAATAAAATTAATTATTGTTTTTCTTGAAAATTATAGTGAATATGTAAACCTTATCTTGGAAACACTATTTTTCATGGTTCAAGGTTCAAACTAATAAGTAGCAATAACTTTAAATTGTTAAATATCTAAGGATTTAGAAATTTGCCTCCTTGCAACATTACTATTCTAATAGCAAGCAAGTATCACAGTCAATTGTCAAGATGAAATCTATAGTTTGATTAGTTGTCTTTGGAAACTCAATATTTTGAATAGTATTATTTTCGTATTTTCCTAATAATTGTTTCATTAGTAACAAATAACTTGTCAGCAAATTATATTGCTCGGCTAACACATTTCTGGCTTAAGCGGCGACCTCACTGCATTTATAGTTTCTCATTATAGTACATAATAGCTGCGTAATGATACTTGGGGATTTGTATGGATTGGGATTCTACAGAAAGTTATCCCTAACAAGGGTGTCTGAAGACTGGGAGGCAGCATGAAGTAAGAAGCGGTCCACACCTCAGAAGGCCACATAGCTTGGAGGAGATGTAATATATTGACGGCACGACGTAGAAGAAAACATGTTGAAATAAATGAATAGTGAAAGTTTAAAATTTCATGTGAAAGATTTTTCAATAGGTATGCAACATGCCTCGTGTAAAGTGTCTAGAATGTGTAAACTAGGAGATGATTGTGATAATGGAGATTTAATAAAGTTGAAAACATGATTTGTGGCTGTCATTTATTTTTCAATAAAATAGAATACAATATTTATTTACATTTGAAACTGAAATCAGTTTTTACAGTTGTGAGGAATCCATGTACATTCTAGCTAATATAGCATGCAAATTTAGTACATTTAAACAAATTACAAAAACGAAATTTCAATTAAGTTAACTTATCCGCTATGAAATCTTGTACAGATAATAAAAACTGTTAGCTGTTTTCTAAATTCCTACAAGGTAGGTATTTATTATTGTTAGGTATTTTATTATAAATTACAGGTGCCATACAGATACCTAACTAATATTTTTTCTTGAGTATAGAAGTTGAGAATACCGTGCACAAAAATTTCTGATATTGAGATCTCAAACAAAACTACTAAACTACTAAAAAACTACTAAACAATGAAACTAGACAATGTGGTACAGAACCACATTGTCTAGTTTAATTTGAGGTAGAAAATTAAAATGTTTATATATAGGTTTTACAAATGCGGCTACTTCCAGGTTGTAAAGTATCAAACAATGGTACCTAGGCATAAGGCAACCAATATTGCCGGCAGATTTACTCTTTTTGATAAATTATGCAGCTTATAAAAGAATTAATAAGTATAACAATTGTATGAAAAGTTAAGTAGGTAAGTATCAAATTATATTGACAGTAGTAAGTCTAAACAAAACATTAGTGATGTGAGCACACTTAAATGTTATGAATGGCTTGAACCGCTATGTACTTACACTTTTACAATAATGTCCTCTGGCTGTGACTTCCACATTAACTGGGTGTTAATTAAGATCCCTAAAAATTAACATTCACTTTTTCTACTTGACTAGTGTACTTAATTTACATTAATTACTCATGGATACCCGTTGGCAAAAGTGCATGATTTTGGTTTTTGGAGATTTATAATTAAATTATTACTTTCAATCCACTTTATTAAACTCCTGAGTGCATTGTTATTTTCATGTGGATAGGTATGCAACATGTGTCGTATAAACAGTGCCTAGATCTAGATTATTAGAATGTGTGAACTTAGGAGATGATTGTCATACTTTATAGAGATTAAATAAAGTTAAAACATGATTTAGGTACGGTTGTGTGTTATTTATTTATACACGAAAAATAGCACGATTCTCACCCTTTAAAGAGATTAATATAATAAATGAACGAATGCTATGAATATCGGCGACGCTTTCGCACTTAGTATGTTGAGTATATTCCGAACCTATAAGTGGACGTAAAAGCCTCATCGGCACAAACCCATCTTCGAGCCCGATCCGTATAATTTATGTTTGTATTGACTTAAAAACCAAAACATTTGGTAAGTATAGTTTACAATTCGCTACCAACCGAATCACTTAGCGGGCTCTCAAAATTGGTCGCTAACTGTAGTCGTACACATTACGAAAATCATAGAGATTCGGTTAAATATAGATGACAATCGATAACTTTGAGTTTCAAGGCTACCAAATATCGTTACATCCGGATCGTTAGGACTTTGCTACTAACACGTGATTTTTGTGGTGGGTCGTAGTCAATTATTTTGACGACGAAACGCTGCAGTTTTCCATAAAACGAAAACCAGTCGTCAAAACGGTCCTCGTCGCAACTGCTTTGAAACTGAAAATGATTGTTTCATGCTTGTCAAACCATTTTGGCTATCTAGGGACCCCATTACGACTTAGCGAGCGATTTCAGTCGTTCAGGGGTCTCTACGAATGTCGAGACTACCGGCCCAGGGCGTTGTGAATGTCAGACTTTTTTATAAGACAATTAAATTGATGGTTTGGTTCTTGTTACGGGTTTATTAAACCCTTTTTTTAAGGGGCTTATGGCTAAGTAATAACAGCCACACGGGTCGATCGATCAGGATAAGCTACGCTTGCCGCGGTTGGTCCATGGGTTTGCACACCAAGACCCTTCCATGCCACGGAAAGCACGTTAAGCCGTTGGTCCCGGCTGTCGTTCGTGGATCTTTGACAGTTGTTACGGGTCGTCAGAAGCCCGAAAGTCTGACAACCAGTCTTACCAAGAGGTGTTACCCAGTTGCGGTTATGGCGGTCAGATAGGCAATTGCTCTATGTAAAATACTGGTATTCAGCTGCATCTGGTTAGACTGGAAGTCGACCCCAACATAGTTGGGAGATGACTGAACCCTTTGTTTACCAAAAATAAAAATCAAAACATATTACATTTTATTGCGCCTTGACTTCCATAATACAAGTCCTACTTAGTTTGGAAGTCAAGAGTTCATTGCCGTGTACGTTTTTTTTTAATATGCAATATTTTTTTTTTTTTTTGACACTCAAAATTACAAGTAGGTAGCGTATAGCAGATATCCTAGTATTCTAGTCACTAGTTGAAGTACCAGACGTTCGTGAAGCTTTTTACTGTAAGAGCTACTTATGTAGATTGTCAAAGTCAAATCCAAGTTATTTATTTCAAATAGGCACTTATAAGGTACTTTTGAACGTCAAAATTTACAAAAAAAAAAATGAAAATAGAATTGATTCTAGTCGCCCCTTCTAAAAGGTAGTTTCGTATGGAGAAGAATGGACAAGAAGCTCCACTTATTGATTGGTTATTTCACTTTTGTATATTCGAAACTGATTTTAGGTAAGTTCATTAGCTCCACTTCTTCGTGTTTATACAAGCAAGCTATCCTAAAATGATGAGGGTAAATAAAATAATGAGTCTTCAAGAAATTCTGAAGAAAATACTTATGATACCATATTTATCTTCCTTACCGAGTTCAAGAAAGTAACTTCCGTGCTCTTCAGCTGAAACTTGAAGCCGGTACTCATTTGATGTCCCTCCAACGAAACCAAACATTTCTTTGAGGGAGCAACCCTCTTAAGACATAAGGATACTTTTATACTTACCTGAATAATTAATATTATAACAAGATTGCAGTACAATAATGAATCAATTGTGTATTTAAATATCAAAACCATATAGATAGGCAATCTGTGGCATTATTTCTTTCATTTCCCACTTTTCACTTAGACTGGACATACAGGGTTTTGATATTTAACTACACAATTATAAACTTAGTATGTAACTTGCAAATGAATCTATTATCTTTTTAAATTGAAAAAAAAAATAACATCAAAATATCTGTAGATAAATCATATGTATCTTGAATTAAAGCAGGTGGTGGCCCAGTGGTAACGGCCGCGACTTACGAGTTGTAGGTCGTAGGTTCGAACCCAGGCAGGCGCTTTACTTTGTGTAAATTATTTCATCACCACTGCTCTCAAAACGGTGTTCTAGAACCAAAAATTCGAAGACGTGACATCTACCAACCCGCACTGGGCCCGCGTGGTGGATTACGGCCCACTCCCTCTCAGAGACGAGGCCTGTGTCCCAGCAGTGGGAAAGTTATATAATGATTATGTACGTGTATCTTGAAATATGTTGAAAATTATTATTAACACAAAATTTTTACTTCTTATCGTTTATTTACTTTATTTAAGTAAATTCAGCAGTCCTCTGCTGCCAGCTGCCACGAGCTCCTGCTCGTGGCTAAGTAATAACAGCTGTACGGTTCGATCCATCAGGATAAGCTACACTTGCCGGGGTTGGTCCGTGGATGGGTGACCATCTTTACATACCGAGACTCCTCCGTGCCTCGGAATGTACGTTGGTCCCAGCTGTCATTCGTACTCGTGGATCTTTGACAGTCGTTACGGGTCGTCAGAAGCCCGAAAGTCTGAAAACCTGTCTTACCTATATAGGGATATCGTATTACCCAGTAATTGGGTTGTGGTCAGATAGCTAGTCGCTCCATATAAAATACTGGTATTCAGCTGCATCCGGTTAGACTGGAAGCCGACTCCAACATATTTGGGAAAAGGCTAGGCAGATTGATATAAGTAAATTCAGCATGTACTAACATAGCAATAAACTGTTACCGTTCGACATAATATCAGAACCGTTTGTAGGTACTTAAACCGTGATTATCACAATCACATTATCTTGGATACTTTACAAATAAGACGCGACAACACACCCAATGGGAGCATGGAGCATTCTACTTGTCGACTACTCGACTCATGCGCTCAGTCTGCATACGGTCACTGCCGCGATCGCTACGCCCATATCTACACCAAACATTCTTACGGCTTCCGCCATATTTAATCCCAACCAGTGCTTTTAAAATGCATCAAAATGGTGATATTTAAACTTGAAAATTGTCGCCGGGATACTAAAAAGACGGAAATATTCGCGCTTTTTGTTGAACCTAATCATCCGAAGAGGTTTTTCAAGTATAGTTGACCAAAATCCCGCGCGTTCCGGGATTTTAGGTTTGTGTTCTGGAACTCTGTGGACTCCCGACAAGCCGTATGAAGAACCGTGTAAGAACCGTGGCTAGTGTTTTGTTTTTGGTGTTTTTTTTTTTCGAATTTGGACTGTGTTTTTGAAAATGATTATGAAATTTTGATTGAATTAAAAACTTTTAATTGGTTTCGCGCGTAAAAATTTATTGACAATTAACTTTTTAAAATGGAGAAGCATATTGGAATTGGAGGGAATAGTGGAAACAAATATAAGCAGATTCACTCCTACGGGAGCATGAGTTCGAGGAGTGACGACGACATGATAGTTCACAGCCAATTATTTCCTTACCACAAGAAAATGGTCGTTGAAAGAGAGATTTTGTATGAAGAAGAACATCCTCCGTTTCAACCTTTAATTGCAACGAGTAGATTGTTTGGTAAGGCGAGGTTCACTTGTCTGCTGTTGTTCTACATCATATTCTACGTGGTCTACTTGGCTTCGGGAGCGCTGGTGTTCTCAGCGTTGGAGGCACCCTTTGAGAATCAGATTCGACTTGAACTCATAAGGGCTAAAACAGACTTTCTGGCGCGCTATCCGGATATCTTGGGTAAATACATATTTCTATAAACTTTCACTTGGTTCCTCTCCTTCTTTCATATATCTATGTTCCTCTCTCTCTGTGGGTGTCGTAAAAGCTATTCCGATGGGTAACTCTGCATAATATCAACAAATTATGATCACCTTTCGTCTGTTATTAAATGACGATTTATTTATCAGTGAGAAGCTGTACTAAGAGCCGATTTTTCAACCGTCAGATAACTTTTAACTGAGGAATAAATATGGCGGTTTGACATTTATTTTCTATACAAAAGCTGTCAAAACGTCAAACATATTCCCCGGACAAAAAGTTATCTGACTATTGAAAAATCGGCCCATAGCAACTAAACTAAATTGTTTATACCAATTAATACCAACCGTTTGATTAAGTTATCTTATTTAATAATTACAAACAAGCAATCGTTACTATGGTGATTAATGAATAAATAAGGTTAAAAAGAAATATGTTAATTAACATGGGATTGCTAAAAGGCTTCCCCATCAACATACTTAGAAAAAAATAAGTTTTTAATAAAATGTTATGTAGGTATAACTATAACTACCTATAATATGCTAGTTTATATGCTGTTATTATTTAACCCTGAGCCCCAGCTCAGGGTTAAATAATAACAGCCGCACGTGTCGATCGAAGGTTTAGCTACGCTTGCCGCGGTTCGTTCGTGGATGGGTGACCATCCATTACCTACATACCGAGACTCCTCCGTGTCTCGGAATCGGAAAGGGTCTCGGCTGACATTTGTAGGTCTTCCACAGTCGTTACTGGTAGTCAGAAGCCCAAAGACTGTCAACAAGTCTTATTAAGGGCCAAGGATATCGTGTTACCCAGTAGCTGGGTTGTGAAGGTCAGATAGGCAGTCGCTCCATGTAAAATACTAGTATTCGACTGCATCCGGTTAGACTAGAAGTTGACCCCAACATAGTTGGGAAAAGGTTAGGATTTATCTGCTAGATTAACTTGTTTTCTTTTTAATATCTTTGTCTCGTCTTATCTACCTTAACATCCAATAACTAATATTTATCTTACAAACTGATATCGTCATTAAAATAAATTAACCTATCCGTATCTGATAGATCCTTTTTAATTTTAAAATGTTATCTTAGAATATTAATACGAAAACATATGTTATCATATGAGAAATCTATTTTATATCAATGTTATTCTTTTAGCCGATGTACGCACGGACGTCAAAATATCGCGGCGGGATTTTATCGCGCACTGGATTTTCAACTCTCGGTGTTGAGCCGAGCTTCGAGAATCCAACAGAGTGCATCCCAGCGCGTCGAAAAAACACTGTTGGATTTTCAACTCTCTGATCTCTGGGTTTTCAAGTCTGACAACCAGTCTTACCAGGGGGTATTACCCAGTAACTGGGTTGTGGAGGTCAGATAGGCAGTCGCTCCATGTAAAATACCGGTATTCAGCTGCATCCGGTTAGACTGGAAGTCCACCCCAACATAGTTGGGAAAAAGGCTAGGCGGATGATATCAGTGATAAAAATAGTCGCTAGGGTTACAAATACAATGTTTTTTATTTACTAACGTACACAGGACTATGTTATACGATGGTGCCGATTCTCTTGTGAACGCACTAAACTAAAATTAGAGAATCGCTATCTTTTACTAACAGGCAGCGCGAGAAAAGGACGGCTATAGCTATGAACTAAGTTGGAGATGTCAAACTAGTTCACGCCTTGCGCTTCACCGTGTTTTTTAGTCGACATGTTTTTACGTGTCGTCTAAATGTCTATGGAAAAATTAGTTCTAACTAATTTGACAGCTCTAATTTACTTCCGTCCCTTTTTTGTCATAATAGAGAGAAAAAGTTAGCAATAGCCTAAATTAAGTTTAGTTTGTGCACAACAGAATCGGCACCGGAACTCATTAAGGTTAATACTATTGACGTTAAAATTACATAATGATACCTACATTAATGAGTTCATTATTTGTTAAAAGACACGTTCTTGACATTTTTTGTTTACGTATCTATCTACATTATATTAATTACACAACAAACATTAATTATTTTGTTGTATTATCTTAAAACAACTTTTATGTGGGCATTGTGTGTGCTTCATAGTATTCTGCTTTTAGCATTTTACGGGTATAATAAGAATCTGTTTTTCTATCCGTAAAAAAAATGAATTGGACTAAAAATGTTTTCCCTTAGTCGAAAAGAAAAATATATAAGTATAAGGGTCGATTTCTCAATCTTCAGATAACTTTTAACTGAGGAATAAATATGGCGGTTTGACATTGTTTTCTATACAAAAGCTGTCAAAAGTCAAACAAATTCCCCGGATAAAAGTTATCTGAATATGTATTGAAAAATTGGCCCTAAGTTAGTACTGAGTTTGTTGTAGTAATTTTTGGGTTTATAAATTGATAATTTAAAAAAATATACCAAATCTCTTTGGTTGATTCCATTTACAACTCACCTATTCATCTTCAAGTTAGCCGACGTACGCACGGAGGTAAAAATATCGCGGCGGGATTTTATCGCGCACTGGATTTTCAACTCTCGGCGCTAAGCAGAGCGTAGAAAATCCAGTGCGCGAAAAAAAATCGCCGCGATATTTTTACGTCCGTGCGAACGGAGATCCAATAGAGAACTATGAAGAAATAAAATACAACATGTCGTTTTGCGTCCTCTTCAAATTTAAGGATGTGGTATAGACAATCAAACCGAACAACTTTTTCCATGGCACCAACATCATAATCACGAAAAAATAATCAGCCGTCCCATACATTTGCGTCGAGTAGGTATTGATTACGATGTTGGTCCCATGGAGAAAGTTGTTCGGTTTGATGTTCTGTATCACACGCTGAAATTTGACGAGGATGCAAGACGAAACGATGTATAACTCGTAGTCAAACAGGTTTATTGTCAAAGAAGGCCTTGTAACAAAACATGTTAGTGAAAGGTCATACGCCTCTACCATCAAATATTCAATCCCACCAAGTATTAGTTATTTTAGAACCGATTAAATAAACTGGTTTAGTAACTCAACTGTATGTGGTTTTAATATAGTACGAGTATTGTGTAATAATTTTGTGGTTCTCAGAAAAAGGAATTAGGAACCTTACCAAACCGAAACTCGGGGTGTCTAATAATTAGAATTTGTAAAAGTTTTGATATTAAGTGCAATAATAAGTTTATTAGATGCGCATTTGTTATTTTTGGTTATTTTTGATGAACGGTTACCTAATATTTTTGATATAAACTTACTTAGTTAATATTTTAGTTTTGACTTTGGACAAAAATGTATGTTTAAATAATGATTATTATTTGTACAAGTTTTGGTATTCACTTAATTAATTAGTAGTGCAATTATTGATTTGGTGTACGTGCAGAATATTGGATGATTGATTGTATTTGATGTCAGAATATTTTTCTGGTGTGCGATTAATAATTTCCTATTTATTATTTGTAAATAAACAATTAATAAGCTTTTATAGAAATAAACAATCTGTGAATTTTTCACCTGTCTACGTAATACGGTTCATGAGTGATCGACAGGATGTCAGTCGGGTCATCTAGTTTATACTAAAAAAATTTTTACAAAAAAATACAACCGACTTCCAAAACCAACACTACAAAGTGAAAAATAACTTTAATTTCGGAAGTCGGTGTCTAGTTAAATGTATTTTCGTTTTTTGCCACCGACTTCCGAAATTAGTTATTTTTCACTTTGTAGTGTTGTTTTTGGAAGTCGGTTGTATTTTTTTGTAAAAAAGTTTTTATTTGTCACTTTTTAGTTGTGTACCTACCCCACACAAATTCTAAAACCACTATCTGCAAAAAAAAACTAGAACATCATCCATATAAAAGTGGGGAAAAAATACGTATTATTGAAGCTAACTCAAAAACTACCGAAGCAAAGTTAATCAATTTTATATGGGACCAACTGTGATGTATACCCTCTCGAACAAAACAAAAAAAAACCAAATCGGTCCAGCCATCTTCGAGTAATCGGGGAACATACATAAAAAAAAATTAAAAAAAAAAAAGGATCCGACGAATTGAGAACCTCCTCCTTTTTGAAGTCGGTTAAAAAGCCACAGTAAGCTTGAATGCAGAGGTATCAAAGCATTGGTTATGGTACGTACTCTGCGATGTGGGTAGCCATGTTGCCGGCTCATTGATTCGACACTAAGTTAGCGAGTGATCGCTGCTCACAGATAGCCTCATTTTTAACAGACTTCAAAAAAGGAGGAGGTTATATGTTCAGCTGTATGTATTTTTAGGTTTCCGTATCTAAAGGGTAAAACGGGACCATATTACTAAGACTCCGCTGTCCGTCCGTCTGTCTGTATCCAGGCGGTATCTCATGAACCGTGATAGAGACAGTTGAAATTTTCACAGATGATGTATTCCTGTTGCCGCTATAACAACAAATACTAAAACAACAGAATAAAATAAATATTTTAGGGGGCTCCAATACAACAGACATGATTTTTTTGCCATTTTTATAGATACGGAACTCTTCGTACGCGAGTCCGACTCGCACTTGGCCGGTTTTTTTATGTAAGTAGATGTGCATCGATATTTTTTACGGAACCCATTATTGTGTGTGGTCCGACACGCACTTGGGCGATTTTTTTTATTCATAGGTAGGTACTTAACATGATGTAACAGAGTATAAAATTTAAAAAAAATATTAAAAAACACAAGCTCTAGAAACCAGCCTTACGTTGTGTATAATGAGCGCCCGCCCACCTCCTATACCTAAAGACAGACCAGCTGGAAAAATACTGACTCTTTTGATTTTTAGGGTTCCGTACCTCTAAAGGAAAAAAATAAACCCTTATAGGATTACTAGGTCTGGTCTGGTCTGGTGGTGGTGGTCTGGTGGTAGGTCTGTCTGTCTGTCTGTCCGTCTATCTATCAGTCTCTCAAGACTCTTTATCTCAGGAAGGCGTGAAGGTATCAAGTTGAAATTCACAAAATCCAGATGTAGGTATATGGTCTCTTAGACCTTTAAAAAAATCAAGCTTCTAAGTCAACGCAACAACAAAAAAACGGCCACCTGAGCGGCATATTTTGATACTCGCAAGTAAATCAAAACATATGGGGTACTTCCCGTTGACCTAGAATCACGAAATTTTGCAAGAAGCAAGGTCACAGCACAAGTAAAGGAAAAAGTCTGAAAATTGCAAAAACAAACTGAACTAGGCCACCACTGAGCTCTTGGAAGCTTGTTGCTGTACAAACAAAGTGGCCAGAATCCCCAAAAACTAAACTCATGCTTTTCTAAGGCCATTTCACCTTTGTTTCAACTTACAACGCGTGGGCAACTGTGTGGACTGTATAATCCGCCTTCTGTTTGTTCGGGTCTGTGGACTTACCAAACTAAACCACAGAACGTGATCTCGTTTTAAAACAATGTGTTATAACCAGAGATCGGATAATCGAATGCATATTTACCTAAAGTCAATTGTTTTATAAGAAACTATGGAAACGGCTTCTTATATTTTTTTTCTTAATATAAATCCCGGGATTCCAGCAAAATCCGGGAATGCACTACTAATCGGATGCGTGATTACATAAGCCTGTTGATTTCGGCCAGGTACTTGGCCCACCGCTCGGGTTTTTAAAGTAGACACCTTCACTTTAATCCCCAGATTGTTTCGGCCAGTCAAAGAGCCGAATTCAACAGGCAATTAAAGTCGGCGTTTTATTATACTGCCACTACAGAACCCTGAGAGGCAGGTGGAAACGGTGCAGTGTGAAGTTGTATTGAAAGAAAACAAAACAAACATCTTATAAATTGAATGTAGGTAAGACATCAATTCAAGTCTACGTAAATTAAGAATTTAAAGTTAATTTTGCACTTTTTTGAAAAATCTACTATCAATCTTAAGAATGAATTAGGTACTTATTTTAGTTTTCACTTTTTTAGCCTATACTGTCCTAAATCAATACTTAGGCTTATATTACGAGGCCTTTTGCGAGCTCTTTTGGCAGTTTCTTCATTAGAAGGGCGTCCAGACTGAATTCGATTTCCCCCGTTTATACCTCTTCGAACTCGTCGTATAGAGGTCGGTTGGACTCTTATCTCTTGCGTATCGCGCTGGGTTTTAGAGTAAACACACCTGCAACTACGATTCCCTGTTAGAGACAAACACGCTGGCGGAGTCACTCGGGCTTTTGTAGTTCGGAGTCACTCGGGCTTTTGTAGTTGGAGTAAACCAATTGATCTACCTACTCTAATAGCCTAATAGGTTTGGCCCAAACGCTCTGGGGATTAAAGTGAGCGTGTCTACTTTAAAAGCCCGAGTGGTTGGGCCAAGCACCTGGCCGAAATCAACAGGATTTTGTAATCACGCCTAATTAGATACTTGGTATAAAAACGATTTCTTAAATATGGGGTATGATTTATTTAAAAAATATTACTACTATTATACTAATACTATTCGTATGCTAATTTACTTGGAATTAATTTTTAATTTTTTTTACTTATCCTGACGTTTGCTATGCCAGTTTGGCAACCTGCTTTACAACATTAGCTAGCATTCCACTCTACAGACAAAAAGTGCTAAATTAATCAGTTCCGGAATCGTGAGATTTTTACGATCGATACAAAAGTGGATTCCATATAGCCTACAAAACATACTACAACAAACAATCAATCAATGTTTTGCCGATCCCGGAATCCCGGGATTTTTTCGATACAAAAGTGAAGTCCAAAATAGCCAACAGGAAACAATAGCAAATTATGCATCCAAATATTTGTCTATACATTATAAATTGTTATAATTTATCTTGTTTCTCTTATTGTGACATTGACTGTAATATCTCTTACCACATCTTTATAACTTCATAAACAGGGCTAGATATGAATTACCTCAGGCATTACCTTGAGAAGTACTCGAGCACAGAAAGATTACCTACAAATAGAAGTAGGATACCTTATTTTCTCTTTACACATAGATCAGAATACAAGTGAAATAAATGGAACTCCTCATGTAGAAAATGTTATGTCGATTGAAAGGATATATCCTCCATCTTGTTTTATTTTTATCTGTGTAGGTATACAAACTTTTTAGGGTTCCGTACCAAAAAGGTAAAAAGGAACCCTTATGGTGTGATTCAGTCTGACTGTCTGTCTGTCACGGCTGGATATCTCAAGAACTATTTTTTTTTTTTTATCTTTATTTGGAAAAGGCTTTAATCGCTAAGCTATTATGCCAGCCTCGTAATTTAACAATATAAATGTGAAACAGGTAATGACTAAGCTGTTAATTTAATTAATTTAACAATCAAGTAATATAATTTAATAGCTAATTGGGATGTCGGATTAGACAAAATCCAATTACCTACACATTCCAACATCCCTTAATCTAAGGTCCTGCTTCCGATTCTAGATTTCTTCGTTCCTTAATGCTATCAACTTGAAATTTGGAATAGTTTTAGATGACGTTTGCCCAACTATTTTGCAAATAAGAAAGAAACAAAAATTTTTCTTTTTTGCAACAATGACTGATAGGGGGTCTTAAAAATTCGAAGTGGGGTTACTAGGGCATGTAGGGTATCATATGAAAGAACGTTGTTTGCACATTCTCAAACATTTTTTTTTAGGCCGTATTGTTTTCGACGTTTTTGATAAAAAATGTTAAAAAAGAAATCCTTACAAGCAAACCATGTGTCTTAATGACAAACCTTATCCAGTACACTAACAAAACCTCATTCACACACCGAATAAAATTAGTTTTCAAAGTCGAAAGTTGTTTTCAAAGCAAGCATGTACTATCAAAGTAACCCCATTTGAGGGTACCTAAAAAATCTACGTAAGTACCTACCCCCCGAGTTAGATCATACGCCAGATAGGTAAGTACGGCTTTCAGGAGAGAAGTCGCAAATGAGTTCTTTGACAAGGGTAACTAATTTGGACCCTGTCTTCCTTTGACGTTCGCACTGGATTATTAGATTTTTATACCTTTAAGTACCTATGTCTAGGTATAAAATTGGAGCGTAGTTGTAATCGATGTATATGGAGCAAATAGTTTTATTTTGATAATGTAATCTTGTAAGGAGCTCGTGGCTAAGTAATTTCAGCCGCACGGGTCGATCCATCAGGTTTAGCTACGCTTGTCGAGGTTGGTCAGTGGATGGGTAACCATGTTTACATACCGAGACTTCTCCGTACCACGGAAGGTCCCGGCTGTCATTCGTGAATCTTTGACAGTCGTTACGAGTCGTCAGAAGCCCGAAAGTCTGACAACCAGTTTTACCAAGGGGTATCGTATTACCCAGTTACTGGGTTGTGGAGGTCAGATAGGCAGTCGCTTCATGTAAAATATTGGTATTCAGCTGCATCCGGTTAGACTGGAAGTCGACCCCAACTTAGTTGGGAAAAAGCTAGGCACATTGATTGTATAGTCTTGTAAGTGTACTTGTCTTGGAAGTCTGAAAGTGGCCCCGGTGACTGAAAACTTGTGCGGAAATCGGTTGTCATGGTATGGGCATGTGATGCGGAGGAGTGAGGAAAATGTCGTGAGGAGTTTTGAGTATGAATTAGGTATAAGGATAAGGAAAGACCAAAGAAACGATGGATGGACTGTGTGATGAAACGTGATATGGCTAGAAAGAGGGTGACTAACGAGATGACGAAGAAGTATGAAAGATAAAGACATGACTAGCTTTTGCCCGCGGCTGCGTCCGGGTGTTGGTCGGAAATTATCCCACGGGAACGTACAACCGGGACAAGAAGCATCCTATGTCCTAATCCAGGTCAAGGTCTACCGATGTACTAAATTTCATCCAAATCCTTTCAGCCGTTTTAGCGTGAAAGCGAAACAAACATACTTTCGCATTTATAAATAGGTATTATTAGTTAGGATTAGGATAAAGGCAGGAGAATCCTAATGATGAGTCTTGTAAGTGTACATAACTGATTAATTATTTGTATCTGTCTAGCAGCAGGTCAAGTTACTACAAACTGTCAAAATTTTCTCATTCGATTTTGAACTTAACCTTTAACATTTTAAGGTTTAAAATCATTTGGAGAAATTTGACAGTTTGGTATACCTGATGTGCTGTCTGTACATACTTCGTTCATGACTTCTATACCACAATGATGTACGAGAACCATGTAATCAAGTGAAGCTTGAACTGAAGGCTGTCTCGACTAGGTAGTTAACACTAGCGATTTTGATGGCCTATGCATTGTCTTGGCTTGTAGATTACGCCATAATTCATTTCTCCATGTGTTTCATACATTGCTTGGAATACTACTAATTGGATAATAACGACAGATCTGTAACCCCAGATGACAGTCTTCAATCGTAGTCATATTTGCGCGCTGTATATCCGAACTTTTAGAAAAAAAAAAAAATGAATATAAAAAAAAAGTATAAAAAACTAGTGGTAGTGTAGTATATGTAGTTTAGTATATAAATATCTAACATTTACATACTTATATTGAAACCATCACAATTAATATTCTAATCTTGAATCAATGCATTGTGCATTGTTCATCGATTCACAGAACTAGTAGAACGGAATGCGTACATCTACTAGCAAGTCATTCACGTAATCATTTGGTTCACACACACACCCTCACACACACACCCACACCCTCACACACACACACACACACACGCAGTATCTTTATTTAGAATTATATTATTTTGCTCAATTTACTTTATTTTAACTTGTTATTTCACTACCCTTATTTAATTAAGTCTTGTATTATGTCCATTTCCAAATATCCTGAAATTAAATTGTTAACGCAGAAAGTCTCGAATTAAAACTTAACATTAAACGCAACTCAGGCCCCCAAGATACAGGCGCTGCCTAGTTTGGGGACCACTGTTCAAATAATTACTCGTATGTTAATTATTCTAGTTACAGTAAGCAGCAGCAGTATTTTTGAAATTTATTTTGTAACAATGGACCAAAAAATTATTCTTATTCTTATTCTTACATATTGTTGTAGACGTTCATGTAAAGCTTTGTATATTTAGTTCCTGATAGAATGATGATTTACCTACAATCTTACGCACTGGGCAATATTCATTGAGCCGGAACGCTGACCCCGCCAAAGATCCTTCTGATATCTAAACTCGAATGAACGCTAGTAAACGTTACTGAACTAAAAAGGGATCGTAATATTTACTTTAGATATGGACTATAGTGAAAAGTAACTTCAAGATGTCCTGAAACAATCTTTAAAACTTCAAGAATACAATAATCGTTGCCATATCGTAAAAATTGTTTTTACTGCGTGCATATCTGTCGGATATATTACCGATTACACTGACTCATAAAAACTGACTCGATGCAATATGCTCAAACTAAAACGATTTTTGACCAATGACAGGGACTTTTGAATTAACAAGCAGTCGGTCAGTCAGAAAGATGAAGCTAGTTGTCCATTCCAAGGCGTAGTAAGTTCCCACGGAGAAGAACGGGCAAGAAACTCCATAGACTCTCTTTTCAATAAAAAATTTGTTACAACATATCGGTGACATCATTCACGTTGAAATTAAACATGTGAGAACGATGTACTTAGACGATGCAATGCACGTTAACACTTTGAAGAACACTAAAGGCCCAACGTCATAACAATAAAAGTTGTTGTCTCGTTCAGTGTCCTTTAACCTACAGTTCAATAAATAAAATAAGCCGTGGCAGCTAAGAGATGACCAGTCCCTACTGACGGCGCCCGTTCACGAACATGGTGCATGGATCAGCATCATTCAGCTCAACCATTTCGAAGGGAACTAAATGATCCAACACACTGCAGTCCCTTTACCTGGTAAAAAGGCCCCAAAATGCCGCCACCCCTTCTCCATGTCATTTTACCTGGCCTAGTTTTACGAACGTGTTCTCTTGCAATCTACCAGGAGTGCATAGGTGGTTAGACAGTTACCGCAAGCCGTGGTAACAAAATATATCTCGCATATCGACTGCCACACCCCCGTACTCTGGCTGACCTCAAGAACTATCTCGTGCCAAGGGTTAGGCTATGTTGTATAAGAGGAGCGTAGAAGCGAGTGGAAAAGAAGAACTTGCATTGTTGTACAACTATGCTATGATCACGACACTCGTCCGCGGCAAAAGTACTGTCATGTTTGCAGCATTAAGAGGTGCTGCGCAAAGCGTGTTAGAATAGGAGATCAATCATGTTCTGGGCAAGTCTTGTCAAAAATAAAGGGATTTAATAACAGCCGCACGGGTCGATAGATGTTGGTCCGTGGATGGGCATCTTTACATACTAAGGCCCCTCCGTGCCTCGGAAGGCACGTTAAGCCGTTGGACCCGGCTGTCATTCGTGAATCTTTGACAGCCGTTAGGGGTCGTCAGAAGCCCGAAAGTCTGACAACCCTTACTAATGGGTATCGTATTACCTAGTAACTGGGTTGTGGAGGTCTATTAAGCAGTCGCTCCATGTAAAATACTGGTATTCGGCTGCATCGGGTTAGACTGGAAGCCGACCCCAACACAGTTGGGAAAAGGCTAGGCAGATGATGGGTAGCATTATCGACCTAGATGCCTATACTTACTAGCAGTGTCTAACTAACCTTGTGTCCTAACCGAAAGCCACGCGAGTAACCGATCGTCGCGCTCGTGTATATGAATACTAGCTTTTGCCCGCGGCTTCGCACGCGAGGAGGTCGGAACTTATACCACAAGATCGTACTACCAGGATAAAAAGTATCCTATGTCCTAATCCAGGACATGGTCTCCCCGTGTGCCAAACATCGAAGTCTGTTCAGCCGTTTTAGCGTGAAACCGTAACAAACAAACTCACTTTCGCATTTATAATAAGTATTACGAGTAATGCGAGATCAGCTTATACTGGAATTGTAGCTTGATATGTAGCCGTGCGTACGTAACTCGTGTATCGCGTACTCGCCCGACAATAGATACTGACATTTTACTGGGTTAGTGGATCTGGGTGGGAAAAATGCATTGTTCTGTACACTTGTCTCGTCTTGTAAATCCCCGCTCCCGCTCCGCCTGTCACCACACCGCAGGACCGTTGACCCAGCTGGGGAGCGTTAGCACAGATCGAGCGGGAAATGCATCGACCCCATCTGTTCGCGTTACAAAATAAATATAACAACACAGCACCAATTGTTCACTTACCCGCTGATTTATACCATTGTGATAACGTCTGATAAGAGATAGCAGTGCCCTTAGTACCAAGTTTTATCTACGTAGTAATTGTTTAGTAATTTGTGGTTGTAGATTCAGGCATAGTGATGTGTTCGTCAATAAAGTAATTTGTTAAATGGTTGCTGATTTGCTGTTGGTTCTTTGTTCTTTTCAAAACGTTTTTAAGGAAATGTTCAATTCTTATCAATACGTTGTTTATGGGTGACCATCTTTACATACCGAGACTCCTCCGTGCCTCGGAAAGCACGTTAAGTCGTTGGTCCCGGCTGTCATTCGTGGATCTTTGACAGTCGTTACGGGTCGTCAGAAGCCCGATAGTCTGATAACCAGTCTTACCAAGGGGTATCGTATTACCCAGTTACTGGGTTGTGGACTTGTGGAGGTCAGATAGGCAGTCGCTCCATGTAAAATACTGGTATTCAGCTGCATCCAGTTAGACTGGAAGCCGACCACAACATAGTTGGGAAAAGGCTAGGCAGATGATGAGATGACGTTGTTTTAATGCAAATAAAAATATTCTACTCTTTTCTATGTGTTCTTCTACGCATTGGTCTTTGAATTCTCTTTGTTTTTATGCAAAACTGATGCATGATCCGATGCGAAGATGTGCGTTTTAAAAAAAATGATTCTTTATCTTTTGTTACTTTTATGGATGTTGATGTTTCATGACCATGCATGACGTTAGATACGAGTATCATTGAAAGTAATATATAAAGCCTAGATTCTGCGGTCTAATATCTACCTATTGTACCTACTTATTACATATCAACATTCAATTATTGAATCATTGTTTACTCGGATCTGTTTTAGCAAACAATGATTCCAGAATGTCATCATCTGCCTCGCCTTTTCCCAACTATGTTGGAGTCGGCTTCCAGTCTAACCGGATGCAGCTGAATACCAGTATTTTACATGGAGCGACTGCCTATCTGACCTCCACAACCCAGTAACTGGGTAATACGATACCTCTTGGTAAGACTGGTTGTCAGACTTTCGGGCTTCTGACGACCCGTAACGACTGTCAAAGATCTACGAATGACAGCCGGGACCAACGGCTTAACGTGCTTTCCGAGGCACGGAGGAGTCTCGATATGTAAAGATGGTCACCCATCCACTGACCAACCCCGGCAAGCGTAGCTTAACCTGACGGATCGACCCGTGCGGCTGTTATTACTTAGCCATGAGCTCCAATGATTCCAGAATGTAATCACACTAATATTATAAAGGCGACAGTTTGTGAGTGTGTGTTTATATGTTTGTTACTTCTTCACGCTCAAACGGCTAGACCGATTTGGATGAAATTTGGTATGTAGATAGCTTATACCCTGGATACATACATACATAGGCTACTATTGTCCCGGTTTACGAGGGTGAAACCGCGGGGTGCAGCTAGTTTTAGTTAATTCGCTGTCACCCACCACTGCGCTGCTATGCTGTTACTCATCTTTTTCTTTGTTATACCTAATGTACATTTTGTTTTCGGGAGGAAACCTTCAAAACTTACTGTAGTATGTGCTGTGCCAGACTATATTCTACCTCTGAGTCAAATTTCATTAAGATCCTTTCAGCCGTTCTGGCGTGATTGAGTATCAAACATCCATACATCCAAACTTTCGCATTTATAATAGTAGCACAGATTAATCTGTGATAATTATAAGATAAACCAATTACAGGCACTTTTGAATTATCAAGGGGTCGGTCCACAGAAATCTAAATAATAAGTGCCTTATTATTTAGATTTCTGCGGGTCGGTCAGTCAGAAAGATGAAGCTAGTTGCCCATTCCAAAGCGTATAGTAGGTTCCTATGGAGAAGAACGGGCAAGAAACTCCATGGGCACACTTTTAAATCAAAATATTTTTAAAAATATGGAATAATTCATTAATCTTGAAATTATAGGTACATGTGAGAAAAGTGTAGAAAGACGTGCACGTTAAAAGCGTCCATAATAAAAAGATAAAAATAAATAAAGGCCTGTACGATTAATGACGTTGTTACAAATGAGTAGTCAAATCATTACTTTTTTACACAAAAGTTTGTTTATTAAATAAAATGCTTTGCATTCTTAGAGCCCTGCGTGTGGTGAACGAAGTTCACGAGAGGGTTGATGTATTGTGGTGCGGTTTGAGTGAATTCGCAAAAGCTGCATTATATGTTATATGTTATTTAGATGTAGGTTAGAATTTAGAATATAAGTAGTATGTAATTTTATATTATTATTATTATTTTTATTTTATTTTTGTATTAAGGATTTAGCATTTAAGGATGTTGCATGTCGGCCACTCTATCGCATTGGATCGCAGATCTGTAATGGTAGGTGTTGGTTAGATTTAAGTAAATAAATAAATAAATAAATAAATGTTTTATGGCCAAATTGTTGATAGATGTGCATGGTACGATTCTGAACTATAAATATAATTTTAGATAGGTACAGTTTCTCGAAAAAGGTACCGTAGTGAAAATTTTTACTTCGGTACATTTATTGAGAAACTGTACCTATCTAAAATTATATTTATAATTCAGAATCGTACCATGCACATCTATGAACAATTCGGCCATAAAACATGTTAAGAATGCAAAGCATTTTATTTAATAAACAAACTTTTGTGTAAAAAAGTAATGATTTGACTACTCATTTGTAACAACGTCATTAATCGTACAGGCCTTTATTTATTTTTATCTTTTTATTATGGACGCTTTAACGTGCACGTCTTTCTACACTTTTCTCACATGTACCTATAATTTCAAGATTAATGAATTATTCCATATTTTGTCAAATTACTACTTATTATTACTTTGGTCAAATTAGCACATACCTATTTCGTTTTTAAAAATTTCCACCTTAAGAGTAGTTACCTAATTTGCCTATGTACTTAGGTACCTACTAGGCACCTTATAGGTAATTAATACGTATCTATTAATATAATCGAGTCGTGGAGCCGTGTGGTTTTATCGGCTCAGTGAATAGCTGATTCTGCTACGTGAAAGGGCTGTCAAGCCCAGAAGCAAACGAATGCCGCAGAAACCAATTTTCAAATCGACTTTAGAACGAAATGACTTTTCTCTGGTCTTGAATCGACATGTGAAATGACTTGACAAAACTTCTGTGCTACTTGTAGGTAAATTATAGTAACACTTATGTACTTGAACTTTTCAAGATATAGAGGGTAGAAATAAAACTCAATCTAAACATGAGTCTGTGTGACCGCGTTGTTCTTATAAATTCCGCAACGGATTTTGATGCAGTTTTCAACATCATTAACCGACTTCAAAAAGGAGGAGGTTCTCAATTCGTCGGAACCTTTTTTTTTTTTTTTATGTATGTTCCCCGATTACTCGAAGATGGCTGGACCGATTTGGATTTTATTTGTTTTATTCGAGAGGGTATACATCACAGTTGGTCCCATAATAAAATTTATTAACATTGCTTGGGTAGTTTTTGAGTTACCTTCAATGTACGTATTTTTTCCCCACTTTTTATGTGGATGTTCTAATTTCTTTTGCAGGTAGTGGTATTATAATTTGTGTGGGGTTGGTGCCACAACTAAAAATTTAATAATAAAACCTTTTTTACAAAAAAATACAACCGACTTCCAAAAACAACACTACAAAGTGAAAAATACCTAGAACTTTAATTTCGGAAGTCGGTGGCAAAAAACGAAAACACATTTAACCAGACACCGACTTACGAAATTAAAGATATTTTTCACTTTGTAATGTTGTTTTTGGAAGTCGGTTGTATTTTATTGTAAAAAAGTTTTTTCTCTCATTCAATAGGCACTGTTGACAAGGAAAAATGAGGCAAAAATAAACGTCACAAAAATAATTACGCACATACGACTTCATTACTCATAACATTAGGTTATCACCATCACCGGCACAATCTTATTACCATTCGCGCATTCTCAGTGGCAAATGTCAAAAATGTGCATTGCGAACGCATCCCACTTTCTCGACGCCATTACGTGACGTCACTGCACTGTATGTCATAATATTGACCGACCCCAAAGTCAGTAGGTTATCGCGGACGTACCCCCAGGATCGTTGCACGACAGTGTACGCGCACCGCGTTGAGAATTATAGTGTTTACAATTAACTTGCAATTAATTGTAATAATTTAGTGCGACATTAAGATAATGGAGAACTGTACCTACTGTAGGGTTTTTTTATAAAGAGATGCGTTGTAGAATATTTATATTGTATCTCAGAGGTCAGAACATGTGGACGGTCAATAGGTTATATAATTGTTTATGTTTTAAAACCTAATTAATCTTTAATACTAGCTTCTTTTTTTTTATAAAAAGTAGTTTTCCGTCTTATACGGGTTTTACTAGAAGTTAACCTACCTACTTGACAAAGTGCTGATAGACAAATACTACCACATTCTGCTCACTTGTTGTAAGTCGTGCTATTGGTATACAAAAGCATTAGATCCTGTGGTTGGGTTGATGAGGAGCTCGTGGCTAAGTAATAACAGCTGCACGGGTCGATGCTACGCTTTCCGGAGTTGGTCCGTGGATGGGTGACCATCTTTACATATAAGTATACCGAGACTCCTCCGTGCCTCGCAAAGCACGTTAAGCCGTTGGTCCCGGCTGTCATTCGTGGATCTTTGACAGTCGTTATGGGTCGTCAGAAGCCCGAAAGTCTGACAACCAGCCTTACCAAGGGGTATCGTATTTCACAGTTACTGGATTGTGGAGGTTAGATAGGCAGTCGCTCCATGTAAAATACTGGTATTCAGCTGCATCCGGTTAGACTGGAAGCTGACCCCAACATGTTCGGAAAAGGGTAGGCAGATTGATTTGGTTGGGTTGATGATCTAAGTAATATAACCACGTCCAGTTCTCTCTGCAAATATTTAGTAAAAAAATGTTTGCAGTAACATGTAGGACGTACTCGTAACATGTTCCTGCAACGTTTTATTCAGAGTTCACAGAAAATACTTAAATAATTGATTCCACTACATTTACAACTTCATAATATGACTTAATTCGCGACCACGAGATGTTACATGAAACCCGAGTGTACGGAATTACTTGAATTTTTCATTCGTATGCGTTATGCTGCGATCCCACGGTCCGCTCGCGCCAGGCCAGGCCGACAAGCCGTGGGAACCGTCGCCTTCAATGAGGCCTGCGGTGGCCTGTCGTCAGAATGTTCGGCAAGGGACGTGATAGAACTCAATAGGCGCAGCAACGCCTGGCGTGGCCTGTCAGTTAACGGGCCGTGGGACCACGGCTTTAGAGACGGGAGAACTAAGCCCCCTTAATGAAATAATACCTTGTGACTACCTCCTGGCCGCTAAAGCCGGCCATTCCGGTTGCGATGTCGAGTCGTATATAACTTTTAATTAATCGCCTTTGAGCAAAGATTCTCTCGGAAATAATACTCATGCGTAAGTATTCCGTTTGTGGGAAAAAGTAAATAAAAGCGTTTTTTATATTGACTACATAGACTTTAGGTGTGTTTCTAGTTGTAGATATTATTACGACGCAAAAGTAAATTGAGTAACTCGGTATAGGGTGCATGAAAACACTGTTTAAAATTAGATGTGGTTGTTCTAAAGTAAAATGCTCTCACAACTTGAAATTAACATAGGTTTTAAGTATAGTGTTATTTAAAGTTTGTCCAAATGTGTGTGTAAAGTATATGGGCAGCGCTCCACGTAGCGTCGTAATCGCGTAGCATACATTTTAACATTTACGGTGATTGCGCTAAGGTAGCCCGGGAAATTTTGAAATTTGCGGGTCATTGTAAGGTTGTATCTTGATCAAAATATGATTTGCAACATTTAAAAATATCTTTATTTACATAATTTTAACCATAAAAATCATCAATACATCTCTATGTTAGATTTGCTCCGGATTCGTCTAATTTCCGAGCTGCAAATAGCAAAAAACGTATGAAAGTTTTAATTTCGCGGTCTGCCAATAAGCAATCGATCAATAACAATTAGAAATTACATTTTTAGCACACAAAAACTTCTACTAAGTACCAACCGGAGTGTTTTTTTAACTAGAAGTATACTCTACCTAAGTAAGTATTATATTACTTACAGCCATTAAGGCAGCTTTAATTTTCATCAAAGACCGTTTCGTAGGTCCGGGTTCTGAAATGAATAATGCATGTGCAGAGAATGAAATACACATTCGCGGTAACTGCCGGGAAAACGGACCAGCCACAAAGTGCTACGAAATTGCCGACAATGTTCAAAACATGCTTTATTTAGCCGACGTATGTATTGTTAATTATTCAGGGCATAATGAAACGTAAATACTTTCACATAATGATGACTGTTCATGAAACGTGTCAGCGATTTGAACGTGCGTAATTGTGATTAATGGGAGCTGTAATTTGAATTTGGAACACTGATGTGTTGCCAGCCTTTTGTCTATGTTACCATTAATTGAAAATTATGTTTGTGTCTCGGTAATGCCATTAATTGAAATAATAATTCAAGCTATTAGTAAATGAGCATGCACTTCATAGAAATATAAAAAACATATATCTATGATGCACTTAATGCACCGTATGTACTTACTTAGCAAATTCAGATTTTTATTTAATTACAACTTTAATCAATGATGAAAATGATCATAAAGTGATTATCAAGAAGGAAGGAGCTGCAGTGCTATTCTGTACAAATCTCACCGTGAAAACTTAGGTGAAGTGAGTTGTCATTCTACAATGCTAGATTGGATTGACACTATTGACAGCTCACTCCACGCTCACTTCACCTAAGTTTTCACGGTGAGATTTGTACAGAATAGCACTGCAGTTCAACTTTTAATTTACGAAGAGTTTCCTTAGTATTGTCAACCAGCTGACCCGATAGACGTTGTCCTGTCCAAACAATAATTCATGCAAAAATCGCATAGAAAAAAGTTCGTTCGGTTTTCCCGAATTTGAAAATTTTCCAGGAATTTTTTCCAATTTTTCTTTCCATAACGCCTCTTTGCGAGAATAACGTGACATTTCGGAAAAAGTGTTTTTTTATTATTATTCATAATTGAATATTCGATTGTAGAATCTTTTTGTGTATTTTTTAAAAGTTTATTCGATAACTCATTTAACGTAAAAACACATTAATTTACTTGTCATATTTTTTTTATAGTTTACATATCGCTTCCCGTAAAATTTCATTTTTCAAGATAACATGTTTTACTCGCAAAGATGCAAATCCTAATTTTGGACTATTACGATAATTTTAAAACAAAAAATTGCCAAATCGATCCAGCCGTTCTAAAGCGATGCGCTTACTGGAACGTCAATCAAACAAGGAGTTGGATAGCTGACTGCATATAATATTATATACCTATTTATACCGGATGACTTTTTTTACCGTCTCGAAAAAAATAGGGTATATTAGGAGAACGGAGTAGAAGCGTATGGCATATCTAGTTTTTTTTTTTTTTTTTAATAGCCAAGTCAGAAAAAATATCTAAGTATAAAACTACAAATTCGATGTAAACTTTTCATTTTAGAACAATAAAAACATAAATTATGAAAAAAAAAAATCCTTTAAAAATAATCAAATTCAAATCATATGCAACCTGCATTATGATTTGAATTTAGATTTAAAAAAAAAAATCAAACTTCAAAAAAAAAACTAGATATGCCATAGGCTTCTACCCCGTTCACCGAATATACCCCATTTTTTTCGAGACGGTAAAAAAAGTCATCCAGTATATACAGGATGGAAACTTTCAGCGGGGCAGTAAGGGGAAGTACCTTATCCGTTGCAGCTACGCGAAAATGGTCTTAGGAGACTATCCATAATTTATTATGACATTTTGATCCCCATTCACAGATTTTCAAAAAAAAATACAGTTAGCAAGAAAATAGCCATATTACACAAAAACATTTTTTGATGCCAATCGATCCTGTTTCTAAGACTGATCAAAAACATCTATGGGACTAACCATCGTTGGAGTACTTAAAAAGTCACAAATTGCAAAATACTTTTCCCGTATATTTTGTATGAAAATTTTTATTTTTTTAGCTTTATATATTTTGTTTTTATAGCTTGATCTGTAGCCGTGCATACCGCACGGCTACAGATCAAGCTATTCATTTCCTGTTTACACTGACCTCTCATAGTAAGAGGAAATCCTACAATGAGAGGTCAGTGTAAACTGGAAATGTATAGCTTGATGTGTAGCCGTGTGTACACGGGTGCGTCGAGATCAAAATTCATCAATATTCATTGTAATAACTTCCAAAAATCAAGGATTAAAGCTGTTTTGTGAAGAAACTGAGGTTTTCATTAGGTATTAAACATCCAAATGTCCACTATTAGACATTAATTTGGCACACCCTTGATATAATTTGTAACATGAATACGAATCTTATCGAATCTTGGATTGTCCTACAGGCAAATGCTCGTCAGTCAGTGAGGCAGTATTGTAGCGTACCTAATGCTCAAAATGGAATCTTGGATTGTTAGAATACTTACAAGCGAATGCTCCGGTGATATGAGAGAGCACCTTTACGAGAGTCAGAAAGTCGCAAAATTGGATTTCTAAAACGTTGAATTTAAATCTAAACAAAGGTTGATCCAGGGTCGGGGTTTAGAGTAATCTCTTCATTGAAACCTGCGGCAGCATTATGTAGTTCCCAGCTTTGACTGTAAGTACCCTTTGCACGTCGAATGTACACCTGGGTGTACATAAGGAAAAATCCTTTATATAATAGGTATATAAGCTTATATCATATATATGTAAACGTAAAAAAACATCATGCGATGGAATAAAATCACCATCAGTAGTTGTGAACCTATGGGGTTCGCAACTAATCCCCCCCCCCTCCCCTGGGGTTTTGGGTTCATAAATTAGTACATAATTTACAGTCAAAGGGTTAAGGTGAAGTTTCCTATTGGTGCTACATTCTACTAACCCTCCAGAACAGTTATAGAAGCTTCAGTTCTCTCTGTTTAGTATATAAATGTTCCCTTTGAAAGGAATACCAGTAACGTGCTGTCCAAACATTTCTAGATCTGTCTTTTCAGTTTGAATAATGCTGGTTCCCTTTGAGTCGATTCAAAATGACTGGTTATTCAATGGCTGTTGAAATTGGGAATTTCATATCCTTTATTAAATCAGGATCTAGGCTCGACCACCCCATAAGGGAACCAGCACCCTAATTAAGTAACACACTATCAATCGGAATTTTAATAATTTTGAAGCAAATTGCTAATCCGTTGCTTCATATGTTAGAAAAATTTGTCTGCTCAACAACGTAAATAACGCAATGAATGTTGTTGAACTGTCAATTGAAAGCAATTCCGATTGATAGTGTGTTACGCAATTAGGATACAGATTTTAGGAAGTGTTATTATTAAGAGGTAAAATTGTTTGTTTTTTGTTTGAGGTAGGTAATCTCTGGTGTGCATAATAAAGCGTATTCTATTCTATTCTCTGGAAGTAAAATTCTTTCACTGATTGAAAGCTATAACACTATTGCCGGCCAAGTGCCATAGGATATATTATTTAAAAAAAAAGAAACTTCACGCGAACGAAGTCGCGGCCAAAATCTAATTATTGATAAACATAAGCGCAACGGTAGAAACAAAATAGAAGATACAGTTCTGACTACAGATGGTGTGCAGCCCGATGGAAATCATTCATCAACAGAACACTCGACTGGACCCAAATATACCTATACTGCTGGACCATTCCACTTGGAAATAATTCCTAATATTGCTGCCTGCTGTCTGTCTGTTACCTTTCACGCCTTAACAGCTGAACAGATTTAGATGATGTTTGGCACACGGATAGACCATGACCTGGGTTGTGACTTTTTATCCCAGTATTACTTTCCCTTGAGATAATTTCCGACGTCCACATAAGATACTTTTAATCATTTTAACTACTTATCCATAATTAATAGTTGTTTCTCTTCCACAGACGATGATCTGGAGCTGTTGTTGGATGAAGTGGTCCGCGCGTCAAACCGCGGCGTATCAGCATCCCGTAATGTCACCGGAGGACCCAACTGGAGCTTCGGACAATCGCTGTTCTTCTCCTCCACTGTTGTTACCACCATCGGTAAGTTGGCATGTCTTCAAGGTGATGAGCTGGAGTTGAACTTGAACGAAGTGGTGAGAGTAACGAGGTAACAACACGAGCTGAATTAACAGATGTGACTAAAATGGTATCGAAAATGAGTTGATAAGAAACTAAACTAAACTTTTTACAATCTAAAGGCACACACGCGCGACACGCGATATAATAGCGCGTGACACAAAAGGCACCGCCCGTCGCACGACACGCGGTGCCTTTATGTCGGGCGCGACTATATCGCGTGTCGCGCCTGTATGAAGGAGCCTTATATCGAAAACTTGAAACTAAATAAACATAGCCTAGAGAAAGGATCAGCTGTAGGTTAATAAATTACGATCAAAGTTTACCGCTTTGCGATTTGGCAGACCTAAAGTTTAGCAAAAGTCGGTGAGGTCAAGGTCAAGAGCAAGGCCCTTGTACATACAAAGTGCCCTCTTATAAAATTACGAAGAAAGATAGAAAGAGAATCATCAGTTTATTTGGCACACAAACATAAACACAAAAATACATTGATGTATATAAATTACGAAGGTAGGTATGGTTCGCGCTCCTCGACGTGGACCGCATAAATTGTGCTCACGGACACAATTGAACTTAGTCACAATCGAACTGGCGTTTGTGTAGCACATGATTACCGTAATCGTCTATAAGTATAAGCAGCAACAGTGCCTTCCTGTGTTTTCATAATGTGCACAAATAGTTCAAAATGAAGTGAATTGAAATGTGAGTTGATAAAATCTGTTTTAGCGTGTTGAGATACCGCTACCCATCACGTCTATGAAATACACACACAAAAAATATATAATATTAAGTGGCTACACTACCGGGCGGCGCGGCAGCGGTTGAGTACCCCAAAAAAAACATCTTCAATTTAATTCAAGTCTGCGGAGTTACTAGCTAATTATTTATTGTGTGCCTCATCGGCTGCGCCAGATAGCCCCAGTTCAGCAAAATCCCAGACAAATAGTGCCTGTCGCTGGTTTCCAAGCGGACCTTACCTTGAGTGTAACGGATGGAAATGCCGAATATACATAATTTAAAACTGAAAATACTGAAGACGAATTTTCCCAGATATGAGACCAAGCTAGATCGATTTTTCGCCCCCTTGAACCCCAAAATTGCAACTTTCATCAAAATCGTTAGAGCCGTTTTCGAGAACGTGATTACAATTAATTGGTAACATAAATGTTTCTTTGCTTGCAGGATACGGCCACGTGACTCCTCTGTCAAAGCCCGGCAAGTTGTTCTGCATGATGTACGCACTCCTCGGGATCCCACTGACGCTGGTGCTGCTATCAGCTCTGGTGGAACGTCTGCTGCTGCCGGCGACTGCTCTGCTACGCTCTCTAAACGCGGCACTGGGTCATCTGTACCGCCCGTTCACTATACGCCTGGTGCACCTGATGATGATAGGTAAGCTTTTGTGATTTGGTTTTTCTTCTATGTAACACTAAGTTATTACATGCTGGGATTTCCACGCGCAAACTATTGCCATGAATTATTCAGCTCATGATTCTAGATAGACTGTCTTATATCTTCTTTACAGGGTCAAATTAAATTAGTTAGCGAAACTCCGCAGACGTGATAACATATTTCTCAACCCATACCTTGAGTAACAATACCAGCGGTCGTTGATCTAAAAAAAAAAAATCATCAAATCTTTTACATTTTTATTTTGTCGTGTTTGGATATCGATACTCCACGCGGAATTTCGCTAGCTAATTTAATTTGACCCTGTATATTGACCGTTAGGTACGCACGGCTACAGATCAAGCTATACATTTCCAGTGTAAGCTGATCTCGCATTGTATAGATTTCCTCACAATGAGAGGTCAGTGTAAACTGGAAGTGCGTAGCTTGATGTGTAGCCGTGTGTACATGGTACGGTCAGCAACAGAAGTCGGTTCACACTGCTACTTTTTGACATCATCTAAATTAACACAAAATGATTTGATAAACTGCTTTTTTTTTTGTTTAACTGTTAAGAGTTAATGTTCTAAAAAATTTAAGTAAGTACCTACTTCTGTTCCAATTTGAATTAAATATTTCGCTTAATAATTAAAATTAAAAAACTTCAAGTGTTAATCGACTTTTGTTGCTGACTGTACACACTTGCACTTTTATATAACGTCATAAAAGTTATGTTATTGATTTGTAAATATCGTATGGCATGGATATTAATATTATTATGTTATAAGTTATTGCATGAATTGTAAGTTGACTGCACTACCGAATTGGGACACACTGTAATGGTAGGGTAAGTAAGTAAGTAAAATTTTATTTGTTTAAACATGGTGTACATTGCATGCAGGCTAATAACAGATAAAGAAATAGTTCTAACATGTCAAATTTAAAAAAAATAAAAAAAAACAGCAGTTTTTTTAATAACCGTTGAAAATTTTCTACTCTGGGGGGGTCTAGCTAGAATCATATAGGTGCTGAATTCATGATCAGTTTGCGCATCGATGTCCCCTAAACCCACCTTGTAGTATAATCGAAGCCCTTGGCAACTTGACATTTTATTATATTATATCAACTTAGCCTGGGCCAAAAGTCATTTATTTATTTATTTATTTATAATTAATTACAACGGCTTGCGCCAATGACAGTAATTAATAGGTAAAACTAAACATAAAACTAAACATAACTAACAATTCAAAAACAAATAACAAGTCACAAGTCAGAGATCAAACATACTTAACAATAACTAGAGGAAATAAAATAATATAAAACAGAATAAAGTAATAACAACATACAACCTATTTACCTAACAAACATAGCTTTCACATAACATGAGACAGTTTGACATGATCACCTTGAATGTGTCATTAAAGATGTCACATTCCGGGACTGTCTCCATTAAGGAGTTTAATGAACCATGCATGCGACACAACGGCGATTGCGCGCGCGACACAGTGCGGCAATGGGATGTGGCGAACAGCCGGTGTCGTCGAGTAGGCCTATGACGCAGGTAGTTGTTAGGCACATAAAGTGTACACAAAGTATTGTGCAGCTCTGGGGAATTTACCATGCTCCTTAAAATTTTTATGGCTATTAGGATCTGATCTCTGGCTCTACGCACTGAAAGGGAATTATATCCTAACATTCCCAGCAAGAAAAGAGTAGGATACATAAATGGATAATATCCGTAAATCTTCTTATATAAAAAAACGCAGGAAGGCTTTCTGAACCTTTTCAATCAACAATTCATATGTGGATTCGTGGGGATTCCAGACGGCTGCAGCAAATTCTAACTTACTTCTAACTAGACAGTTAAATAATAATTTGATGACAATAGGATTATTGAACTCACGGGCATTGCGTAGGACAAAACCTAGGCGTCTGTAAGATTCTGAAGCTAGAGCTGACATGTGTGCATGGAAAGTCAATCCGCAGTCAAATGTCACGCCAAGATCTCTAATGGTTGACACGCGCTTTATTTCAACACCTGCTAAGGTATAGGTGGCATGTGTAGGTTGTAACTTGCGGCTAAAGGTCATGGCGTAACATTTACCGGCATTAAACATCATTTTATTATCTATACTCCACTTATGGATTCGGTCGATGTCACTTTGAAGATGTTCGGGAGTTACATCCTTATCAATCACTTGGACTAATTTTAAATCGTCAGCATATAGGAGGCATTTGGCATACTTTACTACTTTAATGAGATCGTTAACCATAATGAGAAAGAGAAGGGGGCCTAAAACTGAACCCTGGCTTACACCTGAGCGCGTATGATATGATTTCGAAATAAAGGATCCATGGCTAACATACTGTTTTCTATTTGAAAGGTAATCAGCAAATAATTTTAGAAGTTTTGGGGTAAAACCCATGCTGTATAATTTATTTAATAGAATATCGTTATCCACTGTATCGAACGCCTTTTTAAAATCTAAATATCTACTTGTTGACCTTTATCCATGTGATGAGATATATAGTCAACGAGGGATAACAAGTTAGTCTCTACTGATCGACCTGGTCGGAAGCCATGCTGCTCCTCACAAAGCCGCATATTTACGTGCGGGTATATTTCTTTGTGAGCAATATTCTCAAAAAGTTTTGCAGCGCACGATAGTACTACGATAGGACGATACTCTTCAACCAAGGTCTTATTGCTTGTTTTAGGTATCGGAGTGACTTTCGATATCTTCCACTGTTCAGGGTATACCATACCATATAAAGCCAAGTTAAAAATATAGGTCAGTACAGGAGCAAGAATCTCCTTGCATCCTTTTAAGATGTATGCTGGGACTTTATCTGGACCCACAGAACTAAGTGGTTTTAACTTATTTATTCCTGATTTTACTTGTGATAAGGTAAAAAAGCTTATGTTGATATGTCCATCGCATGACAAGGGAGTACTAGATATATTGTTGAAATCTAATATGGGACTATTGGGTAGAAACACACTAGCAAAATAATTTGCAAAGGCATCTGCAGCTTCACTATTGGAAAAACTACAGCCTTTATAGGTCACAGTGGGCTCAAAGCCACCCTTAGTTCGAAGGCTACTAATATGATTCCAGAATTTTTTTGGATTATTCTTAATGCCATTTTCAACAGCTGCTAAGTAGGCATTGTATGCTGACTCGATGCGTCCCTTGAGTTCTAACCGCAGTATGGAAAATGCCTTGTAGACATTCTGATTATTATATCGTTTCCATTCTTTGTGGAGTTTAATTTTGCGATTTACATCTTTAATTATATCATGTGAAAACCAGACAGGATAGCGTTTCCTGTTTGAAGCTTGTCTGCTTTTCTTAGGTACGCAAAGATCAAAAATATTATACAAAACTTCATAAAATTGAGCAGTCGCAGATTGCACATCTGAGGCATTAAATACACAACCCCAATCCACTGTAGACATCATCTCATATAAAAGAGAAAAGTTAGCTTTATTAAAATTCCAATCAGAGGTTGAGTCAAAGTTACTAGGCTTAATATTTTCGTTACAATTATTTGATAAGATGTTAAGAGCAATATCCAAAGGAGGATGGTAGGAGTCCACATTAACAATGCCCCCAGTGTCTGAACTATTTACTTGCACTGCGCAACTAGAGCCCTTTACAAGGACAACATCTAATTTACCGCCAAACTTATTATAAACGTTATTCCTGTCCGACAAGGAACAAAATGAGAGGAAATAACCATAATAATTACATACATTTTTGGAAGCACTATTTAAATTAATATCACCAATAATAAGTACGGTTCCTTTAAGGTCATTTATAAAACTCTCAACTTTAACCCGTCGCGCGCTAATTAGCAGACACAATTGAAATTCTATTGTTATCTGTACACATGGTGTGCAATCGACATTTTAAGAGTTACCAAACCAATCAAAATATACAGAGTCTGTAGCGCTGGGAGATATGTACACTACACACACATAAACACTGCTCTTCGGGTAGGAAAATTTCACCCAGAGATCTTCGCCATTAAGAGTTTCAAACTCACGTACTCGGGTAGGTGTGATACCTTGCTTAGACACTAATAGAACACCACCGCCATAGCCGCGTCTGTCTCGGCGTGTGACACTCCATCCGCTGAGGACTAACTCAGAATCCCCAACGGAAGAGTCTAGGAATGTCTCAGTGGCTCCCAAGAGGTCATGTTCCATGAGCGACAAATTAGTTCTCCACAAATTGAGTTTAGTCTTAATGCCGCGAACATTCTGATAAAAGATGCCCAACGAGGTTATTCTTTTCCGGACTGTAAACTGGTTAGATGGCTCAGAATGCAGAATGTTGACGTGGTTATAGAAAAAACTGCGAGTTTATCTGTTGCGGTTCGGTCATGCATTTGCAGGCTGTTGTGATCAATATTGTGACGTGGAAATATAAAATACTTGGCTGTGTAATGTAAAAAGAAGTTACAACTAACATAAGTAAGTAACTATCATAGGCTAATGACTTGTACTAATGATGCGTAGGTATTGTAGGTAATCACCGACTGGTCCGACCAGCGGCGGTAGCCATCAAATATTCATTAGACTCCTTCAGGCCTTGAGTTTCTTTAGTCGGGAAAATATTATAATACATTTTAGAGGGTTACAATAACTCTGTGGTCTATTGCTGCCGCTTATATGTAAACTAGCTTCTGCCCGCGACTTCGTCAGCGTGACTTATTCCCCCGAACCACCCCAACGCATAACATTGCCTGCCCGCGCTTCCTTTTCGTATAGCGTCTTTTCCGACTTTTTTTCTTTTTTCTCGGCTCCTAAGAGTCCTGGCGTCGTGATAAATAGCTTATAGCCATCCTCAAGAATTGGGCTATCAAATGCAAAAAGATTTTTTCAAGTCCGACTGGTAGTTACAGAGATTAGCGCGTTCAAACAAACAAAGAAAAAAAGCAAACCTTTCAGCTTTATTATTAGTCAGTTATAATTATGTCGCCTTTAAATTACACAGTGACGAACAATGATGAACCTTGTGATTGGTGACAAATGAGTGTTTTGGATCATTAAGTTCCCTTCAAAATGGTTGAGCTAATTGGTGCTGATCCATGCGTCATGTTCGTGAACGGGCGCCGTCAGTTGGGACTGGTCGTCTCTTAGCTGCCATGGCTTATTTTTAATTTTAATATTTAATTTAGTTGTTTTAGTTTTTATCTTTTTATTACGGACGCTTTTTAACGTGCACGTCTTTCTACATTGTTCTCACATATATATTTTCAACATGAACGATGTAACCAATATTTTGTAAAAATATTATGATTTAAAAGAGTGTCCGTGGAGTTTCTTGCCCGTTCTTCTCCATAGGGATCTACTACGCTTTGGAATGGGCAACTAGCTTCATCTTTCTGACTGACCGACCCATTGACAATTCAAAAGTGCCTGTAATTGGTTTATTTGAAATAAATGCTTTGAGTTTGAGTTTGAGTGTACTGACTGGACAGGTCCACTCAAATCTGTGTGGTAGTTTTCTCAAGAGACAAACTTTGGGTCTAAGACCGACCTCATCTAGTTTAAGAGGATATATCGAAGCGTGGTTTAGCAAGGTGTGTTAGTGCAATAGCGTTATGAACTATGACTGTCTAGTTCGACCCGCATAGAAGACTCACGCGACGCGCTTCGTTTAAATGTAGATTTATGACAAAATGACCTACCTACTTAATTCAATTTTTAGATTAGTATGTTCTTAATATATTTAAATACCTTCGATTTAATGTAAATTTTACAGCACAATAAGGAACTGTTTATGTATAATCGTATAAAACTGAAAATAGATAATGCTACTTTCATTGAATTATATATTAGTTTTTATATCAATGCGTATTTTGGATTTTTTTTCTAACGAAAAAATTTCAAGTAATCGTGTTTCGGTTTTAGTGCAGCAGTAGACAATATAGTCAAATAACACTTTATGGAAAATCCAAATGATTTAACCCTAAAGATTTGGTTTTATTAGGAATTTTAAAAACACAAAATTACCGATGTATCTGTTTGTAAAAGGGGTCAGGTAATGCAGAGCACTGACTTCTTTGACGTGTTGTTTACACTAACCAATTTGTAACAAAAAAAAAACATCATTTATCAATAAAATTAGTAATTCTCATTGAACACACCTCAAAAGCCGATCTCAAAATAATAACAAAATTATTGATGTGATGAAGTAGTGATGAGGATAATTTGAACGAAAAAAGCGGATAGGTAAAATCAGAAGCTAATCTTTTAAAATTTGTTCACAGTTACAACCCTAGTGCTGTTCTTCCTAGTCATCCCTGCAAGCGTGTTCGCGTACCTGGAGCCTGACTGGGACTTCCTCGACTCCTTCTATTACTGCTTCATCTCGCTCACCACCATAGGACTAGGCGACTACATCCCCGGAGACGCGCCCGGACAAACCTATCGTCCGCTCTACAAAGTTGCTACCACTTGTAAGTATTTTTTTGGGTTGGCAACACTTCCAAACGTCATTATTTCGCCGCGTATTTTAGGGGGGATGCAAAGGCCCTACCTAAAGTACCTACCGAACACAAAAAAGAAGAAACGCTGTTTATTATTACCGGTCAGCATTTTAATGTTAACGACAATGGCACATCATTATTAAAATTATAAATGAAGCCTGTAACTTTAGACCAATTAAAAAAGTAGGCCGGGCAGAAGCCCGTTATTTAAGCAATTATTAAGATTAACGAATTTTACACAAAATCGTTATTTATAAAGAGCGCTAACGTATTTAATGATTGCTTTCCAAATAAATATTTTATTGGTGAAATACAAATACCTAAGTACCTACTTACAAATCGACTTATTATTCAACAGCGTTCTGTAATAACAATAAAGAGATCGTGGCTAAGTAATAACAGCCACACGGGTCGATTCATCAGGTTAAGCTACGCTTGCCGGGGTGGGTCCGTGGATGGGTGACCATCTTTACATACCGAGACCCCTCCGTGCCTCGGAAAGCACGTTAAGCCGTTGATCCCGGCTTTCATTCGTGGATCTTTAACAGTCGTTACGGGTTGTCAGAAGCCCGAAAGTATGACAACCAGTCTTACCATGGGGTATCGTATTACCCAGTTATTGGGTTATGGAGCCCAGATAGGCAGTCGCTTCATGTAAAATACTGGTATTCAGCTGCATCCGGTTAGACTGGAAGCCGACCCCAACATAGTTGGGAAAAGGCTAAGCAGATTGATTCTGTAATAACAATAACCTTTCAATCAGACATCGTCTAATATTATTATAAATAATAAACGTAGTAATGTGATATCATTTTATTTTTTTCCAGTCTATCTACTGATCGGGCTGACATTCTTGATGCTGACACTAACCGTCTTCTACGACATTCCGCAACTGAACTTGAGCACGGTATTCTCATCCATCAAGCTGGACGATGACCCAGAAAAGATGCGACTGAGCGGCTCCGGAGTCATGGGACCTGGGTACGGCATCGGCGGGCTGGTGATGCGGGATGACTACAACCACCACGACCAGCGCCGCTCCGTGGTGCACATCCGGCCGCACCTGGACGACAGCCCCAGTCCCGAGGACACCACGCCCGTGCATGCTCGCGACATACGAGTACACTAAACTGCTTCCTTCCAAAAGTCTTGGTCGTGATTTCGTTGGCTAGTTGGTGCTGTTGGATGGAGCAATGTGGAATGAACCTGTTTTCTCTGAATTTACATTAATTTGTTTTCGTAGGTATTTCAATTTCAGAATGTGTGAGACATTCACACACAGGCCCTATCAGAATACCAGCGTTGCGGTATTTATTTTTTAAATATCGCAGCTTTATGCTGAGATGGGAGCCTTTTTGGCCTCGCACAGGTCTCTTTTTTTTTTTATTCTGATTTCTTTTTTTTGTTTTTTTGCTTTTTAATGTTTATTTTGTTACTTTTATATGCTCTTTTTTAACTGTATTTCCTGTGCGTGTCCCAAATAAAATATTTTTCTTTCTTTCTTTCTTTCTTTTTCTTTCATTAGAGTAAAAAACAATGTGACAGAATAGAATATATTTTTAATTGCTTTAAAACATGGTACGCACGGCTACAGATAAAGCTATACATTTCCAGTATAAGCTGATCTCGCATTGTATAGGATTTCCTTACAGTAAGAGGTCAGTGTAAATTGGAAATTTACAGCTTGATGTGTAGCCGTGTGTACATTAAGGTCTTATTAATATAGATGATTATGATTACATGTTTCGCCATGGACTGGCATACAGGCGTTCTACATTGTGATAGGATCCGTAAAATAGCAGCCAGCAGCGTTACTAAACGACGCGCGACGTTTACTCATGTCAAAATTCCTTGAAAATGGAATGAAAATTTAAAAAATATGATGGACAGGCGCGGTAAAATTGTAAATTAGTTTACGTTATAATATTTTAGTTTATAAGTTAATTCCCTACTATTTAGTGATAAGTTAATGTCACATTTTTTCCAGTTATATAACTGGTATATACCCGTTTGTTTCTCTTGTTGATCCCTTTGTCGACTACCGTCCTAAAAATTTGCGAAAATGTTAATTTTAATTTTAAAACTTTAAAAGAGAATGTTTCACTGTCTACTGGTAAAAGCTGCGATAATAAGACTGAGAGGTTTTTCAAATTTTCAAACTTTTTAAATTCATTTTTAAGAGTTTTGTACCTGCAAAATGCGTACCTTGCGAACTACCTATAAAAAACAAAGGAAAACAATGTAGTATCTAAACAGACTGATAACAACATGTCCTTCTATAAGTATACGTTTTACATTCCTAAATTGTAAGAACTTTTCTAAAATAATATCCATTTTCAACATTTTCAAATCAAGGACATTTAACAGAAAAGTTATCGATTCAACAAAAACTATCCTTGCCATATCAAAAATGTCAAGACTTTCATGAAGTAAGAAGGAAAATCTATTGTGAATATTCTACATTCTACCCCCTTTAGAGAATGATTGTGCAAAGACGTCACCACACATGCTACTCATAGATATTATGCTACACTTATCATATAAATATGCATAGATATAAAAATTTGACGTATCAATTATGTGTGATAGATGACCAATAACTTATTAGAATCATTGGATTTATAATATTAAATATTTATATATCTATAGATATAAAAAATCCAATATAAATTAACTTTCAACATAAAATGTTTTCAGAAAAATAAATAAATTTATTATACTAGGATGGTAGTGCATAAATTATAATGTAAAATCCAATACCTATTCAAAATTGTAAAATGTTTATAGTTGTGTATTATAGTTTAGTAACTGTTGCGAATAGAGATGTTTACAATGCTGCTGGCAGTCCACAGTTTTTTTTTACTTTTTTAACATCACTGTGTGGCTGTGAATTTTTAAAACTCCATGTAATTTTAATAACTAGGTACTTATTTTAATTTTGCGACATTTTGCTTTTCCAACTTTGTATTCTATTTTAATAATCTAGAATCGAAACTCAATCAATGACAATATATTCAAACTTATGAAAATATTTTAAATAGGTACTTAGGTACCGTAACAATATTAGCTTACTAAAATTATTTTGCTAGGTGCTTTATATCAATTACTTTATTGCTTTTATGATTAATTACCTTTTGTTTCGCCCATATATGTACACACGGTTACATATCAAGCTATACATTTCCAGTATAAGCTGACCTCGCATTGTATAGGGTTCCCGTACAATGAGCGGTCGCCTATACTGGAAAAATATAGCTTGATATGACAGCCGTTTGTACAAATAATAAATTCTAAATCATTAATAAATTTTATTTTTAAGAAAATTATTTACAGGGAGTCATTAGCACTACATACATCACTTAGAAAATAAATACTAAGTAACTTACATCTAGTAAATCTATTAATATACAAACAAACTATCAAGCAGAATGTATTGAATGTTAGAATAAAATAAATAAAATACTTTTAAGTGTTAAACTAAGTATGTTAACCTATTCTATGTTCGTACAACTCCGTAACAACTTATTGTATCAGATCTTATAGAAAATAGAGAGTAGTGCGTAGATATAAAACACAAAGCCTTCAAAGGTTAACCGTATTATAGAACAAAACTGTATTAAGAGTAATTCGTAAATAAATCAGCTTGAAAAAAGTAGTTTGATTGTTTTATTTGGTGATATCATAAAAAGTACCTATTCGTACGCAAATTATTGGAGAAAAATAAACGGAAAATTAACAATTTCCTGGGCTGGCTGGAAAATAAATGTAACATCACCTTGTAATTTTGGGGGTTTCCCAAAATACTGGCAATACCTACTATGTAGGCTGAAACCTGATTCCCTGTCGGCTTTTTTCCATACTTAATGATTTAAATCAAGGCTGGCCAATAGATTTTCCAGATGAGCAAAATTTCTTAGATTGTGGCGGCGCCGGGCCACCACTACCTCCATATTCATAAGGTAATTTATACACAAAAAAAAAACCAGCCAAGTGCGTGTCGGACCACGCACAATGAAGGGTTCCGTAGTTGGGAGAGGGCACTGGCACTTGTAACACAGGTTTATCACCTAGCACAAGTGTCAGGGACTTCACACTATTATTTTGTAATTCACTTTCTTATGTAATAAAGATTAAAGATTATGTAATATTTATGTAATAAAGATTATGTAATAATATTTATTTATTTATCTTAAGAACAAACTTAACATTGTAGTTGAAAAACATGTTGTCCCATACATTCCAACTGTAAATGTAAGTTTGTACTCACAATATTGATAGATTTACCATGTTATTTTAAGACCACAGCCTTCTTATAGGTTTTCCTATAATCTACAAGTAAAGATCTATTTTCTGTATTTTTTTCAAAATTTTAGGCTCAGTAGTTTCGGAGATAAGGGGGGGAATGGTCAATTTTCGTCTATTTTCTTAAACAACTTTAAAAAAAAATATTTTAAAATTATAAAAAAAAATATAGTACGCCCTTTCATTTGACATGCCACATGGTGTAGTTTGCAAAACTTTTTTTTTTTATTTTCTTATTTGCTCCCCAAAAGTGACCTCTATATTCAAAATTCATTTATTTACTTTACCCGTCCGTGTTTGGGTCACAGAAATTCATATGTGTACCAAATTTCAACTTAATCGGTCCATTAGATTCGGAGCAAACTGGCTGTGACAGACGGACAAACAGACAGACAGACACACGAGTGATCCTATAAGGGTTCCGTTTTTTCCTTTTGAGGTACGGAACCCTAAAAAGACAAAATATGCTTTTATTTACTTTATTTGTAATGAACTAACATAATATATTGTTTTTAGGTTTAGTTAAACGCTATACAAATACAATTTTTGACAGCTTGAGACTGAGATGAGATTGCGAACGTTTCGCTCAGGTGGAAGCGTTGACACCGCGCGCTAGCTACCCGGCCGACCGAAGTGCTGGCGGCAAGTTCAAATGCCTTGACGGGCCACTTGGTGGCCCGCGTGCCTGGGTTTGGCCGGCCAATTAGATTTAGATCAATATAACAGCTGGCTATTGACTAGTTTTGATTGCTTGGAGCCAAGATGGTTCTGAATTTCCAGATCATTCAATGGGGTGAAAAACCGAAAGCCCGCGATAGGTGGCAGCACTGCTGTATGTCCAGAAACTGCCATTATTTTGTACATTACGGTCTATTTATCTTGGCAAGTCTGAACTTCGCGCAGAAAACTGCGCGTAACATTTCTTAGGAACCAAATGGTGACATGGGTCGAGTGTGAGTTAGAGAATTAACGTATGATTTACCTAAAACACAAACACAAAATTTTCACATCCGCCATCTTAAATTTTCATTTTGACTTCACTACCGGCTTTGGTTCCCTCGAAAACCATAAAAACGACACCCCATGATCTGTTTTGAGTACAAAAAGTCATAGTATACGATAAAATATCGTGTTATACATTCGAAAAATAGCGCTTTGTGAACGTAGCCACGGTTAGGCGGTAACCGTATCATTCAGTGCCCATGTTCTAAAGCAAGTTCGTCGATGACGTATCCTATTGTTGGTTTGTAACTTTTAACATATTGATACTTGCACTTTTGTTTAGGTAAATAGTCCTATGGGACGGCAATCCCACATGAGCGGGGCCGGTTAGACAATATACTAAATTAATTTTGATGTCTTAGAATAGTAGATTCGATAAATTATAGCTGTAGCAGTAGGTACATCCCTTGATAATAAAGTACGGCAATTGTTCCTTCATATGTAGTTGTCAATAATTACTGATCTTCATGAGCAGTGGTCAACATCAAAAACAAAAGAATATGTTTGCAGCATAAGCAAAACAGTACGACCATTTTTAGCCCATTCTAAAAAAAAAAAAAAAATTATTCTGTCACTAAAGGGGTGCACTAGGGGATGCAAGTTAGACACACAATATACTAAAACAACAGCCACATTTTATAAAACTTTCCTTTACAGTACGTTTGTAGTTGTGGTCTCTCTCAGCAGCCAAAATACACAGAGAGTTAGGACTGGTGACGCGGGAGCAAGCGACCGACGACGAAGCAGCTTGTCCTGAGGTCGAAACGCGCAGCCTTCAGTAGCAATTTCCCACTGCTTGCGAAGTTTTTCGTTTTTAGTGGATAAATAAACAAACGCCTGTTCGTGTCGTTCCTATGCAGGAACGACACGAACAGGCGTAATACCTAATGGCATAACACGAATACACTGAGTGATTCTTACAGATTATTTTTGACGAACCCGGCTATCGCTAAAAAATATAACAGTAGATTGTACACACGGGATTTCTCATTAACTGTCAGCTAACCATTAAAGTTTATTTTTATTATAAATAGATGGTATAAGAGGCCTAAACTTCATGTTTTCTGTGTACGTTATGCGAACTATCAAATAACAGTAGGTATATAACAAAATATAAAAAAAAGAATCGAAAAAAATGAAAACAGTTGAGAATCAAACTTTAACCACGGGTTTGCAAAGCAGTCGTCGAACCGTTAAGCTATTTGGTTTGATGAAAGCTTACTAAAATAGCCGTTTAAAAGTTCAATCTGTAACTATCTGCTATATTCGTTTCCTACTCAGCCCAATGAAGTAATGGAATAATTCGCTTTTACATTGTGTTTTAATGTCACATATCGTCGTAGACAACGACCGATACCGATTATCAGCATTCTCCTGCCCTTATCCCATTTTTTTTTGGGGTCGATGCAACTTGTTTTTATCTTCCATACTTCTCTATTAGTCGTCATCTCGATAGTCATTCCCTTTCTAGCCACATCATCTTTCACACAGATCATCTATCGTTTCTTTGGTATTCCCTTACTCGTATAGTCATCCAGATTCATAATCAAAAATTCCAGACGACATTTTCTGCATTTCTCCGCATCACATACCCATACCATGATAACCGATGTCCACACACACCGATACCGATATCGGCACAATATCTACCGGCGAAGACAGTGCGGGGTGAGAGTAGCGGGCATTCTTTCAATTGAGCAAACTTTTTCAAACTGCCGCCGACTTAGTAGTGTGGTTGTTTGTCGTGTCGCGATGGTCATCGATATTCACCAATATCATGGGGCTGATAATAATTGTACCTATTGTTATCAAATCGTGTTGGTATAGTTATCTGATAATGTGAAAACAAAACGACATTTTATGTAATAATCTTAGTTCACTCCACCGTAGACACCATAAAATGTAAACCTAAGGAAAAAAAAATCGACCTAAGAAAAACTAATTAAGTTGATCAACTGCAAATATTTTACACTGTAGCATAGATTTTCCGCGAAATCGTCGGCAGCGCGTCGTAAATAAACACGTCGCGCTACATTTGGGGGAGGCGGAGGTAGCGTTTCAAAGGCCTACAGGCCCGAACAACCTAGCCTTAATGAATTATGCGTAAAAGAAGTGTTTACAAAACATGTATGGATAGTGACAGCTGCTGCCAAATTCATGGACTAGTGATAGTAGCGACATCTGAAGTGAACAAGTGGCAGTTTTTGCCCCTTTTGATGAGTATTCCGGACGTTTACACCCGGCCTCACCTAGTCACCTTATGTATCATAAAGCTAAGAACTTACCGGTGAGCGTGCCTATGCATTTCGTAATCATAATATTATATTATATAGTAATATACTAATTCCAGTTAATATGTATAGTCGAATTGTTTTATTACTTTCCTATGCATTCCAACTAAATAAGTCAATAAGTCTCTCATAAATCAGCCCAAATAGTACTCAGAATAGGAACGGAGAAGTTTACGAAAAAATATGAATTTTATATAACGAAACGTAATACGTCAAAGTTTCGGTTTTCGGTGGGTGAGAAAACGTCAATTTTCTAACCTAACAATCTAACATTTCGAACATTGTGCGCCGCGGCCTGGCCGGGTATTTCTTTAAAGGATATATTGAATAGATAGTATAAGCCTTTGATGACGGTTTCGGTTCAGTGCTCCTTGAAGTTCTGATTTTGTTAATGAACACGGTATTTTAAATAATAGACTGAACATTATTCCCGTGTGTAGTTCCATTATTTATTTTTAAGAAAATGGACACTCCTCTGTCCGCCTTTGCTATGTACAAAGCAAATACTTCGGCAAACAAAGAAAAAAAGCACAAAAAAAGGAATAAATCGAGCTTACAGCCAATTTCCCCGAAACCACTACCGTCTCAGTTAACTCAGAAAAACCAAATAGAGCTCACTCAAAAACTGAAAAAGAAACAGAAGAAAGTGAAAGAATCAAAGAATATCATTAAGAAGAAGCAACACAAAAAGAAGAAATCGAAACTTGGCAGAGATGATAAAAAAGTACGTACAGATGAAAAATTGCCAAAACCAGCACAAATCTTATTAGCTGATGATCAAGAAGAGGTACCAGTACTTGTTGCAGCACCAAAGATGAAAAAACATGATGATGTTTATGCAACAGTAGAAGTGTGCTCACATTCAAGTGATGACAGCTTTGAGTTCACACCTGTACAAACAGACAGTGCTGAAGAAGGATTAAAAGTATTCAAGTGGATGATTGCTCCCTATGATGTTGATGATTTTTTCAAAAATGTTTGGGAGAAGAAACCATTGCATATTGCTAGAGGTAAACCTGATTATTACAAAGAAATAATAACAACACCCGTTATAGATGACATGCTGCGGAATGAAAATATCCAGTTCACCAAAAATATAGATGTCACATCATATGTTGATGGCAAAAGAGAGACACACAATCCAGAAGGGAGAGCACATCCACACTTAGTATGGGACTTCTACTTAAATGGATGCAGTATAAGATTGTTGAATCCACAAACCTATATTCCTAAATTGCATTTAATGAATGCAACCATGCAGGAATTCTTCAATTCCTTTGTAGGTGCCAATGCCTACCTCACACCACCTGATACTCAAGGTTTTGCTCCACACTATGATGACATTGAAGCATTCATATTACAAACAGAGGGCAAAAAACATTGGCGTGTTTATAAGCCACTGAATGAAGGAGAAGTGCTACCTAGAGTTTCTTCAAAAAATTATGAACAGCATGAAATAGGAAAGCCAATACTAGAAGTTACTTTAGAAGCAGGAGACATGCTTTATTTCCCTCGTGGGTACATTCATCAAGGTGTCACAGTAAACGGTGAACACTCCCTCCATCTCACAATCAGCATGTATCAAAAGCATTCTTGGGCTGATTTGTTTGAGAAATTAATTCCTGCTGCTGTACAATTGGCTATCAGTGAAAATGTTGAACTGAGGAAAGGTATTCCATTTGATATGTTTGATCACTTTGGTTTAGTCCACTCTGATTCAGCGACACCTCGCAGACAGGAAATAAATAAAATGGTCATGACACTTTTTGACAAGATTAAGAAATCATTACCCATAGATGAAGCTGTAGATCAAATGCACAAGAATTATCAGCATGCGGCACTACCACCTGTCTTAAATGACCTAGAGAAATCAGTGACAGTATTTGGAGATACTGATGTGATGATAGAGAATGGTATTGTCACTAATAGGGTGGAAATATCTCCTGATACTAGAATAAGACTACTGCGTAAAAATATATTAAGAATGGTGACGGAAGATAAAATAAGGTTATATTATCATGTTGAAAACTCTTTGGAATACCATGGAAGTGAACTGCCATATCTTGAAATTGAGGTAGAGTTTGCTCCTGCAATAGAGACATTGATAACAGCATACCCTGAGTATGTTGCAGTAGAAAACCTAGACATGGACAATAATGCGGATAAGTTAAGTTTAGCAGATGCATTGTGGAGCAGGGGACTCATTATGACTGAATACCCATTGGAGAATTTAGAAGATGATTAAATTATAATTATTGATACTATAAGTACTGCTGTTTTTCATTTGATTGTCCCTAACAAGTTGCCTATTATTTATTATTACATTCAAGTTAAGTTTTTGTTGTTGATGGTATAATTCTTGGGAAGCCCCATACTTGGTAAAAAAATTTTGCATGCTTGAGCTTATATAGTATCTCAATGTAGTCTATGCATAAGCTGAAGAGTGTGACTGACAGTGGCATGGCCACCATCAGGGATTTTAATTAAAACAAAAAAATTCGTCGAAATTTGCCGCCAAATATCAGAATTTGTCGGTGATTGGTTCAAAAGTTATAAGGGTACATAGGTGGCCGATCTGGAGAGCATCTCCCCCGCTTGGCCACATTTATATGTTATAAACTAAGCCACCTAGCAAAGATCTGTTTTCTCCCAAATTAGTAGCAATTTTTCGCCAAGTCACAGATTGTTGGCTCTTAGTTTAGAAAACATGAGTTCAATTTTTAAATATAGGGAAGCACTACTTTATAACCCGTCGATTTATTATAGTAGTATTTTTTTTTTTTTTTGGTATAATATATCCTTTTTAGTGTAATTTTGGTATCGCTGAGATACGGAAATCGAGAAAAAAAAATTATTCATCAAAAACCATCGCTTAATCAAGCCTTCGGGACCCGGTGGGATGTGGGAGTAATAGGGTGGGGAACACCATGGGATACCTCAAGGACATTGACCATGACCTCAGGGTCATTGACCTTGACTTCAAGTTCAATGACCTTTAACTAAAGGTCGGTGACCTTAGAAAAATCGCTGATTTTGATCTCAGGATCATTGACTTTCAAAATGTCCTTGACCTCAGAAGTATGAAGCGTCTATTCTACCCAAAAAAAAGTTGGTACTGTAAAAAAGCGACATTTTTCATTCTTTTTTTTTCCAGTTCAAGGTAAATTTTTCATCGTCTAATATACGAGTCATTCACAGCCTCATCTAACCCAAATGATTCACCAACAATAGAGGGGATCTGGCGCTCGGCGGCCGCTGCCGCGGCACGCTCGCTCGCCTTCGCGTGTTAATGGTCACTGTTCTAACCTAACCTAACCCAAATGATTCACCAACCTTAGGAGAATCGCGGATCTTACCTGTTACTGTTCTTGAGAATCGCGGATCTTGACTTTTGGAATTTTAACCTTGACCCGATGGTCAATGACCCTGAGGTCAAGGTTAACGTCCTTGAGGTGTCCCATAGTGTTCCCCACCCTATTACTCCCACATACCACCGGGTCCCGAAGGCTTGCTTAGGCGATGGTTTTTGTTTTTTTTTTCTCGATTTCCGTATTTCAGGGATCCCTAAATAACAGTAAAAAGGATCTACTATACCAAAAAAAAATTAACTAGTATAAGAAATCGACGGGTTATAAAGCGGTGCCAAGTATAGTCCAAGAGCTAGATCAAAAATTTTATCGTAAACTGTTCGATCTAGCTCTTGGGATTATATTTAAAAATTGAACTCATAATCTAGCTGTTGTAGAATCTCATTTCCGCTTGGACAGGGATGCATGGTGCAGTGGTGGTTATTCCAAAAGAAAACTCACTAGTCTACAGTCCTCAAGCATACAACCTTTTTTTTTTTATTCTTTAAATTTTAGAGACTTTTATAATGCACAGCGTATGTCAGTCCCATCGTAACCTAATACAGGATACACATCAAACTAATGACATTAATATATCAGGGCCATAAAGTCGAACAACTTTCTTGCATCTTCAGAACTCGGCTTAAGCATACAACCTTGAATACAACTTTTTGTAGTACCAGTGTAATGTTTTATCTACCTACTTGTTATTTATTAGGTGTAGATAATGCTACCTACTACCTCAAGAATGAGCCAACCAGCAGCAAAAAGTTCATTTTCAGTAACAGGATTTGCACATTAATTACTATACCTACTCCATCAGTTTAGGTACAGTAAGTGCGGGTTACTTTGACTCTAGGGCATAACTTTGGCCCAAATCGAGACAGATGTTTACTGTCATTAAATCCACACAAGGTTCCGCAAGTACGCGTCTATATCACCATGTAATTGTTACCGAAGGACGTACGACCTTCGGTTGTGTGGTCGTGACACTTCGGGCAGTTTATACAGTTGTCTCGATTTGGGCCAAAGTTATGCCCTAGAGTCAAAGTAACCCGCCCTTACGGTAATTAAATAAAGGTAAACAAATTAAACCACGTGTCTGGTTAACCTACTAAACGTAAGTCACTTCAGTAGTCATGCAGAAGCTACGATACAGTTGTACTCTTCAATTTAGCAACTTTATTAACGTTGCTGACGACTGAAGTGACAGGTATCCAGACACGTGGTTTTTTTTTGTTTACCTTTATTTGATTACCTAAACCGATGGAGTATAGTATTGTCAAACAATACAACAAAGCAGACAAATTGTATGTTGAGGATCAAACTCACGATCTTTCGCGCCTAACTTCTTCAATAATTTACTGTACCCTCTACCCATTACTTTACATAAAATCACATCAGGCCTGCAATCCCCGAAGAATTAGCCAGAAGTGAACATATAGCAAGTCTACTTGTTACTTTAATACACGGTTAAGAGGAAACTATGTTACGGTTTCAATAAAAACACTCATAATTTTCTTAAATCATTATATTTATTTTAAATTGCATAAAAATTTGTGGACTTTCTGTTACAATAGTACTCTCGAACTGATATCTTTTTTGTATAAAACGCTAAAATTATGTTTTACAACTATTGTACCAGAGTGCCATGACAATGTCGCAAACATTCGATCCACTCAAGTAGGTACACGTTATAAACAGAAAATACACACACAATAATTTATACTCTAAGCTTATTCTTTTCTCCAAGAAATTAACCTATTTAAAATACCACCTAAGATGTAGGTACTTAATATTTCCTAATGTTCACACACACTCACGCTCCAGACGAGCACAGTTATTGATAACAACGTAAGGGTATAATGGAAAACAATTTAACAAAGAAATATACGGGGACCTCACCGCAAATGTATAAACAATCTTAAAATAGTCATGTTAGTAACAAAATGTAGAGTTTCAATCCGCGTACAATATGTCAACGTGTTTCTAATGAGAGCTAAGTTCCAGCAAGATACAATAAACTTGTTACAAACCACAGAACTGCGAGCTGAGCATTAACAACGAACATGACAAGTGTTGCAATAGCGGTAAATATATTTCATTTAACTACTAGACATTTTATATTTCAAGTTATTTCTTTACAGGCAGTGTTAAATTTATAACATTTGGTATACGACTGTACATGTTATAATCACAATTTCATAACAAAAAGCTTGGTTAAAATAGTTTATAAAAAATCAAATTGCTATGATGAAGACATTTTTGAAATTTCTTCTTGTTCATGAGTACTTAATTTGTTTGAAACGTGTGACAGATTACTTCCACAAACTGCCACACCACACTTTCTTTACATTAATTCAAAAATAAACACTGATCATATCAAAATATATTTTATGTAAAGCAAAACATCCAATGATAAAAAACATTATCTGATAAATTTTAAATTCTTTGTACTGATATACAAGATTTCCGACGCCATACCTAATTCAATACTACGCAAACTTTAGAATTTTTAGCCTAAACTTATTTAATAAAAAAAAGAAACTTCTAAATCTATTGCCTAATTTTTAAAGAGACGAAAAAACATCTTTATGTCTTATCGACCGTGACCGGATAAGGGATTAACTACATTTACATACATTGTCCTATTTTAAAATGTTTATATTTTGTGAGAATGTTTATTGAATTAATTAAAAATTAATTGAATTCAGGCAAAACCCACACCCACAATACCTACATAAAATAAAATCAAGTGCCTTGGCTATAATGCCGGGGCCACATTATACGGGTTGTGTCGTTGATTATCGCGTTGAAAGGCGATAACCATAGGTGTAGCCACCACTTACCGCGATAATTAGACGGAATTTAACTACCGCGACGTTTAAAGCGTTTATGGGCATTGACGTTGACGTATAATGTGGCCCCGGCATAAGAGTCTGTTACGGCTTGTCTAATGTAGGGGTAGGTAGTCACCAGGACAGTATTGGAGCTTGCCTTAACTATTATTTGGCTATGTTACTAACATGAACTGTACAACGACAACAATAGATCCAGACAATTATTTCAGTGTTTAAAGTTAAGTATATGTAGTTCAAAATGTAAACAGCGAAGAATAAATGTAGCTATCCCCTAAAAAAGGATGATGTTAACATTTCCTTAAATGTAAATATTTACAAAGAATGAAGTTTCTTACATTTAGTAGTTAGTTCGCATTAGTAAACTATATTAACCTGTTAATTCGCTCTCCACTTGCCTTAAATACCATAGAATATCAATACATTGTGATGTCAAACTTTCACTATTTCTCTATCGCGCCCTTACACTACACGATTAACTCCTATAATTCCTCTAAAATTTGAATTAATATAAAAATCCATCATTTTAAAATGCCCTAAATATTTCGAATTCCGAGGTAGAACATTATTCTATATCTAATCTCTCAAAGTTAGCAAAATATTGCTAAGAAAACATTCAAATATTTTATCTTTTCTCAATTTCAAAACGCCATACTAAGCGAGCCTGTAGTCATGTAGTGTAAGTTCACACAAAATTTCAATATTGCTTCAGGTTTCACACATCAGAAAGGTTTTGTTAAAAAATATAATAAGACATAATTAACCCAACATGGCAACATAGATTGGGTTCTTAAATAAAACAAAAAATATTCATGTAAAAATACATTAATTCAACATCATTTTTACCGCCAAATATGATGGATTCGGTCGCGTAATAAAGTTGTAGATGTCGTTGCTATAAAATTACAGAACCCAAACATTGCTTTCTATTTTAAATCTTATAAACAAGTAACTTATCAAATAGATGTATTGAAAGCAAAAATCCACAAATTGTGCTATCTGTTATTATTACAATGTACTTCATTTCATAATATAAAGTAAAATGTTAGTAAATATTATACCAGATTCCAGTAAAGTTACAATAAACCATGATTATGCAAACCGAAGGTGGTGTGACCCACAATAAATATCTACGAGAAAGATACAACTTATGATCCTTGCTACCAATGGAATTTGGGAAGAGATTCGAGTTTGAAAACACACATTGCATTATTGTAAAATTGACACTTATTTTGAAGCTAGATTTTATTACATTTAATACAAGAGATATTTTGACATGTACAAAACTTTTGCATGTAAAAACTATCAATCGCTAAATCTTATCCAGCAGATAAATACGATGAGATAATAGATTTTCAATTGAGAAACTGTGAATCCGACATATCAATCTGTTCGATTAATCGAAATTAGGAATTACTACAACATTTTTGACAAACCCACAACCCAAATTCCATACACAGCATTTAACAAAATATAAAACAGACCATCCTTTATTCCAATCCTCTTCGAATTTCAAACAACGGCCCGGGAACCTAACATTAACGTTAAGACACTTAAAAGTACATAACATACGTACTTGGTCATAGTGTTCGTTCATTATTGAACTGTCGGTGAACGACTGAGTTGCACAACATGTATTATTTCTTCGCGGGCGGTTTTCTCGGTGTACGGGTGGTCTTACCCGTCGATGTTGAGGGCGTCGGCACTATTGGCGACGCTTTCACTTCTGTAATGGATTAATTTTTGTGTGAAAGAGGGGGGTAATATTATTTTGAAACAATGTGGTAATGTAAGTTTAGTATTCGGCGGGCCAAATATGCAACAAATGCACATAAACTTTGTATGGAATTCATCAACTCGTAATGTCGCGGCCACACTTGTGTGTGGCCGCGACATTACGAGTTGAACAACGGATATGCCGTTGATTTTCGCGATGAAGGACGTTGGTCGTAGGTGTAGCCACCACTTACCGCGATAATTTGACCGAAACTAACTACCGTGATGTTTATGGCGTAGATGGGCATTGACGTTGACGTTGTAGTGTGGCCGGGGCATTATATAAAATATCTGCTTGTAACAAATTTATAAAAGCTTTCCGAATACTCTTTAGGCTTCATGTACGGCGCCGAAGCCGCAGCAGCGCTATACCGCATGTATGTGTACACGAATGAATATCGCCCGAGCGCCGCGCCGCACCAGAGCCGCGTGCACACCGTATTCATACCGAGTTATATAGTAAAAACAACGAGCATGCCGTCCGATAAATGTTAATATAAGAACAGAATATAATTGCATTTCAAAATGAGGACAGCGAAACAAAAAGCTCATAGTACTCCCTTATTACAATCCTCATACAACATATTATGTACTATCGAGGAAACTTACATCTGACCAATTGTGGTAGGATGTAAGTTTCCTCGATAGTACACTTTACTGCTCAAAATCAATCAATCTGCCTAGCCTTTTCGTCGGGTCGGTTCCAGGCTAACAGGATGCAGCTGAATACCATATACATATATTTTAGTGAGCTTGGTAAAGTATAAACGAAATAAATCTCTATAATATATGGTACCTAGCATGGCATAGTCCCTCTCAAGAGAGGTCTGTGTCCCAGCAGTGGGAACGTTATAGGCTGATTATCGTCGCCGTGCAGTGAAAACCTCGTGATTGCATTAATGTTATTGTAGTCTTAAACGGTACATGTTTTGCTGACGCGGCGCTTGCACCAAACGTGCGGCATTTTAATACTAGGTATAAATATTCATACATATCAATAAATCAGCGAGTGCAAGTACTGCTACGCGGTGACTAACATTAAAGAAAGGAATCGTCAACAGTATTACTTGTATACACTATACGTAATAAACCTAACGGGAATTAAGTGATCTTTTCTCTACGCGCTTCAACCTGAACAATCACCTGAACAACAACAACTCTGCAAGTGTACGAACCGTACAGTTATTTTACAGGGGAAAATAAAAACTGGCTGAAAAATGGCCGTCATTGACGGTCTCAGACGTTTTTATTAACATCAATAGGAGGCAATAGAAGCATCTTAGCGCTGTGCACGTTCCTTCTAAATATCCCTTTGGGTGTAAATTATGTACTAATTTATGAACCCCAAACCTGATGATGATTTTTTTCCATCGCATGATGTTTTTTTACGTTTATATATATATGATATAAGCTTATATACCTATTATAATAGGTCTTTACCTATGAAATTGCCGTTTTGTATGAAAAAATTTAAACGAATTTTTTTCATGCATTTTTTATTTGTATTAATCGAAGTAATCACCCATGCAATCAATGCATCTTTGCCAACGCAGTGGCAGTTTATTGACGCCCTTCTTAAAGAAATCAGCTGGACGGGAGGCAACAAATTCTTCAAAGGCATTTTGTACTGCCTCTCGGGTATTAAATTTTTTTCCCGCCAAGAAGTTATCCAAATTCTGGAAAAAGTAGTAGTCTGTAGGCGCAAGGTCTGGTGAGTAGGGCGGATGACGGAGAGCTTCCAACCCCAGTTCTTGCAACTTGGAAACCGTCTGCTGTGCAGTATGAGGTCGCGCGTTGTCGTGCAGGAGCAGCGGAGACGAGCGATTGACCAATGCTGGTTGGAGATGTGCCAGCTTCTCCATCATTGTGTTCAGTTCTTCACAGTACACATCTGAAGTAATGCTCACCCCGTTTGGTAAGAAGCTGTGATGAATCACACCGGCGCTAGACCACCAAACAGTGACCATCACTTTTCTAGGGGTAAGTTTTCGGTTAGGGCATTGTTTAGGTGCTGAACCTGGATCCAACCAACTTGCTGAGCGCTTGCGGTTATCAAACAGAATCCATTTTTCATCGCAGGTAACAATGCGGTTCAAAATTCCTTCATTTGTGTGTCTGTTGAGCAGTGCAAGGCACGTCTCGACGCGTACTTCGCGCTGGCGATCATTGAGTTCGTGGGGCACCCATTTGTCAAGCTTTTTTACCTTGCCAATTTGACGCAAATGGACCAATATTGTTTTGACGCTAACGTCGAAAGCTGCTGCTAATTCAGCCGTAGATTGTGTATCATCAGCTTCCACAATCGCCTTTAATTCGTCATTGTCGACCAAAGTCTTCGGACGACCGCGAGGTTCATTTTTCAGATCGAAATTTCCAGAACGGAAGCGAGCAAACCAATAACAAGTGGTGCGTTGGTTTGTAGTGTTAGCTCCGTAAACGTCGTTGATGTTGCGTGCCGCTTGTGCCGCGTTGCTGCCACGACGGTACTCATATTCCATAATTACTCGAATTTTTAACGTATCCATGATGACGAAAAAGATTGAAATGCGATGAAAATGTAACACTAATCAATAAACAAATGACTACTTTTGGAAAAAAAAACCATGTTTTTAAAATAAAATTAATTTGAAATTAGAATTCTTAGCCAAACAAAAATTATTTTGATTTGAAATGGCCAGTACTGCAGAACGGCAATTTCATAGGTAAAGACCTAATATAAAGGATTTTTCCTTATGTACACCCATGTGTACAGTCGACACGCAAGGAGATATGCATTATAGTATTTTTATATCACGAAGCGACACGCGCTTTACTTGTGTTTACCAAGTACACGCTGTGAATGTGTGCGCGAAGACGAGTAGCGTCAGCACATAACACACACACACACTTCCGACTTCGCCATTGTCTCGGACGGTACCGAGAGCGCCTGCGCTTACACACACATTCACAGCGTGTTTGTACACTTGATAAACACCAGTAAAGCGCGTGTCGCTTGGTGAGATAAAAATACTGTACGAGGTTTTCTACATCAGAAATAAATAAAAAGAAAACCAATTAATTCTTCTTAAGAGGTTTTCACTGCACGGCGACGTTATACACCCAGCCAGCACCCTAATTGCGTAACATACTATCAATCGGAATCTGAATCATTTTGAAGCAAATTGACAATCCGTTGCCTTCGAAAGTTCAAAAAATTTGTCTGCTCGACAACGTACATAACGCAATGAATGTTGTGTTGAACTGTCAAAGTGAAACCGATTCCGATTGATAGTGTGTTACGCAATGAAAGTGCTGGTCCACTACCAACTAAGTATTATATAAGGTTACCTTTACCGGTTCTCCTGCCTTTGCGCGTAGGCGTCGCGACGGGCGTCTCTTTCTGTTTGACCGGCGTCCGCTTCGCCGGTGTACTCTTCGCCTTAGCCTTCTCAGTCACTGCGGTTGCAGTCTGATGAAGTTTATAAAAGATTTAGTTGCTATGAAATATATGGGTGGAAAAAATGGGGAACGAAAATTGTATTAAAAACTGAAGTGTTGACTAATGAGCAGAGATCAGATGCATATTTACCTAAAGTTAATTTTTGGCTAAGAAATTATGGAAGCGGCTTCTTAATTATTTTCTTATTTTTTTACTTTGTCTAAGAGTGGGACAGAGTAGGCTAATAATAAATATATATATGTATATAAATCCCGGGATTCCAGAAAATCCGGGAATGCACAACTATTCGGAGACATGGTGGTATGGAAACTACTTCTTAAATATGTGGCATTATTGATTAAAAAAATGCCGGGACACCGGGATCACATAACTATTTGTATGCTTGTTTATTTGGAATAAATTTTTAACATTACTTTACATTTGCTATGCCAGTTTGGCAACCTACTTTACAACATTAGCTAGCATTCCATTCTGCAGTCAAAAACTAAATTTATCAATTCCGGAATAGCGAGATTTTAATGTTCGATACAAAAGTGAATTCCATATTAGCCAACACCTGAACGTAAATAAATATACATTCGATTCTATAATTTTAACTCTATTGTCGATCCCGGAATGCCGGGATTTTTCCGATACAAAAGTGCATTCCCTAATAGCCAACATCTCAACTAAAGGTAAAATATGCATCCGAATATCCGATCTATACTAATGAGATATAATTATTATCTTTTGAGATATAATTATTATCTTTTGATATATAATTATTATCTTTTGAGATATAATTATTATCTTTTGTTGCGATATTTCCGGGGGGGCTTGCATATCTGCTACAGTTTGATCTTTTCGTTTGTTTATTTTTGATCATACTGGTTCGTGTAAGTGTTGCACAATATTTAGAACAACTATCTATTTCAAAGATTAAAAATAGCAGCGTGATTTTGTTGAATTTGTTTTAGAGAAACTGATTCGCTATGCAATATCTCATATTGCAAATTTTATTGGATTTTAAAAACCCTTTAACATAAAGAATTTAATTCCATGCAACACGCGCATGCCAAATATAATTGAAAAATGGCAAATTATAGAAGAAAACAGGCTAAAAAAGAGGAAATAATAATAAAAATAAATTTTGAACACAAAAGCAAGCGATGAAATGAATGAATATGAATGAATACGAATATGATACATACATTAATTACCATAGATAGAGGTTTAGGTAACTTGTTTTTAATAGAGAAAGTACTGTTAGGTATTTGTGCATGCTTCTCCAGTATTGTTTAGATTTTATTAAGAAAGATCTACAGAAAATAAGTAGAAGAAGATGGCAGAAGTACTTTTTGCTTCCTTTTTCTTGGAATCTATTGCACCACATAATTATATGCATTTTGTTTACACACTAACTTTTGCCCGCGGCTTCGCCCGCGTGGATGTCGGAAAACAACCCAAGGGAACGTACTACCGGGAAATCCTTATTCCTTGTCTACATTATAAAGGGAACCTCTGTGAAAAATTTCAGCTTTCTAGGTTCAAGGGTTTGGGCTGGGCGTTGATGAGTCAGTCAGTCAGTCAGGACTTCTCTTTTTATTATTTATATAGAATATTTCCATTAACTATACTTATGTAAAAAAAACCCTATGAACCATAATGGCAAATAATAAGATTTAAAAAATAACCAACTTTTTACATAATATAACAGTTGCAGCCAACTAGTTTAAAATTAGCCTTTCAGTTAACAGCATTGCCTTTTAACTAAACGGCGGCATCGTTCAATTAGTAGCATGAATGATAAACAATAGGTTACGTTGGAACTGTGACCAACCACGTGCAAGCCGAGCGAGCGTAGCGTGCGCTTCCGTGGCAGCGGCCGGCGAGCACTACGCTGGCTAAGCTGTTAACTAGGCTGTTTAACTGCTAACTAAGCTAGTTGGCTACGACATAACCATGCATTCCGGTCACCCATAAACTTTACAAGCTGTCAACCTAACAATTGAAAGTTAATGTTTAAGAGTAATGACAGATTGAATCTATCATTCCTTAGTTTTATTTGATCTGAATACTTGAAAATCTTAAATTAAGTTATTTAAATTTCGACAAGCTTTTTACTGTATTAACTTTAAAACTATGTAGGTACATAGTTAACATAAAATTCAATCAAAATATTAGCAGAGTCCCTAAAGAGTAGATGACATGTTGATCTAGTTTTTGTTATAGTTTTATGAATTTTCTGGATCTCATAATCCGAAGTTTCTACTGTCCAAAATCCCTACATTTTTTCTACATATTTCTTCTTATTAATGTACAGTCACGTTTCGTATGTAAATGGTCCTGAATGCGTGGAATGACGTATGAATAATAACGAAAATAAATTAATACCTTTACCCAAAATAAGGCCGACCACTGTACACTGGAATTTTATAATTTGCATCATACAATTTGCCGTAGATAAGCGCACTTGTCAAAATTGTTGTTACTGAATGGAATTAAAAAAAAAAGTTACTTAATTATTGAAATTAAATTTAAAAAGTTGTTAGAGAATGTTCGTTACTGACTACTTTAGACTTTCAACATTATTTATGTTGGGTTTCTGAGATTTTTAAACGGAGTTTTTCCATTCGATAGTGATATCGTGTTTCTGAACACTTCGTTACGGAAGAACTTAGCTTAAAAGTCGAGTGAATCACTATCAAGGGCTTATCTGAGGACCTCAAAAACGAAGCATAATGAAGGAATTCGCCTAAATAGACAATTTTGTCAATCAATAGCTGTTGAGTTTAATCTCCGTTTAAGAATTCTTCAGAAATCGGGCATTACAGCAAGAGGTTAGAACTCAATTTTACTTTGATGTATACAAGATTTGTAAATTGTTTATTCCTAAACGATATAAGGTACTGCATGAAGTTTGTCTTTACTTCAAAGTCCCAATCACATTGCAAAATGTCATATTAGGTTTATTAAAGAGATTCCACTTAGACAAACTTGAACATAAAATTGTCTACTTGACAAGACATAGTTTGGGATTTGATAGTCATATGTCCTATCACCAACTTTGACAAATACACCACCCCATGGTAAAATTGTACACATCCTTATCGCATGCATAAAATCGATACAAAATATAGGTACTCCATCGATATCTGTCAACACTCAATAACATCTTAAATACAACTTTTTTCTAACTAATACATTTTCACTTATGCAACACACACTGTGCCGTCTGTTGGGTTTTGTTCAAATTACCCTCAATTTAGTATCAGTACTTAAATATTTTAGATAGAAAAGAAACTTGAGTATCTTTCACTGTCGTATAATTTCTAAGACATTTGGCGGGAACTATTCAATAAGATCAATTCATTGATTTAAACAAAGGGAAGATTAGGTACGCTCTAATATCACGTAAACATTATTGGACTAGAAACAATTACATGTAGACTCACCCACACAACTACATTTCTCGATGTCGTGCGTCATGTGCTCAACAACCGAAATAGAGACAATTTACGCGGGCTGGTAGCGGGAACGAGATAGCAAATTAGCAATCATTGTCGCTGTTACCCATAACAACTCAGGATCAAAATACGCTTGCGCTGCCGCATATCTCTTCATACTCTTACTAACTATATATTTATATCCCTTTCTGCAAATGGCGATCTAGCAGCAATATTAATCAGGAGAATTTTAAAGAAAATTAAAAGTAATCTCGTGGAACTTATTTTTAGTTTTTGACCTATTTGTGCAATTTTGAAAACACGGGAAGGCATTGTTGCCGCTTATTTAGACGATTACGGTAATTTTATTTTACTTACGTGCGACACAAACGCCAGTTCGATTGTGACTAGGATCAATTACGCCCGTTGGCCTAATTTATGCGGTCCACGTCGAGGAGCGCTTACCTAATCTTCCTTTTTTTTTTAAATCAATGGTTCTAATATAATACAATACGAGGTTTCATAGTACATTGAAACAACATTCTAAACTCAAATGTAAAAAAATCAAGCCACCCCAACAGACATATCGCCATCCCGCTCGCACTCACACACAGCCCCAGTGCGAGCGAGAGCGACACACGTTGCCACAGCACTCGTACTCACTCTCGACACATGAATGTAAATGACTGGTGATGGCGGATACGTACATTTCTATATATCCGTTGTACTATGCCTACCTTGCTAGTGCTCGCCACTATGGGCGTACTACCTGACGATTTTCTCTTATTGTTTGTTTGTGATTTTGTTTGTGCTTTAGTTTTGCGAGCGCTTTTTGGACTGCGCTTTGGCATCGTCCGCGCGCGTTTCACGGGCGTCGCCGATTCCTGGAACAAATGGGTATTATGTTAGTTTGAAAAGATGAAATAATTGACAAATCTATACTAATATTATAAAGAGGTAAAATTTGTTTGTACGTAGCTAGGGGGTAATCTCTGGAAATACCAGTCGGATTTGAAAAATTTTTGGGTTATACAAGGTATCGTTTAGCATCTTCGTCAAAGTTTAGGGTGTGATACAGGACATCAAACCGAACAACTTTCTCCATGGGACCAACATCGTAATCGCGAAAAAATTTTCCCCATAGAAAACTTCAATACCTACTCGACGCAAATGTATGGGACGTCTGATTATTTTTTCGCGATTACGATGTTAGTGCCATGGAAAAAGTTGTTCGGTTTGATTGTCTATACCACATCCTTAAATTTGACGAGGATGCAAAATGACACGTAGATGTAATTTTGATTATACAGGGTTACAGGAAAAGTCGACCTAGATCCGTTAAGGGCGTGTAGTACACATCATTTCTGAATGATTTTACTATGGAACCCCCCATCCTAAACTTAACCGTTTTCGAGATATTCGAGTTTTAATTTTTTTTATGAAAATGCCCAATTTTTCGGCTATTGAATAGAATATTTTGTATTTATTTGACTCTTATGATTATTTTTTTGGTTTTTCACATGAAGAATGAGATGCTTAATGACCTCAATGACTAAAATTGCACGTAAGTTAACTAAATAGGTCATTGTAGACGATCGAAACTTAAGAAAAAAAGTAAAAATTATAAAAACATATTTTTCTTTTCTGGATATCTCAAAAAATAATTATCGCACTTGCTCTGCAGATGTGCTTAAAAACATCTACATTTTATCAGCTATCCAACGAGGTATAACAACCTAGGGTTGTATTTAAACTCATAATAAAAAAACATAGTTGAAAAGGTTCAGGTAGTAGGTCTAACGGGTCCCTCGGCTATTGTCCTTCAAGTTAATCCGGTGCGTGTGAGCGAGACAACTTACGATTTATGCAGGTGAGAGTGAGAAAAATAATGTGCAAAAACAAGTTTGGGGATACAACATGCCCATTGTTTTGTATTTGGTCGTTGGTTTGCTTGCCATCCATTTTAGTCTGCTCATGCGATTCGTCCATGGTAGATGCGAATTATTGTGCTTTCGGATTCCCACACGGCTTGGCTTTGTTTCTGGACTGATTTTTCTAACTGTGACTACTGTGCTTGTTTACTGGACTCTGATTTGTGCTTGTGATACTGGACTATTGAAAATGGCAACATACTCGAACGAAGAATATGCGGATATGCTTATCTGCTACGGATACTGCAATTGCGTGTCCGCACAAGCTCGGACTGAGTACATACGACGCTATCCCGACCGTCGAGTACCTGATGTGAGCGTTTTCGACGGAGTTTACCGACGACTTCGTGAAACTGGCTCTGTTTCGCGACGACGTTCGGACTTAGGAAGACCACGTGTCATTGATGACGACGAGGAACAAGACAACGAAATCGTAGAACGGTTCAGAAGAGACCCAACCACTTCGACCAATATTGTTGCCCGTGAAACTCAGTGGAAAGTGTGGTTTACGGTTCATACGGCAGGCCTGTATCCATACCACTACACGCCGGTACATGTAATTGAAGAAGGAGATCCCGCGAGACGCATGGACTTCTGCAGATTCATGCTCAATGCAGATATCGAGGACCCGAATTTCCTAAAATTAATATTGTGGACAGATTAATCCAAATTCGATAAGGACGGGATTACTAATTACCATAACGCACACTATTGGGCTCCTAAAGAACTAGGCAATCCAAATAAGAAAAGAGTAAAGGGGTCACAACGACGATTTAGTGTAAATGTGTGGATGGGCATCATTTCCAACCATTTGATTGGGCCTTACTTTCTTCCAGACAACCTCAATGGTGAAACTTATGAAAATTTCTTAAGAGGTGACTTAGGTGACCTACTAGATGATCTCCCATTAGAATTACTGCGGGACATGTGGTTTCAACATGATGGCTGCCCTGCTCATTTCAGAAGAAGCGTTAGGGAATGGTTGGACATTAACTATCCTAACAAATGGATTGGACGAGGTGGGCCTTTACCCTGGCCAGCCAGATGTCCTGACCTGACCCCCATGGATTTTTATGTATGGGGGCACATGAAGAGCCTCGTTTACAGTGAGCCCAACCCCATATCGTCAGTGGAAGTTCTCAAAGAAAGGATAATTAATGCTGCTAACGACATAAGAAGAACATTAACCACTGGTGTAGTGAAAAGTGGACTACGTGAAAGAATGAGAAAATGTGTGCGAAAAAGAGGTGGACACGTAGAACATGAACTATAAAATGTTATTCAAAAACATTAGGTGAATAAATGTTATTTTGAACTGATTTATTGTTTCATTTAGCTTACTACAATCACCGACGATCTGTACGCCAACTATGAGATTTGAACTATGAGATGATTTATTCTGACTGCCATGTAGCCTTAGAAACTAAGTTTCACCTTTGAGGTTAATAAATACCCTAGAGTGTTATACCTCGTTGGATAGCTGATAAAATGTAGATGTTTTTAAGCACATCTGCAGAGCAAGTGCGATAATTATTTTTTGAGATATCCAGAAAAGAAAAATATGTTTTTATAATTTTTACTTTTTTTCTTAAGTTTCGATCGTCTACAATGACCTATTTAGTTAACTTACGTGCAATTTTAGTCATTGAGGTCATTAAGCATCTCATTCTTCATGTAAAAAACCAAAAAAATAATCATAAGAGTCAAATAAATACAAAATATTCAATTCAATAGCCGAAAAATTGGGCATTTTCATAAAAAAAATTAAAACTCGAATATCTCGAAAACGGTTAAGTTTAGGATGGGGGGTTCCATAGTAAAATCATTCAGAAATGATGTGTACTACACGCCCTTAACGGATCTAGGTCGACTTTTCCTGTAACCCTGTATATAGGCTATTTAACATCACGCCTATAGGAGCGAGCAAAAAGAAAAAAAAAGGTAAACGAAGTAATAGCACGGGCGGGTGATGCGATACGACGCGGTGTGTCGGGGAAACAAGAAATTTCACGCGGACGAAGTCGAGGGTAGAAGCTAATAGGGAATATGCATGTAATTATTTTTTCTTCACTAAATCACTCACTAATCAATCACTTACCACGACACTGCTTTGTTAACATGTTTTTAAGGTTTTTTGCCCCAAATCATATAAATTCAATAATTTTTTGTGCTTTATTAAAGCAGAAATCGCACTTACTTACCTTAGTGAGATTTCATCCAATTTGCTAAGAAAAGATTTTTATTCACATACTTAGTTTTTTACGTCACTTCCGGCAGTGTCGAAAGCGACGCGTTTTAAGTTTGCGTTCCGTTCCACCAAAAAAAACCCAACAGTAAACAATGAATTGTAAATTAAGTAATGCATTAAAAAATGTAATAAAAAAAAATAGGAATTTGTTTTTTGACTCCTATACAGTGTACTTATATTTAGATAAATAATTAATAAGTTTTGAATTACATGCATATTCCCTATTATTGTACTCCATTATTGACTCCATTTATTTTAATTTTGATATAAGCACGCCTATGAAGTTCCTTATTTATTGACAGGCAACCATAAACGAAAAAATGCAATACTTCATGTTAGCTCAAGTAAAATAAATGGTTCGAAAGATTTTTAAAGGCCCGTAGCCTCAAACCTTACTTGAGACTCGAGCATTACTTTAGACTAATTTCAACCAATTAAACGGCTTTTACCTAGTTTTAAGTAATGCTTAGGTTTTGGATGAGGTTCTGTAAAACGGGCCTAAGCCGACGTTTGCATGGAAGTAAAAATATCGCGGCGGGATTTGATCGCGTACTGGATTTCAACTCTCGGTGTAGAGCCGAGCATTGAGAATCCAACTTAACAACAACAGAGTGCATACTATCGCGTCGAATAAACACACTGTTGGATTTTCAACTCTCGGCGCTAAGCAGAGTGTTGAAAATCCAGTGCGCGAAACAAAATAGTCGCGATATTTTTACGTCCATGCGAACGTCGACTTACTCTCCCAAGAGTAGGCATCAAAGTCGAAACTTTTTTTACATTTTGATTTTTAATATCTCTATCTGGATTTATTACATGTAAGTAACATAATTATGACTGCCAGACGTGTTTTATAATCGACACATAATGTATTTACTCGTACCTACTTAATAAAATAAGAAACACATCAAGTTTTATGAAGAGACTGGAGTAGGATACCATTTGTCTGGATTTATCCGGCAATGTCCAACTTTTTGTGCGTTTAAGTGGATTTCTTTTACGAAATAAAAAAAAGAATTTAATACGGAAAAAATAAAGGTATAAAAGTTATGTCCGGACTCGGACTTTTTTGCAAATGTTCGGTTTTTTATCAGGACTTTTAAAAACACCTAGCAAAACTTTGTTTTAAGACTAGACGAGGCTTATTAACGCCTGCTTACTTTATCTAATTTCTCAAATTCACATATCAAAATGCAATGGTATTCTCACTCCAATTTTTTTTTCGTAAATTAATGATTTCTTCTTATTATGTGTGTAAATAGATAATTCAATGTAATGGAATCTCACCTCTGAATCATTAGAGTTGTCCAGTTTAGCCCGTGGGGACGACTTGGAACTGTTCCGCTTGCGCCCCTTCTTCTCTAGCTGCGATTCGTCTTTGTACAGCGAGAGGTCCACTGTAGACATCAGATGTTCTAGTTCAATGTTACAGTTGGGATTGTCAATATTAGGTTATAGGTACATGGTGCAGCACAGTTATAAAATAAATAACATACGTAAAAAAAAAAAATTGTTAAGTAGTTAACAGCCTAGCCTTTCGAAGTAGTGCTCGCCGGCCGCTACCGCGGAACCACTCGCTTGGCTCGCGCGCGGTTGGTCACAGTTCTAACCTGGTCTAACACATTTGGTCGGGGGCCCTGGCTTAGTTACTGCGACCAATTCCGCTCGCGCGCGGTTAAAGTACCTATATATATTTTTTTTTTCAAATATCAAATAACAATATCATCGGAATATCATTCCGGCCGCTAGTTGAGTGGCGCCGTTTAGTTAAAAGGCTAGGCTGTTAACTGAATGCTGCGACAGCCGCACAGGTCACAATTAGTGTAAAATCAGAAATACACAGGTTTTTTTTTATTCTGTGGCTAACCATTAGTTGGTCCATCTGATGATGAGAGAGGCCTTCTAAAAATAAGATGTAACTTCTTTCAAAAGATCTCTACTAATTATAATGAGGTTGCAGAGTGTCAACAGTGTTCTTGAGGTATAGGAAGTGTTCCAGGTTTAAGGCCCACTTGCACCGCTAATCAAGCACATACACTTTCCTATAATGCTATACATACTTATAACATCATTTATTTATTTAAAATTTTCACACTCAAAAAGGTACAAAGGCGGACTTAATGCCTTAGGCATTCTTACCAGTCAACCAAGGGTGGTGAAGAGATTAGATGACATTTTGTCCCTATTACCTTTAAACGATTTTTATTCTTAATAATTTTATATATTTATCTAGCCCAATACACTTATTTATGTAATTTAACTCTTAGTTATAATTTTAATTGATAGATTATGTTATAACTAGGAATAGTGTCAAAGGTCACATTAATTACGTGAGGCGATTTTTCGACGTTCCTCCTTGGTGAGACGTCGTCGTGAGATTTGGCCCGACCCCTTCCCTCACCCCCTAATCTTACGTGAGATTTTTCAAAATGCGTTGTTTTAGTGTAAATACAGTTAATCTGTGCTTGTTTGCGTTGAATTTATTTAAATAAACTTTGCTTACTTATTTTTATAATAATTATCTAGTTTTCTCGCAATTTTATTTTGTTTATTGCGAAAAATAAACAAATTACGTGATATTTGCCGACACTCCTTCTCCCCCACGTAAGATTTGGTGAGATTCGGCTCGACCCTCTGTCACCCCTAAACGTCTCACATAATTAATGGACGCCCCCAAACGATTAACAGAAACAGAACGATGATTTAAACACGTTTAGTGATTTGTGGTGTAAGCGGGCCTTAGTGTTTCTGGAGACAGAAGCGATCTAAACTCAGGCCAACGATACAAGAATACATAAAATTGCAAGTTATACAAATATCAACTTTAAACTCAAGTAATTAGTTGCAATGGAAACTGAACCATACGCAAAAACCGTTTAAGTTTTGAATCCCAAAGCATGAAATTTATCTCATCTCGTTGGGTTTAGTATAAGTTCGAATAAATAGAAGGTATTCTCACGTCCATCAGGATGTTCCTCAGTGAGCTGCGAGGTGGCGCGCTCGCCGGTGGCCTCAGCCTGCAGCGCGCGCTGCAAGATGGAGCGCGCACGCGCCGCCTCGGCCGCGCGCAGCAGCTGTGCGCCGCCGGACCCGCGCACCAGCGACAGAGTTGTAAGCACGCATTCCATGTCTGCAGGAGACAAATTATATTTAATTGAGCTACATTTAATTACATACAACGAAAAAAATAAGCCTCCTTCTGACGCAGTCGGGTAAAAAACCGGAATGAATAAATAAGCCGCTGCTATCATGTCCGACTTCAAACTTTTGATGTCGTATTGAAAAGAAATACCAGGGGCCGTACTATGACGTCAAAAAAGATCATGGATGCATCATGATTCCATTGAGAAAAAAGGATGGTGAGGTGATATATAGGGTGACTGGTAATTAGTGACCGATACTTGAATACATGATTATACTCATGATAACAAACAACTTTTACTATGGGACCAAACCTGAAATCGCGAAAAAAAAAATCCGCTGCCCCATACATTCATGTTCGCATAACTCGTCAAAATGTAGGGAGCAACTGATATTTTTTTTTCGCGATTTCAGGTTTGGTCCCATAGTAAAAGTTGTTTGTTATGATGAGCATAATCATGTGTTTAGGTATTGGTCACTAATTACCAGTCACCCTATATAGCTCCATCTCTCTCTCTCTCTCTCTCTCTCTCATTGGAATCATGATGGATCCATGATCTTTTTTCACGTACCCAGGTTACTTACACTTACTTACTTGGTTTATTTAAATACTTTTATGCAATGCTGGTACATAAGTCTAGCTTAATACCATTTAAGTCGTTATATACCCAGCCAAACTTTGGTTGGTTCTTTAGAGTAAAAAAAACTTTAATATCAAGAAAACTCAACTACATTAACAACATACAATGCCTACACATGACACAATTTGGTCAGTGCACTCAGATTTTGAAAGGTACAAAATGACATTTATCTGGAATTTCCAACCAATTTAAGACATCAGTTACGTTCTGCATCGCTAAGTACTCGCTACATACCTATGACGTCATAGAAGTCGGGCTTGTAAGTGAAAGTCTCGCCGGCGGAGTCCGCGGTCTTGTCATGTGACTGCCAGCGGATCTCTAGCGAATGGTGCGGTACACGTTCTGCATAGCTACGTACTCATAACATCTTACCTGTGACGTCATAGAAGTCGGGCTTGTAAGTCTCGCCCGCGGGATCTGCGGTCTTGTCCTGTGACAGCCAGCGGATCTTGATTTTGCGTGTGGTGCGGTACACGTTCTGCATAGCTTGGCACACGTAAAACCCTCCTTCAGCGTTGCGAACTGCTAAGTACTCGTTCCTGTTGAAGATATGTTGGTGGTAAGGTGTTGATCGAAACTTAGTATTCTAATAAAATGTCTAGATTTTAATTGTATACTAAAAGTGCTAAAATACTACAAGTCTCGCATACATGATAGGAGGCGGTTCAGTTGATAGAGTTCAGAATAGGTGCCGCGCCTAAATACACTTGCACAACCCTGACTTGAAGAAGTGTTACCATTAGATTAGTGTTTGCTTCACCTCTCTAGCTAAAAAAGCTAGGAAGTTTTAGGGCTGTTTTTTTAAGTTTTGAGTAGTTTTTGACCCTCTCAAAACAGTGGAGTAATTGCGGTTCCTTTTTATACTTCAACAACATTAATTTTTTGCATTGTTGAGAAGACGGATTTTTAAAACTTTTATATGTAATGAATTAGCAATTATAATCAAAATTTTTCTGATTGTTATTGAAAGTGCGCAATACATATTCAGGGTGAACCAGAAAGGTGTGGTCAAATTTAAGGCTGAGGTACAGACCATCAAACTGAACAACTTTATCCATGGGGCCAACGTCGTAATCGCGAAAAAATTATCAACCGTTCCAAACATTTGGGTCGAGTAGCTATTGAAGCTTTGCATGGGACAGCTGTAAATTTTTGCTTGATTATGATTTTGGTCCCATGGAGAGTTGCTTAGTTTGAAGGTCTGTACAACACCTTTATATGGTACATCTTATAGAGTGGCCTTATTGGTGATGTTCTTCAGAAAGATCAGGTGCGTAGTACTCGCTACCGGCGTGGGTGTATGACTTGATATATGAACATAAACGAGGCAAAAGGATTATGTAAGGATCGTATAAGTGGCGTTCTGTAGTTTCTGCCTACCCGCATGGGAAGAAGGCGTGAGTTTATGTATGCGTTACGCAATAGGGTGCAATTTTCTTTGAGTGTGCACAAGCTGCGCAAAGGAATGTCAGATTTACTTATAGATGATGATAAGTTTGTCATCATTCGGCTTAGTCGGCGTGGAGCGTCCAGCCGAGGCGGACAGCTTGGTCGCCATCGCCAGCTCTGGAGTCGGCGATTGGTATAGCTGCACCTGGAAAATGATGAGGATATTAGCTAAGTCGATGAGGTAAGTACATACTCAGGAGGAGAGGATGATAAGTACAGTCAACAAAAGAGAAGAAGCAATTCACATACAAATATGTTAGTATACCCTGCCTAGATATCTCTTTTGTTGACTGTACATCAATATAGTCAGAGGAATAATGTTGCGCTGGGATAAAACAAAAATGTTCCATGTAAAATACTGGTATTCTGCTGCATGCTGCATCTGGTAAGACTGGAAGCCGAACCCAAAATAGTTGGAAAAATGCTAGATGGATGAGGAATAAAATAATACTACTGATGAAGTGATGACATACACTGCAATTTTTATTTCTGTGTGTAAGACTTTTAATAATGTTGTATGGAGGAGCTTGTGGCTAAGTAATAACAGCCGCAGGGTCGACCCACCAGGTTAAGCTACGCTTGCCGGGGTTGGTCCGTGATGGGTGACCATCTTTACATACCGAGGCTTCTCCATGCTTCGGAAAGCCCGTTAAGCCGTTGGTCCCGGCGGTAACTCGTGGATCTTTCGAGTCGTTACGGGTCGTCAGAAGCCCGAAAGTGTGACAACCAGTCTTACCCAGAGTTAAACTATTTCACGAATTCGTGTCTTGAAGTCTTTATGTTATTAATCACCATCCTTCGTGAAATAGTTTAACTATACCGGGTTGTGGAGTTAGAGAGGCAGTAGCTCCATGTAAAATACTGGTATTTTACATGGAGCAATTATATTCAGCTGCATCCGTTAAGACTGGAAGCCGTCCCAAACTTAGTTGAGAAAAGGCTAGGCAGATTTTTTTGCATGAACAAAGGGACGCTTCTGCTCAAAAGTGGATGAGTGGAGTGGTTCTCTAAAAATATTACCAAAAATGTATCGGTTTTTTGAAGCTTCAATATTTAAGTTGATAGGTTGAATGAAATTAAAGTTGTGAGTTTATTTATTATCGTTTTTAATTTAGCTTTATATTTTCTATACCAATAAACCATGCGATCCTAACTAATATTATAAATGCGAAAGTACGTTTGTTTGTTACCTTTTCACACCTAAACCACTAAACCGATCATCCCGAAATTTTGCATATACGTTGTCAGGTGTACAGAAACGGACCTTTCATACCGAAAAAAGTACTGTTCCCGAGGAAAACAACAATAACGTCCTTATGATAATAGATGGCGCCACGTGTCTTTCGAATCATGATTGAATTATATTATTACAAGCAGAGTACAACCCGAATTGATTGTGAAATTCTAAATTAACGCGAGCGAAGCCGCGGGCAAAAGCTAATAATCCTAAGGATAAAGGGATGATGCCTGGGTAAAAATAAAGATATACTATTCAGTCTATCAGTCAGATAATAAAAAATATTAGACACGTATTTTTTGCTTTATCAATTAATAAAAAAATTACTTAGATAAAACGCATTAAAGTTGGGGAGTGGGGGCTCGCTACGTCACAACTATAACAAACTACATATAAAATCTAGCAAGGAGTAACGTCATGCCACATTTAACTCAATGTATCGCCGTAATCTTTTGATTACTTACAAAGAAAAAATACCCAGTATTAAATTTTCAAATTTTTGTCTACATCCCTATTACATGCGCAATCATACTTGACACGTCGTGAACTTAGTTCCAAGTACTCGTATCGAATCGAACTAACCTTCCGCCTGCATACAAGTACTATTTACTATTTTGTCATTGCTGCACTCTTCAGTCCTACAGCCTGTATTACTGAGCAGGCCAATGTCAGCCAATTGCCCTAGTTCTCATCACTTATTACAAACTATCGATTTTTATTCGAGTATCATTGCATTATAACTGGAACACCACAACAAAGAACTTATTGATCTTACGTTTCAGTGCTGTTTGAATCTCGTTAACGCACTGCAAAACAATGTAACTGATAGTAAGTGTTCACCACCGGACATCTGCAAAAGCAGAGCTATTACCGTCAAAGACAGCTAAAATGCATAATTATCTTATAGTTAGCTGACCCGCCAGACATTATCCTTACATTTCATTTTTTTTTCTATTTTTTTTTTCTTTTAACCACCCAGTAAAGAGAATAAAACAAAAAAAAAATATTCAAACAACGCTAATTCACGACAGAAATAGCAAACAAATGGTGGCAAGTTACTATTTCTGAATTTTAATTTTGAAATACGCTAAAACCATCACCAGCATACAAGCATACTGGACCTCGATCCTTGGTTATTCTCATCCAGCTGCTACCAGCCACACTGCGAAGACCGTCGCCGTACCTGAAGGCGTCGTTTCGGTCTCCACTCAATAACACGTCTACCCCACCAAAGTCGTGCAAAAACAGTTCACAAAATCCGAGGCACGTGAAAATCATTAAAGTTTATCGGCTAATAAATCTCTAATAGCTGTACATTGAGTAATACTACGTCCCTTGCTGAAATGATGACATATAAACATTTTAATGTTGAATACATGAGAAACAACAGCGAAATTGTAACGGAAAACTCATCTATCGACTTTTTATATCCGAACAAAAATAGAAGGGTTGTTTTTATACTTGTCTTGCTATGGAAGTAGGTACGTACTGCCTGGTTATAGAAATAACGGAAAATATTTTTTTTGCTTTCGATCATTTAACATTTCAAAAGGGGAGAAGGGCTTAGAAAAACCTATTGTTTTTAAGTTTTATAAGCTGATCTTTCATTGTACGGAAATCCTATACAATGCGAGATCAGCTTATACTGGAAAAGTATAGCTTGATATTATGTAGCCGTGTGTACACCTACTCCGCGCGCTACTATGGTTTTTAAAACAAATTAATGTTGTACAGTTTCTTTACTTTTCCTGTATTGCTCCGTATTTCATCAGATCAAATTCTAAGTTTAGCTAGATATTATAATAATACACTTTCACAGATTGACCAACTTCCGGATTTAATTTGCGTGGATTTGATCATACTCCTAAATAACTTCAAAAATTAATCCACGCTTATTACAGTCAATACCATTTATAACGACATCGCTTAAGGCGAGTAGTGCTGCGAACTAGCGCCACCATTGAGAAAAAAATAATAAGTCTGGAGATATGGAACATTTTATAAGCTCATATTTTTAGCCAGATGAGAAAAACGTCCGTCTTTGGCGTAACTGCTAAAGCGTCGAACCTAGGAGGTATAGTGTTGATTTTTTTGATATAAAAAAATTCTACCACATCTGACTAAAAATGTGAGCATAGTGCCATAATAACTCCAGACTTACTTTTTTTTTCCACAATGGTGGCGCTAGTTGGCAGCACTACTCGCCTTAAAACTAGATCCGTTTTTATTTCGCCTGTCGATTATAACAATCGTATTCCGACGGCCATATTCGTTATAAAAACGGTTTCGCCTGTATATTATTCATTTTATTTACCGAAGCATCACATTTATAATTCTGCCCGTTTCAGTGGGTTATCTTTGCGTGCTACTCGAGTCGTAGAACTGGTGGAAATAGATTATTTCGGCTGATAGGAGGCAACCTGTCGTTTGTTCTACTATTCGGTCTTCACAATCAACTTGTTGCTAGGGCTGACGTCATTCTGTTATTATTCCTCTAAGAGCCTTTTTCACGATGACAGAATAGCCAGTACTTACCGAATAAATTCAAAAATGGAACAGAATTTGTATCAAATTACAAATAAAATTAATAGGAACTTAATGGTAGGTGGTGAAACAGGCCCTTAGCTTGTTTCGGCATTTCTTCTCAGGGATCAGTCAGCTAGGAAATGCCGGCGCCATCTAATTTTAAGATATTGTTACGTAGACGCTAACGCCATCTGTTATCGAGTAGCAGAACTACACGATACGTCGATTCGTGACAGATTTTTCTAGAACATTCTTAACCCTTCCAGAATGTTCTAGATGGTTAAGTGTCGTTTTGCAGCATTCTAGATCATTCCTGTAAGTACTAGAATGTTCTCGAATTATGGCCGCGAACTTTCGAGAAGCTTACACTCGTATATAAATAGAGGGTTGCCAGCGGTGTATGGCAGTCCCCATTATGATCCAGCCTGCCCTGTCTGGCTGTTCTCCCCTTAGCGACGCACAGTCGCCTATACCTTAGTTTGTAAGCCTTGGCCGGGGGCTTTAAGTTCGCTTAAAGCACCCACAGGAATCGCTCTGTTTAGCAGTCTCGACCTCCAATGGTCAACTGCGAGATGTCATTCACAAAAACGAAACGGTGTATGGCAGTTGTTTAGAACGCGACACAGTGAACACCAGTGAACTACAGCGAACTAACAGCGAACTACAAGTGATTCAGGTGATTCTGTTTAAAGTTTCTGATTACTGTATTTGTGTTTTATTAAATTTTTGTGTGTTTTTGGTGTAAATTGGTATGGATTTATTTATCTCGAACCCCAGCTCGTAACAACATTAACCAAAACATTGACGTGTAAAAGTGTCATATAAGACCTACTTAGGGCCTATATCACGATGTCCGAATAACCACTACTTACCGAATAAATTCAAAAATGTAACAGAATTTGTATGAAATTAGCTGCCAAGTTAATAGGAACTTCATCGTAGGTGAAAAAAAAATTAAATTTAAAATTTAAAAAAACCCCCGATCAAAAAAAAGTACCTACGCAATTATTATGACAAAAGTTTAAAAATGCTAAACCCTATAAAAAGCAAAAAACCACATCCCAATTTCATCATCAGGTCCTCGTCAATTAGAAACATAAGAGAACCAGTCGAGACAAATTCAACGAGCCCAAACTCGATGGGTTTACTAAAAGGTAGACCAGGGTTACGTCTCCTACCTTCGAGCCCTATCATCAGACCAACTCAGAGGTTCCAGACTTCCAGCATCAGGTCCTCGTCAATTAGAAACATAAAGAGAACTAGTTAAGACAAATCCAACGAGCCCAAACTCGATGGGTTTACTAAAAGGCAGTCCAGGGTTACGTCTCCTATCTTCGAGCCCTAACAGCAGACCAGCTCAGTGGTTCCAGAAGACATTAGTGTTTCAAATGTCAGATCCCACATTTGCTTGCAAGCAAACTGAGCGTGTAACATTCCTATCACACCTAACAAACGACCTGAACCGATTTCCACCAAACATAGCTAAGAACACTCTCGACTGATATACCTTTCAAACAAAAAAAAACCGCATTAAAATCGGATCATCCGTTTGGGAGCTACGATGCCGCAGACAGACACATACACATTTACACACACAGACACATCAAACTTATAACACCCCGTCGTTTTTGCGTCGGGGGTTAAAAACAGGCCTTTACAGAAATAAACATTTCATTTCATATTAACAAGCACTTTGATTGGGGTAGCACCTTCAGGGCCTGTTTCACCACCTACGATGAAGTACTAGGTAAGGATTGATGGAGCACCTGGGACCACCTGCTGTGATGAGAACGTCCTTACCTAGTAGTTAAAGGGCCGATTCCACAGGTAGAAATCTAAAAGTGAGCAATTTACTGCATTTTGAGGAGATATTCTGCTCATCACGCCGAAGATCCTCATCTGATCTTCACCAATTCTATCTTTCAAATAAAAAGACACCATCGAAATTTGCCTTTTTGGAGGGAGTACCCTCTCCAGTCAAAAATCTCGAAGACAAAAAAAAAACCGGCCAAGTGCGTGTCGGAACACGCACAATGAAGGGTTCCGTAGTTGAAAAGAATTTATCCCAAAAACAAACTTAACAACGGATACCAAGATTTTTTGTATGTCATAAAACTACAAAATAACAATTTTCGGACTTTTTCCTTTACTTGTTCTGGGAGGCCTTGCTTCTTGCCAAATTTCATTATTCCAGGTCAACGAGAAGTACCCTATAGGTTTTGATTTACTTGCGACAGTTGCGAGTATCAAAATGTGTCGCAAAATGGCCGTATTTTTTTATTGCCTTGACTTAGAAGCTTGATTTTTTTAGAACTCTAAGGGACCCTAGACTTACGTATTTGATATTAATTTCAACTTGATATCTCCACGCGTCCCTGAGAAAAAGGGACATGACAGACTGACAGAGTTTAATATTTTTTATGCGATAGAATTACAAATTAACAAATGGCCGTGTGTGGTTATTGCGTTGGCTTACAAGCTTGAGTTTTTTAGGACTCTAAGAGACTATAGACTTACGTATTTGATATTAATTTCAACTTGATACCTCCACGCGTTGAGAAAAAGGCTCCAGACAGACAGACGGACAGACAGACAGACGGACAACGAAGTGGTCCCGTTTTTTCCTTTTGAGGTACGGAACCCTAAAAACATACAATTGATAAAACCTGTATACCAAGTTTCGTCCAGATCGGTTGAAAATACGACCTGTAGAGGAGTAGCAACAACAACAAACAGACAGATGAAAGAATATTTTGCCAGACTTAAGCAGAGACGCTTCGCTCGCTCGGTCAATTACAGGTTGCACACTGTAAATGCTCGAATCTGAACTGTTACTTTACAGACGAATTAAAATCATCTTGTGTTCTATTATATTTGTCTTCTTTTGTTTTCTGTTTTTAACCCAAAATTATGTTTATGTAGGCAGGTTTTTTACTCAAAAGTTTCTTTTATAAGTCGTATCTAAAAGTATTCGTATTAAAAAGTAAAAGTAGTCGTATTTAAAAGAATGTAATTCTTTTTAAAACTTATAATGAAAAGTAATAAGTGTGACACCAAGGAAAAGTTTGCGGAAATAATTAATAATCCTATTTGCAAAATAGCGGATTCGTAAGCCGTTATAAATCCAAACTTAACGTGATGTTAGCAACTGTTAAGGAGCCACTAGTCGGCGGCTCGAACTCATTGGTGGCGTGACTAATATTCATGCTATTTAGTTACTTTATTTATTTAGTTTTTATGTATTTAGTGAAATAAACGATGATTTATAACGAAAATGAGCGCGTATAATTTCATGAACCGATTTGAAAAAACTGCTGGATGTATTTATTTAAAGAAAAGTTATTTGAATTCTTGAATAAATTTTATCTATCCCTGTACGGTAACAATTTTGCCATTTTCATACTCCGGGAGCTGTTTATTTACGCCCAAAGATGCGTTAAAATTAGCGTTGAAATATGGAAGTTTCGACGCTCATAACTTCCAAACCAATATTTTTTTCCTATTCTGCGTCCATACAGGATACAGGGCTAGATATGACGAGACAAATTGTAATATTTTTTTAATTTTGTACTTACACCGTCAAACAGACGAGTTATCACCATACTACGTTTGTATGGAAGAATGAATGACTAGCGTGCCCTTAAATACTTATATTTGTTAAATTTAAGTTAATGAACTAAGTGCTTATGGAACAAAGCGTCACTTTAACGTTAGAAGATTACGAGGATCTTTAATGAGCAGTCTTTATGCAGGGCCATGTGTCGGCGAATAATACAAAATCACTTGATACGCGGACCACACCAAGTGAAATATTCTCGGGAGACGGGAAGGAAACTCGAGAGAATATAGAAAATTGAGGATTTTTACGATTAAGGAAATAAAAATAATGTAGGAAATATTAATTCTAGAGTGAGCATCAAATGAGCGCTTGATATGGATGGAGTGGTTCTAATTATGCGATCGGATTTTTAACCGGTTAATTACCGTGGTGCAAAACATTCTAAGACTAAAAACGGAAAGTACCTAGAATTAAAACTTTTATTCAATATTATGTTCCTAAAAACACTCTGTGGCCATCATATGAACGGTGAATATTATTTATACAGAAAAAATGAGCAAATGCTTCTTGTGGACACTAAACTTGACAAGATAGAGGCAGTCTCACACAAAAAAAAAAAATGCCAGAAGTTTAAATGCCGCGCACTCGATACTAATATTGTTGGCATTTCGCCGTGTCATAACGTCCGTCTATATCTAGTGAGACAGATCTTTCTCAGGCTGTTTGTGGACAAGTGTTATAGACATTGTATAGGCACTTCCGGATGCTTGGGCGAGCCGGTAAATAAGCGGCCGCGGCGCATCGTAATGGCACTGAGCCCTAAGCTTAGTCGTCTTTTGATTCTTTTAATTATAAGACTACAGCTTTTTAAGTTCAGTTTAGGGACGCTGTTACAAGTAGGTAGTCAAATCATTACGTTTTTACACAAAAGTATGTATAATAAATAAAATACTTGGCATTCTTAAAATGTTTTTTGACCGAATTGTTGATAGATGTGCATGCTACAATTCTGAGCTATAAATATAATTTTAGATATGTACATTTTCTCAATAAATGTAACAAAGTGAAAATGTTCATTTCAGTACATTTATCGAGAAACTGTACCTATCTAAAATTATATTTATAGCTCAGAATCGTACCTTGCACATCTATCAACAATTCGGCCAAAAAAACAATTTAAGAATGCAAAGCATTTTATTTAATAAACACACTTTTGTGTAAAAAAGTAATGATCTGACTACCCATTTGTAACAGCGTCCTTAAAAAGAAACTTGTATTTTTGAGGGAAAAATTCGTGAATTTAATAAATAATTATTAATGACGCATCTAATAGTATTTTAATATGAATAATTACGAATTATTCATTAGAACTATGAACAAAAATAAATAGTTTTGCAAAGTTAGAGATTGTTGTATGTGCACATACATGATGATCACACATTAGATAGGTAAATGCTTAGATGATGGGTGCAATTACTATAAGAAAAATGATACCCACAAACTAGTAGGGGGAGGCAGGCAGCGAATGATAATTATTTAGATTGGAGTAGAGTTGAGAACTTACCACACTTGACAGCATCTATGTAAATAACACAATTGATAAACCAACTACATTTTAAAATTTCAAAATAATAACAAACAAAGACATAGCAGAAATATCTGTTAACCTACTGAGGTTAATAGATATTTTCTAATCTTATAAACTTATGATAAGATGATTAAAATGAATAAAATAGGGGGCAAGAGATGTTTAGATATTTCTGCCACTCACCAACTCAAGTTGCATTAATATAGTGAAAATACATACCTTGGTCCTATTCCTTTTCATCCTTGTATCTGGTGTAGAGTCCCCGTCAGCTGGCTTCTTAGCCGGAACAGGCCCCTCACTGGTCTTACTAGGAGACACCTGCCTCCTCTTCCGCATTGGCGGAGTCACAGTTGCCAGTTTCATAGTTGATTTAGGCTTAGACTCAACCTTAGCAGGTTTTGGCTCAGGTTTCTTTTCCTCAACTTTCTCTTCCACCTTTTCCACCACTTTTTCAACCACTTCTTCTTTTTTGGGAGCTTCAGTTTTCTCTGGTTTGTCTGCAACTACTTCTTCTTTCTTTTCCTCAGTTGAAGTAGCAGACTTCTGCTCAACTTTCGGCTCTTCTTTCATTTCTTTTTCTTCTGGTTTGGGTTCAGGCAAACTTTCAACTCTTGCACTTTCAGCAGGAGGAGATTCCTGTTTCATTGGTGTTGGTACCTTCTCTTGTAACTGACTGTCATTTGCTGACTCGGGTACAGGCTTGCTGTCACTCTGTGTTGGTGCCACTTCTGCAGCAGGTGCTGGCTTCAATTCTGTCGGCTTTGATGGTAACTTCTCTAGAGGCTCATTAGCTGTAGCCACTTTGGGGTGAGCCGGACCATCAACAGTGCTAGCAGGAATAGCAGCATCTGTCTTCTGAGGGGTACTTGGTGCACTGGATGGCTTTTCGGGTGGTTTTGGTGTACTTGGTGAGGTCTTAGCGATATCTTGCTTGTCTTTGTTAGACTCAGGATTTTGAGGTTTCAATGCAGTGGGAGCATTTGATGCAGACTTAGGCGAGTCAATAGTGCCATTTGCATGACCAGTGGAATCTGGTTCATTCTTCTCAGGGGTTCTGGTGAGAGCGAGAGCTTTTTCCTGGACGAGACTTAGGGGAGTGATCGGGTTCCCGCCTTTACTGGGACTGGCGGCTAAGTTGGAGGGGCCGACGGAGTTCTGGGTGACGTGTGAGAGGTTGCCATGGTGACTCATGTTCTGTGCCATTTGCGCCATGTTGGCGGACACGGGCGCCATGGGGGGCGGCGCGTGCGGGATGGGAGGCACGGGCGCGTGATGCGTCAGGTTCTGGCCGACGAGGTTGTTGCTGGCGTGGTGGAGCGAGTTCTGAGCGCCCTGCGGGAGCCCTACGGTGTGGTTCGCAGTGGCCACGTTCCCCTTCGCGGGGCTCGCCTGTCCGCCCGGCTGCGGCACTCCCGGCTGGGGCAGCACCGGCTTTAAAGCAGAATTCATTTCAAACGCGTCTAAAACTCGCCTCCTGGCCGTACACAAGCTGAAACACAAAGTTAGCCGGGTTTATGACACTGTTTTCGTAGCAGGTTAACACACCGCGATGTCTTTGACCCACAACAATAATTCATACATAATAAACGTATAAGCAGTACGCGCGCAAGAACGCGGGGACCGATCTGCCCGCCTTGTGAGTCCGCTTTCTACGTGTGGCGCTAATGAACGGTCAATAGATAGTGTTGGGGAGTTACCACTAGCTGTTAAAGCGAGAGAGGCCCATGAAATAAGTCCTGTGTGGCGGTCCGCGGCAGAGATAGCCGCAAAAAATATGCGTTGCTATAGCCAAGAAACTTCCGCAAGATATGACCCGCCGTTGGCGAAGTCTCCGTGATGTCACTGTCTTGTTCAATCACTGTGAACACACACTTGATCTCACTCGCGACTATGTAATTCCATGATTTATTCACACTTTTTACCACGAAATTAGCATTCACTTTACTCTAGAACAAGTACAGTACATAATAGGCACAGTAGTTGCAGAGATGGCGTCGGCATAACGCGCATGCGCCACCCTCTTTCATTCTCATCCAATGAAATCCCGTGACAAAACGAAGCCTAAACGAATTTTTACGAGAACGCTATCCTTCTCTAACGTGAGTTGTTACAATAAAGCTGTTTCACTTTTACCTCCATCGCGTTTGGATACGTTCATTTTGTTGTAAAATAATTATTTCAAATAATTTGATGTGGTGCCAAGTAAACGGTTTTTTAATGAAAAAAAATATTTTTTCGAATTTTCGCAACATCATTTTTGCCGTCAGAATAATATACCTAGCAATTTATAAATAATTAAATATCAAACTGATCAAGTTATCTTTAGGATTATTATTTTTGAGTTCATTTATCATGAATGATCCAGCATTGAATGTTCACCATGAAATATTTAAAAAAAAAAACTAATTCAACAGACTATAAATTAAACTTCTCTCTAACTAACGAGAGCATAAACAGCTAGGCTAAAACAAAACAAAATACATAATAAATGTCACAAGTTAGTGCTCGCTAATAGCTATGTATGTACAAAGTTACTGCTTCCTATGTGCGAGTAGCTGTAAAGTATAAATGAAAGATTATGATGCTCTGTGTTTACAAGGGCAACCGGCAATGGGAAAATATCCAAGAATTCTATAAAATGCCTACCTATTTATTTATTCTCCATTCCGTGCCTTAGTACTTTACAGCTTTCAAAGAAAGCACGAATTTATCTGTACTTGCTGATAAACTTCTCAAAGATAAAGATTATTCCTTTGGTGTCGAAAGCTAATCCACACCGTATTCAGCCAGTATTTTTAATAAAAAGGCCTGTCTGGCCGAAAATAATTTATAACTTGACAAGGATGCATAATTTTATATCTGTGCTTGTGGGAAGAAGGAAAGAAACAGTAAACACTTGACAACTGCGTTTCAGTATTAAAAATTACTATTTATTTTAAGCATGAATTAATAATTAGTTATTGGTTACTCTTTTCGACATACGTAAATAGTAAAGGATGAATGCATGCATATTAGGTACTTCTTGAATCTGATAGGTTTCATAATGGAACGTGCCTAAAAACATTTTCACTAATTTCATTGTCGGTGTCCCATGTGCAATATTTATGAAATTTAATTGAGATTGATTTGTGCTTTTGTGACTGAAATTACAATCTAAATAGCAAGGAAAATTCTTCAATATGGTAAGGTTGTAGCTAATTATAAAAGTTGGTAAATTTTCGCGTACTCGTAAAAACTTATGTAGGTTGCGCTGAAAACGCACATTTTGTCTTCTTTGCAATATTATAATTTATATTTATGAATATACGGCTCAGTTCAATCATTTCGCGCTTGTTTAAATTGAGTTGTGGCTGTACAACAATGGGGCTGATTTCTAAAACTGTTATTTAGTAAAAAAGGCGAAGTATTGAGGTTTTATTTAAAATCGAAATCTTGGTATGTTTTAGGACGTGCTGTCACGACCAGCTGAAGAGTTTGGGAACGATGAAACGCTGGAGCGGTTGTGGGCCGCGAAAGCGATGGAGCACAGTGATATCTACTTCAATGTAAGTATTATTTCTTCAGTAAGTTTGTCAAGATACTGTGAGCCACCAGGCACTACTATAGGCTGAACCAAGCTATTGTTGTGGTACTTAACTACGTTTGGTTCAGATTTTGTTACATCATAAAGAATATCAATCAAGCATTGTTTGAGTCGGTATCAGATTTAGGGATTAGAGTGTAAATTTTACAATAGCTGTAAATAACAGTATCAGTTTTGACTGGGAGATGGTGTAATGAGACAATATTTTGATGACTTACTACAATGGAACATTATAAAATTACTCTATGCTACTCATTATTATGGTTCTAGTTACACGCTTCTTACCATTGTATAAAGGGATACCTCCAACCTCAAATCAGATAAAAATAATCAAACTTAAAATAAAATGCAAGAAACTGTTTCTCATTTTTTTGTATCTGTTTGCAGATGCTTTGTTCCGTGGACACCAGATGGCTGCAGCTAACTCCAAACGATGACCTAATTTACACACACTTTAAGCAAGACTTCCCTGACATGGATGTCTCTTATGTCAATGAAAATGAAATAAAGAATAGCATGAACAAGGCAAAATGGAGAATATTTTGTGAAAAGTTTAAAAACATTGTTGAAGACTATAGTTTTGGCACTCTTATGAGAGCAGACGCTAAAGGAGATTACTCGGAAATTAATACAATGCTTGTTCCTAGAGTTCAGTTCTATGCAATAGAAATAGCGAGAAACAGAGAGAACCTAAATAATGAAGTCAAGAAAAGATACAAGTGTATGGCGAAACCTACCATAGAGGCTCAGGAACACACCAAGATTGCCACCTAAGAACTATATGCACCAGATGCAGGCTAGTTTTGACAAGGAAAGTTTGTTTTTAAACAGTTTGAAAATGGATTAGGCAGTAATATACATAGTTTGCGTCACGTAAAAAGAATGCTGGCCAGCGGACAACTGTAACATTTTATAGATTGTGTCATGTAATAAGAGCGCTGGCCAACCGCACAACCATACCATATTTATGTTACGTGAACTATTACGACGTATGGTTTTGCGGTTGGCCATCGTTCTTTTTACGTGACGTGAACTATATCAAACTGTCAAGTTAGAAGTGATGAAAATTAATATTAATACCTACTTCTGTGGGAATCGAAGACTTGTGATATTTATGCATTAATTGAATTAAAATTATTTGTATATTTTTAATAATAATGGCAATAAAATGTGAAGGAATCTTTATAAAATTACATTTAATGAAGAACATTGTGCATTTCTATAACTGAATGTTTCTGTTTTTATTATAAATAATAATATGTTGATCATTCATAGCAGCTTCATGATAAGTAACTTAGTGAGAACATTATTTTAAAACAGAAAAGTTCTGTTCCCTTACTTTCATAAGTTAAAGTATTCATAAGACTCTTCTTGTGTAAACTAGCCTAATTTTTCGAAAAACTAAGCATTCTCAAATAATGATCATGTTACATTTAGTATGTACTCTCAATAATTAAATTATACACTTATGTACTATCAGAGAAAAAAACACCTGTACACCATAATGACTATTTTTGCTTGCAGCGCTCGGCTGCTACAGTAGTCATCGTATGCACGGGATTTTGTTTTCAAATTAGTCAGATGTAAGTTTCCTTGATAGTACATGAATACTGGCCAATTAGATTTGTATCAGGCCCTAGCCACCGTCCCAAAAGTGACCATAAAATGATGTTTGTACTCAATATTGCCAGCTTCCGTAGAATAACATAATCAGCAGTACTATTACATGCATATTTAGATTTAAATATTTTTACAAAAACAATTTTTAATATTTACAAAATAAGTTTTTTTATAGGGTGGGCCTTTCTGTTCATATTGAAAGTTGTTTTTGTAAAAATATATCTCTACTGATTAGTAACTTGTGATCGTCTTAATTGAAAAATGAATGAGCTCTATTGCTCATACATTTTTTATATTAAAATTTATACTATCATAATATGACGAAGTTTTATTTGCACCCAGCTATGGTGGGATGAGAGAGCAGTGGGGCCCAGTGGCACGGCCATGACTTACCTAGTTGCAGGTCGTAGGTTCGAACCCGGACAATCGCATTACTTTGTGTAAATTATTTCATCACTGCTGCTCTCAAAACGGTGAAGGTAAACATCCGAAACATCAAGAGGAAACCCGCATGTCCTGATATACTAACGCGCTGGCGGCATCCGGCGTGGTGGATTACGGCCAACTCCCTCTCACAGAAAGGAGGCCTGTGTCCCAAGTTCCCAACAGTTTGAACATTATGTATATCAACTGCACATCGGTAGAAACCGTGTACTAGAACTACGAAAACCTACTGATATGAAGAAAAGATGCTGAAAATGTAAAATTGTTACCCTTGACGTGAAGTTGAGCTAAAATGCTGATTCATAATTTTATTACTTACGACTTCGCACTATTCGTCAGGGCTTGCTTGACGGCAGCTAGAAGAAACCGTCGGGATTTTGTCTTAGCTAAAGTAGGACTAATAGTACAAAATTCTATAATATTAACTTTTATTTGGTAAACAACAGCAATACTGTTCATGTCCGTGACCACCGCCGGACCACCAACGCCTATCGCTTCCATATTTGGTAAATCGTTACTACTCCATTGGTACCAATTAATACTCGAACAACAACATTGGTACCCTAGTAGTTTTCGAGAAAATCGACTTTGAAGGTGGTCCGGCGGTAGTCACGATCCCTTCAGCAGGACCACCATGAGCGTCGGAAAAGAGGGCATGCTACAGCTATTCTAAGTATACAAATAGTTAATACCCTCATATGTGATTCATTTCGTAAAAAAAAACAGATCTGAAACATTTGTATTTACCGAGAAATCAACGATGATGACTTTCCGCTCTCGTTCAGCAGGACCACGACTTTGAATGTTGATTACAAGTTTGAGGAGTTTGTCGCTTTCCTCAAACCTACATAGAAAGTTACTACCCTGCAAGATAAAATCAGTACCCAAAATTCAAAATGCGGACTCCAGTAGTTTACGAGATATACCGTGCCATTGGTGGGGTGGCGGTAGTCACGGTGTAAAATTTTCATTTCAAGATTTCCCTATTAAAAACTCTATGATTTCTTCCCAAATTTACACAAAAGTTACTACTCCTAAAGAAGATACGGTGACCGAAAATTCAGTTTTCTAAGTGTTGTGTATAAAGAGAAATTAGCTTTCATTACTTTTCCATACTAAATCTACGCGTATAACCCGACCAAATTAAGTCGTCAATGGTTTTAAAGTGTATACGAGATGTACACTCGTGCACATAAATTTATGGATATGTCGGAATAGTAGTAGCTACAGTTCATCATCTATATTTTATATACAAACTGTACCTAGGTACGTACTACGTATTAAGATAAATAAGATCACCTATCGTTACCCATGACCTTTGCTAATGACGTAGGTAGGTAGGTACCTTCTGTGTTGTTATATGAATATCATTAAACAGCGATAGGTATTTCTTATGTATTTCTTTCCTACTAAAAAACGAAGTATTATTAAAAACCTAATTTACTGCAGTAAAAATATGTTGCTATAATAACGAAAGTATAAAAGAATTACATAAGTAACAGGTATGTATTTTTTCAGTACTTGAAGTCGATTTCATCAAATTTTTACCGACATTTTTTTTGGCCTTGTGTGTAGAGGAAGGGAAATGATGAATGATAGACTTATAAGGACTAAAAATCCCCTCCCCCCTCGTCGCGATGTCCGACACCCTGGGCGTCTCCCACGGTGGCTAGGGCTTGAGATAGAGGATTACCGCTCCCTCAAGTTTCCGCCTCGTCCTTCGCTAGCATCACTGCTTCGCAGAAGGAGGTGACTGATGTAACCAAGGTTTTGTTGATAATTTTCTGATTGAAAAAGTGTGTCCATGGAGTTTCTTGCCCGTTTTTCTCCATAGAGATCTACGCCGCTTTGGAATGGGCATCTACAGTTATTGTGTCTTGTGAATGGGACTGTAGCTCCATAATTTTTAATTGTTATTTTTTTTATGTTTTTTGACAATTCAAAAGTGCCTGTAACTGGCCTACTTCAAATAAATGCTTTGATTTTGACTGCTTCTCATTTCCCCTCGCTTCGTAACATGGCCTGAACCAGGGCCGGACGCGAGAGGTCGCCGCCGCCTATCACCTCCGTGAGGACATGGCGGTGTTCCGCCAAAGCGGGGCAGACCTCCACCGTATGCTCCACCGTGTTCTTCGGGCGGTCCACACAGTGGTGACACCCGGGTGTATCCTCCCGCCGGATCCGATACAAGAACCTCCCGAAACAACCGTGTCTGGTGAGGTCTAGCGTCAAGAGGAAGGTAAGGACGCCGTGGCACCTCTCCAGCCACTTCACACCGGCGATAACGGTGTGCCCGATATCTGTGGACCTTGGATACTTACCTATATTTTTATTTAGTTACTTATTCAATACCTACTTTGCTAAAGCTAGGTTATGAATTAGTAGTATTTTAAAAATCGAAAACACGTTTATAAATCGAACAAGTTTTATTAAATAGAGATCACAGTTCGATAACAATTTGTAAAATCAGTAAAATTTTAAGTACTTAAAAATCAACAATATAAAATGTGCACTTAGGTTTAATATCACAAATCAATCAGTAGATACTATTACGGTAAGTATGCCTGCTAGTAGGCATACTTACCGTAACTAGGTAGAACCATAAACAAAACTATAACTTTGTTATTTATCTAGCAAATAGGTTCGTTATAACAACGGCAAAAGCTTCGATATTCATGCATAGTTACAACAATTAAAGAATAGAATAAAAATTAGTTTTAACATTCTTAAAACCATCTCAAAATCACAGATTAATTATTATTAGGTACGGCAGGCCCACACGTCTTCAATACCTAGATATCTTAAAAGTAAGGTGAATGACCACACTAATCATTTACAAATTAACTACTTAGAAAAATAAAAAGGTGGCAATACTTATTTTTACAATAATGAAAAATCTTTATTAAAAAAAACAACAAACAAAATAAAAGGAAAAATGTTTATGTGAACTGTAAACATAAAAAATAATAATCTCAAAATAAAATAAACATTATAACTTTTAAACGATTTATCTACTTGGTCAATTAATTTTAGTATAAATAATGCAATGCGGTATTACGAATGAAGGACTCTTTGCACACTTTGATTTTAAGTCATCATAAAGTTGCCACTTCCTAAGTAAATGTCTATATATTAAACTTTTATAGTGACCCATTGTATCTTTCTTCGTAGATTCAAATATGATTGCTGATAGTACTCTATATGATTTGTCTCCCAGCTTGAGTAATTCTGGAATTTTTTTTACCTCGGTAGATATTTCGTAATTGAATTCAAAAAATAACACATTGTTTAGTTCGTATTTAAACTTACAGTAACCGTATTTGCATTTGGTGCAAGGTTTGCTCTCCTCTTCTAAAGAGGCTTCTGCTGTCGAATTCAGAGAAGCGATACCCTCTTTTTGTATAGTGTCTATATTTATAGGCAGGTAGCTACATTTCCGTGGGTTATTATTATTTATCTCACAATCTTTGTTGGAACATTCTTTGACTCTTAAAGCACTAAAAAAGTGTTCCCCAAGTATTTGCTCTATTATTTTAGAAACGTTACACTGACAATCAACACTTTTTATGATAGGTTTAATGTTTTCGCTTGTGCCTATTTCTATTTCATGATCAATATCATCATTTACTAGCATGGTTTCATTGGTTTTCATGTTATTGGTATCACGATCATCATCATTGACACTTTCAAACGTATCCGATTTGAAATGTTTGAGTAAAATTTGACTTCGCTTTACGTATATTCCATTGGCGCTTTTTTCTTTTTGAGAAGTTAAAAGTGATTTTATAAACCTACTTGTTTCATCATTTAGGTCTTTTAAATATGACTTAAAAGCTTTCCTATCTTTATAAGCATACGCAAAGCTTTGCGCAACAGAATCGAAGGCACAAGTGTTATAAATCAGAGTCCCTTCAATTCCTGAAGTGCTCATATTTCCGTTTTTAAGTATATGAACAATAGTAGTCCTTTTTTTGTCTTTCAAGGCTTTTCCCCTCCAGTTTTCTACTGTTCTGGGATGTTTCATAAAAATGGAGCTAGAATCGAAACCGTCACTTGATTCATCATCTGATAGTTCTTTCTCATTTTTCTTTGGTAATCCCATATCGCTACGATTCACTACAGAATCATCCAAAGCTAACTTTAATGCCCCTGTTATATGGGTTGAATGTTTAATAATAAACTCATCAATACGAACCCGGTCATCTGATTCAACAATATATTTTTTTATGTCTTTAAAATAACTTTCGCAATTTGAAGAGCTCGGGCTTTCATAGCCTGCCTTAAAAAATGAATTTATAACACTGCCCCACATTGGCAATTTATTTAAAAGCCTTACAAGGGTACTATGAAAGTTTGGCAAGTAATATATATTTTCGTATAATCCTCCTCTGTTGTTTTCATCAATGTGCTGTTTTTCGAAATTAATAACAGCGGAACAATAATCAAACATCATATTTTTTGAATTTGTAAAGGTAGCACTTGTGGGATAATAGTCGTTGTCATCAACTTCATACGTGTTTACGACATCAATTTCTTCTTCATCCGTTACGTTATATTTTTGTAAAGTACTTTTTAATCGTGCTATAGACTGCTCCGCATGCGATAGATTTTATTCCTCTAAATTTGTACAATGATGTTATAATAACATCTCTAATAATTAATTTTACTTGATCATAAAATTCACATTTTCGGATCAATTTAATACATTGAATATAAAAAAATTTTACTCTTACATCGACATTATTTAAAACGGTCAAATTATATAATTTTTTAATAAAATGTGATTTGTCCAGGCGGAGGAAACATTCTGGTAAATCAGTTGTATTTCCTTCTAATATTTTAAAAGCGTGCTCGAGATATGTTTGGGTAGAAGTAAATCTTGTAAAAGATTGTACGGCTGCCCCAATCAAGGCTGATGAATCATCTGTAATTACTTCATTAGGCGGCGTCCTTCCTTGAAGCCACGTACTTAGCCAGTTACGTATAGAAATCATGTCATGATTCTCTGATATCATTTGGCATAAAGGAATACTTGCTTTTTTTACAGTGTCCGTCATAACTTGGTATAGAAATTTGTGTTTTTGATATGTTTTAAATTTTTCAGTATAATCATTTAATGGAGGAAGAAGAATTTTTTTAAAAATCGAGCCTGTGGCATCTACGGATATTCTTAAATTATTATAGTTGTTGATGCAGTTCTCATAGTACCGTATTTGTTCCTGTGTCCAATAGTAAATATAAAATGGGAATACAGAGAATCTTTGTATTATTTTATTATAAGGTGGGGTATAACACATACACTGTAAGGATAAAATTACATTTACGTTGAAAAATAAAGACATTTTATGTCTTTGTTTCATTTTTCGAAGAGTATTCAGTTTAGGAAGAATTGACGGCTCAGCATCAATGTCATCGTGATGTAATTGGGTGGATAGGGTTTTGTGAACGACCGATGCTGGTTTATTTCTTAATAACTCACACAACTTGTTTTTTTTCAGCGTAGTTGATCTAACTTTAATTAAAGGGGAATGGTGGAATTCCGCATTAAAATTAAAAATTGAATAATCAAATTGAATAAAATTTTCAGATTTCATTTTTGTATGTAACATAATTTTAGCCGAGCATTGCTTGCAAATTCCACAGGTAGATATCTCGAATTCACTTTTCACTTGATGGTTTTTAAAGATCCAATTACATGGAGATTTAATATTTTTCCATAGTTCATCTCGAAAGATAGAAGTCCACGCATTTCCTCTTAAAAAATATTTCTTATGGTACAGGGAATATGGCTTACTATGATCACTGCGTTTCGTATAAAATGCGTTTGGCTGGATTTTGCGCCAGGTATGTATGTCAACTTCGAAATTATTAACATAGCTATTTGTATTTTTAATAGAATCACAATTCCAGTCACTATCTGATGATACGGATAGTCCGTCCTGTTCATCATGTTTACTAATTGAAGCTAAATTGTCTGTCGTTACGTCAAAAAAAAAGTTGAAATTCTTTTTTATCGACAAGTAAATTGCCTTTTTTGACATTTTACAGTTAAGTTTTAAAAATATTTCTTCATACACTTTATCACTTAACGGAGGAAGTGGCAACTTTAAGGTATCTTTGAAGTTATTAAACACTTCCTTCTGATGCTCTAACGATACTTGTGGTTTTCTACCTCCCATGTTTTTCACTAAAACTATGTTGACGAGGTATATTGACTAAGGCAATAGTGAAATTAAATTATATCGATCACAAAAACAAGTAAAAACAGTCTTAGAATATTAATAATACCGTGTAGTTCCGGTTCCAAGTCCATACAGCTACATAGGCTTGAAATTTGAAGATGCTGAAATTTGACATTTTGTCCATCCATCGATTTTATTTTGTAGCCTGTGGTTTTTATATATTTAGCAAATGCCTGAAAATAACAAATATTATTAACAATTGAGATTGATGTGCTGGCTAATTAGTACCTACTTAAACTCAGGTAGGTATACGAAAATATTTTTAGTTTAATTCGAATCAGAATCTTACAGCCAAATCTAAAACCTAGGAAACCTAGAAAAAATAAACCTAGGAATCTTGCAGCGGCTTGCATTGAACCAATAATTGGCTGTATGATTCTGTATTATATTGGCTGTATGATACTAACTAGCCAACACAGCAAGCTACCCCAGTCTGTCTATTTTTTTTAATAGATTTTCAACGTTATCACAAAAGAAGAAGGTTCATGTTCGATTGGGAAAGATTGGGGTAGGTTGATGTGCTGGCGTCTGTACATATTTTTTTATTTAAATAACTACACACTTAGTAATTACTTATACCTATTTCCTACTAAATTATAAACTACTACGCGTTCCAACTAAGAATAGGACGGCTAGGGCGCCAGATCGTGACTTCATGCACGCTTTTCTAATACTTCCATGCTCTTAAATAAACAATAATTTTATAAAAATAACATTAACAAGATAATAACGATAGTAACTATTTTTGAAAACAAAAGTTTTTTGTTAAATGTAACGGGCGATCTTTTGTTTTTTGTTTACTTGCCATAGATAGATGGCGTTACTCCAAGTATGGCGAATCAGTCCCAAAAAATCCTAAGTAATCCACAGTCCACAGTGCAGTAATCAGTGTCCTAGTTGTTTGTTTTCAAGATAAAATAAAACTATCAAAATAAAAAGGAAATCGCAGTCAAAAAAAGATCTAGTGGAAAGGAGCAATGTCACTAATGTTTGTGTCAAATGGAAGGTTGTCAGCCCGGTAGCTCGGGTGTTTATGTATGTGAGTTCAAGTGTTTGTAAACGCACCCACGACACACGAGAAATTCCTAGTGTGGGGCAACGCTTTTTTTTTAATATAAAAAAATATAAATAAAAGTATTACTCATAGAGGTAGGATTCCTTATTCAGTGGTAGGTATTACTACAGGCTAATGAATGTCATCAGAAATAAAAATAATGGCTAAATACCTACAAAAATAAACACATCATGATAAATACCTAGATTCGATACTCAGAAGATATTACAAAAACTTTTTATCCTACACTCTAAAATCCCTGGCAAAATTATTTTTCTTTTCTTTCTTTTTCATTAAAACGTTGCCCCACACTAGGAGTTTCTTCCTGTATCGTGGGTGCGTTTTTCGAAATAAGTATCCTAAATAGCGAATAGTCTCTGATTGCAATAAAATATTACTGGAGTTTCGAGATAGACTAAAATGACGAAATATTTTTAAACCAACAACATTGAGCAGTGACAGAATCGCTACACTTCGTACAGCGCCATCTTTTGAGCCTTTTAGGAACGCCCGGAAAATACCCCATTGTTGTCACAATATGGCGTTAGAGTCGTCCTATTCTTAGTTGAAACGTATAGTACGTCGCTGCTACGTTGTCAACGCTCTGCCGCCATCACGCCACGCCGCATACTCCTCTACTCTTCCCGGGCGGTGCGGTGCGGCGCGGCGCGCGTTTTCAATTATTTACCTACCTAAGTTCTTAAGACAATAAACCAAAACAGGTTTCTAGAATGAAACGGATGAAATGGGATAGTTGTTTGTTATCTTGAGCACATGTATACTTCTTTAAGTAGTTATGTATCTATATAAATGAATTATAAACTTACCAGACAGACTTCTTCACACAAACTCCTTGAAGATAAGTCTCGAATAAGAAAACTAGATGATTTTACTTTAATCCAAGTTTAATCTGAAAAATAAAAATAAGTTACTATTGTAAATACGTAGGTAAGTACTTGTTAATACATTTTAATTATTTAATAAATTAAAATAGTTACCTGCTGTAATTACATCTAGACTTACTTAAATTTCGTCAAAAAACGTGAGTCAAGACGCACAAACTATATAGAGCTTGTCAAGACGCGTTCAAACGGAGATCATTTGGCTGTATGTTATTTATTCACACGAAAGTAATTATGTATCCTCATGATACAGGGTTAATTTTAAGTTCTACTCAGAGAACAACAAACAAAACTAGCTAACTGACAGATTCAGATGATTTCGAATCTTATTTTATCTTGTCTATGGTCCAAAACTTTTTAATGTGGCATGGCGCGCAGGTTATTACTGGAGTAAGCGAGTAAGCGTTCGCGAAGCGTGTCGTGGATACATCGAGAATTTTTTTATTCGTTTATGGTTTCAATTTTTTTTAGACAAAGAAATAAATGAATATTAAGCAATTTAAAAGAGTTCACATGTCTCCATATTTATAGGTTTCAGAAAACGATAAAACTAATAATATAACAACACAGAAGGTACAATTCAGAAAAATAATTGTTCGAGTACGTAACTACCTACCTACCCACGTCACTAACAAAGGTTTTATCTTAATTATGTACCTAAGTATAGTTTGTATAAAATTTGAAGATTATGAACGCTACTACTATTCCGACATCCATAAATTTATGTGCACGAGTGTACATCTCTTATACAGCTCAATACCACTGACAACTTAATTTGGTCGGGTTATACGCGTAGATTTAGTATGGAAAAGTAATGAAAGCTAATTTCTCTTTATACACAACAATTAGGAAACTGAATTTTCGGTCACCGTATCTTCTTTAGGAGTAGTAACTTTTGTGTAAATTTGGGAAGAAATCACAGAGTTTTTAATAGGGAAATCTTGAAATGAAAATTTTACACCGTGACTACCGCCACCCCACCAATGGCACGGTATATCTCGTAAACTACTGGAGTCCGCATTTTGAATTTTGGGTACTGATTTTATCTTGCAGGGTAGTAACTTTCTATGTAGGTTTGAGGAAAGCGACAAACTCCTCAAACTTGTAATCAACATTCAAAGTCGTGGTCCTGCTGAACGAGAGCGGAAAGTCATCATCGTTGATTTCTCGGTAAATACAAATGTTTCAGATCTGTTTTTTTTTACGAAATGAATCACATATGAGGGTATTAACTATTTGTATACTTAGAATAGCTGTAGCATGCCCCCTTTTCCGACGCTCATGGTGGTCCTGCTGAAGGGATCGTGACTACCGCCGGACCACCTTCAAAGTCGATTTTCTCGAAAACTACTAGGGTACCAATGTTGTTGTTCGAGTATTAATTGGTACCAATGGAGTAGTAACGATTTACCAAATATGGAAGCGATAGGCGTTGGTGGTCCGGCGGTGGTCACGGACATATACTGTTCCTATGTGTTGCAATTTACTTTACTAAATTTGGGAGATAACAGATCTTCGCTAGGTGGTCTAGTTTTTGAGATATAAATGTGGCCAAGCTGGGGAGACACTCTCCAGATCGGCCACCTATGAACCCTTATAACTTTTGAACCAGTGACCCGACTAATTTTTTGTGTAGTATCAAAATCCCTGATGGTGGGGGTCACACGGTGAAACTGCGGTAATGAATGATGTGCTGGTACAGTCAGCTTCTAAAATATCTTCATTTTTTGAGCACAATATAAATAAAAAGTAAGTTTAAATACTAAAATCAGACAACTGAAAAATCACGATCTAAAAAGTACGAAACGAGAAAATATTTTCAATCAGAAATTAGAAAAATTAAAAATCTCGATTTATGGCCCTAACGTGACTCCACGAGATTTTTCACCACCTACGACCAAGTTCCTAATTGCTTGGCCAATAATTTCATACAAATTCTGTTATTTTTTAATTTATTCATTGAATAATGGCAAATCGGACATCGTAAAATAGGCCCATAATCTACTTCTGCTGCTAACCGTGTACTCTGCTATACTTGCTGCAGTTTTTGCATGTGACATACCACATACTCCTTTCGAACTTTGGTTCGACTAGTGGTAACACGTTTGTCATTTTGTCAACTGCGATTATCAAATTGAAGGCGGCGGAAGTCGGGTAACTATCTGCCCTTTAGAGATAGGTCAAAACCATAGAAATATAAAAAACAGGAGAAGTGGCATGGGGGCGTGTTTGTGTCCACGCGTTATGCGCACGCTGTGCCTTTACTCGCCAAATGGCCGTCTCCGCGAACTAGTACGCTTTCGATCGTGGTCACGATAAATTATAAAAATGCCGTGTTCTTCAGTGGTTTCCTGCAAAAACCGAAGTGATATTAAAAACTTCGTATCTCACGGAATCACTTACCATATGTAATTAAAAGTATTTTACTGTATTTATCTTTAAAATCATAAAAAACAACAAATCGTAAAATATTTCTTGCTTTTACTACTTTATTTTTGTTTTCAAATATCACAGCGGCTGTACTATTTTTGCAGCAAATACATTGCTCCTTAACCACTACCTTAAGTATGTCGCTAAGCGACTGGACAAGCAATGTAAAAATAACAAAACGATACTTTATTTACGCGGAGCGTCGCATAGTACAGCCGCTGTGTCTTGCGGCGAGATAGTGATGAGGTTAAGATCCACTAAAGTAGGCTATCGATAATAATGTCGATTGCCCAGCGAATATTATATTGCTATTATAGTTTATTTTTCAATTTGTCAACCGTTTTAGCCCGGTTGGAACACTTGAAAAGATGACGTTTAAGTACGGTTGGAAAACCTTTGAGAATGTAAAATAATCTTTTTTACTGTTTTTGATTATTTTACCTAGTTGAGAAATGCATAACCAACGGTCGTAAAGTAAGTTTATTAATGTTTAGGTGGAGTGTTTTAGGGTTTAAATTATCGCATCTTCGTGCTATTTCCTTACTTTTTTTTGGTTTTGGTATTTTACTTCCGCTAAAGTCTTTAACTATGCACCACAAGATTCGAATGCGTTGTAGTAATCGGTATGGTTCAGATAAAATATTAGTGATTTTTGCTTAAAATAAGTCAACATATTCATGCTATTTATTTGTTATGCATGAGTATGGCATGTGTTTGTTTTCATATATTTAACTATTTCTTAACTAAGGGTTTTTTTTTAATAACAAAAGCCTATTCGCCTGTTGCCTGCTACCTGCTTACTCATCGTGAGGTTAAGAAGTATAGACCGCGCGGAACTAGTTGATCGCGCCTTAGGTATGTGAGCGGTGGGATGGAGGAGCGGGGGCGCATTACTCAGTACGTGCGTTGCGAACCGCCGCCTCACCCCTGTCTCAGCGGCCAACTAGTTCCTATAGACTATATAGACTATAGCTTAAGATACTTATTATGTAAATGATAAATAAGTTCATAAAGTACCTTTTTAGCTTCCCAAAAGATACAAATACAAAAAAATAATGGATTGATGCCACAGGAAGGCCACCTAACTGGTTCCCAACAAAATGTAGCACCATATGCTCAATTCACTTTAAGGCAGAAATGTTCCAGCCTCTAAAGAAAACTCGCAGGCTTTTTGAATGGGCAATCCCAAAATTAAGAGTACGTCAAGTACTGAACAAATACCTCCACTTTACAGGTCAGTGAGTAAACACATCATAACAGGGTTCAACAATTCCTATGGTTTCACAGCCTAAACCAACTTAACCGGATTGTTTTAATTTATTGATTCGTGTTTTTTTTTTTAATTTAAAATATATAATACTTTCTGGACATATCATTTTTTATTTTATTTTCAGGACCCCAAATTTTTCTTGTACAGTAATAAATGGAAGTATCGATAACTTTCCGATTTAGTCAATCACTAGCGTATATGTAAAATAAATTGCTTTTTGCACAACACAATAATAGCGCCAGATGTTTTTGTGTGAGTAAGTTGTACGGTGCATGGTAAATGCACGCTGTGTGTGACGAGTTAAGGTTTATAATTGATTGTGTAGTATGTTCTGATTTATGAATTGCAAGTGTGTGCGCGACTTTGTATCTATTGCTTTTAGTGAACTACATGTGTAGTAGTGGCGCGGTGGTGGGGCCAACCTAGCGACATCGGGTTCTGATACATTTTCAACTACCGGGCATATCTCCTTCTTTCATATATCTATGGTCAAAACCTACCTATGCACAGAGAAAAAATTCAATGAATAGTCTGTGGTACCAAAAATCGCGATAATTTTTCACTGTGCAAGGTGGACTTAGTGGGTGATGTGTAAAATAATAAAAACAATGTAGGAGTTTTATTTTTTATTTTTCTTAAAATCTATATTTACGAGGTCTCCATGGCGGTGGCAGTTTCCTCTGTGTACTTGCCCTTGTCCTTGCCGAGGGCTGCCAGCCTTCCCTTCGCTCTGCGGTCAAGGATGGACTTACGGTCCTTGTTCATCTTTAGCTTGACAATCACGCACTGTAGAACAAAATAAGAAAATGTTAGAGATGAGGCAGAACTAACTGGTTAAGGCAGATCGTAGTTGGGGATCAGAGCCATGGTGGAAGTGTATCAGCAGTACCTATGCCCCAGTCATACATCGCAAAGCTTCAGCATGACATGAAGGCACAGTCTCGGGAACAGTAATATCATCATTTCAGATGTACTTTTTTTTTATTATAATTTTAATAGAAAGTTCTTAGTTGTAATAGTTGTGAATTAACTGTTTCTGTGGTCTGATTAACAAACTGGTATATTAGCTTGTTTTTACTGTTTCTGAAGGCTAAAAGTATTCAAATTGCTATCATATTGTGCATAATAATCTCATCTTTACTGCAAGAAGTGTGCAGTATGCTTCTTTTATGATTTTCTAATTATATTGTTGAAATTTATAGATAGAAGTTTTGAATGTAGTGAACCTTATCAGAACAAGAATAGAATATTTGCTTCAAAAGAGTAAGTAAAATTCAAACAAAAACACTACCATTTAAACAAATTCATGCAGTACTGAGGCAGATTTTGACAAACGCTAAAATAAATGTTTACCTTTGAAGGGTGGATGCCGACGTATGCGCTGGCGCCGTTAGCCTTCTCCCTCTGGATCCTCTCGATGTAGACGACAAACTTCTTACGGTACACCTGCACTACTTTGCCGACCTGCTGGCCTTTGTAGTGTCCACGGACAACCTAAAACATTGTGCAAATTGGTCAATATGATGTTCATAATCATGAAAACGTTCCAAGTTATTTAATATTCCTAAATTAAATCTTTTGAATAGTAAATGTGGTGTTTTTTCAGGTTAGCCTAAATTGAAAATTAATTTTGTAGACATACCAACCCTAAGTAATTTGGCAGCTTTTGACCAAAATTGTTGTTTGATAAAATTAACTATGTTGGTCAATGTGCTTGCTTGACTGCCTCATCTGTAAGCACCAGAATTAACTTTTGGGACAGCTTACTCTCAGGATAGAAGAGAGAAGTGAGGTTTTATATGGTTAAGTTATATAGGGAGTACTATTGTTATAATAGATTGGACTTTATATGATCTTTGCTTAAAAGTGTGTGAAACAGCTCACTGTTACAAAAAGTATCACAAACATTCCTTGTGCTTCTCAGACAGAAAACAGGACATTGATGAATGCTAACCTGTGTTTAGAAGACACCAGTGCATGTTATTATTTAACCTTTAATAATACCATGAAAGAGCATGGCATTGTATGATATTGCCCTTTTATCGACAAATATCCATGAGTAGTGCAAAAAAATCAGAGCCTTAGTTCCACCATGGTACAGACTAGCAAACCGCGCCGAAGACTCATATGAGAAAACCTCAAATTCGTCGGAAGCACGGCAGCAATCATCCGTAGTCTAAGAATGGTTTATTCATCATCATATTGATTTGCACATACAAACATAACCTATAAATCGAATACAAATTGATACAAATGAGTTATGCGTTAGCTTACCTGAACTTCATCATCCTTGCGGATTGGCATAGACTTTACGTTGAACTTCTGTCTCAACTCCTTGGACAGAGGTGCAGACATAAGCACTCGCCTAATATGTGAAGGCGCGCTGAAGTGCCTCTTCCTGTTTTTCCTCCTCGAGGATGTGACGAGCTTATTGTACTTCATTCTGTCGCTCTTCGCTGAAAACCCAAAATACCACGTTTTACTTCACAGACGAAATGTTTAGGTTACTGTTTCCTGCATGCTAAACGTCAAGTTGCCGCGGCGATTATTTTGATTAACAACAATAACTAAATTAAAAATATCCATCGTTTGAGATGAAGAATATAGTATAAATGAACAATATAATAATTTTAGTCACAGAAATAGGAACAAATACAAGATTTTCACGGATTTATCAACGTACCCTGAACAACTCGGGCAAAGAACCGAAATAAAAAGACATTATACTGGTGTTGCCAATTCAAGAAACATAAAAATTTCTGTCAAATCTATTGCAATATTTTATCATGGCAAAAAATTAAAATGTTCTTGTATTTATACTGCATAATACATAATATAATAACTGACAAAAGAATATCACAAATAAACCTATAAATTACTGCAAAATCAATCGTAATCATGTATGATTTTAAATATGCAACATCTGAATTAATAATTACTTGGCAACTATTTTAGAGTAAAGCCTAGGATGTTTCCTTTTACGCAGACGTAACTAATTTATTTAGAAATAAGAGTAATATGAAAACTCTAATTTCCTGGTCGCGTCGACATTGCAGTGTTAGCGGCACCTTTGCAACATGTATCTTGGCCGAACGCCTGCCCTTTACACACACAAAATGGAGCATCAGTATGAATGAATCTTTTTGCAGCCACAAGCAATACAGCAGCAGCTAATGTCGGAATGTGAAAAACGGCTCGTCGTAATCGTGTACGCACGGCTACAGATCAAGCTATACAATTCGAGTATAAGCTGATCTTGCATTGTATAGGATTTCCTTACAATGAGAGGTCAGTGTAATCTGGAAATGTGTAGCTTGATGTGTAGCCGTGTGTAGGTACCGTGCCCACACCGCCGTGCCTTCGCCTCTTGAAGGAGAGCCACAGAGCCACCAATTATTTTATTAAAATGATTACAAATAACTAAAATATATTTTTAATTGATTTAATTTTATTTGATTTATTTTACACGTCTAATTTATATCTTAATTTATATCTGGCAATGGGTATTACTTACCTGAAATAAATAAGTTAATTTATACCTATCTTTAAAAAAACCTAAAACTGATTAATTTTATATTTAGAACACAATAAAAGTACAAGTGAATTTGTTGACAAAAATAAATGAATGAAATGCACCGATCCCAGCGTGGTTTAACCAGACTCGATTACTCGAATGAACCCATTCACACTAGCCCCTGTTGCCTCAATCTACATGGTGCAACTTTTTTTTTTTTTTTTTTTTTGGAATGGCATCTCGTAGTGTGACCATGAGAGGTCTCGACTACTTAACCGGACTTTCCTGTGGGTGCCTTTAAGCGAGCTCAAAAGCCTCCAGCCAGGGGCATAAAATACTAACTAAATTATAAACTAAACGACTGCGCACTAAGGGCACCCCCTGTGGGGTACGGACCTCGGCTTAGGGAGTCGTTGTCATTGACCAATGATAGACAAGGCAAAGCAATAGGCTGGATCAAGTTAGGGGAATTATTATTATCAGGGGAGTTTAAAGCTAAGGCTCAGCTACGCCACCAGCTGGCTCGATTAAACCGATCAAGGGACATGAATTTACATTTACGTTAGATGGTCTTAAACGCGATGGGCCTCGGCGGCGAGGCCGGAATGTAGATCTGTGTTTGTGTTGGACTGTGCTAGTGTCCCTACTACTTTCCTGGAGGAGGGTGATAGGGTCATCGGGTTCAGTGAGGGCATGTCGCGGACGGCGGATACTACTGATTCTACTGGGGACATAGCTAGCGGCTTCGACAACCAAGGGGTTGCGATGTTTCACGGCGGAATCAAAGAAACGCTTGGAAAGGCGTTTCAAGTACTGATTTTTTTTTTTTTTTTTTGGTATGGCATCTCGTAGTGTGACCATGAGAGGTCTCGACTACTTAACCGGACTTTCCTGTGGGTGCCTTTAAGCGAGCTCAAAAGCCTCCAGCCAGGGGCATAAATACTAACTAAATTATAAACTAAACGAGTGCGCACTAAGGGCACCCCCTGTGGGGTACGGACCTCGGCTTAGGGAGTCGTTGTCATTGACCAATGATAAACAAGGCAAAGCAATAGGCTGGATCAAGTTAGGGGAATTATTATTATCAGGGGAGTTTAAAGCTACAGGCTCAGCTACGCCACCAGCTGGCTCGATTAAACCGATCAAGGGACATGAATTTACATTTACGTTAGATGGTCTTAAACGCGATGGGCCTCGGCGGCGAGGCCGGAATGTAGATCTGTGTTTGTGTTGGACTGTGCTAGTGTCCCTACTACTTTCCTGGAGGAGGGTGATAGGGTCATCGGGTTCAGTGAGGGCATGTTGCGGACGGCGGATACTACTGATTCTACTGGGGACATAGCTAGCGGCTTCGACAACCAAGGGGTTGCGATGTTTCACGGCGGAATCAAAGAAACGCTTGGAAAGGCGTTTCAAGTACTGACGGATGGTCGGGACTTTAAGGTCAAGGTGGAGGTCCGCGTTCCGAACGAACCAGGGGGCTCCCGTTACCTTTCGGAGGAGACGGTTCTGAAGGGTCTGCATCCTATGGATGAGGTGGGGCTTTGCATGCGCAAAGACTGGGCCCGCATAGGTCATGATAGGTCGAATGCACGCTGTGTAAATACGCAACTTGCACTTAAGGGACAACTTGCTGCGTGCATTCAGAACGGAGTGTAAACGGCCGAGAGCAAAGTAGGCCCGCGAACGAACCTGCTTTATGTGCTCTGAAAATGTTAAATGACTATCGAGCGTCACACCTAAATATTTGGCTCGCTTTTCCCAAGGGATCTGCTTGCCAAACATGGTGATCGGCCGAGGAGGGGCGGTGAGCCGACTACGCCGTCTCGTAAAGAGAATGGCTTGGCTTTTATCGGGATTGACTTCGATTCTCCACTTTCGAAACCACTTGCCGAGGGCATCGACTGCGGTTTGGAGGGTGCGAGCGATCGAGTCAGGGCGAATTCCCTTGGAGAAAATGGCCGTATCGTCTGCGAACAGCGCCAACTGTGCCTTTTTACTCTTCGGGATATCGCTGGCGAAGAGGATGAATATGAGGGGGGAAAGCACAGAGCCCTGAGGGACTCCTGCGCGAATAGGGTGGGGGGAGGAAAGTGCTCCTTCAATGCGATAGCGAAAGGTGCGGTTTGACAAAAAGTCTCGTAGGATGAGCACGAGACGATCCGGCACACCGAGTTGGTACAGCTTATATAATAAGCCGTTGTGCCAGACTTTGTCAAAGGCTTTCGCTATATCAAAGAAGACAGCACCAGTCATCGCACCGCGTTGGAACCCAACGCTGATGTGCTCGACAATACGGTGGACCTGCTGCACGCAATAGTGCTGGGTTCGAAAACCGAATTGCTCGTCGGGAATGAACATGGTGCAACAGAGACCATTGTATATATCAAGGAGTAGACCGGGGGGCGCGATAATGGTAGGGAGGACATGCCCTTAGGATATGGAGGGGATAAAGAGCCTATCCAGTATGCACCGTAAAATAAGCATTGGAATAGTGGAGAGACGGGTGATATAACATGGATGGCTTTTTTACGACGTTGCTGCCATGTTGCTTCAAGTCCAGCTTTCCCGGTGAATCTTTTGGCGGTTAAACTGCGTTTGCGACTCTTTTTATGTCACTGCTATGCTGTATTACGGGTAATCTGCCTTCTCGACTCTTTTCTTCTTCGTCCCGATGAGTTGTCAGCAGCAGAATGTCCACGACGCGGTCGGACCGCTTCTCGTTGTTTATTTCCAGCTCCGACTTCAAATAATGTAATTTTTGTTTTTATTCAAAGTTCGACCGCTATTCACTTCAGGTTGACGCGATTGCAGGTATTACAGTTTTATAGTTCAAAGTAATGCACACAATTATAAGTAATTTGATGAAATTCCATGTCTAACTAACGTATTTTATTTATACACACATAAATTTCTTTCACTGGGGGTAGGCAGAATTTACAGATCCTGCGGAAAAAAAATGCAAGTGAAAAAAAAAACCGGGTCAAGTGCGTGTCGGAACACGCGCAGTAATAGGCTTCCGTAGTGTACGCCGCCGCCCGTCGTTGTTCGAGCGTAAATATTATTAATTTAGAAATCATTAAGAATGTTATGATTTTATTTTTAAACTATATTTTTACATGGTTCATAAACTTATATTTACTACCTGTTTGACACAACTAACAACGTTATATAAGTAATTTTTAATGGATTTGTACTAAATTTTTACTGTTCCAAGTACCTACATTTTTTTTCAATATTCAATATCTTTATTGCTTTACCATAATGTGTACTTATTTTACAAGTTGGTTGACTATTACTCGTAAACTTGAAAAGCCTGCTTAACTTTTCCTTTTAATTTCGTTGTATATACTACTACCGTGAATTTTTTCACCCATCCAAAACTAACCGTATAGCTGGCAGGAGGGGGGACACACACACACACACACACACACACACACACACTTGACTAACAAAAATGAGTACTTTAAAGCTTAATATTTCAGAAACGGATCCCTAAATCGAAAAATTGTATTCACAAACCTGCAATATTTTTGAGACCTATCCAACAGCACCCCACGCCATGGGGTAGACGAGAAAAAAAACATCACCACTTTACGTGTACCTACAGAAGGTACCCTTAAAAAATTTCCTTGTTGACTACGGAACCCTAAAAAATGCAAATATACGGGATGTAGATGTAGTATGTAGATGGACGAATCACACGAGATGTGTACAGGAAATAAAATCACAGATTTGTTTGAGCTCGTTTCCTTTTCTCTTCGTTTGTTGTAAAATACCTTGTTTGGGTATGGTGTTGTTTTGAAGCCAGGAGGAGGCGTTCCACCACAGTTCGTGACCGATCAACTGTTGACCTTCTTTATCAGAGAACTTGCAATTTATGACGCATCCGTAAGCTGTTTCTGACGCATCACAGAAGCCATGAAGTTCGAAGGGTTATTGGGTGGTACCGACCCAGCGTGGTACGGTTATGCCGTGTACCTATGTGTGCGAGCTGATTGCGGGATTGCTCCCATTCTTGCTGTATATTTGGTGGGAGTTGACCATCCCAGTTCGTTGTTGTTGACCAAGCATTCTTATGCTCTCCATAACCTAAGAAAAGTGTCAAATCGGGCAACATTATTAACGGCATATCACGGGTATGTTGCATCTACTTTACGCTACGGGCTTATATTTTGGGGGAACTCGCCAGACAGAGAAATGGCGTTCAAAGCCCAGAAACAATGCATAAGGGCAATGTGTGGCATACAACGCACAGAAAGCTGTAAGCCACATTTTCAACAGTTCCAGTTACTAACATTCCCGTGTCTTTATATATGAAGTGGCGATCTTTGTCAAAGCTAATCTACATCTTTATAGCCATCCAATAAGCACCCGACACAAAAATAAAATATGCGTAAGACGACATAAAAAAGCAGTATTTAATAAAAACATTTTGGGCATGGCACCCAAAATATACAATAAGTTGCCAAAAAGTATCACAGACCTACACAAAATGGGCCAATTCAAATTATTTTTACATAAATTCCTGGTAGCAAAATGTTACTATTCAATTAATGATTATTTAAATGAAAGATGACTGATCTTATCTGAAAAGGCACCACAAATATAGTGATTATTGTAATTTTGATTGACTTGTTATAATAATTGTCATTTATCTTATTTTTTTTTTTTTTTTTATTTGACATTCTATTTTTTTATGTAACTCAATTTAAAATGTATTTATTTAATGTTGTTATGTAACGTAATAAATTAATTTGCACACCTCAGTAGGTTATAATACAATGTACTACTTATATCTGTAACACCTTTATAACATGTAATATGCAAATAAATTATTTGATTTGAAAAAAAAAAAAAAAAAAAAAGCATATTGAAGGATTTGCTTGGCTTTCACTGTAACCGGTGATAGCCAGCCAAGTAGGTCGTATGTACACTTTTGGTATATCCGACAGCAGTGTGCGTGTGCGTGTGCGTCCTTACATACTTCTTTGGCTTTGTTTACGTTCGTACATCTGGTATTCTGATTATACACACTTACGCCGGTTGCGAGCACTACGCACCTGACCTTTACGAAGAAAATCATCAAATGTCCTCCTAGGGCGTCCCCTCCAAACGTTTCCATTCATGTCCGCCTTGTAAACCTTGTAAAAACATTTTGTTAGTCGGAGTTCATTAACCGAGTTCAAACAAAAAAAGGAGGTTCTGTATTCGACCCGTATGTATGTATGTATATATGAATGTATGTATGTGTATATGTATGTATGTATGTTTATTTGTCCGAGATTTTCTCAAGAACTAATTAACCAATTTTGATGATTCTTTCACTAACGTGATCTAAATACGTTCAGGAAGGTTTTAGTATGGTATAATACATTATGTAATTATTCTTATGTACAAAGTTAAATGCTTAAATGTATCTCCGACATTTCTAAGCGGATTTTGATAATTCTTCTTTTCGTTCGACTTGGGCTTACCAACTTGTATAATTGTATAGGTATTCAACTAAAAATGGAAAAATAAAACTTTAAAAAAAGTAAAAACCGACTTCAAAACCAAAAACGAATAAAATAACTTGCATAAATAGCTTAACAGCTTCTGAAGTCGGTGTCTTCAATTCTTCAACGTACTTTAGCTTGACACCGACTTCAGAAGCTGTTAAGTTATTTATGAAAGTTATTTTATTCGTTTTTTAAAGTAAATTTATTTTTGTCACTACATCTTCATAGAAACCGCAACTTTGTCTTATTACATCATTCATAGACTCATAGTTACACCACACATACTTCGCAAAGAACGCATCCCCATATTTATTCTAAGTACTTTCATGACTCTTTTGCCACAACATTCAACATCACTCCTACTATTTTGAACAGACTTTAAAAAGGAGGAGGTTCTCAATTCGTCGGAACCTTTTTTTTTTTTTTTTTTTTTTATGTATGGTCCCCGATTACTCGAAGATGGCTGGACCGATTTGGATTCGAAAGGGTATACATCACAGTTGGTCCCATATAAAATTTATTAACTTTGCTTGGGTAGTTTTTGAGTTAGCTTCAATAATACGTTTTTTTTCCACACTTTATATGGATGATGTTCTAGTTTGTTTTGCAGGTAGTGGTATTAGAATTTGTGTGGGGTAGGTACACAACTAAAAAGTGAAAAATAAAAACTTTTTTACCAAAAAATACAACCGACTTCCAAAAACAACACAACAAAGTGAATAATAACTTTAATTTCTAGACACCGACTTCCGAAATTAAAGTTATTTTTCACTTTGTAGTGTTGTTTTTGGAAGTCGGTTGTATTTTTTTGGAAAAAGTTTTTATTTTTCACTTTTTAGTTGTGTACCTACCCCACACATTTATTCTAAGTACTTTCATGACTCTTTTGCCACAACATCCAACATCACTCCTACTATTTTATTTTATTTATTTACACAGTTTATAAATGAACAGGCATGACAATTCTTAGCTGAAATAAAAAAAAAGTGTGTGGCCAAAAAGACTCTTACCTCAGCATAATGCTGCAATATTTAAAAATAAATATCGCAGCGCTGGACTAGTAAGTTTCAAGTTATCTGTGGAAAAGTTTCCCGCCGGGAATGCAAAGTGCGCCAAAATCGGAACTATCTATGCTGTTTATCTATCACGATTCACGATGTTGTCACTATTTTTTGTTCAATAAATTTCAGTGTTTACCAATATTGTCCCCTGTCAATGTCATTCGAGCGCCAAAAGATCTTTGTAGTAATACTAGCGATGTAAAAAATTAAATAAAAAAATAAAAACACGCTTGTATCACGCATTAAAAATTAATTGATTGTTAAGTTTTAAGCATTATTTATTATCTGTGCTAAAAGTACATAATAAGCAGCTTGTCACTTCTTTTATATCCAATGATTAATTTAAAAAAAAACGTGGAGCGCTTTGTATAAATTAATTAAAAGTAAGTAATAATTATACACAAATAAAAAGTCTTCACTCCACGCTTTTTGAAATAATCATTGGATATAAAAGTAGTGTAAAGCTGTACAGGTACTTTTAACCTAACAAACAAAAGTCAATTAATTATTTTATAATTTTTAATGCGTGCTAGAAGCAATGACGTATAAGGTAGGTAATACATCATTGGCTAGAAGCTTTTTTATCTGAATTCAAAAAAAGTCAGTTCTTTCAAAAAAGGAGGTTCTGTATTCGACCCGTATGTATGTATGTTTGTCCGCAATTTTCTCTAAAACTTATGAACCAATTTTGATGATTCTTTCACTACCGTGATCTACATATTATAGGTACTTTCAGGAAGGTTTTAGTTATGTACGAAGTTATATGCATAAATGTGCTGTATCTCCGGCATTTCTAAGCCGATTTTGATGTTTCTTCTTTTCTTTCGTCTTGGGCTTACATAAGACGTAATTGTATTCAATTAAAAATGAAAAAAAAAATACTTTAAAAAATGTAAAAACCGACTTCAAAAACCTAAAACGAATAAAATAAAATAACTTTCATAAAAAACTTAACAGCTTCTAAAGTAGGTGTCTTCAATTCTTCAATGCACCTTAGCTTGGCACCGACTTCAGAAGCTGTTAAGTTTTTTATGAAAGTTATTTAATTCGTTTTTGTTTTTACTTTATTTTTTAGTTTCTTTTTTATACTACATAATATTTTTACTTCAGATCCTCAACACCAAGTGCAATCTATTGGACTCATCAAAACGAATCATATGATCCGCGACTTGAAGGGTTTACCTACTAATAACCATTGAAGAGTTCCACTATCCACCTCTTGGCTCCATCATCAGTCCCTCGTCACCAATAAACCCAATCTATTGGTCTCGACAAATCGAATCATATGAGCCCAAACTCGAGGTGTTTACTAGTAGCCACTGATGAGTTCCACTATCCACCTCTTGGCTCCATCATCAGATCAGCTCCATGATACCAAATTATAGTTTTGCCAGCCAAACTGGCTACACATACAAAGTTTAATTTCGATATGACAATACAAGTAGGTTAAAATTGACTTCCAAGATTTTTTTACGTGAAGAATTTTAACGCGCGGTCCGATTAAGGCGAGTAGTGCTGCCATCTAGCGCCACCAAAAACGGCCGTTCTAGTCGTTAATTGCTAAGGCTTCAAATCTAAGAGGTTTAGTGTTAGAAAGAAAAAAAGAAAGAAAATACGTTTATTTTCGTTTTTTTGTTTACGTTGATTTTTTTATACAATAAATTGTACAACTTCTGAATAAAAATGTGAGCTTATGAAATTTCTAAATGTTCCTTATCTCCAGACTTATGATTTTTTTCTCAATTGTGGCACTAGTCGGCGGCATAAAGAATCACCCGTATCAGGATTTTTTGAAAATCTGCCTCTAAAGGGTTGAAAAGGGGTAGTCAATTTTACTACATGACTTGATTCTTGAAAATTGGTATGAAACGTTATAAAAGACTTTTTAAAAATTATCCCTTTTGGGGGTGAAAAGAGAGGATACAGTTTTATATTAGTAGTTCTGCGAACGGACCTCGCGAGCACAAACTTTTTTGCAACAATTAATTTATCTAATCGTCTATCGGTGCATAGTAGCGCCATCTAGTGACCTTATTGTAAAACTAACTAATATTGGTTTAATTTCTCGTTTTAGAGAATTTTGATAATTGTTTTCAGAATTCTCTAGTTTTAAGATGAAAAGGTGGTGCCAGGTGCTCCATCAATCCCTACCTAATAGTTAAAGGGCCGATTCCACAGGTAGAAGTTTAAAAGTGAGCAATCTGCTGCATTTTGAGGAAGTTTTCTGCTCACCACGCCGAAGATCCTCATCAGATCTTCACCAAATTTTTATGAGACCATCTTAAAGTTATTACTGCCTTTCAAATAAAAAAACCATTGAAATCGGTTCTCATATGGCGGAGATATCCAGTAGCCTCCTTTATGGAGTCCCCCCTCCAATAAAAAATTCGATAAAGTCATAAAACCTGTACACCAAGTTTCGTCCACATTGGTTGTAAACTACGACCTGTAGAGGAGTAGCAACAAACAGACACACGAAAGAACATTTTGCCAGACTGAAGCAGAGACTCTCGGACAACTATTGCATAACCGAATTATCCGACATGGGTAGACAACCGAGTCTAAAAATGTAATGTTTTTATTAAGAACTGATATACAGAGGCCAGCACATCAAGCTACCCCAATCTGTCAAATATTCCCAATTGAAGAACCTTATTGGTAAAGTAAAGTAGGTTGGTTGGTTAGTTTGTTGGTAGTTGGTTTGTGGTAGAGTTAAAAATCTATCAAAAAAATTTGACAAATTGGGGTAGCTTGATGTGCTGGCCTTTATACAGTCAACAAAAGAGATATCTAGGCAGGGTATATTTGTATATGAATTGCTTCATGTTCAATTTCGTGACAATATACAATTTTGTGTTGGTGTGTTACAATGTAGCAGTATTGCAAAAACAAAGTAATATATATAAAATTGACATACAAATATGTTACTCTACGCTGCCTAGATATGTCTTTTGTTGACTGTACACAAATAGGTAATAAATATGTCTTTAAACTAACGCACAATGCAGATAAGTTTGGGCCTGTGAGTTGCCCCCTACTAGCAATTACCCCATTGTCGTGGGTGCGTTTACAGACATAAATCCCACAAATTACTGTTTCTTTGAAAGCACAATAAACGTGTAGGTACATGACATCGCAGTGCCAGTGAGTGTGATATAACATTTTCGGAGTTTCCTATCAAATGTGGAAATGGATTAAATGGAACAATAAAGCACATTCACGACCTGAATGACATAAAACCATTAGTAGATCATTGCAATATAGTACTCTCTTTGTGCCCGTTTTTGGAGGAAGTACCCCTGTAGAGTAGTAGCAACAAACTGACAGACGAAAGCAAATTTTGCTTGACTTGCAGCAAATACCTATATAGACAAATAATAAATATCGTAATAATTAATTTAAAAAAAAACTACATTTCAAAGGGGGTGGACTGGGTTTTAAAAAAAAACTCACTGCTGACCCCCCTGAACTAACAAACCCAGTAAAGTTACGGCTAACCAGGTAGCGCAGCAACTTTTACTGAATTATAAGGCCCCAAATAAACTGCCAAAATTGCCAAAAGCTACCAAAAACTTTTCCCGGCTATCAAAGCGCTGAAGATCGGTAAAGCGGCTGGACTGGACGATATTACCGTGGATCTTTTTAATGCCTGCTTTGAAAGTTCGAAGAGCCTCAAAATTTGGAGGAAAGCTCAACTTACAGCATTGCTTAAACCAGGAAAACTGCCTGACAATCCGAAGAACTGTCCTATCTCTCTTCTGTGCCATACATTAAAATTATTCGAACGACTTTTACTTAATCGCCTTCTGACCGTAATTACCTACCTATTACCTAATACACTTAAAGTTAAGACGATGAGCCATAGTCGGCATCGGGGACAGCCTGGTATCAGAACTACGGACCGTCAGGGATCCAGAGAGGAATAACGCTCCATCATAAGATAGGTTCTTACGTCGTTGTCATTAGGTAAATCAGACCGGTGGACATATTTGTGCCTGGCTCTGGCTGACCGCTAAAATCAGCTAATATAATTATTTCTTTATCTACCACGCTTGGTAAAATGGATTGAATCAGAATCAGATTTTATTTATTTTTAAGAAAGTACATATTATCATCATCTTCCTGGCCCCACCCAAGTAACAACTTGGGGTCGGCGCAACACGTTTTCTTCTTCGGTACGGTTGTGTTCTGTACAAACAGAATCTTCTGATAAGTTGTTTTTTGGTCAATCATACGGTATGATTGACTAACATTTTGGTAACAGACTTTGGAACAATGACGAGGAGCTGGTGGCTAAGTAATAGCACGGGTCGATCCATCAGGTGATAATCAATAATAATATTATCCATCAATATTATAACTGCGAAAGTAAGTTTGTTTGTTATCTTTTCACGCCTAAACCATTGAACCTAATCCTGAAATTGTGCATATACGTTGTCAGGTGTACAGAACGGACATGGAGTACCTTTCATCCCGATAAAAAGTACTGTTCACGAGGAAAACAACAATAACGTTCTTATGATAATAGATAGCGCCACGTGATTTTCCAATCATGATTGAATTATATTATTACAAGCAGAGTACAACCCGAAATGATTGTCAAATTCTAAATTAACGCGAACAAAACCGCGGGCAAAACCTAGTCTAAAATAAGACCGCTTAAAATCCTGGCCCACTGCATTGGCCTGCAAACTGAATGAAACTCGATTCCCTCTCCTCCAGATTTTGTTTCATTCATAAACCACCGGAATCGTTTCAGGTCGCGATTCGCGCTCCAACCGAGTTACCGGCTATCGGATGATCTGCTTTCCGCAACAATATCGCATCTTGTTTAACGTTGGTCTTATTTGTCAAATACTTGAACCTGAGAAGGTTTTCTTTCAGACAGTATCTATTAAAGAAAAATCGTTCCTATACTGCAGAGATAGAGGTTTTTATTTTGTCTTACAGTTGCTGCATGGGTTTTATCTTCAGAGATTGGATTAAAGTGGTCCTTAGATTCATTTCTGCAAAAAAATAAAATATTAGCCAAAATATTTCTAATGCTTTCTCTGGGTTTTAATTTTGCTGACTTAAAGTTGTACGCTAAATTAACTTCACCCTGATAAGCATGAATTTATAAATGAGGAAGGGAGAAACTTATTCTATTGTAAATGCAAAAGAGGAAAACGAGGGGAGATGTATTCGGATCGCATCGTAAGGTAAGAAAATACTAGTACATAAGTATCTATAGCATTGAGCCCATTCCGCATCTCCCTGCAACCGATATGAATCATCTCAGAATCCATGGCACACACTATGAGCCCACATCGTCACCATCCATTGTTTACAGTACTTGTGTCGCTATCAATTTACCTACGACCTTGTGACCTCTGAGTCGGCATCGGGTGGCATCGGCGTGCCCAAGCCCAACCCGGTACAGTGCGTGGCCGACTAACAAAACAGAGGGAGCTAGTTGCCCCCTGAACGCATGTCCGAGCCTGCGCAATCCGAACACGTCGCCCGGGCCTTTCAGTGAATGAACTGCGGCCGCGGGGAGCGCACGCCTGCCGCCCGCCGACGACATCGGACCCCAAAGAGCCTGATATGAGTGACGTTGAGTGGTGTGCGTAGTGATAGTGTGATGGTACGCGCGTGAGTGACGCTATGGCCGCGCGCTCGCTGGAGCCCGGCCACCTCCGACTATGTGCGGCGTCGTAGGTAAGCGTTACCCGGGCTTCAAGGTCACCCCGTAAACAATTCCCTGGTGACACCCTCCAGTTTCCACACCATGCTGAATCTGCTGCCATTTTGATTGTTTAGCACACCCTGATGCGACTTGTGGCTGTCACGGACTGGTTGCTAACGTCTCAATGGCAGACGATCCCTGTGAGGACCCCACGTTGTGTGCTTTACTGCTCGTTTTTAATCGCTTAGATGTTGTAATGGATGTGTTAGTTCAAACAATAACCTTTCCAAATTACCATTACCTGTGAGAAAAACCACACAAAAGTCCCAAACCAATTGTAACCTAAAATCTATAACGCCTTTTTTCAAAGTGACTTACACACCTACAGATTACGCTAAAAGTAAAAACTGGAGGTCTATTCTGCTCAATTAACATAACATCATCAGAACACAACTACAGAATAAAGAATCAGAATACTATACAACCCCTTCCAACCGGAAGATAGTGTAATTACAACCATCGCTGGAATCTCATTAGGAGACAGATTGAGGATCAATGATCGTCAGGGGTCCTCAGTATCAAAGTGTATGAGAGGTAGGTGGCTGGGGAGCTCTCTCACTGAAGCGAAGGTTCTCCCATTATCTGTAACGTCTTGTGATCGCGTTGACGATTGAACCAGCGAGGGTTATGTTGCGTACGAGGGCGAAGTTGTGTAGACTAGTAAAAGTTTCAGAATAAGATTGGTCGGGGTGATATCTCGTCTTGTTATGTCATGATATGATATTGGAGTCTGTGGATCTTTGTGAGTCTGGGAATGATGTTATTGTCTTATTCTTTTGTGGACTCCAGATTTTCATAAAACATACTTTTTCGTGTATCTAGATGTTTTAGCAAAATGACGGCACCTTGTTGTCTAGGGGGCAGAGAAACTAAATTGAATAGAATTTTCTGTTGGTTCCGTAACCCAAAATGTAATTTTCCTCAGGCTCGGTATTGAAAACGAGGAGTCAACTCCTAAATTACAATCGAAGTTCGTCAGCCTGATCAAAGGGGTAGTAATTTGTAACATTTTGCATAGCAAAAGAGACGACCTAACTGATGATTTCATCATTTTCAAACCCTCACGAAATGGCTTACACGACCCATTATTGAAAAAATTTAATTAGTATTATTTATTCATTCACCTCTGCTTAACCCTTCTGGGATTACCAGCTTGATGTTACGTATGTCTATGTGTGTGAATTAATTATTATTTTGATAAATCACATGACTTTCTTGATCAAGTCTATCCCCTTATCTTACAAACGTTGCTGAGAATTAAGTAATGATTAGCGTTTGCTTAAACATATTCTTGTGAAAACTTCTTCAGGCGCGTTAAGTGATTTTTAGTAGGTAGGGGAAAATTATACGGTTTCGCGTCACACGACACCGACCCCATGACTACCTATTTTTAGGGTTCCGTACCTCAAAAGGAAAAAAATGGAACCCTTATAGGATCACTCGTGTGAATGTCTGTCTATGCGTCTGTCACAGCCAATTTGGTCCGAATCTAATGGTCCGATTAAGATGAAATTTGGTACACGAATTGCTGTGACCCAAACACGGACGGGTAAAGTAAATAAATGAATTTTGAATATGAGGGTCAGGGCAATTAAGAAAATTTAAAAAAAAGTTTTGCAAACTATACCGTGTGACATATCAAATGAAAGGGCTTACTATGAGGGCCTCAAATACGAGTATATTTTTTATAATTTTAAAATAAATTGTTTTAAAGTTATTTAAGAAAATAGACGAAAATTAACCATTCCCCCTCCCTTATCTCCGAAAGTACTTAGCCAAAATATTGAAAAAAAATACAGAAAATAGTTCTTTACCTGAAAATTACAGGAAAACCTATAAGAAATCTGTGGTCTTAAAATAACATGGTAAATCTCTCAATATTGTGAGTACAAACTTACATTTACAGTTGGAATGTATGGAAGAACATGTTTTTCAACCACAATGTTAAGTTTGTTCTTGGGATAAATTCATCCCAACTACGGAACCCTTCATTGTGCGTGGTCCGACACGCACTTGGCCGGTTTTCTTTTACGTTCGCTTGTCTTAATTGTAGCAACATTCATAATAAGGAGGAAGGTGTTTACTGTCACCTGACATATTCTTCACACATTTTTTATATTTATCGTGTACGCCTAGCTACGCCTACAAAATAAACACCCGTTGAAATGCTTTTCATCTGGCGAATCGAATTTCACGTCTCCGTATATCGGGGATGATATATTGGAGCTCAATTTTATGGCCTTAAGGCATTCAGGGTTTAGAAGTCTTCGCTTTTTATACCTTATCGAGAAAGCATAGTCTGTATAGCTCGTAAAATAAGAATTTAGATCTATCGTGTCTCTGAAATGATTAGAGGAGCTTGTGGCTAAGTAATAACAGCCGCACGGGTCGATCCATCAGGTTAAGCTACGCTTGCCGGGGTTGTCCGTGGATGGGTGACCATCTGTACATACCGAGACTCCTCCGTGCCTCGGAAAGTACGTTAAGCCGTTGGTCCCGGCTGTCATTCGTGGATCTTTGACAGTCGTTACGGGTCGTCAGAAGCCCGAAAGTCTGACAACCAGTCTTACCAAGGGGTATCGTATTACCCAGTTACTGGGTTGTGGAGGTCAGATAGGCAGTCGCTCCATGTAAAATACTGGTATTCAGCTGCATCCGGTTAGACTGGAAGCCGACCCCAACATAGTTGGGAAAAGGCTAGGCAGATTTTTGTGTCTCTGAAATGATTAGAACGTTGAAAATTCACTCTTGTAGGTACAACTATCGGTAGAATTTAATTAAATAGTCGCAAGCGCTATTGCGGAGAGGTCCTGGATTCGATTCATGGGTTGGGCAAATTGTTATTGGGTTATTCCACCTGGAATTTCTTAGTAGCAGCCCGAAGTCTGGGTTTGTGCCCGGTTGATGGCAATAGGCTCGCCCCCTATTACATGGGACTTTAACAACTGGCGAAATGTGAGTGTACTATTATGGGTACACGTCTGCCGAAACCTTCGGGGAATATGTCATGCTCATTTAAGGCGAGTAGTGCTGCTAACTAGCGCCACCATTGAGAAAAAAAAATCATAAATCTGGAGATAGGTCACATCATCTGCCTAGCCTTTTCCCAACTATGTTGGGGTCGGCTTCCAGTCTAACCGGATGCAGCTGAATACCAGTATTTTACATGGAGCGACTGCCTATCTGACCTCCACAACCCAGTTACTGGGTAATACGATACCCCTTGGTAAGACTGGTTGTCAGACTTTCGGGCTTCTGACGACCCGTAACGACTGTCAAAGATCCACGAATGACAGCCGGGACCAACGGCTTAACGTGCTTTCCGAGGCACGGAGGAGTCTCGGTATGTAAAGAATGGTCACCCATCCACTGACCAACCCCGGCAAGCGTAGCTTAACCTGATGGATCGACCCGTGCGGCTGTTATTACTTAGCCACGAGCTCCTCAAGTCTGGAGATAGGTATGGAACATTTTGAAAATTCCTATGCTCAAAAATGTGAGCATAGAAAATTTCAAAATTTTCTATACCTCAGTCAGATGAGGGAGGCCGTTTGAGAGAATATCTTGATTTAAAAGAGTGTCCGTGGAATTTCTTACCCGTTCTTCTCCATAGAGATCTACTTTTTGTAATGGGCAACTAGCTTCAACTTTCTGACTAACTGACCGACTCTTTGACAATTCAAAAGTGCCTGTAATTGATTTAATTGAATTAACTGCTTTGAGTTTCAGTTTGAATACAGTCTCGATGTTATATTATGTTAATTAAATGTTTAACTGAACTGCCTCATTACGAAGAATGAAGCTATTCTTAGTAAACAAGCAATGAAAGAAGAATTGGGCGAATGAAGAAATACATAATAAGCTGTAGGTAGAAAAATATAAGTACCTACGTAGGAGGAAAACCACGGAGATCTAACAATGAACAGGGAAGGAATAATTTTGAAGAAAGATATTGTTATGAATGACGTATGAAGTACCTAATGAAAATAATTTTGGAGCAGGAAAATTTTAAAAGTAAAGATTCAAATCAAATTATTTATTTTTGCAGAAAACACTGGTACAATGGTGTTATTAGATGTACATGTTTCAAATGATTCTGCTTGAATTTTTGCTCGTGTTATTATGGGTTAATTTTATATTGATCTCTTTATTTTGTTTCGTTTTTTGTACAAGAGCTAAGTAATAACAGCCGCACGGGTCAATCGATCGGGATAAGCTACGCTTGTTGCGGTCAGTCTGTGGATGGGTGACCATCTTTACACAACGAGACCCCTCGGTGCCTCGGAATGCACGTTAAGCCGTTGGTCCGCCAGGACAGCCATGTCATTCGTGGCCATGTCAGTTGTTACGGGTTGTCAGAAGCCCGAATGCCTGACAATCAGTCCTTATCGTGTTACCCAGTAACTGGGTTGTGGAGGTCAGATAGGCAGACGCTCCATGTAAAATACTGGTATTCAGCTACATCCGGTTAGACCGAAAACCGACCTCAACAAAATTGAAAAATGGCTAGGCAGATTGATTGATCTTTGTAGTAGACATGTTACTATTAGACAGTAGACTCAGCATCAACATTAAAAGGTAATTATAAATTACTGCTCTAAACTCAAATAAATAGAGGGAAAGGACGACCACGATGATAACTGATGTGATTATTATGACGAGTTTAAATAAAAATATTGACTTATAAAAGTGTTTTTTTAACCAATTTACAAAACAAATATGATTTATAGGTAATAAAAGTCTCACGGGTCGATCCATCAGGTTAAGCTACGCTTGCCGGGGTTGATCCGTGGATGGGTGACCATCTTTACATACCGAGACTCCTCCGTTCCTCGGAAAACACGTTAAGCCGTTGGTCCGTGGACCTTTGACAGTCGTTACGGGTCGTCAGAAGCCCAAGAGTTATCATATTACCCAGTTACTGGGTTGTGGAGTGCAGTCGCTCCATGTAAAATACTGGTATTCAGCTGCTTCCGGTTAGACTGCAAGCCGACCCCAACACAGTTAGGAAAAAGCAAAAAGGCTAGGCAGATTGGCATAGGACCATTGCGAGTTTAGTCCCAATCGGTACGTTGCAAAGACACTTTTTTAATGTTGAACTGCTAATTTGTAAATAGGTACAGGTAGCAAAACAGTTGATAGCAGTGGTGGCCCAGTGGTAACGGCCGCGACTTACGAGTCGGTCGTAGGTTCGAACCCCGACAGGCGCTTTACTTTGTGTAAATTATTACATCGCCACAGCTCTCAAAACGTTGAAGGAAAACATCGTGAGGAAACCGACATGTCCTAGAACCAAAAATTCGAAGACATGTGACATCTACCAACCCGCACTGGGCGCGCGTAATGGATTACGGCCCACTCCCTCTCTCCGAGTGGTGGTCTGTGTCCCAGCAGTGGGAACATTATAGGATGATTATGCTACAAGTAGTTAGCAACAATAAGTAATATTATATTATATTCTAATTGCACAGCTAAAAAATATACTTAAAAAAAAAAAAAAACTTTATTGTCGCTAGTTAATATACATTCCATCTTAGAGTAATCTAACATATTATGCATCGTATTTATGTATTCCACTATAGGTACAGTTACTGATTCCCAAACTTGTCAACTTGCTTAAGCTTGTATTTTGGAAAACAGTGTTCAGCCGCAGGAAGTATTACATAATAAAATACGAATAAATTGGTTTGAATGACGCTGCAGTACTTACAATTTATAATTTACTAGCTGCGCCCCGCAGTTTTACCCGCGTGGACCGGGATAAAAAGTAGCCTATGTGTTAATCCAGGGTATAAGCTATCTACATACCAAATTTCATCCAAATCGGTCCAGTCGTTTGAGCGTGAAGAAGTAACAAACGTACACACACACGTACACACACACTCACAAACTTTCGCCTTTATAATATTTTATTAGTGTGATGTGATAGTGTGATAAGATAACTTTAGGTAGATCTTATACTATAATCTAGTTTTAGTTTTTAGCTAAATGAAGTGAACTCATTACTCATTAGCATCGCCATAAATTCCTCCAACGATACAGCAGACCTAGTTCCACAGACCAATTGCCGCCAACCTCCGATAATGACAGACAAAGATTGCAATACGTAATTGCACACCGCTATAGGTACTTTCCCGTTGAACCCAGTCTGTTGATTAAAGTTTTAAATAACGACTCTTTCGTCTCGCCCCATCCTTCCTCGTTAGGGACAATCACTTTGTCTCGTGTAACCATCCTCTTTTAATTATGGCTGCCTAATTAAAACTAAGCATGTGACGTCACTTTCTTTATTGACGTGCTGGTATAATGTTTTAATTAATTTATTCGGTGTAGTAGGTACTACACCGAATAAATTAATGGCAAACAAACCCCCCAAACCCAAACCCCCAAACCCCCAAACACTTGTTTACCTAGGTAGGCAAACAAGCTCTGCTCGGGTGAAAATAGAGAAAACGAATTTTTCCAGATATGAAGACCAAGCTAGATCGATTTTTCGCCCCCGAAAACCCCTATACTGAAACTTTCATCGAAATCGATATGGTCGTTTTCGAGAACGTGGTTACAAATATACAGGGTTAACAAGGCAATGGCCTTGTTAACTATCTAATTGTCTAAAGGGTCATTTTAGTCATTATTATGAACAATTTTTACTTTGGGACCAACCCTGAAATCGCGAAGAAAAGTCTTCTGCTCTCTACATTTTGACGAGTTTGATGTACATAAGTGTACTGAGCAGCTGATATTTTTTTCGCGATTTCAGGTATGTCCCCATCCTGCCAGGGTCGCGGGTTGTTTGAAAGAGATACCGTGGCCCTGGCACAGGCAACTGAAGGAACACGGGTGCGTTTTAGTCAGTAAAAGTCTGACACGCTCTCCGGCTCCGCCCAGAGCGGGAGAAGTCATTGATGATTTCCCATCCACAAAAAAAAAGTTTGTTCCCATAGTAAAAGTTGTTCGTAATAATTAGTACAATGACCCCTTAATAGGTTGTTAGTGTTTTACCAATAACCTTGTATATACATACAAATATTGCTCCATTTCATGCGACCTAGTTTCTAAGCATTGTTGAAGTTTCCGTATAAAATAAAGTTTTTTTTTTTGTAATGGTAGGATAGGATTAAAATGGGTTGATTGTTGGCTGTCAAAATCGAATGGGGATAAGATTAAGAGACTAATATGAACTTATGTAAAACTGTCTGCATCACACTAGCTAATTGCCATTTTTTTTTTAAATCTATGTGTCCTTTGTTCCTATAGTTTTTTTTTATCAATTCTTGGACTCGAGACTAAATAAAAAAACTCAGACATAGCCCTGCGAACAATACAGTAAAGCATGCGCAAAACTACACCTCGCTCCGCTCACGCACACATTTACATTACACCAAACTACAATAAACTACACCATTACATGCACACATGTTTACGAACCCCGAAACGTAACGTCTCACGTCACTGTTGACAGCGCCATGTCTTGGTGTTTTATTTAGTCTAAGTTCTTGGAATTAAAAAAATGATTCCAAACCATCGTCTGCATTACAGATTCCTATATTACAAAAGGTAACTTACTCGAGACGACTCGATTAAAATACGTTTGCGAATTGAAACAAGCATTTTCTTTGTAAAAAAAAAAACGAGACTCATTTAAAGTGTTTACCCAACAACAACATCTAACAGTCTCAATTTCACGAAATGAAACGCTGTAGGTACCGTCAAAAAGCTTATGAAATCCTCCTGAATTTCGAATAAGCGACCGCCATAAGTAAGAAACGTCAAAATTTTAATGAGATGTCTTTGAGGCCATAACGGAATTTAATTTGGGGCCTTACTTTATTGTGTTAGACATCAAAAAGATGTTCGTTGGGCCAGAAAATTGGGACCCTCGCGCGCAAAGGGCGTGTGCCGGACCACAGGTTTATATTCTAATCATGTTTTTTTAATGACTGTGTGGGAAGGGACTCCTGAATTTACACTATACAGCCTTATACATAATTATCCTTTTTGCTTTTTCTGTATTATGTAAAACCAGAAATGAAAGAAGAAGAAAGAAAGAAAGAAAGAAAGAAAAATATTTTATTTGGGACACGCACAGGAAATACAGTTAAAAAAGAGCATATAAAAGTAACAAAATAAACATTAAAAAACAAAAAAAACAAAACAAAAAAAAATTAGACTAAAAAAAAAGAGACCTGTGCGAGGCCAAAAAGGCTCCCATCTCAGCATAAAGCTGCGATATTTAAAAAATAAATACCGCAACGCTGGTATATGAAATGAAATGGTGCATGTTGTGTTAGTCTTTAAGTAATTGTTGCACTTATAAATGTAAGTACCTACTGTTAGAAACATTTTTTAAATGTTTGTGTAAACAATTGTTGGATAACATAAATAAATAATAATAAAAAAAAAATATGTATAGTAGAATGTAATGTAATGATTACAAAGTAGGAAGTATGGAATAGTGACTAGCGACTCACTTAGGTACTTAGTAAGCTTCGTATTTGGATTTGTGGCGAAGCTGAGGTACGAGGAGGAGTCACCACAATAGGGACGATGCCTGAGTAAAAAAAAAAGAAATTATATTTAGTCCGTCAGTCAGATAATAAAAAAAATATTAAACACGTATTTTTTGCTTTATCATAATATATTAATAAAAAATTACTTAGATGATACACATTAAAGTTGGGGAGAGGGGGCTGACTACGTCGCTTCTACGTGTAAATCTAGCTAGGCGTGACGTCATGCCATATTTGAACTCAATCTATCGCCGTAATCTTTTGATTACGTAAAAAAAAAAAAAAATACGTGTCCAATATTTTTTAATAACCTACATGATGGACAAAAAATTTTTTAGTCAATCCCTATTTCACATTTAGTTTTTAGTCATAGTTTACCTAATCGCACCTAGGTGCAGCAGTGAAACCTGTTCGTATTTTGATTTCTAGGTTTAAATGTTAGTTTTATTCTTCCAAAAAAAAAAACGGCATCGTGATTGACGAAAACCCGCCATTTTGTGAGTCGAAATTCTGGTCTGCTATTTAGTCTAATGTCAGGTGTCCTTTTTGTGAACTCAACAGTCTTACCATTCTTAATTAGTCACAAAGAAGCTTAACCCTTTTCCAGTCAGAAATACTTACCTACAACAAAACAAAAACCAACCTTCCATGGTTCCGTTATCTCTGCACAACATTCATGATCCTGCCCACTGATGATTTTGTCACGTACCGATCGCTATGTTACTGAAAATAATCGTGGTACTGTTTACCTTTGAATCTGACCTTTTTCAAGTAGCTCCGGCAGTATTTAATTAGGAATTATTTAGCATTATTGATTCGTTCCCAGGCGAGTGGAGCTTAGAAGAAATTAAGCAGTATTGATTGAGATGTATCGTCCCTCGTTCATTGCTAATGGTTCGGTATTTATCTGCTGGAGCGTTGCTATGTGTTGTGTTTGTAGCCGTATTTTCTTTGTGTGTAAGAAGGTAATGTACTACAAGATAAGTTTTCGTTTGTATGTGCTTCGAGATGGGTGAAGAAAGTATAGTAGTTAAAGGCTTTGTGATTATCGAAAATATTGAGATCTAGTCTAGTTTTGAGCAACAAAAGTTAATAGAAAATTGCCTCATGCCCGGTTTCTGAGGTATTTAAACCTAAATTTGAGGTATTTAGAGGAGTTTATCCATTCGATAGTGATTATTGGTTCGATATCGTGTTTCTAATGAAATCTGAGGACCTCAAAAACCGAGCATAAGGAAGGAATTCGCTTAAATAGATAATTTTGTCGAATCAATAGCTATTGAAAGTATAAACTCCGTTTATGAATTCTTCAAAAACCGGGCAACAAGCTTCTTATTTTGTGATTTTTATTAGAATTAAAAACGATTGAAATAACAATCAATTCGCCTTGTGCCATATGGGACTTAATCCCGGCTATTTCCGACATAAGCTATCGGTGCGACTTTGCTATTATGTTTGTTCCACCAGAGTCGCATCGCGCCTGTTAGCTCAGCCTTAAACCACAACTATGGCTGTCTTGCTTGTAGAAAAAACAAGAAATAGACGGAAAAATATTGAACTAAACATCCTAAGATTTGGAAGACACCTTTACAAATATGCTCATCTTTTGTAAAAGCTCCTGTTTCCGTCTCTTTCTAGTTTTCCCTGTTATTAAAAGAAGGCAGACTCACTGAATCAGGGCCACCCTATCCTATAACAGCACAATAAATCCAACCACACCAAAATTATTATTAGACCAAGAAGGAGTATCTTAGGTCCTTACACATGGGTCCTTTGACATAACATACTCCTTCCTGGTCTAATAATAATTTTATTGGCTCTCGCAACCTGCCAGCATTTGTATTCAGTTGGCGCGTTCTTCATAATGTCGTTGGCCTAACCCTTCTGCCCTCAAAACCTGTGGCCATTTTGTTTCATATATAAATTTTGCTAATAACGTTACTTTTTAGTGTTGCGTAACGGTTTTATTGTAACCGTTTTTTTTTACGTTACGTTATCGAAGGAAATGGAGTTAGTTTTTATTGTAGCGGGAAATTGGAGGAGTGCTAACGGGTTGGAAGAAGAGTATTTTATATTGGGCATTACATAAAAAGCGAAGTGTGAACTCTTTTCTGCGAATTTTCGTATAATGAAATGGAATAGTCGGGTTTTGGAAGTGTTTTTATATCGGGCATGCACGAAAGTCAACCGTAGGTACGTATACTGTCATACAAAAAATTTAGCTTCTCTATAACAGACTTGCTGTACTTGATTCTTACGTTTTGTTATCAAATAAAACATTGACAGTGGCAATAAGCACGAATAGTGCAACGCTAAAAAGAAAAAAAAAAAAAAAACAGACTTGCTTCATATATAAATTCCAATTCAAAAATTTTTATTTGTAGAACATACGTAAAGAAAAAAGTACCGGCCATGTCAATATTAATAATAATAAAAATTAACGCTATGCCTTGCCGCCAACGGCGCACAAATATTATAATTATACATTCTAATTAATTATTATTAAATACAACAAAACATTCATAATTAATAAATAAAATTAATTTATAACAATTCAAAATTAAATTTAATTAATAAGAATAAAAAAAAATTGTTATCCTTATCACGTTCAATATCACAATATATTATATTAAACCAAATTAAAGACATTAAAATTCTATTTCAATTAATTATTAACAAATTAAAATACACTTAATAAAATAAATATCAATAAATTCTAATTTGTCGTCTAGGTACTCATTGATTGTGGTATATGGGTTTATATTGAATAAATTAAGAATAGCCTTTTTGAAATGTGCATGTCAAGATCTTTTATTGGATTAGGTTATATAATTATATTACCTCTATATTTTGGGTGCCATTCCTAAAATGCTTTTTGAATAGTAAATGCGGGTTACTTTGACTCTAGGGCATAACTTTGGCCCAAATCGAGACAGATGTTTACTGTCATTAAATCCACACAAGGTTCCGCAAGTACGCGTCTATATCACCATCTAATGGTTACCGAAGGACATACGACGTTCGGTTGTGTGGTCGTGACACTTCGGGCAGTTTATACAGTTGTCTCGATTTGGGCCAAAGTTATGCCCTAGAGTCAAAGTAACCAGCCCTTACGGTATAGTTTTGTGTGGTAGCACAAAATCTCTTTGTTCCATCGCTTTGATGTCAATGTTAGAAATAAATGAAAGTTTGATTTTACAAATACTACTGTCTCGTAGATGTAAAAACATAGTAAGTTTATTTTCCTTAAAAAAACGGACTACAACTATCAGGCTTTTGCAGCTTAAACACAGCACGCACACATTTCTTTTGAGCTATAAGAGGAAATGCGGGCGGCGAGACTTTTGAAAATTAGGTATTTAAAGAAACTATTGCTTTCGCTCTGCGAGCGCTCCGCCCTCAAATTCATGCGATAAGGACAACTGCAGATTCGACTGAATAGCCTATGTAAAAAGTCATCCTTCGAGGTTTGGCTCTCGTCTATTTCCTCCTCAAATATTGGACCAATTTAAAAGATATTTCATAAGCTGAATAAAAAGGATATTACTATGCCCCTATATTTTTCTTTTTTCGTTAATAGTTGTCAAATTTGTACACTAGGCCTCTGTTGACAGCGGTCTGAATAGGCAATTATGAGCATTATTTGATTTTTTGAGGGTTCTAGCAGTTCTTATAAAAGTAATGTACCTATCATCAAAAAGGAAAACATAGGGGCAGTACCTAATAGTTATATTTCTGTAAAAAATCATTGCTTTATGGTCAGTAACCAAAAAGAAAACAGGCGAGAGCGTTTCTATGAAGAAAAGAGCACCCGCATTTCCTCTTAAAAGCAATTTCCCTGTCAGTGGAATTTCCCCACATCATTTTATAACGTAACGTTGAAAAGATATAAGCTTTGTATGCTGTTAAATGTTGATAGGTACATATTTATGAAATGTTGCCTGATTTAAGTCACTTAGTTATGAGTTAACAAATATTTTGACGGTATATCGTAGTTGAAGGAAAATATAGTTTATTTAAAATATGTACAGAAGGATTAAAATATTAATTATATTATTAATGTTGGCATGCACGTGAAATTATTTATTTACAGAAGTCGTCTTTGCGGCGGGCGTAGGCCTCCCCCAACTTACTCCATTTTTCCATATCTCTAGCTAGTCTCCTCCAGTCTGGTACACATCTTTCTTTAAATATATCTTCCCAGCGCTTCCGCGGCCTTCCTTGTTTTCTTTGTCCATCTATGATTTGCTTTGTCCATCTCTCGTGTTCCGTTCTCCAGAAAAGCCCCGCCCATTTCCATTTTAGACTTCTTATTCTCTCTACTGCGTCAGTTATTTTAGTTTTCCTCCTAATTTCCCTATTAGTAATTCTCAACAATGAAAATACCCAACATGCTTCTCCCCATTTTCCTTTGCATAACACCGAGTTTGTATCCGAGATTGTGTTTTAAATCTATTACAATAATGTAATAAATGAACAATATTTGGATTTAAATATGTAATCACGTTCTCGAAAACGGCTCTAACGATTTCGATTAAACTTGCAATATAGGGATTAACGGGGGCGAAAAATCGATCTAGCTAGGTCTCACATCTGGGAAAATTCGTTTTCTCTATTTTCACCCGAGTAGGGCTCGATCGGGTACTATCATTTAAACCACCGCAAGCTTTAAAAGGAAGTACTTACTTAATTACATTAATCAACAATTCTCACTTCAAAATTCGAACGGTGTCGAGGTGTGAATCAACGACGATTTACAAAAATAAAAAACAAATGATAGACATGAATGCAGCACTAAAAATTCGCAAAATATTAATTCTTACTCATGAAGCAAAACCATGAATTTTGTATGTGTTGCTTAGATCCGAGAGCTTGTATGGCAATAAAGACTTATTATAAAATATTCCCTGTGTAATTCACGTTGATTAAAACATGAAAGGCGACGTAAAGATGTGTGGAAAAGGTTATTTTGAGATTGACAGCGTTCTTTGAGAATTGTTTGTTGTTATGAAGATTGGGAGGTGTAATATATTGTTACGAGCTGGGGTTCGGGATAAATAAATTTATACCAATTTATATAAAAAACACACTATTTTTAAATAATCACAAATACAGAAAACTTGTAGTTCACTGTTGGTTCACTGTTTCGCATTCCTAGCTGAACTGCCTTATACTGCTGGCAACTCTATATATGACGAGTGTAAGCTTCTTGAAAGTTCGAGAACATAGTTCGAGAACATTCCAGTATTTACAGAAATGAATTAGAATGCTGCAAAATGAAAATAACCATCTTGAAAATTCTGGAAGGGTTTAGAATGTTCTAGAAAAATCGGTCACGAATCGACGTATCGTGTAGTTCTGTTACTCGATAACAGATGGCGTTAGCGTCCACGTAACAATATCTTAGATGCAATGAGACAATTTAGGTAGTCCAATTTATTGTACAAGATTAGTAAAATATGATCGCATTGGGAAGATGGCTTTTGTGATGTTAAATCAACCTCTGCTAGTCTGCATCACCAAAGCGACCAAAACCCGGCTTATTCGGGCATTAGTATTTCCCATGTTCCTGTGCGCTGCTGAAACGTGGACACTTAGAGAAATTGAGAAGAAGAAAATAGACGCTCTGGAAATGTGGTGCTGGACAAAAATACTTGTGAGTGTCGTGGACAGAATTTCGCACCAACACATCTGCAACCAAGAACTCGGCTTCAAGCAGCGACTGTCAGCTACAGTACAGGCTCGAATACCCCAATTCTTTAGGCATGTGTCACGATGGGGAAACGATTCCATAGGACATCTGGTAGTGCAGGGAAAGGTCGAAGGAACGAGAGCTGTCGGCAGAACTCCCATGCGATGGACCGACCAGAAATCCGCAGTGGGCGGCCCATTACACGAATGCACACATGATACAGCCGACAAAGAAAGATGGCGTCGCATAGTGAGGCAAATGACAGCAATGTCCGAAATCTCTCTGCAACGTGATGCCTACGACCGCTTTGTCAAGAGGGCACAAAGAAGAGAACAGAGATTCTCCAGTACACCTGTCACCTGTGTCACGATTATGAATTTGCACTAGGTAAGTACACACACATTATTGCGCTGACTACTACAAAGCAAGTTGAAATCTTGAAAGTCTGTTTCTTTAGGAAAATTCTCATGTGCCTGTAAAACAGCTGTTTCATGACGTCACATAAGAATAGCAGTGCGTTACGATCCTGCATTTGCATATTAAACAGTCTAAATTCTGTTCAGAAACCGTAAATCTTAATACAAAAGCAATATTTATACACACACATTATTGCGCTGACTACTACAAAGCAAGTTGAAATCTTGAAAGTCTTTTTCTTGAGGAAATATTCTGATGTGCCTGTAAAACAGCTGTTTCATGACGTCACATAAGAATAGCAGTGCGTTACGATCCTGCATTTGCATATTAAACAGTGTAAATTCTGTTTAGAAACAGTAAATCTTAATACAAAAGCAATATTTATAATCATACGAGTATATATTTATGACAGCAAATATTCTGTCATAATTCCTTCTGTATTGGTAACTCGTGGGTGTGTAAATCTATCCTTGTATTCCAATCTGTCATACAGAGGACTTTGACCTTCATGTGGAACTGTGTCAGCGAGATGGATGATAAGGTTTCGATGTAGTACTTGGGTCTTATTACTGTTATTGGAAATCTTTAAGAGTATAGGTACGGTACCTATTGCTGATTCACTCTTGGAAATAGGGTTTATGTGAAATGAAATCCATAGGTTCAAATATCTAATACTTTGGGATTTGGCACTTCTCATGTAATCGCCTTCACGTTTGGCAATACTGAATGTATATCCTGAATTCTCTGAACACTCTACTAGATAGTCGGTAGCTTTTTTTATCTCACGAAGCGAAACGCGCTTTAAATGTGGGTATCAAGGATACAAACAAAACACGCTGGGTGTGTTTGTGACAACATTATAGGCTCTCTATGCAATATGCATGTATGTCCTATGTAATACTCGTAGGAATAAAAATTAATGGCTAAATGTGTTGCTAAGCGCAAAACTAGAGACTGGCTGGCCCAATTCGGCAAATTATTTTTTTCAAATTTTTTGTTAAAGTCCGAGGAATGTTCTTATGAAGAGAAAAAATGGAAAAGTTGCCGGGAAAATTGAGAAATTCGGGAAAACTGACCCTGTATTTTCTATGGAAAAAAAACAATTTACTTATTATTATTTTTTGAATTATTGTAATTTGGACAGGAAAACGTCTGTCGGGTCAGCTATTGAAAAATAAATATCATTTATCATTTTATTGTCATGCTTATTCTCTTGTAGTTAAAGATGTGTGACAGATCTGTTATCGAACAGGGTTTGGAAGTCATCAATGAAGGCGTGTCACAAGGTTTATTGAGAGTGGGATCACTTGAAATGTTGATGTGCTTTCCTTTTATCCGCTTTCGAGTACTTACCTTTCGAGTAGTACCTTTGTGAAAAAAAAATTGTTAATGTGCTTTGTAATAGTGTTTTTGTTACCAACGTGGGACCCATGGGTGTGGTGAAAAAACTTATTGTGTTTTACCTTATATATATTATCCTTAAGATTAGTATCTAAGGGATCCTAGCCATCCAGGCGTTATCGATCAATTTCTGATTCCTTTTTAAATTCATTTATCTATACTTAACTGTAGCATATTTATTTATACTTTATTGTACACCACAAAAATACATTGTAGTGGTATGTTTACCCACACATGCACGCCACTTGCGAGCTTATAAGTACCTATGACGTTCACCGTCACCTTAAGTTCGAAGTCACGCGTTGTCACGACAACACATATTACATAGTCGTTTACTAACGGCTACTCGCGTCAATCATCATATATATCATTTCATACTAATCATCATAAGTAATTGTACCGTGTTTAGTTGTAGTAAATACATTATTAAATTCATAGTGTAAATCTGAATGGACATTTAATTTCTCACTATAGAACCTACATCACGTTCCAACAAAAGTTCTATAACATCATAAAAAAACATATTAAACACTACAAAATATACAATGGGCAGCCTTACCGCTTTCTGCGATCTCTTCCAGACAACCTTAACTACTACAGTTCGTTCTGTAATCCCAGATAGTAAATTGACATTTCGAATGTATCCTTTTTTACTTTCATAGTTTATATTAGGTTGGGGAAAAAGTCTTTTCGCATAATAGTATGTATGAACTTAAAATAAAATCTCTTTGGCTATACTATTTGTATCTGGCTGGTTTTGGTATCATTGAAAGTTTAAATTTTAAAGAACATAATTCCAAATTAAAATTAGGAAAATGTGTTATTTTCATTTGTTTTTCGTAATGTCAAAATGAGTGAATGTAATGAAGAAATTCGATACATTTTAAAATTTTACTACAAAAAAGGTAAAAATGCAACGCAAACCGCGAAAAAAATTTGTGATCTTTATTGACCCAGTGAAGTATCTGTGAGAGTAACACAAATTTGGTTTAAGCGTTTTCAATCCGGAAATTTTGATGTCAAAGATGCACGTCGCTCTGGTCGCCCTATTACGGATAAAATGGATGCCATTTTTGTAAAAGTGGAGCAAGATCGGCATATCAGTAGTTACGACGTAGCTGAAGAACTGGGAATTGACCACAAAACAGCTTTGGCGTATTTGAAAAAAACTGGGTACACAAAAAAGCTCGATATTTGGGTACCTCACGAGCTCACTGAAAGAAACCTAATGAACCGTGTACTCATTTGTGATTCTTTATTACGACGTAACGAAACCGAACCATTTTTGAAGAAGCTGATAACTGGTGATGAAAAGTGGATCACGTACGACAAGAACGTGCGAAAAAGGTCGTGGTCAAAGGCCGGTCTCGCTGCACAGACTGTGGCAAAACCCGGGTTAACTCGCAACAAGGTGAAGCTGTGTGTGTGGTGGGATTGGAAGGGCATTATTCATTATGAGCTGTTACCACCAGGCAGGACCATCGATTCTGAACTCTACTGCGAACAACTGATGAGATTAAAGCAAGAAGTTAAGAGAAAGCGGCCGGAAATAATCAACAGAAGAGGTGTGGTTTTTCATCATGATAACGCTAGACCTCACACATCTTTAGCCACTCAGCAAAAATTAAGAGAGTTTGGCTGGGAGGTGTTAATGCATCCGCCGTATAGTCCTGACCTTGCACCTTCAGATTTCCACCTGTTTCGGTCTCTTCAGAATTCTTTAGGCAGTGTCAGGTTAACATCACGAGAGGACTGCCAAAACCACTTGTCGCGGTATTTTGATCAGAAGTCCCAAAATTTCTATACCAATGGGATCATGTCCCTACCTACAAGATGGCAAACAGTTATCGAACAAAATGGTACCTACATACTTTAGATAAATGTAAATAATGTATATTAAAAAATGTTTTGAATTTTCTTAAAAAATGCGAAGAAACTTTTTCCCCAACCTATTATTTTCACCTGTCAAATTACTATCTGGGATTACAAAAAGGACTTTAGTGTTAAGAGGGCTGTCGAGTTTTGTTATCTCCCTCGCTCACACGAGACCAAATTTTTAAGATTGTTAAATGAAAAGATGCTTTTTTGAAAAATGTAATCAATTAAAGGACTATTAAATAATGTTAATTTAATAGGTATAGGCAACAAAAGAGATATCTAGTCAGGGTATACTAACATATTTGTTTGTGAATTGCTTCATGTACATTTCGTGACAATATACAATTTTGTGTTGGTGTGTTACAATGTATGTGTGTCTTGCAAAAACACAGTAATATATATGAAATTGAACATGAAGCAATTCACATACCCTGCCTATCTCTTTTATTGAATGTACCTAATTATTAAAACACATTTCTAATGTGTTATCTAATAAACTCAGGTCAAAAAGTATCTGTTTTTGATATGAGTTAAATAAATGCCACAATAAAAATGTGTTTTTAATAGTTACCTATTAAATTAACATTATTTACTAGTCCTGTAGATTACGTTTTACAAAAAAGTTTTTTTTTTTATTTAACATTCTTAAAAATTTGGTCAATTGTGAGCGTGAGAGGTGACAAAATGAGACATCCCTCTTAATTAACAGTTAAAAATAAATGCTAATGTATTTTGATAGTGCTACTGTGTCGAAATGTAGTTTCTACGTTACCCCATGGAAAAAAGTTGTGTTTTAATTTATAATATAAGAAAAATTTCCTGTTTTCTCTCGCATTAGATTAAGGGCTTCTTTAATCACCTACGATTAAGTTCCTATTAACTTACTTGGCGGATAATTGCATACAAAATCTGTTCCATTTTTTAATTTATTCGGTAAATAGTGGCTATTCGGACATCGTGAAATAAGCCCTATGCAATGTATTCCGTTTACTATGGCAGACTTAGAGAGATTAACTGAGACTTAATCCTTTAAACTGTCCCATACTTAATAAATCATAGATGATGGCGCAGAAAGTTAACATGGATAAGCTATTAATGTAGTTACATTAATTTAATTAAGGGCTATATTGAGAGTTAGGTTAAAGTATTTTTTTTTTTTTTTAGAATTTAATTTTTATTATCCATGAATATTTACAAAATTTAAAATCTAACAATCTTAAAAACAAAAAATATGTACAAGTATATAAAAAATAAGGGGAAATAATCATAGGGCATCAAAAAATTCGTCCGCATCAAAAGTATTTCTTAGTATATAGAAGAAGATTGTAGACTGTGTGTGGACCTGTTCTTGTTATGAGCCTATACTACCTCAAATGGCTTAGCATGATCCTCCGTTATGTCGAAAATACTGCAGCATTAATTTGAAATAAATATATGGTACAGTTGAGGATTAATGTTAAATACTATGTTTGACGAAAAAAATTCCATAAAATTTTCTCGATAGCAAAAATTCCAAAGTTACCTACAAATCGAACAATAAACCGCTGGCATTCAAAAAGTACTTCAAATTTAGATCATGAAACTTTGCATACTAACTGAACTAACTATAAAGCAGGTTTTATGTTTTTATTTTTTTTCAAATTACCATTATTTTCACCGTAAAAAGCAATTACCTAAACTATTGGCGCCCAGCACCGCACTCAGTCTCGCTCTCACTCAGTCCGCGAGCAGTTGTGCGAGCAAGATAAAAAGCTGAGGTAGTATGGGCTCTTAAGCGCAAAAAATTAAGGTGCCGTTCGCGAAAACAATTTTGAATACTAAACTAAAGAACAAGGGTTGACAATCTCCCGGCGAATCTAACTTACCCGACTACGACCTATTAACAAAACCTTTGGTCTTCATCTGTCATCTGCCTAGTCTTTTCCCAACTATGTTGCGGTCGGCTTCCAGTCCAACCGGGTGCAGCTGAATATCAGTATTTTCTATGGAGCGACTGCTTATCTGACCTCCACAACCCAGTTACTGGGTAATACGATACTCCTTGGTAAGACTGGTTGCCAGACTTTCGAGCTTCTGACGACCCGTAACGACTGAGAAAGAAACCTTTGGTATTTTTGCAAAATATTACCTTCTTTTAATGCATTATTAATTCATTAGTATTCATTAGGTACGATTAAAGAAGAAGATATTCAAATCTTAAATACAGTAAAATTAATTTGACATAATGTACACTTGTTTAAAAGCAGTTACGCACGGCGACGAAAAACAAGCAATACAATAAATAAGCACTCTTATTTGAATGGAAATGAACGTCAAGGACCCTTTTACAGCATTCTTATGAAAACAACACACGTAAAACGCCCACTCACACACGTATGAAAGTGTAGCTGTGCGTAAGTGTCCCACACACTCACTTTCATACACACAATCAAACACGTACAGACAACAAAATATATAAGTGTTCAGGTGGCTTACAAACAATTCTATCGGCGGTCATGACACTAAATAATTATAAAATCTTTATTGTTCAAGAGTTAATTATATATTTTAATAAGACTAGCCTCTACGCTAGGATTCCCTGTGTTGTGGAGCCTAGTCTCCTTCGTCTTAAAAGATGAAAAAATAATAGTAGTTCACATACAAATATACACTGCCTAATATCTCTTTTGTTGATTGTACATAGCGTCGGTCAGTAAGATTTCCGACTTATTAGTCATAGATCGTGTGAGGGGGGTCTTTATCTTGGATTTCGAACAAACAGTCGACTGAGTGGTCACTAACGGCCATGGATATGTCGCAGCTAACTAACTTAATTACCTAGTCTTGCAGTTAACAGGCTAGCCTTTTAACTAAACGGCGGCGTTCAACTAGCGGCCTGAATGATATTCAATTATACTTAGGTTAGGTTGGAACTGTGACCAACCACGCACGAGCCGAATTGGTCGCAGTAACTAAGCCAGGGCACCCCGACCAAATGGGTTAGGTTAGAACAGTGATGAACCGCGCGCGAACCGAGCGAGCGAAGCGAGCGGTGCCACGGTAGCTAAACTGCTAATTAATCTGCGACATCTATCTATCTTCTATCTATTATAAATAAAAAGAGAACTTCTGACTGACTGACTCATCAACGCCCAGCCCAAATCCTTGGACCTAGAAAGCCGAAATTTTCCACAAATGTTCCTTTTACGAGTATAATGTAGACAAAGAATAAGGAAGGAATTCCCGGTAGTATGTTCCCGTGGGTTATTTTCCGACATCCACGCGGGCAAAGCCACTGGCAAAAGCTAGTACATAATACAATACTGGAGGCATCGCAGGTGTGTTACTATCTCAGACACAAAACTGAAATGAAATAATCGACACCCATAAATGAACAGAACATACCAACGCTACTTGTCAGCTGAAATAAGTATGTTGGTTGAACTTCCATGAACGAGGTCCTTCATACAATGTTTTATTACTACTAGTGTAACATGTGACATGACTACTAGTGATGACACACGCATTCATGCAAAGATATTGATTTATTGCCTGCACACCAAACTGTTTTGTCGTCAGTACCTCCACCTCCGCACGTACGGAGGCACGTACGGTTTTATCTCGCCCACGCCTCAAGACATTAAGCTAGCTGTAAAGTTTATTGTTTGTTTAAATTTTCATGAGGTCTCCGCCGTTGTGAGCCTGCTAAATAATCTACAGGAGCCTTCCAACGTTTTCATTGTTGATCTTTAAGTGCTTTGCGTGAGCGTTGCGTGGTACTTTATCGAAATGCGTACATAAATATATAAAATTCACGCCTTCTTCCCATGGGGGTAGGTAGAAACTACAAAACGCCGCCTGCTACGATCCCTGCATACTCCTTTTGCCTCGTTTACGTTCATACATCTGGTCATACACGCCTGCCGCCGCCGCCGTTGGCGCCGCCGCCGCCGGTTGCGAGTACTACGCACCTATATTTTCTCTTTCTTACCAAACGTTATCGCCGTCGTATCTTTTTTGATTTGGAAGCACATTTTTCATACGTTAGAACAACTGGCCTATCACTCTTTGGTAGTATCTAGTTATTATATGACTTTTATCTACAACATTAAAATGAAATTTCCGGAGGACTACTCGTAAATAACATGACCGCTCGCGACAATTTTAGGGAATCACAAATAAAATAAAATAAAATTGATGGGCTGCCAAACCCCTTCCTCTATACTATAGTAAATCTGACCTCTTTACGCTTATGAGATTTGTGATGGTAAATAAATAAAAAGAGATAGTTCATTATCCTTATTCGGCAAATGTACCAGGAAGCTAGGAAAGGATGGGGTGTTACGGAGGATAAATGTACATTGTTTAATGTTTATCCTCTTGGCAATAAGACTGGGTTGTCGGAGATGCTACTTCTATCCAATTTATGATTGTATAGCTCGTGATTATGATATAAGCTTTACGAGTATTTAAAGGCGTTGTGTTATGTGGGTTTTTTTTTTCATTTAGTTTACGGGTTTTAATTGTTCTGCTGTGCCACTTTCTGATGCAGCTACATTACTTTATAAACTAGATATGCTAAGTTTATAGTATTAAATAGTAATTAGTATGATTTTGTCAAGCCAACCAGGGCGACATAATCACATGTGCGACAAAGCTCTTTCATTTTGAATAAAAAAAATATGTGATAGAGACTGAGAGTATTAAGGGGACGACGATGAGAGACTTTCAATGATTTTAAACTAAGATCACGTCTAAACAAGTTCTGTTAATGATTTTGAAAAAATATATGTTAAATTAGATTAATTAATTAATTAATTATTTTAATTAATTTTTAATTAATCTCTTTTGCGTAGATGTGACGCATATTTTCCCCAAAACTTTCTTTTTACATTCTTATTTTATTTTGTTGTCCTTTGCGTCATGTTTACCGCAAATAAACGTATTTTCTTTTCTTCTTCTTTCTTTATATTAGAGCATTTTTTAAATAACTTAATATGTGAATTTTTTATATTATGTTTATATTACATTATGTAATTGATTTCTAAAGTTATGTCTAACGCGGATAATAACTGAGAATCGCGCAAAAATTGTCAAGCGTATTTTTATGAAACCTTCACCATTTTAAAGATAATTATTTATCTTTTAGTACGAGTATACGTGTTTTAATATAATTAATACCTTTTATTTTATGTATAATAAATTAATAATGCTTCTAATTTGGGACAGTGCTCCTTGATGGGCGACTCCTGTTACTGGGTGGACGTACGACGCGTTGCGTGAGCTCAGCACAGAACACGCAAGCTATGACGCCCCAACCACTCAAATTAAATTAAATTAAATAAAACTTTATTTCAGACTAGGTCCATAATTTATGTTAGTACATTGGTGTTAGTAACAATAATGCTTATACATAGGTTAGTATTGTTAGTTTTGTACAGTAATATTATGTCAGACCTAGGACTGTCCCCACCCAGTGTCCCTGAAAGGGACAGTCCGCTGTGGCAGTAATCATTTTTAGAATGCTGTTGTTACTACTATGCAGGCGCTGTAGTAAGGAGGCCGCTTTCTTTCGCATAATGGCATGGAATCCATCTGTGCGAGCCTCTGCGAAAAGCCGTTGGCATACATCTGCGTCTTAGTGCAATTTCACTGGTTAACTTGTTATCTGGATCAGAACACAGCAATATTGTTCGGGACTAATCAATAAGTGGTACTTCTCCGTATGTGCATTTCCACAAGGAGATTAATTCCGCAGGAATATTAAGAATGCTGAAACTGTTTCAATCGACAAAAAATCACACATATCTTTATTTGATTTTAATTATGTCATAGTGTCACTTTATTTCTTTAAATATGTTTTTATTTTTAGGGTTCCGAACCTCAAAAGGAAAAACGGAACCCTTATAGGATCCTCGTGTATCTGTTTGTCCGTCTGTTACAGCCAATTTGCTACGAATCTAATGGACCGATCATGTTGTTGTTGTTTATTAAAAAATTACAGATAATACTTATAGATTACAGGAAAATTCGTAAGAAGTCAATAAAATGGTAAATCTCTCAATATTGTGCGTACACACGACTACACATCAAGCTATTCATTTCCAGTTTACACTAAACTCTCATTATAAGGAAATCCTATACAATGCGAGATCAGCTTATACTGGAAATGTATAGCTTGATCTGTAGCCGTGCGTACAAACTTACATTTGCATTTCAAATGTATGTGGGAGAACATGTTTTTCAATTACAATGTTAAGTTTGTTCTTGGAATAAATTAATTCCAACTACGGAACTCTTAATTGATGCGTGGTCTGACATGCACTTGACCGATGTTTTGTATAAGTATTGCACCTTGGTTATATTAGGTCTTTACCTATGAAATTGCCGTTCTGCAGTACTGGCCATTTCAAATCAAAATAATTTTTGTTTGGCTAAGAATTCGAATTTCAAATTTATTTTATTTTAAAAACATGGACTTTTTTTCCCAAAAGTAGTCATTTGTTTATTGATTAGTGTTACATTTTCATCGCATTTCAATCTTTTTCGTCATCATGGATACGTTAAAAATTCGAGTAATTATACAATATGAGTACCGTCGTGGCAGCAACGCGGCACAAGCGGCACGCAACATCAACGACGTTAACGGAGCTAACACTACAAACCAACGCACCACTTGTTATTGGTTTGCTCGCTTCCGTTCTGGAAATTTCGACCTGAAAATGAACCTCGCGGTCGTCCGAAGACTTTGGTCGACAATGACGAATTAAAGGCGATTGTGGAAGCTGATGATACACAATCTACGGCTGAATTAGCAGCAGCTTTCGACGTTAGCGTCAAAACAATATTGGTCCATTTGCGTCAAATTGGCAAGGTAAAAAAGCTTGACAAATGGGTGCCCCACGAACTCGATGATCGCCAGCGCGAAGTACGCGTCGAGACGTGCCTTGCACTGCTCAACAGACACACAAATGAAGGAATTTTGAACCGCATTGTTACCTGCGATGAAAAATGGATTCTGTTTGATAACCGCAAGCGCTCAGCAAGTTGGTTGGCTCCTGGTTCAGCACCTAAACAATGCCCTAAACGAAAACTTACCCCTAGAAAAGTGATGGTCACTGTTTGGTGGTCTAGCGCCGGTGTGATTCATCACAGCTTCTTACCAAACGGGGTGAGCATTACTTCAGATGTGTACTGTGAAGAACTGAACACAATGATGGAGAAGCTGGCACATCTCCAACCAGCATTGGTCAATCGCTCGTCTCCGCTGCTCCTGCACGACAACGCGCGACCTCATACTGCACAGCAGACGGTCTCCAAGTTGCAAGAACTGAGGTTGGAAGCTCTCCGTCATCCGCCCTACTCACCAGACCTTGCGCCTACAGACTACTACTTTTTCCAGAATTTGGATAACTTCTTGGCGGGAAAAAAATTCAATACCCGAGAGGCAGTACAAAATGCCTTTGAAGAATTTGTTGCCTCCCGTCCAGCTGATTTCTTTAAGAAGGGCATCAATAAACTGCCACTGCGTTGGCAAAGATGCATTGATTGCATGGGTGATTACTTCGATTAATACAAATAAAAAATGCATGAAAAAAATTCGTTTAAATTTTTTCATACAAAACGGCAATTTCATAGGTAAAGACCTATTATATATTCATGGAATTTGGTGCTTTTGTGTGTTGTGCTGTGTTTTTTGTATTCACTGAATAAATAGTCTATCTATCTATCATATTTATAGTCAATTAAGGCCCCCGCCTGATTACCCCCATTAATGCCCCGCTCATTTTAGGTGTATCAAAAAACAGTTCCTCTCTCTATAAACATCGTCATTACATGTATAGTTCCTTGCTCCTTTTCATGTTTATTATTGTATAAGCAGGATATATATATTTGTACACCACTACCTAAACTTTAGGTCCTAAAATATTGTCTCTCCTCAAAGCATATCCAAAGGTTGTCTGTAAAAGAACGCTTTTAGCGATAAGACCGCCCATCGTGTCACCCTACATAAAATTTCAACATTTTCTGTAACTTTTATGGTGTGCAGAATTAAGAGTATTATATCTATCTAGGCAATATAGAGACTTTACGAACGCGGAGGTATGAAAATCAGAAATGGCATGTGTAATGTGTTAACATCTATAGGCAATAATTTAACACCTTTAAAACACTTCTCGCGTCAAACGCATGAAGCTTATAATTCAAATTTATTTATTTGTACACATGCGCATATACAGGGTGTAAAAAGACACATCACAAAGCCGTCAACCACGCATACTGTACAGACCTACATCTAACTAAGCAGCTTTGTGCAAAAATTATTGCTGAGAAAAGACTTTTATTTTTAGATATAAAAAAAGCTATTTTTTATTGCGCGCAATGTAACGCGAACCAGGCAAATGGAGCGTAGCGACGTACTCGTAGGTACTAGTCAGAAAAAGTTTAGTAATAACACCTGGAATACGTTTTAGTAAAAAAAAAAAATGCGACTTTGACCTTCGATAGCTCCAGAACCAGTGGACTCCCAGGTATGGTCTAGAGGAAAAAAACGATCCAAATAATGGGTAAAATATGTGGTTTTCGGCTTCGGAAAGTATCTTTTTACACCCGATATTGTTGGTAAATGATGTGTCATCATAAAAAATATTGTATCACTATGTTTGTAAACATAGTTTATTAACCGACTTCAAAAAGGAGGAGGTTCTCAATACGTCGGAACCTTTTTTTTTTTTAATTTTTTTTTTTTATGTATGTTCCCCGATTACTCGAAGATGGCTGGACCGATTTGGATTTTTTTTGTTTTATTCGAGAGGGTATACATCACAGTTGGTCCCATATAAAATTAATTAACTTTGCTTGGGTAGTTTTTGAGGTACCTTCAATATACGTATTTTTTCCCCACTTTTATATGGATGATGTTCTAGTTTGTTTTGCAGATAGTGGTATTAGAATTTGTGTGGGGTAGGTACACAACTAAAAAGTGAAAAATAAAAACTTTTTTACAAAAAAATACAACCGACTTCCAAAAACAACACTACAAAGTGAAAAATAACTTTAATTTCGGAAGTCGGTGGCAAAAAACGAAAATACATTTAACTAGACACCAACTTCCGAAATTAAAGTTATTTTTCACTTTGTAGTGTTGTTTTTGGAAGTCGGTTGTATTTTTTTGTAAAAAAGTTTTTATAAAACTATTGCATATCAGAGGTTATTTATTAGGTACAATATATTGTTGAGTTCATAATTAGAACTTTACTGTAAAAGGGTAGACAAATCAACTTAAAAATAAACACATTATACCTGCGTCACACACAATAAATAACGTTTGACGTAACGTAATGCTATAACCGTTATTATAGTTATCTGGCCCAGTTACCCAACGGTATGGGACACTTAACGCACCCAGAGGATAGGTCACGTTTATAAATAGGGGTAAAAAAGAGGTTGTAGTGCACCCTTTGTTAATATGTAGGGGGTGCGCTATTCTTGTGTATGTCATTGATAAAATGTTTTAATTAATTTAATAAACAGCCAGCCTCAAAAAGGTACACACAATTAGCACAAGACATATTACACATTGGATAGGTATCTTAATTGTAGCTACACATTGATATAGTACTAAGGTTTATTGGGTAATGGGGTAATTACGATTGATGATAATTTCTACCAAATGCAGTGCAGCGGCATTACTTGCGTTAGACGCCATTTTATCGGCCGCTGTTTTTCGCTGTCGTATACAACGTGTCGTTTTGGATCCTCGTCAAATTTCAGGGTGTGATATAGAATATCAAACCAAACAACTTTCTCCATGGGACCAACATCGTAATCGCGAAAAAATTTTCAACTGTCCCATAGAAAGCTTCAATACCTACTCGACGCAAATGTATGGGACGGCTGATTATTTTTTCGCGATTACCATTTTGGTGCCATGGAAAAAGTTGTTCGGTTTGATTGTCTATATCACATCCTTAAAGACGAGGATGCAAAACGACACTTTTGTATAAGGTGTTAAAACATTAACTCTAAAAACTTCAAGGAGTGCTTTAGACCATTGACCTGAATAACTTTTATTATGGGACCAACTTTAAAATCACGAACAAAAAATTCAGCTATTGCCTACATTTATGTTCGAATAAATCTTCAAAATTTACGGCACAGCTGATTTTATTCACGATTTCTAAGTTGGTCCTATAATAAAAGTTATTCAGTTCGATGGTCTAAAGCGCTCATTAAAGTTTTTAGAGTTTATTTTTTAACACCTTAAATAAAATGCCGCTGTGTTTGGTAGAAATTATTATCATTCGGAATTACCCCATTATCGAAACTACCCCAATAACGATAGACGATTAAAGTTTTTTGTATAAATCTTTTTAGGCTGACTGCAGTTGAGTTGGTGATTGTAGTCTGAAGGGCAATTCCGGAATTTAAAAACGTTCAATAAATCTAGTCGCAATCTCTTCTCAGCGAGACGACGCGCAAAATGTCTAAAAACAGACTTTTTCGTAATAAAATGACTAAACCTATAAAATGTTTTAATATCAGACATGTTGTTATAAAACCGTCTGCCTATTTTTTTTTACATAAATAGTAGAAATTGGCTCCCATGAAACTGCGACATTTCTGACCGGTACTGTAGAATCATTTAAGCGAATGATTTTATACGGTTTTGGCCGTAAAACGATGTAACATGGTTTTGATCGTGGGCTCTCCTACTAACACTGAAGGCGAATTTTATTTTTTAAGAATGAGTATAACTGATGGTTTGTCTAATAATCCATAGTCGTGTAGCAGCTGGCATTAACGTACGCGCGCAGCGTGCGCGGCCATACAACTAACACTGCGAGTATTATTTTTATAGTATATTATCTATGGCTGCGAGACGCGACCCGCAGTATTTATACTGCGTACAAAAACGACCCGCTCGTCCGTGATTGGTCAATATAAGTCATTCAATCCGAAAATTGTTTCATTTTATCTCAACTGGTAAAGTTGTAACTACATAATCATTGCCTATTGTAAGTAATATCACAAGGACTCAGCTACGAAACAAAAGCGAATTTGGCAAAAAAAAAAAACAATAAAGTAAAATAGGGTTATCGCTTTAGATTTTGAAATAATATTTTAATTGCTTCTTATTAAACAAACTGTATTTTTTTTATTGAAAAAAAAACTAAGTCATCTATTGTTCTAAATCAAAATTCGTAATCTAGCCTAGTCTATCCACTTTAGGAAACAGTCATTCGTTGAATGTCCATTGATACAAATTTCTTGTGTACAAGCCGTGTATAAGTGGCTAGGCGCCCCGTCGCGCGCCGACAAAAAGTCGCATATTTCTCAAGGACAGTCCTAATGAAGTCGCGCGGGGAGCGGCACGCGTGAGTGATTAAATAAATACAAAAGTATTATCTTAATGTAGGGAGAGACTAATGTTAAACTGTCTCGTCTTGTTAAACTTTCGACAGACAATGTAGATCAGTTATAAAATTAAATTAACATAAAATAATACAAAAAAAGAATATTGAAAAACTTTGATAGCGTTAAAAGATTTTTGAATCACAAAAAACAAGAAAATGATTAAATAGTCAAAACGAAGTAACCATTACTATGTGGCGGTACAACTTTCACGAATTTCATATTTTGTTAGTGCTACGGGTTACGAGCGGCTACGGCGTAGCAATATCGTAGCGGAAATATGCATTTATGATAATTACGTGGCTTTTCCTCACAGCTGCATTCAAACAAGTTTAGAATTGTAAAATATTATGCTAAATGTGAATGGGATTATTATTTTATTATTATATAAACCCAAGAATTTGTTGCTAAATGCTTGTTTTCGGTTTAATTATATATTTATTTATTTGCTTTATTTTTTATCCTTTATATCTCCGTGCCTCGGAAAGCACGTTAAGCCGTTGGTCCCGGCTGTCATTCGTGGATCTTTAACAGTCGTTACGGGTCGTCAGAAGCCCGAAAGTCTGACAACCAGTCTTACCAAGGGGTATCGTATTACCCAATTACTGGGTTGTGGAGGTCAGATAGGCAGTCGCTCCATGGAGCATTTTACATGTAAAATACTGGTATTCAGCTGCATCCAGTTAGACTGGAAGCCGACCCTAACATAGTTGGGAAAAGGCTAGGTAGATTGATTTTTATACCTTACATGGCTAAGTAATAACAGTCGCACGCGTCGATCCATCAGGTTAATTCACAGGTCACTCTGTATGGAAATCCCTGTCAGAATATCGTAAAAGCCACTGTAACCCCTTTCTATACTTACTCATAAAAAGAGAGATCATCTTTATGGCTTTATAAGTGCAAAACTGATTGAAAGGAATGCTTTCGAAGCGATAATATTATTATCATATTTTTTCATTGCTTTGCATCAAATGACTCTTTTAGTGCTTATTAAATTGATGTTGATCTTCTCTCACTGATTTTGATGCTGACATATGAATACGTACTAAAAAGGTCATGTGTTCATCATAAAAAACGCCACTGGCGTGACGCGATTGGCGTGGTCAGGTCACCTAATGGTCCCAAGTCATCTTAAGGCGCTCCCTCACCGAAAAAAGTCGCTTGTATTGTAACAATCCAAGATTCGATAATATTCGCATTCATATTACATCCTAACTATAATCCTATCCTATATTATATGAGCAATAAGTATTTATTTCTCAAGAACGCGTGGAGGTATCAAGTTGAAATTAATATCAAATACGTAAGTCTATGGTCTCTTAGTGTCCTAAAAAACTCAAGCTTCTAAGTCAACGCAATAAAAAATACGGCCATTGTTGCGACATATTTTGATACTCACAAGTAAATCAAAACTTATAGGGGACTTTCCGTTGACCCTAGAATCATGAAATTTGGCAAGAAGCAAGGTCTCCGAAAATTGTGAATTTTTTAGTTTTATCACATAAACAAATATTTTTTTTGCGATTACAAACTTAAATTTGCTTTTGGACACCGTGACGTATATCAATGTATGGGAGAAAATGTTTTTCAACTGCAAGGTTAAGTTTGTTTTTGGGATAAATTCATGCCAACTACGGAACCCTTCATCGTGCGTGGTCTAACACAAACAAATTGAAAACTCTCACAATCAGAAAGTCCTGTTTCATGAATTATTATATTTGAGTGTATACCTACCAGGAATACATATACCGAGGGCCGTCTTCGGTTGGCCCTGCATTAAAAAGTAAACTAATTCATTACGCAATTTAATGTTTTGAAAGTACACCGGTAAATGTATAACGTTATTTTTATTATTTGGGTTATTTTCTTGCGTGACTATAAGGAGAAGTGTTTGAGTGGAGTTTCAGGTAAATGTTATGTGCTTTTTGGTTTTGTTTTCGAAAAGTGGTTCACCGCAAATGTCCGCGATGGTACGGTCAGCAACTGAAGTCGGTTAACTCTGCTACTTTTTGACATCATCTAAATTAACCCAAAATGATTCGATAAACTGCTTTTTTTTCGTTTAACTGTTAAGAGTTAATGTTCTTAATATTTTAAGTACTTCTGTTCCGATTTGAATTAAATATTTCGCTTAATAATTAAGATTAAAAAACTGCAAGTGTTAATCAACTTTTGATGCTGACAGTACCTACTATAGGTGCCCCTCTGCCTTTCATAAGAAAGTTCTCAAAAAACAAAAGAACGTACACCCAGTCACCCACATTGTGTCCTCTTCCTAAGCAATTAATCTGCCTAGTCTTTTCCCAACTATGTTGGGTTCGACTTCCAATCTAACCAGATCCAGTCTAACCGGATGCAGCTGAATACTAGTATTTTACATGGAGCGGCTGCCTATATAAGCTCCACAACCCAGTTACTGGGTAATACGATTCTTAACCCTTCGGGGATTATGTTTCTTGTGGTAGAACTCGCATTGTACCTCAATTGTGTGTATGCAATGTCACTTCTCGCATTTACATACATAGTACGGGTCAATCGATGAGGTTAAGCTACCCTTGCCGCGGTCAGTCCGTGGATGGGTGACCATCTTTATACACCGAGGTTCCCGTGCCTCGGTAAGCACGTTAAGCCGTTGGTCTCGGCTGTCATTCTTGGATTTTTGACAGAGGGGTCGTCAGAAGCCCGAAGTCTGACAACCAGTCTTACCATGGGGTATCATCTGCCTTTCCCAACTATGTTGGTGTCGGCTTCCAGTCTAACTGGTTGCAGTTGAATACCAGTATTTTACATGGAGCGACTGCCTATCTGACCTCCATAACCCAGTTACTGAATAATACGATAATTCTTGGTAAGACTGGTTATCAGACTTTCGGGCTTCTGACGACCCTAACGTAATGACTGTCAAAGATCCAAGAATGATAGCCGGGATCAACGAGGCACGGGGGGGCGTCTCGGTATGTAAAGATGATCACCCATCCACGGTCCGACCGCGGCAAGCGTAGCTTAACCTGATCGATTGACCCATGCGATAGTTATTTATTACTTAGACACGAGCCAAAAAATAATCCACTACGTATTCAAACATTTACAGTATAGTAAAATTCTCATAACATCGCGAAAAAAGAGCTTGAAACTCAATTTTCTGGCCATCCTTATTCCCTGAGCCCCGGAGCCATTTTGTTTAAACAAATTTTCGCGATAACTTATGTTTTCAATCAGCGACGAAGAAGCATAGGGGTGTAACTGCGCACAAAATCCTATATAACTTCGTACGGAATACGATTTACATCGGCGACGTCCTCGGGCATGTCGTAAAAATTCGCGTAAATTTATGAAGACATATGCGGGACGCGGGGGCAGGTTGTTTTAACGTGTATGTACGTCGAAGGAGCGTGGCTGCGTAATATTATCTAGGTATTGAGGTATGTGTATTAGTGTGTGGGAATCTGAAGAAATGGAAGAGAATAGATGGATATTTACTGCTTGTTTGATTTACGATTTTTATTTTGTTGAGAATTTTGACGGCTTTAAAATATAACATTCTATTAAACTAAAGCCGCTGATGAGTAAATCAAAATGCCCCTTTTTTAAAAACGTTTCCACATTTTCCAGATATCCCAACTAATAACAACGTTCACATAAGTAAACAACTTATAAGAATAAGATAACTACATCATAAAACACGGTGTACAGGAATAGGTTGGTAATGTGCACATCTAACATTGTCGGGTAATATCGCGTGTGAAGATCTCATATCGCAGACACGACGTTATTCGCTTCGCTCCTCGTAAATAGTTTTGCTATGTCAAGGCATTGTTTCCAACTAGTATTATTTAGATAATAACATGTTTTCCGTTTGTTCATTGAACTGTGAAAGGAGGTTTTAGTTCGGTAGGTTTACTCAAAGTTCTTCTAGTAATAAAAGGATGTAACAAAATTGATATAGCGAGCGATACGAAACTAATAAAGTGCTACGACTATTTTCGTTTTCACCACAATAAAAGGTTTTAATTCAACAACAAAGTTTTTTAAATAGGTTTTAATTCAACAAAAAAGGAGTAAATATTTTTTAATGTTCTTTGTAAAGAGTTCTCATTTGATCTATTTGCCACCAAAATCACGCAGTCGGCTGAACGCTGACTTCCTCAAAAGTGGATAGTGTTTTTGTACCTTTTATATATTATGTGTAGGTATAGTTATATAATATTGTTTTTGTGTTTTTTCTCAATCGTGCTTGTTAGTGATCCTAAGATTCCTACTACTTTTTCTGTTTTTCCCCGTGAGAATCTGTAATTGGCTTTATGTTTTATATTCAATTGTTATCTATTTGTTATAGCTGTTGGTTCTCCTTAAAATAAATTAATAACTAACAACTTAATTAATAACTTAATTTTCTATTCTATTCTATTCTATAAATAACCTACTGTGTTTAATCGTCGTCTTTCAGTGATCTGATCACTGAGCATAGCGTCACACCTTGGCTCTTGAATTTTGTGTCGAACGAGAGCGAAGTAAACCGGCCAAGTGCGAGTAGGACTCACACATGAAGGATTCCTTACCACCGAAAAATGTTTAACACTACTTATTTAAAAAAAAAAAACTTCATTTTAACAAAACACGTTTCTTGTATGGACCCCCTTTAATTCTCAAATTTATTTTATTTTTATTAGTTTTTGTTATAGCGGTACTAGAAATACACAATCTCTGAAAATTTCAACTGTCTACCTAAATACGGTTCATGTTATACAGCCCACTGACCGACAGACGGACAGACGGATAGCGGAGGCTTAGTAATATGGTTCCGTTCGGGTAAAGAACCCTAAAGAAGTAATCTATATATATAAAAATGAATTGCTGTTCGTTAGTCTCGCTAAAACTCGAGAACGGCTGAACGGATTTATCTTATCTTAGTCTTGAAATGTTCGTGGAGGTCTAGGGAAGGTTTAAAAGGCGAGAAAAAATCGAATAATTGCCGGGAAACCCCTAAAAACAGCCCTTTTCTATTTCCCATACAAACGTTTTCTAAATAAAATGTAGAGTCAATTTGAACTTTATTGCTATTCAATAAAGTTCATTTGTGGGTTAAGTATAGAGATGACATGTCTGAGGATGTTTTGCATCGTCTGCGCCGTGAAACTTTGAATCCTACACTACAAATGACTGAAGAAATTTACAATGAGACATTGATCATGATAGAAGATATGTGTTTATTGATAGCAAATAAAGTATTGTCGTGTTTGGGAATGACAGCACCCAATCGTTATATGCACGATGCATTAAACCACGAGTTGCAAAGGAAACAACAGTACGACATTGAAGCATTGGCCGAAACAGTTCGCACAAATGTTCCACAATTAAATCAACAACAAAGAATTGCGTACGACACTTTGATAGAAGCTGTGAACAGTGGATCTGGTGGAATTTATTTCCTTGATGCTCCCGGAGGAACCGGAAAAACGTTCTTACTTTCATTGCTTTTGGCGAGGATCAGATCGCGAAATGATGTTGCTCTAGCGTTGGCTTCATCTGGAATAGCTGCGACTCTGCTAGAAGGCGGGCGAACTGCGCATTCTGCCTTGAAATTATCATTAAACATGCAAATCACCGAAACACCAATTTGCAACATCGCCAAAAATAGCGCTATGGCCAAGATGCTACAGGTATGCAAATTAATTGTTTGGGATGAATGCACAATGGCCCATAAGAGGTCACTGGAGGCACTGGGCAGAACATTGAAAGATCTTCGTGACAACCAAAATATTTTTGGTGAGGCCAATCATGGCCTCACCAAAAATATTTCAGGTGATTTTCGTCAGACTCTTCCAGTTATTTCCCGATCAACTGTTGCTGATGAACTAAATGCATGTCTAAAATCATCGAATTTGTGGCAGTAGGTACGTAAAGACACTCCAATTAACAACTAACATGCGAGTATTTTTGCAACATGATGAAACTGCAAATGTGTTTGCGAAGCAGTTGTTAGACATTGGAAATAATAAAATCGCAATGGACACCTCGACCGGATTCATCACATTACCCACAGATTTCTGTCACATCACAGATTCAAAAGAGGAGCTTATTCAGCGTGTTTTCTCAGATATAGCGCAAAAGATCAATAACCATAATTGGCTGCGTGAACGAGCAATATTGGCAGCGAAAAATAAAGATCTCGAGGATCTCAATGCGACCATTCAGAATTTTCTTCCAGGACAGTTGGTTTCCTTCAAATCAATCGACACCGTTATGAACCAGGATGATGTAGTCAACTATCCCACGGAGTTTTTAAATTCACTGGAATTGCCTGGATTACCACCTCACAATTTGCAGTTAAAAGTAGGATCAGTTGTCATCATGCTGCGTAACATTAATCAGCCTCGACTATGCAATGGAACAAGACTGGCTGTGAAAAAGCTGATGAGTAACGTCATTGAGGCAACAATCATAAAAGGAAAATACAAAGGAGAGGATGTCTTGATTCCGCGAATACCGATGATTCCAACGGATTTACCATTCGATTTTAAACGCTTACAATTTCCAGTACGTCTGGCCTTTGCGATGACAATAAATAAATCGCAAGGACAGTCTCTAGAAGTTTGCGGAATCATCTTGGAGTTTCCCTGTTTCGCGCATGGACAATTATACGTCGCGTGTTCGCGCGTCGGAAAACCGTCTTCTTTGTTTATTTACGCACCACAAAACAAAACAAAAAATATAGTTTATGAGAAAGCTTTAAATTGTTTAACAAACTGTATCATAACAGTGTGTGTCTGTTAATATCAAATTTAAACCTTACAAATAGCCAGTATTTCAGGTAAACTCTGTTTTTTTAAGTAAGCAACATGTGTCGAAAATAATAATAAAACTTCATGCTTCATTACAAAAATGCTTTTTTATTCAATACGTTTTGTTTGTTTTAAAATTAATTTATACAAAAGTTTAGGTCTTTTATTTATCGATTGAGGCAGTACGAAGTCTGCCGGGTCAGCTAGTATAATATATATGACGGCGTCAGCGATGGCTGAGCAATAGAACCGTCATCATTTGGGTTCGGTGGTATCGGGTTCATTGCGTAGAATAATAAAATCCAAGGCACTTATAACCTTACTTTGTTTTACCGTGATCACAAAACACAATTTATAATGATAAACCGACAGTTTCGTTATGGACGAGTGTCTTGGTTGGTGTCCCGAGTCAAAGTGAGCTCAGTCCAGTCCCCACTCTCCAACACGACTCTGTCCACGTGCCGCCATTACAATGATAACTGACGTCACGGCGTTTACCACTACCTCAGTACTACAGTATTCAAATCAACAACTTATTATTTAACAATATCGTATTCCACGACACGGCCAGCCTGACAAGTTACACGTCCTCGTGCGTATCTGTAATAAAAAAAAATAGAGCAACTGCACAGCCTCGGCCAACCTGGCCACATCGTTATGGAAACGCATTACTTAACAATAATTAAAAAAAAAACTATAACAATAATCGATAGCAAAAGGTTCCTCTAAGCCTTAGTAATAATTGGTCAGTAACTGCATTAACTTAGATCACATACAACGCTCATGGCCCGGCTGCCGCAGCAGCTAGTGACACTCATGCCACCCATATTGTCATCACCTCAAGTGATACGACCAACACACATCACTTCACATTGAGTCTACGACTCCCAGGTCATTACATGACCAACACAACAATAGTCTCCTTTGAGACCCGGGTCCCCGCTGCACCACCAGCTGCCCATCGCCCTTTGAACAACTCACAAGTGAATTGCAGTTACGACTACAGACAAGTGTGTACAGTGCGACCTAATAGCCATGGCATGTGCTCTATTATTCGGTGGAGGAACTCTTCTCATCGTCTTCTACGTTTAATTCGTTAGGTACACTACTTAGAGGCATCTTTCGTAACCGATCGTGAGCGTACTTAAACGTTCTTTTACTATTTAAGGATTTCAAAAGATAGCGATCGCCATCAAGCACTTCGAGAATTTTAAACGGTCCCTTGTACTTGGGATCCAACGTCGTTTGATTTCGTTCTTAATTTTGAATTAGAACTAAATCACCAACATCAAATTTTATTAACTTAGCTTTACCATTATCGAATCTCGATTTTTCATAACTAGCATCTTTTTCCATGTTTCTTGCCGCTTGCTCTCTTGTCTCGTCAAGATTAATCTCCGTTTCGGTATCATCTAAAGTTAAAAGATTTAGGGGTCTAGCTACGCGACCTGTCAAAAGCTCGAGGGGGCTCGCCTTTGCTACGCGATGGACGGAACAATTTTAAGCAAGTTGCACGTCTCCTAGTGCCTCTTGCCAAGACCGATCGGATATCTCTACTGAAGTTAACATGCCTTTGAGTGTACTCATAACTCTTTCAACATGCCCGTTAGCGCGGCTTGATCCCGTCGCAATCAAGTGCAAACTTATACCATGAGACTCACAAAAATTTTTAAACTCCATACTGGCGAAGCATCGACCTTGGTCAGCAATAACACGAGTCGGCGCTCCGAACAAAGAAACACTAGATTTAAGTGGTCTGATCGCGCTGGCTGAATCGATTCGAAGAGTGTGATACATAAGGACAAATTTAGTGAAAGCATCAATTAAAACGACAACATACTCTTTAGAATCGTTTTTACCACTAAGCTTGCCAGTTATATCGACATGAACTGTAGTGCTATTCTGTAAACATCTCACCGTGATAACTTAGGTGAAGTGAGCGTGAAGTGAGCCGACATTCCACCTGATGCTAGGGGTTGACACTATTGACAGTTCACTTTAAGATCACTTCACCTAAGTTTTCACGGTGAGATTTTTACAGAATAGACCGGCTGTATGCCACGGAACACTAATCTTGGGGATCGGATGAAGTTCGGCCTGTACACGCCCTGAATTAGGTTTGGACACTTTACAGGGTTTAAAGTAACTGGTTAGGTTCATAACTACAATCCGCTACACATTTTTGTTTAGAAATAACCAAGGAAGAGTTAGTCATGTTGATTGTGAAACCTTGTTTTAATATTTCGCGACCGATCATTACATTATATTTCAAGTGATTATCGGACAGCACATGAAATAAAATAAGCAAACAATGACCATCAATAAAAACGTCGCAAAGAATTTGTTCGGTACAGTCTATATTAGCACAACCGATACCTTTTATACGGACTACCGCATAAAAATGTTGGCCTTTGAAGCAACGGCTAATAGATTGCTTGACAAGAGAGCATTCGGCACCGGAATCAAAATAAAAATAGTACGACTCACCCGATTGTTCTAATTGCCCGCATACACTCGCTATTTCACAGCTATCGACGCGTCGCTCCGACGCTGCGTTGCTCGCACTGCCCGTTGACGACGACGAGCCACCCGCGCTGGCTCGGTGACAATTCGTAGCGATGTGTCCATTTTCTCCGCAACGGCAACATATTACTTGCTTGCTGGAGCTCGATGTAGTTACCGCCGGTGTAGTTATGTTGACGTTAGATCCAGCAGGCTTCATAAACTTCGAACGACAACCCACCGCTTTATGTCCCGGTTTTCCACACCGTTATTTAAATTGATGAGTGTTGCAGCGAGAGTTTCAGTGGAGTCATAACGCGCAAGAAATAAGTCACGAAAATGTGTCCAAGTCATGCCCACGTGTGAAATCTACGACAACCATGATGAAGCACTGCCTTTCAGAGCTTTACTGAGAGCTATAATGAGAGATGCACCCTCCAGTGGACTTTCGTTGAGGCAAATATCGATCGTATCACACCAAGCACGTGGATCGGCATCCGGTTGCTCCGGATTGATTTCTGGCAGCGTGATCATAGGTGACGCTGCTGGTGTTCTTATAGCTTTGATCAACTGCATCATGTTCTTCTGCTGCATCTCGAACATAGCACGCCAGTGAGAATCGAGCCCAGATCCCACTTCTGATGACGGCGTCAGCGATGGCTGAGCAATAGAACCGTCATCATTTGGGTTCGGTGGTATCGGGTTCATTGCGTAGAATAATAAAATCCAAGGCACTTATAACCTTACTTTGTTTTACCGTGATCACAAAACACAATTTATAATGATAAACCGACAGTTTCGTTATGGACGAGTGTCTTGGTTGGTGTCCCGAGTCAAAGTGAGCTCAGTCCAGTCCCCACTCTCCAACACGACTCTGTCCACGTGCCGCCATTACAATGATAACTGACGTCACGGCGTTTACCACTACCTCAGTACTACAGTATTCAAATCAACAACTTATTATTTAACAATATCGTATTCCACGACATATATTTATTTATTAAAAACAAAGGATTATAGTACGTGTTAATAACACAGAAGAAAAAGTTTTTATAAGATAGATAGATAGATAAAAGATTAACAAAACAAAGCTTAACATGAACATTACAAAACAAGCTTTGATTATTTCCTTCTTGTTTTTAAGGTGTAAGTAAATTGAGGAATATTGCTTGTTGGATGGGCTTGCAAATTGTTATTATTTAGGGTTCCGTACCTCAAGAGGAAAAACGGAACCCTTATAGGATCACTTCATTGTCCGTCTGTCTGTCTGTCAGTCTGTCAAGACCCTTTTTCTTAAGAACTCGTGGAATTACCAAGTTGAAATTCATATCAAATACGTAGGTATGTGGTCCCTTGGAGTTCTTAAAAAAACAAAGTCAATGCAATAAGAAAATACGGCCATTTATGCGACATATTTTGATACTCGCAAGTAAAACGAAACCTGTAAAGTATTTTCCGTCGACCTTTTCCTTTTTTTGTCGACGACAAATAAAGGAAAAAGTCCGAAAAACGTTAATTTGTAGTTTTATCACAAAAAAAAATAGTTTTTTTGCGATTACAAACTTAAATTTGCAGTTGGAGAATTGACCGCCAGTTCGTTTTTTCTTTTCAACTACGGAATCCTTCATTAAAAACCGGCCAAGTGCGTATCAAACCACACGGTTTGATACGCACTTGGCCGGTTTTTATTAATATAAATCTAATACAGTGCGCTCTAGTATTGTTCCTAGACGGTTACATACAGTAATTAGAGAACAAATACATTATTAATGGAACAAGACGTTACAGCAACAATTTTTGCTTCGACATTTGGACGGTAAATATGGCAACAAGACGTGCTTTAACACGCAAGTGAATAAAGAAAAAAATATGTGTCTAATATTTTTTTTTTATCTGACTGACGAACTAAATGGATTTTTCTTTTTTTACCCAGGCATCATCTCTATTGTATACAGATATTATTAATTTCAAGAGTCCGAAATTACGCTATCCTACTCCAATTATAAATTAAACACTCGTACATACCTGCACATATAAATAAACCACAACCATTTATAACTTCACAATATCATCCACTTCCACGATATAACGCATTTAGAACCACACGCTATTATATTAATCAAATAAAATGAATGTCTCACAAGTAGAAGAACGTTATTCAATTTGGAATCCGTCCCGTGCCGGAGCCGTGCCGTATCTTTTCTTGTTGTCAATTTTATTACCAGCTTGATTTAAACGCGTTCTAATTGTGTTTCCAGCCAGCATTCAGAGCAAAGTATTTGTTATGTTGCCATGGAAACGAAAAGATATTAAATATAGAATTAATTTGATTTTGGCATAATGTTGTCATGGCATCGCCTGGGTAAAAAGGGGAAAGTAGAATAAAAAAAAAACATTGGACTTTGGCTAAGTTTTTAAAGGGTTTAGATAAAAGCTTGATGCTGTTTACCTACGCAAAAACTGAAAAGGAAAAAATTCAAAAACAATTCGAATGTTTTTGAACCTCTTTAAATAGACAGGAGCTGTCTACAAAGAAAGAATTTGGTTCGTTGTAATAAAAAGAACCGGCCTAGTGCGTGTCGGATGAATTTATCCCAAAAACAAACTTAATATGGTAGTTGAAAAACATGTTCACAAAAAAAACACAAACAACACAAACATACGTCCACACATAAACACACACACGTGTATATAAATATACGTCACGGTCAATTCTCCAACTGCAAATGTAAGTTTGTAATTGCAATAAATATTTTTTATGTGATAAAACTACATATTAGCGATTTTTGATGTTTTTCCTTTACTTTTGCTGTGAGACTTTGCTTCTTGCCAAATTTCATGATTCTAGGTCAACTGGAAATACCTCTGGTTTTATGGATTATCTGCGAGTATCAAAATATTTTTTTTTATTGCGTTGACTTAGAAGCTTGATTTTTTTAGAGCTCAAAGGAACCGTGAACATTAACATATTTGGTATTAATTTCAACTTGATACCTGCACACATTCCTGAGAAAAAGGATCTTGACAGACTAATAGACAAACAGACAGACAGGCACACAGACAGACGGACAACGAAGTGATCCTATAAGGGTTCCGTTTTTTCCTTTTGAGGTGCGGAATTCTAAAAAGATCTTTTTCCCGGAATAAATGATTGACAATCCTGAACAACCACCCCACTAGTTGTTCCCCACTAATTAAAGAAATTCAAACGACTTCTTAGCAAAAAAATAAATTTTCATTTCCCGTTTCTACTTCAATTTAATTAAAGAAAATATAAAATATTTGTTTGCAATTCTAAAGTACTTAATGTAAAGTTGTAAAACATTAAAATCTATGTTTTAATATAAGCATTAAATCTCGCCTCACCGGTGAATTGCTGAACTTTAAACTTTTGAACAAAACTTTGTAATTATCTTCAGATTAAATGTTTTAAAATAAGGATGAACAGCGAAAGTTTTTGAATTGAACTCGTTTTTCATTTCGTTAATTAACTGGGGTTGAAAGTATAACAGAGCAATTTTAATTGGTTCCTACATAGATGCCGCGACGACATCTACTTTGATAAGGTGTTAATTACGAGTAGATTAGTAAACATAGGTACCGAGGTCTTGACATGAGCTTTCAACCAACTTAGAAAACCGGCCAAATGCATGTCGGACCACGCACAATGATGGGTTCCGTAGTTGGGATGAATTTATCCCAAGAATAAACTTAACATTGTAGTTGAAAAACATGTTCTCCCATACATTCCAACTGAAAATGTAAGTTTGTACTCGCAATATTGAGAGATTTACCATGTTATTTTAAGACCACAGACATCTTATAGGTTTTCCTGTAATCTACAGGTCTATTTTCTGTATTTTTTTTTCAAAATTTTAAGCTCCCTAGTATCAGAGATAAGGGGGGGGGGAATGGTAAATTTTCTTCTATTTTCTTAAATAACTATAAACAATTTTAATTTTAGTATAATAAAAAAAGTATATTTGAGGCCCTCATAGTAAGCCCTTTCATTTGATATCTCACATAATATAGTTTGCAAAACTTTTCCTCCATCCCCACCTGGGGGGTGGGGTAGTCGGGTTTACCGAGTTCAAAAAAAAGGAGGTTACTCAATTCGACAGTATATATTTTTTTATTATTTGTGTTCGCGGATAACTTCGTCGTTTATGAACAGATTTTTATGATTCTTTTTTTGTTGGAAAGGAGATATCTCAAGGGTGGTACCAACCATGATAAGGTAATTAGGATCTGATAATGGCATCCCAGAGAAATTGAGGGGAACCTTCAAATTTTATAGGCACACCTATAGCGATTTGGGTATTTTTTATAGTAACTCAAGCATTTGCTCTCGGAAAGCACCATTTAGTGAAGTGGAACTAATGAGGAAGACTAGAGATGGCCATCGGAACTATTCAATAATACGTATTTCAATAATACGTATTTTAAAAAAATCGACGAAAAATTTCAACGCAGGGGGGTCCAGAATCATGTTCTTAAGAGGATACATCGAAGCGTGGTTTAGCTCGGTGTGTAAGTGAAATGGCGCTATGGCTGTCTAGTTTGACGCGCGAGATAGAAGACTCTCACGCGCACTGGAACTAAACGCGCTTCGATTAAATGTAGATTTATGACAAAATGCTATAAATTATATAATGCTATAATAATTTCAAATAATCATGTTCAGATTTTAGTACAGCAGTTGACCATATAGTCAAATAACACTTATGAAAAATCCAAATGATTTAACCTAACCTAACATTTGGTTTTATAGGAATTTTAAAAACACAAAATTATCGATGTATCCCCTTAATCTAGTTACCCGGTATTATCTTACTTATTAAAGTTAGTATTCAACTTAAGTGTAGGCAAATAAGTATGTGATCTAACTCCAATCAGAGCTGGCTGGTGCTCGTAAAACGTCGGCTAACTTCGGCTCACCTCGTCATTTACGAGCGCACACAATTTATGAGGTTACCTATATTGGTTCTGCTGACACCGAACGGATATCTTTATGGGCTAGTAATATGTTTTTATGTTACGAAGGGTGGATATACTGGAAATGGCTGGAATATCATTATTTTCGGTATGATTTAGCGATGGCAACTGGAAGTTGTTAAATATCATCCTTGATTCTGATCATGCCATTTGAATAATACACGTTTTAATTTCTTTAATGATACTGGTGCACTCAGAAATCTATTGTTTCCTTTGTTTACGTAAATAGGTTAGACTTCTCTATTCTCTATTCTTCTTCTTCTTCTTCACGATTTTGCATTGAAAAAAAGAGGGGATTTATAAAAATTGTTGTCAAATGAATTTTTACGGTCACCCGCCAATCACCATGGAGCTATAAAAAATAAACAAAGCCTCTTTGTAATATTGGAATCGATTGGGATATTTAATTAAAAATCGGGATGAGCCGCTGTCGATTACTCCCACGCTCCCTCCGAGGTAACAATATTGAGCAGAGGCTGAATTTGAAATGTATGTGCTTCAGAATAATTAAGGGAAAATTATGTGGACGGTTTATGATTTTCTTTTTTTGAATTTGTTATTGGAACGCGCGTTTTTCCCTTTTTAGTAGGATAATAAATACCTAGAGATGAAAATTGTGTTCATGTTAGAAATATTAAAAGATAACTCTTCAGAGGTTGACAACAGCTAAAAGCGTGATCACTGTCAGACTGCATAGAAAAGAAAGAGAAGCGCGATGACACAACCCTGGTATTTTATTACAAAATATGAATTATCTATTTACAAAATATACAGGATGGCCGAAACATTGACGTCCAAAAATAAAATTTAGGTCCCTCGTATCGTGGGGTATCCGAATCACCCCCATGTATGTTCCGCGACTTTTCATAGTTTTCGAGTTACGAATTTTTTTCTGATTTTTTGAGAATGATCGACCTGACCAATCTAAAAAAAATTTAAAAAAAAAGTACATGGCTTTGTCGCGATTTTTTTTTTTGCAACTGAATCTTCGTGAGTAGTACTTTTATGCATAAAATAATCAGCTTTGTAACTGTGATGAAAGTTATGAAAAAGTTGGTCTAAAGTGAAAAAATTACGTTCGGTAAATTATGGCTTAGCATTTCAACTTTAAATAAAAAATTTAAACAGGAAACTTCATGGTTCCTAAGTAGGCTTCAAGAATGCGCCAGACTCTCAGCTTTCATAATCATAAAAAAATTAGTACTTAATGGGGCTACTTTGGCTTAAATCGGCCTTCAAAAACTGCGAGGTAGAAAATTCTTAATTTATTAGCCATCTGATGAATGTTTTTATTTTCTCGTTCCTAAGGTTAATTAATGAAAAGAATACTGAATACTCGGTCTCTTATCCTCTCAGCCCATTGTTATTGCAGGTAAAAGAGTAGCGCCTTCGTTTACAACCCATGGTGCACGGGAAAAGATCGCGCGAAATTTTTGAAACTTAGCTTTTCTTGCAGTAATTTTTGGTTAGCAAAGTATTCGTCAGATGGCTAATTTTAAGAATTTTCTACCTCGCAGTTTTTGAAGGCCGATTTAAGCCAAAGTAGCCCCATTAAGTACTAATTTTTTTATGATTATGAAAGCTGAGAGTCTGGCGCATTCTTGAAGCCTACTTAGGAACCATGAAGTTTCCTGTTTAAATTTTTTATTTAAAGTTGAAATGCTAAGCCATAATTTACCGAACGTAATTTTTTCACTTTAGACCAACTTTTTCATAACTTTCATCACAGTTACGAAGCTGATTATTTTATGCATAAAAGTACTACTCACGAAGATTCAGTTGCAAAAAAAAAAATCGCGACAAAGCCATGTACTTTTTTTTTAATTTTTTTTAGATTGGTCAGGTCGATCATTCTCAAAAAATCAGAAAAAAATTCGTAACTCGAAAACTATGAAAAGTCGCGGAACATACATGGGGGTGATTCGGATACCCCACGATACGAGGGACCTAAATTTTATTTTTGGACGTCAATGTTCCGGCCACCCTGTATATTGACTGGACTAAAAAATTAAGGCTCTGGATTCATTGAAACTAACTTATACTTAACTATAATTTAGATAAATGGGGTATCTTAGTTTATAGTAACACTTTTGCGTTTTAAATTTTTCAATTGAATTTCTTTATAACGCAATTTTTTTTTGTAAAAGTGTTTTGAAATTTCTAGATGGATAGAAGATATGTCCAAAATTAATGTGCATTTTTTTCAATCCTGTAAAAGACATAAATTTTGAGAAAATTATATTCAAGTTAGGTCAATTTAGGTGTTGACATTGTCTTATGAGCTTTCAAAATCAAATCAATTCAAAAATTTATTAAATCGGATAACAAACGATCCATAAGCTTAGCTAGCTTTGATAAGTCCAATATTGCAAACGTAAAATATTATTGGCCAACTAATAAACAAGTTATGTTGGTTATTTATGTAACTAACGATACTCAGGCTCCGTTTTTCATATTTCCGTTGGTTGTTTCATCCAATTTTGCAATTTTTTCGTTTGAAGTATTGCCTCAGCAAGTATTTTCTGTACAGGAAACTTTTTACTTAAATTCTTGCTTATTTAGAAAAATTACGTTTACTTCTAAATGGAACTTTTTCAACAATGTTTCTGTACTTGCACTTCAAGCTTTGATAAACTGTGTTCGACAACATTGAAGTCAAAATAAAATAAAATTTATGGCTTTACAACTTTCTTTTGCTTTTAAAATTTTACGTGGTAACCCCCGACGGAAACAGAGGGGTGCTTATTTATTTCCAACTTACATCTATCATTACAGAGTTTACATCTACTGCGATCGTGTACATATTCAAAAATCTTGTCCTAACTTATTATTAACTTATTACTGTGTTATAAGTTTAACGTGTGTATCTGTCTGTGGCATCGTAGCTCCCAAACGACTGAACAGATTTATTTATTTTTTGTTTTGTTTGAAAGATGACTTGATCGAAAGTGTTCTTAGCTATGATTCAAGAAAATCTATTCAGCCGTTTGAAGATTATAGCTCTTTTCTAGTTGATGAGTGGAAGTGAGCATCTTCCACATGTCTGACGGAGTAGAAATTTGGTATTCTGTTACTTCAATGATATTAGAATAACCGTAATAACCGTGTACTTGCTGCAGCATTACTTGGAATTTGCAGGATACTTCGTCGCCAACTTACAGCAGAAGTATCGTATTTGGGATCATTGGAATGGCTCAATGAATAGGTTATATATAGTTCCAGGCAATCAGTGTCCGACGATGGAGTAGCAAAAAGATATGAGGTAAATATTTTTCGAGGTTTTTTTTAAATTTTAACTTTTAACTTGTCTGTTTGAGTAGGTAGTAGGTAAAATTAAACACGTAAGAACACGGTTTGAAAGCTAGCAAAAGGCAATAAAAAATAAAATAAAATGTTAATAGGCGATCAATGTCAATTTTGATTGCCAATAGACGAACTCCCATGATGCCTTTGCCACGATTTACGAGGTCAATGCTATGGCAGCCATTTCTAATTTATTAGCTTAGGTAAGCAACGCGGGAAAGTAGACTTAGCCCAGGGTAATTGCGTAATACACTTACAGTAGGAATCGGTTTAATTTTGACAGTACAACATCATTCATTGCGTTATTTACGTTATGAAGTAATGGATTAGCAATATGCTTCAAAATCATTCAGATTGTGATTTCGCAATTAGGATGCAGGTTCGTTTTTATTGCGGCGATTTTTTTCGTGCATTCGATTTTCAAGGCTTTGTCGAGAGTCGATTATCCAACAGTGTGTTTTCTTGACGCGCTAGGATGCGTTCGGTTTACGCTTAAGGAGGATGCGCTGTAGTAGCCCGCGAAATTATTTTTTTTTTTGGGTTTTTTGCAATTTGCAGGTCCGTGTCAGGTTATATCTTGATCAAAATATGATACGCGGGAATAAAACATCTATCATCTTTCAATACAATCAATCAATACATCTTTCTAAGTTAGAATTCGTGCAGCTTCGTTAGATTTCGTTCGTTCGATGAATATCGATATTTAGATCGAGATACAACTTGACACGGACCTGCTAATTGCAAAAAACCCAAAAAAAATTGAATTTCGCGGGCTACCACAGCGCATCCCCCTTAAATAGTTTTATTTACTGTAGAGTAAATCTATATATATAAAAATGAATTGCTGTTCGTTAGTCTCGCTAAAACTCGAGAACGGCTGAACGGATTTAACTTATCTTAGTCTTGAAATGTTTGTGGAGGTCTAGGGAAGGTTTAAAAGGCGAGAAAAAATCGAATAATTGCCGGGAAACCCCTAAAAACAGCCCTTTTCTATTTCCCATACAAACGTTTTCTAAATAAAATGTAGAGTCAATTTGAACTTTATTGCTATTCAATAAAGTTCATTTGTGGGCTAAGTATAGAGATGACATGTCTGAGGATGTTTTGCATCGTCTGCGCCGTGAAACTTTGAATCCTACACTACAAATGACTGAAGAAATTTACAATGAGACATTGATCATGATAGAAGATATGTGTTTATTGATAGCAAATAAAGTATTGTCGTGTTTGGGAATGACAGCACCCAATCGTTATATGCACGATGCATTAAACCACGAGTTGCAAAGGAAACAACAGTACGACATTGAAGCATTGGCCGAAACAGTTCGCACAAATGTTCCACAATTAAATCAACAACAAAGAATTGCGTACGACACTTTGATAGAAGCTGTGAACAGTGGATCTGGTGGAATTTATTTCCTTGATGCTCCCGGAGGAACCGGAAAAACGTTCTTACTTTCATTGCTTTTGGCGAGGATCAGATCGCGAAATGATGTTGCTCTAGCGTTGGCTTCATCTGGAATAGCTGCGACTCTGCTAGAAGGCGGGCGAACTGCGCATTCTGCCTTGAAATTATCATTAAACATGCAAATCACCGAAACACCAATTTGCAACATCGCCAAAAATAGCGCTATGGCCAAGATGCTACAGGTATGCAAATTAATTGTTTGGGATGAATGCACAATGGCCCATAAGAGGTCACTGGAGGCACTGGACAGAACATTGAAAGATCTTCGTGACAACCAAAATATTTTTGGTGATTTTCGTCAGACTCTTCCAGTTATTTCCCGATCAACTGTTGCTGATGAACTAAATGCATGTCTAAAATCATCGAATTTGTGGCAGTAGGTACGTAAAGACACTCCAATTAACAACTAACATGCGAGTATTTTTGCAACATGATGAAACTGCAAATGTGTTTGCGAAGCAGTTGTTAGACATTGGAAATAATAAAATCGCAATGGACACCTCGACCGGATTCATCACATTACCCACAGATTTCTGTCACATCACAGATTCAAAAGAGGAGCTTATTCAGCGTGTTTTCTCAGATATAGCGCAAAAGATCAATAACCATAATTGGCTGCGTGAACGAGCAATATTGGCAGCGAAAAATAAAGATGTCGAGGATCTCAATGCGACCATTCAGAATTTTCTTCCAGGACAGTTGGTTTCCTTCAAATCAATCGACACCGTTATGAACCAGGATGATGTAGTCAACTATCCCACGGAGTTTTTAAATTCACTGGAATTGCCTGGATTACCACCTCACAATTTGCAGTTAAAAGTAGGATCAGTTGTCATCATGCTGCGTAACATTAATCAGCCTCGACTATGCAATGGAACAAGACTGGCTGTGAAAAAGCTGATGAGTAACGTCATTGAGGCAACAATCATAAAAGGAAAATACAAAGGAGAGGATGTCTTGATTCCGCGAATACCGATGATTCCAACGGATTTACCATTCGATTTTAAACGCTTACAATTTTCAGTACGTCTGGCCTTTGCGATGACAATAAATAAATCGCAAGGACAGTCTCTAGAAGTTTGCGGAATCATCTTGGAGTTTCCCTGTTTCGCGCATGGACAATTATACGTCGCGTGTTCGCGCGTCGGAAAACCGTCTTCTTTGTTTATTTACGCACCACAAAACAAAACAAAAAATATAGTTTATGAGAAAGCTTTAAATTGATTAACAAACTGTATCATAACAGTGTGTGTCTGTTAATATCAAATTTAAACCTTACAAATAGCCAGTATTTCAGGTAAACTCTGTTTTTTTAAGTAAGCAACATGTGTCGAAAATAATAATAAAACTTCATGCTTCATTACAAAAATGCTTTTTTATTCAATACGTTTTGTTTGTTTTAAAATTAATTTATACAAAAGTTTAGGTCTTTTATTTATCGATTGAGGCAGTACGAAGTCTGCCGGGTCAGCTAGTGTTATATATAATTATAAAATACAATGATCTAGTTAATTGACTGAAAAAAATAGTACTTTGATTTAAATTTAATGAAATAATCACAAAAACCTATAAAAATGCGACGTTGCCAGTCCGCGCGGGATGAAACACTAACATAACTGAACAATTTAAACTTATTGCTTTCCTAGCACCTTCCATAGCGTCTGGCACAAAAGTTACATAGTAGCTGCAGAAGAGTGTACAGATTCTTCTAAAGCTAAGTTTTGTTAAGCCACATAAAATGTTGCTAGCCTTTTTGAATTAGCTTTCACGGGTCGGTAGCATTGCTTTGTCCGCCAGACAGCCTTGAGTGATCATTCAAATTCTCGTGAATTTATTCATATAAATATTAAACAGATGTAATGTCCTTAGGTATTTGGATATACTATGAAATTGGATTTTTAGTTATGTAGACACCATCCGCTGCAGCACAAGGAATACCGAAGTTTTAAGAGCCTATACTACCTCAAATGGCTTAGCATGATCCGGCACCTTAAGATGACGTTCATCATTCGTTCATCATGCAGTCAAAATTAAAGAAAATATAGGCGCTTTGACACTTTTGACAGGTGCCCCGACCTAACGTCTCAGTGCTGCCATCTAATGAACGTTTTTTCAGAAAACCCTCATTTACCTCATCGCTTTATGACGTTCAAAGTTCAAGTGACATTCAACCTTACGGTGGTAGATATGAGGTCGACTATCACGTACTTCTATCTAAGTTAGTTACCGAAACAGTTTTCCATTCAGCCATGTTGTTTTCTCCATTGATTTGTTTTTCTCCGCCCCGAATGGGAAAAGTAAAGCCAATAACTTTTCCTTGTAAAGTAATTTACCAGTCATAAAATCACCTGGACAATTTTTTACGAGGCTCGTTGGGACTCCCATAAAATAAAATCAATAGTATCCACGTATTATACTACTTTATTTGTCTGGGTACAATGAAAATGTCCAAAGTACTCGTATATGCATGTAAATTAATTTTTGATAGAAATGTAATGTTTTTTAGGTTTTTACAAGGCAAATGTGAGTGGAAACGCCGGAGTGACGCCATAGGAAGACATATAGTGACCTTATTGGTGATGTTCTCGCAAGAGTACTCGCAACCGGCGTGCGTGTATGTCCAGACGTATGAACGTAAACGAGGCAAAAGGAGTATGCAAGGATCGTAGCAGCTGGCGTTCTGTAGTTTCTGCCTACCCCCATGGGAAGAAGGCGTGAGTTTATGTACTCGTATGTGTACCATTTTTTTCCAGTCGTTATGGTTAGCGAGAACCCCAAAAGTCTGACAACCAGTCTTGCCAAGGGGTATCGTATTACCCAGTAACAGAGTTGTGGGGGTCAGATAGGCAGTCCCTCCATGTGAAATACTCTACCAGTATTTCAGCTGCATTTGGTAAGTCTGACGTTGACCCTAAACCCCCGTTCGCACGGGCGTAATAAAATCGCGGCGGGATTTTATCGCGCACTGGATTTTGCACTCTCGGCGCTAAGCAGAGCGTTGAAAATCCAGTGCGCTATAAAATCCCGCCGCGATTTTATTACGCCCATGCTACGGGGGTTAACACAGTTTGGAAAAGGCTCTAGGTGATGATACTCGTAATGTAACATTTTTTAGTACTTGATTGAACTTAGTGTAAGCGCTTGTACATAACGATAACCCTTTTCAGTACGATAATTATGTATCTATTTAATTTTTACACACATACACACTTTGTATAGGAAGCAACATTTAACAAACTATTTAACTAGGCACTCAATAAATATCAGTATAGACTTTAGACTTCTTAAAGGCAACCTCTAAGTTCCAAGGCTCGAAGAGAACTAACTTAGAAATTAGGCGACGCTTCAAACATCATGCTTCCATTTCATTCCGCGAGGCAAATCACATACTTTCAAATTTATATTTAGTATTTAACTAGCTTCTGCCCGCGGCTTCGCCCGTGTGGTATGTCGATAAAAAGTAGCCTATGTGTTCATCCAGGGTATAAGCGTACCAAATTTCATGCAAATCGGTCCAGCCGTTTGAGGGTGAAGAAGTAACAAACATACAAACACACACACACACACACGCACACAAACATTCGCCTTTATAATAATATATTAGTGTGATATCAACAAAACTTATTATTATTTGGAAATCATGACACGCTAAATGAAACTAATGTTTCAAGCATGGTTGGCATGGTTGGTTGGTTTTGGTTTGGCTTAGTTGGCACTGAAGTAAAGATTTGTTTTTTATTAGCTGTCCTAATACTCCATCGTGACTGTTTCGTGACCATAGATAATCAGTGTTAGGTTATACGAGTAGGATAAAGATTATGTTTCGAAAATCTTTTGATTTCATGTCAAAGTCTTATTTCAAACTAGCTGACCCGCCAGACATTGTCCTGTTAAAGAAATTTCTTTTTTTTTCTTACAAACCACCTCTGTATTAGAGCAAATAAAACAAAAAAATATATCTAAATCGGTCAAGCCATTTTTGAGTTTTAGCGAGACTAACGGACAGCAAATTGATTTTTACTTAGAAGAATTGATTCTAGTTGGCCCTTCCAAAAGGTAGTTACGTATGGGGGAATGGGTAAAAAAATAATAATAAAATAATAAAAATGTTTATTTGCACCTTCAAAATTAACATAAAGAAACCAGTTTACATAAAATAGGCCAAAAGGTAGTTAAAAAGTTTACATATTGGAGTTGCTACTAATACCTAAGCTAAGATAACTTAATATCTTGTGTTATAGGTATCAGCGCCCATCCACATTTGCATTCACATAATAATTAAATACATTAGAGCCATAAAGCTTAATATTAAAAAAAATAAAAAATAATAATTTTATTAACTTCAGTTGTACACTAACACTTATCTTAAAACTTGCAACGTTTCAACAATGGAAAAGAGTGTTTTCGATGAACTCTGGCACCCAAAGTAAGATTTAACTTGTGTTTAGGGTGCCAGCGTCCTCGCCTAAGATTTGAACATATAGCAACAGTTGTAAGACGAGCACAGTACCTAATCAAATTACAATATACACTTCTGGACACATCTTTTGGCCCACCTTGTATTTTCAGTTTCGTTTGGTCCTAGCTAAAATTTTATATTAGGTCGAGCAAAAAGTTTTTATGCAGTTTTGAACCTGGCACATTCACAATTTCATTCAATAGTCTTTTTTTTAATTTCGAACACAGAATTTAATTGAAACAAAATACAATTTGGAGCCTGTTTGTTGATATCAAACAATCGAATACTAAGAAAACTTGGTTTTATTGGTTTACTTGGATTTAATTCTTGAAAAAGTGATTGATATCTTTGGTTTTGCAACAAACATTACTTATTCTTAACATTAAGGTGAGGTTCTATCAATAATCTATGGATACTTCACCTGAAGTCGCCGCCCAAGCTGTGGCACTTATTCAGGCCGGACACAGCCAAAGAAACGTGAGTGCTCAACTTAATTTAAGTCGATCTGCGGTCCGAAATGTTTATCGGAGGTACCTAGAGACAGGCGGCTTTGTTCGTCGCCAAGGAAGGCCACGATCTCGGGTCACAACTGAAAGGCAGGATCGATTCATCGTGACGACCAGCTTGAGAAATCGTCACCTTACCTCCATTGAGATACAAAACCAACTTCGCGACTTCCACGGAGTATCTGTGAGCGCTCGAACTGTTCGGAGAAGGTTAAAAGAACGCGATATGGTACCACACAAGCCAGCTAATGGCCCCAAACTAACGCGAGCCCACCGAACAGCGCGCCTTCATTTCACACGCAGTCATTTAAATTGGACACAGCAAGATTGGAGCCGTGTACTCTTTTCTGATGAGTCTAAAATTGTGTTACATGGCAATGATGGAAAGAAGAAGGTCTACTGACGTAAGGGAGAGCGTTTCGCACAATGCTGCTTTGAAGAGAAGGTTGCTTATGGCGGTGGCTCATGGACTGTCTGGGGCGGTATATCCGCGAGCGGCAAAACTCAACTTGAGGTTGTTACAGGACCACGGCTGCCAACATTAAATGCTGCAAGGTACATTCGTGAGGGCTTAGAACCTCACGTGATACCATACGCGGACTATGTGGGCCCAAATTTCCTTTTTATGCATGCTAATGCAAGAGCCCATGCGGCCGGCATCGTCAGGGAATATCTTCGGGATGTGAACATCACAGTTATGGACTGGCCAGCCAGAAGCCCAGACATGAACCCCATTGAGCACATGTGGGACGAGCTAAAAAGACGTGTTAGGGCTCGTCAGCCAGTTGCCCAGACGATGCAGGAGTTGAAAACTGCCATAGAAGAGGAATGGGAGATGATCCCTCAAAATTTCATAGAGCGGTTGATAAACTCTATGCCTAATCGTATGAGAGCTGTGGTAGATGCCCATGGAGGCAACACGCGTTATTAAATTAAACCTTTATTTGATAAAACATGTTTTTTATTCAAAAATCAATTGCCTTTAACAAGGCGCATATCCGACTTGTTAGGCGTAGCTCCATGTCGTATGGTATTCTGAATTCAAATTTAAAACAATACGATCGAAAAAGATGGTAAAATGTATCAGGTTTAAAACTGCATCAACAGTTTTTGTTCAATCTAGCAATCATATTTCGGTAGGGGCCATCGAAACCTAAACTCTAAGGTGGGCCAATAGATGTGTCCAGAAGTGTAAAATACTAAATTATCTAGCCAAAGCAGCTATGATGTGGCCTATTTCTGTACCTATGTATGAGTGTTTGTATGAGTGTGAGGGAGAGATAAATATGATGAAAACCCGTGTATATGTAAGTCTGTATAAATATAACTATAAACATATTACTTTATTAACTACATTAGGTTAAGCGATACACTTGTAGTTTTAGAAAAGGAGCATTCTAGGTACAAAATAAACAAAATACTTTGTAACGACTGTCAAAGATCCACAAATGACAGCCGGGACCAACGGCTTAACGTGCTTTCCGAGGTACGGAGGAGTCTCGGTATGTAAAGATGGTCACCCATCCACGGACCGACCGCGGCAAGCGTAGCTTAACCTGATGGATCGACCCGTACGGCTGTTAATACTTAACCAAGAGCTCCTCTGAAACTGCTGACTGCTGACAAATATGAGTGAAGCCTAAAATTCGTTTATAAACAGGAATCCAGCATAAACATTTCATTTATAAACAAAAAGAACTCAACAGCCGGCTCCTTTCCCGTCTATACTTCACTTTTAGTTACAGATAATTATATTCAACTTTGAATTGAACACTCGATGCCTTTGTTCAGACAAGACTGTTCCTTTTTAATTGAATTTTGGCCTAATTACTTTAATTAAGACTCAGATTCGCTCTTTTCCGTCATCGTAAGTATATTTGTGTACTTGGATTTTTTATTTTTCCTCTTTATTGTTATTAAAGCATTCATGTTGCTTTTTTATTAAGTCTGGAAGTTTGTTGGAGATTCGTTTTTGTATTTTTATATGAATAGAGCGTAGTGACATGATTATCAGCTATTGCATATTATGAGCCTATACTACCTCAAATGGCTTAGCATGACCCTCCGTTATGTCGAAAATACTGCAGCATTAATCTTGAAATAAATATATGGTAAAGTTGAGGATTAATGTTAAGTACTATGTTTGGCGAAAACACGATTCCGTAAAATTTTCTCGATAGAAAAAAAAACCAAAGTTACCTCCAAACCGAACAATAAACCGCTGGTATTCAAAAAATACTTCAATTTAGATCATGAAACTTTGCATACTATATAACTGAACTAACTATAAAGCAGCTGTTTTTTTTTTCAAATTACTATTATTTTCACCGTAAAAAGTAATTAGCACCGCACACAGTGTCACTCTCGCTCAGTCCGCGAGCAGTGTGGTGCGAGCGGGATAAAAAGCTGAGGTAGTATGGGCTCTTAATTAAATGTATGTTAGCGTGCATTCGGCGTTGGACCAGCGATGGTGTCTACGCGATGTTTACGAAAGCGACTACGCGGAAGTCTACGCAGCGCTGGGCAAACGGTGCAAAGATACACTCACAGTCAGACATACAGTTCTCTATCATGCATCTCTGTTCTATATGAGCCTTTTGGCCATGTGCAGGACTTTCTTTCTTATTTCCTATTAATATAATTAAAAAAAAAATATTTTTATGATTGAGGAGGAGCTCGTAGCTTAGTAATAACAGCCGCACAGGTCGATCGATCAGGTTAAGCTACGCTTGCCGGGGTTGGTCCGTGAATGGGTGAACATCTTTACATACCGAGACTCCTCCGTGCCTCGGAAAGTACGTTAAGCCGTTGGTACTGGCTGTCATTCGTGGATCTTTGACAGTAGGTACGGGCCGTCAGAAGCGCGATAGTCTGACAACCGGTCTTACCAAGGGGTATCGTATCACCCCAGTCCCCGTTACTAGGTTATGGAGCTCAGATAGGCAGTCTCTCCTTGTAAAATACTGGTATTCAGCTGGCAGAAAGGCTGGGCAGCTATAATATATTTGTCGGATCCGGTCAATAGTACGGACGCGTAACGAATCGCAAGCGCGCCACTGGCGACATCACGTGAGGTGCCCACGCCTACAGCGCGCTTCTATAGAGTCGTGATGTTTTAACCTGATGGCGAGAAGAACAGTCTTGTGTCGGATCGCATCAGGTCAACATCGGGGTTACTACGCCACGGAACTGTATTCGAATCGTTGTGCTTAGTGATTGTGTTAGATTGTGATTTTAAACACCGTGTATCGCACCCAGTGTGTTTTCATTGCACGAAACCCATCTTCTGCCCACATGTTTGTCTAAATCTAACTGAGTAAATCATGACGTTCCGAAATATTTTTATGATCGTGTTTAGTTTATTTTGTGTTCTTCCTATGCGAGTCACAATAAATACTTTTTCATTCATTCTTTTCTTTAAATATACGTAAATAAGTATCTATAATAAATATTGTAGAAACGAAAACCAATTCAAATAAATAATAATAATAATAATATCACAGACACATTGTATTGAGGAAAGTGCTCCTTATTTGTATAACCCATTGTATGTTTTCTCTCATTTTGAATGCGATACATTTCGTGCCCTTACAAAGGGGTGAGTAAGTAATCACTTTGGTAGGTACTTATGCTTACAAACCGCAGTAGAAGCACAGAATATTAATGTTACAGTAGTTTATCTTCATATAAAACGGCTGAATAGACGCGCTTCGAAATCTCAGTATATACCAGTACGTAACAGTACGACTGCGCGGTAGTTACGCACTAACGGTCGCGTATTTATCTATTGAGGGGCCGTAGGTAATTAATTCAAGGTCACTCCCGAGTAAACAACTGTAGCTTTATTATACTGTGGTAAAAGTATGGAAACCACTTGTTTTAGTTCCCACCGACTCACAATAATAATGTTTGTGGTAAGACCACTTGTATTTCGGTGTATTCGCCTTTTATCATGTATGTATACCTACTTACCCTTTTTAGGGTTCCGTACCTAAATGGATAAAAGGAACCTTAATGGTGCGACTGTCTGGCTGTCCTCTGTCACAGCTGGATATTTCAAGAACTACTAATGCTATCAACTTGAAATTTGGAACAGTTTTAGATGACGTTTGTCCAACTATTTTGCAAATAAGAAAGATATTTTTTTGCAGCAGTGTCTGGTCTTAAAAATTCGAAGTGGGGCTACTAGGGCATATGAAAGAGCGCTGTTTGAACATTCGCAAACATTTTTTCTTCTTTTAGGCCGCATAGTTCTTTTACTTTTGATGAAAAATGTAAAAAAAAAATACAGTTCACCCCTCCTTATATCTGAAGTTTGCATAGAGAAAAATCTGAAATTATTCTGTGTGATAGAAGATTACGTAAATATTACAGGAAAAATAAAACGATGTCTTTAAAAAGCACACTTTTTCAGAAATCGGAACGGAGCCCTCGGTGCGCGAGTCCGACTCGCTCTTGGCCGGTTTTGTTCGATTACAACACTACAGGGTTACTGGTGATTCGACGTATATCCGTCAGGGGCTGATAAGGGGGCCAAAATGCAACAAATTGAACCACCCATATGTATGGCCGAAATTCAATAGTTTTCGAGATATTTGAATTTTAAGAGTTTTTCGATATTTACCCAAAATTTGACATTTAATTCCAAATAAAAAAAAAAACATATTTGAATGGGTACCATTAAAAATGATGTTGTAGCTGGCACTTTAATTAAGCTATTGACATAATTAAAACTACTTAATTTAACAAAATAATTAAAATAATGAGCGATTTAAGAATAATATCTTATTAATATTTTCATTTTACGCTTAAAAATGTTGTCTCGTCACAAAAATTACTATGACATTAATCGTACAAATAACTAAAACAACTTGCCTATTCTGTAAGCTTTCCACAAAAGTATAAAAGTCAATTTTAAAACACATAATTCGTGGCATGGCATGTGTTTGAACTGGCGCGGCGGCGCGCGGTGCGGGGAGAGAAATCATCTGTGTTTTTAGTTTATGATCCTCGCTAAAACAACCGAAACTTGTTTACTGGCGAAATTCTTCGTGAAGGGGCGGGGGAGTGCACGCCGTCTGCTGCGCTCGCGTCACCTTCCTTAGTAAGTTTCGACTCTACACCGCGCAAGCACGTGTGTTGTTATCTTGCTATTAACCAATCTCTCATCGCGTTAATTTGTGATAACAAATAGATCATCATCATCATCATCATCATAGATCATTATTGTTAATTCTTGTTTCTCTTGTTATTCTTTTTGTTATCATTGTTATTTCGGATAACATGGCTTCGTATTCTAATAACGAATACGTAGACATAATGTTTTGTTATGGTTTTGCCGATTGAAACGCGGCTGCGGCTCGGCGAGTATTCTCGCCGAGCCGCAGCCGCGTTTCAACGCCGCATTCCCGGTCGTCGACTTCCCCACGTTACTGTTTTCGGGAGCACCTATCGACGATTGTCTGAAACTGGCAGTGTTCAGAGATCACAAGTCAACGCTGGCAGACCTCGACGGTACACGGCTGACGAAGAGGACACCATTCTTCAGTGTTTTATTGATGGCCCAAACATCTCAACGAACATTGTTGCAAGACAGCTCGTTATGTCCCAGTGGAAAGTGTGGTCGGTAGTACATCTATCAGGTAGACACCCATACCATTATCAACCTGTCCAAACATTGCACGAGGGAGATCCTGCCAGGCGACTCGAATTTTCTCGGTTTACGTTAAACGCTGACGCTGACCAGGAACATTTCCTAAGAAATACTTTGTGGACTGACGAGTCAAAGTTTGACCGGGATGGTATAACGAATTACCATAACTTACATTTTTGGGCACCTAAAGTAGGCAGGAATCCAAAAAAACTAAAAGAAACTGCGTCGCAAATGAGATTTTCCCTGAACGTATGGATGGGTGTCCTTGATAATTATTTGCTGGGCCCTCATTTCTTGTCCCAAAATTTGAACGGCGAAAATTACGAGGAGTTTTTAAGAAACAACCTAGACGATTTGTTGGCGGATGTTCCCGAAGAAATAAAAAACAACCTCATGTTTCAACATGATGGTTGCCCAGCACATTACCGGATTACTGTCCGACAGTGGCTAGACGAGAGATATCCAAACCGATGGATTGGGAGGGGAGGGCCAATCCCGTGGCCAGCACGAAGCCCTGATATCATACCACTTGATTTTTACGTTTGGGGTCATATGAAGGAATTAGTTTATGTGACCCCAATAAATTCAGTCGAAGAACTTCGACAGCGAATAATAAACGCGGCACAACAGATGAGAACAACGTTCACATCAAGAGTGACGAAAACCGAAGTTAGGAAGAGAATTCGAACCTGCATTCGTAATCGAGGGGCTCATTTTGAACAAGATGTGTAAATGTTTTTATAAAATTTGACGTAAATTTTTTAATGCATTTTATTTCATACAAATACCATTTGTCTACCCGCGCCGATTCAAACACATGCCATGCCACGAATTATGTATTTTAAAATTGACTTTTATACATTTTTGGAAAGCTTACAGAATAGGCAAGTTGTTTTAGTTATTTGTACGATTAATGTCATAGAAATTTTTGTGACGAGACAACATTTTTGAAGCGTAAAATGAAAATATTGGTAAGATATTATTCTTATATCGCTCATTATTTTAATTATTTTGTTAAATTAAGTAGTTTTAATTATGTCCATAGCTTAATTGAAGTGCCAGCTACAACATCATTTTTAATGGAATTACCCATTAAAATATGTATTTTTTTTTTATTTGGAATTAAATGTCAAATTTTGGGTAAATATCGAAAAACTCTTAAAATTCAAATATCTCGAAAACTATTGAATTTCGGCCATACATATAGGGGGTTCAATTTGTTGCATTTTGGCCTCCTTATCAGCCCCTGACGGATATACGTCGAATTATCAGTAACCCTGTATAAGATTCCATGCGTTTTCGTCTTGGTTTCCATCACTTCTCAGCCACTTTATTTGATTTGCAATAATAAATATTTCAACCTAAAAGCCCTAAGCTACTCTCTCTTTCAATCTGACATACATTTGCTGATTAAAGTCAGACTTTCAATGTTTTCAATACAATCTACGAATGCATCAGAAAGTGAGATAAAGCCGCATATTCCTTTAAAGCTGAGAAAATTATTGTAAGCCGAGAAAGCAATCCACTTAGACATCTGCGCTCTTCGGATATTGCGTTTGTATCGGAGACGGTGACAACCCTAACAGCATTTCCTTTAGCCAACCACCTTGACCGCAAATATTGTTTGTTATGGAGGTTTCTTTTATTATTACTTCTGTCTTATTGGAAATAAAATAAAATTAAAACATTTTAAACCTGTTTTAAAACAAGTTTGCAGAGTTCGTCCACCACCCAGGTTGCAGGATCAGATAATCCTACCAAATAAATGGATTGTTATCGAAACACCATGAATTAAACTCAAGGTATGTAAACATAACATAACTCATGCCTTCTTCCCATGGGGGTAGGCAGAAACTACAGAACACCACCTGCTACGATCCTTACACTTCTTTTGCTTCATTTACGTTCATTCATCTGGCCGTACACGCATGTCTGTTGGATTACTACGCACCAGGCCTTTCAGGTTATATATCAGGTAATCCTACCAAATAAATATATTGTTTTCAGAATTAATGAATTACTTAACTCATGGTGTACTTCAAATAACCCAAAAGCTTACAAGCTCATGAAAACCGCAAAATGATGGGCAGCCCACAAAATGTTTTACATCCTACAAAAAATAAAAACACTTTAAATAAAAAAAATTCTATCAGAAATTACAACGTTCGAACGTTGTAGGTACATTCAGGAAATTCACATTTAGCAAAGACTTTGTTGCCCGCATATTCGGCGCAGTATTCGGCGAAGCTCCAATTTACAATATTCGGCTACTCGATGGGGAGCGATTAAATTTTCAATTAAAATGCACCGCGTTGCTAACACACGGCTTAGCTTTGTTTACTGTCACACAAATGTTCCGGCCAATATTTTAATGCATTATTTTGCATTGGGTTAGACAGCGTTCACGGTTTGTGTATGAGTACATGTAAGGCTCGCCCAAGATCTCGGTCTCGGTCTCGGCATTCTCGGCTTCAAGTCCAACCGAGAACTTGGTCTCAGATCCCGGCAAAAAATCGCTGAGATTCTCGGCCATAACCGATACTGTTGTACGGTAATCTAAAACTGCAGCTCATGATTCCATAGAGTTTAAAGATAAACCAATGACCAGTGACGAAAACAGTTCAAATGCTGTGATCGAAACAGCGCTTGATAGCTTTCTTAGAGAGCCAGACTGCAAAGAAATGCAAATATCGCATTTAAAACTTTTTTGCAGACAAAAACATTTTCAACTGTTTTTAGTACTTAGGCCTGCAAAAAAGTTTTATCAGCAGCGCCGCCTACTAGTGTAGCAAGCTTGCTCCAACCTGCTCTGCTAAAGAGCTCTTTAGCAGAGCTGGTTATATAATAAACAACGAGAGGTCGTCTCTCGTTGTATATACTCTTTGAAGGGTGAAAACGCCAAATTGTTCTTTTTATACAACATCATATTGTTTAATTTGGAATATGTAAACTATTACACTCTTAAATGTTACAATACAAAATTAGCGCATTTTCTTTATTTTTTTCACAATTTATTTATTCTCGGTTTCGGCTCTCGGTCCCGGTCTCGGTTTCAGCCGAGAACGAAAAATCTGTCTCGGTCGACCCTTAGTTACATGTCATTAATTTGATATTTTTGATGACGAAACATTTACAGAAGGTATGTCATTCGCGTGAATACAGTATCTTAAAAAGAATGTGGACGAAACTTTCTAATTTTTTGGGGTTTATAAAAAGTTGATAATAAGTCGATCATGTCACCAGTATTATTAGCTGAAATGAAAAGTTTTGGTGAAATATTTTTAATCTTCAAGCGAGGCTAGCTAATACCACAGTCTATACATCTTACAGTCGTCCGACGAAGCCCGAGCTGCATACGAAGTTCGGCGAACTACGTAAGCAGCTCGGGCTCTCGTCGGACTAAGTCCTTTATTTTTTGGAGCGACTAGATAACTCTACTAAACTTTTACTCAGGTGGGTGAATAGATTTCTTTTTGAATGTCCAATACGTGCTGTGTTCAAACCTAATTTAAAAAAAAGCGGCCAAGTGCGTGTCGGGCTACGCGCAGACTTCCGTGTTACACAATAATGCGGACTAAGAAGAGGGCTTTTTGTTATTTCATGAATATTTGACTATTACTCGTTAAGAAAAGCCGCTGTGATAGTTTTCCTTTTAACTTCGTTATACATATATACTACTACCGTGATTTTTTTCACCCATCCAAAACTAATCGTTTAGCTGGCAGGGGGCATTTTACACACTTGACTCTAATCAAAATTAGCACTTTAAAGCTTAATATTTCAGAAATGAATCCCTAAATCGAAAAATTGGTAGCACAAACTCGCAATATTATTGAAAGACCCATCCAACAACATCCCACACCATGGGGTGGAAGAGAAAAAAAAAATCACCACTTTACGTGTACAGAAGGTATCCTAAATATTTTTTTTTAATGATTTTGTTTTACCACTTTGTCGGCATGATGAATATGTATATCCATGCCAAATTATAGCTTTCTAGTACTAAGAGTCTCTGAGCTAAGCTGCGGACGGACGGACATAGCAAAACTATAAGGCTTCCTTGTTGACTACGGAACCCTAAAAACCTTTTTAGACTTTGCATTATGATTGTACACTCTACAGTGCTTCAATAAACTACACTGTGCAAAATTGCCTTTAATGCTTTCCATCTCTGATGGTTTACACTACAATTTTACTCAATAGCCGAATTCATAATATTTTATCGTAATTTTCATCATCAATTGATTTAATGGCTCGAGTAATGACAGCAATCAGTATTATTCATGATGAGCTTTATATAACTGTTAAACAACCCATATTAATTATTTATCTATACAAATAAATAAAATTGAACTTCTGTTTATAACGAAGTGATCGATTTTGATGCGACTTCCACTAGCAGGTAGCTGATGTTATGAGGAGTAACTTAGTCTACTTTTATTTTGGATAAAGAATTAAGGTTCCGCGCAAAAAAAGAACCCTTAAAATTGTGAACAAAAAGTCGGATTTGAAAAATTCTTTTTGCATTTGGTAGCCCAATTATCGAGGATAGTTATAGGCTATTTAACATCACGCTACGTCTCTCAGGAGCCGAACAAAAATATTTACCGGTCAAGAGCAAGTTGGACTCTCGCACCGATATGGTTCCGTTCCGATTTCTGAAAAAGTATGCTATATAAAGACTTCGTCTTATTTTTCCTGTAATTTTTACATAGACTCCATCACATAGAAAAATTTCAGATTTTTCTCTATGCAAACTTCGTAGATAAGGAGGGAACGGTATTTTTTTTACATTCCACATGCCCTAGTATTCACTTCGATTTTTTAACACCCCCTTTCAGTCCCTGTTGCAAAAAAAAACATATATATTTTTATATCTTTCTTATTTGCAAAATAGTTGGGCAAACGTCACCTAAAACTGTTCCAAAGGTCATTGGGCATTTTGTTCGGACATTTGACCCACGGCGTACACTAACAAAATAGGGCAAGGTATTTAGATAAATGTATCTGCACCCCAGTGGTACGGGTCGCATTCTTGTGGGCCTTGGGAGAATTAAGAAAAAAAATATTTTATTTATAATTCTTATGGCATTTTTAAAGCATTTTTGTAACGAATTAACTCAAAACTACTGGACTGGTTTAAAAAATACTTTTACCAGTCGAAAGCTAGTCATCCCTAAGTGGCATTGGATAATTTCCCATGGGGAAATTCCCACGGGAAAGAATGTAGAATGTGCTAGTTTTATCAAAAGCAGTTGTTTTAAACTATTTAAGGGACATAAAAATAAAATCCAGTTCTACTTAAATAATATTTTTATTCTGCTTGATCAAAATCTATTGTTATTTCATCTAAAAAGGCTGCAGATGCATCTATTACATCTTGATGCCTGGCCCATGATAAAAAGTAAACTATGCATACAACATGCGCGCAGCTTCCAACAGTGCGGCGGCCGTGTATACACGAGCAGTAATACTGATCAATGCCATTTCTTCCAATTCGATTGGGATCTACTAATATATACGTATAGTATCGTTTACTACGGACGTGTCGCGACTGAATTCGGCCTCTTATTAGTATCTTGTTTTCGATAATTTCTTGGTGTCGGTATATTTCGATGTGGTAAACTCCATTAGAACGCATGTGCTCGTGGCAATATGACCTCGCGATTCTTAAGTGGTACGATCCCAACGTAAATAACATTAATTCTTCATATGTTAGGCGCGGAAAGTCTTCTAAATCCGGATTGTTTCCGTCGAGTTGCATGAACGCTACTCTCTGCCCGTTCAAATTATGCCTTATCACATAATCTGACAGCTCATTGCGTTGATTCATCCGCTCATTTATTATGGATATGAACTGTTCAGCATACATATGGTCTTCATATGGATTTCGAGTGGCATTAATTATTGCCGCAGTTATTCTGAAGTCGACCATCATATGTCTCATAGCAACATTAAAATATACATGGCGGAAGATTTTAAAATCTTTTTTAAATCTGCTGTTAATAGTTTCTACTACCCAACGGATCATAGTTATTAACCTAGATTTATTGGCATCTAATGTCGTCAGTTGTTCTCCTCTTGCTCTCGTTGGCGGCATGTGAGGATTATATCCGCATTCTTCAATAGTATTGATCGAATCTCGAAATCCACGATCCAATATAAAAATGTCATCAGTTCTCAAGAACCCATGAATCGGAGAATCTGGTCGCATCAGGTCGAGCATAATTCTTGCGTCCGAAGTATTTGCTGTATATGGTCCCATAGCATCTAGTATGTAGCCATCGGTACATACTAATAAAAAGGGTTTGACTAAGTTCCGAAACTTATGGAGACTGTAAGTTTTCCGCTGAAAAAGGAAATTCGCACTCTTCTGCAGATAAATATATGTTCCGTCACATACGACAATGGCTGCGGGATCATTTTGGTTACCACCAAAAAAATGACTTGGGATTGAAAGGTTTCTGGCTACCACATCTTCTCTTGTAATATGATTTAAATCCAAATGCTGTGGCACAAAATCATTAATTAAGCATTCTCTTGCTATCACCAATTTCCTTTCTAATGTTCTCCTCGACATATTGAATTTAGTTGCTAAGCGCTCATCTGGTTCACCGGTTCTTATTTTAGTTAGGTAAATTCCAAGAACCGTGGCAGGACGTTCTGATCTATCACGCAGAGAAGGCGTTTGGTTTAAAATCACATTAAATTGATATTTTGTAAGACCCGTCCAAAAGTGGAATTCGTTGTCATCTATTTGTTCGATATTTTCATAATCAAATTGATTTCTCCGTTCGAAACCCCATTTGTACAGCTTCATCATGCCAACAACATGAGTACCATTAAAGTTTTCGAGTGAAGTGGTATTAATTAAGTCTTCCCAATCATTTCTTATAAAATGAGGATTGCAAACCCGAGCTAATTCCGGTATGTAAAAATTATAATTATGCAAAAGTTGAAACTTAGCATACGGTGGAACAATGTGGGCCACCACATTTCTGCAGTTTGGAAAAACACAATGTCTGGCTGTATCTGATGCTCGCAAATATCCACTAGGCGCAACAAAACCGGGACCCAATTGTGGATCCGCAACATCTCTCTGGTCTGCCTCTCCTTCAACTTGATGGGGTACATGATCTTGAACTGCTTGATCTTCCACTGGTTGATCTTGTACGGGTTGGTCATCCACTGGTACATGTGGTATATGTTGATTTAGTACAGGTTGGTTTTCCATGGGTTGGTTGTGCAATTGACGATCAAATCTCACCCAGCAAGCATGGCATATGGCCCTTGAGCCATCAAAACGAATCTGAAACAATTGATAAAAAATTGCATATACTGAGAAATATTTACATCATCATCTTCACATCAACCGGAGAACTTCCACTGTCAGCATACAAAGATCTCTGCCAATCGCCAATGACACTCACACACATCGCTTTACGACGACGCGTGCGGCGTTGCCGTCCCGTGCATTAGCGCTTCATGGCAACGTGCCGCACCTGGATCTTTCCATCGTTTATGACCAAGCACTATACATTATATTAATTAGCAATTATAAATAGTTTCATTTTAGTAAAAACGATTGTAATTCTTCACAAACAAAGAAAACGTTTGCGATAACTACGACTATAATCACGGTGAAGGCTGCAATACCAAATAAGCGTACCTATAATGACAAAAGCATGGTTAAAAGTATTTCTTTCTATCGCTATTTAAGGATAGTGATAGAAAGAAATACTTTTAACCATGCACCACCACCACCATTTTACTTTTTACCGTACTTACCGGCTCACCAAACCTCGACTATGAAGTGTTTGGTGAGCCGGTAAGTAGGTACAATAATTGTGTAGGTTACTTACCTCGTGTGGAATAATTTCTTGCAGTAATAATACTGCATGACCTCGGTATCTTTCTAAAAAGAGCGTTGTCAATATGTGTTTTCGTCGACGTAACACAGATCGATTACACGACACACAACTATTTTGTCTTTCCATTTCAACGTAAAACCAATCATCAAACAAAGCCAATAGTCCATAAAACGCGCACAGGTAGTCGATAAAATGAATAAATAACAGAAACACAGGTGTAAACGCACAGATCGAAACGACGGATGACGTACGACTGCGACGTGGTCTATGCGGCGCTGGCGCATGCACACTTCTGTTTTTATCTACCTGCTAAGTGTGCGAGCGAGAGAGAGATATTTCGTAGAGCTATACAAACATTTATAGTGACTGAACGACACGTTTCCACAATGCTAAAAGTAAAAACTTTTGTTTTATTAACAAAAGTATATTAACTTTTTAAATGTTAAATAACTTTATTTTCCCATTGGATACATTAAAAAAAAAATACATATTTTGAAAAGTGGGATTGAATTCTTTAATTTAAAACTGATTTGGTTTCTGTACGCAAACTTTCATAAAGTGGGTCAGAAACGCCCAATGACCTTTGAAGTTGATAGCATCAGTCGTTCTTGAGATATCCAGCTGTGACAGACGAAGAGACAAACAGACTGAGTCGCACCATAAGGGTTCCTTTTTACCATTTTGGTACGGAATCCTAAAAATGACGAGGACGAGGAAGTTCTTAAAAATGTGGCTGTTATTTTAGTATAATGTGTATCTTACGATTTCCACGCGAACGAAGTCGCGGAGCACAGCTAGTGTTATTATATAATAACTAAGGCGACCACAAGGCTATTATAACAATTTGTTATTGTGTAGATAATGCACCTATAAATATTACTGTTGTTGACTGCAAGATCTTGTCAAAGTAACTTAGACCGCTTTCACATTGGCGACTTTAGCAGCGCGACAGACGCGCGACCATCGCCCACTCAGAATTTCATAAACGAAGCGTGCCAGCCGCGCATGCCGGGCGCGGCCGCCCGCCGCCGCCGCCGCGAGCGCTTGGTCGGCGATGAGCCAGTGTTGCAAGCGCACGTAATTATAGACTGCACAGTGAGCGAGTTTGACACCGAACGATTATATAAATTCAAATGCGTCCTGTTTTGTGGGACTCAAGAAGCGACGAAGAAACTAAAGAAGAAGAAGACTTAATAATTCGTAGAAAGACTATATTGAAATTCGAACATAATTAAAAAAAATATTATTATTTAAATTGTCTTTGACATATCTCGGGACCCTGGGGTCCCGGACCTTTGGAAGGCGTACGAGGAGCCGAAGCCAACTCGCAGAGGCCTCTTAGACAATTTTAAATGAAAAGAAGGCACCAGCCGACGATTATCCCTGTATGCACTATGCAATTGCACCCAAGGACAACCCCCGGTTGGTGCAGAACTATTGCAGAACATGAAAACAAAACACATTGGGTCTATGGGTTTGGGTGGCTATAGTGGATTGGGTACCTTGAACTATGGAAGAACTATGTCCCCTGCCTGACCAATGTTATATAATATACACAGATAAATTGGCAGGGGGTGACTTGCACACTCAATAATGGGCCCCCGGAAACGGTCGCTAGCACATAGTGACGTAGCGACAAGGGGCAACATGTCCTGAGGTGCTTGAGGAGTGGAGAGGTATTCCACGGCTCTCAGAACAATCCCAGAGCCCGGAAGATGGTCAAGATCCCTACAAGCACTTACTAGAATACTTCCTTCCTCCGAGCACGTTTTCTCTTGCGAATCTCCACTCAAGCCGGCCAATAAAGGCAAGAATGAGGTGGGAGCTCTGTTCCCGTCAGTGTTCACTCCAGCCGGTCAATAAAGGCAAGCCAGAGGTGAAGAACAAGACTTCTCCCGGGAAATAGGGTCCGTGGGGTCGCTACTGCCCAACAGCTCGCCACAAGCTGCCCTGCGGGTTCACGTATCTCTCTTGGTCTGGCTCCTCACCACATATTATTATTATTTTTAATTACGTTAAATACTGTTATATAAATTTTCGAAATAAGGGATTAATCCAGTAATGTCTTTTTCATTTTTTTACGCGAGATCGATGGCGCTGAATGAGTATTATCCCTCTTTCTTTACTCCGTAGTATTATCAACAATCACAGCAAAAATGCAATGTTGCAGGAGCAACAACGTATCCCCGTCGGAATCCATTTTGGAATGAAGTGCGCCACACTGATCTAAACAGCGGTGTGGCAGCCGCGCTGCTAACGCGCGGCTGTTCATGTAATGTGCTTCTGTTGCGCTGCTAACATCCTAATGTGAAAGCGGCCTTAGTACTGTTGATAATGACTACTTGATTAGATACGAGTTCCAAAATAATTCAATTGTAGATATGATGTAGATATATTATCCTGTCTCTACAGGGAGTATCAGAAAGGTGTGTTCAAACAAAACTGAACAACTTTCTCCATGGGACCAACATTGTAATCGAGAAAAAATTATTAGCCGTCTCATACATTTGGGTCGAGTAGGTATTGAAGTCTTCAATACCTACTCGATTACGATGTTGGTCCCATGGAGAAAGTTGTTCTGTTTATGGTCTGTACCACACACTTAAATTTGGCCTCACCTTTCTGATACACTCTGTATAGGTAGTTAAGTATCCATTTTTACAAAACTTCTCGAAAATTTACCAATAGCTTTGGTTTAAGAATACATGGATACGTTTTGAACCATAGATCAGAATAGAATAGAATAATTTTTAATATGTACCTACATCATACGAATTACAGATATATCTAAATGTAGAAATCAGATGTTAGCACGGATATCTATAGATGTTAGAATGGTAAAAGTTGATGATATTCGAACCCCTTTTTGAGCTAATTGAATGATGAACAATTAAAATACACGTCATATTAAAAACGTAATTAATTTATTGTTATCTATTATTTATTTCATACATACGGTCACCGTTTTTACCAAAAATTGTAGCTATCAGATTGTACGCACGGCTACAGATCAAGCTATACATTTCCAGTATAAGCTGATCTCGCATTGTATAGGATTTCCTTACAATGAGAGGTCAGCGTAAACTGGAATTATAGAGCTTGATGTGTAGCCGTGTGTACAACCAGAAACAGGACTTGTCTTCCTTTTACCCACTAGCAAACATTGTGTATTAAGATAACTAATTACTCATATTCAAGTCATAGAATGGACACGGTTCAAATTCAAATAGCTGATGGACTTTGTTCAGCGATCCTTATAATATATTAAATAAATTATTCACTTTATCATTGTTAGGTATAACTTTGTATAACATTTTTATAAATTAATCTTTAATGAACACATTCCGACGCGGGAACCTGCATATATTATCTACTAGCACTTCCCGCGCGGCTTCGCCCGCGTGGATGTCGGAAGATATCCTACGGGAGCTAAAATCCTTTCTCATTCCTTGTCTACATTATAAAGGGAACCTTTGTGCAAAATTTCAGCTTTCTAGGTCCAAGAGTTTGGGCTGGGCGTTGACGAGTAGTCGGTCACTCAGGACTTCTAGTAAAACATAATTATATTGATTTGACAGATAAGGCACAACCTAAGTCACTGGAAGTATGATTGGAATTGGAATTTTCTAGGCAATTCTATTGGTAGAATTTTGGAATTGCCGTCAATTGTTTGAAGTTGCTGTGACCTCATACTAACCACAACTGCCAGAAATCGCGCACTGAAGTGGCCCGTGTAAGAACATAATATCTAAGTCAGTAAAATTGAAAAACGAAACAATATTTCGGAACTCCGGGTTTAACAGAGAGTAAAGTCTATTGCACATGAATCCACTGCATTAGTTCGCTGTTGATAAATATATTTATAATTTTGTATGGTTAAATAACAAGCATATTATGTCTATAACAATATTACAGTCCATATTCTTTTAGTAAATTTTCCCAGAATTGTACTTCATCCTTTTCAGGAGCAACACCCGGAGTTAGGACGTTTCCAATGTCCAGATATTCTTGTCTTTCAAGAGTATACGGCGCCCATTTTGCACCCAAGGAGTCGTCAGGAGTCGGGTTCCTGAAATTGTAAATTAACAATGTTGAGGATAGTGACGGTATTACCTTTGTGATAAGTACTGTCAGCTGCGATTCATGAGTATTGTATATGTCGCAGGCAATTTGTATGATTGCGCTTTTTACAAATAGCGTCGTCCGTTTAAAAGCGCTCACAGTTATGAAATATTGTAAATTGCCTTGTCACTATATGTATAACAGGCCACAACATTTTATGGACAATTCAATTGCCGTTCACAAAATGCCGCGGCAACCACGACACCGCTCGCTTCGCTCGCTCGGCTCACAGTTTTATCCTGACCTATTTGGTCGGGGTGCCCTGGCTTAGTTACTGCGACCAATTCAGCTTGCGTGTGGTTGGTCACAGTTCCAACCAAACCTATATCAATGTCGAAATTATAAAAATTGAACGAGTTCCCAACTTGCCTTCGGCATATTTCATAGCTGCCAGCGTTTTTAAACGGACGACGCCGTATGTATGATGATGAATCAAACACTCTGCCTGCGACATATACATTGCTAAAAGGTCCTTTACAAAAATAACAGTGTTTAAAATAAATAAAATCTTACTGTAGTTTAATTTCGGCAATGACTTACCCATATTTAGCAAAATTGGTCCAAAGTTTAGTAATTCGGTCGATAAGTTGGAACGTATTAGAACTAGTATCCACCTTGGTCTCCATCAATTTGGCGTTAAAAAGATACATCAAATCATCAGCATGGCAAGTAACTGGCTTACTTCCAATTAATTCACCCAGCCCCCTTACATGCGCGATAACGTTTCTCTCAGATTTACAAGTGAATTTATACAAATACAGTTTGTTTTTCTTTGTAGGAGCAGAGAGTTTAACCCACTGTATTGTAGGCAATATGAACATCTGCATCGAAAGGAAATTCACCCATTTCTCCCAATCTTCGGGTATCTTGATCTGGTTGTTAAAATAAAACTTTTTGATTTTCTCTCCAAGTTCTAGTTGCTGATTCATCGGCAGTTTGTATGACAGGAGTTTAGGAATAAATATTTCTGGAAAGTTTCTCGCTGTTTCTAATGCCTTGTTGGTACTCTCCACGCTCTCCAAACCGATAAGACCTTCATCTGAGGTAAATCCAGTCATAATATCTACTCCTTCGTGAACACCGTTGGACACGACATTGACCATGTCTCCATAAAAAAATCTTTCATTGTCACCAAATTTTTTTTCATCACAAATACTAAAGAAAACGTCTAATCCACCCTTTTTTGCTTCGGATAATGTAATAGGTACTGAAGCATCAACCAGTGAATCAATCGGTTGATTTTTGAAGAATTCATATAATTCTTTGTCATCCTCTGAAGAGCATCCTAGTTGTCTCGCTAATGCTAAGGCTCTCTCACGAGGTTTTGGAGATAATGCCCAATCACAAAGAGTACTACCACTTTGAGCTATGGCTCTCTTGAACAAGCCCTTAGACATTGGTGATATCAATTGGTAACTAATACTAGCTCCACCAGCACTTTCACCAAATATGGTTATGTTTTTTGGATCACCACCGAAGTTGGCAATATTTTTATTGACCCACCTTAGGGCTTGCACTTGGTCTTTCATGCCAGCACTTCTGGTGTGTTTAGGCAAAGAAAACCAAGTATTTCAAGTCTGTAGTTGACAACAGTTGGTGACAACAATAACTCCTTGTCTCACTAGGAACTCAGGACCGTATATGTCATCATCACTGCCGCCACAGATGAAGGCCCCTCCATGTATCCAGAACATTACAGGGAGAGGCTTGTCAGATTTGACCTCTGGTGTGTATACGTTAAGATATAAGCAGTCCTCTGAACCTATCCTTCCAGTTTTTGTGAACATGTCGTTTTGGTAGCATTTTGGTCCGAATGCCTTGGCGGTGCGAACTCCTTCCCATGGTTTCGGTGGCTGCGGTGCCTGTGAATAAATAAAACAATCAAGCTGTGTTTTGTAGAATCAACCTACCATCAACCATCACACTCACTCAAGCAACCTCTCACATACACACTCACAACTCTTTTATACACTTTCTCCGGTTATTCACATACACTCTGGTTTTTCCCCTAACTTTTTGTATTTCGTCTTTTACACTATGGTTCTTAATTCAACCTTAGCTAAGTATACTGCATTGTTATGATGGCCCAAATCACAGGCATGTAGTACAAGAATTCACATAAACCTACTTCAGGCATCAGTCTCTCACAGAGTTAGCTCTTTATTCGTGCACTATTGTCAAATATTAGCATTAAGTACAGAACTTGTGTAGAGAAAATAAACGTTTTAAATTAAATAATAAAAACAAAACCGGCCAAAAGCGAGTCGGACTCGCGCACGAAGGTTTCCGTACCATTATCTATAAAAACGGCATAATTCGGTTCGGCGGTTTTATTTTAATTTAATTATTCATTTTTAAAGTGAATATATAACTAAATATTCTGTGAATATTTCAAGCGTCTATCTGTTGCCGTTATCAATATCGAGCAAAACCGAAAAGGAACAAAAAAATCACGTTTGTTGTATGGGAGCCCCCTTAAATATTTATTTTATTCTGTTTTTTAGTATTTGTTGTTCTATCGGCAAAAGATCATCTGTGAAATTTTCAACTGTCTAACTATCACGGTTCATGAGATACAGCCTGGTGACAGACGGACAGACAGGCGGACGGACAGCGGAGTCTTAGTAATAGGGTCCCGTTTTACCCTTTGGGTGCGGAACCTTAAAAATAAAAAATAAACTGTAGATACGTTTAGATTATCGCTAATCATGAGCCATATTTGGGCAAGAGGTTTTTATTAACACTTTTTCTAGTAACGGTCAGAGTATAAGTTTATTTAGGTATAATAAATTAATAAATTAATAAATGAAGATCATACGTTTACGTAATCGTGTGTCTTACATTGTTTTATTTAATGAGCTTAAATTTTATTTATTTCGTAATCGTGTTGTAATATATTATACAAGTTACTTTTTGGCAGTTCAAGACTCGCTGTCATTTATTCCATCGTATGTCAGTGTGCAACGACACTTTCTAATAAAATTGATACTTACATACCTAAGTTATACAAATCTTTAACGACATACTTACTACTGATAAATAGTATCCAATTGTTACTAAAGTAAATAATAATAATAAGTGTATAATGGAACACAATAAATTAATATTATTATTGTTTATTTATTTCAGAGTATCTCCGTGTAAGTTACATAATCATAGTATCACAAAAAGAACACGATAAGAAAGTAAAGCGATGGAATCAATCAAAACAAGAATACGTATATGTATAATTATAAAAACGCCAAATAATAGACAAATATTTACGATTATATTTATTTGTCTTAACAAAGAATTACCTTGAACCGGAGGTCTCCTAGAGGCGGCTGCGCGTACGGGATGCCCTTGAAGCTGCAGTACGTGCCGCCGTACTCGTTGTGCACCAGCTCGCCCTCCAGCAACCCCTCGCTCACTCTCACTTGCACCATCTTCAGAGCTTTAACACAAACGTCTGCAACAACGCGACGCCGGCGCCTCAATAGAACTAACGTGTCGTTCTCTAAGACTATATCAAATGAACCATTATCCATTAGGTAGGTACTTCTTTTATTCCACTACAGCTCTTGTTGCTATGTTATTAAGATAGCTAATTGAACACACATTATTAGTCACACTTCACACCAATATTATATGAGTAAAGGCGAGTTTGTGAGTGTGTGTATTTGTTACTTCTTCACGCTCAAACGGCTATAGCGATTTTGATGAAATTTGGTATGTAGATAGCTGCATTAACACATAGGCTACTTTTTATCTCGGTCTACGCGGGTGAAACCGCCGCCGGGCTCAGCTAATTGGATAAATAGTTGTCTTAGTCACCTATTAACGCGCTTGTGCTTACTTGAAAGAAACTTAATGTTTGGCAAACATTACTAGTACCTATACAAACAATCAAAACGTGGACCAAGCTAATTCTATATGGGCCCCTCCGTGGAACAATAAATTGTTCGGTGGGCCCGTTACAAGGTGGACCGACGACCTTTGAAGGTCACGAGCGGTCCTATTTACAGCAACTGACGTGACAATTGGGAAACCAGAAATAAATACGTGCGAAAAACTGTACATATCAAAAGAATCAATAATAGTGATGTGTACATTATCGATATTGATATAATACTCACGATGACTTTTATAAATAGGAGAATTACCTAATCCACTATTTATAAAAGTCATCGTGAGTCTATGAAAGACAGCAAATTGTATACGGTCAAATTAAATTAGCTAGCGAAATTCCGCAGACGTGATGGGTCGATATATAAACCTGAAAAAAAAGGCATTTATTTTTTGGGGTCAATGACCGCTGTTAGTGTTGTTACTTGAAGATTCTGTGCTTGAAGTGTGAGTTGATAAAATCTGTTTTATCATGTTGAGATATCGATACTACACATTCTGTGAAGTTTTTAAACTGATATTCTGTTGAATACGAGTACAATACCGGCGGCGTTGATGACCCCAAAAAAAACATTATCAATATTTATTTTTTGCTTAGATTAGATATTGACCTATGACGTCTGCGGAGTTTTGCTAGCTAATTTAATTTCACCCTGTATGATTTGCTGCTTTTCATAATATGCCCTCATTTATAAAAGTCATCGTGAGTATTATTAATTTACTATGTAGGTATAGGCAAGTGTAGGTATATTATTATAGCTCACTAACACTGTAGCCAGATTATGTTTTGTGTTGCCAAGTGTAGGATTTTCTCATAAACTCACGCCTTCTTGCCTTGGGGGTAGGCAGAAACTACAGAACGACACCTCTTACGCTTCTTACAATACTCCTTTCGCCTTGTCAACGTTCGTCTAGTCATACAAGCGCACCGCAGTGTTCCGAACTTTACTTAATATTTATTTAAAAAAATCTAGAGAATGTACTCTTTTAGGGTTCCGTACCAAAATGGTAAAAAGAAACCCTTCTTATGGTGCGACTAAGTCTGTCTGTCTGCACCTACGTCTGTCACAACTGGATATCTCAAGAACTACTAATGCTATTAACTTGATTGGAACAGTTTTAGATGACCTTTGTCCAACTATTTTGCAACTAAAAAGAAATAAACAAATTTATTTTTTCGCAACAGGGACTGAGAACAACAACAACACAACAACAGGGTTCTTAAAAATTCGAAGTAGGGCTACTAGGGCATGTAGGGTACCGTTAGAAAGAGCGCTGTTTGCAAATTCTCAAATTTTTTTTCTTTTTTTTAGGCCGCATAGTTTTTGACTTTTGATGAAAAATGTAAAAAAAATACCGTTCCCTCCTTATCTCCGTGGTTTGCATAGAGAAAAATCTGAAATTATTCTATGTGTTAGATGTTTATATAAAGAGTACAGGGAAAATAAAACGATGTCTCTAAATAGCACACTTTCTCAGAAACCGGAACGGAACCCTCGGTTCGCGAGTCCGACTCGCTCTTGATCGGTTTTTTAGAATATCGAATAGCATGGTGGAACCTTAACAGGAATTAGGTCACTGAGGCGCGAGGTCACAAAATGGGCGCAGCTATGTCATTAATGCCGATAAACCTCCTCTATCTGAAAGCTTTTTACAGTATGGTTTAATTATTATATGCAATATTGTATATTGTAATCGCTGGACTATTGACGTAAACTCATTCACAAGAACATTTAGCTTAGTTGGAGAAGTTAATACGAGTGTAATTGATAAAGTGCGATGAATTTATTAAAATTCTCTATCAATATATTCAGGGGTGAATTCTCTGAAAATATCTTCCCAAAACTTGAACTCTGCATCATCAGGTGCTGATCCTATTTGCAGTTCGTTGCCAAAGTTCAAATATTCTTCTTTTTCCACTGTATACGGATTCCATTTCACACCAAGATCTTCATTTGGATTCGGGTCTCTGTAAAATAGGTATAAATTAATATATTTTTTTTAAGACTCACGTATCATCAATGGACAGGGATCTAATGTAGATTATTCTTGTGCCTGAACTTACCCATATTTTGCAAAGTTTGTCCAAAGCCTAGTCATGTTTCCAAGCACCTGAAAAGTTTTAGATTTCGTATCAACTTTTTGTTCTGATGCTTTGCTATTGAAAATATAAAACAAATCATCAAGATGACAAGATATTTCTTTACCACCAGTCACGGCGTCAAGACCCTCATTCTGGTTGCAATTTTTATAGAGATACATACTATTCCTTTGTACGCAAAGTTTTGCCCATTTTATGATTCCATATACATACAGTTCAAAAGAGTGGAATCGGGCCAGTCGTTCCCGTTCAGTGTTTACGCTTCTGTCACACATATAAAACTCTTTGATCTTTTGTCCTGCCTCGATTTGTTTTTTCATCGAAGAATTCAACGCAATATGTTTAGGAGTAAAATAATTATCTAAATCATTTTTTTTTTTTTTTTTTTTTTTTTTTTTTTTTTTTTTTTTTTGCTTACAGTTTAAATAAATAAGAGAATGAGCATCCGCAGCTGAACTAGGCGTGAGCCTGTATCTCAGCTAACAGCGCCGTTTCCCCTCAGAAACAATATACTAGGTAACCTAAAATTAGCAAGAAGCAAAAATTTAGGACCATTACTAATCAAATACAATTAAGAAATTAAGGTAAACTAAACTTAAATTACTAACAATTTTTGAGTGTGCGTGAGGATTTGTGTGTGAGAATGAGAGGGTGAGTGTGTGTGTACTGTGTGGGGGTGTATGTGTGTGTAAGTGAAAGTGTAAGTGTATACATATGTCTACATGAAAAATGGACAGGAATAGAGTAATATACATTTATATATATATACAAACAAAAATATTAACTGATTATTTGAATAAGTTTTTCAGTGTCTTCGTATGATAGTTTCATTAAAAATTCATATGCCTTCTTTTTACAATGGAATTTGTTAAGGGAAAAAATATTTATGGATTTGTTAATTTTATTATACACATGTGGTCCTAGAAAGACGAAGAACCTCTTTATGAAAGAGGTTTTAGGTTTATGTATGCGGACCACAACGTCATGTTTTCTGCGTTTCTTTGTGAGATCAGTATCATATATAAGTTCACCATGTTGTTTTAGTACAATGTTGAGTAAGAACAATTGTCTCACTGTAAGGACTTCGCATGAGTTGTACAAAATGTTTGTGGGAAAGCGAATTGGACGGAAAGTGTAAACTTTTAGAATTGCACGCTGAGCTATCTCAAGGCCTTTTAGAGTAGTTTTAGTAGCTCCTCCCCATACAATTATGCCGTAATTAATAATGGATTGACAAAGAGAGAAATAAACCTGTTTTAATAATTTGAGATCAGCAACCTGACGCAAAGTTTTAAAGATATAAATTAGTTTTCTTACTCGTCCCGACAAAGCTTTAATATGTGCCTTATAGGATAAATTATGGTCTATAATTAATCCTAAATATTTCACATTGTTGACACGTTCTAGAGGTACACAATTACAGTTATCTATTCCATGACAGTTGTGAGGAATAAGGCAAAGTTTTGTAGTAAGCAGGTTAGGTGGATTTCGTATGCTGAAAGTCAAGTATTTAGTTTTATCACTATTCAGTGTAAGTAAATTATCTTGTAGCCATTCCTTTACGAGATCAAGTCCACATTGTGCAACGTTAAATACCTCATCCCAATTGTCGGCGTTGAATATAAGAGCAGTGTCATCTGCGTAAGAGATTATTTCGCCTTGGGGTATAGATAGGTTCGTGAGGTCGTTTATATAAACGAGAAAGAGGGTAGGTCCCAAAATGCTGCCCTGGGGAACTCCGTATGTAATAGGAAGATAAGAGCTAGTGCAATTTCCTATTTTTACACACTGGTACCTTTCCGACAGATAGCTCTCAAACAGTTTAAGTTGATTGCCTCTTATACCGAAATTCTCAAGTTTTCGCAAAAGGATGGGGACCGAGATCGTGTCAAATGCTTTGGCCAGATCTAAAAAGATGGCAAGGCATTTCTTACCAGAATCTAAATTTGTAGCTATAAAATTGTTTAATTTAAAGATGGCATCATCTGTGCTTCTATGCCTCCGAAAGCCAAACTGTGTACAAGAGAGTAGGCCCTCGCCCTCCAAGTAGCTAACAAGTCTCTTGTTTAGTAGTTTTTCAAAAACCTTTGACAAGGAGGGAAGGATCGATATCGGCCTGTAGTTATTAACACGATCACGGTCACCACCCTTATGAATAGGGTGAATCACAGACAGTTTGAGATTTTTCGGGAATACACCATATTCTAAGCACCTGTTGAAAATAAAAGTGAGAGGAGGAACTAAAAGCTCGATATTACTTTTTATTAGGTTCGATGAGATATTGTCACAACCTGTGGCGCAGTTTGATTTTAATGTAAGGATTGTACGGGTCACTTCTTCTTCCGTTGTTTCTTCACATACAAATGATCGCAAATGGGAGTCGCATGAAAACATAGAGGACCGATTATTAGATGTTGACGGAGAAGGGTTAAGAGGATACTTTTCTGCCAACGATTGACCTACTTTTACAAAGTGCTCATTAATAATATCAAGTGCGGCGTTATTGGAGTCACTCAGTTTTAACAATTCCTCTGGATAGTCAACGTTTTTGACACAACTCGTAATTGATTTTATAGTCTTCCAGAGTTTTTTGGGATTATTCTTTGCAGTATCTAATTGAGTTTTCTCATATGCTCTTTTTACTTTCTTTAAGATTTTGGTACAGAAATTGCGGTATCTAATATACGATGTTTTTAAAATTATATTATCCGGATCCGTCCTATACTTTTTGTGAAGAAAGTCCTTGTTTTTCATACATCTGAGAAGGCCAGGCGTAATCCATGGTTTGAGTATTTTTTTGCGCTTCGACACAGTGAAAGTTTTTGTGTTGTTATTTATGGCTGATTGGATATTAGTGATAAGGTAATTTGTGGAAAAATTGGGGTCTTTTGATTCGTATATGGGGGTCATGTCTATGTTGTTAATGTCTTTGTTCAAGTTTTCTGTGTCTATTCTAGTTATAGTTGATTTAGTCGTTTGCCTAGGGTGTTCAGAGATGCGCTGTGGACTTAATTGGGTCAGGACAGGAAAATGATCTGTTAAGGTTGATTGAGGCACAATAGTCATAGCAGTAAACTGGGTCTTAAGGAACACGTGGTCCAGGCATGAGGAGCTGATTGCACGGGTTATTTCAGTGTGTGCAGGTAAGAGACCATGAGAAGCGGCGATGGTTAAATATCTTTCACCCGATAGATCCAGCCTGGAGGAGTTAATGGGAATATTAATATCTCCAATTAAGACTAAGTTTTTGAAGGACTTTAGTTTGGATATTACATTGTCTAGGGAGTATAGAAAGTTGTCAATGTTTCTTATAGAAGGAGACCGGTATATAGATATGATTGCGGTATGTTTGTCGAGTGTTGTAACTAAGCAGTTACCGTCTGTGAATTCTGGTTCCTCAACATTTACATTCAGCGAGTTACTTATATATAATACCACGCCATCATTTTGTCTGAGGTGGGTTTTAGTGGCATAAGAACGATAGCCGTCGAGCTGTGGAATGACAGAAGCACCCAAAAGCCAACACTCGGTAAGTACCAGAACATCACATTCTATGTTCAATCTCCTTAACAAAGTTTCAAAGCCAGCTATATTGCAATTGATACTGCGTATGTTTTGTGTTAATATTATAAGACCACTAGATGGTACCTGAGTAATGTGTTGCTGACATTCTTCTAAGTCACATGTGAGGGATTTAGATACAGAGACTTCGTCTATATCATTTGTTATATGATTTAAGTTATCGAATTATAAAAGTTAAGAAAAGTATTTCACCACATTTAATTAGAAAGTAAAAAGTTTTCAAACGAGTTGATCCGGTACTTATCTGTCCATTTAAAATTGGTACACGTTTAGATATATGTAATACAAGTGATATGTGACAAGGATTATCTAAAAAATTATAAGCATCGGGCCTGAGCTTATTCAACTGCCAATTTAGGGTTGATATAAAGTGTAATAACCATGAAATATTTAAATAAAGTGGATGTAGAAGACTTACAAAGATTAATATTAATTTATCAGTGCAAATAATAATATAAATTGTGTACATGTGATATGTATGGTTTGTAAATATATTTATATAAGAATTGTGTATAGTAAAAAGATGCATATTTGAGTCAGTTGTTAATTCAAAAAAGAACCCAGAGTTTATATTTGTAGAGAGTGATTGTGTAATGTTCTGTAGTATGTGATTTGTATGGTAATAACACAATGAACAGTAGTTATACGAAGGTATTAGTAAATGTCTTTTAATTATAAAGTGAAAGAGTGTGGGATAAATGTTTACATAATGTTCGTTTTTTGAGTTATAGTCAGATATATTTAAGTTTAAACAACGCATTAGTTGAGACGTACTTAATGTGAGCTGTTTACATTTCCCAATAGAGACAACATAACATAGTCATACTGTTAAGGTTTTCTTTAGGTTCTCTAGGTCACTGAGGTCGTTTATTCGAAAATAGGAAGCTCCTTCATGCTGCTTAAGGTACACAATTCCATTTGATGTCCAGCAGAAATTAAAGCCATGCTTTGTTTGGAATTGCCTCGCCATATAAAATAGTTTCCGGGTTTTGCTGGTTAATGTCTCAGATACATATAGCGGTTTTAGTTGATATTCCTGGTTCAGATGGGTAGTATTAAGTTTGTTTCCTTTTTCATTAGCTTGCGCAAACATTTTTGAGTATTCGCCAAACACAAACAGTAGGACACCTTCATCTTCAGTATATCCAGTAATAACTTGCACTCCGTCGTGAATACCATTTTTAAAATAATCAGATATATTGCCGTGAAAGAATCCCTTCTTATCCCCATATTGTTTTTCACTAACAATACCCAGATGTAATTCGAAGCCCGCACGATGTTCTTCTGAGAATGATAATGGTAATTTTACTCCAACGAAAGCGTCAACTGGTTGAGATTTAAAGAATTGGTAGAGATCACCATCATTTTCAGAGTTGTATCCTAGTTAACGTGCTAACGCAAGGGCTCTCAAACGGGGCTCAAACAGTTTTGCTCACCAGCAAGAGTGTGGCTCCACTCTGACAAATCGCTCTCTTAAAGAGCCCTTTAGTCATGGGAGCCACTAAATGGTAGCTGACGCTGGCAGCGCCTGCACTTTCGCCAAAAATTGTAATATTATTAGAATCTCCACCAAATTTAGAAATATTTTTGTTGACCCATTCTAATGCTGCAACTTGATCCTTCATGCCTGCATTGCCAGGTACTTTCTCTATATCTAAGCAAAGAAAACCTAGCACTTCAAGCCTGTAGTTGATTGTGACCAGTATAACTCCGTGTCTGACGAGGAATTCAGGTGCATACGTATCATCATTGCCGCTTCCTGAGTAAAATCCTCCACCGTGAATGTAAAACATTACGGGTAAAGGATCTTTAGGTTTCAAGTCTGGAGTGTAGACATTGAGGGATATCTTCGCTGCAATTAGACGTGGTTTTCATTAAAAAGTCGATTTGGTAGCATGCTGGCTCTTTGGCGTTCCGGACACCTCTCCATGACTTTGGGGGTTGTGGTGCCTGCAACATTATGATGCAATCATTCAAACTCAAACTCAAAACTCAAACTCAAAGCATTTATTTCAAATAAACCAATTACAGGCACTTTTGAATTGTCAATGGGTCGGTCAGTCAGAAAGATGAAGCTAGTTGCCCATTCCAAAGCGTAGTAGATCCCTTCATTATTCATTAGAATATTCATTAGAAATATTCTCCACTTTGTTCAGGCTCGCGGACTATCACAGGAAACCTACATATTAATATTATGAGCTTCGTAAAATCTACAAAAAAATTAGTGAAACATTTCAACGGTCCCTTAAAAATAATAAATACAGCTGATAAGACACTGGGCGTTTTTGTTGATTTGCGGTTTCGGTCGTACCCATATGATTGAACCACATACCACTAATGAGATAGCGATATTGCAATTATACAGTGTAGTGCAAAATTAAACATTGTATTGCGATATCCAATATCTTATCTTAAGTAGTTGTATAATAATAACTTACGTAAACGTATTTTTGCAATAATTTACTTTTTTGGTTTTGTTTGGACCGATTTTATATTTATTTCAAATAATAGTGCAGAGTGAATATAGCTCTTCTTTATAAGTGGATGGGTAATGACTCTAATGACCTATTGCGTTGTTTCACAATGTCTGGATGTCTATTCAAATAGATAGTGTCTAGTACCTACCAGATAAAGTAAAATTTGCAACAGAATATGTGCGAAATAATATTATATGCTGCTATTCAAAGGTCAGCCACACGGTCAGCAATCACAATAATTAAATCTGTAACCAGTTATCAGAAGTTATATTTAGATTGAACTTTTGGTCTCTGAATAATTATTTTTAATTTGTTATGAGATGTTAGATCTACCAAAGCTAGGGCATGAAATGAGGTGGAGTGAGGAAAGTTTTCAGCATTAATGCGGATGTGACTACCAAGATGACGACTAATAAAGAAGTGTCGAAGAAAAAGACAAAGACCCCAAATAAATTGGGATAAGGGCAATGATGATGATAATGTTAGATCTACCTTGAACCGGAGGTCTCCTAGAGGCGGCTGCGCGTACGGGATGCCCTTGAAGCTGCAGTAAAAAAAATTTTTTTATGTTCAATGAAAATTTCGTAAGTACGATTGTGTTGATGGCGCCTGCACATGTGTACGACTGAAATATTTTAGTGGTAGTCCTTATCTATATCTATACACTAGCTGCGCCCCGCGGTGTTACCCGCGGTTTATGAGATACACTAAAACTTGTATTATTTAATCGGTGAGAAAAGTATTCACAAAAAAATTGCTCATCCCACGTGAATACTACATTTTTTCAGGATGTAAAGTAGCCTATGTGTGCTATGTGTATACAGGGTGTCTGCTACTTCCACACCAAATTTCTTCCTGTGCGAGTCACAATAAATACTTATTCTTTCTTTCTTTCATTCTTAATTTTTTTCGGGATAAAAGTAGTCTATGTGTTAATTCAGAGTGTCAGCTACTTCCACACCAAATTTCATCACAATCGGTCGAGTCGTTTGAGTTTGAAAGAGTAGCAAATATATTTGAATTCCTTGCTCATCCCACGGGAGCATTACATTTTTTCGGGATAAAAAGTAGCCTATGTGTTAATCTAGGGCAGCTGTCTACATACTGAATTTCATCCAAATCGGTCCAGCCGTTTGAGCGTGAAGAAGTAACAAACATACACACACACACACCCACACACACACACACACCCACACACACACACACACACACACACACACACACACACACACACACACACACACACACACACTCACAAACTTTCGCCTTTATAATATTAGTGTGATATTATAAACTAAAGTCGCTTTTCGTGTGGCCACGTTGTTCTTCTAAACTGCGCAACAGATTTTGATGCGGTTTTCACTATTGTTTAGAGAATTTATTCCGGATTATTAAACTTACATGTGATAAGAAATCTTGATGTTTTGTCAAGTCGTAAAAACCGTGCGAAGCAGGGGCGGGTCCCTAGTTTATTTCACGGTTGCACCTATTTGGTTAATTCTTTTTTTGTTGTGTTGGTAATTGCCAGGATAAGATTCGTATGACAGATTTTTTTTTTTGGAAATTCAGCAGAAAAGTCGGAAATTTTGATTTGTTTGTAAACAGACCACATACAACCTAAACCACTGGAGATAGAGACATGAAATTCACCCGGGCGACGCCGGGCACGAACAGCTAGTTTTATATATTACAACTTTGCACTCGTATTTTAATTTGATAGCTCGCATTTTATCTGAAAGAGATCTTTGTACGATTAGAAAGAGATAACATATGGCGGCCCAGTGATCGTCGTCGGACGAAAAAAAAGTAGGTAATTAAGTATATGGAAAAATATATTATTATAATTTACCACGAACTATTCGCAACAGAAAGCCTTGAGACAACTAGCTGTTTATAAATCCTTAGTAAAATATTTAGGAGCAAATTCCCTAAAGATAGTGCTCCAGAATTTAAATTCTTCATGATCCGGCGCTGACCCCGTTAGCAAATTGTTGCCTAAGTCCAAATATTCTTCTTTTTTCACTGTGTAAGGATTCCATTTCACACCAAGTTCATCGTTTGGAGTTGGATTTCTGATAAACAGAAACAAATGTAATTTTAGGAGTCTAAAAGATACACTTTTACCATAGGCTTAGATTCAGTACAACTTACCCATATTTAGCGAAGTTAGTCCAAAGCTGTGTCATGTTATCAATCATTTTGAAAGTTTTAGATTTCATATCGACTTTTCCTTCTGCTGCTCTACTATTGAATATATAAAACAAATCATCAACATGACAAGAGATTTCTTTACCGCCAGTTACTTCATCGAGCCCCATTAATCGGCTTGCAATATTTCTCTCAGATATGCAACTGAATTTAAAAAAAGTATATTTTGTTCTTGTTTGCACTTGCGCAAATCTTGGCCCACTTAATGATGTCATATTTAAGTGTTTCAAAAGAATGGAATCGAGCCAATTTTTCCCAGTCAGCTCTTGGACTATTATCATTCATATAGAAGTCCTTGATCTTTCGTGCCACCCTTATTTGTTGTTTCACCGGACAATGCAATGCTATATGTTATAGAGTAAAATAAGTAATAATTTTATTTGCTTGTGCTAGCATTTTTTTGAATTCAGCAAAGACATAAAGTATGACACCTTCGTCCTCAGTGTAGCCGGTTATAACTTCCACTCCTTCATGAATGCCATTATTTAAGTGATCATAAATATTACCATGGAAGAATCTTTCATTATCACCAAATTGTTTTTCACTAACAATACCCAGATTTAATTCATAGCCGGCTCGTTGCTCTTCGGAGAATGTAAGTGGTATTTTTATTTGAACGAGTGCTTCTTTTGGTTGGGATTTGAAGTAATCGTAGAGACTTCCATCAGTTTTAGGATCGTACCCCATATGCCCGGCCAACGCAACTGCTCTCTCACGGGGTTCGATTACTTCTCCCCACCAACAATTTGCAGTTCCACTGTGACAGATAGCTCTCTTGTAAAGACCTTTAGTCATGGATGACACCAAGTGATAGCTGACGCTGACAGCGCCTACACTTTCACCAAAAATGGTTATATTGTCTTGATCACCACCAAAATTAGAAATGTTTTTATTGACCCACTTCAAAGCTGCCACCTGATCCTTCATGCCTGCATTGCCTGGTACTTCTTCTGTATCTAAACAAAGAAAACCCAGCACTTCAAGTCTGTAGTTGATTGTGACAAGTATCACGCCTTGTCTGACGAGGAATTCTGGGCCAAACATTTCGTCATTTCCGCTGCCGGAGAGATATCCTCCTCCGTGTATCCAGAACATTACTGGTAAAGGCTTGCTGGGTTTCAGGTCTGGTGTATAGACGTTAAGGTACAGACAGTCTTCGCTTCCATGGGGTGGTGTTTTCATGAACACGTCATACTGATAGCAAACGGGACCAAACTCGTTTGCACTTCGCACACCATTCCACGGCTTTGGACTTTGTGGTGCCTGCAAACATAATTATTAGGCCATTAGAAATCTTGACGTTAGATGAATCATTATGGATAATTGATCACATACTTGAGTACGACTTGACTGAGGCCATTAAGCCTAGTTTTGTCTGCAGTCACAATAATACATATTCACGATCAATGTCATGGGACTCCCAATGATATTAATGAATGAATAAATGAAAAAAAAATGAAAGAAAAAAAAAAAACAGTGAACCCGTGACAGTGAATGGTTTTATTGTAACAATGGTTTTATAGTGCATACAAATTTTAGATTCTTGTTGCCTGGTTTCTGAAGAATTCTTAAACGAAGTTTTAACTTTCAATAGCTAATGATTCCACAAAATTATCTATTTAAGCGAATTCCTTCCTTGTGCTTGGTTTTTGAGGTTCTCGGGTAAACCTTCGATAGTAATTGACTCGACTTTTAAGCTAAATTCTTTCTTAGCGACATGTTTAGAAACACGATATCGAACCAATAATCCCTATCGAATGGATAAAAACCGAGGATAAAAACCTCAGAAACCAGGCATGATTCAACTAAATGTATCTATATATAAAAGAAGAAACTAACTGACTAACTGACTGACTGACATATCAACGCACAGCCCAAACTACTGGGTCTAGAGATTCCAAATTTGGAACGTAGGATCCTTAGGAGGTCTAGGGGTGCACTAAGAAAGGATTTTTCAAAATTCACCCTCTAAGGGGGTGAAACGGGGGTCCAAAGTTTGTATGAAAACTCTTATTCCTTGAGTTAATAGACTTGAAACTTGGCATGAATATTTATCTAAGTAAAATATAAAGTTTAATGAGCCGGAACGCGCGCGCTGTCATTGTCCGTTCAGGCTCACTTTCGTGCACTCGGACAATCCTGGGTTTTCGTTCGGGCTCACTTTCATGCAATGGTCGCGCAAGTGGATACTTGAGATCAAAAATGAAGAATATCGTGTATCAGGGTTTTTCGAAAATCTACCCGTAAGGGGGTGAAGAGGGGTAGTCAATTTTACAGGGCAAGTTTTACTGTAGGGCTTGATTAACTCGAAAATTGGTGGTAGTAATCTTTCAGTCAAGTTACGGAAATATCCCAAGCGGTTTTTTTAAATTCCACCCTTGTGGGGGTGAAAACAGGGAATATGGGATATATGAAATATCTTATTCATTTAGTTAATTAACTTGAAACTTGGCACAAATACTTGCCTGAGCAAGTAATAAAATTTATCATTCATAGTTTTTCCTCCAGACGAAAGGGTAGAGGGTGAGGGGAGCAGGGGAGGGGGTGGTGAGGAGGGAAAGGGGAAAGTGGAGAGGATATTGAGGAAGGCAAGGAGGAAGGGGAGGGTGTGGTACGGAGCGAGGGTGAAGAGGGGAAGAGGGAGAGAGGGATAGAAGGGTGTGTTAGGGGAAGGAGGTGGAGAGGGGGAAAATGGGGAGAAAAGGAGTTGTTGAGGGTAGAGGGAGAGGGGAAACCGGTGAAGGGGGAGGTAAGCGGGAAGGGGATGTGGTGAGGGGGGTAAGAGGGAGAGGGGGATGGGGAGGGTGAGGGGGTTGAAAGGGGTGAGAGGTGGGAAGGAGAGATGGGTGAGAGGGGGTTAGAGGGAGAGGATGAAGGGTGAGAGAGGGGTTAGAGAGAGAGGGGGAGGGGTTCGAGTTGGGGTGAGAGGGGTAGGGGGGAGGGCGACGAGTGTCTTTACACCTTAAAGTTGCTTTTTGTATAGCACTGATTCATTGAAGAGAGATTGAGTTGAGACTTTGACTGATTGATTGGAGAGCGGGAAGAGTTGGAGAGGGATAGGAGTGAGTAGGGCGGAACGGAGAGCTTCCAACCCCAGTTCTTGCAACTTGGAGACCGTCTGCTGTGCAGTATGAGGTCGCGCGTTGTCGTGCAGGAGCAGCGGAGACGAGCGATTGACCAATGCTGGTTGGAGATGTGCCAGCTTCTCCATCATTGTGTTCAGTTCTTCACAGTACACATCTGAAGTAATGCTCACCCCGTTTGGTAAGAAGCTGTGATGAATCACACCGGCGCTAGACCACCAAACAGTGACCATCACTTTTCTAGGGGTAAGTTTTCGTTTAGAGCATTGTTTAGGTGCTGAACCAGGATCCAACCAACTTGCTGAGCGCTTGCGGTTATCAAACAGAATCCATTTTTCATCGCAGGTAACAATGCGGTTTAAAATACCTTCATTTGTGTGTCTGTTAAGCAGTGCAAGGCACGTCTCGACGCGTACTTCGCGCTGGCGATCATTGAGTTCGTGTGGCACCCATTTGTCAAGCTTTTTTACCTTGCCAATTTGACGCAAATGGACCAATATTGTTTTGACGCTAACGTCGAAAGCTGCTGCTAATTTAGCCGTAGATTGTGTATCATCAGCTTCCACAATCGCCTTTAATTCGTCATTGTCGACCAAAGTCTTCGGACGACCGCGAGGTTCATTTTTCAGGTCGAAATTTCCAGAACGGAAGCGAGCAAACCAATAACAAGTGGTGAGTTGGTTTGTAGTGTTAGCTCTATAAACGTCGTTAATGTTGCGTGCCGCTTGTGCCACGTTGCTGCCACGACGGTACTCATATTCCATAATTACTCGAATTTTTAACGTATCCATGATGACGAAAAAGATCGAAATGCGATGAAAATGTAACACTAATCAATAAACAAATGACTACTTTTGGAAAAAAAAATCCATGTTTTTAAAATAAAATTAATTTGAAATTAGAATTCTTAGCCAAACAAAAATTATTTTGATTTGAAATGGCCAGTACTGCAGAACGGCAATTTCATAGGTAAAGACCTAATAATAAGGGCCTATTTCACGATGTCCGAATAGCCACTACTCACCGAATAAATTCAAAAATGGAACAGATTTTGTATGACATTATGTGCCAAGTAAGTTAATAGGAACAAAAATTCTCCACTTGTATCAAAATGTACTATTTGTTAATACTATTTTATTGGTAACAATAAACCGGGTACATAACTTAGTTGTAAAGTGTTTTGATCACATGCTGTTACCTGTGCTGTTACTGTCATTTTAAGATGTTTTGTAGTGACAGAAAACTTTTAACAACGTCTTAGATACTCGTAATCGTCATAATTAACAGACTAGGGAGGGTTGCACCATCTTACTTTAACATGGTGCAACCTAACCTTGTTAAAGTTCCTGTTAGATAAAAAATGGGTTGGTCCATGTGAAAATTTGTTAGCTGACGTCATAACTTTAACTGTAACCTTAACCGCCCACGCTTCGTTGGCTATAGTTTTTGCGCTCTACCATGGTGCGGGTGACACATGTCAGTATGGCATGACTAGGTCAGTGACAATATGCATAATTCAAGTTTATCGATAACGATTCTTACAGCGAAAAATTCGTTCTCCTAATAATTTTAAAAATGTTTTTGATATATCTTAGTATTATGAAATTTATTTTAATATATGTATTTAATACAAAACATTAAAGAATCACATTTAAAGCACTACCAACATTCATTAATTTTTTTTTTCATAGTATAATTTTGTCGGCTAATTTAACTCTATAGATGTCTAACAACAAAAATTTAAAAATACATACAGTACATTTCATTTTCTATAAAAAATATCGACTATCGATAAAAACCCATAATAGCAATACATCACATAAACATGTCTATGGCGTTACGTTACACACCTATCACTTTGCTTAATTTTTCTTTAAATTTTATTTTATTAGTAGATAATAACATTTTGGCAGGATAATTATTTATTTAATTTACTACAGTTATTATTGAATCCGTATTTTACGATTATGATATTTAGGGTGCAGCTAAAATATTAAATCATGATTGTAAATCGAGGTAACGTTCAAAAGTGAAAAGGAACAGTTCCTCAAATGTCACCCGCACCATGCTAGAGCGCAAGAATTATAAAGTTATTGTTAAATATCTGTCACTTCTGTCAGACGCATCGAATATCATATCCCTACTCCGAACTTTAAAAATTTTACATTTCACATGACGGTGCAAAGGCATATAGTCATTCTAGGGTCATTGTTGTCCCACGTTCGCACGGACGTAAAAATATCGCGCACTGGATTTTCAACTGTCGGTGTTGAGCCGAGCTTCGATAATCCAACAGTGTGTCCCAGCGCGTTGAAAAACCACACTGTTGAATTTTCAACTCTCGACGCTAAGCCGAGCGTTGAAAACCCAGTGCGCGGAAAAAAATCGCCGCGATATTTTTACGTCCTCGCGCACGTCGGCTTAATGTTACTGTCAAAATTTACTTTGACGGAAACTATAACATAGCCCTTGGTGCAACCCACCCTTAGGGCCTATTTCACGATATTTCCGAATAGCCACTACTCACCGAATAAATTCAAAAATGGAACAGAATTTGTATGAAATTATCTGCCAAGTAAGTTAATAGGAACTTAATCGTAGGTGGTGAAACAGGCCCTTAATCTTGCAATTCTTTAACCACCATCTTCTCTTACCGCGCGTAGCCAATCAGACACATTTCCATAGACAGTATTGCTCGGCCATAAACAACATGTCCATGCATCTGGAGGGGTGGCCAGTGTTTCATAAATTTGACATTGTGGAGTAATGTGCTGTGCACGGCTGACACAAGTAACGATGTATGGAACAGTTTGCATTGTGGGAATGTAGAGGTTTTCTGTTTTATTCAGGTTAAAAATGTCAGGACTATCAAAAATGGTGTATTTTTTTTAGTAAAGGCTAATGAATGAACAGGTTTTACCAACGGCGTACAAGTTTAAAAACAAGTGTTAATTTTGGAACCGCTCTGCTATGAAGAACAATAACTTAAATAAATAAAACAAAAATAATTAGGTACTAAATGTATTTTGAATAGGTTTGGAGAGAAAATTATGTTTGGCTCATATCTGATATATATATATATATATATATATATATATATATATATATATATATATATATATATATATATATATATATATTATAATAATAATATAATATATTTGAAATGTTCTACTTAAGCCCTTTCATTTGATACCCAAAACGGCATCATTAAAAATATTACGATCAAGACGCTTCCAACGATACCTCATTTGTCAAATTATGATAAGCAGTTTAGAAGTTATGAGGGAACAGACGAACATACCGGTCAAAATTATAACTCTCCTTTTGCTCCGCCATAGTCGGGTAAAAATAAAATGTAGAAACACCCAGAAACCCGTTCTGGGTTTGATTTTCAAGTCGGGCAATGATAAAGGCTCGTCCCTATCTTATTATGAATGAATGAATGAATGAAATGCATTGACCCTAGCGTGGTTTGACCAGACACGATTACTTAGTCGAATGAACCCACTCTAGCTCCTCATCCCATCCATCCATCGCCCCCCATTCTACAGGACCCGAGATTTCACGTAGCGTTCCACACGCGCCTCTCTAAGACATATGGGACGTGGCCCTCATGGCGCGGGCTATCACCAGTCCGGGGTAGCGGAACTCATACTCGCACCCGCAGCCCCCGACACAGGTGTACGAGGGAACTCCAGGGTGGTTTTAATTAGTAAGAGTCTGACAGAACCCTCTGCCCACCCCAGGGTGGAGGACATCCATGAGGATTTCCACCCTGAAAAAAATAGAAAGGTCCAGCGTCACCAAATCTTGAATGGCAAATCTTTTAGCAGGGTGAAACTGTTTTCTCGACTCTTTTATTTTTCGCTCCGATGAGTTGTCAGCAGCAGAGCCCAGAGTGCGGTCAGCCCGCTCCTTGTTGTTTATATGCAGTTCAGACGCGATACCAGTTCTGCTATGCTGACCAAATTCGCGGTATTTCGAATCATTTACTTGGTACTAAAACATATCTGGCGAAATGTCGATACTATATCTAAACTTAACCTATGCCTACCCCTTCGATGTATACAAGTGTGATGATAGGTAGGTAACTACCCCCCCGGTGGGTTCCCGCATTGTCGAGGCGGGGGGGCTCAGTAGCCATGACTTGGTACACCCACGGTGAAGCGAGGAGGAACCCGTGGAGGGGCCGCTCGTCAGGGCTTTTCCCGGTAAGCCGACGACGTACCGGCGATTAAGTAGGTTGCGGTGCCGCTTGGGCGACATCGCAACTGAGGTGGGCCGCGATGTCGTATGGGAGGCATTGCGTCTGAGGGTTGGAGGCCGCGGCGGGAGAGGAGTGCCGGTATAGCGGTGCGCCGCTCTCCCTACCTTCTGCGGCCTTGATGGGGTCGCCACCGTCTGACGGCGGACGTGGTGGGGCCGCAGGAGAGGAGGAGTGTCGGTATGACGTTGGCCGCTCTGCTCTCCCTATCCTCTGCGACCGAAAATTGGCAGGCGGCGGGGCCAATGACCTGACCCGTCGCAGGGGGGTGCCCAGACACGGGGTCGTCTGGCGCCTATGTGCTGGTTTGGTCCCTGGAGTGGTCACGGCGTGCAATGTGTTCTGGTGCGCCGGTGATGGGGAGTACTCCCCAGAGGAGGGTCCGGTGACGGACAGCCGCGGTGGCTTCACGGACGAGTGCTAACTCGTGCCCGTGTTCCCGCCGCTTATGTCCAAGTAAATGTACAGAAATAATGACACACTTTTTCCAATTTTAAATACATTAGACCTGCCCTTTCCACATTTAAAAATAACTTACGTTACAACAGTTCCATATTCTAGTACGTCGGATGTTGTCGGCTCTCCCCGGAGCACTGCGCTTTCGTGTCACGCGCGCCCGTCAATCAGCAGCGATTGTTTGAATATGGAGCGCGGAATATTCTTCCGATGTTTCATGTTTAATTTGCATGCTGTGACTAACGATGGACGGATGGACGTGATGTGCTTCGCGATTTCTTGTAATTTATAATAACTTTGTTTGATAAATGCTGTCATTAATGAAGACGCTGCTTTGATGGGTATGGTGGAATGGGTACTAATGAGTGGGAAGAGGTTTGTTCCGCTAGTTTTCGAACTCAAAACGGAGACTTTTTCACACAGAGTCGATCTTTGAGATCACTAGCTTGTCGCGTAGATTAAACAATATCAAAACAATTATAAAGCTTCAATGGCAAGTAAAATCAACCATGAAATACAGAACCAACTTGTAAGATGCGACTGATATTAAGCGTTCTCTATCTCAATTTACGAGCGAGGTATTTAATAACAGTGGAACAGGTATTTGGTGCGGGCGAATATTCAAGGAACGTTTGAATTGCAAACTGTTTCGGCCGGCCAACGGTTGACGGGGCGGCTGCCAGACAGCGGCGAGACGTAGTGCATGAGCAATAGCGGAGAATTGACTAAAATGTAAGACTTTTACTATGGAAGAACTCCATGATCTGATCCAACCTGTTATGTCCCCTGCTATCCTTCCCCCTCCCTACACCGATGCCCTAAGCCGAGGCCCGTATCCCTCAGGGGGTACCCTTAGCGAGTAGTCGCTTAGTTTATCAGTTTTATGCCCTGGCTGGGGGCCTTCATTTATTGAGGTACCCACAGAAAAGTCCGGTTAAGTATCCGACAACCTCCTAGGTTGACCTGCGAGATGACATACACAAAAAAAAAACACATATGGAAGAACTCCTTGTAAAGGGTTTTAGGCTTTTTTGTGAGACACGGCATTATAGATGTGGCTGTATTTTTCATCAGTCAGGTCGCGAAATAATAGAAACAAAATATGTAACAGTAGTCTTTTGGACAACTCAAATAAATTAGGAAGGAGGGAGTGTCGTCGAAAAGAGACTATAGGCGAATTTCGCCAATGAAAGTGATCACGATCAGCACATGTAAACTGCATTCAAGTGCTGTCAGTGTCAATATTACACAACAATGGTGACACTGACAGCTCTTAAACCCTTAACTAAAATTGTAACTAAACGCATTTGCAGAATGTATATACTAGATAGATACTACTGAAGCTAAACTATCACCAAACATGACTCCAAACGCATTGTAATCCTATTCCAAATATTAATTAATATCAAACTAGCGACGTTAACTTGGACCAAAGTAAAATTGTAATGCGTTCGGCGCTGGCACAAACTTCGTTTGAAAATTCTGAAATACATTAATTAATTATACACATTTGGTAATTCCTACGGAATTTGTGTATTGTGCAAAAGTTGGCTATTTATTTTCCAGATTTCCCTAACAGTCTGCTGTACTTAATAACTTAAGTATAGGTTTTGTGGAAATTGGTTCGAGGGGAATGGCTTTTCGGTGTTTCTGTCACATGCTCAATTAAGTTTCATTTTGATATATTAGTTAACATTTTCGGTTACTAATTGTTTCTTACACCATTTCCTAATACTATATACTCAGGTTTTCCCGTAGTGTCGTCCCTTGGTTATGGATTTTTAACGTTCCATGATGAAAAGATGGCACCTATACCATGTCTCTTTCTCATTTTTTGTTCTTAAGGATGATCCGCAGTGGTGGCCCGTGAAATTTAAATTTTCTTGCGTTTTTTGCAATCTGCAGGTCAGTGTCAGGTTGGATCTTGATCAAAATATGATTCGCTGCTATAACAAATATGTATTTATTATAACAATAAGAATCATTAATACATCTTTCTAAGTAAGAGTTGCTCTCTTTTGATCTGATTTCGGATCAAAAGTCAATTTGCCCAAATCACTTGATAACTTCTTCAAAAATAAAATCAAATTAGTAAACATCAATTTTATCACAATATTTTTTTTAAACATTCTATTTACGTAAAAAATAATGGCCAAAAGTCCCTTTGATCGCTAGAGCGGCGGTCACCATGCATTATGGGGTACTACGCGACTGAACGCACCGGTACCCAAGATACTCCGGGAATAAGGTTCATAAACTTGCAACATTTTTGACAACAGTCCGCCATGATGAACGCCGTTCGTCTATTTTCGTAAACAGTCGGGTAAGTTCGGTAAACAGTGATTTCTGTTGTGACTCGTGTTTCAAATATCATAATGTTTTGTTAGACAAGCAGGCTTTTGATAACAGTCTCGTCTTGTTGTCTATAAATTGATATTTGCTTTTGTTTTTGTCCATAAATACCTGTATGTAAAAAAAAACAGCCAAGTGCGTGTCGGGCCACGCGCAGTAATAGGGTTCCGTAGTTGCACAATAATGCGGACTAAGAAGAGGGTTTTTTGTTGTTTCATGAATATTTGACTATTACTCGTAAACTTGAAAAACCTACTTAGCTGTGATAGTTTTCCTTTTAACTTCGCATATATAGGTACCGTAAATTTTTTCACCCATCCAAAACTAACCGTTTAGCTGGCAGGACACACACACTTGACTCTAAGAAAAATTAGCACTTTAAAGCTTAATATTGCAGAAACGGATCCGTAAATCGAAAAATTGTTTTCACAAACCCGCAATATTTTTGAAAGACCTATCCAACACAACACCCCACACTATGAGGTAGACGAGAAAAAAAACATCCCCACTTTATGTGCACAGAAGGATCCCTAAAAACAATTTTTTTTCATGATTTTATTTTACCACTTTGTCGGCGTGATAAATAAAAAATATCACGCCGACAAAGTGGTAAAATAAAATGTAATTATCCATACCAAATTATAGCTTTCTAGTACTACGAGTCTCTGAGCTAAGGTGCGGACGGACAGACAGACAGACGGACGGACATAGCGAAGCTATAAGGGTTCCTTATTGACTACACGGAACCCTAAAAACTGGTATGAAGTCATATTACAAGTCTATAAAGGATTAACTACACATCACTAGAATGCGTTAATTCACCAATTCACGCTTTCACGTTGAAATGTTATCTATTTAGTTCTGGTCAAGCAGCCATAGCTGTAGAGCATACTACTAGGATAAGAGCAGTTATTGCCCCACACAATAAGGAAAATAAGAACAAAGCCAAGTATTCACCCTAAGGTACGGTGGGTGCGTAATTTCGGAACTAATTATTATGAATAGCGCGCCCTACCAGGAATGCTACCTAATATCGGTAGCGGACTCAACCACAGAAAAGATAAAGAGGTCTCTTTATCTGTTCTGTGGACTCAACCACGCCTCCCCGGAACGGTATTGAAGGTAATTGGGTGAAACTCTACCTACTAGCGATCAAACTCAAACTCAAAACTCAAAGCATTTATTTCAAATAAACCAATTACAGGCACTTTTGAATTGTCAATGGGTCGGTCAGTCAGAAAGATGAAGCTAGTTGCCCATTCCAAAGCGTAGTAGATCCCTATGGAGAAGAACGGGCAAGAAACTCCACGGACACTCTTTTAAATCATAATATTTTTACAAAATATTGGTTACATCGTTCAAGTTGAAAATATACATGTGAGAACAATGTAGAAAGACGTGCACGTTAAAAAGCGTCCGTAATAAAAAGATAATAACTAAAACAACTAAATTAAATATTAAAATTAAAAATAAGCCATGGCAGCTAAGAGACGACCAGTCCCAACTGACGGCGCCCGTTCACGGATCTTGATAGAAGTACCTCACCTGCCTAGCCTGCCCCCAACTATGTTGGGGTCGGCTTCCAGTCTAACCGGATGCAGCTCAATACCAGTATTTTACATGGAGCGACTGCCTATCTGACCTCCACAACCCAGTAACTGGGTAATACAATACCCCTTGGTAAGACTGGTTGTCAGACTTTCGGGCTTTTGACGACCCGTAACGACTGTCAAAGATCCACGAATGACAGCCGGAACCAACGGCTTAACGTGCTTTCCGAGGCACGGAGGAGTCTCGGTATGTAAAGTTGATCACCCATCCACAGACCAACCCCAGCAAACGTAGCTTAACCTGATGGATCGACACGTGCGGCTGTTATTACTTAGCCACGAGCTCTTGATAGAAGTACCTATAACAGTTTAAATATTCAATAATGTGGGATTAAGGAATCATTCACATTATAATAATTGCTCCCTGGGCGCCCTCAAGTTAAAGGGGAAAATTTACAAGTCCGTCATAAGGCTTGTCGTACTGTATGGATCGGAATGCTGGGCCGTGAAGTAGACGGATGAAAAAATATTGCATGCAGCAGAGATGAGAATATTTAGATGGATGTGTGGAGCGACGAAAATGTATAAAGTAAGAAGTGAGTATATAAAAGAGGAAACTTGAAAGTGGCGCCAGTGACAGAAAAGTTGAAAGGAAGTCGTTTGGCTTGGTATGGGCATGTGATGAGGAGGGAGGAAACGCATGTGACAAAAAGAGGGATGAGCATACATGTTGATGGATGGAGAGGGAGAGGAAGGCAAAAGAAAAGTTGGATGGATTGTGTGAGGAAAGATATGAAAGAGAAGGGAGTGAATGATAGCGTGACGGTTGACAGTGGCGAATGGAAGAACAAAACGTGTTGCGCCGACCCCCAGTAACATGGTGTAAGGACAGGAAGATGTTGATTCACATTATAATAATTGCCTCGTCTCTTATATTCTAAGGTATGGGCATATAAGGCATATAATTCAAGGTAAATCTATGTTCTTTAGAAATAAAAAGAGAAGTCCTGACTTACTGACTGACTGACTGATTGACTGACTCATCCACGCCCAGCCCAAACCCTTGGACCTAGAAAGCTGAAATTTTGCACTGAGGTTCCCTTTATAATGTAGACAAGGAATAAGGAAGGATTTCCCAGTAGTACGTTCCAGTGGGATATTTTCCGACTTCCACGCGGGCGAAGCCGCTGGCAAAGGCTAGCTATCAATAAAATAGATAAATGTCAAATATAATAAAATTATTAACGAATCCGCTAATGGACAAGAATATAATAGGCCATCCCTTGTTCTTGGGGGGTAGAATACTGCCTTACAGCTGATAAGCTCACAAAACAGCTCTCAAAACGGTAAAGGTAAACATCCTATTCCTAGAACCAAGAAAGTTGACGACCTCTGACATCTATCAATCCGCAGGTTCACGTGATGGATGACAACCCACTCCCTCTCACAGAGAAGTCTGTGTTCAGCACTGGGAACATTACAGGCTGATTATGCTTACAGCAGTTACAGCATATTGGCATTAGACGTCATGTCTGCTGGCAAATCCTACTGGCAAAATTGTGATGATGATTATTTCCTCTTCAAAATATTTTACACTAGCTTCAGCCCGCGTGAAATTTCTTGTCGCCCTGATCCACCCGATATTTTAATTTATTCTCGTTTGCCTTACTGCCTTGTAAGTTACAAGTCATGAGGTGAAACTCTTGGCAAACACCACAAATCTGTTTAGCTACTTTTGTTTTCAGGTTTAAGGTGCGGTCTGACTAAGATTTTAAACGGCACACAACCGCGTAATCTATTGTCACCACTAGCTGGCTTCAAATAAGGTTGATAATTTAAAATAATATTTGTGTTGCCGAGATGTGACTAAGCCGCGAATGTGCATTTATTTTACGAGTTTTCTTTAGATTATTCAGAATATACACAATAAATTAAATAATTGTCCGGTTAAAGTTTAAAAAAATGCTATTTCTATAAAATTCTTAAAAGAAACAATGTCGCTATCGCTGAAAATAAAGAGATGTTCTACGCCAAAGTTTATTTTTGTGGAGCAACTTCCTGTATTGGGAATATCAAACAATTTTTTACTATTCTATTCGGTTAAATTTTTCTCTGAACCCTTCTCTGTCCACTGCATTTTTTGCGACGGATAGTTTCATTGCGTTACATCATACTTGACAATCCAAGAAACCTATTTTTGTGAATATTGAGCTAATACCGCGCCTTAAACTCTGTACTCAGAAATACAGGTCTTAGTAAAACAAACCAGCTGTAGCAATAGTGGTGTACTAAGTCAGCTGGGGCTAGCATTAGACCTTTACGAGTACTTATTTCCACTAAGCTACAAGTACCTACAGTAAGTGCGGGTTACTTTCACTCTAGGGCATAACTTTGGCCCAAATCGAGACAGATGTTTACTGTCATTAAATCCACACAAGGTTCCGCAAGTACGCGTCTATATCACCATCTAATAGTTACCGAAGGACATACGACGTTCGGCTGTGTGGTCGTGACACTTCGGGCAGTTTATACAGTTATCTCGATTTGGGCCAAAGTTATGCCCTAGAGTCAAAGTAACCCGATCTTACGGTACACATTTCTTTTTTCGCCGACTGACAGACGAAGTTTAGTTTTCTTCTGGAAATTATTTTTGATTACGTGAACTGAAGTTTCTAAGCATTGATGATATTTGCATATTAAAGCGGATGCCCTGAGGTAGCCCGCGAAATTCAAATTTTCTTACGTTTTTTTTGCAATTTGCAGGTCAGTGTCAGGTTGTATGTTGATGAAAATATGATTCGCGGCCGTAACTAATATGGCTTTACAGAATTATAATAATTAGAATCAGCAATACAACTCCTTATGTTAGAATTGGCCTCAAATCTCATGATTTCATGAAATAGTTATTCAATAGGGTAATATGAACTTAGAGAGTTGTATTGATGATTTATATGATTATAATTTTATAAATAAATATTTGTTATGGCCGCGAATCATATTTAGATCAACATACGAGTACAACCTAATACTGACTTGCAATTTGCAAAAAAAAACGTAAGACTGGCTACTGTGGCGCTTTCGCCTTAAACGTTTCATGGAAACTTTAAAATGGTTAAAGAAATTAAAGCTTAGAAACATATCCTTGTGTCTTACCCTTCTCAACGATTTACTGGTATTTTTAGTTCTATTGCACTTAAAGTTCACAAATCTTTAATCTGGGCTCAACAATGTACCTACATCGAACTGAAAAGGAATAAAAATAAAAGAGAGCAGATTTCAAAAGATATTACACGTAAAATTCCCTAAGTTGTTCAGTTTGAACTGGTTAAAACCGGTTGGATCCGGCACGTGCCGGTGTGAACTAGTTACGGATTAATACCGCATACGATGTAGGGCGTTTACGACTGCGCTTTTCTTACAAACAGAAACTTCTTCCTGGAGCTTTTACTTTTACAACTTATTGCTTTGTTTACCGTTTTTATATGGGAGCTTGAGAAAAACAACGAAATAAGGACATGTAATTGTTATACTTTTTTTAAACATGCTTTTTAGTCAAAGTTTACCTGCTAGATTAATGTCAACCTGAAGAGTGAAAACATATTTTTTTCTCAGTCGTTGCTATACGCCTATACACCTCGTCATATCGCCATATCTCGGAATAGAGATGATGGCAAAATTTTTTTTATCCGTCATGTAGACTTTAAAAAAATATTGGACACGTATTTTTTCTTTTTGTACGTAATCAAAAGATTACGGCGGTACATTGAGTTAAAATGTGGCATGACGTCATTCCTCTTTTAGATTTTATACGTAGTTTGTTATAGTTGTGACGCGCGAGCCGTCACTCCCCAACTTTAACGCGTTTTATCTAATTCATTTTTTAATAATACGATAAAGCAAAAAATATGTGTCTAATATTTTTTATTATCTGATTGACGGGTTAAATAGATTTTTTTTTTTTTTTTTACCCAGGCATCATCCCTATTGTAACAGATAGATACCGTCATAAAATACGCTATAGCTCTTAGCAACTGCCGTTCCAGCAAAGGCTGAGTGTTACGTAATGCATTTACAACTCTGTCAGAACAAGTGCACAGAATAATAAACTTACAGTAGTACGTCTGTGCAGTGACCTTGAATATTAATTACCTACAGCCTCTCGATAGATAAATCCGCGTCCGTCCGTGCGTATGTTACCGGCAATATGTATAATCCGGTATTCTATAAAATACCTAGGCAATGTATAGAATACATAAAACGTTTAGGTAATGTATGAAATATTATTTATTTTATACTTTGCCTAGGTATTCTATACAGTACCGAATGCGCAGCCGGCAATGTGTGTAATATACTTATACTATGGGCTCGCAATATACTACTCTAAAAACACTCTTGGGATAGGGCAAACAAGCACCACGCGGAGTCGGGGTTGGCTAACTCGGCTCTGTGACAGTTTTTGAACCTAATCTATTCTAACTAAAACGGGTGGTCGGAGACAAAAAGCACCTAACATTGATAAATACAGACCAAAATCTTTACTTTACACATTGCCGGTGGACCAGCAGCTACCTATTCTATACAATCCCTGGAAATTGTATTCTTAGGGACCAGGAGTGGTATTTTAATTAAAAAAAAACAACTGTCAGATCAGCCTAACTTATATTTAAATAACGAGCTAAATAATTAACACAACCACGCACTATTTAATAGGAAACAATCAACGTCAACAAAACACTAAACAAAGGCAATATTTGCACATAGAAATTAAAACCAAACCAAGACTTAGCTGTGATCCGAGACAAAATCCAACGACCTCACCGCGCGAGCGCTGACAGGAAAAAAGGGCCGCGGCTCGGTTGACAACCGCTTATAAAGGCGCTGGAGTGACGTCTCAGATGACAGCTGTACAAATACTCATTCTTAACCTAAGACGCTAACAGTATACATTACCTAGGTAAAGTATGTAACGGACATTAATATTCATAATATTTCATACACTGCCTGGCCGCCCCAGGTATTCTATACATTGCCTAGTTATTGTATAGAATACCTGTATTAAACAGATTGCCGGTAACTTAGACACTGTGAATTCGAAGCGTGTCATTTCGGCAGTTTTCTATGAAGACGAACTACTGTAACGTTATTATTCTGTGTCCGTAGTTAGTGTAATAAACGGATTTCAAATCTAATACTAATTCCTTTGTGTGCCAGTCTTTTGTTTAGCCAGTGACCTAATATATTGTTAGGTTTATTTACTCTGTTTGGCCACCATACTTTGTCCCTTCCAAATTGAAAGTTGGCCCTTGGTTGGCCCAGCGTTTGTTTGTACTACTGAACTAGTTAAGCAACTTGTTTACCGCTCGCAAACGTTTTCCAAAACCTTGTCGAGTGATTGTCTGGAAGTTGACGGTGGAAAATGTTTTTGATTGTTTTTGGTGCACAATATTTTTGTTGTAGGTATAATCTTTTGTGTACGTCGAATCAATTGTGCAGAGTAGTCTGTTGAAAAGTATTAAAGCTATTCAATAAAAGGTTGTCTAAAATTGTGTTTAAAAAATAAATTAAAATATTAATGTTATACATATTTTACTAGCTTTTGCCCGCGGCTTCACCGAGGTCGGAAATTATCCCACGGGAACGTACTGTCGGGATAAAAAGTATTTTATATCCTAATATAGGTCATGGTCTACCCATGTGCCAAATTTCTTCCAAATCCGTTTGGCCGTTTTAGCGTGAAAGCGTAACAAATAAACAAACTCACTTTCGCATTTATAATATTAGAGATATTAGAATTATAGTGTTAGTGTAATTATATAAATGTGGGTGTACTGTAGGTAGACCTCTGCCCAACCCTTTGGGGAAACATGGCATAATGTTATATTTATAGTGTTTATCAACTGCATCATCATCTGTTTTTCCCAACTATGTTGGGGTCGGCTTCCAGTCTAACCGGCTGCAGCTGAATACCAGTATTTTACATGCAGCGACTGCCTATTTGACCTCCACAACCCAGTTACCGAGTAATTCGATACCCCTTAGTAAGACTAGTTGTCAGACTTTCGGGTTTCTGACGACCCGTAACGATAAAGATCCACGAATGACTGGTACAACAACAATATATCAACTGGAAATGGAAAATCCAGAGATAGATCAACGAATAAAACTCTTCACCTTTCTCGCAAAGTCGCATTAGATTCTCGCTAATCTAGAATTTGGATCGAGTTCCTAGCTTAATGTTAGCTTCTTCGTGTAATACTGTCCGACTGTTCTTTAACGAGTCGATTGCCGGAAACGCGTATATACGCGAGACACTAGTGGCTAATTAATTTCTTCTGTTTATTACGGCACACAACCGGTTAACAGTTAGTTCGTAGATATAGAACAGCTTCATTCGTGTTTGTTAAACCAACTAGGTAACTACTAATTAAGGCTAGATTTAATCGTCAAAGTTAGAACAACAAAATTAAGGAAATATGAAACTTACGACGTTTGAATTATAATTTGGGCCTTACGTTTTCAATAAGTTTGAAAGTGGCACCGGTGACTGAAAAGTTGTGCGGAAATCGGCTGTCATGGTAGGTCATGTGATGCGGAGGAATGAGGAAAATGTCGTGAGGAAAGTTTCGAGTTTGAATGTCGGTGGCTATAAGAGTAGGAGAAGACCAAAGAAACGATGGATGGATTGTGTGAAAGATGACATGGCTAGAAAGGGGGTGACTATACCGAGATGACGACTAATAGAGAGATGTATGGAAAAAAGGACATATTGCGCCGCCGCCAACCCCAAATAGAATGAGACAAGGGCAGGAGAATGATGATGACGTTTTCAATAATTATTTCGTATGTATCCCTTCAATACATAACACGTCTATTATTCTCATCTCGAGTGAGAGAGGTTAAAACTGTTTCACAAACTGGGTCAGCGGTATCATATTTCCTGGCCTGTCAAAATGTGATGGATCTCCTAACCAAAATCGCGCTATAATAATCGTTCTATGCATATTTATCAAACATTTGTACATCTAAAAACCATTACTTACAGATGATATAATCTATGTATACCTGTGATTTTAGAGATTCTGTATTTAGTAGATCATGTTCTACAGATTGAATCCAATTTCTCACTCAGTTTCGATATTTATGTATTTCTTAGTGTCAAATAATATACAAAAAAAAAAAAAATTGTTTTGATTGTCTCCGATTACAGTAATTATTGCGTTTCTGCATTCAATATAAATTAATATTATGATTACAACTCACGAAGTCAAAAGAGCAGAAGGCTTAATTCATGAGCAAGAATGTTAATGTATTTCTAAGAAGTCTTAACGATATCACAATAGGATAAATGGAACAGCCACAAGTGAAGTCACTGCAGTCACAAATAGCACGCATCAACCATTTTCCACATTCATTATATTCCCACGTGTGCGTGACCTTGTATTGTTGTATTGAGTGGATCTCCTGTACTTACTAGTATCTGTATAAGCTATTTGATATGTATGGTGTTTGTAATGAAGCATAATGTGTAATAGTGTGTGTCTGTGTGTGCAGGCAAGCGCGCGCTCGGTCGGCGCTCGAGGCGGGGCGCGGGAGTCCGCGCGGCCGGCGGCTCGTGCAGTTGACAGCATGCTCATCGCGTTCAATGACTCCACCAACCTCACTGACTTGGCGCTCGCCATCGACCTCCCCACCAGCCCCTACAGTCTCGCGCAGAAGATCATCATCGCCATCATAGCCAGCGTCCTATCGGTGCTCACCGTCGTCGGTAACTCCATGGTGATGATCAGCTTCAGGATCGACAAGCAACTGCAGACTATAAGCAACTACTTCTTGTTCTCGCTGGCTGTGGCGGACTTCGCCGTGGGCCTGATCTCGATGCCCCTGTACACCATGTTCACCATCTACGGGTACTGGCCGCTGGGGCCGCATGTGTGCGACACGTGGCTCGCGCTGGATTATCTCGCATCAAACGCGTCAGTGCTCAACTTGCTCATCATAAGTTTCGATAGGTACTTCAGTGTGACGAGACCGTTGACGTATAGAGCTAAGAGGACTACAAAAAGAGCCTTGATGATGATAGGCGGGGCGTGGGGGTTTAGTTTGTTGTTGTGGCCGCCGTGGATATACGCGTGGCCGTACATCGACGGCGAGCGGAAAGTGCCGCCACACGAGTGCTTTATTCAGTTCATAGAAACTAACCAGTTCATTACGTTCGGGACAGCGATAGCCGCGTTTTATGTGCCAGTGACTGTCATGTGTATACTGTACTACAGGATATGGAGGGAAACTAAGAAACGGCAGAAAGATCTGCCAAATCTACAGGGAGGGAAGAAGCACGACTCGTCCAAGAGATCAAATTCTAGGTAAGTTTTTTAATATTCATAAAAATAAAATTTAGAATTTCTTCTAGTTACCGTATAATTATGAATAACATCGTTAGTTTATAATCTGTCGGTATTATTTCCGTTATATTATAAACTGTCGAAAAATTGTGAACTGCAACAAACCATTTACAACTTTTTTATTTTTCGATAGTTTATAATCTATCCATGGCAAATCGACAAATTGTGAAGTGATATCAAACTTGCTTACGACGCGGACGTAACGCACCTTGCACTAATACTAAATAGTCTGCCTAGCTGCGAGCAACTTGGAAGTAGCGCTCGCCGGCTGCTCCCGCGGCGATTACAGTTCTAACCTGACCTAACCCATTTCACCCAGTTAATAATTTTTTACAGTTTATAATCTAAAGGAAATAATATCGATACCCGCGATAAACTAACGGTTCTCACAATCTTACGGTGTCGTAACGAGTCAAGCAAAGCGTTTTATGAAAAGCTTTGTTTTCGTCATGTTCTGTACAATTTTCTTTTACTGTGTTAGTCAAAATGAAGAAGCCTCCAGCACAAAACAACATATGGCATATGGCAAGGTCGTTCAATAAATATCTATACTTCGTCTTAGTTAGCATAAACGTGTCAAGTAAAACGTAAAGAACACTAATCTCACTTATCATTCATCACACTGACTCACATTTTGACAATACTACACTCCACAGGTAGTTGTAGAACTTAATTTTGTTATACCTACCTACTTTTTTATTTTTTGGTTATTTTTCTTTTGGTATTTCAATATTTTTTTTGTTTGCTGCATGCATCCCTTACTTTTATTGTATTCATTAAGCATATATAATGAGAGAGTGCCTTGACTTCCATAATACAAGTCCTACTTAGTTTGCAAGTCAAGAGCTCATTTCCGTGTACGTTTTTTAATATGCAATAAACTTTATTTATTTATTTTTTTTTTTATAAAGAGACGCATTGCTCCGGTAATTCATTAAGGCCCACTTGCGCGTTCATGGGTTAATTAAATCATTCATCTTGCGCCACCAAGAGTTAGAGGTGAACCTAGAGTTAAACTTCGAAATATTTAGCCCATCGATGTGGGAGAGTTAAGTAGCGACTTACTTAACTCTGGGTTAGTGTATGTAATGTCAAAATAAATTTACGTTATGAGGGTACCTGATAACTTATTTTTTATTTTGTATTGTGTTCGACGTAAGAGAAAATTCGATGCTATATCAGCAGGCAATATATTCATGAGCTCATCCAGAAATAAACACAAATTATAAAAAACTTAAACTTATTTTTCTATTTCGACAATCAATAAACTAAATCTTCATGGAAACCACAGAAGTAAAAAATACAATACGATTAAAATTAAATGTAAAAAAAAAACAAATTCAAAGACAAGAAAAATTACGTATCTTATTGTAGAATAAAAGAGATGGTAATACAATTTCCGTTCATTCATTTTTGATCGGATTACGCTGCGGTTCCGTCATATTATAAATGCCGTCATGAAAATCTGTCATTATCACCAGTATTTGACATTAATAAGTTGTCAAAAAACGCCCTGTATTTGGACCACCGTTATTGATACAACGCTTTCATGGTCAGTTTCCATCAAACGGAAAAATCCTCGCGGATGCTCGCGCACTTTTTAATAACTGACTGAAAGGTATCAAGTGTGATGTCTGCGTCGAATTTTATACTTAAAGCCAATATTGATACAGTTACTTATTCAGTGAAATTTAAAAAATGCTCGAGCATCCGCGAGGATTTATCTGTTTGATGGAAACTAACCCTTAGGAAACCAAAGCTAAACTGCCATTTTATTTATTGCAGTTGTCTGCAGTTTCTTTTCAAATAAGCTTAATTCTCTTGTGGCAGACGTATCTAGTCGACCGGCCGGTAATAGTGGCCAGTACTTTAAGAAATGCGTTCCTAAATAGTGTGTACAGGTGTGTACCTAAATAGGTTACATTTGTGCATAACTATCCCAGTTGGAACTTTGCCCGACAAATGTATGGGCGTTGTCTATTAAATTGAACCCTAATTCCGTTTATTGGCGAGCTGCCGGTATTTTAAAGTAATTCGTATGTTTATAAAAAACCGCCCAAGTGCGAGTTGAATTCGCACACGAAGGGTTCCGTACAATATATGTTTAACAATCGCAAAGATAACTTTGTATTTCATAATGCTACTGTGAATTATAAAGTTATTTTTTGCAGTTGCAGAAAATCGCCCATATTTAAACAAAATACCTTATGAATCGGCGTTTTTAGTATTTGTTGATTAGATACATATACGAGTAATAAGGTACATGATATACAGAAGTTTCAAATGCCTAACTTGTTTAATTGTTGCGATAGAGCTCGTACAAAAATCGTCTAAAATTTTCAACTTTTACGGCCCCCTATTTCTTCAGTTTTGAAGATTTAAAAAAAAATATATATATTTGTACTCTATTCGATGAGTTCTAGACAATAACACCCCGCATGCTAGGGTAAGATTTTTTTTATTGTCAAAACTAAAGATTTATGGTATGGGGACCTTTAATTATTAACATTATTTTATTTTTATTATTTGTTATAGCCGTAATAGAAATACACAATCTCTGAAAATTTCAACTGTCTACCTATTACGGTTCATGAGATACAGCCCGCTGACAAACAGACGGATGGACAGCGGAAGCTTAGTAATAGGGTTCCGTTTGGTACCCTTTGGGTACGGAGGACTTTAGAGAAGTGTTTGAATAAAATTTTATGTTTTGATGGAGTGGATTTTGAATGGATTTTAACAATAGTTTTGTCAATTTTGTATCATTTTGAAATTTATCCATTATCTTCCTTGCAGAATTATCTCGTAAATAGGTATAATTATGATGATAATAATCTATTATTCTATTAATTTTCTGAAAACTGATTATATTCATACTATATCATATTAAATAATTCTTTTATCAACATCTGCAAAATCGTTAAGTGCAGAATAATAGTTACGAGTAATGTGGGAAATAATAGGTTGGGGAAAAAGTTTCTTCGCATTTTTTAAGAAAATTCAAAACATTTTTTAATATACATTATTTACATTTATCTAAAGTATGTAGGTACCATTTTGTTCGATAACTTTTTGCCATCTTGTAGGTAGTGACATGATCCCATTGCTACAGAAATTTTGGGTCTTCTGATCAAAATACCGCGACAAATGGTTTTTTCAGTCCTCTCGTGATGTTAACCTGACACTGCCTAAAAAATTCTGAAGAGACCGAAACAGGTGGAAATCTGAAGGTGCAAGGTCAGGACTATACGGCGGATGCATTAACACCTCCCAGCCAAACTCTCTTAATTTTTGCTGAGTGGCTAAACATGTGTGAGGTCTAGCGTTATCATGATGAAAAACCACACCCTTCTGTTGATTAATTCCGGCCGCTTTCTGTCAACTTCTTGCTTTAATCTCATCATTTGTTCGCAGTAGAGTTCAGAATCGATGGTCCTGCCTGGTGGTAACAGCTCATAATAAATAATCCCCTTCCAATCCCACCACACACACAGCATCGCCTTGTTGCGAGCTAACCCGGGTTTCGCCACAATCTGTGAAGCCTGACCGGTCTTTGACCACGACCTTTTTCGCACGTTCTTGTCGTACGGGATCCACTTTTCATTACCAGTTATCAGCTTCTTCAAAAATGGTACGGTTTCATTACTTCGTAATAAAGAATCACAAATGAGTACTCGGTTCATTAGGTTTCTGTCAGTGAGCTCGTGAGGTACCCAAATATCGAGCTTTTTTGTGTATCCAGTTCTTTCAAATGCGGCAAAACTGTTTTGTAGTTAATTTCTAGTTTTTCAGCTACGTCGTAACTACTGATATGCCGATCTTGCTCCACTTTTTTAAAAATGGCATCCATTTTATCCGTAATAGGGCGACCAGAGCGACGTGCATCTTTGACATCAAAATTTCCGGATTGAAAACACTTAAACCAAATTTGTGCTACTCTCACAGACACTGCACTAGGTCCATAAACATCGCAAATTTTTTTTGCGGCTTGCGTTGCATTTTTAACTTTTTTGTAGTAAAATTTTAAAATGTATCGAATTTCTTCATTAGATTCACTCATCTTGACAGTACGAAAAACAAATAAAAACCACACATTTTCCTAATTTGAATTTTGAATTATGTTCTTTAAAATTTAAACTTTCAATGATACCAAAACCAGCCAGATACAAATAGTATAGCCAAAGAGATTTTATTTTAAGTTCATACATACTATAATGCGAAAAGACTTTTTCCCCAACCTAATATGTTAATATCATGAATTCATGAAAAATTCTAAAAAAGAATAAATTTAGAATTTAATATAATATTTAAATTGCTAATTAAATTAATTAGCAATTTAAATATTAACCTTGTATAAATAAAATAAAATTAAATGATACATAAATAGGTGATTTCTAATGCTGGGTAAAGATTGGTGAAACGTAAAATGATAATCTTATACAGAGTGGATACGACAATACAACAATTAATTAAACTTCGTATACCTAATCACGTACCCAATCTGCGTACAAAAATTCAATTTAATTTAACTAATAGTTTAGTCACAGGACAATATTTTTCATTTCCAAGATTTTCAACATGATGTATCTGATAATACAGATATTAGACCAGCTTCGCCTAAAAAAATAAAGGTTAAAGACATTGCAATATTCTTCACACACATGTTGCCAGCTACTTCATTAAAGGAATTAATGCATGTTGTACCTTATACCAGAGGCATAAGAGCCATAAAGCGTGTCATCAGAATCAGATAAGAAAATAATGCATACGGAAGTTACATCTACTCACTCTTGTCAATAGAAAATTTTGAATGTGCGAAAGAGATACGTACTATGTAGACGATAGTTCCTTTATTTCTACGTCGCTTTCTCGCCGAAACAATAACAACCCAAACTTGCAAAAAATCTTCACAAACAATGGTGTGTTGGGTCGGTCAGTGCCCCAGTCGCCAGCTGTGTTAAAATATTTAAAAATGGTGTTCTATTTTGTTTAAATTTTTAAGCTATTTAAATTTGTTAGAAAAAGTCACTTTTTTAATTTCAATGTTAGGATTTATTTGATAATTCCTATAAACTGCTATACATTAGTTCTGCTCTTATTTTCATTTATTGTCGTATCCACTCTGTATAAAATTCTCGTGTCACAATGTTCGTTCCCGTACTCATCCGAAACGGCTTGACCGATTCTCATAAAATTTTGTGAGCATATTGAGTAGGTCTGAGAATCGGCTAACATCTATTTTTTATCCCGGTCTACGCGGGTGAAACCGCGGGGCGCAGCTAGTAATTATGTAAAAATCGATCCCTCACCGGGAGCTTTCGCCTGTAATGTAATCCAAGATTCCACTGTCACGGGCGCCGGCCGGCAAGGTCAACTACTAGGAAGTCATCAGCATCATATGCCTAGCCTTTTCCCAACTATGTCGGGGTCAGCTTCCAGTCTAACCGGATGCAGCAGAATATATTTTACATAGAGCGACTGCCTATCTGACCTCCATAACCCGGTACTGTATTACCAATACGATACTCCTTGGTAAGACTGGTTGTTAGGCTTTTGGGCTTGACGATCCGTAAGCGACTGACAAAGATACACGAATGACAGCCGGGACCAAACGGCTTAATGTGCTTTCCGAGGCACGGAGGGGTCTTGCTTGGTATGTAAAGATGAAGATGGTCACCATCCATTGATTTTGTGGTCTTCCCCTACTCACCTAGTCATCGACATTCATACTCAAAACTTACCGATTTATTGATTTTACTTATCATGATTTTTGTTAAAGGCAAAAAGTCAAGTATTTCCAGATACTTCTGATTTGTAAGGAAGTCGATCAGTTTATTTAGAAAGTTAGTAAGACTTTCACAGAAAGAAGTGGCAAATGCAATGTATGTTCATACTTTTTCTTTTATCAAGTTAAGTGATTGATAACATACAATCTACGGCCGATTTGTTTACGTAAACACATCGAATTGTGGTCTACCCTAAATACAAAAGTTTTTGCTGTTTTATTTTATTTTATTTTATTTATTTGGGACAAAAAACAGTTATACATTACAGCATTAACAAAGTAGTTAAATTATACAATCGAAAAAAACGTATAACCCACACTATTGTCCACGAAATAACATTGAAGTATGACAGCGAACACATGTTAAATAAGAAAATAATAAACAGTACATATTTATAAGAAAAAACACTATAATTATACCGACGAATCGAAGAAAGCGGATAACATAAGCAACCGTCTTATTGGCGACTTGCAAGAGATTGTGAAACCAGTCTTTTAAATTTAGATTGCGGCAGCGCGAAAATTTGACAAATTTGATTTGAATTTGACATTCTTTCAATTTTTCCTCGACTTGGGTATTACTTTGCATCTAATTTTCGAAGATCAATCAATCTGCCTAGCCTTTTCCGAACTGTGTTGGGGTCGGCTTCCAGTCTAACCGGATGTCTTACCAAGCGGTATAGTATTACCCAGTTACGGGGTTGTGGAGGTCAGATAGGCAGTCGCTTCATGTAAAGTACTGGTATTCAGCTGCATCCGGTTAGACTGGAAGCCGACCCCAACATAGTTGGGAAAAGGCTAGGCGAATTGATTGCGTTATTTACGTTGTTGAGCAGACAAATTTTTCGAACATACGAAGCAATGGATTAGCAATATGCTTCAATTTCTGAATGATAGTGTGTTACGCAATTAGGGTGCTGAGCTGTACGAGAAATCAATCTAAAAAGGTAAAATTGTTTGTAAGCCTGAAAGTCTGACAACCAGTCTTACCAAGGGGTACCGTCTTACCCAGTAACTGAGTTGTGGAGGTCAGATAGGCAGTCGCTCCATGTAAAATAATGGTATTCATCTGCATCCGGTTAGACTGGAAGGAAGCCGAACCCCAACATATTTGGGAATAGGCTAGGCAGATGATGTTTGTTAGAAGAGGTAATCTCTGAAAGTACTGATCCGATTTGTTGAGTGCCGTAGGATGTTTGAGTATAGTGTTTTGTGGTACAGTGCGCTCAACCAGTGCCACAAAAGTCTTACCTTATTTAGATTTGAATACAATAACATTACCTTTGATCAAATTAAATTTAAAAGTTTTACTAGGATCTTGTAAAGTTGTGACAGCTCCGCATAGCCCCCATCACCAGCCGTCGGCGTAAGAGCGATGCCACACTGGCGTTGCCAAGGCGTTGCGTCGTCGCAGCGCAGTGATTTAGACAAAGTAAGTGCCATAAGAGCGTTGTGCTGCGCTCCGTTGTCGCTTCGTCGTCTCACCGCAGTACCCCTCCCCGCTTCGTCTCCCTGGCCCCCTGTCCGATGCGCACGCGTTCCGACGCTGCACCCTGCACAGCGTTTTAGCGCACCGTGTGGCATGACGCTCAGATTTATTGTACAACTAGCTGTGCCCCGCGACTTCGTTTGCGTAGAAGTCGAAAGTCAAATTAAAATAACAGCCACATTTTAATAAAACTCCCTCGTCCCCCGTGCCGCCGCGTTGCATCGCCCGCCCGCGCTTTACTTCGTTTTCGCTTAGCGTTCTTTCAGACTTTTTTTTATTTTGCTCTGCTCCTAAGGGCAATAGCGTAATGTTGAATAGCCTATAACCATCCTCGAGAATTGGGCTATTAAATGCAAAAAGAATTTTTCAAATCCGGCTTTTTGTTCACATTTTAATGGGTTTTATATTTTTTGCGCGGAACCCTAATTCTTTGAAAAAAATAATAGTAGCGTAAGTTACAGCTTATAACATCTTCTACCTGCCAGTGAAAGTCCCGTCAAAATCGGTCTAGCCGTTTCAGAGATTAGCCGAAACAAACAGACAGACACAAAAAAATTAAAACTGTTTTTTTGTTATGAGGACCGTATACACTTTCATAAGCTTAGTAAAAAGCGGTTATTTTGACATCACAAACACACTTCAATTTCATTTATTCGTATACATAGATGTATAGATTGTGGAGCGTCACCGCTCAGGCGTCGCAGCGCCGACTCAATAGTACACACTGGCAAGCAACGCCCGTGTGGTATCGCCCTTACTTGACTCGATTTCTCATAAGTTTCAATTTCACCATACAACGATTGATATTAATGGTTGTATGCCTCAACCGACATAAATTCGTCCTGCACCTGTCCGAGTAACTAAGATTAACCTATAAAAGAGAGAGAGAGAGAGAGAGAGAGGATACTCTGACCCTTCGGAATAAGTATTTTTAGGGTAGGATTTAAGTTTAAAACTTTAGAAGTAGGGTATCGTATGCGTGTTATAAGGATTATGTTAAATTGAGAGAACAAACACAAAATGGAGCACTGCGCCCGTTTCGATGACTAACTGAGTCTTCTTTTTCATCCCATTTTCATCCATTTTTGCATTAGGAAAATGAACACTAACAACATAATATTACGACAGTAATTCCCGAAGGAGTTCGCAGAGATGAGCCTTCATTCGAGAGTAACACAGAAACACTTTTCAAGATTTTTGAAATGTGTAACTTCTTTCCTGTTGCTTTCTTGCAATCTGTGGGAGTGATGTCATGAAAAGGGACGGAAGTGTGTAACAGGAAACCGGGTAAGCGCGTGCTATTGGATTTGACCAATGAGCGCGCGCGGTGCTAGAATTGGATTTAATATTAATGTTGCTTATTACCAAGGTGAGATGTCAGATGTTACACATCATATGCGACTACTGTGGCTCACTCATTTTTAGGGTTCCGTACCTCAAAAAAACGGAACCCTTATAGGATCACTTCGTTGTCCATCTGTCCGTCTGTCTGCCTGTCAGTCAGTCAGTCAGTGAAGACCCTTTTTCTCAGAAACGCGTAGAGGTATCAAGTTGAAATTAATATCAAATACGTATCTCTATAGTCCCTTGGAGCTCTAAAAAAATCAAGCTTCTAAGTCAACGCAGTAAAAATATACAGCCATGTATGCGACATATTCTGATACTCACAAGTAAATCAAAACCGGTACCGTTACTTTTGACCTGGAATCATAAAATTTGATAAGTAAGCCGGGTCTCTCAGCACAAGTAAAGGAAAAAGTCTGAAAATAGTTAATTTATAATTTTATCGCATAAAAACGTTAATTGGTAATTTTAACGCATAAAAAAAGTTTTTTTGGGATTTTTAGTTTTTAAACTACAATCTTAAGTTTGTTTTTGGAATACATTATTTTCAACTACGGAACCCTTCATTGTGCTTGATCTGACATGCACTTGGCTGGTTTTTTATTTATTTAATCCAGAGTTTTATTTTCACATAACACCTGCCAAACTACAAAGCAATTTCTTGGCAGTAGGTTCTCGTGGATTTTGCACGAATCTGCTTAACTTAACATTAAAATGAACTCTAAGTTAAGTTTGGCTCTGTAGGCAGACTCCGTATGTGACTGAAACACACATGAAACTTATTTACCTCTGTTCCGACTAGAAAATGTTACTTACTATTTTTCTATTAGAGATGAACCATTCTAAAAATGAACGCCCCTCCACAGCCGTTACACTCACATGCAAAGAAGTGTATAGACGCAATACACATAACTGGTCTTTGTCATTGGTTGCTCAGTCACCGGCGAGTACGGTCAACAACTAAACTAAATAAATACCTCACAGACTAACATACATAAAAATATAAGACTACACAATAACACTGATTTTTTTTATGCAAACGGTACCTACCTACCCGACTTGCTCAAACGTCAAACAGCCGGATTTGTCGGCCAACTAGTGTATAAATGACACGAATGCGTGATAGCGAACATGTCGTTCCATACAAAGCGCATGCTCCTCGCCGTACAATGTTTTTACCTGGACTGATTGCAGAACTAGTTGACCTCTAAGTGCGGCGACGAGGCCATCTTTACAGTAAAGTCGCCGCACGTACACAAGCAAAGTGTAGCAATAAGTATTTCCTCTCACACATTGAAATAATCACGTTTTGTGGAGGGGCGTTAATTTTAAGGATAGTTCATCTCTTTCAAACACTGAAAATGAATGTTGCAGCTAGCCCCTGAATAAAAGAAACCCAGTATTATCTTTCGTTCAAGCAATAATGTAGCACAAAGCTGAAGGAACTCCAGAGCGCATGTAAGTGATGGAGCAGAAAAGTTGTTATTGTGCATCACAATACGCCTTTGATACGGAGAAGGCTACAGAAAATAGTCTTAAACGGGCGAAAGGGATGCTTCAGCGATTTACATGCTAGGAGATACATTTTCTTATATTATATAGAGTGAATTTTTCAAATGGGCGTGTTTGGCAAAATCCGAAACTATGAAGAATAGCGATAAGTAGGTACTCAAAGCAGTCTCGGTCTCGATTTCGATGAAAACTAAAACCGCATCATTGGATTTTTGAAAAATCAATATTTCTAGCCAGGAATCGAACACGTTGATTTCGAAAAAATAAACATACTGTATTATGACACCATTCGATAGCGTCGCTAATAAAGATCGAATTATGGGAAGTAATGACATACGGCAAACTAAAGAAAAGAGCTCATTTTTAACAAAATACTTTTTTTTTATTTTTCTACCTATTAAACCTTAACTGATTAATTGTTGAAAATGATGACCATTTTTTTCAATAAATACGATTCGATTTCGATTGTACTGCATTCAGCATTACAATATTCCTCATAGTTTAGAATTTAGCCATCCATGCCCACTTGAAAAGTTCACCCTGTATTTTGTTGAGTGTAGATGGAGATGGGAAACCAGTGAAGGGGGAGGTTAGCGGGAAGGGGATATGGTGAGAGGGGTAAAAGGGAGAGGGGGATGGGGAGGGTGTGAGGGGGTTAAAAGGGATGAGAGGTAGGAAGGAGATATGGGTGAGAGGGGGTTAGAGGGAGAGGGGGATGGGTGAAGGGGGGGGGGCGACAAGTCCCTTTACACCTTAAAGTTGCTTTTTGTATAGCACTGATTCATTTAAGAGAGATTGAGTTGAGACTTTGACTGATTGATTGGAGAGCGGGAAGAGTTAGATAGGGATAGGAGGAGGGATGAGAGGGGGGTTTCAAGGAGGAGGTTAGCGGGAAGGGGATGTGGTGAGAGGGACAGGGGTTGGGGTGGGTGAGGGAAGGTGTTTTCTAGACGGTAAATGAGAAATTAGCGCTACTTTAGATTACCACTGCTAAATATTTTTTAGGATCTGAATCACTGTGTCTGGTAGGCACTAACTCACAGAAAAAATCAAAACTGAATTTGAATAATGAGTATGCCAATTAAATATGTTAGTCGTACACTCGTACAGCCCCATTTATACGGTACAAGTTTCTGGAATGTTCAAGAGCAATAATTGCATGCCCATAAAGCATGTTCATCGTTCAATTATTACCATTAAATAATTGTATGCAAGAGTTTACACGCGTGCGACTTCCGTAAAATGACATACAATAATTGAATGCAAGTTTTGCCATTCAATAAAATTGCATGCGACATACCCCAAGGCAATAAAATTGCGAGGCGATTATTGCTTGCAAGTTTTGCTTAGTCTAAACACGAGAGTTGCACGTCCTTGTGCAATTGATTCATGTATTGCACGTAGATTTGCGCTGCCAAATATTTCATTAAATTTTATTGAACGTCTTCTCAAGATTTTTGTAACTTGTTTAGTTCGTATGTTAATACGAACCACTCACCCCACTCTGTTTGAATGATAGAAAATGTTCATGCCAGAACTGAATGCGATTTTAATGTACGTACGATTATTATATGTGCAATTTTATTGTACATGCGTTTTATTGTACGTGCTGTTTACACCTATACACCTGTATCGTGCAACAATTTTATGCGTTGCTTAGACGGTGCCAGTTAATTGCTGCTTCAATTTTATGGTATACCACAGGCAATAAACTTGCACTGTGTAAATGGTTAACTGTGGTTTTCTGTGTTAACTTACCCAGAAGTGGTGAAACTCTTTGGATACGAAAATAATTCTTCGAGATTTTAAATCAGTAGGATTCTAATAGACTTTGTGTTTCAAAATAATTGTGTAACCTTTTTTTCTAAATAAGTTTAACTTTCGCGGCAAGTAGCAAGAAAGTGTGCCAAAATTGCAAACATGTAAGTACTTAATATATATTACTCGTATATCTTCGAAAATTGGACAGCTTCAAAATTTTCGCTTGCCCGAATATCGGAAAAGTAGGGCGCATGAATCGAATAACCGAACTCCGGTAAGAGAAACGTTGTGTAAATTCAAGGAACGCAAACTTTTCTCCGAGGTTTATTGAAAATTTTAAAATGTTTTGTTCACTTTGTTCGGGAAACTGCTGCGAATGGTATCAACCGTTGTTACTGTACACAGTTTTGAATTTTCCGCCATTTTATTGTTGGTGTGCAAAGGATAAGATAGGATAAATCAATAAATCCTTGCTTGAATCGGAGAAAGACAACAAAAGCTAAAGTATTTATTTACAGAACGTTCTATTTTTTTTTCAATACGCTTCCTCGAAAACTGGTTCATATCGCACTACCATTAGGTTCACAATGCAATGTATTTCACACGTGTGCGGGAATAAAAATTCCCACAGATAATTTATACCTATACTTAGTCCAAATTGGTTCAATGCCTCTATTCACACCGTCTCTATACGGAGGTGAATGTTTTTTTTTTTTAATGTCGGCAAAGAGATGTGCGTCTTTACGGAGCTAATATTTTTTGAATATTTAAATAATGTTTATAAATATAATATCATCAAAAACCATGAATATTACAATAAAAAAAACGTTTATGAACAAATTAACATTTATTTGTGTTCTAAACACAATAATATTAGAATTTTCTATTTTTCATATTAGGCTGTTTATCGGCTTTATACCTTTGCTTCTCCTTCAACCTGGCGAAAGCAAAGCGCGGAAAAAAAGAAAACTTAAGTCATAGTTTCCTAATAATGAATGAAAAAAATATTTTTCGTAATTTTATTTTATTTCTTCAAAAGTGTATTGAAAAACGTCGTTTGATTACACGTGGACATTTGTTATTGAAGTTCTCGGCTCAAAAACAACCTCGCCTACGGCTCGGGTGTTAATTCCGCCTCGAATGCAATAACAAAAATTCTCCACTTGTATCAAAATGTACTATTGTTGGTCTATGCATACAGGTACAGGCTGTTGTTATTTTACTACCCGTCATAATGATCAACTTTTTTAAACCCGTTGGTAACATCCGATTCCTGTAAACGATCTTTTCACTTAACAATTAAGCCATGGATAGAAAACCTGTCATGAGTTTTTAGTAAGCTCTAGCAATATTTATGAAAAAAATCATATACTGACTACTAACAGAGAAAATAAATAATTATAAATATATTATACTGTTACTTATACAGGCATTCCGTTGAATGGATCCGTTTTTCCTTTTGAGGTAGGGAACCTTAAAAATCATATACTGACCACTTACAAGGAAAATAAATATACTGTCATGAGGCATCGACTCATCACTATATTTATTTTTCTTTCACAGCCATGAAAATATTTATTTTCCTCTGTGTCACACAAACTACTATTCTTTACAACACAATAAATTGCATTTGTTCCATAGAAACTGTATCTCAAAGTTTGCCCCCAGACATCCCATGTACTGTTCCAGTCTGAACTGTTGACACAACACAGATCGAAACAGAAGCTCTATATTCTCTATATTCTATATTCCAGGATTTGTCTAGGGATTGACACTATTGACAGTTCACTTTAAGATCACTTCACCTTAGTTTTCATGGTGAGATTTTTACAGAATAGACCGGCTGTACACAAGTATTTAATTTTGACGAACATTCAGCAGGATTTAATCTTATTGCAAGAAAGTATAGAACTATGTAAATGTCAAGCATTTTCGAATAATTTGACATTTAGAAAAAAAAACTAATCCATGAAATATTATTTTGTTTATACATTGTTCTTCTTATATATTATTTTTATTATTATCTGCTTGCTAACTTCAATAAATAAAAATCATCCATTAAATGACAATTATCAAATCAGAGCTACATATCGTTGCATTTTCATAATTTTGAGCAGGTTTTTTGATTCCTGATTATGGTCATCAACATGGTCGATTCCTGAAAAAAAAAATGGTTGACCTTTGCCTAGGAGTCATAAGAGGTCATTTGGTTGCAAATGACCTCTTCTACTCTTAATGGATTGCCGACATTACCAATAACCCTGAATTACTCTTCTATGTTCTATGTTATAGGATTTGGTTTCCGCACTTAGTCCTTCATGTGGACCATTACTCTTTTGATAATTTTGGTCTGTTGAGAGATCTTAAAAGACTACATACCAAAATAGTAATTATTGTAGTTTTTTATTTAGTAGAGTACGTCCTACATTTTCGCACTGATTTCTTCATGAATACACTTTAATTTTTTATCATGTTCTTTCTATAATTCTTCTTGCAATTAAGATTAAATCCTTCCGGGGCGGCTGCGGCAGGAGCAGAACACCTCAAACGGCGCAAATATAACAACCTTTTTGGGAACTATATGTTTGAGCCGTTTGGGGTTCAAACACCAGGGCCTTGGGGTCCGAGTGCTCATCGAGTTTTTCGGGACATCGCCAAGCGGTTGGTCGATTCTATACGGGACCAGAGGGCTGGCCTATTTTTAGCCCAAAGAATTAGCATTGCCATCCAACGTGGCAATGCTGCCAGCCTTTTGGGCACTTTTCCCATTGACAGCGATGTGGACGAATTTTTTGATGCCCTATGAGCCCCCCCCCCCCCTTAATTCCCCTTTTAATTTTTTATTATATACTTGTATATAATTTACACCGTGTTCCTCACGTTATCCATAAACTTTCGCAAACACTTCTATAGCTTTTACAAACCAAATCTAACACAGGAAGTATTGCTTAAAAAGGTTTCGTTACAAAGATATTTGTAATTTAATTTAATGAAATTTATTTGAGCTATGCAATAAGAAAGGGTCTTAATTTGATGATAAGTCTATCAAATGCTATTTGCATTTCATTTACACGTACGAGAGGAACCCGAGAGTTAGCGACGAAGTACGATCATTTTTGATAACGAATCTATCAAAGACATTAAACTGGTCACTATGGATACCTAAGTTGTTATTTGTCATGCATGATTTTAATTGTCAGGATTGTTGTTTATTGAACTTGCTTTTGGGTTTCCGATTAATTTAATCAATCATTTTGATTACTTACAACATTCACTATGCCGTACGAGTATTCGGCTCAACACCAAGCTGATATTCACTTCGTCTACGGTTTCTGTGACGGTAATGCTACAGCGGCTGTACGAGAATACCACCGGCGATTCCCTGGTCGGCGCGTGCCTGATATACGAACATTTATTAACATACACATGAGATTTTGTGAGATCGGGATTAGAACACGCCGCCCTGAACGAGCAATCAATTTGAGCGTCGCTCAAGAAAACATAATAATGAATCTTATTATTCATGATCCTACACTCGACGAGACGCGTTGGGAGAATCGTGGGTGTATCCCATAAGCTAGTGTGGAAACTGTGGAAAAGATATGGTTTGCATGCCTACCACTACAGAAAATCCCAAGGCATAATACCACCTTAGCACTACCTTAAAGGAGAAGGTGTACTCCATACAAATTCAGAACCGTGAACAGCTCTTAGAAAGAATATCTCAAGGCTGCTGGACAAAGACCAAATTAGGACTCGTTTGAATATTTGTGTCGAAAAAAAGGTGGTAATTTCGAAAACTTTTTACATTCAATTTATTTTTTGCCTTTTCAGTTTATTTTTTATTTAACGTAATCATACGTAAGTATCATACTCCTCGAGAAGTTAGGTGGTTACTAGGACTAAAATGTACCTACCTACTAAATTTTATTCAATAGTTGAGATTGAATGTTTGTTACTTAAGCTTAAGCTTAGCCTACTCCCCTTCCCGTCGTCGGAGGTCTACAGAAAAAGAGGAAAAATAAGGACTATAAAAAAAGTTTTGCGAAGGCTGCATATCGTGGGCAAAGGTTATCATGATTTGGTTATGGAATTTCTTTTTTATTCCTCAATAAAAATGTCACAATTCGAAATACGTACCAACCTGTTTGGTAGCCTTATACGTTCTCTTTAGATAAGTACGGCGTTTGATTGACAGTGCTACTAATCAGAAGTCTGTGGGAAGAAAAAGGAACGAGATGAAAAACCAAAGAAACTTAGTTTTGACAAGTTTCAGCCCGCCAAATGTTATGAATTTTCATTACGAATACGAAGTTGCCAATTCGGATAAAGAGGCATGCATATCGGGTGATTTACGTCAAGGTATTTAGTTTGAATGAAAATTAACAAAAATTAAAAAATAAGAATTCGATAATGTGTCCATAATGAAAAATGCTTATTTCCATGGTCTGAACATCTGGTCTAAGTTTATGTATATTGTCCGGAACACGGTGTATATTTTTTAGTGTTACCTTGTACATTGTAATTAAGGTAAATAATTATGTTAAATATGAATGCAATAAAAACAATCCTGCTAAATGTTCGTCAAATATTCGTGTATCGTATAGTAGAAGATTTAGAGCTTGTGTTTCGATCTGTGTTGTGTCAACAATTGAGACTGGAACAGTAGGTACATGGCATGTGTGGGGACAAACTTTGAGATACAGTTTCTATGGAACAAATGTAATTTATTGTGTTGCAGAATAGTAGTTTGTGTGACACAAAAGAAAATAAATATATTTCTTGGCTGTGGAAGAAAAATAAATATAGTGATGACTCATGACAGTATATTTATTTTCCTTGTTAGTGGTCAGTTTATGATTTTTATGGTTCCGTACCTCAAAAAGAAAAAAACGGAACCCTTGAATGGAACGCCAGGGTTTTCCGCACTGCCGTTCGACGTTCCCTTCTATAGGTTCTTTTAATTAGTCGTTTAATTATCACAGAATATAAAAAGCAATTATCCTTCTGTAGTTTGTACTTCCACGGTCTAAGTGCCGGTGTAGTCGGTCGTGCGGGTACATTCCGCCAGCATGCGTCCTTTGTGTCGGCACCCCTTTGTGCACTAATGTCTGCCACGGTGAAGTTTGACAAGGCATGTGTGAAATGACGATCTTATACGCACCGGGTTCGCTTGTAAATCTGTAGGTAAATTAAGATTTTATAGAGAAGTTTATTAAAGTTTTTGGGGTAGACTACACCCGATTTCTAGATTGAAAATTAAAAGTAGACAACATTATCACATTCAAATTTTGATTCCTTCAATGTAGCCCGCTAAATTCAAAATTTCTTTGCAAATAACAAGACAAATCTAAAATGAGTTTATGTGAAAATGTCTTCTTCAACAATACTTCAATTTGGCCACCCTCGCGCCGAAATATTTCATTGAGTTTTTTAGTTCCCTATAATCAATTTCAAAGGTTGATTGACCACTGCTGTATTGCACTGGCTAAACTACTTATGCTTCATAAATGATTTCGGTTCTTTGAGTTATCACATCTAAGCCAGTGGTTGATAATTAAAATCTAACGGTACCTACGGTTACACCAAAACAGATTTTGTCGGCCGACACTGTATGTGATTGTCCCGACATTGGTCATTGCCGGTTTTCTGTAGTTGACTATGCGACTTCACAGAGTGTAGACGCGTTTTTAAAATGGAGGAATTCGCAGAAATGTATCTTTTAGAAAATTCGTACCGCAATTTAATACCGTCCGTTTCGTACCGGAATTTTTCAATATCCATAGTCGTTTAGGTAGATAACAACACTGGCAGAAACACAACAGAATAAAGACAGAATGGTTGGATTAAACTATAAATACACTCAACTTGCGCTTTAGACGCCTAACGCCGGCAGACCGGCAGACTGGCGAGAAAACCCAACAAGTTCGGATTGATTGGGCGTCTTCGGGCGTCATCGGACGATGGCAGTTGTAGTAGTGTACGCGCTCCTTTTCATTTACGTTTGATTTTATCGGCCGAGTTTGATCGAAGACGCCCGAGTAACGATCGGCCGATAACGGTTTAGGTGTACGCGACCCGTAAGACGTTGAGATAGAAGTCACTTAAATCCAATCCAATCTAATTGCGGCACTAAACCTCATTAGAAAACCTACCAGTCTGATCCCTTAGGGTGGGTTGCACCAAAGGCTAGGTTATAGTTTCCGTCAAAGTTAAAATGACCATAGAATGACTACCAGCTGTTGCACCGTCATGTCAAATGTAAAAGATAAAGCTCGGAGCAGGGACATAACATTCGACGCGTCTGACAGAAGTGACACATATTTAACAATAACTTTAACCAGCGAAGCGTGGGCGGTTAGGTTTACAGTTAAAGTTATGACATTTGCTAACAAATTGTCAAATGGAACAACTAATTTTTTGTATAACAGGAACTTTAACAAGGGTGGGTTGCACCATCTTACTTTCACTATAACAAACATCGAACTGAAGGTGTGATGTTTGATAAGTTAAAGTAAGATGGTGCAACCCACCCTCAGTATTGCAAGCTCCTCAACAACATAGATCAAACTGTCGCAGTTAATCTTAGCTAAGCTCGGTAGCAGTTAGCCGCGTTACGGCTTGCATACGTGCTATAATAATATGCTCTCCTGGTACCCCGCCTGCCTGCCAGCCACTTTTATCCTAATATGATGAAGTGGGGTGAGCTGAATGGGTTTTTGAGCCTCGAATTATCTGAACGGCGCTTTTTATGGAACAAATGGTTCTTTTGTACATAAAAATGTCGTTGTTTTCTTTTTAGAGTAAGTGCATCAGGAATTATGATGAGGAAAATTCTGTTTCGCGGTCCCATCCACGGAACAACCGCGTGAACCGTGGCAATCGTAGCTTATCTAGATCAATCGACCCGTGCGGCTGTTATTACTTACTTAGCCACGAGCCCCTTACACCCATATCTATACATCATAGGTCTTTACCTATGAAATTGCCGTTTTGTATGAAAAAATTTAAACGAATTTTTTTCATGCATTTTTTATTTGTATTAATCGAAGTAATCACCCATGCAATCAATGCATCTTTGCCAACGCAGTGGCAGTTTATTGATGCCCTTCTTAAAGAAATCCGCTGGACGGGAGGCAACAAATTCTTCAAAGGCATTTTGTACTGCCTCTCGGGTATTGAATTTTTTTCCCGCCAAGAAGTTATCCAAATTCTGGAAAAAGTAGTAGTCTGTAGGCGCAAGGTCTGGTGAGTAGGGCGGATGACGGAGAGCTTCCAACCCCAGTTCTTGCAACTTGGAGACCGTCTGCTGTACAGTATGAGGTCGCGCGTTGTCGTGCAGGAGCAGCGGAGACGAGCGATTGACCAATGCTGGTTGGAGATGTGCCGGCTTCTCCATCATTGTGTTCAGTTCTTCACAGTGCACATCTGAAGTAATGCTCACCCCGTTTGGTAAGATGCTGTGATGAATCACACCGGCGCTAGACCACCAAACAGTGACCATCACTTTTCTAGGGGTAAGTTTTCGTTTAGGGCATTGTTTAGGTGCTGAACCAGGATCCAACCAACTTGCTGAGCGCTTGCGGTTATCAAACAGAATCCATTTTTCATCGCAGGTAACAATGCGGTTCAAAATTCCTTCATTTGTGTGTCTGTTGAGCAGTGCAAGGCACGTCTCGACGCGTACTTCGCGCTGGCGATCATTGAGTTCGTGGGGCACCCATTTGTCAAGCTTTTTTACCTTGCCAATTTGACGCAAATGGACCAATATTGTTTTGACGCTAACGTCGAAAGCTGCTGCTAATTCAGCCGTAGATTGTGTATCATCAGCTTCCACAATCGCCTTTAATTCGTCATTGTCGACCAAAGTCTTCGGACGACCGCGAGGTTCATTTTTCAGGTCGAAATTTCCAGAACGGAAGCGAGCAAACCAATAACAAGTGGTGCGTTGGTTTGTAGTGTTAGCTCCGTAAACGTCGTTGATGTTGCGTGCCGCTTGTGCCGCGTTGCTGCCACGACGGTACTCATATTCCATAATTACTCGAATTTTTAATGTATCCATGATGACGAAAAAGATTGAAATGCGATGAAAATGTAACACTAATCAATAAACAAATGACTACTTTTGGAAAAAAAATCCATGTTTTTAAAATCAAATTAATTTGAAATTAGAATTCTTAGCCAAACAAAAATAATTTTGATTTGAAATGGCCAGTATTGCAGAACGGCAATTTCATAGGTAAAGACCTAATATATACAAATAAATGAAATTGAAGTGTCTGTTTATAATGTCAAAATATACGATACTTAGAACAAAAAACAATTTTTGTCTGTCTGTCTCTCTCTCTCTGTGTTTGTTCCGGCTAATCTCCGAAACCGCTAGACTGATTTTGACGGGACTTTCACTGGCTGGCAGATAGCCGATGTTATATTAAGGAGTAACTTAGGCTACTTCTATCATAGAAAAAGAATTAGGGTTAAAAAATATTAAAACCCATGAAATTGTGAACAGAATCTGATTCAAATAGGGAAGTATCAGTGGCGAAAGCACCTAATAACACGATTGCTACCGGCTTCCCTTCGGAGGTTTGCTACTCTACCGCTATTGAAAAATGGCACAGTCAATTATAGTGTCTACTATTGCCGAAAACAAGAGTTACACTGTGGATATTTAATTCACCATAACATTTAAACAACAAAAACACCTATTTAATAATAGCTTTGAATTACAACAAAATAAAAATAATCTAAAATAACTCAGCGCCAAAACGTCATAATCGGGAACTAACAATTCATACAATAGCGATCCCGTCATGATGTCACTGTAGGTCACGTGGCACCGCTTGATAATGGACGAGAGCAAGCCGATGTACAACGGGTTACGATAGAGACAGATATAGGAAAAACGCGTCAGCGAAAACGAGACGAAGGAATATTGCACCGCGTCCCAGAGGGTCATGGCCATCCGGCTAGTCCGGGGATACCGCACGGTCTCCTGTGAGGCGGCGAGCCTCCTTGCCGGATTACCGCCATGGGATCTGGAGGCAAAAGTCCTCGCGCACGTGTGGGAGTGGCGCGAGGAGGTGAAACGCCGGGGCGTAACTCCGCTGCCGCGAGAAATCACGGTACAGCGAACAGAGCTCCGGCGGGATCTCATGGCGACATGGAGAGTGCGATTGTCGCAACCCAGCGCTGGGCACGCCACAATTGCGGCAATAAGTCCCCTCTTTGAGGAGTGGTTGGAGAGGCGCCACGGCCGGCGTCCTCACCTTCCGCCTGACGCAGGTCCTCACCGGACACGGTTGTTTCGGGAGGTTCCTGTTTCGGATAAGGCGGGAGGAAACGCCCGGGTGTCACCATTGTGTGGATCACCCGGAGGACACGGTGGAGCATACAGTGGAGGTCTGCCCGGCTTGGGCGGAGCACCGCCGCCGCCGTGTTCTCACGGAGGCGATCGGCGGCGGCGAGCTCTCGCGTCCAAACCTGGTCCAGGCCATGTTGCGGAGCGAGAGTGCATGGGAGGCCGTCACCTCCTTCTGCGAAGCAGTAATGCTCGCGAAGGAGGTGGCGGAACGCGTGAGGGAGAGGCAACAGCCGCGCCCTCGCGCCCCTAGCCGCCGCAGGAGACGCCCTGGGCAGCGGGAATCTATCGCCGATTCCCGGCCACCGTAGGCTCGGGCTTGCGGAACACGAGTAATGGGCAGCTCGCCGTCCGGTAAGGACCAGGCCCGGGTCGACGGCGCGTTGTGATCCACGCGCGCCTCAAAGTGATGTCAGCAGTGACGGGGTCCAATAGGGCCTATGCCGCCGGGGTCGCGGGTAGTTCGAAAGAGATACCGTGGCCCTGGCACGGGCAACTGAAGGAACACGGGTGGGTTTTAGTCAGTAAAAGTCTGACACGCACTCCCGCTCCGCCCAGAGCGGGAGTAGTCATTTGATGATTTCCCATCCACAAAAAAAAGTGATTAAATTAATTTTTACTTTATTTTGTGAGTTACATACTCAGTTGAAACCGGCATAGATTAAGAAACCGGCTTATCTCTTACTTTTGTTCACACCTCGCCACTGAGAAGTATTAACATCTATGCGGGCGAAGCCGCGGGCGAAAGCTATAGGCAATAATACCATTGACGAAGGAGCGAGTTGAGGGCTCGTTAGCAGCCTAACATCGATGCAACTCTCTCATTCAAAGCGTTATTTTGCCAGTATCGTCAATAGAAGTATACCAATCGGTTTGCAAGCGGAGGTGACGTATACAATACAGGTATACACTCAAACTATTTGTGAATGTATTCATGTGTGTTGACGAATAGTACGAATAGGCATAATAGGTAAGCTTTGACGCTCTTTGATTGCATTGACATCACGCCAACCATAAAGCCAGACAGCCGTACTGCTGGAGAGTTTGTTGCGCCACTTCTTCTTCCCAGGTGAGCGTTTTGCGGGACTGTCTTTTGGAATTTGACGTTCGAAGGCAAACGAAATCACGGGCTATTATTGCGCAATCACCTTAAAATAAAATAACATCGATAAGTAACTAATTGATTAGTAATTGAGCCATCAAAAGTTAAATACCTAAATGGTAAGAATGATTACAAGAACTAATCGCGACACACAAAACCGTACAAATGCGGCTTATTTTATAACTTGAACCTTCTCAGTGGAATATAATCGACACGAAATTCCCGGGAGGCTCTCGATATATCGAGTGTGAGAATCGGCCTTAATCTCGATATCTCGAGTTGTCGACATCTCGACTTCTCGAGATCCGTGCTCAATGATGCATCAGCCATTTTAGCGGCCAACTTTCGAGAACCTTGACAGCCTATTGATCGGTTGTAAACCTTCAAGTTTTATTTTTAAAATGTTTTGTACTGACGAACAAAATGGAAATAAAATATTTTATTCATAAAATTGTACCTACAATAATAGGCTTATTGATTAAAATATACAGGCTTACTTGTAATTCGACGTATTCCTTGCAGGATGTCGTAGCAGGGTTAAAATGCAAAAAATTAAGCCACCAAATGTGCTGCCGAAATTCAATAGTTTTTGAGTTAGTTAGATTTTTTTTTTTAAATTAAAAAAAATGATTTAAGGCACGACTTTACTGGAATTTATGTTATTATCACAGTGGATGCTGTAGCAGATCTTTGTTTAAAATGAAAAGTTGAAAAATGTCTAAAACTTTGGCAAAGATCACTAATTAAATATTTTATTTTTCGTACTTTATATTTTTTTTGGACAAAAATTACAAAAAATAAAAACTGAATTTCTGGTAGAACGTTTGGTGGCTTAATTTGTTGCAGTTTAACCCTACTATTACATCCTGCCAGAATACGTCGAGTTACAAGTAACCCTGTATACGTGAATTGTGTAAACAACTTCTACTTAACTAGCATTTCCCGCGCGGCTTCGCCCGGGTGGATGTCGAAAAATATCCCACGGGAATGTGCTACTGGGAATTGCTTCCTTACCTACTGTCTACATTATAAAAGGAACCTCCGTGCAAAATTTCAGCTTTCTAGGTCCAACGGTTTAGGTTGGGCGTTGATGAGTCAGTCAATCAGTCACTCAGGACTTCTCTTTTTATTTATACAGGTTGTAAGTGTAAACACCGTTATCCTTTTAAGGGGTTATTGCACTCATCAGTATGAATAACTTTTACTATGGCACCAAAACTGAAATCGCGACAAAAAAATCTGCTGTTCCCTACATTTTGAGAGTTGAGCGATCATTAAATGTACGGAACAGTCGTTTTTTTTTTCGCGTTTTCAGGTTTGGTCCCATAGTAAAAGTTGTTCATAATTATGAGTACAATGACCCCTTAAAAGGATAACGGTGTTTACACTTACACCCTGTATAGATAATAGATTAATTAAATAACTATTTGAACACATTACAGCTCACTTGCGCCATAAATAACTCATCTACCTAGCCTTTTCCAAACAATGTTGAGGTCGGCTTCTAGTCTAACCGGATGCAGCTGAATACCACTATTTTACATGGAGCGACTGTGTATCTGACCTCCACAACTCAGTAACTGGGTAATACGATACCCCTTGGTAAGACTGGTAGTCAGACATTCGGGCTTCTGACGACCCGTAACGACTATCAAATTGGCTTCGTATGAATCTACTAACATTAAATGCAGATAAAACGAAATATATTCTATTTAGAATGAAAAACACTAATACAGCACTTACTAACCATACCATTTATGCTCATAACTGTACGACAGACGCTGATGCTGCTTGTTCATGTCCTACTCTAGATAAAGCCGACCATATGAAATATTTAGGTATTACAATTGACACAAATCTAAATTTCCTTAAACACATTGATTTGCAATGTTCTCGAGTTCGTAAATTATTATATATTTTTAAGAAGTTACGTCACATTGCTGACTTTAAATTAATTAAACAGGTATATTTAGCTTTGTGCCAATCTGTACTTACATACTGCATAACTTCATGGGGCGGTGCTGCAAAGTCAATTTTACTCCCTCTAGAACGCGCTCAAAGAGCAATTCTAAAGGTAGCCACTTTTAGGCCTTTAAAATTTCCTACGCACCAGCTGTACATGGCATGTGAGGTGCTAACAGTGCGCCAATTATTTATACTGCACATCATGTTATACCAGCATGTTGAACTCACTTATAAGCCAGTACCTTCTGACAAGAGAAGGAAAGATTTGGTCTGCATAAAGCCACAAACTAGGCATGCTTTTGTAAACCGGTTCTATATCTACATATTTAGGACCCCATTTATATAATAAGCTAAATAGGATACTTAATATTTATAGTGCTACTTATAAACATTGTAGTCTGAAGATATGCGAATATTTGGGTGAACTTGATTACACAGACACAGAAAAACTTCTAGAAGTGCTTCAACAATATTATTTAGATATTATATTAAATTGGTAATTTTTAATTTGTATTTAGTAATATAAGTAGGATAATATTATTTCAATAATCAATTAACTATGGAGAAATAATCAGCTGATCGCTTCGGCCTCTGCCTCGAATTTTGCGGGCGGCGGGGCGGCAGCGGCGGCGGAGCGGGAGCGGCAGGATTTTATGCGTAAAAACAAATGAATCGGACCTCCAAAACAGCGGCGTGGTAGCGGGGCGGGACAATGCGAGACGCGCCGCCGCCGCCGCCGCCCCGCTGCCCGCGAAATTTGAGGCAGAGGCCTTAGTCTGGGGATGGCCTCAAACACAGGTTTTTAAAAAATGAAAAAAATGAAAAAATGAAAAAGTGTTTATTCACAGAAATATTATTATTATACAAATACATATTACTTCTGCCAAACTGCAAAGCAGTTTGTTGGCAGACGTAGCCCCCTTTTTCTTTATTATTTAATATTTTTTTATAATAGTGACACTTTTTCACATAAACTACTATTCAGTGAGACTTTGACAAAAAATATTAAGGAGGTAATTATGAATTTTATTTTTACAGGCAGTTTTTGTGATACAACTGTTTATATCGACTGGAAGGTTATTAAAAATAGTTGGGACTAAAAAACTTCTACACCTTCGACCATAGTAATTATTATTAGAAATGGGCACAACAAATCTTCTCATATTATTATTGTTCCTTTGAGATCTTGTGCGTATAATATTGCTCGTAAATTCATTGCTGCAATACTGTTCTAAAGCTACCGACAACACTACCCTCTCATGAACCGGCAGCATTTTACATTCCAAAAATAATTCTTCGTAATCACTACTTTTACAACGGTTTTTTGTGTTTTTATCTACTAATAGTTTCATGAATCTGATTTGCAGTTTTTTTATTTTATCTAAATATGTTTTAAAAGTGTTACCATAGCACGCCAGCCCATAAGAAAGCAGTGAGTCCACCAGCGCATAGTAGACCATGTACAATGTTGCCCTATCCAGAACAAAATTAAGGTGGTGGAATTTCACAAGCACATACCTGAGTTTGTCACATAAGTTTAAAATGTGTGTTTTCCAAGAGAAGCTGTTATCTATGACTAAACCCAAGTACCTGTATTCCTCCACCACCTCAATGTTTGCACACTCACACAACGTCAGTTCACCACTGTGCAGACACTCATAGCTATGCCCCACTATGCGCGGCAGACGTTCGATCGTTTTAAGATAAGGCGAACGTATACGCATACATTTGGTTTTATTTATATTGATTATGATGCCATTGTCGTGTGCCCATTTGATGATATTAGTAAAATCCTCTTGAATATTACTTTCAATTAAATCTAAATCTTTACCTGCATAAACTAGACAAGTATCATCAGCATACATATATATGCGACAATTATGTATCACATTACACATGCTGTTGACATGCATGATGTATCCGACGGGACCAAACACGGATCCGGTTGGCACACCACATGTGACGTGTCTGGGCTCTCCGACGACGCCGTCAATAACCGTTCGCAGTGTCCGGTCTGTGAGGTAGGCACGGAACCACCTGTTCAGCGGTCCCGCGACCCCGCACTCCTCCATGGCTTGAAGCAGCTGGTGGTGCTCCAAGGTGTCAAATGCTTTTTTGAAATCAATGTAGACCACCACCACCTGCTTCCGCTGACCCAAGCACTCATTGACGTCGTCCGCGAATCGCGCCAAGGCCGTCGCCGTGCTCCGTCCACGCCGGAAACCGTGTTGTGCATTTGTCAGAATATTGTGTTTTTCCAAGAAAACACTTACCTGATTCACAATAAACTTTTCTACTATTTTATTTATAACTGACAATAAGGCAATTGTTTTTATTTTATTTTATTTTATTTTATTTATTAACCTAGCTCAGGCAGGTCGCCACAAGTTATAATGTAGTATCAATGCACCTTTCATAGGTAACAAACATGTGTAAATTAAATTATACTTGTTTTTATAAAAGTATTTAATCTAATCTGTTAAGAACTTGGTACTACTAAGTATTTATAAGTTTGTAATTGTATTACTTTGTAAAAAGGACGTAAATAAATTACTATTATAATAAAAAAAAAAGATCCACGGATGACAGCCGGGACCAACTTGACGTGCTTTCCGACGGACGGTCTCGTTATGTAAAGATGGTCACCAATCCACGGACTCACCGAAGCAAGCGTAGCTTAACCTGATCGATCGACCCGTGCGGTTATTATTAGTTTAACTTTACCTCGCTACTTATTTTTGTCTTAGTATTGACTTAATCATCGGCTTACATTATGTTCAGATTTTCAAGACACTATTTATCCTACAAGATTTTGCTATAAAAACTTTTTTACAAAAAAATACAACCAACTTCCAAAAACAACACTACAACGTGAAAAATAAAAAAGTGGGGAAAAAATACGTATTATTGAAGCTAACTCAAAAACTACCCAAGCAAAGTCAATCAATTTTATATGGGACCAACTGTGATGTATAACCTCTCGAATAAAATAAAAAAAATCCAAATCGGTTCAGCCATCTTTGAGTAATCGGGGAACATATATAAAAAAAATAAATAAAAAAAGGTTCCGACGAATTGAGAACCTCCTCCTTTTTGAAGTCAGTAAAAAATTACTGGTTTGTGTAGTGTAATGAAAGATGACAACTGTTCTTTTTTTTTAAAAAAAAAGGAAAACCTTTATTTGCGGTAAACAATGACGCAAAGAAATAACACTAAAACAAAAAAATGGGGAAAATATGCGTCACATCCACGTAAAACGGCCATCGCTCAGCACAATGCTACGACCCTATGCGAGACAGTGGTTGACTGATTTTCAGCAAGAGCCGGCGTTGACGTGATGACGTCGACCGGTGCAGCATGCAATTAAATATAAATCACCATCATCATCTGCCTCGCCTTTTCCATGAAATAAGAAACAAAAATAAAATAAATACTTCATTCTATATTTTCACATAAATATAAATATTTAAATAATATTATATTTATATAATATTTAAAATGGCAATATTCTGTTCCGTCGGTCGGCACCGACTATACCGACTCACACGCCACCGGATGTGTTATCTGTGCGCGCAGCTGTCAGAAATCGATTGGTTTGAATGTCAGAAAGACGTTACAAGACACTTTGTTTTAAATAAATGGCTCTGTGTGTTTGTATACCACTTTTTTATTTTCTAGGCAATGCAACTAAAACCACATAGTTTGTTGTTGTTTTTTTACCCTAGTTGTGGAATTATTCTATAGCTTTAATATGAAAAACGTTTAATAATATCTGGGCCCACGCAAGATAAACGCGCCCTAATAAATCTTCTATCCCAGGTCGAGTCACCAAATGTCGGACCGCGGTGCGCATCCGGACCGCTTGACCTTACGTAAACAGTATTTATAGCTACCTAAAACTTAATCTAAAAATATTTTTTTTTTAGTTTTAGCTTGCACCAACTTTACTCCAGACTTTGTACAGATAGGTAGGTAATTTAAAATAAAAAAATGAGATTTTTCTTCACATTAATAATAATTACTTTTTTTTATTGTTCTTTATTACTAAATAAATAAATATTTAGGATTTCTTTTCGGTTTACTTTTTCAATTTTTTTTTAAATCTTGGTTACTAGTATTCGTCTAATAGACTGACCACGACAGTCGTTTTTTTTTTAAACGGACCCCCAATGTAGCTAATTAATGATCCATGTTCCCTTACCTCATTATTAAATGCGATAAACACGGAAATTAATTATCATTCAAAACAAGTAACAAGAATAACAATATACTTACAAACTATGTTGTAAAACATTAACACAGAAACAATTTGTGACATCACTGCTGCAAGGTTACAGGCCCAGCCTACCTAATCCTCCTATTTCTGAATTTAACACTCCCACACGTAATCCTTAGGATTACTCTACTGTTATAATAATTACTACACTACACACAATTACTAATACTAGATGATCACGCAGGTAAACAAAATATCGTCTGTCACGCCAATTAACTCGCACATAAGGACATAAACACACAGTCAGCGTGACAAAGGGCGCAATGGGTTCGTTAAAGTCCGCTTGAGATCGCATGTTGTGCCATTACGTACTCGAATTATACAGTTTGCGTACAAAATGTCGTTGTAATTAGTGATGGATAGAAGTAAGGTATCTTAGTGTCGTGGGTGTACTGCTGACTGTAGGATAATGCACTGACAATTAAAGGCATAGGGCAATATTACTATTCACTATTATAGATGGTGAAAGACCGTACGTTGGAGAGTGGTGCTGCTTAGCTTTTGTAAAATAATTCGTTCTCTGGCAGGAACGCCTCTTGTACCCCCGCTCGGCCAATAAGGGCGAGTCGAAGCTTCTAGAAGATTATAGAAGCTTCCCTAAAAACAAATGACGCGCAGTGTTGTCGTTGACATTTTTAGCTGTCTGTCAACCGTCAACTGGGCTGTGCACATCTTCGATACTAGTTTTACAAAACTTTATTTTCGCCCCGAATTCTATTGGTAATAAAGCATTTACATCAGAAATGAGTTTATGTTAAAGTTCCTAGAGTGGAAAACAAGTTTTTTGGGGGCTTGCGGCTAAGTAATAACAGCCGCACGCGTTGATCCGTCACGTTAAACTACGCTTGCCGAGATTGGTCCGTGGATGGGTGATCATCTTTACATACCGAGACTCCTCCGTGCTTCGACGTTCGTTGTTCCCAGCTGTCATTCGTGGATCTTTGACAGTCGTTACGGGTCGTCAGAAGCCCGAAAGTCTGACAACCAGTCTTACCAAGGGGTATCGTATTACCCAGTTACTGGGTTGTGGAGGTCAGATATGCAGTCGCTCTATACTCAGCGTGACAACGTTCTGTAATACGCTGATTACCAATTATTAAACAGTATTTGCATGGAAAACCTTCAAACGCTTATTCGGTGCAGTGCTGAAAAACGAGCAATGGTGAAGCGTTACAACCATGACCTTACGATTTCGATGGGCAGGACATGTCGCAAGAACGGACGAGACCAGAGCACCCAAACGTTTACTGAATAGTAAATTGGAGCGGAGTAGTCGAGGGCGGCCCAAGCTCAGATGGTTGGATGGCGTAGACCAAGATTTAAGAACTGTTGGGGTGAGAATTTGGAGAGAGAAAGTCGGAAATAGGTCACGTTGGAGAAATATACTTGACGAGGCTATGACCCACCCGCGGCTGTAAAGTAGACAAAATATGGTTCACGTTGTCATTGCGATTAGCGCTCAGTTACGAGTACGAGCTATGTCCAGCAGTGGACTGCGATAGGCTGAGTTGATGATTTCTGTGCGATATCCGCTAACTCGGCGTGACAGAGCACAACAATGGGTTAATTTGTAACAGACACAAGCTGAATATCTTCTTCCACCCCTTAACTAAACAATCATCAAACAAGTACTTTATGAACGTGTTAAGTAAACTAAACATGAAACACGTTGTCATAGCGATTAGCTAGCGTGACAAGGCTTATCCCAACTAATATTATAAATGCAAAAGTGAGTTTTTTGTTTGTTACGGCTGAACGGATTTGGATGAAATTTGACACATGGATAGAACATGACCTGGATTAGGACATAGGATACTTTTATATCTCAGTAGTACATTCCCATGGGATATTTTCCGGGTGAAGTCGCGGGCAAAAGCTAGTTTCTAATAGAATCCAGCTTCAAAAATTGAAGTAGGACCATCAACAGAATATATTATTCCTTCACTAAACCAAACAATCATCAAACAACTACGCAATTAGCGTGTTAGGTAAAAAAAACACGGTGCTCGATGTCATCGCTATTAGCAGTCAGTTGACGTCACAGGGCACCACAATGAGCTAATATAAGAGTAGGACCATTAACTGAATATATTCTTCTACCCCTTTGTAAACAAACATCAAAGAACTTCTCTATAAGCGTGTTAGGTAAATAAAACATGGTGCACATGGTTCATTATGATTAAGGCTCAGTTGGAGTCATATACCACCAAAATGGCTTAATTTCCAATAGACTCCAGCTTCCAAAATGCGTTTACTGGAATAGGGCTATCAACAGAATGTATTCTTCCTCCACCAAACCTAACAGTCATCAAACAACTACTATATGTGCGTGCTAGGGAAACAAAACACAGTGCATACTGTCATCGTGATTAGCACCACTCATTCAGCGTGAAACAGGCACCATATTGGGTTGATTTATAATAGACGCAAGCGGTCAAATACCTAAACAATCACCTAAAATAAATTTTCTTCCACCTCTTTGCTAAACAAATACTATATGAGCGTGTTTGTAGGTAAACAAAACACGGAGCACGCTGTTATCGTCATTAGCGTTCAGTTGATGTGACAGGCTACCGCAATGGCTTAATTTCTATTGGATCCAAGGTTCCAAAATATCCTCAATAGTACAGTAGAACCATTAGATGATTAAATTTTTCAACCCCTTTGCTATACAATCATCAAACAACTCCTTTATGAGCGTGTTTGTAGGTAAACAAAACACGGAGCACGCTGTCATCACGATTAGCGCTCAGCCAGCGTGACAGGCCACCACAATGGGTTAATTTCCCGTGGACGCGTATAATAACACAAACGGCCGAACGATCATTGTGCTGTTTGCTTTGTCCTTGTAAAGTAAACTGTCCAGTGTACGTGTTTGCCGATGGAAATAACAAATGGATGAAGTGCCGTGACAGTGGCAATAGCTCTCCAATTTAATTCAATTCTGATGAATGTAACTGAAAAGGCATCGAAAATTTCATTTGAATGCCAGTTTGTTATACAGTCACGGAGTTGCATATCAGAGGGTAAAATTAAAACCTGCAAAAGCTTCCCGTCATATTTTGAAATCGATTCTACGAAAAATAATCTACATTTCATCCGACGTCATTCAAAGGATAATTGGAAAAAAAAATCGTTTTATTCAGTTAATTATTAAATTATGAATGACGATAAGATATGATGATAAGTTTTCGCGGAAACTATAAGAAAACTTCAATCTGCCTAGCCTTTTCCCAACTATATTGGGGTCGGCTTCCAGTCTAACCGGATGCAGCTGAATACCAGTCATGAAGCGACTGCGCTATCTGACCTCCACAACCCATTAACTCGGTAATACGATACCCCTTGGTAAGACTGGTTGTCAGACTTTCGGGCTTCTGACGACCCGTACGACTGTCAAAGATCCACGAATGACAGCCGGGACCAACGGCTTAACGTACTTTCCGAGGCACGGAAGAGTCTCGGTATGCAAAGATGGTCACCCATCCACGGACCGACCCCGGCAAGCGTAGCCTAACCTGATGGATCGACCGCCCGGGTCGGCTGTTATTATTTAGCTACGAGCTCCTCATCATTTTCTCGCTAAAATTACAAAGATGGGTTCTAATGAATCCTTATAAACAACCAACCAATACTGCAATATAAAAACCAGGACAGCGTGACAATGGAATATTTTATTTATCCCGTCGCGTCAGCTAGACATCACGCGTAACTTCACGCTGAAATCGCGTAATCAGCACGAATGAATACTGTCACCGATCATCAACAGTACTTACCTACTTACATTTAAATTCCACTCAAATTGCACGACTGAAAATATTTAATTGAAAATGGTAGGTTTATATTTTGTTTTTATTGCCAGTGACAATTTAAATTATTAATAGTTTTCCGGTCTTCCTTCATAGCAGTATTTTGGTTCAATAAAATTGGCGTAGGCACCTACAGTTCATTCCTCTCACAAACTTCAACACGTCACATTAGCATGTCGCGTGACGCATGATGCGTGACGCGAACTCATAAGATTTTCTCCTACCAAAAACCGCTGAACGCGCCTAAAGAAGTTTTCACTTCAATAAAATAAAAATAAGAAATACCACTATGACTTTTTAACGGTAAATATTTACTTTGTGCTTCGTTAATTTTTAGATCTAATGACAATAAAAGTGATCGCAATTAACTGGTTTACCTAATGTTTAAAAATTGTTGATTAGGTTTGAACCTGCTGCAGATTCTAGGTCGGCGTGGGCTGTTTTAGTATTGTATCACACAATTATGTTTAATTGTGTTTTATTTCACATTCGTCAAAAAACTTTTAGGTACACCCTAGTAATTCTTGCTATCAAAAACTTTTAGCAATCAAACTATTCAATCACTTGAAATAAATATATAGGTAACAGTAAAAATTCCACCGTCAAAACACACAACATTGATCCTGTATTTCGTAGGGATAAATGTATTACATCCGTCGTCACCACGGAGTTATTTTTTACGAGGAAACCCCACAAAATCGATAGGCTGAAATATGTGCCATAAAACACAGAATGCCCGACAGGAATGACTTGTCAATCAATGTTATTTCAAGCGAATTTGTGCCCTAATCCTTCAATGTTTTTTTTTTTACAATAATTTTAGATGTTTCTAAAGGTACCTATGTCAAATATTGTCACTGTATAAAATGTATGAAGGCTTAGGCTACCGCCTACCAGTGAGTATTAAAGTGAGTCACCGAAATTAAAAAACCGAGTTGCATTTGATTTCATACTGTTACATGAGTAGACTCAGTTCAGAACTCATACGCAATGTCTATCTCTTTGAACAATGCAAATTATCCAGAGTTAGCCGACGTTCTCACGGACGTAAAAATATCGTGGCGATTTTATTTCGCGCACTGGATTTTCAACGCTCTGCTTAGCGCTGAGAGTTGAAAATCCAACAGTGTATTTTTTCGACGCGCTAGAATGCACTCTGTTGTTAAGTTGGATTCTGAATGCTCGGACCACAACGAGATTTGAAAATCTAGTGTGCGATAAAAAATCGTCGCGGTATTTATACATCCGTGCGAACGTCGACTTAACATTTGTGCTTAAACATGCGACTCCACCTCGCTCAGAACATTGAACTTATTTTACACACCGGGATATTAATATCTTAAGTAGGCGTTCACGCACGTTCAGCCTGCATAGCATGGCGCGTACTCGCGTAGCACTTTCTACAGACACTCGTAACCGCACGACTACGCGCGTAGGCGTGCAGCTACGTGCGTAGCAACGGTACTACGGTCGCGTAGTACCGTTGCTAAAGTCGTCGTAGTTGTCGAACTACGACGACTTTTCGAACATCAAAAAACCGCCCAAGTGCGTGTCGAACCACGCACAATGAAGTATTCCGTAGTTAAAAAGAATTTATCCCAAAAACAAACTTAATAATGTAATCCCAAAAAAAAAATTATGTGATAAAATTACAAACTGTCAATTTTCGGATTTTTTTTTTCTTTTTCCTTTACTTGTGCTGTGAGAGCTTGCTTCTTGCCAAATTTCATGATTCTAGGTCAACGGGAAGTACCCTATAGGTGTTGATTTACTTGCGACTTTGCGAGTATCAAAATATGTCGCATAAATGGTCGTATTTTTTTATTGCGTTGACATAGAAGGTTGATTTTTTTAGTACTCTAAGGGACCATAGACCTACGTATTTGATATTAATTTCAACTTGATACCTCCACGCGTTCCTGAGAAAAAGGGTCTTGACAGACTGATAGACAGACAGACCGACAACGAAGTGATCCTATAAGGGTTCCTTTTTTTCCTGTTGAGGTACGGAACCCTAAAAACGTTTTGTTGTAAGTAGATAGTTACTTTATGTGACTGAAATTGATACTGATCTTTTGTCTTTCCTAATACGCCCTAACAACTAGCCTTGTAAGGGAAAAAGGTCATAAATATAAATAAACTTTCCAAGTGCCCTAAATGTCTCCTTGTGAACGTCAACACAAATGTTCGGTTAAACTAAACTTTTCTCATACATTTCTATCGGAATTTATAAGAGAACGGAGTTTCCCCAATAAATGTGTAGGAGGCGCAGGCGGTAGGATCGCAAGTCACGGGATTAGGGATCATCTATCTTTGTCGGCTATGCACTTAGGAGCCATCTTCGTTCATTGTCGGTGTAATTTGCCTTCTATGTAGTTTTTTTAAGTTCGATTTCCGAGTACTTTGTGAAGTTTACTGAAAGTTCAGCACGGTTACGGGTTTGTGTGAATAAACTTGGGGAAGTGTAAGTACTCTTTTAATATTAAGGCGAAATGGTATCGTAACGGTGTTTGGGTATGACAAAACGGAGCTTATAGAATAAATAAGTATTTATTTTTAAAATTTTATAAATGATTTGTTACAATAAAAGAAATGCATAATCCCCTTACGTCTTTAATGGTAAACGTGTAGACGAAATATTATTGAAATTGCTTTATTACAATATAACAATCAAATAAAACACTTTTTTTCATAAAAAATGTCGAAATGCCTCAAAATATAACCATTTCATCGATGGGACCCATTTCACCTTAAGGCGACAATAAGAGACTTTTAATGATTTTAAATTGAAGATCACGTATAAACGAGTAGTGTTACTGGTTTGGAAAAAAATATATCCTAAATAAGAGTATTTTCATAATAACGTAATATGTGAATATTTTAGATTATGTTTATATTACATAGTGAAATTAATTTGTAAATTTATGTCTAACGCGGATAAAAAACCGAGAATCACGCAAAAACTATTAAGCATATTTTTATGAAACTTTCACCATTTTAAAGATAAATTAAATATTTATCTTTTAGTATATGTGTTTTAATATAACACCTTTTGTTTTATGTATAATAAATTAATAATACGTCTAATTTGGGACAGCGCTCCTTGATGGACGAGTCCTATTACTTGGTGGACAGAACACTCAAGCTATACAACCACTCAAGGTCATTGGCATATATCTGCATCTTAACGACGATATGCTGAATTGTTGTTTTATAAACCAAAGTAAATTTTGCACAAGGCACACTCTGCTTATCTTTTATTTGACCTTAAGGTTGAATTTAGGTACAAAAATATTTCTGTCCATAAAAAGGTGTTAGAGTCTGTGCGGAAAGAGAACAGGCATAAGATTTGAGAGCGCAGCTGTGCTTAGTTACCATATTTGTGGTGTTGGCAACACCGTTACGTCATTGTAGTGCGATTAAATATCTTGATAATTTGAGGCTGTGTTAACTAAACTTATTTTAAAATAAAGTCGCTTTTCGTGTCTGTCTGTGTGGCCGCGTTGTTCTTCTAAACTACGCAACGGGGTTTTGATGCGGTTTTCACTATCATTTAGACAATTTACTCCGGAAGGTTTATACAACGTGTCGTTTTGCATCCTCGTCAAATTTCCTTCAAACCGAGCAACTTTTTCCATGGCACCAACATCGTAATCGCGAAACAATAATCAGCCATCCCATACATTTGCGTCGAGTAGGTATTGAAGTTCTATGGGACGGTTGAAAATTTTTTGATGTTGGTCCCATAGAGAAAGTTGCTCGGTTTGATGTTCTGTATAAGACTCTGAAATTTGATGAGGATGTAAAACGACACGTTGTATGTATAGTACATTAATATGTATATAACTTATATATAAGGTGCTATAAAAATATCTGCCACGGCTGCAATGGGAGACAGTATTGTGTATATATCAATCTGCCTAGCCTTTTCCCAACTATGTTGGGGTCGGCTTCCAGTCTAACCGGATGCAGCTGAATACCATTATTTTACATGGAGCGACTGCCTATCTGACCTCCACAACCCATTAACTGGGTAATACGATACCCCTTGGTAAGACTGATTGTCAGACTTTCGGGCTTCTGACGACCCGTAACGACTGTCAAAGATCCACGAATGACAGCCGGGACCAACGGCTTAACGTGCTTTCCGAGGCACGGAGGAGTCTCGGTATGTAAAGATGGTCACCCATCCACGGACCAAGCCCGGCAAGCGTAGCTTAACATGATGGATCGACCCGTGCGGCTGTTATTACTTAGCCACGAGCTCCTACACACTATACTATCCTATACACAATACTATCTTCCATTGAAGCCGTGGCAGATATTTTTAGAGCACCTTATACAGGATGTCCAGTAAATAGCACGACATACTGCAGGAGGTGATAGCTTGGGTCAATACCTATCAAAACAACACAACATATGTTCAGCAAAATCTTACGGATTTACAGTTTTACAAAGGAATTTTTCATTGCGAGATGCTTAAAAATCTGTTTCAAGGTAGAGATTTTTCGATATTTCGGAAAATTTTGTAAAACTGTAAATCCGTAAGATTTTGCTGAACATATATTGTGTTGTTTTGGTAGGTATTGACCCAAGCTATCACCCCCTGCAGTATGTCGTGCTATTTACTGGACACTGAATATTATACAGGGTGTCCAGTAAATAGCACGACATACTGCAGGAGGTGATAGCTTAGGTCAATACCTATCAAAACAACACAATATATGTTATTATATGTATATTTTATACAAAACATTTCCTAAAATATAGTTTGACAGAAAATAAACTTATTTCAGAGTGCCTTAAGTAATGCATAGAGATAAATTATTAAAATACATTTGATTTTATTTGAGAATCGAGCCATTTCAAAAATCCGTTTAAAATTTCCCTTTATCTAAAAGTACTCTTCTTACGAGCAAATCTTCTATATTCGTTCAGTTTTAGTACCATACCAGTCACTGATACTTACTTTAACGAGATTCTTACATCTTATTAAATATTACAACACAGGACCAAAGGGCAGGTAAGGGTAAACAGTGCGAGTTTGGGCTCGGGTTCCATACGTAACCAGAAATTGCCATGTTTTCATAAACTATATGAAAGTTCTGGCCGATTCTGGAATGTTTTTAATTGCTAGTTTTAACTGTAATAATTTGGAGCTCGTGGCTAAGTAATAACAGTCGTACGGACCGATCTATCAGGTTAAGCTACGCTTACCGAGGTTGGTCCATAGCTGGGGTGACCATCTTTACATGCCGAGACTCCTCCGTGCCTCGGAAAGCACGTTAAGCCGTTGGTCCCGGCTGTCATTCGTGGATCTTTGACAGTCGTTACGGGTCGTCAGAAGGCCGAAAGTCTGACAACCAGTCTTACCAAGGGGTATCGTATTACCCAGTAATTGGGTTGTGGAGATCAGATAGGCAGTCACTCCATATAAAATACTGGTTTTCACTTGCATCCGGTTAGACTGCAAGCCGACCTTAACATAGTTGGGAAAAGGCTAGGCAGATTGATTTTAACTGTAATAATGACACAATTTTGGGTTCAACATCCTAGAAGACAGGAAGAGAATAATGAATTTTCATAAGTATTTTAAAACAATAATTTAAATTATATATAAGGAGAATCAAACATACTTACTACCCCAAAACAAATCATGGCTTTAGGTACCTAACGGATTCAATCAGGTTGATTAGCCTTTTCCCAACTATGTTGGGGTCGGCTTCCAGTCTAAGCGGATGCAGCTGAATACCAGTATTTTACATGAAGCGACTGCCTATCTGGCCTACCTACCGGATTATGGGCTTATACAAAAAAAAAAAACGGGCCAAGTGCGTGTCGGACCACGCTCCATAAAGGGTTCCGAGTTGAAAAGAATTTATCCGAAAAATAAACTTAACATTGTAGTTGAAAGACATGTTCTCCCATATAATGATATTAGCTGCGCCCCGCGGTATCACCCGCGTAGACCGGGATAAAAAGTAGCCTATGTGTTAATCCAGGGTATAAGCTATCTACATACCAAATTTCATCCAAATCGGCCCAGCCGTTTGAGCGTGAAGAAGTAACAAACATACACACACACGCACACACTCACAAACAATCGCCTTTATAATATTAGTGTGATACGTCATGGTCAATTCTCCAAATGCAAATTTTAGTTTGTAATCCCAATAAAAAAAAAATATGAGATAAAATTATAAAATAACAATTTTCGGACTTTTTTCTTTATTGGTGCTGTGAGACCTCGCTTCTTACCAAATTTCATGATTCTGGGTCAACGACAAGTAGGTTCCCTACAGCTTTTGGTTTACTTGCGAGTATCAAAATATGTCGCATAAATGTCCGTATTTTTTACTGCGTTGACTTAGAAGCTTGATTTTTTTACAGCTCCAAGGGACCATAGACCAACGACATATTTGATTTTGATTAATTTTAAATTGATGCCTTCATGTTTTGCTGAGAAAAAGGGATAGACAGACAGACAGACGAACAATGAAGTGTTCCTATAAGGGTTCCGTTTTTTCCTTTCGAGGTACGGAACCCTAAAAATAACGTCACGTAGTTTTCTAGAAAATTATCTGTGACAAACGAACATAAGGATACAGGAGTAATCTTATAATGGTTCCATAATCTTTTCAAGGTACATGCAGAACCCAAAAAATACGGTAGATCCTATTAAATGGTGTATTTTTATTTAGGCGCGAAAGGACCGGGTCTACTCCATTGATACGGAGTAAATTTAGAATATCGACAGATGTTTGTCCCTTTGAAGAGATCCTGAATAATGTAAGAAATGTGAGGACTTTGTGAAAGGTGAGCCTCTTTGTTGTGGGTATATTATGTTAGAGGACTCGCGAATAAATAAGAAGGATCTCTGTGAGGAATTGATAGAATAGGCTTCAGTTATAGTTATGTTTGAAATGTGGGCAAAGAAATGGCTCAAGAAAGGTCCACAGTTTGATCATCTCAGCTATCGCATGACAACCTTGTTGCTACAGGAGCAATTATAAAGAAAGAAAGAAAAAGTATTTACTGTGACTTGCACAGAAAGATCATCAGTTAAACTAAAAACACAATGATAAAAGTAAAAAAAAAAATATATATATATATACAGGGTGTCCCGTAATTAATGGATAACCTCTTACGGGGTCATTGTACTCATCATTATGAACAACTTTTACTATGGGACCAAACCTGAAATCACGAAAAAAAAATCAGCAGTTCCCTACATTTTGACGAGTTATGCGAAAATAAATGTAGGGAACAGTTGATTTTTTTTTCGCTATTTCATGTTTGGTCCTATAGTAAAAGATGTTCATAACGATGAGTACAATGACTCCTGAAGAGGTTATCTATTAATTACGGGACACCCTGTATATGTCGGATCGTCAGGATTTACTCAGTTAGATTCAGACAGCAGAAGATGGGTTTCGTGCAATGAAAACACACTTGGTGCGATACACGGTGTTTAACTCCAAATTAAAATTAACACAATCACTGAGCACAACGAATTGAATACAGTTCCGCGACGTAGTAACTCCGATGCGTTCAGACACTAGAATTCCCACCTCGCCATGGACTTAAAACATCACGACTCTGTAGAAGCGCGCTGTAGATGTGGGTAGATCACGTGATGTCGGCAGTGGCGCGCTTGCGATTCGTTTAGTGTCCATACTAATGACCGGATCCTACAAATATACACTTCTGGACACATCTATTGGCCCACCTTAGAGTTTAGGTTTCGATGGCCCCTACCGAAATATGATTGCTAGATTGAACAAAAACTGTTGATGCAGTTTTAAACCTGATACATTTTACCATCTTTTTCGATCGTATTGTTTTAAATTTGAATTCAGAATACCATACGACATGGAGCTACGCCTAACAAGTCGGATATGCGCCTTGTTAAAGGCAATTGATTTTTGTATAAAAAACATGTTTTATCAAATAAAGGTTTAATTTAATAACGCGTGTTGCCTCCATGGGCATCTACCACAGCTCTCATACGATTAGGCATAGAGTTTATCAACCGCTCTATGAAATTTTGAGGGATCATCTCCCATTCCTCTTCTATGGCAGTTTTCAACTCCTGCATCGTCTGGGCAACTGGCTGACGAGCCCTAACACGTCTTTTTAGCTTGTCACACATGTGCTCAATGGGGTTCATGTCTGGGCTTCTGGCTGGCCAGTCCATAACTGTGATGTTCACATCCCGAAGATATTCCCTGACGATGCCGGCCGCATGGGCTCTTGCATTATCATGCATAAAAAGGAAATTTGGGCCCACATAGTCCGCGTATGGTATTACGTGAGGTTCTAAGCACTCACGAATGTACCTTTCAGCATTTAATGTTGGCAGCCGTGGTCCTGTAACAACGTCAAGTTGAGTTTTGCCGCTCGCGGATATACCGCCCCAGACAGTCCATGAGCCACCGCCATAAGCAACCCTCTCTTCAAAGCAGCATTGTGCGAAACGCTCTCCCTTACGTCGGTAGACCTTCTTCCTTCCATCATTGCCATGTAATACAATTTTAGACTCATCAGAAAAGAGTACACGGCTCCAATCTTGCTGTGTCCAATTTAAATGACTGCGTGCGAAATGAAGGCGCGCTGTTCGGTGGGCTCGCGTTAGTTTGGGGCCATTAGCTGGCTTGTGTGGTACCATATCGCGTTCTTTTAACCTTCTCCAAACAGTTCGAGCGCTCACAGATACTCCGTGGAAGTCGCGAAGTTGGTTTTGTATCTCAATGGAGGTAAGGTGACGATTTCTCAAGCTGGTCGTCACGATGAATCGATCCTGCCTTTCAGTTGTGACCCGAGATCGTGGCCTTCCTTGGCGACGAACAAAGCCGCCAGTCTCTTGGTACCTCCGATAAACATTTCGGACCGCAGATCGACTTAAATTAAGTTGAGCACTCACGTTTCATTGGCTGTGTCCGGCCTGAATAAGTGCCACAGCTTGGGCGGCGACTTCAGGTGAAGTATCCATAGATTATTGATAGAACCTCACCTTAATGTTAAGAATAAGTAATGTTTGTTGCAAAACCAAAGATATCAATCACTTTTTCAAGAATTAAATCCAAGTAAACCAATAAAACCAAGTTTTCTTAGTATTCGATTGTTTGATATCAACAAACAGGCTCCAAATTGTCTTTTGTTTCTTTAAATTCTGTGTTCGAAATTCAAAAAAAGACTATTGAATGAAATTGTGAATGTGCCAGGTTCAAAACTGCATAAAAACTTTTTGCTCGACCTAATATAAAATTTTAGCTAGGACCAAACGAAACTGAAAGTACAAGGTGGGCCAAAAGATGTGTCCAGAAGTGTATATAAAAAAAAACAAAGTCCTGTACGAGGCCAAAAGGTTCCTATCTCAGCATGATGCTGCGACATTTAAAATAAGTCTCGCAGCGCTGGTGATAGGGCCTGCTGTGATGTCACGGCCAGGTACAGAAATACATAAATAGTTGTCAATAAAATAGATAAATGTAAAACGCTATTGCAAATACAGCAGCGTATCGTGCCGGAGACATAGGCCCGTACGAAAGGGACCAGCATCATTACACATAAAGAATTTTAGAAAGTGACTGTCATACAGGTATGACAGAGGAGCTCGTGGCTAAATAATAACAGCCGCACGAGTCAATCCATCACGTTAAGCTATGCTTGCCGGGGTTGGTCAGTGGATGGGTGACCATCTTTACATAACGAGACTCCTCCGTGCCTCGGAAAGCACGTTATGCCGTTGGTCCCGGCTGTCATTCGTGGATCTTTGACACTCGTTACGGGTCGTCAGAAGCCCGAAAGTCTGACAACCAGTCTTACCAAGAGGTATCGTATTACCCAGTTACTGGGTTGTGGAGGTCAGATAGGCAGTCGCTCTATATAAAATACTGGTATTCAGCTGCATCCGGTTAGACTGGAAGCCGACCCTAACATAGTTGGGAAAAGGCTAGGCAGATTTTGACTGTCATACCGGTATAAGTAATTGAGAAGTAAGATGCTGTACAAAGCTAAACTTTTCCCAAAACTGGATGAACCATGTTAAGGTGAAAATAAGTGCTGGTGACCTTGTACGATTGGGCGGTGCGTTTTCGCGCATGCCGATGCTGTTCCGTTCGACTTGATAGGGAATATTTGTCTTTAGTAACGAAAATATGAATATTTGAAAAAATCCCAGTTCATACAAAAAAAATATGTAATAATTATTTTAAGTAGTTTAAAAGTAATATCGTTTTTATCCACTAATGCGCCCAGCTCCCCGCGTGACGTCATTAGGGTTGTCCTTCAGAAATATGAGACTTTTTGACGGCGCGCGACGGGGCGCCTAGCCACTTAAACACCGCTTGTACACAAAAAAAAATATATCAACGGACGTTCAACGAATGACTGTTTCCTAAAGTGGATAGACTAGGAGTTTTGGATAGACATTATACTGAATTTATTTCATATAATTGATGTGTACCTACGCGTTCTAGTTTAACATACATTTTTTGTATATCTTATACGTACTTGCATTATATGGAAGCGTAATTGAACAAACGTAACAGATTTAAAAGTCACTAAAATCATTTATCTGCGTCTTAACGGCCACGTATTTTACGTACACTCCTACCAACTTATCTGTGAAATGGCGAAAATTGGAACTACGGCCGTCATGTTGAAATGTCTTCGATTGTGCCGACGCATGTCATTCAATTGTGTCGACGCATCGCCGGTGGCGTCCTCTTTCAGTTCACAGATAAGTTGGTAGGACTGTAGCTGACTAACTAACCCTGCCTGTCAGACAACTACACAACCTCCTTACTCAACAGAACTTTGAAACAAACTGCAGGAGACAGACAGCCCTATAGTCTAAGATATATTTGAGTCACGACACCCCTTGGCCTCCACTCACATGCAGCCAGCAAGTTGATAAAGAGCTTATTAAGGGGTAGGGGCATGCCGTTGGCTGTAAACAACGTACGTTATGTTCTGACGTTCGACTTACAATGTAGGGCAGTGTTTTGAATATTTGTGGGCCATAATTAGATTTGGAGGAAACTTTAGTCTACTGGGGTACCAGAAAAGTTCAAAGATTATCCAGTGACTTACGCTTTATCGATCACAATCTGAATGATTTTGAAGCATATTGCTAATCCATTGCTTCATATGTTCGAAAAATTTGTCTGCTCGACAACGTAAATAACGCAATGAATGTTGTTGAACTGTCAAAATGAAACCCGTTCCTATTGTAAATGTGTTACACAACTTTCCCGCTTTTCTCATCTTTAACTGATACATGTGAATATTTATGTTATGAAGTTTATATTATCGAAACAAATGTAGCAGGTAGTGTTACAAAACCATTAAAAAAAACCGGTCAAGAACGAGTCAGACTCGCGCACCGAGGGTTCCGTTCCGATTTCTGAAAAAGTGTGCTATCTAGAGACGTCCTTATATTTTTCCTGTAATCTTTACATAAACTTCTATCATGCAAACTTCGGAGAAAACGGGGGGAGGGACAGTATTTTTTTTACATTTTTCATCAAAAGTCGAAAACTATGTGACTTAAAAAAAAATAAAAAAAATGTTTGAGAATGTGCAAACAGTGCTCTTTCATATGATACCTACCACTCATGCCCACTTCGAATATTTAAGAACCCCTTTCAGTCCCTGTTGCAAAAAAATATTTTTATCTCTTTTTTATTTGCAAAATAGTTGGGCAAACTTCGTCTAAAACTGTTCCAAAGGATGATGGGCAAAATGTATGGAATCTGGTACCCGCTCCAATAGAAACATGTTATACATCATTGAAAAGGTATTTTTATGTAGAATAATGTAAACTTGAGCGCTTGTCTCAAATATTAGTATTTAAGGAGTTAGAGCGATTTTTGTGTCATGCGTTTTTGCTTTAACATGCGGGTGTGAGTAGTCACTAAGAATAAAAATACACGTTTATTTTTTTAAATCAGGCACGTATGACAAAAAAGCATGACTCAGTCATTTTAGGCTCAAGTTAGTTATTTATTTGAGTAAAAAAATACAAGTATAAATCAGAAACAACTTTATTTTTTATAGTTTTACAATTATATACTGTTTTCGTTGTCTACAATGACATCATTGAGAAATGCTGCTGGAGCAAGGAACCCTTCGCGTCTGGCATATCCTAAGTACCATATAATAGAAATAATATGCGCGCAAGTGCCCATTGTACGTCGCCCAGTTAAGCATGTGCAATAAAAATGTAATATATTGTTGTTTTGACCTAGGTTACATTTTATCATAATAATAGGTCTTTACCTATGAAATTGCCGTTTTGTATGAAAAAATTTAAACGAATTTTTTTCATACATTTTTTATTTGTATTAATCGAAGTAATCACCCATGCAATCAATGCATCTTTGCCAACGCAGTGGCAGTTTATTGATGCCCTTCTTAAAGAAATCAGCTGGACGGGAGGCAACAAATTCTTCAAAGGCATTTTGTACTGCCTCTCGGGTATTGAATTTTTTTCCCGCCAAGAAGTTATCCAAATTCTGGAAAAAGTAGTAGTCTGTAGGCGCAAGGTCTGGTGAGTAGGGCGGATGACGGAGAGCTTCCAACCCCAGTTCTTGCAACTTGGAGACCGTCTGCTGTGCAGTATGAGGTCGCGCGTTGTCGTGCAGGAGCAGCGGAGACGAGCGATTGACCAATGCTGGTTGGAGATGTGCCAGCTTCTCCATCATTGTGTTCAGTTCTTCACAGTACACATCTGAAGTAATGCTCACCCCGTTTGGTAAGAAGCTGTGATGAATCACACCGGCGCTAGACCACCAAACAGTGACCATCACTTTTCTAGGGGTAAGTTTTCGTTTAGGGCATTGTTTAGGTGCTGAACCAGGATCCAACCAACTTGCTGAGCGCTTGCGGTTATCAAACAGAATCCATTTTTCATCGCAGGTAACAATGCGGTTCAAAATTCCTTCATTTGTGTGTCTGTTGAGCAGTGCAAGGCACGTCTCGACGCGTACTTCGCGCTGGCGATCATTGAGTTCGTGGGGCACCCATTTGTCAAGCTTTTTTAACTTGCCAATTTGACGCAAATGGACCAATATTGTTTTGACGCTAACGTCGAAAGCTGCTGCTAATTCAGCCGTAGATTGTGTATCATCAGCTTCCACAATCGCCTTTAATTCGTCATTGTCGACCAAAGTCTTCGGACGACCGCGAGGTTCATTTTTCAGGTCGAAATTTCCAGAACGGAAGCGAGCAAACCAATAACAAGTGGTGCGTTGGTTTGTAGTGTTAGCTCCGTAAACGTCGTTGATGTTGCGTGCCGCTTGTGCCGCGTTGCTGCCACGACGGTACTCATATTCCATAATTACTCGAATTTTTAACGTATCCATGATGACGAAAAAGATTGAAATGCGATGAAAATGTAACACTAATCAATAAACAAATGACTACTTTTGGAGAAAAAAATCCATGTTTTTAAAATAAAATTAATTTGAAATAAGAATTCTTAGCCAAACAAAAATTATTTTGATTTGAAATGGCCAGTACTGCAGAACGGCAATTTCATAGGTAAAGACCTAATATAACAATAATACGTCCTAGAACGTACATGACGCGACTGTATTCGTCTGCGTAATAGCCAGACGGCATCATTTATACCATAGTCTGATAAGTCATCAAGGTTATGTTGTTGATATATTTCTATTAGATAGAGTCCATTTGTTAAATGTTCGTTGCAATAAGAACGGGCGAGTTTCAATTGATAAGTACCTAACGAAAGTAAAATAACTTCCTCTTCAGTTAATTCTGGGAAGTTTTGAATATCATTAGCTTCTATTCTTTCAAAGTTAGCTCTACGCGCATTCAATTGTTTTCTTTCGACATAAGTATATAAAATATTTGGTGTATCTATTTTAGTCTCGATTATGTTGAGAAAGGATTCTACATGTATGTTGTCGGTAATAGGAATATGATTTAACATAGCTGCAGCAATTCTAAAGTCAACAAACATGTTTGGAAGCGTTTTATTAAAGTATTTTTGTCTTAAAAGTTTGAAATCGCGCTTAAAGCGCCCGTTAACCACCTCGACAACCCATCTGCAAATTGTAACTGAGCGCGACTCATTTGCTTGCTCAGTGGTTAATTGTGTCTCGTTTCTATTTTTTGTTGGTGGCATGTGGGGATCATAGCCATTGGCTTCAATGTCACCTACGCTGTCCCTGAAACCCCTGTCCAAAATAAATACGTCTTCCGGATGTAACAAAATATGTATGGGATTCTCCCCATCATTCATTAGATTAGACATAATATTCGCGTCCGTTTTTGTTGCAGCATATGGGCCAAGTACTTCTACAATGTATCCATCTGAACATACGATTAAAAAAGGTTTAAGTAAGTTTTGGAACTTATGTAAACTGTAAGATTGTCTTTGAAATAAAAAATTCGAACTTTTATTAATATAAACATAAGTTCCATCAAATATTAAAATGACCTTATCGTTATTCTCATTACCGAACAAAGCTTTTGGAATTGAGAGATTCCTCTCTAATATATTATTTCTAGTTATGTGGTCAAAACCTAGGTGTCTTGGAACATATTCGAGACTAAGGCATTCTCGAATTATTTTCAAAATTCGCTCTAACTGTCTGCGGGACATATTAAAGAATGTGGATAACCTGTTATTTCAATCCCCTGTTCTTAATTTTGTCAAATAGATACCTAGCGCATTTCTGGGTTCCTTGCATCTCACACTAAGAGAAGGTGTTTCGTCTAGTATAGCGTCAAACTGGTCTGGTTTCCGCCCTGTCCAAAAGTGCATCTCCTCTTCCGATAAGGCACCTCTTACATTGAAATCTAACTTTATTCCATTTTGTACAGCTGTTCGCAACATGTCACATATGTCAGTAAATTGCTGCGCATTAAAACTGTGAGAGACATTGCACAATTGAGGCAAATCATCCCAAGCATTGCCCTGAAGGTGTTCTGCACAGACGAGCACTATCAGGAATGTATAACGAATACGCACAAAAAATATATGTCTTGACTAGCTTTTGCCCGCGGCTTCGCTCGCGTGTAACTCGGAAATTATCCCCGGGGAACGTACTGCCGGAATAAAAATTATCCTATGCTCGTACCCAGGTCAAGGCCTATCTATCCGTTAAGGTGTGAAAAGGTAACAAATAGACAGACAGACAAATAATAAATTCAAATAATCTTTTTTATACATAAAACAGGTTTGTATGATTCCAAGGCCCGCTTGCACCAAAAACCATAAATACAGTTAGCGCTGAACATTTTTAAAACATCATTCCATCCCTGACAACTTCAAAATTAACAGAAATAGAACAATGTTTTCAATTCGTTTAGCGCTCAACGTATTTTGTGATTTGTGGTGCTAGTGGGCCTAAATGTTTAACATAAGAATAATACTTATTCATTTTAATATGATCACCATTAATTTTTGTGATTGACTATCACTGACCCCGTAGCCCGTAAGTGAATGACACATTCAACACACGTACAACGTGTTAACAAAGTTTTTTTTGTGACTATAAACTGTAATAACTTTGACCGAGTAGACCAATTTTAATATGACTATTACTGTATTTATAACCTTTAAATCTCTTAAAAATAAGTACATAAAAATATCAATATTACATGTGAATTTTAAAATCATTCCCTGTTTTACCCCCTTGAAAAAACGCTGAAACGCGTAATTCTTTATGCCTAACTTAACCCAAAAAAAAACCCTAATGCTAGGTTTCCCTTACAAACTTTTATCCCCTATATCACCCCCTCTAGGATTATTTTTAAAACAAAAAGTAGCCTATGTCTTTTCCTAGGATGCCATCTATCTTTTTGGCAAATTTTATTGAAATCCGCTCAATGGTTTAGGCGTGAAAAGGTAACTTAAGACAGAGTTACTTTCGAATTGAATTTATCAAAATCCTATTTAAGCGGACGTCTTCATCATAGTAGCTCCAATCTTTAATTTCAGTTCAATCAGTCGAAAATCTAAGAAGATTTATACAAACTTTCATCCCCTATTTTATCCCCTTGGGGGTAGAATTTATCAAAATCCTTTCTTAGGGTATGCTTACGTCATAGTAGCTATATGCATGCAAAGTCCCAGCCCGATCGGTTTAAAATTTACAAAGTTTCATACAAACTTTCATCCCCTATTTTATCCCCTTGGGGGTAGAATTTATCAAAATCCTTTCTGAGCGGATGCCTACGTTATAACATCTACCTGCATGCCAAATTTCAGCCCGATCAGTTTAAAATTGACAAAGCTTCATACAAACTTTCATCCCCTATTTTATCCCCTTGGGGGTAGAAATTAACAAAATTCATTCTTGGTGGATGCCTACGTCATAACATCTACCTGCATGCCAAATTTCAGCCCGATCGGTTTAAAATTGAAAAAGCTTCATACAAACTTTCATCCCCTATTTTATCCCCTTGGGGGTAGAAATTAACAAAATCCATTCTTAGCGGATGCCTACGTCATAACATCTACCTGCATGCCAAATTTCAGCCCGATCGGTTTAAAATTGACAAAGTTTCATACAAACTTTCATCCCCTATTTTATCCCCTTGGGGGTAGAACTTATCAAAATCCCTTCTTAGCGGATGCCTACGTCATAACATCTACCTGCATGCCAAATTTCAGCCCGATCCCTCCAGTGGTTTGGGCTGTGCGTTGATAGATCACTATGTCAGTCAGTCACCTTTGAGTTTTATATATTTAGATAGAAGCTGGTATTCGGCATCGGGTTGCATGAACACAGTTGTTGAAGATACAATGTCTTGGTGTATTTGGTGCTCGCATGTAACCTGGGACCTGAATCTCCCCATCATTTGGTCTTCTTTCGGGTGCAGCAGGTCTTCTTAAATCGTTTTCGATTCTCTGCCAACAACGGTGACACATACGCTGCGTATTGTTAAATGCCACCTGAAACCAGCATGTAATAATATTAATTAGTTTTATCGGTCCTTAGATGCTTCTATACGAATGGCTTTGATAGAAAGAGATGGGAAAGCAACAGTAAAATAGTTTTAATGTTGAAGTTGGATGGTAAGAGGAAAAGTATAACAGACCTAAAAAGTGTTTAACAATACAAAACATTTCTTAGAAATGCAGTTTATTGAGCGCTTTCATGGGCCTTACAACAAAATATCTTTCCAGGTACTACCCGTGCGCGATAAGTTGGGACCTTCTAGGAATGCGACTCCCCCGCCTGCTTCCCCCGCACTTCCCCGATGGCGCCTGTTTTGTACCGTTTGCATCGAACACGCCATTGTGACATCACCGCGCTCAGGTCCCAACTTATCGCGCACGGGTAGTATCTGTTGTAAATACCACTCCTATTGTTACCGCCTCAAGTAAAATCCTGCCATTTCATTTGAAATGAACTATCCGCCGTATGTTTAATATTAATAAGTGAGAATGATTTAACTATTTATGATGTAATATCACTGATTAATGGTACCCATTCATAAACTAATAAAACGTGCACATTTACATGATAGGTGGTTAAAAGGTTCATTGAACACCGACTAACATGAATGCAAAGAACTCTATATTAAGACATAATATACTCGTATTAAACAAAAGTAAGAAATACAACTTTTACATACCTCTAAAACAGCATTTTCTTGAATATAAGCGGCTAACTCAGGACGCAAGCTAGGTAAGTCGTCACGTAAAATATGTTCCTGATATCTTTCATGATATAAACCTCGCCGACACATCACACAATTGTGATTTTCTTCCATTTTGGTAGAAAAACAATTCCATAAAACAAGCCGAAGTCAACGATTTTAGCGGGTAACGGAGTCCAAAAGAAAAGCACGGGTCAATATGAAAGATAAAATAAAGTAGTAGAAAGTAGCGTAACGTAGTCTCACGAACGTAACGAACGAGCGACTGACTGACTGACTGATAGATGGAGATGTATCAGCCGATCACGCGCACTGCACCCCCCACTCCGCTCCCGATATATCCCGTGGTGCCTCCTAGGTTGGTTGGTATCAGTAAATCAAGTTTTCAGTTGTATCGCTTAAGTTTTTAATATGATACTTATATTGTTATGTTGAACAAAGAAACATATTCATATATCAATATCTCTGAAGATACTAACATCCAGGTTTCGTCGCCATACAATTTTTTTCTCCTATAGGTTAGACCAATTTAATAATACAATAATTATTGTTATTGGACCGGGTACCAAAATGTCTCATCATCCTTTCAAGTTGATACCATTAGTAGTTCTTAAGATATCCAGCTGTGACAGACGGGACAGAAAGACAAACACAGAGTCACACCATAAGGGTTCCTTTTACCATTTTGGTACGGAACCTTAATGAACGCCCCTCCACAGCGGTTACACCCACATGCAAAGAAGGTGTATAGACTCAATACACATAATTGGTCTTTGTCATTGGTTGCTCAGTCACCGGCGAGTACGGTCAACAACTAAACTAAATAAATACCTTACAGACGTCATAAGTACATAAAAATATACTCAATAATACTGTTTTTTTTTTAATGCAAACGGTCTACCAAACACCGAACTACCGGATTTGTCGGTCAACTAGTGTATAAATGACACGAACGCGCGACAGAGCGGACGTGTCGTTCCATACAAAGTGCAAGCTCCGTACAATGTTCGTACCTGTATTGATCGCACGATTAGTTGACCTCTAAGTGCGGCGACGAGTCCATCTTTACAGTAAAGTCGCCGCACGCACACAAGTAAAGTGTTGCAATAAGTATTTCCTCTCACACATTGAAATAATCACGTTTTGTGGAGGGGCGTTCATTTTTAGAATGGTTCATCTCTACCTACTTGTTTGTACTATGAACATTTTTAACAGAATGTGAATCAAACAGAATTCTGATGTGCTGTGGTCGGAAATACCTTGCACATGCATGCATAAGTATGCAGTACTACACTTGTTTCTACACTTGAGTTGTGGTATTGTTGAATCATATCTGAATAGTGTGCTGTTTGTATTTGATTTTCATTTGTATTTTGCAGATATCATTGCACAAAGGGCAACCAAACCGCAAAATGTTTGTGTGGAACAATAGCACTTACCAATTGTATAGTTGATGACAACCATAGTATTGTTTGTTTGTTTGTAATTAACCTAATTGAACTATCTACTTCGGGGATTTTTACTCAAAAACTATTAACAAAATTGAGTACTGGCAATTTATGTTGTTAACATTCATTTTCAGAGAAGCTTAACGAGGCTATTCTCTCTCTCGTCAGCGAACAGCAATTTAACTCACAACAATCAACAATATGAACTTCGCAAAATTAAATTTAAATTGCTCCACAAGTCCACATACAAATATGTATCAACCAATGTCGTTGAGCACATAAATCCAGGCGCATCCAAGAGTAATGTCTTTCACTTTGCCGTAAAAGGGGGAGTTTCTTCTCCGAAGGCCCTCATTCACCCCCCGTAAATGGGTGCCTTCCAGAGGTGTACGGTCGATGAAATTTTAAAGTCTCTTAGACGATAGGTATTTTTATTGGATCTACGGAAGAGTGAAATATGAGTGCACGGGTTCAACGTTATTTGTTCAGCTTAATCTGTGTTTTAGGTTAAGTTCTAGGACTTACTTTGTCTGTGTCAATGAATGACTTTTTCACTGACTGACTGACAGACAACACATAACCTCAGCCATTAAAAGACAGACAACGAAAGAAAGAAGTCCTTTTTTGGTGGGTGCACTGGTAGGGATTTCTCAAGCTAAGGGGATTAAAAATGGGAGTGTAGTTTATTTGCGAAAAAAAGTCGCAGGTAACACAGCAACGGGTTTTTTTTTAACTATATTTTTCTGACCTTTAAATAATGTAACAGATTTAAAATTTAATCATTTAAAACGTCTAACTGAAGTTTTATTAGGGCAAACAGCAAATGACGTCACATCACCTAATGTTGAGCAATCGGTGCCACATAAACATCCGCAGAACTGGGGAAGTCGCTGATGAGCTAACAAGAATGTGTACCTATGTAAAATGCAGGTGAGTGACTGCCCCCATTTATCTCGAGACGTTTGACCTGATTTACAGAAACTTTTACCTTGTATGTAGATATTCCTAGACTCCTAGTACTTTCCGTGAAATACGAAGATCAAAGCTTGCAAACGGATGATAAATAAAGGGTGTCTCAGTAAGACGTAGACTTTTAAAAACGTAAGCATATAAAATAATTAAATGAGTTATTTACATTTTTTTCTTATGTACAGATGTATTAATGACATTTACATTGTGAAACAAAATGTTGGTTAAATGTTGCTTTGTTGGCAAGAATGCAATCTATTGACGAAATTTTGCAGTAAGGGCTGCTGGATTTTACAAAAGGTCTCACAGCACATGTAAAGGAAAAAGTCCGAAAATCGTTAATTTGTAATTTTAACATATAATTTTTTTTTTTCTGGAATTACAAACTTTGCAGTTATAAATTGTTCGTGACGTAAAATGTATAGGAGAACTGGTTTTTCAACTACGTTCCGTTTAGATGAAAAGAATTTTATTACCTATTAGTTATCTTAAGTTCGTGGCACTATGCCCCGGCTTCCTCCAAAATCAGCTCAAGGTCTAGATGGAATACCACAGAAGCAGTACTTGGTTAAGGACGGCTTTGAAATGTTTAATTTGCCCATGCAATTTATCTTCAAACTGTCTATTACGACAAACAGACAGCCGTGCTGCTGGGGAGTTTGTTGCGCCATTTCTTCTTCCCAGCTAAAGCACTAGGAAGTGATGAATGCCGGACGTTTTGTGGGGAATGTCTTATGTAATTTTGACGTTCGTAAAGTGCTGATTCTCAGCCTAATTTGAATAAATGACTTTTGATTTTGAAACATGTATATCCAACGGAGTACAAAACATCTAAAGTACTCCCGGTATATAAAAATGGCCAAAATATTACATTAAGAATTACAGGCCAGCAGCTAAATTATCCATATTCGGCGAAGTATTTGAATCTATACTTTATAAAAAAATCTTCGCGGAAGAGAGCACGGATTCCTTCCAAATCAAATAAAAAACAAACGTATTTTTGCGGCCTATAAAAACAATAGTGTGCATGCGTAAATATTCATTCCCAATACGGAACCCTTCACTGTGCGTGGTCCGACACGCACTTAGCCTTTTTTTTTTTGTGTAAACTTACATTTCTTTAAGCTTTTTTATAGAAGGAAGGTAGTAGAAGTATTTACATAGTTAGTACGTGAGGAAGGACGTCGTTACCGAGAAAGAAATGTAAGCGTTACAACATGGACGCTTTTCTGAACATAATTATCCAGAGAAAGCAATGAAAAGAAAAGAAAAGAATGGTGTTGACTCCAGCTGCGAGATTACTTTTTTATATAAAAAAAAAAACCATATTGAACTAAGATTTCTGAGAAGATCATACAATTTCTTCGCAAACTCACAATTTCGCAGTAATATCAAGACCACAATAGTGTTGTTACCTTGTTACCACTTTTCTCCGAAATAACGCAGTATCTGATAATAACGGAGATAAAGTAGGTAGTAATGAAATTGGTCGCAGCTGGTGGCAAGTTCGTAACGTTACCGGTCGAAAAGGGGTTCGACAAGGTTGTGGAAAACGGTACTAACTGAAGGGTTCCCCAGGGGAGGTGTGAACGTCATTTGGGGTTAGGAAACGGTGGGCCTGTGAAGACTTGATAGCACATGGATGATGTAGGGCAGCAAGGTTTATATAATAAAAATAGTCACTAAATAGATCAGAACGTAGATTCTGTGAAATTCAAACAACAACTCGCATCTTACATCGCTATTCACTCTCTCTCGTAAAATAGATGCTTTTTATTTGACACTATGAATCGGGTTCGAGTGCGAAGTGAGCGTCGAAGTGACCTGACTGAACGCCACTTCTTACGTCATCTCATACTTTATCTGTCAAAATCTTAGAGTCAATTTAGTTCAACTCGCTAACACGCTCGCAAGGGTAGCGCTAGTGTAAATACGAATTATCAACCGAGTTTTTAGAATGCCAATCAGGGAACTCACAGCGGATTCAGATTCGAAGTTTAGAATGAGGTCTTACAGAATCACACGGCTGCACTGATATTAAAGCAGTTTCAGATAAAAAAAAAAAATATATATATTTATTTGACACTAGGAAATACATGTTGCAATCAAGTTATAATAATAGCACACTAATGTATTGTAACAATCAGATCCTAACCCCCAAACTAGGCCTGGACCTGTATTTTGGGGGTCAGATATTTCCAATGTTCGATTTTTAATCCTTACCCTGTTATATCGTTTAACTCTTAAAATGTCGATTGTACACCATGTGTACAGATAACAATAGAATTTCAATTGTGTCTGCTAATTGGCGCGCGACGGGTTAAAGGCGTTCACATGCAGGTAAGGTAAGACTCATTACAGCCGCTTCAGAATTTGATACATTTCCATATTTAAAACCACAATTTAATTCGTAGCACACGAATTTCGTAGAACACTCGCCATTCCGTTTAACTCCTCAAGAGATCAATTTCGATAAGGAGCGAAGAAATATACATAAAGTCTGTGAAAAGGAATCTAATTTTGTGAAGGATGTATTTTTTTCTCGCAAAGAGAATCCCTTTAGTAAGGGGCGTGTATTGGGTTTTATCAGAATACATTCGTGAAATAAGTCTCAATATTTTTCTTATCTTTGAGTGGAGTGCTGAATAAGAATTTTTCGATTGCACGATGCACGTTTATAGTACCAATTGAGTGATGGAAAATATCTTTGTTGCCATATCGACATGGGATAAAAAAGTAAATTTTTAAATTCAAAAGCCCGACTGCGTATAAAGTGAACTTTAAAAAGATGGAAACAAGATGACTTCTTCTTTCTCCAATTCCACTTAATATTATAAAACAACCTCATGCAGGCATCTTCTTAAATTGAACAATAAATACCTATTGCTTCTGATTCGGATGTTTTATAATTATAATATATCCAGCGACACTTCCGCATTAGAGTAATCTAACAACATATCATTCATCAAAATCGATTCAGCCGTTTAGTAGTTCGAGGGAATATAGGGGCGGACATACATACATACATACAGAACAAACAAATAATCCTTCTTTTTTGGCTTCGTCGCAGTCGATTATACGAGTATAGAGGTATAGTTGCCGGCACGAGTCGTGAGCATAAATTCTACTCTTAAACCTAACGAATCTTATTTCCTATCACGGCAGGTTGCTCACGGGTGGGAGAAATGAATACAATATATTATCAAGCATATTTAGAATACAGATAGAAAACAGAATACAAGAGAACGCTGACGAGGGCAGTTCAAGGTGGAATTTTTGCTCACGACTCGTGCCGGCAATTATACTTTAGAAGTTATGATTTCCAAATTCAAATCTAAATTATGATTACGTGTGTGTGTTAGACTAACTCAATTCACTTAGAAACAAAAAACAACAAGAAATTAAGCCAGGAGTTTTCTCTGAATTAAATGATTATTTATTTAATACAGAAAACTCCTAGATCACACCAGCTCCAAAACCGACCCAATTAGATTAACTAACAACATTATCAAAACTTTCCTTCAATCTCTATCAAAATAACTAGCAGAATTTATCAACCATTGACAAACTTCCCATAAAGAAAAACATGTTTACTACCCGCGTTTTCCTTAACGTTGCCGACATCAAAGCTATTTATTGGGGAGAGAAAAATAAGAGAACGATTGCCACAAGCCGAGCGGGGAATGAGGTATCAAGTGTGTGACGGGACACAGATAAATCTGAAGATATCGGGACAGCTATACAAATTCAATAACATGTTGTAAATCTAATATACTGTGTTTGATACTTCGGGCGGGGAAAATGGTGCTGTTAGGTGTACTTTGTGGGAGGTTTATTGTAATCATGTATTCAGATGATCTTACACACAGGGTGACAGGGAAATTCGACCTATTCCTTGAAAGGGGTTATACTAGAGGTCAATAGCAATAAATTAGGTCCAGTTAAATAGGCTTAAAAAAACCGCTAAGATTTGTACCTTTTTGGAAAGTTTATGAAACCATTTAGTAATTTAACTAATTTGTAATAATAAAAATTATTGCTACTAAAGACCTTTTATTTCTGAGATTATGTAAGTCTTGGGCACGGAATAGATAAATAAGGTTGGAATGGAAATGTAGGCGTGGCAAGCGCGCCACAATTATGATTCGAAAATCATAACTCGACCGATTCATTCATTCACTGCGTTTAGTGCGCTTCGGACTACTTCGGAGAACAGAGCTCTGCTTTAAAATGCCGTGTTGTGCAATTGTAACTTGTAAAACAAAAAGTCAGACCGCAAGTATTGAGCGAAGAGGTATATCTTTCCATCGGCAAGTCGAAAATAACATTTAATTACAATTTTATTTGTAAAAAACATAAAAATATTCTGATCACTATGAAATTCCAAACATTAACAACATTATTGCAACAAGTTACAAAAAAATATACATTGCCCGATGTGTACTCGCTTAATCAATGCAATGACCAAGTCCGCTTACAATGTACTGCATGCGTTGCGTCCTCCACACTTCAATCATTGACGTTTCGTCCTTTGCCCTGATTGGCCGAGATGCACGGCGCATGTTTATCGATAGTGAGGTGACCATGTGGTTAAATAAAATCATCGATAGAATTCTCGAAAAATTTATATTTACGTTTGACAAAGATAATTTTTGAATTATTTTATATTTAATTAATGATAGTATATTTTTGGCTTGGACGTATAATGAGTAAATTAAATATTATATTAATCATTGAACGAATGTGACCGATGATATAAAGGGACATAATTATACAGGGTTAAATTGAATTATTGGAAATACTTTAAGGGGTAACTACTCATCATTATGAATAACTTTTACTTCGAGGTCAAACCAGAAAACGCGAAAAAAATGTCCACAAAAAATGTCCATGTAAATACGTTTTATTCCAAGGACAGTGATTATTTGTAATTAATAAAAGTAAAATAAATATTTCTTAATATTTATTTCATGTTTCATTTTTCCCCATAAATTCATCAGATAATTTATCGATACAGAATATCTGCTATAACCGATCACGCGAGCGAGAACGCCGCAAAAAAACACTTTCACATTCAACCGACCGAACGATGACTTTGAATAAAACAGTGAAACATTTTCATTCGTCACATTAATATTTAAAGTAAATTACTAATGTTTTTTTTCATAATTTCACTTTTAAAATATTTCATTAAGATAGATTTAGAAACGTTTCATTTTTACCTAATATATTTCTAATAAAAGTTTTTTGTTCTTATTTAAATTGCACTGTCTTTGATTTATAATAATTTGATGTGGGGTTCCATAAAATAAAAGGGTGATGAGTGTTTCACTACCTTAAAAGTTTAGGAACCCCAATCAAAACTTGTTCCTTGCCGTCAATTTGGCAGTGGCGCTACATTGCTTCACCTGACAACAACCGCTTGAAAGCAATGGTGCCAACATGACGGCAAGATACAAGTTATAGTGAACGGTCTGTACAAGTATGTAATCAAAAATTTATATGTATAGTTTTGACATTGATTTACGTAAAAACTACAATCATTATACATTTCCGTGTCGTTCACTATCATTCAACTATTACATACTTTCAACATACACCCTTTCATATCATATCTCATGTTAGCTGAACATAGTGATGTAGATAATATTATTCATTGACACCAAGTCTATTCAGAAAGCATAGAATTCTACTGACAACCCTCAGATCCGATACTATCAGTTCCACCGTCCCTCGCGATGTCCATTATAGTCTCAGGAAGGACGTGTCAGCGAGCGAGACGGCATTATACCCGTGTCTAACGATTGTAAGGGAGAAACATGTATCATTGTGTTGCGTCTCGATTGTTAGAACTTTGTATGCAGAAAGGAAACTCCTTTTATGTCTGTTCGCCTAGTAGCCGCGTTGGTTTTACGAGACACTATTTCACTCTGTTTTTTCTATGATGCAACATTATTATTTATTTGTTCTTTACTGGAAGTTCCTTTTTTGTAGGTTGGCAACCTAAATTGTGACTCTGACACCTGCTGTTCGAGGCTTTTGTTTGAACTTCCGATTGTTCATTTATGCAAAGATTTTTTGGCTGTTTGACTTTGTGAGGAGATTTTAGGCGCCAGGTACAATTCCGAAAGCGACCGCAGACCGCAAACCGCAGCGCTTTCTTAGAGGCAGTGTTGCCGCGCTCGGAATCAATTTCATAGAGATCCATAGAAACCAGTAGTGTCGCTTGCAGTTTGCGGTTGCTGTTTGCAGTCTGCAGCCCATCTCGGTCTTGTACCTTTGTCCTTTTACCGTTGTTTGTCAAGACAAATTCTAGTGTTGTTGATGTTTCATTTTAATCGGTTTCGGCTTTTATTTTATGACACATGTTAAGTTTCTGGGTCAAAGTCACATTCAAATAAAAACTTTGTCTATGTAATTTTGAAAATTAATAACTCTTTTAAATTATTAACTCATCTTTCAAAACCACTTCATCAGTCCTAAGTTAATAAACTCTTCATACTCAAAAGTCGGTCTACCCTCCCCCCTCATCCTACAGACACTCGAATTATTAATTTCTTCCTCCCACATAACGCGTCACGTCTAACTCTCGTACGTGGACTTAAGCCTTAATTCCTTTCCACACGTGCTCGCTTATGCCCTTGGGCCTGCAAACTTTCAGACCAATTTGATCTCGAGGGCTATGTAACCAAAAAACTTCATCAATTGAGAAATCTAATTAGGAACTTCAATCTTATGAGACTATACAAAATGGTCCAATAGAAGCAAAATCTCATATTCTTAAATGGAATCGAATATTTTCTGCAAACTACAATAATAGTCAGTCAGGTTTTCGCAAATAACTGTGGTTTTAACTAGCAGAAATGTATATTAACTTTTCTACTGGAAAAATATTTCAAATTTATAAAAAACTGGGTTAGGTCAACTTAGTTTTCTTCAAAATAACATTCTGCAAAACGTATTATTTTTTCTTTTATGAGTATTTCTTGCTGTTTTGAACCTCTATGCCAACTAATTAGGGTTATAGAGGATGTTTGTTTAGAAGTTTTTTCTGAGTAGGTATACCATACGAGTAAGTAGGTATATACAGTTTTTGAATTCGGACGAATAGGAATTTTATGTTTAAAACAAACTCTTAAAAAATTAACTGTTTGAAAAGCTAAGGAATTTGAATCGACCATTTTTAAGTCCTACTAGGAAACTTACATCTGAACAATTTGGAAACAAAATCCCGTGCACACGATGACCATATTATGTTAGCAAGCGTTATTATAGCGGCCGAGCGTTGCTAGCAAGAAATAGTACTTACTGTGTTTAGATGTTCGTTTCTCCGATCTACCTGCTTTCTTTCTTTTTTTCTATAAAAAAATATAATTATTTTGGTCTTTAATCAATAGGGATGATGCCCGGGTAAAAAAAAAAGATATTCTATTTAGTTCGTCAGTCAGTTCATAAAAAAATGTACACGTCTTTTTTGCTCATATTAACAAAAAATAACGTAGATAATACGCATTAGGATTGGGAATTAGGGCTCGCGAGCGACGTCACTTCTACGTATAAAATCTAGCTAGGCGTGACGTCATCTTTTGATGACGTAGAATAATAAAAAAATTACGTGTCCAAAATTTTTTGATAATCTACCAACATGGTGGACCAAACAATATTTATTCATCATCCCTATTGGTAACAATGAACAAAGATCATTTAAATCGTAATTTGTAGGTAGGTATTTGATTATTTTAAACAATGACGTCAACGGTTTCAAGTTTGTTTTCAGTTTCGGTTCGTTTTCGGTTAATGGTGTTAAGACAGAGAGATAATAATTTAAGTCCGAGTTTATACTCAAAACAAGAGGAGATTTTACTGGTTATAATACCTAATGCTCAAGGGAATTGGTCTAAATCCAAACCTAGCAAGATAACAATTTAGATCAGGTTGTTTGTAACTTTGTACGACAAATAACACCTCCATCAATCTGCCTAGCCTTTTCCCAACTATGTTGGCGTTGCTTCCAGACTAACCGAATGCAGCAACGACTGCCCATCTGACCACCACAACCTAGTTACTGGGTAATACCATATCCTTTGGTAAGAATGATTTTCGAACTGTCAGACTTTCGGGCTTCTGACGACCCGTAACGACTGTCAAAGATCCACGAATGGGAGCCGGGGGGGGGGGGGGGGGGGTTCGTGCTTTCCGAGGCACAGAGGAGTCTCGGTATGCTAAGATGGTACACCCTTCCACGGACCAACCCCGGCAAGCGTAGCTTAACCTGATGGATTGATCCGTACGACTGTTATTACTTAGACACGAACTCCTCGACAAATAACACCTATTGATAATTGTCACACTTCACACGTCGAATATGCGATGTAGAACTTTGTTAGTTTGTGGGAAACCTGGATCTGATGGGAAGATAACGAGATTAGGTGCTGAATTGTAGTTTAGGAAAGGGCTCTTAAATAATGCATTTACAAAGGTAAAATCTGTTAGACCCATGTTGGCGCCAAATGCAAAAGTGCAAATAAAAAAATTGAAATCATAGACGAGATGAAAACAGCAAGCAATGAATCTATACAGGATGTAAGTGTAAACAGTGGCAATCTTTTAATGGGTCATTGTACTCATCATTATGAACAACTTTTACTATGGGACCAAACCTGAAATCACGAAAAAAAAAAATAGCTCTTCAGTACATTTATGTTCGCATAATTCGTCAAAATGTGTATGCGTCTGACTGACTGACTGACTCATCAACGCCCAGCCCAAATCCTTGGTCCTAGAAACCTTAAATTTGGCACAGAGGTTTCCTTTATAATGTAGACAAGGAATAATAATAATAAGCCCTGACCGCCGGTAGCTTGGATCCTGCTCCCGATACCGGTGGGCTACTATGTTTTATATTTTTAAATGTTTTTATTATTTTTATATTCTAATATTTAAAAATGTAATTTGTATGTATATATTAATGAAATAAAGGAAATAATAATAATTTTCATCACCGACATCCACGCGGGCGAAGCCGCGGGCAAAAACTAGTAATAAATATTTGTTGGAAACATAGAAAAGTATGTCATCATCTGCCTAGCCTTTTCCCAACTATGTTGGGGTCGGCTTCCAGTCTTACCGGATGCAGCTAAATACCACTATTTTACATGGAGCGACTGCCTATCTGACCTCCACAACCCAGTTATTGGGTAATACGATACCCCTTGGTAAGATTGGTTGTCAGACGTTCGAACTTCTGACGACCCGTAACGACTGTCAAAGCTCCACGAATGACAGTCGGGACCAATGGCTTGGCGAGCTTTCCGAGGCACGGAGGAGTCTCGGTATGTAAAGATGGTACACCCATCCACGGACCAACCGCGGCAAGCGTAGCTTAACCTGATCGATCGGCCCGTGCGGCTGTTATAACTTAGCCAAAAGCCCCACGTAGAAAAGTATGTACAATATATTATATTTTAGAAGCTAGTGCAGTCAGCAATAGTTTTACAAACTAGAATTCACTTCCAACATAGCAGAGTGCTCGCAATTTCAGTGTATTATGTATGTTTACCTATGTGTCACATAGAACTGCACGTGAAGGTAGATAAATAATGCGTTAGAAAACCGCCGGAACCGCGTACGGATTACGTCCGGTCGGTCGTCAGCCCGATACGGAAAAAGAGATCTAAAAAAACGTTTTACTGGGGACTTGATATAACAGACTTTTTATTTTTAAATTCTTTTTTTTTATTCAGGTGTCGGATTGCGTTACGTTGCATTTTTTATTCTTGTTTAAGTAGTTTATTGTGTGCGGTGTATTAGTGTTTTATTGAGAATCTGGGGACCTACCACCAAATGAAGGGTCTGACTTACTTAAGCGGGGTACCCCGCCACGACATTATATCGCCATTTCAATGAGGACTGCCTTACCGTGCCATCCATCAATTTCTGTAATTAAAACCTAAACAGAGTGACTGGTATTTAGTGATCGATACTTATACACATGATTGTACTCATGATAACAAACAACTTTTACTATGGGACCAAACCTGAAATCGCGAAACAAAAATCGCATAACTCTTCAATATGTAGGGAATTCTAGGGGATTTCTTTTACGCGATTTCAGGTTTGGTCCTACAGTAAAAGTTGTTTGTTGTCATGAGTACAATCATGTTTTTAAGTATCGGTCATTAATTCACTCTTTATAGGAATTACTCAATAGAATTTGATGGCTGAGCGATAGGTATTATTTTTGACTTTTTAAATGTTCGCTTTTCTTTTTTGCGTTGGGGGTATTTTTTAAATTAATTTTTTTTTTTTTTTGACGAATTCACAGCTTTGACTGTCTATTTAGACATATTTATATCTTTTTAGGTAAGATTAAGTTAATACTCAGCTTAATGATTTTATGCTCAAACTATAAACTATTCGCTTCATTAGTATTTTCAATAACAATGGAATAATGTACTTCGATTTCCCTCCATATTGCAGATAGTGAAACCCAGTCCGTGAATCTGTAATATTACAAAGCCTTTATACCCTTATAATCGAGTTTTGGGTTTCATAGGAGCAATTTACCTAACATTGGTGTCAAACAAGCTGAATTTTCAAAGAGTTTTGTTAATATTTTTGTGTTGATGTCTTACGTTATTACTAAATGTGTACTGCATGCTCTAATCTAAATATTTGTATGGCTGAAATGCCGAGTATAGTGAAACCCTTGACAGATGATAAGAACCTATGTACCTATATTCTTGCAAATAAATATCATTCATTCATTCATTCATATAGTAAAGTGTTATACAACGTGCCGCTACAATGGCAACATTAATTTATCACGGTAAGACCAATAATCATAAAAAATATAATAAGATAAAATAATTCGTAAATTGAAAGCACGTTATGCCGTTGGTCCCAGCTCTCGTTCGTGGATCTTTGACAGTCGTTATGGATCGTCAGAAGACCGAAAGTCTTACCAATGGGTATTGTACTCGTATTTATTACCCAGTAACTAGGTTGTGGAGGTCAGATAAGCAGTCGCTTCATGTCAAATACTGGTATTCAGCTGCATCTGGTTAGACTGAAAGCCGACTCCAAAATAGTTGGGAAAAGGCTAGGCAGATTGATGCAGTTCGTAAATAAAAATTTTCAAACCATGTAAATAACAAAGCTCTCTCTTTCTTTCAATTCATCTGCTCTTTGCACGTTATTCGTTTTAATTTCATTGATGCTTATGATCCGTGACCCCGGCAAATGACATATGTTCTAGATTACTCTGAGATGCTACTTTAGAAAATTGTAAATAAATCAATAAATATTATATTAATAACGTGTAATGAAGTTAAAATATCTTCATAAAACGAAAACGCCCAACCGTATGCGTGTGTTAAATTAATGTCGCCACGCTGTATAAACACCAGCCTACAAATGTTTCTTTGCATTACATCAACCAGTTTTCACGAAGGAACTCTTATTAATCACCATTCACCACGCACCGCACGTTGAAAGTGCAATATCCAAACGACTTTTTCTTCCAATGTATAAAGCTCCCAGAAAACCAAAGTAAAACATGATCCATTGAAAAATTCTCTCCACCTCCCAGGATCTAAATAACAGCATTAAATGGCACTCCAGAAAAATCCTAATAACGAATTAGGTTAACGCACGTCAACTTTATCAATTTATCTGGGTGACGGGCACCGCGGCCATTATACGGCCCCGCCACATGTTACCCCAATGGGTAGACCTGCAGGGTACAAAGGGAGGGGAAGGGGGAACAGCCCTCCGGAAAACGTACAAGCTCCTACCGTACACTATTTATGACGGCGCATTCTTTCTCAATAAGTTAACATTAACCTCTCCGCCGACCCACTTCCAATTATATTCAGCGACAATACACCTCAAATTCCCATAGCACCAAGTACCACTTACTACCTTTCCAAAACGAAACAATCCCTGTTGTACGCTCTTTACAATCAAATATCCACTTCCAGTTAACGAGAGAGGATTCATAATCGCCTGGCGCTTTTCCTGTAGTGTTAACATTTCGGATCGTGCCTTTTGAGATGAATCCGCGAGAGTACTTATTACGTAGCTCCTATTTCGTGAGATCTGTTTATTTCTTGATATACAAGCGATTTACATTCGTATTGGTTAGACTTTTGGGAATGTTTTGCTTTGGATAGATACGGGCGTTTGTTTTATTTCGGACTGTAGAGAGAGGCAGTGTTTTTCAGTGAGACTGAAATCGTTTTTCGGATAAGACGATTCATCTAAATGTTTTTTGCATCTTTGTTTTCCATTGTTTCGTGTTGTATTGTTGGATTGTCAAGTTTTGTGACCCATTCGGCCTTTTAGTGACTTATTGTGGAACATTTGTTGGTGTTCAGAAAGGTAAAGTGGTCTCATTAAGACACCATGCACCGTAAACGGTGCATGGTGTCTTAATGTCTAAAGGCTCGTAGCACACCTCCGCCAATAGCGGAACATCAGCGAAACATCATGTGGTTTCGCTGTTTCGCGGTTTCGCGGCGGAGTTGTGCTAAGGCCCTGAAAGATGAAAGTTTTTTGACGTTAAATTAAACCGTCATAACGACAAGTCTTTGTTTAGACGGGTTAAGGCGACGATAAGCGTCTTTTAATGATTTTAAACTAAAGATCACGTATGAACGAGTAGTGTGCAGTGTAGCATTTTCATAATAACAATATATGAATATTTTAGATTATGTTTATATTACATAGTGTAATTAATTTGTAAAGTTATGTCTAACGCGGATAAAGAACTGGGAATCACGCAAAAACTATCAAGTGTATTTTTATAAAACCTTCATCATTTTAAAGATAATTTAGTTATTTATCTTTTAGTATACGTGTTTTAATATAATACCTTTATGTTTTATGTGTAACTAGCTGCACCCAGCGGTTTCTTCCGCGTAGACCGGGATAATGTTAATTCAAGCCTATATGTTAATTCAAGGTATAAGCTGTCTACATACCAAATTTCATTCAAATCGGCCCAGCCGTTTGAGCGTGAAGAAGTAACAAACATACAAACACACACACACTCACAAAATTTCGCCTTTGTAATATTAGTGTGATAAATTCATAATGCGACTAATTTGGGACAGTGCTCCTTGATGGGCGAGTCCTATTACTGGATGGACGTACGACGCGTTGCGTGAGCTCAGCACAGACACGCAAGCTAACCACTCAAGGCCGCTGACACTTATCTGCGTCTTAGGCAGAGGTGATAAGCTCCTTTTACCTTCCCCTTTTTGCTGGTCAGGGTCTATGATGTTGTGGCATTATCCTTTTTCAATAAATACATGAATAAAATCATGAAGTCAAACCACGGATTAGAAAAAAAAGAAAGACTACGCGCCACGCATATCGAAAGTGAAGCACAGTGAGTATGCCGGGACCGTTTGTACAAACACGCCTCACGCACACATTTACATCATAGTATGCCGACCGGCCGCCATTACGTGACACGACGGCGTCTCAAATCACGCACACATAGATCGGTACGGTGCTTCACTTTCACGTCTTACTACATTGTTCTCACATGTATACTTTCAACATGAACGATGTAACCAATATTTTGTAAAAATATTATGATTTAAAAGAGTATCCGTGGAGTTTTTTGCCCGTTATTCTCCATAGGGACCTACCACGCTTTGGAATGGGCAACTAGCTTCATCTTTCTGACTGACCGACCCATTGACAATTCAAAAGTGCCTGTAATTGATTTATTTGAAATAAATGCTTTGAGTTTGAGTTTGATGATTGAAAGATAGATAAGTAAAAAGTAGTAATTTTCTGTTGACATTTTTGTCTCTATAGACATTGTTTCTTATTTTGTAAATTTTGCTAATTTCTCGTTTCAATTTTTTATATTATTTTATTTTTTATTATGTGTTCTTAAATTTTGCTGTATTTATTCCTACCTACCTACCTTGGATTTATTTAAATCTGTTATGTTGTATACGTATATCTTAAATAAATATAAAGAGTATGCCACAAAAAAACTACCTAACTCGCTCACAATGCAATACACGATATGAATGAATGAAATGCACCGACCCCAGCATGGTTTTCCAGACCCGATTACTCGAATGAATCCACTAGCCCCTGTTGCCTCATGGAGTCATGGTACATAGTGCAACAGACCATTGCATACCAAAAAGTAGACTGGGGGGTGCGATAATGGTAGGAAAGATGTGCCCTTTGGATATGGAAGGATTATAGAGCCTACCGGATATGCATCATAAGCAGTGGAATTGTGGGGAGACGGGTACAAAGGGCTGATACGTGTACAAAAGAGTGATCCAAATACCTAGTGACGTCAAAAAGAAAAATCTGAATTCCTCATACCCAGGGGTATTCAATAATACCCCATATATTATATGTTCCGCGATTTTTTGTAGTTTTCGAGTTAAGTTTCAAAAATATTTACAAAAAATAAAAAAAATATAATATAAATATAAATAATAAAAAAAGAAAAATATACATATTTTTCAGATTTTTTTTTATGACATGAAAGTAACATTCAAGACGATAGTGTCAAAAAAAAATATCTGAAAAATACCCACTACAAAAAAGATATGAATTTTACAAGTTCCACCTGCAGCTTTAAATAATTATAAAAACAAAAATAACTCGAAAACTACAAAAAATCGCGGAACATAGGTACATGGGGTATTTTCGAATAGGAATTCAGATTTTTCTGTTTGACGTCACTGTTTGGACCACCTGTATATGGATGGGCTCTTTTAAGGACGTCACTGCCAGGTTGTTTCAAGTCCAGCTTCACCGGTGAATCTCTTGGTGGGGTTAAACTGCATTCTCGACTCTTTTTTACGTCACTGCTATGCTGTATGACACGTTGCTGGTTTCCAAATCTTCGCCCGAGGTCTCGCTGCTATCTGTTTCAGGTTTCTTGTACCTAAATCTCGCTAGCAGCCTTCTTAATCTTATCTCCTCCTTCAGCAGTGTCCACCTTCGTGTGATTTCATTATCGAAGTATGTCATGTCCTGTCCATGTTGTCATTCCATGTGTAAATAGGGCGGCTGACTTTTTTGGAGTTGGCCTTGTACTGCATTGCTGCATGTGACAGGTGCGGTTCGCGGCGCCTGTGGACATGTGCAAGATAGCACATCCTGTGGTCCTTGATGCGTTTGGTTACTGTTTTTCCGTCTAACATTTCTTTGGTCTTGGTTTATTTCTAGCGTGGTTAATGAAGTCTCTCATGATAATAATAAGGTGGATCCACACGTGCACCAGTATTCACCATTACTAACCTTTGTGTAATCCACATGTGGCGTGTGCCCGCCACATCTGCATGCTGCCACCGAGTGTAATCAAGCCGAAGAGCCTTGAACGCTGGAGTATGTCAATCAGGATAACATGGAGACGATCGGATTACTGTTGTGCGTTATTGAGTCGATAGTACAGGATGTTTTATGTTGAACGTTAAAGTGATACTTGTTTTAATGGTGAATGAGAAAATATCAGTAGACCCAATAAAATTATCTGTGCCATGTTTATGGGTTTTCACGTTGTTTTGATTACAGTTAACCAATAAAATAAGAACTGTTACAAACCTAAAAGTACAAATAACAAACTAGTGCTCACCAAAAAGTTTCTTGTTTGAACAAAGCACACAAACAACAAGATATAAAAGAAGAACTAAAAACAGTTCAAACTGAAGACGTAAATATAAAAATCCAATTAAACCATAAGGACATAACAAAAGCCGTCGCGTCGCGGCGAAGCAACGAGTACGACCAAACAGCGAAAGTCGACCACACAGTGCAATAGAAAATCCAATTGGTCCAACTCAATTAAAACCTAGCGACAGTTACTAGCATTCGAAACTGTAAATAAGTAGTCCCAACTGTCAGAGACAAATGAAAGTTGCACAGTGGGCCAATCTGCACACGATTTAGTGGCAATTCCCGCAGACTTGGAGAGGAGGTTTTGTGCTGTTCGGCGCAAGAGACGGGCGGTAACTAGAATTTAAGTTGAGATTTCGTGTTGGTTTTAAGCATGAGGATGGGATCAAGTTTGATGTCGCTGGTTCCGTAGATTGTTTATCATGAGTTGAACGTAGATTTCAATTTTATGTGGCAAATTTCCTCGAGTCAAGCACTTTTATAGATTGACTATAATGCGATGTCGTCGCTGTTAGAGACGACATAGCATTATAATTGTTATGTCGATTGATTATAATACTATGTCCATTTTGTTTGACGTTATTCATAGTAACGATAATTTGTAGACTAATATGTTCACCATCCACTGATATTCTAGTTCTAGTTATGCAGTTACTATAAATAAAGTTTTGGTAGCTCCACCATTATTACTATGAAACATTTTCTACCATGCACTATTCTGGTAGAAAATGTTATATTCTACTCGAGGGCAATAATATTTTACGACATTTTTTTATATTTTTCTTCTACTCCGGAAGCATCTATGATTTCCTTTTTATTCCACTCATCCATACAACCAGCAAGTTTTTGTACATTTTATTTTCCTACGATCTTTATTACTTACGCCATACCATATGTGAAATAAATAGCTGCACACTGGCTTGCTGCCAGGGATAAACTCTCTTAGTCTCATGGTTACTCGGTTTCTCCTTACGAGGTTTTGATTAACCACAGAGCACATTAAATTACATAACGTTTCCTTACCATTATCGTTATTTTTATGGTCGTACTATCATGAGATAATAAACTATTGTCACACAGTATTGTCTTGTAAAAAATTGTTTATGTCTGTATTATGGGATGGGATAAGATTGTCGTATAGTTTTAGTAATGTATGGTTGTTTCTTTTATTTATTTATGAACGGGATTTTATTGATGTATTTTATTTCTCACTTGTTAGTTAGTAGAATAAATTAATGAAATACAAGGGTGAAGAAGAAAGAAGAAAGAAAGAAAGAAAGAAAATACGTTTATTTGCGGTAAACATGACGCAAAGGACAAAAAAAAAATAAAATAAGCAATGTAAAAAGCAAGTTTTGGGGAAAATATGCGTCACATCTACGCAAAACGGCTACCACTCAGCATAATGCCGCGACCCCATGCGAAACGGAGCCCCAGCGCTGGTTTTCAGCGATAGGGTGTATATCATTTCAGTATTATTTCTTTCGATCGTTTTCACAGTAGTCTCTGACAATATACATGCGGTACACAAGGGTATTTATTTATCGATATAGAGGAATTTTGCGTGACCTCATGTCATTGTGCGGTGTAGATGTCCCACAATCGATATCGTCATTAAAAGTTGAATTCCTAAAACCGGCAGAAGACACGTTCCTGCTACAGAATATGAGAAAATAAAAAATTACATCTGAAACAACTACATTGTCAGTGAAGTGTAGCTGTACCAAATGAAAATCAAGACCACAATTTTTTTTTTGTCACCAGTGACGAGACAAGAGAAGTGGACGGGCGCGCGAGGTCTGAATCCGGAGACGCAGACTCCGTGTATCACGTCAGAGGAGCCCTGCACGACCAGCGGTGGAGGGACAATCAGGTGAGGAATGTAAGAACCTTTGTATACGTCTTTATCCTAATGTAAATGTAGTTGCAACTTTTGAAATGAAATGATCTTTATTTCTGTAAGTAGATATTTTAAGACGTAATTTTTTGGGTCAATATTTTATGATGGCACCAGCATTTCCTAGCTGACTGATCCCTGAGAAGAAATGCCGAAACAATCTCGTATGTTCTAAAGTGTTTTGTGAGGCACTGTGGTTGGTCTGCGATTTTCCCTTCACGTTACACGTGGAATCATTCATGTCTTTGTTTCGGTTCTACAACCATGTCAACTGTCGATTTGGTGTCCAAGGTTTGAAATTGATGTTTCTTTTTATTTATTGATGTGTCGTAGCATCTTTATGGCAGTTGAACCAATTGTAAAACCTTCCTACACAGAGTACCTAACATGCTTTTGTCTTTATAGAGAACAAGCCACGCTGTTACCAAGTAAAATTTTGATTTAGAACACTAATGGCGATAAAGTCTAAAATAATGTTAAACAAAATATTTAGTAGCTTGTTATAGATCTTCGAACTCGCCTGTCTTGTCTCACTGCAGGGCACAGCATTCCTTTTTCTTTTCCACACAATTCTGTCTTCTGCTAGTGTGAGTCAGTCCTTTTGGTAGAAGTCAAGCTACTACTCTAAGCAATAAATAAACATACTTTGGCTTACATCTTGGGGCTTGCGGCTAAGTAATAACAGCCGCACGGGTCGATCGATCAGGCTAAGCTACGCTTGCGTTGGTTCGTCGGTGGATAGGTGATAAGACCCCTCCGTGCCTCGGAAAGCACGTTACGCCGTACCGTTGGTCCCGGCTGTCATTCGCGGATCTTTTACAGTCGTTTCGGGTCGTCAGAAGCCCGAAAGTCGTAACAACCAGTCTTACCAAGGGGTATCTTACCCAGTAACTTGGTTGTAAAGGTCAGATAGGCAGTCGCTCCAAGTAAAATACTGGTACCTACTCAGGTGCATCCGGTTAGACTGGAAGCTGACCCCAACATCGTTGGGAAAAGGCTAGGCAGATGATGAGTTCGGCTCCCATCTTCCAAAACGTGAACGAAAGAGTAAGCCACTCACTACAGTATCTCATTGACTTATATAAACAAAACCTAAACGATACAGTAGCGAGCTATAAAATTTATTAAGCAAAACATTTCTGCGAGGGAAGATTTGAAACTAAAATAATAGGACGTGTATAAAATGGTGAATCCACACTGTATAAATTGAATTGTACCAGGCTACCAGCGAGCAGAAAGAGATAGCGGGTGTCAGAACTTGCTCGGCCGAATTACCGGCGCGCGGCGTGAACGCTACTGCATTATAAATGAAAACTTTTCTGCCTGTTCCTTTAGATACATGTGTGCAACAATTTATAATGCAAGTTGGCTGAATATTAATGAGTCACTCGTTTTGTTGAAACTTCTTGTATATGGGAATAGGTAAGTACTGTGGCCTTAGCGCGAGTTTTTATACTTACTCAATCGCGTTTACGTAAACGTTAACTTGCGTCAATTTGTATGGAATAATTGTGTTTCCCACGTTAACGTAAACTTCAATTTGTACTGAATCTGAATAAGCGCCGTCTGGTGACTATAATGGGAAAAAACACGCACTGAAGCAACTGTTGTCTTTTGTTCGATTATTAAATTGTAAGAAAATCATGATTTGGTCCTCTTGTTCAAAATTTTGAATAGGAGACATTTTTTAATTATAATTATAATTTTTGAAAGTATCATATGGTTATTGTTATCAATTTATTCGTGTCACAGATCCATATTAATTCCATACAGTAAGATCGCGCCTTTTTCCCATGGGGATGTGGTGGCATCTACAACGCCACATGCGAACTACTTACGCATCAAAGACTTGACGTCACACAAAATCCTGCATCGCGCAATCAGCGTTTACCATGTGTTTACCGTGTGTGTGACCGTGTGCATATTTACAACATCCCGACATCAACCGTCGGGCACTTGTCCACCAGACCAACACCCGTCTGGTCGGAGGATTTTTCCTTTTCTATGGAGGATGAGTGAACTTTACACCCTGTTCCTCATAAGGGTAGACAGAAACTACAGAAGCCACCTGACGATCATTACGTACTCCATAAGCTTCGTCCAAGTTTGATTTATAAATATTATACACCTCATCCGTGATGAGCCAATAAGAGCTCTATTCGAGGCAACAATCAGGTAGAACGATACCAAAATTACCAATCAAAGATTTATGATAGTTTGTGCGATTTTGTGAGTGTTTGATAACTTCGAACGAAAACGTCTCACGGCTTTATTTTACCCCTTCGGAAAACGTCTAAATACAAACGTACTAAGTAAAATGTACTCGTATTTTTGCTAGACGGCTGTCGGGAGAATGTTAGCGAATTACATGTTTTAGAGGAGCTAGTTAAGGGGGATGCGTTGCGTTTTTTGTAATTTGCAGGTCTACTGTCTTCTAAGTGAGATTTCCTGCGGATTGGTCTGATTTCCGAAGTCAGACTAATTAACAGGAAATCTAACTTAGAAAGATGTATTGATGATTTTTGTGGTTAAAATTATGTAAATACATATTGTTTATTGTCGCGTATCATATTTTAATAAAGATACAACTTGACACTGGACCTGCAAATTGCAAAAAACGCAAGAAAATGTGAATTTCGCGGGCTACCTCAGAGAAAACATGAGGTTTCTCCCGAAGCGTTGATTCGTTTGCGTTCACCCTGCTTTACGAATTGTTTCCTTTCCAAGAAAAATGCGGTTGGAATGAATTGAGTTGAGGAAATCAGTAGCGTTATTTAAATGTAAACTACGTTTTAATTATGAGGAACTGGAGTTATTTTTGTGGTTGAATAATTCGAGTTACGTAATATAAATAAATAAATAAATAAACAATTTATTTCAGGCGACACGGCCCATAGATAAATACCTTAACCTAAACATACATATTTGAATATAAACAAAACTTGTGTTAATAAAATCCGATCTTGTCCGTGGAAGCGACGGAACACCACGTCCTGCGGCCAAAAGTCTTCCTCCATGACGAGGGGCAGGTAACAGTTCGGTACACGCACCACAAACGCCTTGAAGTTGACGTTGCGGCGCGACTCCAGTAACTGCACCCTCGGCGTGTACCTAGTCTTATGGCGCACGTACTCCACGATGTCCTCCGCCTTAGTGGTGTAGTGCAGGCGGGAGATATACACCGGTGTATTCGGCTTTGCGGCACGCAAGCTCACTTCGGGCTCCGCAGGAGCTTTGCCGCAACGGTTCTTATTAATTCGCAGACGGCGCTTCCTCCTGTGCACCGTCACAATAAATATAACCGGGGCGGGGCAAAGGACACACTATCAGTCTGAATCGGTTTAATTTTGACAGTTCAACCACATTCATTGCGTTATTTGAGCAGACAAAGGAGACGGATACGCTTTCATATAATCTTGGGCCTGGTTGTAAAAAGATGAAATTGGTGTCAATTGATAGCTACTTATAAAACCATCACTGAACAAACATTTTCCGGATTTTGGCGGTCTGAGAGCCGAGTTAAAAGAGATTTAGTAAAAGTGAGGTTACGTAATAATCTATAGGTATACTAAACAGCTGATTTTTGAAGTTTGAAGCTCGATGACCAAGTAAACTACAGCGATATTATTATACCATGGCACAGACTAAAAAATATTGATTAATAAACGTGAATTGATTTTAAAATTTATCTTTATTATGTAGATATTTTATTTTTTTAAACTACACGTTAATTCTAATAGATTATTATTGTAATTGAATTATTCATCTGGTAAAAGCATGTTTTTTAATAGTATGAACTCCACGTTAATCGATTATAATTTAATCGATATTCCATTTTATTCGTAACCTTAACTTAATTTTTGGATTTCTCATTTTCCAGATGGTATGGGTTGAGTTTTCGCATTTTGAAATACAAAAATATAACCCTTTTTTAAACCACACCTCAACTTATTATTACAATCTGGCCCAGAAATCCCCGTCTCCTTTTTCGAACATATTAAGCAATGGATTAGCAATTTGCTTCAAAATAATTTAGTTTCCGATTGATAGTGTGTTACGCAATTAGGGTGCAGATTATTGAAAACAAAAATTAAAATAAGAGAAATTAATAAGAAAGCAACGCTTTATTTAAAAAAAAATGTGTTTAATTAGTAATTAAAAAAACTTACTTTCTGGTAATTCTTTATTTTCTAATAGGTCTTTACCTATGAAATTGCCGTTTTGTATGAAAAAATTTAAACGAATTTTTTTCATGCATTTTTTATTTGTATTAATCGAAGTAATCACCCATGCAATCAATGCATCTTTGCCAACGCAGTGGCAGTTTATTGATGCCCTTCTTAAAGAAATCAGCTGGACGGGAGGCAACAAATTCTTCGAAGGCATTTTGTACTGCCTCTCGGGTATTGAATTTTTTTCCCGCCAAGAAGTTATCCAAATTCTGGAAAAAGTAGTAGTCTGTAGGCGCAAGGTCTGGTGAGTAGGGCGGATGACGGAGAGCTTCCAACCCCAGTTCTTGCAACTTGGAGACCGTCTGCTGTGCAGTATGAGGTCGCGCGTTGTCGTGCAGGACCAGCGGAGACGAGCGATTAACCAATGCTGGTTGGAGATGTGCCAGCTTCTCCATCATTGTATTTAGTTCTTCACAGTACACATCTACAGTAATGCTCACCCCGTTTGGTAAGAAGCTGTGATGAATCACACCGGCGCTAGACCACCAAACAGTGACCATCACTTTTCTAGGGGTAAGTTTTCGTTTAGGGCATTGTTTAGGTGCTGAACCAGGATCCAACCAACTTGCTGAGCGCTTGCGGTTATCAAACAGAATCCATTTTTCATCGCAGGTAACAATGCGGTTCAAAATTCCTTCATTTGTGTGTCTGTTGAGCAGTGCAAGGCACGTCTCGACGCGTACTTCGCGCTGGCGATCATTGAGTTCGTGGGGCACCCATTTGTCAAGCTTTTCTACCTTGCCAATTTGACGCAAATGGACCAATATTGTTTTGACGCTAACGTCGAAAGCTGCTGCTAATTCAGCCGTAGATTGTGTATCATCAGCTTCCACAATCGCCTTTAATTCGTCATTGTCGACCAAAGTCTTCGGACGACCGCGAGGTTCATTTTTCAGGTCGAAATTTCCAGAACGGAAGCGAGCAAACCAATAACAAGTGGTGCGTTGGTTTGTAGTGTTAGCTCCGTAAACGTCGTTGATGTTGCGTGCCGCTTGTGCCGCGTTGCTGCCACGACGGTACTCATATTCCATAATTACTCGAATTTTTAACGTATCCATGATGACGAAAAAGATTGAAATGCGATGAAAATGTAACAGTAATCAATAAACAAATCACTACTTTTGGAAAAAAAACCATGTTTATAAAATAAAATTAATTTGAAATTAGAATTCTTAGCCAAACAAAAATTATTTTGATTTGAAATGGCCAGTACTGCAGAACGGCAATTTCATAGGTAAAGACCTAATATTCATTCATAAATAACATTCTTAAACTGCCTCACAAAATCAAAAATGAACGCAGCTCTCCATCAAGTCGAGGAAACTAATAAATCGCACTATGAGCAAACAACGTACGAACTTAAGTCTTTTTTCAAAGTCCAAACTTCTGAACAACGATTTTATACCCTTCATAATATACCAAAACAGTGATTTCATTGCACTAAAATGTTCGCAACAAACATTTACCTGCTAAAATTATAGCTCGTAAAAGCCTTAAATTATGACAAGAAAATATAAAACATTCACTGTTTGTTTACGTCGGTATTGGGTCAATATTATCTAACAGAAACGGCTATGTATTTGAAATTGCTTGCAATTAGATGTGTTTTCATGGAACACAAGAGGGGTATGATTGGATTGGTTTAGAATCAATTAGATGGTCGTGTGACTTCGTCAATGTTTTCTGGAATATTTTCATGGGATTGAACTACTATGGATATCATGGTTGTAATATAATATTAGGTCTTTACCTATTGTTACGACGGGTGGCCAGATATTATAAATAAATAAGACGACCAGACTATTTTATGTATCGTGTATTCAGCCATTGCATGACGAGCGATCGGAGTCGGTGACAAGACAACAGGATCCGGAAATACCACAGATAATATATATTTTATAAAGACTGATACACATACGTAACATCTCCCTTATTAAGAAAAGAAAATGGAATCATTACGTGGAACATGGTACGTAAGTATACTCTTTTTTTTTTTTTTTTTTTTTTTAACATTAACAAAATTCTTATATACTAGTAGACTAAGTGGAACGGAACATCTCTAAGAAGTGACAAGTTGACTTGACTGACATTTACATTGCGACAGTTCTGACAGTGACGTCTATCAAATTGACTTAACTAAGTTTTGACAGCTACTAACAAAACAAAATTAGGTTTGACAATGCTTGTACAACAAACAATACATTTAGTATATTAAATTAAAACTAAGTACAAATTAAGAACTTAATCTAGACCAGTTTTCAAAATCTTCGGGGCTTTATTATTGCTCTACCGAATGAAGAATAAGTTGTGTGTTGAGTTTGTTTATTTGGTGTATGTGATGTGTTTGTTTTTGTTTCAGATTCTTGGACAGGATTACTTGTACAAGGAGATTGATAATTAGATGGAGATGACGACGGCAGTATATTGGAAGGCGACGGTGGATCAGTGTCAAGTGGAACTGATGGGGATTGAAGTGAACTTCTTCTACTAGGAGCGGACTCAGTTGGTGAATGTTTTGGCTGTAGGATATGTTGGCGATTACGGCGAAAAGTACCTTCCGGGGAGACAATAGTATATGATCTAGGCTGTGGACCTATGTCTGACACAGTACCAGGTGTCCAAATACTGTCTGGCTGTTTCTGGAAGTAAATTTTATCACCAATGTTTAGGGAAGACAACGGTTTAGTATGTTTATTATAATAAATCTGTGATTTGTTCACTTTTATTTGAGTTTTATTTGTTAGAGACCTGTAGTTAGGTATTTTAGGTTTCAGAGTTTGTTCTAAGACTGGAAGTTTAGTTCTGAGTGTCCTGGACATTAGTAATTGGGCAGGCGAATACATATTTTCTTTAGGTGTATTCCTATACTGTAATAATCCTAGATGAGGGTCTGTATTATCAGTAAGACATTTCTTTAATATGTTTTTAACCGTGGCTATGGTTCTTTCTACAAGACCATTAGACCGTGGATAATAGGGACTTGATGTAATATGTTGTATTTGCCAATCTAAAGCAAAATGATTAAACTCTTTTGAGTTAAATGGGGGACCATTGTCTGAAATTAGAATGTTGGGTATTCCATGTCTGGAAAATATAGACTTTAGGTGACTAATGACAATTTTACTAGTAGAACCACCTGCTAGCTTTACAAGCTCGACATATTGGGAAAAATAATCTACGACTATGACATACTTGTTTGAATTGAAATCAAATAGATCAACTCCGACTTTATTCCAAGGGATTGGTTTTACCTCATGGGGCTGTAGTGACTCTTTGGAATTGCTGCGTCTGTTAGTGAGACAGTTATGACAATTATTAACATATTTTTCTATATCAGAGTACATATTGGGCCAGTATACTAGATTTCTTGCCAATCTTTGGCAACTATGAATACCTTGGTGACCTTCATGTATCTGTTTAAAAATGTCTTTTCTCATGGCTACTGGTATAATGACACTGTTGTTTTTGAAGACAATACCATTAATTATATGTATATCGGTTTTTAAAGGAAAATAAGGCCTAAGTATGTCTGGAAGCAATTTTTTATGTTCAGGCCAACCTGTTATGCAATATTTACTTAAGAGTGACAATTCATTGTCTTGGGAAGTCTGTTCTTGAATAGATTTAAGTTTATTTGGACTAACTGACAGTGATCTAATGACTAAATTGACATGTAAATCTAGATCAGAATCTAGATCATGTAATGACTGTTCTGGTAAAGCTGCTCTAGACAGAGTATCAGCTACATAAAGATATTTACCTGGTTTGTAAGTTACGTTCAGGTCATATGGTTGTAATCTTAGCATTATTCTTTGAAGACGGGGTGGAATGTTATAAATTGGTTTTTTATACAGCGATACTATTGGTTTGTGATCTGTTTCAACTAAAGTGTGGCGACCATAGACATATTGGTGAAACTTTGTACAACCAAATAGGATTGCTAACAGCTCTTTCTCAATCTGAGAGTATGACTGTTGACATGAGCTTAATGAAGCTGAAGCATATGCTATGGGGTGTTTATCATGGCAAATCACTGCACCCATGGCATCTTTAGACGAATCAACTGACAGTGTAATTGGTTTATTTTGATCATAATATGTCAAGACAGGGGCTTTTGTTATACATTCCTTTAATTCATTAAATTCTACATTATGTCTCTCTTGCCAAGACCATTCATTATCTTTAGACAGAAGTGTTCTTAAATTAGAAGTTTTATCTGACAAATTCTCTATGTATGAGCCTAAGTATGTAACCATACCTAAAAACCTTTGTAATTCTGTGACATTTGTTGGTGGTGGCATACTGCAAATGGCTTTCACTTTGTTTTCATCAACTCTCACACCATCTTTAGAAAAGATGTGTCCTAGGTACTTGACTTCACTTTTACATATATTAGACTTGTCTTTATTAAATTTTATTCCTATTTCTCTAGCTCTATCTAAGACTTGTTTTAACCTAAAATCATGTTCTTGTTTAGTTTGACCGTAAATTAGGAAATCATCCATCATGATTTTGACTCCTGGAATATCACTGAATCTATTTGTCATGATGGAATGAAACAGTTCTGGGGCTGCATTTATCCCGAAGGGAAGTCTTAGGAATCTATATCTACCTTGAGGTGTGATGAATGTACATAGTTTTGAGGAAGCTTCATCTAACTTTAGCATATAAAAACCTTTGTTTGCATCTAGGGTAGTGAAATATTGTGAACCAGAGAGGCTGGATTTAATTTCATCAATAATTGGAAATTGATAATGAGGACGCATAATGGCTTTATTAAGTTTTCTTGGATCAATGCACAGGCGTAGTTTACCATTTTTCTTTGATGCAATTACAATTGAGCTTACCCATTCAGTAGGTTCCTCGACTTTGACTATAATTTGATTTTTTTTTAACATGGCTAATTCTTCTTTTAATTGTTCTAAGAGACTGAATGGAATTCTACGACAGGCATCTATAGACGGTACAGCATCAGGCTTCATTGACAAATGACATTCATAATCTTTAAGACAACCTATTCCTGAGAAGAGATCTTTATATTTGTCAAGCTGTGATACATTGAGTGACTCATGAAATTGGACATTATGGACTCTTTTAACTAATTTTAAATTCTCACAACTGTTGCGACCAATAATATTCCTACAGGGTATATCTATAATGTGGAAATTAACATTGTATAGTTTGTTGTTATGTGTGACAGACAGAATGCATTGACCTACAGTCGGTAATACTTCACCGCTAAAGGTTGATAGTTTGTGACTACTTTTCTTTAAACTACTCAATGGCAAATTAAGTTTTGTATAAGAGTTAAATGATAAAATGTTAGTGTCAGCACCTGTATCAAGTAAAAAGTCTACATTCTTACTATTTATGGACAAAGTTGTATGATAAGGGTTTTTTTTGCTGACAGAAATCTCATTAGTGAAAAGACTATTTAGAAAATAAGTATCAGTACCCGTACTTTCTTCTTCTTCTTCTATGGATCTCACATGTTTGCTGCGGCAACACTTGGCAAAGTGATTGGGCTTGTGGCAGTTGTTACAGATGACTCCTATGGCTGGACATTTTGTTCGGTGAACTTGACCACATCTGGAACAATTCTTGGTTGACTGTTTGGATTGAGGTTCTTGACTGGACGATGCTTTACTTGATTGACGACTTTGACTTGTTTGAGACTGATGACTTTGACTTTCTTGACGGCTATGACTTCTTTGACGACTGTGACTTCTTTGACTGTGACTTTTTTGATTGCGACTCTCTTGACTACGATGTGTTTGGCGACTGTGATGCGATTGACGACTGGCAACGACACTTACTTCTTGGCTTGATAAAGCTTTAGCCTGTAACCTAGTATTTCTTAGTGTTTTAGCGAGACTGACGGCGGCATCAAATGTTGATGGTTTCTCGATCAGGATACGTTCTCTGATGTACGAGCAAGATGAATTTAAGTTCCATGAGAATATGTCCTTTACTATATCATCGGCAAGACCTTCAAAATTGCATTGGATACTTAGATTCTTGAGATCCGTGGCATATGTCTCAATTTCTTCATCTGGACCTTGTTTTCTGTTGAACAGCTTATGTCTTTCGACGGAAATATTGACACGTGGTGTGAAGTAGTCTTCAAATTTGGCGAGTAAATCCTTATAGGTGATCTTGTCAATTTGTATGTTAAACGAGTAAAATATCTGAAGAGCGTCTGGGCCTATGATTTGTAGTAAAATGGCTACCTTTCGTTTGTCTGGTTGTTCTTCTAAATTGTTGGCTATCATGTAAATCTCTAGACTTGTGTTGAAATTTCTCCAAGCCAATGGCATGTTCGAGTTGTTGATATCTAAGCTGAAATTACTCGGCGGCAGGGGATAACTTGTATTATTTGCGTTTTTATTTTCCGGCATTTTAGGGCTGGACCACGCGGCGACGTTTTACTCGAAATTTTTTTTTTTTTTTTTTTTTTGACTGTTTGCGGCACTTACTTTTGTGGTTTTTTGTGACTTCTTTTTCTTCTGTATCTTCTGACACCATGTTACGACGGGTGGCCAGATATTATAAATAAATAAGACGACCAGACTATTTTATGTATCGTGTATTCAGCCATTGCATGACGAGCGATCGGAGTCGGTGACAAGACAACAGGATCCGGAAATACCACAGATAATATATATTTTATAAAGACTGATACACATACGTAACACCTATGAAATTGCCGTTCTGCAGTACTGGCCATTTCAAATCAAAATAATTTTTGTTTGGCTAAGAATTCTAATTTCAAATTAATTTTATTTTAAAAACATGGATTTTTTTTTCCAAAAGTAGTCATTTGTTTATTGATTAGTGTTACATTTTCATCGCATTTCAATCTTTTTCGTCATCATGGATACGTTAAAAATTCGAGTAATTATGGAATATGAGTACCGTCGTGGCAGCAACGCGGCACAAGCGGCACGCAACATCAACGACGTTTACGGAGCTAACACTACAAACCAACGCACCACTTGTTATTGGTTTGCTCGCTTCCGTTCTGGAAATTTCGACCTGAAAAATGAACCTAGCGGTCGTCCGAAGACTTTGGTCAACAATGACGAATTAAAGGCGATTGTGGAAGCTGATGATACACAATCTACTTACGGCTGAATTAGCAGCAGCTTTCGACGTTAGTGTCAAAACAATATTGGTCCATTTGCATCAAATTGGCAAGGTAAAAAAGCTTGACAAATGGGTGCCCCACGAACTCAATGATCGCCAGCACGAAGTACGCGTCGAGACGTGCCTTGCACTGCTCAACAGACACACAAATGAAGGAATTTTGAACCGCATTGTTACCTGCGATGAAAAATGGATTCTGTTTGATAACCGCAAGCGCTCAGCAAGTTGGTTGGATCCTGGTTCAGCACCTAAACAATGCCCTAAACGAAAACTTACCCCTAGAAAAGTCACTAGAAAGGTCACTGTTTGGTGGTCTAGCGCCGGTGTGATTCATCACAGCTTCTTACCAAACGGGGTGAGCATTACTTCAGATGTGTACTGTGAAGAACTGAACACAATGATGGAGAAGCTGGCACATCTCACACCAGCATTGGGCAATCGCTCGTCTCCGCTGCTCCTGCACGACAACGCGCGACCTCATACTGCACAGCAGACGGTCTCCAAGTTGCAAGAACTGGGGTTGGAAGCTCTCCGTCATCCGCCCTACTAACCAGACCTTGCGCCTACAGACTACTACTTTTTCCAGAATTTGGATTACTTCTTGGCGGGAAAAAAATTTAATACCCGAGAGGCAGTACACTTATATGTATACATAATCTTTATTACATAGGAAAGTGAATTACAAAATAATAGTGTGAAGTCCCTGACACTTGTGCTAGGTGATAAACCTGTGTTACAAGTGCCAGTGCCCTCTCCCGGGAGTAAATACTATTGAAAACTTATGCAATAAGACTAACAATGAAAAAAAAAAATAATAAAACTAAACTAATACAAAAAAGTTTAGAAAAAGCCTGTAGTGGTGATTGTGTGTGTGTGTGTGTGTGTGCGTGTATTATGTGTGGTGGGTGTGTGTGTGTGTGGGTGTCCTTGAAGTATGTGAGTATGTGTGTAAATTGAAATTGAATGTACAGGAAAGGTTGACTGGGAACGCGAGTAAAGGGTGAAGTTGAGTGCCTCTCATAGGCTAGAATTTATATTACGAAAGAGTTTATAAAATTTGCTCTGTTTCGTCGTAATTGAGGGACAGTAGCCAAGACTTTACACTCAGCTTGACCTTATGCAGGGTAAGTTTATAAATTGATAGGGTCTTGTTGATTTTATTGTACATAAGGGAACTTTGTACACGAAAGTGTCGTCGGGCAAGCGCAGAACGATACTGAACAGATTCGCAGATAGGAAAGCCAATCCGCCTATTGGATAGATTTCTATCAAGCGGCATCGTGGAATGTCGACGCAAGACAGTGCGGAGGACATAGAGTTTTCTCACCGTGAGTACTTGGGCTTCGGAGTACAACTGGGTTGTGGGGTAGTCCCTTTTACGGAAATACATAACTTTGAGGACAGCCCTCTGAGCTCTTTCCACCCTAAGAATCACGGTCTTGAAAGTTCCTCCCCACACCGGGATGCAGTAGGTAATAATCGACTCACACAGGGAACGATATACAAGTGAAGCCGTTTCAATGTCGGCCGAATGTCTGAGCTCTTTAAATAAATAAATTAGTTTACGAAGCCGGGAGCATAGTGTATCCGTATGAACACGCCAATCCAGCCTCTCATCGATATGAACGCCTAAATATTTAATATTTGAGACCATAGCAAGGCAATTACAATTGCAAGGAGAGGCATCATGACAAATATGCGCTTTTATTTTAGTTGAATCCGTTGGTGGTTTAGGTGAATTTGGTGGTAGAAACTGAATTACTTTAGTCTTCGAAACATTGAGCGTCAGGAGATTAATGGAAAGCCAGTCCATAACAGTTCTCAAGGTGAGTTCAGTTCTATGTTTAGCTTTGTCCCAGGTCTCATCATAGATCAACAGAGCTGTGTCGTCTGCATAAGTAAAAATGTCACAATGAATGAGAGATAATTGACAAAGGTCATTTATATATATTTGAAATAGTGTGGGTCCCAAGATACTCCCCTGAGGTATACCGTAGCTGATAAACTCTTCTTCACTAAAAACAGAATCTATTTTAACACACTGGCTACGCCCACTGAGGTAATCTTTGTAAATATCCAGGGCCACACCACGTATTCCTATATGCTCCATTTTGGCCACAAGTCTGGGAACAGAAACTGTATCAAAGGCCTTCGTTAAATCTAAGAAAACACCATAGCATTTAAGGCGAGTGTCTAGTTTGCCAATCAGAGCATTGGTGAAATCAGAGACGGCATCTTCTGTGGAGATACCCGAACGAAATCCATACTGGTTGTCTGCAATTAATTTATTTTTTGAGAGGAATTTCGTTAAGTTAGTGTTGAGGATTCGTTCAAGTATTTTAGATAAAGAACTGAGCACTGAAATTGGCCGATAATTGGACACGTCATCTTTAGCTTGACCTTTGTGCACTGGATGGATTACTGCTCGTTTGAAAGCTTTTGGGAAAACTCCCGAATTGATGGCACAATTACATATATGAGCAATGAAAGGAGCTAGAATGGAGCTAGACTGCTTTAAAATAATTGCTGGGATGTTATCCCATCCAATAGCACAATCACTGCGTAAACTAAGAATTGTACTTATTACAAGTTCTTTATCAATTACTGGAATCACTAGAGAGTTAACAGGAGACGGGGACGAAGATGAGTAAACGGATGGTCTTGTAGAGTCAAATTTAGATGCAAGCAGTACAAAATGATGATGATGCAGTACAAAATGCCTTTGAAGAATTTGTTGCCTCCCGTCCAGCTGATTTCTTTAAGAAGGGCATCAATAAACTGCCACTGCGTTGGCAAAGATGCATTGATTGCATGGGTGATTACTTCGATTAATACAAATAAAAAATGCATGAAAAAAATTCGTTTAAATTTTTTCATACAAAACGGCAATTTCATAGGTAAAGACCCCATGCTCTAGTAGCCCCTCTTCGAATTTTTAAGACAGTTTTCAGTCCCTGTTGCTAAAACATATGTATATTTTTATTTCTTTCTTATTTGCAAAATAGGTGGGCAAACGTCATCTAAAACTGTTCCAAATTTGAATCACTAGTAGTTCTTGAGATATCCAACTGTGACAGACTGACGACTGAGTGGCTCCATAAGGGTTCCTTTTTACCATTTTGGTACGGAACTCTAAAACATAAGGTAAACACAAGGAAACTATTAATTAAGTACGTTAATAAAGTGATATGTAAATAATGTTAATAAAGTAGTCTTTTCTTCATTATAAAGGGAACCTCTGTTCAAAATTTCAGCTTTCTAGGGCCAATGCTTTGGGCTGGGCGTTGATGAGTCAATCAGTCAGTCAGTCAGGACTTTTCTTTTTATACGAGTATATTAAGATTATTAACGTCAAATGGTACACAAGAGTCGCTTAGAGGTGCAGAAAGACGGGAATGACAGAAAATAATGTAGGATTGCAACGAATTATTGCGCAAGAAATAGGTCGACGACCACCTTAAAAATAAAGACACTTAATATATTATAACTATATCAGTCAAAATGGGTATTCTCCAAAGTATTCTTTGTACATCCAGTTTCTTAGTGGGTGGTCTATAAATCTGGATCTCATTTCTGACATTATCAGCGTACAATTAAGTACTTGTGGCGGCATCTACAAAGCCACATGCGAACTACGCATCAAAGACCTGACGTCACACAAATCCTGCATCGCGCTAGCAGAGTTTACCGCGCAGCTGACATATATACAATATCCCGATGTCACGTCGGGGTCACCAGTATAGAGGGATGAGGAACAGGGTGTAAAGTTCATTCATCCTCTGTAGAAAAGTTCTCCCTATGCTATAGAGGATGAGTGAACTTTACACCCTGTTCCTCATACCTCTATATATTTATTTATTTAGGATCTCCAACTTATTATTAATAGACCTCGTTGGTCTAGTGGTCGCAAGCCTTACTGCTGAGCATGAAGTCCTGGGTTCGATTCTCAGGTCGGGAAAAGTATTATTGGGTTTTTCTCCTTGGAATTGCTCATTAGCAGCCCGGCAGCCCGGATTCTGGATTTGTGCTTGGTTTGTATTACAGTGCGCAACCTGTAATGATACAATTTGTAGCATTACATTCACCAGGACCATTCGCCTGTAATGTAGGTAACAGTAGTGAGTAGGAGCACCCATCATCTGCCTAGCCTTATCCCAACTGTATTGGGGTCGGCTTCCAGTCTAACCGGATGCAGCTGAATACCGGTATTTTACATGAAGCGACTGCCTATCTGACCTCCACAACCCAGTTACTGGGTAATACTTACCCCTTGGTAAGACTGTTTGTCAGGCTTTCGGGCTTCTGACGACCCGTAACGACTGTCAAAGATCCACGAATGACAGCCGGGACCAACGGCTTCAAACGTGCTTTCCGAGGCACGGAGGGGTTTCCCACACATACACCTGATCGATCGACTCGTGCCGCTGTTATTACTTAGCCACGAGCCCCTCGAGTAGGAGCACCCGTGATACAATTTATTACATGAATGTGAATCTTATCGAATCTTTGATTTTTACATTACATACAGGCGAATGCTCCGGTGAGGCTTTAACTGGAAACTCTTTAAACCACAACCACCGATTTACATCAACATCATATTGACTCTGCAGTTTCGTAGTACTTATTTTCTAGTCTGGTGTTTTCGCGTTAAACAATCAATCAATCAATCAAATAATTTATTTCAGATAAATAAGTATCCATATAAAAGTAAAATTAAAATAAAATAATATAAAAATAAAATTAATGTCAAAATTAAAATCAAAATTAAAACAAAATTACAAATTAACATCAAAATTAAAAAACAAAATTAAAATCAAAATTAAAAATATTAAAATTAAAATCAAAATTAAAAATATTTAAAATTAAAAATAAATACACATAATACATTACATAATAATCGCAGGCGCTGGCATGCAGCTGCAGCCACCTCCGCAAAAAAGGCGAGTCCCACCGCTCGGACAACACCTTAACAACACACAAACACAACAAACGACAACACGTTAAACCTACATAGTCTGAAATTAACTTTCTAAATTAAACAACAGCTCAATTATATACATGATGCCTGGTTTCATTTGACGGAATAATCGGATGGCGGCTGTAAAACTGAATTTATGATACGGATGCGATTGGTAACGCCGGCAATAATTACACTCATTATAGTTGTATTATTCGCACCCATTAGTCAGAAGTATTAATTATTGGTTAGTATTAGAGGATTACTTAGGTGTATAGTGTTGTTTAAAACTTCAAATGCAATACACACATGTATTTTTTGGAACTGCACCCTAATTGCGTAACACATTATCAATCGGAGTCATTATCATTTTGAAACAAATTGCTGTTCCATTGCTTCATATGTTCGAAAAATTTGTCTGCTCAACAACGTAAATAACGCAAGGAATATTGTTGAACTGTCAAAATTAAATCACTCCGATCGATAATGTGTTACGCAATTAGGGTGCTGGTCCTTTCTCATTCTTAAGGCGAGTTGACCGGAGTGCCACCATTGAACAATTAATAAGTCTGGAGATATGGAACATTTAGAAATTTCCTATGTTCACATTTTTAGTCAGATGAGGTAGAATTTTTTGTTCAAAATTTATTTAGCTGCATCCGGTTAGACTGGAAGCCGACCCCAACATAGTTGCGAAAAGGCTAGACAAATTGATGAGGTAGAATTTTTTGTATCAAAAGAAACGAGGTTCTATAACTTCGTTTCTTTTGATCTGAACTGATTTGAACTGCTATCAGTTAACGCCAAAAAGGCCGTTCTATATCTCCAGACTTTACACCCACATTAAGCAAATGTCGCCTACACGGTCTTCCAAGTCTCCTTTCTGTGTTGTCTTTCTTACCCATTTGTCATGAATAGGTCCATCAAATTAAGTACCTACCCGTGTTATATATAGGTTGCTAGCTGATGGATTGCTGGCCTTAAACTAATGTATTAGCTACCCTTGCTGACTTTAACGACTTCCCGAGATAACATAATGTTTGGACGTTCTAAAATATATAGCTCAGTAAATAGTTTTGCTATACCTTCCTGCACGCGTAGCATGACGATGTTTTGTCGACGGAAGAATAGACAAAATGACACATTACCATGCTTAGACGCGTAGAATGCGTAGAAATATTTCTATAATCTGTCATTTTGTCTATTCTTCCGTCGACAAAACCCGTTTCTATGTGGTCATGCTATACGTGCAGATCTAGTTTATGTGCAAATATTTAATTTTAATTACAGAACTATGGATTCATAAAAATGAATGAAGTTAGAAATTCCCATGCATCACAATAGGTCCTATTGTACGAACGCAGCAAGCGGAACGAAGGACCAAATAAAATATACCATGCAGACCTTTTCGCCCTTATCGTAAAGGTTGTTTTTGCTGTACTCCAATGTTATGCATAACTTGACCTAAGCTTATGATGTTGGGTAGGCGCCAAGTGCAACACTGGGGGGCGACTATTTGGCACGAGACGTCAAAACCGATTGTAACCGATGTGGAAGCCGATTTTAGGTTTGGCTGTTCCATCAATTTATTCGTTGATAGAAAATTTACATACATATCGAGTTTGTGGGATTACAACATATCAATTTTATGGATGTTATTCTTCGTTTATTGTAAATGACAGGACGGTAAATAGCACAGTTATTTGTGTGGTATATGAATTTGCTATGGTATGTTCATAATGATGTAGAACGAGAGCAGTTCTTTGCTTAGATCAAATCGTTCATTTGAATGAACAGGGTATTAATTCAAAATTTAAGATTTTTGACTTAAAAATACAGTCCTACTAAAACATGTGTGATTTTTTTTTAGGGTTCCGTACCTCAAAAAGAAAAAAACTAAACCCTTATAGGATCACTCGTGTGTCCGTCTGTCCGTCTGTCACAGCTAATTTGCTCCGAATCTAATAGACCGATTAAGTTGAAATTTGGTACACATATGAGTTTCTGTGACTCAAATACAGACGGGTAAAATAAATAAATGAAATTTGAATATGGGGGTCACTTTTGCGGGGCAAATAAGAAAAAAAAAATTGCCAATTATACCGTGTGATATATCAAATGAAAGGGCTTACTATGAGTATTTCAAATATATTTTTTTTACAATTTTAAAATAAATTGTTTTAAAGTTATTTCAGAAAATAGACGAAAATTGAGCATTTCCCCCTTATCTCGAAAAACTACTAAAAAAACTACTTAGCCTAAAATTTTGAAAAAATAGAGAAAATAGTTCTTTTCCTGTAGATCACAGAAAAACCTATAAGAAGTCTGTGGTCTAAATATAACATGTTAAATCTCTCTATATTGAGCGTACAAAGTTACATTTACAGTTGGAATGTATGGAAGAACATGTTTTTCAACTACAATGTTAAGTTTGTTCTTGGGATAAATTCATCCCAACTACGGAATCCTTCATTGTGCGTGGTCCGACACGCACTTGGCCGGTTTTTTCTAATGAACATGGTTGCATGATGATATAACAACAAAAACGTGACCAATAAAGTATGTTTAAAAAATATACAGGTGAGGTTACCAATTGCTTATTCCTGAATAATTATTTTTTTTAAATTAATATTTATAATAATAACCCGGATCAACCATCAACCATCTGGACCAACCAAATGACAATCACAGTTTCCATTCATAAAAACAAGATAGTAAAACATTTAAAGTATTTACAGTAAAATGCTCGTTGAAACTTTTTCAATGCTCACAGAAAAAAGCCTCTTTGTAAAAATTTCAGCCCCACTAAAAATTCACACCTCATCAAAAATTCGATTTGTTTACAGCAAAATAAAAGGTTCCGGCACGTCAAAATGAAATCTCTGGAAGAGCGACTTAAAAATTCCTTTGAGGCCTACACATTAAGCTAAATAATAAAAACCGGCCAAGTGCGTGTCGAACCACGCACAATGAAGGGTTCCGTAGTTGGGATGAATTTATCCCAAGAACAAACTTAACACTGTAGTTGAAAAACATGGTCTTCCATACATTCCAACTGCAAATGTAAGTTGGTTGACTATTACTCCTAAACTTGAAAAGCCTACTTAGCTGTGATAGTTTTCCTTTTAACTATAGATAGATAGAATATATATATTCTACTACCGTGAATTTTTTCACCTATCCAAAACTAACCGTTTAGCTGGCAGTTTCTTTCAACACTTGACTCTAACAAAAATTAGCACTTTAAAGCTTAATATTTCAGAAACGGATCCCTAAATCGAAAAATTGTTTTCACAAACCCGGAATATTTTTGAAAGACCCATCCAGTAACACTCCACACTATGGGGTAAACGAGAAAAAAAAAACATCCCCACTTTACGTGTACCAAAAATATATTTTTTTCATGATTTTATTTTACCACTTTGTCGGCATGATGAATATGTATATCCATGCCAAATTATAGCTTTCTAGTACAAAGAGTCTCTGAGCTAAGCTGCGGACGGACAGATGGACAGACATAGCGAAACTATAAGGGTTGCTTGTTGACTACGGAACCCTAAAAAACAATTTTAAAAGTGTTTTTCATTCCTCTTGGTTATTTTTTCACTTCCTTGTTGATCATGAAATGGCTGCAGAGTAAACTGTACCCGAAGAAGTAATATTTTTTAAGAGATCCGTGAGAGAACATTATTACATCTTTTCACAACGATGGGCTGCCATCTTGCTACGAAGAACTAAATGATGGTCGTTTAAAATGCAGTCCGACTTAAGAGGATTGTGAAGATGTAAATTTTCATACAAAAAGCATTGACGTTTTTCCCCCCCGTAAACATAATTTAATTTTCATAATTTTTGGAAATGTTGTAGATATAATAAAAACCTAGGTCCGTAACTTTTTATTATAAAGAAATATTGTGTACGATATAAGTTATTAGCATCTAACTATCTACATTTTTGACTTACTTAAAACTTCTTCGAGCGTTTTTTTTTTCATTAAACTAAACTGAATTAATAATAAAAACGTACAGACCTAGATGAATTGTTCGGTCGGTCGAGTGTGAAAGTGTTTTACTCAGTTAATAGTTTAATTGTACTGTGGTAAGTGGGTTTATTTATGTTTCATGTTAAGAATTAACACACCATGCATTTTAAACCTTAAAACATATAGGTCATCGCTTGTTTTTTCTTACTAGAGCCATTTCTTTGAAATCTGAAGCTAAATTGTCTTTGTTCGTCTTTTTAACCATTTCTAGAAATGTAAACAATAACAAATTCAAACGAAACACACACCATAATAGAGATCTAGACAAAAGCTTTCCAAAAAATGAACAGGAGCTACAGAATTCCTAGAAACTGTGCCGCTATCGCAGTTTGTAAACAAACGCGCGCAGCGGGCCGAATGACATTAGCGGGTGGTACAATCGACTAGTTTTTTTTGGGGGCGCTCCTGCTCGGGTGAGCGGCTAATGAGACCAAAATTGTCTCATTTCGTAAAGGTTTAGGGAGGTGGAGACGTTGTCACCTGATAGTATTTTTGAAAATACCCACTCGCGCCGCATATCAGCACTTCACAATCCTCTACAGAAGTTTCACTTGGTCAATAAAAAAATTCACGAGATGGAATCTCTCGTCTTTTAATTCACTGAAAAATAGCATGGATATGGCATAGTGATAGCCATTAGTGTTTGGTTATTGGTTTTGGTTTTTTTAAATAAGTTTTAACAGATTTGTGGTTAAATCCATTTGGGAAAACCACAGCGTTATGAATTGCTTAAATACATTTTACCAAGCCATTAGCAGCCACGCTATTTTAACTCAAATGAAGCAACATAATAAAAATAAGCTAATAGGTTGCGATTTAGTCACCTGCAACCGTCAAGGGGGTAATTCTACCTGTCATACTGAACAATTTTCGCTTTGAAACTCATATTCATATATGTATAACAAAATCCTATACAACAGTAGACAGACTATTTCGATACATTTCGTGCGCACACACCACGGCATACTGTCGTTCTAGGAACTATATGAAACTTTTTAACGGATAACAATACAGTCTCAAACATTGCTACACAAATAAAATAAGAATACCGTCTCTAGGAGAGTGCATCTTGATTTAAGACCAAGTAATTTATACTTCATATGTGAATTATCATAAGTTAAAACTGTGTGGACATAACGTAATGCCTAGCTTTTCGGAATTTTCTTTGAACCTTACGTTCTAAATATTTACAAAAAAAAAAGGGAAGGGGAAAGGGGTAAAAGGGATTCCACACTGGCACTGCGTATTCAAGCTGTTATCTGATCAGAGGCTTATACAGTTATAAATAGCTAGACTCCTTCGCAGATCTGATCACAAAATCGTACATCCGATAGGCATTAATTACAACTTTGTTAATGTGGGTATCAAGGTGAAGTTTTCGTCGAGGAGAACGAATAAGGGACACCCTTGATAGTGTAATAGGTATTATTCAAAGAATAAGGATGCTTGTGAACATTCTTTCGCTTCGTGAGACTGATACAATGTATAAGGGCCTTGCACACCTCCGCCGCGAAACCGCATGATGTTCCACTAGGTACTTGCGTAGCGGAACATCATGCGAGTCAGTTGAATTGAGCAACTGCGGTTTCGCAGCCGAGGAATGCTTAAAGCCCTGAAAGTAAACGAAGTATATAAGGATCGTAGTAGGTGGCATTCTGTAGTTACTGTCTACCCCCATGGTAAATAAGCGTGAGTGTATGTATGTATATTAACCTCCACTTTGTTTTGGCCAGGCTGCAAATGCACGTCGAGCGCTACGCGGCTGGGCTGCAGTGCGGGCATGGTGCGTGGCGTGGTGGCACTCCGGTCGCGAGGATGTGGAGGACACAGAGCCTGAGGAGGAGCCTTCAGACCCAGGGTACGCCACCCCGGTGTCTGTGGAGACACCGCTGCAGAGTTCCGTGTCTAGGTAAGAGTTTGAGTAGAAAGAAAAGAATGAGAATGAAAAAGTAGAGAATGAGAGACAGAGTGGCAGAAAAATATATGGGCCCTTTTTTGAACGAATTTTACTGCTTGGTTGTTTTTTTTTTATGTTGCGACTTACCTACCTAGTTGAAATATCATGACGTCCGAACTTACTGAGGTTCTATAAATCCATAAGAATAATAATTCTATAAATCCATAAAAATATAACCAAACACCATATACGTAATCTACGAAAACAAGTACATCTCAGCGTCACTCATCAGATACTGATATCAATACAAATTTGGTCCCTAAGGCACTGAGGGCCACCGCTTATAACTCAAGACCCTTAGTTACGTCCAGAGGACACTTACTGTAATGTTATTAAATAAATAAATAACTAACTAGCTCCGAGTCCACTATGAAGGCCCTTGTCTGTTATTGTTGGATGAGGGATGAGAAATTGAGGGATGAGATTTGTAAAAGTTTTGAAAAATAAGTGGAATGTTGCTCGAGACTCCTTTAACAAATAAATATAAACCGAAATTCTATTTTCATGTCCTGACTATTTATGTGTTTATCTTCTTTCTCAGATGCACATCACTGAACGTCATCAGGGACCCCTATGCATCTCGTGGCGGTGGTTCCAGCGGCTCAGGGGGTGATGGAGGTACCTCTCCCCTCCGACGGTCCTATGAGCCACCCTCAAACATGCCCGCGGCCCGTGACAGTCGCTCCTTACCTCCCAACACTAGGATCAACGCTACTACCTCACCAGCACCTAAATCTGCTTCAGCAGACTCAGTCTACACAATCCTAATTAGACTACCAGACGCCGACACCGAAAGACCAACGATCAAAATGATCACAGAAGAGTCTCCACCTTCTAACGCTAGACCACACTTCCGACCAACCAGAGGCGACTCCGAGCTCAACCTCCACCCTGCAGGACACCAAGCGTTGACTAGAAGGACATCTCACATACAGGATGTCAGAATCCCTTTGAACGCCAAGATTATTCCAAAGCAATTAGCAGGGAAGGGGTTAGCGAAACAGCCAAAGCCAAAAAAGAAAACACAAGAGAAAAAGCAGGAGACGAAAGCGGCAAAAACATTGTCGGCCATCCTTCTATCTTTTATAATCACTTGGACGCCTTACAACATTCTGGTGTTGCTGAAGCCTCTGACAGCGTGTACTAAGTGCATCCCTGACGAGTTGTGGTCCTTCTTCTATGCTCTCTGTTACATTAACTCTACGATAAATCCTGTGTGTTACGCTCTGTGTAACGCCACCTTTAGAAGAACGTACGTGCGGATTCTGACGTGCAAGTGGCACAATAGGAATAGGGAAGCGATGACTAGGGGTGTGTACAATTGAATTGTGATGAGCTTGGTTTGATTGAATGATTATGTCTTGCGACGGTGCCAAAATGTAAATTGCCCAATTTTGGTGACCGTTTATTTAATGTTGAAGTGTGAAACTATGCTGGTAATTGAAGAGCAGACGACATGTTGCAGTTTCATAGATTTGTAACAAAATATAAAAAGATATAGATATGTGCCAAAATTTGCAAGATATTATTCTATTACCAGCATTGGGTACAGTTTAACTAAAAGAACCTAATTTCATAATATTCTTCCTAAAAAGTGAACTAAAATGGACTGCTAATAAAACGTGGTATCATCCATAATAATTAGTGTGTGAAAGTAAAATTTATTTTGTCCATTGAAACGATTAGTTGTGAATTTTGATTTCGATAGTGAGTTGACCGTCCCGTCCATACATAGTTATATTGTTTGTAGACTTAGAAACATTTTATTTCATTTGAACTTTTGTTGATTATGATTTTTTTAATTTGGTCGTTTTTTGTGACGTGCCAAATATTATATGCTTCGTTAAAATAAAATATACGTAAGAAAAAAATTTAATTGGGTTTGACTGGGATTACCAGTCAGGTAACGCAATTTTTTTCCAATTATTTTTGTTACAGAAAAGTGTTTTGCTACACGTGTGAGATAAAAGTAACAGTTTGAAAGATTCAGAAATTCAGGCATTTTATTAATATTGTTTTCTAAAAATATATGTTTAAAAATAGTTTATTCAAAAAATTTATAAAAAAGAATGAGTCGCTACTCGCTATCGATATTCACTGCAATTAAATTTATACAGTTCACTTACAAAGAAATGCACGCCACAAGAAACGTCCGAGTCTTCTCCTGTTATAAGAAGAAGAATTAATTAATTTTAAATCAAAACGTAGGAGCAAAGATTAAATGCCAAGAGTATATTAAGAGTGATTAGTGTTAGAGCAACAGAGCTGATTATAGCTGTATTAAAAAACTGGTAGTTTGTCAAAAAATCTAGTCAGAGGACCGGTCAGAAAATGTGAGAGCGCTATTTTATTTTCCAATCTTAAGACTGATTTACGCGGTGCAATTTAATTGCTGTGGCAAACCGTAAGTTGAAGCAACAACAAAAAATAATTTGTTGCTTCAATTTGATTGTATACACCAGGCGAGAAACTTGCGTCGTGTAAATGGGGCTTTATATTTGATTATTCAAACACACGTTTTTTTTTGTTGCGTTTTTCAGTCAACAAACGCGCTTGGTGTAACTTTTTAAACATAATACGGATAATGTCAAGGACAGTTCACAATATTATATGGTTTTAAAGAGTTACGGTCAGCTGCACGCACATGTCTCTATTTTGTTGACAGTACATTACGTGACATTGGTGCCGATTCTCTTGTGAACGCACTAAACTAAAATTAGAGAATCGCTATCTTTTACTAACAGGCAGCGCGAGAAAAGGACGGCTATAGCTATGAACTAAGTTGGAGATGTCAAACTAGTTCACGCCTTGCGCTTCACCGTGTTTTTTAGTTGACTTATTTTTACGTGTCGTCTAAATGTCTACGGAAAAGTTAGTTCCAACTAATTTGACAGCTCTAATTTACTTCCGTCCCTTTCTTGTCATAATAGAGAGAAAAAGTTAGCAATAGCCTAAATTAAGTTTAGTTTGTGCACAACAGAATCGGTACCATTGAATTTCAACTTTCGAATACTCGCCGTTCGGAAATTAAATTGTGACCATCACTATTCAAACGTGAATTTGAATAGCGCTGTATTAAACTAGGTAGGTATGCAAAATTAGTGCGGTGAAATGTGAAATGAAGTGTCGGATCTCATATTTTCGTATCGGACCTCTTTGAAGGTGTAACTCTAGTCAGATATTTCTCTACAGTGTTCTGGATAAGGTTTGAGCTTTTAGGATTAATATCGACGAATTTAGATCAAGAATAATTTCGTTTGCAATCTTTTGAAGGCAACTTATTTAATTTTCATCTTTCTTTTTTTCGTCGAGTGCTTCAAATCTTTGAAATTCTTGTACATTAAAAAAGTTTTTTTGAGCCTTTTTAATTTTTTCTTCGCTTTTATAAAAAGGTTTAGCTGTGAACATTCTTTTCGTTTTTAGCTTCTAACGCTAATGTTATTGCTTTTAAAAATTCCATGTGTTTGTTTTAGATGTAAAAGAGTTTGTAATAATGAGTGACTCGTTGCACTTGTATGTTAGAATGAGGTTTGTGCATCAATGTATGTTGAACAGTATTAAGAGAGAGTCCTGAGCCTTTTTTCAAAATATTTACTGTGTGTTTCGTAAAGTATTTTATTTAAGTAAATTTTATAATTATAGAAATTCTGAGCAATACTCAAATCTATTACTTGTGAGAATACTAAATGTTTATATGATAATTTTAAGATTTCAAAGAAGACCATTTAAAAAAAAATTAAGATTTGTTTTTCTTCGTGGGAGTACTTACTCTGTGATTTCATTCAAGATCAACGTGAGATATGATCAATATGATCATATTCTCGATGTACATAAAAATTCATACAACGATCTTTATCATAAATGTGACTCTTACTCACTATATTGTTTTATCTCACTCTTCTACGAAAATTTTATGGATATTACGGAATCTATTATTCCTTTTAATGTCGTAATTACTATCACTATTGTGATAACGTTGTGAGAAGCGAATAGTGAGCTAAAATGATAATCCAATTTTAATTGATCATCATCATACCCAACAACGTTTAACTATAATATATTTAAATATGTGTCAGTCAACGTAGATAAAAAGGGATATACTTATTCATTGAATTCTAAATATATGTATGGATTTTAAAATATATAAATCGTAATTGTAAATACAACATTCGATATATTAAGTCTATGACATTTGTATCGGCAGTATTACTATGAATAGGAATATGTACTTATTATACAATTAATGTGTGTGTAAGTAAGTAGATACATAAGGTTATGTAACATATACATCAAATCTATGAGTGTTGTACAACGTTCCTTTGTTGTGAATGAGGTTTTATTAACCTAATTATTAATTATATGTATGTGTAGAAATAGAAAATCTATGATATCAACGCAATTTACATTTAAGTCCTAGATTTGAATAAAACCAAATTTTATACAAAATGGAGGAGAATTACGCATTTTTTTTATTAAAAGATGTGAACGTTCCAACACGATGTAAACGAAAATAATAGTAAAAGCGTACAGTTCCATTACCTTTTAAATAATAATAAATGAAAAAAAAAACAGTTGCCAAAGATGTGCCAAAATATCGAATGTGATTTTTACAAAAAAAAAAAAAAAATATAAAATTCATATAAAATTATTGATACTTATTTCACATACAAGAAACGGTAAAAGAGTGGGGATGGGGCTAAAGTACAATAAAAACTGGGGTAAATGTTATGTGAAATTTTTCATACATAATTCCAATCAAGATCACCAATTTCATATTTTACAAGACACATTACAATGCAGAATGCATAACGCATTTTCATAAAACTTCACGTCTAAAATAATACAGAAGCAAAAATACTTTAAAAGATTGAGAATACTCAGGAATAGAACAAATTTTACTATGGGACAAACTCTAAAACATCTAAAAAAGCTGCTGTTTCATAAAATACAATACTGCAAAAAAAGATGCGAAATTTATTAAAAGAGAATTGTTAATATGACACAAATGACTTCTTGAATGATACTTTTTGATTGTTTAATATTGTTTTGGACTGAATATAATTTCAATTAATTTCATTATAATTTTTTTTTGACAAGTGAAAGTTTATAAAGTTGTTATTGTTCGATATTTTACTTAGACATTGTATTTTGTAATTCAATTTGTACGCCATAGTTGGCAAAACATATACATACATTTTTATAATTTAAATACCCTGCATGCCCGAATAGTCGGTGTGTAAACGCATGTTTTTAGACAAATAAATTATCGCTATCTCTGCACAATCAAAAAAGAGGAAATCAAGGATAAGACGTTTCAAAGGATCATGGGCAAAAATATATGAAGCCTGGTACTCGGTCCAATAGCCATAATATATATATCATTGGAAAGGTCTTTTTACAAGGATTAATGATAACCGAGTCGCTTGTCTCCATTTGCTGTCGGAACGGAGTTATTTTGTGTTAGGTATTTTTTTTTTTTTGTTTGATTTTGTTAAGATAATTTTGATATTATATAATTTTCTTCTATAGAATCCTGTGTTTGTTGATTAATAGATACTAAAATGAATAAACACTCAGGAATAAAAAAAAAATTGAAAAAGTAAGAAACGTTATTTATTTTTTTAAACATTATTATCAACAATAATGACATCGTTGAGGAACGCTGCAGGAGTAGTGAAGCCTACATGTCTGGCATATCCTAGATACCACACGATTGAAACTATATGAGCACAAGTGCCGATTGTTCGTCGTCCGGTCAAACACGTGCAGTAATAATTGCATAAAATGTTATGGATATTGGTTTCGTTTTCATTAACATTGTTTTTTACTAATACATAACAATAATAAGTTCTTGACCGTACGTGACGCGACTGTATGCGTCCGCGTAAACGCCAGGGATCTTCGTTTATACCATATTCATTTAAATCTTGGAGTGCGCTTTCTCTATATACTTGTAGAATGTACAGTCCATTTGATAAATGCTCGCTGCAGTAGGATCGGGCTAGCTTCAGTTGATAGGTGCCCAATGAAAGTAAAATAATCTGTTCTTCCGTCAGTAGTGGGAAGTTCTGTATTTCGTGACTTTCTATTCTTTGAAAATCCGCTCTTCGGTTATTCAAATGTTTTCTTTCAACATAATCATAAAGTAGATTCGGGGAATCTATTTTCTCCCTGATTATGTTTAGGAAGGCCTCTGCGTGAATGTTGTCATCGATGGGTATGTGGAAGTTATTAAACATAGCTGCGGCGATTTTAAAATCAATGAACATTTTTGGTAGTGTTTTATTAAAATATTTTTGCCGCAAAAGCTTGAAATCTCGTTTGAACCTCCCGTTCACCACTTCCACTACCCACCGGCATAGTGTAACTGATCGAGCTTCATTACCTTGCTCAGTAGTTAGCTGTGTCTCCCATCTGTCTTTAGATGGTGGAACGTAGGATTCATATCCCCATGCTTCGATAGCATCTAAGCTGTCCCGGAAACCGCGATCTAATATGAAGACATCGTTCGGTTGAAGAAAGCAATGCAATGGGTTTTCTCCATCATTCATTATATCGCTCATGATGTTCGCATCGCTCTTAGTGGCAGCGTATGGTCCCAAAACATCGATTATATAGCCATTGGAACATACAATTAAAAACGGCTTCAGCAAGTTCTGGAACTTATGCAGGCTATAAGATAGACGCTGGAACAAAAAGTTCGAGCTTTTATTGATATATATATAAGTCCCATCGCATATAACGATAGCTTTATTGTTTTCTTCATTTCCAAATAACCCTCTTGGTATAATGAGGTTCTTTTCTAAAACGTCGTTTCTATTCATATGGTCCACTCCCAAGTGTAATATTACATATTCATTCATGAGGCATTCGCACACAATAGTTAGTAAACGTTCCAGCTTTCTTCGTGACATATTAAATAACGTCGCTAATCTTTCATCTGAGTCTCCGGTACGTAGTTTCGTCAGATATATGCCTAACGCAGTTCGAGGCTCCTTGCACCTCCCACTTAGTGAGGGTGTTTGTTCTAATATGGAATCAAACTGTTCGCATTTGCGTCCTGTCCAAAAGTACATATCCTCGTTGCTTAAAGCACCTCTTGTGTTGAAATCTAGCCTAGGTCCACGATTTAAAGCCATTCTCAACATGTCACAAACGTCCCTAAACTGTTGGGCATTGAAGTTATGTGTGACATTGCAGAATTGAGGCAGCTCTTCCCAAGCATTGCTCTCATGGTGTTGTCCACATACTCTAGCACCGTCAGGAATATATAACTTATATTCACAGAAAATGTGAATCTTGATCGTCTCTGGTATTCGATGGCGGGTTGCGTTTTGGCAAGTGTTAAAGATACAATGCCCTGGAGTGTTTGGAGCTCGAGTGTAGTCTGGAACCTGAAGCTCTCGTACATTCTGTTCTACTTCTGGTATGACAGGTGGTCTTCCTACAACGTTGTCAATTCTCTGCCAACATCGGTGACACACACGTCGTGTGTTGTCGAACTCTACCTGAAAATGGTAGAATACGATCTTGCTGATGTTATGTTGTATTTTTATGAAAACATTTAAAACAATGCGGTATGTAGGTATTCAGGTTTAAAGTCATGGCATACTTGTATTGTTTTCATATTTTAAGTAATGCAAGTAAAAATATATCTTATGTATAGCCGATGTGACGGCTTAGTGAATAGATAACAATAGCAAACACACAATAGGTGGTCAGAGAAGTGTTTTAATAAGAAGAACTATAAACGTGCGAACTGAGTCATAAAAGGATTAAAGGATTGTGAGAAAGCTGCACAAGTCATTACTGATATAAAGGGATGCCGCTCGGAAGCAGGTAGCTAGTACTGCACGTGTTTTTTTTTCTATGAAGCGAACACCCTTAGCTACGGACCATACAGCCGCGCTACATAGAAAATAAACACGTGCAGTTGGTAGTTTGCAGCTAGGTTCGGAAACGCACTTTTACACACAACACTAGAGTAGTTCAATAAGACCTGTAAGTGCGAGCAAGAGGTCCGATTAAAATGATTTAGGGTTCAATTCGCACGTTTGTAATGGCTCAGGTATAAAAACATAACAGACAATAATAATATAAACAAACCGCTTCTAAAAAGAAAAACTGAAGCTGGTGAAGTTCGAAATAGTTTAATGAAGTATGTACTAACCTCCAAAACGGCATGTTCTCGTATATAAGCCACAAACTCGGGGTGCATTCTTGGAAGATCATCAGTTAAAACATGCTGTTGGTATCTAGCATGATGTAGGCCTCGCCGACACATCACACAGTTGCGATTTTCTTCCATAACGATGTTCCAAATCGATAAGCACAACAATAGTCCACAACACTAGCCAAGATAAACGTTTGTAGCGGGTAACAATGTCCAAAAGGGGCGACAGGATTAGTGATGAAAACGGTATAACAAAGTACTAGGTAGAATAAACAGCTGCGGAACGTCGTTTCACGCACAGAACGATACAACGACTAGTGAATGTCGCGACACAAAAGGCTGTCCACTGGCACAGCGCACCACCTACCCCACCCCGCGGCTGGTTCCCTATCCCCGAGGTCTATAGTCACCGTTGTAACCAAAAACTGAAATGTTAAAGATAATACTACTTTTTTTATGTAAAAAAACATATTTTCAAAAGCCTTCACCATTATCATATCATATCACGATATAATGTATGAATAGTAACACAATAGACGTATAAAAAAAGAAGGACTCCGCGCCACGCATATCGAAAGTGAAGCACCGTACCGATCTATGTGTGCGTGATATGAGTACCTGCAAAGACGCCGTCGCTTGTGTCACGTAATGGCGTCCGGTTGGCATACTATGATGTAAATGTGTGCGTGAGGCGTGTTTGTACAAACGGTCCTGGCATACTTACTGTGCTTCACTTTCGATATGCGTGGCGCGGAGTCCTCCCTTTTTTTATGAGTCTATGAGTAACACAATACATTTCTCGTTTTAAATAATGTTGTTTTACATTGTTTTTTTCGTATTTCAACCATGATAGGTATGTAATATTATCGTACTTGCAATTATGATATTAACTAAAACTGGAACTTTTGGGGGCTTGCCGTGGTTTTCAGACAAGGATTTGAGACATGTCGCCATAGTAAATATTTTTCCTGATTAAAAGACCTATCCAATGACACCACAATGATTGCTATTGGTGCGAGTACCAAAATGCCCATTCTCCTTTAAGAGTTGATGCAGCCACAAAAAAAGAAAAATAATATTATTAGTACTCTTAAGCTACGGTTTCTTAGAAGAGCGGTGGCCTCCACATAACGGCCGCAGTGACGGCTGTCATGATGCCACCGGGTTTTGACTTTACGGTGTCAAATGACGCTCTCTAGGAAAAGACACCAACTTACTTTCATATATAACGTTTTAGTAATGTCATTCGCCGGTAAATTGCGGGCACTATGAGACAGTCACCGCTGTCTTAGGAAACTCTAGCTTTACCCCTAAAAATATAATCCTAAAGTATTTTTAGGGGGAAAACCTAAAAATATTTTCCTATCGTTGTTAGACGTTCAATTATTCTACTGATTTACACTAAGTACATTAGAATGCGTAATTCTGCCATTATACCTGACAAGACTATTTGACTTACAAATACAATTGCAACACAATAATTTCCACCGACCACACTTGAGCGAAACATTGACATTATTTTAATTAATAAAAACTATTTATTCAATAAGCGTTATTATTATTATTTGCCCCAAAAATAAGAAGATTTTTTTGTTGAACGTTGACGTCTATTGACGTCATAACAATAAACCTTTTATCGTGGCTCGTTTACTGTCCGCAATCCGATACGAAAATTGAATAGAAAAAGCTTGCAGGTTTTGCGACAGTTTGTAGCTAGGCCAATATGTTGATTAAAAAAATAAGAAATAATACGAATCAAATCATAAAAATATTCCAATAGTCTGAATTTAAAAAAAAAAAACTATTTTAACCGACTTTTCAGTGACAGTGTTTAGATGATTTAAAATAAAATCCATAATTATTTACAATGATGAGTGAGAGACCCATTAATTTATTTAATTAAATAAATAAATTGTATTTGTAATCACTTGGTAGGTAGTAATTCTAATTCCTAAACGTATTGTCAATGCGCACAGTAAAATTAGTTAAATCTTATTTTTTGTGGATGTCCCTTAACTTAGATTTCTAGTCCAAATTGTTTTGTAGGTAATCTAGTAGTTAACACTTCCAAATTCCGAAAAAGGTGCAATATTAAAATCTGCACGAAAAAAAATTAAAACGTTTAAAAAAGAACAATAATATTTTTGGTGAATCACCAAAACTTTTTTAGACAAACAATATGTACCAAAAATAAAATTATATTCCAGGGAAATAATTCATAATACGAAAAACTTTGTTGGATTGCGTAACACAATCTATTTTGTTGACAGTACTTAACTGTCATTCATCATAAAAAATGAGTTTACATTTTTTATTATTGCACCTTTTTGTTTTACTCCCCTGTGTAAATTATAATAGTTGACAGTACAAAGCTGGGCCCTGATAGCTCATAGATTCCACCACATCACGTCTTTAACTTGGTGTCCTCACAATTTTCTATACATTCCCTGTATAGAGCGACAACATACTACGAAAGGAAAAAACAAAAATATCTGAAATGGATAGCAAAAATATCTGGCACTTAAAATATTTATTTTCCTTTATCTTGTGGAGTTCTTTTGTTTTTTACTATTTAAATTAGAATTTTATTAAGGTTGCATGATTAATAGTCTCTCAAATGTTAAACAATCAGTATTATGAAAACTTTTCAGTCTTTCAAGTTTTTTTTAAAATATAAGTACCTGTTTGTATGATGTCGCTCTACATTATCTATGGTAGTGATTGTTTTGCTGCATGATGTTTTTAAATAAATGCATATTCAGCTATCATAGGAGAGTCTTAAAGACTACTTGTATATTGCTAGATAGTTAAGTACTACATCTCGATGTTAATAATTTTTATATCTCAAATCATAATAGTTTTACAACCTTGCTTTGCGATTAACACTTATTTTGGATTCTTCATATTTAACACCCTGTCATACATTTAAGTATAAAATATAATTATTGAGGTTAGTACCTTAATAAAATCTAGATAGTGAATTACAAGATTCTAAATTTTTTGCCTATTTTGTATTACAGATAAAAACAGAAATTTTTCATAAAATATATATGTAAATGTGAAATCATATTATGTGACTTTAAATTAAGTTAGTAACATGTACCATAGCATCAGTGTTTTACAGTATTAAGACGCGCGCTCAAGATGTGCTAGCGTGAGTACTTAGCAACAGACTTGTAGCGGATTTTTTTCAAGTTGCGAAAAAATTTTTGCGCAACCAAATGATAATACGAATACCTAGCTAGTAAAATTAATAGTTTAATATTATGTACGTACGTTTGCTATTTTCCCGGAATCAGAACGTCGCCCGCTGTGAATAAATTATATGAAAACGTTATTTTATGATTAATTTATTTAATGGATGTCATGTAAATCGTATTATATCTTAATATTCATCACGTTTTTTATAATATAAGCTGCGATAGGTAACTCAAATATTTTGGGGAGGAAATATAGTTTGTGTAACAAAATCAATACATTTAATAAGTTTTTGCAGAAGTCATTAAAGAGAAGATGAAATTAAACTACTACCGTCGTTCGGGGTGACTATGTGCCTGGGGGGTGAGAATGTGCAATGAGTTGCGTACCTAACAGTACGCGTTAACATTAAGCTGTGTACGCAGGAACGAACAAAATTTGGTGAACACGAACATCGCACACTTTAAATGTTCAACCAGGACCCTGTTTCTTCAGATGATGCGCGTTCGATGTTCGTGTTCACAATGTTTTGTTTGCTCGTGCGTACACCCCTTTACAGCTATTATTTGAAAAAAACTTTTTTACAAAAAAATACAACCGACTTCCAAAAACAACACTACAAAGTGCAAAATAACTTTAATTTTGGAAGTCGGTGTCTGATTAAATGTATTTTCGTTTTTGCCACCGACTTCCGAAATTAAAGTTATTTTGCACTTTGTAGTGTTGTTTTTGGAAGTCGGTTGTATTTTTTTGTAAAAAAGTTTTTATTTTTCACTTTTTAGTGGTTCAAATGTGCTTACCCCTTCACAGCTTACTGGCGTGATGTTATGTTATGAACTGGTGTGAACAACAAACAGACATGAGATTTCAGCAATCCCAGTCCATTTGCTATCATTTATTGAGGAGTTCCGTTGCCTATCTCAGAAGTTCTTCATCAGATCTTCACCAAATTGAAATGGAACCACTCCGAGAAAGTACTCTTCCAAAAACTATCCAAATCGCTTCAAGTGTGCCTATAAAATTGGAAGAGTTCTCTCTATTTCTCCAGGATCCCATCATCAGATCCTGACTTGATGATCATGGGACCACCTGGGAAGTATACCCTTTCAAACAAAAAAAAAATAATCCAAATCGGTCCAGCCATCTTCGAGTAATCGGGGAACATACATAAAAAAAAAAAATAAAAAAAAAAAAAAAGATTCCGACGAATTGATAACCTCCTCCTTTTTGAAGTCGGTTAAAAAGAACCTGCATTTTTATTTTGCATATTATCACCTGTCAGGCACATAGTCACCCCGAAAGACGGTAGTGATAAAATGAAATAGATAAATTTTAATTAAAGTTAGTTTTTCTGATCATCATTAATGATTGGTTTGAAATAAAATAAATTATACTGCCATTTGACTAAAATATGAGTATACTTATTATTATTTTTCTTGTAAAAAAATATGTAACTTGATTGAGTAAATCTGTAACTCAATGTAGTCGTGTACACCCCTTTTGTATTTTATTCAAAAGTAATAAGAATGTTTTCAGTTTAATTTCTTATAAAATATTTGAGGTACCTATATTTTAACGAATCCGGTGTTTATTATAAAACATTTTTAGATGTCGATTTTGTAAAATCATTAAAATAATGACAAGGGATTAAAACGAACTGAAATATTTAATTAAAAGTATTGTCATGTAATATTTGTAGTGTTGTAAAATAAAAAAAAAATAATGAAAACTAAACTCAGCAAATAAGTTTGACAGATTCGATGGCATTTTGCATGACATAAGATAGAACAGTATTGAAATATTAAAAAATTTACGTAAAATTTAAATTTGTTAAACTGATTGCTGGCGGAAATATTATTATTTTCCCTTTGTTGTAATTACTAATTATTTTAACTCACAATGAGCCAGAGCTTTGAAATGGCAGGAATTTTGGTTTTTTAAGAGATTTAACGGTCCCTTTTAATTTATGTGATTTACAGCGCCCTATATTTAAAAGACAGTTGAATGTGATAAAATCTATTTGTTCGTGTAACTGAATCGATTTGGTTCTTGACATCTTTTAATGAACCAAGCGATGAAAATATAATAGGACACCACGTTTTTATACAAGTCTAGCTTCTGCCCGCGATTTCGTTCGCGTTAAATTTCTTGTTCCCCCGACCCACCCCGTTGCAATGCATCGCCTGCCTGCACTATTATTTCATTTTCGCTCCATTTTGCTCGGCGCCTAATGGTCATAGCGTGATGATAAATAGCCTACAGCCTTTCTCAAGAATTGGGCTACCAAATGCAAAAATAATTTTTCAAATCCGACTGGCAGTTCCAGAGATTAGCGCGTTCAAACAAACAAACAAAAAAAACAAAAACGCTTCAGGTTTATTATTAGTATACATAGATAGATCAAATCAAATCAAATCAAATCAAATTTATTACTGAACCAAAAGTTGTACATTAGTTGGTGATTGGAGCCATCTGTTAGGCAAGTAATGCCTGTGTTAGGTGACTCCGCTCTTCCACAGCAGTATACAATTTTTTCAGTATCTTAGACATAAACATAAGCAGTATGTGATGTGTGTGTGCGCGTGTGTGTGTGAGAGAGAGAGGGTGTGTGTGTGTGTGTGTGTGTGTGTGCGAGGGTGTGTGTGCAAGTGTGAGGGTGTGATATGTGGGTGAGTGTGAGGGTGTGTGCATGCGAGTATTATTTCGTATGTTGCAATAGTTCCTCAGTATCGGCGTAATTTAGTGTCTTTATCCAATTTGATTTTGAATTTGATAGATATCAATCAAGAAAATTCAACTGTGTGCATTCGTGCATGCAATCTGGCTTGGGTCTTATTAAATGTCATCAGATCATGTTCTATTCTATTTTTCTGTATGGCAATGATGCCGATGTCGACAAATCAGATCATGTTATTTGCCAGACGAATATCCACTTGAATGTCAGCTGTCAGAAAGTTTTTTCTATTTTTTTCGTCAATTATTTGATCAATTAGGTAATAATTTTTTTTTAACGTTGTTTTTATAAAGTCAGCGAGGCTACTATAGTAGCTTTAATATTTAAGTGGATAAGACGTGTATTAGTCAAGCTTGATCCAAGCTTTATTTGACACACTGCCGTGTGGTGTGTCGGTAACGATCGAGCTTAGTGCTCACCTAAGTCTCAACTAGCTATAGAAGTGATCCTAAAACTTACAACTTGTGCGGGATCTGCCTTTTATTCCGTGAACCAATATAATCCGAAGGTTCAACAGAGTTCAGGGAATCGCTCGTAGTCTGTAAGAGCCTGATCAAACTTCGAACTTGTAAGTGCTCTCAACGCGGAAAATGTGGAACCATTTTTGTTATTTCCTTGATTAATGCAATTGTGATTCAATTCTACTTGTTTTCAAAATGAGAATGTTTGAACCGTAACATCGATTCAACTGACATAATGCAGTTGCTTCATTTCAATTATCTAAACTGTTAATTATTGATATTGGATATTTCATACGCTAAAGGCTCCACGTAATTATTGACACCTTATTTTAACTAAACAAATTAACAAGTTTCCAATTTGTAGTATGGAGTTAGATGACAATAATTACGAAGTTTATTAGGCGTGTAACGCAATCAGCGACACGACGACTTCGTTCAAATATTCCGCAGTCGAATCCAATTATTATTTGTGTAGGTAGTACCATTAATATTTGTAGTTACATAATGCTTCAATTTCAAAGCTAACTGGCTCGTTCATATTTTATGTAACAGGAATGCAATTTTATTATTTTATAGTACCTAATTTAAGTGTTATTTTGTCTTTAAGATACGTTGTTTTCAAACCCGACCAAAATACTCTTCGTCATTCTTGTATGGAAGACGTTTGACAGATATTTTGTGTGAGTGTCGAACGAAATCAAAACATTGCAATTTAAAAATTTAGGATTTATTATTATCAATGTACAAGTTTAGTCATTCACGATGTATTTATTAATAAAGAAATAAATAAATGTGGTTTTTTGTAAGTTATTTTAAAAATTAATCAATGTTTTTGTATAACCAAAGACAATAAAAATTTAACTAAAAAATGTTGTGTTTGTTATTTTGTATGTTTGGGTTTTTTTTTAATTTTTTTAGTTTAATTAAAAAATTCAAACTAAACTATGAAAAAGTATAAAATGTTATGTTATTTGCTTACTGAATTAATAATTCGTTATTATTTAAGTATTTTTTTATATTTTTACGTTATGTTATTTTTTTTATTATGTTTTTATTCCATACTAGTTAATTATCATGACGTAAGTACGAGCTACGAATGCAACCTGAAAACTACATTTCGACTAAACTGATTTAAATTGAATATTGGCCTGCACTCCTAGCCAGCTCCGAATACAGATTAAATTGTAATTGGTCGCGAGTTAGCCGACCCATCCAACTGATTGCTTTGCTGAGAATTAGTACCTATAGGTATCCAATATACTGTAGGTACAGTCAACGTCAAAATATAGTGACGAATAGACAGTTCAAAATGATAGAACAATAAAAGGGCAGATTTTTCAATCGTCAGATTACTTTTGTCTGAGGAACAAATCTGACGGTTTGACAGGTTTTGTTTAGAAAATATGTCAAATCACCATGTTTTTTTGTTCTTAAGGTAAAATTTATCTGACGATTGGGTGTTTCTGAACAAAGTACATGACAACTGTTATTATTGCAAGATTTCTATTCAATTGAGATAAAGTTGAATTTTCTTAGTCTGTTTTTTGATGATTTTGAACGGTCTGTCCGTGCACATTTATGCTCGGACTTTTAATTAGTTGCGTTAAAATGACACTTCTAAACTGTCATTTCGTTAAACAATGTTCCTATTTGATAGCGAAATGACAGTAGAAGTGTCATCTTACTGCAGCTAATTAAAAGTCCTACCATAGTTTTGACGGCGATTGAGGTTCAGCATGGACCTTAATGACCTTATAGATCAAATAGACTTTAGTAGCTTTGCAGGGATTAGTGTAGACAGACGGATTGCACTCCAACACCCTAATTCCGTAACACACTATCAATTGGAATCTGAAACATTTTGAAGCAAATTGCTAATCCATTGCTTCATAGTTAGAAAAAAAAAAACATGTATTTGTAGCCCTAGCGATTATTTTCACTATTTGTATCCTTTATTTTATCTGTGAACAGCGTTGTGGGCTGCAGTATTGTTTATAAATTAGTTTTGTGTATTTCTTGTTCTAATGTTTGTAGTGTAGCTGTTAATTGTTCCTTTTGAATAAAAAAAAAAGTAAAAAAAATATGGTCGAAGAATTTGTCAGCTCGACAAAGTAAATAACGCAATGAATTTTGTTGAACTGTCAAAATGAAACCGATTCCGATTGAGTGTGTCATACAATTGCCCGACAGTTTCATGTCGAGGAACGTTGTCGCCTCGTTTACTTGATTCCCTAACACTGTCCACAGCACCGGGAACGGGACGTCAACGAGAAACAAGAGTATTCGGCCATAGTGTCGTTACTTCGGCGCCGTCACCTGTACGTTGTCGTACCCGGTGCGGTGGACAAACAGTGTAATGCCGGGGCCACACCAACGGGATATGCTGTTGATTACATCGATGATGGACGTAGGTCGTAGGTGTAACCACAACCTGTCGCGATAATTTTGCAACGGCATTTACATTGCCGATAGACGTGGCATAACTCGGTGGCGGCATTCAAGTGTGGCCACTCAATTTATCGCGATAATTACCGCGATGTAACGATGATGGGCATTGACGTTGACGTTGGTGTGGTGATGGTGTAGACATAACAGCACCTATTGATTTTATAATGTGTAGGTACAGTCAAGGAATTAATATGTTAAGCAGGTTAATTACAGCTTGGTCCTTATTATTTTTCCAACCAAAATGTGCCAACATTTTAAATGAAAATGACAGTTCGAAAATGTGACGTGCAACCGCTATTTGGAAAAGGAATTCGCTTGAAAATTGCTTAAAATTATCGCTTCTAGACCGTACTCTTTGGAAACTAACTTAGGCTAGTATAGATGACAAGACTGAAAATGGTTTCTGACATTTGAGGATAGCAAGGTCAGGTGAAGGTAAACAGTGAAGGAAAACATCAAACCAAAAATTCGAAGACATGTGGCACCTAGCAATCCGCACTGGGCCCATGTTTTGGATTACAGCCCGTTCCATCTCACAGAGAGGAGGCCTGTGTCCCAGCAGTGGGAACATTATAGGCTGAAACCATGCACAACGGGAGATGATAAAATTAATTATTTAATTATGTGAGAACATAGACATAGAAAATGGACAGAGCGTTCCGTGTTCAGTTGTGCAGTGTATACAGACCGAAAAGTACGAGAGAGACAAAGCGAGTTTGCGGCCAGTAGTTGTCTCTTTAGTAGTACTACATCGCTACTGCGGCGCCGTCATCTCGTTCTCGTTGATGTTCTGTTGACGTGGCGGTGGACAGCCGGCTTATAAGCACTATAAGTTCGTCGCCAAAATGACATGCGAAACCGTGAATTTTTGGTACAAATGAGGTTGAAATCGATACGTTTGAAGAATACGTTTGAATAAATATGTATGATTCTCAAAAGCGATTTGATAGCGACAGGTGTTTGAATTCATTCAATCAGTTTGAGGAATACGCATTTGTATTGCAAAACTAGACAGTGGTGGTTAGCCTTTTTACCCGATTGCGCGACGATTCTAAATCCGCATCAATTGTAACCACGCCGCCGGGGTCGCGGGTAGTTCGAAAGAGATACCGTGGCCCTGGCACGGGCAGCTGAAGGAGCATGGGTGGGTTTTAGTCAGTAAACTGACACGCCCTCCCGCTCTGCCCAGAGCGGGAGAAGTCATTTGATGATTTCCCATCCACAAAAAAAAAAAAAAGACCTACCAAAGTACATGAACTGTCTAGACAGCAGTTACACTAGATGCGAATTTAGAAAAAGGAAAAATGTATCTTCAATCAACTTAATTAAATACCCTGTCATTGTTGTCGCGCACGCGCAATCGGGTAATAATAAAAAATTATATGAGCAATAGTGACCATCGTCGTGGTTCCCAACGGGATCAGCAAATTTATATGAGAAATAGTGACCCATCGTCGTGGTCCCCAACGGGCTCAACAAAATTATATGAGAAATAGTGACCCATCGTCGCGGACAGACCCCACCGGATACAGCAAAATTATATGAAAAATAGTGACCATCGTCGTGGTCCCCAACGGGCTCAACAAAATTATATGAGAAATAGTGACCATCGTCGTGGTCCCCAACGAGCTCAGTAAAATTATATGAGAAATAGTGACCATCGTCGTGGTCCCCAACGGGCTCAGCAAAATTATATGAGAAACAGTGACCCATCGTCGTGGACAGACCCCACCGGATACAGCAAAATTATATGAGAAATAGTGACCATCGTCGTGGTCTCCAACGGGCTCAGCAAAATTATATAAGAAATAGTGACAATCGTCGTGGTCCCCAACGGGCTCAGCAAAATTATATGAGAAATAGTGACCATCGTCGTGGTCCCCAACGGGCTCAGCAAAATTATATGAGAAATAGTGACCATCGTCGTGGTCCCCAACGGGCTCAGCAAAATTATATGAGAAATAGTGACCATCGTCGTGGACGGACCCCACCGGGCACAGCAAAATTATATAAGCAATAGTGACCATCGTCATGGACGGACCCCATCGTGCTCAACAAAATTATACAACAGAAAAGTATCTACTTACTTAAGTAATTATTGTACAATCTAGAAAATGATAACAAGTTAAACCTAGCAGCGGGAATAGATGCATATACATAGCGATTCCAGCTGCGATGGCAGTGTAATCTAAGATTAATTAAGCGTAGTAATTGGCCAAACTTTAGTAACTGGCCACTCATTGAAAAAGAGGTAGAAACAAGCTAATGCAAGCAAGCTCATGAATGAAAAGGACCGAAACAATATTTTTCGTCCTTTTCATTCATAAGCTTGCTTCTTCTCCTTATTTCTACCTCTTTTTTTATGAGTGGCTAATTACTAAAGCGTGGCCAATTACTACAGCAGTTACCCTATTATGTGTATCCAGCATTCCAGCTATATATAAACGTATCTATGTGTTGAGATCCTTCCTCTAAATTACATTTAGCATGAAAATTTAATCGTACAAATATTGGATCGAATCGGGACGCAGACTGCGCGGGTGTGATCACCGGGGAATATTATCAAGATTGCTCGTATATCGGTGCGTGGCCAGGTAAAACTTAATGGCTATAAATTATGAACTATGTTGGTATATAAGACAGGAATTTACTATTTGGAGTTAACTGGAAAGAGTAGGTAATGTGTGAATCAGAAAGGTGTGGTCAAATTTAAGGGTACATACTAGGAAGCAGAACAACTTTCTCCATAGGAACAACATCGTAATCGCGAAAAATTAATCAACTGTCCCATACAAAACTTCAATAGGTACTACTCCACCCAAATGTATGGGATGGCTGATTGTTTTTTCGCGATTACGCATGACGAGATGACGACTAATAGAGAAGTGAGGAAAAAAAGACATGTTACTAAATAAATTGGGATAAGGGCAGGAGAATGATGATACGATGTTGTTCCCATGGAGAAAGTTGTTCAGTTTAATAGTCTGTAGCACACCCTTAAATTTGACAACACAACATACTTACAAAGGTGAAGGAGGTGCAAATTAACACTCCAGTGGTAAAAAAAACCAGTATAAGTTGGCCTCCTATTCTATAGAAACTCCGTAATACGCTATATAGGCCAGCTCAAGTTCAAAATGTTACCACTGACGTGCTGCCCACTGTACCTAGCTATATCTTTTTTTAAAAAAAATAAAATAAATATGTTTGGACATATCACACAACGCCATCTAGCCCCAAGCTAAGCAACCTAATGCTTGTGTTATGGTAACGAGATGGCTGATAAACTACTTATATACATTTTTTTTTTTTGTAAATACATACATATTATAGATAGAAAAACACCCAGACTCGGAAGAAATACTTGTAGGTCGTACAAATATTTGTTCCGTGCGGGAATCGAACCCGCGACATGCTGCGCAGCAGTCAATCGCTCAACCACTGCGCCAACCGTGTCGTCAAATCTACAGCGTTATCCTTTTAAGGGGTCATTATACTCATCATTATGAACAACTTTCACTGTGGGACCAAACCAAAAACCGCGAAAAAAAAAATCTGCTGTTCCCTATACTTTGACGAGCTATGCGAACATAATAAATGTACGGAACGGCTGATTTTTTTTCGCGATTTCTGGTTTGGTCCCATAACCGCTCACACGGCAGGTACGCCAAAAAATATTTTCTTGGTATAGAACTCATACCACGTACAATATTAGGTACGGACCCGATTCACACCGCGTTCGTGTGAGCGGATAGTAAAAGTTGTTCATATCATTATGAACAACTACAGAGTACAATGACCCCGTAAAAGGATGACGGTGTTTACACTTACACTCTGCATATTTGAAATCAGAATCTTAGATAATTATTAAGTTTTGCACAAACAAACTCATGTCTTACATAGCAAAGTTAAATTCCATTGCAACCATTAAAAACATTACACGCCTTTTTTGGGACAGTCGTGCAAAAATTAGGAACTTTTTATTAAATTTCCTCACTCAAAAATCAAATCAAACTCAAAAGAGCAGTAGTGGTCCAGTGGTAACGGCCACGACTTACGAGTTGTAGGTCGTGGGTTCGAACCCAGGCAGGCGCTTTACTTTGTGTAAATTTGTAAACGGTGAACTTTGTGTAAGCGGTGAAGGAAAACATCGTGAGGAAACCGGCCTGTCCTAGAACCAAAAGTTCGAAGACATGTGACATCTACCAACCCGCACTGGGCCCGCGTGCTGGATTACGGTGCGCTATCTCACAGAAAGAGGAGGTCTGTGTCCCAGCAGGGAACCATTTTAGGCTGATTATGCTATTCAAAAATCAACTTTAGAATACAAAACCCTAAAGTAGACAATTGAGTAAGTGGATGGACGTAAATTATCTGAGATTAAGAAATAAGTATATAGATTTTGAAGAAATTTTTGTATATAGCATATCAATTTATATTGCGATGCTTTATTGTTTGCGTTACTAGGAGGAGGACCACGTGGCTAAGTAATAACAGCCGCACGGGTCGATCCATCAGGTTAAGCTACGCTTGCCGGGGTTGGTCCGTGGATGGGTAACCATCTTTACATACCGTGACTCCGCCGTGCCTCGGAAAGCACGTTCAGCCGTTGGTCCCGGCTGTCATTCGTGGATCTTTGACAGTCCCGAAACAACAAGCCAGAAAGTCTGACAACCAGTCTTCTTTTTTCAAAATTCAAAATTCAAAATATCTTTATTGGGGCATATGTTAGTTAAGGTCTTAACAATAAATTAAAGTTTCAATATGTCCTGCCTAATAGGCATACAATAATTAAGTATTAGCATTAAATTTAAAATTATTTTACATGTAAAATTTAGACAAATATCAAAATACAATGAAATTAATACATGGTCAACAATAAAATAAATCATTCAAGAAATCCTGGATCGTGTAGTATGCTTTATCAATTAAAAAGTTTCGTAATTTATTTTTAAATACTGGAAGTTCCTTAGTGCTCAGAATGTCAATAGGTATTTTGTTGTATATTTTTGAAACAGTGCCAAAGAAGCTTTTGTTAAATAGAGCCGTTTTATGTGGTGCATTAGAAATTTTTAACGTATGTCTTTTCAACTTAAGTTTATCAAATAGATTTTCATTTGATTTTATAAATACGGCTACTTCATAAATGTAAGGTCAATATTTTAAATTCTTTGAAATATGGTTCATATGAATCAGGGACACGGATACCAGCAATCGCACGTACACATCTTTTTTGCGCTTTAAACACTAAATCCCTATTAGTGGCATTGCCCCAATATATGACTGCATATCTCAGTGTCGACGAAACGTAAGCATGGTATGCGGTCAAAAGAACTGATTGATCAACAGTTTTGGATAATTTATACAAAGCATATGAGTACTGATTAAGTTTATTGCATATTGTGTCAATGTGTGTTTGCCAAGTCAAATCGTAATCTATCCAAAGCCCTAGAAATTTAACGCAGCTGACTTGTTCAATTTTCGTCCCATTATAATGAATATTAATGTTGTTATTTTTATGGTTACGCCCGAAATTGACTAATTTCGTTTTTTCTAAATTGATAATTAAGTTATTATCCGTCAGCCAGTTAATTATATTGCAAAGAGTGAATTTATGTCATATTCAAAAGTATCAGTATTTTTACCTGTAAATATGGCTGTGCTGTCATCAGCAAAAAGGACCATGGGATGCTGTGAAACTTTAGGCAGATCATTTATGTAGATCAGAAATAGCGGTGGACCTAACACACTACCTTGTGCCACTCCATATAGTACTTTTTTGGGCATGGCTGTATGTTTTTGTTCGGTATTATTTAATAGATTAATATTATTTATTTCTACTACCTGTTATCTATCATTTATACATATAAGATTCTAGAAGTTTATGAACGTTACCCCTTATTCCATAACTGTACAATTTATTTAAAAGTGTTCCATGGTGCACATAGTCGAACGCTTTTGTCATATCCATAAACATTGCAGAGACAGGAACATGTTTATCAGTATTAGTATAAACTGTTTTTATAAGGTCATAAATTGCTAAATTAATTGACTTATTTTTTCTAAAACCTTTTTGTTCTTTAGTAAATAGATTTAACTTCTCAAAGTGAGTATTAATTGCATTAAATATAATTTTTTCAAATATTTTAGAAAAAATAGGGATAAGTGCTATTGGTCTGTAACATGCCATATCTTCCTTGTTATTTTTCTTAAAAAGTGGCTTCACTACGGATTTTTTAAGTTTAGTCGGAAACACACCATGTTCAATACATAAGTTAAATATACGAGTATGACTGAGTACTGGGCTGATGACGGGAGCAACTTCCTTACCAAGGGGTATCGTATTACCCAGTTACTGGGTTGTAGAGGTCAGAAGGCAGTCGCTCCATGTAAAATAATGGTATTCAGCTGCATCCGGTAAGACTGGAAGGCGACCCCAACATAATTGGAAAAAGCTAGGCAGATTGATTATTGTTTGCGTTAATACTTAAATACATTAACGATGTATAAAGAGCGTTTTCTTCTAGACCGAAAGTGTGTTATAGAACAGATACAGAGCTGTGATTTCTGTTTCTACTAAATATGGTGGTACCATTTAGGTATAGACACAGCATATTAATGTTACAGTAGTTTATCTTCATAGAAAACGGTCAAAATAACGCGATTCGAAATCTCAGTATATACCAGTACGCAACAGTTTGAGTGCGATGCAGTTACGCACGGACGGATGCGGATTTATATACCGAGCGGCCGAAGGTAATTAATGCAAGGTTCTGTGCTATAGATATTGAAAAGGCTGCGACAGCAAAACGATGGAGAAGAGTTCCAAGAGAATATGAAACGTCATTTGTCTAGTGTAGGCATCAATTAATTTTTTGTTAACAAATGAAACAACACTAGCTCCTAAAACAAATCTGAAACCGCCTTAACTTATCCAGATTTGGTGAAACAGACCTTACGAAAAAGCCGACACATTTCCCTTATGTAATTTCGATCCCTCACCCAAATAACAAAGGCTACTTTTTAAAAACTAATTTTCTCCGAACTCAGAATAGGCCTCCAGAGATGTGCGCGGTCATAAATCTATGGAGCCGGGATATTTACGGCTCAAACTCGGGCTACTTACGTGCCGAACTTAGGTGCCTATGTCTGTAAAGGGGAACTCCTTTGGAGCGGAATGATGCGCGAATGGGAGAGTTTCATAATTAAGTGGGTAAGTAAATAGGTTTGATTCTATTAAGTGATTGGGAAGCAAGATTGTTAAGGTATTGTATCGCAATGCTAATGGGGTTCCTAGACGGTTAAAATTTATTGCTTGATAAGCAATGATATTATAAAGGAAAGATACGCTACGTTCATACTGAGTGACATTCAGATATCGTTGCGTTGTTATTACAAATGTACTTACATGTTAGGTGTATAGTACATACTTTTCAATTACAACTACGATAGATAATATGGAACGTATGATACAGAAAGAGATAGCTTGGCATTTTAGATATATTATTGTCACGCCACGGACACACTTCGTATCGTTATTTACCTATATAATATCATTGTTGACAAGCACGCGAATTTTTCGTGCTTGTCAAGCAATTTTGACCCTTTAGAACGAAGCTTGATGTGATTAACAAGCAAACTACGTGCTTGATAATGCTTGATGAAAAATTATATTTTTGCAATGCTCGTCAAGCTTGCTTGGCCGCTTAGAATCATGCTTGTCAAGCAACACGTTCAGTGCTACGGAACGTCATGGAGAGTGCACGCGACACGAGTGGAGATAGTCATAGCCATCGTCTTATTCGTTTCTTTTTTGTTTTCTTGCACAAAGCAATTTTGAGAGCAAAAAACGCCATATCCATTGTGAGAGATTCAATATTTTTGTAAATAGAATGTTTGTGTTTTGCTTGACAAGCATGCTGGACGTTCGTCAAACCTCATTAAGCGTGCTTGTCAAGTAATTTTGACCGTCTAGGGACCCCATAAGATAAATTTACTTCAGCGTCAAAATTTTGATGCTTGGCAAACGAATTGGCATCGCAGTAGTTAAGTAGGTATGTTTGTTTTACTAACTATACAGAGGTTGCTTATTGCTTGCTAGTAATCACAGACCCACTGATGTTGTCAATTTATCCAGCATAGTTACAAATATCTACTGAATCTCATCATCATCTGCCTAGCCTTTTCCCAACTATGTTCAGTCAGTCTTACCGAATGCAGAGAAATACCAGTATTTTACATGAAGCGACTGTAATCTGACCTCCTCAAACTAATCGCTGGGTAACACGATACCCATTGGTAAGATAAATAATTACTGAATGAAAATGACGAATATCAAAAGTGTGGACCATTTCCCGTTTAGAAATCCCAGAATGTCATACTTATCAGCCACTGTCATATTTCAGTAACTAAGTTACGAAAAACATCTTTAAGACGCAGATATATGCCAACGGCCTTGAGTGGTTAACTTGCGTGTTCTGTGCTGAGTTCACGCAACGCGTCGTACGTCCACCCAATAATAGGACTCGCCCATCAAGGAGCGCTGTCCCTTAATAGACGAATTTTTAATTTATTATACATAAAAAAAGGTATTATATTAAATCACGTATACTAAAAGATAAATAGTTAAATTATCTTTAAAATGGTGAAGGTTTCATAAAAATACGCTTGATAGTTTTTGAGTGATTCTCAGTTTTTATCCGCGTTAGACATAACTTTACAAATTAATTACACTATGTTTAGAAACGTAATCCTAAATATTCACATCATTATTATCACTACTCGTTTAGACGTGATCTTCGGTTTAAAATTATTAAAAGTCGATTGTCGTCGCCTTAAAAGGATTAGGTTTTTTCACTTGAAACAAGCCCAGCACAGTTAGCGCAATAGCATGTCCTTTTAATTATTATTCAAACGAAAAGCACTTAAAAATCTTTGATTATACATAAAGCATTCCAAATTCAATGTTTATTTTCCTCGACAACAATAAAAATACAGACTGCATACGAAATTACACAGATAAAAATACAAATGGCAAAGGTAATGTATATTCAGCCTATACACGGATCGGAACCAAAATTAAAACAATATTGTGCCGTTTCACAGAACGTTGAGTTGACGATAAATGTTAAATAGAAAACGTTGATAAAATAAACAGAGAGTGGGAATACTGTTATTGCTATGTGAAACACGTTCCACAACGTGTTTGATTTTCGAACATAGGTATTCGCAAATTGTGCTGTTACATTGCGGATATAAAGGCTGTATGGATTCTGACCTTTGCCAATTGTATTTGCTTTATATGTGTTTATCTGTGACTTGTCGAATTTTAGTATGCGGTCATCAGAAATTCAATCTTGTGTTCAGTGATTTTATTTATTTTTAATTAACTTGTAGATATGCTTTAATTATACAATGTTTCTAAATAAGTCAAATGTGAGCGGGTATCGTAAATGGTTGACGTTTGTTTCAACCTACCTATGAGCAAAGTAACGAATGAGTTAGAAAAGTGTTCTATACTTAAACATAGGGGGATCAATCCATTACCGGTATCTAAAACAAAAGTAATTTACTTTCTACGTCACTTTCTCACAAAGTTGGAGTTTCTCGCTCACATCTGACAATTTTCTTTTAAATGCAATCAATTGAAGACATCAAGGCCTTTTCTTCGATCACCTGTTTCCGTCTGTTTGAAATTGGATTCGAAAGTTTGAAAAGTACTTCATATGAGAATGACAGGATATTAAGAAATGGACGATGTATTACGATCTAGACGAGCGATTATTTTATTAGGTTAGGCTACCTTTTTAGATTTTGATTCTTGAGATTTGAATACACACTATTGGTATATCCTAATTTCGCCTTCTTCTTTCGCCAACTTCATCACAAAAAGAAGAAAATCATAACAATTTTAAAGTTCTTAGAACTCGTATTAAAATTCTGCTAACTGAAAGGAGAGGATATTAATTCCATTTCAATGTAATTGCCGCCTCCCTAGTGAACTCCCTAGTATACTGCTTATGTATAAATTGGCAAGCAAAATGCAATACAAACAGAATTTAGATAACAGACCATTGAGGTTGAATGTAAACTAGAACAAAATTTTGCGCAACATGTTGTTGACCGGGATAGCAAACATCCATACACCACGGTTGTCACATTTGACATCCGCGGTACACATCTTTAGTTTGGGACAGCAAAATGATGCGCAATAATTTTACTCGCGGCGTCTGCTCTAGTTTACTTTGAACCTAAATTTACAGACTACAAACATTAAGTATCTATAACTATAATATTAACTATTATTAATTCCTACCAAAATCAGCAACTATTAATCACCTCAAAGTGGCACTACGGCAGCCCGTCTGCCTATGAAGGAAAACATTTAATTCCCAATGGAACGTCCCTGTAAGTCCTTTACGTTGCCATATGTTGGGCGTGCTGGAGTGCCCCCATGTTTTATTTTTAAACACCTATTTACGTGTCCGTTCACATCGGGTGGTCGGATATTTGTGAAAAATGTTGGTCTTTTGTTATCGGTTGCCTGAACTTGGATATCGTAGATTTGTACGCTCAAAAAGTATAGACAAGGTATTTTTTTAACTGAAAAATTAGAAATGAAATATCGTTCTCATTGACGTATGATGATGATGATTGATGTTGTTGTTCTCGTTGTAATGATCGTTCTACTATTTTGTTTGATGGACTTTCCCGAGATGCCCATTTTCCCCTTGCCAAATAATAATAGAACAGTATTTACGGAAAATACAGCAGGGAGTTTCAAAAGCGAACAGCAGAACGGTGTTTAAATAAAAATGTGTTTTTTAAAACGTAAAATTCGACTAGGGTGCGAACCACAATTATCGTCCTCCTGGTTTCACGTTTACCGTCATGGGCTCTTGGCTCAACTCAACACCCACTTCCCGCTATTTGGGGCGTAGCGATTCTTATTTTTTTTTAAATGCTCGTTTTATGTTTTTTGAGCCAAGTGTTTTCTTTGAATATGAATTTAATGGTACTTTTAATATGTTTAAGGAGTTTTATTGTGGTGTTTTTTGCATAATGTTTTTTTTCCTAATATACTTCGGCATAATGCAAAAGTTAGCATGATATCATTTGGTCTAATTATACCTACTAAGCTAAAGAAATGGATAATAAGACGGTTGCATATTGCACGATAAATCTGAACTTGTTTTTATAGCAATTAATGTAATTTGTATACAAACATGCATAGATCTAAATTAACTAAACATTGGTATTTATGCTAAATTCTATTTAGGTATAGGAAATTAGTCAGACAAAACTTGTTAAGGGGACTACAGGATCTAAACACTTTGGCCGAACCGGGAACTAGGCCAACGAGGCAGACTCTACTAAAGCTCGACTCCTATAAACAAAAAACCGGCCAATTGCGTGTCGAACCACGCACAATGAAGGGTTCTGTAGTTGAAAAGCATTTATCCCAAAAACAAACTTAACATTGTAATCCCAAAAAAAACTTTTTTTATATGATAAAATTAGAAAATAACCGTTTTCGGACTTTTTCCTTTTGTTGTGCTGTGAGACCTTGCTTCTTGCCACATTTTATATTTCTATGTCAATGGGAAGTATCCTATAGGTTTTGTTTACTTGCGAGTTGATACTCGCATAAATAACCGTATTTTTTATTGTGTTAACTTAGAAGTTTGAGTTTTTTAGAACTCCAAGGGACTATAGACTTACGTCTTTGTTATTAATTTCAACTGGATACCTCCACGCGTTCCTGAGAAAAAGAGTATTGACAGACTGATAGACAGACAGACAGATAGACGGACAACGGAGTGATCCTATAAGGTTCCGTTTTTTCCTCTTGAGGTACGGAACCCTAAAAACGAATCGTTTTGCCTTACAATGGTAGCATTTTTATTGCCAAACTGGGCAAATAAATAGAATCGTAAGCTAATTTAACTTGTGGTAACTACTTCCATATGGTAGGGTCTATTATGTAAAGCTATGAGGTCTTTTTCATTATTGGTAAAACAAGAGTCTTAAATTTAAGCAAATATTAAATAATATAATAAAATACCGGTATTCAGCTGCATCCGGTTAGACTGGAAGCCGACCCCAACATAGTTGGGAAAAGGCTAGGCAGATTGATTGATTTGAACGGTTCGTAAATTATAGGAATCGGCAATTAATAAGTTCCGATAAATTCGCAGACTCTACTGTGGTACCTACCGGGGGTAATTTTAATAGGGTTACCAAAACGTACCTATAGACCAGCTGGGAACATCTATTAAATAAGAAAAGTGAAAGAAACGTTGTGAATTAGCAAATCTTTACCTTAACGTAACGGTACCTACTTAGGTAAGTACAATGTTGCCAACACTACTTAAATCCTAGCGGAACCTCGCCTCCGCCTTCATATAGATGTCCTTTGTTACATCCCTACATAGTTAAATGTGTCTTATACCAACCAGAGTTGTTACCGAGCTTCGATTCCAATTCCGAAAGATCGGAACTTTCAACAAATTTTTAACCGACGAAATAAAGGAGGAGGTTCCCAAGTCGACACGTAAACTATGTTTTTTTTATGTAGGTATGACCACGCATTACTTTTTACAGAGTCGTCCGATTTGAAAGATTCTTATTTAATTCGGGAGGATATACCTCGAAGTTGGTCCCATGTAAAATGCTTGCATAATAGTTTGCATAATAGTTTTTGAGTTAGCTTCAATAATACGTATTTTTGTCCTACTTTTTGTGTCGATGATGTTCTCATTTCTTTTGTATTCCAATTTGTGTGGGGTAATACCACAACTAAAACGTGAAAAATAAAAACTTTTTTCCAAAAAAAAAAAAACACTACAAAGTGAAAAATAAATTTTAATTTACTTATTAACCAAAGACACCGACTTCCGAAATAAAATTTATTATTCACATTGTAGTGTTTTTTTTTTAGAAGTCAATTGTTTCTTTTTTTAGTAAAAGAGTTTTTATACTCCTACAACTCCGACTTCGGCTCCGATAATTTTGAATCGGAGTTATACCGAAGATCCATACTAAATTACAGTAAATGAAGGGTAATGTTAGTATTCATAAGGAAGATGATTTGAAATTGAATTAACCATAATCAGAAACGATCCTGCCAATCCCCGATTATCTGGCGCGCCTAACCGCGGCAGTAATTAACTTACCTGGCGAGTGTCGATCGCAATCTGGTGCAATTTGTCACCGACGACAATTGGGCCGCGCACCTTAAACTTTGAGAATGATTGATAGCGATCCCGGAAGTTTTGCTTTAAATTTTTTTGAAATTTTTAATGTTTTATGATTGGTGCAGATTTTATTGACAAAGAAATGAAATACTTTCTAGTGGAAACATCTGAAACGGAAAAAAAGTACGGGGTCAGTTTGTGAAACTCTTTATATTTTTTTTACTATTTGCTGTCAAATCTCATACTCAAGTATGTTATCCGTCTGATTGATTTGATTGGTCCATGTTAACCAATCACAATTTTTGACTTGAGAATTATCTACCTACTTTTATAGACTGCATATTTACTGATGCAGGTCCATCTAACAATCTAACGGTTTCGTGTATTATTTAAACTAACGCTTCTATTGTTCATATTTGTCTACTTATTATCTGTTTAGTGGTTAACCTGTTGGACTATTATTTGCAAATATTATTACAGCTCTCGCAGACTGGTGCGACGCGAAAGCGCGACTCGATTCTAGTTGATCAATTTCTATGAAAACTTCATGAAGTTTTTCTATCAGAATCCCGTCGCATTTGCGGGAGCACCTTTATTTCGGTGTAAAATCTATTAACTTTGCAAAATACACGGAGCTTTTACTATAGGTATAACAAATTAATTACGCTGATGAAATTGCTGCGGAATATGCATAAATTTTGAAACTAAAATTAATTTTGAATGTAACTAGTAAACTATGTTAAAATAATGTTCTCGTACGCTTTCAACGCGTTATTATAAAATTACAAAATGGTGATGAAAACTATTGGCGCCCAACACGGGACTACAAAATTATTGATTGATGAAAGGTCAATAGAATATTAGTTATTCCCACGTAAATAGGAAACTTACGCTTTATCAGACAATATTTTTAAGTCAAGTTAAATTTTCCTGCCCTTATTGCCCTAGTTATTTGGGTTCGGCGCAACATGCCTTTTTCTTCCATACTTCTCTATTAGTCGTCATCTCGGTAGTCACCCCCTTTCTAGCCATTCCACACACTCCATCAATAGTTTCTGTGATCTTCCCCTACTCTTGTAGCCATCCACATTCAATACTCAAGCTTTCCTCGCGACATTTTCCAAATAAGAAATAGATTGGCGCCCAGCGTAAAGCCATAAGCCCAGCTATTTAGTCATTAGGCAATAGGCTACATACCTCATTCTAGTTTGTTTGAGGAGCTCGTGGCTGAGTAATAACAGCCGTATGGGTCGATCCAACAGGTTAAGCTACGCTTGCCGGGGTTGGTCTATGGATGGGTGACCATCTTTACATACCGAGACTCCTCTGTGCCTCGGAAAGCACGTTAAGCCGTTGGTCCCGGCTGTCATTCGTGGATCTTTGACAGTCTTTATGGCTTGTCAGTAGCCCGAAAGTCTGAAAACCAGTCTTACCAAGAGGTATCGTATTACCCAGTAATTGGGTTGTGGAGGTCAGATAGGCAGTCGCTCCACGTAAAATATTGGTATTCAGCTGCATCCGGTTAGACTGGAAGCCGACCCCAACATAGTTGGGGAAAAGGCTAGGCAGATTGATTGACATCATTCTAGTCTGTTCTGAAGCTAAAGGGTTTTTCATAAGGACACTCGAACTTTAAATTTCAATAAATCAAATTGTGTACCAGACATCATTCAATCTGCCTAGCCTTTTCCCAACTATGTTGTGGTCGGCTTCCAGTCTAACCGGATGCAGCTGAATACCATTATTTTACATGGAGCGACTGCCTATCTGACCTCCACAACCCATTAACTGGGTAATACGATACCCCTTTGTAAGACTGATTGTCAGAATTTCGGGCTTCTGACGACCCGTAACGACTGTCAAAGATCCACGAATGACAGCCGGGACCAACGGCTTAACGTGCTTTCCGAGGCACGGAGGAGTCTCGGTATGTAAAGATGGTCACCCATCCACGGACCAACCCCGGCAAGCGTAGCTTAACCTTATGGATCGACCCGTGCGGCTGTTATTACTTAGCCACGAGCTCCTCCTCCAGTGTACCAGACATCATTATTTTGTTATTAAAAAAAAAATTAAAACTATTTATTTTATACAACTTGATTTCAGTGAGATTTAGGTTGGGTTATATAATAGGTTGGGGAAAAAGTTTCTTCGCATTTTTTAAGAAAATTCAAAACATTTTTTAATATACATTATTTACATTTACCTTTTTGCCATCTTGTAGGTAGGGACATGATCCCATTGCTATAGAAATTTTGGGACTTCTGATCAAAATACCGCGACAAGTGGTTTTGGCAGTCCTCTCGTGATGTTAACCTGACACTGCCTAAAGAATTCTGAAGAGACCGAAACAGGTGGAAATCTGAAGGTGCAAGGTCAGGACTATACGGCGGATGCATTAACACCTCCCAGCCAAACTCTCTTATTTTTTGCTGAGTGGCTAAAGATGTGTGAGGTCTAGCGTTATCATGATGAAAAACCACACCCCTTCTGTTGATTAATTCCGGCCGCTTTCTCTCAACTTCTTGCTTTAATCTCATCAGTTGTTCGCAGTAGAGTTCAGAATCGATGGTCCTGCCTGGTGGTAACAGCTCATAATGAATAATGCCCTTCCAATCCCACCACACGCACAGCATCACCTTGTTACGAGTTAACCTGGGTTTCGCTACAGTCTGTGAAGCCTGACCGGCCTTTGACCACGACCTTTTTCGCACGTTCTTGTCGTACGTGATCCACTTTTCATCACCAGTTATCAGCTTCGTCAAAAATGGTTCGGATTCATTACATCGTAATAAAGAATCACAAATGAGTACATGGTTCATTAGGTTTCTTTCAATGAGCTCGTGAGGTACCCAAATATCGAGCTTTTTTGTGTGTCCAGTTTTTTTCAAATGCGCCAAAACTGTTTTGTGGTCATTTCCCAGTTCTTCAGCTACGTCGTAACTACTGATATGCCGATCTTGCTCCACTTTTTCAAAAATGGCATCCATTTTATCGGTAATAGGGCGACCAGAGCGACGTGCATCTTTGACATCAAAATTTCCGGATTGAAAACGCTTAAACCAAATTTGTGCTACTCTCCCTGACACTGCACTGGGTCCATAAACTTTGCAAATTTTCTTCGCGGCTTGCGTTGAATTTTTACCTTTTTTGTGGTCAAATTTTAAAATGTATCGAATTTCTTCATTAGATTCACTCATCTTGACAGTACGAAAAACAAATAAAATCACACATTTTCCTAATTTGAATTTGGAATTATGTTCTTTAAAATTTAAACTTTCAATGATGCCAAAACCAGCTAGATACAAATAGTATAGCCAAAGAGATTTTATTTTAAGTTCATACATACTATAATGCGAAAAGACTTTTTCCCCAAATATTATTCTACCTGTACCTCTTGCCGTTGATAGAAATGGCGGCCATATATCGAAGCCGCGGCGGCCATTTGGCAGATATCATATTCCATACATAATGTTAATAAATGTTCTATTAAATAAAAAAAAAACAATTCAAAGATATCTGACACACAACTTACTTTTTAAAAATTTAAAATTCGAATCTTTGATGGAGAACCTTGTATGCAAAAGTAGAAATGCAATTCTTAATCCATTTTTTAACCTTATGAGAAGGAGCCCACTCGGCCTGGCTCAATTCTAAACTGCCAGTGGAAAACTCGGAAATCAAATTCAAAACCAAATTAAAGCAGTAAAATCAAAAGTCAAATCAAGTAAGAATAATTAAAATACTTCAAAACAATGTGCAGGTAAAGTTGTGGAGGCTCATTTTAAAGTGAGTGAATATGATTGGCGAATATCTGGCGGATAGTTGCCGATGTTTGGAAGTGCCAGGGGGTGAGGGGGCGGGGGTGGTTTTAATTGCTTTTTCAATTAACGCCGTCGGAGGGTCTCTTGGGATCCTATTCGTGAAGGCGTAATGGACTGTTCAAAGAAGAGATGTTGCAGTTCTGATACTTTTTTATTGATACTTTTTTTCTTTTTTTTTTTCTCGATAAGTTTGTCGGTTTTTTTAAGTCTACTCTTTATAAATAAAATTGTTTCTGTGGATGACAGCCGTAATAGGTATTTAAGAATTGGTATTATGCCCCTAGGTAGCAAAGGTAGGTAAGGTAGGTATGGAAAACTTTTCTTTGACATAAGTCATAATTTACGTATTAGGTTATACCTACCCAAGTTATGAAGTTATAGTTTTCCATTGAGTAAAACTTGAGTGACTTCGAGGTCTTGCTGACGATGCAAAGTAGCAGATGCCAGAACACTACTACGACTTACCTACCTAAAACATCTTCTTGTAATGTTCAATGCCTCCTTTGTCAGTCTTTGTTCTGACACTTAAACCACTGAGCTCCCTAAAATAGGGTTGTGCTACACGATGACTGATGCATGCATGCCGTCTGTTGGGACAGGTCAACTCAAAACTGCAATGGCACAAATACTTCAAAACCAAAAAAAAAAAAAAAAAAAAAAAAAAACCAAACCTGGTCCAGGCCATGATGCGGAGCGAGAGTGCATGGGAAGCCGTCACCTCCTTCTGCGAAGCAGTAATGCTCGCGAAGGAGGAAGCGGAACGCGTGAGGGAGAGGCAACAGCCGCGCCCTCGCGCCCCTAGCCGCCGTAGGAGACGCCCTGGGCGGCGGGAATCGATTGCCGATTCCCGGCCACCGTAGGCGCGGGCTTGCGGACGACGAGTAATGGGCAGCTCGCCGTCCGGTAAGGACCAGGCCCGGGTCGACGGCGCGTTGTGTTCCACGCGCGCCTCAAAGAGATGTCAGCAGTGACGGGGTCAATTGGGCCGATGCCGCCGGGGTCGCGGGTAGTTCGAAAGAGATACCGTGGCCCTGGCACGGGCAGCTGAAGGAACATGGGTGGGTTTTAGTCAGTAAAAGTCTGACACGCCCTCCCGCCTCTGCCTAGAGCGGGAGAAGTCATTTGATGATTTCCCATCCACAAAAAAAAAAAAAAAAAGACATGGCCCTGCATTGTTAAACTCACATAAAATCCTAATAATATAATGTGTGGACTTTAAAAAAGACCATGATAAGCTAAGTTTGTTTCGGCATTTTTTCTCAGGTATCAGTCAGCTAGGAAATGCCGGCGCCATCTAGTTTTAAAATATTGACCAAAAATATTGACGTGTAAAAGTGTCTAAGATCTACTTACGAAATATACATTTCATTGCACTGTAGTTAAATATGTCACGTTGAGTTTTAGAAGATGTTCTGTTTTTTAGAACATTCAGCCCCTCCTCCCTCAGCCAGCCTGTGTCCCACTGCTGGGACACAGGCCTCCTCTATTCGAGAGGGAGTGGGCTGCAATCCAGCACGCGGACCCAGTGCGGGTTGGTAGTTATGTCACATGTCTTTGAATTTTTCGGTTCTAGGACATGCCGGTTTCCTCACAATGTTTCCCTTCACCGTTTTGAGAGCAGTGGTGATGAAATTATTTACACAAAGTATAGCGCCTGTCTGGGTTCGGACCCACGACCTACAACTCGTAAGTCGAAGCCGTTTCCACTGGGCTACCACTGGTCTAGCTTTCTACAGGATCATCTGTCATTCATACTCGTACATGTGTCATGTGTGTCCGTCGCCCGGGTATTGTAAGACGTTCTCCTATTTCATGATGTCTGAGTAGCCACTACTCACCGAATAGATTCAAAAATGGAACAGAATTTGTATGAAATTATCTGCCAAGTTAATAGGAACTTAATCGTAGGTGGTGAAACAGGCCCAAACTGTATTTATCTCCAGTTTTCTGCCTACTCATCCGTCTGTGCACCACCTACTCAGCACAAAGTCCTGCACCGCCGACACTCAGACGTCTATAATTCCATTTGCGACTGAGTCGTGACTAGCGGACGTACTTGTTCTTAGTCACTGTCAACATTGTGCGGATTGAGAGATTGTTCTCAATTTTGTATTTCTGAGGTAGACCGTATTGTTTTGATTTTGGTATTGTTGCTTGAAAATACCCTCTGCTGACCCCTCCCTCCCCACTCCCCCTCCCCTCCCTCTGCTGGCTGATTCTCAAACTTAAAGTAACCGGCCAATTGTAAGTTGGATTGGCACTTGAAGGGTTCCGTACCACCGTACAATATTAAAAACTACTTCTTAAAAAAAATACTTCACTTTAAAAGAAAAATGATTCCTGTATGGGAATTTTTAACATTATTTTATTTTTATTGTAGCGAAAATCAAAAGTCATTTATTTAAACTAGGCTGAGAATCAGCACTTTTCGAACGTTAAAATTACATAAAACAGTCCCCCGGCACGCCCGCCAATCACCACTTCTATTCCTAGTGCTTTATAGCTGGGATGAAGAAGTGGCGCAACAAACTCCCCAGCAGCACAGCTGTCTGTTTAGTTAGAAATACTTGATTCTATAAAAAAATTGATTCTATAATCAATCTGCCTAGCCTTTTCCCAACTATGTTGGGGTCGGCTTCCAGTCTAACCGGATGCAGCTGAATAAGTGAATACTAGTATTTTACATGGAGCGAGTGCCTATCTGACCTCCACAACCCATTAACTGGGTAATACGATACCCCTTGGTAAGACTGATTGTCAGACTTTCGGGCTTCTGACGACCCGTAACGACTGTCAAAAATCCACGGATGACTGCCGGAACCAACGGCTTAACGTGCTTTCCGACGCACGGAGGAGTCTCGGTATGTAAAGATGGTCACCCATCCGCGGACCAACCCCGGCAAGCGTAGCTTAACCTGATGGGTCGACCCGTGCGGCTGTTATTACTTAGCCACGAGCTCCTCCAAACTTAATTCTATAATAAACTTAATTCTATAATAAATCTGTAAAAATTTCAACTGTCTACCTATACAGTTCATGAGACAGACAGGCCCGCTGACAGACCGACGGACGGATAGCGGAGGCTTAGAATAGGGTTCTATTTGGCACCCTTCGGGTATAGAACCTTATAACATTCAAATTCAAGTCGCAATCTCATTTCAGCGACAATCAGTGTCAAAAATGAATGGAACATAGATGTATTTTTGATAGATTGAGACTGAGTTTAAAATGCGAACGTGCATGGGCTTGTGGCTAAGTAATAACAGCCGCACGGGTCTATCCGTCAGGTTAAACTACGCTTGTCACGGTTGGTCAGTGGATGGGTAACCATCTTAATATACCGTGACTCCTCCGTGCTTTGGAAAGCACGGTAAGCCGTTGGTTCCGGTTGTCATTCATGGATCTTTGACAGTCGTTAAGGGTTGTCAGAAGTCTGAAAGTCTGACAACCAGTCAAGCCAAAGACAGTCGTGCCAAGGGGCATCGTATTACCCAGTTACTGAGTTGTGGAGGTCAGATAGGCAGTCACTCCATGTAAAATACTGGTATTCAGCTGCATCCGGTTAAACTGGAAGCCGACCCAAAGTTGATAGATTGCGAACGTTCTTAAAACTATGGGGACTGGTCCCTCAGATTTAAGACTTTTCTCATGAGGATGGGCAGAAACTGGCACAGCAAAAAATCCCTCACTGGCTGTTGGATGATGATGCAATGCTATAGAACGCCACTTTTTGCCATCCATACTCTTTTGCTTCGTCTCTATAGACTCTACATCAGTAATTAGAGTTCCATACGTCCTAATGAAAATCGGAAACCTTCTAGGATCACTCGTGTGTCCGTCTGTCACAGCCAATTCGCTACGAATCTAATGGACCGATTAATTTGCAATTTGGTACACATATGAATTTCTGTGAGACGTGTAACGTAAATAAATGAATTTTGAATATGGGGGTCGCTTCTGGGAGCCAATAACAAAAATTAAAAGAAAAGGTTTCAAAACTGTGGTTTGTGACATAATCAAATGAAGGGGTTACTGTGAGGGTTTCAAATTGTTTTTATAAATTTAAAATAAATAGTTACAAAGTTATTTTTTTTTAAATATTAATGTTGACCTTATCTCCGAAGCTAACGAGCCTAACGGTACGGTTACACCAAAACCGATTTTGTCGGCCGATGGCGGAACGAACTACTCGGATGAGTAACTCGGACGTGCATGTACACGGTAGGTTACACCATAACCGATTTTGTCGGCCGACACTGTTGTGCCGACATCGTTGCGGTCTTCTGTAGTTGACTGTGCGGCTTAACAGAGTGTAGACGCGTTTTTAAAATGGAAGAATTCGATGAAATTTATCTTTTAGAAAATTCGTACCGTAATTTAATACCGCCCGTTTCGTACCGGAATTTTTCAATATCCATAGTCGTTTAGGTAGATAACAATACTGGCAGAAACACAACAGAATAGAGAAAGAATGATTAGATTAAACTATAAATACACTCAATTTGCACTTCAGACGCCGGCAGACCTCAGAAACTGGCGAGAAATACCAACAAGTTCGGATTGATCGGCCGTTTTTGGGCGTCATCGGACGATGGCGGTTGTAGTAGTGTAAGCGCTCCCTTTCATTTACATACGTTTGATTTGATCGGCCAAGTTCGGTCGAAGACGTCCGAGTAAAGATCGGCCGATATCGGGTTTGGTGTACGCGTACCGTAACATTTTGAGAAAAATACAGAAAATAGTTATACCAAAAGATTTCAGAAAAACCTATAAGAAGTATATGGTCTTAAAATGACATGGTAAATCTCTCAATACTGTTCGCGAAAAACTTACATTTGCAGTTGTAATGTATCAAAGAACATGTTTTTTCAACTACAGTGCTAAGTTTGTTCTTGGGATAAATTCATCCCAACTACAGAACCCTTTATTGTGCGTGGTCCGACATGCACTTAGCCGGTATTTTTTAACAGCACGCTTGCCAAAATCATTAAAAAATAATAATAATAAATAAAATTCTTTATTGGCATAAAAAATGTGTACAAGCAAAGTGAAGCCCTGCCTCCTGCGCTAGGTAACAACACCTGTGTTACAGGAGCCAGTGTCTTCTCCCAATCAGTAGGTAGCTTATGGATTTATACCATAATAAATATCGTTTAATTTATGCTTAATAATTATTACATTGCAGAATAGATACCTACAGTTTGTTGTTATTAGACCATTGTAAAAAGTTCAACCGAAGTAAGTACTGTAGAGGTTTGATGCTTTGATCAAGCCTCGACAATATTATACTGGCTGACGTTCAATCATTCAAATATGGATGTATTCTATGACAGATGACAGATCGATTTTGGTAGGGCTCCGGATAGAACCATTTTTAGTTAAGGAGAGTGATTTATAATTTATCTGAAGCTTAAAATACAGAGGGCATCAGCCCCATTTAACTAGAGTACTTCTCGTTTAATTATTAGTATAGTAAATCTCCTACTGTGAGGTTCGAGCCCTCACAGTACCAATCCAACATCGCTGTTTCTTTGTGAACGGTGTAATAGGTCTGATATCATTAAAACTTTTTAACTGCACAGACAATGACACTTAGGATGCATCCCACGTGTATAGTATGGTAGTTCCGTAGTACCAATTCCATCAAATGTCTACTCATTACAAAAATACGGATCATTTTTTTCTACCAGGTCACCCATTTTTCTAGGATTGTATTTTGATCTCATATGTTATGTTTGTTCTTCGATTGTAATCATGACGTCATCCTGGCAAGTTACAAGCATTCTAAAGCCATAACTTTTAACACCTTTAATCCCCGACTATTAGCCCAGTCAACAGCATCAAACATCGCAAACGCGCATGTAACTACGATTTTATTAGATGTTGTTAGGTCCCCTGAGAGCAGTCTGTACTTAAGTTTGCAACACTGTAAACCTTGTGCTACTCCCATGGTGCTCGAAAAACTGCGAAATTCTGGAACTTGTTTCAGTTTTTTTGAAAAATATACCTTAAGGTCGCGTTTTCTTTGGGCGGCGAGAATCCATTGCCGATTCTCGGCCACCGTAGGCGCGGGCTTGCGAACGACGAGTATTGGGTAGCTCGCCGTCCGGTAAGGACCAGGCCTGGGTCGACGGCGCGTTGTGTTCCACACGCGCCTCAAAGAGATGTCAGCAGTGACGGGGTCCAATAGGGCCGATGCCGCCGGGGTCGCGGGTTGTTCGAAAGAGATACGGTGGCCCTGGCACGGGCAACTGAAGGAACACGGGTGGGTTTTAGTCAGTAGAAGTCTGACACGAAGAGCGGGTGAAGTCATTTGATGATTTCCCAACCACAAAAAAAAAGGTCGCGTTTTTTTTTGTCTTTCTCATATTTGTTCATATTTTGGGGAATATAGTTTGCAACTTTGTACGAAGCTTCTAAGTTTCATCTAATACGCTAGCAACTTTAATAGTACTTACCGTTTATACACTGTAGCACGAAATTTTGAAGTGGAATTAGCGATGATTTTGAAGTTGAATTAGTAATCACTTTATAGTTGAATTAACAGTTAAAGTGAAGTAAAAGCTAACCTATAGATTATCATAATAGTCTCTTCCAAGACTTTAAGCTCAGATTGCTCATAAGCTCTCTCCTTGAGATTACTTCCTTCCTTTCTTCCGTATCTACTTGATAATATTGCATGTTGCAACACACAAAAAGAAAATTCTTCAGAACAGTATCAACATCTCGGCATTCAAATACACACATCAAAAGTGTCTAGGGATCAACATATATTTTTGCAATAACTTTTCTCCTGATTGATATTAATTAAAATTTTCTTTAAGGATTCATCAAATAAAGTGTTTTCGTTTGTCACAGTAACGATAAACCAAGTCACCTTTGCATTAATAAAGAAATTTGCCATTTTCCTAATAAAGGGATTTTTGACATTTGAACCACTAACATTAAAGTTCGAAAAAAAGACTGAAATAACAGTTTTCTTTAAAATTTTATTGGGTAACTTAAACAATTAATAATCCGTGTTTCTACCGCGAACACTAACAACACAAGAACATCGGTTTGGCATACTCAAAATGAGTTCATCCAAATCACGCTGTGGAATGGCCGCCCATGTTCGTTGCAACAACAAAAAAAGGTCTTCTTGCGACTGGATACCCTCCATATTCGGCAGAGCTCTTCTCTGTAGCATATCCCATGCATGCTCAATCGGGTTCAAGTCTGGCGACTGAGCAGGCCAGGGCAGGACATTGATGTTAGCTGCGGCGAGAGTCTGTCTTACAACTCTTGCGGTGTGCGGTCGTGCATTATCATGCATTAACTGAAATAAGGGACCGATTTGCACTTGTAGAGGAACGATGACGTCTGATACAATCGTCTCAGCATAAATTTGAGCGTTGAGGTTGCCTCTGATCCAAATCAACTCAGTTCTTCCGCCGATCCAAATACCCGCCCATACCATGATGGTTCCACCACTATAAGGATGGACTTCCTGGCAGGATTTTAATCGCTGTTGGCGTCCAGGGGTTCTCCAGTGTCGTATACGTCTTGTATCCGGTCTCATACCAAAACGAGACTCATCAGAAAAGCACACGAAACGCCATTGTTCTTCTGCCCAATTTCTGTGTTCAAGAGCCCATTGATATCGAATCCTACGATTGTGCATTGCTATAGGTACCCGTAGCGGTCTTCGGGTATGAAGGTTCACTTCATGCAAGCGGTTTCTGACTGTTTGGTCGCTAATTAAGTTCCCTGAAGAGTGATGAAGCCTCACGGCTAACATCATGGCGGTTATAGTTGGAGCTCTTCGAGTTAAGATTTGAATGTATCGGTCTTGTCTCCGTGTGGTGCAGCGATACCGTCCTCCATGGCGCTCAGCCACGGTACCAGTGCTTCGGTAACGTGTCCAAAGTCGACTGATAACACTCTGACTTGTATTCAGAGCTAAAGCCACAGTACGTTGCCGGGAACCAGCTTCTATCATTCCCACGGCTCTGAGCATTTCTTCCCTGCTTAAATGACGTCGCCGCTCCATAATAACGATGGTTTTAATCAGTAGTAGGGAAACAGTAGCACTAATAATGTCTTCAATGCGTTGTATGTTTTTATAGGGAAAATATTGACAGCTGATTTTCATCTTTTACTCGAATTTGATTCACAGTTCCTGATTCAAATTATGAAATGCACCAAAAAGGATCCATATAAATGTATAAAATCATAAATTTATTACAAAGCCACATCTCAATCTCAAGAAATCCGCATAAAAATGCTTGATCCCTAGACACTTTTGATGTGTGTATTTGAATGCCGAGATGTTGATATTGTTCTGAAAAATTTCATTAATATTTTTTTAATATTTTTTTAAATTTTTGTATGAGGAATACCTCATACGAGTTATTCCTCATTTTATGCAAGTTTAAAGTGCACGAAAAAAAATAATAACTTAAGCATTTTACACAAAGGAGATCAGAATAAGTTGATTCTTCAATTTATTTGTATGTGTGCTTAGATTATAGAATGGGAAACCACTATTGTATTGGGATTACCCTGTAATGATAGTGTGTTTATGTTTAAATAAATAAATAATAAAAGTTATTTTTCCAAGATCTATCTTCACCTTGAAGAGTGAACAGGGCCTGCGATTCTCCAAACAAATGTATTCCTCGTTTTTCTTCCTGAATAATGCCTCTAGAGCAATCATTTTTTCTCATAAAATCATGGTCTGCAGTAGACACGACGATAGACGGCGACGGTAGACGATTTCCTTTTTTTCAGCAACTAGTTAGTAAACATAATACGACCCTCCAAAAGTTACAAAAAATGCCCCATTTTTATTTTACCGCCGAGATTAGAGGACTACCAGACAAATTCTAAAAGTTTTTTATATACCTAAAAGAAAATGATAGGAACCTAGACATACTCTTTCTTAAAATTTTAATATAAAAAAAATCCGGCCAAGTGCGTGTTGGGATGATTTTATCTTAAGAACAAACTTAGCATTGTAGTTGAAAATCATGTTCTCCCATACATTCCAACTGTAAATGTAAGTTTGTACTCACAATATTGATAGATTTACCATGTTATTTTAAGACCACAGACTTCTTATAGGTTTTCCTGTAACCTACAGGTAAAGATCTATTTTCTGTATTTTTTCTAAAATTTTAGGCTAATTTTCGGAGATAAGGGGGGGGGGGGGGGATGGTCAATTTTGGTCTATTTTCTTAAATAACTTTAAAACAATTTATTTTAAAATTATAAAAAAAATATGTTTGAGACCCTCATAGTAAGCCCTTTCATTTGATATGCCACATGGTGTAGTTTGCCAAACATTTATTTTTAATTTTCTTATTTACCCCCCAAAAGTGACCTCTATATTCAAATTTAATTTATTTACTTTACCCGTCCGTGTTTGGGTCACAGAAATTCATATGTGTACCAAATTTCAACTTAATCGGTTCATTAGATTCGGAGCAAACTGGCTGTGACAGACGGACAGACAGACAGACAGACACACGAGTGATCCTATAAGGGTTCCGTTTTTTTCTTTTTGAGGTACGGAGCCCTAAAAATAATTGAATCGGCTCAGTTTTGGAGGAGAAAAAAGGGGAATACGAAACGTCGATCTCGTCAAAATTTATGTGATATCTGCAGCTGTGATATCTGTGTTGTTCGGGCGCAGCGCGACGGTAATAGTTTCTTCAAATACCTATTTTTCAAATTCCTTGCAGGCCCCGTCCCCTCTTAAAAATATATTGTACTTTGTAAAAGCGAATTTCCACAATTCTTATTATAATAACGTTGTTCTACTGAACGCGACACCGACTGTGAAGGGGTGTGTTCACTTGCAGTAACTAATGAGCAAACGGATTGCCCATTCGTCGGAGTACTGGGAGATTGCAAACTATTATTTGTGTTCTCATTACGGAGCTGCAGCACGTTTCATGTCCATGTTTTGTTATTAGTACGTAGTAAAGGAGGAAACATTTTGATTGTTACGATGGCGAACTTAATTTTAATACTAATGGCAGTGATTACTGAAGTTATGGATAGTGACGTTGGAAGAATTGTAAGTACTAGGCCAATCCCAAATAATAATTCAGATCGCCAAGACAATCAAGCCGTTTTGGTAAGTAATGAAAATGACATAAAAACCAGTTTATAAAACCAATCAATAAAACAACTGAACTTTTAAGAGTGAATGCTTTATTAATGTGCAAAGCCAATTAAAGAAGAGTAAATTTTGGGAAAGAGACTACCACTTCGTCTAATTATGACGTCAGGCTTAGCCGTAATATTTGCCGCCATTACCCCAACCGCCATAGCCGCCCCAACCGCCAAGGCCGCCCCAGCCGAGTCCGTAGCCGCCAATGCCCTTGCCGAGACCGAGACCGTAGCCGCCGAGTCCGTAGCCGCCGAGTCCGTAGCCACCCAGTCCGTAGCCACCGTAGCCGACGCTGATGGGAGCGGCTACGCTGACGGTGCGGAGGACGGGAGCAGTAACCACGGGAGCGATCGCAGTCTTGATGATGGGGATCGGAGCAGCCTTGACGAGGTTCGCTGTGGATATCGCCGCAGGAGCCAGGATAGCGCCGCCGTATCCCAGGCCTGAAAAATATACGGATTTATATATGTGTTGCGTTTCTTTGGTTGAAATTCTCACCCCATTCGGTTCGAAGTAAATAAATTCGATTTTAGATGCAGAAAGACTTCAGTTTCCAGAAACTAAAACCCTAATGGAATGGTAATAGCACAGTCTCATCATACAGTCGTCCGACGAAGCCCGAGCTACATACGATGTTCGGCGAACTACGTAAGCAGCTCGGGCTCTCGTCGGACAACTGTATGATTTATAGACTGTGGTAATAGTTTGATAAGCTGAGTATCGTTAAGTTTAAAATCGAGGCCTGCTTCATTCATGATGTTAAAGAAACACATTTTGTAGTTATGTTTGAGCACAAAAATGAAAGAGATAAGTTTTCTTACCACCGCCATATAAGCCGCCGATGGCGCTGCCATGAGCGACGGCCAGAAGGCAAGCCAGCTATAAAATTAAGATACCGTTAGTTTTTTTAGTTACAATCAAAGGCACATTTTAATATAACAATAATTTTGCAAATGACAAACGATGGGCAAGCACCCAATTCTTTACACAGACTTTTTTATCGTTCTAAAAAAGACTTTTGATTCGGTTGTGTCAGTTGTGTTTCGTTGTGTTCCACGCGCGCCTCAAAGAGATGTCAGCAGTAACGGGGTCCAATAGGGCCGATGCCGCCGGGGTCGCGGGTTGTTCGAAAGAGATACTGTGGCCCTGGCACGGGCAACTGAAGGAACACGGGTGGGTTTTAGTCAGTAAAAGTCTGACACGCCCTCCCGCTCCGCCCAGAGCGGGAGAAGTCATTTGATGATTTCCCGTCCACAAAAAAAAAAGGACTCATATCATATTTCAGGTTTACTCGACTGTTATTAACTTGATCTGAGAAGTCCGTATTCACGGGTAATTTATATTGCGACATCATCACTTGATGAAGCCTTGGTCAAGATCAAAATTGGTCGATGATCCCCGAAATATGCATTGTAAACATCCACAAAAAAAAGAAGTCACTCATCTACGTATGACTACTAACAATAAAGCTGAAGAGTTTGTTTGTTTATATGTTTGAACGCGCTAATCTCTGGAACTGGGTACTAGTCGGATTAAATTTTTTTTTTGCATTTTATAGCGTAACTTTTGAGGAAGGTTGTGGGCTATTTAACATCACGCTACGATCCTTAGGGGCCGAGAAAAAATAAAAAAAAGTCAGAAAAAACGCTAGGCGAAAACGAAGTAGTAGCGCGGGCATGCGATGCGATGCGACGGGGTGGGTCGGATTAACAAGAAATTTCACGCGGACGAAGTCGCGGGAAAAAGCTAGTACTAATAATAAAGCGTAAATATTAATAATAGTAAAGAGTATATTTGTTTGTTTGTATGTTTGAACGCGCTAATCTCTGGAACTACTAGTCGGATTTGAATTTTTTTTTTTGCATTATCGCGCAATTTTTGAGAAAGGTATGGTTGAGAAAGGTAGGCTATTTAAAATCACGCTAAGATCATTAGGAACAGAGCAAAAAGAAAAAAAAGTCAGAAAGAACGAGCGAAAACGAAGTAATTGCGCAGGCACGGGATGTGATGCGATGGGGAGAGTCGGGGAACTAGAAATTTCACGCGGACGAAGTCGAGGGCGAAGCTAGTTTAAGATATACAAATCAACTTACTGCTATGAAGGTGTTCATCGTGGTTGGTTACTTCAGACGAAGTGTAACTGTGTATGCAGTAGGGCTCCGTTTTATACTAGTGACTGCGTATCCGTTGGCCACTGAAATACAGCCGGATGCCGCTTGTCTTGACACGCACTCGTTGCGTTTCGTCAGGCATTAGCATCGGGCATCCTTGCTTGATTGGGGACGATGAATTCATTATCCATTATCCTTATTGAAAGGGTTTTCGATTGTTTGTTGGGTTGGTGGAAGGTTTGTACTTCCTATAGATGCAGAATAGTCTTGGAATCCCATCGATTTTTGGTAAGAGCTTGGTAAAGATGTTTTGAATATGGATTTTGTGTCAATGTTATACCTACTTCTTAGGTTCTTTTCTGCGAATTCTTTCGTAAGAGATGAAATGATCTTATTTTGTCAGTGGTGATGTCATCATCATTCTCCTGCCCTTATACCAATTTATTTGGGATTCGCGCAACATACATGTCTTTCTAACTGACTTCAAAAAAAGGAGGTTATCAATGCGACACGATGTATGTAATATTATTGGAACTGCAATATATTCACATCAATCTGCCTAGCCTTTTCCCAACTATGTTGAGGTCGGCTTCTATTCTAACCAGATGCAGCTGAATACCAGTATTTTACAAAGAGCGACTATCTGACGACACAGTTACTGGGGAGCACGATATCCCTTGGTAAGACTGGTAGTCAGGCTTTCGGGCTTCTGACGACCCGTTATTACTCCATGAATCCATCGTCCATTCATCCATTCGTCCATTTATTTCTATATAGGTAAGTATATCTATTTACATGAAACGACTGCCTATCTGACCTCCACAACCCATTAACTGGGTAATACGATACCCCTTGGTAAGAATGGTTGTTAGACTTTCGGGCTTCTGACGACGACGACTGTCAAAGACCCACAAGTGACAGCCGGGACAAACGGCTTAACGTGCTTTCCGAGGCACGGCGGAGTCTCGGTATGTAAAGATGGTCACCCATCCACGGACCGATCTCGGCAAGCGTAGCTTAACCTGATGGATCGACCCGTGCGGCTGTTATTACTTAGCCACGAGCTCCTCCACTGCAATATATTCACATATGATAATCTATTAGGGCTTCCAAACAAATATACAACATTTTTATAGGTAGGTTATGTATGTATGTTTGTCCATGCATTTCTCCGAAACTGTTAGTCGGATTGAAATCATTTTTTGTATTGGCTTACTTTTACTTCAACTTAGGGAACAGCGCAAGTTATAAAACTTGAAGTTCTGTTGTTGTTGTTGGTTGCTAGTCTTACGCTATCTATGTACAGTACAACTATTTTCTTAATGTCTCTCGGCTAACTTCGTGTTTCGCCAGACATTAGCAGCAATCCTTCCATTTTTAAAATAAATTACATTAAGTTAAAAGAGTATGAACAACTCTATATACTTCCAAGTCGATTGAGAGCGTCCAACTGACGAAACACGAAGTTTGCCGAAGGACATTAAGAAAATAGTTGTGCTGTACATCAATGTGACATTACTTGCCAGGTAAGTCAACTGAAACTAATTCAAGTTGGTGACTCAGGATAAGTTAAACGTTAGCTAGTTTTCGTAGGTAAATCAAACAGTAATCCAATTCTCACGCCACGCTGAGATACCAGGACAGCATGTATCGTAGGAGGCATTCCTTACACAAACCACTTCACTGAGCTAACACGTGGACTCAACAAATACTTACCTGAAGCAATACAAATATTTGTTCTGGTGCGGGAATCGAAGCACTTAGCACAAAGGGCGACCAATTCATCACTGTGACATTTAGATCGTTACTTGAAGGTTAAGTAGATCTAGAAAGAGAGAGAGAGAGTAGATCTAGTAACACGTGTAGAGTTTTTTTGGATAGTTTGTTGCCATCATGGCATTATTGTATAAAATAGGAAGATTAGGTACGCGCTCTCCTACGTGGACCGCATAAATTACGCCTACCTACAGGCCTATAATTATTGACGTTAGTCGCAATCGAACTGGCGTTTGTGTAGCACATGTGTAGCACGTTAAGTAAAATTAACGTAATCGTCTAAATAAGTACCAACAGTGCCTACCTGTGTTTTCAAAAAGTGCACAAATACTTCAAAACCAAAAACAAGTTCCACGGGATTACTTTTCACTCGTAAGTACACCAAATCTTCATTTTCTTTAAAATTCTCCTGATTAATATTGTTGCGAGCTCGCGGCAAGATCGTCATTTGCAGAAAGGGATAGAAATATATGATTCGTAAGAGTGTGAAGATACAAATGGCAGCGCAAGCGGCGTAATAAGCATTGTTATGGGTACGTAACACTGACATTTATTGCTATCTCGTTCCCGTTACAGTCCGCGTTATTACACGCTATTAAATGCATATTTGTCTCTCTATTTCGGTTGCTGAGCACATGACGCACGATATCGGGAAATATAGTTGTGTGGGTGTAGGTAGAAACATGTAAGTGTTTCTAGTCCAATAATGTTTAAGTGAAGTTAGAGAGTGACCTATCTTCCCTATTTTATACATCAATGCCTCATGGTATTTAATTTAACCTAGCAGCGTTGATAGTTATTATCTGAGGACCTCAAAAACCAAGCATAAGGAAGGAATTCGCCTAAATAGATAATTTTGTCAAATTGCTATTGAGAGTTTAAATCGAATGTGACTAAAAGAGTGATGAATATACATGTTGATGGATGGAGAGGGAGAGGAAGGCCAAAGAAAAGATGGATGGATTGTGTGAGGAATGATATGAAAGAGAAGGGAGTGAATGATAGCGTGACGGTTGACAGGGGAGAATGGAAGAAGAAAACGTGTTGTGCCGACCCCAAGTATGAGTAATATGGGATAAGGGCAGGAAGATGATGCTATTGAGAGTTTAAACTCCGGTTAAGAATTCTTCAGAAACCAGGTATTAGTGATGTAGAATCTCCTTAGCAACTGATTTTAACAGTTGTATCAAGCAGAGGTTTCAGCTTAAAATCAGGTGGTCATGGTGCATTGCTGAACAGGGATCCTGTTAAAACCCATCCTGTTTATCTACTCGTATGAACAACCAAAATATAGAAAAAACATTTACGTGCTTGATAACCATGCTTGGCAAATCAATTTGGTCTTCTAACCCTGTGTTTTTCCACTTCAAAGGCCTCCCCAAAGTTCTTCCATGTAAGTATACCTATTCTTTTCCAGGGCCACCTCGAACCAACCCTTGCGGTACGCCTCTAAGTAATCTTGCCACCTTATTTGCCGTCCATCTTCGTACTTGTTATTATTGTCTAAGAACATTTATTTATATTTTTATTTAATTTATTTATTTATGGAACTGGAACAACAGCAATTACATCAACGGAGCAAAACATTACTTCATGTACTGCTTTCCATCCAGCCTGGACATCGTACGGGCGGCGATGGATCACGCGCACTCACGCAGCGCCAAGACACTTCTCCATAGTTCCATAACTCAATCCATATTGCGCACATTCTTTGATGAGAGAGACTCGATGAATTTTTAAAATAAATACTTACATTAAAATTAAAAAAACTTCTGTCGTATCAACATTGCTGCTGACTAGGAAATTTTACTTTAAATAGATGTTGAGTGCCATTTGCACTACGGAACTGCATGCGGTTGTAGTATCCTAAGTTGATGTAATAATAATAATAATAAATTTATTGCACAAACAGGTATGAATCGGTTGCGTATTTCTGTTTGGGTGTGTGTGGTGTTGAGTGTAGTGCATGTGTATAGTATGATGTGGTGGTAGGGGAGATGTTAATTATGTTTGTGTTTAAGAGATGTATGTCAGTAGATTTTCTGATGTGATGTAGTCCTGTTGAAGTAGCCACTGATGTAATGCCTTATTATCTAAGTAACAGTTTTCTGGTCAGCTGCCAGGGTGGGCTATAGCCCACCCTGACAGAGGTGGTGGTGGTGGTGGTGGTGGTGGAGTATATATATAGACACTGGATGTTGTACCAATATTTTACATGGCCTATCTGACCTCCACCACCCAGATACTGGGTAATACGATCATACCCCTTGGTAAGACTTTCGGGCTTCTGACAACCTGTAACGACTGTCAAAGATCCACGAATGACAGCTGGGACCAACTGCTTAACGTGCTTTCCGAGGCACGGAGGAGTCTCGGTATGTAAAGATTGTCAACCATCCAACACCGGCAAACGTAGCTTCACCTGATGGATCGATCCGTGCTGCAGTTATTACTTAGCCACGAGCTCCTCAAACTAATTAGCTAATTTATCAATAGGTTTTACTAGTAATTAAGTAATTCATCATTCAGAAAATATCATTTTTAACCTCCAAAATTACAAAGAAACTACACGAACTATTTAAAAATAAATCATGGAAATCTATTCAGAGGCAGAACAAAACGTTGCGTGTGCAAATAAAGTTAAAACACTTTGCATATCTCACACTGATTCCACTTAACTTTATTATTTCCTTCAGCTATAAGTATTGCTAATAAGTATGAACACGCTCCTCACATATTTGTTTTTAAAACAATTGAAACATTATCGTGTTTGGTTGAAGGCTGTGAGCCAATAAATCAGGCAATTTTGTGTTCACACCTTTTGCATAATACGAGTATTAAATTATTATTTTTGTAGTTAACTTCAAATCACTGTCATCATGAATACTGTAAATTGCGGGAAATTTGTTAATTCCTGTTTATATTTAGATGATTTGACGTTTAAAAGTGTTATTTGTAATCAACTTACTAATATGTATGTTGTAAGTTATTTAGATCTGCGGAAGTAATGTAACAATGGTGGCCCAATTTCGAACTAAGAATTTGACGTTGAGAAATTGTCATTGGTGCATCCACACCGGAAGTACTTTTAGTTACTTTGAGTTTCAAATTCTCATTTCGGAAACCGGATATAACGTGTCTCGTCTATGTATTATACTAATAAATAAAGCTGAAGAGTTTGTTTTTTTGTATGTTTGAACCGCAGACTAAATAAAACACCGGCCAATTGCGTGTCAGACCACGCACAATGAAGAGTTCCGTAGTTGGGATGAATTTATCGCAAGAACAAACTTAACATTGTAGTTGAAAAACATGATTTCCCATACATTCCAACTGTAAATGTAAGTTTGTACTAACAATATTGACAGATTTTTTTTTATTTATTTTTTTATTTTAGGACCACAGACTTCTTATAGGGTTTCCTGTTATATACAGGTAAAGAACTATTTTCGGTATTTTTTTCAAAATTTTAGGCTTAGCCGTTTCGGACATAAGTCTGGTCAATTTTCACCTATTGTCTTTTATAACTTTATAAAAAATTATTTTAAAATTATATAAAAAATATATTTGAGACCTTCACACGGTACGGTTTGCAAATTTTCTTATTTGCCCCCCTAAAGTGAACCCCATATTCAAAATTCATTTAATTACTTTACCCGTTTGTATTTGGATCACATAAATTCATGTGTGTACCAAATTTCAACTTAATCGGTCCATTAGATTCGGAGCAAATTGGCTGTGACAGACGGACAGACAGACACACGAGTGATCCTCTATGAGTTCCGTTTTTCCTTTTGAGGTACGGAACCCTAAAAACCCAGACAGCGCTGCGAACAATACAGTGAAGCTTGCGCAAAACTACACCTCGCTCTGTGCATACACGCTCACACGCACACATTTACACCAAACTACAATTAAACTACACCTCAGAACGTGCACACATGTTTACGAAACCCAAAACGTGCGGCCTCACGTCAGTCAGTCTGAGGTTTGAGCGCGCTAATCTCGGGAACCACTAGTCGGATTTGAAAAATTCTTTTTGCATTTAATAGCCTTATTCTTGAGAATGGCTACGGGATATTTAACATCACGCTAAGACCCGAGCAAAAAGAGAATAAGCCAGAAAGAATGCTAAGTGAAAACGAAGTAATAGCGTGGGCAGGCGATGTGATGCGATGCGACGGAGTGGGTCAGGGGGACAAGAAAAATCACGCAGATGAAGTCGTGGGCTAAAGTGTTTTTTTGTTTGTTTGAATGCGCTAATCTCACACAGATTATTGAGTCCAGATCCCCACAGTTCTACTGCAAAGGCATAAATGACCTTCCCATGAGACGGCAGAAATGTATAGACAATGATGGGGAATACTTTGATTATATACTTAAATATATTTTACCTTAGAAAAAAAATTGTTTGAATTTTTCAGTACAAAACGGTAACTTCATATTTAAACTACAACTTCTATTGATTCTTCTGCCGACACGTTTCGCAAAAGGGAGAGAAGAAGGCCCGACACAAAAGCGATGCTTTCTCATATACCTGCAACGCATAGTAAAATATTTTTCGTAAATACACGAAAAACACTTGTTGGTGTTGATGAATGCTGATGATGAGTTTTCGGCGCTCGTACGCCAAAATTATTGATTTTACCAAAAAATTGTAAGTATACAAACTGAACGAAATTTTCTCTAGTTTAATTTTGTATATTAATGTTTTATTATAAAATGAGTTGGAAAGGAGATATTGTCAAAAAACTACTATTAGGCGCTATTTTTACAATATGGCGGCGCGAGCGGCAAAGATACGAGGTAGCAAAGTGAAAATTCGAAGAGAGCACGTCGAACTCAATAAAATCACCAATTTTCAAAACAGCCGGAAATCTTTCCAGGTAAAACTACCAAATGACTACGACTGGACTATGACTGGACTAATTGCAAAAAACATAAGACAATTTTAATTTCGCGGGCTACCCTGGCGCTTCCCCCTTAACTGACTGCACAGGATGCGTCGGTCCTAGGTAGTGTAGCTACCTACATAACGCACGTACTTTCGCTAAGCGTTATTTCTGTCACTGTCGCACGGCTGTCAAACTACAAGTGCAAGATAGAGACGGGAACATGTCCAATACAAAGTACGAGCTAAGCGTTACTTAGCTCGTACTTTATAGATTTTGCATGGTATGTAGGTTTGGCGTGCTCTCAAAACGGTGAAGGAAAACATCGTGAGGACACCGGCATGTCCTAGAACCAAAAATTCGAAGACATGACGTGATATCTGCCAACCCGCACTGGGTCCGCGTGGTGGATTACATCCCACTCCTTCTCCCAGAGCAGCAGGAGCTTGTGTCTCAGCAGTGGGAACATTTAGGCTGATTATGTATGGTAAGGGGCAATGCACAAGTAGCGATAATCATATAAATAAAAAAAAGAGAAGTCCTGACTGACTGACTGATTGACTGACTCATCAACGCCCAGCCCAAACCAATGGTCCTTGAAAGCTGAAATTTTGTACAAATGTTCCCGTTATAATGAAGTCAAGGACTAAGGAAGGATTTGTATTACCGTGGGATATTTTTCGACATCCACGCGGACAAAGCCGCGCGGGAAGTGCTAGTTTCTTATAAACAAAGCCAAGTTCGTTGCTTCTCTTTATAAGCAACATACCAATCGACATTTTGTTTGACATAATAGCGTTGATTTTTCTATTATTTTTAACATACCTACCCGACCAATTTGCTGCAATCTGTTCCTACGAATTTGTACTCGCAAAAAAACTGTAAAATATTGACACTTGGAATATCTACCGCCATTATAGACACAGAATAAAAAACATGTGCAGTTGGAAAACGTAAGCATTGACCGGCGATGCATGAAAGTTATTCTAAGTTCACGAAATATTTAGTGTGCCACTGAACTAACATAATTAGATAATTATAGATCAATTAATTTTCGTATTGGCGTTTAAATTCATTAATTTAAATATGGATTCTTTGTTTAATAACCTCGGTTCTATATCCTACATATTTGAATTGACTGTGTGTTTTTTTCTAAGAATGAACTACACAACCTGCGCCTCAGTTTGTGAATAAATCCAAGCAGCAATGTTTTTATCAAATTGCTATTACACTCCTAATAACATATCTGTGAAATGGCGAAAATTGGAACTACGGCCGTCATGTTGAAATGTCTTCGATTGTGCCGACGCATGTCATTCGATTGTGTCGACGCATCGACGGTGGCGTCCTTTTTCAGTTCACAGCTATGTCAGTAGGACTGTAACTAGAATTCAATTAATTCTGAATTCACAATAAATTCTTTAGCTTCCGTGACAAATTGCAACTATCAAACAATAATATTTAAACTCTCCATATACCACTAACCAGATTAACATAACATTGCTATTTAAATATCCGGATATATTCGGTTATAACCAGTCATAACCGTACGTAACCGGATTCCGCTCAAATTTAAAACTGCATTCGTTTTGTTTATGCAAACGATTCAGAAAACATTGTTTGTTGTGCTGCGTATCGTTTTACAGTATTTTCGCTATTATAAATTCATGTTGTTCCAGTGAATTTCAGGTACTAGAGCAACATTTTTACACTAGGGACTCTTCTGTTATGAGCATCATGAGCCTACAGCAGCCCACTGCTGGTCACAGGCCTCTCCTACTGCACGCCATTCAGCTCGATTCTCGGCAACTCTCATCCTGCTGCTACGAGCCACCCTGCGAAGATCGTCGCTCCACCTAGCCTGAGGGCATCCTACCTTACGTTTGCCAATTCGCGGTCTCCACTCTAGAATACTTCTACCCCAACGGTTATCGGCCTAATATGGCCGGCCCATTGCCACTTCAGCTTGCTTATTTATTCTGTGAGCTATGTCGACAACTTTGGTTCTCCGCCCGATCACCTCGTTCCGGATTCGATCCCTCAGAGAGACTCGTTCCATACCTCGATGAGCGACCTTGAATTTATGAACCAGCCGTACCGTGAGTGTCCACGTTTCGGCTCCGTAAGTCAGGCAGGACAAACTGATTGAAGACCTTAATCTTTAAGCTCTATGGAACACGCGACGATGCAGCCAATTGTACGTTTCCATCATTTCAATATGGTAAGATTTTGCTCTGTACTTGCTATTATAGTCAATAAATATCTATGCACAATATCTCTCTTTGCAGAAAGTTTAAATCAAGAATTCATAACAACCACTAAATAAACTCGATCAACTTGCCCGGATAATCCTACAAACGAATAGTTTCACCTAGTGCAACATCTAGTAAATTCTAGTTATAACCGGGCGTGACCGGAGCCAGCTAGATCCGCTTCACTTTAAAACATTCACTTTAGTCACTCCTTCTTCCTTTGTGTTCACAAATGATTCCTAGTTGCCGCTTTTGTTTTGTTTTTCCTCACACATTTTCTTTTCTGATTTATTTATTTTTCTTTACAGTTTGGTTCAATAATAGAACGATTTTGGGAAATTCGAATTCTAAAGTTTAAAAGTCAGTTGAATAGCCTCTCTGTAAGTACGTAGGTATTCGTTGTCTTTTTTATATCACATACATAACAACATACATAATCAGCCTACAGCGTTCCCACTGCTGGGACTCAGGCCTCCTCTTTCTGGGATTATCTAGTAGGTATTTTTAGGGTTCCGTACCTCAAAAGGACAAAAAAAAACGGACACCTTATAGGATCCTCTAACTGAACAGACAGCTGTGCTGCTGGGGAGTTTGTTGCGCCACTTCTTCTTCCCAGTTAAAGCACTAGAAAGTGGTGAAGGGCGGGCGTTTTGTGGGACTGTCTATCTAATTTTGACGTTCAGATAGTGCTGATTCTCAGCCTAATTTGAATAAATGACTTTCGCTTTTTTTTTTTTGAACACTTTGTTGTCCGTCTGTCTGTTTGTCTGTCTGTCTATCAGCCTGTCAAGACCCTTTTTTCTCAGGAATGCCTAGAAGTAACAAGCTGAAATTAATATCAAATAAGTCAGTCTATGTGCCCTTAGAGCTCTAAAAAAATAAGCTTCTAAGTTAGCGCAATAAAAAAATACGGCAATTTATGCGACGTATTTGGATACTCGCAAGTAAATCAAAACCTATAGGGTACTTCCCGTTGACCTAGAATCATGAAATTTGGCAAGAAGCAAGGTCTCACAGCACAAGTGAAGAAAATTGATAATTTCTAATTATTTCACACAATATTTTTTTTGGGATTACAAACTTAAATTTGCAGTTGGAGAATTGACCGTGACGTATATCAATGTATAGGAGAACATGTTTTTGGACTACAATGGTAAGTTTGTTTTTGGGATAAATTATTTTCAACTACGGAATCCTTCATTGTGCGTGATCCGCACTTGACTTTTTTTTTTTGTATCAACCAGACTCAATTCTGACACTTTATTTATACTTAATTAAAGAAAGATTTTCTTTTCAAATAATTTTTTTAACAAGTTGGCTTATTATGGTGTTCCATTTTAAAAACTTCCCCTCCGCTTAATTTCAAATAGGGTATTTCAGGAAGAGGATATTTTAGAAACCCAACATTATTTTTCGTTTCCAAAATAAATTGAGACGGTTACGGAAAGTTTTAATTACAGCAGAGCCTGTGATCAGAAAAGGGGAGTTCTCGGTTTATAACGTCGATTTTGGGTGCGTTTTGTTTTTTCTACATTTACAATTCTGAGACAAAAATGATATCCTTTTTATGTTGTTACAATTTGTGATGCAATATGTAAACGACAAAGAGCAGTGGTGGCCCAGTGCTAACGGCCGCGACTTACGAGTTGTAGGTCGTAGGTTCGAACCCAAGCAGGCACTTTGCATTGTGTAAATTATTTTGTGTAAATTATTTCATCACCACTGCTCTCAAAACGGTGAAGGAAAACATCGTGAAGAAACCGGCATGTGCTAGAATCAAAAATTCGAAGAAATGTGACATCTACCATCCCGCACTGGGCCTGCGTGTTAGATTACAGTCCATTCCCTCTTGAAGAGAGCAGGCCTGTGTCCCAGCAGTGGGAACATTAAAGGCTGAATAAGTAGGTACCTGCCATGATTGGATTAACATTGTACCTAAATCAGGTGATGATTTGATGATTTGTTTTTTTTTTTGCTTTTTTTTTGCTTAAAAAATTGGCTGGTACAAAGATTCTCCTCTGTTATTATAATCTCAATTCCATTTAAGACAATGAGAAAAAAAAACAAAAACCACTCCTACAATGTCATCTTTCTAACCATTGTCAATACGGCTAGTAATTCAGTTACCCAAAATGAATATCTCATAACATCCATAAAATGATGAACTGAGGGCAGCGTTGCATAATGTCATGATGAGATCGTTAGCCGCGGCGGTGGATGATAGCCATTAGTTTATCTCCAGTGGCGTATTACCGGACACATGATACAATTAGGAGGCTCTTATAAGCCGCTTAGTGGATAATTAGGAGTAGGTATGTACCTACGTTGATGCAATTTTCGTTCGTATCGTATCGTGTTAATTTGTATTGATATTGTTTTTAGGTTAAATGTATAATAGTTAGTTACTAAATTTAGCTAGTGTAAATAGTTAATTGTATTACAATAATTTAGTTTTGTATACAAGGCATTACCTATCAAATAATTAAGTACAAGTAGTCGGCACAAAACATTTTGTTGATATTTTAAAGAGAACAATATGGTTTTAAGTTAAGACTGACTACGATTTTAAACGGCACACAACCGCGTAATCTGCTGTCACTCTTAGCTGGCTTGAATTAAGGTTGAAAACTGAAAATAATATTTGTGTTGCCGAGATGTGAATAAGCTGCGAATGTGCATTTCTTTTCCGGGTTTTCTCTAGCTTATTCAGAATATACACAATATATTAAATAATTGTTTTAAATAATTGTTTGAACATTCTTTTTTTAAAATTTAATAGAATTAGCTAATTCTATTAAATTTAAAAAAAAGAATGTCGCTATCGCTGAAAATACAGATATGTTCGACGCCAAATTTTGTTTTTGTGGAGCAACTTCTAATTTTTTTATTGGGAATATCAAACTATTTTTTACGAATTTTGGAAATATCAGATTCATATTCGGTAATGAAAATTGGGAATATCAAACTATTCTATTCGGTATTTTTTTTTAAATACTGTTATTCAGCTGCATCCGGTTAGACTGGAAGCTGACCCCAACATAGTTAGGAAAAAGCTAGGCAGATGATATTCGGTAATTTTTTTTTGTCTGTCCACTGTATTTTTTGCGTCGGATAGTTTCATTGCGTTACGTCATTTTCGACAATCCAAGAAACCAATTTTTGTGAATATTGAGCTAATACCGCGCCTTAAGAAATACTACGTTGCAATTAGAGTAGCTTTTGATGAGTAGGTTGTCTGAGTTAGTTTATGTTTTGATACCTAATAAAAAGTCCGAAAATGGGGTCCGAATGCCCTTTTAGTTTTTCGGGACATCGCCAAGCCGTTGGTCGACTCTACACGTGACCAAAGGGCTGGCCTATTTTTTGGCCAAAGAATTAGCATTGCCATACAACGTGGCAATGCTGCCAGCCTTTTGGGCACTTTTCCTGTCGACAGCGATGCGGACGAATTTTTTGATATGATTATTTTCCCTCCTTTTTTATATACTTGTACATATTTTTTGTTTAAGATTGATAAATTTTAAATTATGTAAATATTCATGGATAATAAAAAAACTCTTTATCTAATAAAAAGTAATAATCGCCAAACCAGTTTCAAAGTATGAGTTCTATGGAAAAGTGTCGCCTTTTTTAACCGACTTCAAAAAGGAGGTTCTGTATTCGACCCGTATGTATGTATGTATGTGAGTATGTCCCCGATTTCTCAAAAACCAACGAACCAATTTTGATGATTCTTTCACTAACGTAATTTACATACTTTCAGGAAGGTTTTCGTATATAAGACAATAAGTAATTATTCATATGTACGAAGTTATATGCATAAATGTTACTACATTTTTAAGCGTATTTTGATGATTCTTCTATTCGTTCATCTTGGGCAAAATTTTGTATGTAATTGTAGTCAACTAAAAATAGAAAAATAAATTTACTTTAAAAATGTAAAAACCGACTTCAACAAACTAAAATGAATAAAATAACTTTCATAAAAAAAAATTTAATCGCTTCTGAAGTTGGTGTCTTCAATTCTTCAATGCACCTTAGCTTGGCACCGGCTTCAGAAGCTGTTAAGTTCTTTTGTCTAAGAAAGTTATTTTAATCTAATTTTAGGATTTTGAAGTCGGTTTTTACTGTTTTAACCTTCAAAAAATGAGATTCTGTAAGTAAAATTAAAAGTAAATTTTCTTAGATCGCTTTTTATGCAAAGGCCTAAGATTGAAAATGCAGAGGCTTACCTTTTAGTAAAAAAAAAAGAAAGAGATATTCGACTAACGGCATCATGATTAAACTCATTGATTCTTAATTCCAACAAATCAATTAGCCGATCCCTGTTTTCTATCAAGTCTTCAACAAAACAACCGAGGTTGACTTGATACCTACAATTACTGTTAAATATTATTTACTCAACATGCGATAAATAATATATTCAACAATCATCCTACAACATGCAGTACCAAATACATCTCATTTCCGAATGGGCTCGTAACACGTTAACTATTAATTTGGTATGGAACCACGTTCAGTGAGAACGATCCTTTATCGCTTCCATTGCGAAAATTACCGAGGAAAAGCAAATATAACTGCTTTCAAATGGAATTTTGATAAAAATGGATATCATTTGAGGCGTGGGAATACTTGCAGGCGGAGGCGTGCTCTTCCATGCGATTCGTAGGTCATTTGCCTAGCCTTTTCCCAACTATGTTGGGGTCCGCTTCCAGTCTGACCGGATGCAGCTGGATACCAATATTTTACATGGAGCGACTGACTATCTGACCTCCACAACCCACAAACTGCGTAATACGATAACCGTTGGTAAGACTGGTTGTCAGACTTTCGGACTTCTGACGACCCGTAACGACTGTCAAAGATCCACGAATGACCACCGGAACGGCCGGCTTAACGTGCTTTCCGAGGCACGGACGGGTCTCGTAAGATGATCATCCATGTACGGACCGAGTCTAGTGTTGCCCAAATGCAAGAACAAGACGAGACTTAGCCAGTCTTGGTCTTGGTCTTGCGCCAATACACCTGGTCTTGGTCTTGGTCTTGGTCTTGCGCTCCCAGTCTTGGTCTTGGTCTTGGTCTTGCAGCAAGAGTCTTGCAAGTCTTGCAATTACCTATTAGTCTATTACTATTTATTAAAGTTTACTTTAAATCTTAGAAAAACGTATTAGAATTGGAACATTGTGAGCTTGAATTAACATAGCCATAGTAAAGATCAAGCAGATTAATAAATAACTGAAGATTTGATAAGAAATTCGAAAAATCAACTGACCTATGTGTCGTTTTCCATGGAAGTAACTGTTTCTTAATAAACATTTATGATTTATAAGCTTACATTTGCTAAAACATGTAAAAAAACCAATTAATTACAATAACTTGACTGTATTTTAAAGAACAATACTTATCTGTCTAGAAAGAGATTGAACCCTCAACTTATAAGAAATTTAATAAAAGAGTTTTACGATTTATCATTTATTTGAATAAAAAATAAAATACAACACAAATCAACAGCTTTATCATTAGGTTATGATACTTTATATAATTTTTTTTGACCAAGAATTAATACAAAGTAACCATCTGGCTGACTCATCACTTAACCTATTTCTATGTTTTCTAATTACTAATGATGCTTTAGAAAATAACCTCTCAGCAGGTACTGAAGTTGCAGGTATTGAGAGAAAATCACGGGCCATTTTCGATAAAATCGGATACTCTGTCTCATGCGTCCTCCACCAATCTAAAATGTCTTCCGAGCTGGCAGTTCTTGGTTTTCTCAGGTACTCCTCCAACTCGTCTATCACTAAGCCTTGAAGACAAGATCCAGATGACGTCGAGGGACATTCATAGAGTTTATCAAAGTCTATTACGTCTTCATCTTCATCACATACTTTATTTTCTTTTTCTGGTAATTCCAGAGATTTGTTCAGTGAGTGTAGACTTTTATATTCTTCATAAAGTTCATTGAACTTGCGCAGACTTTCTGTTTTAAGTTGCTTCCCCCACATTGTCAGGTCAAAAGTCTGAGCCTTATGCCTTGGGTCTAAAATTAAAGAAGTACAATAAATCCAGTTGCTCTTCTTGTAATGTTTAAGCATTTTGTCTCGAGCTGCTTGGAAAGCTAGAATGAGCCTTTCATCCACTTCAGATCGATTAGGTTTCTCATCTAACTGTTTTACCATGGATTCAATTTTATCTAGCAATAGATTGAATGATACAATGACTAGCGGTAATGTAACATATTTGTCTCCACCAAGTTTTGTACTTAAAAGTTTAAAGTTTATTAGAAATTTATGTAATTTTTCGAGTACCTGCCATTCATTACTGACTGCTGCGCAGCATGTCGCGGGTTCGATTCCCGCACGGAACAAATATTTGTACGACCTACAAGTATTTGTTCCGAGTCTGGGTGTTTTTCTATCTATAATATGTATGTATTTACAAAAAAAAAAATGTATATAAGTAGTTTATCGGCCATCTCGTTACCATAACACAAGCATTAGGTTGCTTAGCTTGGGGCTAGATGGCGTTGTGTGATATGTCCAAACATATTTATTTATTTTATTTATTTATTTATTAGCTGTGATTTGAAAATCATTTAATTCGGTGACAGAACTGCACAATATGTCAATGCCCGCTCTCACTTTTAAACCAAATCCAATCATATCATGTGTGGAATTCCATCTCGTTGGACAGTCAAGAATGGCATTTAGATTTGATGGCACGCCAGCTGCTTCGCAAGCAGACTGAAACTTCTTCTTCACTATCTCACTTCTTTTTATTTTACTGGAAATACTGCGTAACTTTGTTACAGATGTACGCGAGTCAGCAATATTTGGTGCAGATTCTTCATCTTCCTCATCCTCAGTTTCGTCTGCATAGTCTTCGTACTGCTGATCTTGCGCGTTAGTGTCAGACTCACAGTGTAATGCTAAGGTCTTTAATAAATCTTGTACACCAAGGTTTAAAATGTGAGCAAAGCACCGGAAATGTTGATTGTCTGAATCAAAGTGTGGCGGCAGCTGTTTGCCCAGTTCATACATAAATTTGGTATTTGCAGTTGCGTTGTCGACCGTGATACCTTGTATTTTATCAATTATGCCATATTCCAATAAACATTCATGGAAAATCGTTGCAATATCTTCCCCAGTATGTCGACCGCGTGATGGTATAAAATCAAGAACTACAGATTGATACTTCCATTCGTTGTCTATATAATGAATAGTAACCCCGTAGTAACTCCTACCAGCAATTGACGTCCACCCATCAATGGTAAAAGACATTTTAGATGATAATTGTTGAAGTCGTTCCTTGAGATTCAATTGGAGCTCTTCAAATCGCTCTTTGACTTTCCTTCTAAGTGTAGACCTTTTAGGAAACACCATATTAGGGCAAATACGTCGAAAATATACTTGTGTAGCTTCGTCATCGAAAAATGAGAAGGGAAGATATTTTTTCACCACCCAATCAACTGTAGCTGTCGTGATGTTGTCACTGCTGTTTTCCGACTGAAACAAAACAATAAATCTTGTGTTATTATTTAAAACATACTAGGTTTGAGCGTATAAGAGGAGGAGGTTTGTTGTTGTTAAATCGAGAAAATCGTTAAATTGATATTTGTTATATTAAGGTTGCACTGTACTGTAATTTACCAAAATAAAGTACTTAGTTGTTACTGGCCGATTAAATGAAAATATGGGTGTTTATAAAAAATATTTAAGACGATAATTACATACTTAATATGTCGCACCCCTAGATGAAAACTGTGAAAACACCACTAACTCAAAAATACTTACGTAAGTTAATGGCGTTTTTGAAAGTATCGCATGAATAGCTACGCGGAGTTAAAATTCTTTTAACTGTTAAAAAAATATTCTTACCTGTCCCCTTCTTCCAGCGGTTACTAAAAAGCTTGTGATATCTCCACTTAATTTTGGTTTAACAGGAAGAAATATTTCTGATTCCTTTTTGTGGAAAGATATTAGATGTTTCCTTAAGCCTGAAGTGTTTCTGTTTTTCATTTTTATTTCAATCTTTTTATGTTGGCACAATTTACAGAAGGCAGTTTGGGATGCATGAATTATTTCGAAAAACTCCTCAAATTTGCTTTTGGGTCTTTTAGATCTGTGACTCAAACTCTCGTTACTCGGACTAGAATAATTTGAATCTTCGTCACTCATATTAAATTGTACACGTGATACGTTTTTAGAAAACAACGAGAATTAGTAAAAACAATTATTAAGTTAGACTCGAAGCACAGCTCAATTGGAAATGACTGGAATTAAAATAATTCCTTTATTTATAGTACGTTTCCTTGCTTTCTACCGCGCCGCCTCGCCACGTGCCGGCTCTATGAAAAGGATGCCGCCGCAAATCAAACAATGCCGCGTGCGTCGTACAAACACACACTAAATATTACCTACTTGTACAGACACGACGCGTGAATAAAATAGAATTAGTGCCAATCACTATTCTTTACATATAAGTGAATGTTTTGGCGTACATCTATACTAATATTATAAAGCTGAAGAGTTCGTTTGTATGTTTGATGACAGAAGTTTTAAAATAAATAAATAAGTCCTGAACGTCACTATACCTCCAAAGTTACTATTCCTCGTGGACGAAGTCGCGGGCACAGCTAGTAAATACTTACTCTCATCATCTCTCTCAGAGATATTCGGGCTGGTAAGTAATACAAAACTCTTATCGCAGGCTTTTTATTTTATTAGTAGGTAAGTACCTACGCTTTTTATATTATTTTATTAGTTTTGTAGAATTTTTTTACACGTTTCAAGTATATTTAAAAGTGGCTACAATATTTATTAAACGGGTGATATTTGAACACTTTTTTGCTATTTTTTCTTGTAAAAACTTAAGAAATATAATGACTAAATGTACAATAATAGTACCTAAGTAATTAGTTTAAAACCATATAAGTAATCAATATTATAATATATACTTACTAGAATGAATTAATATGACATCTACTACCTATCCTTACCATTTTATCCTAATCATAATACTACTTGCGTGATCAGTATAATGTATTCATTTTCATTCTAAGCACTCTGAAACTTATTTATTCTTTGGAACACCTGTAGGTACTCTACTAGGAAATTATTTTGCATGAGTATACCTACGCCCTATGGCGGCAATCAAATAGTGTCAAATGTTATGATTTCGGCGTGGCGGCAACGATTGTTTTAGATTTCAAAAGAAGCCGCCGGCGCGTGTATCATAACCATGTACTTCCGAAAAGCGGCAAATTTCTTTGAGAAGTAAGTACAAAACCTTTGATGCCGCATTATCAAAGTGCCGATGGTTAAAACATAACTATGCATGCACTCAGTTTGATTTTAATAGATATTTTTTTATTCGCTATGTTTATGGTATTAGTCGTAATGCGCATAGGTCCAGTTTTTCATATTCTTTGATACAGTTTTTTGCGTCTCATAGAATTCCTAAGCGTACCTACCTATACACCGAACTGTTACACCCAACTACTCAGTGAAATAGCGCTAAGTCCTAGCTGCAAGACGCAAGAGTCTTGCAGGCTATGTCTTGTTCTTGCTCAAGTCTTGCACGGTCAGTCTTGGTCTTGGTCTTGCTAAAAATACGCGGTCTTGTTCTTGGTCTTGGTCTTGCAAAAACGCAAGAACAAGACCAAGACTGCAAGACCAAGACTGAATTTGGGCAACACTAGGACCGACCGCGGCAAGCGTAGCTTAACCTGATAGATCGACCCTTGCGGCTGTTGTAACTTTGCCACAAGCCCCTCCGAATCTGCGATTAGTAGATACTGTGGTGAATAGTTACGATAGGAAAGTTTGGGGGGCTCGTGGCTATACGGCTTTTACATAGATCGATCGATGTTGCCATGTGTAGCTATGTATTGTAGGTAAATGTTCGGCCCTCAAACCTGGGGGCATGGTAGTGCCCCTGCCAAGAAGAGCCAAGCGAAGCGCGACGCGACGCGACTCCGGTAGAACAATTTCTATGAAATTTTTGTAGTTCCAAAATAGTCGCGCCGTCGTCGCGCCGCGCCGTCGAGTTGTGCCTGTCTGCACGAGCCATTAGTTGGTACGTTAGTTACCTATCTGCATTGAAGAACATACAAAACAAAGCAAAGAAATTGCCTTGACCAATTCCTCAGTGGGTTGATCTTTGAATTGTTTATTTACAAAGGTACTCGTACTTAGAAACATTGGCCTCACCGTTACTACGCGTCTAGTGTACTCGTTTATATGCTCATTTGGGCTTTGTGTAACTTTATTATTTATTTACGAATGTATGTATTGCTTACAAGAAGGATTGTAGTTTATCTTTGATAATGTGAATCACACTATCAGACTAATATTATAAAAGCAAAAGTTTGTGTTTGTGTGTTTGTTACTTCTTCACGCTCAAACGGCTAGACCAATTTTGATAAAATTTAGTATAAAGATAGCTGACACCCTGGATTAACACATAGGCTACTTTTTATCCCGGTCTACGCGGGTGAAATCACGGGGCGCAGCTAGTTATAAATAAATCTTGGTGCTTATTCAAAATTTCGTAGTCCACTGCTGGACATAACACTTGGTTTTCCGTTATCCACAATGAGTCTTTGTTGATGCCTCTTTCCGCTCGTTTCCCCAACAAAATGCGTTGTTTCATAAACTAAGTACTCTCATCATATTCATTAATGAATAAAGTATTCTTTATTCCATCCATGCTTTTGTCTTGGGAGATAACTTGATAAATTGAAGTACTAATACGAACGGAAATTACGCTTGAAAATGCAGGAGAATTTCGTATTAGGTACTTAGAATCCTACTTATGTTATATGTCTAGAGATACATATGTTTTTAGGAAGATGAACTGAACCTATAGACCCGACAATCGTTGTCCTGTCAAAATTTCAATAATTCATCAAAATTCCAATAGAAAATGTATTTTCAGTTTTCCCGAATTTTCCAATTTTCCCAGCAACTTTTCATACATTTTATTTCATAGAAACCTTGTATTGACAACTACAAACTCAACAAAAAAAAATTGCTAAATAGGTGCATCCATTCTTAAATGCGCTTACCTACATAATAATACATACATTCGGTAATTGATTTGTATTTGTATGAATTAATGAAATGCACCGACCCCAGCCTGGTTTGAACAAACTCGACTCGAATTGCTTTTATTTTTATTTGATTATATAAACATAACCTAAAAATAATAAAAATATATTCTAACATAAAACTAAAACTATTCACAAACTAAAACAAGACATCGAAAAATTCATCCGCATCGCTGTCGACTGGTAAAGTACCCAAGAGACTGGCGGCATTGCCACGTTGTATGGCAATGCTTAGCCTCTGGCCAAGGTAAAAGCCAGCCCTTGGGTCACGGGAAGTGTCAACCAGACGTTTCGATATATCTTTAAAGAGACTATGGGCACTCCGACCCCACGGCCCTAGCGTTTCAACCCCAAACGGCTCGAAAATATAGGTACCAATAAGGTTATTATGTTTTCGCAGCTTGAGGCTTTCCGCAGCCGCAGCAGCGGAGCCAGCACAACACGCCGAGCCAGGAAGATGGGATGGCGCAAGAGTATCGACACACGTTGCATCCCACACTAAAGGCCATTAAAAACACATTACGAATTCATTATGAATATAAAATAAATGGCACTGTTGTTACAAGATCGAACACTGTAAAAGACTTGGGTGTCGTATTCGACCAGAAGTTGACATTCCATGACCACATTTCAACGGTTGCTAAGGAGTCATTCAAACGACTAGGGTTTGTTCTTAGAAGCGCACGAGAATTTCAAAATGCGCATGTTGTACAGCTGTTATACAGTACGCTTGTCAGAAGCAAGTTGGAGGCGAGCTCTTGTGTCTGGAACCCGCACGAGGATAGTTATGCACTTTTATTAGAGAAGGTTCAAAAAGATTTCTCTACAAATTCCGTTACGGATTTTATCCATTTTTATATCCAACAAAATTTCTCGTAGGATCTCTAGGATTTCATATGTTACAAACTAGGAGAGCCTATGATCAGTTGTACATCATGCTTAAAATATGTCGTGGTATAACAGATGCTCCTGATCTCCATAATGGGCTGATTCGCCTTTACGTTCCAAGCAACTATCTCCGTGGTAGAAAACACCGTCTACTAGCCGTGCCCACAACTCGAATAGTGGCCCATGCCTCATCCCCTGTTCCTCGCGCCCTGACTGCGCTTAATAACGTCATGGAAGCCAACCCGAACTGTGACCTATTTGCAGATGATCTCAAAACTGTTTTGTGCGCTTGTCTTCACTTTTGTGAGAGCACATAAATAGAACTTGTGTTTTGTTTATAATATTTTTGTTCTATCTTTTTGTTGTCTTTTTTATGATTATGTTATGTTTACTGTATGTGTTATTGTTATTGGTCCACAAACCGTATTCACATAAATAAATAAATTACTCGAATGTACCCAAAGATTTATACCAGACCTCTCTCTAGACCATTGCATATCAAGGAGTAGACTATGGGGAGCGATAGTGGTAAGCAAGACCTGCCCTTAGTATGGAAGGATTGTTATAGCCGTACGGGATATACATCCTACCTAAAAAACTAAGTTTGCCAAGTTGATCTGTCTTCCCATGGAGGGTAATAGATAATAGGTAATACGGGCTGGTATCCGCAACTCCACCACAATGCGTATATTTTCCGTATGGGTGGGAAAATCGATTATTTGATCCACCCCAGCTCCTCAAAGAAGGCCAGCAGTGCCTTAATGTTACTGACAACCTCACGGAAGGTTGATTACCTGGATTACCTGGGTAACCCAGGTAACCAACCTTCGCCCTGTATGCGGCGACCACCGGGCAGTTTAGAAGCTCATGAGCTGCTGTCTCGTCGTCCTCCATGCAGGCCCTGCACAGCGGACTGTATGTGACTCCTTTGACAAGGAGGTGTTTATTAAATGACCGATGGCCAGTTATAGCAGCTGTAACTGTACGCAGCCGTTGTTTTGTTAGTCGGAGAACCTGTTTCGTGAGGCGGCCATCAATTATAGGGAGTGTACCTTAGCCTGCCTACACTCACCTTGGTCCGGCCATAATTTGTGATGTTGGTCCGTTTTCCTTACCAGAGTGCGCAAGTACCCGATGGGGTGCGGCACTATGGGTTCTGGTCCCACTGGTGCCATGCTCGACCCCCTTCTGGCAAATTCGTCGGCTGCGTTGTTGCCTAGCGAGAATGGTTATATTATTGAGTTTACCCACCTGGTTGAGACGCTGGTGGCACTCATATATTATAGTCCAGAGTCCACTGTGTGAATACTTAGCGCTTGCAGGACAGCCATGCTGTCTGAGAGTATGCGGATCGGGTGGTGCTTGACTTCCCTGGCCATGATGGCTAAAGCGGGTAGAGAAATGCCCATGCGTTCGGCCTGCAACACTGTGTTATGGACCCCCAATGGTGTGGCTATGTGTATGTTGAAGTCCGTGGAGGGTAATTTAAAGTTTTTGTCAATTGCACTTACCACCAAAGTAGATGGCCACTTTTTTCACTGGCAGACTAAGTCTGTAACGGCGCATAAGGGCAGGAATACAAAATTATGGAAGTAGCTTGCATGCCAATGCCCCTTTAGCTTTTGATTGGTGAATGTCACAATGGCATGCAAGCTACTTGCTTAGTTCTGTACAAGCTACAGGCATGCGAATTATGATATGTTCTCAAGTCATCGCCACATAATCCCACTAGGGTAGCAATTAAGTAGTTACAGCAGCACCAAGGGATGGCAGCACTCCCTGGGGACTAATTACTACATGCTGCGAACACAGAATATAGAGCAAAACAGAAAGCGCGAACGCGTATAGAACTGAGACAACTCAAACAACAGAAACTATCGAACCCTTGTAGTTTTTAACCGACTTCAAAAAAGGAGGAGGTTATTATGTTCGTTTGTACCTATGTATTTCACTTTGCGTATCTTGTTTATGTTATAATATGTACTTTCTGTCACTGTTGCTTTTACATAGAAAGTATTGGTATACGAATAGGTGTGGGGTTGGTACCATAAATCTAAAAAGTTAAAAATATAAAACTTTTTACAAAAAAAGACAAATTATTGGCTTCCAAAAAAACCACTGCAAACTGAAAAAACAAACAAAAAAAAACCTGCCAAGTGCGTGTCGGACCACGCACAATGAAGGGTTCCGTAGTTGAAAAGAATTTATCCCAAAAACAAACATAAGAGGACGAACACGAAATTTTGTCGATTTCGCTGATTTACGTGATTTTACAGGTATAATACTGTATTTCTATAAGTTTTAATGCACTATATGAATGAGCATTTCAATTATGATCTAATTGTATGAGCTACTTTTTTATTTTATTATTTAATTTTGATTAATCGACCTAAACTGAGCTAGACTGTTTTGTGAATTTTTGCTGTAAGAGGTTTAGAATATCACATATTGACTTCTAATGGGTATGGAAGAATTACAATATATTTATGTGAATGTTGTTTATACAATGTGTGAATCACTTTTTACTACTTTCATATAAAATTTTTGAGTAAAAAAATATTTATCCGAGTCCAAACTATAAAGAAAATAGCCAAATAATTGCTTTTGATTTCGGCTACTTAGAACTCTCGTACATAAAATTAAAACAACAGAATTAAACTTCATTTCAAAATCAATCCATTTCTTGAAAAAAAGCAAAATATTAAAAACATTTGGTATTAAAAAATCTTTTAAGCCAACCTAATTCTGGCATTTATAAACTCGACGCGAAATAAAAAAGTAGCTCATTCGTTAGATTATAATTGAAATGATATTTCATGTTGTGCATTAAAACTTATAGAAATACAGTATTTTAACCGGAAAATTACGTCTGTAAAATCACGTACTTAAATAGCTAAGTCGGCAAAATTTAGTATATACGGCCTCTTAACATTGTAATCCCAAAAAAAGATTTTTTATGGGATAAAATTACAAATTAACAATTTTCTGACGTTTCCCTCTAATTGTGCTTTGAGACCTTACTTCTTGATTCTAGGTCAACGGGAAGTACCCCTTAGGTTTTGATTTACTTGCGAGTATCGCATAAATGGTTGTATTTTTTTATTGCGTTGGCTTAGAAGATTGTTTTTTTTAAACTCTAAAGGACCATAATAGACCTACGTATTTGATATTAATTTCAACTTGACCTCTACGCGTTTCTGAGAAAAAAGGTCATGACAGACTGACAGTTATTTTTTTTTATATGATAGAATTACAAATTAACAATTTTCGGACTTTTTCCTTTATTTGTGCTGTGAGAGCTTGTTTCTTGCTAAATTTCATGATTCTAGGACAACGGGAAGTACCCTATAGGTTTTGATTTACTTGCGAGTATCAAAATATGTAGCATAGATGGCCGTAGGTTTTTATTGCGTTGATTTAGAAGCTTGAGTTTTTTAGGACTCCAAGAAACCATAGACTTCGGTTTAAAGACATTTATTTCTCAAAGACAAATACTTACGTATTTGATATTAATTTTAACTTGATACCTCCACGCGTTCCTGAGAAAAAGGGTCTTGACAGACTGACAGACAGATGGACAGACAGATGGACAACGAAAAAACAACTGAAAAATAACTTTAATTTCGGAACTCGGTGGCAAAACACTAAAATAAAGATCCAAAGACACCGACTTCCGAAATTTAAAGTTATTTTTCACTTTGTAATGTTTTTTTTTGGAAGTCGGTTGTTTTTTTTCATAAGTTTTGTTCTTTTTCCATTTCGGAAAGAAGAAAACATTTTTTGCATAGTAAAAAAATCCCAAGCCAACCAGACCGCGGCCGGTCGAAGACATTTGGACATATTTCGAGACCATCGATCAACAGTCTGGTTACACTCCTACACTGTGTGCTTAGTGTGAGTTTTTCTAACTTCACCATCGCGTTAGAGTATACTCAGATTTGCATGGCGCTGAGTTAGCGCTACCTGAGGGCTTAGTGCGAGTTTTTATACTTACTCTATCGCTTTACGTTAACGTTATCTTACGTCAATTTGTATAGAATAATTGTGCTTCCCATTATAGTCACCAGATGGCGCTTATTTAGTTTCAGTACAAATTGAAGTTTACGTTAACGTGATCGAGTAAGTATAAAAACTCGCACTAAGGCCTCTGGTGCCATACGCGAGAACTAAAAATTGTGAGTGTAAGATTTTTATTTTACTTTGTCGATGGTGACTATCGATTCCCACTCGAAAGTGAGCTCGTAAATTAGCGTGACTCTGTGTTAACGGGAGTGTGAGTTACAATTTTGGCAGTTTTGACAACTCGTTTGAGAAACGTGTTCACTTTCGAATACGTTTACGTGTTCACTGAAGGTGAGTGTGGTGAATTATCAAAGTTATTTTATGTTAATTCGTTTTTCAGTTTGTCTACCGTACCGAGAACTTGACGACAGCGAGAAAACAGATGACGGCGCCATAATAAAAGTACTGTCGCTCCTTCGGCGCCGTCATGTTTTCTCGTTGACGTTCCGTTCGCGGTGCGGTGGCTATCAGTTTTAGGCCTGTGTTCAACAATATTCAAACCACAGGTTAGGTACATAAACAGTTGGTTTATGTCAAATTTAGACAAACTAACCGGTGGTCTTTGATCATTATATAATCAAAGCCGGTGGTTTGAATGTTGGTGAACACAGGCCTTAATACGATGAAGTGAGACAGGTGCCCCGACTTTATTTTAGTGCGCGGCTTGGAATAAAATTATGATGGTAAGTGCCTTCTGGTTGGTTCTGTATTCTGAGGCTGCAACCTCGTCCGCCTGTCATGTGCGGTTACTAAGAGATTTATCTCAGCGGAGTAGGCTATGCACTGCCGTGTGATAATATGTTTTAGAGTTATATTTAAGTATATTTAGTTTAGTAAATGACAATGCTAGTCAGGTTGAAGGAAATTAGAAATGAGGATGCTTCTGGTTCCTATTTTAAATAGGTACCGGAAAAAATTTTGTATGCGTTTTGCCAATAAGCCTATAAAATGTCAGAAAAAATGCAATAGAGATAATGACTAAAAATTGTTTTTTGTGTGTCATGAAGATTAGTTAAAAATATTGGACACGTATTTTTTCTTTTTTTACGTAATCAAAAGATTACGGCGATACATTGAGTAAAAATGTGGCATGGAGACTCTTGCTAGATTTTATACGCAGTTTGTTATAGCTGTGATGTAGCCAGCCCCCACTCCCCAACTTTAATGCGTTTTATTTAAGTATTTTTTTATTAATATGATAAAGCAAAAAATACGTTTCTAATATTTTTTTATTGTCTGACTGAGGACTAAATAGAATTTCTTTTTTTTTACCCAGGCATCATCCCTATTACCTTCGCCCCAGGGATGTAAATTTATCCGGATTTAATAATCTGGAAAATTTACATCCCTCCGTCGTCATCATCATTATCCATTTCATCTTCTGGGTTGTAAATTCACTTTTATCTGTTGCCAACATCAATGAATCGAACGTTATGTATTATTTTGATTTGGGAGCAGATTTTTCAAGGTGATCAAGTAACATGAAGATATTGCGCATCCTATAATTTAAACAGTAGACGTTTGCGGATTGATATAAAGGGCGAATTTCTTTTCAAATCACCCCTGCTTTCAGGTAACGGGTATAATCATCATCACCCCGTATACCTCAACTATTGAGCATAAAGTTCACCTAAAAGTATCTAAACGAGGAATAGCAATCCATTTCACCCCCATTCGAAGCAAAAACGTGCGAGTAATAAAGTTTATGTAAGTGTTTTTATCCGGAGATATGCATGCGCGGGGTAAATTGTTTTCACATGAGGGTTGAATTTATAATTCATCGCGCTAGGTTTGGGGTTGAAATGTTGAGCGGAAAGGGGGTCAAGTCGGGATGGATTAGTAAAGTATATCTTTTTGTAATTATCTTACCTTGATTTAAGTTATGTCATTATCATTACGCCCGGCGTACCTTTATGGGTTGTGATTCTAATCAGACAAGCAGTTTTTGCTTTTATTGATACAAGTCTCATACAAATAATCAAATAGCCAATCAACTGTCTGTAATTTCCTTTTCTATAGAGACTAACTTTGTTTTTAGGGTTTCGTAGTCATCAAGGAACCCTTATAGTTGTCCGTCCGCAGCTTAGCTCAGAGACTCTTAGTACTAGAAAGCTATAATTTGGCATGGATATACATATTCATCACGCCGACAAAGTGAAATAATAAAATCATGAAAAAAAATTTTTTAGTGTACCCACCTTGTACACGTAAAGTGGGGATGTTTTTTTTTCTCGTCTACCCCATGGTGTGGGGTGTTGTTGGATGGGTCTTTCAAAAATATTGCGGGTTTGTGAAAACAATTTTTCGATTGAGGGATCCGTTTCTGAAATATTAAGCTTTAAAGTGTTCATTTTTGTTAGAGCCGTGTCCCCACCCCCTGCCAGCTAAACGGTAAATTTTGGATGAGTGAAAAAATTCACGGTAGTAGTATATAATAACGAAGTTAAAAGGAAAAATATCACAGCTAAGTAGGCTTTTCAAGTTTACGAGTAATAGTCAACCAACTACGGAACCCTTCATTGTGCGTCGTCCGACACGCACTTGGCCGGTTTTCAACCGACTTCAAAAAGGAGGACGTTCTCAATTCATCGGAACCTTTTTTTTTTATGTATGTTCCCCGATTACTCGAAGATGGCTAGACCGATTGGATTTTTTTTTATTTTATACATCACAGTTGGTCCCATATAAAATTGATTAACTTTGCTTTGGTAGTTTTTGAGTTAGCTTCAATAATACGTATTTTTTCCCCACTTTTATATGGATGATGTTCTAGTTTGTTTTGTAGATGTTCTATTTTGTGGTATTAGAATTTGTGTGGGGTAGGTACACAACTAAAAAGTAAAAAATAAAAACTTTTTTACAAAAAAATACAAGCGACTTCCAAAAACAACACTACAAAGTGAAAAATATCTTTGATTTCGGAAGCCGGTGCCAAAAAACGAAAATACATTTTACTAGACACCGACTTCCGAAATTAAAGTTATTTTTCACTTTGTAGTGTTGTTTTTGGAAGTTGGTTGTATTTTTTTGTAAAAAAGTTTTTTTTTATTTATTATTGAAATGTAGATTTTTTCCACATATAAAGCAGCAAGATTGAAACCACAGATATTAAAAAAGGTTTTAATTGAAAATCACAAAGTATCACGTGAAAGTTGACATATTGCACGAATATAAATGTTCAAATTATAATTATTAAAAGCTATACCTTTTATAGTTACATATTATATATTATAAAATATTTGCTGAAAAGTAAAGGTGATTGCCCATTCAATGCTTCGCCACCGAACAGCTTAGAGGGCCTAGACAAATGGGAATTACTTCGATTCTATTTCTACAATCGCTACAGCTTCAAAGTGACATTGACATGATCACGTGACATTTCGATAGCTTATGTCAACGCCATACATTTTTTTGGCTTTTCTACTAGCGTCATCGCTAATCGAATGTTACTTTGTCTAGGCCCTAAGTATACCACAAGTCGAATCGTAACTACGTTGACCGCTTTCCTTTAACACGTTGCAGTAATGCAGTGTAATTTTAAGTCCAAATTAATTACAGTGTAAACTCCATTTAACGCCACTCGATTTAATGACAAACTCCCTAAAACGTCTAAATTACTTGTCTTTATTGTCCATCTACACACATATGACACTCTGTGTAGCATCACACCCACTATAAATAACGACAACAATACGTCATTATTAAAAGGGCTGTCGCATTTTGGTCACGCGCACACGGGACCAAATTTTAAAGGATGCATGCTTTTTTGAAAAATGTAATCAATTAGCGGACTCAATCTGCCTAGCCTTTTCCCAACTATGTTAAGGTCGGCTTCCAGTCTAACCGGATACAGCTAAGTACCAGTATTTTACATGGAGCGACTGCCTGTCTGACCTCCACAACCCAGTAACTGGGTAATACGATACCCCTTTGTAAGACTGGTTGTCTGACGACCCGTAACGACTGTTAAAGATCCACGAATGACAGCCGAAACCAACGGCTTAACGTGCTTTCTGAGGCACAGAAGAGTCTCGGTATGTAAAGATGGTCACCCATCCACGGACCAACCCCGGCAAGCGTAGCTTAACCTGATGGATCGACCCGTGCGGCTGTTATTACTTAGCCACGAGCTCCTCTCAATTAGCGGACTAGTAAATAATATTAATTTAATAGGTAAGTAATTATTAAAAACACATTTTTATTGTGGCATTTAAATCCAGATACAAAAACAAATAATAATTTTTGAACTGAGTTTATTAAATAACACAATAGAAATGTGTTTTTAATAATTAGGTGCTTACATAACATAACATACATAATCAGCCTATAATGTTCCCACTGCTGGGACACAGGCCTTAATAGATATTTATTAAATTAATATTAGTCGCTAATTGATTACATTTTTTAAAAAAGCATCTTTTCATATACTTAACAATCTCAAAAATTTGGTCCCATGTGAGCGAGAGAGGTGATAAAGTACGACAGACCCAGCAATATAAACAGTACTTTCCAAGTTGCGTTCTTTTGTTTGTTATTTTGTTGTTTTATTGTCTAGCACGTATTTATTTCGAGTAACGCATCATACGTATAGAAGATTCTAAAGGTAGATCCACGCAGCCTTGCCGCCGGGCACTACACATATAGAAGCCGTTCGTGGATCCATGAAGCCCTGTCGACCCACCTTAAGAAATTTGTTCTTTTGTATGCTTTTGATTACCTTGCACGTGTCTACCTCGGCTGTCGGACTGTCGTAATACTGGAGTAACAAAAAACGTCACAGGAAGATAACAGGCAATAAGCGTTGTATACCTAATATTAATGTTGGTTGTTTGTAAATTTTATATTTTATTATTATAGTATAGTTAAAATCTCGCTGCAGACTTGGTCATAAATCATAATCGGAGTAGGGATGTGCGCCAGTTGCGCGCGCTCAAGGCCATTATCGATAACAGAATCATTAAGGTTATAAGGTCTCCATTGAAAATTGGCAAAAATGTGTGGAACATGCAGAATTGCTGCAAGATGAAGACTTAAGAAAAGCACATTTATGCGAAGAGTTCATCATTCATGTGGATGATGATGACGATGACACAGACGAAGAATTTTATTTTTCTATTTTTAGTTTCATATATACGTTCTCGTTCTTTTGTTTATATATTTAATATGCTTTGTAGTAAATTTGGTAATAAAATAAAAAAAATGTGTATTTATTTCTATCACCCATTTATAAATATATAAAACTATCGATATCACTCATCGACTGCAGTAATAAACAGGACTACGTGTGGGCGTGGCCTGCCCATAAGGCCCGTGAGTAGGAAAGAGAGCGAAACACTTGAATGATTTATGACCGAGTCTGCAGCGAGATTTTAACTATACTATAAATACATATTATAACAGTAAAATAATATTGATTTTTCTTCTCTCCTTAATGACAACTCTCAAAATACTCGGTCCCTAATGCTTCATTTACACGGTGCAAGTCTCTGGAACGTTCAAGAGAAATAATCGGATGCCAAAAAGCACGATCAATTTTATTGCCATTCAAAATTGCATGCAAGTGTTTACACGCGTGTGATTTCCACAAAATGGCATTCAATTGAATGCAAATTTTGCCATTCAATAAAATTGCATGTAACTTACACCAAGGCAATAAAATTGCAAGTACTGTACGTGCTGTTTACACCTATACTAGTTTTGAACGGCAACTAACTTCCCGTATCATGCAACAATGTTGTGCGTGTTGTTTAGACGGTGCCAGTTAATTGCCCTTCAATTTTATGGTATGATACAGGCAATAAACTAGCGCCGTGTAAATGGAGCTTTAAGTGTCGCTATGTAGAGTTTACACTGTATTACGAGTATTATGATATAGTAAAGACTGCATGTGTCTTGACTGAAAATTATCCAGAAATGGCCGATGGTAGGTAGTCATAATTTTCGTAATTAAAATTTTTAGCACATTAAATTTGTGCTGGTTGCTGTTGTCACAATAAAAGTAGAATATCACATGTGAGGATTTCACAACGCAATATTTGATCAAGTAATCGACATGTGATGATAAGTGGGTGACAACCCTTGCCAGTAGCACTCTGCGTTCAGCAAAATAATGCTTCTAGAGGATTTTTATGCGCTTTTTAAAGGCTATTGGGATGAAATTGCTCGTATAAAATATGAGATCGTTACATTTCTAGAATATCTCTAAAATTTCTATGAATATTCTTTATTACTTTTGCATATTACCTATTCTAGCATTATTGCTACTGTTATGAACCGTAAGTTTTATTTAAACCTTTTAAAATGAAATGGCGCAGTCGGTCTTGATTTAATTTCATGGATTATTGTTATGAGAAAATACAATAGCGTTTGCGTTTTTTTAAGAAAAGCGAAGGAACGAAATATATCACAAATATTTCCCTTATTATACTTTTTTAAACTATACATATGAAACATAGAACAATCTTATAGCCCTTACAAAATTCACTAAGCATCTAATTATATGTCCTATCTAAATTACAAACAGTCGTATACTATATTTATTATGTTTATCACCAAATAATTCATTTATCTAACTGAAGATATTGAAAATAGGCAAAAACAATATAATTTGCAGAAACATTTCTCCGATGCAAATTGCACGATAGTTCCCTCCTTGAAGGAACAGAGCTTTTATGCAAATTGACGTAGAAAACTGTGTTTTAGCAATATCTATGTTTTCGAGTCGAAGTGCACTTGATAGAAATAAAGTGCCAAAAAATGAGTTTCAATAATAGTTTTTTGTTGATGATCAAAACTTCATTAAGAAAAGTATAGGCCTTTTCTCGTTTATTTCTGGCAGTTGTTAAATCTCTTAGGGTGGGTGTACCAAAGGTTAGGTTATAGTTTCTGTCAAAGTTAAAATTACCATAGAACGACTATCTGCTGTTGCACCGTCATGTCAAATGTAAAAGATAAAGTTCGGAGCATTGACATGACTTTCGACGCGTCTGACAGAAGTGACAGATATTTAACAATAACTTTAACTACCGAAACATGGGCGGTTAAGGTTACAGTTAAAGTTATGATGTCAGTTAACAAATTGTCAAATGGAAAAACCCATTTTTTGTGCAGGAACTTTAACAAGGGTGGGTTGACCCACCCTTAAAGTTATTGAGTCAACAAAAGCTACGGTTTCAATTCCCCGAAAGAACTGAAAACAAGCAAAAGGGCTTCCAGTTTTTTTTTTAACGCAATTCAGTCTACTGTTTAGGCAATACAGGGTCAAATTAAATTAGCTAGGAAACTCCGCTGACGTGATGGGTCGATCGACACCTAAAAAAACTAAACACGATAAAATATCTCGGGGGAGTCTGGGTCGCTCCAACGCGAATGTATACGTACATCCGTGGTGGAGCATCCCGAACTGCCAGGCACTTCTTCTCCTGCAACCGAGCGGGTGGGCAGGTTGCGGATAGCCCAACTTCGGGTGCGGGACTGACTGTTAAGTCGAGTCCCGTGCCCGGAGCATCTTTTAGAAGATCCCGGACAAGAGAAGTTCCCGAAGCTAAATCCCAGGCTTAGGGTAACCCATATACCCCCTTTCCTATGTTCCTATGTCCTAGCCACCTATCCCTCCTTATCCACACATCCCGTCGACTCCAAAATCCCTAGGCCAAATCCCAGGCCTAGGGTGACCCCCAAACCTGCATCCTCTGTCCAGTCAATGCCTTCCCTCCTATCCTTATATCCCATCGGTCCTAGAGGAGGGGCAACCTCGATCCCCAAAAAAAAGCCCACCCCTCACCAAAAAAATGAAGCAGCAAGGCAAGTTAATTACCCAGGTGGGTCCCGGCCAAGCCGGGGAATCCCACACCGCTCCGGCGGTCAGCCCCCAACGTAATCTGGGGGGGGCACCTAACTGCTCTTTGGGGCCGCGTTCTCCGCGGCAGGCTGCTGATTCAGCGCCCATTACACAGGCTGCGACACACGCGCCCATAGACCCAACACCGGCTGCGACGAACGCGCCTAATAATTCATCCCCGGCTGTGTCCCACGCGCCAACACCCACTACCCAGTGCATGCCTCCCATGAATATCTGGCAACAGAGTATTGTGCGGAAGAGCATCACCTACCCTGATGATGGCCAAGACAGACGGAGCGAGACGGGGAAGGATATCGGACCTGGCAGCTCTACCACTCTCCCGGTTGACGTTGACAGAGTACGCAGCAGAAAGCGCGGAAAAATCTTGGCCCGGGAGAGGGAAGTAGGCGACCGAGAGCGCAAAACCCGCGAAGGCATTAGCCAGCGCGAAGTGCGATCGGACGCCGAAGAGATGGTACGCGACCAGCCGCAAGTACGCGAAGGGGAAACCCAGCGCGAAAAGCGGCCGGACGCGGAGCCATGCGAGCGGGGGCAAGTACGCGAAGGGGCAACCCAGCGCGAAAAACCTCCACTTGCCTTAGAGTCTGCTGGGGACGCCAGACGACCCCACGACACAGACAGAGCTCACGACGGGCCTCGACCTAGGAGGAACCGGGGTAAGCGAGCTGGAGCCTCACGCCGGGAGTCGCTGGCAAAAGACACCTTGCCAGGCACCTCCGAACCGCAGCCTGGACCAAGCGGCACAGGGCCGGCGAAGAGGGAGCGCCCTGACGATACGGCGTCACCAAGTACGCTTCAGGGGGACGCCAAACGGGTGAGGGTCCACTCTGCTCAGGGGGAGAAGAGAACCTATGCGCGAGCCACGAAGGATATTCCTGCGCGGCTGGCTGTAGCGATCTGCTTCCCTGCCCCTTCCAGAGACCTGACAAAAGGAGAGGCCGACTTCATAAAGACAAGCCTGGAAGAACTATTACTTAGCGTAGACACGGACTCGTCGTCACAGCTCCCGGCCTTCCGCGGATACCCACGGGTAGCGGAAGGCACTGTGCAGATGTGGTGCGAGGACGACAATGCCCTGACTTGGTTGACCCAACATGTACCCGGAATAAGACTACCAGACACTGACCAGACTTTAACGGTACTGAAACAGTCCGACGTGCCCACCCGTGTCCGAGCCTCGCTTTTCGTCCCCCGATACAGGGGTGACGTGGCCAGGCTCCACAATCTTCTGATTCGTCAGAACATTTGGTTTAACATCGCCAGGTGGTCACTGTACAGGGCAACTACCGTCGGTGGAGATAACTATGGGACGTACTTGACCATAGGTATGCCACCGGAGGAAGCTGAGAAGGTCCGGGGACGGGAGCGACGTATATCTTACCTGCTTGGGTCGATATATGTTCGCTTCTGGCCCACGACCCAACCCCCTGTGACTCAGACTGACAGCACGGATGGTAAGACGACCCAACCGACACCGACACAGACGATAGACATGGACATTGCCAAACTCGAGGAGGACATGGCCCGAGCGGCAATGGCCGATGAAGACGTTGACAGCTTACCGCCCTCATCACCTGCGTGGAACGAGAACCTGCTGGTCTCGTCGCCGGATGTGGGCCTTGAGGATCAGCACGGAGTGGACGTGGGGGATAGGCCATTCGATGGATCCATCTCCGACTAGCCCCACTCCGCCACCGTCATCGCCTGTAAGCATTATCCAGACCAACCTCCAACATAGCCAGACTGCAACGGCTAGCCTACGCAGGGCACTGGAGGAAAAACCCCGAACAATCGCACTGATCCAGGAGCCGTGGATCAGGAACAACAGAATATGCGGCCTCGGTAATATCGGAGGTAAGCTAATTCTTAACACACACGGCGCGGACAAACCAAGAACCTGCGCCTACGTACCCAAAGAAATTCCCATCACACCACTCACTCAATTCTGTTCCAGAGATCTGACAGCCGTCAGGCTCCATACGGAAGGTAGCGTTCCAGATGTTGTGCTAGCCTCGGTGTACATGCCAGGCGAGGGTGCAGACTGCCCACCGAAGGAAATGGCGGACCTGGTGCAACACTGTGAGCGCGCCAAACTGGACCTGATCATCTGCACCGACTCGAACGCCCACCACCCGCTCTGGGGTAGCGAGGCACCGAACCCTAGAGGAGTGGTACTATCCACTTATTTATTCACTACTAACCTTAACATTGTTAACCGTGGCACAGAACCCACTTGGGTAACAGTCCGGGGTCAAACAATTATAGACTTAACACTTGCTACTGAAAACGCGACTAATCTCATCACAAACTGGCACGTGTCGGATGAGCCTTCTTGCTCTGATCATAGAAGAATCCGCTTCACACTATCAACGAATACAAGGAAATTCGCACCGAGGCGAAACCCGCGGCGCACCAACGTCCCCGGGTATAAACGTCTTCTAGCTTCACTACTAGATAGGCACCTTTCAATGATAACCATAAGAGATCAGGCACAATTGGAATACACCGTGACTAAATTATCAGAATACCTAATTGAAGCATACCATGCATGCTGCAAACTAAGGGCGCCACAAACTAAGAGTGAGAGGAACCCCTGGTGGAATGCTGAACTAGGTAAACTTAGAGATACATTGCGTAAGCAATTTAATAGAGCTAAAAACACTAGACTCCAGGATGACTGGGAGATATACAAAGAGACCCAGTACACATATAAAAAGCAGATTAGAACTGCCAGGAGAGCCGCTTGGCGGAAATTCTGTGAATCCATCGAGACAAACAATGAAGCTGCAAGAGTAAGGAAGATCCTGTCAACCGATCAGGACCGAACTCTTGGCGCACTGAAAAAACCAGACAACTCATATACACTGACCGACCAAGAAACCAGTAAGGTCCTTCTTGAGACTCACTTTCCAGATTGTAGACTCTTAGAGGACAGGACGTGGGAGGCTGAACCAGGATGGACCCCAACGGAGCAGGACTGGTCGAGAGCACACAACATAGTAACAAAAGACCGAATAAAGTGGGCTATAGACTCCTTTCAGCCATATAAGTCCGCAGGGCTGGATGACATATTTCCAGCCCTGCTGCAGTGGGGGGCGGATCTTTTGACACCATGGCTGGTGGAGATTTATCAAGCCTGCTTAGCACTCAGATACATACCTCTTGCGTGGCGGGAAGTGAAAGTCATTTTCATACCCAAACCTGGAAAACCAGATTATACACAACCCAAGGCTTACAGGCCTATAAGCCTCACATCATTTCTACTGAAAACCCTTGAGAGACTCTGTGATAGACACATCCGTGACGGACCTCTTCGGGTAAAACCTCTACATAAACAACAGCATGCCTACTCCACTGGCAGATCAACGGAATCAGCACTACACAGTGTAGTTTCCAAAATTGAATGCGCGGTGGACTACAAGTGCTCATCACTGGCCGCCTTCATTGATATAGAAGGCGCCTTTGACAAAACCATGTTCAACAGTATCAACATGGCACTCGACAGACATGGCATAGATTCAACACTGAGAGGCTGGGTCACCAACATGCTCAAAATGAGAGCTGTGCAAGTGACGGTGAACGACACTACAAGGGCCATCGTGGCAAAGGGCTGCCCGCAAGGTGGCGTCCTCTCTCCGCTACTATGGAACCTGGTAGTAGACAGCCTCATCAAAACCCTCAATGACAAAGGATACTTTACTGTGGGCTATGCTGACGACATAACCATAGTAATAAATGGCACCCATGAAAATACCCTATGTAATCTCATGCGCCAAGCTTTGAAAATAGTAGAAGACTGGTGCAACAAACACCAACTATCGGTGAACCCTACAAAAACCGAGCTGATTCTCTTTACAAAAAAGAGGAAGCTGACTACATTACAACTACCGCGTTTCTTTGGAACTACCCTAAGCCTATCAACTGAAACCAAATACCTGGGCATCTTTTTGGACAAACAGCTGAATTGGGCGAAACATACCAACTACATCATCACAAAAGCCAGTATATCCCTGTGGCAGTGCAAACGACTGCTCGGCAGGAATTGGGGGATTAGCCCCAAGGTCACCTACTGGCTATACACCACAGTAATCCGACCAATTATCACATATGGCTCACTGGTCTGGTGGCCCAGGACAGACCTGAGTACAGCCCGAAAGGATCTTGAGAAACTGCAACGGTTCGCTTGTGTAGCAATAACTGGCTGCATGAGAACTACACCCACTGCTGCTCTACAGGCAATGCTTGGACTGCCGCCACTACACCTCATCGTGCGTGAAGAGGCGGCCCTAGCCGCCTTTAGACTCAGTTTAGCGGGAACACTGAGCAAGGACTCTAGAGTTAAGCACATACGCATAAAGGAGGATGCGATCAGGCGACAACCAATGATGGCATCACCATGCGATAAAGCCCCGAAACAACACTGCTTTCAGAAGCATTATAACATAATACTCACGGAAGAACGGTGTGATTACTCAGGCACGCAAGAGTTGAGAGTATACACCGATGGATCAAAGACCGACTCCGGAACCGGGGTCGGAGTCTTCTCACACGACCTTAACATTAACATATCCAGTCCGCTTGGAGTATTCAACACTGTCTACCAGGCGGAGTGTGTGGGCATCATACAAGCCTGTTACGCCATAGAAGCCAGGAGAGTTACGGATACCTATATACGAATACTCTCAGACAGTGCCTCAGTGCTCCAATCCCTACAGAAAAAGTACTTTACCTCGAGACTAATACTAGAATGTCACGATGCACTCGAACGAGTAGCGGTAACTAACCGCAACACAGTGACACTGCAATGGATTAAAGGACATAGCGGATCACTTGGTAATGACGCAGCGGATGAACTTGCTAGGAGAGCATCCAGCATGTCTGTCTGTGGATCTGAGCCGATCGTACCCATTCCCTTCAACCAGTTACGCAGGTGGCTACAGGAGTTCACCCATACACAAGCGGAGAGTTGGTGGTCCTCGACAGCAGGTTGCAGGCAGTCCAGGGAGGCCATCCCGTCCCTGGATGGCACGCTTACCAGGCGATTATTACGTCTGGACAGGAACGGGCTGCGCCTGGTGACGGGGACCATCACTGGACACTGCTCACTAAACAAACACTTCCACACAATAGGAATAACGGACAGTCCTCTGTGCAGGGCCTGCATGGAGGCTGAGGAAACCGTTGCGCATGTGCTTTTTGAATGCACAGGCGTCACCCAGATTAGAACAGAAACTCTCGGAATATCCCGATCTTTCACAGATGTTCTTAACAAACCCGGAGATTTGATTAAATTCTGGAGGGAGGTGGGCTGGTTGGAATAAACCCCCGACGGCCGCCATGGCCCACGCACAATGGTCCACATGAAGGACTAAGTGCGGAAACCAAATCCTATAACATAGAACACGATAAAATATTTTTTTTTGGGATCTTTATAATGGATAAAGATTAATATAAAGATCATTTTATCTGTCAAAACATGCGTATACATGCAGGATGGCACAATATTAATTTATATTTCGTACCATGTAAACATTTATAAAATTTACAAAAAAATAAAAAAACTAAATTACAAAATAAAAACCAAATTATTAGAGGCACTTCAATCCAAGTGGCAATCTACCTATCTCTGCTGGTGTTGTTATTTGAAGTATGAGTTGAGGAAATCTGTTGTTTTTTTGTTTTATAGACACCCATCACGTCTGTGAAATTTACACAAACAAATCTATTTTTTTAAACTGATATTTCAAGTGTTTATAAATTAAATTAAATTAAATTCATTTATTTTCAGGTAAATAACACCCATTGCCAGACATGTAAAATAAATCAAATAAAAATATAAATAAATCATTCAATAAGATTTATACTACATGCGGTCGATGACCCAAAAAATAAAACTCATCAAATTAATTAATTTTTTGTTTTATCGTGTTTAGGTGTCGATGTTGCCCACGTCTGCGGAGTTTCGCTAGCTAATTTTATTTGATCCTGTATAACCTTTTATTTTCTTAGGCTTCATCGTTTGTTCAATCTAGTACTTTAATTCGTAAAACATAGACATCGTTTACCTATAACAAAACAAGTATTCTATCAAATATTTTTATCTTCACACACGCCTGGCTCTGGCGGGATTGTCAGGCTGTTCGTCACGTGTTTCATGGGTTCTGCATGTTCCTGTAAACAAAAGTTATTTGGTTTAAGAAAATCGTATTTTATAGCTACAAGTCTACATATGAAGTTCCTTTTAGAAAGTTGAATTATTGTTCTCCCGGTTATGACTTGAAAACTTCCTGACAAAAAAATTCTGTGCCCCTTAGCCAGCCCCGAGGATACTTACGCACTCCATGCACAGCGGCTACCGTCATCATATAAATAAAAAGAGAAGTCCTGACTGACTCATCAACGCTCAGCCCGAACCCTTGAACCTAGAAAGCTGAAATTTAGCACAGAGGTTCCCTTTATAATGTAGACAAGGAATAAGGAAGGATTTTCGTTCCCGTGGGATATTATCCACGCTGGTGAAGCCACGCGGGAAGTGCTTACTAAACAAAAAGGAGCAAGACTTTTAAAACTTTTTGAGGTTATTCAATTTGTCTAGCCTTTTTCCAACTATGTTGGGGTCGGCTTGCAGTCTAACCGAATGCATAAATACCAATAGTTTACATGGAGTGACTGCTTACCTGACCTCCACAACCCAGTAACTAGGTAATACGATAAAGGGGTAAGACTGGTTATAAGACTTTCTGACGACCCGTAACGACTGTCAAACATCCACGAATGACAGCCCGGAGCAACGGCTTTCTGAGGCACGGAGGAGTCTCGGTATGAAAAGATGGTCACCCATCCACGGACCAACCGCGGCAAGCGTAGCTCGATCCGTGCGGCAGTTATTACTTAGTCACAAGTTTTGAGATTATTATAGTTAATCAAATTGAGGAATGACGGTCAAAAGCCGTTATTGACCACGTATGAAATTTTTAGTTTTTTTTTTCGGTTCTCAAAGTGAAGTACCTACTCATCCAAATACTAACAGACTGCTTCAAAAACCGGTAAATCCTACTGAAAAAAATGTTGAATCCGATGATTTGATCAAAATCCTACAAATACTTGATTATTGTTATCATTCCGAGGTATACTACCTATACCTACACTAAAGATCTGTCTATAAATATCGCTAAATGTCGATAAATCAAGCTGACTTGATCTAAACGCCATAAAACCAAACCTGAACAAAACCGTAATCTCCATATTTCTTTGGCTAATATCTCGTTATTAACAAAAGCTACATATTTTCAGAAACATTTCACTACCATATTTAAAGATAATTTTACTATAAATTTATCAGCGGCTTTGGGGTTGAAACCCTTGGGCCGTGGGGTCCGAGTGCTCATGGTTTATTCAACGAAATCTCCAAGCGGCTGGTTGACACTTCCTATGACCCAAGGGCTGGCTTTTACCTTGGCCAGAGGCATAGCATTGCCATACAACGTGGCAATGCCGTCAGTCTCTTGGGTACTTTACTAGTCGACAACGATGCGGAGGAATTTTTCGATGCCATATTTTAGTTTTTTAATAGTATTAGTTATGTTACTCGTAGGATATAATTTTGTTATTTTTAGGTTATGTTTATATTACATTTAAATAAACCATTTATCATAAAAACATATTGTTTCTAAAAAATTCTATAAGTTTTAAGAAAGTTAAGTTTTTTTTTCATTTTCTGAAAAAAAATACAAAATGGATCTCCTTTTAATGGTTTTTGATTAGTTACTCCTCATTGGAAGTTCTTCAAAAAGATCTTTAATTCTCTGCTACCACATGAGGCTTATGTAATAAGTTTGCAACTTACATGTTCCGTGTCAAGCCTGCCCATTTCCTGCACGGTCTTTATAACTTTCTGCGCCCTTTTCTGCGCTGACGCCGCTCTCGCCTGCAGTATCTGTAATGTGTATAATAACAACGCTCATTATTACCTACTTACTTAGTATTTTGAGAAAAGAAAAATTCGATTTTACATTTGTTTACACTCATCATCTCCCTGCTCTTATCCCATATTACTTGGGGGCGCAACACGTTTTCTCCTTCCATTCTTCCCTGTCAACCGTCACGCTATCATTCACTCCCTTCTCTTTCATGTTCCTCACACAATCCATCCACATTTTCTTTGGCCTTCCTCTCCCTACCCATCCATCGACATGTATATATTACATTGTTTGTGTTGTTTACATGTTTTTTACATTGTTTACATGTATATTACAATTATTTACACTACTAGCAATAATGAGTATGAACATCAGAAAACCTTAAGTCTATAGCTAGTCCGAGGTGTTTAGGGGTTTAAAAGCACCGGTTCTTCGGTTATTTTGACATTATCTGTGCTTCTCACCCTTTTGAAGTTTATGGCAACGAAGGTCGGCTAAAGGATGACCGAGTGTATCGCGGGAAGTTTTATTCTCCAGATGTATTTTTTTTTTGTATTTTGTTTTTTTTTTTATTATAGGTATATCTTAGAGTAAGTGTATGTATGTGTATTATTGGTTTATAACCTATTTATGTGCTTGTATAAAGTCTATTTATAATTAATTAAGATATATTTTTAGTGTTCTTTTTATAAGTATTCCTCTCATACTGAGCACCTGCCATCTAATCTCTTCACCACCCTTGGTTGACTGGTAGAGAATGCCTAAGGCATTAAGTCCGCCTTTGTACATTTTAAGTGCGAAAAGTTTAAATAAATAAAAAAATCTGATAAAGGTGTACTTACAGACTGTCTCCTCTGCTCCGCCTCAGCCAGCTTCTCCTCAATATCAGGCAGACTGATGTCTGGCTGGACTGGTTGCAGCAGTCTCTGCAGGTGAGCGGGTGGGGTAGAAAGACGCTTGGTGCCGTCGAACTCTTCTACTGGGATCTCGAAAGCTACTGCTGAAGATTGATAAGAGTCAGTTTTCGATATGGAAACTTAGTGGTAAAAAACGCTGAGTTTTTTATAAGTACAAAGCATTCTCTCTGTCACTCAAAACCTGTGTGACAGTATAGTATCTACATTGTGAAATGATAATTATTTAATCCTCTTAAGGGGTCATTGTACTCATCATTATGAACAACTTCTACTATGGGACCAAACCTGAAATCGCAAAAAAAAATCTGCTGTTCAGTTTTGAAAATAATTTCATTAACTTGAAATTAATTACCAACACGTAATATAAGCATAATCTAAAAATAACAAATTTATATCCTAAGTAACATAACTAAAACTATTCACAAACTAAAACATGCTCTCCAGTACATTTATCTACATCAAACTCGTCAAAATGTAGATCAACTGATTTTTTTTTTGTCTGACCCCCTAAGAGGATTAAAACCATTAAAAACATACAGTTAATAGTTACCGGCACGAGTCGTGAGCACAAACTCTACTCTTAAACCTAATAAAAAAAAAAAAGCAGGTTGCACATTGAAATCAATGTATGATCTTGATCAAGCAAATTTATATACAGATAAAAACAGAATGACGCACCCCACTACTTAAATTACTTAAATTTGTATACGTACACTACGGTAAATGCGGCAGTGGAACGCGTCATTTCAGAGTGGACGAGTTAGACTGGTAAACTCAAAATATTATCATTATTATCATGTATTATGATAATAATACTATGATTAGTTAACCAGCAGTAACTGCATTTTATTCTGAACGTGTACATAATGTTACGTAGACGCTAACGCCATCTGTTATCGAGTAGCAGAACTACACGGTACGTCGATTCGTGACAGATTTTTCTAGAACATTGTAAACCCTTCCGGAATCTTCTAGATGGTTAAGTGTCGTTTTGCAGCATTCTAGATCATTCCTGTAAGTACTAGAATGTTCTCGAATTATGGCCTCGATCTTTCTAGAAGCTTACACTCGTCATATAAATAGAGAGTTGCCAGCGGTGTATGGCAGCCCCACCCGATTCGCGCGGGGGTCCCACAGGGCTCCGTAATTTCTCCTCTTATTTTCACACTATTTACTAGCGACATCCCGAAAAGTAAAAAGGCTCAGTTGGCTCTGTTTGCAGACGATACGGCCATATACTGTTCGGGACGTGACCAAAACGTGATAGCTCGTAATCTCCAAACAGCAGTCGATACCCTCGGCTGCTGGTTCCGTCGGTGGAGAATCGAGGTCAATCCTGACAAGAGTCAAGCGGTTCTCTTTTTGAAACCGTATTTCTCACGTTCCATTCCCCGACCAATCACCATGTTTGGTAAGCCGATCCCTTGGGAGAAGCGAGCCAAATATCTGGGGGTGACTCTCGATCAACGCCTCTCCTTTGCGGAGCACATTAAGCTGGTACGTTCACGGGCCGCTTTTGCCCTCGGTAGATTACATTACGTTTTAAATGCACGCAGCAAACTATCTCTTAAGTGCAAATTGCGCATTTACACTGCGTGCATTCGTCCCATCATGACGTATGCGGGTTCGGTATTTGCACACGCCAAACCCCGCTATCTGCATCGGATGCAGACATTACAAAACCGTTTCCTCCGAAGGATAACGGGCGCCCCTTGGTTCGTTCGGAACGCGGACCTCCACCTTGACCTCAGGATCCCCACGATCCATCAATTTTTGAAGCGCGGCTCGAAGCGTTTCTTTGATGCCGCCGCGAAGCATCGCAACCCTTTGGTTGTCGAGGCCGCGCGTTATACCCCCTCTCAAATTAGTAAGACTCGCCGTCCGCGTCATATTCTCACCGACCCTGATGACCCCATAACCCTCCTTCAGGAGAGTAGCAAGGCCACCAGTACGGTTTATAAACGTAGACCACCCCGGAATACATTCCGACCTCGCCGCCGAGGTCGCAATCGTAACCGCCCCCCCCCCTATCCCCTACTCGGTGAAGCTGTGCCAGCTGGGGGCACAGCTGAGCCTGTAGCACTTGTCCCCCCCGTCATGATCCAGCCTGCCCCGTCTGGCTGTCATATTATTATTAGCGACGCTCAGTCGACTAATAATTTACCTTAGTTTTAGGCCTGGCCGGGGGCTTTAAGTTCGCTTAAAGAACCCACAGGAAACGCCCGGTTGAGCAGTCTCGACCCTTAGTGGTCAACTGCGAGATGCCATATATAAATAACTAATAACTGGTGTATGGCAGTTCAGCTAGGAATGCGAAACAGTGAACAACAGTAAACTAACAGTGAGCTACAAGTGATTCTGCTTAAGTTTCTGATTACTGTATTTGTGATTATTTAAATATAGTGTGTTTTTGGTGTAAACTGGCATAAATTTATTTATCCCGAACCCCAGCTCGTAATATATTTACCACCAAGAACGAAAGCGTTTGTTTACAAGCAATGAAAGAGGTCATTCTGCCCTAGCCTTATCCCAAGTATGTTGGGATCGGCTTCCAATCTAACCGAATGCAGCTGAATACCAGTATTTTACATGGAGCGACTGCCTATCTGACCTCCACAACCCAGTTGCTGGGTAACACGATACCCCTTGGTAAGACTGGTTGTCATACATTCGGGCTTCTGACGACCCGTAACGACTGTTAAAGATCGAAGAATGACAGCCGGGACCAACGGCTTAACGTGCCTTCCGAGCCACGGAGGGGTCTCCATATGTAAAGATGGTCAGCCATCTAAGGAGCGACCGCGGCAAGCGTAGCTTAATCTAACTATTAGATCGACCCGTGCGGCTTTTATTACTTAGCCACGAGCCTCTCAACGAAAATTACCAAAGATCCAATTAACGAAAGAGGTATACCTACAAATATTTTGCCCACGAAGATATTTGTTTCCATGCTGATCATTCACTTCTGTTAGCGTCTTGACTCCGGCTGGTTGTGTTATGACATACGAGGTTCCACTTACGTGGTTTCGGTATGACAGGCGTATCCGGTAGCACTACAGTCGGTAAGTCATCAGGCTCATCACCGTGGTGCCCCTTCACTCCAGTGCCATTGGATGTCTTCACTGCACCGTTGGTGGACTCCTCAGCCACCGGAACTGCTGTGGTTGAGGACCCGCAACCCATTTTGAACTTTATGTTAAGGCTGCAATGTTAATTTTTATTTGTGAGTGGCTGGTAAATAGGATCAATTGTTTTGGTGATAGTCTGGCTATTTAAATTGGTATCATGATCTGCCTAGCATTTTTCCATTGCAGTCGTCTTTCAGTCTAACTAACCGGATGCAGCAAAATCCCTGTATTATACATGGAGCGACTGCCTGTCTGACGTCTAAAACCCATTTACTGACCATTTGAGCTGGTATATGAACATAAGTCAGACGTGCTTGAAATGGCACAGTAACACAACTAAAAAAAAACGAATCTGCCTATTCCGAAACATGTGGACAAAGGACTATCTACATCCTGTCAAACTGAACTACAACCTGGTCCATTGACCCGACATTTCCACAATTGTTACCCAAAGGCCACCTAATAACCTCATTGCCATTTAAATCGATTCCATTAACCTAGCACAGTAATCAAATTAGATTCCCTCCCCCTGGCCTTAAGGGGTTTTTGATCAACGCCGCACTGTCTGGCTTGATAAAAGGTGGTCATTTATCATTAAAAAGGGCCGACTACTTAGAAGATACGGTTAAGACATGAAGCAAATAGATGCAAAAGGTTTGGTGGGTCGTAGCTTTAAGCGCTACGCCGGCGTAGCAAGTGCTACGATCGCGTAGTCGCCGTAGCTTCGGAAGTTTTTAAAAAGCTGTGTTAATTTCAGTTTATTTATTTGTTTACATTGAAATTAAGCCCCAGTTATCACGACAAAAGATCTGTTTTGCCTGTTCATACTGTAAAAGCTCACTTAGAATTTACTCCATTTTCAGAAAAGTTGGTCTTTATTTGTATGTGGTATTGGTGATTCAGGAATAGATAAGCAAGGTACACTCCTTACTCCAATTCGCATTATATTTCACGGACCAATTTCAAAAATCAATTCTTCGTTTCATTCAGGATACTGGAAATGATTAGAAGTTATTTTGCAATATTCCCAAGTGAACCTTTTTCAATCTTTCTACTTACAGTGGTTGAGGTCGAAACACTAATCCGATTTGAAGCTTGGAATTAAATGCGCCCTCATTAGTTTCGCGTAAACCATTTGTTTTCGGATTGAAGCTATTCCCAGTGATTGTTACTGAGTAAATGTAATCTTGTAGATTTATTATTATTAGACATTACAGAACAAATTCTGAATAGGAATGAATTAAACTGTCCCAAGAGACTGTTTCATAGGAATTAATTCGTCACGAAATATTAAAATTAATTTAATATCTTTCGCATTCCATAATCTCCGCCCACTTTCCTTTAACAAAAACATTCACAACTGCTATTTGAAGTGAAAGGAAAACGGTATTATTGCAATTTCTTTGTTTACTTACTGTTAATTGGAATGACGTAAACCAATTACATCAATGGAACAACTTGATGAATTAAATTTTATCGGTACTTGAATGTTATTGACTGAAAGCTTGACTTGAATTAAAACTAGTGCTAGAAAAATCTCCATATTGATCCGAGCAACACAAGTTTCTAGGCAGATTTTTTGCCACCACAAAGAAACTTTTTTTTACACTTGCAAGGTTTGCAAACCTGTTCCAAACTCACCCAGTGTACTTACAGGAACAATCTCACTTAAGGCAAAAGCACCAGGGTAGCCCATGAAATTCAAATTTTCTCACGTTTTTAGGGATCACTTCGTTGTCCGTCTGTCTGTCTGTTTGTCAGTCTGTCAAGAACCTTTTTCACAGGAACGCGTGGAGGTATCAAGTTGAAATTAATATGAAATACGTTAAATCGAATATTTAAAAGAATATTAGAATTGTTTTGATTTGTATTTAAGATGTCAATTAATGATACTGTTTTACCCACGGACTAGAAAAAAAAGAAGGTCTCCGCGCCACGCATATCGAAAGTGAAGCAGAGTAAGTATGCCGGGACCGTTTGTACAAAATATGCGTTATGTATGTTATGTATGTACAAAAATGTAATATCCTCACGCACACATTTACATCACAGTATGCTACCGGCCGCCATTACGTAACACGACGGCGTCTTTATCAAATCACGCACACATAGATCGGTAAGGTGCTTCACTTTCAATACGCGTGGCACGGAGTCCTTCTTTTTTAGTCCGTGGTTTTACCAAACGAGGTGGCGCGCTACATCCGGTCCCCTCTCTTAGGGCCTATTTCACGATGTCCGAATAGCCACTACTTACCGAATAAATTCAAAAATGGAACAGAATTTGTATGAAATTATCCGCCAAGTAAGATAATAGGAACTTAATCGTAGGTGGTGAAACAGGACCTTAATGGTTGCCGGTGTAGCGCTTTAGCTCATGGGTCAGCAACTGAAATAATTTAAGTATTAGGCTGCCTTTCCACGCGGCGGCGATCTCTCGCGTCCAAACCTGGTCCAGGCCATGGTGCGGAGCGAGAGTGCATGGGAAGCCGTCACCTCCTTCTGCGAAGCAGTAATGCTCGCGAAGGAGGAAGCGGAACGCTAAAGGGAGAGGCAACAGCCGCGCCCTCGCGCCCCTAGCCGCCGTAGGAGACGTTCTGGGCGGCGGGAATCCATTGCCGATTCCCGGCCACCGTAGGCGCGGGCTTGCGGACGACGAGTAATGGGCAGCTCGCCGTCCGGTAAGGACCAGGCCCGGGTCGACGGCGCGTTGTATTCCACGCGCGCCTCAAAGAGATGTCAGCAGTGACGGGGTCAATTGGGCCGATGCCGCCGGGGTCGCGGGAAGTTCGAAAGAGATACCGTGGCCCTGGCACGGGCAGCTGAAGGAGCATGGGTGGGTTTTAGTCAGTAAAAGTCTGACATGCCCTTCCGCTCTGCCCAGAGCGGGAGAAGTCATTTGATGATTTCTCATCCACAAAAAAAAAAAAAAGAAAAGTCTGCCTTTCCACCAGAGATGTGCAAGAATGCGCAGCGAGGGATGTGCTTGTTAAGAACCAATAGAATCACTTCATTTACCTAGCCTCGCTGGGCGCAGTTCTAGTGGAAACGGCTCGATGGAGCGAGGTTTTTGTACGTTCAAAACAAGGGAAGGATGTGTGCGAGGGAAATGTGTTGGAGGGATTTGCACACCGTTCACCGCTAGTACCATTTCACAGCCTCGCTACGCAACCTCGCATCACCCAGCTACCTCGCACATACCTGGTGGAAACCCCCCCTCCCCTTAGGTGTGCCTAAAAGTGAGTTTTATCGGAGCGGACTCTACGCAACTATCTATCTATCTCTATCTACTCCTGACAAATATTAGTTCCGCACTGATATCCCGCGACTGTTGCAGAAATCAATCGCCTGGTCCCCGCAACAATGAGAATGTCACAAGTTCACGTCATACTGTTTCAGCCACCAATCAAACTGTTGTTATTTAACGACATACCTTTTCGCTGGAGGTATGGTATGGATTGGCAAACCTGCTGCTTTCCCACGATTATCCATCAATTGACATTGAAAACTGCCAGTAGTGCTATTAGTTTTTCTATTGATCTTATTGATTTTATTGAAACGGATAAAGTTTTTTCTGATAAGTGGGCACATAAGTTATTTTATTATTAATGTGTGAGTTCAGCGCCGAGCTAGGTAAACGAAAAGAAATTCTATTTAGTCCGTCAGTCAGATATAAAACAATATTTAGACACCACGGACTAGAAAAAAAGAAGGACTCCGCGCCACGCGTATCGAAAGTGAAGCACCGTACCGATCTATGTGTGCGTGCTTTGATAAAGACGCCGCGCCGTCGTGTCACGTAATGGCGGCTGGTCGGCATACTATGATGTACATGTGTGCGTGAGGCGTTTGTACAAACGGTCCCGACATACTTACTGTGCTTCACTTTCGATATGCGTGGCGCGGAGTCCTTCTTTTTTTTCTAGTCCGTGTTAGACACGTAATTTTTGCTTTATCATATTACTAAAAAAATACTTAGATAAAACGCATTAAAGTTTCTCCCTATCGATTTTAAAACTCTGTAGTGGAAAATACAAAGGGGAACTCGTACTATTTCCTCCGAATTCAGAATCACTCGTACCAATACTGACACTTCAAGTAAACCTTCCAAAGCCGGGCTTCAAATGAGTTAAAAGACTGAAAAGGGTGCCGTGTTATTTTAAGCTATCTATGCAAATTCACCCCGAGGTGTTACCGGAAGTCCAGTAACCCCGGAAAGTGAAAAAAAACCATTAATCTGAACTCTTCCGTTAAGTGAAAAATAAAACAAAATAAATCAATGGCCGACGTTCAACGGATGCTTAGCAATTTTTCAATCTGGTAACACCGTTGCACCGGTGTTGCTATTTACCCCGATCGCGACTGAGATAGGGGAAATGCGATGGATTGCCGGCAATATTTCCTGATTATATCCCGCCGGTTGTTGCCTCGAGGCATAAATGGCTGTATGGCCTCGTTACGTTTGCATTTAAAAAATTGAGGAGATTTTTTTCACTTAATCTGAGGCCACTTGTGTTTTCTTTTTTATTCGTTTCAATTTGTTTGGTAATCGCTGCTTTGAATGAGCGATGTTGTGAGCGAATCGGTCAGTATAATGATAATGACAAATATCTGATCTTCAAAGTTTTCGATTGTAATCCACATGAAATTGTGTTGACAAAAATGTTTACTGTTGCGTATCCGCAACTCTTCGGAATTTGAGTCATTTGCATTTTTGTTACAACACCTAGGTATGTACTACAAACCTACATCTGCATTTTAACAAAAATTTTATAACCTGATGATTTTTATGACCTAGTTATAGTAATGTATATATAGTGGCCAGCTTTTAGAATTGATCATAAAATAAATACATTAAAATAAAATAATTGATTGATTTATTGTAAAATATGTGTATTTATTTATAATGTTTAGAGGTAAAAGTATCCTTGTTATTGATGGAAAAGTAGCTACAAGTTAGAATATAAAATTCTATGGGAGCTACATCTGCCAACAAACTGCTGTGCAGTTTGGCAGAAGTTAAACTTTTTGTAATAAGATGTCACCACAGATAAACGCTTTTTCATTTTTTTTTTCATTTCATGAAGGGTTCGGTCATTTCATGGAATGATTGTGTTTCATGAAATGGCCAGCTAAAATTGACCGTATCGTTTAAAAGTCGACGTTTGTATCTGTCGGAGTCCGATCGTAGAAATGGAAATAGCGAGACGAAAGCATCCTGTTTATCGACACTCCCGGCTGACCACTGGGCATATCGCAAAGTAGTTGAATTTCACGCCGCTAGTGTCACCCCGACCAAATGAGTTAGGTTAGGTTAGGTTCGAGATGTGACCAACCCCGTACAAGCCGATCGAGCGAAGCAAGTGGTGCGCTACATCCAAGTTGGTCGCAGATACTTTGCTATTTAGTATTTTAGGACCCCAAAATAGGAATTATTTGAGTAGGAATAGATGCACAACAAGAACAAAGCGACATCAACGGCTCTACCGGTGGATAATCTAACTATTTTACGATATGATCACTAATTTTTGGCTACATCATGAAGTAGTCGTGCGTTTAACTATATGTTAATATCGTCATACGTTGAGTATTCAATGGTCTGGCCAGACCACATCATTATGTGACCAGCGGTCGATACTCTATTTCATGAAATGGTCGAACACTTCATGAAATTTAACGACCAATTCTAAGATCAGGCTACGACATGCCCACCGCGAAGTAAATTATTGCCCACCGCGAAGTAAATTATTACCCACCAACCCGCACAGGGCCTGCGTAGTGTAGCCTATATCCTCACATCGAGAGGAAATCTCAGTCCCAGCGAATTCCTGGTTGACTAATACGTGTTCGTATGTTAGTATTTTTATACATCAACACGAGAAATGTCTAAAATATGTATTTACTTGCTCGTCCTCTCTTTTACGTCCCCGAGGAAATGACAAAGTAATAATATGTACGAAATAGTCTAAAAGCTTTTATATTAGTACGTACATAATAATAAATATATATGTCTCGTGGGAAAGACCTAGGACTTGCTTAAGGCGATACCAAAATACATTGGGGGATTTTACGTACCTAACCATTTATTTCACTATTGCTGCGTGTATGGATTTAATTTTTGGATATATATTTATTGACTGTTTGATTAATACTGAAAAAAAAACATAATTGGGTTAAATTTTCTCGATAGAATTTAATTCCGAAAAGACCTCTACTTTTTTATGTTTGTCTCTGTAAATCTATAATCCTAAGTAATTTCATTGCAAAAATGCATTTAAAATGTGCGTATTAGGTAACTGAAAACTCTGGCTGAAAATATTTTTGTTATATAGCTTAATTTATTTTTAAACAATTTTATTTCATTTGGCGCTTTTATTTTGGTTCCAGCACATTGTTGTGCTCTCTTTTCTCCGCATGTGTAAGTAATTGCATTGAGTCTGTCACTTTCTTATTCCCACCCAGTTCGCTTTTTACTTATTGCCTGAAGTAATTTATGATGATTATCAGTACCTACCTATAAAGTAAACACTTACTTTAAATATCAAAGTTATTTTCAAGTTCCACTGAAGTCAAGGTTGCTATGAAAATCCAACTTTATTACACAAAACTACATTTATTAACATAAATAATATATATTAAATATCACTATTAAATTTTTACTGCACTTTGACTGCAAAGAACATAGTCTAATTTATTAACCTAAGTAATTTCGGTGTACATCAACCGGGACTCGAACGGGCGACCCGTGCGACCGCGACCGCATCGTCAACACTACTATCAGACACGATTAATACAAATTTTATTCTCACTACTACACTTTTTCCAACATACGTAGTTGGATACTACGACTGATGTGTCTTGATACTTTGGTGTTAGAAAATTAGGTTATTAATTTTAATGAATTTAAAAATAAAACCGGCCAAGAGCGTGTCGGACCACGCACAATGAAGAGTTCCGTAGTTGGGATGAATTACAAGAACAAACTTAACATTGTAGGTGAAAAACACGTTCTCCCATACATTCCAACTGTAAATGTAAGATTGTACTCACACAATATTGAGAGATTTACCGTGTTATTTTGTGACCACAGACTTATTATAGGGTTTCAGGGTATAATCTGCAGTTTCAGGGTGTAATCTGCAGGTAAAGAACTATTTTCTGTATTTTTGTTTAAATTTAAGGCTCAGTAGTTTCGGAGATAAGGGGGGGGGGGGGGCAATGGTCAATTTTCGTCTATTTTCTTAAATAACTATATAACAATTTATTTTAAAATTATAAAAAAAATATATTTAAGACCCTCATAGTAAGTCCTTTTATTTGATATATCACGCGGTACAGTTTGCAAAACTGTTTTTTTTAATTTTCTTATTTGCCCCCCAAAAGTGACCCCCATAATCAAAATTAATTTATTTACTTTACCCATCCGTGTTTGGGTCACAGAAATTCATATGTGTACCAAATTTCAATTTAATCTGTCTGTTAGATTCGGAGCAAATTGGCTGTGACAGACGGACAGACAGACAGACACACGAGTGATCCTATAAGGGTTCCGTTTTTTCCTTTTAAAATACGAAACCCTAAAAACCGTATGTTAACCAACAAATGAATAACTAGTTCTGCAATAATAAAGTTACCTTTCTTATCTTAAGGCGACGATAACCGACTTTTAATGATTCTAAACTGAAGATCAGGTCTAAACGAGTAGTGTTAATGATTTGGAAAAATATATTATGTCTAATTAGAGAATGTCCTTAATAACTTAGCATGTGATAGTTTAGATTATATTTATATCACATAGTGTAATTAATTTGTAACGATAAATCTAACGCGGATAAAAACCGAGAATCACGCTAGAACTATCAAGCGAATTTTTATGAAACCTTCACCATTTTAAAGATAATTTAATTATTCACCTTTTGGTATACGTGTTTTAAATATAAAACCTTTTATTTATGTATAATGCGTCTAATTTAGGACAGCACCCCTTGATGGGCAAGTCCTATTACTGGGTGGACATAGCTTGCGTTGTGTGAATTCAGCACACAACACGCAAGCTACACCGCCCCAACCACTCAAGACCGTTGGCATATATCTGCGTCTTAATTTTAACCGTCTACTTTTAACCGGCGACTAATCAATTGCCTACAAAACCCTGTTTTATTCACATTGTGTTTTATTTAGTCTAAAGTAGAAATTTGAGCAAAAATAATTTCGGGTTCTAATTCCCAAAACTGCGTTCACTAATAAGGGCAATTACGCCTCCACAAACAAAAAAAGTTAACCAATCAACACCGAACAATATACAAACAAATCACAGTAACAAGCCAATGTTATGTGTGTCAAGTATCAAGCAGTGTTGTTAGACTCAGTTTCAGGACTGTAACAATGCTTACATAGAAATTATCATCGCTACCGCCGCTCGCAGCGAACCCCTTTTACGTTTTAGTCATAGGAAACTATGGAGTCGAATAGGAAAAATATGATAGTAGGTTTAAAGGTCAAGTTTTAGACAACACTTGCAATTATTTTATATACAGGGCTATTTTTAAATACTAGCTAAATTTTCACAGGGTGTTCTACCTATATGAACAATTTTCACTTATGGGATCAATACTGACATCACGAACAAAAATCAGCTGTTTCATACGAGTACATTTTGGTTGAGTAGATATTGAAGTTCTATATGAAACAGCAGATTTTTTTTCGTGATTTCAGATTCGGTACCATAGTGAAAGTTGTTCATATTTATGGGTAGAACACCCTATGAAAATTTAGCTAGTGATTTAAAAATTGATCTGCATATACAGATACAGGGGAGTTCAGGTGGGAGGGGAGGGAGGCATATGTACCTAGTTGACTTTCAAGTGGACTTAGCTTGGACTTACAATGCCGTCTACTCGTACGTACTCTCCTCGAAGAGTTCTAGACACCCCACATGCCAGGGTAAGATTTTTTTTTTCTAAATCAAATGTATACCTCCTTTAATTTTTACTACTTTAAGAGCTCGTGGCTAGGTAATAACAGCCGCACGGGTCGATCCATCAGGTTAACCTATGCTTGCCGGGGTTGTCAGTGGATGGGTGACCATCTTTACATACCGAGACTCCTCCGTGCCTTGGAATCACGTTAATCCGTTGATCCCGGCTGTCATTCGTAGATCTTTGACAGTCATTATGGGTCGTCAGAGAAGCCCGAAAGTCTGACAACCAGTCTTACCAAGGGGTATCGTATTACCCAGTAACTGGGTTGTGGAGGTCAGATAGGCAGTCGCTAAATGTAAAATATTGGTATTCAGCTGCATCCGGTTAGGCTGGAAGCCGACCCCAACATAGTTGGGAAAAGGCTAGGCAGATTGATCTACTTTAATTTTTAATTTTAGCAGCAATATAAATATACAATCTGTGAAAATTTCAACTGTCTATCTATTACGGTTCATGAGACAGACGCGCACACGCACACGCTGACAGACAGACGGACGGACGGATGGGTGGACAGCGGAGGCTTAGTAATAGGGATCAGTTTGGCATCCTTCGTGAACAGAACCCTAAAAACAGTACCTATATACTGTATTTTATTGTAAACATTTCTCTGAATAAAATATTAATTAAACCGATGTTGTTTGTGGTAGGAACTCGGAACGTAAAATAATTAATTAAAATGCACTGAATTTATTGAAGCTGACTACTGACACGAGACGAATTTATTAATGGTATATCTCTAGAGATTGCTAGTTAATTTAATGTATTTATTTATTTATACATATATATTTTATTTTACACCAGAAAATACGTAAAAAAATAATAAATTGAACACTACAAAACATACAACAAAGGGCAGCCTTATCGCTTTCTGCGATCTCTTTCAGGCAACATTGGGATGTACAGCGATTGCGTGGACATAAAACTGGGGTTGTCTTTGCTGCAAAATAATAAGTTTACAGATACAGTATACTATAATAGATACATATATGTATATGCTATATAATAGATATCCTTATCAATAAAGCATATTATAAGATTAAAAACTACGTTGAAGACAAGAATGTTTGGCTATAATTCCTTCAGCACATGTGGCTTCCCTGGTAGGTGCCTCATTAACGGTATAATTATGTACTTAAGTGTATATTAACTGCTCCCAAATTACGATGCTTATTATTTTTTATTTTCTTCTTTGACATAATCAATTATTAAATCTTCTCATTAGTTAACATTATAGGCCTACAATTCCAATTGTAACTCTTTATTAGTGGCTTTTGTGAACATGATATTTATTCAGATTTGCTGCTGTAGTTATGGCAATAATGTCATAGGTTTTAATTTTATTCTTTTATTAATCTTCTAAATAGATTATTTTCTATTTTGTGAATGGTGACAACGTTGCAGGCCTAGTAGACTGACATTTGATGACTATTTTCTATTTTGCTAAGTACCTCGTACCTACTTGTTGAAAGGCCTACATTGTCCTCCCATAACTATTAACACTCTTAACAAAGAGTAAACGTGGAGTTTCTTGCCAGCTCTTCTCCATAGGAAACGACCAATTGAAATCGTGCACATAGCTTCTGATGTTTAGTAAGTGCCTATGTAGGGTAGGGTCGCCATGGGATCTGGAGGCAAAAGTCCTCGCGCACGTGTGGGAGTGGCGCGAGGAGGCGAAACGCCGGGGCGTAACTCCGCTGCCGCGAGAAATCACGGTACAGCGGACAGAGCTCCGGCGGGATCTCATGGCGACATGGAGAGTGCGATTGTCGCAACCCAGCGCTGGGCACGCCACAATTGCGGCGATAAGTCCCCTCTTTGAGGAGTGGTTGGAGAGGCGCCACGGCGTCCTCACCTTCCGCCTGACGCAGGTCCTCACCGGACACGGTTGTTTCGGGAGGTTCCTGTTTCGGATAAGGCGGGAGGAAACGCCCGGGTGTCACCATTGTGTGGATCACCCGGAGGACACGGTGGAGCATACAGTGGAAGTCTGCCCGGGTTGGGCGGAGCACCGCCGTGTTCTCACGGAGGCGATCGGCGGCGGCGATCTCTCGCGTCCAAACCTGGTCCAGGCCATGGTGCGGAGCGAGAGTGTATGGGAAGCCGTCACCTTCTTCTGCGAAGCAGTAATGCTCGCGAAGGAGGAAGCGGAACGCGTGAGGGAGAGGCAACAGCCGCGCCCTCGCGCCCCTAGCCGCCGTAGGAGACGCCCTGGGCGGTGGGAATCGATTGCTGATTCCCGGCCACCGTAGGCGCGGGCTTGCGGACGACGAGTAATGGGCAGCTCGCCGTCCGGTAAGGAACAGGCCCGGGTCGACGGCGCGTTGTGCTCCACCCGCGCCTCAAAGAGATGTCAGCAATGACGGGGTCAATTGGGCCGATGCCGCCGGGGTCGCGGGTAGTTCGAAAGAGATACCGTGGCCCTGGCACGGGCAGTTGAAGGAGCATGGGTGGGTTTTAGTCAGTAAAAGTCTGACATGCCCTCCCGCTCTGCCCAGAGCGGGAGAAGTCATTTGATGATTTCCCATCCACAAAAAAAAAAAAAAGTGCCTATGTAGGGTGTATGTGAAATAAAATATTTTGATTTTGATACATAAATACATACATAACAAATATATATTAGGTTGGGGAAAAAGTCTTTTCGCATTATAGTATGTATGAACTTAAAATAAAATCTCTTTGGCTATACTATTTGTATCTGGCTGGTTTTGGTATCATTGAAAGTTTACATTTTAAAGAACATAATTCCAAATTCAAATTAGGAAAATGTGTGATTTTCATTTGTTTTTCGTACTGTCAAGATGAGTGAATCTAATGAAGAAATTCGATACATTTTAAAATTTTACTACAAAAAAGGTAAAAATGCAACGCAAGCCGCGAAAAAAATTTGCGATATTTATGGACCCAGTGCAATGTCTGTGAGAGTAGCACAAATTTGGTTTAAGCGTTTTCAATCCGGAAATTTTGATGTCAAAGATGCACGTCGCTCTGGTCGCCCTATTACGGATAAAATGGATGCCATTTTTGAAAAAGTGGAGCAAGATCGGCATATCAGTAGTTACGACGTAGCTGAAGAACTGGGAATTGAAAACAAAACAGTTTTGGCGCATTTGAAAAAAACTGGGTACACAAAAAAGCTCGATATTTGGGTACCTCACGAGCTCACTGAAAGAAACCTAATGAATCGTGTACTCATTTGTGATTCTTTGTTACGACGTAATGAAACCGAACCATTTTTGAAGAAGCTGATATCTGGTGATGAAAAGTGGATCACGTACGACATGAACGTGCGAAAAAGGTCGTGGTCAAAGGCCGGTCAGGCTTCACAGACTGTGGCGAAACCCGGGTTAACTCGCAACAAGGTGATTCTGTGTGTGTGGTGGGATTGGAAGGGCATTATTCATTATGAGCTGTTACCACCAGGCAGGACCATCACATCTGAACTCTACTGCGAACAACTGATGAGATTAAAGCAAGAAGTTGAGAGAAAGCGGCCGGAATCAATCAACAGAAGGGGTGTGGTTTTTCATCATGATTATGCTAGACCTCACACATCTTTAGCCACTCAGCAAAAATTAAGAGAGTTTGGCTGGGAGGTGTTAATGCATCCGCCGTATAGTCCTGACCTTGCACCTTCAGATTTCCACCTGTTTCGGTCTCTTCAGAATTCTTTAGGCAGTGTCAGGTTAACATCACGAGAGGACTGCCAAAACCACTTGTCGCGGTATTTTGATCAGAAGTCCCGAAATTTCTATAGCAATGGGATCATGTCCCTACCTACAAGATGGCAAAAAGTTATCGAACAAAATGGTACCTACATACTTCAGATAAATGTAAATAATGCATATAAAAAAATGTTTTGAATTTTCTTAAAAAATGCGAAGAAACTTTTTCCCCAACCTATTAAGATATAAGACTACAGATTATTACAGCAACGTAAACAAGAAAATGTTTTATTGTATTGGATTAGTAAAATTCGCCTGGCGTTAAATTGCTGTTGCCAGTCGTCAAGGCTCCGTTCTGATTTCAATTTCATTGAGGGACATAAGGAAAGGAATAAACGACTAGTTTTATATTTCTTTGAAAAAGAGAAAAGGCGGCCTCACATGCGGCATAATAAACAAATATGTAGGTAGCTTGTGTATTCTTCACAACAACAATGATCGGCTGATGACCGCCTGTTCGTTTCTTTTGAGCAACGCGTAGATTCCTTTTACTGATAATACTATCCCGAGGGCAGGCGCTAGATTTAAACTTTCATCAAGTCAAGTCGACTTATTCAAATAATTTCGATTAGAAATGTTTTTTTTTTTTCAAATTATTCACTGGCCATGAGAGAGATTGAGAAACAATGCTTCAAAATTAATATATGTTTTGTAGCTCCTACATCGACTCCACGCCAACACTGAAGGTTCGTCACTCATCGGGGTGAACAATCACCAACACCTACCATTGATTGCCCCTACATAATGCATAGACAACCCACACCCACCCCCCGTGGCCTCAAATTATCTTACCGACCAATAACCGTGAGCCCTGAAGCTCAAAATACAAATCCGTCAGTAACCGAATAATGGTGTAGCCAAGGATCAAGATATGTCGGTCGTGGTATGCATGTCGATAATTTCCAATCGATTTGAGTAATTATATGGTTGTCAGGTCTCGTGGGTGTGTCGCGATTCAACTTGAGTGTTTTTTTACCGATTGCAGGGTGGAAGGTTCTGATATTCTGCCGTCATAAGAATGAAGGCCGTAACTGACAATTTTGTCAAAAATGAGTTATTAACATATTCGGAATCAGCAACGAAAATGCTATCTTATAGTCTTACACACAAAGTATAGATTTAGAGATTTCATAAGTCCTTAACTACGACATAAATTCTGGTTTTTGAATCTGAATAGCCTTAATTACACAAGAACGGCTTTTTGTGTTAGTATTTTCGTATATATTGCTAGTCTGGAAGGGCGCGATTACCCTTTCAGATAAGTATTTCACAATTTATATTTTTATATTTATATTTTTGCTAAAGCAAAAGGGGAAAAAATATATATAAAAAGAAAATGAAAAAAAAATTAATTTAAATAAATGATGGTTCAAAATAAAGCCTATATTTTTTGACGTCTTATAAAACAAGAGTCAAAAACTATGATGTTTACACTGTGCTAAAACCATTCTGTAAATCGCGGGCCTTCATTTTAGATATAACTTCAATTATCTCGGAATCAACGTTGACGTAGTTACGGCTTTCTTTCTTGTGACGGCAGTATTTTTAAGATGATTAGCTGAATTTATGTTGATTTTCCACTTAAAGAGATCCACATTATCTACGTACTAAGCTTTTTTTTTTAATATGACTGCACTAAAACGGCAAAAACGGATTGAAAATCTCACGATAGGTTTTGACTACATTTTTTTTATCCGCTTTGTAGGTTATTAAAAAATATAGGACACGTATTTTTTTTAAGTAATCAAAATATTACGGCGACACATTGAGTTAAAATGTTGCATGACGTCACTTCTTGCTAGATTTTATACGTAGTTTGTTATAGTTCTGACGTAGCGACCCTCCACTTCTTACTGCGTTCTAGCTAAGTAATGTTTTATTAAAATGATAAAGCAAAAAATATGTACCAATATATTTTTTATTATTACATCTGACTGACGGACTAAATATATTTTTTTTTCCCAGGCATCATCCGTTTGATAAAGTTACACGAATACGTGTAACTTTAACATACCACAAATAAAGACGTATTAACTCTGCTATTATAAATAAAGCTATCAAGTTCTGCACCCTAATGGCGTAACGCACTCAATCTGCCTAGACTTTTCCCAACTAAGTTGGGTTGGTTTCTAGTCTAACCAGGTGCAGCTGAATACCAGTATTTTACAAGGAGCGACTGCTTATCTGACCTCCACAACCCAATTACTGTCGGGCTTCAGACGATTCGTAATGACTGTCAAAGATCCACCAATGACAGCCAGGACCAACGGCTCTTTTTTTATTTTTTTATTTGTGGATGGGAAATCATCAAATGACTTCTCCCGCTCTGGGCAGAGCGGGAGGGCGTGTCAGACTTTTACTGACTAAAACCCACCCATGTTCCTTCAGTTGCCCGTGCCAGGGCCACGGTATCTCTTTCGAACTACCCGCGACCTCGGCGGCATAGGCCCAATTTCCCCGTCACTGCTGACATCTCTTTGAGACGCGCGTGGAACACAACGCGCCGTCGACCCGGGCCTGGTCCTTACCGAACGGCGAGCTGCCCATTACTCGTCGTCCGCAAGCCCGCGCCTACGGTGGCCGGGAATCGGCGATCGATTCCCGCCGCCCAGGGCGTCTCCTACGGCGGCTAGGGGCGCGAGGGCGCGGCTGTTGCCTCTCCCTCACGCGTTCCGCTTCCTCCTTCGCGAGCATTACTGCTTCGCAGAAGGAGGTGACGGCCTCCCATGCACTCTCGCTCCGCACCATGGCCTGGACCAGGTTTGGATGAGAGAGATCGCCGCCGCCGATCGCCTCCGTGAGAACAGGGCGGTGCTCCGCCCAAGCCGGGCAGACCTCCACTGTATGCTCCACCGTTTCCTCCGGGCGATCCACACAATGGTGACACCTGGGCGTTTCCTCCCGCCTTATCCGAAACAGGAACCTCCCGAAACAACCGTGTCCGGTGAGGACCTGCGTCAGGCGGAAGGTGAGGACGCCGTGGCGCCTCTCCAACCACTCCTTAAAGAGGGGACATATCGCCGCAATTGTGGCGTGCCCAGCGCTGGGTTGCGACAATCGCACTCTCCATGCCGCCATGAGATCCCGCCGGAGCTCTGTCCGCTGTACCGTGATTTCTCGCGGCAGCGGAGTTACGCCCCGGCACCAACGGCTTAACGTGCTTTCCGAGGTACGGAGGACTCTCGGTATGTAAAGATGGTCACTCATCCACGGACCAACCCTGGCAAGCGTAGCTTAACCTAATGGGTCGGACCGTGTGGCTGTTATTACTTAGCCTCGAGCTCCTCTTGCGTAATTGCGTAATACACTATCAGTCAGAATCAGTTTCATTTTGAGATGCAATCGAATTGCTAGTTTCCCGCATTTTCCTAATTCTGTAAGCTTAAGGACTATTTTTTTGTAAAGGAATAAATTCATTACCTACTGCTCGTGCTAAAAGAGTTTAACAAAACTGAGTTAAAAATCCATAACCCTACATATTTCTGTTAGAAAATGGTATGCGTTTTATCCAATAAGCGCATAGCTCACTTTTATCTGCATTCAATCTGGTTTGATCCAGAATTTCCCAGAACTGACCCAGTTAGAACCGGAATTGACGTCAAAAGCCTTACACGAATATAACGTTTAGTACAGAAATAGTTTTTTGTTGTTTGAAAAATGTTATCGGCTGTCGTTTTGCCATAGTGAAGTGGTTCAAAACGTGTTTTCCCCATGTCTGCCTGCCTGCCTGCCTAGCGTTTTCCCAACTATGTTGTGGTCAACTACCGGTCTAACCGGATGAATACCAGTATTTTACATGGAATGACTGTCCATCTGACCTCCACAACCCAGTTACTGGGTAAGTAAGACTGGTTGTCAGACTTTCAGGCTTCTGACTACCCGTAACGACTGTCGAAGGTTTACAAATGACAGTCGGAACCAAAGGTTCAACGTCCATCCACGTACCGTCCTCGGCTCGTGGTGTTCAGTGATTATTAATAGTTTAGTTAGAAGAAATCATAACTCAAAAGGAAACATTTTAATTAATACATAAACTCACGCCTTCTTCCCATGGGGGTAGACAGGAACTACAGAACGCCACCTGCTACGACATTTTTAAACATTTTGTTCGACAAAATTAAGTATATAGGTATGTGGGCTATTTTATAATTTAAAGTAGGTTAGTTAAGCTATGTTATTTCTGAACTGTATCTGATGATTTAAATTTCCAAACGAAACGTAGAGGCATAGACGGAGGGGAGAAAACAAAAGGCAGTAGAAAAGATGAAAAGTGTATAAAAATAAAAGCTGACTTATTATTTAGAAAAGGTGTTTATTTCTGCTAAATCAACCAATTCTTCCGTCCTACATATATTTTGAGTCCCTAAAAATTAAATAAAGAGAGTGTGGACTACTAAAGACTTCCCAGTAGTTTATAAAACTCTTATGGACCGATGCCGTTGGCTGGTACCTAACACATTCGACTTTGATAAGTCACGAATGATGGTAAACGTTCTATATACTTATATACATAATGATCTCAAATCTCAATGTTAAATTTGAGTTTTCATCATTTAGGTACCTAAAATAAAAAATAAAACTGTTGTAGATCTATATCTAATTGCAAAGCTGCTCGTACGCACACTGCCATCTACTGGAAGCATTAGGAACTACAAACATACCTACTGTTTGAATCATACAAAATCTACCGTTTGACTTGAGGTTTGACTGCGCACGCTCATCGATTGATTCAGCTTCATTACTTTATTATGTCGATAGATGGCGCTACTTGTATTAATGTCAAGAAAGATACTAAAATCATAAAAAAAAAAAAAAACTAAAAATAGGCAGAGATTTTAAAAAGATATCGAGTACAAGGCAGTTCTAATAACGTATTCAAAAGCATTTCAAAATAATTTTTTTGTACATTACCAGTCGACAGCGATGCGGATGAATTTTCGACGCCATGTTTTAGTTTGTGAATAGTTTTAGTTATGTTAGGATATAATTTTGTATTTTTTTAGATTATGTTTATATTACATAGTGTTGGTAATTCATTAATAAATGGTATAACTACGCAAAAAAAAATATAATAACCTTCCCTTTCGTAAAATTACCAGTATATTAGCTTACCAGCGTTCCTGTCCTATATCCTCTGTCCAGAACACTGAAAAGTTGACCGGGAAAATTTTAGCCCCTTCCTGGTTGACTCTGAACTCTTGACTGATGCAGGAACGCCTGGATAGCGGCTTGTCCGGATACTGATCGGCCCGTAAACCCATCTTTCCCAAGACAGTGGGATGAGCCGGCTGCTGGCTGTGGGTGCGTGAGAGTCGGGCCTCTGGCTTCAAGCACTACCGTCACCCAACATAGCCACTATGCTGGGTGACACCACCTTCCGGCTCGCTACTTCTCTGCGTCTGGGCACTCCATTTATTTATTTATTTATGTTAATACGGTTTGTGGACCAATTACATTAACACATACAGTAAATATAACATAATCATAAAAAAGACAACAAAAAAAAAATAGAACAAAGATATTATAAACAAAACACAAGTTTTAAATTTATGTGCTCTCACAAAAGTGAAGACAAGCGCACAAAACAGTTTTGAGATCATCTGCAAATAGGTCACAGTTCGGGTTGGCTTCCATGAAGTTATTAAGCGCAGTCAGGGTGCGAGGAACAGGGGATGAGGCGCGGGCCACTGTTCGAGTTGTGGGCACGGCTAGTAGACGGTGTTTTCTACCACGGAGATAGCTGCTTGGAACGTAAAGGCGAATCAGCTCATTATGGAGATCAGGAGCATCTGTTATCCCACGACATATTTTAAGCATGATGTACAACTGATCATAGGCTCTCCTAGTTTGTAACATATGAAATCCTAGAGATCCTACGAGAAATTTTGTTGGATATAAAAATGGATAAAATCCGTAACGGAATTTATAGAGAAATCTCAGAAATGCTTTTTGAACCTTCTCTAATAAAAGTTGAGTTAGTTAGTTAGTTAGTTCCATGCGAGGCTCCGCATCGCTGCCAATGCGGTGAAGCTGTCGACTGCCTCGGACACCATGGCCTATCACGCACCAAGAGCGCAAGCAGGATAGCATGGCATGCCAGCATTATTGCACATCATCCATCATCCTCTTGTCACCACCGGGGTGGTAGCTATTTTAGAACCCAACATGGGCACGCGACGCGATGGGAAGAGACGAGACGGAATGACCATAATGCCTTGGAAGTTAGGCAAGTCTATGGTGTGGGATGCAACATGTGTCGATACCCTTGCGCCATCCCATATTCCTAGTATGGCGGACTGTGCTGGGGCGGCTGCTGCAGGTTCGGAAAACCACAAACGGAGAAAATATTCCAATCTTATTGGGAGTTATAATGTTCTTGCCATTTGGGGTGGAAACACTAGGACCATGAGGCACGAGTGCCCACTTGCCAGAGCGCGGGCCTATTTTTTGACCAAAAAATCAATATCGCCATGAAACGTGGCAATGCAGCCAGCCTTTTGGGCACTGTTCCTGCTGATAGCGATGCGGACCAATTTTTTGATGCCCTATGATTCTTTTCATTTATATTCTCAGGTTGATGTAAACGGTATTTTTAAAATCTCACGGGTGTAAACCAAGGTGAGATTTTAAGTTTGAGTAGATATTAGGTACTTTGTACTGTATTAAAATTATTGTCTAATTATTGTCTAATTATTGTCTGTAGGAACTTTCGAACTATACGACATGTGTATTAAAGCGCAGTGCAGCTATATTAAATAGCTGCTTTCTGAAGATAAGGTTATTTGTAAAGATTGATTGCATTTAAACTGTTAAATAACTGTTTCGGGATAATACCAGTCGTCGATACCACTATTGGGACTGTGGTTACTATGTTCATTTTCCAGACTCTGGTAATTTATTCTTGTAGTTATGAACATATTATTATTACTATCATTTTTAATTTGTTAGCATATATAATACTAACGACCCGGCCCTGCTTCGCACGGTTTTTACGACTTGCCAAAACATGAAGGTTTTTATATTATGTATATGTTAATTATTAATGTTTTATACCTACATAAAAACCTTTCGGAGTAAATTCTCTAAATGATAGTGAAAATCGCATCAAAATCCCTTGCGTAGTTTAGAACAACAACGCGGCTACACGAAAAGCAACTTTATTTTATATTAAATATAGATAAAGATATACAACGTATCGTTTTGCATCCTCGCCAAATTTTAAGGTGTGGTATAGACCATCAAACCAAACAACTTTTTCCATGGCACCAACATCGTAATCGCGAAAAAATGAACAGCTGTCCTGTAGTAGTTATTGAAGTTTTCTATAGGACAAATGAAAAATTTTTCACGAATACGATGTTAGTCACATGGAAAAAGTTATTCGATTTGATGTTCTGTACCACACTCTGAAATTTGACGAGGATGCAAAACGACACGTTGTAGATATAAATGTAAATATTATACCCCTAACCTACTTCGGTAAATAAAAAACCTTAAACGGTAACCTAGAAACCTAAATAAGGACAAAAAGTTCGGATCAATTTTGAAATGTTTACAATAACATAAGAACGCTATTCAGCCTACAATAGCTCAGGCCGATGAACTGAACTATAACGACATGAACACGAGTAGACAAAAGTTTAGGTATTTCAGCTACCTGGGAATGTTTAGAAGTAATGCAAATTTTTAGGTATTTGCAACTATAGAAGTGATGGAGATATTTCGGTAAGTATTGATGGAAGTAATTTATTGTTAGACCCCAATACATATGGTTGTAGAGGAGCTCGTGGCAGGGTTGGTCAGTGGATGGGTGACCATCTTTACACACCAAGACTCCTCCGTGCCTCGGAAAGCACGTTAAGCTGTTGGTCCCGGCTGTCATTGGTGGATCTTTGACAGTCGTTACGGGTCGTCAGAAGCCCGAAAGTCTGACAACCAGTCTTACCAAGGGGTATCGCACCCAGTAATTGGGTTGTGGAGGTCAGATAGGCAGTCGCTCCATGTAAAATACTGGTATTCAGCTGCATTCGGTTAGACTGGAAGCCGACCCCAACATAGTTGGGAAAAGTCTAGGCAGATTGATTGACATATGCACAGATAGGTTGATTAAATAGTAGGATTAAATTCGTACTAATATTAACTACCTACGCTTTATACACATAAAATATCTCGTAAATACGCTTAGTTTGGTTCATAAAACACTGATATTTTTTTGTTGACTGGATTTCGTTGAGAGGAAATGTCAAAATGCCTAATTAACAAAAGCAGTTACAGTAACTCTAAAATGAATCCCATTTTAGTATTTAATTACGTACCTACCAATTGGCATGAAACCTATCGGAAACTTTCCATTATTTACACCGTACACTGATTGTGTACGGTGTAAATATACTCAGGCAATGAAGCTACGAAAGTAATCCGAAATATTTCTCCCAAAAGTGGAACACATCGTTGCCATGCAGTTATTAAAGAATCGATTCACAAAAAGGACTCAAAAACTAAAACTGGGATAACGCAAACCGATAGTGTATTCGATCCAATCTAATCGATTCCAATCCAAACTCGGTTATTCGATTCGCTAAATCGGATTCGCAAACAGCGTACCACGAGTTTTCAAAAAAGGAAGAGATTGGGGTAAAGTGCCCGATTGTGGGCATAAACGAGAGGTCAACGGCCTATTAATACTAATGTAAAACGGTGAATCGGTGACAATAATAGGGTGAAGTCACGAATTATCTGTTTTAATATTTAGTTAGTTGATAAATGTGAGAGTTCTTGGTGTGGCAGTTCAGGTTTAAGGCAAAGCTTTACTGGCATCGCTGAAAGAGGTCGGGCAGATTTTTAGTCTGAAATTGGCTTAATATTTTAAATGGGTCTATGTAGGTAATACATCTAGACTGAGTAAACTAGAATAGGCGCTGTATCATTATGGATACACTAACCGCCATTACTTTTATGAGAAAATAGATGCTTATTTCTTGGATAACAAAAATGAATAGTTCAGTTATGGCTCGCTACCAAAAGTAATGAGAAGATTATAATAATCATAAGTCCAAATAGCCTTTATTTGGTATTCTATTGTTATGTTTGAACCGTGATGTCATCAACACTAGGTTTGTTAGGCAAATACAGACACAATAACTGTGTCTGGTCTGTAAGAAAGATTACAAGAAACTATAACCATTATTACCTATTTGCATTAACAAACACTTCCCGCGCGGCTTCGTCTGCGTGTATGAAAATATCCCACGAGATTAAAAATCCTTCCTTATTCCTTGTCTACATTATAAAGGTTTTCTAAGTCCAATGGTTTGGGCTGGGCGTTGATGAGTCATGCAGTCATTCAATCAGGATTTCTCTTTTTATTTATAATAAATATAGATGACTTTATGAGAGAATTAATCGTTGGTAAATTGGAATATTTTTATGTACTAATAATTTTCTGGAAAAATAAAAGTTAGTCATTGTTTTTTTTTTTTTTTTTTTTTTTTAATGAAAGCCTCTGTATTTAATTTATACACAGAAGTAGAGCTACTTATGCAAGGCATAGTTATGTGAAATACCTACAGTCGGACGTTTAATTAGCTGCAGTAAAATGTCACTTTTTATCTGTCATTCCGTTAAAAAATATTCCCATTTTATAACGAAATGACAGTAGAAGTGTCATTTTACTGCAGATAATTAAAAGTCCGACCTAAAAGTCGTATTGACATTACAAAATTAGTGACATAAAATTATTTTCTTGACATTAATTTCATTAAAAATTTCACGTGTAAGCTTCTAATTTCTTGATGCGTGCATTAATTACATGAAATCTAAATACTATCGTGCCAAGCGCGATTTTTGATAAAAGTAATGTCACGCAACTAATTTTACTATCAAACGCGACGTGAAACGAGTATCGCGAAAGCATTTTTAATTTTTGTACGATAATATTGTATATTGTAAAATACTGCTTTGTTGCTGACGTGTAGGGGCAATGATTTCGGTGATACTGTCTTCAGGACATTAATTATTATACAAAACAAGTTTCACTGTATTGAAACTAGTTTTGTCAAATTAATTTTACCCTGCATGCAATTAATGTTGCTAATGCCATTTTTAACATAAATAAATAAACTAGCACATTATAAGATTATTCGCGTAGTATTTATTTAGTTTATGTCCTCTACGAAGAAAGCCCCTTTTTCAATAATTTCTGCTGTAAATTACTTATAGGTATTAACAAATATTTGTAAGCCGATAACTGTGCGCGCTACCCTACAAACTTTCTTGTAGAACCCGTTAAAATAACCAAAACAGTATTCTATGTAGTCATTTACTGATTGGACTTCCAACAATGGCCGCAGATACCCTTTTTCGGTAATTTACGATTGTTTTCTACATCGCATGGCAGGAGAAAATTGCTTTTTTAGGAAAATTAGATCGGTTAATAACGGTTTTGGTCAGATATCGGTTTTTGACACCAAGATGAGATCATACTAACGGCTTTTTACTTTTTTATGAGTTTCACTACGTTATTGGAAGATTAAATTTTCTAAAATTCGTTTTGTTGCCATTTTAGTTCGCTCTTTTCGAATCGCCTGTTTATTAACTAAAATCTACGCGAAGATTTTCAATTATTTATTTGTGAAAGTCAATCAATCTGCCCAGCCTTTTCCCAACTATGTTGGGGTCGGGTTCCAATCTAACCGGATGATGCTGAATAACAGTATTTTATATGGAGCGACTGCCTATCTGACCTCCACAACCCAGTGACTGGGTAATACGATACCTCTTGGTAAGATTGGTTGTCAGACTTTCGGGCTTCTGACGACCCGTAACGACTGTCAAAGATCCACGAATGACAGCCGGGACCAACGGCTTAACGTGCTTTCCGAGGCACGGAGGAGTCTTGGTATGTAAAGGTCACCCATCCACGGACAACCCCGGCAAGCGTAGCTTAACCTGATGGATCGACCCGTGCGGCTGTTATTAGTTAGCCACGAGCACCTCTTTATTTGAGAATGTACCTAAAGTTAACTTTGACGATCTCTGTAGATGTTTGGAACCAAGGATACTCCTCAATAACAGTTTTGGTTATGCTTCTGTAACTATAATTATCCAAGACATGGTGAGTTTATGAAGACTTAGGTACATAACACCAGCCTAATTCCCCGAACGGTTAGGCAGGGGTGCACCTATAGGTAAGCACCCGCATTTCGTCAGTTATGTTTTAAAGTCCCATGTGATAGGGGGCGAGCCTATTGCCATCAACCGGGCACTAATCCAGACTCCGAGCTGCTACTGAGGAATTCCAGATGGAAAACCCAATAAAATTTTGCCCAACCCGGGAATCGAAATAAAACTCGTAGAATGATATTGTGGCTTGCTTTAAAATATCTTCAATACATTAGGCACACGATTGAAATAAGCTCAAGAATAAAAAGCGGCCAAGTACGTGTCGGACCACGCGCAGTAATAGGGTTCCGTAGTTGCACAATAAAGCGAACTAAGAAGAGGGCTTTTGTTGTTTCATGAATATTTGACTATTACTCGTAAACTTGAAAAGCCTACTTCGCTGTGATAGTTTTCCAACTTCGTTATTTATACTACTACCGTGAATTTTTACACCCATCCAAAACTAACCGTTTAGCTGGCAGGCGGGGGACACACTTGACTCTAACAAAAATTTGCTCTTTAAAGCTTAATATTTCAGAAGCGGATCCATAAATCGAAAAATTGTTTGCACAAACCCGCAATATTTTTGAAAGACCCATCCAACAACACCCCACACCATGGGGTAGACGAGAAAAAAAAACATTACCACTTTACGTGTACAGACGGTACCCAAAAATATTTTTTTTTCATGATTTTATTTTACCACTTTGTCAGCGGGATAAATATGTATATCCATGCCAAATTATAGGTTCCTAGTACTAAGAGTCTCTGAGCTGGTAAGGTGCGGACGGACAGACGGACGGACATAGCGAAACTATAAGGGTTCCTTGGTGACTACGGAACCCTAAAAATTACACATTAGGTACTGTGAGAGGGCTCGAACCTCACAGTAGGAGATTTACTGAATTACTAATAAAACGAGAGGGACTCTAGTTATATGGGGTTGATGCTCTCTGTATTTTAAGCTTCAGATAAATTATAATTCACACTGCTTAACTAAATTAGTTCTACACGGAGCCCTCACCAGATTCTATCTGTCATCCTAGTGTTTCTAGAATACATTCCATATTTAAATGATTGAATGTCAGCCAGTATAGTATTGTCAAGGCTTGATCAAAGCATCAAATCTCCACAGTACCTACTACACACAACAACACAAATATTACGTACCTATTCAAACATATAACTTAAATACCGCATGTCAACCACACAACAAACAGACTTACACCAAAACTAGACATAATTATTGTACGTGAAATTAGTGGTGTAGCTCAAAAAGGTACCCTCCCATTTATGGTACCACAAGGTACCACAAATTGTGTACTCAAATATACTATGACGTATTTGGTGACGCGAATTGGTGACCAAATGTTAACTGAAGTTTTACGTTTAAACATGTTACATAATGCCAAGGATGTCGGGATGGGTTTGTCTGTTTATGGAAAACTTGTTATGAGTGCCTCGTTGGGTAGTGATTAAAAGAGTGACTGCTGAGAGTTGGGTCCTGGGTTCAATCTCTGGGTTGGGTAAACTGAATCAGTCTGCCTAGCCTTTTCCCAACCATGTTGGAGTCGGCTTCCAGTCTAACCGGATGCAGCTGAATACCAGTATTTTATATGGAGCGACTGCCTATCTGACCTCCACAACCCAGTGACTGGGTAATAGGATACCTTTTGGTAAGACTGGTTGTCAGACTTTCGGGCTTCTGATGACCCGTAACGACTGTCAAAGATCCACGAATGACAGCCGAGGCCAACGGCTTAACGTGCTTTCCGAGGCACGCAGGAGTCTCGGTATGTAAAGATGGTCACCCATCCACGGACCAACCCCGGCAAGCGTAGCTTAACCTGATGGATCGACCCGTGCGGCTGTTATTACTTAGCCACGAGCTCCTCGGGTCGGGTAAACTGTTATTGGGTTTTATATGGTGTTAATTGCGTAAGGCTCACCCCCTTTGCTTACATAGGACTTACACGACATGCATACGGGGATACTTGTAATTCGATGTACTCCTTGCAGGACGTCATAGTAGGGTTAAAATGCAACAAATTAAGCCACCAAATGTTCTACCGAAATTCCGAAATAGTTTTTGAGTTACATTTTTTTTTTTTTTTTTTTTAATACAAATCAAAAATGATTTACGGCGCGATTTTACTGAAATTTAAGTGATTAACATAGCTGATGCCGTAGCAGATCTTTATTAAAAATTTAAAGTTGAAAAATGGCGTGAGGCAGGGGGGCATTACTTCTCCTCTGTTGTTCAACCTATATGTTAATGACCTCATCTGTGAGCTCAGCAGTACTCATGTGGGTTGTTTCGTGGATGGAGTTAGCGTCAATAACATCAGTTAGGCAGACGACATGGTACTGCTGGGCCCATCGGTGGGCGCAGTTCGTAAACTTGTGGCGATCTGTGAGGCGTATGCGGCGGAACATGGACTGAAATATAACTGTAAAAAGAGTGAAGTTCAGATTTTTAAGAGTAGAAAACGTGGTCCACTTCATATTCCACCTGTTGTGCTTAATGGCGCAGCTCTAGCAGTGGTGAGTAGTTTCAGGTATCTGGGACACATTGTGACAGACGAATTGCAGGATGACGCTGATATTGAGAGGGAGCGCAGAGCATTGGCGGTCAGGGGGAACATGGTTGCGCGTAGGTTTGCACGCTGCTCGAGGGAGGTAAAGATAACTCTTTTTAAGGCGTATTGCCAGTCCTTTTACTCGAGCAGTTTGTGGATAAACTACACTCTTCGGGCTGCTAATGCTCTGCGTGTGCAATATAACAACATTTTCAGGATGCTGATGCGGCTGCCTCGCTATTGTAGTGCGTCTGGTATGTTTGTGGAGGCGCGAACGGACGGCTTCCATGCGATTGTGCGCAAAAAGGCAGCTTCCTTGTCGCAGCGTGTGCGAGGCAGCAGCAGCGGCATCCTGCAGATGATTGTACCTCGTGCAGATTGCCCTATCCAAAACAAATGGATGCGCATTGGTTTGGGCATTCACTAACACATTGTTTACGTCTTTAATAACCTACTAACACAATTTTGATTTTGATTTTATTGTAAATTATTTTATTATAATATTGTGTAATTCAATTTTATTTAAATTTTATGTAATGGTAGTGTATATGTGCTTATTGATTTTAGTTTAATTTTATGTATTGTATTGTACCTATGGATTTTAATTATCTGAAATAAATTTAATAATAATAATTATTATTATTATTATTGTAGGCGGTTATTAGTTGTATTTAGTATACCTAAATTTCGATAAATCGATACGTAGGTGTACTAAATACAACTCTATTTGCCTCTCCAGGGCAAGCAGGCGAGATATTATGATGTAATTGTATCGTGTGTGACTTCGAGTTGCAGCTTTATACAGCTATATGTAAGCGGACACGTCCTTTATACCTGGAGGCTTTTAATTAGGTATAAAGTTCTGTTTACGTTTTTGGTTTTATTTCTGCTCGAGAATAGTTTTCGATGTTCTTTGTTTGTTATATTGGCGTGGTGCTAGCTGACTTATGGCAAATAATTTAATTTAATGTTTTGTGTTGAGTACCTAATGTAAATTATTTTGAGAGTTGGGAGTTTGTCATTTTCACTTAAATGTCTAGCGGATGGATCATTCGGTTCCCTACAAAATGGTTGAGCTGGATGGTGCTGATCCACGCGTCATGTTCGTGAACGGGCGCCGTCAGTTGAGACTGGTCATCTCTTATCTGCCAGGGCTTAATATTAATTTTATATTTTCTTGCCCGTTCTTCTCCATTGAGATCTACGTTTTGGAATGAGCATCTAGCTTCAACTTTCTGACTAACTGACCGACTCTTTGACAATTCAAAAGTGCCTGTAATTGGTTTATGAAATAAATGCATTAAGTTTGAGTTTGCGTTTGAGTTTGCATATATTGTATAAAATCAAGTTTTTCTAACTGAACAAACAGCTGTGCTGCTGGGGAGTTTGTTGCGCCATTTCTTCTTCCCAGCTAAAGCACTAGGAAGTGGTGAAGGGCGGGCGTTTTGGAGGACTGTTTTATGTAATTTTGATTTTCGAAAAGTGGTGATTCTTAGCCTAGTTCGAATAAATGACTTTTGATTTTGACTTTTGATGTACGAAAGCTTCGCAACATTTGAAAAAGGTTTTCTTGTAAAGTAGTGATCGAAATTGCATTTATTTAAGCTGTTGTTCTGCCTGCCTCATTGGTCTAGCGGTCGCTAGCGCTACTGCTGGTCCGGGTTCGATTCCCGGATCGGGCAAAGTATTATTGGGTTCTTCCATCTGGAATTTCTCAGTAGCAGCCCGGAGTTTGTTTTGTGTTCGGTTGTTGGCTCGCTATTACATTTTGTGTTTTTAAAATACCTATAAAACCAAATGTATACAGTTAAATCATTTGGATTTTCCGTAGGTATGTGTTATTTGACTATAGTGTCTACTGCTGCACTAAAACCGAAACATGATTACTTGAAATTTTTTCAATAGAAAAAAAATCCAAAGTAGCACCGTCTATTTTCTGTTTTATACGATTACGCGTAAACAGTTCCTTATTTTGCAATAAAATTTGCTTTAAATCAAAAGTATTTAAATATGTTAAGAACTTACTAAGCTAAAAATTGATTTAAGTATAGCATTTTGTCATAAATCTACAATCATTTTAACGAAGCACGTTTAGTTCCAGTGCGCGTGAGAGTCTTCTACTCGTATCTTGCGCGTCGAATCGAATAATCGAATCCAGTCTATAACCCGCCCAAACAACAAAACAATGGTTTAATTGTCATACTAACGAACAGAAAGTTTTACGTTTTGTAATAACAAGCTAATATCTAAGTGACGCGGACGAAGTCGCGGGCACAGCTAGTAAATAAATAAGTCTCGCGTGTCAAACTAGACAGCCATAACGCCATTTCACTTACACACCGAGCTAAACCACGCTTCGATATACCCTCCTAAATATAACTAGCGAAATGTGGGTGAAGAGATAAACCATTCTAAAAATGAACGCCCCTCCACAAAACGTGATTATTTCAATGTGTGAGAGGAAATACTTATTGCAACACTTTACTTGTATGCGTGCGGCGACTTTACTGTCAACATGGACTCGTCGCCGCACTTAGAGGTCAACTAATCGTGCGATCAATCCAGGTACGAGCATTGCACGTAGCTTGCGCTTTGTATGGAACGACACGTTCGCTTTGTCGCGCGTTCGTGTCATTTATACACTAGTTGGCCGACAAATCCGACTGTTTGATGTTTGGGCAAGTCGAGTCGGTAGCGTTGCATAAAAAATCAGTGTTCTTGAGTATATTTTTGTGTATGTTAGTCTGTAAGGTATTTATTTAGTTTAGTTGTTGACCGTACTCACCGGTGCAACCAATGACAAAGACCAATTATATGTATTGCGTTTGCGTCTCTACACTTCTTTACATGTGAGCGTAAGCGCTGTGAAGGGGCGTTCATTTTTAGAATGGTTCATCTCTACTACAGTTACACCTCTACCCAACTCTTCGGCGTATGCAGGCGTGATGATATGAAGGTGGTGTAGACAACACGCGGGCATAAAGTAACAAACAAACATTGTATTGTCACATTTCGTTGTAAAAACATGAAAGTTATCACGAAGCGTTCGTCATTGTATTGATTTGAGTCTTTCTTTATAGTCACGGAACATGCGATGTAGGTACCTAATATCAAATGCACTTTAATGACACACGAAGCACTCCACTTCATTACCCGACAATGGTAAAGCCAAAAGGAAGAGCAATGATTTTAGCAGTCTATGTATGTATGTCCGCTTTACGTGTGTTCCACCATAGCGCCTAAACTACTGAACCGGTTTTGATAAATTAGGTATCAATAGATTATAATTATAAACCATAGATATAAGCTAAGTATTAACAGCGCTACGCTTACCGCGGTTGGTCCGTGGATGGGTGCCCATCTTTACATACCAGACCCTCAGTGCCTCGGAAAGCACGTTAAGCCGTTGGTCCCGGCTGTCATTCGTGGATCTTTGACAGTCGTTACCGGTCGTCAGAAGTCCGAAAGTCTGACAACCAATCTTACCAATCTATCGTATCGCCCAGTAACTGGGTTGTAGAGGTCAGATAGGCAGCCGCTCTTTGAAAAACATCTGCATCCGGTTAAACTGGATGCCGACCCCAACATAGTTGGGAAAAGGCAGATGACGATGACATTTACGATTACCGTCTGACAAGGATCTTTTTCTTCGTGGTCAAAATCGGAGCTTGTTTTTCAATACATTTACACAAATGTTTACCGACAACGCCCCCTGTCAGAGTTCTTCAAGTGCCAAAAGATCCTTAAAGCACTATTGTTTCTGTTTGAAATCATCGCAGCACTATGCTGCCATCTTTTCTGGCTTCGTATAGATTTTCTTTTGTTTGTCTATTATTATACTGGTAATTTACTACGGGCTGATTTATCATAGATAACTCACACATCACAGTTGGTCCCATATAAAATTAATTAACTGTGCTTTGGTAGTTTTTGAGTTAGCTTCAATAATACGTATTTATTCCCCACTTTTTAACCGTCTTCAAAAAGGAGGAGGTTCTCAATTGTCGGAACCATAGAAATATAAAAAACTTCTTTCATATATCTATGGTCGGAACCTTTTTATTTATATGGATGATGTTCTAGTTTGTTTTGCAGATAGTGGTATTAGAATTTGTGTGGGGTAGCCTACCACAACTAAAAAGTGAAAAATAGAAACTTTTTTAGAAAAAAATACAACCGTCTTCCAAAAACAACACTACAAAGTGAAAAATAACTTTAATTTCGGAAGTCGGTGGCAAAAAACGAAAATACATTTAACTAGACACTGACTTCCGAAATTAAAGATATTTTTCACTTTGTAGTGTTGTTTTTGGAAGTCGGTTGTATTTTTTTGTAAAAAAGTATTTTTTTTTTATTAACAAAATTATCGAAAAATATGCAAAAATGGACTATTAAATATTACCTATGTACAAACTATCCTGTTACGAAAAAACCTTAGTCTAACTATCACAAAAGCAATATTCATATTTTCCCCAAAACTTGCTTTTTACATTGTTTATTTTATTTTTTTGTCCTTTGCGTCATGTTTACCGCAAATAAACGTATTTTCTTTCTTTCTTTCTTCTTTCTTTCAATACCTACGCTACGCCTTTCGGGAAAGTCCACTATCAGATATTCATGAATCACAACGTTCGCGACTAAGTAATTAATTAACTATTCTATGAAAAAAACAATGAATGAATCAGCGACATAATTGTAACAATAGTTTCCAATGAAACATTCATACAAACTCCATATTAACACTATCATGTTCCAAGAATGGAGAATAAACGAGAGTTGGTGTCTAAAGTTGTTATCGTAAATAATGTTGAGGAAAAGCAGGAGAGGGTTCCATTTTGTTGCAGTTTGTGAAAGTCTGGAGTGAATAATGCATGGGTCATTAATTAATTTAATTGATTTGTTACAGTGAGAGAGTTAATACTTTGCTGTATAAGAAAAATCCCGGAATTACCCCTTTTCGTAATCTTTAATCAATGTCATAATATCTAGGTAACAGATTTTTTTTTTCTTATTTTTTACATAAATAAAAAGGTACTATATAAGATAGTTTAGCACAATTCGCTGAGTTTGTCTTGACAAATAGATTTAACTAATTACTATGTTTAAATACCTACCAAATGCGCGAGGCAACCACTCGCGAGCCTACTTCAGTTCAGTACGCGGATAGAGCGGCTCGCGGCGGGGCGGATCCTAGCGCCCTAAGGCAAAAATGACGTATCACAAACTCACTATAAATATTTTTTTTTATTCAAAGTCGTAAACCAGTTAATCAGTAGACACTTGCGACAACCCAACTTAGGACTACTACGATCGAAAGTACCCATCCAGATCACCATATAAAACCGGCACAAATAAAGGAAGTCCGATCCAAAAGCGACATGTTTACATCTCCAAACATACTCAATACTATTAAGGGAAGTACTTTTAATTTCGCACTCCATGTGACTCAGTTCCTAACCGGCAGACAATGTGAGAAAATACTAGACATACCCAAGAGACACCACGTGCATTTCCATACTAGTAACGGACCATAATTTTGGATCCAATCCATAACCAAGGGAACGAAGTCGCTGACTTACTCCAGTTACTGAGTAACGACTAGTGATGGGCGGTGACGAACAATTCGCTGGTGCGTGTGTGCAAAAATTTTGATAGCACAGCAATTTTTGTAGAGGTTTAAAAAGACTGCAGTCGATCGACGTTAGTCAAAATAACATCGTGACATAATTTTCAAAGCTTAGTAGTACTAGTTGCACCTATAAGCTTCTTAAATATTGAGTTGAGTTTAAACAACACTAATCTAGGTAGTAATTCACAGTCCAAGCGACATTTTATTAATACGCACTAAATAATCCTGTTGCACCGACTTTATGAACTGCCTGTCTCGTGTAAATGGAATTGAATCTGAAAATTAGGAAATGTGGCGTTAGTGCAATCTTTCATTAAAGTTCCAAAATGAATGATTATCCTGCAGGTTTAATTTAAAAAAAAAATTGGAGTAGTAGCATAGATGGGCTAAATATAGGCAGTAAATTGCAGATGACGAATACATTTTTGAAATAACGCAAAAGTTATTTCAATTTTTTTTTATCATCTACAATTAAAATAAATCAAAGGAGCTAAAAAATGGTTATTTGCTGATATTCATTTTCGTCTTTGGTGTAAAATTCGCACACAATACAACGAAGAAAAAAAGACAATCGAAAACCGCTTGCCCAACACTAGCGCAGCATATTTAGCCATCCATCTCGGTAAGGCAGGGACCTAAAGTGACCGCTAAAGATGCTCTTTTTAGCGCCGTGGGTTTCCTTTTGGTCTGCGGTCTCCAATGGAAGGTTCTGTTACGTAATCATATATTATGAATGAACTGAACTGAACTCGGGTTCAAACACGTTTTTTGTCTTTAGATTTTTATGGCAAGTGCTAAGTGTGTAGATATGGTCCTGTCCAAATGTTCCTATGAGAAAGTTTGTTTGTTTTGGTTTTGGGTTAAGTGGTTGGTTTGTAGACGTGTAGTACTACTATTAGTTACTATTCTACTGCCACATTTAGGGTCAAAGGTCAAGTTTTAAAAAGCGAATCTGCCATAATGTCTGGATTTTCTTTTTTCTAAAATAATATTGAGGCCTTTGCCCAAGAGTGGAACAGACCAGAGAAAAGATTATTTTGTATGTTTGTTTGTAATGGATAAACTCCAGAAATTCTTGACCGATTTAAAAAATTCTTTCACGTATAGAAAGCTACATTATCAGCGAGTAACATGAGCTGTATTTTATCGACTTCCACGTGAACAAAGTCGCGGCAAACTTTATAGTTAAATATAAAGAACACCGAAGGTTGTAGGAATGCTCTAGTTGCCCAAAGCAGAAACTTCTACAGGTTTTATTTAAATTTAAATCACCTTGTTCTTGAATGTGGTGTGCAGTGGTGTCCTAGTGGTAAGGGCCCTACTTACGAGTTGTAGGACGTGTATTCGAACCCAGGGAGACGCATTAATTTGTGTAATTTATTACATTACCGCTGCTCTCAAATCGGTGAAGGAAAATGTCCTAGAATCAAAAAATTTAAGTCACGTCACATCCACCAACACGCTACTGGGCCCGCGTAGTGGATTAGCCCACACCCACTCACAGAGAGGAGGCCTGTGTCCCACCAGTGGGAACGTTATAGGCTGATTATGGATTTTGGTGTCCTTGAAAGCATATCAAACATTTATCACACGACTGATAATTCAATTTGTTGATAAAAATACACTTCACACTTAGCAGCTAACAATTTTCAATATCAAATTGATTCGCGCTTTTGACGTGTCATTCTGAACTTTGGTGAAATCATAAAGTCAAATAGAGCTAATGAAAAAAGCCAAGTAGTAAATAAAATTATGCTGAAAATAAAAATATTTAACAGACTTATTTGTTGAAAGTTGAAACAGTAGTTAGTTGCTTGTTGTTGTTGCTTAGTTGTTGTTTTGTTTGTTGTTGAGTTGTTTATTGAGTTGTTTTTTTGTTGTTTGTTGTTTGTTGAAACAGACATTTATTTAATTAAGACTGCCTCGTATTAATGAAACATAAAATTAACAGTCCGATCAATCGTAACATTTTTTTCATTGAGATTGCCAAAACCTCACTCTCTCAGTCTTATTTATATACAAGGGAAAATACTCGTATATCCACGTTTTGTTAATATTCCTATTGTGTTTTGGTTTTAGCCCAAGCATCGAAATAAACTCAAGATAAAACGTAAAATGAACGGTGAACTCAAAAATTAACTCATCATCATCTTTTCAACCGAAAGACTTCACTGCTGGACCGAAAGACCGACCGACCACAAGCACCGCCACTTCGACCGGTTCTGTGCCTCCCGCATCCAGCAGATTCCTGCGGCCTTTACAAGGTCATCGGTCCACCTTGTGGAAGGCCTTCCAACGTTACGTCTTCCAGTACGCGGCCGCCACTCCAGATCTTTTCAGCCCCTTGCGCCATGTAAAAAAAATTAAACATTCAGCTTTATTTATTCAAATAAGTCTAAAAAATCACCACGTTTTGAGCGTTAAAGTTAAAAAAGAAAGCTCCCAAAGGTCCGCTTTCTGAAAGATTTTGCATGGCTGGGAAAGTGTGATATTGGATGATGAATATCAGCAGTCAACGATCAATCAATAATTTACGTATGATTGAATTGACATTACATTTGATTGATGCAAATAAATATAGTAGGCCTAATGATGATACTTGCCGACGGCAGGTGACTGAGTGACATATGTTTGACAATTTTATACTAACGAATTTAAAAATAGATAAGTACAAACCCCCTTATTCATAAAAAATTAAAACACTACAAAACAAGTTCAGTTAAAATAGTGTTTTGTCAATTTCATTCGAATTACGATTTGAGTTTGATAGAAGAAGACAAAACACAATTTTAACTAAATTAAGTTTGTACATTTCAATGACTATGGTAGTTAGTTATTACTTTACCCAGTTTTTAATTTTCATTAGGAGTCTGAAACAGCCTCTCTAATATCCTAATGTAGACAGTCTTTTATTTACATAATTTGTTTAAGGGCCAATGTGGCCTATGGCCTATGACCTACGATTAAGTTGCTATTAACTTACTTGGCAGACAATTTCATACAAATTCTGTTCCATTTTTGAATGTATTCGGTAAGAAGTGGCTATTCGGACATCGTGAATTAGGCCCTTATAGAAATAATAATATTTTTCACCAGTGTTTTCCTGTTCAATGACAACTCACTGCGGTTATATATTCTGTCAATCTTGGTGATTATCGATTTTTCCCCAGGGTCGTCTGAAAGCATTTATTCGATTGTCCTCATCAATCTTTTAAAATCTTACAAGAAATGTTTTTTTTTGTCCACCACAAAATGAAAAGTTTCAGGTTTATAAATGTCAACATCGAAAAAATGTACGGTGTTCATAAAATTTATTTGCTTTTTTACCTCGAAATATTACTAGAGTAAAGTCCTCTCTCTAGACACCAAATTACTTGGAAATAGAAAAGCCATAAGTTACAATGAAACGGTAAATATGTAAATGATTCACTTTGAATGGAAAATGTTTCTTTAACTAGGAAATAAGATCATAGTTCTCGCGGAAGAGAGTTCACATTGTGTACAAATGAGTTTTTAAAATATGTAAATTATTCTTACACCATTTTCTTTATCTGCCTTATTGGTTGGAGAACCAATAAGGCAGATAAAGAAAATGGTGAACACCTCGTGGAAACTTTTCTTAAGATGAATAACGCTCTGTTATAAATATCTTTTATAATAAGTATATAGGTACCTGACGCGATATCCAGGGAAACATGAAATGTAATTACCAAGCTTGAAAAGTGTTCACATAATCAGCCTATAATGCTCCCATTGCTGGAGGCCTCCTTTCTTCGAGAGGGAGTAGGCTGTAATCTACCACGCGGCCCAGTGCGGGTTGATAGATGTCACATGTCTTCGAATTTTTGGTTCTAGGTTATGCCGGTTCCCTCACGATGCTTTTCTTCACTGTTTTGAGAGCAGAAGTGTTGTAAAGCTCAAACTCAAAGTATTTATTTGAATTAAACCGTAAACAGGTACCTTTGAATAGTCCAAAGAGTTGGTCAGTCCGAAAGATGAAGCTATTTGCCCATTCCAAAGCGTGCAAAGCCCATGGAGAATTGAAAAAGAAACGAAAATAAGTGCTCGACAAATGTACAGTGGGCTGCATCAATTGGGTACCCCAATTGTATTAAAATTTTAATACAACTGGGGTACCCAATTGATGCAGCCCACAGTACATGTTCTGGTTTTCGGGAGGTTACTGCTCGATTCCTTGTTTTAAAACAAATGGTTAATACAGCAACTACTTAAGTATAGCACGGTTTTAAAAATCAACAGTTATCAGTAAGTTTTTCCAAGGTCATGCTCACTGTACCTAAACCTACTTATCAATACACTAATCAACAAAGAAAGAGCCTACTTAAAATCCAATCACCACCTAATAGTACTTTCATACCAAATATCAAATGATATAAATTTTCAATGTCAATCATATATTCATGCACACGTAGCTACACGTGATTGGCACTGTAATGGCACTAAAACTTATTTATTTCAATATCCGGTGCCACAGGAAGGTAGTTGACAGTTACTTTCGCGCCAATTGCATAACAATATCGCCATCTTGATTTGAGCACGCGCTGCCGAGGGTTCGTTCTGTTTGGACGTTTTTTATTGGGTAATTTTATATCGAAATAATTTCTTTATTAATTAAACTATCTGCCCTCCCCGGCTTCGCACGGGTGTACTTATGAAGAAAATAAGACCAAATCTTCCCTTTACATTACGGCCATGTAATGAAATAAAATGACAAATAAATAAATTCACAATGATAAGACAGTGAGTTCTCTATACTACTATTGCTGTTACTCATATTTAAAAAAATAGCAGGACACAACGCGCGCGGCGGCGGGCGTTGTACAACTTATTTCACAAAACTACCAAAACAACAATATTTTTTTTTCCGATGTAACAGATAAAACATTGTATGATCAGAAGTCCCAAAATTTCTATAGCAATGGGATCATGTCCCTACCTACAAGATGGCAAAAAGTTATCGAACAAAATGGTACCTACATACTTTAGATAAATGTAAATAATGTATATTAAAAAATGTTTTGAATTTTCTTAAAAAATGCAAAGCAACTTTTTCCCCAACCTAGTAACTGAACAACTAAGATCCAAGACAAAAGAATTGTTCTTCAATGGGTACCGTCCCGTATTGGCTTGTATGGAAATGAAGAAGTAGATCGTTTAGCAAAAGAGGCTATCTCAGACGGAATATTTGTTGAGTGTTTTCCTTTATTTAGTGACTTCTTGTATCGAGTTTGCGACCAGTGTTTAGAATTATGGAAAGAATACTTTGATGAGAGGTCGCTAAGCAAGGGAATTTGGTACAGAACCATTCAACATAGCCTGTCCAGACTTCCTTGGTTTGTGGGTAGAAATGAGATTGTGACTGCTTTCAGACTACGTTCGGGACATATTCCGTTGAATAGCTTCATCTTTTTAATGAAAAAGACTGATTCACCCAATTGTTCTGAGTGTGATAAGGTAGAGGATACCACTCATATTTTAGCGGAATGTGTCCGGAACGAGGTTGAGAGGTGTAACTATTTCGTAGAAAATGGTTTTAATTCTATTAATGTTGGCATGTATAATAGTATCTTGGCTGCTCCCTTGTCCAGGACAGCAAAAAAATTATATACATTTGTACATCTAGGTATTAAGCGTAGATAAATATAGAATGCCCCTATGAGGGTGACATGGTCATACTGATCAAACCCTCTATAAATTAATAAAGACAAAAAAAAAAAAACTGAACAACTAAACCTCATTATTTTTATCTTCTGTCTTACTCACTCACTTTATAACATTACAAATTTACAAGCAATCCAAGTAGTTACAAAAACAAAGCGGTCTAATCTAGAGTCTAAGGACTCTGATTACGACTGAATTTCGATTTTTTTTCTCATTCAACGGGCAATCGGGCCATAATACATTTTTTGATAACCTTTAAGAGTGTAATTTATAACAGAAAAAAGGAAAAAATTAAATCGAAGAGCATTCCTAAATTATGAATGAATCTGTCCCCAATACGCAGACAACCAAACAAGCCATAACCATACGCGTGCATCGAACGGTTCGCATCCGGCGGACGCAGGCGACGAAAGTAAACTAAGCTGATCGCCCCTTTCGCCATACGGGGACGCACGGGCCGTGTGCGGCGCTTGCTAATCGGACGGGCAGCTGGTCGGATGTTGTCGGCAGCCGGAGAGTAGTAGACAATGTGGCGGTATGACACCGATACTGGGCATGGGGAAATATCAAGATATACCCATCTGAAGGTGTTTGGTGGTCTAAAACTAAAACACTAAGGAAGTGGTGAAGGGCGGGCGTTTTTGGCGACTGTCTTATATAATTTTGTTGTTCAGAAAGCGCTGATTCTTAGCCTAATTTGATTGAATGATTTTTGATTTTGATCTAAATGAGAGTCACTCTAATACACATTATAAAATCAATCATGCTGCCAACGAAGAAGTCAGGTACAAGCCTAAAGATTGTGTTGTTATAGTACATCATACAATAACCTATTTTCAGTAAAATACAGTTCGCTATTGATGATAAACAATATCAAACTATCTGCCCTTGGATGTCATCCCATCAATCATCGATAAAGGCTATCTATCTAACGAAAACAATAGATATATTTATGGATCTTACTTTTCCCTCCTGTGCGTTCCGTTACATCCAAAATAACTTTAAAAAACAACGTACATCTTAAATAAAAACTTCTGTAAGTATACTAAATATAATAAATAGGTACCTACATGATACAATATTTTACTGCATTTTGCTGAACAAATAGTTAACGCTGGAGAGGAGTAATGAAACGTAATTGACACTTTGACGTAAGAAAAACCACATCTTGGTTACTTTTTTATGTTGATATTTTTCAGTGGTTAAATTACTCACTGCTGTTTCATTTAAATATTATAACACCATTTGCTCATATTAGGGTTGATGCGGTATTTATAGGTAAGTTCTCTGTGAACTACGTGATTGGACCCCATTAACACAACATTTCAAAATCACTACCGGTTAACGTATTTTCACTTGAATCGGACATGTTATGTTATATGATTATTTATAAAACGTTCTTTTTTTAAATAAACAATGCTTAGTATTCAAGCTACTTAAGTAGCTTATATTAGTAGTTTTTTTTTATTAGTAGCTTATTAAGTAGTTTATCTCTGCAATTCGGAGAATATACCAATTTGTCATCTTTAGTAACTGTCCTGTCAAACAACTAGCTGTCAACACGTTTTTCACAAATAGTTATCCGTAGTAAGGGATTCTCCCATCAATAGATGGCGCGCGCCGAAAAGATTTCTTAATCTCTGATAGATTAATGGGACGTTAAAATCATAGATACTTAGATAGGTTTTCTATCTCCAGTATGCACAAACTGGTGATAGATAGGTTATTGGGTTCGGTAATATGACAGTAGGAATCTACTGACGACAGTTTGTTGTGCCTAGTAAGACCAGCACCCTAATTGCATAACACATTATCAATCGGAGTTGGTTTCATTTTGACAGTTCAACAACATTCATTGCATTATTTATGTTGAGCAGACAAATTTTTCGAACATTGAAGCAATGGATTAGCAATTTGTTTCAAAATGATTCAAATTCCGTTTGATAATGTGTTACGCAATTAGGGTGCAGGTTTAGCAGTAGACGTTTTAGACACGTTTTTGGGGTCCTTGGTAAATTAAAGTTAATTTGTAATGTTGTGTAGGTAATTGTGACTGTATGTGTGTAATGTGTATTGGTATTATGAGTCAGTGACACTCGAAATAAAATTATTTTATTTATTTATTTAGTGTTAATGAGATGTTGATATTTGATTTATAACCTTCGTATCTTGAGATTGCAAGAGTCAAGCTTTGCAAGTTTACAATGATAAAAAAAAAAACTCGGCGGGATACACATGAGACGAAATGGAAATTTGGGTATGCGACCTTTGCAAATATGTATTAGAAACTAATAATAAATAAAATAATTGAAAATGGAAATATCACATTGTACTGGGATCGATCCATCATCACTGACAGGACTATTGTTGCCAATAAGCCTGATATAGTGGTGGATCGAATAGAGCGGCGCGCAATGATTATTGACATAACAGTCCCGCATGACGGGAACCTCGTGAAAGCCGAGAAAGATAAACAAATCAAGTATCTTGACTTGGCTCGCGAGGTTGTCGACATGTGGGATGTGGACTCAGCAATCATTGTGCCGATAGTCGTATCAGCCAATGGCTTAATTGCCAAGAGCCTCAACCAACCTAAGGAGGCTCCCATTGGGAAGCTGGATCAAGGGCTTGATTCAGAAAGCAGTACTTCTGGACACGGCCCGCATTGTTAGGAGGTTCCTCTCTCTGGAGCCCTGACCGCCGGTAGCTTGGACCCTGTTCCCGATACCGGTGGGCTACTATTTTTTATATTTCTAAATGTTTTCTTATATATTTTTTAAGAAATATTTAAAAATGTATTTTATAAGAACCAAAATGAATAAAATAAAATAATAAATTATTTATTGAGACTAATAGTACCTAATTGCTAAATATTAACCACCTTATAAGTGGTTTTCTGCTTCTAATCAAAACGGCTTTTGACTTTTATTTGACAGCTGACTTCATAGGAACTGTAGTGCTATTCTGCAAACATCTCACCGTGATAACTTAGGTGAAGTGAGTGTGTAGTGAGCTGTCACTCCAACTGATGCTAGGGGTTGACACTATTGACAGCTCACTTTAAGATCACTTCACCTAAGTTTTCACGGTGAGATATTTGCAGAATAGCACTACTGAAGCCTCTTGTGTTAACCGCTGTCTATCCACCAAAGGCAAGCCATCTTGAAGATGAGTTAAATTGCCATTTTACAAAAATAATTTCACAATGGAATAAAATGTGATAATTGTATCGGTTTTTGAACTACCGAGAAATAGACCCCTAGAAGGGAAAAGGCTTGATACGAATGAATAATTAATAATTAGCGTGATAATAATGAATAATTAGTTACAGTAAAATGCAGGCCCTCTTAATTAGGATACCATCACTGCGTGTGACAATATACTAAGAAAATAATACAGCTGTGTCCTTTTTCTTTAAATCCTATACAGAAATTGCAAAACAAAAATCTCCTGTTCCTTACATTTTGACGAATTATGTTAATATAAATGTAGGGAACAGCAGATTTTTTTTCGGGATTTCAGGTTTGGTCCCATAGTAAAAGTTGTTCAGAATAATGATGAGTACAATGACCCCTTAAAAGGATGCAAATGAATTCAATTCAATCATCAAAATATTTCAATTCATATTTCGCTGGCTTCCAACGAATGTCGAACCGATTATCTAGTAATCGGTTCGACATTCGTTTATTGACATAACAGTCCCGCATGACGGGAACCTCGTGAAAGCCGAGAAAGATAAACAAATCAAGTATCTTGACTTGGCTCGCGAGGTTGTCGACATGTGGGATGTGGACTCAGCAATCATTGTGCCGATAGTCGTATCAGCCAATGGCTTAATTGCCAAGAGCCTCAACCAACCTAAGGAGGCTCCCATTGGGAAGCTGGATCAAGGGCTTGATTCAGAAAGCAGTACTTCTGGACACGGCCCGCATTGTTAGGAGGTTCCTCTCTCTGGAGCCCTGACCGCCGGTAGCTTGGACCCTGTTCCCGATACCGGTGGGCTACTATTTTTTATATTTCTAAATGTTTTCTTATATATTTTTTAAGAAATATTTAAAAATGTATTTTATAAGAACCAAAATGAATAAAATAAAATAATAAATTATTTATTGAGACTAATAGTACCTAATTGCTAAATATTAACCACCTTATAAGTGGTTTTCTGCTTCTAATCAAAACGGCTTTTGACTTTTATTTGACAGCTGACTTCATAGGAACTGTAGTGCTATTCTGCAAACATCTCACCGTGATAACTTAGGTGAAGTGAGTGTGTAGTGAGCTGTCACTCCAACTGATGCTAGGGGTTGACACTATTGACAGCTCACTTTAAGATCACTTCACCTAAGTTTTCACGGTGAGATATTTGCAGAATAGCACTATCTATACAGAAATTGCAAAACAAAAATCTCCTGTTCCTTACATTTTGACGAATTATGTTAATATAAATGTAGGGAACAGCAGATTTTTTTTCGGGATTTCAGGTTTGGTCCCATAGTAAAAGTTGTTCAGAATAATGATGAGTACAATGACCCCTTAAAAGGATGCAAATGAATTCAATTCAATCATCAAAATATTTCAATTCATATTTCGCTGGCTTCCAACGAATGTCGAACCGATTACTAGACACTTAGACATTAAAAAATAAACGTAAAGCATACTTTTCATTAGAGTTCAAGATAACATCGATACAACATGCGAGAATGTCGAGTTTTTGTGCCAGTATTCAAGCTAGGATAATTCTTACATAGTCATAAGATAAATATTTACCCAGTGGACAAATCGTGTGGGTGAAGGACAGAAATAGGGCAGGTGAGGTGATGTCTCCTCCCCTTTAGAGTAACTGGTTTAGCAAAGTTGCAAGTACACTAGAAGTAACTATAATAAAATATGCTAATACACTTTTTATTGGCACGATAATTATTTTCTTATGATAATTAATACAATGTTTCGTCTAACGACATGTCTAAGCGTTAACATTAATTCAAAGAATGTGTAACGTCTAATTAACCTATCCTCAAATGGACTTGTTTAGTAACTCTGCATACAAATATCAAAAATTTAAAAAAAATTGCTAAACAGTTTTACAACACGTTTACAAACGTCACAGAGTAACCGACCTCGACAAAAACCTTAAAACAAAATCATGAACAATCTTTTTACGTTCATAAAACCTGAAATCTTCCTCTTCACCAATTAGTGTCCTCCCCCCATCTACATAACCCGTAAGCTTGAAACCCGGTATAAGTACGCGCATCGCTAGAAGCAAACAAAATCAAAATTCGACGCACACGCAGCACAACACATGGTTTTTTCGCCGCCCCACGTGGAATCTCCCGTAAATTCCAGTGAGCGCATTAAAATTGTATAGGATCTGAGTTTTTGCTCCGTATCGTATGTGACGCTGGACTGGGAGTACATAATTGTAATTAACATAAGATTTCCCGTAATAACCGCGTTGTGCGCGCGCGCCACTAAAATGGCTGCGTCCGCTTTTTGTGCTGTGCGCGTACGCTGAATATCATAAGCTACGTGCGTGGTCAGGCGCACACGGGGGCATTTTTCGTTGAATTGCTTGCTCTTAGGTTTTGTTCTGTAACTGATATTGACGAAAATGGAATAAACGTCTGTTTTGTTGAGTTACTAAAGTTCGTATAGCACTAGATGAACATTGGAGGGTTAAAAAATTAACTTTTAGCTTAATAAAAGATTTACATCTTTTTTAAAGATCTTCCAGCAGAAAATACAGATTTTAATAGGACAGAAGCTCTTTCAACTTCCGCATTTCATCCAAATCAAAGTCAAAATGAAAGCAATTCAAGAGGAATTTTCAGTATTTTCCAAAGATCGCCTCGTGTGCAGCGTTCGATGTCGACGGGAGACAGAGCTACGCCCTCTATATCTGCTACTCACTGCTACATACTTATCGACAATTGATAAACTCCCTTTACACTCACGATACGGCTTCTCTTTTAATTAGAAACAAACAACAAAAAATGTTAAATCAACGTTCGATAAATTCTGAAAATTCAATTCTGTTAATAATTAACAGAATTGAATTTTCAGAATTTATCGAACGTTGATTTAACATTTTTCTAAAAAAGTCTTAGGGCCTTTTTACGTACCTACAATTTTCAGTTTGACTTGTGCCTAAGAAATTGCAAACTTTAGATTAACATTTTTAGGTTATTCAACTTGACATTTTTGACATTGTCTACCCACGCCTGTTTTGTTTGTAGCTGTTCTTTTTAAAGTTCAAACCTTTCAAGTCACAACGACACGTATCCGACCCGACATTATCCCGTGCCCACTAAAAGCCGGGCTCCCTACAACCCGATCCTTTCGTCTCGTACGATGCGTGTGTGCCGGCCGCACTTTTTGCCCCGACTCGTAACACGATCGTCCCATCTCATAATTTTAGACTTTTTTTACCCTCAGTCCTGTACTGGCCTTATTAAGGAAGATGCTCTATTACATTTGATAGCCGTTGGTGATTGACAGATGCTATTGCTATGAGTATTGAGGGTTCATTATGTTTAGATTAGACATTGAGTTTCAAGATTTACCAACTTATTAAACTGAAGTATATGTATAAATGTCATAAAATGCCATCTGCCATTTGACTAGCTTGTAAGACATGACTCACCAAATCTCTATACAGCTTAGCTACTGAAAAAAAAGTTTTACAAAATCAAATAGGTAGGTACTGGTTATAACATTTGACAAAGATATTCCACTTTCTTTCTACCTAATAAGACCCCACCTTTAGCTTGTCTTAGCCAGCAATAAAAATTGCTACACGTAATACGCACTTAGATAGATGGCATTTAAACGTAGCATTAGTTAGCGGTACTAGCGTCATAACTGCACAGTGCACACTGTCTCGTCAACATACTACAAATAGCAATGCTGTGCTCATGTGTAGTCATGGATATAATGTGTTGTTTCATCTGAAACTAACTTACACACACTTGGCAGACTACCGTAAGTTGTAAGCTAGAGCATTGGCTCTAGCTTACAACTAGCTTCCTTTCATTGGAAAGGTTGACCAAAATTACTTTGAATTAAATTACTAGAAACAATAGGGATGATGACTGTTGACTGTTGTTGTTGCTGTAATTTTGTCCATAATTTAAACGATTAAAAAATATTGGACACGTATTTTTTCTTTTTTTAAGTAATCAAAAGATTACGGCGATAGATTGAGTTAAAATATGGCATGACGTCACGCCTAGCTAGATTTTATTCGTAGAAGTGACGTAGCGAGCCCCCACTCCCCAACGATGCGTGTTATCTATGGCATTTTTTATTAATATGATAAAGCAAAAAATACGTGTCTAATATTTTTTTATTAAGTGACTGACGGACTAAATATAATTTATTTTTTTTTACCCAGGCATCAACCATTTGTAAGTGTTGTACATATTTAGTATTTTATTTACATAATTTAAAAAATAACAGTCTTAAAAAATAATGTGTACACGTATATAAAAAAAGGAGGGGAAATAATCATAGGCCATCAAAAAATTCGTCCGCATTGCTGTCGATAGGAAAAGGCTGGCAGCATTGCCACGTTGTAATTATTGATTACTTATTTTTTTATTTTTTAACAGATAATATAGCCGTGTATATATTATATATTATATATAATATATTATATATATATTAATATATATTTATATATTATATATTATATATTTATAGAGATACTATTTTATGTTCATCGTAGCGTCAAAATTTTGTTGTGAATTTTGATTCTGTAAATAGGAGTCAAGAGGTTTTGCTGAAAACCACTGTAACAACCCCTCGAGTCCGGAAAGCCTAACCATTATACTTGAGCTTTTTGTAAAGGTTTAGAAACAATTTTTGTTTAGGGCTAAAAATATTTAAAATTATCTGACAGCTGGCATTCCAGTTATGTAGATGTTATGTGTTAGGTTATGTTATGTGTATTAGTCGTGTTGTTAAAGACCCGAATTACTTTTCCCGATATCCTGTAACATAAATTATAAGTTAAAACAAATTTTTCGTTGGCATGAAAATGTACGCTGCTAGTAGGAATTATCAGATTAAAAAACATAGGTTTATTAGGAAACGCATTACATTCTGATAGGGTCCTGCAAATTCATTTGGATTTGTAAATGTTTTTACAAATCCTAAATGTATCTGAACTTTTCAATTTCGTAAAGGTTGGAATTTTGATGGCAGTTATATCTCGTGCAATTTCGTACCTACCTATACTTATCTACCTATCAGTTTTAAATAGAGTTGTAACATGTTGTTAGTACGTGATATTGGCCCATAGTTAGTTAGTTTATGATGATCAACATGCGTTAAGGCGACGATAAGAGACTTTTAATGATTTTAAACTAAAGATCAGGTCTAAACGAGCAGTGCAATGATTTGGAAAAAATATTATGTTAAATTAGAGCATTTTCTTAATAACTTAATATGTGAATATTTTAGATTATGTTTTTATTACATCATGTAATTAATTATTTGTAAAGTTATCATTTTAAATATAATTTAATTATTTATTTTTTATTACCTATAAGTACGTGTTTTATATAATACCTTTTGTTTTATGTATAATAAATTTTAATAATACGTCTCATTTGGGAGAGCACTCCTTGATGGGCGAGTCCTATTACTGGGTGAACGTACGACGCGTTGCGTGAGCTCAGCACAGAACACGCAAGTCAACCACTCAAGGCCGCTGGCACTTATCTGCGTCTTAAGTCTATAAACCTATGAGACATTGTGTTTTCCGCGTGTTCTCCTACTAAGATAAGACTACATCACGTATGCTAATGTGTCGCAAAGTACCCTTATTTGCGTTGATAAGAGCTTAATAATTGTCGTAATTAATTTAATTACTTATGGGACTCTCGATAGTTCTTAATTAGGAAAACCTATGTTTTGCACATAATTTGAATTTGGTGATATCGACGAAACACTAAAAATAGAATTGTTTTGTCGGCGAACCGCTCATCGGAGAAGCGAATATCGGAGAATTGTTACAGAATCCTTTTTAAAGAGTGTAGACAATTCGTACGATTTAAAAAAAAAAGCAGGCGGGTCTAACTTTTCAATACTTTTTTTGTTCTTTGTTAGCCTACATTACGCCCCACTGCTGGGCAATGGCCTCCCTTTTTTCCTTCTAAAACTACAACGGATTATTTTATAAAATTCCAAATTCAAAACCATACGCGAGCATAAAATGGTTGACACAAAAACCGAACAGAACATGTTGCATAAGTTTACTTTGTGCTCAAAAGCCGGGTGTGTGCGGCAAAGGCACTCATTTTTCAGCCTCTGAAAAAAATAGTCGCATAGTTGCGGAATTATAATTAAGTTTTTTATGTCGAGGTGTAAAAATGTGTGTCAGGTGTTGCTTCCGACTTAATTGTGTTTTTGGCTGTTATTTAATTCAAGGATTAGTTAGTAGATAAACTTTTTTAGCCTGTAATTACTAATTACACGTCAAGATGTGTTCCTTTATAATAAAATTTTCCAAATTACCTAATCAAATTTTATGGCTTTATTGCTACTGAGAATCACTGACTCCTAAGTCGCAGTAACTTCTAGTTTATGAGTCAGAGTATTTAAATAATGACTTTGTATTAAGCCTTCTAAGTTTTAGTTATAAGGATATTGTTATGGGCTTTTGGTAAAATAACGCATTTATTTATTTGATTTATTAAATGCCTCTTCTTGAATGTGAAAAAACGACAGAGAAAGTAAAAATTATCATTTTTTAAATTAATAGAACGATATTTAAGAGGGCCTCATCGAGTAAATTTAACTAAATAATGTCTGGCGCACTCTAAACAATCAGCTAACAATTACAATAACACAACAAATTAATCTCCTTTATATCGTACGACACGATAATACTAAATTCATTATAAAATCTTATTAATGAAGCAGTGGCACAGACTTGCTTTAATTGTGGTTTAATGTAACTGCTGCCATACGCGTGAAAATGAAAGGGTATACACATGAAAATAATAATTGTAAAAAACTTTTCATTGGATTTTCTTGGTTTGGGTTGTGTCAGCTTACATGTTTATCTTCTTTTTACGTATGTAGAAATCATCAGCAAAACAAACTTCTACTAGCGCTCACTGGTTAAGATAATTTTAGACTACAAGCACATTATTAAAAAACTGAGCGTTTTTCTTTCTTTCTTTATTTATTTCTTTCTTTCTTTACTACATTATTAGTTTTCCCACACGCATCCAAAACACCACTCAAACATACAATAACACTATTTCATATGCAAATTAACATGTAAAGAGGTTAATAGCACACCCATATTAATGTTGGTTAAAATCAAACATAATTCCTGGAAAATTCTTCTACGCTTCAAAGTCATGAAAATTCTCAAACCTTGATAGCTATATTCTTTGTTCTTCTCACACACACATGCACAAACATCCATTCACACATACAAAGATACAAACAATGATATTTCCACGTGAAAACCGTCCTTCAGGCGGTGCGCGGTGCTGCGCGTGAGTTGAACGCCGATGGACCGCCATATTGAGACCGGACGGACGATTTAGGCGGGCGCGTGCTTGTACATAGCGATTGGTTATTGATGTGACCATTATTTTTGAATTTTCGGTATATTTGCTTTGAAAGAGAAAAATATTGGATTATAATACAATTTGTAGGTACAAAAATAATGTAGGTATTACAGAAATTTACAGAAGGTAGAAAGGAGGATGTTCAGCTGTACAGCAAGATTAGATACCATCATTAGAATACATAAATTATTGATGATGACTTTCGAATTTAATCAAATCCTATATCGTTAATCGTAAACAAGAAAAAAATTGTTTAATAATATTTTTAAGTTTTTAAAAATAGTTATTGCTGCCTAATTTGGAATGACTTTGAATTAGCCTTCTAATTTAATTACTTATTAATTAATTTAAATCTCCTTCTGATTAGTAACGTGAAGGCGCTACAAACTAGTTAAGTGATTTTTTTATAATGAGTTACGTTCAAAAGATGCTAATTTGCCAATCAAATTATAAATGGCTGACACTAAGTACTAACAGATTTTCATTCATCATTAGATTTGCATGAAAATCTATTTACTTTACAGACAATGCAAATACAACAGTCGTTTATTTTTATTATGGTGACCCTAACCAAAAATGACGTGCGATTCCCAATTACGGGTTACATTTATTAGAATAATGAGCATTAGCAAAATATTCATGCACAGACAAAATTGAATCTTTAATAAACGAGTTTGTTGTTAAGAGGAACATTTTCGTTAAGTTGTGCAGGTAGGTATAGGAAGTTCTTTAATGTGGGTTTTTAGGCGGTTTCCTGTTGAGGAAAAATCTTTTTCCTTCTTTTATAAAATATGAAATATGTAGAAGATGAAATAATATGTTGCAGTTGTTAATCCACGATATAATACGACGGGCAGTTGTGCTATTCTGTAAAAATCTCACCGTGAATACATAGTTGAAGTGAGCTGTCACTGCCCTAGCTTCAGTATTGTCCTGATGGGATGACAGTTCACTTCAAGCTCACTTCACCTAGGATTTCAATGTCAGATTTCTACAGAATAGCACTCCTGGTACCGTCTAAGATGGTGGATAGTCCAACCCTGGTTATGAGTGGTGGTTAGGATTCCGTACCAAAACGGTAATAAGGAACCCTTATGGTGCGGCTCAGTCTGTCTGTCTGTCCATCTAAGAACTATTAATGTTATCAACTCGAAATTTGGAACAGTTTTAGATGACGTTTGCCCAACTATTTTGCAAATAAGAAAGACATATTTTTTTTTTTTGCAACAGGGACTGAAAGGGTGTCTTAAAAATTTGAAATGGGGCCTGGGGTATGTGGGGTATCATATAAAAGAGCGCTGTTTACACATTCTCAAACATGTTTTTTCATTTTTTTTTAGGCTGCATCGTTTTCGACTTTTGATGGAAAATGTAAAAAAAAAAATGCCATTCCCCCCCGAAGTTCCCCCAAAATCTTTGAAGTTTGCATAGAGAAAAATCTGAAATTATTCTATGTGATAGAAGTTTATGTAAAGATTCAGGAAAAATAAAACGATGTCTCTAATAGAACATTTTTTCAGAAATCGGAACGGAGCCCTCGGTGCGCGAGTCCGACTTGCTCTTGACCGATTTATTTGATATTGCCTTTACTCTCTCAGGCATGAAATGAAATAATCTTAGAAAGTTCTTCTTTTCATGATAATGAAAAATATTTTCTATCCGTAATATTACTTTTGCGACTCTTTATCTGTTCTGTGAAATTATTCGTCACTAAATTATTCGCAAACTAAAAAAATTAAAACTAAAACTAATATAACCGCAATGTTTAGGGCCATTACCGCTATTTTACTTTTAATTTTGTAGGTAAGGAAACACCTCTAACTTACTTGATTGCTAGCATTGTCATCATCCTCATCTGCCTAGCTTTTTCCCAACAATGTTGGAGTCATCTTCCAGTCTAACCGGATGTAGCTGAATATCAGTATTTTACATGGGGCAACTGTCTACTGACCTCTACAACCCAGTTACTGGGTAATACGATACTAGTAATAATTACTAATAATACTGGTTCTAGCATTGTACAGTTATTAAATCATAGAAAAAAAAAAGAAATCACCATACAGGGCACATAGGTTTATAATAATTTTCCGTAAACAAAGACTTGTAGGAAATATTCAAGATGGCTGCGTACAGGAAAAATATTTTAATTTCAACAAACCTTGCAACTTAAAGCTGATATCCTTGCGGTACCTAGATGTCTTGACAATGTGCTGGGATTGTTGATGTTTCTTTGTTAATAATAATTATCTACCAGTTTTTTTTTTTAATAAGTAAGTAGGTACGAACGAAATCATCAATCAATTTTACGCAAATGAGCTCATTATAGTTTTATAATATTCGTCGGAAAACTGAAAATTCAGAAAGACAATTATAAAGGAAGGATATTTCCACTCCGAAAATTGCTCATTTAGCTCCGATTGACTCCGAAAACAGTCGGAAATCCCCAAAAAAGTAAATGTTTGAACGTGTTTCATGAAGGCATATACGAGTAGGTATACTTACAGGAAAAGTTTTTAAGCAGTTCGCAAATTTTCACAGGGTGATCTACCCACGATACTATGGGACCAATACTGAAAACACAAAAAAAAATCAGCTGTTTCATACAAAAGTTTAATATCAATACCTACACGACCAAAATGTATGAAACAGCAGATTTTTTAGGGTTCCGTACCAAATTGGTAAAAAGGAACCCTTATGGTGCGGCTCAGTCTGTCTGTCTGTCCGTCTGTCACAGCTGGATATCTCAAGAACTACTAATGCTATCAACTTAAAATTTGGAATAGTTTTGGATAACGTTTGCCCCACTATTTTGCAAATAAGAAAGATTTTTTTTTTTTTTTGCAACAGGGAATGAATGTGGGTCTTAAAAATTCAAAGTGTGGCTACTACGGTATGTGCAGTATAGTAATGAGCGCTGTTTGCACATTGTCAAACATTTGTTTTCTTTTTTTAGGCCGCGTAGTTTTCGACTTTTGATGAAAAATGTAAAAAAAATACCGTTCCCGCCCTTATCTCCGAAGTTTGCGTAGAAAAAAATCTGAAATTATTGTATGTGATAGAAGTTTATGTAAAGATTACAGGAAAATAAAACTATGTCTCTAAATAGCACACTTTTCCAGAAATCGGAACGGAACCCTCGCCTCGGTGCGCGAGTCCGACCCGCTGTTGACCGGTTTTTTTCCGTGATTTTAGAGTTGGTCCCATAGTGAAAGTTGTTCATATTAATGATTGAAAATTGAAACCCTGACAATGGGTGAAAATTGAAAGTGAAACCCTGTGAAAATTCGCGCACTGCTTAAAAACTTTTCCTGTATATCTAAAACAAGACAGAATGTACACCACGTTCTCAACACATCTCCAAACTCAAGCTGTTAAAATATTTTCTTGTCTGTTACACCTTCTACTAATTCAAAGCTAAACTTGCAAACCCAGGGCTACGTATAATTATGTTTGAAAACGTCAGCTAGCAACTTGTCATAACTTTACGATTTGAATCCACTGCGCTGTACACAAGTTTGGACGTTGTAGTAGTTCCGAGTCGAGATGTGATTGGTTTCAACTGAGCAGAATTATGCATTAGTTTGGTTTGTTTGTGCTTGTAAGTCATGTTCCCAAAAGGAACTGAAATTATCACATTGGCGAGAACAATAGGAAGTGGGGGTCTACCCTTTACAGCAGAACTTTTTATGTCGTAATATTATTTTGCATGTATTGTTTTTGTGGAATCGTTGCTCTAAATAAACGTTATGCTAAACAAAATTATGTGGAATTTTAACTTTGCTAAAGGTAATTAGGCCAAATAAAATTGTGCCATCTTAAAAATATGCTATTGTAAATTCGGACACATAAACATTCGGCCAAATATTAAATAATTTTTATGGCCTAAAAACAACTAAAACTAAACAACTAAAGAAGATTATGCCAAGTGTGTTTTAACAAATAAATTTCGGAGCATCAACTTTCTGCCAGACGGAGGGAACCCAGGAAGTGGTGAAGGGTGGGCGTTTTGGGGGTCTGTGTTACGTAACTTTGACGTTCGAAAAGTAATGATTCTCAGCCTAGATTGAATAAATGACTTTTGATTTGAATCCTAACTAATTTTTGTTACGCTTTCACGCTAAAAAGGCTGATCGGATTTGCATGAAATTTGGCATACGGGTAGACTATGACCTGGATTAGGACATAGGATACTTTTTCTCCCGGTAGTACGTTCCTATAATTTCCAACCTCCACGCGGCCGAAATCGCGGGCACAAGCTAGAACTTTCATATTTCGTTTGGTCGAGAGCTGTTTACCGTAAGATGTCTATGCATACATCTTACGGAAAAAAAGGAGAACTGAAAGCCTAACCCTATTCACACTAAACTTACCTGACACTTGGTTTAAGCGAAGGAAAGCATCCTGAGGAAACCTGCGCCAACTGAGCATACTTTTAATCACAGTCCGAAGGATTTTGAAGGAAGTGCGTAATCCACTGCATCCTAAGTTTGAAAAATACGTCTGTTCTACAACGTAAATAATGCAATGAATAATAAGTTGGGAAGGCCTTTAGTGTGGGACGCAACGTGTGTCGATACTCTTGCGCCATCCCATCTTCCTGGCTCTGCGTGCTGTGCTGGCACTGCTGCTGCCGCTGCGGAAAACCTCAAGCGGCGGAAGTATAATAACCTTATCGGTAATTATATTTTTGAGCCGTTTGGGGTTGAAACCCTTGGGCCGTGGGGTCCGAGTGCACATAGTTTGTTCAACGAAATCTCCAAACGGCTGGTTGACACTTGCCGTGACCCAAGGGCTGGCTTTTACCTTGGCCAGCGGCTTAGCATTGCCATACAACGTGGCAATGCCGCCAGTCTCTTGGGTACTTTACCAGTCGACAGCGATGCGGAGGAATTTTTCGACGCCATATTTTAGTTTTTTAATAGTTTTAGTTATGTTACCTTTTAGTAAAATAATGTTTTTAGATTTTGACCTAATAAATATTACCTATATGCATAGAATAATGTTGAATTATCATAGTTCATTGGGATGATGAGTGTGTTACGTAATTACCTCGCCGGACTAAACTAAATTGCTCACTCGCACTTACCAAAAGTGCTGGTCAATCCACGTTCCTCGAGGCCTTTGTCCTGCATAGAAGCAATTAAGTACAGACTCGTACCACATTATGATTAAAACATGTTAGATTGAAATAGAACCCACAAAAGAAAATACCACTTTTCCAATTACACCCTGTTATAATTTGCCGACCGCCGTAACACTTATTTATATGTATTACATACAGGAATTAGGTTTGCAAACTAGAGTGAAGGCCCATAGATAATAGATAGCCGTGTGAGGAACGGACAGTAGCCAGTAATACATTAGCAATACGATACTCACTCGGCTTTACTTCGAAACTCGTATGTTGATAGCTTGCTGGATTGGTTACATGTTATATTTGAGTAGAATGTGGACGGTTGAAGCTGAAAACACGGTTTTTATGGTTCCGTACCAAACTGGTAAAAAGGGAGCCTTATGGTACGACTCAGTCTGTCTATCCGTCTGTCATAGCTGGATATCTCAAGAACTTAATGCAACGAACAATAAACAATGAACTTTAAATTTGGAACGGTTTTAGATGGCGTTTGCCCAATTATTTTGCAAATAAGAAAGAATTTTTTTTTTGCAACAGGTACTTAAAAATTCGAAGTGAAGCTACTAGGGCATGTAAAAAAATACCCCAAAATACTGTTGATCTCCGAAGTTTGCATAGTGAAAAATCTGAAATTATTCTACATAAGTGATAAGATTACAGGAAAAATAAAACGATGTCTCTAAATAGTACACTTTTTGAGAAATCACTTAAAGTACGGAACTCTCGGTGCGTGAGTCCGACTCGCTCTTGACCGGTTTTTTTGTTAATAATAGAATGGGTAGGTTGCTTGGAGGCTGCAATCATTATCTTTTATTTTGATGAAACGGTACATTCTCATACATTTAGGATGGATTTATGATGCTAGTAGCTACGCCCCGCGGTTTCACCTGCGTAGACCGGGATAAAAAGTAGCTTATGTGTTAATCCAGGGTATAAGCTATCTACATACCAAATTTCATTCAAATCGGTCCAGCCGTTTGAGCGTGAAGAAGTAACAAACATACACACACACTCACAAACTTTCGCCTTTATAATATTAGTGTGAAGTGTGAGTGTGATTAGCAAACAGGAGGATGAATTGAAGAGAATTGAGAATTTGCCAATCTTTTTTGTTTTGTAAACCCCGGTTTTACATTGAAACCTCGATGAGACCTATCAGCAGATTAAATAATAAGAACTTTCCTCTCGTTTCCAGAAATTGGTAGTGTTGCTTGTATTTTACGATAGCCAAGCCGACAACATTCCAGGAACTTCATGAGACGTGTGTACGATATACGAAACTGTACTGGAAAGGACGTTCGTAATGAAAATTCCATATAATTCGTGGAACATATGCATCCCTCGGAGAGGTTTTGCCCCAGTTTCGGCACGTCTGTCAAAGCATACGTATGCTATATTTAAAATTTAGAGAAAAAAAAAATCATCTCCATCCATTTTTAGAATTCTTTTATATACCAACATTTGGTGGAAACATTTGGAATATTCTGCGGCGTCTCCCCGCAGATCATGGCCCACCTTTCGTTTTGCGCCACATGCCTACACGTGAGGCCCTAATGTCTGCGTCAGCGAATGGTGTTAGCGGTGCCGAGTTCTGGGCCAAACAGGAAATTTAACTTATGTTAGCCATCGATATGCTGAGAAGATTTGGTGGAAAATGTCATCTCCTGCTATAGTAGATTTCTTTTCCACGTATTTTTGATGTGTAACATCATTCCTCTCGCTTTCCTTCAATTTGTGGGAGCGATTTCGTGAAAAGGGACGGAGGTGTGTAACAGGAAGTGAAAATATTTTTCTAAAAATTTTGAGTGACTGATTGAAATTTGATTATGGAACTAGAAAGTACTTTTACCAAGGTGAGATGTCAGATGTTTTACAACACATATACAGGGTTAGTTTTCAATGAGCAGCCAAATTTTCACAGGGTGTTCTACCCATGATTATGAACAACTTTCACTATGGGTCCAACTTTGAAATCACGAAAAAAATATCACCTGTTTCATACATTTTGGTCGAGTAGGTATTGAACTTTTGTATGAAACAGCTGTTTATTTTTCGTAATTTTAACTTTTACTATGGGACCAACTTGTGATTTTAAAGTTGGTCCCATAGTAAAAGTTGTTCATATTCACGGGTAGAACGCCCTGTGAAAATTTGGCTGGTCATTGAAAACTAACCCTGTATGTTACTGTAAGGCTCACTCTTTTTTTTTTTGTTGCTATAGCAGTCTATAGGTTTATCATATGGGTGATTTCACCCCAAGAGAATATTTCACCTCTTTCCAATACTTTTTTTACCCGACTTTGTAAGTGTTCTGGCAGCTGAAACATTTTTTATTTGCCTTTCGCTGTGGAACGTGGAAGCGATGTTTCTCTGTACATTTTTCTCTGGAACCGTTTGTCCATTTAAAAATACCGACACTAAACTCTAACGTCGAAGTTACTAATGACAATGGTGCCTGTTCGACGTATTCAATTAGTGCTTAGCTGAAGACGACGTTTATTTGCTATTCTTTGTCTATTTGAAATTTATTTTGTCTGTTAGTGGAATAATTTGCTAAAAGGAAGAAGGAATAATTGTCTAGTTTTTTAGTTGGGGTTAGAATTGTAGGGAAATTAGTGAGAACGATACCAATAAACCTTGTATAATAACTTTCTTTTCTTTTCATTGGTAAACTTTATGTAACTACAAATTAAATCTTGTCGTCGCCACACTGAAACTATTTTGAACCGACTTCCAAAAAGGAGGAGGTTCTCAATTCGACTGTGGTTTTTTTTTTTGGTGTGTTTGTTACGCGATTACTCGGCCATTATGAATTGATTTTGATGATTTTTTTTTTGTTTGGTAGGTCATACTTCAGAGGTGGTCCCATATAAATTGTGTTAACTTTGCTTGGGTAGTTTTTGAGTTAGCTTCGATACTACGTATTTAATCCACTTTGTGGATGTTGATGATGTTCTAATAGTTCGCGTCACCGTTGTTTACATAGCAATTAGTGGTAAACGAATTGGTGTGGGGTAGCAAAAAGTGAAAAATAAAAAAGCTTTTTTACAAAAAAAAAAAAAAACAACTGACTTCCAAAAAAACACTACGAAGTGAAAAATAACTTTATTATCGGAAGTCAGATCCAAAGGCACCGAACTTACGAAAGTAAAGTTATTTTTCACTTTGTAGTGTTTTTTTGGAAGTCGGTTGTTTTTTTTTTTTGTAATAAAGCTTTTAATAGCAGCACAACTGACGTCTAGTCGATTTGACAACCTCTCTCATAAAATTATGAACTTCAGCAGATTGAAATAGTGTCAAACCCAATCCTTTTCTAGGTGCATGTATCATTATTATGGATATCACTTTATTTTCATTATCTTTTTTGTGATGTTTCTTATTTTAACCCGACTTCAAAAAAAGGAGGAAGTACTCAATTCATCGCGTATATACAAGGTCCCATTAAAATAGATGGACAAATTTTCACAGGGTCTACCCATGAATATGAATAACTTTTACTACAAACCTGAAGTCGAGTTTGGTGTAGACAAAATGTACTGAACAGCTGATTTTTTTTTCGCGATTGCAGAGTTAGTCCCACAGTGAAAGTTGTTCATATTCATAGGTAGAACACCCTGTGAAAATTTGTCCGCTTATTTTAATGGGACCTTATTTAGATTTTTTTTTAATTCTTTTCAGTAACATTATGTAGAAATTAATCGCCGTCTTCTCGTTCGAATCCCACCAAGCTAATTTTCAACATAAAAACTCTGTAACTTACGTCCACATTTAGTGACAAAGTAACATTTTAATACTTCGCTAAGTAAACAGGCCAGTTCATTGGTCGTACAGTGATTAACAAGTGCACACATGTGCGCAGTGGCCCGCCATGCGCCCGCGCCATGGTCTACACTTGAATATGTAATGCCTGCCATGTTGGGAACTTGTCAAATGCGCACAGAAATGGCGAGGAGACGCGTTTTTATAAGTTGCTTAGAAATGTTTAGATCCTGTGTGTTTCCTATTAAATAGAAATTATAAAATTTGGGACTAGGGTTAGACTCGGTTCAAAGGACTAGAGTCGTTAGAGGATATCGCACGATCTCTTACGAGGCGGCTTGCGCATTGGCCGGATCCCCGCCCTGGGACCAGTCGAAGCGAAGACATTCGCGACACTGCATCTGTGGCGCGAGGAGGCCAAGACACGGGGCGAGAGACTGGTGATGCGACAGATCACGCTGCGCCGGTCGGAGCTCCGTCAGGTCATGGATACAATCCAGGTGATCCGGCCAGTGCTCGACGATTGGCTTGGGAGGAGGCTCCTAGTTGTTTCGGACGACGCAGGTGCTCTCGGTGCATGGCTGCTTCGGAAAGTACCTGTGTCGCATAAACAGGGAGCCGGACGCTCGGTGTCACCACTGCATCCACTGTCGGGAGGATACGGCGCGGCATACACTGGCAGAGTGTGCCGCATGGGAGGAGCCGCGCCGTGCCCTCGTATAAGAAGTCGAAGCCGACCTGGCGCTGCCGTCCGTCGCTCGTTCGATGGTTCGGGAGCGCCGAGTCGTGGGACGCGGTGGTATCCTTCTGTGAAACAATCATCTCGCAGAAGGAAGCTGCAGGAAGGGAAAGGGAGATCACGTGTGCTCTCCCGTCTCGCAGCAGGCGCACCGGCACAAGATATAACACAAAAGACCTAAAGTTCAACCAAAATGTATTACTGGATGCTCATAACTATCATAAGGCCATTGCTAAAACAATTAACGTTTTAGCAATTTTATAAACCTACAGACAAAAACTAGTTTATGATGAATACAAGTATGCCATTAAAATTATTAATTCGCAACATTAACGAATGCCTAGAAATATTAATAAAATAAACCTTTTCCTACCGTGCAACTGTCATCTCAAGAACGGGTTGTCAACAATAAAATACTTAATAAAATAGGCGTTTACAGTTTTTTCGCGTCTCCACTATTTCATAGTATCGAACAGCATATTCATTACAAATCGGAGAAGCTGATTGGCTGGCTGATAGCCAATCAGCATTCACTCGATATGTTATTAAATACCGAATAATAATTATTAAGGCTATATAACTACGCCAAATATCATCACCAATATTGCTCGACCCCTGAGTTCCAATCGGTATTGTCATTGTCGAAGAAATTCGAAATTCCGGTACTGATCCAGAGGTCTTTTAAAACTGGTTTCACTAAGTTTTTTCATACCTTGGAAGTTTTTGCGAGTTGATTCGCTATTATATTTTATGTTCGGATTTTTTTTCTGTAATGGTGGATTGGGTATGATTAACTATTTTTTGTGGATCTAGAGTTAATTGTGTTTCAATTTTATTGTGTTATTTAAATGGATAAACTTTTCGCTCGGTGTCATGGCGGATAATGTTAATGGTGTCATTCAAACTGTCTTTGTACTGTTTAAATTTACTTCTTACTTAAAAGTTTAACTTTAAAGTCTAGCTACATAGTCATTTTAGTAAAGTGATAGATTTGATCGTGTTTTCTGTTGTCTGGTTAGCAATTTATCACTTACATTGCTCATGTTTTGCTGATTTTAAGATACAAGATAGATTAAAATATTGTTTTAAACAATATGTCCCGGAATTAACTCACGCCACCAAACACACCCACTTAGAATATTATATTATAATCATAATTCATTGTGGTAGGAGCTCGTGGCTAAGTAATAACAGCCGCACGGGTCGCTCCATCAGGTTAAGCTACGCTTGCCGGGGTTGTCCGTGGATGGGTGACCATCTTAACATACCGAGACTTCTCCGTGCCTCGGAAAGCACGTTAAGCCGTTGGTCCCGGCTGTCATTCGTGGATCTTTGACAGTCGTTACGGGTCGTCAGAAGCCCGAAAGTCTGACAACCAGTCTTATCAAGGGGTATCGTATTAACCAGTTACTGGGTTGTGGAGGTCAGAGAGCCAGTCGCTCCATATAAAATACTGGTATTCAGTTGCATCCGGTTAGACTGGAAGCTGACCCCAACATAGTTGGGAAAAGGCTAGACAGATTGAATTGACTGTGTAAATTTACTTCTTACTTAGTGAAATTAGGAAAGTGATAGATTTTATCGTGTTTTCTGTTGTCTGGTTAGCAATTTGTCACTTACATTACTCAAGTTATGCTGATTTTAAGATACAAGGTAGATTATAATATTGTTTTAAGCAACATGTCCCGGAATTAACTCACGCCACCAAACACACCCAGTTAGGATATTGTGGAGGTCAGATAGGCAGTCGCTCCATCTAAAGTACTGGTGTTCAGCTGCATCCGGTTAGACTGGAAGCCGACTCCAACATAGTTGGGAAAAGGCAGGCAGATTGATTGAATCATATCTACATACCTACACTGAATTTTTACTATACGTACTATAGTATACCTACGTTTACATTTTATTCACTAATACATGTATCTATCATACTTCTATGATTTTGCATTAATATTTTGCGAATCGGTCTAAAATGATTTGTTTTCTTTAATTTTCATTGTTATGAATTTATGACACATAAGTGTTAAGTAATGTAAAGTAAATAGTTTGACAGCCCGATATAAATCGGGCTGTCAAACTATTTACTTTACATTACTTTTTCTTCCAAATTTTCTCTCATAGTGTTTTTTACTAGTTTAGTCTATGAAGGTTACTTTTGATTTATATAATTTAAATTATTTTTATCTATATGTTAGCCCAAATATTGTATTTTATAGATAATTATGATTTTTCTATCCTGAATTCCGTGAGGGAAACATCTCCGCGACAAGAAGTCAAACTATACCTACTGATTGACTCGGGGTCTCCGTGCTGACGATGCCGACCCGTGCATGCTTCTTTGGATTTATCAGGCCTCAGCGCTGACGAGGCTTAATATCTGGCCTACCCTGGTGCCGTACTTCAACTTTTTAACCGACAGCAGCGAAGCTCAAAAGGAGGGTTTAGTGTTGTTAAAAATCTGAGAGTGTGTGTTAGGTAGGGAAGTGTTTTTTTTTACTATAATTTGTATTTTTATCTTATTTTCCTAAATTAATTTTGTTTACGTGTCTATTCCCATTTTATTTTATTAGAACAATAGATTCGTTACAATATAATACATAGTTTATTTATTAAATTAGTTATACTGATTGTGGGAGAAAATTGTGGTCACGCAGCAAACGTATAAGGGGGACCCCTTATAGGTACGTTGACGTTTGCCGAAACGATTAATCGCAATTGATCAATTGCCATCGATTTCTATTGTAGTAATATTGTCAATCGCTTCAAATGCACTTCGTAGACGATCAATTTGCGCATCATTGTGTACGAGTCACGTAAACATTGACAAATGCAATTGATAGTTTCGGGGATCCTTTAGACCGCAAATTCGGAACAGCGTTTCTTGTAGCGTGCAGTGGAGCGTTTAAGGGTTACACATCGATAATTTTTGAAATTTTAAAATTCCTATAAAACCAAATTGATTTCCATTTTCATTTGGTTTTATAGGAATTTTAAAAACACTAAATTTATCCATTAAACTCTCCAGTGCACGCTACAAGAAAGCCTGCTCCGAATTTGTGGCCTTAGGGTCTAGGGTACTTCATCCATTTTGGTTTTTTTTTACTGTACAGCGGAAGTATGACTATAATTTACGTAGTTTTAATTATTTTTTGAATAAATAATTACCTACATTTTTATTACAATTACATTAAAAAATGGCAAAAACCGATTCAGTAAACGATTCAGAACAAACTACTCTTAATGTGCATTAATTCATTTACACATTGTATTAGGTAATTATGGTTAAAAGATAGCTTAATAAGTAATTCGAATCACCTAGCTAACCAATCCAAGATATGTAAAGGCTAAGCTATAGTTACTTTTGTATGTATGTACCTAGAATCTAGTGTAGATGTCGCAGGCAATTTGAATGATTCCGCTTTTTACAAACGGCTGCGTTTAAAAACGCTCGTATTTGTGAAATATGCCGAAGGCAAAATGTAAATTGCCTTGTCACTGTATAATATATTTAACACAACATTTATTTTGATGGACAATTCAAACGCCGTTTACAAAATGCCGCGGCAAATTGAAGTATTTAGTTCTATTTCTCAAGGCTCTCGCCGGCCACTGCCGCGGCACCACTCGCTCGGCTCGCTCGCGGTTGGTTACAGTTCTAACCTAACCTAACCCATTTATTCAGGGTGCCCTAGCTTAGTTATTGCGACCAATTCGGATCGCGCGTGGTTAGTCACAGTTCCAACTGAACTTACAATAGCAATCAATATCGAAATTTTAACAATTGAACGAGTTGCCAATTTTCCTTCGGCATATTTCATAACTGCGAGCGTTTTTAAACAGACGACGCGGACGGTCGTATGTATACTAATGAATCATACAATCTGCCTGCGACATAGATATCCAAGGATTTTTAAGAGGTTTTGGGTACCTAGAGGTTCTTGAATATATGTCGCAGTCCCTAGGGATATAGCTATCTACGGTTCATACCTATCTTACCAGAAATTTAACTATCTTACTAGGAACCTAAGTACTAGAGCACTCTGATCAAATAGGTTAGGTTAGAACAGTGACCAACTACGAGCGAGCCGAGCGAGCGAAGCGAGTGGTGCCGCGGCAGCGGCCGGCGAGTGCTACGTCGAAATTGGTCGCAGTAGCAAACTTAGGCTCTCTGACAGTTTTTATATTGTCCTGGTAGATAGCTATATCCCTAGGGATATAACTATATCACGGCAACAACCATCTTACTGCGACAGATATATTGCAGAAGGTCTTAATGTGCACTAAAAGGTGATAAAAAAAAAACATTTATTTTTAATTACTTTTATTACAAAAAATTGAAACGAAAGGAACATTTATTACAATAAGAAACAAATCTGTTACACCATTTTTATGGACTTGATTGATGCACAGCAGTTTTAGACCACAGGCAATAAAAAAATAATACACGAAAAAAGTCAAAATGGTCGAAACGAAGGTAGGTACGTACTACAGTAATATACCTTGGTAAAATCCGACGAATAAGGATACTATACAGGGTGATTTTTAATTCACTGTTAACCTTTCAGGACATGAAAGTACTTACTCATGATAATGAGCAAATTTCACTGTGAGACCAACACTGAAATATTGAAAAAAACATCAGCGGTTTCATACCAAAATATAATATTTACTCGATGAAAATGTATGAGAGATGTATTTTTTTTTTTACTATTTCGTAGTTGGTCCCATAGTGAAAGTTGTTTGTAATCATGAGTACTTTCACCTCCAGAAAGTGTATAGCTTACGCAGCAAAATTATATAAAAAAAAACACAACTATGCAAGAAAAGAAGTGCAAGTTTGGTGTTCCATTAAACTTGACTAGCTTGAATACTGTGCTCATGTATAATACTTATAGCTTTAGGGCAATTTTTGGCAGTCTCACTATATCTCGCACTAGTGATCTTGCATTTTATTATAAAAAAAAAGAACACAAAAATAATAAAAAATAAGTTTGCCTGTGATCTAATTAAAGGGAAAACTAAAATACTGTAAAATAAACAAAAGAATAATAAATGCTTCAATGATAGTGACGACGATAAGGCCACGGTCCCACCGACTGCGGGCGCTTAAGACGTAGCGGAAGCGGGTAAATTATACTTAACTAATATTTTAATAATTTTTATTATTTTCGCAAAAATTTTCAAAATTGTAGTATTTATATTGGATATAACTACATAAGAATTTTATACATAATAATGTTTGTATACATAAAAATGTTTAATTGTTAAATTTATTATTGCGTTACATAAAATCTAGGTAAGCTCACAGGTTTCCCAAATGCTTTTCCTCCTGAAACACATCGGAATAAACTAAATTAAATCTACCCGCTTCCGTTTAAATTTAATTAAAACTAAAAATTAAACAATGTGCTAGAAAAATGAAAATAAAACTAAAATACGGTAGAACTCACATTCTATTTAAAATGCGTTTTAAACGAGTGTATCAATGTTACTCTAAAACCTCGAGTTATCAGTTTATAAGAAGTTAAGTATTAATGTTTGGTACAAAAATACGCAAGTGTTTCGTTATTTTTTATACAAACAATATTAATATCTACATACTTAAATATAATAAATAAAGGTTTTTGATTTTAATACGATACAATTTTTAGTCATAGTCACTATTTATACATATTTTGTTATATTTAAAATTTGCAAGTGACTTTTTATTGGCAAGGACATGCATTGCAAGGCTAATACGTAATTTAAACATTTCCATCACCATTTTATTTTAAAACTAGACCAAGTTAAGAAGGCAAGCGAGTGTCGAAATATAGAGTAAAACAGTGCTATTTCATATGACAGGAACCTCATCACGATAAGTAAACTTGTTTTGCAGAACTCGCAAACTAAAATAAGATAGCAGAAACGAAAAATGACGCTGTAAATAAAGATGGGACACAAAATTGTTCTGTAGAGTTCGTGTCGCGAATTCAGTCGGGTTTTTTCATGTATAAATAAAACGTGTTCTTGGCTATGACTTTCATGTATTATTTCCTAACTGATTTAGAAAATGAAATAAAAACAGATGCGTTACACAAACCATTACAGTTCAACTATTTTCTTAATGTCCCTCGGCAAACTTTATGTTTCGTTAGCCTAACCGGATGCAGCTGAATTACAGTTTTTTGCATGGAGCGACTGCCTATCTGACCACCACAACCCATTTACTGGGTAATAAGATACCCCTTGGTAAGACAGGTTGTCAGACTTTCGAGCTTCTGATGACCCGTAACGACTGTTAAAGATCCACGAATGACAGCCGGGACCAACAACTTAACGTGCTTTCCGAGGCACGGTTGGTTTGTAAAGACGGTCACCCATCCACGGACCAACCGCGGCAAGTATAAATTACAATGAATAATGTATGTAACTGCTATCACAAATTCTAATGAAATCGCTACTCGCTTACAATCTGAACAGGGCCTTACGATGGAACAATATTACCTAATGACATGTATGAAATACAATGTGATATATTTTTGATTATGTCTACCTACCTACAAACAAATCTAGATAGCTTGTAAATACTAAAAGTCCAAATATTAACTTTGGTACATAATTTTTTAACGTTTATTCTCATATTTATATGATTATATTGATATAATAGAACGATCTCCAGTATTTGCGGGTTGATTCTGAAACAAAAGAAGTATTTTAGTTATGAGCAATATTAAAACACAAGGTTGACGCATTTTGTGCACCGAAGGTTTTCATAAAAATTGTTATGGCGAGCCATAAGAACACCCTTATTTCTTTTTCATAAGGCACTCGTATCTATATTCTACTCAATCCAGGACAACTAAATATTACAGCGATATTGAGTTAAAATGTGGCATGACGTCACTCATTGCTAGATTTTGTACGTAGTTTGTTTTAGTTGTGACCTAGCGAGCCCCCACTCCCCAACTTTAATGCAGTTTATCTAAGTAATTTTTTATTAATATGATAAAGCAAAAAATACGTGTCTAATATTTTTTTATTATCTGGCTGACGGACTAAAAAGATTTTTTTTTTTTACCAGGCATCATTCCTCATTCTCTTTTCATGAGCAGGATTTTAATTTATGTCGCAACGATTACTTATTTCCTTTATCACCTCCAGACAAACACTAGCTAGCTTATAATGTCACATCATTTCAATAATCCTGTGTCTTTTTTGAGCCTTTACGGAAGATATGACACAGCGTCTTGATAAACACACTTACCGTTATTCCCGCGTCACTTTCTGCCAGTGCTCAAGTCTTGTAGTTCGCTGCTGTCGTCGCTAGAGGCGCTGGCTCCGCAACCGTTGGTGACGGTGGACGAGGGCCCGCCTGCTGCTGCAGCCATGGCCATTGATAGCGGTATGGTGATGAACTGGGGCTGGTTTGATGATGATGCTATGACAGAAAAGATTTTTTTTTTAAAGGTTTATGCTATCTGAGTTGTAAATTACTAGCCTATACTACCTCAAATGGCTTAGCATAACCCTCCGTTATATCGAAAATACTGCAGAATTAATTTTGAAATAAATATATGGTAAAGTTGAGGATTAATGTTAAGTACACGAAAACACGATTCCATAAAATTTTCTCGATAGAAAAAAAAAACCAAAGTTACCACCAAACCGAACAATAAACCGCTGGTATTAAAAACATACTTCAAATTATATCATGAAACTTTGCATACTAACTAAACTAACTATAAAGCAGGTCTTATGTTTTTCAAATTACCATTATTTTCACCGTAAAAAGCAATTACCTAAATTATCGGCGCCCAGCACCATACTCAGTCTCGCTCTCACTCAGTCCGCGAGCAGTATCGTGAAAGCGAGATAGAAACCTGAGGTAGTATGGGCTCTTAAGCTGGATACAAATTTGAATATTTTCACATAATGTGAACTTTCTCATAGAAAATATAGAATAAGTCGTTTTAATAATCGTGTTACATTACGTCTACGAGATACTAACCACCTTCCTGACCCTGATTTGCAAGACCCAATATAAAACCATGAGGATATCCCATAGCCAGGTTCCCCAGTCCAAGGTTACTGCCGATGCCGTCCAGTCCAGCGAGAACTCCTGAGTGGTACAGCATGGCTCCTCCGGGCATCTCGAGCTTGGGCAGGAGTTTGGGCAGCGAAGGGCTTGGTTTGCTGCTATCCGCTTCCTGGGTAGTGGAGGATGTTGAGGCATGTGATTCGTTGTGGGATTCTCTGAAAAGGTGAAATGTTTTTGTGGTTAAGGCAACGATAACCAACTTTTAATGATTTTAATGGACTGTCAAACACAAAAATATGTTTTCTAATCTAACTGGTAGTTTCAAAGATCAGCGCGTTCAAACATACAAACAAAAAAAACAAACTTTTCAGCTTTATTATTAGTATAGATAAACTTTCTTCTTCCTGCCCTTGTCCCAAGTATCACTTTACTTTTCTCTTTCTTACGTTACGTTCCTTTTCTCTTCCATTATCATCTACCTACTCTCTTTTCATTCATACTATTCCTCACACAATCCATTCATAATTTATCGGTATTCTTCTCCCGCCTCTCCATCCTAAGCTATGTGGTGGAAGTTGAAAAAATTATGATGATCATATTCGTACCTCTGTTTGACTTCTCGCTCGTTGCTGTCACACGTCCACTCTTGCTTGTGAACCTGCAGCAGCTTCTCACTGGGAGACTCCGGTTCACTGCCGCTCTCGTCTCCGCTGTCGCCTGATGATGCTGGTTCATCCTACGAAGAAGAATTATCGTGTCAGCTAGGGTATAATTAGAACTTAGGGGATTATTCGACGATATTGCTGATAAGGTGGTGTCATGAAAAATGAGAAATGTTTAATAAATTATATTGCATGGAGTGCACATTTGTACATTGATACAAGGTCCATTCTTGTCTAAGCAACAATTGTCACAAAGGTGTTTCAGATGAGGGCAACTGTCGTGGGATTCCTTTTGGGACTTCTCGTCATCATAATTCTCATCACCTAAGTCATAATGGTCCTACTGCAAAGCATTATCATTTCAGCCGAAAGACGTCCACTGATGGACATAGGCTTCCCCCAAGCACCGCCACTTCGACCGGTTCTGTGCTTCCCGCATCCAGCGGATTCCTTCACAAAGTCCACCTTGTGGGAGGCCTTCTTACTGCAGGGCCCATTTAAATCAGTATTAACTTTTTTTATGGCCTTTCTCCAGTGATTATGGTGGAATCCACTATTGTAAAACGGACATTTATCAAATCACAAGTACCTGCCGAAGTGTTATTATTGTTTAACAGTTTAATCTGCATATTGATTACAGAATTAGCTGTCTCGCTACCCGGTTCCCGAATAAAAGAAAGTCATAGCACCTTATCACGAGATTGATCGCAGGGAAAATTTTTCTTCACAAATTGTATACCACTTACTGCGAATATCTTTTGCGTACACAAAACTTATTGCAATGTTTAGTCAATCCCGTATTGCTGTGCACATTTAGGAAAATTAATTGTTAATCAAGTTGATACCCTACGTCAATTTGCCGTGTAATAGCCATTTTCTTGCAACTGACAATACGGTAGATTCTTTGTTCTGTAAACAAAGTAGTAACAGTAGATGAACCATTCTAAAAATGAACGCCCCTCCACAAAACGTGATTATTTCAATGTGTGAGAGGAAATATTTATTGCAATACTTTATTTGTGTTCGTGCGGCGACTTTACTGTCAACATGGACTCGTCGCCGCACTTAGAGGTCAACTAATCGTGTGATCAGTCCAGGCAACAACATTGTACGGCGGGGAGCATGCGTTTTGTATGGAACGACACGTTCGCTCTGTCGCGCGTTCGTGTCATTTGTATACTAGTTGGCCGACAAATCCGGCTGTTTGACGTTTGGCCAATTCGGGTAGGTGCGGTTTGCATAAAAAAAATCTGTGTTATTGTGTATATTTTTATGTATGTTAATCTGTAACGTATTTATTTAGTTTAGTTGTTTATCGTACTCGCCGGTGACTGAGCAACCAATGACAAAGACCATTTTTTTTTTATGAATGGTATCTCGCTGTTGACCATTGGAGGTCGAGAGTGCTTAACCGGACTATCAGTTACTTTAACGTTTACGCACTTCAAATCGTACTATTATAGCCTGAGGTATCTATGTGAGCGGTGAGACGGGGGGTGACAAAATTGATGTTGAAAATGAGTTTGCTTCACCTTTGTCTACCTCCCCCGTCGTGGCTCACATACCTCAGACGGTGACTAGCACTTGCGCGCACACTATAGTAAGATTTGAAGTACGAAAATGTTAAAGTTACTGCTTAGAATGGGAGTAAAGTAAAGAAGTCACTGCATTTCGAAATCCTAAGAACAATTTATTACAATTTATATTTATGTATAAGATTCTTCTTTTATATTCAACGTTATTTGATAAATGTGATTTGTTGTATATTTTATTTTAGATAATTCCACAAAATTTAAACTACAAAAGCCACAAAGTTACAAAAAAAAAAAAAAATATTGTAAAAGATCTCTTACAATTCAATTCAATTCAATTTATTTTATTGCAGATAATAAAAATCCATAATATTACATAAAAAACAATATAAAAACATAAAGATGAATAAATTTAAAAAAATACAATAATTTAAAAATATTATAAAAATTAATCATGAGTGTCAAAAAATGTGTAAAAGAATAATTAAGTCAAATAATAATAATAATCAAATATAATTTAATTTAAACTGCCAAATAATAATAATAATCAAAATATAATTTAAACAGAAATAAAAAGATAATCAAAACACATAAAATATAATAGTAGGTACCTATTCTATAATAATGAGGGGCCGCTAGCGTGCAGCCGCATCCATCTCATCAAATTTGTTTTTTTTTTTTGTATTTTTTTGTCATGAATGTAACAGTGTTACAAAATGTGTTACATTACACTCATGACAGAGCTAAGCTTTATGTTATGATGTCATGAATGTTACTCTAAGTACCATTTTTCGCGGTCTTAACCTTCTCGGAAACCGATCGCTCTTTCAAGACCCTCTCGGCCTCTCAGTAGAAATTGAAGCTAGTCTACACTTACCCAAATCAACAGTACAAAAATCTTATTTCAGTTCATTCAGTTCATAGTCTACGTAGTATTGTAGAATTTACTGTTTTGAATTGTTGTCTTTGGTCTGAGATCGAAGACAACTTGGATACGAGGCTTTTGCTTACTTTGCATAATGTGTGTATTTTGTTATTTTTTTAGTTTCTAATGTGCGTTTTATTTGTGCAAAATAAACGATTTTTCTTTCTTTCTTTTCTTTTATTTTTTACGCGAAAACCTTACCATGATTTAACTTTCCACGTTACAAGGCACTCTAAATCGGCACAGGTGTTACACAAACTGTGCACTTACCACGTTTTAGCGCGAACGTATAAAAACGTCTGTTGGTGCTAGTTACCGCGTTATATCGCGTGTCAGACGATAGAACTTAAGTGGAATGAGGCTTAAAGTGAAGTAAAATGTGTTTGAGGCTTTCAGAATATCTATTTTGAAAAGTTTTGGTGTAGGTACAGTTGGCAACAAAAGTAGATTAACACTTGCAGTTTTTTAATCTTAATTATTAAGCGAAATATTTAATTCAAATCGGAACAGAAGTACTTAAAATTTTAAGAACATTTATTTTTAACAGTTAATCGAAAGAAAAGCAGTTTATCGAATCATTTTGTGTTAATTTACATGATGTCAAAAAATAGCAGTGTTAACCAACTTCTGTTGCTGACCGTACCAAGTACCAACAAACTTGAAACGAGAAAAACGTTTAGCAGGTAGATAAAAGTTTAAGTAGTCATCTGCTTAGCTTTTTTCTAACAATGTTGGGGTCGGCTTCCAGTCTAACCGGATGCAGCTGAATACCAGTATTTTACATGGATCGACTGCCTATCTGACCTCCACAACCCAGTTACTGGATAATACGATATACCTAGATAAGACTTTTTTTTTCGGGCTTTTGACGACCCGTTGACTGTCAAAGATCCACGAATGACAGCCGGGATGAACGAGTCTGGCCCAAAACTGCTAGGTATCTTTTTTAGAAATTCTATAGCACTTTTCTAATAAACTGGATGAATTTTTAGTAACGAAGAGCTCTTCTTTTTATCGACGACGCGACGTTCAGAAAGTGCTTACCAATTTGGCTCTTCGAAAACAATATCAAACTTTTCTGTAACACCTGCCAGGCCAGGCGCACTCCGCATTTTAGGTATGAAGCCGCAAATACCTACGCGGCGGGCTCGACTTGTCGGGCTAATTCAGTGTGGGCTGCCGCGCACCGGGCGGGGCGCACGTTAGTTCGATACTCACTCACTCGCCGCGTCGTAAAAGAAGATAACACTAACGAGTCAGAAGGTATAAGAGTGACTCGATAGAAAGAGAGCCAACTTCTAGGTGAATTAACTGTAGGTAATTAACGTTGTACAACCTGAATTGCACTTTATTGTGTCGTAGCAAGAGTGAATCTTCTGTTCTAGTACTATTATGTATTCAGTGGTAACACACACAACCTATCAAAAACCTAGCCACTAGTCATCAATACTCATTCAAAATTCGAACAACACACAGCGGATCCAACTATTGGCCATTGTTACCCTGCGCGTACGCACACATACATAAAAGGCTTTATGACGTCACACAGATAAATCACGGCAGTAATTAGTTGGTATCGTGCGCATCAAAGCAGCACAATTGTTAATAAATACCTACATAGGATGATTTCCAGGGACGCAGGCGCAGATAGCATCATTGTTACTGTGTTAGATTAGTGGGGATGCGGCGGAAAGTTATTGTTTACTAGCTTTTGCCCGCGGCTTCGCTCGCGTTCAGTCTTTCCCTCTGGAACAGTACTTTTTTTCTGGATGAAATGTAAGTAACCCTATGTCAGCTATGTCCTTTTCTGTACCAGTGACAACGTGTATGCAAAATTTCATGATGATCGATTGAGTCAGTTGGATTTTAAAGTCCAGTTTCATTGTGTTCTTACGCACATTTTTTTGGTAATCTATACAAATAAATAAAATAGAAGTGTCTGTTTGTTATGTCAAAATAACAGCTTTTTACTAAATGCATATGAAAGTATATAGGTACTGTTATAAAAAACTGTTTTTAAACATTTTGTCTGTCTGTTTGTTGCGGCTAATCTCCAAAACAGCTGGAACTATTTTGACGGGACTTTCACTGGCAGGTAGCTGATGTTGGCAACTGAATTAGGTTTCGACACAAAAAAACAAGTCGCATCTTTGACTGTCTTTACGGGTCGTCAGAAGCCCGAAAGTCTGACAACCAGTCTTACCAAGGGGTATCGTATTACCCAGTACCTGGGTTGTGGAAGTCAGTTAGCCAGTACCTTCTTGTAAAATACTGGTATTCAGCTGTATCCGGTTAGACTGGAAGCCGACCCCAACATAGTTAGGAAAAAGCTAGGCAGATGATGTTGATGACTGTCGACGACGACGAGTGACGTTGAAAACCTATATTCAATCCTTGCATTCTTTAAAAGCAAAGGAATTTTCTAATAAAAATCCTCAAGAATCTCTGTACCTTTCGTATAATTATTTTCAACATTTATCCATAGACAGTAGACACCTTCTATTCTAACAATAAGGGCGTATCCACACAACTCTTCCCGCACTAGCCCGCGTGGGCGTTGCCTTTATTCGCCGACGCACTAAATAATAATAATTGTGGTTAACTAACTACCGTTTAACGCATTCGGCTTTCTTCTGTGCATCTGATAAGTTGGCTAGTAGGTACAGTCGGAAAAAAAAGATTAATTTATTATTCTTGGTAGTTTTTTATTTCATCTGTGTTGTGTTTAGGTTGTTTTGTTTGTGTTTTGGATAGGTAAAGATGTAGGTTTGAGTAAATAAAAAAAATATATATAAAAAAAGGAAATTTTGAAAAGACTTCTTGATGATTTTATTAAGGGTCGGCAGCATTAAAACGTGTTATGGGGTTTTGATAAGTTTTTATACAAAACTTATATTAATAGCCACGAAAAAAAAATGTCTGGTTAACTCAAGAGTTTCACCAGTCAGTGAAAAAATTGGATTAAGAATAAACCTTGTAGATGATTGTTAAAAAATATTGAATGTCACTAAAAACGTGCAAAAAGCACTGTCGTATTTTAAATAAAGACCACACAGAACAGTGAACCCTTACTTTCAAAAATCTGAAACCACGAAGGCAACAATAGTTGCCATCGTTGCCTTTCGTATGTCGTAATTACAGAAACAATTAAAAAGCTATTGTTTCTGAACCGGTGGGGTTCATACGACATTTGATAAGTTAAGACCAGATGCAGCTGAATATCTTACTACTTTATAAATGCGATGGATGGATGGGTGAATGGATGTTTGTTACTCAATCACGCCAAAAGGGCTGAACGGATCTGGATGAAATTTGGTATAGAGATAGATTAAAGTCTGGATAGGCTAAGTACTTTTTATCTCGGAAAAAAATACGGTTCCCGTGGGATAATTTGCGACATTCACAAGGGCGAAGCCGCTGGCAAAGGCTAGTCAGTAGACATTTACTTTATTTGATTTTAGAATATCAACCTATTTCTGTTTTTTAGTTAAAATATTCCGACATGAATTTTTTAACTTGGCATCCAAGCATGCAATGTTAGATTTTAAGGTGGCTGCTGCGTTGATAAATAAGTTTCACCTAAGGATCAGTGATAGAGTAGATGCAGGTCAAATTCTAGAAATAGTGAATGAGAGACTGTATATGAATAACACACTCGCTGATTTTGTGATACAGAATAATTTAAATAGAAGACACACACATTTTTTAAATATAAATGTAAACATAAATAATGTATCATTCCCAAGACTGACTTATAGTGAACTTATTTTATTTGGTTGCGGAACATACCAGTTGAAACAGGCACGATCATATTATGGAGAACATATTAGGAATGATGGTTCCTATACTATTGGAATAAGCACGGACAGAGCCAGCAACCTCCTAGAAGGTTTACCCTTGGCAGGCAATTGTTCATTATTAAGAGGCAAAATACAAAGCAGGCACATAAGCCGAAAAACATATTTTGTTTATATTTTATATAATAATAATCAACAGGGCAGAGAAGCAATCATTCAGTATTATTGCAATTGCCTTGTAGGCCGAAGAACGGTAGGTTGCTGTGCTCACGTCATGACCATAATGTGGTATTTAAGCTGGGCAAGGCACGAGAATAATATTACGCCGCCCGCCCAGTTTTTAGATAATATTTTAATAATTTATGATTCAGATTAAAACCGTTGTAAGAAATAATAGCGCTTGTTTTATTTTATCCACTAATATTCCTCTAAGTTGTAACTGTTGCACAAATATGTTAGTTAATATAACTACAATAAACGAGAATAATTAATATTAAAAAAGAAACACTCATTTTTATTATAATTAAGGAAATAAATACTCTTAATAGACGTTTCTCAGCGACGAGATCACAATATTACAAATGCTAAATATGGTACATTTTTGTAACTTCCTGCAACTTTATTATAATATTTCGTTTCTACTAGGAATGAAATATTAAAAACACAATTCATTTATTATTGTACTTAATGTCCACGTCAAGCCAGAGCACCCTAACAAACTGGTCAATTCCCTTTGAAGTTTGATTAAATTAATCCAAAACTCACTTGTTGTAAAAATATATTAAAATCTATTTTCTATTATTCAACATTATTCTGCTTACGGTACAGCAGGGTGGCATTATGTGTCCGCTGGTACAATCGGTCGGTGCGGCTGCGCCGTTTTTGGACGCTACAGTTTGTTTACCAACTTGTGACGTCACAATGCTACAGTTACCTCATTATTGTGCTAACTGTAAATTAACTATTACTTTGTTGTTCACTTAGATGTTTTGTTAAGTAATAGAATGGAAGCTGCTGTATGGAAATGACTGGTAAGTACCTATACAAGGTATAACTTAAATAACGCATAACCTCTTAAGGGGTCATTGAACTCATAATTATGAACAACTTTTACTATGGGACCAAACCTTAAACCGCGAAAAAAATCTGCTGTTGAAATAAAAAAAAAACAACAGTTTCTTTTCCCAATTTTCATAATGATGGGTACAATGACCCCTTGAAAGGTTATGCGTTATTTAAATTGCACCTAGTCTATTTTACTTTTAATGTTAATTTGTGGCTAACCGGCATTATGCGAATTTGTGTAGTTTTATTTAACGACTTTATTTTTGTTAATAATGCTTTGAAGATGGACAGCAGTATCATCTGGCTGTCTTGGCATGGTTTTGGTAATGATTTCCATAGACTGCAGAGTATTTTTATCCGACTGGGGCGGAGCCCAAACGGGAGGGTAGGTAATGTTTTTATATTAACACGTTGCCTTCCCGTCTATTTTGGGTAATTTCGTGGTACGTCCAATGGTTTTTTTTAATAAACTTCTAGCTCACACGTCCAGCCCAGGTAACGCGGTTCAGTTAACGCCTTTGGCAAATGCATTGCGTGTAATGCACGGACAGTCGACGTGTTAAATTTGTTTATAGCAAAGACAGCGCAAAATGTGGAGATGATGATGACAGGACAAATGTCAAAAGGTATGATGTCTAAAAATATTTTTTGCCCGTCATGTATATTTAAAAAAAATATTGGACACTTATTTTTTCTTTTCTTACATAATCAAAAGATTACGGCGATTGCGGCGAGTTAAATGTGGCATGACGTCACTCATTGCTAGATTTTATACGTAGTTTCTTATAGTTATGACGTAGCGAGCCGGATCTCCCCAACTTTAATGCGTGTTATTTAAGTAATTTTTTAGTAATATGATAAAGCAAAAAACACGTGTCTAATATTTTTGTGTCATCTGACTGACGGACTAAATATAATTTCTTTTTTTTACCCACGAAACATCCCTATTGTATAATGCAAAAATATCAAGTATCTACATTATCCCATTTGGTTTATCTTTGCAGATTTCTTTTGATTCTTGGAAGGATCAGACAAGATCAGATGTTGTTAACAAATTATCGTAAATCACCAAAACCCGGTCATGAATAATAGGGATTACGTTCTTTAGTACGAATTCGATCTGTATCACATAATTACAGTTCCATGCAATTATAATTAAGATTAAAAGCGATGCATTGGTAATTAAACTGACGAATTATGTTGGTATTCTTGAAATGGTATACCACAAGGTGCTTTCGAACAATGCCGAACATTGGCCTTCAAATGGGCACAATTATGCAATAGGATAGGCACAGTCAAAGAGGACATAGCCAAAATCATTGGTCTTCTTCTTCTTTTTCTTAGCGTGTCTTAGTCAGCCCAGAATTTAGCTACAAGCTTGGCACCTTCAGTAGCGTCCATCAGCTACTTTAGCGTGCAGGCAGCAGGACACGCTGGACACAACATTAAGTGCCGCATTTGTGTGACAGCACCACATTTACACTCCAGGGCAGAGTCATCTATGAACCTCCACATGAGCAGGTTTTCTTTGTTTCGGCCTACCTGAGTCAATCTGCCTAGCCTTTTTCCAACAAAAAAGCATTTTTTGCAGCTGAATACCAGTACTTTACATGGAGCGACTGCCTATCTGACCTCCACAATCCAGTAACTGGGTAATACGATACCCCTTGACAAGACTGGTTGTCAGATTTTCGGGCTTCTGACGACCCGTAACGACTGTCAAAGATCCACGAATGACAACCGGGACCAACGGCTTAACGTGCTTTCCGAGGCACATAGGAGTCTCGGTATGTAAAGATGGTCACCCTTCCACGGAGCAATTCCAGCAAGCGTAGCTTAACCTGATGGATCGACCCGTGCAGCTCTTATTACTTAGCCACGAGCTCCTCCTCCTTCGGTCTACCTGAGTCAGGAGTCTATTTAAGTCCAGGTGAAAGATTTTCAGCAGATGCAACGAATGGGTTGGGTAGGGAAGCACTATCTTGCCACAGTTTTAGTGAAAGGAGCCTCCCCGAGCAACGTATCTACAGAGTCATTATACGTCCGGCACTCCCAGGGCAATCAGCTAGTTTCCACGCTAATTGGATAATCCTTTCACCACGATGATGGCAATCCAAAATCTTTAGGAAAAGCTTGGCACACGGATTCGCTTCAAAATACACAATGTTTATGGCTGAACGAGGAACCCTACTGCCTTTTCAAAAAGTTGAGTGGTCATTCCTTTACAAGACATAGGGTAGGTATGTCTCCAAACTTAAATGGATAGGGTAAGTATACCGGATGACTTTTTTTACCGTCTTGAAAAAAATAGGGTATATTAGGTGAACGGAGTAGAAGCCTATGGCATACCTAGTTTTTTTTTTTTAATAGCTTAGTCAGAAAAAATGATCTAAGTGTCATTAAATACTACAAATTCGATGTAAACTTTTCATTTTAGATCAACAAAAACAGAAATTTTGAAAAAAAATAATAAATCGTTTAAAAATATCGAAATTCAAATCATATGCAACGCATATGATTTGAATTCCTATTTTTTTTTTTTTGAAAAAAAAAGTTAGGTATGCCATATTCTCCTACTCCGTTCACCTATTATAGCCTATTATTTTCAAGACGGTAAAAAAAGTCATCCAGTATACAGGGTGTTTGGCAGAACGTTGAACATACGAAAATGGTGGATAGGTGGGGTCATCTGCTACTAACTCAGCCCTAATTTATTTGGCTCTGGCCCTCTGGATATTTTAAATGTTTTTTTTTTTTGCTTTTTTCTAGTTTCACCACTTTCTTAACTTTAAAGTGTAATTTTTATTAAAAATGGCTAAAACAGGCAATACTTTGTTTTTTTTTTTAATCTTTAATGTTGGCAGATTCTTATAAAATTATTGTTTTATTCAGATGTTAGCTAGAAAAAAAGTTATGAGTCCTCAAACTTACAGAAAGGTGTAAAAAATTACTTAAATCTTAATTTCAACTTGCATTTTAAAAAAAACAAAAAATGATTGAGGAGTTCCAATTCTAGCAAAACATCCCTAGTGTGTGACCTTTCTAATGGTATGTAATTTGCTTTTATAAAAAAAAACTTTAAGAGTTATTTCATAATTTTATCAAGTAGGAAATTTTTGACGAAACTCTACCTTGACGGAAAGTGAAATGTTTTGCGAAATTTAATACTGCAAGGTTCGTAAAATTTAAATGATCGACGGCTTGCCAGTAGCAGTGGTGCAAATTGACATTCACTATTCCCTTGGGATGGTTACACAAAGCAGGTAGACGATTCAACACGATGGCTGCCCAGCTCACTGGAGTCTGATTGTACGTGAACATTTGGATAATTGTTTCCCAAATTCGTGGATTGGCAGGGGAGGACCAATTCCCTGGCCTCCGCGATGGCCCGACCTCACTCCGCTCGATTTTTACGTGTGGGGAAGGGCAAAGGAACTAGTTTACACTACAGAAGTAGAAAGTCGAGAAGATTATTTTGATAAATCGAATTAATGCTGCTTTCGAAGTTATGCGACAGGAGATGCTGCTGCACTGCGCACAACAACTGTAGAAATCAGACGTAGATGCCGCGCCTGTATTGTAAATGAAGGGCGTCAATTCGAACATCTGTAATTTATTAATTAAATAAATTATTTAAAATTATTTAATTGTTTCATTAGCGCTCCTAACTGGTACAGCTATTTTCTTTGTACTTAATTCAAGAAATTACATCATTTTAATCGATCATTTAAATTTTACGAACCTTGCAGTATTAAATTTTGCAAAACATTTCACTTTCCGTCAAGGTAGAGTTTCGTCAAAAATTTCCTACTTGATAAAATTATGAAATAACTCTTAAAGTTTTTTTTTTATAAAAGCAAATTACATACCATTAGAAAGGTCACACACTAGGGATGTCTTGCTAGAATTGGAACTCCTCAATCATTTTTTGTTTTTTTTTAAATGCAAGTTGAAATTAAGATTTAAGTAATTTTTTACACCTTTCTGTAAGTTTGAGGACTCATAACTTTTTTTCTAGCTGACATCTGAATAAAACAATAATTTTATAAGAATCTGCCAACATTAAAGATTAAAAAAAAAAAACAAAGTATTGCCTGTTTTACCCATTTTTAATAAAAATTACACTTTAAAGTTAAGAAAGTGGTGAAACTAGAAAAAAGCAAAAAAAAAAATTTAAAATATCCAGAGGGCCAGGGCCAAATAAATTAGGGCTGAGTAAGTAGCAGATGACCCCACCTATCCACCATTTTCGTATGTTCAACGTTCTGCCAAACACCCTGTATATTACTTAAATATCTGAAAAATAATTTATTATCATTATACAGTTACATGACACCTCAAGAAAAACAGTTCTAATAAAAAAGTAGCTAGAAAATAATAGAAATATTTCGCGGAAATATTGTCTCAAGTTCTCAACGCGACCTGCCTACAAAGGTCTGGGCGTGATATTTGAGCACAGGATCAAATAAAGGAGGAAGACCAATATTTGCAAGGAATCGAGTGCCAACGACGATCGATTTACGTCCGAGTACAGTTCAGCAAACAATGTCGCCTTTGGTATAGAATTTTGGAATTTGGAGACAGAAACTTTTTCTGTTAATAAAAATTCGTCATTCTATAACTATTTTACATCTATAGTTATATTTAAGTTATCAACTAACCAAGTAATAGTTGTACTTAGTAATAGTTATTGCATTTAAATGTTAACATTAAGTTAGAATAATTATTCAGTTAAAAAACCGGCCAAGTGCGTGTCGGACCACGCACAATGAAGGGTTCCGTACTTGGAAAGAATTTATCCCTAAAAAAAAACTTAACAATGTAGTAAAAAAAATTGTTCTCCCAATCAATTCAATTCTCCATTTGCGCATTTAAGTTTGTAATACAAATATATATATATATATATGTGATAAAATTACAAATTATCGATTTTCGGACTTTTTAATGGGAAAAGTCTGAAAATCGACTCAAGTAATGGACTTGTGCTTGTGTTTTGTGTGTGTTTCCTTTGCTTGCTTCTTGCCATATTTCATGATTCTAGATCAACGGGAAGTACCCTAAAGGTTTTGATTTACTTGCGAGTATCAAAATATGTCGCATAAATGGCCGTATGTTTTTATTGTGGTGACTTAGAAGCTTGATTTTTTACAACTCCAAGGGATGGTCTTGACATGTAGCCGTGTGTACCCAAATTCAGTGCTGAATCCTGATTATCCTGATTATAGATTTCAGATGGCAATCACTATAAGTAAAGGCAGTCCTATCCAATAGCCCAATTCCCATTTTCCCATTCAATCAATTTGTAAAACACTAAAAACATGTATCAATAAAAATATTTCAAAAGAAAGTTCAACAAAATTTTTCAAGGAATAACTACTGACTACAGCCGTAAGCACATGTTATAAATCACCCCAAGTACATTACAGTACGAACAAAAATCGCCATTATCGCCATATTGAATGCACAGGTGCGTAAGCGCAAGTGATACATGGTATACTCCCGTCACGTGACTTTTTATTCGGGTAACGTAAATATTTTTATCGTGAACTTACGTCATTGTGACGTATGTAATTTAGCGATATTTGAAATTGGTATGCTGAAGATTAGAAATAGCAAAAACTGAGGCGAATGTAAGCAATAAATAGGTATGGTAGCAATATATTATCGGGTGCATACAAGCAAAGCCGCGAGCAATAGCTAACAATACATATATGTATATATTTGAAATGTGCTAATTAAGCCCTTTCATTTGATACCCAACACGGCATCATTAAAACAATTTTTTTTTTGTTCATGACCATGTCCTCTAGAGGGCGCCATATTAAATTTAATGTGATATCACATAGCCTATAACCAGCGGAAAATCAAGACGCTTCCAACGATACCTTATTTGTTAAATTATGATAAGCAGTTTAGACGTTATGAGGGAACAGATGAACATACATACATACCACTCAAAATCATAACCCTCCTTTTTGCTTTGCCGTAGTCGGGTAAAAATAATGTTGGATGTTGCTTGTTTAACGTTTTTTATTTTTCGATGAGACAAAAGTAAGCAGTAAATATGGTAGCAATATAAGTATGTCTACGGAATACCCCTGGAGATTAATACATTTTGAGAGGTTAAATGGATAGCGGCCCAATTCTGAATTCAATCAGCTAATGTTTATTAGTGAAGCATCAATGGATATTGATTGAAGTAAGTGAACGGAAAGTATCCTATTAGCGTTAATTTCTGCCCTTTACCATACTATTAGATACCTAATTATGACAAGAACATTCTAAACTACGAACAATACGAAACGGTCAGTGGAATAATAGAAATAATCAAGTGTTAATATTAGCCATTCAAGATGATAATTGTGAGCCGTGGTCCTTATTCTTAATTTTGTAAATATTTTTATCAGAACATACGTCAGTTCGACGTTTCCTATCCCAGTAAATCCAACAGTGGGTTTCTTAGAACCCGGTGTGACGTCATACTAGATTGTGTTTAACTGAGATTGAAAGAAAAACAGAGCCAGTCTGTTGCGCCTACGCGAATTGTAAGAGTCTGTTGAGAAAACCGATGGCGATGTTATTGAAAGCAGTTGTGTATTAGTGTATCATTAGGCGAATCCTAGGAAGATGTAATACGTCACTGCTGATAATTAGGAACAGTTTCATACTTTCGAGTAAGTATTAATCTATTGGTGATATCATATGATATCATATCATAGTACATTTTCTAAGTAAATTAAGACATTTGTAGGCAGGCCAGCATTCATTGAAAATTAGGGGCATAATAGAAAGAAAGAAAGAAAAAAGAAAGAAAATACGTTTATTTGCGGTAAACATGACGCAAAGGACAACAAAATAAAGTAAACAATGTAAAAAGCAAGTTTTGGGGAAAATATGCGTCACATCTACGCAAAACGGCTACCGCTCAGCATAATGCCGCGACCCCATGCGAAACGGAGCCCCAGCGCTGGTTTTCAGCGATAGCCGGCGGATAATGAGGAGTTACCATAGCAGTGGTATTTATTATCCAGTTCTAGAACTCTTCTGGATAGTCAGCAAAGGTCCTTATTTTAGTCAGTTGTTAATTTTTTTTTGCAAAAAGTCAACACCTAAAGACGAAATGCAGAACAGTCGAAACAAGAACGCACCGTACAGACACAATCGGTCGATCGTATCGCCATCGATCGTGTTCGATATATTGTCGATCGGACGATACGATACAGATGCTCGTAATAAGATGAATTTGTACTACACTATGATTTTTGTGTCACTTTAAAATCGTAATTTATAGTCTTCAAGATAATTATTGGAAAAGTTGTAAGGTAATATGTTTATTATGTCAAAGATTAATGGAATAATATGAGGTTTAAGTAATTCGCATAATTCGGCAATGAGTATTTTCTGTGATTTATGAGATTGTGCTTACTGTAAACCATAAATTTAAATTATATCAAAACAAAGCAGTGGCTTTAGGACTTTTTACTCTAAATTATAAAAAAAAATGTTCTGCTAATCTGATAAAAGACAACACCACATTACGTCAACAAAAAACAAACAATTTGATAATTCTTATAAAATTGTGGTGTGAACTTATATCAAACATTCAGCATTCAGCTAAACACAACTAGCTGCGCCCCGCGGTTTCACCCACGAAGACCGGGATAAAAAGTAGCCTAGGGTATAAGCTATTTACATAACAAATTTCATTCATATCGGTCCAGCCGTTTGAGCGTGCGGAAGTAACAAAAATACAAACATACACATACCCTCACAAACTTTCGCCTTTATACTCGTAATATTAGTATGACAATACAGTGCTAGTCTGTTCATAGTCTTACAACAAACCAATTAACGCAACATACACAACTTTTTACTCAAAAAAAAAAAACCCGAAACCAGATTTTCATACAACAAACAGGACTGAACGATAAAAATCTTCGGATAACAACGAAAAGCTCCGCGTTATTTCCACCGAATACATTGTAAATCATTATTCAAGGCTCCCATACAAATGTCGGACACACATACGACCTAACAAACATGTGTATAGTAAAGAATTCCTATTATACCAGCCGGAATGCGTCTGGTTGATGTTGAATGGTCGCTTATTATGCACCCATTTACACCCGAGAAGCGGTCACTGAGATGTTGCTGTACTGGATGGGGCAGGAGTCGTGATTGATTCATTTTGGTTGTGTTTTTTCGGGGGTTTAAGTTTTGAACGGAAATAGGTTAATTAAAAACTATAGAGGAAACCATTCAAGCCTTGCAAATTGGTAAAAAAGTGACTAAAGCATTTTGTGAAAATGGTGGACAAAACTGAGCAACAAACTGCATTTATCAATCCGTCTAACAAGCACGGTTGGTGATTACGGAAATTTCTCTTTGAAGCTTATTATGGTATGATCAAAAGGATGATGCTGATACTGGTGCTACTCCTCTAGAAGACACTTTCACTATACTTACCTAAAAATTAAATAAAGTGTAAGCTTATTCTTTGTCAGAAATCCCACAAATCAATTTCCCTCATGTCATCGTCATCAGCATTCAACCGAGAGGAGTCCGCTGCTCGATATACCTCTCAGACTAAATAAAACATCAAGACCTACAACAGTGACGCTGTCAACAGTGACGTGAGGCCGCCCGTTTCGGGTTTCGTAAACATGTGTGTGCACACATGTGCGTTCTGAGGTGTAGTTTGGTGTAAATGTGTGCGTGTGAGCGTGTGTGCACAAAGCGAGGTGTAGTTTTGCGCATGCTTGCTAGATATACCTATATGTAAATGTCTCCCCCAAACAAAGACCTGTGTTGTGCTTCTCGTTTCCAGCGGAACTCATTTCTAATTGAGTACCATTTAACACATAGCCTCTTCCAGTAAAACTTTAACTCCTTAACGAAGATACGAAAACAGTAGCCCAAAGGCGTTTGATACGCATCTCGATAGTCGGGTAACAAGCCCCGTGTTCATGTCAATCGCGCTAATGTTACCGCCGAGGCACAATTGGTAAAGTGCATGTATGTGTTACTTCCATACACACCAGTAAGTCGAAGAGACGTGGCTGAAGTTATTGCTGGTAGAGAGTTGGTTTTACCTTGATGTTAGTATGTAGATGTTTCGAGGAGAGGTTACGAGTAATGGGCAGCTCGCCGTCCGGTAAGGACCAGGCCCGGGACGACGGCGCGTTGTGTTCCACGCGCGCTTCAAAGATGTGTCAGCAGTGACGGGGTCCAATAGGGCCGAAGCCGCCGGGTTCGCGGGTAGTTCGAAAGAGATACCGTGGCCCTGGCACGGGCAACTGAAGGAACACGGGTGGGTTTTAGTTAGTAAAAGTCTGACACGCCCTCCCGCTCTGCCCAGAGCGGGAGAAGTCATTTGATGATTTCCCATCCACAAAAAAAAAAAGGTTACAATTAAAGTTTTATTTTCCCCAAGCTTGGATCTTTCTTGGATTTTTCCTTTTCCTAGTGGGATATCTTGTTTGAGGAGCTCGTGGCTAAGTAATAAAAGCCGCACGGGACGATCGATCAGGTACGCTACGCTTGCCGCAGTCGGTAAAAATCTGGTTGTGAGTTAAAGTAAAATCAATGTCATGAAAATAAATATTATTGATATTGGTGTCTTGAGAAGATAGCGCTCTGTTGAATCAGTAGATAGATGTTGTCAACTCCCAGTCTATCCAAATAAACCATCCCAATCTAACCAATTGTAACACATTTAACTTCCTACACGGTACACCTGACGACACACAATCTGATTATCCTACAAAACGTACATCCGAGCGACAACACTAACTAAGTCAGCGCAAGTCTAATCCGCAGCATTGAGATTTGGTTCCGTACTAACTCGGGTGTCCAGTTTGTGTCTGAACTGTAGCAGTGATATGGATCTGAGTAACGAGGTGGGGATTGTGCTGTACAGGACCTTGGATAGTATTGGGTTGGGAAATGTGAGATTTTGTCGAGTAATTACGGATGGAGGATTCATTTTCTAACAAGTTTTTGGTTATATTAGTTGGGTTTGTAAGATATACCGGATGACTTTTTTTACCGTCTTGAAAAAAATAGGGTATATTAGGTGAACGGAGTAGAAGCCTATGGCATACCTAGTTTTTTTTTTTAATAGCTTAGTCAGAAAAAAATATCTAAGTATTAATAAATACTACAAATTCGATGTAAACTTTTCATTTTAGAACAATAAAAACATAAATGCAACCTGCATTATGATTTGAATTTTGATTTTTTTTAGTTAAAAAAAAAAGAAACTAGATATGCCATAGGCTTCTACTCCGTTCACCGAATATACCCTATTTTTTTCGAGACGGTAAAAAAAGTCATCCAGTATGGGACAGACCTGTCGAGTTCGTTAGGAAGAGTTTGAATAATTTTACGACTTGAGTACAGACGGAAGCAGGTCAAGCCACCCGAAACTGTCAAATTTTCCCAATCAACCTTGAACTTAATGCTAAGCGATAAAGATGAAAATCTATTAAAGAAATTTGACAGATTGTAGTAGCTTGATGTGCTGACGTCTGTACAACAACTCCAACAAAAAGACGCAAGTAAATATTCGTAACTTAATATTGCAAGAGCCACTTATAGGTATGAAAATAGTCCTAGCGAAAAAAATACTCAATCAGCAAGAATGGTGGCAAAGACGACTGCTCTCTAGAATATATTAAAAAAGAGTGTATTAGACAAGGAGGCAAGCAAGACCAGGTAAAGTGCACATCATATACCAATATCTACACTTATAAAGCCTCTTTCATCATCATTCTCCTGCCCTTATTCCAATTTATTTGGGGTCGGCGCAACGTGTCCCTTTCTTCCATACTTCTCTATTAGTCGTCATCTCGGTAGTCACTCCCTATCTACTCGTAGCTATATCATCTTTCACACCGTCCATCCATCTTTTCTTTGGTCATCGTTTGTTTCTTCCCCTACTCGTACGAGTATAGCCATGTGGGTGGCTAGATAAATATACATCATCATCGGACATATTCCTCATTCCTCCGCATCACGTGCTCATACCATGGCAACCGAATTCCGTACAACTTTTCAGTCACCGGTGTCACTTTCAAACTTCCTCTTAAACAATGTGTCGTTTTGCATCCTCGTCAAATACAGAACATCAAACCGAACAACTTTCTCCATGGGACCAACATCGTAATCGCGAAAAAAATTTCAACTGTCCCATACAAAACTTCAATACCTACTCGACGCAAATGTATGGCACGGCTGATTATTTTTTCGCGATTACGATGTTGGTGCCATGAAAAAAGTTGTTCGGTTTGGTTGTCTATACCACATCCTTAAATTTGACGACGATGTAAAACGACACGTTGTATACTATACTAACTCCTGCCCGCGACTTCGTCCGCGTGTAATTTCTTGTTTTCCCGACCCACCACGTCGCATCGCATCACCTGCCCATGCTATTACTTCGTTTTTGCTTAGCGTTCTTTCTTTCTTTTTGCTCGGCTCCTATGCGTCCTAGCGTGGTGTTAAATAGCCTATGGTCTTCCTCAACAATTAGTAGCCCGCGAAAAAGAAAGAGTGAGTTCTAACCGCTTCATGAATATTCTAGCTCTATGTTTATCTTCTTCATCGAGCTCTACGCAGAAACCCTCACAGACGAGTATATAAAGTACATATAATGTAACTAAAAGACAAATAGGAGCAAACCGTCGAAGCGTGTCTGTCGCACAGGTGTTGACGCATGTCCATTGTACGGGGTTCGGTCCCGGCCGGCGCAGATAACGGCTGACGGGACACACCTGAATTTTTAAACGAGCTGAGGTGCCAATTACTTGGTTTTTTTGGTTATTTTTTTAATGGAGATTTAGTTATTTTTAGTTGAGGCAAGTTTTTCGAGTTTGTATTTGTAGAAAATATATGTTTCTAATTAGGATACGAAAATGTGCAGCTCGCATCTGCCTGAAAATTATGTACAGTAACACTAGTACGATTGCTTATTGTTGCCATGCAAATGAGCAATGAATTGTAGTAAAATTGTACACGGCTTCTACCAGAACCAAAACAAAACCTTTTCAGCAAAAAAAAAAAAACTTTCAAATAGTAAAGAATCCATTAATAGATTGAAGTATTTCCAACGTGACCCCTGCTAAACAATACAAAAAAACGGTCAAGAGCGAGTCGGACTCGCGCACCGAGGGTTCCATACCATCATTTATATGTATTTTTTGAAAAACTGTGCTATTTAGAGACATTGTTTTATATTTCCTGTAATCTTTACATAAACTTCTATCACATACAATAATTTCAGATTTTTCTCTATGCAAACTTCGGAGATGGGGGGGTGAATAACATTTTTCATCAAAAGTCGATACCCCACATTCCCTAGTAGACCCCGCTTCAAATTTTTAAGACGCTCTTTCAATCCCTGTTGCGAAAAAAAACATACATAATTATTTTTATTTCTTTGTTATTTGCAAAATAGTTGGGCAAACGTTTTCTAAAACTTTTCCAAATTTCAAGTTGATAGCATTAGTAGTTTTTGAGATATTCATACAGAGTAAGTCACACCACAAGGGTTCCTTTTTACCATTTCGGTTCGGAACCCTAAAACAACACGTTATTTATTATTTCACTGTCATTTTCGTCCCCAGCAGGGGTGAAAAACTTTTCGTGTTACTTTCAGTGACACGGGCTTCCTTCACATAACCTGTCACTGTCACCCGTTGTCCCTTTTAGATTATATTTTTATACATGTACTTTCCATATTTGGGTTGAAAAGGAAAATAAAATAGGAAAATAACTTGCGAGTTTATTTTCATTGTGGTGTCGGAATTAGGGGTGGATATCGAGGGTGATAGATGGAACATGTCTAGGGTTGACGCTCCCTGATTGAAGTCATAATATTAGGCAATTTAAATTACTAAGTGTGTCAGTAAGAAAAGTACCCAATTATGTAAATATCTATATTACTTAATATATGAAAATATATCGGCAGTATCAATTATAGTCAGCCTAAGTCATTGCATGGTTTTTTAAATGTAATGATTATAGCAATGCTAGCTTACGCCCGCGTGATATGTCGATAAAAAGTAGCCTAAGTTTTCCAGGTCATGGTCTACCCGTGTGCCAAATTTCATCCAAAGCGCCAAAGCGTTACAAACAAACTCACTTTCGCATTTATAATATTAGGGATTTTCGATGGTCGTGCATTTAAGGTATGAAGTTTGTCGAGGCCAGGTCGAGGCCGATATTTGGAAATGGCCGTTTCACAGGATGATACAGGCAGGAAAAGGCGAGTAGTTCTTTATCTTTCCTATTCTTGATATAGTAAGAATTATTGCTTTTAATCATTTAATTTCCCAAGTATTTATTATTCTTTGCTATGTCCTAAAGTACTATGATACTATAGGCACATTACATACTGTGAGGGGTCGATAGATTTACCATGTTATTTTAAGACCACAGACTTCTTATAGGTTTTCCTGTAATCTAGAGGTAAAGATCTATTTTCTGTATTTTTTTTCAAAATTTTAGGCTCAGTAGTTTCGGAGATAAAGGGGGGGGGGGGAATGGTCAATTTTCGTTAAATAACTTTAAAACAATTTATTTTAAAATTATAAAAAAAATATATTTGAGACCCTCATAGTAAGCCTTTTCAGTTGACATGCCACATGGTGTAGTTTGCAAAACTTTTTTTTTAAATTTTCTTATTTGCCCCCCAGAAGTGACCTCTATATTCAAAATTCATTTATTTACTTTACTCGTCCGTGTTTGGGTCACAGAAATTCATATGTGTAGCAAATTTCAACTTAATCGGTCCAATAGATTCGGAGCAAATTGGCTGTGACAGACGGACAGACAGACAGACAGACACACGAGTGATCCTATAAGGGTTCCGTTTTTTCCTTTTGAGGTACGGAACCCTAATGATGGTACGAAACCCTCGGTGCGCGAGTCCGACTCGCTCTTGACCATTTTTTTTGTATTGTTTAGCAGGGGTCACGTTGGAAATACTTCAATCTATTAATGGATTCTTTACTATTTGAAAGTTTTTTTTTTTTCTGAAAAGGTTTTGTCTTGATTATAGTAGAAGCCGTAGACGGATTGGTTGACCGCAGTATGTTGTTATTAGTAAACAGGAGGAAAGGATCCGCTGGTCATTCTTTTGAGGTCCCAATACTCCTACTGACGGAAAACATTAAAACTAAAATATAGTCTGTTTTTTTAACAAACGAGTACCGAAAATTTTGACTGCGTTGCTATTGGTCCACGTAATCAACATAAAGTCCATTCCACACAAACCAAACGCTGTAGTACATGTACATTTAGTTGAGTCATCGACTACCTGCGCGTCGCACGTGTTTTAGTGAGTGGACCAGACGATATTGTTTGTGCGTGAGTCATGGCGGACATGTCTCCTGTACATTCAATTTCAGAAGTATTCAATATGACAATTTCAAAACAAAACAAAGGCGTTGGCCCCATCCCGGCCAATGACCCATCTCACTCTGTCAATATCGGAAATGTGCGAAAGACATAACTCAGTACTTGTTTTTTAAAAAAACAGACTAAAGTAGTATTTCTAAATTAGCATAGAAATAATGTGAATCAAGTGAAGTAACATGCTGTGTGCTGTGTTGCTGATACAAAAGCAAGCTAGCAAGCCGATTACAGTACAATGAGATGTCGTAATTTCTAATGTTAATAACATAATAACAAGCTAGAACCTATTTAGGATTGAAATTGTATCAGAACGGGAGCGTGCGGTGAAAGGCAAAGTGGGTTATGTTCGGTTTTATGATTTTTGGGAGTGATGAAAAATTGTGCCTGAAAAATATTGTGTACGTACTAGCTGACCGGACATACGTTGTCCTGTTCAAATTTAACTGTCAAAGTCAAACTGTTTATCATAGAATAAGAAAGTGTCAAATCTACGGATGCATTCAAGTAATTTAATTAATAATATATTACATCAAACTTCTATCCCTAGAATGTTTTTCTAGCTGTTAAGCTAGGAACAGTTTGTGTGGGAAAAAGAAAAATGTGGTTTTTACGTTTTTCCGTGAGATTTTTCTAATTTTTCTCTTCATAAGAACCTTCCTCGGAAATTAACGAATATTTGAAAAAAAAAAATTGCTGAATTTCAGCCGTTCTCGAGTTTTCCGCTTAGCAACACATTCAGCCATTCATTTTTATTTATATAGATAGATAATGTTGATACATAGTAAAAAAAAATGTTATATAATTGAAAACGGATAACTAGTAGGTAACTTTAAATAAAACTAAATAAATGCATGTTTAAAACTCGACTGCTGAACATGAACTTCCGAAATAAGTGCTACAATTAACGGTACATAGTAATGAAAAAATACTGGAAACGAAGGTTCATTTGACTAATATAGGGTATTACATCAATTTTTGAAAAGTGTCTCAATTAGATTCTATAGTGCTAATAAGCCACTAAAAAAAACACAAATTTTTTATTCAATCGATAAGTGTCATAAAAATGCATTTAAATTTTACATTTTCAAATTTCGCATGTAATTTGACGAAAACGCTGGACGCAGTGGACGCCATATTACTCTGTGGTCATGACGTCAGTTAGCTATTTAACAAACACTATAAATACGCTGATCAGTTGACACTTGACATTGACACTTAAATTTACACAGCCGTATGACGTAATAACATGGCGGCTACTTTCATGGTGTTAGAAAACAGATTAAAAAACTGAATACTTTGAATTGAATTTTAAAATTTATATTGTTATTTAATGAACTAAAACTAACATCTTCCGACTACTTTTTGCCGTTTTTGGGGATCGTTTATCCATGCTACTCATAATCGGATTCAAAAAGTCATAAATTGCCATATTGATGGTTCTGTGCTGTCTGAATCCTTTTTGTTCTTCGCAAAGTATATTATATTTTTCCATATAATTCCCTGCAAATGTATTTCTCAAAGATCTTCAAAATAACCGGTATGAGCGAAATAGGTCTATAATATTCCATCAACTCCTTATCTTCTTTCTTAAATAAGGGTTTTATTTTAGATGTTTTTAAAGCATCTGGATATTTACCCGTACAAATAATAAGGTTCAGTATGTGGCTTAAATGTTCGCATATCGCGGTTGAGACAGACTTCAGTATCTTTGTGGCGATTCCATCAAAACCAACACTGTTAGTATTTTTTAACGACATTATTATTTTATTGAAATCGTGTGGTGTGCTGGGTGCCATAAACATTGAGTTATGTTTCATGGACGAGATGCGTGATTTCAGCTTACACTCAAAATCTATTTTCGGACGTATTTTGTCAACGAAAAAGTCATTAAAAGCACTAGCGATATCATAAGGTTTGTATAAAATTTGATTACCAACTTTATGTTTCTCAATTTGTTGTTTAGGGATATTGTACTTAGTCTGATTAATTACCTGCCATGTAGTCTTTGATTTATTTTTAGATTGCTGTATTTTATGGTTATTTTGAGCTATTTGTGTCAAGTCAATTATTTTATTATATAGTCTAGAATAGGTAGTAAATTTCTTTTTATTTTCATGGTTGGGTTTCAACCTGGATCGCCACAAAAGTTCTCTTTGAAAACTGCATAATTTAACGCCACGTGAAAGCCATTTTGGTTTATTGATTAGGTTTATTTTTATTTCTTTATACGGAAAAGATAACTCGTAAAATAACTTGAATATGTCGATAAATTCATTGTAAGCTACGTTGGGATCGTCAGTAAGATATATCTCCGAAAATTTGAGACTGCTTATGCTATTTTTAAACTTCTCTATATTATCGTTACTGTAATCTCTTCTAGTTATATACCAGGATTTGATGTTATATACATTGGGTACTGGACGTTGCAGTAGCTGTGCTGTATGGTCTGATAAAGCAAACTCAAGTACTTATGTCTTACAACTCTTCTTAAAATTATGCGCAAAATTATCTATACATGTTCCACTAGCCATTCGAGTTGGCTGTTTAAGAGAAAGCTTCAAATTGTAACCTAGTAGTAGATTCTCAAGTGCAACTGATTTGTTACTCCGTTTTAAGACATCAATATTAAAATCGCCTGCAATTACAACATTCTTTGAACGCCTGATAGATATCTCTTTAAGCAAAGTTTCAAGTTTATCAAAACAGTCATTTAAATTCCTGGTGTAATATATTTTTAGATTTTTTCTCATATAAATACCGTATTGTTCAATATATCTAGCGCCATTTACACCCTACAAAAGCCGTGAATATCACTTTAACGTGACACCACAAATAGATGGTGTTGTTAAAAGCAGATAAACTATCGTATGTTGACCATTCTGTGAGGAGATACAACATTGTTGTCTCTACAATAGGGATGTTGGCTGGGTAAAAAAACAGAAATCCTATTTAGTCCGTCAGTCCGATAATAAAAAATATATTAGACACGTATTTTTTGCTTTACCATATAATAAAAAAATACTTAGATAAAACGCATTAATGTTGGGGAGTCCCGGCTCGCTACGTCATAACTATAACAAAATTTAACATTTTAACCCAATTAAAAAAGAAAAAATCGTATCCAATATTTTTTAATAATCTACATGACGAACAAAAAAAATTTTCAGTCATCATCCCTACTAGTAGTTATATAATACGCTAGTTATTTAATAGTTTCTTATACACCACCGGAAACGGAACCCGGCCGGAAACGGCAGAATCTCTGTAACAATATTCTGACAAATAAATGGACTATTATTACTATTACATAAATGAATTTCCTACTTAGTATAAATAAAATCATCACTTTGTTGTAAAACCCCTTCAATTCCCACAAATCATTAAAATATTACAAAACGATGGAAAATGCGATAAAAAGGGGCAATGCTTTTAAAGTGTCACAGTCCATTGATGCACACGTTCCAATGTGAACTCTTTTGTGGAACGAACAACGAGCAGTGGATCCTTGTTTGTTTTATGTTCGCGCTTGTTTCAACACCTCGTTGGTCAGAGCGATAGGGTCGAGTACACCCGCTTAATTGATGAGTTCGGTGAAATTGGAAATATTTATTTTGAAGTTCTGCATCTTTATGTTTTATTTATTTATCTGGTAAAAAATTTGTTTGAAGGTTTAAAGTAAAAGCGCCATTAAATCCATAGAATAAGAGATTAAAATCGTGTAACTAATAGAGTATCTGAATTTACATAATGAACCCCGATGTTGTGAAAATGCTAACAATGTAGGAAAGAATTATAAGTTTTATCTTTAAAGGTAAATTCTCGTATAGGGCCGTCCACTACTAAACAAACATACGCAACCCCACATACCACGTTTTAAAAAGGGTCTCGAGGAAATCATGACACAATAATGTATTTACGGCACAGGAAGGCCAATCTACCTAATAAAAAACGTTAAAAATCTAATCTTGATTTAAAAGAGTGTCCGTGGAGTTTCTTGCCCGTTCTTCTCCATAGGTACCTACTATGCTTTGGAATGGGCGCCTAGCTTCATCTTTTTGACTGACCGACCCCTTGACAATTCAAAAGTGCCTGTAATTGGTTTAATTGAAATAAATGCTTTGAGTTTGAGTTTGAGTTTAATCCCAATCATGAGATTTTGACATTTTGACATTTGATGCTGACATGAGACAGCATCGATCAAATGTCAAACTGCCAATCCTTTGGTCTTATTAGATACAGTAATGCTTACACAGTAAACCCAATGTTAACGCCTGTAAACACCTACTTTTATTTACCATCATAGCCCCAGTAATTGACTAAATTGCCATAATCCTCAGTGGAAACCGACGTTTTTACTGCTGTAACTTTACGCCCTTCCGCCCCCGTGGTTCCCAGCTTTACGCCAATATCCAGGGATTGGTATAAAAGTAAGTGTGGTTCACTTCTTCAACGTTATTGCCGTTTCCGATCGTTGTTTCGTTTATATGGTTATTTTATTTCGGGTCTGCATTTTGTTTTATTTTACGGCACGTTAGGGTTAAAAGTTGCTGAGCTGTTTGTTTTTTATTGAGGTTGTTTGATTACTGTTGATCTATTGATACAGTCTTTATTGAATCTGGTAATTTTGTTAACCTACAATATATACAACATTACGATTATGTACCTAAGTCTGTCATGTTTAAGTAATGTTTTCTAGATAATTAAACAGGGTGTAAATGTAAACAGTGACAATATTTTAAGGGGTCATCATTATGAACAACTTTTACTATAGGACCAAACCTGAAATCGCGAAAAAAAATCAGCTATTCAGTACCTACATATGTTCGCATAATTCGTCAAAATGTAGGGAACAGCTGATTTTTTTTCGCGATTTCAGGTTTGGTCCCATAGTAAAAGTTGTTAATAATAATGAGTACAATGACCCCTTAAAACATTGTCACTGTTTACACTGACACCCTGTATTGCTAATTAATTAATTAGGCTTCTGCCGTCGACTCGGTTTGTGTACAAATTGTTATTTGGACAATTTTCAAATTAGAGAGTAACTCCAATACAAAATCAAATGAGCTTTTAAGATAAATCTAATTCAAGACTCAAAAACAAAATTATTTTAGTACGCGTTATCTAAAATTTTTAAAAAGGCAGCAACAATTTTAGTGTAAGAAAATCTTGAATTCGATCTTCATCTCGAAAATTCCAATTCCCGACTTATCCCTTGCGCCAACCCAGCTGTTTCGTACAAGGCACACGGAAGTCGCGACGGTCACAGTGCACAATAGGCGGCGAGATGAAAGCGCACTTAATATGCGTTACGTAATGGCTGCTAATGGTGGCCGCTGGTCATTGTTGTCTCCTTATCGCCACACCATCGAGATTTGCCGATCTTTTTCCATTATTGCGGATGTGGGTATTGTGTATGTAGGATGTATGTAGACCACACCGAGGTATTTCCGTGTATCGTGTGTGGACAGTACCGCCACTTCCTAAGGTAAGGAAAGTGAGGTAAAATACTGGGCTCTAGAGCTTTGTTATGTTGGCAATTATTGTTTCAGCACCTATTTAAATAAAGGTAAACAATGGGTAGCTGTTCTAAGGTAATATATCTATTACACTGAACCGGTTACCTACTTTGCTGCCTATGTTTGAGTTCGGACTGAAACGTGTTAAAATATCATTGAACTACTTTACTTTCCTAACTTTGCAATCTTGCGCTGACCAAAATCTCCCTTATTCATAAAAAACTAAAACGCTATTTAAACCTATTTCAGCTATAGAAGTGTTTTGTCAATTTCTTTCGAATTATGATTTGTGTTTGAAAGAAGAAGACATTAAACACTTAGTTTTTTTATGAACAAGGATCTATCTTATACAACTTGTCGATTTGCATCCTCTTCAAATTTCAGGGTGTGATACAGAAGATCAAACCGAACCACTTTCTCCATGGAACCAACATCGTAATCGCGAAAAAAATTTCAACTGTCCCATATAATACTTCAATACCTATTCGACGCAAACGAATGGGACGGCTGATTTTTTTTTCGCGATTACGATGTTGGTGCCATGGAAAAAGATGTTCGGTTTGATGGTCTATACAAAACAAACAAAACAAAGTCGGGTTAATTACACAATTTATAACTCAAGAACGGCTGGACCGATTTTTACCATCTTTGATTTGTTGGATTTGTCTCCGCCTCGAATAGCAGAATAACTACTAAAACATCGGAAAAATTCACGAAAAACGGAAATACCATGTATGAAGAAAATTAATTTTCTCATACATGAAATTTGGACAGGACAACGTCTGACATGTCAGCTCGTGTATTTATAAAATCTATAGGGTTTCTTTAATTCGGTATCTACAATGTAAACCGAGCAGGTAGATAGGTACTGGTGCTGTCATTTTACGAAAAATTTAACCATGCCTAAAACTTTATTAGGTTAATCAATATCAAACAATCTGCCTCGCCTTTTCAGCTTCCAGTTTAACCGGGTGCAGCTGAATACCAGTATTTTACATGGAGCAACTGCCTATCTGACCTCCACCAACCCAGTAACTGGATAATACGGTACCCCTTGGTAAGACTGGTTGTTAGACTTTCGGGCTTCTGACGATCCGTAACACTGTCAAAAATCCACGAATGACAGCCGGGACCAACGGCTTAACGTGCTTTCCGAGGCACGGAGGAGTGTCGTGGTATGTAAAGATGGTCACCCATCCACTGACCAACCCCGGCAAGCGTAGCTTAACCTGATGGATCGACCCGTGCGGCTGATATTACTTAGCCACGAGCTTAAAACTTTATTGTGTGTGCTTTCTTTTTTGTGTTTTTTTTACTTTATTGTGTGTCTTTACTTTGTTTTGTGTTATACAGGGTGTAAGTGTAAACAGTGGAAACCTTTTAAGGGGTCATTGTACTGAATATTATGAACAACTTTTACTATGGTGGGACCAAATCTGAAATCGCAAAAAAAAAAAACAATTGTTCAGTACATTTATGTTTGCATAATTCGTCAATATGTAGGGAACAGCTGATTTTTTTTCGCGATTTCAGGTTTGGTCCCATAGTAAAAGTGGTTCAGAATGATGAGTACAATGACCCCTTAAAAATTTGCCACTGTTTACACTTACACCCTGTATAATACAATATACATACGAAGCAAATGTGACGCGTCAACGAAGTAGTTTAATTTGACAATAGTTCAAAAGCGATCAAAGCTTTCGTAAGGTGATCGTACATCATTATTTTCAGTTGTAATAATAGCGGGATGCTGCTCACTGGTATAACTACATCGGAGCGATATTTGTGCACCAGCGTGGTACTTTCGGACCCACAAGCACAACGCCCACGTTGCATACAGGCTGTTTGTAATAAAGCCGGAAGTATTTTATGAAAATTTTTGTCTGTCCAAATATTATTAACTAGTTTTTGCTTATTTCTTTAGACACTATATATAGCCTATGTATATCACTGCAAAGTTTAATCAAAATCCGTTCAGTGGTTTTTGCATGAAATAGCAAAAAACATCGATACATCCATCCGTCTGCCCGAGCTCAAACTTTCGCGTTTATAATGGTATATAGTTAGGATACGTAAACTTTTGTAAGAGACCTTTTTTGCGTGAATTAGGTGCAGCTAATAATCAGCCCTATAATGTTCCCACTGCTGGGACACAGACCACCACTCGGAGAGAGGGAGTGGGCCGTAATCCACCACGCGCGCCCAGTGCGGGTTGGTAGATGTCACATGTCTTCGAATTTTTGGTTCTAAGACATGCCGGTTTCCTCACGATGTTGATGATGATGATGGTGACGATTGGTGATAAAGTTATTTACACAAAGTAAAGCGCTTGCTTAAGTTTAAAGCCACGACCTGCAACTAGTAAGTCGGGGCTGTTACCACCGGGGCATCACTGCTCTAAAATTATTAGCCCGCAAACTTAATCGGTACTTATGCTAAACCTTAATTACTTAGTTAAGTTTAGCTAACACCTGTTTGGGTTACGTATGATGTATCTGTGTGGCGAGAAGTTATGTGTTAATACGGCTCTATCCTGTGTTCGTGATGGTAGCGTACACATCACACTAATATTATAAAAGCGAAAGTTTGTGAGTGTGTGTGTGAGTATGTTTGTTATTTCTTCACGCTCAAACTGTTAGACTGGTTTGGATGAAATTTGTTATGTAAATAGCTTATAACCTGAATTAACACATAGGTTACTTTTTATCCCGGTCTACGCAGGTGAAACCGCGGGGCGCATCTAGTAGTTATATAAAAATAGTCAGAGTACCCTAACTTTGCTACTGCGACCAATTTCGACGTAGCGCTCGCCGGCCGCTGCCGCGGCACCACTCGCTTCGCTCGCTCGCCTCGCGCGTAGTTGCTCACTGTAACCTAACCTAATTGGCCGGAGTGCCCTAATACTTAGTAAGATAGTTCTGAACCGCTTTCATATAACTATATTTCGGTAGATAGCTATATCCCTAGGGATATAACTATATCACGGCTACAACCATCTTGCTGTGACATATCGACATAATAATCACTAAACAAAAAGTCCCATGTGTGCAAAGTTTTATGTGTAAATTGTATAATCATAGTTTTCTTCAAGTACCTATCAGAAAATTAACGTAATCTACTAGTTTAAAGATAACACAGAAATATCAGCCTATTAACTTATAAAAGCTAGTCCTTTATGTATCACAAGAAACTATTTACATAATAATTGCAAAGTAGAGTTAGTTATATCAAACCAGTTTTAATATGTATACTTCGTGTCATCATTATTTTTATCTTTGAAGACTGCACCGATTTTAGAGAAAAAATACTTATATATATAACGTGTCGTTTTGCATCCTCGTCAAATTTAAGGGTGTGGTATAGACCATCAAACTGAACAACTTTTTCCATGGCACCAATATTGTAATCGCGAAAAAAGAATCAGCCGTCGCATACATTAGCGTCGAACAGGTATAGAAACTTTTCTATAAAACTATTAAAAATTTTTTCGCGATTACGATGTTGGTCCCATGGAGAAAGTTGTTCGGTTTGATGTTCTTTATCACACCCTGAAATTTGACGATGATGCAAAACGACACGCTGTATAGAAAAAAAAAAAGAAAATTACTCCATTTACTTTGCGCCATAGATAAAAAATAAAAAACGTGAAAGGAAAACAGTGAATCTATAGTCTATATAATGCCTACGCCAAACTGGCCCAATTCAGTAAAATATCAAAATAACAGCTGCACGTGTCGATCCATCAGCTTAAGCTACGCTTTTCGGGGTTGGTTCTTGGATGGTTGACCATCTTTACATACCAAGACTCCTTAGTGCCTCGGAAAGCACGTTAAGCCGTTGGTCCCGGCTGCCATTCGTGGATCATTGACAGTCGTTACGGGTCGTCAGAAGCCCGAAAATCTGACAACCAGTCTTACCAACGAGGTATCGTATTACCCAGTCACTGGGTTGTGGAGATCAGATATAGGCAGTCGTATTCAGCTGCATCCGGTTAGACTGGAAGCTGACCCCAATATAGTTGAGAAAAGGCTAGGCAGATTGATTGATCAAATTACTCACTACTGGTGAAAATAAACCAGAGCTATTTCGATTACAATTTCTAAGTACAAGGATATACCAGGGAACTCATGAGTACATACACCTGCTAGCTTAAAACATTGTAATGTTCACAGTTCCAAGCTGCAGCTGGTTCCTCAAAGCTTACTTCAAGTCTTACTTGGCCTAACTTTAGCGTTCCCTTAATACAACCTGAGTCACTGCTGGGTGTTCTCATTTAAATATTGTAACTTAGGAAATAGCTACAATACATATGGAGATCCTTTTAACTTAAGGCGCGGACTGACTGCGATTTGAGACGGTACAATCGTACTCACACAACCGCGTAATGTATTGCCACCATTAGCTGGCTTGAAATAAGGTTGAAAATTGATAATAATATTTGTGTTGACGATGTGACCAAGCTGCTAATGGGCATTTATTTTCCCGGTTTTCTTTAGATTATTCAGAATATACACAATAAATTAAATAATTGTCCGGTTAAAGTTTAAAAAAAGTGCTAATTCTATTATTTTGTTAAAAAAAGAATGTCGTTATCGCTGAGATACAGAGATGTTCGACGCCAAAGTTTATTTTTGTGGAGCAACTCCAAATTTTTTATTGGGAATATCATACTATTTTTTACTATTCTATTCGGTTAAAATTTTTCTTTAAACCCTTCTTTGTCTACTGTATTTATTGTGTCGGATATTTTCATTGCGTAACGTCATACTCCACAATCCAAGAAACCATTTTTTGTGAATATTGAGCTAATTCCGCGCCTTAAAACAGAATCTGAAAATTGGCTTATACGGCACATGCTAACATATTTATGATAGAGATGCGTACACGCTAGACGTATTTATTAGATTACAGACAACATGTGCAAAAATAAAGTGGTACAATAAATTTTTTTTTTTTTTTAGTTAGATACAAAAGCCCCCTGTATAAGCATAAAAGCCCCAACACACAGTTCACTCAGACTTCACACCGAAACGTTTCGGGCACCGCCTCGAAAATTTGCACCACGTCGATATTGCGTTCGAACGTGACGAATTCAAATCGATGCTGCAAACATCGTCTAACGCAAATGACGGGCGAAGGCGATCGGATCGGCGTGTCGTGTTCGCCGCAGGCGACCGCCGATGCTGACGGTGAACGCACCGTGTGCATTTGGCATTTGGAATAAAAAAATAGATTCGTGAAATTTTTTTGACGAAATTTTTGTCTAAAGTTCCACATTTTTAAGTTCTTCTACCATCTCGATTTATGTTTTTTATGCCAGGGTTCTTGCATAGGACAAACATTCGTCGTTGATACTCATCAACGATGAATGTTTTGTATGCAAGAACCCAAAAAAAAATTCAACTACTTTTACTCAAGTAGATGAGTTTAAAGTAACGACACAAAAGGTGTGATTTGTAATGGAACATATTTATTTATTTAGAACATGGGAGCACATTAGAGCTAAAACAAACTGTATGGTACTCGTTACGATAGGATCAAAAATATGACTAATACTATTGATTCTAATGGTAACAAGTCAACGACATCCAAGGACCTAAGTCCATGGATGTTAGTGCAAATGTGATTGTGCCATAAGCAAAAAAAATACCTATTATATGACCAATTCGAAATAAACAATACTTCTGTGAATATTTTTAAATTTGTCGGATAAAAAGGTTAATGATAGAGTGAAGCACAAGAGTTTGTGTCAGACACGACGGACCAATGAAACGTTTGAGGGATAGAGCACGCTCCGGATAAACAGTTCACACTTGGACGTAGTGTGGTAGCTAGTAGGCAAGCATTAGATTAATAAAGCTGGTAACAAGTGTATTATAAAAAAAAACAAGCTTTTTTTTTAGTCTGAATATCATCTAGAACCAGAGTCCTTGTCAAGATGAATCAAACGAGCCCAAACTCGATAGGATTTCGTCATTTTATTACCGAGTTCCTGTGGGCCACCTTCCAGCTCCATCATCACATCAGCTCGATGGTACAAAAATATTGCATTGTCACTGATTTAACGTACGTATGCCAAATTTCAGCTCAATCGAACACCAGGAAGTGTGTCCAATTTAACTTGCAAATTTTGAAAAGGACAACTTACGAACATTGCAAGTTAAATAAAAGCATGTTAAAATAAAATTAAAGGAAAGAAAGAAAAAAATAATAAAAAAGGACTAACTGGTAGATAATGCTTTATAGCAGCACCTATGTGCATAAAAGGATATGTACCTAGATTAATAAATTAGATGGCTCAAATGAGAATCGAGATCAATGAGCGAGAGTGAGTGAGTTTCAAACTAGCTTAACACTGTCAAACATTGAACCACGAACGATTGAACGTGACCAGTAATTTATTAGTAACGAGCTTATTTTGGATTCTAAAAGGTCGAAAAAGACCAGACGTCAGTCTTATAATGGCTTAAAAAATTGGTACCGATTGCAGAATCATGCTTCTATCAAAGGGATAAAACATGAATGCAATATGTAGGTACCTCAGCCAACGTGTTACAAAAAAAAAGCGGTAAGACAGAATACAATTTTCTTGCCAGTAACCTACATTATTGCATCGCGGCACGTGGGAGCTGCGCAAGCGCAACCTGCGGGCGTCTCGCGATCTCCGAACGAACACCATCGCAGACGTTACGGTCATCAATTTGTTGTTGTTTTGATTTGCAGTAGATCTTTGAGATCCGGAATAGGTAGACTAGATTCGAAGATGATATTGAAGATATAAGTAGCGAGCGACCCGTGAATTTGAAATAAAATTTTAAATAATAACAAAATACGTTTACCTACTTGTAAATACAAACCCATAGATACCTAGCATTATTCTGTTGATTGGTTACGTGACTCACTTAGAAATGAAAAGCTTACGAAGAACCTCCACAATAGGGATGATGCCTGGGTAAAAAAAAAAAGAAATTCTATTTAGTCGTCAGTCAGTTAATAAAAAAATATTAAACACGTACTTTTTGCTTTATCATATTAATAAAAATTTACTATAATATAATTATCACTTTAATTTGTAACGTAATAAATTATCCTATTAATCGGTTACAGTTTTTATATATTTTTTTTTATGTTTTATACAATGTAGCCAAATAAAAACGTAAATTTAATTAGGTGTAAAAGTAATCACAGAAAAAAAATATTATAACAACACGTCAAATAACCCGCCCCTAACTGTTCCTGGCGCAAAGGTGCCCATAACACTTGCAGCATTGCCACGTTGGCTGGCAATGGCTTTGCACCAAGAACGAGCCGGAGGGGGAGTCACCCGTTTTCTCACGGAGCTTATGCCCTATCTCACCAATGAGCTTCTTGGCCTCAGTGACCCAACAACCCATGGTCTCGACTGCAATGGGCACAAAATGATAACGGGACGCCAATGGAGCGTACTTCAGCCTCTTCCTTTCAGCGGCATCGTCCGCTGCTGCCGACGGCAAGAGGACCGTGCGACCAAGGTGGTTGCGTCCCAAATTAGGCACTTGCTGTTCCTCCAAGGCACCAGGGTCAGCCCATCCGGCTTCTTGCTGTCAGTCCTGCACACTCCCAGAGGCTCCAGCATGCAGGAGACATCTGCCGACACGAATGCCCTCCTCACAATATCATTGACGGCATTGGTGACGCGGGAACCTCCCCGAGCAACGACGACAACTCAAAGCGTGGTGGCCATCGGCCTCCACCATGGAACCGCAGGAGCATCTAAAAATTACTTAGAAAAACGCATTAAATGGGGAGTGGGGGCTCGCTAACTATAACAAACTACGTATAAATCTAGCAAGGAGTGACGTCATGCCACATTTTAACTCAATGTATCGCCGTAATCTTTTGAATACGTAAAAGAAGAAAAAATACGTGTCCAATATTTTTTAATAATCTACATGACGAACAAAAAAAAACTAGTTTTAATTTGTCTACCTATTTGATATTCCATCTTAAAAATCATTTACGTAGTAAGACGAGCTGAGTAATGATAATTTCTTACCAAACTTTTTTTTTGTTTGTATGTAAACATTGCATGAATTGTGAATAATACACTAGCACCACGAGTCGCTTCTCATGTGCCCCTCAAATTAAACGCTCACCAATCACCAATCAATACTGAGAAGCGTAAGATCAACGATTGGACCACACACGGCGCCAGGTCACAGGTTTAAGAAAACGGTCACGTGTGTCACCGCCCGCTAGGACAAAACGTAACGGGACCACTTGGAACTGAGACATAATTAATCTTGTTCTTTTAACAGCTGTTTTGGTACATTTTAATGTGTTATTTTTTGTTTTGTAATGGGCAGTACTTGGAATGGTGTCAATAGTGTATATCTAAAGCTCCATTCACACAGTGCAAGTTAGTGCCTATGGCATACTATAAAATTTAAGGGCAATTAACTGGCACCATCTAAACAACACGCACAATATTGTTGTACGGTACGGGCAAGTTAGTTGCCGTTCAAAAATGGTATAGATATAAACAGCACATACAATAAAATCGCTTTCAATTGTAGCATGAAAATTTTCTGTCATTCAAACATGAGCAAACGAAACAAGATGTTCAATAAAATTGAATGTAATAATTAGCACTGTAAATAAATACCTATCACTTGAATCAATAGTAGAAGGACGTGCAACTCAAGTGTTTAGACGAGGCAAACCTTGCATGCAATAATCGCCTTGCAATTTTATTGCCTTGGTGTAAGTCGCATGCGATTTTATTGAATGGTAAAACTTGCATTCAAGTATTGTATGCCATTTTATGGAAATCGCACGCTTACGCGCACACTTGCATGCAATTCTTGAATGGCAATAAAATTGAACATGCTTTTTTTTTTTTTTTGTTTTTGCGATTATTGCTCTTGAACTTTCTAGAAACTTGCACCGTGTAAATGGAGCTTTACAATTCCAATGCCATTCATTTGTACAGTTCAAAAATATTCATTGCGTTATTTACTTTGTCGAGAAGCTATATTTTTTAAGCTTATGAAGCAATGGATTATGAATTTTCTTGAAAATCAATTGGGTCTCAAAATCCGCTTAGAAATGCTGGAGATACAGCACTTTTATGCATATAACTTCGTACATATGAATAATAACCAAATGTATTATAAAACCTTCCTTAAAGTATATGATCACGGTAGTGAAATAATCATCAAAATTGGTTCATTCGTTTTTGAGAAAATCGCGCACATACATACATACGGGTCGAATGCAGAACCTTCTTTTTTGAAGTCGGTGTAGTGGTATGTTTACCCACACGTTCTATATCGGTTAAAATGGACACAGGTTCAACCAGGTCCAGTTTTTTCATCTAGACTTCAGTGATATCTCTGGTATTTATGAAAAGCTGAATGTCAGGCATGAGTAGGGCTAAAAACAACCAACTCTTAAAATGTCGATTGCACACCATATGTGCAGATAACAATAAAGAGAAGGAGGAGCTCGTGGCTAAGTAATAACAGCCGCACGGGTCGATCCATTAGGTTAAGCTACGCTTGCCGGGGTTGGTCAGGGGATGGGTGACCATCTTTACATACCGAGGCTCCTCCGTGCCTCGGAAAGCACGTTAAGCCGTTGGTCCCGGCTGTCATTCGTGGATCTTTAACAGTCGTTACGGGTCGTCAGAAAGTCTGACAACCAGTCTTACCAATTGGTATCGTATTACCCACATACTGGGTTGTGGAGGTTAGATAGGCAGTCGCTCCATGGAAAATACTGGTATTCAGCTGCATCCGGTTAGACTGGAAGCCGACCCCAACATAGTTAGGAAAATGCTAGGCAGATTGATTGTGTGCAGATAACAATAAAGTTTCTATTGTGTCTGCTAATTAGCGCGCGACGAGTTAAAGATTAGAAGACGGGAATGTTTATAAAGATGACACAACATAATCATCAAATCGATTGAGTTGACTTTAAAAGCTATACTTGATGATACGCAGCATAAACTATGTTTTATTTCCTAGATCTGATTGCTTTAGCTCATAAATCATCTTCTGGAGATAGTGTAAACAAATTGCTTTTAGAGTTCCGTAAGCGAAATAGAAACTTATGGAAGTAATGGTTGAACTTTCAGTTAGTTTGATACCAAGAAAGTTCCAGGCTGCAAGTTAAAACTTGATAATGGAAGCAAACACATTCTGCCGAAGTAAGTTATGCCCTTAGCTTATAATTAAACATTATTATGACGAGAAACTTGATGGATGGAGAGACAGAGGAAGGCCAAAGAAAAGATGGATGGATTGTGTGAGGAATTATATGAAAGAGAAGGTGAATGATATCTAGACGGTTGACAGGGGAGAATGGAAGAAGAAAACGTGTTGCGCCGACCCCACGTAACATGGGACAAGGGCAGGAAGATGATGATGACGAGAAACTGCGCTTTAATTTGAACTAATTGTTAATTTAGCAACTTTTTTTTTTTAATTTAGAAACTGCGCTTTAATTTTAACTAATTGTTAATTCAACTAGATGAGTACGTGGCTAAGGAGGAGCTCGTGGCTAAGTAATAACAGCCGCACGGGTCGATCCATCAGGTTAAGCTACGCTTGCCGGAATTGGTCCGTGGATGGGTGACCATCTTTACATACCGAGACTCCTCCGTGCCTCGGAAAGCACGTTAAGCCGTTGGTCCCGGCTGTCATTCGTGGATCTTTGACAGTCGTTACGGGTCGTCAGAAGCCCGAAAGTCTGACAATCAGTCTTACCAAGGGGTATCGTATTACCCAGTTAATGGGTTGTGAAGGTCAGATAGGCAGTCGCTCCATGTAAAATAATGGTATTCAGCTGCATCCGGTTAGACTGGAAGCCGACCCCAACATAGTTGGGAAAAGGCTAGGCAGATTGATTGTTAATTTAGCAACTTTTCTTTTCTGGAAAGAGAAAAAGCTCTTTCTTGTTATCTATATAAATAAAAAGAGAAGTCCTGACTGACTGACTCATCAACGCCCAGCCCCAACCCTTGAACCTAGAAAGCTATAGTCAAGGAATAAGGAAGGATTTCCCGGTAGTACGTACCCGTGGAATATTTTCCGACATCCACGCAGGCGAAGCCACGGGTAAAAGTTAATTCATAATATTCTTTAATATTATATATAATTAATATTCTTTATGCCGACGATTTGCAGCTTTACAGCCAGACAAGTGTTGATAACATTTCAGATGCGATTGAGGAGTTAAACCGGAGTTTGGGTGTGGTTAAGGACTGGTCTGACCGATTTGGAGTGGCGGTTAACCCTACCAAGTGTCAGGCTATTATAATAGGGAGCCCCTACAGTATAAGAAAGCTGGATGACTTAACTGTACCACCTATAATCTTTGACGGCTCTATCATTCCGTTTAGCTCCGATGTTAAGGATCTTGGTCTGCATGTCGACACTCGTCTTGACTGGCGAAAGCAGGTCACTACTGTTAGTAAAAAAGTCACCGGAACGTTGCGGTCGCTCTATCGGTTGAAAAACCTTCTCCCATCATACATAAAGACAATGCTTGTACAGTCCCTAATCTTTCCTATAATTGACTATGGTGATGTGTGTTACTATGACCTGAATGCAGATCTCCTCAATAAACTTGACCGCCTTCTCAATAATTGCATTCGATTCGTCTTCAATCTTCGTAAGTATGACCATGTATCCGCGCACCGATTGCTGTTAAAATGGTTACCCATTCGTCAACGCAGAGAGCTGAGGGCTCTGTCTATGTTGTTTTCTATTCTCGACAATCCCACTTCTCCTTCTTATCTGACTTCCCATATTCAATACTTATGCTCTGCCCATAGTAAAAACCTTAGGTCCTCCAATAATCGTCTTCTACGATGTCCTTCTCACCGCTCTGGATTCATTCACTCATCTTTCTTTGTCCAGGCGGTCTTTCTTTGGAACGCGCTCCCTCTGATCATCAGGATGGCAACCAATCGGTTGTCTTTTAAAGTGATGACACGTGAGTATATACGTAATAAGTTGGCAGAAGCATCCCAGTGCTGATTTGCTGGCTTCATTTTCTCCTCTACTGATCGTTGTTTCTCCTCTACCGATCGTTATTTCTCCTTACAAAGTTTATTCCGTTTATATATATATATATATATATGTATGTATGTATTTGTGTAATTATATAATATCTATGTATTTATTCTTATATTTTATAGTTATTTTCTTGTTGCACCTGCCATGTCTTCTCTCTGCACCACCCTAAGGTTGGCTGGTAGAAAATGCCACAGGCATTAAGTCCGCCTTTGTACGGTATTTTTTTTTACTTGTGCATAAAGTTTTAATAAATAAAATAAATAAATAAATAAATATTCATAAATAGTTAGGGAACTATGATATAATTGAGCAACCAGCAAAAATGTTAATTTTATGTCAAAGTCAAATCATTTACCTATGTCAATTAGGCACTTTTGAATGTCAAAATTTACAAGAAAATTGAATTGATTCTAGTTGCCGCTTCTAAAAGGCAGTCTCGTAAGTAAGAATGGGCAAGTAACTCCATAGTTCCAACTGGATCCCTTTTAAAACTTTAGAATTATCCCGTTTTGCCTGTACGGAACAGCATTCAAACACTGATCTCATACTTATCCTGTACCTACATTTAAATGAGTCTGGATCTCGCTCGTGTCTGCCGGGTGTCAGACAGGCGCAGTCGTGATAGCCCGCCGGCCCGCGACTCACACTTCTATAGCTAAATCATTGACGCGAAGAACTTGATGTGAATTGTTGACTTCGAACTTTGATGGTCGTAACTTTTGATGACATCATGACATAGAAATTATAAGTCCGAATCCCCTTTGATGCTTAATGATTAGCAGAGATCAAAATAGAGTAGGTATACCTAAACTTCGAGAAAATAAGTAATATAGAGTGGATAATACCTCCTCTAAAACCCCGGAATCATAAATCCGGGATTTAAGAAATTGAATAATTTATTGCACCTTGAATACATTCGTAAAAAACACAATTTTAGTATGGAACCCTAAAAAATGTAATATGATTCTTCAAATTAACAAATAATTCGTGATTTTAAAATCCCGGGATTAAAACGTCATTATCATCATTGCGGGATTTTAGAGGAGGTATTATCCACTCTATGTTACTTACTCCCTCGAAGTTTAGGTAAATATACTCTACCTATTCCGATCTCTGATGATTAGGTATGATGATTTTGAAGATCAGGTTGCCTGATTATTACAAGGCACAATAAACTTTTTCTTATTGTACGGGCAATAGGTAGATTTGAGTATCTACCTAAGGCCTGCATTCCTCCTGCGCTGATGTCGGTCGCGTACGTCGTCGGTCGCGTACAATGCGACGCGAACATCGGTCGAGCATGGAATTCTGCTAGCACCCTCAGTGTATTACCGAATGCAACGCGTGCGTGATAGTCGCAATGAACATCGTACAATAGAACGATCGGTATCACAGTACGGTGTTTTTTATTTATTTCTCGCTGACGTACGCGACCGACCGTACGCGGCCGACCGTACGCGACCGATATCAGCGTAGGAGGAATAGTTTACTTGGTAAGGTGGATCTCGGTCCAGGGTGTCACCATTGTTTGGATCGCCCGGAGGACACGGTGGAGCATACAGTGGAGGTCTGCCCGGCTTGGGCGGAGCACCGCCGTGTTCATACGGAGGCGATCGGCGGCGGCGATCTCTCGCGTCCAAACCTGGTCCAGGCCATGGTGTGGAGCGAGAGTGTATGGGAGGCCGTCACCTTGTTCTGCGACGCAGTAATGTTCGCGAAGGAGGAGGCGGAACGCGTGAGGCAAAGGCAACAGGCGCGCCCTCGCGCCCCTAGCCGCCGCAGGAGACGCCCAGGGCGGCGGGAATCTAACGCCGATTCCCGGCCACCGTAGGCGCGGGCTTGCGGACGACGAGAAATGGGCAGCTCGCCGTCCGGTAAGGGCCAGGCCCGGGTCGACGGCGCGTTGTGTTCCACGCGCGCCTCAAAGAGATGTCAGCAGTGATGGGGTCCAATAGGGCCGATGCCGCCGGGGTCGCGGGTTGTTCGAAAGAGATACCGTGGCCCTGGCACGGGCAACTGAAAGAACACGGGTGGGTTTTAGTCAGTAAAAGTCTGACACGCCCTCCCGCTCCGCCCAGAGCGGGAGAAGTCATTTGATGATTTCCCATCCACAAAAAAAAAAGGTGGATCTCGGTCCGCTGACTGTACTTATTCAAACGTTTGCCGTTCAGGGATTTTTAGCTAAGCGGACCATATGGAGTTTAAGCATGGGAAAAGACGTATTGAACGATGAATGAGTGACAAAGGAGGCAGCATTTCTTATTCGTCCATTTATTACTATCATCATTTGTCTAGTCTTTCTCAACTATGTTCGGTTGGATTCCAGTCTAACCAGATGCAGCTGAATACCAGTATTTTACAAAGAGCGACTATCTGACCTCCACGACACAGTTACTGGGGAACACGATATCCCTTGGTAAGACTGGTAGTCAGGCTTTCGGGCTTCTGACTACCCGTAATTACTCCATGAATCCATCTGTGGCGGCATCTACATCGCCACATACGAACTACGTTACTACGCGTCACAGTGACGTCACGCAATCCTGCATCGCGCAATCAGAGTTTACCGCGCAACTAGCATATATACAACGTCCCGACATCAACCGTCGGGCAGTTGCCCACCAGACACGACACCCGTCTGGTCGGAGGATCCTCCCTTTTCAATAGAGGATGAGTGAACTTTACACCCTGTTCCTCATGCCTCTATACTGGTGACCCCGAACATGAACGTCAGCGCAGCCTTCGTGCAACTCCTTCAGCGTGACGTCATCAGCATCACCTCCTCAAGCTTTCGAGCGGCGAGTCACGCAGCCAGCCAGCACCCACGGCTTCAACGGGTATCCTGACCACCAGCATGCAGCGAACGCGCATTCCTGGTCATCACCCTCAGCCTCATCAGCAACCTTGGCACAGCACACTGCACCTCGGCCGGTCCACAAGAAGAGCCCTACCTCTCCTGGTCGACACCAGCAGTCAGCCTCAACTCAGCGCTGTACACTCCGACTCACTGGAGCATAACGCAGAGCCATCACCCCGACTCACTGGGGAATCACCGCAGACAGTTCCGACTCACCGTGAACTATGCGGCACCCGGTTCCCGACTCACTGGAACCACAACTGGCACTGGCAAGCATCGCAAGATACACGACTCAGCCCACTATCGACCTCCGGTCTCAGGAGGGGAGTGATGTGGCGGCATCTACATCGCCACATACGAACTACGTTACTACGCGTCACAGTGACGTCACGCAATCCTGCATCGCGCAATCAGAGTTTACCGCGCAACTAGCATATATACAACGTCCCGACATCAACCGTCGGGCAGTTGCCCACCAGACACGACACCCGTCTGGTCGGAGGATCCTCCCTTTTCAATAGAGGATGAGTGAACTTTACACCCTGTTCCTCATGCTTCTATACATCCATTCGTCCATTTATTTCTAAATACCCTGAAAAATATTTAAGAGTAGCCGTTGGTATGTGAACTAATTTAAGATACAATTAAGAGTCTACCTATTTATACACAGCTTCAATAAAACATCAGCCCTACACAATTAAAACTGTATCGTTACAGTATGCTCAGTGTACACGCTGATGTAAATCAATATCGGTCCAGCCGCTGCGTGTTGTTTTAATGGATCGCATTATCCGATGAGCTGCATCTACGTGTACATCTCTTGGACTATACAATGGGCAATGAGGTTGTATGTTAGTGCTGTGTATCATACATTATTCATTAGCAATAAAGAGTTTAGTATTTCAATGTCATCATAGATGAATTTTTGTAAAATCTGTGATACGTAACTGCTTAAATTCAAAATAAATCACAATTTGAGCAGATGGTAGACTACTTCACTAAGCATGCAACGTGTCGTTTTGTATCCTCGTCAAATTACGGGGTGTGATACAGAACATCAAACCGAACAACTTTCTCCATGGGACCAACATCGTAATCGCGAAAAAATTTGCAACTGTCCCAAACAAAACTTCAATACCTACTCGACGCAAATGTATGAGACGGCTGATAATTTTTTCGCGATTACGATGTTGGTGCCATGTAAAAAGTTGTTCGGTTTGATTGTCTATAGCGCATCCTTAAATTTGACATTAATGCAAAACGACACGTTGTATAATTAATAGAAATCCATGTACATATTATTATAAGTCTGTTAGCTTTTATATTATGCAAAAAACTGATACCTAATAATATTCCGAAATAATAAAAAAAACTTCCTTAACAAAACAGCTATACAGCGTGGTCTAGATTTGTTGAAATAAACACGACCTCATAGGTGAAACATTCGAACGTCACGGTTCTAAAACCACCAGATTTGATAAATGGACTGGTTATTGAAAAATCTCACACATCATCATCACATGAGGCAATTTACAGAACCATTTCGCAGTGCTTACAATTCCCAGCCAATGTTCATTAGGCGGTGTTAATCCATTTAATAACACATACCAAACTGCCCATACAATGTTCATAATTACGCGTACGAAACTGCACGCAATCACTAGTAAACATTACATTTTAATATCACTAACTTAGTACGCGAGCCGTCCGCTCTGATTATTAAATTTTCATAGAGGCGTGGCGCTAGTAGCAAAGGGCCTGCTACAGATAAAATAGGTACTTTAGCCCGGCTACTGTAATATGTACGTAAGTAAGCGGTGCTTAGTGTTGCCTATGAAATATTCTAAAGGCTTTTAAGGTTATGCTTATCGGGAATATTTTGCTTGTACGCGTTGAAGATAGCGCTTAGCTTCTTTGGAATTTGGACCAAGGAGGTAGGGAATATTTTCAGGATGTCGAGAATACTGGTAGGGGAGCCCAGAGGGTTTTTGAGCAAGCAAAAGTTGATAGCTGAGTAGTTGCGGCCTTTGTAGAGGACACCGAATATATATTTGAAAAGTTAAATAAAGCAGCAATATTAATATTGTTTCGCTATCCACACCTTTTTTCCGAAAATTTCTAACTTGTACTATCTAAATCAACACGGTAGTCGTGGAGGAAATCATGGAGAGGCTCAGTTATCTTATGGATATGGAAGCATCGGTTCCTCTGCTGTGCTGTACCGTTCACAGACACCAGAGGTAGCAGATTGTTTAATTGGGAGAAGAAACTATTGCTACTTAATGAACTACTACATAATAGCTTGAAGATCCCAACGTCATACTCGTACCTCAACCATTGACATCTTAAAAATCCGAATCGATTATATCTCTCGAATATAGGTTGTAAATAGCTGGCGAGGCGTCATCGAGGCTGCAGCGGTTATTGCAGCATTAGCATATAGATGAGGGGGGAGGGACGCCCCGCCCCAGAGTAAACATTAACGGCCAGGCCATGAGGGCAGCAATGCAAGAATGTCGGGTATGTACCGGTCATGCATGATCATGGCTGGTCAGGCAAAAAAAAGGTGGTAGTTGAAAATAATTATTGGTAACTCGTGGAATGGAAATAATAACTGAGTTGTCGTGTGAATGTTTTGTGGTGGACAAACATTCCATTCTAACATTTTTTACAGGAAGCGACAAAATAATTTTTTTTTTTACTTAATTTTTTCTGAACTCCAAGAAGGTACGTAGGTTTGTTTGTGTTAATATTGGAAACTTTTACAATTCATATCTGGCATGCTACGAGAACGAAAATACAGGCGAAAAAAAAATTACTACAGTCCGGCCGTCGAGACAATGCGTTCTTGACAATGTCAGTTTCATACTAACGAATATGTGTTTGGCGAATTTAATTCTTATTAGTTACTAGAAACTGTCCAACTGATAGGAGTCAGGAACGTATTCTCCCGACGGCCGGACTGTAACTATTTACATGCATGGAAGTATGGAATACATAAGCAGTTACTTGCGTAGTTTGGGTAACTACGTATAGTACAACTATTTTCTTAATTTCCCTCGGCAATCAAATTACATGTGGGCAAAATACATTATGTGGGACCTTCGGGGTTTGTATAAAGATTTTTAAGCGAGGTTGAGTTTAGAATTATAGAGAAAGTATCTTCTCGTTTTTGTTTTAAATTGTTAATAAATGTAATTATGATTAAAAACAACTTTGTTTTCGGAAATGCGATGATTGCCGAGGGACATTAAGAAAATAGTTGTACTGTACACATTTTGATATAATTTTTGGCCATTGCTTGGTATCCTCGCCCGCTCTCTCCGTGGCTCCATCCTAAATGGCATGCGAAAGGTTTTGACACGGAGCATGATTCCAAGTCCCGCGGCTTATTAATTGTTTTCAGTTCACAACTAACTTTTTGTGCAAGTACAACAAGTCTCCGAAGTTTCTCACCGCAAGGATTATGCAAAACAGGAACAACTTTAACATTGCAAGAAAACTCATTACTTGGTGACGCCAATCTTTCGAGAAAAACAATTTCACATTTTGTTGCATTAAAACTTTTGATGAAGCTTTGCCAGAGATGGATGGCGTATGGCATAGCCTAGCAAAAATTATTTTTGGCGCCATTTATCCAATATGGCGGCGCGAGCGACAAATCTTTATAAAATATACATGGTCTAATGCTGGGGCCACATCAACGGTCAGCGTCAATGTCCATCATCGCGATAAACAACGCGGTAATTATTCCGATAATAATCGCGATAAATAGAGTGGCCACAATTGAACGCCGTCAGCCGAGTTATCGCCACGTCTATCGGCAATGTGAGTGCTGAACTGGTAACGATGCCCCAAAAACCTTGTTTATTTTCATAAGTCCCGTTAAACTTTTCAGATAACCAAGTTTTTGAGCACTAAATGACTGTTCTTCGACTGTGAGAAAAATTAACGCAGGTATGTAGGTACTAACTAGGAAATGAATATGGTTCAAAAACGACTCACCTCAATCAATTCAAACTCCAATGCACTCACTAACGCAATCTACGTAAACGACAACCATTCTTCAAACGAACCATTTCCAAAATAGTATCAAATTATGATGCATTGATGTTCGAAAATGGATCATGCCTATAATTGGCTAGAATCCTATCAAACTGAATTTAAACCTTGCCATTTCAGTCATAAGGTTGACAATTGTAAAGTCAAGGCAACAAAAATCAATCACACTTTGACACTAAACGTCAACTGTCAAGTGTCATAGAGGTGTAATTATTAAAAAAAAATGTCGCCGTAACCTCTGGTCTCTGGGAACGCTATGGTCACTGAATGTTTATTTCATAGATGGACATACATACCATGTGACGTAATCGGGTTTGTTTACATTTCGAGACAAAGGATATGAGCTTTCTGACGTCATTTTAATGTAAATCAGGATAAAAAGTTATGAATGTATAATTAATTACTTCACTTGATTAATGGGTGTTTACAATGGACAAGAAATGCGTTAGTAAAGTGCATTCCTGAGCCGACGTTGCATAGATACATTGCTATTTTTTAAATAATAATAACTAAATTTAGTTATCTATGGAAACGAGTATTCTTTTTATGGACCCATAAATGGCACTCAATTTTTACATCAAAATATTTGGAACTTCAGTTCGATAAAGTTTTTCCTAGTACGTAATTTTGTCCGTTATGCATACATTATATGTATATATATATATATTATTTGAATAATTATTATCAAATTGCACTTTCATATTGGGCATTTTTCATAATGACCGGACATTATGTACCTATAATGCCCAATTTATCATTGGTCCATAACATATATATTATATGTAGGTATACGAGGTGTGATGCACTTGATAAACACACAAAATTGATAAAAAAAAAAACGTGTAAAAACCCGATAGTAAAACTGATGAACAAAAAATACTGGAAAAAGTTTATCAAACTGAAATTTAAAATATATATTTAGGTATGTAAAAAAGCGAGTGGTATCTTTTATCAGGCTATAAAATAAAATACGCCTATCCATTCCATCAATAACTGGATTTTGCCTACCTATATTTAAAAACGAATGTAGAGAAAAGTTTATTTTTACGCAAAAATATGAAAATTCAATTTCGAGCGATACAAATTTTCCTCAAACGTACAGTTTACAAAATGATGGAATCAACCTAGCTTATCCATAGCTACATAAAATAGGAAACTGTTTTCTTCTGATCAATTAATCGGCCTAGCCTTTTCCCAACTATGTTGAACCGGAAGTCTAAGTCCAATCTAACCGGAAGCAGCTGAATACCAGTATTTTACATAGAGCGACTGATTATCTGACCTCCACAACCCAGTAACTGGGTAATACGATAACCCTTGGTAAGACTGGTTGTCAGACTTTCGGGGTTCAGACGACACGTAACGACTATCAAAAATCCACGAATAACAGCCAGGACCAACGCTTTCTGAGGCACGGAAATGTCTTGGTATATAAAGATGGTCACCCATCCAAGGACCAACCGCGGCAGGCGTAGCTTAAACTAATCGATCGACCCGAACGGCTGCATTTAGCCACAAGCTCTGTTTTCATCTGATATAAATACATATTTTTAAAAGAAAAACAAAATAGATTCCGTCAGACCAGTTAACTTATTATTCAAATTAAAATGAGAAAGCTCTGCTTTGAACTGCTACGCTAACCAATAATAAATTATCAGAAGAATACTCCTAACTAACAAAGAATCCTTTACAATGCAAAACGCAGACAACAAACAAACAAACAAACAATACATACCGAACAAACTACCAGCAGTAATTAATACTATCGCGTATCGGCGCAGCCGCAACCGGCTGGACGATCGCAACCGAAAAAAAACATCAACAACTAATAACTCTGTGTCCACTGGATGATTTTAAAGGAGTTTCATGTAAAAAATATAGGCGTTGATTTATAGACACGATTTTCCCACGTGCTACGGGGAATAAAACCCGGAACAGTGGCTGGGAACTATACGCTACGAGCCGCGAGGAAGTTTTTCTTGGATGCGTAGGGATGCGACTGGTTGCGACGCTGTCAAAGGTTTTGAAAATTGTTTGGATAAACAATAGACGTCTTTTTTAAAAGGTGTTTACTGTTGCTAACATTTATGAGCAATATATAATTTATTTTAGGGACGAGGAGCTCATGGCTAAGTAATAACAGCCGCACGGGTCGATCCATCAAGTTAAGCTACGCTTGCCGGGGTTGGTCCGTGGATGGGTGACCATCTTTACATAACGAGACTCCTCCGTGCCTCGGAAAGCACGTTAAGCCGTTGGTCACGGCTGTCATTCGTGGATCTTTGACAGTCGTTACGGGTCGTCAGAAGCCCGAAAGTCTGACAACCAGTCTTACCAAGGGGTATCGTGTTACCCAGTTACTGGGTTGTGGAGGTCAGATAGGCAGTCGCTCCATGTAAAATACTGGTATTCAGCTGCATCCGGTTAGACTGGAAGCCGACCACAACATAGTTGGGAAAAGGCTAGGCAGATTGGATATAATTTATTTTAGGGATTTTTGTTTAATTCATTCATATTTTTTTATTATTTTTGCACTGAAAAATAAAACAGTAGCTTTTATAACTTAAATAAACGAGACGTTAGCTGACCCTCGCTATAAGCAATATACAGACCACGACCCTATACCATAACTTAATTCAACTTATCGTAAAATAATTGTGACAAAGATTCAGCGCTGCGTTCCAGTTCGTCTGTATTTCGATAAGATGTAATCGATATTCTATCGATACTCTCAACTATTCCACCCTCTCCCTACTAGGATAGCCTTACTATAAAACAGTGGTATGTTAGAGCTACGCATTTCTATACATAGAACGTGGATACGTCTATAATCGATATTAAATTAAGAAGAACTAGCGTGTAATAATAATCGATAATCGTTTTTTAAGAATTTATGATTTTATCGATATCGGTAAGTATGATCTATAAAGTGATGTGGAATATTAAAAATTATGGAATGTAAGTTTTTATAATTACTTGTGTGAAGTGTAAGAAATATGGAGTGTCCAAATAGGGTGGTAGCTTTAGTGAGATGTAAACTACTACAAATTAATTTAATCAATTAATTTTCTCGTGAATTTAATTATTAATTTTAATGCAAAAAACGTTGAGTATGTATGTGGTCTTGGTTACGAAGAAATATATAGACCGTAGCATCCGTGATAATTCAAACTGATTTAAACAAAAAAATAACAATTTTTGCAACATACAGTACCATCTAAAGACAAGTTCCCACTTTTACTACGATGGTTCGAAGATGATTGCCTTTTTGGGTGATCAAGACAGCAACTCTATCAAGTGAGCCACTGTCAAATCGACATGAGATACGCTGAATAAATGCTGCAATGCAACTATACTCATAATCTAAGGATAAAAGAAAAGAAAGAAAGAAAAACTGTTTATTCACATGAAGATTAGGATAATCTGACATTGCGAGCGCCGAGGCAGAACCATCTAGCAGGGCTTTAGTACCACTTTGAATGTCAGTTCTACACTTACGCTAAACACTTCACCAAAAAAAAAAAATGCCCAATTTACCGCGCATAGCACGCGGCACGGAAGAAATACTAATTTAAAACACTTTCAAGGAACGCGCGGTCCGATCGTCCTCTTATTTATCCGATAAATAAATATAAATCTTTTTATTGTGCGGACACGTCCCCCAATGGAATCCGGACTAAGGGCCTAGCCTTAAAAGGCGGGGGAAGTTCGCATCGGCTTTATATTCGAGTCGAGTCGCGCGCGCAACAAAAAATCTACGCTACGAGTCCGTACGCATCGTACGGGGATACCAGGATGAGGGCTGTCGCGAGCGTGTGCGCAAGTCGATCAAGGATGTGCTGCTGGAGTTCAAAACACTCATTTTGAAAACTGATTGTCATACTACCGATCTAGAGTGGAACTCTTTGACAGTCGTTACGGTTCGTCAGAAACCCGAAAGTCTAACAACCGGTCTTACCAAGAGGTATCAGTGTCAGATAGGCAGTCGCTCCATGTAAAATACTTGTATTCAGCTGCATCCGGCTAGACTGGAAGCCGACCAAAACATAGTAGGGAAAAGAATAGGCAGATGATGAGAATGGAGGAACTCCTTGAGTCTGGTTTTTGATAGCTATAACCTGACACTCGTCAAATCTCGAGGGAATATGATACTTCTAGTCAAGCCAACCTATGATTGCTTATCATCAGATTAGGAGATAGTGGTGAAACGCGAGACTTTTAATATTACGATAGGAATACTAAAAGTTCACGAGACAAAATAATATAATGAAATCTAACCAAGAATAGAATTTGAAATTTCAAATCTCAGTATTACTCCGACGATATCAGAAGCGTTGAATTTCATTCCAAGAACTGGAATAAAATGTATAGGATGAAATACAAACTAGATTTCCTTCGAAGACAATTTTACTTAGAAAGTGTCGAGTTCAACCAAGCTTTGTGTTGGACCTGTAGCGGTCAAAAGGTCACGAATCTCTTTCATATTAATAGTCATTTCTTAGAATTTAGGAAAGCCAATTTTCCTTACAGATTAACATATATACCTACTTATTATAAATTAAAGTCGCTTTTCGTGTCTGCCTATGTGACCGCGTTATTCTTCTAAACCACACAACGGATTTTGATGCGGATTTGAACATAAAGGCTTATGTGTATCACATCACACTAATATTATATTATAAAGGCGAAAGTTTGTGTTTGGATGAAATTTGGTATGTAGATAGCTTATACCCTGGATCAACACATAGGCTACTTTTTATCCCGGTCTACGTGGGTGAAATCGCGAGGCGCAGCTAGTAATAAATAAATAGATTTTCATGTTTTGTCAAGTAGTAAAAACCGTGCGATCCAGGGGCGGGTCGCTAGGTGGATATAAAACGAAATACCTATACATCAAAACAGTGATTTTTGCCGAGAAACCGATAAGATCAGACTACTTAGAGAAACTATTTAATACGTTACAGAGTAACAAAAAGTGTACAATTTATAAGTTCTGCAAACAATTCGGTTTGAACTAAAAACGAGAACAAATTGTTTCGGTGGCGGCACAAATATGTCCAGCTGAAATATTTGTTCACCAATCATGATGGACTTATTCTGAAGATTGACGGAAAGATGAGTATATAAGGAGAAGTATGAAAGTGACACAGGTGACTGAAAAGTTGTGCGGAAATTGGTTGCGATGGTATGGGCACGTGATGCGGAGGAATGAGGAAAATGTCGTCAGGAAAGTTATGAATGTGATTAGGAGAAGATTAAAGAAACGATGGATGGACTGTGTGAAAGATGATATGGCTAGAAAGGTTGTGACTACCGAGATGACGACTAATAAATTGTTCAGGAGAATGATGATGACGGAAATATATAAAAAAAAAAAATAATAAAAATACAAAAAGTTTTATTGGCAAAAGAAAAGGTGATGACAGAGTACACAATCACAAATATAACTTTGTACATCACAACAATGCAAGGTTTGACCGTTGACCCACAAACTAAGCAGATATATATGCGCAAGAGTCGTACGTGTTTTAAATGTTGTAACCAAGACAATAATACCATGCACTATGACAGTATGCTTTTTATTGATTAAAATTATAGCTAAATGGAGTTTCTCGAAGAAGCGAAAACATTATTTTTTTCAAATAATCGAGACACGAAATCATATTGTGCCCTTTCACATGACAGAACGAGACGCAAAACCTACGACTTTAGCAAAATTTCTTTAGTCCATCAAGACATCTGCTAAAAGGCATAACATTGATATTTTTTTCAAAATGTGTTTTTTTTTAAACCAAAATCATGTCTCACAAGATAAAATTCACCTTTTAACTTTAGAACCAATCTCTCCTTACATATTACCTCCAGAATAAGCCCTTGCACCTCGAACATAGATATACAGTTCAGATACTGAGCGGTGACGCGCGCTCGTCAGGTTTATGCGCCAGCGCAGCCCACGAAACGTATTGCAAGAGCAGTTTCGGCACGTGCTGGAATGTATTCATTTGGTATTTTACCAATCCGTGATTAAAGTCTCTTTGGGAAGATGCAGATTCTGTGATAAAGATGGTTGGAGAAAGTAATGAATCTAGGTTTTTCAATGAAATTCGGTGTATTCTTCATGTTTTTGACAAGAAATTTCAAATTATTTTTTGAATGAATTATACAGATTGATTAGAAGTAGTTTATAATTAATTTAGGTAAATATTTAGGTACTCTATTTCCGGAAAAAGTTGCATTTGGGATGAGGCACTTTTATTTCCTGTAAAATTAGTCAAAGAACTACATAAAATTAAGCTCTAATTAATCCCTTTTAACATAATATTATCAAGAAAAATCTCTGGAAAAATATTCTAACGATTCCAAGCATCCCTTTGTCTGCCTCACGCCGGGTGAAAATTATAAAAACAAACAGTTACTAATGATTAGCTTCTATATCTACAATTCAGTGGTGACGATTATAAACTCAGCGTGAAGGCTCCCCGCGGTGGGAGAAAAAATAAATTTATGGCTTAGAATCACCGATATAAGACTGCTTTTCCAGAGATTTGCGAGGTAGCTAAGCAGTGAAGCTATATATGCAGCATTATCAGCCTATAATGTTCCCACTGCTGGGAAACAAGCCTCCTCTCTGTGAGAGGGAGTGGGCCGTAATCCACTACGCGTGCCCAGTGCGGGTTGGTAGATGTCACATGCCTTCGAAGTTTTAGTTCTAGGACATGCCGGCTTCCTCACTTTGTTTTCCTTCACCGTTTTGAGAGCAGGTGATATTGTGAGCTACTGGCCTAGATCTAAATACAGGATCAAGTTAAATTATCTAGCGAAACTCTGCAGACGTGATGGGTATCCATATCTAAACACGACAAAATAAAAATGTATTTTTTGGGTTCAATGCCCAACACGTCTGTGAAGTTTACACAAAAAAAAAACAGATTTTTTTACCTGATATTTTATACACTACCGGTGGTTGATGACCCCAAAAAAAATAATATCATCAAATTAATTTCTTTTTTGTAATACACATCACGTCTGCGGAGTTTCGCTAGCTAATTTAATTTGACCCTGTACAATCTTTAGTTAGCTCATGCTTTGAGTTAGACAGGTTCCCATCTCTATCTTGCACTTGTAGTTTGACAGTTGTGCGACAGTGACAGGAATAACGTCAAGCTTAAGTACGTGTTAAGTAACGTTTATAGATCTCGGCCTTGGTGTCTATTTTCACCAGAGTTAAATGGTGTAGCAGAACGGGTAAGAAGAGAGAGCAAGCCTATTCAACCGCCTAGCCTAGCCTAGTCTATTCACCTAACCTATTTTGACTGAAGCCTTTTCCACCAGAGCTAAGCCGAGCTTATCGCTATGAAAACCAAACGATTCTATTGGTTGATATCATACACAACAATCGCTACGCGGTTTAGCACATCTCCGGTGGAAAGGCAGCTTTATAAAATGGCTGGCACATACTGACGGGAGATGCCTCGAAATGATTTTGTGAGACTGAAAAAGGTAGTTTTTAAATCACTATTTGTCGCCATTGCTGTCTTTCTTACGGACAATCGCAGTAAAGTGCCGTTAAGTGATTAAGGAGCTTTGTTAGGTAGAAAATAGTAGCACCTTATAAGTGCTAAACGTGTGCTTGTTGTAAAATTGCCTTCAAACAATAGAGTAGTATCTGTGGTTAATCCAAAATAAATAGGAATTTCTTTTCGTTGATAACCGTAAAGTGAAAAGGTTTTAATCAAATTTTTTTTTTTTGTTTAACCTTTACTGCCCCACTGTCAATGCTGGGCAAAGGCCTCCGAAACCACTGTACTTTAGCACCCGTCGCTTTTGTATAGTAGATTTTTTTTTTTTTGGGTAAAATAGATCCTTTTTAATGTATTTTAGAAAACCCCAAAATGCGCAAAAAAAAAATTGCCAAAAAAAAAATTTTTTTAAGGTCATTGTCTCGAAGGTCAAGGTCAAATAAATATAAAAATTTTGTAGTAAGGCGTGGTCGGGGTGGTTTAAAAAAAATAACCTAACCTGTCCGAGTCGGGTTGCCTCAAGTCCCGAGCTCGCAAATTTTTCTCAAAAACTAGTAGTTTGCGCAGTGTAATATTTTGCGAAAGTGTTTAGCTCGAAGACATCAACACGCTATAAAATTGTGAAGGACGCGCGTGTGTTCAATTTTATTGTGTAACTAAGTTTGATTTTCTGAAACTTTAGAAAAAAGATTCTCAAAAACTAGTTGTTTGCGCAGTGTAATATTTTGCGAGTGTTTTACTCCAAGTCATCAATACGCTATAAAATTGTGTAGTTTCGGATGCGCGAGTGCTAAAATACAGTGGAGCCAGGCCTCCCCCAAGTCCTTCCAGGAACTCTTTTTCCAACCAGCCTTCGCGGTATGCTTCCAGGTCATCTCGCCACTTCTTTCTGGGCCGGCCTCAGCGGCACCGTCCATCTTCAGGCACCCATTGTGTGGAGACTTTCGTCAAGCAGTCATCATGAATGCGGCTGACATGACCCGCCAAATCCCATTTGAGCCTGACAGCCTTCTTGACTACGTCCATTACGTTTTGGAACGCAGCGTGGTGTTCCGAATTTTTTCCTAAGTTTTTACACCCAGAATGTTGCGTTTCACCGCTCCTTACCGAACTCAAAGGAGGAACTTTTGCGATTTGGTGAGCGACCAGATCTGAGCACCAGTATGTCGATGTGTTTGTGCTTCAGAGAGATCAGCAGATCATTCAAATCTTATAATACATATATTTATTTTATTTATCATGCATGTTTTTATAAATAAGCAAAAAAACAATTTCACTGTAGATTAATTTGATTTAAAGTGATATTAACAGAGTTTTATGAAATTGGGCTTCAGAAAATTGAATATCAGAATTCGGTGCGTATTAAAAAATGTGAAATGCGAAAGAGAATTCAATCAAAATTAACTGAAGTAGATATCAGGCGCATTCGCTGCAGGAATTCCCAGTAAATCATTAATGTCGCCAGAACTCATTAACTTGAATATTTTTCATGACATTTCGAAAATGATACCTACAAAAGACAGTAAATAAATATTTTATTTACGTTATTAATTTTATTTGTTGTGTGGAACAAACTCAACCACCTTAATTATTTATTGAATTAATTAAGCTGGTTATGTTTCTTAAGTTCATTATCTGGTATTCAACTGCGTCCGGTTTGACTGGAAGTCGACCCCAACATAGTTGGGAAAAGGCTAGGAAGATGATGATGTTTGCTAAGTAAGGGCGGAAAATCTATTTTTCTTTTTAAAAGTCCTTCTAATTGCTTTGGTGCTGCCAGCAACGAAGTTCGATAAATACTTCAATTTAGTACTCATTATTTTTAAACAAAATATACTTACTTAATCTAAATACCACAAACTATATACATAGTACTAAATATGTACCTACATCAAATGCTGAAAAACAATATATCGACTATTTTTATTCCGTGGAAAATGTTGTTGGTCACACATTTGGTCGTATCTTTTTTGTATTTCTTCCTACAAAATGTAATGTCACTGTTTGTTTTCCCTAATAAAATAAAAAAAAAAATATTGACTAAGACGTTTGTAAAAGTTACAGTCTTAATCGGATAGTTAAAAGTTTTCATTGCTGCGATTGTATGAAAGAAGTGACATTTTTAACCGACGAAAAAAAAGAAGGAGGTTCTCAAGTCAACACGTACGTTTAAATATATATTTTTTTATGTATGACCACGCGTAACCTTTTACAGAGTAGTCCGATTTGAATGATTCTTATTTTATTCGGGAAGGTATACCTCGAAGTTGGTCCCATGCAAAATTTATTAACTTTGTTTGGGTAGTTTTTGAGTTAGTCTCAATAATACGATTTTTTTTCCACTTTTTATGAGGATGAAGTTCTAATTTCTTGGTATTCGAATTTGTGTGGGGTAGTACCACAACTAAAAAGTGAAAAATAACTTTTTTACAAAAAATACAGACTTCCAAAAAAAAAAAAAAACTACAACAGAACCAAAAAAACAACACCAACTTCAAAGTTATTTTTCACTTCGTAGATTTTTTTTTGGAAGTCGTTTGTATTTTTTTGTAAAAAGGTTTTTAATAGAATAATAAATTTATCAAGAAAAAATCCAGCTATTTTATTCATTTGCTTTTAAAGTAGTTTTACACTACCGTTACATACACTTAGGTACTCGTAAATCAATCCAATTACTGCCTAATGAAAGTACTAACAGCAATTCAAAGCAAAGAATTCAACTCAAAAGGCAAATAACAACAATAAAGCCTTAACAAATCAAATCGCAATTAATCTAACACCTGCCAAGTGTCGACAAGAGCAGACATATATTATGCTCTAAAAGACGAGGCGCTAACTAACAAGGTTCGCCAGTGTGCACCGGCCTAACACTGATTTAATTATGCAATTCCAAGGTTGGGCTACACTGTACGGTTTGTAGACCACATTATGAGTTGATAGTTCAGGTAATATGTGGTGAGATACTTAGTATGTGGTTGGGGATGTGTTACGTACAGCAGCAAATTACTTTTTTAGCAAAAGATATTCGCTGTATTATCTTAGGTGAAGAAATTATACTTTTGATGGCTTTTCGCTGTATAAAGAAAGAAAGAAAATACGTTTATTTGCGGTAAACATGACGCAAACAACACACAAAATAAAATAATTAAGAGAACAAGTTGAGGGAAAATATTTAAAATAGATTTGAGTATTATACTTTGATGGCTATGAAAGCAGAGAGAATAGGTACATATTCACGTATAGGTCTCATGATGATACTGAAATATTGACACATAATCCCCCCCGCCCTCACACTCATACAAACACTCATACATAGGTACAGAAATAGGCCACATCATAGCTGCATTAGCTAGTTAGTATATTATATTGTAATTTGATACTGTGCTCGTCTTACAACTATTGCTTTAGGTTCAAATCTTAGGCGAGGACCCTGGCACCCTAAACACAAGTTAAATCTTACTTTGGGTGCCAGAGTTCATCGAAAACACTCTTTTCTATTGTTGTAATGTTGCATAGTGTTAAGATAAGTATTAGTATACAACTGAAGTTAGTAAAATTATTTTATAATAAACATACAAATCATCATTTGCCTTGCTTTTTCCGAACTATGTTGTGATAGACTACCAGTCTAACAGGATGAGCTGAATATCAGTATTTTTATGGAGCGACTGTCTCTCTGACCTCCACAACTTTACAGGGTAATAGGATACCCCTTGGTAAGACTGGTTGTCAGTATTTTGGGCTTCCGACGCACGACCCGTAACGATTGTAAAAGTTCCACGAACGACAGCACCAACAGCTTAACGTGCTTTTCGAGGCACGGAGGGGTCCCGGTATGTAATGATGGTCACTCATCCGCGGACCGACCGCGGCAAGCGTAGCTTAACCTAAGCGATCGACCCGTTCGACTGTTATTACTTAGGCACAAGCCCCAATTCACACAAATATTCAAGCAAAATAATACAATGTAAGATTTGTCAGTGAATAAACTTAGCAAAAATCTAAACACTCAAACAGCAATTCAGCACAAACCGTACCACAATCTTATCTTCCTGAAGACCACAATACAGTTACATTGTGGTCACATAACTAAGTATGAATCATGCCTATAACTCGATATTTTTTATACTTTCGATTGACGCTACATATTTAAAGCGCTATGTTTACATCAGACCTTCCTGGTCAGACGGTCTAATATGGTCATCGTTGAATAAAAAACTCATTGATTGTCCACTTGTTAGCTGAGCTTAATTGTGCACTCCTGGCTTATGGAAATCATATATCAGATGTTGATAAAAAATGTGTTATAAAAACTGTTTCAGTAAAATTGTTATAAGTCGTTATTTTTATAATGATTTGTTAGTTGAGTTTTGCTTCTTCTAGGTGTCTTTACGAAGGCTTGCATTGTTGAGAAAATTCAGTGTTCTCATTTCTTAAGACGCCGATACATGCCAATGGTCTTGAGTGGTTACCTTGCGTTCTGTGCTGAGTTCACGCAAAGCGTCGTACGCCAATAATAGCTAGGAATCGCCCACCACGATGCGCAGTCCCAAATTAGACGCATTATTAATTTATTATACATAAAACAAAAGGTATTATACTTATATTAAAACACGTATACTAAAAGATAAATAATTAAATTATCTTTAAAATGTTGAAGGTTTCATAATAATACGCTTGATAGTTTTTGCGTGATTCTCCGTTTTTTAACAGCGTTAAACATAATCTAAAATATAATATAAAATAAAATATATTATAATATATGAATATACATATTTTCCAAATCATTTACAATACTCGTTTAGACGTATTCTTCAGTTTAAAATCATCAAAAGTCGGTTATTGTCGCCTTAAGTGACAAGTTTTTTAGAATCACTAAGCCTGATAAAAATCAATCTGCCTAGCCTTTTCCCAATTATGTTGGAGTCGGCTTCCAGTCTAACCGGATGCAGCTGAATACCAGTATTTTACATGGAACGACTGCCTGTCTGACTTCCACAACCTAGTAACTGGGTAATACGATATCTCTTGGTAGAACTGGTTGTCAGACTTTCGGGCTTCTGACGACTTGTAACGACTGTCAAAGATCCACGAATGACAGCCGGGACCAACGGTTTAACGTGCTTTCCGAGACACGGAGGAGTCTCGGTATGTAAAGATGGTCACCCATCCACTGACCAACCCCGGCAAGCGTAGCTAACCTGACGGATCGACCCGTGCGGCTGTTATTACTTAGCCACGAGCTCCTCTATCCTAATCACTAAGCCGGATAGAAATTCATAAATAAAATAGAAAATGTACAGCTAATAAAACTGTTATTTTACATAAGAAAAGATAATGACAAGATCTATCCATTCTTGGTTAATTTGATGGCTATTCAAAATGTCTTTACTTACCAGGTACTCTGGTAATAAACTTATTGTTTTAAATAAAGTTTATTACCAGAGTTCCCAGCAACTTGTCAATCAATCTGCCTAGCCTTTTCCCAACTATGTTGGGGTCGGCTTCCAGTCTAACCGGATGCAGCTGAATACCATTATTTTACATGGAGCGACTGCCTATCTGACCTCCAGAACCCATTAACTGGGTAATACGATATCCCTTGGTAAGACTGATTGTCAGACTTTCGGGCTTCTGACGACCCGTAACGACTGTCAAAGATCCACAAATGACAGCCGGGACCAACGGCTTAACGTGCTTTCCGAGGCACGAAGGAGTCTCGGTATGTAAAGATGGTCACCCATCCACGGACCAACCCCGGCAAGCGTAGCTTAACCTGATGGATCGACCCGTGCGGCTGTTATTACTTAGCCACGAGCTCCTCTTCCCAGCAACTTGTGTGTAGCTAAATAAGTGATGATGATACTATCTTTACAAGCGTTCATCATAAATATTGTAGTACGGCTCACTGCTTCAGTATTCATGTTAACTCTCTCAACTAAACTCTTAAACTTGCCAAGTGATAGGAGCAAGTTTAAGTTAAACACATTTAGGTTTGAACATAACTTATATCCAAAATTATTCATAGCATGCGAATAACGCAGGGAGATGGGATAGTTTCACTTCTCATTACGATTACGAAGAAGTACTTAGCTATTAAAACGCCAATAAAAACCGAAGACTCTCGACTTAAATCTTTTCCAGAAACAGATATAATTCAATTACCGCACAGAACAATAGCGCTCCGGTAGAAAATAAAACTGCCAACGAGTCCACTGCACTTTTTACACCAATAAACACATCGCATCAAAAAATGTGAACACCCACGGACTAACCAGATTTCGAAGGAAAAACATAAAAATCTAAACAATTTTGGCTCCTATCAATATTCATGGGTATACAGAAAACCTTGGTGGTGGCCTTACACAGCGGGATTCCAACAGTGGTGCAGTCAGTTTTTCGCTTGCAATTAACTTTTTAAAAAGTTTTGAAGAAGTTTCGTTGCCACGCGCTCAGCGCGCGACTCCCCGACATGGGCACCGGACTTCAGATCACCCTGCAATGCTACGGTTCTTTGCGAATAATACTAAAACAACCTAAATGTTACATTTTTAACAAACAATTCAGGACCTAAAATCGGTGGAGTAGAGTTGATATTCGAAATGAGAGAAGAACTTAATGATATAAATTCAATTGTAATATTGTTCACCTTTAAGCAGGCGGCAAGTTAAATGACAGTTGCAATAATAGTGATAGTCTAATTAATGTCTTCATATTTGCTGCATTATGAGCTAGCTTATTAATGCGATGTTATTAAACTACATTACTATAAACAGATGAAGTAACTGTTACAAACTAGTTCGTTTTGAAACACGAGAATTTCAATTGAAATGTTATTATGAAGACGCTTAGAAATTTAAAGACTGCTGGCATGGCGAAATTACAACACATTAATTTACAACCAAATACTGTTCTAAAGAAACAGGCATAGGCAACTATATAAAAATGCCTATAACAGAAATAAATTAATCTCAAAAGGGCTGGCCAACACGGGAGGCCTCGCGATAGATTCTTAGCGTAGCTAGCGTAGATTTATTTAAAAATAGTGCATCATTAAGAGCAATCGTGACTCAAAAAAAGTTGTCTGTGGTACACGTGAATTGATTTTAATGATTCCTAATGATATCGGCTGTGGAGTTCAGTGGACACTTTGTGTGTCGCATGACACTGTCACACGTCGCACTTGATTGAAGCCTGATCTTTGACATTGACATTGGAACGTTTGTGTGGTCAATATGAACGAGAATAACTGCTTTTGCTGCCTTATTGAGATCATTTGAAAAGAGAGAAAAAGACACATTTTTTTTTTTTATTCTATGAGCCTAAATATCTACCCAAGAACGTAACAGATTTCATTGAGAAGGGAAACTTGGAGTAGGTAAGTCGAAAAACTAAGTATTTTAGCTCTTCAATCAATCTGCCTAGTCTTTTCCCAACTATGTTGGGGTCGACTTCCAGTCTAACCGGATGCAGCTGCATACCAGTATTTTACATGGAGCGACTGCCTATCTGACCTCCACAACCCTGTAACTGGGTAATATGATACCCCTTGGTAAGACTGGTTGTCAGACTTCCGGGCTTCTGACGACCCGTAACGACTGTCAAAGATCCACGAATGACAGCCAGGATCAACGGCTAAACGTGCTTTCCGAGGCACGGAGGAATCTCGGTATGTAAAAATGGTCACCCATCCACTGACCAACCCCGGCAAGCGTAGCTTAACCTGATGGATCGACCCGTGCGGCTGATATTACTAAGCCACGAGCTCCTCTATTGTAAGTATTTTAGCTCTTATTGACACAATATCATAAAACAAAGAAATCAAATTAAAAATTATGAAACACCACAACAAATACGCATAACCGCCAACAAATCGATATAACGATATAAAACGCATTTGTATTGTCAAAACAAAAATTACCCTACAATCCCGCACACATTTCGATCAACATTGCAACAATGCATACTCGTATATCGACTCGTTCGCAACCGCTTGTAAATATCTTATTGTATCCAGAGCTCGTCTGTCCGTCTGTCTGTCTACTTGATTTGCTACCCGCTCCTGTATAGTAATGAAGGTGCAATTCTCTGACAGCCCACTCGCGCCGACCTCAAATCGTACGATGATCGATTCGACGATTATAATCGTGTGTGTTTAATCGATTATATGTATCGAGGCGGTTTGCAGGCTTAATTATTGTTGACGGTTGCGATATCGAGCGATTTGCATAGCCTGTAGTGTTGGCTCGAGATGTGTTGTTTTATTTGTGAAGATTGGGATAAGAAAATGACAAATTAATCCTTAGGTTGTAATGATTTGTTAGTTTCTAAAGATTTACGTTGCTATGACATATTTATTGCAATTAATTTATTGACATGTGGTTTAATAATTTATGTTTGCATGTTATTTTACAATTTTTTAATCTATATTATGTTTTCTAATTTAAATTGAAGTGCATGTACATATTATTATAATTTGTACATTTAATACTTATGTTTCATGCTGGATTATATTCGAACGTAATTTGAATTGTTACTGAATAACTAAATTGAATTAGTTGAATACAGTAATTATAACTTTTTTTGGAGTATATTTTCAGCACATATTTTCACGACTGTATTTACTGTGAAACTGCAATTATCATTACATTAAAATTGACAAATCTTACTAATATTATAAATGTGAAAGTTTGTACGTTTGGATGTTTGTTACTCACAATCACGCAAAAACGGCTGAACGGATTTGAATGAAATTTGGTATACAGACAGTTTATAACCTGGATTAAGACATAGAATACTTTTCATCCCGGTAGAAAGTTCCCGTGGGATAATTTCCGCCATACACGCGGGCGAAGCCGCTGGCAAAAGCTAGTCTAATATAAATGTTTTCTCTTTTACTATTCATTCTGAAGATAGTATCGAACCTACAACTTTTGAATAAACAAATTGAATATTGTAATTAATAACTATTTCATACTTTGTAACCGGCTTTAATAACTCGCAAAAGTTCAGTAACATTCTCTTTTTATGATTTCTAGAACTTGTTTTCGAAACATGAAATTACTGAAGAGATAACTAACCAAAATGTATTAATTATTATCGGATGCTGATGGATGGCTTATATTTTTTCAGCAATGTTCGTTCCAAATAATGTTCCGTATTATTCAAGACTGATTACAATCAAATCAAAATCAATATATTCCCAAAGGAGTAGTTTCGTTTTTACCTTTAAAAATAAATCTATGCATAAAATGAATACTGAAATATTCTAAGGACAGGTTCAGTGGAACATTTCTTTGGCAATCTGACTTTCATGACATAAGGATGTCTGTTCTACTTGTTTTTTTTATTTCCACGATTTTGGTGCAAACTCAGCGGGATTGTCACTTGTTTGAATTGTATACTTTTTTTAATAAATTACGAGTTTAAAATAAAACATCCGAATTCTCATCATCAGTTTTGGCCTGCATTTTTTTTTTTGGAACAATTTAAACTAAAATTAAATGATATCAACTTAAAGTTTTTAATAAGTGGGACAGTTTTTGCTTGCTACAAAGTATGATATCAAATTATCTCGGAATGAGCAATTTTTTATCCAATGACATTTTTAGACTGATACTCAACGATAAAATTGTGAACAAATAAAATTACTCAACTATCCGATATTTCAATTAAGCCATCATTAAACGAACTAATTAGTAATTACATCGAAACAAATTACTGCCAACGAAACTAAAAAATGCAATATCCTCACTAAAAGCAGTACATGTACCATCTTCAGCAGGTACCTACATCAATAATAATTGTAACCATTAAAATGGAAACTGTTACATCGTACTTAAACCTCTTTCAAAAACGCGGCAAATAAACATTCGCAAAGGAAAACGGTAAATTTTAAATGGCCGCCGCCCGAAGGCAGATGGGTCGGTACTAAAGATCACACGGTGAATTAATCATGCTTGTTACACCGCAGATTCACAGATAAAAGCACGAAAAATAACGCCTTACGAATGAGTTATAAGTATCGTCGGCTTTTAAAAATTAACTGTTTGGCTTGTGGCTATTAAAGAGAGGATGTCTCGCGTTATCACAAATGATAATTTTCGTAATGTTCCGTGCGGTGTAATGGGCGGCCGCGGCGGACAGTGGTACGAAATCAAAAAATTGTAGACTTAAGGTTTCGTTTGTACATTTTTTAAACCTACATAGTAATACAATATTTAATAAATAATAATATCAAATAAATAATAACAATATTAAATTAATAATGAAATTGATTAAACAAGTTTTATGAAAAATGTTTTGCAAAATATGAACAAACTTCCACTGCCACCGTCCCAATTTTTTTCTTCTGATACAATGAAATAATCCTTACACGTATGAGGAATGAGGAACAGGGTGTAAAGTTCACTCATTGAAAAGGGAGGAGCTTCCGATCAGACTGGTGTTGTGTCTGGTGGGTAACTGCCCGACGGTTGCTGCCGGGACGTTGTATATATGCTAGTCATGCGGTGAACTCAGATTGCGCGATGCAGCATTTTGCATGACGTCAGTGTGATACGTAGTTCGTATGTGGCGATGTAGATGTCGGCACACACGAAACAGTCGAATAGCAATAAAAAAATATTGATGGATGAAAAAAAGAATATGCTAAAATTGTTAAGATCAAAAAAGAACTAAAGCTTTCTACGAAAGTTTTCTGGTCTCTCTTATGGATTCCGATTTCCACCTGTTAGCCAACTTAAAAGAAACACTGAATATCTCCAATATCGAAAAATATCGCAGTACCAGATTAGATGTAAAAATAGGTTAATAATTAGTACTATTCTAATCTTCAATCCGTTGTTTGAGAAAACTTGAGAATTGTGAGATTTTCATGAATTTATGTCTTTCTTCATACAAGAAAATATTTATTATTATAAATGTATTCATAGCATTAAAAATAATAATAAGTAAAACGTAAAAGTCATAGACCAATATTATATTGCATTTGGCAGTAGATTTCATTTTGAGTATTTTTTTTTTTTTAATAAATCGATCAGTTTCTTTGATTCCCAAGTCTTCTACGGTTAAATATCAGTCCACCGTGCGTCGGGTCGGTGTGAAACGCGGACGCGCGATGAATGTTGGTAGATGTGAAACTGAAATATTGGATAGCAGATTAAGGGAACTTTTTGTTGTAAATTGGATGCATATTGTTGAAGGTTTATAAACTTTGGTGATTTTTAAGTTCACTGACTGTTACAGAACTCTAAACGATGTAATCAGTTATGAACAAGGACTGACAGTGATTTTGGTAAAGAGTTTACACGCTACATGAGCGAGTAAAAGTCGCGTCGAAAAAACTATTTCTACATACCTTATCTTCAATCAACGAATCAGTTGTTGCACGCTCTTTATGTCTTACCTGTAACAAAATGAAGGATCACATTAGTAAAATGGGATTCCAAAAAACTACATTCATTAAAAATATGAATAAGTAAATAGTGAGCTCCCAGTCCTCTTGTACCATATCATTTGTTGCGGATCCAACTCATTGTAGCATATCACCTTTTCAGAACATTGATTATATTCTAAATTCTAGTATTACTGTCAGGTTTGACACTTGTTGTTTTTGTCATTCACGATTTGCTATCGGTCGTGAAATAAACTGTGGCTACTTTACCGTTTTAGTTACGATCAGTAATATCACTTATGGAAAAAAAGTAGCGTTCTACTTTTCTACTAAACTGATTTTACTTCGCATCGCTATATTCATTGAACCAAGCTCAGCCGAACAAAAGATATCAACGAGCATAACCTACAAAAATAATATCAAAACTGACCACAAATTCAAGCTCAAATCAATGTAATATTTATAAAATTTCAAATTCATCTTTTGGAAAAAAATGTTTGGACAGAAAAAAAATTAAAGGTTCCCTAATTGAGCAGTGCGAATAATGACATATTTATGTCTCAGGGTTGGGACAAAAAAGGGATTATTAATAAATTGTTATTGAACTAGCGGGCGAATAACACGGTGCCATAACAGCCGGCGCCTGAGTCCGTGTATAGCGCAAAAACTCATATCATAAATGCACCTTAGATACGATGGACTTGAGAATGTTTATGCAGTATAGGAGAAATCTTCAGAAGATGTTTGCTCCGTTTTTCGTTTACGAAAAATCTAGTTTTAATTTGTTATACAAACATGATACCTATCTATAAAAAAAAAATGTCTTAAGGGTAGGTTCAAACTGATGAATGATGAATAGGAAAAAAAAATTAGGAATGATGGCGAGCTCATTGTTAGGGCACATACCATGCATCCTTCCAAAACATGAGTGCCGAGTACTTGTAGGTTTCACGTTGACTACAAATCAATCAATCTGCCTAGCCTTTTCCCAATTATATTGGGGTCGGCGTCCAGTCTAACCGGATGCAGCTGAATACCAGTATTTTATATGGAGCGACTGCCTATCTGATCTCCACAACCCAGTAACTGGGTAATACGATACCCCTTGGTAAGACTGGTTGTCAGACTTTCGGACTTCTGACGACCCGTAACGACTGTCAAAGATCCACGAATGACAGCCGGGACCAACGGCTTAACGTGCTTTCCGAGCTACGGAGGATTCTCGGTATGTAAAGATGGTCACCCATCCACGGAGCAACCCCGTCAAGCGTAGCTTAACCTGATGGATGGACCCGTACGGCTGTTATTACTTAGACACGAGCTCCTCTTCTCGTTCACCTTCACGTACATAACATTCATCCATCTATATATCACTTAAATAGCAAAATTATATTTTTGATTGATTTGAAAAAGTTCTCTATCTAAACGACTATTCATTTTCTATCAACATAGACCATATAAATCAGCAACAATGTAGTAACTACACAGAATTCATCTCACAAACTTACATATACTACAAATCGAACAAAGCGCCAAAAGATATAACAAGTATCATTTGGCGTCCACAAAAAACTAAATATGATTCAGCGGACATACCAGAATTGTATAATGATCTAAACAGAGGACGCATAGAAGAATTTATTTGTTATAACAAACTCCAGGTTTTGCGGCGGCGGCATCTGATTGTATATTTTTGTGTTTATTATACCCCCTAATGTGACAGAGTGAATGTATTTAGGTTTATTTAAGCTTATTTGAGTACGAATTGAATGGGCGTGGTATTTTATTGGGCGATGTTGCATATACTATACATTGTACATGTACGCACATTTAGTTTATGTCCGGTTTGTGTTAGTCTTGCTATCTACTGTTGAACTTGTGGTCCTGGGTTCGATTCCCGGGTCGGGCAAAAGTGTTATTGTGTTTTTCCATCAGAAATTTCTTAGTAGCAGCCCGAAGTTTGATTCGAGCCCGGTTGATGGCAACAGGCTCGCCTCCTATTACATGGACTTAAACATAACTGACGAAATGTGGGTATACATAATTACACCTCTGCCTAAACTTTTCGGGGATTACAGGCGTTGTAGTAATTAAATTGGATAGGTAATTCTTTAAAAGAACAACCAGAAATTATTTGTAACGATATAAAAATTGGAATAATTGAGGAACTCGTGGCTAAGTAATAACAGCCGCACAGGTCGATCCATCAGGTTAAGCTACGCTTGCCGGGGTTGGTCAGTGGATGGGTGACCATCTTTACATATCGAGACTTCTACGCTCGGAAAGCACGTTAAGCCGTTGGTCATGGATCTTGGACAGTCGTTACGTACGGTTCTTCAGAAGCCCGAAAGTCTGACAACTAGTCTTACCAAGCGGTATCATATTACTCAGTTACTGGGTTGTGGAGGTCAGACAGGCAGTCGCGCCATGTAAAATACTGGTATTCAGCTGCATTCGGTTAGACTGGAAGCCAACCCCAACATAGTTGGGAAAAGGCTAGGCAGATTGATAAACATTGGAATAAGTACAGCTATAATTATGTATAGTTCTTATGAAGTGAAGCAGACGTATGGAATATTTTTTCAAAAAGAAAATGTATTTCTACGAGTAGGTATAATATGTTAGTTTTATGTGATTTTAAGTGTGGGCGTACTTAAGTATTAAGACTGATTTTTATCAGCACTCCTTCTCATAATTAGTGTACAAAATTTTCAAGTAAACTGACGATGAAAATTACGTTTACGTATTAATTACGTTTTATATGAACGATAAAATAGGCCGTGTACCCATGCTGCAGGCCCTTCGATAAACGAAAAATTTATTTACTCTCACAGAAATAAATTTATTTAAGTATCGTATAAAATATCCTTTTTGCGATTCCAATTCAATACAATTCGTATTGAAATACAATAAACAATAGTTAATTGTTGTTCGGAGTTGACAAGAAACACAAAGGTATTGGGTTCGATTCTTCGGCGATGCACTTTTGTGATAATGTCCTCCGAGCATCAGGGTTATGATTGATGATCAATATTAAATATTTGAATCGATTCGATTTGATAAATTATTTATTTTTGAGTGAATGGAAGTCTTTTAAAATTTTTGATGTTGCCCGATACGATTTTTTTTACGACATTTCTGTGATTTGGAAGAATGATAATGTTAGACTATAGGATCGAATCCCGGTTTCACTTCGTTATCGCAAACTATAGTCAATATTGCAAAACTCACAATGGTTCCCACTTTCCTACGAAACATCGCCACAACTTTTTCCACCCAGCGATGTCTAATGAGCCACCGTCGTAGTTATTGTATGTATGTGTCGCAGCCAACTGGTTTAATTAGCCGTTTGGTCAACCGCCTAGCCATTTCACTAAACGCCATTCAATCAACGGCCTGAATGATATTCAGCCATACAATCAAACAGGCAAATTACTTGGATCGATAGCGTTTAATACTTGCCTAAAATTTAAATTTAGTGCCATTTTCTGCCACCTGGTGCTGAAAACCAAGCTGTCAATATGACTTCGACAAGCTACAATATTTCTGGTGTTTCTCACAGTTTAAATGCGTTTACGCAAAACCCAATCAGGGCACCCCGACTCCACGTAGTCTTTTAGCTGGTACCCCTAGAGTATATATAAAAATCCGGAGGCGCGAAGGGAGGGCAGCCCCCGCCCGCTGTGACAAAAGCAAAGGCGTGCTTATCCTTTGTTACGTAAGGGCGAAGGGCTTGCACTTCCCGCAGCGCCGGAGACGTTGCAGAAGCAAAACTATTTTGAGGTTAAGTTACAATATTTTGTTTTTTCAAGAACGGTGCGTTACCTTTACACTGTAATTTTAAATTGGAATGAAATAATATATGGAAATTATCTAAAGTATCGGCTGAATATCATTCAGGCCGTTGATTGAATAGCGGTGTTTAGTGAAATCGACTAATTCAACCAGTAGACTGCGACATAATTATGTATTATATTAAAATAAATACACACACACATTTATGTGGTTGTTACTGGTCGAAGGGATCATTTTGTCCTGTGTATATACATACTTAATTATCCTAATTAAACTGGAAAATAACAGGAAGTGTTAATAATTATTAATCTAGACTTTAAAATAGAAAATAGAATAACATTTTTATTTAACTTTGTTTTCTATCTTTCTCAGCATAGATACAGTTCTATCATTTCAGTATCACTACATAATAGGTTGGGGAAAAAGTTTCTTCGCATTTTTTAAGAAAATTCTAAACATTTTTTAATATACAAAATTTACGTTTGTCTAAAGTATTTAGGTACCATTTTGTTCGATAACTTTTTGTCATCTTGTAGGTAGGGACATGATCCCATTGTTATAGAAATTTTGGGACTTCTGATCAAAATACCGCGACAAGTGGTTTTGGCAGTCCTCTCGTGATGTTAACCTGAAACTGCCTAAAGAATTCTGAAGACACTGAAACAGGTGGAAATCTGAAGGTGCAAGGTCAGGACTATACGGCGGATGAATTAACACCTCCCAGCCAAACTCTCTTAATTTTTGCTGAGTGGCTAAAGATGTGTGAGGTCTAGCGTTATCATGATGAAAAACCACACACCTTCTGTTGATTAATTCCGGCCGCTTTCTCTCAACTTCTTGCTTTAATCTCATCAGTTGTTCGCAGTAGAGTTCAGAATCGATGGTCCTGCCTGGTGGTAACAGCTCATAATGAATAATGCCCTTTCAATCCCACCACACACACATCATCACCTTGTTGCAAGTTAACCCGGGTTTCGCCACAGTCTGTGAAGCCTGACCGGCCTTTGACCACGACCTTTTTCACACGTTCTTGTCGTACGTGATCCACTTTTCATCACCAGTTATCAGCTTCTTCAAAAATGGTTCGGTTTCATTACGTCGTAATAAAGAATCACAAATGAGTACATGGTTCATTAGGTTTCTTTCAGTGAGCTCGTGAGGTACGCAAATATCGAGCTTTTTTGTGTACCCAGTTTTTTTCAAATGCGCCAAAACTGTTTTCTGGTCAATTCCCAGTTCTTCGGCTACGTCGTAACTACTGATATGCAGATCTTGCTCCACTTTTTCAAAAATGGCATCCATTTTATCCGTAACAGGGCGACCAGAGCGACGTGCATCTTTGACATCAAAATTTCCGGATTGAAAACGCTTAAACCAAATTTGTGCTACTCTCACAGACACTGCACTGGGTCCATAAACATCGCAAATTTTTTTCGCGGCTTGCGTTGCATTTTTACCTTTTTTGTAGTAAAATTATAAATTGTATCGAATCTCTTCATTAGATTCACTCATCTTGACAGTACGAAAAATAAATGAAAATCACACATTTTCCTAATTTGAATTTGGAATTATGTTCTTTAAAATTTAAACTTTCAATAATACTAAAACCAGCCAGATACAAATAGTATAGCCAAAGAAATTTTATTTTAAGGTCATACATACTATAATGCGAAAAGACTTTTTCCCCAACCTAATATTATAAAAAAGTCCCCCGCCGCGTCTGTTTGTCTGTATGTATGTTCGCGATGTCTCAATAACTACTGAACGGATTTTCGTTCGGTTTTCACCAATGGACGGAGTGATTCATGAGGAAGGTTTAGGTTTTTGTAAATTAGCTGAATATGACGATGATTGTTGAAGATGTCGGAAAAATCTTGACGACTGGAAGCGTTACTGGCGTGCGCGTTAAGATAGTACGTTTCCGTGGGATTATTTCCTACTACCACGCGGGTGAAGCCGCGGGCTAAAGCTAGTCATTTATACCTAGGTCTACAGGTTTTTACCTAGTTTGGAATTCAGGAGTCATAGAGTTTTAGCCGTCTATTCACTTACATTATTGTAACCTAGTTCTTAAGAATATAACTGTATTAGGCTGTATTTTATTGAGTCCAAAAATAAACGTTATAAACGTTATATAATAGACAACAGACAGACATAATAGAAACCTAATGTTATTATTACCGCAGCCGTCTATAAAGCGCCGGCGCCGGCAAAATTCGTATTCTGTCATAACATTTTGTACTTTGTTACCAAAGAATTCTTTATTCGCGATTCTGTTATGATAACCTTCCTATTTGCTTTGAATTTTAATGTTTCTCTTTGTGACATATTCTTTTCTTTAATTTCGCCGTTTTCATGTTTTATGTCGGCCATCTTGGATTCGTTTCGTTACTTTTATTTGAATTTGGATTAGACGGAAATAGGTTTATTCAAATTTTTTTTATGTGGTTTCTTAGAAATAGTAAAATAATGGGATCAAGTTCTTGACAACATCGATATTCTGTATATGTTTAACTGTTACTTTTGCAAGCAAGAATTATTTATTTGTACGCACGGCTACAGATCCAGCTATACATTTCCAGTATAGCTGATCTCGCATTGTATAGGATTTTCTTACAATGAGAGGTCAGTGTAAATTCGAAATGTATAGCTTAATGTGTAGCCGTGTGTACCTTCAATGTAATATTATTTTGATAGCAGATGGAGAGATAATTTTAGACGTTGGTTTTCGTTTAACAGTGCTGTCTCATTTTGTTACCTCTCTCTCTCACACGGGACCAAAATTATAAGAATATTAAATGAAAAAATGCTTTTTTGAAAAATGTAATCAATTTGTGAACTAATAAATAATTTTAATGTAATAGGTAATTATTAAAAACTTATTTCTATTGTGTTATAATCTAATAACTAATCTAATAATAAACTCAGCTTAATATGTATTAGGGGTTAAAGTATGAAATTGCCGATTGGTAATGAAAAATTTAAATCCGTTTTTTTTTTTAATTTAACATATTAATTTAAACAAAATAATTACCATTATTATCTATACATTGCTGCCATCTAATCGGAAGGTCATATAAGATTTTGCGATAGAACTCTCGTGATCTAGATTCGACAAACTGTGTGAAAGCATTTTGTACTGCCTCCTGAGAAGAAAAATTTTTATCACGTAGAAAATTGTCCAAATCACGAAAAAAATGGTAGTCCGTTGGAGCAAGGTCTGGCGGATACGGAGGGTGACGAATGGTTTCTAATTGCAGTTCCTGTAGAGTTAAAACAGTTTCTCGTGCTGTATGAGGTCTCGCGTTATCATGGAGCAATAATGGTGAAGATCGATTCATGAGCCGGGGCTGTTTCACTATCATATGAGTTACTATGAGTTTTGCTATCATTGTTCGGAGTTCGGCACAGTAGACATCTGCCGTTATTGCTTGACCAGATCGGAGAAAGCTATAGTGAATAACACCATGCTGAGACCACCAAACAGTTACCATTACCTTTTTATTGGTAAGCTTTGCTTTAGGACACTGTTGCGGCGTTTGACCGGGGTCAGCCATTGCATTTTTCGCTTACGGTTATCGTAAAGAATCTTTTCATCCCATGTCACAATTCGATCCAATATTCCTTCATTTCTGTATAGATTCAACAAGGCAACACAAGTTTCAACACGCGTTTCTTTCTGCAGATCAGTCAAATCATGAGGCACCCATTTCTCATATTTTTTTATTTTATTGATTTGACGCAAATGAGTCAATATTGTTGGTAAGGCAACGTTAAACTATGCCACTAATTCCTGGGTAGTTTGGCTCGGATCGGCTTCCACCATCTCTTTCAATTCATTGTTATTCACCTGTGTGGGCCGGTCTTCCACGTTGTTTGTTCTTCAAATCAAAGTTTCCATCACGAAAGCGTTTAAACCAAAATCGCACGGTGCGTTCATTAGCAGTCCCCTCTCCAAACGCAACATTGATATTGCGAGCTGTTTCTGCCGCGTTAGTTCCGCGTTGGAACTCGTATTCAAAAATAACTCGAATTTTCGAAGTATCATCTTTCTTCTCTAAGCTGAATAAAAAAAACAACTGAACGTCGATAATCGAATATTGCAAATTTTTTAAAAGAAGAACTTCATAGGTACCATGTGAAAAAAGTTTCACTCAAAAATCTCAAACCATGAAGGTTCTATGTCAATTCGAAGTTCCTAAGACAATAAACGGCAATTTCATACTTTAACCCCTATTATTATGATCTGAGGGGCGATTTCTGTATTTTTAAAACGTTTGGAATCTCATCTCAGTCTCAATCTGTAAAAAATTGTATAGCGTTTACCCACATTTTTGACATTTGATTGTCGCTGACATGAGATTGCGACTTGAATTTGAACGTTTTTAAATAGAGAATTGGCCTTCTGTTTTTGAGATAAGTAAAATAAATGCCACAATAAAAATGTGTTTTTAGTAATTACCTATTAAATTAATATTATTTATTAGTTCGCCAATTGTTTACATTTTTCAAAAAAGCATCTTTTTTTTTAACATTCTTAAAAATTTGGTGCCGTGTGAGCGAAATGCGACAGCCCTCTGAAAAGAAACAGAATAAAATATATTATTATAAGCTACAGTATTTTTATATCACGAAGTGACACGCGCTTTACTTAAGTTGTAAGCGCAGAAGCTCTCGGTACCGTCCGAGACAATAACGAAGTCAGAAGTCTGTGTGTGTGTGCTGACGCTACTCGTTTTCACGCACACATTCACAGCGTGTTTGTATACTTGGTTACCACAAGTAAAGCTCGTCGCTTCGTTAGATAAAAATATATAGCTCATCGTAAACCAAGCCACGATTAGGGTCAGTTTCTCAAACGAAAATTATCGCAAAATTAATGTGACAAATTGTCAAGCGCGCGTAAACTTGCCGGTCGATTCTGTAAAAATCTCAACGTGAAAACTTAGGTGAAGTGAGTTTGTTTTTGCTAGGAATTGACACTATTGACAGCTCACTCCACGCTCACTTCACCTATGTATTCACGGTGAGATGGTTATACAGAATCGCACTGCTGTTGCGATTCGCTGTTTATGGGTAATCATTCAATCAAACACAGTTCTAGGCGCGCTTACCAATTTGTCACATTAACTTTGCGATAATTTTCGTGCGAGAAACGAAATCTTAGTGCTGTCAACTTTTCATAGACAATCACATGTCAAATACCCCTTGCAAACATTCTATCAAGCTATCGAACACGCATTACAACATTCTTGAGACGGCCATCAAAAATGGTGGCCACGCCAGGCCATACGGCCACATATCAGACAATACTCCTCAATACGGGAGCCGTGACCTTTACCATGGTGTATCGCATCGTATCATCTCTGCTACCGACTTCACCTCCTGACCTCGACTGTGACAAGACGTTTTGAAGTATATAATGGGACATGTGGCATGTAGTGTTTATGTCATGCACGGTTTTAAGGTTTCCATAGAGCAGTAAGGTAAGGAGAGCAAGGATTTGGGCAGTCGAATGTTTTTATGTTGAATTGAAAGCTACGTCTGTAGACAGTTCTATAATGATAATCAGTATTGACAGTCCTGTTCCGTAACCTGAGATAAGTATCAACAACCAATTTATTTAAACTTTTACTTATATGTTGTCGATCCATCAGGTTAAGCTACGTTTGCCGGGGTTGGTCCGTGGATGGGTGACCATCTTTATATACCGAGAAACCTCCGTGCCTCGGAAAGTTCGTTAAGCCGTTGGTCTTGGATGTCATTTCGTGGATCTTTGACAGTCGTTACGGGTCGTCAGTAGCCCGAAAGTCTGACAACCAGTCTTACCAAGAGGTATCGTATTACCCAGTGACTGGGCTGTGGAGGTCAGGTAGGCAGTCGCTCCATGTAAAATACTGGTATTCAGCTGCATCATAGACTGGAAGCCGACTCCAACATAGTTGGGAAAGGGCCAGGCAGATAATGAATAATAATAAAATAATAGTATGTATGTGTGCATTTTTTGTGTACTTTTACAAGAATATACTCGTAATTTATTATGTAATTATTTATCTAGCCATCATATTTATAAAATATTTTGTTCTAGGTATTCTGCGACCGAGTAAAAGTATTTTTGTGTTAAAAGAAAAAAAAGAAAAGAAAGAAAACCTACATACCTACATATTTTTTTAATTTTCCGTTAAATTAAAATCTTTTGTTTTTGGAAAAATGTTGCTATTTTTAAACACAAATATGCAAAGGTGTATTTGAAGTGTTATTGGGTATAATCCAAAAAAAAATTTATTAGAATACAGGCCCATATTGACAATACCCAAAGCTGTAAGCCATATTTTGTTAAATTTGGGTATTGTCAAAATATCAATATGGGCCAGTATTCTAACACATTTTTGGATTATACCTAGTAACACTCCAATAAGAATATAATATAGATATTTGTCTAAGAAACACGTTATCACACTAATATTATACAGGCGAAAGTTTGTGAGTGTGTGTGTTTGTTGTGTAATGTATGTTTGTTACTTCTCCACGCTTAAACGGCTGGACCGCTTTGGATGAAATTTGGTACGTCGATAGCTTATACCCTGGATTAACACATAGGCTTCTTTTAATCCCGGTCTACGCGGGTGAAACCACGGAGCGCAGCTAGTACTCAATATTTGGTTTTGTTAAGTAGGCACTATATAGCTTCGTATTTCGACGAGCCCGTACATCCATTTTGATGAAAGCCTGTCCCACAAAATACACAGTCACCCCAGGACTAGCTCTTGTTTTTCAAATGCCAGCTTTTGTGTCCTGCAGAGCGCGAGCGCAGTCATAAACTTAGGATCAAATGTCCCACAGGTACCTCCGCAGTCCACGTTATCCATTGACAGTTTTACACTGATCTATTTTAAGACTGCCTTTAGAACACCTTCAATGGATGTTGATACTAGATATTTTTTCACTAAAGTACGTGTAGTCGTATTTTTTCGCGTGCTGTCACCGGTTTCTATTCTGTATGCACTTGTTACTTACGTTTAGAATGTCTTTTTCTAGAGTTATGAGCTGAGAATGCGTAATTTCTTCCTGTAAATAGATTGTACAGTCAATAGCTGATGTTATTTGTTTTATTTTTTATGTGGGCTTTGTTGTTTATGTTCAACAAACTATTGTTTTGTCGACAGATTTGAATAGTAAGGAATCACTGGTTTTTCATGACATTACAGCTCAACTTAAATGTCTGCATGTAGGTCCTGTACCAATGTAAGTATTGTAGATACTTGAACCTTATGCGTTTTAGCATGCAACCTCCGCGGATGTTTAAATAGTTTATGACACAAACTTAGTTTTTGATGATGTCAAGAGACGAGCCGAAGAAAAAGTAATACACTGAATATTCTAAAATATATGAGAATCTTATGCGTAGATCCCCTCTTTAATTTATAGTATAGTTAAAGCTACATCCCTGTGAGACCAAGGTTTCACAGTACCTAGCATATATGTATGTATCAACAAAGTATCATTCAATTGAGAATCGCCACAGTCATGTATTACCAACCCCTATTAAAACATTAAATCAATGAATCATAGCAGACGTCACCGAATCATATTGATTTATGCCACCGTATACAATATGATTATTTTTTCTCAGTTTTATACAGGATTCAATCATAACCAAACGTCGGGTCACACATCATCCTGTCTCATTAAGACGTTATTTGGAAACTAAAAAACTTATGAGGGAAAGCTTCATTGTGCTGTCTGAGATCGTATAGGGTTTTTTTAAATAATAATTTATGTTACGTGAGGAAATATTGTATGTTGTAAATACGCAACAGTTATGAGTTACGGAGAAACTGAACAGAAATGGTTTTAATTGAATTAAATTGTATTGTGATGTTATGAACTGTTGAGCGATGGAAAGGAACAATATCAATTATACGGGAAAATGTTTTTGTTGTTTTATTGCGGATTCTGAGCGGAATTTACTGAAAGTTTTTGTATGGGATTTGTATCGAGTTGTGCTGTTGCAGTTATTAGAGAGGTTCGTCCTCTTGAAATGAAATGAAATTTTAATTGCAAGAATTGTAGTACATTACAGATGATCGGGTTTTTAAAAGTTTCTAATACAATTCGCTAAAACTAGCATGCAAACTGATAAATAAATAAAGCTAATAAAATTAAAACATAAATCATAGTTATTAAATTAAGATAATAATGTCAATCATTTATCAAATTATAAAAAAAAAAAAAAAAAATTAATTATTAAAATGTCAGTGTCACTCTTGTGAAGAAAAAAAATATAAGTAATTATTATTCTTTAGCTCTTTCTGAAATGCTACCTCATCATCTGCCAATCCCCTAAATTTTTTCCCAACAATTTTCGCGTCGGCTTCCAATAAAACCGGATGCAGCTGAATACCAGTATTTTACATGGAGTGACTGCATCTAACCTCCACAACCCAGTAACTAGGTAAATCGATCTGAAATGCACTCACCATGGATTGCTTGAGATTGCCGGGTCATGATGACCTCTATCGTAACCAATTCGTTGTTTTTTTTTTTTACATTGAAAGTATCGGTAATTATACTTTCGAGCCGTTTGGGGTTGAAACCCTTGGGCCGTGGGTTCCTAGTGCTCATGGTTTATTCAAACGAAATCTCCAACCGGCTGGTTGACACTTCTCGTGACCCAAGGGCTGGCTTTTACCTTGGCCAGAGGCTTAGCATTGCCATACAACGTGGCAATGCCGCCAGTCTCTTGGGTACTTTACCAGTCGACAACGATGCGGAGGAATTTTTCGATGCCATATTTTTGTTTTTTAATAGTTTTAGTTATGTCAGGATATAATTTTGTTATTTTTAGGTTATGTTTATACTGCATTTAAATAAAGTATTACTTCGTTGGTTAAATGGTAAAATTCACTACTTAAGTGTTTTTGAATAATTAGGAGAAATGATTTTTTCCTCTTGATAATCTTTTAGAAAACTTTACTTAAGTATTTTTTTAAATGCGTATCTCGAAAACTTTAGTAATCAATACAGATAATGAGTTTTTCCTATGAAAGATTATGCGGAATTAGTGACAAAAATGAAAAAAAGTGATTTTTACCAAAAATGTCAGTTAGTGAGTTTTACCTTTTAACCAACGATTGCCATAAACAGAACTTACATTGGCGAAAGATTGGTATGGTCAGAAGCAGGTAAGTACCCTTTTGAAAACATAAATCAAATTCAAAGCACTTAAAAACCACATACAGACACTTTTAGATTGTCAAGGAATCAGTTAGTCAAAAAAAAAATACAACCGACTTCCAAAAACAACACTACAAAGTGAAAAATAACTTTAATTTCGGAAGTCGGTGTCTAGTTAATTGTATTTTCGTTTTTTGCCACCGACTTCCGAAATTAAAGTTATTTTTTACTTTGTAGTGTTGTTTTTGGAAGTCGGTTGTATTTTTTTGTAAAATAGTTTTTATTTTTCACCTTTTAGTTATGGTACCTACCCCACACAAATTCTAATACCACTACCTGTAAAACAAACTAGAACATCATCCATATAAAAGTGGAGAAAAAATACGTATTATTGAAGCGAACTCAAAAACTACCGAAGCAAAGTTAATCAATTTTATATGGGACCAACTGTGATGTATACCCTCTCGAATAAAACAAAAAAAATCAAAATCGGTCCCGCCATCTTCGAGTAATCGGGGAAAATACATAAAAAAAAAAAAAAGGTTCCGACGAATTGAGAACCTCCTCCTTTTTGAAGTCGGTTAAAAAGATGAAGCCTACCGACCTATTAACACTGTTATTTGAAAATATTGTAAAAGCCAATTATTTTTAAAAGAGTAACCATGGAGTTTCTTGCCGGCTCTTCTCCATAGGAAACGACCAATTTGGAACCGTGCACCTAGCTTCTGACGTTTCATAAGTGCCCATGTAGGTTTATGTGCAATAAAATATCTTGATTGATTGAAGTAAGCAAGCAGATGAAGCCCATTCCAAAGTGTACTTAGTAGGTTACCATGGAGTAGAACGGGCAAGACACTCCATGGACACTCTTTAAAAACCAAGGTAAGTCACTAATTAATAATAAAGAGGGAAGAACTTACGGACCAACAAATGACGAGAGACGAGGTTTTGCAAAGTCAAAGTTTTTCTTTAACTTGATATGTTTACGATCGGGTTGTACCTTTATTTTGCATAAAAACAGCTGATCGCCTGATTCAATCCATACCATCTTGTGCCCAACAGTACTTTTTGTTCTCACAAACAAGAGAAAAGGCGTATTGCCTTCAATTGTGACGTATTTAGTATTTTCTTCGAGCTTTCATGATAGCCGGCGATACAAAAAATATTAATTATACATACATTTCTGCCATGTACGCACGTTGACACAAGGTAGAGGTTACAAAAGTTACGTAACCTTTGTCATGAAGGAATTAGTTTTAGAGTTTTGGTTATATAATGCACTCGCTACACTGAGTCATACGATCTAAATGATTAAAGTAAATAGTTAATTTTCTAAAATGTAGCCCCATGAAACATGAGGCTCCAAGGGCTAGTGTGAATCTTGGGGTTCATTTTATTTATCGAGTCTGGTTAAACCACGCTGGGGTCGGTGCAGTTCATTCATTCATTTCTAGAACGTAATTGAATTATAAATTTACTTTAAAAAACGAAAAAACCGACCTCAAAACCAAAAACAAATAAAATAACATTTATAAGCTGGTCGGTGTCAAGCTAAAGTGCATTGAAGAATTGAAGACACCGATTTCAGAAGTTGTTAAGTATTTTATAAAATTATTTTATTCATTTTTGGTTTTAAAGTCGGTTGTTACTTTTTTTAAAGTAAATTTATTTTTCCATTTTGAGTTGAATATACAATTATAAGACGAACGAAAAGAAGAAACGTCAAAATCGGCATAGAAATGCCGGAGATACAGTACAGTTATGCATATAACTTCGTACATAAGAATAATTACATAATGTATTATATACTAAAACCTTCCTGAAAATTTAAAATTGAATTGAAAATTGGTTCATAAGTTTTTGACAAAATCGCGGACAACCAAACATACATGCATACATACATACATACGGGTCGAATACAGAACCTCCTTTTTTGTTTTTTTAAGTCGGTTAAAAAATAAGCAATTTAATGTTACTTATGCCGAACGACTAAATTCCTAGTTTTTAACCTAACGTCTAAGTTGGCGACAATGTAGATAGAATGCAATAAAATACAGGGTCATTGCTAAAACACCAGCAACCTCTTAAGGGGTCCTTGTACTCAATCATTATGAACAACTTTTACTATGGGACCAAACCATATCGCAAAAAAAAAATCAGCTGTTCAGTACATTTATCTACATCAAACTCGTCAAAATGTAGGTAGCAACAGATTTTTTTTTCGCCTTGTCAGGTTTGGTCCCATAGTATAAGTTGTTCATAATGATGAGACAATGGCCCGTTAAGAAGTTGCTGGCGTTTTACCACCAATAACCCTATTGTGTTCCAAAGTAAGTTATATATATTAATCTTAATTGATGCACGATCTGACTGTTAAATGGCCACATCGATGATTCTTAATAGATATCCAATAGAATTGCGAAACATTGTGCCGTGTTCTGACTATGGGTGGGTTAGCGTTGCTTACATTAAAAATTAAGGCTTCTGCAAAGAGGCGCGACACGCGACGCGAATCGCACGCAACGCAAAGAGACGGCATGTCGCGCGACGAGCGGTGCCTTTGAACCGCGCGCGATTCGCGTCGCGCGTCGCACCTGTTTGAAAGAGCCTTTAATGTCATTTTTATAACACTTCATGCTTGTCATGTGGAGACTTTTATATCGTGTCGTGCTGTAGTTGGAAAGTTAAGACGCATGACAGATTCACCGGACATTTCGAACTCATCTTGTGTGGTCTCGTCCTACTCATTTCACCGCAAAAACCTACCGATTCGCTTTTTATAAAAACAAAATTACAACTGCATTTATCCATAAAGAATTTTCACCCAAACTAAACCTTACCGCGACGTGATAAGAAACGGGAGCAAGTAATAATATGTTTGCAAAAAAAACATCCAAATAATTGGCTTAGGACCTGTCAAAGCGAAATGATTTCGTCGCGACCGATATCTCCAATTAATTGTTGGAAATAAAAGGATTTCGTACAAATAAATTTTCGTTTTTTTTTTCTTATTTGCGACCTCCCTCGTCGATCACAGTGGGGGTGACGTTGTGACGACAAATGGAGAACTTTCGTATTGTTTAATCAATTTCCGATGAATAAACAACAAGTTATAAGCGATTTTAGCCGGTTTTTGCACGGAAATTGGATAAAAGTTGAACGTTTTAGGGAAACTTTGGTGGTCCCGGTAATCCATTCGCTGAATTTGCATTAACTTTTTAGCAGAACATGGAAGGGAGTTAGGTATACACTGCAAACGTGTTTGTTTATGTGATTTTATAAGAGGTTTAATTTCAAACATAATTTATAGCTCAATATATAAGGTGCTATAAAAATATCTGCCACGCCTACAATAGGAGACAGTATTGTGTATATATAGATTACAATAGTAAAGATAAATTGTTGATCTTATGTCATAATTTTTTTGGTACAAAAAAATGTGCGTATGATCCGTCCCGTAATAATTAGTGTTCATTCATAGAACAGTTAGAAAGAGGTAGCAATTGTTTTCATTGACGAAGCGACACATCGCGCGTAGTTTATGAACCACGTTATGCAGAATAAAGTAAGTATTTGTACAATTACTTTATTTTCTCAAATTGGTTCCGGCGTACGAAATTTCTTCAGTATTGTAATCTATATACTCAATGTTATCTCCAATTGAAGCCGTGGCAGATATTTTTATAGCACCTTATATACATATTTATATTTAGAATGAGCAATTAAGAGGCTGACGCGTTTTGTGACCTCTGGCACACACGGAACCAAATTTTTAAGATTGTTAAATGAAAAAATGCTGTTTTAAAAATGTAATCAATTATCGCACTAGTAAATAATCTTAATTTAATAGGTAATTATTCAAAACACATTTTTAATGTGGCATTTACTTAACTCATTTCAAAAACACGTCATAATACTTTTGGGCTCAGTTTATTATGTAACACAATAGAATTGTGTTTTTAACAATTATCTATTAGATTAGGATTATTTACTAGTCCGCTAATTGATTACATCTTTCAAAAAAGTATCTTTTCATTTAACATTCTTAAAAATTTGGTTCAGTGTGAGACAGGTGACCAAATGCGACAGTTATGGGGAATATTAATTGGTTTCTAAGACATCATTTTCAGACAAATTGGAAAATTGAATTAGATAACTACCCAAGGGTGGTTCTCCCCCAACCACTTCTTCGTCTACACAGACTGTAATTACATTTTATTTCTCTCAATTTCTCAGTTCTCTCTCATCAAATTAAAACAAAATAAAGTGTACGGTTCTTTACAAGATTTCTTGCACTTGCTTGCTTTATAATCAGATTTATGAAAACGGATATAACAAAGTTCTTGCACGCAAAAGCGAACTCATTTAATAGGGATGGAAAAACGGAGTTTGTTGTGAATTTACCTTTAAATAAATTACCTATGTATTTTTACAGTACTGTAGGTGTTACAGCATTAATGATTGCATTGGAAGCTTACTTTCTTTTATTTTAACATTCAATATAGCCGTATTATCGTAGTGTTTTGTTATTTTCATTTAAACTAGAATCCCTCGGTTTGCTCTTACTACCTCATTACAATTTAATTTTACATAATGAATGAAGCCAATTCAGAGGTTAGATAACTTAATTTCTGCCTATCATGTTTCTTCATCATTGAAATTCAGTTTCTCACGAATAAGGTAACATTTTGATTTTCAGAAAATGTGGAATTTATTTGAACAAAATAATATTTACATAATTTAAAAACCTATCAGTCTTAAAATAATAATAATAATATGTGCAAGTATATAGAAAAGGAGGGAAAATACTTAATCATAGATCATCAAAAAATTCGTCCGTATCACTTTCAAAATGAAAAGTGCCCAAAAGGCTGGCAGCATTTCCATGTTGTATTGCCAATGCTGATTCTCTAAAAAATAAGTTAGCCCTATGGCCACGTGTAGAGTCGACCAACCGCTTGGCGATGTCTCAAAAAACCAAGAGGGCACTCGGACCCCAAGGCCCTAGTGTTTCAACCCCAAACGGCTCGAACATATAAGTAAGTCCCAATAAGATTGAAGTTTTTGCGCCGTTTGAGGTTTTCCGCACCTGCAGCTGCCGCCCCAGCACAGCCCACCGTGCTAGGAAGATCGGCTGCATGCCACACCAAAGGCCTACCCACTTTCCATGGTATTATGATCATTCCGTCTGGTGTCTTCCACTTCTTCTTGAATCACTCATATATACTTATATCACATAATTATAATTACACATTTCCATTGTAAAAAGAGGGTTGGATTGTGGAGGCCAGATAGGCAGTCGCTCCATATAAAGTACTGGTATTCAGCTGCATCCGGTTAGACTGGAAGCCGACCCCAACATAGCTGGGAAAAGGCTAGGCGGATTGAATTGCAAAAAGAGCATTTCGTAATAATTATCATGTAGCAAAAAAAAAAACTAAGAAAGGGTTCGATTGGCAGAAAATGCCAAAGACATTTAACGACTGTAAGTTCGCTCAATTCGCTTCTGTACAAATTGTGTACTTTAGAGAAGAAACTTACAAAGTAATGAAATACACTAACATCCCTGAGTGCAGTGGTGGCCTAGTGGTAACGGCCGCGATCTGACGAGTCGGTCAGTCGGTCGTAGGTTCGAACCCCGACAGGCACTTTACCGTGTGTAAATTAATTCGTAACCACTGCTCTCAAAACGGTGAAGGAAAACATCGTGAGGAAACCAGCATGTCCTACAACCAAAAATTCGAAGACATGTGAGATCTACCAACCCGCACTGGGCCCACGAGGTAGATCCCTCTCACCGAGAAGAGGCCTGTGTCCTAGCAGTAGGAACATTATAGGCTGATTAAATTAAATTAAAGGACAATGCCGCAATGGCAGTACCAACTTACGGGGGAGCGGGTCACAACCAAATTTAGTTCATAAAATTACTCCTAATTTTTAAATCAGATTTACGTTTGGATTTCGGACATCAAAAATAAAAGTATTTTTTTACTTTGTACGTATTTTCCTCGTATATGTCACTACCATTGCACTTCATTTCCTAATGTTGCTACTACGTAAAAAAAAATATAGCAATATTATATGTATAGGTACCTGCCAGCAAACATTTAAATGAAGAAGATAATTTATGTAAGTACCGTACCGATTTGATTTTTAGTATAAGTAATGTTAGGTATTTTATGTTTTAAGCGATCAAAATAAAATCTTTAGGTCACGCGTTGCGTCATAATAATTTACATTATTATTTTGGAATACATTTAATGAAAAGAGGACCGACTCAAAAAAAGAAAATATCGTTCTTATCGTGACGTATTGCATTTGTTTTTTGGCTGATTTATATTATTATCTGTAGTTCTTTGGCGCCGTCATGAATAACGTTACTTTCAATGTTGGTTTCATACGAACTATTTGAATATAATTATAATAACGAAAAGGGGGGTTCAAGTGCTTTTTCTTAACGTAGTCTTGCAGGCGACGGCAGCTGCAGTGCCGCCCAACCGCAATTCATGGCTGACGCAGCGACATCTACTGGTTACTATAGGAACATAATATCACCAAAATACAGAATATTGGTGTTTGTGTTTGTGCTTGCACTAAGTGGTCATGAAAAGTATTAGCTAGTAACAACAATACTCGTATTTGTGTAGGGCGGATATAGTTTTAATTGTAGGTACTTAGATTTTTGCTCCGCCCTAGTCGTTGTCTATACATTATGTAAATATGAATAAATAATTATTTAATTAAACTTATAGCTACGTTTTTCATTTCTAATATCCTACCTTATTATTACTAACATTTCAAGTTCGAAATATGGGTGTACTATAATAATAATAGGTCTTTACCTATGAAATTGCCGTTTTGTATGAAAAAATTTAAACGAATTTTTTTCATGCATTTTTTATTTGTATTAATCGAAGTAATCACCCATGCAATCAATGCATCTTTGCCAACGCAGTGGCTGTTTATTGATGCCCTTCTTAAAGAAATCAGCTGGACGGGAGGCAACAAATTCTTCAAAGGCATTTTGTACTGCCTCTCGGGTATTGAATTTTTTTCCCGCCAAGAAGTTATCCAAATTTTGGAAAAAGTAGTAGTCTGTAGGCGCAAGGTCTGGTAAGTAGGGCGGATGACGGAGAGCTTCCAACCCCAGTTCTTGCAACTTGGAGACCGTCTGCTGTGCAGTATGAGATCGCGCGTTGTCGTGCAGGAGCAGCGGAGACGAGCGATTGACCAATGCTGGTTGGAGATGTGCCAGCTTCTCCATCATTGTGTTCAGTTCTTCATAGTACACATCTGAAGTAATGCTCACCCCGTTTGGTAAGAAGCTGTGATGAATCACACCGGCGCTAGACCACCAAACAGTGACCATCACTTTTCTAGGGGTAAGTTTTCGTTTAGGGCATTGTTTAGGTGCTGAACCAGGATCCAACCAACTTGCTGATCGCTTGCGGTTATCAAACAGAATCCATTTTTCATCGCAGGTAACAATGCGGTTCAAAATTCCTTCATTTGTGTGTCTGTTGAGCAGTGCAAGGCACGTCTCGACGCGTACTTCGCGCTGGCGATCATTGAGTTCGTGGGGCACCCATTTGTCAAGCTTTTTTACCTTGCCAATTTGACGCAAATGGACCAATATTGTTTTAACGCTAGCTGTTGCTAATTCAGCCGTAGATTGTGTGTCATCAACTTCCACAATCGCCTTTAATTCGTCATTGTCGACCAAAGTCTTCGGACGACCGCGAGGTTCATTTTTCAGGTCGAAATTTCCAGAACGGAAGCGAGCAAACCAATAACAAGTGGTGCGTTGGTGTGTAGTGTTAGCTCCGTAAACGTTGTTGATGTTGCGTGCCGCTTGTGCCGCGTTGCTGCCACGACGGTACTCATATTCCATAATTACTCGAATTTATAACGTATCCATGATGACGAAAAAGATTGAAATGCGATGAAAATGTAACACTAATCAATAAACAAATGACTACTTTTGGAAAAAAAATCCATGTTTTTAAAATAAAATTAATTTGAAATTAGAATTCTTAGCCAAACAAAAATTATTTTGATTTGAAATGGCCAGTACTGCAGAACGGGAATTTCATAGGTAAAGACCTAATATATAAATACACCTCTACCTAACTCTTCGGGTAACATAATAGTAGGTAATGTTATGTTAAACCATCCAAGAAACTGAACACCATAGATTCGATTTACAAAATATTGTACCAATACTGTACTTATATCTAAATAAAATAAAATACAAAACAGTTCAAGCTAGTTACAGGAATTATACACATACGTATTGTATATTAGACACATACGTTTTCATGTGTCTAATATATAATTCCTTAAGGCTTTTTTAAATGTTGGTATGCTTGTACACTCTGTTAATTTTTTAGGTAATTTATTGTATAGCCGAACCCCTTCATACTGTATAGTTTTCCTGCCGTACAGGGTTCTCACTCTTGGTACTTCTAGGTCGTCTTGATTACGGGTATTACATCTATGAGTCTGTTGTGTAAATGAAATATTTGTGTGTATGTTGGTCTTAAGGATCTTTCGGATAGTCATGCAAGTATGGTATGTATACAATTGTTGTAGGTTAAATAATTTTGTTTCTTTGTAGAGTAATTCTGTAGGAGTATAATAGTAGTTGTAATTGAAGAGAACTTTGATGATTTTATTTTGTGTTCGTTGTAGGTGTTGTTGATTTGTTTTTGCAGCTTGTCCCCATACTTGGATCAGATATTCCAGATGCGGCTTGACTAGCGTGTTGTAAATGTCTTATGTTATGTCTTAGCTTATAGGGTACGCATTTTGCAATATATATGAGGGCTTCTCCTTTAAATCTTAATTGCAATCCATAATCCACAGGTGGAAGTAATTAATAAAAAAAAATAGAAACAATTATGGACCCTGTCGGGCACAGCAAACGTTTAAATAATTATTGAATGATGTATGTATTATGTTATGTAACATCCCTACTTAAAATATTAGAGTATAAAGTAAATACCACTAATATATTAGGAATAGTAACTTAAATTAAAAGTAATTTGTGAAGTAATGGCGGCTCTATAAGGGCGTGTACTAACGAGCGGGCACAAGCTTACAAAAGCACGCATTGATGCCTATTAACTGCCTATTTAAGGAAGATAGTTTGTAGGTGATAAATGGCTGTAATAACTGTATTTTCTTTTTAAGATAAATAGTCAGGCCATAAACCGTTACTTTGTGGATTCCGAGGAGGTAAATGTGATTGATTGATTTTTTTTTTGCTGACGCTTGAAATATGGGTGCTGCGGGTGAAAATTGCAGTGAATTACGAGTTGTTTTCTCAATGTTGTCGTTGTGGTAGACCACAGTGTAGAACATTCCTTATGACATCTCGTGTCTGGGTGTGGTCAACCGGCTCGTCTGCTTAGATTAACATTAAACACTATCATAATGTTCGCATCATTGTTATTGTTAGCCATTATTCTCCCACTGCTGGGCAAAGGCCTCCCTCTCTTTCCACCTCTCTCTGTCCAGAGCTGCCAAGGACCAATCTTCATTAAAGGAGTCCAGCTCATCCTGCCATCTCCGTCTGGGCCTGACGCCATGACGTTTGACATTAAGCGGGACCCACTGGGTCGTAAGTTTGGCCCATTGATCTTCTGACATGCGGTACATGTGTTGCTCAACTCTATTTAAGCGTGACAGCTTTCCGAGTGACATCAGTTATTTTAGTAATGGAACGGATTGTTGTATTCTTAACCCGGTCCACAAGTTTGATACCCAGAATACTCCGTGCCTCTGCTGTTGCTCTCTGGCAAACCCCGAGCGTAGACATCTGCTGAATTGTCAAAGACCATGTTTGAGAACCATACGTGAGGATAGGAAGAATATACATGTCAATGAGTCTTCTCTTGAGGGATATAGGAAGATCGCCCTTAATGAGATCTTTCACGACCCAATAGCTCTTCCAGCTATTCTCGGTGAGAGATGCAACTTCTTCGTTTCGTCTTGCCTCGAAAGAGACTATTTGACCAAGATAGAGATACTCATCGACATTATTACGAGTATGTTCGCATTACCCATAATTATTATTTAATTTGATTAATTCAGCACAAGTTACGAAGAACAAGGCTCATGTCACAAACTCACAATGGACAAACTCTTACACAAGCGCTTCTGCAATTCAGATCATCTGGTAAATATTTATGTTCGCAAATACTCCAAAACTTATGCCCCACCTTTTGTTCCCACTAAAAACCAAACATACCGGCATTGGAATTAAACCCTTAAACCCCTGAGTTATACGTTTACGCGTGCTAATGAAACCATTGGTACTCAAGTCAGACGCACAGCAAACGCTTTACGAGAATATCCAAGTAAAAATAGATAATTTAATTCAAGCGGTTACCACAAAATGGCCCAAAAATGCCAGAGCAAGTCTAACAAGCGAAACACAGGTTTACAATATGTGCAAAAACTGCACAGCAAATGTCCCGAACACGGTTCTAACACGGTCCAGAGCATGTCCCGGGTTTTTGTTGACATGTCCAAACTTGTCTGCTTATGCACGAATCTGAAATGACGAACCGATGCTGCGATTCTCGAAACGGGAGCAGAAAGAAAATCGATTTATTTCGATATAAATGGACCGAATTTATATTAGTGTTTGTGAAGAGAATTTGTAGATGTTGGGAATGAAATGAATGAATTGACCGTAGAATGGTGCAGCTGCCATGCTTAAAAGTTTTCAATTAATTTCTAGAAACACTTTAATGTTTTGTGAAATTCTCAGTAACCTCGAGTTCTGGAATTTTATGGGTTCTTTAGAAATTAATCTACGAAACGGAATTGCAATATTCAACAAAACACTATTGTGATTTCTCCTTCAAGACGAAGGTAAAATACCAATAACTCTAGCTCTCAATAATGTTTATAGCGCTTCAGAGCAAAATGTTTTTAGATGACAGCAAAATTATCTTTCATCACTCTTCACAATAAGACAGGAAAACAAAAACGAACGATAATTTCCAGCACTTACAACGCAATTTGTAAATAATAAAACCGCTATTTCTTCAATTTCGATCGACTTTTCGTTAGGCCTGTAATGACTTTCCCATATAACGAAGTCAACGCATTAGTAGAAGGCTTCACTGAGATCCAAATATCGAATAACACCACAAATGGGTCCCTTTAAATCGAATTAATACAATTCGAATGTCGGACATGGGTATACAAACTTTGGATACTTCCAAATTTTGTATAATGTGATGCTCTTAAATGTCCTTTTTGCGACTTCCATTTGACAATGCCTGTATTAATGTCCTTAAGTTCTCATGTTTGGGGATTTTTGTATTATTTGTTTTTAGTCTCTCATGATGTGTTGGGCTTCCTGTACACTTTCTTTACTGCTTCGGTGGTAAGTAGTGATTTCACGATCCGATCGATTGCTACCTGAATTTGTGTATTTTTATTATTCTTTATGTTTACTCATTCTTCTGCTTCCTAAACCTCATTTAAATGTAGTTCTTGAGGGATTAGACAAAGTAACATTTGATTAACGATGACGCTAATAGAAAAGCCAAAAAAATGTATGGCGTTGACATAAGCTATCGAAATGTCACGTGATCATGTCAATGTCACTTTGAAGCTGTAGCGATTGTAGAAATAGAATTGCCGAAAAGGCATATATTATACAAAGCGACATTCAATCAGCGAAAACGATGATGGAAGCGTCAAAAATGTATGGGTTTGACATATGCTACCGAAGATTATGTAAATGCTATTGAAACTCGTTGTAGGAACAGGAACACGAAACGCTTTGAAATCGATTGCCACTTGTTTTTATGCCCCCTGGTACTCACAAATCTTAACTTTCCACAATTGCTATTTGATAATACACTTTAGTTTGAAGTATTTAAACGAACTGATTACTCACGAATACAACATGTCCCACCAAAAACCCCAATTAGAATAATTATGTCATAATTATAATACATAAATGATGTCGCAGTAAGATGGTTGTAGTGCCCTAGTGCCCTAGTAAAACTGTCCGAGTGCCCTAATTCCGATGTAGCGCTCGCCGGCCACCGCCCCGGCACCGCTCGCTTCGCTCGTTCGGCTCGTGCGTAGTTAGTCCAGGCTCTAACTAACCTATTTGGTCGGAGTGCCCTAGTACTTATGTTCCTAGTAAGAGAGATCCGCTTTCATATAACTATATTACGGAAGATAGCTTATGTAAAACATTGTTTATTTATTAAATTAATAAATAAGTATACTGATTGTAGGAGATAAAATTATAGTTACAAATTTAATCTACGCACGCGCACAGTCGCACACTTTAAGGGTCCAGCGTCAGCGTCAGTCAGCAACAAAAATATCGGGACGAACACACAGTTCAAAATGATCTCAACAAATAAGAAAATTAAACTTTATCTCAATTGCATAAAGTTCTTGTCAGAATGACAGTTGTCGTGTAGGTACTGTCTTCATTCTGAAACATTCCTTGTGTCATTGAGTTAATATTTCATTTTCATAGTTGTTTAGATCATTTTTAACCGACTTCAAAAAGGAGGAGGTTCTCAATTCGTCGGAACCTTTTTTTTTATTTTTTTTTATGTATGTTCCCCGATTACTCGAAGATGGCTAAACCGATTTGGTTTTTTTTTTGTTTTATTCGAGAGGGTATACAGCACAGTTGGTCCCATATAAAATTGATTAACTTTGCTTCGGTAGTTTTTGAGTTAGCTTCATTAATACGTATTTTTCCCCACTTTTATATGGATGATGTTCTAGTTTGTTTTACAGGTAGTGGTATTAGAATTTGTGTGGGGTAGGTACACACAACTAAAAAGTGAAAAATAAAAACTTTTTTACAAAAAAATACAACCGACTTCCAAAAACAACACTACAAAGTGAAAAATAACTTTAATTTCGGAAGTCGGTGGCAAAAAACGAAAATACATTTAACTAGACACCGACTTCCGAAATTAAAGTTATTTTTCACTTTGTAGTGTTGTTTTTGGAAGTTGGTTGTATTTTTTTGTAAAAAAGTTTTTTGAACAGTCTGTTCATCCCGATATTATAAACGCTGACTGTACTTCGTCCAATTTGGTTTGTTTTGACTGTACAGTGGAAGTTTGACTGTAATTGACGTAGTTTTAATATAATACGTTAAAATAACAGAAATCGATTCAGTAAACGATTCTGAAGAAACTACTTTCTTATTCTATATTAATTCAGTTACACTCTGTTTATCTAAAACAAACAGTTTAGTCATGTTACTAAGTAATAACAACAATAACCTTTACTCATTCACTCCATCAAACGTCCGAACAAAACCCACATTAGATAAAAGCCTTTCATCACAGTGTAAAATATTAATTACTGGCAACAAAAATAAAAGCAACAGTGGCTACATAATATTAAAAAAAATGAAATAAATGCTTCCCACTGATTGCGTATCGCGCCATCTTAAAACCGTTAATTAAAAGGGAACTAATAACCGAGAGGATGACTGATGTTCTGGTCACCACATTCTCGGCTTACAAAGGACATGTCCTGTTTTTAATATACAGTGATTATTTTAGGCACGTGCTTTTGATGGTTCGAATTTCAAAGTTAGAAGTCTTTATTGTTGTCAGTTTCAGGCCAGTTATAATAATTAATTTTGTAATTAAATTAAATTACAATAACAATTCAATAGTGTTGCCATTTGTTGTTTGGAAATTCCAATTTAAAGTTGAACGAATTTTGATTCAAACCAGTAGCAGTATCTTTTCTTGGAATTGACTTAGTTGGGGGTATTATGAATGAATCGCCATAATATATCGGAACTAGTAATATGAACAATAATATTATTATGTAGGTACCTACACTTTCAGCCACAGTGAATCAAAAACTTTTTTTAAAATAAATGTATATTCTTGGAATTATGGCTCATGAAGTTAATATAAGGGTACTTTTCCTATTTATTAATACATGTCATGTATTGCTTTCAAATGACATTTAGGCCTATGGCAATCTGCTACGTTACTCGCCAAGCTTTTTAATTTTTGATACAACATGTTTTACTAACATTGGGGGTCATTAACATGTTTTACTAATAAGGGGCTTGTGGCTAAGTAATAACAGTCGCACGGGTCGATCGATCAGGTTAAGCTACGCTTGCTACAGTTGGTCTTTGGATGGGTGACCATCTTTACATACCAAGACCCCTCCGTTCCTCGGAAAGCACGTTTAGCCGTTGGTCCCGGCTGTCATTCGTGGATCTTTGACAGTCGTTACGGGTCGTCAGAAGCCCGAAAATCTGATAACCAGCCTTACCAAGGGTTATCGTATTAGCAGTAACTGGGTTGTTGAGGTCAGATAGGCATTCGCTCCAATTAAAATACTGGTATTCAGTTGCACCCGGTTAGATAGGAAGCCGACCCCAACATAGTTGGGAAATGCTAGGCAGATGATGATGTTTTACTAATATCAACACTAATTTAGTCGTAATTTTATACATAACTTTTTATTTATACATAATTGTAAGTATTTATAAATAAGTAAACATGAAAAATAAATATGACGAAATTGTCATGACGTTTACATTTCGACAGTTCTTTCAAAGTTAACTCCTATCGAGAACTTTTCAATAACACTGCTCAAGTGTTATTAGTTTATCCCATCTGGAATGTGTCAGTAGCACCCCGGTGTCTGATTTGTGGCCGGTTGATGGCATAGGCTCCTACAAACAGGCGCGACACGCGTAATAATCGCGTGCGACACAAAGGCACCGCGTGTTCTGCGATGAGCGGTGCCTTTGTGTCGCGCGCGATTTTATCGCGTGTCGCGCCTGTTTGAAAGAGCCTTTACATGGGACTTAAACATATCTGGCAAAATGCGAGTGTACTATAGGACAGGTGCACTTCTGCCTTACCCTTTGGGGAATACAGGCATGAAGTTATGTGTTAATAAGGTTCTATCCATGATTAATCTACACCTCAGTTTGCGTTATCCATCTTTCATGGTCGCCCTACATCAGATGAGTAACTCGTCTCATTATAATAATTTCACACGTCCTGCTTGCGCGGGAGTAGCGATAGTAAAATAGTAATTATGATGAAAGCTGCCAGTAATCGGATAGCTATGTTTTTGTTTACTTTAAAGTGTTAAGTAGTTAAGTGCCTGTCAGTTTTTGTTGAAATCTCTTAGTCTTATACAAGGCATTTTTATTAGATGTAAGAGAGAATAGGCAGTTCTAACATTTGTGTTGTAGGCCGCAAGAATCCGCTGGATGCGAGAAGCTCGGAAGCGGTCGAGCCGATGCTTGGGGGTGGCCTACTTCCAGCAGTTTCAATCTTTTTATTACTGCATCGTTCTAACATGTATAATTTCAACATGAATGATGTGACCAATATTTTGATTTAAAAGTGTGCCCGTGGAGTTTCTTTTCGCTTTGAAATGGGCAGCTAGTTTCATCTTTCTGATCGGCCGACCCCTTGATAATTCAAAAGTGCCTGTCTATATAAATATATTTTGTTAATATACTAGCTCTTTTAAAACTAAGCTCAAAGCATTTCTGTTAGATAAGAACTTGTACTCAATAGACGAACTGTAATTTAATTATATTCCAATTTTCTATTTAAAAAAAAATGCTATTTATTATTATTGTTTTTAATAATTATGTTTTTTTTTTTAAGAGTTATTTATTCTTGCTGCATGTTCACTTTTAGAATTTATATTAAGTTAAGTTAAGTTAAGTATGTAATGTATCACACACAATAAAAATTGTTCTTGATAAATAAATTAAATTAAATTAAAATCGGCCAAATGCGAGTCGGACTCGCGCACGAAGGGTTCCGTACCATTATCTATAAAAACGGCAAAAAAAAATCACGTTTGTTGTATGGGAGCCCCCTTAAATATTTATTTTATTCTGTTTTTTAGTATTTGTTGTTATAGCAGCAACAGAAATACATCATCTGTGAAAATTTCAACTGTCTAACTATCACGGTTCGGCCTGATGACAGACGGACAGACAGACAGACAGACAGACAGCGGAGTCTTAGTAATAGGGTCCCGTTTTACGCTTTGGGTACGGAGCCCTAAAAATTAATGGCTAAATGTGTTGCTAAGCGCGAAACTGAAGAACGGACTTCAGATTATAGTATAAGGTTGGACCAATTCGGCAAATTTAATCTACAAATACTCCTTGAATTCCTAGGATGGTTCTTATGAAGAGAAAAGTTGTCAACAACTGTTGGGTCAGCTAATTTGAAATAAATAATTTGAGGTTGAGTAGACGTCTTTTGGCTAAAATGATGATAATAGTATGAAGTGGATAAGGTGTAGTAAGCGTTCTTTAAAAAGGCTCATGTAATTAAAGAAAAAAGTGCAGATTTGTAGCGCGTCTTCTTCTCTGCCACTCCATATCCTTTTAATCGACTTTAAACAAGAGGAGGTTATCAACCCAAAAGTTGGCAGGTAAATAATGCTTTATTTAATTAAGTCCGTCTTTCTGTGCACAACAGTGTAAATCAATTAATCAGGTATTACGTACCGATAAAATAATTTATTAGGTCATGGCCTAATTTTACAAAAAATCTAATTGTAAAATGATCCCAGTCCCAGTTTCTCTATAATATTAATAATTAAATTAAGTAAATGCACATAGCAACAATTTACCTCCTTATTAAATTAAATTGAATTAAACTTTAACCAGCCACCATTTTTGAGGTTACATTTATCATTTAATTTTCATTTTACCTCATTATTTTTTAACTTATGAGTGTTATTTATAATATATTATATAGGTACGTACGTAAATGAATCATTTAACAGATAAAAGGTGAGTAATGGTGAATTGCACAATTAGTAACTAATTTTTTTTCGAATAGAAGCCACGGCCGCCACTATATGTTTTAGCGTAAGGCCGCCCATTGCCCATTGTATGTGTTTAGGGTTCCGTACCTCAAAAGGAAAAAACGGAACCCTTACTTCGTTATCCGTCTGTCTGTCAGTCAGTTTGTCACGACCATTTTTCTCAGGAACTCCTGGAGGTATCAAGTCTACGGTCCCTTGGAGCTCTAAGAAAAAATCAATATTCTAAGTCAAAAATACGGCTATATATGCGACACTCGCAAATAAATCAAAACCTATACGGGTAGGTACCTACTTCCCGTTGACCTAGAACCATGAAATTTGGCAAGAAGCAAGGTCAGAAAGCTCAAGTAAAGAAAAAAGTACAAACATTATTCATTTGTAGTTTAATGACATATTTTTTTTGCGATTACAAACTTTGCAGTTGGAGAATTGACCGTGACGTATGTCGATGTATGGGAGAACATGTTTGTCAACTAAAACGTTAAGTTTATTTTGGGATAAATTTATCCTAATTACGAAACCCTTCATTGGTGCGTGACAATTTATTATTTTGCTATGTATTTTCTGGTGTACAGTAAAATACTTATATATTTATATATAAAGTATATATAAATAAAGGTTTCGCCTGCATACCGCGTATAGTGCAGACGTGTTATAAATAAATTATTAAACCACAAATTATAACGTTGTATCTATTTTAAGTGAATCACTAGCTCTTAACCACAATTAATTGGATCAAAGACATTTATTATGGAGGTAAGTATTCAATAATTCAACGATAATTTCAAATTAAGGGTATTAAATATGAACATTTTATATTGTATTGTAAAAAAACAAGATGTGCCGCGTTGCTGCCACGACGGTACTCATATTCCATAATTACTCGAATTTTTAACGTATCCATGATGACGAAAAAGATTGAAATGCGATGAAAATGTAACACTAATCAATAAACAAATGACTACTTTTGGAAAAAAAAGTCCATGTTTTTAAAATAAAATTAATTTGAAATTAGAATTCTTAGCCAAACAAAAATTATTTTGATTTGAAATGGCCAGTACTGCAGAACGGCAATTTCATAGGTCCTGTCAAAATTTCAATGAATCGAACGGCGGGAAAACAAATGCACAACTGATTTTAAATTAATTTAAATTTGGAATTCTAAATAGAATGAAAGATTCCCGACAGACGCGGTTGCCCTGTCCTTTCATGTAGGTATGAGAAAATTAATTTTCTTAATATTTTTTTTTTGTCAATTTTCCTATGTTATTTATCGTTATTCTGCTATTCGGGACGGAAACAAATACAACAAATTAAAAACTATGAAAATCGGTCCAGCCGTTCTCGAGTTATAAGTGTTCGAACAAACCCGACTTTGTTTTATAGATAATGTATAGATTCAAGAGTTTTCCAAAAGGCTTCTTCTGTATATTAGCACTATAAAGTACAGCTATCAAAATCAATCTGCCTGACTTTTCTCAACTATGTTGGGGTCGGCTTCCAGTCTAACCAGATGAAGCTGAATACCAGTATTTTACATGGAGCGACTGCCTATCTGACCTCCACGACCCAGTAACTGCGTAATACGATACCACTTGGTAAGACTGGTTGTCAGAATTTCGGGCTATTGACGACCCGTAACGACTGTCAAAGTTCCACGAACGTGCTTTCCGAGGCACGGAGGAGTTTCGGTGTGTACTAACGATAGTCACCCATCCAGGACCAACCGCCGGCAAGCGTAGCTTAACCTGATGGATCGAGCCGTGCAGCTGTTATTACTTAGCCATGATTTGCAAAAAGTACCCTACTAAATCGTTGAAATAAAGATATTTACTAAATAAACTCTTATCTAGGTCACAACAACGCAAAACTTGTATAAGAAAACAATATCAATATAAAACTAGATATCTTTTTATCAATGGACATACCTAGGCATACAAATTGATAGTACACAATATAAGATACCTACGATAAAATGAACCAGCAATATAAAAACACTAACGATAGAGCGAGAAAGAAAATAGAAGTAAAATGTAACCTCAATTTTATTGTGGCCTTTTAAGGACTGGACAGAAATGATTTTATTCTAAAATATTTCAATCTAAAGTCCTATCTAAGACTGAGTAAATAAGGTTGAAAATTAAATGGTTGATATACAATCGTACCGTGTGCAACCGCCAACGCTGATTATGACAAGTAAATTATAATAATAAAACGGTTTCAAATGGTTAAAATGTGTTTTTAAGGTTTTAAAGTTGGTTAAGATATTATGATGTCTTTATGTATTGATAGCGATCGGTGTGAAAGTTAAGGATCACTTGCTGGTTTACAGAAGTAAAGTTAGGCGGAAAATTGAGAAGTCATGTGTAGTTGCACTTATCAAAACATCATCATCTGCCTAGCCTTTTCCCATCTATGTTGAGGTCGGCTTCCAGTCTAACCGGATGCAGCTGAATACCAGTATTTTACATGGAAGTCGCGCCTATCTGACCTCCACAACCCAGTTACTGGGTAATAATACGATACCCCTTGGTAAAAGTGGTTGTCAGACTGTCGACGACAACTGTCAAAGATCCACGAATGACAGCCGGGACCAACAGCTTGACGTGCTTTCCCGGGCACGGAGGAGTCTCAGTATGTAAAGATGGTCACCCATCCACGGACCAACCCCGGCAAGCGTTGCTTAACCTAATGGATCGACCCGTGCGGCTATTATTACTTATCAAAACAGTATAATATTATTATATTTTTTTATTGCTTTAGTTAGACCATCGAACAGTCGATCTGAAAAACTTTAATTGTCTAAATCGCGAAAAAAAAAACTGCTGTTACATACTAAAGTTTAATAGGTACCTGTTCTAAACTGTATGAAACAGCTGTTTTTTTTTCGCGATTTCAAAGTTGATCCCTTAGTAAAAGTTATTCAATTCGATATAGGTCTAAAGAAAGCACTCCTTAAAGTTTTTAACTAGTTAAATTTTTAACACCCCAAATTACTGTGTGTAATTGTTGTGTGTGTGTGTGTGTGTGTGTGTGTGTGTGTGTGTGTGTGTGTGTGTGTGTGTATTATTGTGTGTACTAAGTAATAAGGATCTTTGTAGTACGAGTTAGCAACAGTCCTCTTTACCAAAGTTAAAAAGTAAAAAAAAACCTTAATAAATACCTAACTCGTCCTCAGTCACCAACAGGGACTTAAGACTGTATGTCCACAGCACCGGGAACGGAACGTCAACGAGAAACGATATTATTCGGACATAATAAATGTACTGTCGCTACTTCCGCGCCGTCATCTGTTTCCTCGTCCCGTTCCCGGTACGGTGGTTTCTGCCTACCCCCATGGAAAGAAGGCGTGAGGCTATAATATTATTTTCCGATAGATTTTCTATAAAACCACGATGCCAATCGACCAATATTTTATGCCCACTTTGTCAGTAAGATCTAATTTAAATAATTAATTAGTGTGTGGGCTTCGAAATCACCTTGTGTTCGTCGGCTAGCTAGCTTATTAAAAGGCATTTATTTAGTTGGTATATTGGTTAGGACTAATAATCTATCTAGAGGGGCTCGTGGCTAAGTAATAACAGCCGCACGGGTCGATCGATCAGGCTTGCCGCAGTTGGTCTGTGGATGGGTGACTATTCTTTATAGTCACCCATCCACGGATCAAAAACACGTTAAGCTGTTGGTCCCGGGTGTCATTCGTGAATCTTTGACAGTCATAACGGATTGTCAGAAGCCCGAAAGTCTGACAACCAGTCTTACCAAGGAGTATCGTATTACCCAGTAAATTCAGCTACTTCCGATTTGGCTGGAAGTCGATTCTAACATAGTTGGGAAAAGGCTAGACCGATGATGATTGGTTATGACTACCGATTTATTTATCATTATTTTAACAGTTTGTAAAGTTTCTGTTTCTTCTGCCTGGAAAAGTTTCGCACATAACACGAACAGATTATTATATACTTGATTCCGGGTGTTTTTAAACAACATAACATCATAATTCATAACATAACATCACGCTTTGTATCCCTGAAGGGGTACGCAGAGGTGTACCTATAGTAAACCCACATTTCGCCAGATATGTCCCATGTAATAGGGGGTGAGCCTATTGACATCAACCGGGCACGTGCCCACAATCTCAGCTTTTTATCTCGCTCGCACGATACTGCTCGCGGACTGAGTGAGAGCGAGACTGAGAGCGGTGCTGGGCGCCGACAGTTTAGATAATTGTTTTTTACAGTGAAATTAATGATAATTTGAAAAAAAATAAAAAGCATAAGACCAGCTTTATAGTTAGTTCAATTAGTGTGCAAAGTTTCATGATCTGATTTGAAGTATTTTTTGAATACCAGCGGTTTATTGTTCGGTTTGGAAGTAACTTTTATGAAAATTTTATGAAATCGTGTTTTCGTCAAACAATACTGAAAATTAATCATCAACTTTACCATATATTTATTTCAAAATGAATGCTGCAGTATTTTCGACATATCGGAGGATCATGCTAAGCCATTAGAGGTAGTATAGGCTCTTAATTATGTTTGAAAATTGTTGTTGCAGTCGAAGATGAAGCACGTATGTCTAATAGATACCTGTTTACTCGCGAGTAGAAAATTCCAATAATTTTTCCATCAACACTTAGGGAAAGGTCGGATTTCAGTGAAGTGAAAGGAGTGCATATCAATTACTATTTTACATTGAAATACACTGACCACATCACTGTTGACATTGTTCACATATTCTAATACACTGACCGCATCACTGTTAACATTGTTCACATATTCTAATACACTATCACTCTCATCGACAAACATACAAACACTTTTATTACGACTAACCACTACCTACATTCCCCGAATATGTCCTATACGTCAAATCAACGCTATAAAACGATATATTTCCAAGAAATTGACATGATAACAATATAAAAGTATGCAGTTTGTCCTTGATTGTGTGACTAATATCTCTGTGCTAATGTTTTGCTAAGGTTTTGCCATGGCGATCACGTGCGGCATACAAAGTGGTTTAATAACAATGACATTTATGTTGCATTATCCACTAATCAATGGTGCTTGCATATTAAGATGGTATATGACGTCTGTGGTCCGTTCCGATGGTATATGAAGTACTGTTCGTTTGGGGTCTGGACAAAAATACCATAGCAATGTTAATGAGGGGCTCGTGTCTAAGTAGCCACGAGCCCCTCATTAACTGCAGCTGTTATTACTTAGTAACAGCCACACAGATCGATCGATCAGGTTAAGCTACGCTTGCCGCGGTCGCCGGTCGGTCCAGGTTGTTGGAACGAGCGAAGCAAGCGTTCCGCGGTAGCGGCCGGTGAGCGCTACTTTCAAGTTAGTCGCAGTTACTTGGCTAATTAGTATTTTTAGGACCTCAAAATCTTACTATCTAATGTAATAAATGCGAAAGTTTGGATGGATGGATGTTTGTTACTCAAACACGTCAGAACGACTGAATGGATCTGGATGAAATTTGGTACAGAGATAGATTCAATCTGCCCAGCCTTTTCTCAACTATGTGGGGGTCGGCTTCCAGTCTAACTAGATCCAGCTGAATACCAGTACTTTACATGGAGCGACAGCCTATCTGACCTCCACAACCCAGTGACTGGGTAATAAGATACTCCTTGGTAAGACTGGTTGTTCGACTTTCGAACTTCTGACGACCAGTAACGACTGTCAATGATCCACGAATGAGAGCCGGGACCAACGGCTTAACGTGCTTTCCGAGGTACTAAGGAGTCTTGGTATGTAAAGATGGTCAACCATCCAAGAACCAACCCCGACAAGCGTAGCTTAAGCTACTCAAACACGTCCGAACGACTGAACGAATCTAGATGAAATTTGGTACAGAGATAGATTCAATCTGCCCAGCCTTTTCTCAACTATGTGGGGGTCGGCTTCCAGTCTAACTAGATCCAGCTGAATACCAGTACTTTACATGGAGCGACAGCCTATCTGACCTCCACAACCCAGTGACTGGGTAATAAGATACTCCTTGGTAAGACTGGTTGTTCGACTTTCGAACTTCTGACGACCAGTAACGACTGTCAATGATCCACGAATGAGAGCCGGGACCAACGGCTTAACGTGCTTTCCGAGGTACTAAGGAGTCTTGGTATGTAAAGATGGTCAACCATCCAAGAACCAACCCCGACAAGCGTAGCTTAAGCTACTCAAACACGTCCGAACGACTGAACGAATCTGGATGAAATTTGGTACAGAGATAGATTCAATCTGCCTAGCCTTTTCTCAACTATGTGGGAGTCGGCTTCCAGTCTAACTAGATCCAGCTGAATACCAGTACTTTACATGGAGCGACAGCCTATCTGACCTCCACAACCCAGTGACTGGGTAATAAGATACTCCTTGGTAAGACTGGTTGTTCGACTTTCGAACTTCTGACGACCAGTAACGACTGTCAATGATCCACGAATGAGAGCCGGGACCAACGGCTTAACGTGCTTTCCGAGGTACTAAGGAGTCTTGGTATGTAAAGATGGTCAACCATCCAAGAACCAACCCCGACAAGCGTAGCTTAAGCTACTCAAACACGTCCGAACGACTGAACGAATCTAGATGAAATTTGGTACAGAGATAGATTCAATCTGCCCAGCCTTTTCTCAACTATGTGGGGGTCGGCTTCCAGTCTAACTAGATCCAGCTGAATACCAGTACTTTACATGGAGCGACAGCCTATCTGACCTCCACAACCCAGTGACTGGGTAATAAGATACTCCTTGGTAAGACTGGTTGTCAGACTTTCGGGCTTCTGACGACCCGTAACGACTGCCAAAGATCCATGAATGACAGCCGGGACCAACGGCCTCGGTATGTACGGACCAACCTGCGTGCGTAACCTGATGGATCGAGCCGTGCAGCTGTTATTACTTAGCCACGAGCACCTCTCTTTTATATAATTAATGGGATAAATGACGAACCACTCTCCTTAACTGCAAATACACGCAATCAACCCGTCCAGATCTCAAAAGTTCAAATACACAGTTTAACTCTTTTGAACCGGCGATAAATCGCGAGCTCCGAGTTATTTTAATAAACAATTAAACGGATAACTCACGTTATTTAGCCGAAACAGGAAGACATGTCGAGTATTTCCCCAAATAAAATAATTGACGGCGGTATTACGTCAAGAGTCTTTAAAAGAGAATAAAGTGTACATACGATGTCTTTTAATTACTTACATAATTACTTAATCAAAGCGATAAATATAGAGGGACGGTGGAACCATTTGATGTGTCTGGTGTAGTTAGCGTATTATGATTTTAATGTAGTTTTATGTTTAAGGGGATGGCCTCGTGTCACAATCTATACAAATTAAAAATTAAAGTCGCTTCTTGTATCTGTTTGTATGACCACGTTGTTCTTCTAAACTGCGCAACCGATTTTGGTGTAGTTTTCACCATCATTAATTTAGAAAAATATGTATTCCGGAAGGTCTAAATGAATAATATATTATTACGTAAAATTCGGGCGAAGCAGGGGCGGGTCGCTATTAAAATTATAATCAATGAGCTTTAAAAAATATTTTTTTATTAAAATTAATTTCAGTACTTAGTCATAGTAATTGTTATAATCTTTACCTACCTACAATATGTATACGGTAAAAACTAGCAAGTTTGCTATTGTTATGTTACCTGTTCAAAATATTTGAACGGTTAAAATGTTAATTAGGTAGGAAGTACTTAATTAATTAATTACCTGTAGGTAAATATTAATGTATCGATTTAGCTTTTATTTTACAATATTTTTTAAGCCTATGTTATAATTACCTACATTACTTCCAGTATTTTTCAACAAAACTGATACAAATTAATCTAGATTTGACAAAGTATAATTTGTTCGGAGAAAAGGCGAAAGAAAACACCTTAAAGGTGCTGGCAGACTTGAGCATTCACTTGTAATAGAACATCTAGCACTCGCCGTTTTTAAATTTGTCGAACTGAACAACGAACAGAGCCAAACATCGCTACGAACATTTTCACGAGCAAACATTTCAAAAGAAAATTTATTGTCGTTTCCCTAGAATGCTCGCTAGAACGCTCCTGTTTATTTTAACATTCGCTGGAATGCTTTTATTACAAGTGAATGATCAAGTCTATCAGTGGCTTTATTAAGATCATTCGTCATTTTAACGTGAGTTTGTAAAGTTTCCGCTGAAATATGAGCAAAGTTTCTTGCATCGTTCTTTTAGTTCACTCATGTGGGGATTGGAAAATCGTTCCAGAAATTGCTGTAATGGAAATTATACCGTAAATAATTTGTGATGCGATTTTTTTAAGTTAAAAATGTTGCCTGGAGTTTTTTCTAAACTGAAATCGCAATTCATTGACTGGGTTTTTAACCGTCGCAAAAAAAGGAGGAGGTTCTCAAGTCGACACGTATACCTATTTATTTTTTATGTATGACCACGCATAACTTTTTACAGTCGTCGTACAGTAAAAGTGCAAATTGACACTATTCTTCGATCAGCGGCGGCGATCTCTCGCGTCCAAACCTGGTCCAGGCCATGGTGCGGAGCGAGAGTGCATGGGAGGCCGTCACCTCCTTCTGCGAAGCAGTAATGCTCGCGAAAGAGGAGGCGGAACACATGAGGGAGAGGCAACAGTCGTGCCCTCGCGCCCCTAGCCACCGCAGGAGACGCCCTGGGCGGAGGGAATCTATTGCCGATTCCCGGCCACAGTAGGCGCGGGCCTGCTGACGACGAGTAATGGGTAGCTCGCCGTCCGGTAAGGACCAGGCCCGGGTCGACGGCGCGTTGTGTTCCTGACATCTCTATGTCAGCAGTGACGGGGTCCAATAGCGCCGATGCCGTCGGGGTCACGGGTAGTTCGAAAGAGATACCGTGGCCCTGGCACGGGCAACTGAAAGAACACGGGTGGGTTTTAGTCAGTAAAAGTCTGACACGCCCTCCCGCTCCGCCCAGAGCGGGAGAAGTCATTTGATGATTTCCCATCCACAAAAAAAAAAAAAAACACTATTCTTAGTTACAATGTTATCTATCAAGTAACATAATAAGTTAGACTTAAACTGCTTATTAGTCTAGATTGTAATAAATTATTAATACAGGAAGTTCTCAATACAGGGTAAAATAAAATTAAAACCAAGTTTGTCAATTGGCAGAGTTAATTTATTACGGTTTTTTTCTAGTTCAGTTTTTACCGGCTTTTTTTTATAACCCTTTACTTCAAACTTAAGACTTTTTATTAAGGCCATCTCTACACTTTGTCACCCAAAGCGAAACCGACGAGCAAGTCATTAGTTAAAACAAAATGTCACGCATAAAATTAACTCTGTTACAAATACATATATACTCGTATATTGTTCTAAAAAGGTAGGTAATTTGTCATTAAGAAACTAATTAGTGCCTTAAGAAAAAGGGCTGGTGGACACTTATTAGTGCCACGACAGTTTTTAGTAAGAAAAGCGGTGCCTTAGCGGATGGGCTCCCGCAGTTAGATGTAGCAATTATTAAGTGACGGCAATTGTAGTGTACAGACAGACAGGACACCGCTTGATATATATAAATGTCAATAAGTACAGGATAAGGACAGTATAGGACACAATGACACCGCCATATAAATGTCACATGTTTGTAAACATGAGGAATCTTAATTAAAGAAAAAAACCAGCCAAGTGCGTGTCGGACCACGCACAATGAAGGGTTCCGTAATTTATCTTAAGAACAAACTTAACATTGTAGTTGAAAAACATGTTCTCCCATACATTCCAACTGTAAAAGTAAGTTTGTACTCACAATATTGATAGATTTACCATGTTATTTTAAGACCACAGACTTCTTATAGGTTTTCCTGTAATCTACAGGTAAAGATCTATTTTCTGTATTTTTTTCAAAATTTTAGGCTCAGTAGTTTCGGAGATAAGGGGGGGGAATGGTCAATTTTCGTCAATTTTCTTAAATAACTTAAAAACAATTTATTTTAAAATTATAAAAAAAAATATATTTGAGACCCTCATAGTAGCTCTTTCATTTGACATGCCACATGGTGTAGTTTGCAAAACTTTTAATTTTTTTAATTTTCTTATTTGCCCCCCAAAAGTGACCTCTACATTCAAAATTCATTTATTTACTTTACCCGTCCGTGTTTGGGTCACAGAAATTCATATGTGTACCAAATTTCAACTTAATCGGTCAATCAGATTCGGACCAAATTGGCTGTGACAGACGGACAGACAGACAGACAGATAGACAGACAGACAGACAGACGGACAGACAGACAGACAGATAGACAGACAGACAGACAGACAGACAAACAGACGGACAGACAGACAGACAGACACACGAGTGATCCTATAAGGGTTCCGTTTTTTCCTTTTGAGGTACGGAACCCTAAAAAAGCGGCCAATTGCAAGTCGGACACGCACACGAAGGGTTCCGTATCATCGTACAATATCGTAACTAATATTATAAATGCGGAAGTACCTATGTTTGTTTTGTTACCTTTTCACGCCTAAATCACTGAACCGATCATCCTGAAATCTTGCATATAAGTTGTCAGGTGAACGGACATAGGGTACCTTTTATCCCCAAAAAAAGTACTGTTCCCGAGGAAAACAACAATACCGTTCTTATGATAATAGATGGCACGACGTGTCTTTCGAGTCATGCTTGAATTATGGTATTACAAAGCAGGGTACAACCCGAATTGATTGTCAAATTCTAAATTAACGCGAGGAAAGCCGCGGGCAAAAGCTAGTTTAAAATAAAACGTAAGCAAAAAAACGCAGAAAAGACACGTTTGATCCTTTAATTTTTAACTTCATTTTATTTTTATTATTTGTTGTTATAACGTCCATAGTAGTATGGAGCATAGTAGTACCACAAAGTTCGCCGAACTTCGTATGCAGCTCGGACTTCGTCAGACGACTGTGTGATGTAAAGACTGTGGTAGTATACACTCTGTTAAAATTCAAGTGTCTACGTTGGCATCATTTGAATACGGAACCCTAAAAACATATCCGGTTTTAGAAATGTGTTATTTTATTTTGTCATGGATCCCCATTGTAACTTCTACAGGTAGACTTTGAATACATTGAGTATCTTTCAGAGGGTATACTCGTAAGTATTCATGACATCTTTTTTTATGGGACCATCTCTGAATAGCAAATTAATATCATTATTATGTAAAACGAAAATATTTTTTAACACTATGTAAAACATACGTGAATCGGTAGACCTACTGATTCAATCTGCCTAGCCTTTTCCCAACTATGTTGGGGTCAGCTTCCAGTCTAACCGGATGCAGCTGAATAAGTGAATACCAGTATTTTACATGGAGCGACTACCTATCTGGCCTCCACAACCCATTAAATGGGTAATACGATACCCGTTGGTAAGACTGGTTGTCAGACTTTAGGGCTTCTGACGACCCGTAACGACTGTCAAAGGTCCACGAATGACAACCGGGACCAAGAGGCACGGAGGAGTCCTGGTATGTAAAGATGGTCACCCATCCACGGACCATCTCCGACAAGCATAGCTTAACCTGATAGATCGACCCGTGCGGCTGTTATTACTTAGCCACGAGCTCCTCCGCCTAGACCTACTGATTCACGTATTGTAAATATACCAGTACATTTACAATTTTTCATTGTCGAATCAAAGTTATTATTAAGTAGATGTTACCTACCTACCTACATTTAGGTAATATAGGTAATGTTAGGTATAACCTGGAACAATGGACACGCTGCACGTACAGCAAAAATAAATTTACCTCATCTCCGGATTACTTTTGTGGTCAGTTATAAATAGATCATTATTTTATCAGTCCAAAATTGAGCTTTTTGCATTTTAAATAAATAAATAAAATAACCTTTATTTCGGACAAGTAACATCCATAGTGGGTTAGTACACAGAAATCTTATTTCTATGTTTGTAAAGTTTATTATTATTACTTTGCAACAGGATTAATCAAGATTAAAATACAATTAAAAAAAATAAAGGTTCCAAACTAAAAAGGAAAACGAAACTTTTATAAGATTTTTTTTTGACAAATATGCAATATTGTTAGTTAAATTAAACTAGCTTCTGCCCGCGACTGCGTTTGCGTGAACAATCTTGTTCCCCGTCCCCTACTGCGCATCGCATCGCCTGCGCTCGCTATTACTTCATTTTCACTTAACGTTCTTTCTGACTCTTTTTCCTTTTTGCTCGGCTCTTAAGTGTCCTAACGTGATGTTAAATAGCTCGTAGCCTACATCAAAAATGGGGCTATCAAATGCACAAAGAATTTTTCAAATCCGACCGGTAGTTTCAGAGATTAGCACGTTCAAACAAACTACAAACAAAAAAACAAACTTTATTTACTTATATTTTATTATTAGTAGGTACCTGTAGATAGGTACTGATAGATACATTATCTTTTCTGTGGATAGATAGGACCCAGGCTTAAAGCCAGGATAATTTTGTCGTATGTTACGCAAAGTTATGATTTTCTCAATCAAATGTACGAAATAAGGAGCAGGCACAGATTCCGACACCAACATTCCACAGTTTCTCATTTAGGTCATCCGTCATTAGGCAAACCATTAAAAATTCCTTTTGACATCCGAGCTGTACCTACGGATTAAAAAATCAATTAAAAATAATTAGTCAAATTGTTCCTGTGAAATAATTAAATTTTGTTTCAATAAATGTGTTATGTAAAGTTTGATGTTAATTTTGGCTTTTAACCCGTTCGGTGTCGACGGGGGGTAGATTGGTCCCCGATGCAACGGCCCATACCCTGTCAGACATCACGTCACAACAAGTTTTGAACGCCATGACACCTGCCTTACAATCGTCTGCAGTTTTGGTGCCCAATTAAATATGAGGCGCGAAATATAGAAAGACCTTAGCGGCTGATTAAAAATATAATAACTTAATATGTGAACATTTTAGATTATGTTTACAATACACAGTGTAATAAATTTGTAAATAAAATATCTAACGCGGATAATAAACCGAGAATCACGCAAAAACTATCCTACATATTTGTATGAAACCTTCACCATTTTAAAGATAATTTATTTATTTATCTTTATAAAGTAACAAATTAATAATGCGTCTAATTTGCGACACCCGTCCTTGATGGGCGAGTCCTATTACTGGGTGGACGTACGACGCGTTGCGTGAGCTCAGCACAGAACACGCAAGCTAACCAAGAAAATGAAGAAGAAGCCTTCTTGTCGCAATCAATGCGGTACTGGACTGACAGGACCAAATATGCTGCTACGTCCAGCGATACCTACAACGTTGCTGTATGTGTCCCGACTGCATCACTCCACGAAGGTTGAGGAGATCGTGGAGTACATGAAGGTGAAGACCAACTGGACCTTGAGGGTCAAGAAGTTGGAGCCACAACACCAACTTCATGTCGTTTGTGGTGCGGGTTCCGACACACCATCTCGACACGTTCCTAAAGGAAGAGTTTTGGCCAAAGGGTGTAGTCTACCGACGTTTTCGCTGCAGGCCCGCGCAGCGTAACACGACGCCGTGTTTCGTGTGTCTTAGTTTATTATTATTAGTTATGTTTTCTATGTATTGTTTAAAAAAATTTTCTGTTGTATTTTTTTTGTATTTGTGTATTGTATTTTGTATGGGCCACAGCTGCCTGAAATAAAGGAATGATTAAATTTAATTAATTAACCACTCAGGGCCGTTAGCATATATCTGCGTCTCAATTGACTTGTGTTGCTGTAATAAGCCTAGACGTTTATTTATTATATGGAAAGATTCTCAGATTTCTGTCTACCAGGATTAATACCACGAAATCCACCATGGATACAAAGTATCCTAATTGTTATTCATACAGCGTGTTAAATTCAAATTGCACATTTACGACACATCCAATGTGATTGAACTTTATAAACGCGATATTTGGCGGGTGTTAATCTTCGGACGAACGTCACTTCCGATTGGAACGTTCGCACCGGAAGCTATAGAGACGCGCCATGTCTCGAATATTGATCCATATTTTTTGGTATTATTTTTCACAGGACTTTGTAGGACTTTTTTTGGCCATCGGTATTACCCAGTGATTGGGTTGCTAAGGTAGCAGTAATGGTAAGTTGCAATCCGGCCCCGAGGATCGAATGTTGTTTGGTTGTCTAGCGTTGCAACCACTACTCGAAACATAATCAGCCTATGATGTTCCCACTGCTGGGACACAGGCCTCCTCTCGGTGAGAGGGAGTGGGCCGCAATCCACCACGCGGACCCAGTGCGGTTTGGAAGATTCACATGTCTTCGAATTTTTGGTTCTAGGACATGCCGGTTTCCTCACGATGTTTTCCTTCACCGTTTTGAGAGCAGTGGTGATGAAATAATTTACACAAAGAAAAGCGCCTGCCTGGGTTCGAACCTACGATCTACAACTCGTAAGTCGCAGGCGTTACCACTGGGCCATCACTGCTCGACTAGTCCAACGAGGAAATAATTACAAAGTGCACGTGTAATAACAAAGGGGCTCGTGGCTAAGTAATCAGAGCTGCACGGGTCGATCGATCAGGTTAAGCTAATCGCGGTCGGTCCGTGGATGGGTGACCATCTTTACATACCGAGACTCCTCCGTGCCTCGGAAAGCACGTTAAGCGGTCCCGGCTGTCATTCTTAGATATTTGACAGTCGTTATGGGTCGTCAGAAGCCCGAAAGTCTGACAACCAGTCTTACCAAGGGTATTTAATAGGTAATACGGGCTGGTATCCGCAACTCCACGACAATGCGCGCGTATGGGTAGAAAAATCGATTATTCGATCCACCCCAGCTCCTCAAAGAAGGCCAGCAGTCCCTTGATGTTACTGACAACCTCCCGGAGGGTAACTGGGTTAACGAAGTACTTTGCCCTGTATGCGGCGACCACCGGGTAGTTTAGAAACACATGAGCTACTGCCTCGTATCCTCTATGCATACCAAGGGGTATCATGTTACCCAGTAACTGGTTTGTGGAGGTCAGATAAGCAGTCGCTCTATGTAAATCACTGGTATTCAGCTGCATCCAGTTAGACTGAAAGCCGAATGCAACATAGTTGGGAAAAGGCTAGGCAGATTTATTGAAATATATAATAAAGGACATAATTATATCACGTGTGTGAATGATCTCATTAAAATAGGTACTCTACATTATGTGCAGTTCGCGAATTATTAAATAAGCTATAATTTACAGGGAAATACTAGGAATATAAAATAAATTGTTACTATGTTAATTACCTATTACGTTTATTAACGAAGCTGATTACTATAATTGAGTAACTTTTAAATTATTTTAACAGGAATTCCCAAGAATTTATACATTATAAATTTATAATTGATGATGAAATTGAATTTATATAATTTAATGTGGAATTTACGTAGGTAGCTACAGTTTTCCTACTGCAAGTATTCTTGTGGTGTAGTGGTCACGTGTTTGATAAATCTTTATAAATAAAAATGAATGGCTAAATGTGTTGCTAAGCGCAAAACTCGGGAACGGCATTTAGCATTTTTTTTTCAAATATTCAAAGTCCGTGGAAGGTTCATAAGAAGAGAAAAATTGGGATCGATAGTGTGCAACGCCGACTTTCGGTATCTTGGTTCACTCGTGAAAAGCGATGGCGAAGTAGATCGGACGGTTAAGCAAATAATTAACACTGGATGGATGAAATGGCGACAGGTCACGGGAACAATCTGCGACTCCCGCATTCCCCTTAAGCTTAAGGGGAAGATATATAAAACAATAGTTAGACCTGATGTCTTATAAAGACCAGAATGCTGGGAAGGGATGAATGAAAGGTAATTCCATGCAGCTGAGATGAGAATGCTAAGAGGGTTGTGTGGTGTTAAGCGAATGGCATGACATAAGTGGAAGCTTGAAAGTGGCACCGGTGACTGAAAAGTTGTGCAGAAATCGGTTGTCACGGTATGTGGTGCGGACGAGTGAGGAAAATGTCGTGAGGAAAGTTTTGAGTATGAATGTCGATGGCTATAAGAGTAGAGGAAGACCAAAGAAACGATGGATGGACTGTGTGAATGATGACATGGCTAGAAAAGGGGGTGACTACCGAGATGACGACTAATAGAGAAATGTGGAAAAAAGGCACATGTTGCGCGACCCCAAATAGATAGAACTCGCCCATCAAGGAGCGCTGTCCCAAATTAGACGCATTATTAATTCATTACACATAAAACAAAAGGTATTATATTAAAACAAGTATACTAAAAGATAAATTATTAAATTATCTTCAAAATGGTGAAGGTTTCATAAAAATATGCTTAATAGTTCTTGCGTGATTCTTAGTTTTTTATCCACGTTAGACGTAACTTTACAAATTAATTACACTATTTAAACAACATGTCGTTTTGCATCCTCGATACAGAACATCAAACCGAACAACTTTCTGCACCAACATCGTAATCGCGAAAAAATAATTAGCCGTCCCATACATTTGCGTCGAGTAGATATTGAAGTTTTCTAGGGGACAGTTGAAAATTTTTTCGCGATTACGATGTTGGTCCCATGGAGAAAGTTGTTCGGTTTGATGTTCTGTATCACACCCTGAAATTTGACGAGGATGCAAAACGACACGTTGTATAAACATAATTTAAAATATTCACATAGTAAGTTATTAAGAAAATGCTCTAATATTTTTTTCCAAATCATTAGACGTGATCTTCAGTTTAAAATCATTAAAAGTCGGTTATCTTCAATCAAGAGGGACCCGTTTGTGTCGTAAGTTGTGGCCCATTGGTCGAATGACATGAGGCTGAAAATGAAAAAAAAATGGGATTTTTAAATACGAAATACCTACTTATTTCATTTTGATTTCGCACCTTGGTTGTAGGTAAACACTTTACAAAAGGAAGGTAATTATTGTTTAATTTCAGTTTAAGTATTTTATTTCCTCATGGCTACCGGTATCCTGTTAGTGTTTTGCGAAAACTCAATAACATTATTACTGGTCTTCCTCGCCAATTTGTTAATCAGCTTTCATTCCCATAAACATGTAACCGCAAATCTTGATAAAATGCATAGGTATTATTTGTTTTACCTTAATTCAATCTATTCAAATAAGGAAATAACATGCAACTAGTATAAATTAATAATTGTGATTATTAGTTCCTTAGATTAGATTATTTACGGAAGGAATAATTTTGTAAACATTTAATAAAACACGTACCTACCATGTAACCATAGAGTTAGTTTGCACCAAAACGGAGAGGAGAGGTGTCTGGAAGACCTAATAGGATTGCGTTATTTTCACATCTTACCGCTAACCTTTAAATATCAAGAGAAAATTCCTCTCTTCTACGATGAATAAGTAGATAGGTAAATGCAAAATACAAGTTTCACGTAAAAAATCACGTGACCAGGCCAGGACCAAAAACTTAATCTAGTTGAGGCACAGCATCACAGAGAAGTCTCGATGGAACATCACCATCATTCTCTTCCCCTTACCCCATTTTATTTGGGGTCGGCGCAACATGTCTTGATGTTCTCTCATATTTTTTTTTACTCGTCATCTCGGTAGTCATATTGTTTTAGTCAGGTTTCTAGCCATATCATCTTTCACACAGTCCATCCATCGTTTTCGTTAGTCTTCCCCTACTCTAAGGTATAGCCATCTTACTCTACATACATACTTACTCAAAACATTCCTGACCAAATGTATGGGTTCATAAAAAAAATAAGTCCAGTTGGATAATATGTGATTTCAAAGCACAAAGTTGTCAAAAGTGCAGACACCTTTACTTCCTCGTTGCCAATGTCCTCGGCATACAAAACGACACCGGATGCGTTGTGTGAACTTTCCAAATGGCAATTTTAAACTTACACTTCAGAAAACTATTTAAACTGCGACTTTCACCCTTATTTTTAAGCCAACAAGGTTTATTTATTGTAATAATGTTTTGCCGAAGTAGTGATTTATGTTTTGTTTTGTAACTTTTTCATGTAAAGGAAGCAGTGTGAGTATACATTGATGACATAATAGTGTGGAGACGTGTCTCACATTGTCAATGGTGCCATTTCGGTACATGTAATAGATCCGAACGACACCAGCATAGTTATAAGTTAGTTTAGACAATGGACAAACTCTGCAAAATGTTATTTTACGAGTCGGTGCGATTCAAGTTAGGAATATAGGATAATGCATTATTTATGATAAGCATTCTTTTATGCATTGACGGAAGGCGAAAATTTGTTACTGTCAACATCTGCTTCATGCATTTTGATGATCTTATCTTCACGCTTATCAACATGTGGGCACAATTTTCAAGGCAACACACTAACAGATTGTTTTACGCAAAAATAAACGTTTATTTCGACTAACAAAGGATCATAGTGAGCAGCACAATTAAAAAGACTTCACGTAAACATAATATTATAAACTTCGATTGCTCAGTACCTACGTGGTTCAGGTGCTAACAATCGAACCTCTGCGCGAAAGCCCTCAGGCTTGGTCCTAATTTCGTAAAGTTTTTATGTCAAACCTCAAATGACCCAAAGACCAAACCTCTGGCGCCAGGAAATAAAACTGTCATAACTTTAGGGAGGGCATTCCCTATGCACAGTGCACCGAGGCAATTAGGACACGGACGTGACGTGGTGACGATGCTCTTGCGCACGTGATGTGGGATCTTAAGGACATGATATACAATATTTATTGTAGAAACTTGATTTAAAAGAGTAACCATGGATCCTTGTCCGTTTTCTCAATAAGAAACTAGGCTTTGGAACGGGTTATTTTTAACATTCTAACTAACTAACAGATTTTTGGACGATTTATCAATATTTTATTATTAAGGCGAAAGTGCCAGAGCAGCCCGCGAAATAAAAATTTTCTTACGTTTTTTGCAATTTGCAAGTCAGAATTAATTAGGTTGTATGTTCATCAAAATACGATTCGTGACCGTAACAAGTATGTATTTACAGAATTATAATCATTAAAGTCATCAATACAACTCTTTGAGATCAAGTAATCCTATTGAATGACTATAATTTCATAAAATCTTGACATTTAAGAATTAATACTAACTTAAGGAGTTGTATTACTGATTCTAATGATTATAATTCTGTAAATAAATATTTGTTACGGTCGCAAATCATGCTTTAATCAACATATAACCTAATACTGACTTGCAAATTGCAAAAAAAGTAAGAAACTTTTAATTCGCGAGCTACCCAGCTGCTTCCCCCTTAACAGAAGAACTACACCAGCCCTCGCGAAGACAGTTTTGAAAAAGTGTTTATAAAAGCTTGTAAAAATAATGTAGGTAAGTACTTAAAACAATCTATGATGGATTTTAGCTACCCTGTAGCTAGTGTACCTACACCATATTTCTAGGTACTTATAGTATACAGGACACAGCAGGGTTAATCCAAAGTTATTTATATATTGATTATATTATAAAGGTAATTTCCACTCAAAACTTTCATATCTACTTTACTCAAACTCAAACTCAAACTCAAAGCATTTATTTCAAATAAACCAATTACAGGCACTTTTGAATTGTCAATGGGTCGGTCAGTCAGAAAGATGAAGCTAGTTGCCCATTCCAAAGCGTAGTAGATCCCTATGGAGAAGAACGGGCAAGAAACTCCACGGACACTCTTTTAAATCATAATATTTTTACAAAATATTGGTTACATCGTTCAAGTTGAAAATATACATGTGAGAACAATGTAGAAAGACGTGCACGTTAAAAAGCGTCCGTAATAAAAAGATAATAACTAAAACAACTAAATTAAATATTAAAATTAAAAATAAGCCATGGCAGCTAAGAGACGACCAGTCCCAACTGACGGCGCCCGTTCACGAACATGACGCATGGATCAGCACCATTTAGCTCAACCATTTTGAAGGGAACTTAATGATCCAACACACACGCCACCATCAGCGAGACATTTGAGTGAGCATGACATACTCTCAACCGCCAGGGCACACTCAAGTCAGTGAAAGACGTACCCAGTAAAAGGTAGCTTAATAGTAGCTACATAGTGCTCACACGTGCTATGCAATTATATAATACTAAGAGATTGAATCTAAACAATGCAAAGAAAGAATTCTCTCATCTTAATCTTCAGCAGGTCCAACAATATATCCGAATGCTAATCAATTAATTAATGCGTCCTTGTGGAGCAGGACAAGCATTCAGCCAAGCATTTTTGTCAGCGATGTAATCCCCCAACTTATAATATGCCTGGCTGCATAGTGTGCGTTTTATACAAGATTTAAATTTCCTTTCATTCAGCTGGAGTATGTGGGGAGGTATTTTATTATAACATTTTAAACAGTACCCCATGAAGGATGAGTCTACTTTAGCCAGTCTGAAACCTGGTTGAACTAATTGGTCCCTATTTCTAGTCCTATAATTGTGTCCTTCACCTCTTTTACCGAAAAGATTTAGATTTTTCCTTACGTACATGATGTTTTCGTAGATATATTGACAAGGTACCGTCATGATGTTAATATCTTTAAACAGTTCCCTTAGAGAATCGCGCCTGCGGAGGCCATATATTGCTCTGATGGCTCTTTTCTGCAGAATAAAAATAGACTCTATGTCTGCAGCCCGTCCCCATAGTAAAATACCGTAAGACATAATACTATGAAAGTAACTGAAATAGACCATCCTTGCGGTGTCTACATCAGTGAATTGACGGATTTTTCTCACCGCATATGCTGCTGAACTTAGCCGTCCTGCAAGAGATGTTAAATGCGGACCCCATTGCAGCCTTGAGTCGAGCGTGATCCCCAGGAAAACAGTTTTATCGACGAATTCTAGTTTCTCTTTATTCAATACTATGTCACAATCAGTACTTTTAACATTTGGTAAAGCAAATCTTACACATTTAGTCTTTTTCCCATTTAATACTAAATTATTAGCAGTGAACCAATTATGGATCTGCAGTAGGGCGTTATTTACGTCGTCAAGATTTGATGCACGTCTATTTATCTTAAAAATTAAGGATGTGTCGTCAGCAAATAACACCATTTGTGGTTGGTTTTTTAATAAATGGGGTAGATCATTAATATATACTAAAAAGAGGAAAGGACCCAATATCGAACCCTGTGGAACACCCATTTGTACTTTTAGACCGAGTGAATTGACACCATTTATTTGAACTTGTTGCTGTCTATCATTTAAATAAGATTTTACTAAACTGAGCGCAAGTTTACCTAGTCCGTAATGCTCAAGTTTCAAGAGTAAGGTTTCGTGATTTACGCAGTCAAATGCCTTGGAGAGGTCACAAAAGATTCCTATGGCATCTTGGGCCTCCTCCCACGCTGAAAATATGTGTTTTAATAAAGTGGCACCCGCGTCAGTCGTGCAACGTCCTTTGGTGAAACCAAATTGCTGATCGTGCAAGATTTGGTTGGTGTTAAAATGATTAAGCATTTGATCGAGCATTACCTTTTCGAATACCTTGCTGAATACCGGCAACACGGATACTGGTCTATAATTGTTGGTGTGTTTACTGTCCCCAGATTTAAAAAGTGGTATAACCTTACTAAATTTCATTAAATCCGGGAAGACTCCTTCATCCACACACAAATTAAATATTAATGCTAAGTATGGTGCTATAGTCTCGATTATGGATGTACAAACTTTGATAGACATTCCCCATAGATCTTCGGTCAATTTGATTTTAATGTGCCGAAAAGCTTTTTTAACTACCATGGGGTTTATATGTTTAAATTGAAATTCAACCGGGCAGCTTGGAACGTTCGCTCTTAATAAATCAATTGAGACATCGGGTGAGGAATTTAAAGCTTCCGTCGTTTTAGATGGTATATTTGTAAAGAAGTGTACAAATTCTTGAGCTACTTCTAAGTTAGAGCTTATATCACCATGAGAAGTCTCCAATGTAAAATCCGTGTTTCGTTACCTCTCGTGTTTTGTTACCTCTGGAATAATCCAACCAAAATGCCAAATAAGGTTTTATTCGGGAATTATCCTTATACCTAAAATAATATACGTAGCAATTGACTTCGGGTGTGATTAGAATTATGAATTTCCTGTTCATTTCCAGTTTGTACTTTTCTATTGGATATTAACCTAATTGTGAAGTATTAGTGTTATCTTAGATCACAAAAACTACGGTGACCACAATACAAATAAAAGTAATTATGTTTAAGAACATGTGTGACGTGCATGGTAGCGTTCGCCGCACGTTCGGTCATTTCCGCCAGGATTCGGTGACATTCGAGTGCCCATGATTTATATTGTTGTGGGACTATCTGATTATTTAATTTCTTTATGTGAGACTGATACATTATGATGGGAAGCTGGAAAATACTGCAGTGAATTGACATCCTAACTATCATAACTAATATTATAAATGCGAAAGTGAGAATGTTTGTTTGTTAAGCTTTCACGCTAAAACGGTTGAACGAATTTGGATGAAATTTGGCACATGGGTAGACCATGACCTGGAGAAGGACATACGCTTCCTGGATCCTGGATAGCAGACTAAATCGCGGATAACAGCTAGAAACATAATGAATGCATACATTGCATGTGTGATGTGTGTCAGATAACGTGATAAATACAGTTAAACTATGATGTTTTAACCGAAAATTTAATGCTATGCTTCTTAATTATTAATTCTTTTACCAACTGATTGTCTCTTAACAAACTTCTAAAAGTGAAAACCCACAAGCTGCACATATTCACGAACATTTAAATTTCAAAATATTTTCCCAAAAAACTGAACTCATCGACACACTCGAAGCCCTAACTGAATTTTATCGCTCCATGGTCAATGTCCATACCGTCCCATTTATCCTAAAAAGTCGTCAAACGGGACCCATCCTACAGCTGTTTGAAAAATCGTAATTCGGCGATGGTCCTGCATTTCTAATTTTTTTTTTTTTAACTTGATGTCAATGCCCCGTTTTAAGCGGAAGTGTCTGCACGGAAACCGGGAAGTACTCATTGGCATTTTTTTAATAGCTATTTCAATTCGCAGGATATTACGTTTTTCATGGGAGTACATTGACACCGATTAAGTTTTATGACTTAGCGCCATGGTGACGTGGAGTCGTTGATTATTTTTGGAGTTTAGTCCTTAGGAATCGATTTTCATATAAGGCCCCTGGTATGGAAATTTTATGAGGAGTGAAATTAATACAAACGTTAACTCAAAAGCGTTGTACGTTTATCTGCGCAACGTACCTTTCGTACCATTCACTCATAGTTTTTTTGTTTATTTTCGGCCAGTCTTCATTGTGGCGATCAATCTATCTATTATATTCAAAGACAAGGAGGATGTAATGTACATTTATTTAAGGAGTAAAGACCCGTCATGTGTCAGAGCTGACACACACACACTTTTTTTGGTCCTTTAATATTTACTAGAACAGTTCCAGTTTCTTAACTTTTGGGAATTTTATACCAGAGTTAATTGTAGCGGTACATGGCTAGGCCAAGTATGTGCGTGAGCGATTAGTCGGTTAGTATCAGCCAAATAACTTTGGCACTGGATTCCCCGCCCTACTCGTACATCGTATGTACTATGTGACTCTATATGCATTATTAAATAAATAAAATTGAAGTATATGTTTGTAATGTCAAAATAGCAGCGTTTTACTAAATGCATATGATTTAATTTTTTTTTTGTCTGTCTGTTTGTTTGTTCCGGTTAATCTCCGTAACGGCTGACCGAATTTGACTAGTAGATAGCTGATGTTATAAGGAGTAATTTAAGCTAATTTTGTTTTATAAAAAAGTTGAGAGGTGTCAAGGGACACCCGGATGGAACGAAGTTCCTTTCGATTAATTAGTGAAGGAATTGTAAAATTTTTTTATTTAGTTTTTTTTTTTTGTTATATCTGGCTTGCTTTCTATAAGAGAGAGAGAGAGAGAGAGAGAGAGATAGAGAGACAGAGAAACATGCGCACGTCGCACAGCTTACAATAGCTTACAATAGCTTACTATAGCAAAAAGTGTCGTTACAACTTTTCGTGAGAATTTTTTCCGTCTAGCCCCCTTTCACAACGCGCGATATGGAACTTCATTCCAAAAATAACAGGGTTCTGCGCAAAAAAAAAAATTAAACAGTTGAAATCCGATATCCACAAAGAAAACATACATCTAAAGCCGTCATCTGTCTGTAGACATACATATTTGTCTGTCCTTGGATCCAAAGCGCAATCCATCAAATAATCATAATTACATTATTTAAATCAACTAAAGTCATCAATACCATCTGAATCTCAGACCAGCATGACAATACACCACTCAATTCCTCTATCGTTATCATAAATCTATTTTTTTCCTTCCAAAGAATGAAGCAAATCACGAAGCATAAATAATATCCCTGTTACTGAGCTAAGATAAATGTGGCCGTGCTTAGAGCAGGTTCACAACGGTTCAGTAAGGTCGGGAACGAACTCACGACCTACGCGGAAGGCAACACCTGAGGTACATGAGTATTTATTTTCTCAGCTCTCGTATTAAAAGGAGGAAATTATGAAAAGGTGGTTTGTATGAATTTTAGGAAGGTTCATTTATATCTCTCTTTTTCCATGGCACCAACATCGTAATCGCGAGAAAATAATCAGCCGTAATCAAATGTATGGGGCATTTGCGTCGAGTAGAGGTATTGAAGTTTTCTATGGGACACTTGAAATTTTTTTGCGATTACGATGTTGGTCCCATGGATAAAGTTGTTCGGTTTGATGTTCTGTACCACATCCTGAAATTTGACGAGGATGAAAAACAACACGTTGCATAAATAAGTAAAATTGAAGTGTCTGTATCTAATGTCAAAATAATAGCTTTTTACTATGAAAGTGTAAACGGTAAAAATAACAAAAAAATATTTTTTTTAATTTTTGTCTGTCTGTTTGTTCTGGCTAATCTCGGAAATGGCTGGACCAATTTTGATGGGAGTTTCACTGACAGATAGCTGATGTTATAATGAGTAACTTATGCTATTTTTATTTTAGAAAAAGATTTGGGGTTCCGCGCAAAAAAAAACCCATGAAATTGTGAACAAAATCCGATTCAAATAATGGAAGTATTGACATCCATGTGGATGAAGCCGCGGGCAGCAGCTAGTATTGATATAAATTTTAAATGCACTTTGAAACTTAGATAGGTACGAACAGGGCAATGAATGTACGGTCAGCAACAGAAGTCGGTTAACACTGCTACTTTTTGACATCATCTAAATTAACGCAAAATGATTCGATAAACTGCTTTTTTTTTTGTTTAACTGATAAGAGTTAATATTCTTAAAATTTTAAGTATTTTCTGTTCCGATTTGAATTAAATATTTTGCTTAATAATTAAGGTTAAAAACTGCAAGTGTTAATCGACTTTTGTTGCTGACTGTACCACTGCAACATGATAACTGTCTCTAATAAGTAGAAAAATAACAGCTTACTTAACACTTATTGATGACAGATCAAGTCATCTAAAGAAAGTTTGGAAAAATGGAGTGAACAGCTTAGTGACCGTAAAATAAGGAAAAGCAGCATCATTTCTGTTGTGAATTTGTTTTTTTGTATGTTTGATCGCGCTAATCTCTGCAACTGCCAGTCAGATTTGAAAATTTCTTTTTGCATTTGATAGCCCGATTCTTGAGAAAGACTTAGCCTATTTAACATCATGTTATTATCCTTAGGAGACGATCAAAAAGAAAAAAAGTAAAAAAAAACGTAAGCGAAAATGAAGTAATAACGCGGGCATGAAGTGGGTCGGGGGAACAAGAAATTTCACGCGGACGAAGTCGCGGGCAGTAGCTAGTCTATGTATAAATAGGAAATTCAGTAACTAAAGCTCAGTACAATCAAAGGCCACCATTTAGCAATCTGGATCACGACTGTTATCACATGTCGTGATGAATAAATCATCTGTATTAACCAGATTGTGAATGAGGGTCTGTGTGGGATGCGCGGGCGCCGATGACGTCACCCACCCGCCAACCAATACCAACCTTACTACCTTATAAGCAGATTCCATTTTCGAATTGCCTTTCAAAGTCCTAATAATCAAATATCGATACTGCACGATTATAATCTTTAACCTGATCGATTAAGATTTATAATCGAATGTGAATCGAATTGTATTTTAAGTGATTTAGTTTCATTGTCTAAACATGGTATTAATGAACGATTAAAAACAAGTCTGATTGACGCGTGGCGATTATGAATTGTTTTTATCAAGTAAATTGATATCGCAGGTGTATATGGAATATGTTAATAAATCATAAAACCGATTTATAGAGTTAACAACTTCATTCTTAGTTCTCTATGGTCGTGCTATAGTAAACAGAGTAGAGATGTGAATGCAGGATTCCCTTTCATGGATATTTACGATTGCTAGTTTGGAATTGTCAACTAATAAGAGTAATTAGAACTGGTTAGTTTATAGATGCAATATTTATTAAAACTGTATCGTACACATCCTCCCAGATTGATATTATGGAGTTATTTAGCCATACGCATACCACAACAAATATTACCTGTATAGACGCACCTGTGGAGTTATGGTAAAGGTTTGGCATACTGAATGATATGCTACAACCATTAATCTGTCCAGATGTGTGTACATCTTCTTTATTAAGGGTGTCAGTGTAAACAGTGGCAATCTTTTAAGGGGTAATTATACTCATCATTATGAACAACTTTTACTATGGGTACCAAACCTAAAAACGCGAAAAAAAAGATGTTCAGTAAATTTACGTTCGCATAATTCGTCAAAATGTAAGGCAATTTTTTTCGCGATTTCTGGTTTGGTCCCATAGTAAAAGTTGTTTATAATGATGAGTACAATGACCCATTAAAATATTGCTACTGTTTACACTTACACCCTGTATACTAATAATAAAGCTAAAGAGTTTGTTTGTTTATTTGTGTGAACGCACTAATCTCTGGAATTACCAATCGGATTTGAAAAAATCTTTTTGCATATGATAGCCCAATTCTTGAGGAAGGCTATAGGAATATCACGCTATGACCTTTGAAACCTAGCAAAAAAAAAAGTCAGAGTGAACGATAACTAAGCGAAAACGAAACAAAACCCCGGGCAAAGGATGCGACGCGACGGGATGGGTCGGGAGAAGAAGAAATATCACGCAGACGAAGTCGCGGGCAAAAGCTAGTAATTGTAATAAACTAACAGCGCCCAGCGGTTTCAACCACGTAAATCTCGAACCCGTAAGAATATGGGATAAAAAGTATCCTATGTGTTATTCCAGGTTATAAACTATCTTTCAGCCAAATTTCATCAAAATCCATTCAGTAGTTTTTGGCTCAAAGAGTAACAAACATTCATCCATCCATCCATCCATCCTCATTCAATCTATCTGCCTAGCGTTTTCTCAAATATGTTGAGGTCGGCTTCCAGTCTAACCAGATGCAGCTGAATACCAGTATTTTACATGGAGCGACTGCCTATCTGACGTCTACAACCCAGTTACTGAGTAATATTATCGTATTACCCAGTAACTGGGTCCAACTTGATTGTCAGACTTTTGGGCTTCTGACAATCCGTAACAACTGTCAAAGATCTACGAATGACTGACGATCCATCCATCCTCACTATTCCTCAAAAACTTTCGCGTTTACAATATTAGTAAGATTATCGTTTTAGCGAAACATCAAAATTCTCATGCTTATGCAAGGCGTATAGTTTTCGTCAATAGTGAAATGGATGGGGTTCGAACGCACGACCTCTCGCTCGCCAGTCCGACACACGTGGACTAATGTTGCTTAGGTATGTACCTAACCCTTTCATCTTTCGATAGTTAAGCTTAGTAGAACAGCTGCCAATTCTCAACTAAAGTACCACACGTCACACAAAACGTAAACAAAGCACCATCTCAGCGATATCTAACTCCATTCAATCGTATAAAATCACAGTCGGTGTGGGCGATTGACTCATGCACCCAAAAAGGACATTTTCGTCTCCTAGCTCCAAAAATAGTAAACAACAATTAAATCTGTGGTTTTTGTCCAAATCTCCACGATGTCACCTTTTATGGGCGCTACTGTGTTTCAAAGGACCACTTACGAATTACAATGGTTCGTTTAAATGATGTTTAGATTCATAATTGTTAGCCGTTTTTGGAGGATACTTTCTCTTTGATGGCGGCAGTTAAGAGCTCGCGTTACACTGTTAATGTATTGTGGTATTGTTACTTACTTACTTACTGCTTTGATTGTTATGTGGTCTTTGAAATGAAGAGTTGGATGGATTTTGATGAATAAACAGTTGTTTTAGGCGATTATATTATTAGCAGTTATTACAAACTGAGCCACTTTCGGGTATCTATGACTTATCTTTGAATCAATCAATCTGCCTAGCCTTTTCCCAACTATATTGGAGTCGGCTTCCAGTATAACCGGATGCAGCTGAATACCATTTTTTTACATGGAGCGACTGCCTATCTGACCTCCGCAACCCATTAACTGGGTAATACGATACCCCTTGGTAAGACTGATTGTCAGACTTTCGGGCTTCTGACGACCACGAACGACAGCCGCGACCAACGGCTTAACGTGCTTTCCGAGGCACGGAGGAGTCTCGGTATGTAAAGATGGTCACCCATCCACGGACCGACCCCGGCAAGCGTAGCTTAACCTGATGGATCGACCCGTGCGGCTGTTATTACTTAGCCACGAGCTCCTTATCTTTGAATCCTGGCACAATAATATAGTTTGGTAAAATTGGTCCTTCGGTATGTATACACACCCAATTAACATACTATAGTTTATACTAACACCTAAACTAAAACAATTCAGCCACTAAAGCCATACAAACTGAAACTACTCGATGACTCTCACAATCAAAAACTTTTTACAAAAAAATACAATCGACTTCCAAAAACAACACTACAAAGTGAAAAATAACTTTAATTTCGGAAGTCGGTGTCTGGTTAAATTTCTTTTCGTTTTTTGCCACCGACTTCCGAAATTAAAGTTATTTTTCACTATATAGTGTTGTTTTTGGAAGTATTTTTGAAGATATTTTTTTGTAAAAAGTTTATATTTTTCACTTTTTAGTTGTGGTACCTACCCCACACAAATTCTAATACCACTACCTGCAAAAGAAACTATATTATATATATATTTTAGAACATCATTCATATGAAAGTGACATTATTGAACTTAACTCAAAAACTACCCAAACATAGTTAATCAATTTTATATGGGACCAACTTTGAGGTACAGCGTCTCGAATAAAAAAAAAAATTTCAAATCGGACGACTCTGTAAAAAGTTATGCGTGGTCATACATAAAAAAAAAAATACGTGTCGAATTGAGAACCTCCTTTTTTTTCGTCGGTTAAAAATTCAATCCTGGATTCTTTAATAATCCTTTATAAACAAATAGATCTAATGCTTTCCAGTCATGTCCCACTGGGGGGACAGGAATTATTATGACAACGGTGCTCTAGCAAAGAGATCGGCCACCCACGATCCATTATCCTGGCTAGGAAGTCCGGTTGGTATGGAATAATTAGTAGTCTTGCAGTTTTGTTAGCGATTTATGATGTGCAGTTTATTCCTTCGATGTTATGTCGTCCTGGTACAATGGCAACCAACCATTGTTTTGATTATTGCGACTGTTGTATTAAAATAAACGAATACTGAAATAGAGGATAACGTGTAAGCCGACGTTCGCACGGACGTAAAAGTATCGCAGCGGGATTTTATCGCGCACTGGATTTTCAACTCTCGGTGTTGAGCCGAGCATTGAGAATCCAACCTAACAACAACAGAGTACATCTCAGGCGTCGAAAAAATATAGGCTGTTGGATTTTCAACTCTCTACGCTAAGCAGTGTTGAAAATCCAGTGCGCGAAAAAAATATCGCCGCGGCATTTTTACGTCCGTGCGAACGTCGGCTAACAGTGAACAGCTCAGTTTTGAATAAAATGATAAACTGATTTAATCTATTTAGAGCTTTATGTTTTTTGGGAAAAAATAACCCTACATATCAACGGGTGAGAATTGATTGGGATAAAAATGCTGCAATTTAATGTTATACCTATAACATTTGCAAATTTCCTTTTTGAGAGAGATTGGTGGATGAAAACTGGAAACAGAATTATCTATTAATTATTAGGGTTCCGTACCAAACTGCTAAAAAGGAAACCTGTGGTGCGATTCAGTCTGTCTGTCTGTCCGTCTGTCACAGCTGGATATCGGAAATTTGGAACAGTTTTAGATGACGTTTGCCCAACTATTTTGCAAATAAGAAAGAAATAAAAATATGTATCTTTATTTTGCAACAGGGACTAAAATAGGGTATTAAAAAATCGAAGTGGGGCTGCTAGGCCATGTAGGGTATCATAATTATGAAAGAGCGCTGTTTGCACATTCTCAAACATTTTATTTATTTTTTTTAGGCTGTATCGTTTTCGACTCTTGATGAAAAATTAAAAAAAAAATACCGTTCCTCCCTTATCTCCGAAGTTTGCATAGAGAAAAAAATATTCTATGTGATAGAAGTTTATGTAAAGATTACAGGAAAAATAAAACCATGTCTCTAAATAGCACACTTTTTCAGAAATCGGAATGGAACCCTCGGTGCTTGAGTCCGACTAGCTCTTGACCGGTTTTTTGTGTGATAAAGTAACGAACCCCCTAGGGCTTTCCAACCGTGGTTGATTCTTCAACAAAAAACGCACAGGTAAGTCTTACGTGCTTCGCTTTTATGACCAAGTCCGACATTAAACTAACCACCCCAGTCCACCCCAAAGAGATTACAAGCGTGATGATATTCCAGACAACGATGTACAGGGAAACATGCTTCCCAGACTCCCGGGAAATCTTGCCGATGCGATGCCAGATAGACACATCTTTACATAATAACGTTTGAAATTCATGCGAGGCAAGGATATTGAAATATGGTTATGAAAATATATGGAATATGTAGAGGAGTAATAATTTTTCGCTTGCATTTTAGAAACTGGATGGAAAATTGTCCAAGAAGCGGAAGAATTTCTACTTTTCTACAATATATTTTAAGACGTGATGGTCCAGTTTTAAGTCGTGATGGCCTAGTGGTTAAGGCTTCGCCTCTCATTCACGAGTTTGCGGGTTGAAATCCGGGCAAGTACCAATACGACTTTTTTCAATTCTTAAGCACTTTCTGAGTTTATCTTGGACTTTACTGACGATGAAGGAAAACATCATGAGGAGACTAACAAAAGGTTCACAAGGTAGGCAGGTTTACAAGGCAGATGTGAGTGAGAGCGCCGGGATGAACACCCTAGGAAGATACGTAGTGACTTTATTGGTGGAAAGTTCAGGTGCGTAGTACTCGCAACCGGCGTGCCTGTATGATCAGAAGTATGAACGTAAACGAGGCAAAAGTAGTATGTAAGGATTGTAGCAGGTGGCGTTCTGTAGCTTCTGCCTACCCCCATGGGAAGAAGGTGTGAGTTTATGTATATAATAATTTTACCGACTGTAATGTTTATTATTGCAAATCCCTTACTAGGTAATAAAGTTATGCACGCTATGCAACAATCATCAAAAACCTTAATTATCACAAACGGTATTTATTAGGTAGGTCTGTAGGCCTTAATTGGAAGAAGGTTGTATGTTTTTGTTATAATACTGACGCCTGGGAGTCTCTAGTATTCTGTAATACACCATAACTTGTGGAATCAATCTGCCTAGGCTTCCAGTCTAACCGGATGCAGCTGAATACCAGTATTTTACATAGAGCGACTGCCTATCTGACTTATACTAATAAATGCAGAAGTTTGGATGGATGGATGTTTGTTACTCAAACACGTCCGAACGACTGAACGGATCTGGATGAAATTTGGTACAGAGATAGATTCAATCTGCCTAGCCTTTTCTCAACTATGTGGGAGTCGGCTTCCAGTCTAACCAGATGCAGCTGAATACCAATACTTTACATGGAGCGACAGCCTATCTGACCTCCACATTCCAGTTACTGGGTAATACGATACCACTTGGTAAGACTGGTTGTCCGATTTTCGGGCTTCTGACGACCCGTAACGACTGTCAAAGATCCACGAATGACAACCGGGACCAACGGTTTTATGTGCTTTCCGAGGCACGGAGGAGTCTCGGTATGTAAAGATGGTCACCCATCCACTAATGAACCCCGGCAACCGTAGCTTAACCTGATGGATCGACCCGTGCGGCTGTTACTTAGCTATAAGCCTCTTCTTGCCTATTAAGGCAAGAGATTTTAATATTAACCTAGGCTCGATTACTAATGGCTTTTGTACTTAGGCACTATTAGTATCTTGCACACTCATTATCTTTGTTGGTAGTAAAGCGTAAGTTTTCATAAGTTTCCTAACCTTTCATAATTTAGAAGCGTTTGGCCAAATTCCCTATACAATCTTGAAAAAGAACCATGCAGTAACCTAATTCAAGGATGACCATTGCAATGGTTTTCCGCGTAATATCGATCCCTGACCGACTTATCGATTAAACGTGAAAGATTTTTATAAGATTTGAATGAATTAATGAATGAAATGCACCGACCCCATCGTGATGAGTAAGACTCGCATAACTTGAATGAACCCAAAGATTCACACTAGCCCCTGTTGCCTCTTGTTCCTTGGTACAACAGAGACCATTGCATATCAAGGAGTAGACCGGGGGGCGCGAAGACGTGCCCTTAGGATATGGAGCCTACCGAGTATGCACTAGAAGAAGAAGCGATTTTTATCGCAAACGACATAGTTTTAAATTATCCTTTAGGATAAAAATCGCTTACGATAAGTCGGTGGCCAGAGCTCGATATTTCCATGTCTATACCATCCATAGAACATGCAAATATATAAGTAACATCAGTCTGGAGACATGACAGTGACGGCAGAGATCACATCGATCATATTCGTGACGCAGTCGCTCAACTTCTACATAATTCTGTTTTGAAACGTTGACATCAATGTATGGAGACAGATAGCTGAGCATCCGTTATTTATATAATCGGGAGTTACTTTGTTAATGTAAGAAAATGAGTTAGAAATGGGAGGAATATTGAAAGTTTTAGGTAAAGTCTTGGTCTATGAAGGCAACTCTGATTACAGTCCGCAGGATTTTCCGTTAAAGGTTTTTCCATAGTAAGACATGCCTACACTAGAGTTTTAGGTTGTAAGAAGACTTGCTCACTTATTCTAGATTTAATAAAAGAGATCACGTTATTAAACGACTACAACAAAGTTATAAAATTAAAGACACTTTGTTCGTTCTTATTGATTAATAGACATTGTTCGGAATACAGAATTTAACTGTGTAACTTTGCAATGATTACATAAGTTAACATTTTCGTAACTCGCTTGTATTTTTATGACTCGACATCTATAGCTATGATGATTTAATTAGAGTCAATAGTTTCTGTTATTGCAAAAATATACATTAAGCGAGGAAATTAACACAAACAATATCATCAGCCTTCATCACGCAAAAAATTAATACATTACAAGGCAGAAAAACGTTTGTTTCGAAGCACGTCGGTCGAGCGTGATCGATCAAAATGTTGGCCATTGACAAATGCGCTAACACGTCGGCACCCCACCACGGCATCCATAGCACCTTCGCCCCACTAGCCACCGAGTTTCCCACTTTCCCGGACCGCCGTGAAGTTGGCAACACAGCGGTGGGCGGGGCGGAGGCGGGGCGGGGTGTGACGCTCACCGCGCGGCAATCGCCCGCGACCACGTCTCCATGTCACTCCGCCGCGCGCTTTCCAGCGCTCGCCTGCCACCAAAACACACGACCAAACTATACCAACCTCTCAAAACCGAGATTGCATGATTCGACACTTGAATGATCACCTCTATACCCAATCAAACAGGTGAGCCGCACGCATTTATAATACAGCTACTGACCTTTGCGCACACTATTTGTCGCTGCTCATGATTAATTCATGACTCCTGTATACGTTTTTGCAGTAAAGTGCGTATAAAACTATTACAGAAAATAAAACGAAGTATCAGCGACCCTATGGCGTGGGACTGAGGGAGATGGTTTTTTTTTTTTGAGAAACTGTAGTGGTGTACATAAGGTCGATATTATAATTGGTAAGCAATTTGAGCTCGACGGAGATCGGCATGCGTTCGGAAATAAAAAGCGGCTACGTGCGACGAAAGAATCGATAGATTACAGTTTTTGCTGGTCACCTCACTAGTCCTGGCGACATTGTTCGAGGGAACGTCAATTAGGGATAATGATGAACTGTGTTTTTGAGCTTGGACGCTGCGATTGTTTGAAATTCATGCCACTTTGATAAATGATACGAGCTGTAGTTTTTCTCGAGAAATTAATTTCTCGTTTTCCATAACTAAGGTTCCATTTTATGGTCAGATTGTAAGAAATCTTGGTATAAATTATTATGAGTCGATACTATGATTATACTGGATTCCTGGGGGTTTTTCTTTTTCAGTGAATTATCGCATTAGTTTTTATTTTTTGCTTGAACATTGATCTTGAATCTAAAGTATGTTTACGAGGAGATTACAATAATAAAATGTGTTAAAAAATTTACTTTACAAACTTTAAGAGGAGCTTTAGACCATCGAACTGAATAACTTTTACTATGGGAACAACTTTGAAATCGCGACAAAAAAATCAGCTGTTGCACTTCATCATCTTTTCAGCCAAACGACGTCCACTGTTGAAAGAAAGAAAGCTGTTGCATACTAAAGTTTAATACCTACTGTTCTAAACTGTATGGGACAGCTGTTTTCAAAGTTGGTCCCATAGTAAAAGTTGTTCAGTTCGATGGTCTAAACTTTAGACCTTTGAACTGAATAACTTTTACTGTAGACTCTGAAGCATTTTTAAGACCTTATAATTTATATTAAGCTGATCAAAGAAAATAGCTGAAAGGGTTCTTTAGTTAATTCTTAAAACCTTAATTCATGCCTCAACATTTTAGTCACCAAAATTCAACTGCAATTAAAATATTTCAAAAACTCCCATCAGCATCATATTATAAACAAACACTCTTCATTTTACTCTCAGATGAGCAAGGAAGCAGACAATTATAAAGTTAATGCATAAACTTTGTAGTTTAAATTATATGGGACTAAGTTAGTAAGTTGCAAACCTTTCAGCGACTCAAACATGCCCCGTGCACGGCTCAGGATCCTTTGCTTCGTAAATGTAATAATTCGACTTAGGTATGCTTGTGTGTTCATATCTGACGTTATTGCTATCATAAACTTTGGCTTAACTTCGAGGCGAGATTTCGTTAATATACTTAAGTAAATAATGTTTTTGGGGACTGCCGAAATTATGCTATTTGTTTTGGAATACCCGATCTAAAGCTCTATATAAGTGGCATTTGCCATTCATTGTGCCATTAGAATAGGTAAGTTAATTGGATCATTCGGTTCCCTTCAGAATGGTTGAGCTGGATGGCGCTGATCCACGCGTCATGATCGTGAACTGGCGGTGCTTATTTTTAGTCTTATATTTTGAATTGTTTTTAAATATTTTTTTACATTGTTCTCACATATTATACAGTTCAAGCAACAAGAATAATGTCCCCATGATTTTGTAATATCTCGATTTAAAAGAGTGTCCTTGGAGTTTCTTGCCCGTTCTTCTCCATAGAGATCTACTTTTTGGAATGGGCCACAGCTTCAACTTTCTGAATAACTGACCGATTCTTTGACAATTCAAAAGTGCCTGTACCTTTGAGTTTGAGAGTTAATTTTTTACGCATTTTGTCATTGGTTTGAAATCTTCAAATTTCTAGGAACGCGATTAGTAAAGTGTTATTTATTACATGACGGTGTTGACAGATATAGGTAATAAGTATTATATTGGAGCTCTATAGAAGCTCGTGGCTAAGTAATAACAGCAGCACGGGTCGATCTATCAGGTTAGGCTATGCTTGCCGGGGTTGGTCCGTGGATGGGTGACCATCTTTACATACCGAGACTCCTCCGTGCCTTGGAAAGCACGTTAACCCATTAGTCCCGACTGTCATTCGTGGATCTTTAACAGTCGTTACGGGTCGCCAGAAGCCCGAAAGTCTGACAACCAGTCTTACCAAGGGGTATCGTATTACCCAGTAGCTCAGAGATATAATATAATTCAAAATTCTACACTTAGTTCGCAATAAAAAAATTGAATTTGAATTAAAAAGAAAGAAAGGCAAAATAACTCTTTGTTTTAGTGAAGGGACCTATTTGTTCACAAGTTTTATTGGCAACTCTAGTTATTAGGAAAGTTTATTTTTCACAGTTACTACTACTTACCTTAATTATTAACAGCCTTTTCTTACTTGCTGAAGGAAGTAATTCCTCATCAAGAGTAACTTCAGAGTTAAATAAACACAAGTCAAGTTTAATTGCGGAACTTTAATTGGGATAAGTTGAACTCGCTTTTGATGGTTCTACTTGTAGTATGTTCCTGTTCCAGGAGTTATGAAAAGAGCATGAGTTCCATTAAATGTTTTGATAAGTCAATTTGCTAATAGTTAATAACTTCAGTTGTTTTTGGGTTGATTCCTTACAGCCTTATTAAGCTGTTTTCAAGTGTGGTAAGATAAAGCGTTGCTGCAAACTCCCTAAGTAGCAATATAATAATTATTATCTCATCATCTACCTAGCCTTTTTCGGGTCGGCTTCCAGTTTAACCAGATGCAGCTGAATACCAGTATTTTACATGGAGCGACTGCCTATCTGACCTCCACAACCCAGTTACTGAGTAATACGATACACCTTGGTAAGACTGGTTGTCAGACTTTCGGGCTTCTGGCGACCCGTAACGACTGTTAAAGATCCACGAATGACAGTCGGGACTAATGGGTTAACGTGCTTTCCGAGGCACGGAGGAGTCTCGGTATGTAAAGATGGTCACCCATCCACGGACCAACCCCGGCAAGCATAGCCTAACCTGATGGATCGACCCGTGCTGCTGTTATTACTTAGCCACGAGTTCCTCCATACGATACAATGGTGTCAATAGATCGATATCTATTGACACCAGAAAGAAGTCGATGACCTGAGATTATTGTTGACATCGAAGGCTACAATATTAAAAATTAAATGCGAATCTATTATTCTACATCAGCAACTCCTTCACCAACAATGCCAAGCATTAAAAAAAGTACAGATATATTTAAACCAAAGCACAGAATAATTGGAATTCGCAACGCGGAACGTCTCTATCTAACGAATTTCTAATTTATTGTGCGCGATAGTACACACCCCGGCAGTAAATCGTGCGCGTACGCATCTAATCGGCGTTGGTGGCGGCATCTCGCGGCACCTTTGCGAACTAAGATGCAGAAGCTTGCCGCTCCGCACTCGTGCGATTAAACCCTATGCAATATTTCTATTTGCTTTCTATTCGCCATTATCTTGCGTAGTGCTAGGTGGTGATAACTTAGTGCGTTTTAATTGTGCAGGTAAGTGGCTGAGTAACCGTTTTCCGGACGGTAAAGAACGCTGGAGATTTCGTATCGTATCTCTGCTATTATGAATCTCGGAGATTTGGTATTATGGGATTTTATTTGTGGTTAGTTTTAAGTCTTTCATGCGGAAAGGATGCGTTAGAACTTAAACATCTAAAAAGCTCTCTCCTTTCGCTATGATATACGTAAGGGCATGAAGCACCTAAAGTTTCAATGTACTAAAAAAAGGCTGACAAAACTTTAGGTCGTTAGCAAACCTTCGCCGCAAAACCATAGCAGCGAAACTGGTAGTTCAATTCAACCGACTCGCATGATGTTTCGCTATTCGAGCAGCAGAACATCAGCGACACATCATGCGGTTTCCCTGTTTCGCGGCGGAGATAATGTAAAAGGCGAACTGGGCGGGAATAAGAAAGTGCCGGAGTCAATTACTTCCACGTATGAAAAAAAGAGCACAACAATACGTTGGAACCAAAATAAAAGCGCCAATCAAAAATGTTTTCAGCCAGTTTTCAATTACCTAATACGTGTTAATAGTTTATTTATAACTAACATAATTATTTACCTTAATTACAATGTACAAGCTAACACAAATATATATATATTTGTCTGCTTGCATTGTAATATAAATATTATGTAAAAGTATATAATAAAAAGGGGAAAAGCTCATAGGGCATCAAAAAATTCGTCCACATCGCTGTCAATGGGAAAAGTGATATGATATATATATATATCTGACCTAATACGCACATTTTGAATGCAATTTTGCAATTAAATTACTTAAGATTTTAGAATTACCTACAGAAAAAAATATAAAAAAGTAAAGGTCTTTCATCATCATCTGCTTAGCCTTGTCCCAACTATGTTGGGGTCGGCTTCCAGTCTAACCGGATGCAGCTGAATACCAGTATTTTACATGGAGCGACTGCCTATCTGACCTCCACAACCCAGTTACTGGGTAATACGAAACCCCTTGGTAAGACTGGTTGTCAGACTTTCGGGCTTCTGACGACCCGTAACGACTGTCAAAGATCCACGAATGACAGCCGGGACTTAACGTGCTTTCCGAGGCACGGAGGAGTCTCGGTATGTAAAGAATGGTCACCCATCCACTGACCAACCCCGGCAAGCGTAGCTTAACCTGATGGATCGACCCGTGCGGCGAGTAAAAAAGTAGAGGTCTTTACGGAATTAAATTCAATCGAGGAAATTTAACCCAATTGTGTTTTCCTTCATTCAGAGTACCTAATAATTCAAAAGTCAATAAACAATCAAAAAATTAAATCCATACATGCTGCAATACTGAAATAAATGGTTACGAAAAAGCCCCCAATTTATTTTGGTATCGCCTTATGTCAAGAAATTCTAGACTATCAACAAGCACATCATAAACCACGAGATAACTGCTATAATGTTAAATGATCTTGTAATTAGGGTCCAAGACATCTTATCTCCCAATTATTTGCAGTTTAACCAGCAATTTAAAGAAAACACAACAAATTATAATATCATTTTCATCATATTTACATGCATCTTTGTAAACAAGTGTCATTACAATACATAAAAGTCTTAAACTCTTACTTTTGTCGACATAAAAAATGATTTATTCAATAATCAACTTTATTTTTAAGTTCCTAGAGTATTTTTTAAAATGATGGTTGAAAAAGCGGCGCCTACGCATATGTGAAACAGTCATAAAGATCACTAGTATGGTCAGACGAAACGATCAGGTATGTTGTATAATTTGGAAACTGGTGAATGAAACGCTAACGTAGGTGTATACGGTATCGAGATAAAATGATTATCTATTGTAAAGAAGCAGTAACTTATTGTGATAAGACTTGGTACACTTAAAACTAGCATTAACAACGTCAAACCTAAGATTAAGTTTAACAATACTTATACAACTCAAACTCTCAAACACAAAGAATTTATTTCAAATAAACCAATTACAGGCACTTTTGAATTGTCAAGGGGTCGGTCAGTCAGAAAGATGAAGCTAGACGCCCATTCCAAAGCGTAGTAGGTACCCTATGGAGAAGAACGGGAAGAACGGGGATACCTAATCATTAAGACAAATGTGTTAACTACTTTCCAGTGTGAATGTCGGTAAAATCCATCTTTTGTACACGCCGAAAAATTATCGTATTTTAGCGGATCCCAAAAATATGATAATGTGTTCCCTTACTTATATATAAGTATCATCTTTGCATTCCACTGTACAATGTGTAGCTACACTAACACAACATTATAATAACAACCAAATAACGTTCAATATTAACCTCTGACCACCACTCAATTTATTTACAAACACAAATCATAAATTATAGAAGCTTCCTCAATATAATTATCACATTAAAATAAAAACTTGAAATAATATTCGCCAAATTCGCTCACTAGTGTTGCACACCATACGGTTATGATTTAGCATGTCGATATCGATTACTTTGTCGCTGCGCGGTGCGAGTCGATAAATCACATGTTGACTAACGAACGGCGCACGAGCCTTTCATTAACCGTTTCGATTACATTTCGCTTTGTATGCGATATTAATGACGTTTATGTAAAAGTTACGATAATTGTTTGTGTGGAAAAGAATTGCCTTACCTGGGCGATGGAAGATGGTGGTACAGTGTTGTTGACTTACCTGTAATTAAAAACATTGCACGTTAGTAAAAAATTATAACTTTTGACAATTCTATTCAGTAAAGTAGTTATGTTTAGACTTTACCAAATTATGCTATTGACTGAGCTATTAAAATGTAAAATTTAATTTTCCTGAACTTGAGGAAATTAGTTTCAATTATCTAGACTGCTCCTACTCCAACAGTTTACTTAGAATCAGATATCTCACAGACCAAAAAATAGTGTCACGATCGAACATCGAATTTCCGCAGAATACCTAGTAGTACCTACATTAATTAAAACATCACAAGCACAACGCTTCAATTGTTTCCAACCACATACCTTCATTAAAATTGATTTAATCGCGATAACACTTTACCAAAAACCCGAACAATTCGAAAATTCCCCGAATTTAGCCGAAAAATGCACACTATTCGCGTCGCGTGCAAAGTGCGCCAGAATTGTGTTCGATTAAGTAAATTTTGGCGAGGGGCGGCGGTCGGTGCGGCGCGTTTGATGTGAGCGCTAAGTAAACGTCACGCTCGCCAGCCGTAATTGCGAATAGGGATGCGAATGTGTCGATATATTTTGGAAATAATAGTGAATGTGCTGAAATATAAACGCGTGTGTAAAATAAGGAATGTACAGTTTTAACTGCTTATCAACATGAAATTGTTACAAAAATGAAGTCTAAATGGAACACACGGCTCCAAGCTCAAGCTATATATTTCCAGTATAATCTGATCTCGCATTATATAGGATTTCCATACAATGAGAGGTCAGCTTATACTGGATTTGTACAGCTTAATATGTAGCCGTGTGTACAATGCGTAAAAAATAAGTATTTTTAAGTAGAGCAAAACAACTGATAAACAAAGAATTTTCGTTTCCCATTTAATCAAAAAACTTATTTGGGAATCGAAAATTAACGAAATCACTCGCACATAACTTAATTTCTTATTATGATACTGTTAACTACATTTTTTTTGTAGCTTTACCAAAAACAAAATGAAACAAATCTGACAACTCATTCATATCACTCACCCAGTTCCCTACATCAGTATACAAAAAAAGTCATTCAACCTGATGATACGCATTAAGTTTATAACTGTCGTTATCGATATAATGACAACACTACAACAGAGGTCGATAATTATGAATGGAACATTTTGTTTCCGAGTCCCGCCGCGTTGCGCCTGGGGCGATCTCATAACTTGTCTTTTTTTCACTCGGGACTACTTTCTTTTTAGGAGCGTCTTCTTGAAAGTGAGCAACAAAAAGTTGGTCAAGCGTGACCACTGTATAGCGTTGGATTCCATACATTCATAATCATCGTTTAATAAAAAGAAATGTATGGTTTAAAGAAAAACTGTAGGTAGGTAAACATCCTTGATGAAATGATGATATAATGAGTGCATTTTTAATTAGTTTTTTGCTTATGATACAACATTACTGTGATCACATAATCAGTTACCAGTCCTGACGACTGTAAAAATATTCTGTTATAATTACAACAGTTACATTTTATAGTTTATTAGAAGTCTAGACAGCAGTGTATAAAAAAAATAGGGCTCATCTTATAAGTATCTCTCATTCGTTTCAATTTAAAATTTCAGTGTTTATCAGTGGAAGTTTCAGTTTCATCTATACTAATATTATAAAGAGGAACGTTTTTTTTTTATTGTTTGTTTGTACCGAATAAGCTCCGAAACTACTGGACCGATCTTAACCATTTTTCTACCAATAGAAAGCTAAATTATCAGGAAGTAACTTATAGTCTGTAATTTATTAAAAAAAAAAAAAAAATGAAGTATCGTGACACGAGGTCTGACGAGGTACAAGATATTGTATAAAGATATTGGCTACTTTAGCTGTAAGTTTCCCGAACAAAATAAAATAAAAAAATACATAGTTATTAAGAAATATTGTTACTAACATATTCAGTCCAATGTTACTTGTTAATTAAATATAAGAAAATAAAAACTTTTTAACAGTCATACTGATATCACCTATCAGCGTGTCTAAGAAAAGTGTTGTGTGTAAAAAAAGTGTTGGGACTAAGAAAAAATTAGAAAAGCTAGCAACACGTCCTGGCTGTCATAATACCATGTCCATACATTTATGTCCTTATTTGTAATGTAAAGGGATTCTTTATCTCTGAAGAGCGAAGAGTCTAATTTAAAAAGTTTCTATTGATATTTTTAGAAAAGAGCGAAGTACTTCTGATTTAAAAAAGTTATATTTTCACTTAAAAAACTTTTGAATCAGACATACCAAACTTGCTTTCCTTTTTGGTAAAGTCAACATTATTCATGATTATTTTCTTAAATTAAAATTCATAAGGTTTTATTTATTTCTAGTTCACCTCAATCAATGTGCCTAGCCTTTTCCCAATAATGTTGGAGTCGGCTTCCAGTCTAACCAGATGCAGCTGAATACCAGTATTTTACATGGAGCGACTGCCTATCTGACCTACACAACCCATTAATACGATACCCCTTGGTAAGGCTGGTTGTCAGACTTTCAGGCTTCTGACGACCCGTAACGACTGCCAAAGATCCACGAACGACAGCCGGGACCAACGGCTTAACGTGCTTTCCGAGGCACGGAGGAGTCTCGGTATGTAAAGATGGTCACCCATCCACTGACCGACCCCGGCAAGCGTAGCTTAACCTGATGGATCGACCCGTGCGGCTGCTATTACTTAGCCACGAGCTCCTCCTTCAAAATTTCAAGTTTACCTTACACCCTGAAAAAATACCTATTTGTTCCTCATTTTTTATGCAAAACATTTTAGGACAATCATAGGGGATCCCAAAAGATACTATCCTGAAAACTCTTTACATAACATGAATATTATTTACTAACAGTACTCAATAAACAATTTTTTCACTGGGGTCGGCGCAACACGTTCCTTTTTTCATACTTCTATTATATATTAGTCTTCATCTGGGTAGTCAGTAGTCACCCCCATTTTAGCCATATCTTCTTTCACACAATCCAACCATCGTTTCTTTGGTATTCCCCTACTCTTATAGCCATCGACATTCATACTCAAAACTTTCCTGACTACATTTTCCTTACTTCTTCACATCACATGCCCATACCATGACAACCGATTTCAGCAGTACTCAATAAACAATATTTTTCTCGTAGGTATTCACCAAACTAATTTGACTTAGGGCTGATTGTTCAATAGTCAGATGATTTTTATCAGAGGAATAAATATGGCGGTTTGACAGCTTTTGTATAGAAAATATGTCAAACTGTCACATTTATTCTTCAGGTAAAAGTTATCAACCTATTGAACTATTGAACAATCAGCCCTTACCCAAAATTAATTTGTGGTGAATATAACGCTACCCCTCGGTACCCTAATCCAATATCACCTATCATCACGAGAGGTGCTAAACACAGTTATTACTAAAATTATCACCTGCTCTTTATATCTTGTAATGATATTTTTTGTCCTGTCTAGCTCTGAGACGAACGTAATAGGAATGTTTGTTTAAATCTATTACAGATTCAATATGTGGTGGGTGTGGGGCAAATGATGAGAGAAAGCGGTTCTCATTTAGATCATCTGAATTATCTGATATAGGTAGTTACACTATCTCACGAAGTCTTGAAGCCTTTATGACGTTAATCATAAGGTTTAAATTACAATAACAAACAGGACTATCAGCTTTCTCATTGTTATGTATTCATTTGTAAATCAGATAAAGAAAAAACTCACCCTACCTCTCGATCAACAAAAATTCTATTGTTTGCTTAAACATTTCAGTAAAACACAAAAGCCGAGTAATTTAGGTAATTTTCAAGACTGGTAAATTAATATTTGTGTAATGTTTTTACCTTGCAGCTACGTTTGGTAAGTACAGAAAATAAAATAAATCCATTCTATATGACAGAAATAGCATAATCGCTCTGTTTGTATCTTACACCACCCAAGCAACAATTTCGTTGAATGACAAATAAGAAAAGATGATTACACAGCGAAAGATCATTAATAAGTAATTGATTCGAACTATCCATCGATCCGAACTATTTGTGACGATTGATCGATATCTCCCGCAATTATCGATTTCGTTTTATTCGTTCCGATAATCGATACGATGAATATCTAAGTAGAGGATGTGATCTCTCAATGTAGGGATGAATGAAAAACTTGAAGGTAGGTTATTTTGGTTTGGTTTTAAAAGGCGGTTGTCATTACGTACTTTGAGGCGGTAATTAGAGACTAATTGTTGGTTAGTCATTAATTATTTACGATGGATAAGGAAGGTAAGTTTCAATTCTTTGACCTTATTTTTAAGGTATTATAACGTATGTTTATTTTCGCCTTAGGGCAGTCCGAATAGAACTCACTGAAAAAATTCAAAAATGGAACAGAATTTGTATGAAATTATCTGCCAAATAAGATAATAAGAATTTAATCGTAGGTGGTGAATCAGGCCGTCTAGTCTTTAGCAACGCAGCTGAATTAATGCAAAAGCTCCGTTATACTTGTGGGTACTGAATTTGCAATAATATGATAAGACCTGTTTGAAGAGTGCTTAGTTAGTTGAAAATAGGAACTGCCTTCGGCGTAATCACTTTGTAATACAATACGAATACTACAGTATTTTTCACTTAAGATAAGTTTTTGTTAAACACTGTAACCTAGACCACAAACTACCTCTTAAAATACAGGTATAACCTAGCTTAAGAGGTAGAGTATTAGTTTTTTTTGTACAGATTTGTAACAGAAACGTTAAATATATTTTAAAAACCAAATGTCAACCAGTACGTCGAACTCTGTATGTTTTTGGATAAATAAAGATTTTTATTATTATTATTTTTTATTATCTCACGAACGCACGCGTTTTACCTACTTGTGTTAACCAAGTGTATAATAGAAACACGCCGTGAATGTGTGCGTCTAGACTAGACGAATTGTAGCGTACTTCCAACTTCGCCATTGTCACGGACGGTACCGAGAGCTCCTGCGCTTACACACACATTCACATTATTGGTAATCACATGTAAAGCGTGTGGCACTTCATGAGATAAAAATACTGTAACATTGGTGAATTATATGTGTAGCAAAAAATTCTGTGCAAGCCATGCATATGTACTAGCTTTTCCCAGCGGTTTCGCCCGCGGTTGCGGAAATTATTCCACGGGAACCATCCATTTTTCCGGAATAAAAAGTAGCCCATATGCTATTTCAGACTATAATCTATCTCTGTGTCAAATTTCATCCAGATCCGTTCAGCCGTTCTGGAGTGATTGAGTAATAAACATCCATCCATCCATCCATCCAAACTTTCGCATTTAGCCGGCGTTCGCACGGACGTAAAAATATCGCGGCGGGATTATATCGCGCGCTGGATTTTCAACTATCTGTGTTGAGCTGAGCATTGAGAATCCAATTTAACAACAACAGAGTGCATTCTAGCGCGTCGAAAAAACACTGTTGGATTTTCAACTCTAGGCGCTAAGGAGTGTGTTGAAAATCCAGTGCGCGAAAAAAAATCACCGCGATATTTTCACGTCCATGCGGACGTCGGCTTATGATAGTAGTAAAACATTTAACTACATGCATGATTACAAACCTAGGCGGCAATGTCTCAAGGCTACGGATGGGCAACGTTGAGGTCGTGACTTTGGATCTTACTCAAAGCACTACTGAAGTGTATCTACTCCTAGTTAAGCTTAGTTGGAGCGGATTAATCGGAACACAAGTTAATGTTACTGATAGCCTGAATAATCCAACTGATAGGCGAAAGCTTGTCTCATGAAATTAATGACAATAGAAGTCTTTAAAAAAAACTTTTTTACAAAAAAATACAACCGACTTCTACAAACAACACTACAAAATGAAAAATAACTTTAATTTCGTAAGTCGGTGTCTGGTTAAATATATTTTCGTTTTTTGCCACCGACTTCCGAAATTAAAGTTATTTTTCATTTTGTAGAAGTCGGTTGTATTTTTTTGTAAAAGGTTTTTATTTTTCACTTTTTAGTTGTGATACCTTCCCCACACAAATCCTAATACCACTACCTGCAAAGGAAACTAGAACATCATCCACATAAAAGTGGGGAAAAAATACGTATTATTGAAGCTAACTCAAAAACTACCCAAGCAAAGTTAATAAAATTTATATGGGACCAACTTTGAGGTATACCCTCTCGAATGAAACAAAACAAAAATCAAATCGGACGACTCTGTAAAAAGTTATGCGTGGTCATACATATCAAAAAAAAAAAACGTGTCGAATTGAGAACTTCCTCCTTTTTACCGTCGGTTAAAAATACACACAAATTGAAAACTCGATAATATCAACCCACAGCAAGCTTCCCACAGGCACCGAGATCCAACACGCAGTACATTAGTTTACAAGCACTAGGAAAGTGTCACAAGTGTCAGAGGTGTCACGCGCGTGCAATTCCATTTTTTACGCTTGTCCCCGTGTTAAAGCTCATAAATCGTGTCATTTTCACGTCGCCGAGAGCTTGCATTTTGACGAGGTAATAGTCGAGTATATCATCTGGTGTGGCTGTAAAAACAGAGGTTGTGTATACAATGCGTGAATGGCAAATGGCTTATAGAAATCGGAAGATGGGCGTACATGTATGTTACTTTTTTCTAAATATTATAATTATCGTATGCCTGTATCCCGGCTGTCATTTCTAGATCTTTGACAATCGTTAAGGGTAGTCAGAAGCCCGAAAGTCAGACAACCAGTCTATACCAAGAGATATCGTATGTATTAGTTAGTTACTGGGTTGTGGAGTGGTATAAATAGGACTAGCGAGCCGGCCCTGCTTCGCACGGTTTTTACGACTTGTCAAAACATGAAGGTTTCTATATTATATATAAGTTAAATATTAATGTATTATTCAAATAAACCTTCCGAAATAAATTCTCTAAATGAGTGAAAACCGCATCCAAATCCGTTGCGTAGTTTAGAAGAACAACGCGGCCACACAGACAGACAAGAAAAGCGACTTTATTTTATAATAAGTATAGATAGTCGCTCCATGTAAAATACTGGTATTCTGCTGTATCCGGTTAGACTGGAAGCTAACCCCAACATAGTTGGGAAATATTTAGGCAGATGATAATGATGATTAATTTGGTATAGAATAGAGAGATGTTGCTGGGGAGAGTGTTGCGACACTTCTTCCCTCCTAAAACACAATGAAGTGGTAACTAACGGGTGGACATTTTGCTCGCTATCTTTTGACGACTAAAAAGTGCTTATTCTCAGCCTAATTAGAATGAATTAACTAAGTTTTGTCTCGTACCTAGTTACTGTGGAGGTTTGATGCTTTGAACAAGCCTTGACAATATTATACTGGCTGACATTCAATCATTCAAATAAGGAATGTCTTCTATCAAGAAAACGATTCTCGTTTTCTTAATAGGAAGACAGATAGATTCTGGTGAGGGCTCCGCGTAGAGCCAATTTAGTTAAGGAGTGTGATTTATAATTTATCTGAACCTTAAAATACAGAGGGCCTCAGCCCCATTTAACTAGATTCCCTCTTGTTTTATTAGTAATTCAGTAAATCTCCTACTGTGAGATTCGAGCCCTCAAAGTACCTAGAAAGGTACGTTGAGAATAACATATGCTGAGGTGAATATATTCAACAGACTAGCAATTGAGTATGGTTGATAACAGTGCTGCTCGTTTCTGATCTCGTTTGGAAGCTCTATTAATTAATTTGCATAATTTGGTTCGCAGCAGCATTCATTAGTGGAATAACTAACATTAAGGACCCATCCATATGTCAGCTAATTAGGATGCAATCATACGTGAATGATATTTATTTGCAAGAATATAGGTACCTACTTTTGTGCTCGAAATATGTTGCGAGTACCAATATCAATATTGTAAATTTAGTTCACTGTTTTCGTGGCCACGCTAGTGTACAATTAGATAAAACCTTGTAATATTTATTGTGCAATAATATATCATTAAATATTTTTTAAGAGACGTACATCCCTACCTTTGAACGCAAATCGATTGTGGTTATATTCAAAGGGATTTTTAAAGGTTTTTTTTTGTACTAGGATGGTAAATTGCGTCCTCCTGTTTAAATTACTTACTTTAGAACTTGGTAACTGGCGTGACCGCTTAAAAGCTTATTCGATTAAAGTAATTTATTTAGAACTTGAACCAATATTGCGATAAAGCATTCCAGAGAACTATCGAGTAGTTGCATAACACCTCTCTCAAACTCGAAATCAACTAAAAATCGAAATACCGCGATATCGATAATCTCATTGCGTATGAAAACTGTTAATAATTACAACTATTACCCGAGCCGAGACGATGCAATGTCTAGATTAATTGATTTCGATTAGCAAAATATCTCGCCCGCCCGATCCGATTGTATCGAAACTAAATTAATCGATTATACGTGCGGTATCGATTTAATGCTACCGCGTTACGCTATTTTCGTCTAAATTAGATTAGTTGATAGTGGTGCATTCAATTTGAAATTAAGTAGAATTTAATTTTGTGTATGTTTTAGCTGGGTTAAAGTTTGTTTTTGAAAGTTAACTGACTAATAGGTTCACTTGTGTAAAGCGATGGCCAAGTAGATCGAACTGTTAAGCACAGAATTAACACTGGATGGGTGAAATGGCGGCATTCCCCTTAAACTTAAGGGAAAGATTTATAAAACAATGGTTAGACCTGCTGTATTTTATGGATCAGAATGTTTAGCCACAAAAGGAATGAACGAAAGGCAAAGACACATCCCGTGTGGTGTTACACGAATGGATAGAGTAAAGAAATGAGTCTAAAAGAGGAACTCTAAAAGTGGCACCGGTGACTGAAAAGTTGTGTGGAAATCGGTTGCCATGGTATGGGCATGTGATACGGAGGAATGAGGAAAATGTCGTCAGGAAAGTTTTGAGTATGAATGTGGATGGCGATACGAGTAGGGGAAGACCAAAGAAACGATGGATGGACGGTGTGATAAATGATATGGCTAGAAAGGGAGTGACTACCGAGATGACGACTAATAGAGAAGTATGGAAGAAAAAGGCATGTTGCGCCGAACCCAAATAAATCGGGGCAGGAGAATGATGGTGATGAACTGACTAATAAGTCAATGTTATTATGTTGACAGTAAATCAATGCTGGGCTGGAAACATTGTTAGAACTACCTATCGGTTCTATGTTTCTTTTTAACCGACTTCAAAAAAGGAGCTTCTTTATTCGATCCATATGTACGTGTGTGTGTATGTTTGTATGCTGCGATTTTCTCAAAAAGTCATGAACCAATTTTGATGATTCTTTCATTAACGTGATCTACATACTTTCAGGAAGGTTTAAGTATATAATACATTAGGTGATTATTCGTATGTGCGAAGTTATATGCATAAATGTACTGTATCTCCGGCATTTTTAAGTGGATTTTGATGATTCTTCTTTTCGTTCGTCTTGGGCTTATGTAACTGTATGTGTATATTAATATATATTCAACTAAAAATTGAAAAATACATTTACTTAAAAAAAAAACTAAAAACCGGCTTCAAAAACCTAAAACGAATAAAAAACAACTTTCATAAAAACTTAACAGCTTCTGAAGTCGCTGTTTTCAGTTCTTCAATGCACCTTAGCTTGGCACCGACTTCAGAAGCTGCTATGTCTTTTATGAAAGTTATTTTACTCGTTTTAGGTTTTTAAAGTCGGTTTTAACTTTTTTTTTAAGTAAATTTATTCTTGCACTTATTCGGCAAATACATCAAAATCATTGTGCGTGGTTTTATTTACTAAGCACTTACTATGATTTATTTTGGATGTACCAACTATTCTCAATTGATATGATCATCAGCTATACTCAGTATATTTTAAACACTAACAATTATGTTAATATTTCTGGACCTCAACTTCACCAGAGCACAGATTAATACAGATGGGACACTCCGCAGTTTAGGTATGAAGCTAAAAGTACGCGGCGGGCTCATGTCACTGGGTCAATTCAGTGTGGGCTGCCGCGCACCGGCCGACTCGCACGTTAGTTCGATACTAACGAGCGACCGAGCGAGCGAGTTAGTTCGTACTACTTAGTTACTAATGCCTAATATTTTTAATGTATTAGTTTATAATTTTTTATCAATAATTTGTGTATTTTATCTATGGGCCTTCGTTGCCTAATAATAAAGGAATTATTATTATAAAGGATACTCACTCACGCGCCGCGTTGTAAAAGAAGACAACCCTAACGAGTCAGAAGGTATAAGAGTTACGCGGTAGAAAGAGAGGCAACTTATAGGTGAATATACCTGTAGATAATGAAGCGTTGTCCGACCAGAATTGCACTTTATTGTGTCAAGAGTCGCTTTTTATTTAAATGATTTTGCGGAGTGTCTCATCTGTATTAATCTGTGACCAGAGTCAGATAATTCACGACTCCTTTCAAGTACCGACGTTTCATCACAAAACAGATTTATATTAGCAACCAAGTTACTAATGTAAACGCGAAGAAAAACTGTGGGCTCATGTTTAATACCATATTTATATAAAAAATATCGCATGCATTACGCATAGCGCTGGTTCGAGCCCCCCGCTGTGGCAGATTGTGGCTGACGAACTATTCTGGAGAACTGATACGGTATCGCTGCGATTTTATGGAAGATTTTTATTTGAAACTTTTTCTTTTAGAAGTTGATGAAGTGAGCCTGTAACTTAGTTATAACTTCGTTGTAATTTTCTCAAATAATTTCGTTTTATCAACTAATTTTAAGGATAAGTTAAGCTACGCTTGCCGCGGTTGATCCGTAGATGGGTGACTATATTTATTATACTAAAACCCCATACCTCAGAAAGCACGTTAAGTCGTTGGTCCCGGCTGTCATTCGTGCATCTTTGATAGTCGTTATGGGTCGGTCGGGACAATTAATCTTACCAATGGGTGTATTAGCCAATTACTGGTTTGTGGAGGTCAGATAGGCAGTCTATCTATGTAAAATACTGGTACTAAGCTGCATCCAGTTAAACTGGAAGCCGACCACAACATAGTTGGGAAAAGTCAAATGACAAATTTCAAGGATAATGAGAAAAAAATACAGACTAGCTTGCTGGATAGATATTCTTTAAATACAAATATAATAACAAAATAGGTAAGCTATTACTCAAGCTATTTTAGAAAAAGTTTAATTGCTTATGCACTAAGCTTCCGGAGATCTTCAAGAAAGTAAGCAATAATCAAAAAAAGCTTATGTAAAATCTAACTATAGATAACCCTTTCATAACATAACATCACGCCCTGTAATCCCCGAAGAGTTAGGCAGAGGTGTATCTATAGTACACCCACATTTCACCCGTTAGTGTTACGTCCCATGTAGCTAATAGGGGGCGAGCCTATTGCCATCAACCGGTCAAAAATCCAGGCTCCGATCTGCTACTCAGACATTCTAGATGGAAAAACCCAATAAGACTGCCCAACTCGGGAATCGAACCCAAGACCTCATGCTCGACCAACAATCAATCAATCAATCTGCCTAGCCTTTTTCCAACTATGTTGGGGTCGGGTTCCACTCTTCCAGTCTAACCGTATGCAGCTGAATACCAGTATTTTACATGGAGCAACTACCTATCTGACCTCCACAACCCAGTTACTGGGTAATACGATACCCCTTGGTAAGACTTGTTGTCAGACTTTCGGGCTTCCGACAACCCGTAACGACTGTCAAAGATCCACGAATTACTTGACCGACGATGCACCGAAATAACGGAAAGCCTTTCAATAGCTTATAACAACAAAATTCCGGAACGCCCGCAGCAGTATCGCTTCGCCATACTTTCACCCATCCAGAATACGCGAGTTCTCCCCTGGTGGTCGCTAAACAGAATTCTACAGGCGTGTAGCCAATAACATGAGATACGTCACAAATGACTTCCTAATGCAGCACAACACTGCACTTGAGAACATTCATGTTTGGAAATAAAGAATCTGGTATAGCTACTTACAATACAGGTTCATGAAATACTATGAAACATCAATTACAAATAACCAGACAAACCCCAGTTTCTGCAAATCTGAGCAACTATTTATCTGAAAACAAATTGGAAGGCGGAGTTCGGTTAACTGGAAGATTTGTTATACAACATCAGTTTTTAACCGACTTCAAATAAAGGAGGAGGTTCTCAATTCGGTTGTATTTTTTTTTATGTTTGTTACCTCAGAACTCCGTCATTTATAGACCGATTTGGAAAATTCTTTTTTTTTAGTATATGCGAAACCCGAAACACGTGTCTAGTATTTTTATATAATGAATCTATGTACAAAATTTCAAAACTGTATCATGAAAAATCACAAAGTAATAAGCTTGCTAAGTTACCTGGTTGTCCGTACAAAAACATGATCACCACGCGGCGACCGCTGTGCGCCCGTGCCTAGTGCCGCTATGACCAACTGTGAATTGTGTTCGTCGCTCGGTGTCCATATTGTAACCTTTTTTAAAGATTTTTGGGGCAAAATATAGCACCGTATAAAAATGATTGGAACTGATTCAGCTATTTATCCTGAACAAACTATATTCAGGTTTCGCAAATACTAAAAATAATGTTGTATACAAAGTATTCGGCATTCTACAAAATGTTTTATTTTACCATCATCAGATAAAGAAAGATAAAAACACGTGATGATTACACCAATTCGGTATTTAAAATTGTATTCCAATTGATATCGAGTGAGTTTAAGGAACAGCAGAAATTGCATGATGACAGTAAGTCAATGACTATTACTCGTATGCTTAGGCGTATATTATGCGTAGGCTTTTAGGCAGATGAATTTTCTTACCATTCCCATACATTTGACAAGATTTCAACTTCTTGTTTTGGTTCCTGATACATCATCATCTGCCTAGCCTTTTCCCAAGGCCAATCCAGTCTAACTGGATGCAGCTGAATACCAATATTTTACATGGAGGGACTGCCTATCAGACCTCCACAACCCATTACTGGGTAATACGATACTTCTTAGTAAGACTGGTTGTCAGACTTTCTGACTTCTGACTACTCGTAACTACTGTCAAAGATCCACGAATGACAGCCGGGACCAACGGATTAACGTGCTTTCCGAGGCACGATTCCTGATATATATTTCCGTACAGAGTTACTACTCTGTTTCAATGTTTAGACTACAGTATAGCGATAATCTGTGCAAGAGGGAAATTCAGCAACGATTTTCACTTAGACTAGGTCGATATAAGTTGTTGTACTTAGGTATGTGGCGGCATCTACATCGCCACATGTGAACTACGCATCACACTGACGTCACGCAAAGTCCTGCATCTTGCAATTAGAGTTTACCGCGCAACTAGCATATTATATACAACGTCCCGACATCAATCGTCGGGCAGTTGCTCACCAGACACGACACCCGTCTGGTCGGAGGATCCTCCCTTTTCTATGGAAGATGAGTGAACTTTACGCCCTGTTCCTCATGCCTCTATAGGTACATACATTATCTAGGAGCCCTGAATAGAATCAATTTTCAATATTTGATTCGTTAAAAACTTATTTCAGTTCTCAAATAGATAGACCATTGAAGTTTAGTTACCTCAAAACTTTTACTCAAAAATTTTGTTTATCAAATTGCTTTGTCCTACAAAGATCACCTGCCTCCAATTTAAATAAAAAGGAGGTTCTCTAACAATCGATAAATTTAGCGTCGTAACTACCATTCTTGGCTCACCTACTTAATGTTTTTAGCAGTAAATATTGAAATCAACAAGATCTACCCACGCTATAATAAAATCACTATCATTACAACTTTGCCTAATAAAGTTAGGTGTGTCTGTCAGTGTTAACTTTAATGCAGTCTTCTTTATTTGTGTTAGTAAATTAAACTTTATCGTTATGTATATCAAGGAGCTCGTCGCTAAGTAATTGTATCCGCACGGGCCGATCCCTCAGGTTAAGCTACGATTGCCAGAGTTGGTCCGTGTATGGGTGACCATCTTTACATACCGAAACTCCTCCATGCCTCGGAAAGCACGTTAAGCTTTGGTCCCGACTGTCAATCGTGGATCTTTGATAGTCGTAACGGGTCGTCAGAAGCCCGAAAGTCTGACAACCAGTCTTATCAAGGGGTACCGTATTACCCAGTTACTAGGTAGTGGAGGTCAGATAGGCAGTCGCTCCATGTCAAATACTGATATTCAGCTGCATCCGGTTAGATTGGAAGCCGACCCCAACATAGCTGGGAAAAGGCTTCATTATGTGTATCATATCAGGTAACCTGGTATCATATCAGGTTATCTGGTGTTAAGAGTGAATTTACCGTGACATTGACAAAGGGGAGACTTTGCAGTAGAACAATGGCGAAATATAATGAAATGGAAAATTACTGCACACATCTATGACTGTGTTTGTCACTTAGGCCCTATTTCCGGTCCGAGTAGCCACTACTTATCGAATAAATTAAAAAATGGAACAGAACTTGTATGAACTTATCTGCCAAGTTACCTAATAGGAACTTAATCCTAGGTGGGGAAACAGGCCCTTAGGGCCTAAGCTTAGAGCTAATTCCACGATATCCGAATAAAAAAAAGAAAGTTTATTAGGAACAATATTTAGGTATTCAACATAACAATAGACACGAAGATAGCTGCAAAAGTAAAATACTGTGGCGCAGCTATCAACGCCCAACACAAAGTACAAGGAAGACATTTTTGCTCCATACTTTCACATCTTTAGTGAACTCTTAATAAATTAAAAATTACAAAAGAAAAAATCATTATAAGTTTTAAAGTACCTACCCAGTGATGTGGAGTGGAAATGAGGTTGAGTGTTTGTGTGTGGGGGTGTTGTCTGTATAAGCTGTGCAATTTGTCTATTATTATGAGAGACCGCTCTAGCGTGAGAATGTGTTTATGATAACACAAATTGTTCAGTTTCATCATAGGACATGGATTTAAGCCAGTCTGTCAATTTTTTTCTCAGTAAATTCCTTGTTAAAGGGTAGATATTTAATAGCCACTATTTACCGAATAAATTCAAAAATGGAGCAGAATTTGTAGGAAATTATCTGCCAAGTAAGTTAATAGGACTTATTCGTAGGTGGTGAAGCAGGCTCATTCATTCTTGGGATAAAAAATAACCTATGTATTTCTGTCAACTGTCACCAGTGCACTTGAGAATCTTATGACAGCGTCAGTGAACGGAGATCGAGTGACAGAATTTTGGACCAAACATAATATTTGATTTTTCATAACCTTATTTGCCAGCTAAGAAGAAAATAGCAATAATTTTGTTGGTCTGTAAACCTATACAAATCACACTCACACTCTTACTCACAAACCCAACATAAAAAGCTCGATGACGAAACCCACAGGTGTCCTCTAGTCTAACTAAAAGCGCAGATTACTAAAACAGCGGTGACCTGAAACAATTACATGACTAAGCGAATTGTGACACACGGTAATCGCACGCGCAGGTGACGTCACACTAAATTGATCCAGATTGCGCGGGAGAGCTGTAATCGTAGAACTTAGATTGTTATGATACGTGCCTCTAATTACTTATGCGATTGTGCTCTGCTTTCGGTGGAATGACTAAATAACATGGAGGTACGAGTGAATGGAATGTGCGGGCATAGGCCTGTGAGATATTTACACAAACGTTGCATTATTGTAACTGAATTTGAGGCAGTACCTATCTGAATGAGTTTGATGTCCTACGCTCACTTTTTAGTCCGCTCAACAACAAGCAAAGGACATGTCCGAAAATGGTTTTTTATTATTCAATAATTCTAACATGATTAAGTTAAATATATTTGGATAGACATCCCAAAAACTAGTGGTCTTAACAATATAATACATTTCTCCCTTCGTATCGGGGAACGTGGATACTCACGAGACACAATGGCTTTTTAATTGTGTCCGTAATTACGGCAGTCGACTCGTTAAAGGTCTCTAATTTTGAGAAAAATCGTTTTTTTTTTTTTTGTTTTAGTGTAAATTTACTCCTAAAACGAACAAACCTTTCTAATTATCTAGGGATAACAAAATGAACAAACCCCAAAAAAAATTGTAAACTTGTCAAACTTGGACACACGGTAGGTACAGTCCTACCAACTTATCTGTGAACTGAAAGAGGACGCCACCGTCGATGCGTCGACACAATCGAATGACATAAGTCGCCACAATCGAATGAAATTTCAACATGACGGCCGTAGTTCCAATTTTTACCATTTCACAGATAAGTCGGTAGGAGTGTACTGTCACTACTGACAGTCAATATTTGATTTATGATGATGATAGGATGAGGCCTCATCAGGCCCGTCGCCTGTCAGTCAACACTTTATGTCACATTTGACAGATGAATAAAATCAATCATCTGTCAATTATGACATTTTTAAATAAAATATTGAAATAGTTTATCATTTTTCTCTTAAATAGTCCAAAAATATTATTTCAGTGGTTCTAAGATCCATACTCTTGTCGTTTTTATTTAGGTGTAGTTTGATGCTTGTTAGATTTTTCTCTGAATAAAAAATCAATGTCCATACAAAACGCGGACATCTCCTTTATGTTCCATGTACCTACCATATGTGCCAATTCTACGTTGACTGTAACTGAGAACTTCAGATAAATTCTTACAACAACTGAAAATCAACAATACATCACAATAAGACCAAAAGCGCTCACTTTGAAGAGCGCTCGCCTGAAGGCAGATACGAATTTAAATAACCAATTACTCTGTACTGGTGCTCGTTGATTTATTGGTTAATTTACTTTAACACTGATTGTGTGGTGAAATTAAAAATTCGCCGGCAACTTTGAGCCGGCATCGACACCTCGACAAGTCGACACATCACTTGTTCGTATGAATATTTTGTTTGGTAAATGTCAACACTTCTTGTGGGGAGATAAAAAAGTGATATAAATGCTGTGACTTTTGTTTTGGTTGCAACTTTTTAACAGAAACTTATATTTGTCTGACCAATACTCAAGTTAATTATTAGAGAAAGTATAGTCCAGAATTGTCTATATAAAACGCTAGATTTCTGTATCGATTAAATCAATGATGTCGAGTGATCGTCAAATAGTGGGACTGACCTATGATTTTTTTTACTGAAATTTAAAATCTGACGAAGGAGTCATTATAATTTCCTATAAGAAAAAGTATAGCGTGGTACAGCCGCGTTAAAAGTATAGTTCTCTATACCATTGATGTCTATCTATTGCATAGGTACATATTGTAGAGTAATCGGCAAATAGTGGGTGTACGACTGTTGGTATCTTATTCCCTCGGGGAGTAGAGGCGTTTCGTTTGAATTACGACGTAAGAATTAACTCGTATATTATTGAAATTAGCTCAGATGTTTATTCCTAATGCACAATGCAGGGCCAATTAATGGTGGCCAGATTAGTTTGTAGGCCTCCCAGTGCAAGCGGCGCTGATGCCCTGCACCTATAGATTCATGATATCCTCAGGACAACGGCCGGTGGCTATGTGTTGAAGTCTAGACGGGGAAGGGTTTCTTGACGTTGAAAATAATAATAGGTCTTTACCTATGAAATTGTCGTTTTGTATGAAAAAATTTAAACGAATTTTTTCATGCATTTTTTATTTGTATTAATCGAAGTAATCACCCATGCAATCAATGCATCTTTGCCAACGCAGTGGCAGTTTATTGATGCCCTTCTTAAAGAAATCAGCTGGACGGGAGGCAACAAATTCTTCAAAGGCATTTTGTACTGCCTCTCGGGTATTGAATTTTTTTCCCGCCAAGAAGTTATCCAAATTCTGGAAAAAGTAGTAGTCTGTAGGCGCAAGGTCTGGTGAGTAGGGCGGATGACGGAGAGCTTCCAACCCCAGTTCTTGCTACTTGGAGACCGTCTGCTGTGCAGTATGAGTTCGCGCGTTGTTGTGCAGGAGCAGCGGAGACGAGCGATTGACCAATGCTGGTTGGAGATGTGCCAGCTTCTCCATCATTGTGTTCAGTTCTTCACAGTACACATCTGAAGTAATGCTCACCCCGTTTGGTAAGAAGCTGTGATGAATCACACCGGCGCTAGACCACCAAACAGTGACCATCACTTTTCTAGGGGTAAGTTTTCGTTTAGGGCATTGTTTAGGTGCTAAACCAGGATCCAACCAACTTGCTGAGCGCTTGCGGTTATCAAACAGAATCCATTTTTCATCGCAGGTAACAATGCGGTTCAAAATTCCTTCATTTGTGTGTCTGTTGAGCAGTGCAAGGCACGTCTCGACGCATACTTCGCGCTGGCGATCATTGAGTTCGTGGGGCACCCATTTGTCAAGCTTTTTTACCTTGCCAATTTGACGCAAATGGACCAATATTGTTTTGACGCTAACGTCGAAAGCTGCTGCTAATTCAGCCGTAGATTGTGTATCATCAGCTTCCACAATTGCCTTTAATTCGTCATTGTCGACCAAAGTCTTCGGACGACCGCGAGGTTCATTTTTCAGGGCGAAATTTCCAGAACGGAAGCGAGCAAACCAATAACAAGTGGTGCGTTGGTTTGTAGTGTTAGCTCCGTAAACGTCGTTGATGTTGCGTGCCGCTTGTGCCGCGTTGCTGCCACGACGGTACTCATATTCCATAATTTCTCGAATTTTTAACGTATCCATGATGACAAAAAAAAATTAAATGCGATGAAAATGTAACACTAATCAATAAACAAATGACTACTTTTGGAAAAAAAATCCATGTTTTTAAAATAAAATTAATTTGAAATTAGAATTTTTAGTCAAACAAAAATTATTTTGATTTGAAATGGCCAGTACTGCAGAACGGCAATTTCATAGGTAAAGACCTAATAACAGCAATACAATAAGACTTCATGAGATTTCAGGAAACGACTTCAGGAGCATTAGTAGAATAATTTATAATCTTGAAATTTTATATGGGTGTATTCCTGAATTAAAAATGATTTCATTTCATTTGAAAAGTTTGAAAAATTGGCAGAATGTCCAGAAAATCAAAACCTGCTAAATCAAGCACCGCTCCAATTGACAACACATATACATTACATCTAAAGCTAAGTTTCTAAATCATGTGCTGGGTGGGAATTGTAAGATAAAGTGCAGCATGAGTGTGGATGAATGGGACGCCACGGGGCGCTCTCCGTACCCTGGACCACACAGCCACGCATCTAGGACACCCGGGATGTTCGCTAATCGATGTTGTTTGCACGACTTTATACATGTGGGAATTAGGTTTTGGGATTTGTGGAAGAGAATGGGAGTTTCATGATTTCAAAAATCGTTTTATTCAATTTGGGCTGAGAATGCATCTTTCAGGATTTTAATGTGAGTATAAACAGCGCCACTATTAAGAAAAAAATTATAAGTCAGCCGTTTTTGGCGTTAACTGCTATAACTTCGAACCTAGGAGGTTTAGTGTTGATTTTTTTTATACAAAAAATTCTACAAATTGTGACTAAAAATGTGTGCATAGGAAATTTCAAAATGTTCCATATCTCCAGACTTATTAGTTCAACGGTAGCGCTGGGTTAGCAGCTATACTCGATTTAAAGAGGTAAATGACAGAGCTGTCCAGATACTGGTAAAAAAACAAAAGTAGTAGCAATCGAAACGAAGAAAAACCAAGAAAAAGAAGGTCCAAAACGCCCACCCTTCACATTTCCTAGTATTTAATATCGTAACAGGTGATCTACGCTGGGAATTGGCTCTACAGAATTCAATATGATACAAACAAAACATTCTAATGTTTTGCAACCTGGTTGCGTTTTCGCCTATAAAGCATTAGACCAGGTAGCAGTTTCAGCGTTTATCGCCCCTACTTTTATTGAATTAAAGCTACATAAGCATAAGCGTAATCAGGCTACAATGTTCCCACTGCTGGGACACAGGCCTCCTTTCTGTGAGAGGGAGTCGGCCATAATCCACCACGAGGGCCCAGTGCGGATTGGTAGATGTCACATGTCTTCGAGTTGTTAGTTCTAGGACTTGCCGGTTTCCTCACGATGTTTTCCATCACCGTTTTGAGAGCAAAGGTGATGAAATTAAATACACAAAGTAAAGTGCCTGTCTGGATTCGAACTTACCTACAATTCCTAAGTCGGCGTCGATACCATTGAGCCACTGCAATCAAAACTTATTGATTATTTAAACGATATCATTACACATTAGTGAATTTTCATGAATCCTAACTAATACTATAAATGCGAAAGTGAGTTACGCTTTCACGGTAAAACGGCTGAACGGATTTGGATGAATTTTCGGACCTGGAGAAGGTCATAGGCTACTTTTCATCCTGAACCGCAGACGGAGTCGCGGGCAACAGCTAGTTTAATATATTTCTCACAAATCGAAGAAAAATCATATCTGAGACCTATTCCTCGAATTTGATTTAAATACAAGAAACTGAGGTCTAAAATTGTAATTACAGTTTCCAATAACGAAGGGTCTTTATGTAATACCTAAAGATGATAGATTACGAGGAAGGGAAATTTAAAAAATAATTAGGTATTGGTAACAGAAGTGATGAGGCCAAATCATAAGCGATAGCGACTTCGAGGACGACGAGCTTTTGTTAATAACAAGGCAAAATACTGTTTAAAAGTAAATAACCCCTCTTTTGATGCAGTCGGGTAAAAAATGGTTATATGGTGGAAGTTTTAAACGCTTTGTTGATTTATGCATTTGACAGGAAATCAGATCTTGCTATAACCCGATCATCATCATCATCATCTACAGCCCAACTTCACCCACTGCTGGGCATAGGCCTCTCTTTTCTTGTGCCAATCCCCACGCTCCTGTGCCAGCCTCATTCAGGTCTACCCACGATGGCAATGATGTTGTCCACCCATCTCTCCACCAGACGACCGACATCTCGTCTTCCAGTCCTTGGACGCCACTCTGTCACATTCTTACTCCACCTGCCATGGCTGCGCCTTGCCAGGTTCCTGCCTAATTCGAGTTCCATAATACGCTTAAATCGAAGACCTTAGTTCTTCGGATCTCGACGTTTGGAATTCGGTCTATTAGCTTGATGCCAAGTATGGAACGCTCCATGGCTCTCTGTGCAACTCTCAGCCTGTACACAGCCTCCTGCGTGAGCGTCCACGTCTCAGCACCGTACGTCATGGTGGGCAGTACTCACTAGTTATAGAGACGGGACCTCAGACATTGTGGAATTTTAGCTGATCTCAGAATGTCGTATTCTTCTCGATGTTTCTGTTTGCTGATGCTCCTTGCCAAAAGAAAGAATATGACCAAGACAGACATAACGGTCAACCATCTCCTACACTTCATTTCCGACTTTAACAGAAGGATTTGCTTTGCTGAAGATGTTTGCCTTAATCTTCGTTTTGGCCATATTCATCCTAAGTCCTATCTTGAGAGGCATCATAAATGTTATAAACATTTTTTGGAGATCATCAATATTTTCAGCGAAAAGCAGTAGAAAACCCAATCAGTCTATAGTCAATTAAAAGAATAAAGAACTTGAGGTTTATAAGGCTTTGAGCTTTTGTGATTATCTTCTCTAGCTAAAAAGGGCTATTTTCTTTGTAACAGACTTCGCATTCAATGGAAATTGCCCTTTTTCAAGTGAAAAAGGGCAATTTCCATTGAATGCGAAGTCTGTTTAGATAATGATAATTAATGTTTAATTAATGATAGGTTTTACAAGTGTAAAACCTATCAAAATCGTCGATTCTCATGAGACTTGCTCCAATCCCCAGCTTGCAGCACAGACACATCTGTTATCGGACGCGATCGTATTGCGTAAATTTGTCGGTTAATTACGCGATTTCTTACGCAACACTAAAATGCTACCGTTTTAATTGAACTTAAAAAAAAAAAAAAAACTTTAATTGGTACTGCGAATTTAATTTTCCCGAACGCTGCGAGTAAATCAGACTGGAGTTACTTTCGTTTATCGTAAATCGACGATTTTATGATGTTTTTAAAAATCGATATGTTTATAAATAAGAATGTGGAAGTAGGAGTTTGTTGTACAATAAAAGAGTCTATATTGCTGTTTTATGTGAAAAGCTGTTTCATAAAAATCATTGAAATTTAAAAGATGTGCAAATAATCAAACGAGTTAGGGGAAATTAGAGCATTTAGGATGAACTTGGCATTTTCTTTTACACAATATTTACTGATTCAGTTTGAATGCAAAACTTTTCATCCGTCATTCATTTGATCATTCATGATTAAATTTGTGAGTATAATCTACCCTGACAATAAATTACCGTGTCCATTAATAGTAATAGGTTATTGACCGAGCGAGCGAAGCGCCTCTGCTGCAATTCTGGCAAAACTTGCCTTCCTCTGTCAGTTTGTTGCTACTCCTCTACAGGTCGTATTTTTCAACCGATCTGGACGAAACTTAGTAATACAGGTTTAAAACCTGTATTACTAAGTTTCGTCCAGATCGGTCAGTCATAAAATGACTACATAAAATTTTTTGGTCGACGGGGATTTTTGATTGGAGGGGTACTTCCTTCAAAAGGGGCAAAAAGGGGGCTACTGGATATCTCCGTCTTATGATATCCGATTTCGATGATTCTTTTTTTATTTGAGGTAGTAACTTTAAATTGATCACATAAAATTTTTGTCAATATCTGATGAGGATCTTCGGCGTGATGAGAAAAATAGCTCCTCAAAATTGTTGCATAACAGTTTCTGCTCGCGAGTTCTACTGTTCGTAGAACTACTAGTACCTATATGTACACTTGAATCACCTCTGATAGCACAGACTGATTTCAACTGCACATTGTCGAGACTGTATTTTGCAGATAGCTCTTTTTGGTAAAACAGAAGGTAAACCCAGTACCAAAACATAGCAGGAAATATTCCTTTTAAAGTGCCGATAATATAGTAATTATTCGTTTAACAACTTTGAGCAGTAAAATCAACGTACAGTTAGTTTTTATCAGGCAACAAAATGTGCAATCATATGGAACGCAGAGCATTTAAAATTAAAATTTAGTTAACGATAAAAATAATTTACGGCGTTGGGAAATATGTAAAAATTTTATTTGACATTAAAAAATGTTATTTTATTGGGCATTAAAATATTTAATTGTAAAAGTAATTAATGAGAGCAAATTTCGCGACACGCTACCTGAAGCGAATCTTGGAAGCGCATTGGTTGACAAAGACCGTAAATATCACATATATATACACCGTGTTGTTTTGCATCCTCGTCAAATTTAAGGATGTTGTATAGACAATCAAACCGAACCACTTTTTCCATGGCACCAACATCGTAATCGCGAAAAAATAATCAGCCATCCCATACATTTGCATCGAGTAGGTATTGAATTTTTCTAAGGGACAGTTGAAAATGTTTTCGCGAATACGATGTTGGTCCCATGGAGAAAGTCATTCCGTTTGATGTTCTGTATCACACCCTGAAATTTGACGAGGATGCAAAACGACACGATATAACTATTAAATAGATAAATTTCTGATAATCTACTAACTGATACGTCAATAACAAGATTTTTTACACATTTTTGACACTCCGTGTCTCGAAAACGGCTACGGAGAAGTTGAAGATAAGCGCTCTTCGGCTTAGGTGACCCAGAAATAGGCAATTTCATTAGTCTGGTTAATGGAGTACTAATTAACTCATTCCATGGTCTTTGAAGCTCCAAGTAGACTCTTGGAATACAAGCTCGAGAAAATGCTATGACAAACTAATAATTCTGCTCTAAATTGGTATAAATAACCCTTAGCTCTTACAGTTCTTTTCTAATAACGCTGAAACTTCAAACCCACTAACAAAATAGGGACCAATATATCAAATAGAAGGTTCAACAATGGTCACCCATACATCAATGTCAATAAACAAATTAAACGTTTACCCGCGCGTTACGCGTCATACGTCACTGGCGACTCGTCCCGTCGAAAATAATTTCCACATAATTTCGCGCTATTGCAATTTCGTTTCGATTTCAAAAATGGCCGCCGCCGATGCGTGGTGGGAACGCGACATGTTCGCAAACTGACACGTACAACGTTGTCGCGGTTTGCCAACTTGTCGGTGTTTATCGGGTAGCGAAGTTTAATAAAAAAGGGTTTTATGTTTATTGTATGTTTATTGAGGTTATGGAAAGTGTTTACTTCTAGGTATAGCATACTCTTCACTTTATGGTCTTTACAATAGGTAAGTACCATCAGTTCACCAGTCTTACCAAGGGGCATCGTGTTACCCAGTAACTGGGTTGTGGAGGTCAGATAGGCAGTCTTGCTCCATGTAAAATACTGGTACTCAGCTGTTTCTGGTAAGGCTGGAAGCCAACATTGATGGGAAAAGGCTAGGGAGATCCTCATCTGCCCAGCCTTTTCCTTTTACTTACCATCAGTTTGTGAGAAAAACTTACATATAAGAATATAGGGGCTTGCCAGAACTATAGTGATGCATCATCATCATCTTCCTGCCCTTATCCCATGTTACGTGGGATCGGCGCAACACGTTTTCTTCTTCCATTCTCCCCTGTCAACCGTCACGCTATCATTCACTCCCTTCTCTTTCATATCATTCCTCACACAATTCATCCATCTTTTCTTTGGCCTTCCTCTGCCTCTCCATCCATCAACATGTATATTCATCTCTCTTTTAGTCACATGCGTTTCGTCTCTCCTCACCACATGCCCATACCAAGCCAAATTATTTCCTTTCAACTTTTCTGTCACTGGCGCCACTTTGAAACTTCCTTGTCCGTGTAACGTGTAAATTTCAGGGTGTGATAGAGAACATCAAACCGAACAACTTTCTCCATGGGACCAACAACGTAATCGCGTAAAAAATTTCAACTGTCTCATAGACCACTTCAATAGGTACCTACTCGACGCAAATGTATGGGACTGCTGATTACTTTGTCGTGATTACGATGTTGGTGCCATGGAAAAAGTTGTTCGGTTTGATGTTCTATACCACACCCTTAAATTTAACGAGGATGCAAATCGATACTTTGTATACTAATTTCTTACTTTATTAATTCTCGTCACCAGAACTATAGTGATGCAGTAGCCCATTACGTACTGCCCACGAGATCTTCCATCTGCACTTGATATTATTCTTAACGATATAATTATAATCATTAACACAAATTAACATAATCCAACGCTACACAATGAGCTCACTATAATTAATGACTATGAATAAAATTGATAAAACGCAGAAACATCTAGCTGTTTTAACATTATAATGGAGTCGATGAAAACTACACTTCAAATAAAATTTAATAACTGGAGGACTAGTATAAAAAACGTACTTTTATAAAGAAGTTTTATTGCATGGATTGTTGTTGATTTCGGTTGACAGTACATCTTTAAACAAACGAACAAACATAAACATCGATTCAAATAATGCCCATCCAATAAACAAATATTAATAAACGAAATAAAATATCAAGGAAAAACTTTTTGCAACTTCAATCTGCTTGCCAGATCCGAACAGATAATTTGCTTACAATATAATCGTACAAAGATTGCGACTTCAAGGAAAGGGGGTAAAAAGGACTCGTAGGATAGAGGCTATTATATTCAAATTCACTTCGGAAGGCAATTTATATGGAGTTTATTGACAAGACGGGGGACCGCGGCCCGACGTAGCGGCTCGCGCGAAATTCTTCGACAGAATCTCTTTCTGAACCCGCCTTAATTGAACGAAGGAGACAATATTGTTAAAGTTTTTATGCAGCCTTAAGCGTAGAAAAAAAAAAGTTATTTTACTTCATTCAGAAACTTTGGAATCTAATTTTGTAACTGAGTTTGGAACAAACAAATGCGTTAATTAAATTTTCTTGATAGCTTTAAGTGTCGGCGAAGAATTTTTCGTCAGTATTTTTTGTTGTTTTGTAAAAGATGGTCGTTGGCCCGAGTGCTGGTGTTTCGCAAACGGCCAGAAGAAAGTGGACACAATGCGGGATTTCACAAGACAGATTACAGAGGAGCGCATTAATAAGGTGACGTTTATACTACATGATTCGATTTGCATCCGACATGACTCTGTTTAACGGGAGTTGAAAAGAATTCCTTGAAAATGAAGTGATGTCCCTTCTCAACCCTCAAGACTATAATTTTAAATACCAGTTTCAGACCAAAAGGTGTTGTGCCCGAATCTGCGTGAACATTTGATATTTATTATATAATAATGTTTTTTATGAACCTCAAAAACGAATATTATGTTTTATTTTTATATTAAACTATCTGTACCCGACGGCTTCGCCCGCGTGGATGTCAAAATCCGTTTCAAATCCCTATTTGAATCGGATTTTGTTCACAATTTCATGGGTTTTAATTTTTTTGCGCTTAACTCTAATTTTAAGCCTTAAGCCTAAGTTATCTATTCCTTAATTTAACATCAGCTATCTGCCAGTGAAAGTCCCGTCAAAATCGGTCCACCCGTTTCAGAGATTAGCCGGAACAAACAGATATAGAGACAAACAAAAATTTCAAAAATATTTTTTTGTTTTATGTATTAAATATGCATTTAGTAAAAGCAGTTATTTTGACATTACAAACGGATACTACAATTTTATTTTTTTGTATACATTGAAAAGCATAACTACATTATTATGAAGCAACAGGTGAAAAAGTTGCCAATTTATAAAAAAAAACTTTATATTTTTAGTGATTGACCTACTTATGCTAGCTCTTAATTCACATATAGTGAAAGGGACATTTTTATTACGTTGTTTTTTTATTTAGGTAGGTACTGAAAAAGTCGTAAGGTGAAAACGTCTCAAGATGCGCTTCATGTCTCGATCTCGAGATAAGATCGTAATCTTTTCGGATATTGCTCGCTATAATCATATGCGGACTTTTTTGTATTTTTTCTTTGTTTTTTTCTTAAGGGCGTAGCCGAGGCGTGCTGGACAATGAGACGTGCTTGAAAATATAATGCTATATTGTTGTTTAAGCTAACTTAAAGAGTATGAGGATTAAAAGGGTTTTTGGTTTTAATTTATGCTTTTACTTTTGAAAGTTTGGGAGAAAAAGTTTTGTAACGGTATTTTTTAAAAGATTGTTCCTAAGGTTCATAAACTATGTAGCTATCAGCCACGTAGACTCTTTATGTATGAAGTCTCCAAGTTACTTTAATCTTATCTTCTAAATTACTCAGGTAATTTGCATTGCAATATAGTCTTTACACCACCCATACCTTATTCACAGTTAAAACAACAATGCAAAACAGTAACGCGTCTCTTAATATTTCTTTCAGAAAACTTAACAAGGGCTGAGTTCATTAACCTTACAGCCTAACAATTTAAATGATCTTAAAATCAAACTTCGATGAAATATGAGCCCATAACAGTTTACAATTTCGTAAACAATCACACTTGTCAGTTCCAATTTCTCATAGTAGTACCATTCTAAAGTGTATAGATAAGTAGTCTGGCTCGGATCCTGCGCAACGAGGAGGGGGCGGCGCGAATTACGAGCCAGCGTCGCCCAGCGGCGCGCACGCGCATCGATTTACGCGCGTCATAGTTGTGCCAGTGATGTACGCATTCATATCGATAAATATTGAGGGAGGATGTTGTAAGTTTGTTTTATATTGTATCTTTAATAGTTTTTAATTATTATTGCTGGTGTCGTCGGATGAGAGATCTTGAGAGGTTGGGTTGGAATGCTCCGATCAGAAACAGAAATCCTTCTGAGGCGATCAAAAGCATAGAGTCAAGACATGGGTTAAAAATATACACAAAAGCGTGTTAATCAGTTGTTTAAGCTAATCAACTGATTAACAACTGATAAACATTCCTGTTACAAGTTAGGGCAATTTTATTTTAAGTATCAAATTCCTAGTCATCCTAAGCATCGAAATCTTAGTTTAAACCTATCTACCTATCTTAGTTTAAATCTTAGTTTTTTTCTTCACTGGTACCTGCGACGACCACTACAGAGGCGGGAGGCACCAGATTGGCGAAACAGTTTGTTCGGATCACTGCGAAGCAAGTTGCCAAGGTGATCGGAGACATGAAGCGAGGTAAATCCCCGGGCCATGACGCGCTCAGTATAGAACACTTGCAGCATGCGGGTGTTCATCTGCCGAGGGTGCTCGCCATGTTATTTACATTTTGCATAAGGCATTCATACATCCCTGAGGCAATGATGAGAACTATAGTTGTCCCCATAATAAAGAGCAAGACGGGAGACGCCTCTAAATTAAGTAACTACAGGCCTATATCACTCGCGACAGTCATTGCTAAAGTGTTGGACGGTGTTATTGATATTCAGTTAAGACAACACCTACAGCTTCATGATGCACAGTTTGGCTTTCGCCCTGGTTTGTCAACAGAAATGGCTATACTGAATCTCAAACATACCGTCCGATACTACACTGACAGAAGCACACCTGTCTATGCCTGCTTCTTGGATTTATCCAAAGCATTTGATCTTGTTGCATATGACAGGTTGTGGCAGAAGTTGTCGAGTGATACGAATCTACCTACTGAGTACATAAGTCTCTTAAAGTATTGGTATGGCAACCAGAGTAATTTTGTGAGATGGTCGGGGTCACTATCGGTTGAATACGGGTTGGAATGTGGTGTAAGGCAAGGCGGGCTAACCTCGCCGACTCTCTTCAACTTGTATATTGACCGTCTGATCCGTGAACTCAGTAGCGCCGGTGTGGGCTGTTCGATTGATGGTGTTCTTGTCAACAACATCAGTTACGCGGATGACATGGTGCTACTGAGTCCATCGATCAGTGCCTTTCGAAAACTGATTTCGATCTGCGAGCGGTATGCCGGGACCGGGCTCAGGTATAACGCCATTAAAAGCGAGCTCATGGTGTTTAAGGCGGGATCTAAAACTTATGACACTGTCCCACAGGTCATGCTGAATGGCAGTGTTCTTTAAAGAGTCTCGCAGTTAAAGTATCTGGGCCACTGGGTCACCGACACGCTTGTAGATGATATTGATATAGACAGGGAGCGCAGGGCTTTGTCTGTTAGAGCTAATATGCTGGCTCGTAGGTTTGCGCGCTGTACTGCGGAAGTCAAAGCTACGTTGTTTAGGGCATTTTGCCAATCGTTTTACACGTGCAGCCTATGGGTCAAGCATACGAAAAAAGCGTACGACGCCCTGCGTGTTCTCTACAATAATGCCTTTAGGGCGCTGATGAAGCTGCCTCGCTACTGTAGTGCATCGGGTATGTTTGCGGACGCACATATAGATGGTTTTGCGGCGATTATTCGCAAGAGAGTCGTGTCCTTGATGCGCCGCGTACGAGGCAGTTCCAACAGCTTCAGCTGTTCGCATGGAGGATGGATATGGATCTGGATTGCCCAATAATGCGGTACTGGACCAGGCTGCATGTTGAGCACTCCGGTTCCAGACCTAAATTTAGATTAAGATAAAAAATTGATGACTGATGTAAAATTGTGATTTAAGTATAATGTTTTATTGGTGACTTTTTTTTTTTAATGTTTTGTTTTGTCTAATTGTAATATTTTAATTAATGTATTTGTAATGTTATTTATTTTATAATTTCACATGCATGGACAATATGGACTGGTTCCGAAATAAATGAATTTTAATTTAATTTAATTTAATTTTTAAACAGACGATGGGGTGAAGGTGACCATAAGTTATGTTATCCTAGTTCGATTTTAAGACGCAGATAAGTGCCAGCGGCTTTGAGTGGTTAGCTTGCGTGTTCTGTACGCAACGCGTCGTATGTCCAGCCAGTAATAGGACTCGCCCATCAAGGAGCGCTGTCCCAAATTAGACGCATTATTAATTTATTACACATAAAACAAAAGGTATTTAGAAACACGTATGCTAAAAGATAAATAATTAAATTTTCTTTAAAATTGTGAAGATTTCATAAAAATACGCTGGATAGTTATATGTTAAATTAAAGAATTTTCTCAATAACCTAATATGTGAATGTTTTAGATTATGTTTACATTACATAGTGTAATTAAATTGAGTTTACACTTAATCTACAATTTTGTTTCCTTCCACACCAACATACATACCTCTACATCACACACACCCCCTCCTCACTCATACCTCCCTCATACACACAAAAAGCACTCTGCGCATTCCTTATTTAAATATATATATTTTTGTTAAAAACCTTTGGCATGTTTCAAAATTATTCTCTCAACTATGTGTAATTTATGTAAACTGGAAGAGCTGAATCACCTTATAAAAGCAAATCTTTGTTTAAAAGGTACCACCAAACTTAATAATGTAATTTACAGAAGTTGATGAAATAAACATTTTTATTTTTTTATTTATAATCTAAAATATTCGTATACTCGTATTAGGTTATTAAGAAAATGCTCTAGTTTATCATATATTTTTTCCATCATTAACACTACTCGTTTAGACGTGATCTACAGTTTAAAATCATTAAAAGTCTTTCATCGTAGCCTTAAGTAGGCTAAATAATAGTGCATTTTGCAATACTCAAGAGCTCCAAAGCTTTCGCCAAAAAATAATGAAAACACTTCAACGTACCCACTTTATCGACAATTCCATCAAACTTGCGCACAACACTATGCCGCCGTAGGCAACCACGCGCGTTATCGCTCCGCTAAAAATGTACCATGACCCCCGACACTAACCAAATTATTCTCGCTCCTAACTCACAGATAGCGGGTTCGATTCCCGCTCCGATCCAGAATTGACGGTCAGATATCGAAAACTGTTTGTCAATGAATAAATAGTTCATAACGGGACGATGGAAATGGTGGGAAAAAGAAACTGTATTGTAGGAGAGCATTGAGCGTTTTATGTCTTATATTCAGACAGACAATCAATCTGGCTCGCCTTTTCCCAACTATGTTGGGGTCGGCTTCCAGTCTAACGAATGCAGCTGAATACCAGTACTTTACATGGAGCAACTGCCTATCTGACCTCCACAACCCAATTACTGGGTAATACGATACCCCTTGGTAAGACTGGTTGTCAGACTTTCAGGCTTCTGATGACCCGTAACGACTGTCGAAGATCCACGAATAACAGCCGGGACCAATGGCTTAACGTGCTTTCCGAGGCACGGAGGAGTCTCGGTGTGTAAAGATAGTCACCCATGCACTAACCAACCCCGGCAAGCGTAGCTTAACCTGATGGATCAACCCGAGCGGCTGTTATTACTTAGCCACGAGCTCCACCTCCTTTTATTCAGACTGCACCCTAATTGCGTAACACACTCAATCGGAATCGGTTTCACTTTGACAGTTCAACAACATTCATAGCGTTATTTACGTTGTCGAGCAGAAACATTTTTCGAGCATATGTAGCAATGGATTAGCAATTTGCTTCAAATATATTCAGATTCCGATTGGAGGTGTGCAATTAGGGTACTGATGTAAGTTTTTTTTTTATAAACTGAGCCGATGAAGCTTTAGGATATCATTGTCCTCAAATAATTAGATTTTGGACGTGAGATGACAGACATATAGACATTGAAACAGCAGTCACGTCAGAGTAAAAACTCAAAACTACATATACTAAAGATGAGATATATACCTACATTAATTTCGTAACCTGCGTGAAAATCCGGAAAAATGCAATAAAAACAAAGTATAACTTTTATCCGGGGAATATGTTTGACGTTTTGACAGCTTTTGTATAGAAAATATGTCAAACCGCCATATTTATTCCTTAAATAAAAGTTATCTGACGATTGATAAATCAGCCCTAAAACAAATAGATACCTACACAAACAGACGTATAATATACCAAAATGTTACCGACCTAACATGTCATCATTAACGACTAGATTCCCTTACGGTCAACCGTGGTCAGTTAACTTACGATCACTCGCCAGTCAGTCGGCGTCCAATCGTTGAGGTCAGGAGTTCAAATCTGACCCCCACATCTGACGGTGACCCTTGTGATGAACTTCTATGCCAATTATGCTAAGTGCTTTTAGTTTAATTGGAAACGTTGATACGTATTTGTTTTAAGGTGGATTAGAAAGGTAAGGTTTTTCTTTAGCAAATAGCGCTGACGAAAAACATTTCTATTTTATGTTGATGAGGAGCTCGTGGCTAAGTAATAACAGCCATTCGGGTCGATCCATCAGGTCAAGCTACGCTTGCCGGGGTTGGTCCGTGGATGGGTGATCATCTTTACATACCGAGACTCCTCCTTGCCTCGGAAAGCACGTGAAGTCGTTGGTCCCGGCTGTCATTCGTGGATCTTTGACAGTCGTTACGGGTCATCAGAAGCCCGAAAGTCTGACAACCAGTCTTATCAAGAGGTATCGTATTACCCAGTAATTGGGTTGTGAAGGTCAGATAGGCAGTTGCTAAATATAAAATACTGGTATTCAGCTGCATCTGGTTAGACTGAAAGCCGACCCCAACATAGTTAGGAAAAGGCTGGCAGATTGATTGACAGTCGTTCTAAAAAAAACTTTGTAACTACCGTCAAAATTGTAAAATAAAAGAAACGAGATATTGCATGAAATGAAATAGCTAGAGAGGTTGTCAATACTGAGATGACAGCTGATAGAGATATAAGGATAAAAGAAGACGTAGGTTGCTGATGACATAGTGAGATAATATTTGCATGCTGTTAATAGTGGTCGCAAGCGCTACTGCTGAACATGAGGTCCCGTGTTCGACTCCCAGGTCGGGTAAAGTGTTATTGCGTTTTCCTATCTGGAATTTCTCAGTAGCAGCCCGGAGACTGGATTTCTGCCGGGTTGATGGCAATAGGCTTGCCTCTATTACTTAGGACTTAAACATAACTGACGAAATGAGGGTGTACTGCAGGAGTACATCTCTGCGTAACTCTTGTGGATTACAGGTGTGATGTTATGTTATGAGATAATATTTTAAGCTTTATCTTGATGCCAAGTCAAATCATTTACGAAAATACGAGTATAGTATCAAATACTTGCCGTTACGTAGTTTGCAAGTCACACGTTTTTTTTTCCTTTTAAATAATTATTTTTTAAATATGTAAATTTTCGTCATTTGGAAAGTCACTAAAATGATTGTCATAAAGGTTACTTGTTACCTGTCTAAAGTATTTGTAATATCTGTCACAATTTATTTATCAATCTCCAAGATCAAAATCGACTGTCCACTTTGAAAATGACAGTTGAATATCAGTAGTTCAAGCCCACGTGTAAGAAAGTACAAATTCAAGTTTTATTGTGTGGCCACAACTCCAACACACGTATTTGGCTAATGTTTGCCTGTAATAGTATCTGCTATATGTCACAACAAAACAATTTAGTGGTCTATTTATTCTGAATTGTTACTAATCGATTTATTTACTCGTTAAATTAATCTCAATCAACGACCACAAGACAATTAAAAATCATCGCACTTGCCAAACAATGAGGATTTTCATGAAAATTCACGCCAGTTGGCGCCACTTTAACAAGAGGTCTTCCATTTTGGCAATGAATATAAAATAAGTATCTGATGACGTGCATCATTCATTTCATTTATTCGTTCGTCATTCAATCAAGACTAAAGAAAATATAGGCGCTTTGAACTAGTGAACGTCATTTCAGAAAACCCTCATTTAAAATCGCAGATTAAGTCCCGCGTTGTTGTCAGTATACCAGACATTAGTTGGCACTACTATTTAGTCTCGAAGATCGTCCAAACTCTGTCTCATAAACAAGATCATCTTTCCCATTCGTCAAGCCTTCAATCAAGAAGAGACACTCAATAGATTGCGTAGGTACCCAAGAAGACCGCTGCAAATACAACTTGGCAAAATGGGGGAGAACCGTCCGACACCCAATGTGAGTGATAGATAGGTAGATAAATGATTCATTCAGTGCACACAAAAGAAATAATACAATTCAATTATTACAAATTACGTGAACATAAAGGAAATAAAAGGTGCCAATATTCAAAAAGAAACATACGGTGCTGTCCAGAACGTGACCCATTTGCTGGAATGTTCGAAATGTCCATATACCTGCACTTTTGAGGATCTAATGAAAGCCATTGACACTGCTATTATCGTGACCACTTACCACCAACCAATTTTAAAATAAAAATACCATCGACTCGAAAAAAGAAGATCAAGAAATACTAACAGAACCAAATGAATATGTACCTGTGTTTAACTTATAAATATTTTCATTCATTCATTCATTCAGAAGAGCACCTATTCTTGATCGAAGTTCCATCTAAAGAGCCCTTTAGACATGACCTTCTGCTCGGCACCTTCACAATAAGTTACGCGCTTTCCAACAGTGGCGGTTGCACGCCTCTCAATATTCATTAGCCGAGATTTTGATACAGTTTAAATGTACGTTTTTTTGTTAATTAAAGGGCATTAATTGTTAACAAAACTGCTTTCGACTGACCATTGCGCCGGCTTATGTTGGCCTAATGTGGAAGTTGAAGCGATTTGTTGTTCATAGATTAATTTTATGTTTTCTCTTTAGCAGATGCAGCGTGGAGATCCAAACGAGGATTCGTTCGTTATCATGATGATATGTGATTTCATGATACAGGTATGGCTTAGGGATCTGGTTTGGGGAAGAAAAAGAAAAACGCAAGCCTTGAAAAGAATAAGCAACAAGGCTGACTCGATGATGATTTCTCAGAGATCATAAAATTAACCTTGACCTTTTGTAAAACGCGTAATTTCAATGAGTAGTTCTGCATAGTGCATCTACAAGGTGTAGGTAGCTTAAACAACGTAACCTCTTATGAACAACTTTTAATATTAATGAGACCAAAACTGAAATCGCGAAAAAAAATTCAGCTGTCTACATTTTGACGAGTTATGCGTACATGAATGTAGAGCTCATTTGCTGATTTAATTTTCACGATTTCAGGTTTGGTCTCATAGTAAAAGTTGTTCATAATGATGAGTACAATGACCCCTTAAGAGGTTGTGCGTTATTCAAGTTACAATTTGAATATGCTGCGTTAGTACATCTCCATGCACTATCCGCTTGAACCAAACATTGACAACAAAGCAGCCTGCAGATTCAAATATAGTCCATTATTCTCATAACTTGCACCAAAACGCCAACGCAAAAACAACCAAATTAAACGCAGTAACTGATATTTATTTGCTCTACTTTGTGACACGCGAGCTATAAACTTTGCCTCTTAGTCAATCGAAGCATTTTTTACATATTTCTTGTGTTTGTATATTATAATTGTCGTGAGAGCCTGTAGCCTATAAGCCGCAAAGACGATAAAAGATTGCCAAAGGATCTTTGCAGCAAAAGTCATATCGTTACGATCATTTATCTGCCAACTAAGCGTTGTTTTTTCTTCGCTTGCGTATGATTTCTAGTCCACTTCATCTTAAGGACACGCTAGTCCCCCATTCTTCCATGAAGTATGAAGTAGTATAAAGATTACTATAGTCTGTTTGACAGTGTACGTTTTAAACTAAAAATTATTTCAATTTGTCTCGACATTATCTTGCCCTGTATGGACGCAGAATCGGAAATAAAATATTGGGTTGGAAGTTATAAGCGTCGAAACTTCCATATTTCAACACTAATTTTAACGTATTTTTTGCGTAAATGGTCTACGTCACAGTAGGGTGGGTTAAAATGCAACAAATTAAGCCACCAAATGTTCTACCGAAATTCAGTATTTTTTTTTGTAAATTTTGACTAAGAAAAACATAAATTACGAAAAATAAAATGTTTAATTAGTGATCTTTGCCAAATTTTTCAACTTTTAATTTTCAACAAAGATCTGCTCCAGCATCAGCTATGATAATAAATTAAATTCCAGTAAAGTCATGCCGTAAATCATTTTTGAATTGTATTTTTCATAAAAAAAAACTATTGAATTACGGTAAAACATTGGGTGGCTTAATTTGTTGCATTTTAACCCTACGTAAGGAATACGTCGAATTACAAGTAACCCTGTATAAAGGCAGACGATATTAATGTTCCAAACACTATCACACCATTCCCCATAACACCAATTTCTTGTAAAATATATATGTTTTATGTTTAATATGTTTTTGGACATATCACACAACGCCATCTAGCCCCAAGCTAAGCAACCTAATGCTTGTAAAGCCTCAAGCATACTGTCTTCACTCTTGACCGTCTATACAGAACCATTGGGTTAACTTTGTAAGCAAGATTTATGTAAAACTAGCCTGTTGATGTAACCCGCCAGCGGCTCGCACGCTTTGAAAGAATACATAATACCTTCCGCGAAAAACTATATAAGTGGAGGTAGAAACCGTATCAATTATTGTTATCGTTGTAGTTGTTGTTGTCGTTGTTTGTTTTTGTTGTTTTGTTTTTGTTGTCTGAATGATTGTTGGAACGAAGTTCCTTATCGCGCGTTGTGAAAGGGGGCTAGACGGAAAAAATTCTCACGAAAAGTTGTAACGACACTTTTTGCTATAGTAAGCTATTGTAAGCTGTGCGACGTGCGCATGTTTCTCTGTCTGTCTTTCTCTCTCTTATAGAAAGCAAGCCAGATATAACTTTAAAAAAAAACTAAAAAAAAAAAAAAAAAATTTTACAATTCCTTCACTAATTAATCGAAACGAACTTCGTTCCATCCGGGTGTCCCTTGACACCTCTCAACTTTTTTGTTGTTGTTTTTTTAAAATTATTACCTATGTTCAATAATTTTGAAAGTGGCCGCCGTTATTGGAGTCTTCATGTATATTAAGCGACCAGCGCAAAAGGTCTGCAAATCGTACGGAGCAGCAACAGACAGCGATAACCAGATTTAGGACCATATTTTAGGTAAGTTTGGCGTCTCTATGTGTTTCGTATATTCTGAAAGTAGGTAGCATCTAAGAAAAGAACGCATGTAATTAAAATAGCATCCTTGTAATTAACGAGTTTTGGCTATAAAATATAAAAAAAATTAAAAAGGGTATGCTTAGATGGTTTGGTCATGTTGAGAGGACGAATGAAAGGCGACTAACAAAAGGTATTTACAAGGCAGATGTGAGTGGAAACGTCGGGACCACGTACTAAGAACACATCACTATAATTATGTCTTCCTAGTACGTCCTTCCGGCGTTTTTTGGTGATTTCCTTTAGAAAGGTGCGTAGTACTCCCAACCAGCGTGCGTGTATGACCAGATGTATGAACGTAAACGAGGCAAAAGTAATATGTAAGGATCCTAGCAGGTGGCGTTCTGTATTTCTGCCTATCCCCATAGGAAGAAGGCGTGAGTTTATAAAACGCCAATGAAGATAGACAGAACATACTTTATTGTAAACCAAAATAGCTAAAAGTAGCTACATACTCGTAGGTTGACTTACATGATGTTACTAGCTATGCCCCGCGGTGTCACCTGCGTAGACCGGGATAAAAAGTAGCCTATGTGTTAATCCAGGGTATAAGCTATCTACATACCAAATTTCATCCAAATCGCACCAGCCGTTTGAGCGTGAAGAAGTAACAAACACACACACACTCACAAACTTTCGCCTTTATAATATTAGTGTGATTTGAATTTTAGCATCAGATATAATCAGCTTTAAAAAAAATATACAACCATACATACTTAATACAAGACAAAATAAATCCCCGAATCGTAATCATAATGAAACAAGTAGCCCCGATAACTGAAGCGAAATCGAAGCATAGCCGAAACTACAGATCGAACCGGAATAATACAATGAAGCTCATTATTAATATTCAGCAGATAACTCGTGTGCAGATAAACGATAACGTTTTTGATATTTGTTAAGGACCAGTTTACTTTGAGGAAATAATTAATGGTAAGGAAAAATTATATGAATTCCTAGAATAGTTTTATTAATCACTATTAGTAAGATGTGGTCCTGTCAAAATTTCAATTTCGATTTTTTGGCTGTTCCTTTGGGTTTTCCCAATTTTCTTTTTTGCTACCGCAGTAGGTATTGACTCGACCAAATCAAAAAAATTAAAATCGGTCGAGCCATTTTCGAGTTTTTGCGAGACTAATGCACGAGAATTGATTTTTATCTAAACAACATGTTCCAGAATTAATGTCACAATCGTTTTAATGGGTCATTGTACTCATAATTATGAACAACTACTATGGGACCAAACCTGAAATCAAGAAAAAAAAAACAGCTGCTCCCTACATTTTGACGAGTTTGACGTAGATAAATGTACTCAACAGCTGATTTTTTTCGCGATCTCAGGTTTGGTCCCATAGTAAAAGTTGTTCATAATGATGAGTACAATGACCCAAGCGGTTGTGCCATCAATTCTGGGAGATGTAGAATTGTAGATAGGGTGGGTGCTTGTCGTGAATGAAAACTGAAATAAAAAATTGAGTCTGTCTCCATGGCCTCGTAATAAGTCGAGCACTTTACAACATTTTTCATAATTAAATTCTGAACAGGGCTAGTAGCCCAGCCTTAAAAAAACTAATTTGCTTCAATCACACCGGTCTATAATCAAAAATTGCACTCCTTTTTAATAAAGCTACGATAACCTGACCGTTTTCACAGCCCAACTTAGGTTTCAAAATCATTACATCAAAAGTCATCTTGACATAATCTTTACACTCACTAATCAGCAGTATTAGTTAATACTGATATGGGTATATCACATCATGATCAAAATCACCGCCATATTTCACTGTGTTACAACAAACCACACAGGGGAAAATAATCTTCTTCTACGTAACGATAATAACAAAATTGAATTATCGTAACAATGTTAGCCTTAAGGCATGATCTGCGGGGCGGGTTGCCTTTAAACACGACAAAGGGACTCACGTAAATACTGTATTAATTAATTTGTACCGACAGCAAACTAATGTGTCTCGTTTAGATAAGTAGGGTTATTGATTTAGGAAAGCTTCGGTAGTGATTATTAAAATAATTTCGTTATTTTAGAGCCCCAGTATGCCCAAAGCATAATGACAGACATTACTTTTTTAGGGTTCCGTACCTTAAAAGGAAAAAACAGAACCCTTATAGGATCACTTCGTTGTCCGTCTGTCTACCTGTCTGTCTGTCTGTTACTCTGTCAAGACGCTTTTTCTCAGGAACGCGTGGAGGTATCAAGTTGAAATTAATCTGAAATACGTAGGTATATGATCACCTGGAACTCTAAAAATTTCAAGGTTCTAAGTCAACGCAATAAAAAATATGGCTATTTATGCGACATATTTTGATACTTGTAAATAAATCAAAACCCGTTACTTCCCGTTGACCTAGAATCATGTAATTTGGCAAGATGCAAGGTCTCACAGCACAAGTAAAGGAAAAAGTCCGAAAATCGTTAAGTTGTTATTTTATCAAAAAAAAAATTTTTTCGCGATTACATACTTGCATTTGCAGTTGGAGAATTGACTGTGACGTATATCGATGTCCTATGGGAGGACATGTTTTTCAATTACAGTGTTAAGTTGTTTTTTGGGATAGTCATCCCAACTACGGAACCCTTTATTGTGCGTGGTCCGACACGCACTTGGCCGGTTTTTTTTTTCTTTTTAACACGGAAAACAAAAGTTAAGCTTATTTCAAGAAACTGTTAAGTATTATGAATCGTGAGTACCTACTTATAGCTTTTCAGTTCGTGAAAATTTTGTCATATTCATATTTATCGGGACCGTACAAAGAAAATGCCGTAAAAATATTATCATTGCCTTCATCATCCATAGCCCGACTTCACCCACAGCTGGGCACAGACTTCTTTTCTTCTGACAACATTCAGGTAATACCATCCACCTTAAAATATATGTCGCAGTAAGATGGTTACAGCCGTGATATAGTTATATCCCTAGGGATATAGCTATAAACCTCGAGGAGTTCGTGGCTACGTAATAACAGCCGCACGGGTCGATCCATCAGGTTAAGCTACGCTTGCTAAGGCTGGTCCGTGGATGGGTGACCATCTTTACATACCGAGACTCCTCCGTGCCTCGGAAAGCACGTTAAGCCGTCGGTCCCGGCTGTCATTCGTGGATCTTTGACAGTCGTTACGGGTCGTCAGAAGCCCGAAAGTCTGACAACCAGTTTTACCAAGGGGTATCGTGTTACCCAGTAACTGGGTTGTGGAGGTCAGATAGGCAGTCGCTTCATGTAAAATACTGGTATTCAGCTGCATCCGGTTAGACTGGAAGCCGACCCCAACATAGTTGGGAAAAGGCTAGGCAGATTGATAGCTATAAATCTTCATATAGTTATATGAAAGCGGTTCCATTTCTTAGCTATAGAACTAGGAATATAACTATGATACGAGCATGATCTAGTAATATAAGTATTAGGGCATTCCCAGTTTTCATATACATAACTATATAATGGTATATATCTATATCCCTGGGGATATAACGATGTCTCGGCTACAACCATCTTACGAAATATCCATCAAACAACCCCTAACAGTGGCAATGTTAATAAAAATATTCAGACATACAATAAATAATGACGAAACATCAAATATTAAAGTGCCCACACAAAATGTTAATATTTATTCAGAGTTAATTTCAGCAAATAAGCTGAAAACGGACTTTTCATAAATAAAAGGCTCGAGAGTTCACGGAATAATGTAAACATGTGTCGGGTGTCGACAATTTACTTTGTACATTGAAAATATTTTAATAATTAATTTAACTCGTATGGAAAGTATCGTTTTCGCTTAGCGTTCTTTTTGACTTTTATTACTTTCGCTCGGCTCCTAAGGGTCCTAGCGTGATGTTAAATAGTCTATTCGCCTTTCTCAAGAATTGGGCTATCAAATGCTAAAAGAATTTTTCAAATCCGAATGGTAGTTTCAGAGATTAGCGCGTTCAAACATACAACCAAACAAAAAAACAAACTTTTTAGCTTTATTATTAGTATAGCCTAACCTTCCGGAATAAATTCTCTGATGGTGAAATCTACTGTGTAGTTTAGAAAAAGTAAGCGGTCACACACGAAAAGCGACTTTGTTTTATACTAGGTATGTATAGAGCCTGCTGACTTCCGCGAATCTTGGGTTTAGGACGACAATTATGCCTTTCTAAAACCTACTAATACGATATCTATTCGAAAACTTCCTGCACAGAAGTTTACCAGTTCTGATTTTTTTTATTACCCGGCTGAAGCAGTTCTAAAAGAAAGTATGAATATATAATATAATAAAGAAAATATGAGTATGGTTATGAAAGTAGGCCAAGCAACGTCAAAGGAAATTCAATATGGCGGACGCTAGATGTCACGCTAGTAGTTCATATTTCAGTTCGTTTAAGCAGTTAGGATGTTATTTATACCTCTTATTTACTTAGAATTCCGAAGTTATTGGGTGTCTTTTATTTATTAAAACTTAACATACATAAATGCTTTATAAATCTAACAGGTTTCTATTATGTCTATCAATTCATAGGGCAATAAGCTATACAATAATACGAGTAGACTAACTAAATTATACACGAATTCTTAGAAGACTTTTATAAATAATGGGAACAAAGAACTTAATTTTTTTACAATTTTATTCGTTCAATTTCTACTTGTTATGCAACCAGTACCCGTACATAATCATTACACAGTAGGTGCATCGCAGATAACAAAAAGATGTGGTCGAATAAAAAGCGATCATAACAAAGGGCACGACCACAGACGACCACGCGCGACCGGCGACCACAACTGATTATTTTATTGTTTCAGTTTACTTAATTTTTTTGTGAGGGTACTTGTTGAATTAAGGGCATTCGTAATGTGCAATATTACTGAGGAAAGGAAGGCATCAAGGCTTTATTGGTAGTGCAGATTGTTGCACTAAAATTGTAAGTTTGAAATGCTTGGAATGTAAGGTGAGATTCATGAATTGTCAACTATGTCCAGTCATAACAGGTATTAAATGAATTTTGAACAAACACAATATAAATATACAGGAAAGTTACTAGCCGTTTGCATCAGATAACTTTGACTAATATAAAGAAAATTCCAATTTACCTCGGTCATCTCATCATTCTCCTGTCCCTATCCCAATCTATTTGGGGTCGGCGCAACATGTCCTTTTTTCCATACTTCTCTATTATTCGTCATCTCGGTAGTCACCCCCTTTCTTGCCATGTCATCTTTCACACAATCCATCCATCGTTTCTTTGGTCTTCCCTACTCTTGTAGCCATCGACATTCATACTCAAAACTCCTCACGACATTTTCCTCACTCCTCCGCATCACATGCCCATACCACGACAACCGATTTCCACACAACCTTTCAGTCACCGGTGCCACATACATAAATAAGTAAATATTTAACTGATTGCCTCTGTCTAATGCAACTCTCTTTAAAATAAAACTTGCTTATGTGTGCAGGAATGTCATCTCTTCGGAAAAAATCTCGGCCTAGGTATAGCTTACCTATAACTCGAACTGAGACAGCGTCTCCTTACGCTAACAATTTTAATGTGTCTATACATAACGTAATGACGTCAGTGATGTATCGGTACTAACGAAATGATTTGACTCATCGTTCGCTGCGATACAAAAACTTGCACGAGCGGGAATGTCAGTGACTTGGAGAAAAGAGTGCACTTGTGAGGAATTTACAAATGGGACAAGACAAGGCGTGCGCCCGATGGGATTTTCAAGGAATGAATTTTCAAAAATCTTTCCTTTGTGCTCACTTTACTTTATTAACCGACTTCAAAAAGGAGGAGGTTCTCAATTCGTCGGAACCTTTTTTATTTTCTTTTATGTATGTTCCCCGATTACTCGAAGATGGTTGGACCGATTTGGATTTTTTTGTTTTATTCGAGAGGGTATCACAGTTGGTCCCATATAAAATTGATTAACTTTGCTTCGGTAGTTTTTGAGTTAGCTACAATAATACGTATTTTTTCCTCACTTTTATATGGATGATGTTCTAGTTTGTTTTGCAGGTAGTGGTATTAGAATTTGTGTGGGGTAGGTACACAACTAAAAAGTGAAAAATAAAAACTTTTTTACAAAAAAATTCAACCGACTTCCAAAAACAACACTACAAAATGAAAAATAAATTTCGGAAGTCGGCGGCAAAAACGAAAATACATTTAACTAGACACCGACTTTCGAAATTAAAGTTATTTTTCATTTTGTAGTGTTGTTTTTGGAAGAAGTCGGTTGTATTTTTTTGTAAAAAAGTTTTTATACTCCACCGGTTTAGGTAATTAAATAAAGGTAAACAAAAAAAATCACGTGTCTGGTTAATCGACTAAACCTGCAACTTTATAATTCGTTGTATAACGTGGCTAAATTGAAGAGTACAACTGTGTCGTAGCAAACCGTTTAGTTGGTTAACCAGACACGTGGTTTTATTGTTTTCCTTTATTTAATTACCTAAACCGATGAAGTATAGACCCAGCGGTTTAGGTTGTGCGTTGTCTATCAGTGAATGAATGTAAGAAGAAGAATGGTTGGTTCAGATTGTGTAACGTAAGTAGGATAAAAGAGCCTCTAGTTATTTATGAAAATTAACTTTTCTTCTAAATATTATTGTTACAGGTAGTTATGGTCCGTGGATGGGTGACCATCTTTACATACCGAGACTCCTCCGTGCCTCGGAAAGCACGTTAAACCGTTGGCCCCGGCTGTCATTCGTGGATCTTCGACAGTCGTTACGGGTCGTCAGAAGCCCAAAAGTCTGACAACCAGTCTTACCAAGGGGTATCATATTATTACTCAGTAACTGGATTGTGGAGGTCAGATAGGCAGGCTCCATGCAAATTACTGGTATCCGGCTGCATCCGGTTAGATTGGAAGCCGACCCCAACATGGTTGGGAAAAGGTTCAGATGATGAATGTTGCAGGAAGTTAACAAATAACGTTAGCCAAAATAAAAAAAAGTATCTTTAAAATATACCTCAAGTGTGTACAATAACAAGAAAGTAAATAAAAAGAATATAGAATATTTTTTTCATTGGAATTTTTATTGTAGGTTTATTTTTTTATTTTATTTTATTTTCAAAATTTCGCCTTTATAATATAGTGTGAACTATATTATTAAGGCGAAAGTTTCTGAGTGTGTGTGTTCGTATGTTTGTTACTTCTTGACGCTCAAACGGCTGGACCGATTAGGATTAAATTTGGTATGTATATAGCTTATACCCTGGATTAACACATAGGCTACTTTTTATCCCGGTCTACGTGGGTAAAACCACGGGGCGCAGCTAGTACGAGTATAAACAGAACTATGTAAGTACGAGGAAAGATATAAGATTAGTGTGATGATTGCGTCAATCAGGAATGTCTATGTAGGGCGCACCGGAGCCAAGATTTGTTCCCGATTGATGGCAATATTATTACTTGGGACTTAGGTATAGGTATACACCTCTGTTTAAACCTTCGGGAAAGATAGGTATGATGTTATACAGGATGTCAGGGACAGCCCTCCGCAGACTGATGGGGTGAACTCGGTATATCATACTAAGATGACCGGTACATGAAACATGAATTTATTTCAGGGACCTTATGCGAATCCAATAAACCTGATTTGTTTTATTACCTCACACGCAATGTATCTTTTCCGTGGCAAAACGCACGTAGCGAACGCCAGCGCAGCGAGCCTTCCGCGCCATTTCACGCGTCGTTCGTTAAAGTATTTCAATATTCATTGCAGATTTTTTGATTTTAGCTGTTTTATTTACATAAATGGAGTGCTGCGTACAGATAATGTAAGTTTACATTGACATAAAGGAATAGTAGCTGAAAAAACGATAAAAAAAAATCCTGAGCAATTTTCCGGTGGAATATGATTCAAAATAAGAAGCTGAATGCACCCTGTTAGTTTGCGGAGGGGACTGTCCTCCTGACTCTTACACCCTATATATGAAGATTGTGTCAATCTCAAAAAGCCTAATAAGTATGAATAATACATAATAATATTTTTTTTATTAAACCATGCGTATACAAAAATAGTATGAACTCTGGTATCCAAAAAAAGATTTAACTTGTGTTATGGATACCAGCATTCTCACATAAATGAAATTTACTTTGGTTGCAACAGACGACGATGTCAAGAGTGGCACAGTATACAGGAGAGGAAGCCTTTAATAGAGTGTGTGTAAGTGTAGTGTTAGTCACACTAATATTTTAAAGAAGAAAGTTTGTAAGTATGTGTGTATGTGTGTTTGTGTGTGTATATGTGTTTGTATTTGTATGTTTGTTTGTTACTTCTGCACGCTCAAACGTCGGGCCCAACTTTGATAAAATTTGGTATAGAGGACACCCTGGATTAACACATTCATCCCGGTCTACGCAGTTAAAACCGCAGGGCGCAGCTAGTGTGAAAATAAAACACATGAGTGAGGAAAGATTGTATGTTCATGTCTAAAGAAGTGATGCTGAACTTGATAATTTTATAAGATTTTCCGTTTCTTCATAGCTCTCTCTATGAAAGTACATAAATACATTCCAGCCATTTTGTTAATTACCACTCGAATCTTAGACTTACTCTCATGAAAAAACTGCAATAATCTAAACCCGTCGTAACTATACCAGCCGAGTCTCTAAAACAAATTCTTGATCAATCAATCCACGTAACATTTCAAGGAATTGTAGTAAACCGAGCAAGCAAAGTCATATAACTCGAGACACCTCTATCAAGCCGTGTCGTAAAGTACTCCTAAGTCCTAACTGATCTGTGACCATACGAGGCAGTTATCTGTCCTCTCACATAAAAGTGAACATTTCAAATTATTGGCATTGGGCTCTGGTGATTAAAGTGGAAGTCTGCGATGCTTGCAAATTAACGGGATCGTTGTGTTTCTCATGGTGAAAGAAAAGCTTAGGGCCTATTTCACCAAATAGCCATTACTTACCGAATAAATTCAAAAATGGAACAGAATTTGTATGAAATGATCTGCCAAGTAAGTTAATAGGAACTTAATCGTAGGTGGTGAAACAGGCTTTCGCACTAATAAATGTGTAATTTTTTTCCGCCCTTTGAATGTACCGCCAATATTTGTAAGAGCAATGGCTTAGCATGATCCTCCGTTATGTCGAAAATATCGCAGCATTCATTTTGAAATAAATATATGGAAAAATTAAGGATTAATGTTAAGTATTATATTTGACGAAAACAGGATTCCATAAAAAAAATTCGATAGAAAAAAATTCCAAAGTTACCTCCAAACCGAACAATAAACCGCTGGTATTCAAAAAATACTTCAAATTAGATCATGAAACTTTGCATAATAACTAAACTAACTATAAAGCAGGACTTACGCTTTTTGTTTTTTTCAAATTACTATTATTTTCACCGTAAAAAGTAATTACCTAAACTATCGGCACCTAGCACCGCACTCAGTCCGCGATCAGTCAAAAAGCTGAGATAGTATGGGCTCTTAAGCGGATGGAGTATAGTGCACTTAATATTATAGCCGCTCAAATATTATCAATGAGTTTCCCTTTGTACGTCTTCGCGGTAAAGCAATCGAAATAAAATCGATGAAGATTTGGCAGAAAAGTGGCTTGCTACCTGGAAAAACGAAGGAAAACGCAATTGGGTTAAATTTCCTCGATATAATTAAATTCCGAAAAGACCTCTACTTTTTATATTTTTTTCTGTAATTCTTAAATCCTAAATAATTTCATTGCAAAATTGCTTTCAAAATGTACGTATTCGGTAATTGAAAACTCTGGCTGAAAATATTTTTGATAGATAGCTCAATTTATTTTTAAACAATTTTTATTTGGTTTGGCGCTTTTATTTTATATTGTTGCGCTCTCATTTTTTCGCATGTCGAAGTAATTGACTCTGTCACTTTCTTATTCCCGCCCAGTTCGCTTTTTATATTATCATCTTAACTACCGGTACCGTCATTGCTAGCCTTTTCAAGAGAATAATCGAAACAAATAAAACCAGCTTAAGGAAAAGCGGTTTCAGGAATCAATTTTGACGTTGCTTTATTTGATACTAGCTGCGCCCCGCAGTTTCATCCGCGTAAACCGGGATAAAAGTAGCATATGTGTTAATTCAGGGTATAAGCTATCTACATACCAAATTTCATCCAAATCGGTCCAGCCGTTTGAGCGGGAAGAAGTAACAAACACACGCACACACACACACTCACAAGCTTTCGCCTTTATAATATTAGTGTGATAGTGTGATGATCAGTGTGATATTAGTGTGATGTAAGTCATTCCAACTATGTTCAAAAAGGTTTACAAAAACGTCTGATCAACTCTTAGCAACCGTTTTTCAGTCATCCATGCAGAACAAACCGTATCATAAATTCATAACCAATTACATTATCCTAGAAACTAATTAATCCATTACTCCGACATAGCTTGAGCCCAGCGTACACGCAAGTACAGTCATCCATAATCATTTCTAATAGGATGTCTCCCGTACGTTTCTGCGAACGGCGGCGCCCCCCGGTCTGAGCCATTACATTGCCGGATGGACCACTAGCATACCGGTACGCGTGCCGGATTCACCTATCCCCTGCACCTTGTTCGGAGATATAGGAAATACTTTTTGTTGCTGAAGATCCCAATTGTTTAATTAGGGTATGTCTACTAGCTTGCGTTGAAGAGACTTTATACATTTTTTCTATACCTAATGTGATAAAAGTAATGGAGTCCAGACAATATGTCACTAATTTCTCTTCGGTGATTCCTAAGATTTTATGTGTTTTTTGCAGTTTGTTGAAACTGTATGTACTTTCCGTCACTTGTCTTTATAGGTTCATTACAAAACCAGCGTCACACAGCCTCTTTCTGGCATTTAATGCTGATATTAATGTTTATGGCGCAGCCAATATTGTACTATTGTTTTAAAAAAATATTTTCACTTTTTTATTTGTTATTTATATTTTGTGTTTCACGAACTGTGTCAAATTAACTATATTCTTTCTTTTTTTCCATGTTAGTAGGCAATTGATCTGCTGAAGGTAAACTTGTGGAGTACTTTGAACAGCTCAATTTGTCTTAATTTGATAACTAATCATATCATCCGGAAAACAAGCACTACAAGATAAATTGCTAAATAGATTTTCATAAAAAAGGCTTCCCAAGACCTTTATCAAATCGTTTCAATCTAGAATGCGCCTTCCGGTGTCAACTCGTAACTCAAGAACACTTTCTACCTTATCGGCTGTCAATACTACAGTTCACCAAGTAACGTAACTGCCCATTATCACCTTACCTCTCCGTAACCATCCACCACAATATCATTATTCTCAAACAAAAACCGCGGTACGTAGGTACACTTTTGAAAACAATTCATTTAAAAATAATTCGAATTTCGTATACGCGATGGCGGTGCGCGGTCAAAAAGCGCAATTGTCTGCAGGGCCGCGGCGACGCGCGTCTGTCGCGCGCTGCATTCTAATGAGGGCGGGTTTTTGTCGCGCGACAGCGTGGGAGCGTCGCCCGATGATCGATATCGCGCGAGTGTGTACTCGCCCTTACGTTGAGAGTTACTCTCCGATCGCTTTTTGTTTTTGTTTGTATCTATTTCCTTTCTAACACGTACAAATGTGCTACTATGTTGCATTGCTGCTCACCGGAACGATTGACATAAGCGGTTTCCTCGGCCCTTATTTGTAACTTGACTGACCCCGTTGTAAATATGATAGTCGGTCCCCGATGCGATGTCAAATAAATATTACGCGGCTTTTAAAATGAAGGATCAGGAATACTCAATTTCTGTATATCTCTGTTTTTGTTTGTTCTTAATTTGGCGATTAACTTTATATTAAACAATTATAATAGTATCAGAATCAGGCTATTGCCATACCATATATCATGACAACCGACTTAGTGTGGAAATCGGTTGTCATGGTATGGGCATGTGATGCGGAGGGTTCACTAATATTTTACCAAAACTCATTTGACAAATTTTTTGTTTACAACCAACGTTTCATAAACTATTAATTTCACAAACAACTTTTCCGCAAATGTTTCATTTTTACTAACACTCGCTTTACAAACATTTGTTTGGCAAATGCTTCTCTTTACATATGTTTCACTTGATATTTTATAACTTATACATTTTTCATTTATACTTCTCCAAGCAACCAAGCAATAAAACTGACAGCAAGTCGACAGGGCTCCTATTTCTGTCTGCAGGGTTTAAAGGAACCTAACCAAACCGAACTTCGGGTCCTGCCCCTGATGTGGACCGTCTAGTGTTAGGATTTTCGAATCAGGTTAGGAATTATCAGAAGTATAGTGTATTTGGCTGTTCCCTTATGAGATATCATGAATTAAAAATGAATTGTTTATTAAACAAAAGTTTATCAGGTGATTAGTTAGTTAAATGATTTATTTGCCAAACTTGTTGTTGTGAAATGATGAAATGACAAATGGTGTTTTTGCCAGTCGTTGTTTGTCAAGTGAACATTTGCAAAATAATTTTCGGTGAAATGACAGGATACCGATGCGGAGGAATGATGAAAATGTCGTGAGGTAAGTTTTGAGTATGAATGTGGATGGCTATACGAGAAGGGTAAGACCAAAGAAACGATGGATGAACTGTGTGAAAGATGATATAATTTTTTTACTCTATTAGTCGTCATCTCGGTAGTCATTCCTATTGTTTACTGAGTACTGTGGTAATCGGTTGTCATAGCATGGGCATGTGATGCGGAGGAATGAGGAAAGTGTCGTCAGGAAAGTTTTGAGTATGAATGTGGATGGCTATAAGAGTAGGAGAAGACCAAAGAAACGATGGATGAACTGTGTGAAAGATGATATGGCTAGAAAGGGAGTGACTACCGAGACGACGCCTAATTGAGAAATATGGAAGCAAAAGACATGTTGCGCCGATCCCAAATAAATTAGGATATATAAAAAAAACTTTTTTACAAAAAAATACAACCGACTTCCAAAAACAACACTACAAAGTGAAAAATAACTTTAATTTCGGAAGTCGGTGTCTAGTTAAATGTGTTTTCGTTTTTTGCCACCGACTTCCGAAATTAAAGTTATTTTTCACTTTGTAGTGTTGTTTTTGGAAGTCGGTTGTATTTTTTGTAAAAAAGTTTTTATTTTTCACTTTTTAGTTGTGTACCTACCCCACACAAATTCTAATACCACTATCTGCAAAACAAACTAGAACATCATCCATATAAAAGTGGGGAAAAAATACGTATTATTGAAGCTAACTCAAAAACTACCGAAGCAAAGTTAATCAATTTTATATGGGATCAACTGTGATGTATACCCTCTCGAATAAAACAAAAAAAATCCAAATCGGTCCAGCCATCTTCGAGTAATCGGGGAACATACATAAAAACAAAATAAAAAAAAAAAAAAAAGGTTCCGACGAATTGAGAACCTCCTCCTTTTTGAAGTCGGTTAATAAGGGCAGGAGAATGATGATGATGATCAAAATCCACTACAGTTAAAATATAAAACTAATGCAAACCCTATTAATATATCAACGAAATATAATTAGGATACAATTTCTTAGCACGAGCCCAAATAAATTATCATCTCAATATTATGAACAGAGATTATTCTGACATTTCAATCGAGTAACTGAGCCTGTAGGCTGACTGCGACCCTCCTAAGCGACAAGCAGGTAAACCGATCTAATTATGCAGACGAGTGTTTCGTAATCTCAACACGTTTCACTACAGCAATTCGAAACGACGCTGCAGCTCGGTGATAAGGATTGTAGGCCTGAATACCGTTAGTGCTTGAGATTAGCAGGATATATCCTAGTTCACATGAGGGTTCTGTGTCCTATTAGACCTAAACAGTACTTTTTCTAATGTTAGTTTATTCTAACTAACATTATAAATGCGAAAGTGAGTTTGTTTGTCTGTAACGCTTTCACGCTAAAACGGCTTAACGGATTTGGATGAAATTTGGCACATGGGTAGGCCATGACCTGGATTAGGACCTAGGATACTTTTTATCCCGGTAGTACGTTCCCGTGGGATGATTTCCGACATCCACGCGGGCGAAGCCGCTGGCAAAAGCTATTAGTTAGACAAATTGTAATTTCAGAAAAATCATGTGTGACAGGGGAAGTAACAAAACTTTGAGTTGTGAAAAAATCTGATTGACAAGCAATGGTTTAGGTGACTAGCAAGTAGGAACCATTGATATATAAAAAAAGAATTTTGTTTACTTAACCAGAGCTAAAGAGAATAATAAAAAGTTTAAAAACTAAAACCCGACTACAGAAAAATCACGCTCGCCTTGGTCGGTCTGTAACCAATTAAGTTAATATTATTTACCTCCCACTTTTACTTATTTTTAACAATTTAAACTTATTTATTTACTTAAACAATGTGGTCGTCAAGATCTTTCTTTTGACACCAAACATGTCTTTATTATCTCAATAACATTTTTTTCGTGGTCAGAAATTTACGTGTAAAGTCCATCTTAATAAATTTTGGGAGAATTTATATAGCCTATGTTACCCGGACTATTATTAAGAATCTATTGATAGGTCATTCATTAAAATCGGTTCAGTAATTTAGGCGCTACAGTGGACCACACGTAAATACATATACAGGGTGATTGGAAGATGGGTGCAAAGCTTTAAGGCGAAGATAGTACAGACAATTTAGAACCATTTAAGCCATGGTTGTCTCAGACGAAGTCTTACCAATTTTTTTTAACCTAAGTTTTAAGTTTTTTTTGGAAATTCCCAAAATTTTATGTAAACTGCATAATTATAGTCAAATTGCATGATAAATGAATTCATTTTTTATTTATTTAATTAAAGTAATGTGTAAGCAATCAAGTAAACCATGTTTTAGGTTTCTGTATCATTAGACATTTTTTTTACAGACATTTAAAGTTCAAAAAAAAAAAATATGTATCAATACGTTTTTTAAACCTTATTTTAAAAATAAACGGAGGGTGTTTTTTCTGTTCAAACCTTTTTGTAGACATACTTGATAATTGTTCTGTCTTTTGAGGTATCATTTACGCGGATATCTTACAAATTATTGTAATTAGGACCTACAAACCAATTCGAGGGAGAAATTTTAACTTTTAGGCAGACTAATTAAAACAACAATTGAATTTGAATTAAAATTATTTATTATTCATGTTCAAAATGACGCCCGTGATTCCTAATAAAAAAAATTGGTAAGACTTCGTCTTCGTCGTTATTATTATTATTATTGTTATTTTTTTATTTTATTTTTTATTTTTTATTATTATATATATATATTAGATGTTTTTGTAACTATAATAATATAATTATTAGATGTTGTGTGTGTAATATTGAATTGCTTGAATTACTCGTACTACTACTACTACTTGCCCTCTTCCTCTCTCCTAATGTTGCTGTGCCCGACAGGGTCCATATTGATGTTTTGTTTTGTTACACAACCTAATTAATACATATGAAATGCAATAAAGAATTGAGTATTGAGGACTTACATACATACATAGACTGCTAAAATCATAACCCTTCTTTTTGGCTTTGCCGTAGTCGGGTAAAAAGTAAGTAGCATCGATGATTGTTTTGGAGTTAATTTATTGCTAATATCTACGAGTATCACTTTAATAAGTCAATCATACCATACTTTGGGCAAAGGCCATCCCGTACAATTGAAAATACCTCTATCAAAGATGCCAACCAGCAAAAAGAGCAAGTTGAACACTACATAAAATACTCCACACAAATCACGTACACAAACATCCGGGCTCGCTACAAATCTGTAGGTCAAATATTTCTCTCGATACGGGACTCGAACCCGGGACCTTAGCGTAAAAGGCACTGGCTTCGTCTGCTCCGTTTTGAGTTTAATTGTTTTAACACATAGGTATACTGCTTATTTCATTACTGCGTAGGAGTTTATATACATTAGCGTTATACGATTAGCGAAGACCTGAGAAAAAAATAGAATAGTATGAGAAATAGGAGATGGATAGATAGTAGCAGTGAATGGATTAGGGATGTGAACATACTCTGTTTTTTTAACAAGCGAGTACTGAGTTATGTCTCTCGCACATTTCCGATATTGACAGAGTGAGATGGGTCATTGGTCGGGGTGGGGCCAACGCCTTTGTTTTGTTTTGAAATTGTTAAGGCCCGTTCATGTTGAATACTTCTAAAATTTACTGTACAGGAGACATGTCCGCCATTACTCACGCACAAACAATAACGTCTGGTTCACTCACTAAAACACGTGCGACGCGCAGTTAGTCGATGACTCAACTGAATGCACATGTAACTACAGCGTTTGGTTTGTGTGGAACGGACTTTATGTTGATTACGTGGAACAATAGTAACGCAGTCCTAATTTTCGGTACTCGTTGATTAAAAAAACAGAGTATAGAAGTGCATTTTTTTTGTGCAATAAATGTATTTTTTGGGATCTATTGTAGTGCAGCACTACAATCGAATTATAATATAAAGTCGCTTTTCGTGTCTGTCTGTGTGGCCGCGTTGTTCTTCTAAACTACGCAACGGATTTCGATGCGGTTTTCACTATCATTTAGAGAATTTATTCCGGAAGGTTTATAAGTATAATGCATTAATATTTAACTTATATATAATATTGAAACCTTCATGTTTTGTCAAGTGGTAAAAACCGTGCGAAGCAGGGCCGGGTCACTAGTCTATATAATAGGTCTTTACCTATGAAATTGCGTTTTGTATGAAAAAATTTAAACGAATTTTTTTCATGCATTTTTTATTTGTATTAATCGAAGTAATCACCCATGCAATTAATGCATCTTTGCCAACGCAGTGGCAGTTTATTGATGCCCTTCTTAAAGAAATCAGCTGGACGGGAGGCAACAAATTCTTCAAAGGCATTTTGTACTGCCTCTCGGGTATTGAATTTTTTTCCCGCCAAAAAGTTATCTAAATTCTGGAAAAAGTAGTAGTCTGTAGGCGCAAGGTCTGGTGAGTAGGGACCAAACTTGAAATCGCGAAAAACAAAATCAGCTACATTTTGACGAGTTATGCGATCATAAATTAGGCAACAGCAGATTTTTTTCGCAATTTCTGGTTTGGTCCCGTAGTAAAAGTTGTTCATAATGAATTAATGATGAGTACAATGATGCTCATAAATTCAATTTCACCTTGTATAAACCAAGTACTCGTTTAAAAAATCTAGAATCGCGAAAATGCGCCTTTTTAGTTTTTATGCAAGTCCTAGAGATTCACTTAACATCCAAGTGGCGTAGCCAACTCTCTTCGAACCAACTTAGAACATAAACAACCTACTCGAAGTATCACAGCTTCCACGACAAACCTTTCAATCTCAAACTTTCGTGATACCAGAAAAAACAATCGTAAAACATATTTCAAGTCCAACCAACCATAGAACAATCCACGCTTTTTTCGCTTATAAATTCTTTGGAAAATTTTCAATCCCCATTTTTTTTCCGGTCTGCGTTTTTTTGCATTCCGTTTCGGAAATCCGCGCGTAGTGTCGCGTCGCGTTTTTTTTTGTCGCAGCTACATACACGTGCGGCCGACGTCGATTGTCGCCTGCTTTTTGTCGGCTAATCAATTTTCGAACCATCGAGCTTGTAGGGAGCCGTGCACACTGGGTGATAGTCTATTTTTTGTTTTATTGGAACGATTTTCTACGTTGAATTTTTCTGCAACAACAGGCCTGCGCTGTTTCGAATACTGTTTTTGAAGTAAAACCTTCTTTAGGCGCGTTGAGCGATTTTTGGTAGAGGAAATCTTGCGGGTTCGCGTCACTGCGACACCTCGAAACTGCGACATGCTATGCATAGGTTTACGTTTTTCTGTTTTCACTTCTGTCGGCAGCTCCCATGACTAGCAATTTTTTTTTTTAAGTTTATATAGTAGGTAGTTTGCAATGATAGATTTCAGGCTTCTCTAAATACTGTTGAAATCTTGAAGTTGTTGTTATGTGTAGGTAACAACACATTTACATTTTTTGTTTGTCTGTCTTTGCTCACATTTTTAATTACGATATCCAGAAAACTGAATCTCGACAGAATGAACTTTACACGACGATACTTTTTTGTTAAAATCAGTACAGTATTAGTAGTTACGAAATCCAAACCATAAATTCTTCCTCACACCTCACCTCCAATCCAGTGGACAGTCCACATTACAAGTAACAGCCCATTGTGGCTGCCACAATAGTGGCAGGATCCACTTACGCGCTTTTTGGACAACAACTTTATCCGAATCAATGGATCGTTAAGTTTCAAGAGTTTTTGGTAAATGTACACAGCGTCGAGGTGCGAATTTTAACGGCTGAGCTCTGAGGCAAAAAGAGCCATTGATTTACTAATTGCCCTTACTTTTAATTGGATTTTCTTTTATGAAAGGTTTGGACGTGTATTGAGGATGCCGCAATGTGTTCGTTTTGTGAATTTTAAAAGAGTTAAGCGTATATTTTGTTTCTTGAGTGAGTTTGATTTGAGAGCATGGATGCGTGGTGCTGGGGTTGAATTCATGTTGTTTGGGATCTAACCGATTCAACGGCCCCAGCCTTTGTAGCACCCGAAATCTTTATTACTACTTAGGTATTTAGAGAAAACGTCCAAGTTATCTGTTATGAGCAAGAAACGATTATTTAACGTGAAAGAGAGGGCTCGTTATCGAAATTGAGGGTACCAATCTAAACGAAAAATTCAATTACAAAAGATCACAGGTAAGGAGGAGCTCGTGGCTAAGTAACAACAGCCGCACGGGTTGATCCATCAGGTTAAGTTAGGCTTGCCAGGGTTGTTCTTTAGACGAGTAACCATCTTTACATAACACCTCGGAAATCACGCTAAGCCGTTGATCCCGGCTGTAATTCGCGGATCTTTGACAATCTTTGCGACCGTCAGAAGCCCGAAAGTCTGACAAACCAGTCTTAACAAGGGATATCGTATTACCCAGGCACTGGGTTGTGGAGGTTAAATACGCAGTCATTCCATGTAAAATACTGGTATTCAGCTGCATCTGGTTAGACTGGAAGCCGACCCCAACATGTTTGGGAAAGTCTAAGCAGATTGATTATATCAAAGGTCAATGACTGATGATGGCCACTCGAGAAACCACCCAAAAATTATCCACAAGCCTTCAAAATCAATTAAGACAAGCTATACTTTGAACAATTCAAACTTACAGCAGGTACACCCTATAACCGGTGAATCCAATCCAAAAGCAATAAAAAATAAAGTACGGAAGTCATCTCGTATCGTGGATTGGTTCGCGTTAAATCGGAATTAGTATAACATTACTTTGTCGGGGGCTATACGATGCTGTAAAACGCAAGTGTTTTCGCTACTGGAAGCGAGCTGTGCTGGAGAGCGAGTTAATGGTTGGCTAGCAAGTAAATTAGACGATTGAGTGGCATTCACGCATGTTACTGCTGTTTTGTCTAAGAGGCTCTCGTGGCTAAGTAATAACAGCCGCACGGGTCGATCGATCAGGTTAAGCTACTCTTGCCACGGTTGGTCCGTGGATGGGTGACCATCTTTACATACCGAGACCCCTCCGTGCCTCGGAAAGCACGTTAAGCCGTTGGTCCCGGCTGTAATTCGTGGATCTTACACAGTCGTTACGGTTCGTCAGAAGCCCAAAAGTATGACAACCAATATTACCAAGAGGTATCGTATTACCTAGTAACTGGGTTATGGAGGTCAGATAGGCAGTCGTTTCATATAAAATACTGGTATTCAGCTGCATCCGGTTAGACTGGAAGCCGACCCCCATATAGTTGGGAAAAGGCTAGGCAGATGATGACTGTTTTGTCTAATCGTAATGGAGGTATGATCTATCTGGGAAGGTGAACAGAGTTTCTGAATTACATTCCGTGAGCAATTAATTTAAACTATATGACATTTATTATTTAGTGGAGGCATACCCCCATAATTATTGAGTTCGTAAAAAAAAACCGGCCAAGTGCGTGTCGGACCACGCACAATGAAGGGTTCCGTAGTTGAAAAAAAAATTATCCCAAAACAAACTTAATACTGAAATCTCAAAAGAAAAAAAATTATGTGATAAAATTACAAATTAACAATTTTTGGACTTTTTCCTTTACTTGTGCATGTGAGACCTTGCCTCTTGCCAAATTTCATGATTCTAGGACAACGGGAAGTACCCTATAGGTTTTCATTTACTTGCGAGTATCAAAATATGCTGCATAAATGGCCGTATTTTTTTATTGCGTTGACTTAGAAGCTTGTTTTTGTTAGAACTTTAAGGGACCATAGACCTACGTATTTGATATTAATTACAACTTAATACCTACACGCGTTCCTGAGAAAAAGGGTCTTGACAGACTGACAGACAGACAGACAGACGGACAACGAAGTGATCCTATAGGTAAGGGTTCCGTTTTTTTTCCTTTTGAGGTACGGAACTCCAAAAATACATAAATTTTATTTGAATCCTTATGTTGAGTTGGTTACTTATTAAAGTAGATTATAGGTACCAATACAAAAAGTTTTCAGATTCGTAACGGGGCATTTTGAGTATACGGACCCTTACATACAAAAACGAAAAACAGTAAATCAAAATTGTAACAAGACTGCACCATACCTACCAATTACATCCAAATTGCATGTAATTTAATGATTTCCCAAACATGCAAAATTATAAATTATTCACTTACAATTAAATGCTTAAATATGAATGTATTAAGAGTCCATACTTAAGTCATTTGCTTGATAAAATAAGTAAGTACGTAATTTATCTGTTTTTGCTTTTATAGTAATTAAGTAAACCATTGCATTCTCAAATACGTGAACTTTCTTGTGTTACGTCACAAACCTGCCGCTGGACCACCATCGAAACTTCTTCCTTAAAACAAAAGACCATTTTCATCTTCCAAAGCCCTTATTCTGAAGGCATAAGATTTATATTCCTTTAAACAATTTTTCAATGACTAAAGCTTTTTTTTGTGAGTAAAATGTTTAAAATGGATGAGCATTTAATTCGATATTTTACTTGAAATTAAAATCGTATTAACGGTGCCGCAGAATTAAGACGTAAGTGAATTTTTTTGAGGAATGTAATTTGGTTGTCTCCTAGCGGCCGCTGACCTGAATACGGGTAATGACCGGTTAAAGTAGGCGAAGGTTGGAGAGAGGCTGAAATGGACTCGTAATGGTGACGTTTAGGCGGGCTAAAATAAAATGTACTTAGTGCTAACTTCTAAGGGTAAAGGGTAAAGTGTCAAGTGGCCAACTATGTGCTCTAACAATTTGCAATTTTATAGATACTATTAATTTTCAATCTTACTAAAAGGTAGATTAATGTAATTATAAAATACTAGCTGCACCCCGCGGTTTCACCCGCGTAGACCGGAATAATTAGTAGCCTATGTGTAAACTCAGGGTATAAGCTACCTACACACCAAATTTCATCTAAATCAGTCAAGCCGATGAGCGATAAGAAGTAACAAACACACAAATACTGTGGCCTTTATAATATTAGTGTGATTAGGATCCCCCTTTAGCCTCAAATCTCTAAACAAGTTTCAAGAGGGACGATGAATGGCATACTGGAGTAGCATCGGGCATTAAAAAAATTGTGTACATTTTATCTCCTTGAATAAACCATAAATCAACCAATCACAAACCCATCTGCAATCTTTATAAACCAATTTCAAAATTCAAACGTAACGGACACTTGAATTAGCCAATAAGACGGCGCGCCAACATGTACATAAATCGCCGTGGCGCGCGCATCTTTTGTAATTATTCAAAATCTTCGAGGGCGACTGCTAAGGGCATATAAATCGGCCGTTAATAGTGTGGACATGGCACACAATACTACTGCATTGCCCTTACTATGAGCTAAACTTACGTATAAAGCGGTACACGAAATAATAAAAGGAAAATTCGATAGCTTTTGTTCAATGATTTTTGATGCAGTGTGGGCTAACGTTAAGAATTAAATTATATTGGCTATAAACCCTTCCTATTTTTTGGCCAAAAGTTTGTTAGTCTTAAAAGACAAGTCATTAACCATCAATCAGTCATCAATGGTTTAGCTAGAGAATAGATAAAAGGTTAATCTATCTCCATATAACTTAAGCAATAACTAGAGAAAATTTTAATTAAACTTTAATTATGCAATTCGTTGAAGCCATTGCATCAGACTGCGAATAAGAATGAGTAGTAAGTAATGGATTATTTGCAGTGGCAATAAACATGAAACATGATTTTATTGTGATTACGATGACTATTACTTGTTTTTAAACGCATCCCTTAAAAGATAAACTACCATGTGCGCCAAAATGTATGGACGATCGAAGCAAGTTGTGTTTTGGACATGAGACATCGTAATAATGTGTAAGTAGTGACAGATTCTTGGCATCGCCTCTGGGTGCTAGCAACCTGTTTTCTTGAAAAGGGAACCGCAAACTGTAGTAGTCACACTGTACAAACTTTCGCGTTGTTATATTTGCTGATATCGATGAAGTTTATTATGCGAAAAGCTTGCTTTTTTAATAACGGATAAATAGATTGATGCTTCCTTTAATTTCATTTGTTAACAGTGTTGTAAATAGTAATCATTTTTGGTAACAGACATTTAAAATCCGTTTAGAGATGCTTTATCGACACAAAGTTTTAAACTCAAATCTCTAAAGACAGGACAATTCGTTGCTATAAAGACAATAATATGATAATTTCTAAGTTTGCACTCAGTTATTCCTCTTGCTATGAACCGTGGTACACCTTTATGGGTCCGTGCGACCAACTCAGTCGTAAATAGAGCAGTGTCACGCGCGCGTACAATGTACAAGCCACCCCGGGAGTCAAAACTAGCTGTTTGAATCAGTGCACTTACAAAAACGACACCTATACACATTGTAATTTCAACTTTATCCACGAAACTTTTAAGTTGAAAATTGTTCTTCAGATTTTGTATTTACTACGTTATGAAAAATGACGTATCGAAACGTATGTTGTTGACTTAAAATCAAGCGTGTATTTGAAGTGTTAAGATTCAGTTTTCTTTGGTTATTTTAGTTGATATGATAGTGCACAATTAAAAGGACATATTTATGCAAAGCTAGCAGACTGGATGAGTCATTTTGTGTAAGAAATGGGATGCTTATGAAAACCTATCTATTGTTTTATTATAAACGAGATCAGCCTCGGTGGGCGATGTTGTTTTTGTAAATTAAGATGGTTGCATTTGCATCGCAGTTCCTTGAAATGATAATATCTTTATTTGAAGCCGACTGTGGAATGTGCTGTGGAGGAATAAGCGTCATTGAGATTAAGTACTTACTTGATAAAATTGTTACAATTTTGCTTATGAAGAAAGTAAAATCAGAAGAAAGAATGGGTCATTATTTTTTTTATCCATTTCTCACTTAGTTTTAATCATAGTGTGGCAGTTTGAGTAATTTATGCGGCCTACCCAAATATATTTTCTTTGGTATTATTCGTCGAATCGTTGAGCTCCTTAAGTTTTGAGTTGAGCTGCACGATTATTGACAAATGCGTGCACTGACTGGACAGGTCCACTCAATCTGTGTAGTACTTTCCACAAAAGACCATTTCAGACACCAATCTACATGGTCTTCACATGATCTTACCAAGATTATGTCTGGACTTTAAAAGAGTATGTGACCTCCGAGTTCGTTTCGACCTTTTTTCTCCGACTAGAAACGCCGACCTCATCTAGTTTTTAAAATATGATTATGTCAACAAAAATAAAAGTAAAAGTGTCTGTACAAACCTACTTACAGAAATAAATCATTTATCATGAATGTTAAGTGCTTATGAAGAAAAATAAGATGGTTAATCAGTCCTATACCAAAATATACGGTGTCATATCAGATATTTTAGAATAGAATACCAAATTCCATACAATGGTATTGGAGGCTTTCACCATGCTTGGCGATCAATGAGTAGTCGATGCTGCTCATCATTGATCATAACCCCTTGTCCAAAAGTTAAAACAGCCCGTTACACTATAGCTACATATACGTACTACCTAGAGGAAGAATATGGGGTAGCCTAAATATCCTCAGCTGACGACCAAGTCATTGGATCCTTTCATCATTCTCCTGCCCTTATCCCAATTTATTTGGGATCGGTGCAACATGTCTTTTTCTTCCATACTTCTCTATTAGTCGTTGTCTCGGTAGTCACTCCCTTTCTAGCCATATCATCTTTCACACAGTCCATCCATCGTTTCATTGGTCTTCCCTTACTCGTATAGCCATCCACATTCATACTCTAAACTTTCCTGATGACATTTTCCTCATCCCTCCGCATCACATGACAACCGATTCCACACATCTTTTCAATAACTAACAAATTAAGAGCTAACTTATACATTCACGATGTCCGTATACAACTTTCGGCCTAAAGACAATAATAAATCTACTAAACAGTTAGGCGTCCTAAAACCTAACTTTATAGGTCCGAACGGATTTCCTAAAGTCCATATTTCAGCGTGGACCTCAAGTATGACCACAAGACGGGGTCACAGCGCTCGTGATAGTTACCAAACAAATATACTACATAATAACGTCACTTAGTATGTAATACTTAGAAAATACTACCTTCAAGGTAAAGCGATAGAGTTGAACTTTGATTGTTGTCACAATGTAGAATAAAGTTGCACAAAAATGAGTTGTTTTCAACAAGAGCTAAGGTTGAAGTTGGAGCAAAAGTGCATTCGAGAAAGGATGTTTCATCCAATAAATGAAAAGTAAAGGAGATCTCCGCAGGCGGCGCCGGGTCATACAGATAGTATCGGATGACCGAGAGGTCCTGAGGCGTCGTTTAATTGCGGGGTGCGGGTTCGATTCCCGGTTGAATCGGTGGGCGGTCGGTGGCAGGCTTTATAAATTGTCCACGCGGTAGCTACGCTGGGTGGCGAATGGTGTATGACCATGTACATGGTAAAGAATCGTAGGCAATACACTCTATTTGTATTTGTGATTCGATTTAGAAGTTATCTTTAGTAGCTAAGTTCATTATCTTATTGAGTTACAGCCGGTAATAAAACCTTTTAAAAATATAGGTACCTATAACTACGAATAAAATGCACCTCAGATCTGCGGTATTTATTAAACTTGTACCTACATATTATTACATCACTTTAAGACGGCTGTCGCATTATGCACCTCTCTCGTTCACACGGGACCAAATATATATTTTTTAAATGTAATCAATTAAAGGACTACTAAATAATTTTAATTTAATAGGTAAACTAATATATTAAAAACAATTTTTATTGTGGCATTTATTTAACTCATATCAAAAACAGATAATACTTTTTGAACTGAGTTTATTACATAACACAATAGAAATGTGTTTTAATAATTAGGTACCTATTAAATGAATATTATTTACTAATCCTTTAAGAGGCTACCGAGCGCGCAGTAGCGCCCTCACCTTTTGTTTGGTTATTTCTTTTATTTTAAGCCGGAATAGTTGTGCTTCACAAGACTAAACGTTATGATTATTACAAATAGTAGCTTTATATTGTTTTATTATAATCGTTCAAATGGAAAATAGTAGCCATTTTTTTCCGTTTTAACGATTGACAGACATGTGACATCCACCAACCCGCACTAGGCTCGCGTGGTGGATTACAGCCCCCTCCCTCTCAAAGAGAGGCGGCCTGTGTCCCAGCAGTGGGAACGTTACAGGCTGATTATGTGTATGCGACCTAGTGTCTGAGTCACTAACTGCGAGCCTCCAAAACCTTTCCCTCTTTTTAAGTTATTTCAAAAAACCTTCTTAAAATTCCACCCTCATCTAAATCCATTATCACTAACAACATCAAACAATATTCATGCAACGCGGCGCGTCGGTACATACAAACACGCGGCGCCTTTGCCGCGCATCGCACGATCGCGCGACCACGACCGCGATACTCAGATAGGCGCTTTCACCGGGTGCTGATAGCGCTCAGCATCGTCAGACCGAATTAAAGGAGTGAAGTACTGGTATAAGGTAGAAGGTTGGATTTGGAAGAAGGGAAATTATAGGCAGAAGATTTTATACATCATGCAGTGGGTGTCAAAAATGCTGACTTATCATTTGCAATAAAAATCAATTTTACAAGATCTACTAACCACAAAAACTGTCTAATACCACTACATGAGCTTGAGCCGATAAGAATAAAAAAAAAGGATTAGATTAGTGATATCAAAGTACAGACACAAAAGCGCTCAACCGCGTGCTATTGCCCAACCAAAACTGCAAACACACTTACATAAATGTACCAAAACTTCTAAAACCTCCAATGGCTGTATCAGTACTTATTCCTTATCCATTTTTGCAAGCTTATCGAACAATAATAAATAATTAATTCAAAAATTAAAACATAACATCATCCAGATAAACATCCACACACACCTGCACATATCCCACGCACATATCTAAAGGTCCAAATAAAAATAACTCTAAAGTTCAAGGTTCCAAAAAGCCCCGAAGGCTAAAATGAAACATGGTGACGGGTACCATGGTAGGTGCTCGTGAGTAACCGAGGATGTGTGGCGGGAAGACGACGCGGATGTCAAATATTGACTCTAAGATATTGTATGAACTGGCGCATGGCGGCGACTTGACTCAGTGATACAAGCGTCAATGGAGACACGGTTTTTCTGTAACAGAAATGACAAATCACAAAACGTAAGATTACTAGCGAGAGTAGGAAGTTGCATAATGAAGACAAACGTTATAATTTTTGGTTTACTAAAACTAGCAAACGTAATCCAGATACTGACAGGATGTTCAGAAATTCAACAATCACGAGTCTTGGAGACAAAGAAAACAAAAAAGAGTCCATAAATAATTAAGATTAAACTCAAAAAAGATAGGGAGGACAAAGATTAGGTCACATATCAAGACTAAAATTATTGTGCTAAAACATCTCATAACCAAACAAATAAACCTTAAAAAGTAACAAAAGATAACAAGAAGGCCGTCCTTTCTACTTTTATCTATGTTAATTAAACAGATTCAATTAGTTTACAAGACCATGCAGAAAGATAAGCAACTGATATGGTAATTATCACATCTGCATAAAAAGGAGCAAAACGTAGTTTTACATATTCTTGGACATTCGAATATCGTTGGTTGCTTTATCAGGTATAGTCTAGTTATGTGGCTATAGTATGAGGGGCTTGTGGCTAAGTAATAACAGCCGCACGAGTCGATCGATGAGGTTATGTTACGCTTGCCGCGGTTGGTCCGTGAATGGGTGACCATCTTTACATACTAAGACCCCTCCGTGCCTTGGAAAGCACTATAAGCCGTTGGTCCCGGCTGTCATTAGTGGATCTTTGTTACTGGTCGTCAGAAGCCCGAAAGTCTGACAACCAGTCTTACCAAGGGGTAACGTATTATCCAGTAACTGGGTTGTGGAGGCAGTCGCTCTATGTAAAATACTGGTATTCAGCTGCATCCAGTTAGACTGCAAGCCGATCCCAATATAGTTGGGAATCGGCTAGGCAGATGAGGAGTATAGTTATCATAGCAGTAGTCAGTCATCATTTTCCTGTCCTTGTCACACATGTCACTTGGAGTCGGCGCAACACGTTTTCTTCTTCCATCCTCCCCTATCAACCGTCACGCTACAATTCAGTGTCATACCATTCCTCACACAATCCATCCATCTTTTATTTGTCCTTCCTCTCCCTCTCCATCCATCAACATTTATATTCATCATTCTTTTAGTCGCATGCGTTTCAAATTGACCCAGTGAAATAATCTATAAAAAAAAAACACCTTTAAAAACCGGCCTAGTCATGATACCTAAGGTTTGTACCTGCTAAAATCAGAATCTAATCTCTCATTATTACACAAAATAATTTCACTAATCAAGCTAAAACTAAACTAAAATAAAATCAAGTAATCAACGCCGCCTATACAATAAATTGACATAATTAAATTCAAATCTAAAGATAACATAATTGATTTCATTCATTTAATTTGAAACCCACCGCTAGCTTAATTGATATCATTTGATTCTTTCCGCTTCGATTCCAAGGTCTTGATAACCGTGAATTTACATAGATTTAATATAGTAAATTCACAACTGCGGGCTAATTTTGGGACAAAATATTTACAAAAGATTTGATTTTGTCTTAGTAAAATATCGTTCGAATTTATGTCGCAGTAAGATGGTTAGCCGTGCCGTAGTTATATCCGTAGAAATATAGCTATCTACCGTAATATGAAAATGGTTCATTACTATCTTACTAGGAAGTATTAGGGCACTACAACCAAATAGGTTAGAACCAACCAACCAATTACTCGCGAGCTGAGCGAGCGCAACGTCGAAATTGGTCGCAGTAACAAAATTAGGGCACTCCGACAGTTTTTATACAGGGTGTCCAGTAAATAGCACGACTTACTGCAGGGGGTGATAGCTTGGGTCAATACCTACCGAAACAACACAATATATGTTCAGCAAAATCTTACGGATTTACAGTTTTACAAAATTTTCCGAAATATCGAAAAATCTCTACCTTGAAACAGATTTTTAAGCATCTCGTAATGAAAAATTCCTTTTCTAGTATTTTTTTTACATCAAATTATTTGTGAATAGTTACTTTACTCATTGATAAGTCTATTTTCTATCAAAAACAAGACTGTTTTCAAGAAATAGTATTTTTTGTTTAAATTTTCACAGAACGATTTTTTTTCGCATAACTTTAACCTACAGTGGTGAAAAAACAATAAACTTAAGAGATAGCCTGTTTAATGGTGATTTTGGGAAGATACAATACTAGTGCATTTTCATTTAAAAAAAAAATACAAAAAAATTATATTTTCGTTCCAGAGAAGCTGATTTTGGGAGCAATTTGAGCATTATTGTGATTTATTTAAATAAATGTTTCTTAAAGTTAATTCCTTTGTTTTTTTTTACTATCACCTTATCCTTCTAGATGACATTTACAGACCGGCCGGCCGGTCGGCCGTAGATTAAATATTATGTAATTCAAACCGTAGTACGACCTTACTACGATTCGAGTTCAAAGTCACATTACTTGCATTTAAAATAAAATGCTCTTATGAACTACAATAGCATTTTTTTCGTATTTTTTAAATTAAAATGCACTAGTATTTATCTTTCCAAAATCACCATTAAACAAGCTATTTTTTAAGTCTGTTGTACAAAACTGCCACATACATGTTTTTTTCACCACTGTAGGTTAATGTTAAGCGGGGTGCGTGGACAGGAAACCTCCCCGAGTGCCCGGGGGCTGGAGTTCCCTTACGGATACGTCCGGGGGGAAGGCCAGTCTCCGGGACGGTGCACCCTGGGGTACGGGCAATGGCTCCCCATTAGGCGCTATATGCCTAAGGGGTCCCGTTGTCCGTATGCCAATATCCTGTCGGAGGTACGCTCCAACGTGTGTCCCTCTGCTTAAGCAGAGACGCACAGCGGCGGAGTAAGAGCGGGCTCGGTGTGCACTAACCCTGCCGCCGGGCAGGCAGGAGGAAGTCATTTCCTTCTGCCACCGTTAGTCTCGTAGCCCCGAAGATTGTCAGGTCATGTCTCTGACCTTTGCCGGGGGTCGAGGGTCTTGGCTTAATCGCCCGGACCGCGAGGAAGAAAACCTCTATAAAAAATTACCCCAAACCTCCAAGCGGCGGCGCACCGTGAGGGAGGTTGGTAGCTTGACTAATGGGTAGCTAAATTAGTCATTAGTGCGAACCACGCATTTTGAGCAGGTACACAAAGTTTTTACTCGTGGGATCAAATATGGATACACACAAAAATAAAGGACGAGGAGAGGAGGGGAGTGATGCGGCGTCGGAGTCCGATGCCGCATTTGGTGCGAAGGGCGCGACGGGCCCATTTAAGAGCCCGGAGGGCGTAGTGGTGGGGGCCGCTGGGGGGAAAGGGAAGAACCCTTTCCTGAAGCGGAACAAAAATCCGGGGGATGGCCAGGGGTCTTCCTCGGACGGTGGGGTGAGCTCGGCCCGTAGGAAACTTGCTCGCCGGGGCCAAGGCTGGACCCGGAAAAAAGGGGGCAAGGGTCGGGTAGTCCCCACGCAGGAGGACAGTGAGCTGAGCAGAGCCAGCTCAGCCGAGCCGGCCGAGAGGGTCGCAATGGAGTCGTCTGGCGGTGAGTCGGACGCCGAGGGCGGCTCCAATATAATGCGAGCGGCCAGGTTCGAGGAGGTCGTGGTGGCGGCAATCGAGGGTGTGGCCTTGAAGAGGACTCAGTCCTCTAAAGACAAGGCCATACCCGCAGCCAAGGCTTCCATCATGGCGGCAGCGGAGGCATTGCTACAGGGGCCTCCGACGGACGGCTTGTCCGAGATGCGGGCGGAGGTCGCCCGCTTGACAGCCGCCATGGAGCTTCTCCGAAAGGAGAACGAGAAGCTCCGAGCGGACCTGGCCGGGCTCCGAGGAGCCGGCCCCCGGGATGGTTCACAGGGCGGGTTGCAGCAGGGGCAGGGTGGGCCCGAGCCTGCTGAGGACCGGGTTCTGGCCCTGGTGCGGAATGAACTGGCTGCCCTCAACAGGCGTTTCTCCGTCCTGGAGGGCATTGTCCTGCGGCCCCCGCTAGCGGCGAGCCGGCCGGCCTCGGGCCAGCCAAAAGCGGCTTCGTATGCCGCCATGGCTGCCACGGCCAAACCAGGATCGGCGGGGCCAGCGAAGAGCGTAACTGTGCCCGAAAAGGCACCTGCAAATGCCCCAGCCGTGGCCGTGGCGGCGACGCGGCTGCCCCCGCCTCCTAAATCTCTTCCGGCTGACGCCGAATGGCAGGTAGCCGGGGAGAAGAAGAAGGCGGGTAAGGCAGCAAGGGCGGCCAAACGAAAAGAGAGGCGGCGGCGGCGCAAAGAGCGAAACGTCGCGGCGAGGTTACATGCCCCGAAGTCCGCAGCTGTAGTGATCACACTACAGCCGGAAGCGGAGAAGAAGGGAGTGTCCTACCGCGACGTGCTCACCAAGGCGAGGGCGGCGGTGAACCTTGAGGAGCTCGGGGTTGTAGATGGCATCCGGGTAAAGGTCACTGCGACTGGGGCTCGGATGCTGGAGATCCCCGGTGCGGCCAGTGGCCCGACCGCTGACGCTCTGGCCGAAAGGCTCAGGGCGTCCTTAGATGCGGACGTGGCCCGAGTGTCCAGACCCGCCAAGTGCGCTGACATGCGCATCCTGGGTCTGGATGACTCAGTGACGGAGGGAGAGGTGGTGGCCGCCGTGGTCAAGACTGGGGGGTGCGCCTTCGAACAGGTGAGGGTAGGCACCTTCCGTCTTGACTCCACGGGGATGCGAGCTGTTACGGTGAGCTGCCCCGTGTCGGCGGCCCAAAAGATAGCTGGGGAGGGCCGAAGGTTCCGGGTGGGCTGGGATTCCACGCGGGTGAAATTGCTGGAACCCAGACCTCTGAGGTGCTTCCGTTGCCAAGTGGGCAACCACGTCGGAGTTAAATGCACCTCGGAGGTGGACCGCAGCAGTCATTGCTTCCGTTGTGGTCAGCCCGGTCACAAGGCCGGCTCGTGCAATGCCACGCCGCACTGCTATTTATGTGCGGCTGCTGGCAAGCCGGCCGATCACCGGGCTGGAAGCAAGGGCTGTGGTCCATCCACTAAAGCCCGGAGCAGGGGCAAGCCCTCTACCACCGCCGTCACTGCCTCGGCCGCCGCCACAGCCGTCGCCGTTGCCGCCTCCACTGCCGTCGTCGCCGTACCCACTGCGGCAGGACCCACACAGGGGGCTCAGGGAGGGGGTGAAATGGAATGTCAGTAATGGCTCCATTACGCCTCCTCCAGGCGAACATCAACCACTGCGCCTCAGCTCAGGATCTGTTGCTCCAGAGCATGGCGCAGTGGTCGATTAACATCGCCGTGGTCGCTGAGCCGTACTTTGTCCCGCCCAGTGATTACTGGGTGGAGGACCTGAGCGGCTCAGTGACCCTCATTTCGTCGGCCGCCGCCGGTACTCTGTCCCTCGAAGCTGTTAAGAGAGGACAGGGTTGCGTTGCAGCACGGTTCGGGGAAATTGTCGTGGTAGGGGTATACTTCTCCCCGAACCGAACTCTCGCCGAGTTCCACAACTCCCTTGCGGAGTTGAAAACCGTCGTTGTCGGGTTCTGTTCCCTTCCCGTGCTCGTCCTCGGGGACTTCAACGCCAAGAATATGGCTTGGGGTTCCCGGTATACGGACACACGGGGCAGGATGGTGGAGGACTGGGCTCTGGAGACAGGCCTGGTCGTCCTAAACCGGGGTTCTGTCCCCACATGTGTGCGGATGCGGGGCGAATCAGTGGTGGACATCTCGTTTGCCAGCCCCGCTCTGTTGCCGCATGTTGTTGACTGGCGCGTCATGGAGGGGGTGGAGACCTATTCCGATCACCGGTACATTCGGTTTGATGTCTCCGCCCAGACCTCGAGCGCGCCGGTCCGACAGGCCCCGAGTGGTCCGCGGTGGGCGCTGAAGCAGCTGGACCGGGAGCTCCTCCTGGAAGCCTCGATCGTGCAGGCCTGGGTGTCACCACCGGACAGGCCTGCTGACATCAACGACGAGGCGGAGTGGTTCCGGGAGGCCATGTCCGAAATATGTGACGTGGCAATGCCCCGGGTCCAGCCCGGACGCGCTTGGCGCCAGGTGTACTGGTGGTCGCCGGAGCTGACGGCTCTGCGCGAGGCGTGCGTTGCTGCGCGGCACCGGTACACCAGGCACCGCAGGCTCCGTATCCGCCCACCGGATACGGAAGCCATTCAGGCGGAGCTGTACGAGGGGTACAGAGCGGCGAAGACCGCCCTCCGAGCGGAGATCTCGCGGGCCAGGGGTCTGGCTCGCGAGGAGTCGCTGAGGACTCTGAACAGAGACCCGTGGGGACGCCCCTACAAAATGGTGCGGGATAAACTCCGCCCATGGGCTCCCCCGCTGACGCAGAGTCTCCGGCCGCAGCTCGTGGAGGACGTGGTGAGCGCTCTGTTCCCTTCGCGAGGGGAACATACTCCCCCGCCCATGGCTCCGCCTCCTGCGGTGCCCGATGCGGACCACATCACCGACGACGACGACGATGCCCCGGAAGTGACCGAGGTAGAGCTGAGAGCGGCGGTACGTAGGCTGAGTGCCAAAAATACCGCCCCAGGACCCGACGGCTTGCCAGGAAGAGCTTGGGTTCTGGCCTTTGGGGCTCTCGGGCCTCGACTAGGGGGGCTCCTAAGCGCATGCTTGGAGAGGGGCCAGTTCCCACTTCGTTGGAAGACAGGGAAACTGGTCCTCATTAAGAAGCCGGGGCGCCCTGCGGACTCTCCGTCCGCTTACCGGCCCATCGTGCTGCTCGACGAGGTGGGCAAGCTCTTTGAAAGAGTCATTGCAGACCGCCTCGCCGGGTGGCTGGTGCAGGAGGGGCCGGATTTGGCGGAGAGCCAGTTTGGCTTCCGCAGGGGGCGCTCTACGGTGGACGCCATCATGCGCGTGCGAGCCCTCACGACGGGGGATGCTGTGGCCCGGGGTGGGGTCGTCTTGGCGGTGTCTCTAGACATCGCCAACGCCTTCAATACCCTGCCCTGGAGTTGCATCAGGGAGGCACTCCGGTATCACCGGGTGCCAACCCACCTCCGTCGAGTGGTCGAGGCCTATTTGACGGACAGGGCCGTCATCTACCCCGGTCATCAGGGAGAGTGGAACCGGCGAGAGATGTCGTGTGGTGTCCCACAGGGATCGGTCCTGGGGCCACATCTGTGGGACATCGGGTACGACTGGGTGCTGCGCGCCGACCTCCCTAGCGGCGTCAGCGTTGTATGTTACGCTGACGACACGCTGGTCCTGGCGCAGGGGAGGTCGCACCAGGCGGCGGCTGAACTAGCGACACGCGGGGTTGCGACAATCGTAGAGAGGATCCGGCAGTTGGGACTCGAGGTGGCCCTGCACAAGTCCGAGGTCATGTGTTTTCATGGTCCTCGGAACGCGCCACCGTCGGGTTCCCAAATAACGGTAGGAGGGGTTCACATCGGGGTTGAGTCGACGATGAAGTACCTGGGACTCGTCCTCGACAGCCGGTGGAACTTCGTGGAGCACTTCCGACGTTTGGCTCCCAGACTGGAGCGGGCCGGGGCTGCCTTGAAGCGGCTCCTGCCCAATCTGGGGGGTCCAAACGCCTCCTGCCGGAGGCTTTACGCGGGGGTCGTGCGGTCCATGGCCCTTTACGGGGCACCGGTGTGGGCGCGTTCCCTGAGGCTGCGACCAGCCCGCCGGTTGAACGCGTCCCAGAGGGTCATGGCCATCCGGCTAGTCCGGGGATACCGCACGGTCTCCTGTGAGGCGGCGTGCCTCCTTGCCGGATTACCGCCATGGGATCTGGAGGCAAAAGTCCTCGCGCACGTGTGGGAGTGGCGCGAGGAGGTGAAACGCCGGGGCGTAACTCCGCTGCCGCGAGAAATCACGGTACAGCGGACAGAGCTCCGGCGGGATCTCATGGCGGCATGGAGAGTGCGATTGTCGCAACCCAGCGCTGGGCACGCCACAATTGCGGCGATAAGTCCCCTCTTTGAGGAGTGGTTGGAGAGGCGCCACGGCGTCCTCACCTTCCGCCTGACGCAGGTCCTCACCGGACACGGTTGTTTCGGGAGGTTCCTGTTTCGGATAAGGCGGGAGGAAACGCCCGGGTGTCACCATTGTGTGGATCGCCCGGAGGACACGGTGGAGCATACAGTGGAGGTCTGCCCGGCTTGGGCGGAGCACCGCCGTGTTCTCACGGAGGCGATCGGCGGCGGCGATCTCTCGCGTCCAAACCTGGTCCAGGCCATGGTGCGGAGCGAGAGTGCATGGGAAGCCGTCACCTCCTTCTGCGAAGCAGTAATGCTCGCGAAGGAGGAAGCGGAACGCGTGAGGGAGAGGCAACAGCCGCGCCCTCGCGCCCCTAGCCGCCGTAGGAGACGCCCTGGGCGGCGGGAATCGATTGCCGATTCCCGGCCACCGTAGGCGCGGGCTTGCGGACGACGAGTAATGGGCAGCTCGCCGTCCGGTAAGGACCAGGCCCGGGTCGACGGCGCGTTGTGTTCCACGCGCGCCTCAAAGAGATGTCAGCAGTGACGGGGTCAATTGGGCCGATGCCGCCGGGGTCGCGGGTAGTTCGAAAGAGATACCGTGGCCCTGGCACGGGCAGCTGAAGGAACATGGGTGGGTTTTAGTCAGTAAAAGTCTGACACGCCCTCCCGCCTCTGCCCAGAGCGGGAGAAGTCATTTGATGATTTCCCATCCACAAAAAAAAAAAAAAAAAAAAAAGGTTAATGTTAAGCGATAAGAAAATTGTTCTGTGAAAATTTAAAAAAAAAGTACTATTTCTTGAAAAGATTCTTGTTTTTGATAGAAAAAAGACTTATCAATGAGTAAAGTAACTATTCACAAATAATTTGATGTAAAAAAAATACTAGAAAAGGAATTTTTCATTACGAGATGCTTAAAAATCTGTTTCAAGGTTGGTTGTGTTGTTGTTTATAGCTTAATTTAGTAAAAATAACAGTAAAATCAGTTTAAATAGTGTTTTACAGTTGAAAAATAGTGTTTCCTAAGGAAAACGTGAGTACCACCCCTATAAACTCCAATTAAGTGGGCTACATAGCTGAAATTATAGTTTAATTGGTGCGTCCAGGTACCCTAGACCGAGACCTAGCCCTGGACGTACCATTATAGTCCTGAAAAGCCTACTTGATTGGATTTATAGGGGTCGGAAACTTTAATTTGCTGTTTTTTGGTGACTCGTTCTAGCAATTTAGGTTTTCAGGGCCTGTCACGCCCTGAAAAATATAGTTGTAATCATGACTTTTTCATAGTTTTTTAGGTCATTAGACCAGCTTGAGATACCTGCTTACCCCGTTGAAATATCTTCTTTGGTTATCGAATAAAATAGTTTGAAAAATAGTTTTAAATCAAAACAATTAACATTTTTGTATTTACACGCTGAAATCTTTTCAGCGAATAAAGTTACAGGAAATGCAGGTGTCTCAATCGCTGGACAATTTAATGACGATTGTAACGGTGTATAATATGATATAATTATAGCCATTTTTCAGCCGCTAATAAGCACTTTTGTAAAATTATTGAAATAAAAATAAAATTGAAATCAGGAGACGGTTCGCGGTTCTCGTTAAGGTAAAGTTTCGAGGTACCTTAGCGCGCAAGCGAAAACACAGACTCGTAGCCATCGGCATGGTACCTTATAGTTCATCGTCCTGTTCCTGAAGAGTTACGCAAATCGTCTCCTGAAACCTCCTGAAGACCTCCTGATATTTCGGAAAATTTTGTAAAACTGTAAATCCGTAAGATTTTGCTGAACATAATTATATTGTGTTGCATTGATAGGTATTGACCCAAGCTATCACCTCCTGCAGTATGTCGTGCTATTTACTGGACACCCTGTATATTTCGGTAGATAGCTACTCGTATATCCCTAGGGATATAACTATATCACGGCTACAACCATCTTACTGCGACATTACATCGTCTTGCTCATGTTTTCGAAAATGTACTCTCATCATAATCCTCCTGTCCTGCCTTAGGTATCCCAATTTATTTGGAGTCGCTGCAGCATGTCCACTGCTTCCATACATCTTCATCAACCGTCGTCTCTGTATTCACCCGCTATCTAGTCATAATAATTATCATCTTTCATACAATCCATCAAACGCTTCTTCGGTCTTCTACTCTTCTTACAGCCTTCCATTGTCATATAAAAATCATACAAGATCAAAGTTCGCAAAACGCAACACGCATAATAAAAAAAAATAATAATAAAAAAACGCACCCCTCCCGCAGAAAGTAGCAACTGCAAAATCCGATGCGATATTTAACGCTTTGCGATACATAATTATTATGACAGGACAATGCTGTGGCGACGACAAGACAGCTGTTTACATCCTATAACGAATACTGTGCAGTGCGGGACAAACTGTGATACCATCGAGCATGAGCGTTTTGTATCGTATTAATCTGGTTTGTTATTGTGAGCCGGCCGTTTTGATGTTTTTCTTGTGTTTTAGTTGTAATAGATGTAAATGTGAGGTAAATATTGTAGCTTTTGTTGGAGCAGGCTTTTTATTTTGTAAATAGGGTGAGGAAATAGTCACAGCTGTTCTGTTCCATAATCAGTTTATAACGTTCCCACTGCTGGGACACAGGCCTCCTCTCTGTGAGAGGGAGTGGGCTGTAATCCACCACGCGAGCCTAGTGCGGGTTGGCAGATGTCACATGTCTTCGAATTTTTGGTTCTAGGACATGCCGGTTTCCTCACGATGTTTTCCTTTACCGTTTTGAGAGCAGCGGTGATGAAATAAATTACACAAAGTAATGCGCCTGCCTGGGTTCGAACACACGACCTACATACAACTCGTAAGTCGGAGCCATTCTCACTGGACCAGCACTGCTCCGGTGTTCAGTTAGTTTAGTTCTTAATATTTTAGAATGAAAGAATGCAAATTAGCTTGAACGATTCCATCATCATTATCCAGCCCTTTCCCAATTTATTTGGGGTCGGCGCAACATGTAAGTACATTTTTTCTATACTTCTCACGTCATCTCATCACCATCATCATCGTCATCTCGGTAGTCACTCCCTTTCTAGCCATAACATCTTTTACACAGTCCATCCATAGCTTCTTTGGTCTTCCCTTACTCCTATAGCCATCGGCATTCATACTCAAAATCAAAACTTTCCTCAAATCAAATCATATCACAAAATTTTTTGCAAACATGGGTTGACAAATGGTATAGATTTTGTACACGTTTGAGTATGTACTCCATGCTCTGCCGTCACATGGGCATGCAAAATTTACATAGAAACAAATAAATTCCACACGACATTTTCCTCAATCCTCGGCATCACATGCCCATACCATGACAACAAATTTCCGCACAACTTTTCAGTCACCGGTGCCAATTTCAAACTTGACGGCTTGAACGATTTATATATATGAATTACTCATCTCAGAAGTAGAAAAAAGACAAGGCAAACAAGTAAATTTTCTAATGACAAAATTAGAAAGTAGCTCATTCCGTTCCTCGCACAACAGCTAAACTGACAGCACTTTACCAGAGAAAAAACGTTACAGTTGTTCCTAAAAAGCCACACGCCGGAAATAAAACACAAAAAACACAGGAAAAAAATTAACTAACATAACTGCAAAACAAATTCAAATCTCCGAGCAGGTTTTCGACATTGTTAATAACACAAAGTGAGGTGTGGGAGGAGTGTAGGTGTGTCACGCAAAAAGGTCCCAAGTTTAAATTGCTGTTTTTGTGATAAATCAAGTCTGCCTCCTGACCCCGACTGCGCCGATTGTTTTCTTGTTTGACCATCAAATTGCTAATTTACATAACGACGAATCAGATGAATTAAAATTGTACTGATTTTGCTTTCGATTTTTGATTAAATAGCTTTTTTTGGCTAGTTCAATTTATATTTAGGACATTTTGGGATTATTACCATCGTAATTTTTTTTGTGTCTCTCTACTTAGGTAAATGATGAATGACTAGATTTAACCCCTCTTATAATTGCCCTATTTAATACTAAGAAATCCACAGAAAAAAAATTATCTTAAAATCAACGAATCTACAAAATCACTTAGAAGTCAAACCGCCTCAAGTCACAATACACAACAGAGTCCATTCACTTTGCCCCAATCCATCTTTCCGTTCATATTAACTAATTCATGTCTGATATTTATACGTTGCTATGGCAACAAAGGGTAACCCAGATAAGGGCCTACAGTGGCTTAATAAATAACGTCATATTAGAGTCGGTTATAACCACAGCGTGGGAGGGACTCGACTCAAGGTTTTTACTTAGTTTTTTAGTACTGTTTTAACTAGGTTATGTGTAACTCACATGTTAGAGAATGTGTTTGAGAATAATTTATTGGGTAGTTATAAATTAAGAATGATGAAATTCAAGACAAAAGTTGATTTAAGTTGTTGTTTGTTATGCTATAAAGGTGAATGATATATTTTGATTTTATTAAGTTTATGTAAGCGTTGATTTTTGACTGCTCTTCGACCGACTTTTTATTTATATCTACTGGATTTTTTTGTCTCTATTTTATTTATATATATTTTTTCTCTCACTTCGTATATTCCCAATAATCTATATTAAAACTACAACTACATTTATAAAACCCGTACGTATTTAACTAAATAAAAAATGAACAATACCACTCGATAACAATCAGTAACGCCCTCATGCAACTCCTGAGCGTTCAACAATGTCTGTTGAATGAGGTAACATTAATTTCACGTACGATATCATCTAATGAGGATTGTAAGTGTCAGGTTAAAGACCACAAGAGAGCAAGGTTAGTGACAGGTTACCAGACAGCCTCCCATCTTCTCTCTCTCTCATTCTGCGTCATAAACTGGACCTCGTTAGCCCAGCGGGTCGCAAACTAGCTTCACCTTTCTGGCTGACCGACCCCTTACAAATTTAAAAGTGCCTTTAGCCTTTACTTGAAATAAATGCTTTGAGTTTCGAGTCTGAGTTGAACGCGACTGCTGATCGTGTTTTTGGGTTAGATCCCTGGATCAGATAGTGTTATTGGGATTCTCCAGAAATTTCTCAGTAGGCTGGTTTTGCCCGGTTAATGTGCATAAGCTGGCCCCCTAACAGGAAAACAGGAAATGCAAGTATTTACGTAATTTTATATTACCGTCGCAATTCTCATTCTTGGACATTTACAATAAACTCCTAACCATTTCTGAAAGCTACATTTAATTAAGAGATGAAAGTCATTCCGACCTTTCACGTCCAAATCGATCATAATCACTTCAAAAAATACCAGTAGCCATGTTACATTAATTTCCCAATTGATACACAATCTAATGAGCATTGTAAACACCGCAATTGTGCCTTCATACAATATGTTACATTGTTCGCGTGTCCATACATTTGTCAATCTTGATAGAACAGATCAGACCGGCTTAACATTTGAAGATTTATAGTCCGTCTGAACTTTAGCGAGTGGAAGTCGTTTGAGGCAGGGACTTATAGTGTCATTGTTGTGTTGTGCAATTTTCATTTGTTGTAATATTGACTGGAATAGGTAATTTCGTTTTTTCCCATGTATCAGGGGCTAATGCGGTTTTTGAAACCGGAGCGCAGAAATCTTCAATTCTGTGAATTAGACTCTATTAAAAAGATTTTATGGAAGTTCACAGGACATCCTATCCTGCCATGTCCATGCATCACGAACAGGTAAAAAATATTACAGTCATCGTACTATTTACAAAAGAAGAACATACACACATACACACACACATACATACATATACTTGCTTTTCACATTTCTTATTTTATATTTTTTTTTTGTCCTTTGCGTCATGTTTACCGCAAATAAACGTATTTTCTTTCTTTCTTTCTTTTCTTCTAACATACATACCAGTAGGTACAATTCTGCTGGAAAGTAAAGTGAAGTGCAAGCATTAGTGGGGATTGGCTGTTACCCAGTTATCACTAATTAAGCGGAGAGTACTAAACGCCACGCGGTGGGCGGGGCATGGGAACCAAGAGCCACCAACCCAGGTTTATGTTAGTAACCGCTGGGGTTATAAGTCGAGAGAGACAAGCGGTGGTGGTGAAGAGATGGTTAGAAATGGCGAATAAAGTTTGGCTAACATAGGTGTTTATTAAACATACACATACATAAAATCACACCTTCTTCCCGTGGGGGTTGGCAGAAACTACAGATCGCCAACTGCTACGATCCTTACATATTCCTTTTGTCTCGTTTACGTTCATACATCTGAGGGCTAATTCTCATACCTAAAAACGTTCAAATTCAAGTCGCAATCCTTATACCAGCGACAATGTAATGTCAAAAATGTAGGTAAACGCTATACAATTTTTGACAGATAGAGACTGAAATGAGATTGCGAACGTTGTTAAAAATAAGGGAATTACCCCTCTGGTCATACACGCACGCCGGTTGCGAATATTACGCACCTGACTTTTCTGAAGAACATCACCAATAATCACTATATGCCACTGTGTGCATAAGAAAACAGTTTTGTTAAATTAAATTGAATCTCCCAAATACATTGAGTGGTTTCCTTGTAGTAATATAGTTCTCCTGAAGATACGAAATCAATCAATCCTACGAAATAAAGCACGATCTTAAAATATGACGTAAAATAATACCAAATATGCGTTTTAATACTTTCGCATCGCGAAACTAACAAACATAACTTCGCGCCCGTATTACCCGAAGGTTAAGCAGAGGAGTACCAGCACACCCACAAAAAATCGCGAAAATAAAACCCCTATAAAGACGCAGAGATTTTTACATTGCAAAATGGTAAATCTTAGTGTGAAATGATCCCAAAATAAATGTTCCAGAAGTTTCGTTTCATAGTTAATGCGACATTTTATCACACACAGCTTCAGATAAAAACTGATTGAATATAATAATCAGCTTGCCGGGTATGGTCCTTGGATGGGAATCATTTTACATAACAAGACTCCTGCGTGCCTCGGAAAGCACATTAGGCCGTTTGTTCCAGCTGTCATTTGTGGATATTTGACAGTCGTTACGGGTCGTCAGAAGCCCGAAAGTCTGACCAAGGGGTATTGTATTACCCAGTAACGGGTTGTGGAGGTCAGATAGGCAGTCGCTCCATGTAAAATTCTGGTATTTAGCTGCATCCGGTTATACTGGAAGCCGACCCCGATATAATTGGAAAAAGACTGGCAGATACGATTTTTGTATATACTCGTAACAATCATCACAGAGTGCCATTTATTTTTTATATTTTTTTTCCCTAATCCCATTTGCAACCCTCCATCTCTCCTTACTTGCGCCCACGCTACCGCGTTATACGCTAATTGTAAGTTAAACCAACTTAAGTGGCAAACGAGAAGTAATTGTTTTACACTGTGAGCCTGTTTCAGCTTTAAGATGAGTGTTTTTAGTATTAGCACCTGTAATTCTCTTTTTTTTTTGTGTTAATATTACTAGGAATATAATTGGTAGGAGAGGAGTTAAGTCATGCCTGCGAAAATGTAACTAAGAGGAAAGGTTTATGGTAAATTTTTGGTGGAGAGAAAAAAGGTACTAAGCGGCTTAAGAATTGTTATGTGATTATGAGCCCTAATGATAAAGCGTAAAGTTAGCAAGTGACGTAGCATGTTAAATTATGTTCTTCTAACATAAACATCTCGCATGTGTTAGGCAGAGGCGAAGGTAACAACCTTCGCTAGTTATGTTTTTAATCGACGATAAAAAGGAGGAGGTTCGCAATTCGACACGTATATTTTTTTATTTTGTTTTATGTATGACCTTGTCCACACATAAATTTTTCCAGTCGTCCGATTTGAAAAAAAAAAATGTTTTGATCGAGAGGGTCCTCAAAGTTGGTCCCATACAAAATTTTGCTGGGGTAGTTTTTGAGTTAGCTTCAATATTATGTATTTTTTCCCAACTTTTATGTGGATGATGTTCTAGTTTCTTTTGCAGGTAGTCCTATTAGAATTTGTGTGGGGTAGGTACCACAACTAATAAGTGAAAAATAAAACTTTTTTACAACAAAATACGACCGGCAAAGTGAAAAATAACTTTAATTTCGTAAGTCGGTGTCAAAAAACGAAAATACATTTAACACTACACCGATTTCCGAAATTAAATTTATTTTTCACTTTGTAGTGTTGTTTTTGGAAGTCGGTTGTATTTTTTTGTAAAGAAAGTTTTTATTAAGTCCCATGTAATAGGTGTCAAGCCTATTGCCATCAACGGGGCGCAAATCCAGTCTCCGGGCTGCTATTGAGAAATTCCAGATGGAAGAACCCAATAACACTTTGCCCGACCTGGGAGTCGAACCCAGGACCTCATGCTTAGCAGTAGCGCTTGCGACCACAAGACCAACGAGGCAGACAACTATGTTTTACCTACTCTAAGATGACGCGACGCTTGATTGACGCTTGCTCGGTTCTAAAAGACATGAGGATGTAATGTCTTTTAGAACCGATCAAGCGTCATTGAAATGCCACGACGCAACGCAACGGAGCAGTGTGGCATCGCTCTTAGACTTTGTTCTTAGCGAATAAATGGCACGTTAAAATTAATACGAAATTATGAGGTCTCGCAAGGTGAGTGCCATTATAAAGAAAACGTGAATCAAGTGTCTTCCCCTAAACATAAAGTGAGGAATTAACTCTCAATAGCTATTGATTCGACAAAATTGTCTATTTTAGCAAATTCCTTCCTTATACTCGGGTATTTGAGGTCCTCAGATAAACCCTTAGTAACTCCGTCGACTTTTAAGCTAAATTCTGCCGTAACGTTAGTTCAGAAACACGATATCGATCAATAATCACTATCGAAGGGATAAACTCCATTTAAATACCTCAGAAACCAGGCATTAGAAAGACGTTATTACACGATTTCTTAAATTTTATAATCAACTAGCTGCGCCCCGCGGTTGCACCTGCGTAAAACGGGATGAAACGTAGCCTGAGGTTTAGAGAGGTTTTTACCTATACCTAAGTCCCAAGTAATAATATTGCCATCAATCGGGAACAAATCTAGGCTCCGGTGCGCCCTACATAGAAATTCCTGATTGACGCAATCTTCAAACTAATCTTATATCTTTCCTTGTAGGTACACAGTTAAGTTTTCTGTTTATACTCGTACTATCTGCTCCCCGCGGTTTCACCCGCGTAAACCGGGATTAAAAGTAGCCTATGTGTTAATCCAGCTATCTACATACCAAATTTCATCCAAATCGGTATAGCCGTTTGAGCGTGAAGAAGTAACAAACATACAAACACACACACACACGCACACACTCACAAACTTTCGCCTTTATAATATTAGTGTGATTGTGATTACTTATAGCTAATAGGCTAGATTGGAATGTGAATAAAGTATCACGAATTGTGATACTAACTTTTTTTTCAAAATTTACAAACAATTTCACTGTTTTAAGGAAAGAAATCATCCAATTAAATTGTATCCTGTAACATTTCAGCGTCGCCGCGTCGCTAAACAAAACAGAAATAAAGAAAATACAAAAGCCCATTTTCTTAGCAACCGCTCCTCAAACATTATTCCCCTTGTTAGGAAAACTTGTTCGTAATTCCTTTGTAGCGGTGGCGGTTACAAAAACCGAGTTCCGCTTCCTTGCAAATAATAAAATGTATTTTTTACAATTTACCGTTGGTTGGCACGTGCTGGCTAACGGGTCAAAGTGTCAGCTAGTTTGTGTCGCTGCGGTCAAAGTTGAAGTTACACGTGTATTTTAAATACTATTTTTACGAACCTTGTTAGTAAAGGAGCCTGTGGCTAAGTAATAACAGCCGCACGGGTCGATCCATCACGTTAAGCTACGCTTGCCGGGGTTGTCCGTGGATGGGTGACCATCTTTACATACCAAGACTCCTCCGTGCCTCGGAAAGCACGTTAAGCTGTTGGTCCCGGCTGTCATTCGTGGATCTTTGACAGTCATTACGGGTCGTCAGAAGCCCGAAAGTCTGACAACCAGTCTTACCAAGGGGTATCGTATTACCCAGTTACTGGGTTGTGGAAGTCAGATAGGCAGTCGCTCCATGTAAAATACTGGTATTCAGCTGCATCCGGTTAGACTGGAAGCCGACCCTGACATAGTTGGGAAAAGGCTAGGCAGATTGATTTTGTTAGTAAAGGGAAGGAAATATAATTTAGAACTATTTCTGGCTAGCAGTGGGTTCTGACAGATTTCGGTTTTTCAAAATGATGATAGCGTTAAAGATTTAAATCGTTAGTTTCGCCCTACCGCATAAAAAGATAGTCGACACCTCTGCACACGCAATGATGCAGTAACTTCACTTGATCATCATGGAAACACTGTTTAATAATGTGTGAGCTCAATCTTCTCAGGATGGACAAATCTAGCGTTTCAAATCTTTGGGCAGCTGTCAAATACTGGTGAAAATGACAGATTTTCATGAGGGACTCTGTATTCTAATTATGAAAAGCTTTATTAGAAACTTTTTTTCGAGAAGGCTGTAGATTTATCTATACCTATAGAATTAACTTTATATTTTATTTATTTTTTAATTGCATAATATTTATTATATGCTGCACCGGTCGACGTCATCGCGTCAACGCCGGCTATCGCTGAAAACCAGCGCTGGGGCTCCGTTTCGCATGGGGTCGCGGCATTATGCTGAGCGGTAGCCGTTTTGCGTAGATGTGACGCATATTTTCCCCAAAACTTGCTTTTTACATTGCTTATTTTATTTTTTTTGTCCTTTGCGTCATGTTTACCGCAAATAAACGTATTTTCTTTCTTTCTTTCTTCTTCTTTAGATTTTTCTAATATTTTTTCCTTTCGTACCAAGCACTTTACTGAAAGACCAGTCGGTCTATTCTGTAAAAATCTCACCGTGAAACTTAGGTGAAGTGATCTTAAAGTGAGCTGTCAATAGTGTCAACCCCTAGCATCAGGTGGAATGACGGCTCACTTCACGCTCACTTCACCTTAGTTATCACGGTGAGATGTTTACAGAATAGCACAACAGCTCCAGTTGCGAATTTATGTTATCCCCGGTCATTACCCCTTTTATAAAATACTAGCGAAGCCGCGGGCAACCCCCGCGGCTTCGCCCGCGTGGAAGTCGGAAATTATCGCACGGGAACCTTCTACCGGGATGAAAAGTATCCTATGTCCTAATCCAGGTTATTAACTATCTGTATACCAAATTTCATCCAAATCCGTTCAACCGTTTTTGCGTGATTGAGTAACAAACATCCAAACATACAAACTTTCACATTTATATTATTAGTAGGATTAATATTAATATAGTAGGATAATGTTATATGCCTCATACCTACAGAATATCATACAGTACGTATGCCCTTTTAAGCAGCAAAAATAAGAAATCTAGAACACAATACATGTCCTCAAAAACAAAAGATTACAACAAAAGGAGTAAACTCGCGCAGTTTGCGCAACCTTTTGCGCAAAGAGCGTAATGTTAAAATTAACGCGGAGTGACGTACCCTTGACCGGCGACCGGTGAATCATCCAGGCGCAAGCGCAGGTATGTGAGAAGAACCACTAATAAATATAGTGATAAGATACCCCAGTTCCGAAAAGGGTGGATTTTTCTTCTCTCGTTTCCACACTAGCTAGAATAGTCGGAGGTCTACTCCCTAAGCAAGAAATCCGTAGTTTCAGCCGATGATACGGGCGTTTTCTACTCCTTATCACCTAAGTACGGACATAAGAATATTTTAGGACCCGAACTAAGAATGAGGGATAACACGATTTGACAGCTGTCGTCGTTATGCCGTCAGTTTCAAGTATACTTGATGGCTCTGTATTAAACAGAAAAAAACTTTTTTTAAAACAAAACAAAAGTTTTAGTTTTAAAAGTTTTACTAAAACTTTTTTTAAAACAAAACAAAAGTTTTAGTTTTTGTCTTTTGTTGTATTAAACAAAAAACAAAAACTAAAACTTTTGACACTTGAAACTTGAGACCATACTAGATGGCTGTGTTAAACAAAAAACAAAAACTAAAACTTTTGATACTTGAAACTTGAGACCATACTAGATGGCTCTGTATTAAACAAAAAACAAAAACTAAAACTTTTGACACTTGAAACTTGAGACCATACTAGATGGCTGTGTTAAACAAAAAACAAAAACTAAAACTTTTGATACTTGAAACCTGAGACCATACTAGATGGCTCTGTATTAAACAAAAAACAAAAACTAAAACTTTTGACACTTGAAACTTGAGACCATACTAGATGGCTGTGTTAAACAAAAAACAAAAACTAAAACTTTTGACACTTGAAACTTGAGACCATACTAGATGGCTCTGTATTAAACAAAAAACAAAAACTAAAACTTTTGACACTTGAAACTTGGGAACATACTAGATGGCTTTGTATTAATACATAATATACAGCGAAAGGAACTTGGTTCCAACTTGGTCAAGTACTATTATTCTGTGACCGGGTGTCCCACGAGCCAAGACACCTCCCTACTTTTTTTTACAAGCTTTTATTTTTGTATTTTCTTCATTTACAGAAGAAACGCAAGGAAAGAGGTAATTACTACTGAAAAATGCAGGTGTGTCACGCACTACTGCGTTAGTCAAGACTATATTAAACAGAATTTGTGACACATCTCTTGACACGTTCAATGGAAAAGACCTTGGAGAATCTTGTCGACATTCTTTTGTTATTTTTGACGACAACAGTCAATGTGCTTGAACGTTTTGTGTATTGTATGAATCAGACCTTCTGCTCTCTATCTATCTTGTACCACCGACAATTTGCTGCGCAAGGGCAAGATGCAGCATCCACTGATAAACTTTTAATACAAGAAATTAAGCTTATTTGGCCGCGAGATTTATTCGTTAATTAATTGATTAAGACTCGGTTTGTTACTTCTGCTTAATCAGTAATCAGTCAGATTAATATCTTATACTTAATGTCTGATTACGTGAGTTAATTATGATGCTGGTGGCTAGTTAAGTCATTCAGGATCTGTTTCACCACCTACGATTATGTTCCTGTTATATAGTAATTCCATGGTTCCTATTAACTTACTTGGCAGATAATTTCATACAAATTCTGTTCCATTTTTTAATTTATTCGGTACTAGCGCCGCGGCCCTGCTTCGCACGGTTTTTACGACTTAAAACATGAAGGTTTCTATATATATTATATAAGTTAAATATCAATGTATTATACATATAAACCTTCCGGAATAAATTCTCTAAATGATAGTGAAAACTGCATCAAAATCCGTTGCGTTTCGTTAAAGTTTGAAATGAAAAAAAGAACAATTTCTCGTCTCTCTCATTATTTATACTTTTGCTAAATTAGAGATGAGAAAAGCGAGTATTTTCAAACTTTTACCTATCTTTATAACTATGAATCATAAATTTGAAGTTACACACAAGAGTAACTTCAGCCTGACCTCAAGTTAGTCGTAGTGACGTAAAACAAAGATACATTAAGTCCACTTAACTCCTACGCATCACGACTTACCTTTGTTAAATAATTTTAGAACACAACATAAGGGTATGAATAAGTCGTGTAGACAGTTAAGAAATCTTAGTTTCCTTCCTTTGACTGACGTCAAGTGCAAATAATGTTTATACACAGCAGCGTTCCATGAGCTTAGTAGCAGTACTGCGATCACCAAACCGTTTTCTAAGCTAGGTGATTATCAACTGAGAAACGGCAAGGGTAATTATTGCTAAGAGTAGTATTTTTTTCTGTCCAAAGAGCCTAGGTATACAGGCTGTACCAGACAGGTGTGGTGAAATTTAAGGGTGTGGTAGACCATCAAACTGAACAACTTTCTCCACGGGACCAACATCGTAATCGCGAAAAAATAATCAGCCGTCCTATCGAGTAGGTATTAAGTTTTGTATGGGTCCGATGGAGAAAGATGTTCAGTTTAATGTTGCAAACTACCCTTAAATTTGACCACAACTTTCAGATACTTCTGTATTTTGCATCTATGGGAGATAAGGTGATGATCATTGGTTTTTTAATCTTTTTAGGGTTCCGTACCTCAAAAGGATAAAACGGAACCCTTATAGGATCACTCGTGTGTCTGTCTGTCTGTCCCTCTGTCACAGCCAATTTGCTCCGCATCTAATGGACCGATTAAGTTGAAATTTGGTACACATATGAATTTCTGAGACCCAAACACGGACAGGTAAAGTAAATAAATGAATTTTGAATATGGGAGTCACTTTTGGGGGCAAATAAGAAAATTAAAAAAAAGTTTTGCAAACTATACCGTGTTACATATCAAATGATAGGACTTAGGTACTATGAGGGTCTCAAATATATTTTTTTTATAATTTTAAAATAAACTGTTTTAAAGTTATTTAAGAAAATAGACGAAAATTGACCATCCTTATCTCCGAAACTACTGAGCCTAAAACTTTGAAAAAAATACAGAAAATAGATCTTTATCTGTAGATTACAGAAAAATCTATAAGAAGTCTGTAGTCTTAAAATAACATGGTAAATCACTCAATATTTTGAGTACAAACTTACATTTACAGTTGGAATGTACGGAAGAACATGTTTTTCAACTACAATGTTAAGTTTGTTCTTGGAATAATTCATCCCAACTACGGAACCCTTCATTGTGCGTGGACCGACACGAACTTAGCCGGTTTTTTTATAAATGTATTTGACCGTTGTGTAAGTTGACATTATAAACGAAAGTAGGTACCTACCTACTTTGACCATTGGTTCCAACGCATCCAACACTGAATTGTAACAATATTCTGATTTAAAAGAGTGTCCATGAAGTTCCTTGTACATTCTTCTCCATAGAAACCTACTACGCTTTGGAATGGGCGATTAGCTTCATCTTTCTGACTGACCAACCCCTTTACAATTCAAAAGTGCCTGTAATTGGTTTATTTGAAATAAATGCTAGAGTTTGAGTACTTTCCTAAGCGCACTCTATAACCTCCATACTCTAAACCAGTAACATAATACATCGGCTAACTCTAACTGGGCCCAGAGCCACAGAATCAAAGGTCAAACTGTGTCCGTTTGATACAACCTTATCTAACGTAGAAGCATGTTCGCCTTCGGTTAGCTTTTGTCACACAATACGAGTGACGTCACCGGTAAATTATCGTCTTAGATGCAAGATGGAGGATGTAGGCCGTGGATTGAGGTTTGGCATTATATTGTGTGAGGAGCCAGATGTTTAGGACATTTTGAGACCCTTTATGGTGCCTAGAGGTAATTTAATCGTTGCGTAAAATCAGCTGAATTAATTGTGATCTTAGCGTTTTTCTGATTAGATTACCATATCGAATTATAAACAAGAAATTTATGCCATAAGCAGGATTCTACTTTTTCAGCTTCATAATGAATAACGTGAAACTAGAGACTTGGACATGTTTTCAAGAGATTTTAAAAAAGAACGAAATTTTTCCGTTTTTGAAAATTAAGCCACAAAAGGCTGAAGTTATTAATACTTGACTAATAATTTTATGGTGGACTACACATATGAGAAACTTAACATGAAATATAACGTAGGTTGAAACGAACATGACACCCAAATCTATAGATTTATGCAATTTTTTTTAAATTTATATATTTAAATCAGACACGGAGATCCATATTTATGTTAGTAGGTATACTTAAAAAACTATGTTAGCAAGTAAAGATAATGTAACTAAAATACAAAAACAAAAACACTTTTACAAACAAACAACAACAAAAATAGGTAGGTAGGTGCTGGACATAAAATCAAATTGCAAAATAAATTAAAAATTGATAGGTAAAATTTTTAAAATTCCTTAAAATGATTATGAAATAAAATGTAAAATAAAATATTATTAATAATTAAATAAACAAAATTGCAAAATGGAAATTAAATTTAAATATGCAGCCTAACAAAGGACCTCCAGTATGAAGTATTAACGCCATCATGATTCCGTTGCGAAAAAGGGATGGTGACATAGGTCATGTATAGCTCCGTCTCTCTCTAGCACTGGAAAAATGATGGCATTAATTGTTCATAATACGGCCCCAGGGCGGGGATAAGATCCTGTCAGCTAAAGTCTTCAAGATTTCGTTGCGGCAATGCAACATGAAAACACAGTTGTGTTTCACATAAATGTGTACCCACCCACCAAAGCTGAAGCTGTTACAAAAACTTAATTAAATAAGTTAATTATCTACACTGTTGAGCAAAAATGTACCAAAAACATCCCCCATTTCTTTAATAATTGTTCAACATTTAACAACTATAGGTACAAAGTATGTCACAGCCTGCAGGTATCCAGCAGTAACACATCTCACAGATTGCATAGCAGATAATTCTATAACATCGTTAGTAGGTACTAACGTTAACTCATCGCAGGCCAGCGGAAGTCAGTCATCAGATAGACTTTATTTATAATCAATACAGGCTATTACAATAGTTGCTTACCCTCTTGAGTATAAATAGTGTTATCTAACAGTGTCACTTTCATTGGAGTTAATTAAATTATTAAGAAAATTATCTTCTATAAGACCTAGTTCAGACTAGCACAGACAAGGAAAGCCAGTCCAATCTGCCTAACCTGGGGTCGGCTTCCAGTCTATCCGGATGCAGCTGAATACCAGTATTTTACATGGAGCCACTGCCTATCTGACCTCCACAACCCAGTAACTGGGTGATACGATATCCCTTGGTAAGACTGGTTGTCAGACTTTCGGGCTTCTGACGACCCGTAACGACTGTCAAAGATCCACGAATGACAGCCGTGCTTTCCGAGGCACGGAGGAGTTTCGGTATGTAAAGATGGTCACCCATTCACGGACCAACCGCGGCAAGCGTAGCTTAACTTAGTTGACCGAACCGTGTGTCTGTTATTAGTTAGCCACGAGCCACGAGATGGTGATCTACCAATAATCCAGTATACGACTAGAAAAGTCATCATCATCACCAGTCTACAGCAGCCCACTGCTGGTCACAGGCCTCTCCTACTGCACGCCATTAAGCTCGATTCTCGGCAACTCTCATCCAGCTGCTACGAGCCACCCTGCGAAGATCGCCGCTCCACCTAGCCTGAGGGCGAGCTACGTGAACCACATTTTGGCATGGACATAGATGGCATCCTGGGGAAGGACATAGGCTACTCTTTCTCTCAAAAATAATCCTAAAGGGGGTGATAAAGGGGATGAAAGTTTATGATCGCTGATTGTGAAGAGGCACCGTTACGTTTGCGATTCACGGTCTCCACCACGGAATAGATAATTATTGATCTGTGCCGTGGTCTCCACTCAGGAACACGTCTACCCAACGATCATCGCTTGACTAGAAAAGTGTTCAGTATAATGTGAGTGACATTACAATATACACAGGAAAGATAGGGACACTGAGATGACAGGTGATAGAAATATGGAAGAACAACACGTGCTGAGCTGACCTCGAATAAATTGGAATACAGACAGGCAGATTATATATTTGATGACGAATCATTCAATCAATCTGCCTGCCTTTTCCCAATTATGTTGGGTCGACTTCAGTCTAACCAGATGAAGCTGAATACCAGTATTTTACATAGAGCGACAGCCTCCACTCTGACCTCCACAACCCAGTTACTGGGTAACATTTATGATACCCCTTGGTAAGACTGGTTGTCACATTCGAATCATTTTAAGAAGTAAATAAATCTCTATTTGGTACTCCATAACTTACTAATTCAAACGTAAGCTAATTAGACAGGTAGGCTTCTGGTATAAGTCTGAGTCCACAACAAACTTTACGGGTTAAGATTTGAACTCCCGACCTTTTGATGGCAAGTCAATAGCGTCGCTGATGGGCTATTATCGCCAAACATCTTTCAATCTTACGATAGCGATACCGTGGGAGTTGTCTATCTTCGTCGTCCTGTAGATGTTCACACTTGAGCTCGAGATAAACAAAAGAAGTCAACTACATCTCTACCTTCTACATACAAAGGAATATCTTGGGAAGAATAGCAGGTAAATAGCTGTCTGAACATAAGAACAACCCAGTATTAACCGATAAGCTCAAACAATATCAAACATGAAACTCTTGTCTGTAAGATGACGTGTCACAGAAATCGACACCTTTCACCCTGAAACATGAACCTAGAACAGAACCTTGACTACATTTCACACAATGGAAACCTTGCCAGAGTCAAACAGACGTGCCAATACCGCGGGACACTTGGATCTCTACCGGGAACCCGCTGACTCAGCGTGATGTTTATATACTCGTCACGTACATACACGTTTTGTTTCGTCATTGTACTTTTGTATTTATCTCAATTGATGACTGTATTTGGTGGTGGTGTTTTTGTTAGGATACAGTTAGGATTGGTTTAGCTAAACATTATGGTACGTTTAAGGGTCAGTTTCCACCAAACGGAAACATGCTCGCGTATGCTCGAGGACTTTTTAAATTTCACTGAATAAGTAACTGTATCAATATAGACTTTAAGTTTAAAATTCGGCGCAGACATCACGCTTGATAAAGGCTTGATGTCTGCGTCGAATTTTAACATGAAGTCAATATTGATAAAGATACAAAAGATAAAAATCATTTTATTTGTCGAAAATCTGCGTGTACCAAATTATAAATAAAATAAAATAAAAACTTTTTATTTCAGACAACATAATCCATAGAACGTTAGTACAGTCACACACACAAACAGTACACACAATACATACATACACATACTCACGAAACGTACGTATATGAAACTAGTGTTAGTAGAAAAAAAAATGCATGCAGGATGTCACAATATTAATATTTCTTACGTAGGTACAGTCAACAAAAGAGATATCTAGGCAGGGTAGAGTAACACATTTGTATGTGAATTGCTTCATGTTCAATTTTATATATATTACTTTGTTTTTGCAATACTCCTACATAAAGACACCAACACAAAATTGTATATTGTCACGAAATTGAACATGAAGCAATTCACATACAAATATGTTAGTATACCCTGCCTAGATATCTCTTTTGTTGATTGTACATGTTTCACCCGTAAGACATAAAAATGTATAAAATTTAAAAAAAAAAACTAAATTACAAAATAAAGACTAAATTATTACAGGCACTTCGATCCAAGTAGGTACATACAAGTAATAATCAGTAATAAAGATTGATAAGCAAGTAAAATAAATTAATCATAAAATGTCACAAAATTTTAGGATTAATAAAATAAAAAATGTCAAACAGTATCATTGAAAAAGTCATATATAATGATAAATAAAAATGATATTAATGATGATGATTTGTAATGAAACTTGTCTGTTAATAAATCTTAAATATTTTTTTTAAACAAATTTATCGGCAATGCTTTTTAAGACTGTAGTATTTTATTATAAATTTTAGGAGCCATACAGAAAACGCTTTTTCCCATTAATGCAGTCTTTGACGTTTATTGATAGGTACAGTTAAATTTACAAAGTGCTCGAGCATCCCCGAGGATTTTTCCGTTTGGTGAAGTCTGACCCTAATTAGTAATGAAAGTCACGTATGACACAGATTTTCTCACTCTTTTCTCGTTAACAACCGGTGTTAACGAGAAAAGAGTGAGAAAATCTGTGTTCACACCAGGGTTGAGAAGTTCTACTAAACTACGAATGTCAGCATTTGCTTTGCCTTTCTTAAGCCCCATTACACGACGAAAGAAACATGCATCTGACTACAACTAAAGCAATTTTTTTGTTTAAATTTTAGTAAGTACATAATATGACATGGATATTGCAACTTTTATTGTTGCTGCAACCACGGAATAGAAAAAGAAGGACTCCGCGCCACGCATATCGAAAGTGAAGCACAGTAAGTATGCCGGGCCCGTTTGTACAGACACGCCTCACGCACACATTTACGTCATAATATGCCGACCGGCCGCCATTACGTGGCGAATTTGTCAAATCATGCACACAATAGATCGGTACGGTGCTTCACTTTCGATACGCGTAGCGCGGAGTCCTTTTTTTTCTAGTCCGTGGCTGCAACTTATCGGAGAAACAAACATACATACATCGTAAGGATTATCCTTGCTTGCGGCGCTCAGCCGCTATAGTAAAGCCTCGTATCCGCTGGGCAACAATTGACGTGCAACACGTGACGCTCAACATGTTCGGCAACGTTGCACAACAGCGCGCGACGTTGCCAGCTGGCGCACAATATGACGCGCGGCTTGTTGTGTGTTTCCGTGCATCATGCAGGTGAGCATCAAAATGTTGTCAAGTGGAGACGTGACGCGCAGAAATGTCTTGTTTTTAAATTGGTCAGACGTAAGTTACCTCGATAGTACCCACGCCAGTCAATTAAATCGCACCGTGTAGGTAAATCAGGCTTTATGTGGAATTTCATTCAAACCCTTTCAAGTACCCTAATTTACATACATAATAACATGAAAAGTACTAACATCAAAATTAAAGCTAACCGCACGCCCCTAGGCGCGAGATGGTATGTTAATAAATCCCATTAACCTACTGCAGAACTTACATAAGGATGAGTACGACCCGCGCACCGCGGTATAAATCTGAGGACTTTCACTCACTGACAGCACAGTTTATTAACTGAAGCCCGCCACAGTGTAAAAATATCGGTGTATTAAAAGTAAACTTTCGCATGGGGTGATGCTTTTATCTTGTATCGAGTTCTAAAGTTTGTGGGATGGAAAAGTTCTATAAAAGTATACGGGTTTCTCCTGGGAATAATGAATAATGTATATACGTAGTATCAATTTAAAAACATTCCTCCACGGTCAGGTTGGTCTCCGATGTTCGCTCGTTAGTAATAGATAACTGTTACAATTTCGCTTATACCCTCGTTGTAATTTTATTTGTCTTTTTAGGGTTCCGTACGCAAATGGTAAAAAGGAACCCTTATGGTGCGACTCAGTCTGTCTGTCCGTCTATCACAACTGGATATCTCAAGAACTACGAATGCTATCAAATTTGAAATTTGGATCAGGTGTAGATGACGTGTTGTCCAACTATTTTGCAAACAAGAAAGAAAGTTTTTTTTTTGCAACAAGGGCTGAAAGTGGGTCTTGAAAATATGAAGTGAGGCTACTAGGGCATGTGGGGTTCACATTCTTTTTCTGTTTTTTAGGGCGCATAGTTTTCGACTTTTAATGCAAAAAGTAAAATAAATACCATTCCCTTTATCTCCGAAGTTTGCATAGAGAAAAATCTGAAATGATTCTATGTGATAGAATTTTATGTAAAGATTTCAGGAAAAATAGCACACATTATCGAGGTAATTATTGCTCATTTAGATATAATTTCCTCAATGATGCAGGAAAAAGACAACATCAGTACTCACTCGACTCGGTCGACTAGAGTTATAAAGCGTAAAGTTTTGCCAAACTTGTTAAAAAGAAAGCACAACTTTTTTTTTTGTAAAATGAAAATCCAATTAAATACTATCCTATAATCTAAAGTGTACATAATTATTAACATATCTTTCACTAACTTCTATTCGGTAATATCATACTGTATACCCCTACTCTGTGGTCGTCCGAATAACTTTAAATTTCGGAAGTAACTGACTCTGGTCGATCTCCCGAATTGAATCGATAAGATTCTTATATAATGACGATGCCCTAGCGATGTACGACAACTTTTCCTTCCATTATGTTGATATTCGATAACCTCTGAAGTATACATAACATACATAATCAGCCTTTAATGTTCCCACTGCTGGGACACAGGCCTCCTCTCAGTGAGAGAGAGTGGGCCGTAATAATCCACCACGCGGGCACGGTGCGGGTTGGTAGACGTCACAAGTCTTCGAATTTTTGGTTCTAGGACATGCCGGTTTCCTCAGGATGTTTTCTTTCACCGTTTTGAGAGCAGTGGTGATGAAATAAATTACACAAAGTAAAGCGCCTGCCTGGGTGCGAACCCACGACTTACAACTCGGAAGTCGAGGCCGTTACCACTGGACCACCACTGCTCTAGGGTATGGCAGACGATTTTAAAGAAAGAAAATAAAGTACGAAACGAAAAAGACCTGTGTCAGTTTATTAAAGGTTTTTCAGGATGATACCTTTGATCACATACACATACTTGATAAAATATATAAATGCCCAATGACGGTATACAGAGAAAAGTTCTTTACCTCCCGTGCTAGTCAAGGACTGTGTTACGGCAAGGCAAGATTCTCGCTCATGGAATAGTAGTCATAATGTAAACATGTTAAGACACTTTTTACCAAATACATTTGTTTTGCTGTATATCATAGATGACGATAACGAGTTACAAGCTTAGCGTAAACAAGTAGTATATGTAAAGAAATCAGACAATGCAACTCCCGTTATTTCAATGTAAACAAAGTGTTTTCACAAAAACAATATTTGTTTAGAATTTGTAATAAGACAAGCGCGTTAAAAATAAAATAATAAAAAACGTGTTTCTAAAAGTAAAATAATAAAATTAAAAGTATTTTTTTTTTTTTTGTATTTTCAGCATGGAAATACGTTACAAGCGACTTATCACTTGAGAGTCATATAGTAGGAAATTAGTTATTATTCAGGAGTTAGGTCATGACTAAATCGAGTGAAAATTACGTTTTACGACAACGAGCCTTTTACAAGGGACTTAAAAATAACTGGCGAAATGTGGGTACTACAGCTACACCTCTGCCTAACCAGCAGAGGATTACAGGTGTGATGTTATGTTACGTTTATTTCCACTAACTAAAGACTAATCACCTAAAGGGTAATGGAGATGGCTAAGCTTGGAGTTTCCCTTCGTGATTGAATCAGTAATGAAGAAATACGCAGGAGAACTAAGGTAACCGACTTAGCCTGAAGAATTGCCAAACTTAAGTGGCAGTGGGCAGGGCACATTCCTCGCAGAACAGATGGCCGATGGGGCCGAAAGGTTCTGGAGTGGCGACCGAGTACCGGAAGACGTCACGTTGGAAGGCCTTCCACAAGATGGACCGATAACCTTGTAAATGCCGCAGGAATATGCTGGAAGCAAAGAACCGGTCGAAGTGGTGGTGCTTGGGGGAGGCCTATGTCCAGCAGTGGTCGTCTTTCGGCTGAAATAATGATGATGATGAAAGTAATCGTATTGATTTTAGACCTGTTTTTCATTCCTGCTGTTCCTGGTTACTTTCCCTATAAAAAAAAACGAGCAAGCCTTTCAGTAGTCGCATATGATGTGTAACATCTGACATTTCACCTTGGTAAAAGTACTTTCTAGTTCCATGACAAATTTCAATCCGTCACTCAAAACTTTTGGAAAAATATTTTCACTTCCTGTTACATACTTCCGTCCCTTTTCGCGAAATCACTCTCACAGATTGCAGAAAAGGGAAAGGAAAGAAATCAATCTGCCTAGCCTTTTCCCAACTATGTTGGGGTCGGCTTCCAGTCTAACCGGATGCAGCTGAATATCATTATTTTACATGGAGCGACTGCCTATCTGACCTCCACAACCCATTAACTGGGTAATACGATACCCCTTGGTAAGACTGATTGTCAGACTTTCGGGCTTCTGACGACCCGTAACGACTGTCAAAGATCCATGAATGACAGCCAGGACCAGCGAGGAACGTGCTTTCCGAGGCACGGAGGAGTCTCGGTATGTAAAGATGGTCACCCATCCACGGACCAACCCCGACAAGCGTAGCTTAACCTGATGGATCGACCCGTGCGGCTGTTACTACTTAGCCACGAGCTCCTCAGGGGAAAGGAAAGAAGTTACACATTAAAAAAATAGCATGACAAACACATGCACATAGCAATTTCTTCATCACTTTTATTCAATGAAGCAAAAAAATTACATACAAAACGTGCGACTATTACCATTTTTTTCCTCAAAACATTCGTTTATTGTTTGACTAACAGCAAAAAACTGCATCGTATCTTAAATACTTATCGCACAAAAACTGTACAGTTGCTGTACATCAAAATTAATAGTAACGAAGGGGGACGTGGTTGTAACTAGAATATCTATTAGTGAGGGCCAAGCGTGAGTTGGACTTCCCTGGTACGTATGGGTAAGTTCGAAGTTTTTGTAAAAAGATAAGTGCTTCAACATCTGTCTAGCTTTTTCCAACTAAGTTGAGATCGGTTTCCAGTCTAACTGGTTACAGCTGAATATGCAACAGTATTTTACATAAAGCGACTGCCTATCTGATCTCCACAACCCAGTTACTGGGTAACACGATTCCTCTTGGTAAGACATTTTCGGGCTACTAACAGCTCGTAACAACCGTCTAAGATTTACGAAAGACAGCCGTGGCCAACGGCCTAAAACATGCCTTCCGAGGCACGGAGAGGTCTCGGTATGTAAAGATGGTCACCCATCCACGACGCGCCTCGGCAAACGTGATATAACCTGATTGATCGACCGTGCGGCTGTTATAACTTAACCAGAAGCCTTTTCAAAAGATAAGTGCTTTTCCAGGTCTTTTTTTAAATTTCTTTCATAGGTAGGTACTACTTTTGGAAGTCAGAACGTATCGAAACGACAAATTGATCTGTTCCAGGGAACCCTTTTACAGTGTGGTGGCTCTCGACCGACAATGACTTCTAATTGCATGCTAGATTAGTGGCAGATAAACCTTCCTTACTCTCGCCAAATTCTGTGATATGTACGCTGCAGCAGTTCAAGTTACAGTCACTGTCAAATATTCTCATTCGATTTTGAACTTAACCTTCAAAAATTTTTAAGTTTAAAATCATTTGGAGAAAGACAGTTTGGTATAACCTGAGGGGCAATCCCGTATTTTTAACCACGTTCGCAATCTCATCTCAGTCTCAAAATGTCAAAAATTGTGTAGCGTTTACCTACATTTTTGACTTTTGATTGTCGCTGGCATGAGATTGCGACTTGAATTTGAACGTTTTTAGGTACGAGAATTGGCCTTCTGATGTCTGTTGTCTGTACTGTGAAAGTTCGGAATTCGATTTTAGTAACTTAAAAGAAACAATTGGCAATGCCGACAGAAGTGGAGAGTCACGGTGGCGCGGAGACGCGAACCCATAAGATTTCCCCCTACCAAAAATCGCTGAACGCGCCTTAAGAAGTTTTCACTAGAAAAAATTTGTCAAATTATGTTTCCAGAAACTATAGGGAATATCGTGAACAAGATAAACCCCATTTTTCACCAAATGATACTGATCATCCCCATCCAAACGGGCCCCTAAAAATCCACAACCAACAGCTGATACAAAAATTTATTATGATCATCACATACATCACTGGGGTACCTATACGTGCGCATGATTGAAATGAAACACTTCATTAAAGCTCGCAACAGGTGCTGTGCGCATACGCAAGTAAATATATCCATGTTGCTAGTTGGCGCATTGTCTGCAAATTGGTAGAACGTTAAGTTTATCTCATTGGGTACGTGAAGCGAGGTACTAAATACTGGTTGTACAAACATATGTTATGGTAATCACTGTCGTTTTGCAAGATTGAGTTAACGCGGTGAGAGACTGACAAACAGGATCAATGTGGAATGCAATGGCTTTTTTACTTCTTAGACAAAGGTGTACCTACAGTACACCCACATTTCGCCAGTGTAATAGGGGGCGAGCCTGTGGCCATCAACCGGGCACACATCCAGACTCCGGGCTGCTACTGAGAATTGTTTAATGGAAAAACACAATAACAATACCCAACCAGATCAACGAGAAAGTTTTACTTCTTAGTTTTCTTCTTTATATCAATAGTGTGCGTATCCTCAATGCTCAATAATATATTTATTGCATTCCACAATGTTAACTGAGGTGATAGGTTTACAAAGACAGGATCATTGTGGACCCTGCACAGTATTTTGCTTTTATTAAACGACTAGCTGCGCCCCGTGGTTTCACCCGCGAAGACCGGGATAAAAAGTAGACTATGTGTTAATCCAGGGTATAAGCTATCTACATACAAAATTTAATTCAAATCGGTCCAGCCGTTTGAGCGCGAAGAAGTAACAAACATACAAACACACACACATACACACACACACACACACACACACACACACACACACACACATACTTACAAACTTTCGCCTTTATAATATTTGTATGATTTCAAAAAAGTCTGTACTTCAGTCTGTATTCGACCCGTATGTAGGTATGTATGTCCGATATTTTCTTAAAAACCAATGAACCAATTTTGATGATTCTTTCACCAACGTGATTTAAATACTTTCAAACAGATTTTATTATATAATACATTGGGTAAATTATTATATATACGAAGTTATATATATAAATGTACTGTAGCTCCGGTATTTCTAACCGGATATTGATAATTCTTCTTTTCGTTCGTCTTGGGCTTATGTACCTAATTTTATATTCAACTAAAAATGGTAAAATAAATTTACTTTAAAAAAAGTAAAAACCGCCTTCTTTGTTTAGGATTACGCTAACTAATTTTGATCTTTGTGCATTCCCATTTGTCCATATTTACCATCAAGATCTCCAACCAATCAAAACGCTTGAATATCACGCGATACAACAAATATGGCCTTGGCATTGGCTAATGCATTGTTCCCTTACCCCACTCTCCTCGATCAATGTAACCATTTTTAATTTTAATAGACACGCTATTATGGTTTTCAACGTCAAGGCATTTTGATTTATCTATTCCCGAAAATTCACCTCAAAAATAGCTCAGAAACCAGGCCACAGACACACCAAAATCCTGTACCGGCGCCTCAATCCGGTACATGTGGTCCTTCGTAACCAAATCTCAAGAATCAGCATCCTGTGGAATACGTGGCTGGGGCCGCGTGGCTGGGCTACGAGAGAAGACGCACAAATCTGTACACGGAGACAAACTGGAGGCTAAGCGCATATTGAAATCGAAGTTGGATTGGAATTTCATCGAACATTCGCAATCTGGTGGGACCAACCATCCTTTCTTTTCCCTATCACCTCCTAGTTCTCTTTGTGATACCTGTGTCTAAACTGATTTCAGTGAGACTTCCGTGGAAGGGTGTTGAATTAGTTCGTCAATTCGCAAGGCTGGTGACGTGGCTATCACCGCTGACGTGTTCGCTTCCAACCGTAAGTACTCCTGTTTTCACTGACCACCAAAATGCCTAATGAAGGTGCTAGATCACGCGATAAATCCCCTGTTTTATTAAGTGTAGACAGTGCTCAACAATCTGCCGATCCTAATTTATTTCACGCCCTAGTTAAGAAACGAGGAATTATCAAAGGTAGACTGACTAAATTTTCAAGTTATTTGACATCTTTAGAATCTAATGAAACGCTACCATCCTCTAGAGATTTTATTGATCTTAAATTACGCGTTAAAGGGGCATCTAGTCTACTTATAGAATTTAATGAAATTCAAAGTAAAATCGAAGAGTTTGTTTCTGATAGTGATATTTCTGATCAATTAGACAATAGAGAATCGTTCGAAAACTCCTACTATAGCATATTAGCCCGCGCGGAATCGATGCTGACCGATGGTGAGGTTACAGACGGTTCCAATAAATATTGCTGTAGCGAACTACCGCAGTCAGTTAAACTTCCCACAATTTCATTGCCTACCTTTGACGGTTCGTATGAGCGCTGGCTGGAGTTTAGAGACACTTTTTTATCGTTGGTGCACAATTCTAAACGTATCAGTAATATCCAAAAATTTCACTACTTAAAGTCTTCCCTGAAAGGCGATGCTGAGTTGGTCGTAAACTCAGTAGAATTTTCCTCTGACAATTATCAGGTTGCATGGGAATTGTTGCTAAATAGGTTTAATAATAATAGACTTTTGGTACACAATCACGTAAAGGCCTTGTTTAGTATTAGCGCGTTAACTAAGGAGTCGCCCTCCTGCATCAGAAAGCTCATTGACACCATACTAAAGAATTTGCGTGCATTAAAAATCCTAGGTGAACCCACCGACTCCTGGGATACGCTTATTAATTATACTATTGTTTCCAAATTGGATAAGACGACCGAACGCGAGTGGGAGACGCATAAATGCACATTATTCCCGACCGATAACAATTCTAAACGCATAATTAAGGTGGATGAATTAATTGGTTTCCTAAAAGACAGAGCGGATATGTTAGAAACATTGCAGCTTTCACATGATAAAACACATAATACACAAATCGACAATAAAAAACAAAGTTCACAATCACGTAATTCATCACACTGCAATGTTTCTACAGATAAGCCGAATGACAAACGTACGTCTCGCTTCAGACAGTCTTGCGTGAAATGTAATGAATCACATCCACTTTATTCTTGTCAAAAGTTTATTGATAGTGACTTAGAATCGAAGTTAAAGTTAATTCGCGAGCACAAACTATGTGAGAATTGTTTACGTTCGGGACATGCACTAGATAAATGTCAGTTTGGGCCGTGTAGGAAATGCAACCGCAAACATAATTCACTCATTCATAGTGATAACGCCGATAGTTTAGTCACATTCCATTCACGTATCGCGACTGCGGGCTGCGTTGGGAATGAAGGCGCTGCGCCTACGCCGGCGTCCTCCGACCCCGCCACCTCAACCGTCGCAGATTCGCCACCTATTCACGTAAATAAGGCACATATGCATAATAAATCTATAGGTATGCACTCGGTTCTATTATCCACAGCTGTGATCGATGTAGCCGACGTTCACGGTGTTTATCATCGAGCGTGCGCACTGCTAGATAGTGGAAGCCAACGGTGTTTCATAACTAAATCATTTTGTAAATTAATTAACGTACCGATGTTACACTCCACTTATGAAGTTAGGGGTGTAGGTGATTCAGTGGTGCAATGTTCGGAAACTTGTAGCATTGAAATTAAATCGCGAGTCGATAATACATTCAAAACACGCATTACTTGTTTTGTACTATCGCAAATAACATCTACGATGCCGGCCTTATGTCAAGTAAACGCGCAGTTCTGTATTCCAGACAACATAATGCTGGCAGATCCGCAATTTTTAGAGTCTAAAACCGTAGACATTTTGATAGGCGCAGATAGGTTTTGGGACTTGTTAGGAGAAGGTAAAATAAGACTTCCCAACGGCCCTTATCTACAAAACACAAAGCTAGGTTGGACTATTTCCGGCACTATTAGTGATATGCGTAGCGCAAGGCGCATTCACTGCAATATTAGCAGTTCGTTAGATTCTCAACTACGTTTGTTTTGGGAGGTCGAGGAGCTTCCTAAAGTCAGGGATACGCGCACTCAGGAAGAGCGTGCATGTGAGGACCATTTCATTCGCACTACTACGCGCAATGGCGAAGGAAGGTTTTGTGTACGCATTCCATTCAAAGAGTCACCTGACCTTTTAGGCGAATCATACACGCAAGCCGAACGTCGCTTTTTCTCATTAGAGAAACGTTTACAGCGTTCGCCTGAATATAATTTATTATACACGCAATTTTTGAAAGAATATCTAGACTTAGGAACGGGTCTTAATGATATGTCTATTTTATTACAATTATGCGAAAATATAAAAAAAGCGCTGCAGGCGGGTTGTTTTCCACTCCGAAAGTGGATTTACAACTTTCCATGCGATAATGATGAATTATCGAATCATTCTGTAGAAATTAAATCTAACGAAAACATTAGTTCTAAAATGTTAGGTATAAGTTGGAACAATGTTCGTGATAATTTTTATTTTAACACGCAATTTCATAATGATAATAAACCTATCACTAAAAGGTCTATTCTATCTAGTATTTCCCAAATCTTCGATCCTCTCGGTTTATTAAGTCCTACAATAATTATTGCAAAGGTTTTGTTACAGCAATTATGGCTTCTTAAGATAGGTTGGGATGACATAGTTCCATCGAGTGTCGCGCGAACGTGGAACCGGTTTGTTATCTCTTTACAAGCGCTCAATACCATTCATGTTCCTCGCCACGTTATAGGTAGCAAACCTATGTATATAGAACTGCATGTTTTTAGTGACGCGTCGCAGACAGCGTACGGCGCTTGCATTTACGTTCGCACAGTAAATATAGATAACACGATTTTAGTTAGATTACTTTTCTCTAAAGCAAAGGTGGCGCCATTAAAACCTACAAGTATACCGCGACTCGAACTTTGCGGTGCTTTGCTGGGTGCTAAAATACTCGACAAGGTTCGCAGTTCGTTGCGTTGTAAGTTCAAAAATATTGTTTTTTGGACTGACTCAACCATTGTCTTAGGATGGTTGCGCATGTCACCGAATAAACTAAAAACTTTCGTTCAAAATAGAATCTCGGAGATTCATGAACTCACACAAGACGTTGTTTGGCGCCACGTGAGCAGCAAGCAAAATCCCGCTGACCTGGCATCGCGAGGTTCGAATTTGGAAGAACTTTCCTCTTCCTCTTTATGGTGGGAGGGTCCAGACTTCTTAAAAAACTCACATTTTTCATTAGACAATAATACAGTGACCGTAGTGGACGAAGTCCTCCCTGAGGTTAGGCCTTCTATTTCTTCCTTCGTGACCCACGCCTCATCTGATTCACTTTTCTCGTTTATTCGATTCTCGCAGTTTAAGCGTATGAAGCGTGCTGTTGCGTTTATGTTGCGTTTCATACATAATATTCGCAATAAACTTAATAGACAAACAGGTGTCCTTTCTGTGGACGAGTTGAATAAGTCTGAGATGATTTTGGTTCGGTGGGCTCTAATGGAAAGTTTTCCTACTGAATATAATTTATTAACTAATTGCGCACAAATAAAGCGTAAAAGTAATTTGTCGAAATTAAATTTATTTTTAGATGACAATAAAATTATTCGCGTCGGTGGCCGATTAAGTAATTCAAGTGAGTTCAGTTATAATAAAATGTATCCAATGTTAGTTTCTAGTAAACATTATTTTACTGTTTTATTGTTTCGCCATGAGCACCTGCAGCTCCTCCATGCTGGGCCTCAAGCATTACTTTGTCACTTACGCGAATCATGGTGGCCTTTGGGTGGTAGGAGCCTAGCTAGGCGCATAGTGAACGATTGTGTTACGTGTACTCGCATTAGGGGTAAGATTTTAACGCCTCAGATGGGCAATTTGCCAAAGGAAAGGATAACTCCTAGCTTTCCTTTTATTCGATTTACTGCGGGCCAGTTCTCATACTTAACCGTAAAGGTAGGGGAGCTAAAACTACGAAAGCGTACATTTGTTTATTTGTTTGCTTTGTGACACGCGCAATACATTTGGAGCTCGTCAGTGATCTCACTAGCGAAGCATATTTATTATCGCTTAATAGGTTTATTTCTCGTCGTGGCAAACCTTTAGAAATATATTCCGATAACGGTCGTAATTTCGTCGGGCTAATGAACGACTTTTCAGAATTTTTAGGCAAATGTAGTTCTGATATTATAGAATTCGCTACTAGACAACAAATAAAATTTAAGTTTATTCCTCCTTATTCGCCTCATTTTGGTGGTCTGTGGGAAGCAGGAGTAAAATCTTGCAAATATCATTTACGCCGCGTGGTAGGGAATGCGCACCTTACTTTCGAGGAGTTTAGCACAGTTCTTTCGCAGATAGAAGCAGTCCTCAACTCCCGACCACTTTCCCCTTTTTCCACAGAACCCCAAGACCTTTCTCCTTTAACTCCCGCTCATTTTTTGGTTGGTCGACCGCTGACTGCACCCGCCTGCGATGACCTCACCGACGTTCCTGAGCACAGACTGAAGCGGTACCAGAGAGTGGAGCAAATTCGCCAGCATTTTTGGACCCGCTGGTCCAAAGAATATGTGACTGAGTTGCAGGTGCGGAGTAAATGGACACAGAATGAGGCGGAGCTGAAGGATAACTCACTTGTGCTGATCAAGGACAACAACCTTCCACCTCTGAAGTGGCACATGGGTCGAGTCCTAAAAACCATCCCAGGCAAGGATGGGATCTCAAGGGTGGCAGAGATACAGACTGCTTCGGGCGTTGTTCGACGAGCCTACGCAAAGATCTGTCCTCTCCTTCAAGATCAGGCTGAGCAGTGAGGGATCTTCAAACTTCAAGGACATTGAAAGCGACTGCTTCCAAGGCCGGGGGCATGTTTAGGATTACGCTAACTAATTTTGATCTTTGTGCATTCCCATTTGTCCATATTTACCATCAAGATCTCCAACCAATCAAAACGCTTGAATATCACGCGATACAACAAATATGGCCTTGGCATTGGCTAATGCATTGTTCCCTTACCCCACTCTCCTCGATCAATGTAACCATTTTTAATTTTAATAGACACGCTATTATGGTTTTCAACGTCAAGGCATTTTGATTTATCTATTCCCGAAAATTCACCTCAAAAATAGCTCAGAAACCAGGCCACAGACACACCAAAATCCTGTACCGGCGCCTCAATCCGGTACAAAAAACATAAAATGAATAAAATAACTTTCAAATAAAACTTAACAGCTTCTGAAGTCGGTGTCTTCGGTTCTACAATGCACCTTGCTTGCCAGCTTGGCGCCGACTTCAGAAGCTGTAAAGTTTTTTAAGAAAGTTATTTTATTCGTTTTAGGTTTTTGAAGCGGTTTTTAAATTTTTTAAAGTATATTTCCTCTGATGCAATCATAAAATGTGAAGAGCAGTTAGCAAGAATGACAGAAACTTTAAATTCAAAAAGCTGTTTTGTAAACACATCGATTCGCCTATAGTAGGCCTTCTCGCGCGGGCAAGCGCCTAACTACAATAGTTACCTACTTTTTACTTTTACTAATACTAGGCCAAGAACATTACTACTAACTTTATGGACACATGACTGAAATAAATTATATTATTACTATTATAGTAGGTATTCATTAAACCCTTAAATAGAAAAGGCTTTCAGAAACCAGGAGTCACAAACATTTCCCTAGTCTAAAATCCCTGTCATTAACATAATATTTATGCCACATTCGAAATACAATACGAAAACTTTCGGAATCTCTCAACAGAGCATAAACAAAGAAATATATTAATCTATCTAAAAGTTTTAAGCACTAACCAACTGACCTAACTCCAGTAGTATCAATTACAGCACATCTGGTACCAACGTGTTGCGTGCATCATTATTAACTCACGCGATACCAATACCACGGCAATACAGTTCAAGGTAGGGGACCATGTCACACAGAATTAATTACCTGACGTTGGATTGGACATACAGTTGTCAACAGCCTGTGGCTCTAGTCAATTGGCGATGAGTTGACAATCTGTCACAAAGTTGGACAATTTTTTGAAAGTCAGCGATTATTGTCAGGTTTAAAATACGATGCGCTTCGATACCATCTACAAGATTTGGACAATTTTATTTATTAATGTTTTGTTAAAAGGTAGGTATTGTGAGTATGTAATACATCATATTATGCATCTATGTATACTAAATATTTAGATCTAATTGATAAGTACAGAAATTACGCATTAATTCACTATCTAAAAAATCTTTGAAATAATCATGAACCATTGTGTACTGAAATCATAAGCATTAAAGCTTCTCATTACCATATAAATATTGACCTAAATAACATTTGAATTCAGAATGGGGAATTTACATCATCACGACACATTGAATTCAAATTTTATTTTCCCGAAATGTTGACGACACCTGCCTTCTTTTAGGCCTTTCTCGCATCTAATCCAATTAAATTAAGAAAAAATACAAGTTTGAATAAATATTCACAGTGCAATAACCGTTAAAATAATTTAACGATAAAAGAGTACGTCGTGGTTAAAAGCTCCTGCGATTCGCATTGTTTCGACAAAGAGAAAAACCTTCCGTAATTATTTTAATTTCGATAATGTACTCCGTTGATTGAGCGTAACAATGCGGCAATTTTTTCAAGTAGATTTCTTTTTATTATTGTGAATTCGAGTATGATTCATCCCAAGAGCAATAACTGCATTAAGTATTGTTGATACAAAAAATCGCAAATAAATTACATCTGTCCTACTGTGACATAGCAGTCTTGACGCTACGGGGGTATTCTTTAGAACAATACCAAACAAAAAAAAAATACAATTATAATGATAAATATCACTTACAGAAATGACCAAGAATTCTCGCAAAGATCCCACGTACCGTTGTAGATATCGCTCAGGCGTAAAAACATTTCATGCCGCGTTTTCTTCAGAAACCAAGAAAAATGCGAACCTCGTTCGACTTAGACGTTCCCATTCTCTTGCAAACTGTCTAATTGATCCCTGGCCAGCAAGCCTTCGGATCTCACACCGGCCTCTCGGATAAATTAAAGCCAGTAAGTTTAACGAAAGGCTCCCCGCGGACTCATGAATTGTTAATACAATTTTAATTAAACTTCATAAAATTAACATTGAGTCCTCGCAAAAAGCTCACAGCCGCCAAACTCGATTTGACGAATCATTTTTTTATTCACCAATGCGATATAATTAAATGTCTTCCAGACTCAAAGCGAACAAAATTTACATAGAGTTGATTAGATTTCATTACGTGGATTATTACGTGAAACGTAGCGAAACAATATACTTAGGCGGACGAATGAATGCAAATATCTTTATAGAAATAAAGATATTCAATTTTAAATGCTGCCTGTTTCCTTTTGGAAAGTCGGTAGTCGATGTGCATTGGACGTGGGGAATTGTGTCACCTGTCAAAACTTAATACCGATAGCTCGAATTGGCATGGCAGCGCAATTCTCTTTTTACTGGACGTTTAAAAACTAAACATTCGAAGACAGTTTGAAGCTTGCACGAATACTCATGTCCCGCAAGATGTCAACTGCATGTAGTAAATTGTTATCGATGAAAAACCGTAGTAAGAACATCCAGTAATTTATTTATATTGTTTTTGTTTATTTTTTGTTGGTTTGAAGAGCGTTTTATAACTTGCGTGGCAATAAAAAGTCTTTGAACAACAACGTGTTTTTAAACTTGATGTGTAATGTGAGTTTTCTTATATTGCTTTCGAGTGTTTGTTCATTCATAAATAAATTACATAATTTCTTGCCTTTCTTGTCTCCATTCCGAATCGAGGCTAAAATATAGTTGATAGTAAAAAAATCATCCCTCACACACAATAGGTTTTCTGAAGTTCAATTGATGACAGATTCCATGTTCAGAAGACAAAGTACTTCATAAACAAAACACAACTCAAGATACAGTCACAAATGACACATCCCGCTAGTGAAAGTATCAAGATCACTCAAGAGAGTCCGTACTTTGACCTGTCAATGTAAATGTTTAAAATAATGATCGCTGATTGTAATGCAATCGGACACGGCTCAGATTTGTGCGGATCCATGCGGGGTCGCCAACATTTTATAAAGATTTAACACATATATAAAATGAGATTAAATTATACGCTTTTTTTGCAGAGATAATCCTCTTACGTAAGGAAGAAGTTGCACTGTTTTCTCTTTTAAAGGTGTGCTCATATCATGCGTTGTTGCTGAAAGATACCGCAAGTGCACATTTATACTGACATATTTATTCATTTAAAAATCTATTCATTAGCAAAACACAGTTCATTCTTGTGTCCATAATTCAAATGTTATCTACTTGTTACTTTTTATACATGAATCCTTTTAAACCTATTTAGGTAGTATTTATAAATGATCAGTCTATGCAATAAATGTTAAGTAATTATTTTATATTGATAACATCTAGAGCGAGAGACGATTGGCAGTATTTTTCTTTATAAGTAAAATAAGAATGCGAAAAATGTTGAGTACCCCTAAGCCGATGATATATCTCTAAAATCTGGAGCGTCATCAACATTCTGAGAAACAAATGGCAACCCGATGAACCAAGCCTGAATGCCTACCTAGCGGTATTTAATGCACGTGCCGAAAGCACATACAAATAATATTATTGTAGAAGTATGAAAGAGGATCATCTCGTACTCTTTTGTTATTTCTATAAACAAATCAAAAAAGGATAACAGTCACGTCTGATCTTGTAGAAATGGGTTTCAAGTAAAGCTGCTTGTAGTGATTGACTAAAGTACTAATAACTCCTAGGATAACAAACAGAAAAGAATCGTCAAAATTTTACTACTCTGCGAAAAGTTACGCGTGGTCATACAATTAAAAAAAAATTCATATAGGTCTTTACCTATGAAATTGCCGTTCTGCAGTACTGGCCATTTCAAATCAAAATAATTTTTGTTTGGCTAAGAATTCTAATTTCAAATTAATTTTATTTTAAAAACATGGATTTTTTTTTCCAAAAGTAGTCATTTGTTTATTGATTAGTGTTACATTTTCATCGCATTTCAATCTTTTTCGTCATCATGGATACGTTAAAAATTCGAGTAATTATGGAATATGAGTACCGTCGTGGCAGCAACGCGGCACAAGCGGCACGCAACATCAACGACGTTTACGGAGCTAACACTACAAACCAACGCACCACTTGTTATTGGTTTGCTCGCTTCCGACTTGAGAACCTCCTCCTTTTTTCGTCGGTTAAAAGAACTAGGAAAAAGTACGTATTGAACAGAGCTTCCGACAAGTTTCTAATCAGTCCAATCTGAAGTCTTTTAAATAACACTATGTTCTAGGTAAAACAAGGATTTTAATAAACTGTCAAAATAAAATCAATTGCAATTACGACTGCTTTCGTTTTTAAGCTGTGGTATGGAAATGCAAGTCGATACCTAGATGGTATATGCATTCAATACTCGGCCATGGTTTTTAGGGTTCAGTACCCAAACCCTATTCCTAAGACTCCGCTGTGCGTCCGTCTGTCTGTCCGTCTGTCACCAGGCTGTATCTCATGAACCGTGATAGTTAGACAGTTGAAATTTTCACAGATAATGTATTTCTGTTGCCGCTATAACAACAACTACTAAAAAACAGAATAAAATTAACATACAACAGACGTGTTTTTTTTTTTTTGCTCGTTTTTGATAACGGCAACAAGTAGACGCTTGAAATATTCACAGAATATTTAGTTATTATATTCACTTTAATTAAATTTAAATAAAACAAATATTTAAGGGGGGCTCCCATACAACAAACGTGATTTTTTTGCCGTTTGTAGAGATAATAGTACGGAATCCTTCGTGCGCGAGTCCGACTCGTACTTGGCCGGTTTTTTAAACCGTCTAGCAAGCCGTTGGTCAAAGAGGTCACAGTAGTATATTTTCATATCAATATTAATCACGAACACAGACGGCCGCAGGCGTCCACCATAATTGATTTTTAATGCACCAGCCGAATTGGCCAGTATATCCCACGGTTTAATTGAAGCACCATCAACCGTTGGGCGGTCAGTCATAAAGGAGATGGCCAATTTACTTAGGGCACTCTGCCTAGTATCGAAAAATTCATGTACATTAACGAGTTTTGCTTTATTTTGAATTTAGTATGCTCTAAAATTAACTGTAAAAGTTACATAATTCAATAACTTCGGATTTCTTAGAAATTAACAAAAACATGTTTTGATCATGAACCTACTCGGGCTCATAACTAGGTAGTAGCCAGATTATTCTGGGTGGGGTATAAGCTACGCTTGTACCAATGTGCATAGTGTGTGTGTGTGTGGTGTTGTTGTATCAATGGATGGGTGACCATTTTCTTATCGAGACCCTTTCTCGGAGTGCATGTAAAGTCGTCGGCCCTGTATGTAATACTCTCAGGTCGTGTCAGATTGCCGTCCCATCTGACAATCACAGTAAGAAACAGAAGTATAGTCACAGATTAATACGGATGGGACACTGCGCAAAATCATTTAACTAAAAAGCGACTCTTACGACACAATAAAGTGCAATTCAGGTCGCACAACGCTTATGACTTACAGTTATATTCAACTACAAGTTGCCTCTCTTTCTATCGCGTAACTCTTATACCTTCTGACCTACTGAATTAGCACCGTGGACGGGTCCCGCCGCGTACTTGTAGCTTCATACCTAAACTGCGGAGTGTCCATCCGTCGACCTGCTGTCAGTTTTCTAAAGTTTTAATTTCACAATAAAATAGTTGTAATTTTGGTGAGCATTCATCCATTTTGTTGAGCATTTATCCATTCTGGCAGGTATTTCGAATTTTTTGGTAGTAAAATAGGTACTTTTCTGGTAGGCGTTTAAACACAAGCCAAATGAAATCTTTCATAATTTCTTTTACATTCAGGTACACAAAATATTATTTGTGACAACGAATTTCCTACAAAATCATACGAAGATGGATGTAAACTCGTACCTCGTACCAAGTCCTCTGAATCTCGTACATGTACGAGAAACATGGTACGGATGGCAACACTCTGCGATTGTCGAACCTGTCATGTCGTTTCGTTTCGTTGTTACAAAAAAAAAAAAAGTTATCTAAAACAATAATATTTCATAGCATTCAAGTAATTTACAAAATGTTTTTTTATTATGATTCTGGTTATTATGTTTTTTATTATCATTTTACAGTCCGAATCATTTTTAATATAACTCTGATGGAACATTTATATTTTAGGTTTACAGGGAATGAAACGTTTATCCAAAATGGCCCGCTATCTTGATACGACCGAAACGCAAAACAACTATTTATGTTTAAATATTTATTCTGGACTTGTAAGAAAATGTAATTAGTTTTGTAATTTTTATTTCTATTTTTATTTACTTATAATTAGGTGTCTAATAATGTACATGCCACTGAGTAACTAGGCAGAAACGGGCCATGTCATTTGAACTCTACGTAAATCACACGGATTCTTTGGCTAGTGTTGGTGCGAAAAACATGAAGATAATTACATGTAAAATCATCACCCTAATATACTTTTCATCACATTTCATCAGACCATACCCAGCGCGTCGCAAAAACACACTGTTGGATTTTCTACTCTCGGCGCTAAGCTAAGCGTTGAAAATCTAGCGGCCGAAAAAAAATCGCCGCGATATTTTTACGTCCGTGCGAACGTCGGCTTACCTCTCGAAAGACCGATCCAAAACCCCCTCTGTACAACGTCTGTTAGATGTTAGGCCACATCCCTGGAGAGAATGAAAGGGGTCTCCCTAAAACCTAACTGTGCAAGAGTGCAATTAAACACGTGACCACTATGCGCCATCTTCTCTGAGATGACTCGGTGGGCGGACAGAGTCCCCACTCTAAGCACCCGCGACCCCAAATTTCTGCTTGCCTTATGTGATGTAGGTGGAAATTCAGCGTATTAGGCGTCGAGGCGGTTGCCTCCCCGACGCCTTCTTCTCCGAGCAAGATCAGACCTCTCAGAGATCCCACTCGGCAGCCTCCTTCTAGATCATCACAGTCTCAAAGAAGGAGATCATTTTCCCCCAGTTTTGCGACTCCGCCAGTACGCAACTAGAATATCTACACGTTTTTACCGAAATGTGTTGTTACTGAAATCCTGCAATCCCCCAAAAACTACCTAACTTTACTAAAACTGTCACAGCAAACTTGTACCTACCTAATCCCACTTCAGCACACAATAGTTCCAATTACCAATTTTTCAAAAAACACTCAATATTTGGGCATAGACAAAAAAAAAAACAGTGTGCACTCCAATCCATCAATATCGGGTCAATATGCAATTTTCCGTTGTACCGGACGAACCAAAAACGTTTCTGATGGGTGATGGAAATGTATTAAACTTCAGGTTACAAGTGCAGTTCAGACCTTACAACGACAAATTGAAATAATACATATATTTTTTACTACTAACTGTTATTTTGTTTAAGAAATCTATGATCATATCTAATCTACTAAGCATCTCCCAGCAGGGCAATTGCGTAACACACTATCAAACGGAATTGGTTTCATTTTGACAGTTCAACAAAATTCATTGCATTATCTATGTTGTCAAGCAGACCACTTTTTCGAACATAATTATGAAGCAATGGATTAGCAATTTGCTTCAAAATGATTCAGATTCCGATTGACAGAGACCTAATTAGAGCGCTGTTCGTTGAATACAGGATACCTAATTTTTTCTACATCCTGTGGCGGATAAGTAACTCTTTAAAATTATGATTAAAAATGGTTTTGTTACCTACAACCAGTAAATTAAGTGAAATCTCGAAATAGCCTTTTGGCCTCATTTTTTTTTTTTTCATTTTTTTTTTATATACTTTTATCATTGTTAGTTTAGTTTGTGATCTTCCTGTACGATTCACAATAAATACTATTTTTCCTTCTCTTCTTTACAAGACGTTTTCACAATTATGCATATAAAATTAAGTAAGTAATCTCCCCCTCTTATAATCTAAAACTTCTCGAGAGCAATGGTGGCCCAGTGGTAATGGCCCCGACTTCCAAGTAGTAGTGGGTTTGAACCCAGGCAAGCGCTTTACTTTGTGTAAATAATTTCATCACCACTGCTCTGAAAACAGTGAAGGAAACCATCGTGAGGAAACCGGCATGTCCTAGAACCAAAAATTCGAAGACTTGTGGCATCTACACTGACACTGACAGGAGGCCTGTGTCCCACCAGTGGGAACATTATAGGCTAGGCTGATTATGTTGGATGCTCCAAATTGGAGTCTCCAAATCTCCCCCTCTTATAATCTAAAACTCCTATATCCGATGTAGCGAATAAAATACCGCAAACTGGATGTGTATCTAAACGCTACTATGTGTACCTACTCAGATTCTAACTAGAGTGTAAGATTCAAACGGACATCCTCCAAGCACCCCGTTGAACTCTTTTAAACGACGCCGCTCAAAAAACTTTTACAAACTTAAGTTTTCTATTTTATTGTTCAATATTGACCCTTATTTTGTAGGAGATAGGATTGAAGGGTGGTGTGATAGTGTTTGGTATTGTGGCGGAAGCGGTGCGGCCTCGCTTTGGTTCTGTGGTACAAGTCATGAACGAAGAAATGAGGCTTTGAGGAAGCAGGCTGATGGCTGTTGTTAGTAGTGTGGGGAAACCTATTTTTTATGATTTGTAATTTAGTTTGTTAGTAGTAAGATAATAAGGACGATGCTGCCTACCTTTCCCTAGCCTTGATTCACCCCCGGAGCAATTTATTATTGAAGGTCGAAAGCTCAACGGCTCAAATGGCTTAGTTCACATAATTATGACATACTTACAGCCTTACTAATAAATATTTACACACGACGTATACCGGAGTTTTTAGCCCTTTTAAAAAGCGTTATAACTCCGGTACACGTCGAGTGTAAATCTTAGAAATGAAAGAGGGACAATAACTGTCGAAAACCACATAAACTTTGATATGAAAATAACTATAGAAAATGTAAACAGAGATCCTATAAAAAACCAAATTTGCAACTTATAACGCTAAAAGATTCTTTTAATTCGTGACCGAAATCGGAGCTAATTTTATTTTATCAATTCAATTTCTGTGACAATTTCCAAATGATACCAACAACGTCCCCTATCAATGTCATTCCTTGCAGAATTCTAAAATTAGATGCTTTGGATCAAGTGTGAGCAGCCGCAGCAGAAGTAAATGTCTAGTAGTATATTTATTATCAAATCAGAACTGAATTCCATTTCAACCGCAATCCCTCATAACTTAGACCTAACATTTAGTAGAGCGGCGCACGCGCCGACAAGGAAGTGACGTCACGGCGCGCCCCGTCCGCCGCGTCGCGTTATCTCGGCCGCGCGTGCCCCATTTATCGATATCTTTCCGCCAAGGGGTCACTGGACATTCGTACATATCAACTTTAGTACGTGACTGTCTTTTAACGTTGCGTAAAAGATTTTGAGACGTGATGCAAGATTTTTTTTTGTGTTGCAATTTTTTCAGCAGGAATGCGCATTTTTTATGTTATTGGATGGGAAACCAGCCTACGAACATTAAGGGTCAAACTCCACCAAACGGAAAAATCATCGCGGATGCTCGAGCACTTTTTAAATTTCACTGAATAAGGAACAGTACGTACCTATCAATATTGATATTAGGTATAAAATTCGACGCAGACATCACGCTTAAGAAACGCTTGATGTCTGCATCGTTCAATTTCACGTTCAATTTCACGAAATGTTAGGCCGGTTTCCTCGCGATGTTTTCCTTCACCATTTTCAGAGCAATGGTGATGAAATAATTTACACAAAGTAATGCGCCTGTCTGGGTTCGAAACTACGACCTACAACTCGTAAGTCGCGGCCGTTACCTCTGGGCCACCGCTGCTCTCTAATGGGCCCGCGGGGTGGATTACCGCCTACTCCCTCTTGAAGAGAAGAGGCCTGTGTGCCAACAGTGGGAACATTATAGGCTGATTATAATTGCAGGAACGCAAGCGAAAACCTTCAAAAAGATTATGACCAGGATCTGTTATTGCGAATTCCATTTTATTGTTAAGAATTGTTTATCTTATAGCCCTTGTAGGCCATAGGGAAACATTGTTCTTGCACAGTTGTGACCTTTGATCCAGCACGTGTCACATTAAACTGCTAACGGCACTCTTGCCAACATATTTTGTGTATCAAAATTAATTTAAAGTAGGTAGGTATTTTCTGGTTGAATCCAATAAAATATGTATTATAAGAAGTGAAAGGAACTCAGTTGGAATCCTCACAGAAGGGCTAATCTTTTAACAGATAAATAACTATTTCAATTTTACAGCTTTTGTAAAAATATGTCGAAGTGACATATTTATTCATCAGATAAGTGTTATCTGAGTATTGAAAAATCTGCCCTTAATTGAAAATTTCTTGCCATTTGATTTATTTATAACTACTTATTTAAGTATTTATTTGTTTCGAAAATACAATGTCCAACAGGAAACTGTAGAAACTGTAATACGCGGAGTTGGTGGATGATTGACAGAATTTCGAAAGACACTTCTCATAAAAAGTGACGGTTTTGTCCCTTTCTCCAAAAACCTCAATCAGAGCAAAACTTTCATTCCGTTTAATTATAATTCAGTAAGTATACGTACGACAGCATTAAAAAAGCTCCATTGGCTAAAATTATACTTTTCCTTAACCATGCAGACTTGAAGAGATTCAAGAGCTTAGACTCGCCCCCTATTACAATAAAATCAATCTGCCTAGCCATTTCCCAACTATGTTGGGGTCGGTTGCCAGTCTAACCGGATGCTGCTGAATACCAGTATTTTACATGGAGCGACTGTCTAGCTGACCTCCACAATCCCGTAACTGGGTAATACGATACCCCTTGGTAAGACAGGTTGTCAGACTTTCGGGCTTCTGACGACCCGTAACGACTATCAAAGATCCACGAAAAACAGCCGGGACCAACGGGTTAACGTGCTTTCCGAGGCACGGAGGAGTCTCCGTATGTAAAGATGGTCACTCATTCACGGACCAACCCCGGCAAGCGTAGCATAACCTGATGGATCGGCCCGTGGGGCTGTTATTACTTAGCCACAAGCTCCTCTATAGCTCGCCCCCAATTACGTGGGACTTAAATATACGAGTAACTGGTGAAATGTGGGTGTAGGTACTACCTATAGACTCTGCGTAACTCTTCGGGGATTACAGTAGTGGTGATATGTGTTCTGGTCACTCAATTAGGAACATCCATGAAACCTTTAATTTGTGTCGTACACTGCACATAATAAACGCTATCAATTGGCGGTTTCCTTGTAAGCACACTTCTCCACCTGTCCTCGATTGAGCGATAACTGAACAGGTCTGGTAGCCTGTCAATCTGTTCCTATTCACTGGTTATTAATATCAATATTGATATAACTGGTCTGGTTTCGTTTTCTGACGCTGATTGGGGGATGCAAGGGGAAGATTCTGATCTGGAACTTGATGATTATGATGGTTCAGCTGATTAGAGGATGGAAGGCAATGGACTGTGTGTTGCGAATGTTGGAGACAATAATCCTATCTTGTCCTAACTAATATTATAAATACGAATGTTTGGATGGATGGGTGGATGGATGTTTTTTACTCAATCACGCCAGAACGGCTGAACGGATTTGGATAAAATTTGGCACAGAGATAGATTATAATCGTCTGGAATAGCACTTAAGCTACTTTTTTTTTATCCCGGTAGTACTTTCTCGTGAGATAATTTCCGACATCCACGCGGGCAAAGCCGCTGGCAACTGTTAGTAACGACATTACAAATGCGAAAGTGAGTTTGTTACGCATTAACGCTAAAACGGCTGAACGGATTTGGATGAATTCGGCACATGGATAGACCATGACCCGGAGAAGGACATAGGATACTTTTCATCCTGGATCGCAGACGAAGTTGCAATAAAGAAAAAGATGGAAAACAGATGTTGGAAGATTTTGGCATTACATGATTTTAGGTACCTATCAAATAATTATGATACCTACTGCTAAAGTAGGTACCTTAAAAATATTCGTCAAAAAAACGCATCTACGTTTTTTTGACGAATATTTTTAAGGTACAGAGATATCGATTGTAGGTACCCTTAGTTTTCTTTTTAAGACGAAATGGTATCGTAATGGGGTTTGGAGCATTTATATGGCCAAACAGAGCATAAAGAATTTTTTTAATATTTCTTTTTTAAATTCTATAATATGCTCTGTTGCATTAAAATAAACCCATAATCCCCTTATGTACGGGGATTCTGGGTTTATGGTGAACATGTGAACGAAATTTTATTGAAATTGCTATAATTAAAATCGAATAAAACACTTTTTCTAATGCAAATTTTAAGGATACCAACTGCGATTTTTTTGTATCGAGCCAAATTGTGTCAATCGTGTTTTGGCCAACATAATTTACTAAAGAAAATCTTAAATTTTTATATGAATCTTTGTTGTTTTTGAGGACAAAAATTGATTTTGCGTACAGCCGAAATGAGTCATAATATCTTCTTTGGGACCCATTTCACCTTAAGCTCAGTTTCTTGCAAAAGATATGGAGGTAGATTATAAAATAATGTCACTAACTAAAAGACTCCAAGTTATCGCGCAATGATTTTATCTAACACTTAAAACAAATATTTCCACGTAAAATTCAGTCGACATAAAAGCTGATAATAAAACAATTTACCGCGAAACAGAAAAGATCTTTAACGCAAGCCAAACGCCAGACTTCACATATTTGTACCAATAAATCACATTTGGACACTAAGATTTGAGCCCAGATATCCAAACATTGCAAATAGATTTCCTAAGAAGAAAGAGATACACGTATCTGATACTAATGCGTTGAAAAGAGACAAAAACAATTTTATCCTATCTGTTTAAATCAATAGGCTTCAACGTGATAACCAAAATGTTTAAACGTTTTAATCGACGCCAATGAATTTTTAACCTACCATTTTAGTTTATAAGGTGAAAATTTGCTTGTCAGCATAAAGTGCTAAGTGAAATCTAAGTATGATATCGGTGAGCTAAGTAATAAACAGTGCTAATGTTAGTACGCATGCGCGTAGATCTAAAAGATACGGTCTCAACGGCGCCTAGGGCATAAAGCCGGGTGTGCACTTACAACTTTATGTTGCCAACATATCAATAAGTTCGGGTTTTTATGTTGTCAGTTTGATATGGATATGAAGCAGCTGACTTACATATATGTATTGCGATTATTTATTTTCAGAGCTGTTAGCTCAGTTTTCTGAAATTATCAACCTAATTAGCATGTCTGTACCATGATGGTGTTTAACTGATAACGACAACAAAGTATGTTAACTGGCTTATTTTACTATTTTTGAAGAATAAATGAGATATGTACCATTTGTAGGTCATAAACCTAATGGTCACTCACACAACGCAGAATATTTTTTTTGACTTAGACTTTATTATTAAGGATGAAAACTTAATATCAAATAATAACTACATAAAGGTAATCTACATAAACTTGTATTCAAACAATCACAAACTTCTGTGTCACCACTCGTGTTGAAAACCAACACAACCATTTACGTCGCTTTACCAACTTAACGCTCCAGTGTATCTTCCGCCCAACATTTAAAATCTTAATTTATGACTATAAACTAAGATAATAGTTTGAGATAACCGTCTGTTTGTTTCTACTGAACTACTGCAATTATAACTTGTAAACGAAGATCATTATTAAGACGTTCACGGCTTTGTTTGAGCAGTTCACAAGTTAGATGATTGAGATAAGAGGTGTTGGCAAAGTTCGTTAAGGTGGGATGTTTGACTTTGCATAGCAATATTCGATTATAATACAGATTTTAAGTGAGATTATTAAGCTGAACGCACCTTAAGAAAATATTAGAATAGAATAGAATAGAATACTCTTTATTATGCACACCATTTAAATTACTGGTTACAATTTTACAATGTTGAAATATTCAAGTGAATAGATAGGTACATTACTCGGAGCTCGTGGCTAAGTAATAACAGCCGCACGGGTCGATCCATCAGGTTAAGCTACGCTTGCCGGGGTTGGTTCGTGGATGGGTGACCATCTTTACATACCGAGACTCCTCCGTGCCTCTTGGTCCCGGCTATCGTTCGTGGATCTTTGACAGTCGTTACGGGTCATCAGAAGCCCGAAAGAAGCATCGTGTTACCCAGTAGGTAACTGGGTTGTGGAGGTCAGATAGGCAGTCGCTCCATGTAAAATACTGGTATTGAGATGCATCCGGTTAGACTGGAAGCCGACCCCAACATAGTTGGGAAAAGGCGAGGTAAATGATGAGATAGGTAGACCATCTGTTCATTTTAACAAAATAAAGTTAGGTTTCAAATCTGCGAAAACATTGAAAGTGTCTATTTTCTTAAAACATAATTGATCTGATCTACTGAAAGCCACAACTTTGTGGTCAATCAATCTGCCTAGCCTTTTCCCAACTATGTTGGGGTCGGCTTCTAGTCTAACTGGATGCAGCTGAATACCAATATTTTACTCTGGGTATTAGTATTTTAGTCTGGAATAAGGTGGGCTGGTTGGAATAACCCCCCGACGGCCGCCATGGCCCACGCACAATGGTCCACATGAAGGACTAAGTGCGGAAACCATACCCTCTAACTAGAACTAGAACCAGTATTTTACATGGAGTAACTGCCTATCTGACCTCCACAACCCAGTAACTAGGTAATACGCTACCCCTTGGTAAGACTGGTTGTCAGACTTTCGGGCTTCTGACGACCGGTAACGACTGTCATCCACGAATGACAGGCGGGACCAACGGCTTATCGTGTAAAGATCTTTACATACCGATACTCCTCCACTGCTTAACCTCGGCAAGCGTAATAATAATTACTGAATAGAATTTGTAGTAATAGAAATAAGTAATAAGCTAGCCAGCCAATAACGGTTGACAGTCAAATAAAGCCTATATTAATTTTTAACCAACGAAAAAAAAAGGAGGAGGTTCTCAATTCGACACATGTTTTTTTTTATTTATTTATTTATGACCACGCATATCTTTTTACAGAATCGTCCGATTTAAAAAAAAAAATATTTTATTCGAGAGGGTATACATCAAAGTTGGTCCCATATAAAATTGATTAACTTTGCTTCGGTAGTTTTTGAGTTAGCTTCAATAATAAGTATTTTTTCCCCACTTTTATATGGATGATGTTCTAGTTTCTTTTGCGGGTAGTGGTATTAGAATTTGTGTGGGGTACGTAGCACAATTACAAACTGAAAAATAAAAACTTTTTTACAAAAAAATACAACCGATTTCCAAAAACAACACTACAAAGTGAAAAATAACTTTAATTTCGGAAGTCGGTGGCAAAAAACGAAAATACATTTAACCAGACATCGACTTCCGAAACTAAAGTTATTTTTCACTTTGTAATGTTGTTTTTGTAAGTCGGTTGTATTTTTTTGTAAAAAAGTTTTTATAATGATCATCATTTCCCTCATTGAACTAAAGCATGACAAGTTACTTCAATAGCAACGTGAAAATCTAACCAATAGCATATAAATGAAGCAGATCCGACCCTAGACAGGAGAATGTCCAATAAATTGTAAATATACGAAATGTTCTTAAAGCAGTAATAAGTAAAGAACATGAGTTGAACTACTGGATAAGTGTAACGAGGCAACGAGTACCGCAGGGTTCACAGCGGATTGATTAGGATTTGTCACGGTAACACAGATACATATTCTAATAACTAAGTTACTCGCATAACCTTTAGCTTTGAAGAGATATAAACGATACAATTTCTCCTAAATGATCTAGGAGCAAAAGCATTTCAAAATATTATGGTATTTTATTTTATTTTATTGTAATCGGAAAACAAACAGTATTAACAACTAACAAATTTAGCATGAAACTAATCAACTAGTAACCAATTACATGTTTTCGCATTTAATCTACTATGAAGGGCAAACTTGTTACAAAGAAAAATAAAAAGAAAGAGAAAAAAAAAAAATAATTACAAATGTGGTATGTACCTTAAACAATAACATACAATCATAATAATACCTCGTCATGAAGTGAAATAAAACAGTTATTGAACCAATTCGAACCAATGTTTAGTAAGTAATCGAATAAATACATGGTAAAGGATAATGACATTATGTGATAATCACCTTCTGTTTGACTAAAATTTGGTGATCAAAAATAAATTTGACCATAAGAAAGAAAGCTGCATGGAAGGACAGTGTTTCGAAAGACAATATTTAGAAAACCATCAGGTTAAGCTACGCTTGCCGGGGTCGGTCCGTGGATGGGTGACCATCTTTACATACCGAGACTCCTCCGTGCCCCGGAAAGCACGTTATCCGTTGGTCCTGGGCTCCTGGCTGTCATTCGTGGATCTTTGACAGTCGTTATGGGTCGTCAGAAGCCCGAAAGTCTGACAACCAGCCTTACCGCCTATCTGGCAGTCGCTCCATGTAAAATACTGGAATTCAGCTGCATCTGGTTAGACTGGAAGCCGACCCCAACATAATTGAGAAAGGCTAGGCGGATTGATTGATATGAAGAAGATAACAATATATGCTTTGTAAGTCAAATGTCATTAATGAATGCCAATTAATTAATTCTAATTGATTATTCTTAATTAAAGACTTGCACACTAGATGAATGGCAAGAAGTGTGAAGCCATCTAAGCAACATTATGACAATAACAAGATCACCGCTAGAAAACCCGACCCGAGGTTTTCTTCACGAAAAAACCTCTAACGGAGAACAACATACGCAGTACATCTTCTTACGCACACACGAGCACACCACATGTGTCGAAAACATGCACTCCTGCGCAACGCGTTGCGAAAAATCACCGCCACCATACTGTAAAATGTATTCTATACATAAAACGATAAAACTGCGAAAATTTCGTTCCAATAATTACTTGGTATCGTCACTTATAGGGATATTTAGTCACATGTGATCTCCGTATTTGGAATGTTGTTTTTATCTTGTGGCTATCCTTTTCTCACGTGAGTGGAGGATGTATGTGTGTCTCTGTCTGATGACGTCACTGAACGGTAGTTGCAAGCTGTACTACTGGGATCTCCGAGACACCTCCGAGGCAAGCGTGATCGCTCCTAAGGGTTTGTATGAAATAAGTTCACGTTTACTTTTGTCTATGTAGCATTGTAATTATAGGCTTCTGTCAGTGATATTTATGTGATTATGTAGCGTTGAATGGCGATCGAGAGGTCGTGGGGTCATGTCTGGGTATCCTATTGTGATGAAACCACTCCTAGATCATAAACATCACTGGTTTGTGCTACAAGTTTTAGTATTGGTAAAGGTGTATACTAAATTGTTTGTAGTATTGACTAGTTTAAAGAAATCTTTCTTTGTTGGAAAAGAAACTAAGCTTTTAATAAAGATGTAACAGCAGCAAGCTCTTGAAGTTATTATTCTGTTTGGCCTTATTAAGAGGGCGCCCTCATTGTTTGTTTTGGTTATTTCTTTTATTTTAGAATGAAAATGCAGAAAAAAATCATGTTACGTTGCGCTCCACAAGACTATACGTTATTATTATTACAAACAGTAGTTTTACATTGTTAAGTTTTATTGTAACAAACAACAACGACGTAACATACTTGTTTTCTGCATTTTCATTCTCAAATAAAAGAAATAACCAAACAAGCGATGAGAGGGTGCCGTTGCACGCGCGGAGAATAACCTAACTATTGAACAGCACCAGATGCAAACTTACGAAAGTAAACGAAGGCATCCTTGCAATAAGGAACATTATCATCTGCTTAGCCTTTTCCCAACTATGTTGCGGTCGGCTTCTAGTCTAACCGGATGCAGCTGAATGCAAGTATTTTACATGATTGCCTATCTGACCTACACAACCCAGTTACTGGGTAATACGGTATCCCTTAGTATGACTGGTTGTCAGAACTTTGGCCTTCTGACTGACTACCTAAAAACAACTGTCAAAGATCAAAGATCTATACCTAAATGACTGCCGTGACCAACGGCTTAAAGGAATTTTTGAGATACAGAGGGGTCTAGATATGTAATGGATGGTCACCCATCCACGGACTGACCTTGGCAAGCGTAGCTTAACCTGCAATCGACCCGTGCGGCTGTTAGTACGTAGCCACGAGCACCACGCCATAATGATACCGAAGGTAATAAGAATAAAGCAACCCAAAATCTTCGACATTATGGACTATATTTGTCCATTCATCCACAGAAAATTTGGAGGCATAAACCAGCCTCCAGAATATGCTTCCTTTACAAAAAAAAAAGTAATTAAAAAAACTAAAAACCCGACTGTGGTAAAAAACTGAAAAGGTAAAAACAAGCCCGTTTTAAATTAAATAAAAGTTGGAAGGAGGCGGGACCCATTGAGTTTGGAAATATAAAAAATGGAATGGGTCCCGCCTGCTTCCAACTTTTATTTAATTTAAAATGGGCTTGTTTTTAGCTTTTCAGTTTTTTACCGCAGTCGAGTTTTTTAGTATTTTTTAATTACTTTTTTTTATTTCCAGCTTTTTAGTTTACAAATGTGAAAGATTTCGCAAACGATTTAGTTCTTGCAAGGAGTTTTGGTCATGAGAGTATTTTTTCTGGATCAAGTGCAAAAAAATAGCCAAGCCTTTTTTTACGTGTTTTTTACGATTTGTCACTTTGAATTACTTTTAACCATATAAGTTGCATATATTTTTGTAATTACCTTTTAAAACCCTTCATTTTGATATCCCACTCGATGGTATAAGAAGAAAAAAAATTTTTGATCTCCACAATATGGCAACCCAAATCCGCCATTTTACTTTGTTTTTTATTTTAATGTAGCCAGTGACACTCGCGCTACCAAGACAAATCTAAAGACGTATAATTTATCCAAATCCGTTCATTCGTTTAGGAGTTACGAGGGAACAAAGAGACGGACATACACACATACATACATACGTACATACAGGTCAAACACATAACTCTCCTTTTGTGCTTCGCCGCAGTCGGGTAAAAAGTAAACTATAGTTCGAAGTTTAATTTTTTATTTGACACTCAAAAGCCATGTGTGACTCACCAAGTTTCACTATTGTTGCAAAAGAATGACCATCGATTGGCTAAAAATATCGCAATAACGTTTTGTTATAAACCGCAATCATTTGCATGTGATGACAAGGCCCAATACTATTCAACATTTATCATATTTTATAAAGCTCTACTTGATTTAAAACATTTAGGAAACCATCCAAGATCGTGGATTTTCTTCTTGTGCTAAATCAATTTTCTCACAGGATTTGATAGTGATTGAGACCGTTGTCTCAGTAAATTGTGAACAGCCAATTATCTTCTTTAGCATCTTGATTTCCTAGACAAGGCCGCAGGAATCCGCTGGATGCTAGAAGCACAGAACCAGTCGAAGTGGTGATGTTTGGGGGAGATCTATATGTTCTGCAGTCTTTCGGCTGAAATGTTGATGATGATGAAATTCTACTTGCACCTAGCTCCCGAACTAACGAACACACAAACATACTCTGATATCGCGAGTACACCCTGACAGTCGCGTGTCAACCTGTAAATTAGTGTTGTGCGAGCTCGCGTGTCGTCAGCGACTGGTGTCGATACTTTATATCGATATTTATCGATACGACGCCACGACTTATAGCCACCGATCGGCTGATAACAAGCCGATTTGTTAGCAACCGATGTACACCAAGTTTTGTTTATTTTAACAACTTGAAACGATAGGTGGACCGGTCTATGTTGTATGTCATTTTAAAATATTTTAGCATGTTTGTTATGTCAAAAATATTTTATGAGCTTTGTGATTTGTAGAGGTACGTTTATGAAAGCAACTAGTACTTACTGGAAACGAAGTCTGGGTAATACTGCCATTACAACTGGAATATCGTAAAAGCAATGCTAAGGAACAGTAAGAGATTGGTTTTGTAGTTACGAGTAACACAGACTATAAATGAGGAATATCCGTCAAGAATCCTATTTTCATTTTGAAAAAAGAAAATTAATAAAATGTGGAGCATGCAATATGATCTTGTGTGGAATTTTCATAAACATTTTGCAACAAAGGATGCGTCGCCGTCGTCTCCTTCTGCATACTTTCATACTTTATTTGGTTTTTCACAATATGCACAAGCAGACATACCTACAAAACACCTACAACCAGCAAATCATAAAAATGTAGCGTGCGCAACCATGCTGTGCAGTTTAATAATTCACATTGTACATCAAGATAGCAGCCGATTATATTTCAAAAGCGTCGAAATAAATTCATATTCATAGCGCACTTTTTGTCGATAACAAGTCACGTCACTGGTAGCAAGTCGGCTCGTTAGGTCGTCAGTAATGTGTCGACATTTCTGTCGCCACTCGCGCGGCGCGGGTTAAACGCTACATGAAGTTTACGATATAGACGCAAATTAGCGAGCGGCGCGCACGCAGTCTCGAGAATAAAAAAAACGTTTATCGAACCATCCTCGCGTTTTAGGAAAAGCAAACGGTATCGTGTTAATGATGATTGGTCCGATAAAAAGGGTATAATTGTTCTTGTCTAAATAAGGTGGATGATATGATGGTAGGAAACGTAGAGTTTCGCGCCTTGATTTTACAATCTTGGTGTTGTCAGTCATTTACTACCTATGACGCCTACACTTAATATTTTGGTCTTTACCTATGAAATTGCCGATTTTTGATACCGACTAGTGTGAAGATCTTTCATTATATTTAGAATTCCAAATTCAAATTAAATCTATAATATAGTATGATATTTAAAAAAATATCTGTGGTTCATTTGTTTTCCCGCCGTTCGATTTTTCTTTGATATCGATGTTTCTGTAAGTAACCATGGAACAATCGAAATAGCGCGCTATTTTTAATACGAGTACCGTCGTGGCACCGACGCAGCTTAGACAGCACGCAATATTAACGACGTTTACGGACAAGGAACCGCAAGTAACCGCTCGGTGCGTATTTCGTTTGATCGCTTCCGTTCTGGAAATTTTGAACTGAACAACGAGCCCCGGGGAAAAATTTCAAATCCAACGAGAAGGTGAAAAACGCCTTTAAAGAATTCATCTATTCCCGTCCCCAGGATTTCTATTGCAGAGGCAACAACGCCCTTTTATTAAAATGGCAAAAGTGCAACGACAATGTTTCTTTTAAAAAAATTGTTTGTTTTTTTCTACGTAAAACGGTAATTTTATAGGTAATGATCTAATATTTTTACCGGCTAAAAGAGCGAATTTTACCAATGATCTTGATCGCGATCAGCACTTCTAAACCGCGTTCAAGAGGTGCCAATATCATCATTGTTGTAGAATATTTACACTGACAGCTCTTGGCGCGGTTTAGCGCGTCCAGGTTCATTGGTGAAGTTCGCCCAAAGAATTTAAAAAGCTTTTGTTTCCTCTGTACCAACTAAATAAATAATATTAAATGACAGCAATCTGCCTAGCCTTTTCCTATGTAGGGGTAAGCTTCCTGTCTAACCAGCAGCAGCAGCTGAATACCAGTATTTTACGTGGAGCGACTGCCTATCTGACTTCCACAACCCAGTTACTGGGCAACACGATGCCGCTTGCTAAGATTAGTTGTCAGATTTTTTGGGCTTTTGACTACCAATAACGACTGTCATTCGTAGATCGCGATTCGCAGCTTAACGTGCTTTCGGAGGCACGGAGGTGTCTCGGTATGTAATGGATGGACCCATCCACGGACCGACCTCTGCAAAGGCTGCTTAACCTTGAAGATCGATCCATGCGGCTGTTATTATGTAGCCACGAGTCCAATGACAGCATTAACATCAAAATACATCTTAATTTCTCAACATTTTAATCAACAGTAAATTCCTAGACGATTCCGATTACAAAAGACAGTTGTCAATATATTGCAGGTTATCGACTATCGATACTAAAACCATCGCATCACTATCAGTTGACACGATCGCTTCTTATCGATCTGGAGTTTTCAACGAGCAATTATATACTACTGAAAGGTTCTGCTTAAAATAGATGATGTTTTGCATGTACGACAATTTAAAATGTAAGCAAATTATTTATTTTTTTATAAAAAAAAACTGCACCTACACACTATAGTCTCTAAACTTTTTTATTTATTAACCACTAGCTTTTGTCAGCGGCTTCGCCCGCGTTTATATCGGAAAATATCCCACGGGAACGTACTACCGGGAATTCCTTCCTTATTCCTTGTCTACATTATAAAGGGAACCTCTGTACAAAATTTCAGGTTTCTAGGTTTAGGGTTTGGGCTGGGCGTTGATGAGTGAGTCAGTCAGTCAGTCAGACAGCACTTCTCTTTTTATTTATAAGATAGATGGATAGATTTTCTGAGTTAACCAACGGTTGTTTTAATCAACTCTTCCAGTAAACCTTCGTATGTTGATTAAAATTATATGAATTATTAGGTATCACCATCACCTGACAGTTATCTAAGATAAAAACTCTTAAAATTGATACAAATAGACCCTCATGCTTCAAACTACCGACCACACGCAACATCAACTGACAAAGACAAAGAAGGTCGCATTTCAACATCCACCCCTTAAGGGTCAGTTTCCACCAAACAAAAAAATCCTCGGATACTCGAGCACTTTTTAAATTTTACTGAATAAGTAACTGTATCAATATTGACTTTAAGGCGCTATAACCCGACAGAGACCGCGCTTACTAGTTTTTTTATTCCATGGGAAACATAAAAAACAGTGTTATAAAATTCTGAAAAAAAAAAAAATCTTATTTAAGGATCTGGCGGATAGCCCATCGCTTTTAATAACACGATTAGATTTATTTTGCTGTATAGAAAAAAATCCCAAAGTTACCCCTTTTCGTAATGTTTAGTCAATCGATTAGCTACAAAACAGACGTATTTTTCTTATTTTTTTATATAAATGAAAAGGTAGTAAGATTGTTTAGCGCAATTCGCTGAGTTTGCCGTGATAAAATAATTAAAATAGTTACTATGTTTAAATACCTATCAAATGCGCGAGGCAACCACTCGCGAGCCTACTTCAGTTCAGTACGCGGCTCGAGCGCCGGATCATAGCGCCTTAAGTATAAAATTCGACGCAGACATCAAGCGTTTATCAAGCGTGATGTTGCGCCGAAGTTTATTGTTACACCTATTCATTAAAATTTAAAAAGTACTCGAGCATCCCGCGAGGATTTTTCCGCTTGGTGGAGTCTGACCCTTATTCATCCTCTATCTTAAACAAGAGACATCAATTTCAATCTGCAAACGAGCATTAATAAACATGGAGATCCTTATCGTTTCCTAGGATCGGGAATAGGTCTATAGTTTTCAACAAGCTATTAGGTACACGACGAGGTTCTTTTAAAAAGAAACGAGTTTTGCATATACTGTAGTACCAATTCACACGCCTTCCCGTTGTAATTATACCATATTATTATTATATTACCATATTATTATATTATTATTATATCTGATGTCGGTTGAGATAGGGGTATCCATCTGCCCCTAGCTGTTCCTCCAGGGAATTTAGTTAAATATGATGGTTACATACAGGTGTCCTGTAATTGTTTATAACTTAAGTGATCTGTATGTAATACAGACTAATGTGTGCACTATTAGATGGTTGTCATTAATTAGATTCTTTAATGTTAGTGGAAAAGAGGTAGCGTGTTCTAGTGTCTGGCAGTTACATACTTTGTAGAACGAATAAACTTTTAGCATACAATATTTACTCATCGTAACTAATATTATAAATGCGCTAGGTAGTGAGTTTGATTGTTTGTTTGTTACGCTTTCACGCTAAAATGGTTGAACGGATTTGGATGAAATTTGGCACACGGGTAGACCATGAGCCGGAGAAGGATATAGGCTACTTTTCATCCTGGTTCGTAGACGAAGTTGCGGGCAACAGCAAGTACTCTATAAAGTGAGAGGTTACAAGCTCTTTATATATCTACTCAAATCTAGGTACCTGCACAAAAACTATCCATTCTGAAGACTATTGTATATTTACTCAAATCTAGGTACTGTGAAGCTTCGAACCTCACAGTAGGATATCTACTAAACTATTAAATAATACGAGAGGGACTCTATTTAAATGGGGCTGAAGCCCTCTGTATTTAAAGCTCAGATCAAATATCAAATAATATTCCTACTAAATTAGCTCTATGCCGAGCCCTGACAAAATTCTATCTCTGTCATCCTATCAAGAAAACGGAGATTGTTTTCTTGACAGAAGATATTCCATATTTGAATGATTGAATGTCAGCCAGTATTATATTAACGAGGCTTGATCGAAGCATCAATGCTTTACAGTACCTACACAAAAACTATCCATTCTGAAGACTATTGTATATCTACGCAAATCTAGGTACCTACACAAAAACTATCCATTCTGAAGACTATTGCGACAATTTCAAGGTAGGTACAGTTCAAAAGTGCCAGCAAAATCAAACTCAAATCAAACGTTATCAAATGCAAATTCCATAACAAAAAAAATATAAAGGCGTGCGGCCACTTATTCCTTAACCTTTTTGGCACAAATCTGCATAAAAAAATCACTTGAAAGAAAAGTTAAAAACGTTGTGTCCTGAGGTGTCGCTAAGGGTGAAACCAACATGGCAAATTATCTGTAGCCTCCATTAGGAACATTTGGTACGGCAAAAAAAGACAAGTTAGAAAGTTATGAGCATCGTTTGAATGGGAGCTCCACGATCACTCTAAATGTTTGATGATTACATGGTGACTTATCTATGTTGTCTATGCAGCAACTTAGTAAAGCTATGGTTTCTTAGAAACGTAGTGGCGGCCACATAACGGCCGCAGTGATAGCCGCCATGAAAATGATGGCGGGGTTTGACTTTACGTTGTCAAAAAACGCTCTCTAGGAAAACACACCACTTACCCTTACTTTATAAATAACGTTTTAGTGACGTCACTCGCCGATAAATTACGGACGCTAATATGGTCACATAGCTGTCAGGCCACCGCATTCTTAGCAAACCCTAGCTGGTAGCCCGCGAAATTAAATTTTTCTTGCGTTTTTTGCAATTTGCACGTCAGTGTCAGATTGTATCTTAATCATTCGCGACTATAAATAACAAATATATATTTACATAATTATATCCATAATCATCAATAGGTACATCTCTCTAAATTGTAACATCTAACATCTAATCATATTTTGATCAAGATACAACCTGACACTGACTTGAAAATTGCAAAAAATTTGAATTTTGCGGGCTACTTGCGGATCCACCTTAAAAGACAAACACAAAAAGACACCTCCACCAGTCCGTATAACAGTTCCTGATATCTCCCCGATCTTCCCTTTATTTTTGATTTACCACTTTAGCATGTCCAGCCAACATTACCACCTGCCATATTGATTGTTGCCAACATGTAATACAATACACCAGTTTATACCGATACCATCAAGTCAACGTCACTTATTTTAACACGTTATCTCTTAACGTATGCATTATAGTTTCGCGAAAGTAGCATCGCATACCTTCTGAGATAAGTATCGTTATGACGAAATCTGCTCGTCTGCAAGTGTGACATTAAAAAAGGTTGAGTTTAGATGTGTTGTGGGGGAAGTTGGGAATTGGGCGAGTTGATAAAAGGTTAATGAACATACAAACATAAATACACGCCTTCTTCCCATGAGGTTAGGCAGAAACTACAGAACGCCACTTGCTACGATCCATACATACTCCTTTTGCCTCGTTTACGTTCATACATCTGGTCATACACGCACGCACGGTTGTGAATACTGCGCACCTGACCTTTCTGAAGAACATCACCAATAAGGTCACTATTATGTCTTCCTAGGGCGCCACCCCGGCGTTTCCACATATATCTGCCTTGTAAATACCTTTGTTAGCCGCCTTTCATTCATCCTCACCAAACCATCTAAGCATACTCTTTTCAATTTTTGTCACTACATCTTCTTCTAAACCTCACCGTTGCCTTATCACATCATTCCTCAGCCTATCATTCATAATCACACCACAAATACTTCGCAAAGAACGCATTTCCACAGCATTTATTCTAAAAAGGTTAAATGTTATCGAAAATACAACTAATGTATGTAAACCAACTTTTACCATTTTTTTTTTTTTTTTGGAATCTTGCTTGAAACCACAACAATATTTGAAGAAGTATTTAATTCTTACGATATGTCTATTAAACTATGCTTAATATGCATATAAAATATTGGTGTATTTTAATTAGAGCTAATTATGCACGGGTTTACGAAGTTTTATTGGGCACTAAAATGGTTTTAAACTGTTTCATTCAATTGTTTTCTTGAAATAATTAATGTAACATTAATTTAACAGTAAATTAACTTGTAATATTAAAAAAAACTTTTTTACAAAAAAATACAACCGACTTCTAAAAACAACACTACAAAGTGAAAAATAACTTTAATTTCGGAAGTCGGTGTCTAGTTAAATGTATTTTCGTTTTTTGCCACCGACTTCCGTAATTAAAGTTATTTTTCACTTTGTAGTGTTGTTTTTAGAAGTCGGTTGTATTTTTTTGTAAAAAAGTTTTTATTTTTCACTTTTTAGTTGTGGTACCTACCCCACACAAATTCTAATACCACAATCTGCAAAACAAACTAGAACATCATCCATATAAAAGTGGGGAAAAAATACGTAATATTGAAGCTAACTCGAAAACTACCAAAGCAAAGTTAATCAATTTTATATGGGACCAACTGTGATGTATACCCTCTCGAATAAAACAAAAAAATCCAAATCGGTCTAGCCATCTTCGAGTAATCGGGGAACATACATAAAAAAAAAAAAAAAAAAAAGTTCCGACGAATTGAGAACCTGCTTCTTTTTGAAGTCGGTTAATAAATGACGTAGTGATTTGCTAGACACGTCGTTTCCATAATAGGAAAACTTACAACGACAATAAAACTACTTCATGCAGACATTCACGCAATGTCTAAATTACAAACATTACTGTAGCACACCTATATTCATATTTTAAACCAGACAATTTACGTTACGACTCCTCTATCGTTGTAATCTATAAAAATTAAACAAGAATAACATTTTAAAGCAACTATAATTTTCAACCTTACAACTTTCATATTAAGATTGACGTGATATGCAAAGAAAAAAATTGTAAATGTCATCTCAAACTTACTGTAACCATTCAAAAACTGAATTAATTCTGAAGATGTGTTTTACTTTGATTGACATAGAGTTGAGTTTCCTTTTGATGGTTGTTGATGAGATGTATGGATAAGTTGGTATTCAAAGTGATGAGATTAATTATAAAGATGCATCTACGGACTGGTTGCGTGTAACGGTCGGTGACAAGCGAAATAATACGCTTAGCGAGAAATGTTTCATCTAATTAATTTCTATGAACACATTAAGATTTAAGTAATGTAGGTCGGTCGGTAGCTCTCTTTTAGAAGATTTTGAGAATAAGCTCTAGAAATGCGGATGTTTTAGGCGAATTTTCTCACGATTTTTAAACTGCGATACTAACTTTTATAATTTGCTAGCTGCTACTGGCGGCTTCGCCCGCGTGTTATTTTTCTAAAATAAAAGTGAAAGTCCTGCCATAATCGGTCCAACCGTTTCAGAGATTAGGCGGAACAAACAAACAGACATTTAAACTGTATTTATTTGTAGGTACGGTCAGCATCAGAAGTCGGTTAACACTGCTACTTTTTGACATCATCTAAATTAACACAAAATGATTCGATAAACTGCTTGTTTTCGTTTAACTGTTAAGAGTTTTAAAAGAAACAAAAAGAAAGAAAGAAGAAAAAAGAAAGAAGAAAGAAAAAGAAAAAAAAGAAAAAAAAAAAAAAAAAAAAAAAGAAAGAAGAAGGAAGAAAGAGTTTTAGAAGAGTTTTTAAAGTTTTAAGTACTTCTGTTCCGATTTGAATTAAATATTTTGCTTATTAATTAAGATTAAAAAACTGCAAGTTTTAATCGACTTTTGTTGCTGACTGTACTATGGGCCAAAGTTCCGTATGATCACCTCAAAGGCACGGCTCACGACTCGATCACACAATGTTCGTTTGTCACTAGCTGCGCTCTCACAGGAATATTTTCTTAAGTGAGCATGCTTAAGTTTTGTCCATAGTACATACATACAAGTACAGGAACAGTTTTTAACCAGTGCGCAAATTTTCACAGGGTGTTCTACCCATGAATTTGAACAAGTTTCACTATGAGACCAACTCTGAAATTACGAAACAAAATATCTGCTGTTTCATACATTTTGGTCGAGTCCCTATTGAACTTTTGTATGAAATATATGCCATTTTTTTTTCGTGATTTCAGAGTTGGTCCCATAGTGAATGTTGTTCGTATTCATAGGTAGAACACCCTGTGAAAATTTGCGCACTGCTGAATTTGCGCATCCTGTGAAAACTTTTCTTTTATAGATTCTTCAAGATTTCAAAAAACTAATCAAGCAACGTCTGAGAAAACAAGTACCTAAATAAGTAGTACCTAACTTAAGCTTCAGTACCTACGCGACTCCAGTATAATTTCATGTTACTCTGTTGTTCTATTGTTCTTTAGCTACAATATTTTTGTTTTTTTATAAATAAAAAACTATGTAAAACATCAAGCAGTTGAAATAAAACGTTCAACAATTTCCTATTTTATTTATTTCCATCCAAAAAACTTAAAACAGTAAAAACATTCACGTAAAAAAGTTACATTTCTTGTCATTATTTCCATCAGTTTTTATTCAGACAGTCAAAAAATACAACCATCTTGAAGATACAAGAAAACTAATAGGTTGGGGAAAAAGTTTCTTCGCATTTTTCAAGAAAATTCAAAACATTTTTTAATATACATTATTTACATTTATCTAAAGTATGTAGGTACCATTTTGTTCGATAACTTTTTGCCATCTTGTAGGTAGGGACATGATCCCATTGCTTAAGAAATTTTGGGACTTCTGATTAAAATACCGCGACAAGTGGTTTTGGCAGTCCTCTCGTGATGTTAACCTGACACTGCCTAAAGAATTCTGAAGAGACCGAAACAGGTGGAAATCTGAAGGTGCAAGGTCAGGACTATACGGCGGATGCATTAACACCTCCCAGCCAAACTCTCTTAATTTTTGCTGAGTGGCTAAAGATGTGTGAGGTCTAGCGTTATCAATCTGCCTAGCCTTTTCCCAACTATGTTGGGGTCGGCTTCCAGTCTAACCGGATGCAGCTGAATACCATTATTTTAGTCTAGCGGTCTAGCGTTATCATGATGAAAAACCACACCCCTTCTGTTGATTAATTCCGGCCGCTTTCTCTCAACTTCTTGCTTTAATCTCATCAGTTGTTCGCAGTCGAGTTCAGAATCGATGGTCCTGCCTGGTGGTAACAGCTCATAATGAATAATGTCCTTCCAATCCTACCACACACACAGCATCACCTTGTTGCGAGTTAACCCGGGTTTCGCCACAGTCTGTGAAGCCTGACCGGCCTTTGACCACGACCTTTTTCGCACGTTCTTGTCGGACGTCATCCACTTTTCATCACCAGTTATCAGCTTCTTCAAAAATGGTTCGGTTTCATTACGTCGTAATAAAGAATCACAAATGAGTACTCGGTTCATTAGGTTTCTTTTGGGTTTCTTTCAGTGAAATCGTGAGGTACCCAAATATCGAGCTTTTTTGTGTACCCAGTTTTTTTAAATGCGCCAAAACTGTTTTGTGGTGAATTCCCAGTTCTTCAGCTACATCGTAACTACTGATATGCCGATCTTGCTCCACTTTTTAAAAAATGACATCCATTTTATCCGTAATAGGGCGACCAGAGCGACTTGCATCTTTGACATCAAAATTTCCGGATTGAAAACGCTTAAACCAAATTTGTGCTACTCTCACAGACACTGCACTGGGTCAATAATATTGCAATTTTTTTTCCGCGGCTTGCGTTGCATTTTTACCTTTTTTGTAGTAAAATTTTAAAATGTATCGAATTTCTTCATCAGATTCACTCATCTTAACAGTACGAAAACAAATGAAAATCACACATTTTCCTAATTTGAATTTGGAATTATGTTCTTTAAAATTTAAAGTTTCAATGACACCAAAACCAGCTAGATACAAATAGTATAGCCAAAGAGATTTTATTTTAAGTTCATACATACTATAATGCGAAAAGACTTTTTCCCCAACCTAATATGTAAAAGTCATTTTGAATATATTTTAATAAAATATTACCCGTTTTTGTCTTTTATGAAAGCGGGGTGGTAATAAAAAAATATAGTTATATTATGAACTGTATAAATTCTGTCAATAAAAATGGCTTACAAATTGGTCAAATTTTTAAGAAATGTTTACTGTATTTTCCTGAATGACATTCTGGTTATTGACTTGAAAAAATATTAAGTTCCATTCATTCAGTTTTCATGTAGGTAAACTTTTTGCTTAGCCTACAATAAACGCTTTCAACAGATTTGTGAAGTATCATAGGTATTGCAATTCAGATCCCAGATACTTGTAATATTATGTATTCTGTGTCACAGAAAAAAGAAAGAGAAGAGAGAGTAGAAGTTCTTCTTCTATTGTGAAAATGTATTAAGAGGGGGGGGGGGGGGGGCTAAAGAAGCCCACAAAATACTTTCTTACGATTTTTGATTTTTTTTTTTTTTTTTGCAGTGTTTGGGTGTGATTGTTTAAAAAATGATTCGCGACTGTAAAAACATGTATTTACAGAATTATAATCATTACAATCAGTAATAGAACTCCTTAAGTTAGTATAATTCTCATCCTCAGATGTCAAGATTTTATGAAATAGTCATTCAATAGGCTAATGGCTGCTGGGGAGTCTGCGCACTACTTCTTCCCAGCTAAAGCACTAGGAAGTGGTGAAAGGCGGGCGTTTTGGGGGAATAAATTACAATTAATTTTCACTTTGATTATTAGTATGTTAACTTAATTGAGACACAAAACAAATGAACTACTATAATTACGACTAATGTTCTACAGGTTAATTTGAAACAATCATCATGAACTTCTCAATAACTTTATTTTCTTTATTTACCTTAGCAATGATTTTCCGGAAGCAATCTGAATAAGGCCGCAATAAACTTAGCTCCTCATACACACGATGACGCGGACTGCTGTAGGCGTCATTTTAGAAATATACACTGGTACAGGTGGAAACTAGGATGGCTGTTTCCACTGTACACAAGACACGAGATTTCTTAGAGGTTTTTTTTTAAATGAGTCGCATTTTATGTAAAATACGATAGTTGAGAAGTATTTAGGTGTCCTTAGTACGGTAATGGTAAAAGTCACACGACTCAAAACGACGTCACTGAAAATTATGAGTCTTCATGGATCAGTAGTCTGTAAATGTCGGTAAAAGCAGTCTAAAGTTTTTGTCAGACTGCATTATTGAATTTCAGACGATTTACGATCTAACGGTACGGAGAGGAAGATTATTTTTTTTCTCTTTTACGAGTATTAAGAATACAACTGTTTGATTAACATAGGTACTAGGATACTTCAAACAATAGAGTAGGAAGCTTTTACTACGATCCGTTTTCCGTCATTCAAAAACGTATCGTCTTGAACAATGTGAACTAACCCCGCTCGAGCGTGCCGTGTAGCCCGTAGTGTGGCAACACGCGACAGCAAATTGTCAGGACTCACGGCACGGCACGCTACGGTGACAATTATCTCGTCGTGCGCCGGACATGCGGGAAAATGCCCGGACACTTCAATAGCTTTTAATAAACTGCCAATTTATTCGATTAACAAATCTGTATAACGTTGATTTGTTAATTTAATAGGTACATACATTTGGCATATATCCAGCGGTGGTCTGAGGTAGTTAATTATGTAGGTTTTTTTAGATCATTAAGAGGACATATCGATCGATCAGGTTAAGCTGCGCCTAGCGCGGTTGGGCGACCATCTTTACATACCAAGACCCCTCCTTGCCTCGGAAAGCACGTTCAGCCGTTGGTCCCGGCTGTCATTCGTGGATATTTAACAGTCATTACGGGTCGTCAGAAGCCCGAAAGTCTGACAACAAGTCTTACCAAAGGGTATCGTATTACCCAGTTACTGGTTTGTGGAGGTCAGATAGGGAATCGCTCCATGTAAAATTAATGACTTGAGATAATTAAGTAACAACAACCTCAAGGAATAGTTCAGAAAACTGATTGGCCCCAAATTGTCAGGTTTACCTACGAGTACCTACCTAATGAGCAAGTACAAACTAAGTCTAATGAAAGATTCAAATGTTAAAATGTACCAAAAGCTCCATATTTACGTCATATCCATAAAAGCTCAGACACGACCACAAAATTATCATTAGCAACAAAACTAGAAACTATCAATGGCAGATTAAACTTGATTTACTTCCACCTCAATAATCCTCATAATCCCCAAAGCTGAGAACCAGAAGCAAACAGCAACAAACAATAAATAGTACTAAAACTAAATGCAAAGCCTGTTAGGGCCGCAGAGCCTCGATAAGTCAAAATCCCTGTGTTCAGTCAACAGTCGTAAACAACATTAACATTGTCATAAATTGTGGGAATGACGTCACGTCGCTATCCTGCCATGGTGTAGTGAGATGAAGAAACGGAGGTGCGGGCTTAGACACAGCGGGGGTATGAGCGGAGCTGGGGGAGCGGTGATAAGGAACCTGCGTCCTGCATTATAGAGAGAGAGAGGAGGCCTGTGTCCCAGCAGTGGGAACGTTATAGGCTGATTATGTTTTCCTGCATAATTAATCCACCAAATTGGGGATGCGAAATAATTGCGTAGCATCAAAATCAATCTGCCTAGCCTTTTCTCAACTATGTTGGAGTCGGCTTCCAGTCTAACCGGATGCAGCTGAATACCAGTATTGCGCGAGCGACTGCACTGCCTATCTGACCTATACAACGAAGTTACTGGGTAACACGATACCCCTTGGTAAGACTGGTTGTCAAACATTCGGGCCTCTGACGACCCGTCGACTGTCAAAGATCCATGTATGACAGATATTGCAAGACAGAACGGATTACGGGAAATCGCTAACTTAAGGCCCCAACACGCGTTATAAAGCGAAATAAGCGCGAATCGACGCGGTACAGGGCTACCGTGCGCGCGCGCCGCAATAACTCTCAATTATCGACATCAAAGCGACGCGCGTCGATTGTTTCTCGTGACGTGACATATAACTGTGACGTCACATACCACGTTGTTCTATTTTAGGTATATTTTGTAGTTTGATAAGTCTATCCTAACATAGAGTGAAAAGAAATATATCGAGGAAAATACAGAAAAAAATATGTATAATAAACAAAAACAGTGCATCCGTTGGTCTTATCGCCAATAAATTATGAAATAATTGAGTGACGACTATTTGAGAATACGTATTCTAACACAAAACTACTTATACCTATATGTTGTTTATTGTTCAGTCATTCTATTTTTTTGCATTATAACTGAAAATATTACGTTTCAAAAAGATTTTCAGACTAAAAGCCAAGTGTCTACAACTACGCCCGATTATCCATCTAGTCTTTGATTAGATAAATAAAACTGGCACTCCGTAAGCTTTAAGCAGGTACCTAAATACTTCAAATGTAAATATTAAAGTCTGGTCGTTTTCTTATGTCAAAACTGGTTTATTATCGAACTATTTGTTCAAACTAATTTCGAGAACAGATAAGCTATGGTAATATGTAGTTCATTTACCTCGTCAACGTAATCTGCGATTTTTCAATACGGAGTACCTAGTTGACGTTTTCTTGGCAAGATCTATGAGCTGCATATTAGATTTTTTACATAAGAAAAACAAAGTTATTTTACAATATTTTGATAATTGTTTTTTTTACTAGCATTCGCTGTCTCACACCTGGGCAAAGGGTTCCTTCCTTCCACTCCTTCCATCTTTCGCGAATTTAATAAAAATAAATTGAAACCGTATTAAGAGCGTTCATTCCGCGCGGGCTGGCAACGTCGCATTTCTAGAGGTTTTTCGTGATTATTTTAATAAATTTAAATCAAAGTACTATTTTTTTTCGGCCAAGCACTAGATCGTCGGTATTTATAAGTATGTATGCTATTTTTTTACAGTTAATCATAAAAATTGAGATTATTGTCAATTATTTTCTATTTGCAGTATTACGATGAAACATTTTTATTTACTAGAGAGATTAAATGTTAAAAATAATTATAAATAAAATACAACGGTATACAACAAGTGATATGTGATGTTGCCAGCCCGCGTGGGTTAAACGCTCTTAAATCAATGGAATTAATTGAAAAATTGCCAATGAAGCTTTCCAAATAACTCAACACATGTCATGCCTACATAAATTAATATATACTCCTACCGAGTTCCACCTTATATTACGCGAAGTTATAATAATTAAATGCAATCCTCATAAATCATATCAAGACGCTACTAGCATGCCAGTTGAATTATACATATTATGTGTAAGTAAACGAACGAATCAAACGCACTCGGAAACGCGCGTTTCAGAAATTCCAGACGTTTGTCTAAAGCGCACTTGACATGCTTTGCTTTACAAATCTTTAGGTATACTCGTACCTCGTCATTATCATAGTAGTTAGCAGAATATATACGCTCATTAACAGAAGACACTACAAAATTATATTATTTTTAACAGCTGTTTCTAAAGGGAGAAAGCACGACACCAGTTTACTTATTAGAATAATTAACTTCCTATTTCTAAGTCGCAATAAACGACATCCACGGTTAGAGGAACGAGAGGTATGCCAAAATATTATATACGGTGTTAAAAAATTAACTCTAAAACTTTAAGAAGTGCTTTAGTCCATCAAACTGAATGCCTCGTCTGTAACAGTTTTTACTGTGCACAGCTGTAGGTACGTAGAAAATATGCGTTAATTTTTTTCACCTCTGGTGCGTCGGGCCTCCTGTATGCGCAAGTGCCACAAACGTCACAGTACATTTGGAAGTACTTGTTGATTTTTGGGCAAGCCTTCGAAAAAACGCAGATTTCGTTAATACATAGCCAGTTAAACGTTACATGTTATACCTTCCTGGCTTCGCTATTAGATTACCTAACTACTTATACCATTCATTATGCAAATACAACTGACCTTATCTAGCAACGATGCGTTAAGTTTTTGTTTTGATAATTTTCACTCACATAACCTTCAAACTTTCTCACATCACATCCAATCTACACAAACATTCACCAAAAAAACACTTTATTACGATAACACAATATCTGTAGAAACGATAAAACACCACACATTAACAACAATCCACTTATAAACAATAACTAAACCATAAAAACTATTTGTTTACGCAACGAAAAAATTTCGGCGCGAACTCCGCGCAGTGCCGAGAATAACACTGACGGCGATGTATCGTTCGCGCAAAAACACTACGAACGAAATATTTAGCTATTAGCCAAAATATGTTTGTGGAACAATAATCTAACTACATAAGTGTATTTCAAACAATAAACAAAAATATTTATCATATAACATTACGTAATACGGCCATAACTAGCAAATTATGAACATTACAAAAGTTTCGTAACTTTTTCTCGACATATTTATAACTTTTCTATAAACTATCACTTCATACGAAATCTATACTTATTTCTCAGTAATTCTGTATAAACATCTCATAAGATTACCCACCGTTTCCTTCTTGAAAACATTTTTTCAAAACATAAACACCCGCACGAATCACTCGTAAAACAACAAATATGGCCGTCACAGAAGCACTAATTTCTTTCTTTTTTTTTTCTTCCGTTTTGTTGGCGCTCCTGTTAAAATGTTACCAAAATAGGTCAAGCATGAATCGACTAATCGAATTATACAGCTAGATCGTGTTGCAAGTGCCAATAAATAGAAAATATTACCGTCCATTGACAACCATGCATGTTGACAGTTGTTATTATCCAATGGTGTAACGCCGACGTTTATAGGCATTAAATTTTATTATCCAATGGTGTTACGGCGACGCGCCAGAGGTTAAACGTGATGTCATTTCGTACTGGAAGTAAGAATGTAAACAAGTATGATTCAGATCTAGGCTCGGTAAGTATGTTGATAAAAAATAAGATATCATTTTCATTATACATATTTAAAATATTTCTGCTGAATATTTATTGAGAGATAAAATCAAGATTAAACTTGCAAATAACATCCAAATTACTCTAACTCATTCCAAGCCTATATTTCGTAAGGACAAACTCACTTTCGCATGTATAATATTAGTTAGGATTAGTTTCTAAGAAATCCGAAAGTGAGTTTGTTTGTTTGTAACGTTTTCACGCTAAAACGGCTGAATAGATTTGGATGAAATTTGGCACACAGGTAGACCATGACCTGAAAAAGGACTAGGCTACTTTTTATCGATATACCACGCGGGCGAACAGTTTAAAGAGCCTTTAAAAAAAAAGTAGGTGTAGGTATAGACAGATATGAAGTACTTACCTTAGCGATCTTCTTCTTAATCGTAGATTCCAGATTCTGTTGGAGAAAATAGAGAGTAATGTTAATAGTTAGGCAAGCAAAGAAAATCAGAAAGTCCTGTTATTTAATTATTATGTTAAACAGAGGAGTTATTGTTAGACTGCGATCCATCCAAAGTTAGAATTCAAGAGTGGAGAACATTCTTTATAACTCATCTACCAATAGCCAATGTTGGTTACATATTCAGAACTACCCTTGTACTCAAGATGACAACAAAAATAGTCATTTATTACTTTATTAAACCATCAATGTATGTCCAACATTGGTTATTGAGTATCGGAGCCACACAATAGAATCACAAAATGTCAGTTGTTTATATTATTTTGGTGTTAAACCTCTACCAAATGACTAAGTGCATTATGTAGAAGAAATTCCCAATTAGGCATTCTCCGTAACCACAATATACAGGTTGTTATCATACGGGCAATTGTCGTCATACGTCACAAGACTTAGGGCCTATTTCACGATATCCGAATAGCCACTACCATAGACGTATAAAAAACGGCGGACAGATTCTCGCTAGCAAAAAACTGTGTCTACAGGTAGCACACACACATTTCGCAAGACATGCTGTATTTTTACCTTATATATATATATAACCTTATCACATTACGAGTACGTTATCATATTACGAATGGTTGACTGATGTGTGAATGTGTGCCTGTAGGTAGGTACAGCGAGCTGGCTGACTCCGATAGACACAGTTTTTTTGTTAGAGAGAATCTGTCCGCCTTTTTTAGGGTTCCGTACCTCAAAAGGAAAAAACGGAACCCTTATAGGATCACTCGTGTGTCTGTCTGTCCGTCTGTCACAGCCAGTTTGCTCCGAATCTAATGGACCGATTAAGTTGAAATTTGGTACACATATGAATTTCTGTGACCCAAACACGGACGGGTAAAGTAAATAAATTAAATTAGAATATAGAGGTCACTTTTGGGGGGCAAATAAGAAAATTAAAAAAAAAAAGTTTTGCAAACTACACCATGTGGCATATCAAATGAAAGGGCTTACTATGAGGGTCTCAAATATATTTTTTTATATAATTTTAAAATAAATAGTTTTAAAGTTATTTAAGAAAACCGACGAAAATTGACCATTCCCCCCCCCCCCCTTATTTCCGAATCTACTGAGCCTAAAATTTTGAAGAAAAATACAGAAAATAGATCTTTACCTGTAGATTACAGGAAAACATATAAGAAGTCTGTGGTCTTAAAATAACATGGTAAATTAATCAATATTGTGAGTACAAACTTACATTTACAGTTGGAATGTACGGGAGAACACGTTTTTCAACTACAATGTTAAGTTTGTTCTTATAATAAATTCATCCCAACTACGGAACCCTTCATTGTGCGTGGTCCGACATGCACTTGGCCGGTTTTTATACGTCTATGGCCACTACTCACCGACTAAATTAAAAAATGGAACAGAATTTGTATGAAATTATCTGTGTCAAATCACCTAGGTATTAAACATGGCTCAAAATATTGCTAACCCGAGGGCCCAGACAAAGTGGCATTCTCTCAGCGATAAAGATATATTGATTACGAGAGTGGATTCCGTATGCTTAAGCTAATTATTATTATAGGACCCGTAGGTTGCAATACACAGACAAGGGTTTTGTTTGGTTATTTTTAACCGACTTCAAAAAGGAGGAGGTTCTCAATTCGTCGTACGTATGTTCTGCGATTACTCTAAGATGGCTAGACCGATTTGGATTTTTTTTTTGTTTTATTTGAGAGGGTCATCACAGTTGGTCCCATATAAAATTGATTAACTTTGCTTGGGTAGGTTTTGAGTTAGCTTCAATAATACGTATTTTTTCCCCACTTTTTAACCGACTTTAAAAAGGAGGAGGTTCTCAATTCGTCGCCCCCTTTTTTTTTTTTTTATGTATGTTCCCCGATTACTCTAAGATGGCTAGACCGATTTGGATTTTTTTTGTTTTATTCGAGAGGGTATACATCACAGTTAGTCCCATATAAAATTGATTAACTTTGCTTTGGTAGTTTTTGAGTTAGCTTCAAAAATACATATTTTTTCCCCACTTTTATATGGATGATGTTCTACTTTGTTTTGCAGGTAGTGGTATTAGAATTTGTGTGGGGTAGGTACCACAACTAAAAAGTGAAAAATAAAAACTTTTTTACAAAAAAAATACAACCGACTTCCAAAAACAACACTACAAAGTGAAAAATAACTTTAATTTCGGAAGTCGGTGGCGAAAATCGAAAATACATTTAACTAGACACCGACTTCCGAAATTTAAGTTATTTTTCACTTTGTAGTGTTGTTTTTGGAAGTCGGTTGTATTTTTTTTTGTAAAAAAGTTTTTTTAGTTTCTTTTGTTCATTCTATAGAGGCACGAGGAACAGGGTGTAAAGTTCACTCATCCTCCATAGAAAAGGGAGGATCCTCCGACCAGACGGGTGTCGTGTCTGGTGGGCAACTCCCCGACGGTTGATGTCGGGACGTTGTATATATGCTAGTCGCGCGGTAAACTCTGATTGCGCCATGCAGGATTGTGTGACATCAGTGTGACGCGTAGTTGTATGTGGCGATGTAGATTCCGCCACAATTTAATTGATTTTCCCTGACTACAGTTAACGTTTGCCATCAGTTTATAAATATTTAAGTTGTAATCTGTGGAAAATTTAGTGGGTAGTATATTTGTTAAGTGGGTCGACGGCGGCGCGTCGTGTTCCACGTACGCCTCAAAGAGATGTTAGCAGTGATGGGGTCCGATGCCGCCGGTGTCGCAGGTTATTCGAAAGAGATACCGTGGCCCTGGCACAGGTAACTGAAGGAACACGGGTGCGTTTTAGTCAGTAGAAGTCTGACACGCCCTCCCGCTCCGCCCAGAGTAGGAGAAGTCATTTGATGATTACCCACCAAAAAAAAAATATATATATATATTTGTGAGTGAGTTATTTTCGTTTATTTTTAATATACTACTGTTTTTTCCCCTTATGTAATAAAATAATGATCAACGATGATGGAAAAATTAAAAAATGTATTAGTTTGACATAAGCTAGCAAAAATCTTATGTCAATCCAGTTGAAAGTCGCTGTAGAAATAAGAAACGCTTTAAAAGCGATTGCTACATGTCCTCTCTGCTTATCAATATTTTAGTAGGCTTTTCATCATCTTCCTGCCCTTATCCCATATTACTTGGGGTCGGCGCAACACGTTTTCTTCTTCCATTCTCCCCTGTCAACCGTCACGCTATCATTCACTCCCTTCTCTTTCATATCATTCCTCACACAATCCATCCATCTTTTCTTTGGCCTTCCTCTGCCTCTCCATCCGTCAACATCTATATTCATCACTCTTTTAGTCACATGCGTTTTGTCTCTCCTCATTACATGCCCATACCAAGACAAACGATTTCCTTTCAACTTTTCTGTCACTGGCGCCACTTTCAAACTTCCTCTTATATACTCATTTCTCACTTTATCCATTCTTAGTAGGCTTCTGTGTGAGTTTATTTCATGAACGTAGACGTACGCCGTAGACGAAAATTTTCGTAGCAATTGTCTACGTTCGTGCTACGGCGTAGTACACAAAATATAACAACTGACATTGTTACATGATTTGTTATAAAGATTCATTAGAAAAGTTATATTCGCATGCAATAGTAATCTAGTTTTAGGATAGTTTTAGGGGAAGTGTAGGAAAAAAAAACAAGACGACAATTTGTTTAAATGTTTATTAGTACAGAGTAGAAGAAGTCAAACAACCTTAACATGCTTATCGTTACTATAATCTTGATTTTTAGGGTTCCGTACCTCAAAACGAAAAAACGAAACCCTTATAGGATCACTTCGTTGTCCGTCTGCCTGTCTGTCTATCTGTCATATCTGTCAAGACCTTTTTTTTTCAGGAACGCGTGGAGGTATCAATTTGAAAATCATATCAAATCCGTAGGTCTACGGTCCCTTGGAGCTCTAAAAAATCAAGTTTTTAATTAAGTCAACGCAGTAAAAAAATACGGCCGTTTATGCGACATATTTTGATACTCGCAAGTATTGCGAAACCTATAGGGTACTTACCGTTGACCTAGAATCATGAAATTTGGCAAGAAACAAGCTCTCACAGAACAAGTATAGGAAAAAGTCATTTTTAAATTTATAACATAAAAATAAAAAATTTTGGGTTTGATTACAATGATAAATAATTTTCAACTACGGAACCCTACATTGTGCGTGGTCCGACACGCACTTGGCCAGCTTTTTGAGCAGGTGTGCATGACACACTTGCAAAGCAATGCAAGCAATGTATTTTCTTTCTTGCTTTTTCTTTGCACTAAATGATCAAAGTAATTTGATAAATAGCAGTGCTAAAAATTACGTATCGGATTTTTTTTTATCAATAACGCCAAAATCACCTTGAACTCAATAAACCTACCCTCATGATCTACCACAACCGCTTTCCATGTACCACCAAAAGCGTTCATATTACCATCCTTTAAGACGAAATCAACTCGATATATCACTTGAACAAAAATCGTTTCAATAAAACTCTACATGCGCTATAAAGTTCAATTTATACCATGTATAATTCGGTCATATCATTAATTAATCGTATCCTTCAACGATAAATATGGCACATAACGTTAATAAAGTAACTTCAATCAGTATATTGCTTGTTTTATTGAAGCCAGTCACGATAATATCCGATGAACACACATAAGTAGTTCGCATATGATTTTTATCGGTTGTAAGTATGGATTTATTGAAAAAAATTAAGCGAAGTGTCGGATTTAATGGGCGTAACCCAGTAAGATTTGGGGGAACAAATTAGGATCCGTTATGAAGTTAAATAAGGTTTTCCAACAATGTCAGCCTACACGCGAAGTATGTTTGTGATTATCAATATAAATTAGCTAAGATTGCATGGGAGGCAGTTGACTGGTCGTAGTGTGATGTCATCTGTAACCTGGTTCTCATAAAACCCTATTAATACTTAATATTATCTAATTCTTGCAATAGGGTTTATCGACATGTTTCTTAAAGTTACATAATTACAATCTAATGAGTTAAAAAATTTGCTTAGTGGCCCATTGTAAAAGGCAATACAATTCAAAAGAAGAATATAGTTCATCTTCAGTGGAGTTTTGGAGCTCGGAATTCGAATATAGAACAAAATAATAGGGATGATGGATGGGTAAAACAAATGAAAGAAAGAAAGAAAAAAAATACGTTTATTTGCGGTAAACATGACGCAAAGGACAACAAAACAAAATAACAATGTAAAAAGCAAGTTTTGGGGAAAATATGCGTCACATCTATGCAAAACGGCTATGAAATGAAATTGAAATGAAAAAATGAAAATGAAATTCTATTTAGTCCGTCAGTCAGATAGTAAAAAAATATTAGAAAAAAGTTGGGGACGGCTCGCTACGTCACAACTACTTATAACAAACTACATATAAAATCTATCAAGGAGTGACGTCATGCCACATTTTAACTCGAATGTATCGCCGTAATCTTTTGATTAAGAAAAAATAAAATACGTGTCCAATATTTTTTTTAAATCAAATTTGTAAAAAGAAAATTTGTCATCATCCCTATTGAACAAGAAGAAGATTTTCTGAGAGATCACGACTCTCATCATCAGGTGATCAGTCACCAACAGTTGCATAAACACATCTTTATCACCATCACCTAAAACTTGAACCCATCTAAATCTCTGCTATACTAAGCATAGGTAACTTTCCTCGGTCCTGCGTTAACCGTAAAGTACAGTAACAGTACTTTGAACGCAGGCAAGAACCTTAGACGTAACTTATTACCGCGGTCTATCAAAACAACCTTCATGAGGTAACTTGAGTACTTCCAAAACACCCTAGACTGTTAGCTACCTACCAAGGTTTATGACTTAAAACTCTTCACCACAAAAATTCTTGTAGAGTTAGGGAACTTGATTGGTTACCAAATTGACTATTAACTTAAAGTGTCCCTGAATTAAAATCACAACTGTCATTCTTTGTCAACCGTGTAAATGGCTATAACACGGCAAATTGACGTATCAATCTACTCAACAATAGTGCCCTGACTGTACCTACATACAGTCCGGCCGTCGAAAGTATGTGAATGATATGTGTTTTGCGAATTTGATCCTTATTACTACTAGAAACTGTCCAACTAACAGGTGTCAGGAACGCATTTTCTCGACGGCCGGACGGAAGGCCGTTTAAGTTAGTGTCGACAAGAGAGAAGATGAATCCACTAACTACCCTCAATTCATTTTGTCATATTATAATCCAGTTTTAAAGACCACCCATTTCTCCAAAACCCAGTCACATAATTGTTTAAACGTACTAAATCACTGTGGCACACGTCGCCAACGCGACCCAGATAACGATGTAATTGCATAGCCTTGATCTGCGCAAGCGCAGGCGCCGCCATTAGTGGCGCATTTTAAATACGCGCCATTTTATCCTAATTGGAGGGAAATAGGCCGAGGGACATGAGAAAATAGTGTGTGTGATATTGTTGGTAGAAATTATGTGAGTCAGCCACATTGTTTGAATGTTGGCAACATTGTTTTGGAATAGGATCGCTTAGATTAGTTAAGGCTAGTAGAGCTAACTAGCGCCACCATTAAGAAAAACAAAATAAGTCTGGAGATATGGAACATTTTGAAATATCCTATGCTCACATTTTTAGTCGGACGAGGTAGGATTCCGTTTCGGCGTTACCTGCTATAACCTAGCACCTAGGAGATTTAGTGTTGATTTTTTTGATACAAAAAAATTTCAGTCAGGTGAGGTCTACCTCACCTGACTAAAAATGTGAGCATGGGAAATTTATTTTTATCAATGGTGGCGCTAGTTAACAGCTATATTTACCTTAGGTTGGTATCTCTGTTTGAAAATGTAGGTGGGAAAATATTGAAAAGCAAGCGTATTAGTAGGCAAATTCCTCTTTTTCGATTTAGGCTATCATTTAACTTGCCTTGTTTTTTGCTCGAACACTCAGCAGTCTTGGCAAAACTAAATAAAATACATAAAAAATCTTTTTGATGAACACAGAATGTCCTAAGTCCTCAAACAGCAGTTAAAACTGCTGGCAGGAGTGTGTGGGTGAAAAGAGGGCGAATCGTGAACCGAGCCCATGGAATTGTGTCACGCTGACCGCGGCATGCAGTAGAGAAGCACGATGTTAATGTAGGAATAAGATGTGTTTTATAATATTTTAATTGGCACAAGAGTAGTGGATGTGTTTTATGTTCACCATGATAAATTAAATTTTATAACATAGATTAATACTTATTGTTTGTACGTTGCTTCTGTTTCTTAGGGTTCCGTACCTCAAAAGGAAAATACGGAACCCTTATAGGATCACTCGTGTGTCTGTCTGTCTGTCTGTCCGTCTGTCACAGCCAATTTGCTCCGAATCTAATGGACCGATTAAGTTGAAATTTGGTACACATATGAATTTCTGTGACCCAAACACGGACGGGTAAAATAAATAAATGAATTTTGAATATAGAGGTCACTTTTGGGGGGCAAATAAGAAAATAAAAATAAAAAGTTTTGCAAACTACATCATGTGGCGTGTCAAATGAGGGTCTCAAATATATTTTTTTTATAATTTTAAAATAAATTGTTTTGAAGTTATTTAAGAATATAGACGAAAATTTACCATTCCCCCCCACCCCTTATCTCCGAAACTACTGAGCCTAAAATTTTGAAAAAAATACAGAAAATAGATCTTTACCTGTAGATTACAGGAAAACCTATAAGAAGTCTGTGGTCTTAAAATAACATGGTAAATCTATCAATATTGTGAGTACAAATTTACATTTACAGTTGGAATGTATGGGAGAACATGTTTTTCAACTACAATATTAAGTTTGTTCTTGGGATAAATTCATCCCAACTACGGAACCGTTCATTGTGCGTGGTCCGACACGCACTTGGCCGGTTTTTTTTTTATATATCTGAGGTTTAATATTAAAACAAAACATCCTAAACTTATAGGTTTATCACGGTCGCCATCAATATAATCGACAATCATCGCCATTACCTTGGCAGTACAACATAACCAAAGAAATACAACACACAAACCAGCACACACTCATGCTAACCGACCTTTAACGGCGACTAAAGTTGCATACAGACCTGAAAATATAAAAACACGATATAAATTACATAATTATATTAATAAACAGAAGGTATTTACATACATTTATCATAGATAAATAGGGGAAATAGCAAAAACAAAATGAATACTGAAGCATACACGATGAATATTAAAATGTATGTCTCATACCTCCAAATTCTTAAACGAATTAAAATTTATAGACAGGAACTGACAGTAACAAGACTTAAAATTGAAACACTTTTGAGAATTCAGACGTAAAAGAGAACGTTTTTATATGTCAGCAATGTTTAAGACAACCTAATTCACCCATTGAATTGAAGACATCCTTAATTATTCATTATAATATACTGCCCAAAATGCATGTACTTCTTTGAATGAAGTGTGTATTTGATGAGTTGTTAACCTGACATTAAGACTTCAAACTAGTTAGTTAGTTAAACCAATGGCGCATCTGCCAGTGAGGACACCAAATTACAGTTTGATTATGTTACTTTCTGTTAGGGATGAAAAAGCTTCGATAAAGTTATGAAATTTTTCTTCATCATACAATAATATTTAGTTATATAGACTAACTGGCCAATATTCCTTCGCCTTCTAGAATACGATGTAGGAATAGTCCTCGTTATGCATGCTTAAAATCACAAACATAGTTTCAATTATTTCATTTCTTTATACTAATCGGTATCAGATTATGCTATCTTATAATGAACCAATCATTGATTGATCCAATTGCTGATCACATGTATATTTAATAGTAATAACATCGATATTCAATACTTAACAACGTCGATTAGCATCGACTGAATATCGGAGTAGGAATCTAAGAGCAAGTGCACACTTACGACTCGCACGTGCGAATAGTCGCAATGATTTATAAATGCAACAGAAGAAAGTACCAAAATCAGACAATTTTCAATAAAAAATAAAGAGCAAAGATTGCACATAAATTATGAAAAAAAAACATATTGGTGTATTTGTTATTATAAAAATGTCAAATACAACCAAGTATTAGTGCGTCGCCTTAAATCGCAATAGCATGGACTAACTCATCAATATTTATACATCCATACAGTATGAAAACATGCAATTTACCGACATTTTTTATCGTGAAAAGGGCGTGGCCGTAAAATGTTTAGAGTCGCAAGCGCAGGGCATGTGTTAAACGTCGCAACAAGCACTTGCGACCAATTTGAATATTTCTGCATAAAATCTATTAATTCATGGAGAATTTTGTTACGGTACATATTTCTGTGCTAAACTATGGAGTCAGGTGCAATGGCAAGATAAAGTACTCTGCCCAACACGTTGTCTTATATTTAATTAATTATTAGAAATATACAAGCTGATTCACGCGGACTGCAATGACAAAGAACATCTTCCGAAGTCATTCTTTGGTTACCTAACGCTCTAATATAATTTATCTGGCATTACTTCAACGAGCTTATTTATGTAATAAGACTCATAATGATACACGATATCATAAGTAATACATACTAACATACATCGTATATTACTGTAAATAAATTGCTTTATTCACTACTAGGTGGGATGAATTATTGAAGTAACTGTTTCCGTTTTCGGTAAATAGAATAATAATTTAACTAGTGCTATAATGTAATAACAAGTATAGCTTGCATCTTGAAACATATTACATAATAAGCTGCTCTACTTTAAAGCACAAAATAAAATGATTGTCGTGGTATTGCATAACACCATCCTTTAGGCCGAATGATGGACGCTTCTTGGACAAAGTCTGGTCACCTCCAAAACATATTGTCCGCTGTTACTAAAAAAAATAACCATTCACACGTGGTGTACCGTTCGCATAAACATCTATAACATTTTAACATGTAGGTTACTTTATATCGTAAAAATACATTTGAAAAAATAATAATTTAATTTTTGTTTTTTTTACAAGTCTGGTTTTTTGTCTGAAGTCAGAATAAGCTAGGATGATTATGAAATATGGAAGTAACTACCTACCAATTGAAAAACAAATAAAGTACCTAAGTAATCAAGTTTACATAGTGATAAATTTAAATGAGTGCAATTGCAAATTTCCTTTGTCTTAGAATTCTTTGTTTCCACGCTCATTCATACAGTAGATAGCATTAGCAAAGCAAGGAATGTCATTCATGAACCTATCACGTGCTGCTTAGTAAACAACTTTAACATAAATTGTAATAGAAACCATACATTATAGGAGTCTGTTTACTTTATTTCACTTAGTAACAATCTTAGATAGAACTTAAGAGGACTACAGGGGGCCAACGACCACTTCTTGAAGCAGTATTGTTTTAATGTTACTTCAGTGTGAGAAAGAGATGGAGCTATACAGGACGTCTAGCTCCATCTTTTTCCCACACTCATGTAAGATTAAAATAATACTGCTTTAAGGGGTGGTGGTCTAGCTCCAGGACCTAAACGAAACTAAACGCAAGCACAGAATAAATAATAGTACTAACGACGACGCAAGTTTTATTATGCATAAAAGTATTATGATCTACTGCAGTAATCAAAATCAGAGAAAAATGTATATATGTTATTCTTCTGGATATATGCTAGTTAGATAGTATATTGAAAACTTAATACAACTAATTTGATACGATATAAAAAAATCACGAAGATACCTCTAAAAATTTCTTTGAACTATAAAAACCATACTAATTTACATGCAATCACTCTGATTTTTTGTCAGATTATTCTACAAGCAACATACTAACGAAATAGTATTTTAATTTTTTAGTCCAATCAATAGATTTTTTGTAAATATATAATTGCTTCATATTTTGAAATAAATTACCAGGGTTGTGTCATCGCGCTTCTCTTTCTTTTCTATGCTGTCCGACATTGACCACGCTTTAGGTCCTGTAGTCCTCTTAAGGAGGGTAATTTTGTGTCCAACCCGTCCATTTCACAACGTGAAAGCTAACAGAGAGAAAAACATTTTGCGCCAACCCCAACTAACATTGGAGCCTAGTCCACAGTAGTACAGAAGAAGTTTTGAATCCACTATCATCAAAATTGTAGTGCAAAAGTGACAGGAATTTCAGGCCTAAGTAGATCTTAAGCTTGATAACTGAACAACCCCACTGAATTTCAGAACATTTTTAAGCAGTTAAGTCTTGTAGCTTCTTAAGAGGCAGATAAGTGCCAGCGGCCTTGAGTGGTTAGCTTGCGTGTTCTGTGCTGAGCTCACGCAACTCGTCGTACGTCCAGCCAAGTAATAGGACAGCGCTCCTAGATAGGCGATATCAAGGAGCACTGTCCCAAATTAGACGCATTAGACAGATAGAATACTCTTTATTATGCACACCATAAAAAATTACTGATATAAATATGTTGAAATTTTACATAGGATAACGAAAATCTTATCGTTATATCTTCTTCTTATCTTCGGTCTTATCGCTAAAATCGATATTTTACAGACAACCTTTGGATGCATTATGGGGAGAAGGAGAGACAATACTGGAGGGAGTTATTAATTTATTATACATGAAACGAAAGGTATTATATTAAAAAAAAACATATACTAAAAGATAAACAATTAAATTATCTTTAAAATGAGGAAGGTTTCACAAAAATACGTTTGATAGTTTTTGTGTGATTCACATTTTTTTTATCCGCGTTACACATAACTTTACAAATTAATTACACTATGTAATATTTATAAACATATAACTAAAATATTCACTTATAAAGTTATTAAAAAAATGCTCTAATTTAACATTTATATTTTTTTCCAAATCATTATAACACTACTCTTTTACACGAAATCTCCAATTTAAAATCATTAAAAGTCGGCTATCGTCGCCTTAAGATAAACAGGAAATAGATAGATATAAGGCAGAGACACGAATGAACAGCAAAAATACTAGCTTAGGTATTCTTTAAAATTCAGAAAAACTTCTGAGTAAGTCTGTTTTAGTTCACTACATGAGAAAAAAGTAATGGACAAAATACCCACGCCAAAACCCGTGACAACAGCCTAGTCCGACAATTTCTATGCGTACCGTACGCACGCCACACAGCGCGCACACAATATGTCCGCGTACATTTATCATCATAAGTGCCGCTATACACGCGCAACAAAGCGACGCGACACGACGCGACCGCGACAAAGCGTCGGACGACACAGCGACACGATTTGTAACTACACCTAAATATTGTATTGTTATTTATTACTACCATTTTACACGGATTCGCTTGTACGCCTGATTTAATAGTATTTTCAACGAGGATAATTCTTGGGTGAATAATAGATTGTAAGGATCTAGGGTAGCGGTAACAATGGATAGGGTAGCAGTAATTTTAGTTTAAATTGTGTTACCTTAAAAGAGTTAAATAGTTGGATATAAACTTGGTTGGTCTGTGGTAAAATGGTAACAACTAACTGTACACTTCGGAGGTAAGATTTCTTTGTATTTAGATTACCTTAAATGCTACAAGTTCATATGTGTCGAAAGCACTTCCTGAAGAACTTTTCACATTTGCAGTTAGTCGCTTGATGTGTTAAACTTTCGAATTTTTAAAAGATGCACGAAAAGATACAGTTATCTACTGAATAACTTTACAAAACGTTAATGATACATTACATCTGATTTGGGACATCTATAAGTTCTGAAACAAAAAATAAAATTACTCCTACACATAAACCGTTCACGCTTTGTATCACACCGTAGCAAACTCCGTCGAATTCACAGCGATTACATCGTAAAATTTTACACTGTTGATTTAAATGTATCACCTCAATTCCCCTCTCACTTTAACTAACTACGACAGAACAGGACAAAAGCAGGAGAGTGCATAAAATTAAATTGGATGCGATAATTAACATGGGCTGGTTTAAAGTAAACATAGGACATAAAGAACATCAGATCATGATTTTCGGGCAAACAACTCGAGGCTAACGACATTGCTAAAGCAATTTTCAACTTTAATTTCAGGGAATAAGTTATGTTTATGCTCGTTAAGTATGTAGAGATTTTTCGACCTGATTTTTAACGTGTCACTATAATTGGTTCCGCGACGAGTAGTCGATGATTGACGCGTAATTTTGACGCTGGGCCGCCATTACTTGCAGTTTCGCGAAAAAGATTTTATTGGTACACGTATCGATCACAAATTTTTATTTAGTTTCTGTCACATTGTACGGTTATTACGAAGATTGAATTTATTATCTTCACCATGTCGTTCAATGTAATAAAAGTTAATGTAAAAACAGTCGTGTTAAATTAAATTGCCGATTGAAATCATTCGGACATCCTTCTGGTAAATCAAAGATTGAATAATTTTAAGGTTTTATTTACAGACACTTAACGTAAAGTTACATACAAGTATTAATTTACTCGGAAGCGATGGCGCTTTCAAATTGTATAGGCCCGCAGCGAATCCGCGATACAACTTAACAAAGGCTATTATAAATACTCGGTAATAATTTCTACCAATTATATGTTTAATGTCATGGTGTTCGCATGCTCCAATCATAATGATGCACAAATTGAATACATCATAAAACTTTCAAAATAACTGTATAATTAACACTACGCAATTACAGTGACAGTTTGTCAGTAAAAAAAGCATTTTTTGGCACACAAGATGATATTCATCACACACGCCCCGAGAAGATAATTCGCGAACAATTTGCTTGGTTTATCAGTACGTAATTATCCGAAACGCGTACGTTAATGAACGGTTGCGTTACACTGCGGTGTGAGTGACGGCCTGTAGCGGAGACTGATCTTCGATTAAAATTCACTTTATTAGGACTTAATTCTGATTTGGACTAGATTTTATTTTAATATTTTTATCGAATCACGTATAGTTTAACATTTTTAAGATAAGTCGATGAAACAGCCGTTTGCTTTTAGACAATATATTAATTATCATCTCATCAGCATAGTGTTATTTGTCATCCACCAAGAAGTGCAGTGGGTCAAGTCTAGTGACTATTCAAAATGCGATTTATGTAATTGACTTTGTTGTATCGATAACTGTTTAGTATCCCGTTGGTCAGTGAATGGGTGACCATCCACACATACCAAGACTCCTCCGTGCCTCGGAAAGCACGTTAAGCCGTTGGTCCCGGCTGTCATTTGTAGATCTTTGACAGTTGTTACGGATCGTCAGAAGCCCGAAAGTCTGACAACCAGTGTTACCAAGGGGTATCGTCTTACCTAGTAACTGGGCTGTGGAGGTCAGAGAGGCAGTCGTTTCATGTACAATACAGGTATTCAGCTGCATTCGATTAGACTGGAAGCCGACCCCGACATAGGAAATAGCTAGGCAGATGATGATGAACTAGTTTTCTGATAAGCTTAATACAACGTGTCGGTTAGAATCCTCGTTAAATTTCAGGGTGTGATACAGAACATCAAACCGAACAATTTTCTCCATGTAAACAACATCGTAATCGCGAAAAAATTTTCAACTGTCCCATAGAAAACTTCAATTCTCGTACCTACTCGACGCAAATGACGGCTGATTATTTTTTCGCGATTACGATGTTGGTGCCATGGAAAAAGTTATTCGGTTTGATTCTCTATACCACATCCTTAAATTTGAAGAGGATGCAAAACGATACGTTGTAATAAGCATTTACCAGGGATGCTCCATAACCCGCTATAACACAACCAGCATCATTTCCCACAACACTCGCCCGCCATTTTACAAAACTTGCACCAAACGTTGAAAAATCGCACTCTTGCGCATCTTCGCGTAAGAATAATGTGGACGGACCGCCGGCGTGTTATTAACCTGTGAGTTATGGCGCTGACACGTATAGTGTCGGCGGGAAAAATATTACGCACAAAAGTGATAATTAGCCATGAAATCTTATTTCCGTGAAACTGTGGAAAGTTGATTGTGTAAGCTACTAATTAAATGAGGACTAGGGATGGGTGAAAAAAGGCTTGTATTTTTTATGCTGTTGACTACTGGGGAACAAACTGCTTCGAAGTGGTTTTGGCTTTAATTTGAGTGGCTGTTTTCGGATTTAATAAAAATATTGAAGTTTTGATGGTTCTTGTTTTGAAAATAATGAGATACAGTTGTCTGTTTCAAGTGAAGATTTATAGAGAACATAAAAATGGCTGACGTTTTTGTTTCTAACAGAAATGTTAATGACGTTCACATTTTTGAAACGATATCTAATGAAGAATATGAATTCTAGCTGAATTCAAATTAAACTAATAAAAAACCGGCCAAGTGCGTATCGAACCACGCACAATTAAGAATTCCGTAGTTGGGATGAATTTATCTCAAGAACAAACTTAACATTTTTGTTGAAAAACTTGTTCTCCCATACATTCCAACTGCAATTAATGTAAGTTTGTACGCACAATATTGAGAGATTTACCATGTTATTTTAAGACCATGGACTATCTCTTATAAGTTCTTATAGTTTTTCCTATAATCTATAGGTATAGAACTATTTTCTTTTTTCAAAATTTTAGGCTCAGTAGTTTTGGAGATAGGGGCGGGGGGGGATGGTAAATTTTCGTCTATTTTCTTAAATTTTAAAACTTTAAAACAATTTATTTTAATATTATTTTAAAAAAAAACTATTTGAGATCCTCACAGTAAACCCTTCCATTTGATATAACATACGGTACAGTTTGCAAAACTTTTTTTTTTATTTGCCCTCAAAATTGACCCCCATATTCAAAATTCATTTATTTACGTTAAACATCCGTGTTTGGGTGACAGAAATTCGTATGTGTACCAAATTTCAATTGAATCGGTCCATTAGATACGGAGCATGCTATGACAGACGGACAGACAGACCAACACACGAGTGATCCTATAAGTGTTCCGTTTTTTCCTTTTGAGGTAAGGAACCCTAAAAATAATGTTTAATGACCAAATAAATAAATGAGACAAAAAAAGTAGATACCTACAATTTTTATCGAACCTCACGAACCAATTAAAAGTATATTACTACCGTCAATTTGTAGTCAACAATTTCTATTCAAATGACAATAAAAATTCATTACCGTCAGTTGTTCGTAAGATCGATGACAATTCTCCCAAGTTATTGCACTTCACCGGTAGGGGGCACAGCTGATACTGTCTACCTGCCACTTTACTATCGGTAATATATTCATTCACTGAGCGTCTGACGAAGAAGCAAAAGGTTAGTTTGTAAAAAAATAAGCAATATTTGTGTAATTAAATTCCTAATACATTTTCATGGTAATTTGTGAGAAAAATTTTACAGCTGTCTGTTTTTCCGAGTGTTTGTTTAACCGTCTTATTGTGAATACCCGTTTTTCTGTTTTAGATTAAAAAACAGGAAGTTGGTTTCAATGGTAAGTGGTAATAAATGCCTTCGACCTATAATAGACACTTTTAAGCTAGGGTGTTTGCCGAAATGTTGTCAAACTCAGGGAAGAATTCAAGAGTCCAGGGGAGAGTTATATACAGGCTGAAATTGAATACATGGGCAATATTTTAAGGAGTCATTGTACCTATCATTATGAACAACTTTTACTATTGGCACAAACCTAAAATCGCGAAAAAAACCAGCTGTTCCCTACATTTTGACGAGTTGTGCGAGAATAATGTATGGAACAACTGATTTTATTTTCGCTATTACAGGTTTGTTCCCATAGTAAAAGTTGTTCCATAATGATGACTACAATGACCCTTTAAAATATTATCTATGAATAGAATTCCACCCTGTATAAAGTGTTTGGCGGCAAGTTAACATTTTCCTGGACTAAACAACAAACTATGTTCAGTATCGCTCACTACATTCTTATTGTCCTAGTAGCAAGTTTGAAAGCAACCGGATTGCAACAGACAATTTATGCAACCAGTCCGCAGCCTTTTCTAAACTTTACTAGGGTTAGCTTCCAGTCTAACCATAAACAGTATTTTCCAAGGACCCACTGCCATCTGACCTTCACAACCTAATTACCCCTAGATAAACTCCAGTAACATACCTGCGTTAAGGTTACCATAACGATTAGCAAGCACGTCACATTTGCTGGTCCTACCATATTGCAGGCTTCTGATTGGCTCAAAATCTGGTTGAGAAACCTGAGTTACCAGGCTAGTTCGCTATCTGTCTAAATGATTATCAACGATAAGCGATTAGTGTGTGTAGGTGCTGAATAACAATCAGAACACCATAAACTACCTGATAAGACCTGTTTACCTTTAGATTACTTAGTCATTAGTAAATTTAAATTAGAAATATGGAGTTGATCCTGTATCCGGATGTACTTATACTCTCTGTCATTGAAAATCTTGTAGGAATATAATAAATAAATAAATAAAAATAATAAATTCTTTATTGAACAAAAACACAGTATGACAAAAACATTTAGTGCGATAATACCTACATTAGTAAAATACTGTGTCGTAGGAATTAACGCCCACCTCAGGAAAAGGACGATAGCGTTCTAGAATTTATACTAAACACAGGAGATAGATTACAAACTAGAATAATAGGTTAAAAATGTGAATATGTGTAGGTACGAGCGAATGTATTATGTGCGTGTGGGTGTTTGCATAGGTATGTGAGTATGTGTGTGTATGTGTGTGTGTGCGTGAGTGTGTCTTAATTTATATGTTATGAAACTATTTCGGAAGGAAGAGGTCGATATTGGAAACAAATCAGGGTTTGACCAAGCTCTCCAGGACTTCATAGGTGAGGGTTTGAAGCCAGTCGTCAGTGAGTTTTTTACAGTCCCTATAAGAACGAGAATGAATATGGAGTACACTGCATATAGGCAGTTACGTATGTTGGTGATTCCGTGACCTCTAACATTTTCGTATTACCTCCTCTCTGCTTGTACTCAAGCAATGTCGGAGAAGGCAAGTTTGTTAATTCTGACATTTAAGAAACATTTTTGCTGTCTTCTCAAAAATTAAGAGCAAAGTATCCAACCATAGTTCTATTTCCGGGCTGGTGCCCGATTTAGTTGTCTAATTTAGAGCCATAAACTCAGGGTAGATTTTACGTTAACAAATTTTTTCTTAAGGCGAGTACCTAAAACTGCTAACCGCCATTGAAAAATTAATAAGTCTGGAGACATGGAACATTTTGAAATTTCCTCCGTTTATGGCGTTAACTGCTATAACTTCGAACCTAGGAGGTTTAGTGTTGATTTTTTTGATACAAAAAATTCTACAACATCTGACTAAAAATGTGTGCATAGGAAATTTCAAAATGTTCATAATCTCTTAACTTATTTTTTTTAAATGGTGGTGCTGTTAGGAGCTATACTCGCCTTAATCCAAAAATTTTGACCCAATATCAACTTGTCAAGCACCAAATTACGCAAAACAAACGAGATAGACGACACTAGTTCCGGGACACCGAATCTGCTCTACAAATACCTAGCATGTTGTTTACGCTACGCATAATGAATGAACAACACTTAAAGGCAATTAAATAATTACAAATAATGTATGCAGAGGCTTTACAAGTACATAAATAAGTAATGAGATAGGAAAACATGGATTCTGTCACTTGAACGTGCATATTGTGGAAGGTAAGAGGAACTGGTTATAATAGAGATTGTGAATATGAATATGGTACAACTTGGCATGAGGCATGGTTTAATATAACAGCTGTTTGGTTAAATTCAATGAAGCTACAAGAGTTATTGTAAAAAACGTGGTGCAATGAATTAATGAAAAACAAAATATTGTTTTTTTTTCCTAAATTCCATAAAAACTAGTTTATTTTTTTTTTATACCTGTCAATAATTATGGAAATCGTGATAGGTTCTAGGGCGCTTATGAAAAGCCTTTACGAGTTGGGATATCTACTGACCTTGCTGACTAGCAATTTTTTTACCAGTGTTCTAGGAGAACACGAAACTTATCCGTAAAATAACATCAATATTTTGAATATAAAAATAACTGATGTATCACCATAAAATATCATACATAATATCGAATTAAGACATATTGTTTTGTCAACACAAGTCTGCGAAGATATCGGCCGACATGATTGATTCAATCGCCACGACCTGCGCCGGCGCAGCTTTCTACTTATCAGAACCGCAAAACGCCCATACAGGCAGCTTTATTGGTTTTTCTTTCTGTTTAATTTTGTACGACACAATTTATTTATCATATTGTATGCAAAATTAAAATTAATATATATTTTTAGTTTTAAGTCTCCCTCGGTTTTAAATAGCAATAGGTACTGTCAATCGCATAGCTACATCAATTTATTCATTTAATTAGAATTTTTATTTTTAGGTACTGTTTTGGAAAACCACTGTGAACCATACTGAGTTCAGACGCAGACCAAAGCTAGGAGATGATAAAAGAACGCCTCTGCAGAAATATTTTTTCCCTACTAGTTAAAAACAGAACAGTAAAAGAGAAAAGGTAGCAATGGGATAACACAGGAAAAATAAAATAATGATTTGTAACTCTTAAGAAACTGTTACTGCACTCTTTGAAACCAGACAATGTAAATAAGTCATACAGCAATGACATCTACGTATGATCGTAAGCTTCCCGGAAAAACCGCAACTACTTGATCTAAATTAAATTTAAATACCTACCTAGTGTAAGCCATTTCATTCGCGTAAACATCAGATAGCATTTAAATGGAGGCTTACCGCTCCGAGCTAGACATTTGCCTGGTCTCAATGATCTAGAATTCTAGGTGTTATTGAAATGTGGCTATGAATTTAGACAGATCATAACATAACATTGCTGATGTGATATGCACGCCGAGTTAGGCAAAGGACATCATCATCTGCCTAGCCTTTTCCTAACTATGTTGGGGTCGGCTTCCAGTCTAACCGGATGCAGCTGAATACCAGTATTTTACATCGAGTGACTGCCTATCTGACCTCCACAACCCAGTAACTGGGTAATACGATGGCCCTTGGTAGGACTGGTTGTCACGACTTTTGGGCTTCCGACAACCCGTAACGACTGTCAAAGATCCACGAATGACCGCCGGGACCAACGGCTAAATGTGCTTTCCGCGGCACAGACGGGTCTTGGTATGTAAAGATGGTCACGCATCCACGTAACAACCGCGAGAAGCGTAGCTTAACCTGATCGATCGACCCGTGCAGCTGGATTACTTAGCCACAAGTTGACTTAGGTAAAGGACATTAAGCTAAAATTTACATTATTTTGAACCCACAATTCCGGTAAATGAAAAAAAAAACTAAGTAGGTATAGCATTTATAGGGAGTCCAACTTCAATTGATTATGGTTTTAGCCGGTTTTATTTGAATACTAAAAAAACAACTTGCAATAGGTAAAAAGGTAGAAAACCAAGCTTATACTGTTCGATAGTGCGGGAATACTATTTATTTATATATTTTTCTTTAATGGCCAACCAAAAATTGTTTACACTGTTAAAATTACAAAATAATGTTTCACTAAAATCTAACAATTTCCTAAAGATTAGCACGGCATGCCCCTTAAATGTAATTAATGTGCCACAAGCACTATAGTATTACGATAAAATTAATAATAATAACTCTAAACTAAATATCAAAAGAAACAATTTTAAAAATTACTAGAGATATTGAGTTTTTAAAAATAATCATTTAGACCTCCTGGAAAAATCGTGGTAGAAGTTATATAAAACCAAAGCCCGATTGGTCAGAGCACTAGTTTTCCCTATTTTAAAGAAAGAAAGAAAAGAAGAAAGAAAATACGTTTATTTGTTGTAAACATCACGCAAAGGACAACAAAATAAAATAACAATTTATAAAACAAGTTTTGGGGAAAATATGCGTCACAATTTTCTTCTATGGAGTTGAGACGTGGACAATCCGAGCAAGAGAAAGACAGAGGATAGACGCATTTGATATGTGGTGCTGGAGGCAGAAGCTCCGAATACCATGGACAGTCTAACGCACAAATGTCTGTTCTTTCCCAACTGAATGTCAAGACCCGATTGGCTACAATTTGCCTACAGCGTATTTTGACCTATTTCGGACACATAATGCAAAGGGAAGATAGCAGCCTTGAAAACCTGATAATTGTTGGCAATACCGAAGGAAAGAGAGCACGAGGCTGGTCGCCAACACGATGGTCCGACCAAGTAAAAGTTGCGTCCTTCAGCAAATTTCAGCAGGTGGTGATGGCAACTTTGGACCGGAGGCAGATTGTTCGCTTAAATGGGTCCGGTGACCACGATCATTAATGAGGGACCGATTGAAGAAGAGCAGAAGAAAGAAACAACATCACGCCGGTTATCTCCGAAGGGTTAGGCGGAGGTGTACCTATAGTACAACCTCATTTCGCCAATTAATACCTACTTTAAAAAACTTAAAATCCCATGGACATCTTCCGTCTGGAAAAACTCATATAGACCATTATTTCAGAAGGTGGAAAATCTAAAAGCCTGCCTCCAGACTGAAAGGCTACAGTCCGTTCAATAACCGAAACGAAATAAAAATATAATGACGTCACCAATAAAATAAACGTCAAATAATATTAACTTACAATTTTATGGGGACCGGTATGGGGTGTAAAGCTCAACAATTGCCCACCTAAGTGGATGCGGTTTGGTTATGTGGTGGGTACGTTGCGTATTGACATAAACCGATATTGTGGTTAACTGTGAAAGCAGGTATCTACTAAATAAATGGCTATCATTTCATGGCAGTGATAAAAGGGCTTTCATTGAGGGTTGCCGCTTGTATTGTTTTTCACCGACTAAGTACAAACGCGTAAGTTGAGTAAATCTTGAACAGGTATCCTGTCATTAAAATAGTGGTGATATTTGGTAAGGTTTTCAAGTGTTTTTTTTTTAACACGCTTTTATTAACTTCACTTGTGTTGGCAACTTCCTGGAGCGAGCGCCACCTGCTATTGGCGACCGGAACTAAAAACGCCGCCAAGCAAGCCGTGACGTCAACATCGGACGACCGCTGCTCGAGGTGGGGAGGAGACGGGCGCGCTCGGCGCGTCCGGCCCTTTTGCTTGTGGATCGTGCGACGGAACACTCGCATAAAAATTCGTTTATAGATCATTATTATCTATTTATTTATCATTTAATCTGGTTTGATCTGTTATCTGTTAAATTCACTTTCTAAAAGGTCTTGTTATTTATAAATGTTTGCTGAAAGTTAAACTATTAGTTGATTTATTTGCTCAATTTTAATTAAAGTGTAAAATGCCTATATCTACGCCTTATTATATTGATAATTGTGTATTAATATTGTTTGATTTTTAATACTTGTATGTATGTTTGTATATTTGTATGTAACGGATTTTTTGAATTCGATTTTTAACCACTTTGTATGGTCAGATTAATTCGAAATTTTGCACACATAACAGGGCGCGATGACAACACAATAAATTAAAACTTTTGTTCCATTATCCTGATCAGGCTCATCAGGATAAACGATTTCTCTCTAAAAAGTTTAAAAATAAATTATAGTTTAAAAAACTAAAAAACACGGTTAAATACCATTTTGAACTGAACTAAAAAGTAAAAAATTTTTTTTTTTAATAATAACAATAAAGTGACTAACGAGAAAATGAATGTTATTGTAAAAAAAAGCATGGGGTGCTTTAACTCTGTAATTCGAGAGCACCCCACGCTTTGTTTTACAATGACATTAATTTTCTCGTTACTCACTTTATTCTTATATTGAAAAATTTATTTTTTAGTTTTTATTTCAGTTTAATGGCATTTAAGCGTGTTTTTTAGTTTTTTAAACTATAATTTATTTAATTTGTAATTATTCATAAAGACGACATCGTCAAGCAACATCTGCATAACACCATCCATATTAACTTTAAGTCCTTATGACATTTCCTCTCCAGCCATACCAACTAATAAACTCGTAAATCTTTTGTCTTATTCTCGCTTACTCACCAGATCAATTCAGAAAATTCTCTCTTATCAAACATTGACATCTCACCAATAACATACATTCGCAGGACAAACAACTTTCATCAAATGGTTCGGAAACAAAATAACATCTTAATAAGGGGACGAAGTTAACGTGGGTGGTGGCGACCAAGCTTTCGACACTAGTGGTTTCACCTCGATCGCCGTAATCGATTCTGATTCGCGTATCACTTTCGATGTATCGATATTGTAGAGCGGTGCGCAAGAATCGATAAAGCAACTGTCTGTCCTATAAAAAATTTAGTAGTATTTTTTTTAATCACAATTTACCGTATCGTAAGCAAAGTCGTGGAAGCTTCGTCATTTTATTATTAATTAAAGTTAAGTTATGTGTCCTAGAACTTTTTCTATGCAGAATGTACAGTCAGCTAGTCGATTAACACTTGCAGTTTTTTAATCTTAATTATTAAGCGAAATATTTAATTCAAATCGGAACAGAAGTACTTAAAATTTTAAGAACATTAACTCTTAACGGTTAAACGAAAAAAAAGCAGTATATCGAATCATTTTGTGTTAATTTAGACGATGTCAAAAAGTAGCACTGTTAACCGACTTCTGTTGCTGACCATACTGTGTTCATTGATCAACCAAGAGTCGGATACACAATTGCAGACAAACACTTACTCCTTCAAAATAAGTCATGCAGTAAAAAAAAACATATAGTTCAAGTAACATAAAGTTTCGAAGAAAAGCTAGTTAAAATTTCAATACACATCAATTTAAAAGACGATATTATTGATTTATTATATTTAAAAAAAACATATTATCTATATGCTCTGTGTGTCTCTCTCTATACCTACAAAGTAGATTTAAAAGAATCTGTTCTATTCACATTTAAAAATTTAAATAAAACAAGCGGCAGTAACACTGTCGTAAGAAAGATGATACTCATATTTTAGACCAAACTATCGATAGTCATCATGTTAGTTCCCATATAAAGAACATCGGTACGCTTGACAAATGGTTCAGGAGTCCAAAAGCATCTTAATCAGTCACATGAGATATAGCTACAAAACTGCTAAATGATGATCACCAAAATGAACCTAATTATGGGCAAATATACATCAACACACATAGCACGACTATTATTTAGACAAACAAAATTAGCAAAAAAAAATGTAGGCGACGAACAGGACTTAAGTAAATAAATAATTAAGTAATTAAAGAATCTAGGAGTGTTTAATAAAGAACTTATATCGTACAGGCCGATGTGGGTAGCGTGTATAATTTAAAATTGCCATTTTTTTCCGCTGGCAGCCCACGGCCAGATTAGTCAGTATTTCGACATTCTCGGCCCACATGCGCTGGTTATTAACATAAAACGCTACAATTCATTGTGCAATAAACGCGAAATGCGATTTTATCTAGCGACAAGACGGCGACGTAAAATTCAGCGACGTGTTTTTTCGACAAAACCAATATTGGTTTGTTTGCGCCAGCCCTTCGAGCTCGGGCGTTTGAACAAATGTTTGCGGAGCCTTTACATTTATGATTTTGTTCTCCGTAGGTGATAGATTTTATTTTTAACGCTTCAAGATACAATATCCTGTTGGCCAAAGAGAATAAATTTTGAAGAAAGAGAAAACAAGCCGAGGTTTATTAATTTATGAGGTTTAATTCTAAGAAAATTTAAATAAATAAAAGTCCACAATGCTTTAATAAAACATGAGACGATAAAACAAGGTGTAAAGTTAATAACAAACGCAAAGACCTTCGGCAATCTATTAATGACCGCAATTAATAGCAGTACTGCCAAACTTTGAACTTGAATACCACGAAACGACTTAAGTTTGACCAAACGTTTGCAAAGTTGGGCCAACAAACGCTACTATCAGAAGCCCGTATTTCAACCGAAGTATAAAACGGTGCGTATTTTAAAGTTTTCCACTTCATTGTACATTTACACCCCCACAATTGAATTTTACGATCCCCGTGTGAATATTTCAATAGTCATTACGAGTATATTGAATTTTTATGGACTTTTTTATTTGCAGGTACCTGAAGTGTTAAGCTGTAAATCTTCTGCAGAAATAGCGACTGAAATGCAATAAATTCTTAAGCCGAATTGGCTCATTTCATCGCCGACATTGTTAAAGTAATTGGAGGGTGGAGATATAATAAAACATCAAAAGAAAGATACGTCAGGAATAAACAAAAAGAACCGCGCGAAAAACACTATCAGGATTTACAAAGACAACATCGAACTACTCATTAAAAATCTGGAAAACATTGCAGATTTCGAACTGCATACGATCACCAAGCAAAATGGCATATGCATGATGACATTATTGACAAGCAAGATGACATTATGCAGAGTCTGCTTAAATGTCAAAATTGCAGACAAAAGCACTGCAACAAACAATGCAATTCATTACATTCCAACGTGCAATACCGGTACCAATTCCCGGAGCAAGGGTCACATCCCGAAAAACTCGAAACATAACTGCACTACTCCTGCACATAACGAAGCCTTAGCTTAAGCCATCAGATAGCGCAACCTGAACGTACGGCCACTGCTAACTGCCACAAAAACAATGTCCACCACACTGGTTTACAGATAATATTTCAGATGAAACAAAGCTCATACAACTTTGCCAACCGACAAAGCGGCATCGCAAATCTCATTTGCAGACAACAAACAGATAACTATCTCATTCTTTCAACAATGGCCGGTAGGCTCATAAACAGAACCTAATTAGTAATATTCCGAGTGCATTGTGGTATCTTAACAAATGGACAATAAGATGGAAGCGTGGTTATCTAGGGCGATAAGGGCGCCGCGCCGGGGAGCGACAATTATCAGCCAATGACGTTTGCTTGGTGCGTTTTCGCGGAGGCTGTTGTGTGCGAAAATGTGAAATCAAAAATCGCGTTGTGCTCCAACCATTGCTGCATAAACATCAGTTGATTTAACTTGGTTGGGGGGCAAGGCATCGTTGAAAGTTGCTCGCTGGGTTGCATCGTTCGTGTAAGCTTACGCGTTCAGGTTGAGATAGGATCGTGGTCGGAATACGTAATTGTCGGTAGTGCTCGCCCATGTAGCTCCCGCTTATTGTTTCAACTCTTGTCCGGCGTAGAACGTAAATTGTATAAGTAAGTCCTAGAAAGCTGAGTTACGGCGGCTCGGATTAGACTTTCTTTGGCTAAATTGGACTCTAAGTCATAACTTGATCTATTGGCATTGTATTGATGCTTGATGTGATATGTTTTCCTGCTCAGCTGACGCACTTTATATAGGTTCAAATTCTGCAGGAAAGTGGGGTTTCAATCAATAAGGCGCGTTCATTGGGTCCTAAAAAGGCTTTATAATTGACTCATCGGTCTGGCTGGTGACAAGCGGCAAGCCAGAAGATCTTGAGTGCCTGGGCTTGATTTAGTGGATTTCTATATTAGACAAGTCCTGGTATTGGAATTATGACAATTACTGTCTTTGGCTTTTGAGTTCAAAACCCTTGGCAATCAACCCATGTAAAAAGAAATTGGAGTACCTTATACTTATTCTGAATTAATCAAAATTTTATATTCACCACCTTTATAACGTCAAGAAAAAATGTGGTCATCAAGAGTAGAACTAGGTTTTACGCTTGCTGTATAACTAATACGCATTTTATGCTAACTTCCAAGTAATTGATATGTAGCGAAACGCTGGATCACATTCAAGCGCTTTATAATTCGCGTAAAATTAGCTTTATTTTTAATAAGCGAGGGACGCCGCTGTAAGAAGCCTATGTTATGAACACTTTTGTTAAGTCCCAGTTAATTGCTTTTGGCGTTTTGTCTTTATTGAGCGTGTTATTATATAATAATATTCATTTAACATAATTTATTAATGAAATGAGGGTATCTATAATACTTTTGGAATGCTGTTCGTTTTAAATGAGTTAGCCTAAAGTGATGGAACGAAGTTCTATTATAATTAGTTCTGTTAATGAAAGGCTATATTTTTCTTAATATGCTGTCCACAGCGAGGAATGCGGTTAGAATAGGCTACACCGACTGTTCCCGCGGGTTTAGAGTTTTCTATTTATGAGGGTAGTTAGCACATTTATTTAGAAACACTTTAAATAACAAATGGCAATCCATAGAGCAGTGGTGGCCCAGTGGTAACGGCTGCGACTTACGAGTTGTAGGTCGTGGGTTCGAACCCAGACAGGCGCTTTAATTAGTGTAAATTATTTCATCACCACTGCTCTCAAAAACGGTGAAGGAAAACATCGTAAGGAAACCGGCATAACATGTGACATCCACCAACCGGCACTGAGCCCGCGTGGTGGATTACGGCCCACTTACTCTCGAAGAGAGGAGGCCTATGTCCCAGCAGTGGGAACATTATAGGCTGATTATGTAAGCGCCAATAAGTATTGTGTCATAAATCGCTACAAAGAAAAGTTGCAGTTGCATTCAATCAAAATCAAAAGTCTTTTATTAAAACTGGGCTGAGAATCAGCACAACACATTTTTTAAACGTAAAAATTACATAAGAGTCCCTCAAAATGACCGCCCTTGACCACTTGCTAGTGCCTTAGCTGGGAAGAAATGGCGTAACAAACTCCCCAGCAGCACAGCTGTCTGTTCAGTTACTTAACAACTTGATTCCTGGTATCCTGAGAAATCCTGGGCTGATGAAATGATAAATACCTTACAAATGTGACAACCTAAAAATGATTTGAATGCGCATTTCTGTTAATTCCGTATGAGTTGTGTGACGCTCATACATTACACAGGATCGCAGATGACGGAATTGAAACAAGTGACAAATGACGTAATTAGGGAAACTAGTTATACTGGCCTAATGACAGTTGTCGCATTTCGTATATTAATTTTTTCAAAGTAGTAATATGTGGCACTGGCACTGACGAATGGCTAGAAAATGATTGAGTTAATGTCTGACAACAAGCAGTTAGCTACTGCGTAGTGCGGTTAGGGCACCAACATTTACCGTTTAACGACAACATTTAACGTTTTGACACCAACATTTTTTTGACACCAACATTTTTGTTGATAAGCTAAGCTCGACTAGGGATACGGTGTATCTGCCCAGTAGTTTTAGACGTCAAATAGCTAGGCTATTAGCTTTTAATATTAACTCAGACATAATTAGTATGTCGAAGTCATCTATAATTAGCACCACAGTTAGTAATAGTACTAATGTTAAGGTAGTCAATAATTTAAACTAGTTTGTAAGACAACAGAAGGTACCACTAACAGTATAGTTACACTCAATAACAAAAAGGTATTTTCTAGCACTAAAATTGTTAACTGCAGAAAAGGGGCTAAGCAGAAATCCTTGAAATTATTTCATCAAAATATTCAAGGTTTTTCATCTAAACAATTGGAAATTGAATTGTTTTTAGAAAAAACAATGTTTGACATTATTTGTTTAACTGAGCATTGGTTAAAAGATTACGAAATGTTAATTAATTATGAGAATTATAGTGTGGCCAGTTGTTTTAATCGAACATCAATGATGCGAGGTGGTTCACTAATCTTAATTAAAAATTGTATTAAATCAAAAACTCGTACAGACATAGTTGAACTATCGGTTGAACATAGCATTGAACTTTCCTGTGTTGAGCTGGATAAGCATGTCATAGTGTGCGTTTACAGACCTCCAAATTATCAAAACTACTCCATATTCGAGTCAGTAATGGAAGAAGTTTTGGCAAAACTTGCAGCTGGTAATAAGTCAGTAATTATCTGTGGTGACTTTAATATTAATATTTTAGAAAACAATTCAAATACCAGTAGATTGTTAAATTTGTTTAAATCATTCAATTTGTCAAATGTGTTTGTAGAACCAACCCGAATTACTACGACTACTGCTACATGTATTGATAATGTTTTTTGTTGCTGTGACTATTTAGATAAATCCATCGTTAATTATCTCCCTTCTGATCACAGCGGTCAAACTGTAACTTTTGGAGTCCAACATACCAATACAAAAAGTGCAGATACAATCCAGACCAATAACATCTGCTAATTTAAAAAAATTTAATAGCACTTTAATTGGTAAGTTAAATGACCAAGAACTAACAATGAACAATGTTAATATTTTGTATGAAGAATTCTTTTCGGTAGTCCAAACAGAGTTCGATAAATCTTTTAAGAAGATCACAAAAACTGTAAGCCCTAAGTTTTTATTTAGTGACTGGGCAACTAGAGGACTCAGGAAAAGTAGGGAAAGACTTTTCGAGCTGTATGGCCTTAAGCCTTATATTAACACGGAATCTTTTAATAAGTATGTCTCTACTTACTCTAGAATTTTTAAGAATACTTGTAAGGCAGCTAAAGCTTTATACATTAGCAACAAGGTTAAATCAGCAGAGAATAAAATTAAGACAGTTTGGAAAATTATCAATAATGAAACTAATAGGATCAAAAAGCATAATTTTGATTACACACTGGAGACGTCATGTGGTCTCATTTGCGATAGCAAAGAAGTTGCTCAAGAATTTGTAAATTTCTTTACCAGTATCCCACTTAAAACTACTGAAATATTAAACTCCTCGCCCTCACTTTCTTTTGATTTAGTAAAGGCGAACGTTTCGGCCTGCCCGATTGAATTTAACTTTAAGCACATTAACCCCATAACAGTAATAAAAGCTTTTAAGCAAATTAAGATCAAACCGACCGAAGATCTTTGGGGAATGTCTATTAAAGTCTGTACCTCCATAATTGAGACTATAGCGCCTTACTTAGCCTTAATATTTAATTTGTGTGTGGATCAGGGAGTTTTCCCGGATTTAATGAAATACAGTAAGGTAATACCACTTTTTAAATCCGGGGACAGTAAGGACACAAATAATTATAGACCCGTATCCGTGTTGCCAGTTTTCAGCAAGGTTTTTGAAAAAGTAATGCTTAATCAAATGCTCAATCATTTTAACACGAATAAAATACTTCACGATCAACAGTTTGGTTTCACCAAAGGACGTTGTACGACCGACGCCGGTGTAACCTTATTAAAACACATTTTTAACGCGTGGGAAGAGGCCCAAGACGCCATAGGAATTTTTTGTGACCTCTCCAAGGCATTTGATTGCGTCGATCACGAAACCCTACTCTTGAAACTTGAGCATTACGGACTTGGAAAACTTGCGCTCAGTTTAGTAAAATCTTATTTAAATGATAGACAACAGCAAGTTCAAATAAATGGTATCACTTCACTTGGTTTAAATGTAAAAATGGGTGTTCCACAAGGCTCAATATTGGGTCCTTTCCTCTTTTTAGTGTATATTAATGATTTACTCCATTTATTAAAAAATCAACCACAAATGGTGTTATTTGCTGACGATACTTCCTTGATTTTTAAGGTAGGTAGACGTGATACAAATTTTGACGAAGTTAATAACGCCCTACTGCAGGTCCAAAATTGGTTCACTGCTAATAATTTAGTATTAAATGGGAAAAAAACTAAGTGCATTAGATTTTCTTTACCAAATGTAAAAAGTAGTGATTGTGAGATAGTATTGAATCAAGAGAAACTAGAATTCGTCGATAAAACCGTTTTCTTGGGGATCACGCTCGACTCTAGGCTACAATGGGGTCCTCATTTAACATCACTTGCAGGACGGCTAAGTTCAGCAGCATATGCTGTCAGAAAAATCCGTCAATTTACTGATGTAGATACTGCGCGGCTAGTCTATTTTAGTTACTTTCATAGTATCATGTCTTACGGTATTTTACTTTGGGGACGGGCTGCAGACATCGAGTCAATTTTTATTCTGCAGAAAAGAGCCATTAGAGCCATATATAATCTCCGCAAGCGCGATTCTCTAAGGGAACTGTTTAAGGAAATTAACATCATGACGGTACCTTGTCAATATATCTACGAAAATATCATGTACGTAAGGAAAAATTTACATCTTTTTAGTAAAAGAGGTGAAAGGCATAATTATAGTACTAGAAAAAGGGGCCTATTAGCTCAACCAGGTTTCAGACTAGCTAAAGTAGACACGTCGTTCATGGGATACTGTTTAAAATGTTACAATAAAATACCTCCACACATACTTCAACTCAATGAGACTAAATTCAAAACTTGTATAAAACGCACACTATGCAGGCAGGCATATTATAAGTTTGGGGATTACATAACCGATAAAAATGCTTGGCTCAATGCTGGTCCTGCTCCACAACCACAACTAATTAATTAACATTTGAAGATACTGTTGGAGATGCTGAAGATTGTAAGACTATCATTGCATTGTATAGACTCAATCTCCTTTGTATTATATAATTGCATAGCACATGTGTGAGTACTATGTACATACTCTAAAGCTACCATTTACTGGGTACGTCTTTGTTTGACTTGAATGTGCCCTGGCGACTGAGAGTATGTGACGCTCACACTAATGTCTCGCTGATGGTGGCGCGTGTTGGATCATTTAGCCAATCCATGCGTCAGGTTCGTGAATAAGCGCTGTCAGTGAAGGCTGGGCATACCTTAGCGGTCAGGGCTTATTTTAATTTAATTTAAATATTTGAATTGTTTTTTTTTAAGGACGCTGTTAACGTTCTGCATCGTTCTCACATATGAAATTTCAACATGAATGATGTAACCATTATTTTGTAACCATATCTTGATTTAAAAGAGTGTCCGTGGAGTTTCTTGCCCGTTCTTCTCCATAGGTACCTACTATGCTTTGGAATGGGCGCCTAGCTTCATCTTTCTGACTGACCGACCCCTTGACAATTCAAAAGTGCCTGTAATTGGTTTAATTGAAATAAATGCTTTGAGTTGAGTTGAGTTGAGTTGAGTTAAAACCTTCACTTATGCAGGTATTCAGTGAAAGAGTAGGACCCGTTAGGATTGCTCTCTTCTGACCAATCTTTATTTCTTATGACCATTATTCCCCAATTGATTGCCGAAGTTTAAATTCGGCTGCCACACTGATAGATTCGACTACCCATCTTGACAGAGTACTGACATAATGTTTCATTGTCATTCAGAGATTAATATTTGTGCCGTCCTAACAATTTCTGTTTTAAGACAAAAAAAATACTTAGGCCGCTATAAATACTTAGCAGAATTCTAAGCGATCCCTCTCCTTCAAGATGGACACTGAAATCAACAAAACGATGACACGAAACATGGCCATCAAAGCATCTTAGTACTAAGTACCCAACCAAACCTGCTGTTTTTACGATTGCTGACTACATCGCGATTGTCTTTGTACCCTGACAGTCGCGTTGTCACTTGTTTCACTGACAACCAGTTACATAATAAGCTCGACGTGTCATTGACAAATGAATCTGCCTGATAGGGATGTCCTCACAAAGAATTTTCTGGCAAAAATTTACTATCAAGAGGAGAACTTTTAAGATATCAATTTGGTGAGGGTTTTGACGGGAATGCAGCTAAATTCCCTACTTGCCTGACATATCCACCCCTTAAGCTCACTTATGGAAAACTAATTGTGTTTTAAGTCGTTTCAGGAACAATGATTGCCAGACGAATGTGAACCTATCTGAAATATCGTAGAGATTAAGTGTTCTTGCACACGAGCGTCACCGGCAGAGGCAACGACCACCGCCAACCTAAAGCTTTGAATTATTCTTCACTTGCACTTCTGAATTATTTGCAGTCCACTGACAAAATGGCAGACGCAACACGCTACAACTGCAAGCGTCGCTTTAGGTCGGCGGCAGTCGTCGGCGCGTCGACGACCGCCGTCGACGCGTGTCGCTCGTGTGTAAGAACACCTAAGAGCTTTTCAGATTTTCCATTTTTTTTGCAGGAAAACCAGACGATTCCTACCAGCAACTAATGATTAAATTTACAAAAAAGAGCCATTTTTACAACCAAGCAAACTTGAGCCTTTTATCAACCCTTTCATGAAACCGAAAGACGAACAGCGTTCGCATCAATTCCGTATCTTCAGTAGTCAACGAACATCGTTTAAACTTTTTATTACTACGCGATGTCATAATATTACATTACAGTGAAATGTGTGTTTATTATGAAAACATGAGGCGAAATATTTATTGGCTGAATGATTGAATGACGTTGCCCGCGTACTAAGAACTACGAACGATAGAAAGAAAGGGTCGCAGAAAAAATTGTAGATGGCTGCAAATTACGATCAATGTTCAAATTATGATATGGATTATATGATGAGGCAGTAACATATTATAATGGGTTATTTTAATAAGTCATATTTCAAATTTGTTGTGGTTTCTTGTGGTAGCTTTTTGTAGCCATAAGACATTATCAAGCGGCGTGCTCTTTGGTATCTGAAGATGTTCCATACTACTTAACAAAACTATAAAAAATATTTTTCTTGAAGCTCTGGCAAGATCTGCATCAATTTTTGGTCAACGACTACAAATGTGTATTTCATAGTAGGCAGGTACCGCTCAATCGATCAGCTTAGAGAAATGGCCACCGTTTTGCCAACCAATGACAGTTGCAGTAAGAGTGGGAGCAAACAGTTTGATTGATCGACTTTAATTCTAAATATTGGAGTTAGGGTAGGCACTCAGAATTTGGTACTGACTCAGCTAATCTCCTTGCAAAAATGATTTAACCACGTAAACATTATATAAAGGTCATCGATCATCACCAACATAGCATACCTAGTGTATCAAGTCATTATTTGCTTATGCAAATTATGTTATAACGTTAAAACAAAACAATTCGAAAATCAAGTTCTATATAAAAATGGAACCCTGAAGCCAGCTTTCCTATACTCATTTTATTTAACAGCATTAGGACGAGGATCCTTCCATTTCAGAAAAATACAAGAATAGCAGCAACGGAAAACCAATATCAATGTCTCATAGAAACTTCTTCAATTTCATAGAGATTTAAAAAAGACAATTTTCTTGAAAGCTTTTCAGTAAGTTTCCTACTGAACTGGAAACTTAGCAATTCAGTAATTCTATTTGAATAAATTGGGTCACAATTAAAAAATGTTAAATGTTACCAATGGATAAATCTCAAAGAATTTGTGAATTAAGAAAATTTGAACGCTGATGAGTTTTCAGAGAATCACCTAGTGACGACACATCATTTTATCAGTTAAGCATACAGACACACATCTTCAAGTTATGACTCATTGCTCAAACACACAGAAATGTTTTCTTGTAAAACTAGCACCTGCCATTTTTTTTTATCAATAGTATCAATAAAAAGCAAAAAAAATAATGAGTTAAGTTTATTTTATAACTTAGAAAACTATAATATTGTCCAGAATACGGCTAAGTCAATAAAATGTTAAATGTAATGTACTACCTTGACAAGCTCGACTTTCTTTCCTTGTTGCGATGCTCCTCTTTTTTTCAACTCCTCCTTAGCGATATGCCAGTTAAAATATATTGTGAAGCAACACAAATTGACGAAAAAAAAACACGCAAATACTTAAAAAATCGTCCATGTTTTTATCACAAACTTTGACAGGTAACAAACATACAGTGCCATCATGCGGCGAGCTTCCATGAAACAACCCCATTCCAACAAAAGCAATTTCTCCCTTCAAATATGTTCCGTACTACAATTAGCTGCCCCTCAAAATTAGCAACCGGTCCTGCGCATAGTACACAAAAATCGATACAATACAACATCGATCACGAATCGATTGGTTCGATTATCGGTAATTTCGTTACGAGCCAAAAACTGGGCCCAAATACCTGCGTTACAACCTGAGTGAATACTTTTATAATGAAATGACAATTACCTACGACAAGCAAGCGGATTCCTTGCGACCTTACTGAACTGGGGACCGAATCCTCGATGTGAACTACTATTTGTTCTCGATGAAGTATCGTTTAAATGAGCGAATGATTGTTGATTACATTGGACCAGTTAGTGCTATGAAAAGCAAATTGATGATCTTGTTATCCAGATCATTCCCTTGGATTCATTTTAACTGCTTTTAATCTTCCATTTCATCACGATTTTTGTTAACAGATGGTTTTATATTATTAAAATTAGATTTGCCAAGACAAACTACAAAGAACCGGTCAAGTGCGAGTCGGACTCGCGCACCGAGTACCAGCGCGTACCATCATATATGTGATGTTTGTTGATGATTTCTGAAAAAGTATGCTATTTAGAGACATCGTTTTATTTTTCCTGTTATCTTTACATAAACTTCTATCACATAGAATAATTTCAGATTTTTCTCTATGCAAGTAATGCATTAGTAGTTCTTGAGATATCCAGCTGTGACAGACAGACAGACTGAGTCGCACCATAAGGGTTACTTTTTACCGATTTGGTACGGAACTCCAAAAGCTGCACAGGATCCCTAGATTTACATGAAATAGAGAATCTAAGCGAATCTATAAATTCTTATAGACTAGCACAGCTTAGTTCCTGGAGATCTAGCCTATTGTCATATTCACCTCAGATGGCAGGTAGGTTGATGATACCAGAGATTGTTTACGTAGCACGTTTTCTTTTTACCTTTTGTAATTTTCTTTCGTGGAACCATTACCTCTGGTAGGGGCGAGCATTCATCGAACGTTCGATTGTTTTATAAATAAAGGCGACCGCAAAAAATACTATCGATCAATCGTGCGAAAGTCAAGCGATGGGGCCAGATAAAGATATCCCACAGGAATCTCATCTTTCCAACTGAAGATTTAAGATGTATTTCTCATTGTTCCTCAGTTAAGGGCATTACTCGGCGTATGATGACACAACAGTGAAAAAGGAACCTTATAATCATTAATGAAGGTTTATTTCTGATTGGTGTGTAATGACGTCATATTCGTGCGTCTACGAACGTGAAAGATTTTATACGAGAGCTGTCCAAACATTTTATACTTTCAAATCTGTGCGCTTATCTGTAGTGATGATCTGAAGAGTGTTATCTTGGTCGGATCAGCTCATGGGAGGTTCCTTAGATCTTTATTACATGGGCCCTGTGCAGCATCCACGCAGTTACGTTTTATTAAGTAATAATGAGCGGCGATTACAATTCTTTAAATGTTAAGGCACTTCTAATGATGTTATAAAATCGAATTATCGCAATGTTGGCATACATGGAATTGGGACCAAATCGATTGGAAATAATTTGGATTTTGTTTCTCAAGACGTGTCTGAAGTTAACAAACTGGCTTGATTGTAACCTTAAGAAGCTCTTCTTACTACGTATAAGAAAAATAGCTATCAAGCATTTTGATTTTCGAATGGGACTTTCTTTATAAGGAGGTCTGTGCCAATAGACGCCAGTGTTGCAGTTTTAGCCATTTTGTGGCTAGATCTAGCGGATTTTCAACGGTTTTAGCCAAAAAATAATCGGTTTTAGCCACCAAAATTAATCTAGCTACTTCTGGCTACTTTTTATAGTATTACTACATACCTACTTCTATTACTGTTTTGCCACCGGAAGGTTTAACCAAACTCACAAAAAGATCAAACCACTAAAACCAACTGAAATACCATCCACATCATCATCCATTAACGAAGAGATTCCAGAAGACATTGTAAACTTTCAAATTGATTTTTAATTTTTTACTAAAAAGACAATAATTTTAATGTTTTTAACTCTATACTTGTAAGCAGTTTCTAATATTTTTTTAACAACACTATTAAATCCACTTATCCCCATCCCTATATATTAAAATTATATTATAATAACATCAGCATAAAGTACGCCAAAAATACTTTAGCCACTTTTAGCGAAAAACGGCAACACTGATGTCCGCTCCGAGTTATTTGTTAATATACCAGTTATGTACACCTATCGAGTTATAGAACGACAGTATCGACTTTTCTTTCTGAAATCCTTAGATGAGTTCGAAGAATCGATCACTTTGCCAACTTTATAGCCTACTTCGATGATTTTAATTACTTTGCCCTACACAATAAACCAAGGTTTTACGTGGTATCTTTCTACTATTACGAAAAATATTTTTAGAATGGACGAGGTATTTTTTAGTTCCTGTCAGTGTAAAATCTAACATGATTTTAACAGCCTCTTTTTCGATTTGAGCCCTAGGCATGACAAAAACAGGAGAAATTGCAGTGAGTGATGTAAGTTCCCTTAATTTTCGGACATCATGGTCAGTGGACGAAATTTTCCAAGGCCAAGGCTGTATTTTTCTGCCAGCAGCAGTAAAAGCTAGTAATGCTAATGCTTCAAAATTACTCACAATGCCACTTAAGGTGACGATAACCGAAACTAAAAAAACTAAAACTAAACTAAAGATCACGTATAAACGAGTAGTGTTAATGATTTGTAAAATTAGGTAAAATAGAGCATTTTCTTAATAACTCAATATGTGAATATTTTTGATGATGTTTATATTACATAGTGTAATTAATTTGTAAAGTTATGTCTAACACGGATAAAAAACTGAGAATCACGCAAAAACTCATCATTTTAAAGATAATTTAATTATTTATCGTTTAGTATACGTGTTTTAATATATACCGTTTGTTTTATGTGTAAGAAAATAATAATGCGTCTAATTTGGGACAACGCTCCTTGATGGGCGAGTCCTATTACTGGCTGGACATATAAGGTGTTGCGTGAGCTCAGCACAGAACACGCAAGCTAACCACTCTAGACCGTTGGCATTTATCTGCGTCTTAAACTTAAACATTGGCTTTAACATTAATCAAAGATAAAATGCATAAAGATCGAATCAGCGGTCATAAGCTTTTTAATAGGCAGTTAAAATGTTTGCAAACCTGCGCTAATGAGAGCGGTCATAACAATAAAGTATGAAGTACATGGTTTTTTGCTTTTATTTCCAAACAATACGGTCATTTGTACTACAAATAAGAATTGCTGTGTTTATCTCGTTATAAAATCTTCAGGGTACATATTACTCGTAAGTGAATTAAAAACATTTCATCTGGTTAACAATTTGTATACCTACTTGTTTTGCAATTAGTATGGAATTTGGCAAAAATGTGTGTAGTCTAGATTGTAATAAAATTTAAAAAAATTAAAAATCTTTATTGAAAACCACGAAAAAAAAATAAGATCAAACAAAAAAATACAATAAAATGACATTACAAACTTATAGTCAGGCCTTTCCTCTCTTGCATATTAAAAAAAAAATACAAACTATGCCATTAAAATTTACATTTACGCGGCTATTTCCAACCACCGCTTGTAGTTCTTCATTACATACATCCTATCAGCATCCTAAGGTAATATTTCGAACTCCAAAATGTTATTCCTAAAATATTGTACAAAAACTGTGATTATTTTTGTGCAGAAAAAATTGATTAAATAAAGTGACAAACTAAACCTATATATAACCAGGTCTAAATAAAAGTGTTAACCTCGGGATATAATTCAGAAAGACGACAAAATTCTTCGAAAATGAAGTAGTAGATAATTATGTTTATCGCCCGTATTCAGAGCTTAATTTAGTGTTGCTTTAATGACATTGACAAAAGATTGAGTAATTTGTTCTTTTTATTTATCAACAACTTCTTAAGAAACTTCCCTGAAAACCCTATCAGTGTGTGCACCGCCCTGCTCCTCAACCGCTCATATTTTGCTTCCCCGTCAAATTATGCTATTGTGTCCATTGCTCACTTTATTCCGATACGTCAACGGCATGACATGTTTATTGGTGACGGACGGGTGATGGCAAAGATGGCTGATCGGAGATAAGATTATATTCAGAGATTCAGAGCATTTCGGCGAAAACCTGATGAAGGATCATAAATAATTTGATTGTGCTGGATAAATATGGATTTTGTAGAATTATGGGGAAGGGCCCGCAATTGATCTGTTTTATGTTAATAGACCGGAGTGAAGTTTAGTGAAGTTGTTCGTGCTTCCTTACATTGCAAGACTTGTGATGTTATTTCAAACTCATCTATTGTTACTCTGCCGCGAGGACTGTATTGATGGAGATGTCAGTATTAGCAAATACCAGTTGGAAACAGCCGGAACGGAAATTAAATGTCGACCTATTACGAACGAAAAGCGACTTTATTAAAAAATAAAGTCGCTTTTCATGTCTGTCTGTGTGGCCGCGTTGTTCTTCTAAACTACGCAATGGATTTCACTATTTCAAGTTTTCACTATCATTTAGAGAATTTATTCTGGAAGGTTTATACAACGTGTCGTTTTGCATCCTTGTCAAATTTCAGGGTGTGATACAGAACATCAAACCGAACAACTTTCTCCATGGGACCAACATCGTAATCGCGAAAAAAAATTCAATTGTTCCCTATAAAACTTCTATACCTACTCGACGGAAATGTATGGGACGGCTGTTAATTTTTTTGCGATTACGATGTTGGTGTCATGGAAAAAGTTGTTCAGTTTGATAGTCTTTACCACACCTTTAAATTTGACGAGGATGCAAAACGACACGTTGTATGTACATTAATATTTAACTTATATAATTAATATAGAAACCTTCATGTTTTGTCAAGTCGTAAAAGCCGTGCGAAGCGGGGTCGGGTCGCTAGTTAAGTAGGTATATGTATATCTGTGATACAGGTGTATGACACAATTCATTCATTTCCTATATAACTTTAACTGCACTAAAGTTATCGTAAACGCAATGTGGATTAGGTTAGGCAGTGGAGAACAGCTTCATGTCAAAGAAGCAATGACGCCAGGTGGCGTTAATTTAATTTATAGACGACGTGCCTATTTGACAAGATTTTAAAAGGTGCGTCTATTACACCTCAGCACCTGCAAACTGCACCTAACTGGAAACTGGAAGCACGTTGAAATAAACAGAAACTCCAGCGCTTATCATGACGAAGGTGACTAACAACTTGCCTACGAGATGATATTATTTTTAACTGACATACCTTAATTTGTAATTATGCAGTCAATAACGTTAATATGACCTAACCTATAATTTGTTAATGTTCAAATTTTACGGAATCAAATTTTTCAATGTCAACACTTTGACATTATAATAGTTATGACATTATCGATTATTATTACAATTTGCAATTATTTGGTCAGATATTGTATTAAACTTAAGCCGTCTCATTACAAAACAAGTTGTAACTTTAATCCAAGCCCAAAACTTGGAGCCAGTTATTGTCTTTTGAACTTCATTCCGATAAACGGTAAAGTTCTTAATACAAAATTAACAACTCAAACTCCTGTCTAACGTCAGTTTTTGTAATTAGAACATTAACACTGCGAACTAAAGTTCGAAATTCAAAAATAGATAGATGCTTTCAACCTGGGTCTAAAGATACTCGTAAACCTTGTTTTGTAATAAGGCCGTATCTGTAGAACTTTGACATCAATTAATTAATTTGTTCCATAATAATACTAATGCATGAGCGCTTATTTGTTGTTGCGGTCTTTTTTTTTTTATATTAATTAATATAATCCGTTGTAATAATTAATATATTATTATTGTGCAGGACAAAAATATTTGCACACCATAATTTAATGGTGGAATGTAAAGGGGCCATTAACGTTTTAATATCTACATACATTGTAAACCTACATTCTAGGCAAATAAATGAATTTGAATTTGAGAACGTTCGAGAAAAATGTCGAAAGTCGAGAAAATAAAGTTAATAACCTCACAAATTAATTGCGTCTCTTCTCACTCTTTAACACAGCTCTTTAACACAATTTATATGGCGAAAACAACCTCAGTATGGCCATACAAGCTTTTCTAACGGCTGAATGAATCTTTTATTGTCATGGTAGCATGTTTACATAGTGAAGAAAGAGGGTTAACGTCCAAACGCCGCCGTGTGCAAAAGCTAGTGATGTAAGCATGACTCAAACGACCGACACAAATACCCTTTTCAGAAACTTAACGGTGAAATGTATCAAAAAGTACGAAAAAGCTATCATATCAGTTAAGTTAATCATTATTTATTGTTGTATTAATTATGTATATGACAAATGTCCAAAGCTGTGTATATGGCGTGTTGGCGAAATTGTTAGAACAACAATATTTGTAGCGCGGCACCTTTTTGTGTCGCCCACAGCAAGCAGGCGGCATCAAGGATTGAGTGGTCCAAGTTACAAGAGATTGCGACAATACTTGATGAATGCATAGGGTCAAATTAAAATAGCTAGCAAAACTCCGCAGACGTGATGGGTGGTAGAAATGATAAAACTAAAAGAAATAAGTTTGATGATGTTTTTTTTTTCATCAACCGCCAGTAATGTAGCTGTAGTCACTTAAAATATCAGTTTAAAAATCTTCTTTTTTTTTTTGTGTAAACTTCACAGACAGATTTTATCAACTCACACTTCATGTAACAACACTACCAGCGGTCCCCTAAAATATCATGAAATATTTTTGTTTTTATTTTATCGTGTATAAATATCGATACTGTCACGTCTGCGGAGTTTTACTAGCTAATTTAATTTGACCATGTAGTTTAGATATATGGTAAGCGATGGTGGTATGTGAATACAATAAAGTACCTAACTCTAGCTATTCATCAATGCAATATTGTTTGTCGCTCTTTAAACATTTTGATGATACCTCACCATTACATTGACAACAATACAACGTGGCAAACTGGCATTGTGGTTGCGGAAGCTACCTAGATTTCCATTTCTACTGAACCTACAATCAACTGTTTCGACAGAATCGAATCTACCAACTTCAAACTGGTGATAGGTCCTTTCAGACTTAAGCCATCTCATTACAAAACGAGTTCTAACTTTAATCCAAGCCCAAACCTTCAAGCTGTATTTTGTACTTTATACCATATCAACATCTTCCTGCCCTTGTACCGTGTTTTACGTGGGGTCGGCGCAACACGTTTTCTTCTTCCATTTTCCCCTGTTAACCGTCACGGCATCATGCACTCCCTTCTCTTTCATGTCATTCCTTAAACAAACCATCCATCAACATTGTACGAGTATATTCTTCACTCTTTTAGTCACGCGCGTATTTAGAACTTTATACCAAAGAACTTAAAATCCGTAATACAAAAACTGACTTTAGAACCAAATGTAGGTGGTCAATTTTGTATTAAGAGCATTATTCAACTAGCTTCTGCCCGCGACTTCATCCGCGTGAAATTGTTTGTTCCCCTGACCCACCACGTCGAATCTCATCGCCTGCCCGAGCTATTTGTTTACCACATTATTTTATTTTTACTCAGCTCCTAAGCGTCATAGCGTGATGTTAAATATCCTATAACCTTCCTCAAGAATCGGGCTATCAAATACAAAAAGAATTTTTCAAATCGGACTGGTAGTTCCAGAGATTACCCCCAACATACGAACTTACAAACAAATTTTACCTCTTTGGCTCAAGTAACTACACTGATTGAACTAAATAGAGAACTCGTTTTGTAATAAGACGGTAGCAGTTTGGTGCATTCAAGACTGTTAAGCTCCACATCAAAACCACAATTGGCAGATTGGATGAAATCTCACTTATTTGTGTAATAGAGAAGTATGGATACATGTTTCGCAGACCCTAAATAAATTGGGATAAGGGCAAGAGAATAATTATGAACTTATTTGTGTAATTACCCAATCCCAACGATATTACTGCAAATGACGTCACCGCCAACATCTAACCCAAATCGCTACCTCTCATAACTTGCACCAAACTAAATGAACAGTCAATTAAGTGTATCGCCTACGCCAAATCCGCGACATGACGATCGATACATTCTATAATATTCATTATAAATTGCGTTATATGTCTGGCTATTCCTACACGGTTACAAAGGTGGGTGAGCATTATATCTATGTACACTTCTGGACACATCTTTTGGCCCACCTTGTATTTTCAGTTTCGTTTGGTCCTAGCTAAAATTTTATATTAGGTCGAGCAAAAAGTTTTTATGCAGTTTTGAACCTGGCACATTCACAATTTCATTCAATAGTCTTTTTTTGAATTTCGAACACAGAATTTAAAGAAACAAAAGACAATTTGGAGCCTGTTTGTTGATATCAAACAATCGAATACTAAGAAAACTTGGTTTTATTGGTTTACTTGGATTTAATTCTTGAAAAAGTGATTGATATCTTTGGTTTTGCAACAAACATTACTTATTCTTAACATTAAGGTGAGGTTCTATCAATAATCTATGGATACTTCACCTGAAGTCGCCGCCCAAGCTGTGGCACTTATTCAGGCCGGACACAGCCAAAGAAACGTGAGTGCTCAACTTAATTTAAGTCGATCTGCGGTCCGAAATGTTTATCGGAGGTACCTAGAGACTGGCGGCTTTGTTCGTCGCCAAGGAAGGCCACGATCTCGGGTCACAACTGAAAGGCAGGATCGATTCATCGTGACAACCAGCTTGAGAAATCGTCACCTTACCTCCATTGAGATACAAAACCAACTTCGCGACTTCCACGGAGTATCTGTGAGCGCTCGAACTGTTCGGAGAAGGTTAAAAGAACGCGATATGGTACCACACAAGCCAGCTAATGGCCCCAAACTAACGCGAGCCCACCGAACAGCGCGCCTTCATTTCGCACGCAGTCATTTAAATTGGACACAGCAAGATTGGAGCCGTGTACTCTTTTCTGATGAGTCTAAAATTGTGTTACATGGCAATGATGGAAGGAAGAAGGTCTACCGACGTAAGGGAGAGCGTTTCGCACAATGCTGCTTTGAAGAGAGGGTTGCTTATGGCGGTGGCTCATGGACTGTCTGGGGCGGTATATCCGCGAGCGGCAAAACTCAACTTGAGGTTGTTACAGGACCACGGCTGCCAACATTAAATGCTGAAAGGTACATTCGTGAGTGCTTAGAACCTCACGTGATACCATACGCGGACTATGTGGGCCCAAATTTCCTTTTTATGCATGATAATGCAAGAGCCCATGCGGCCGGCATCGTCAGGGAATATCTTCGGGATGTTAACATCACAGTTATGGACTGGCCAGCCAGAAGCCCAGACATGAACCCCATTGAGCACATGTGGGACGAGCTAAAAAGACGTGTTAGGGCTCGTCAGCCAGTTGCCCAGACGATGCAGGAGTTGAAAACTGCCATAGAAGAGGAATGGGAGATGATCCCTCAAAATTTCATAGAGCGGTTTATAAACTCTATGCCTAATCGTATGAGAGCTGTGGTAGATGCCCATGGAGGCAACACGCGTTATTAAATTAAACCTTTATTTGATAAAACATGTTTTTTATTCAAAAATCAATTGCCTTTAACAAGGCGCATATCCGACTTGTTAGGCGTAGCTCCATGTCGTATGGTATTCTGAATTCAAATTTAAAACAATACGATCGAAAAAGATGGTAAAATGTATCAGGTTTAAAACTGCATCAACAGTTTTTGTTCAATCTAGCAATCATATTTCGGTAGGGGCCAATAGATGTGTCCAGAAGTGTATTTTTTTGGTATTTTCCACGTGGCATAACATCTGATTCTGAATACAAGGTTGAATTGGGTCAATGTCAATATGTGTGTTGATAGCGTAGGTCTGACTATGTTTGTTACGTGTTTTGTAAGGCTGCTTGCTTAAAGATAAAGTTCTTCTGTACCGACAAGTCAGAACGGATCGGTAGGTACTGATCGCGCTCGCACATAAAGAAACAGGTTGAAACCTGTCAGTAGCGACTAAACTTTTTTATCTTCATTTTTTTTCCACCGCCCCCGGTCCGTGGATGGGTGACCATTTTTACGTATCGAGACCCCTCCGTGTCTCGGGAAGCACGTTAAACTGTCATTCATGGATCTCTGACAGTTGTTACAGGTCGTCAGAAGCCCGAAAGTCTGAGAACCAGTCTTACCAAGGGGTATCGTATTACCCAATAACTGGGTTGTGGTCAGAAAGGCAGTCGCTCCATGTAAAATACTGGTATTCAGTTGCATCCAGTTATATTGGAAGCCGACCCCAACATAGTTGGGAGAAGGATAGACAGATGATGTAGATCTGTCTTCTCAATCTGATGAAGTCATTCTAGAACCCCATTGTATGTTTTTCAGTAATTTTAATAAAGATAACGAAATCATGTTTTAATATGTCATTATTTGTTGATTAAGTACAGTCCTCAGAACAATAAGCTCAACAAAAATTCTTCGGCTCTTACAAAGTATGAAAATAAGCCGCAGTTGAAAAAGTTATATTCTATAGCATCTCGTGACAATATCACGTGAGGGAAACCATAAACAAAAATTATCGATAATAATCAATAACTTTCCACAGCAAAAAACTGCGATTAACGTATTGATGAAAGCTCTTTCGGCCGACGCCAACCAAATACCTACCACCTACCTTAAAATAATGAAAGTAAGGATCGAAGTCGTCTAACAGGAAACGAACAATAAAAGAGCGAACATTCTCCAAATTAAATGTCAAAAATGAATGAAAAAATGCAATCATCCCGTCAAAGTCCACACAGAAACGATAATCGTTAACAATAAAAATGCCTTCAACACTTACGAAGCATAACTATAGCTTAAACCAACAAATACATACACATATATTCAAACACTCATCCACCCAATACTGCATACATATGCAGATAGAATCGATTCTTTTACCGATACCTATTATTACTAGAATCGATTTAAAAATAAAAATTATTTGTTCTTCGAGATGTCAATGCATGAAGAAAAGTAATTACTAATAATAAGTAATAACGGTAGTTTTTCGCATTATTTCTTATTCTTGTTCGTAATAGGGAAGATGGGGTCATAATGACGCAATTACATTTTACGACAAATGTAGTGAAGTTTTTATTATGACAGAGTGGGCAATACTTTTGTTCGGACGAGGAATGTAGATAATAATTGTGATATATACTGTAATTATACCAGTCAGTATTAATCAATAAATAATTTGAATAAGTACCTACTTATTTCAGAAATTGCAAAAATTTTCTCAAAGAAAGAGAGACGTTTATTTATATACTTTTAATTAAGTCAATTATGTAACTGAATAACTAGAACATTCTTCGACAACTATCTCACATCTACGATAATCTTTATACCGATCAATTTTATCTAAATTATCGTCATTAATCAGCAAGCTCCGAAATAATCTCTCATTTTATTTTGAAATTTTGACAACAATTAATATCTATATAATCAGAACAACTATCGATTAAATCTTATTGATCACGCAGAAGACGCTTGCTAGCATTTTTATCTCGACATAGTTAACAACAATTAATATCGATATAATCAGATCAACAATCGATTTAATCTTATCGGTGTGCACGCACTAGTTGTAGCTAGAGGCACCTGTTAACGGTCCTCTACGTTATGGTGACAGGTTGATGATGATTATGATAAATACGCAAAATGGTGGCTGATGGACGAAGCTGTAATTGTTTATGGTGCACGAAGAAGCCATTTTGAGGAATAAATTCATCATCATCATCTTTTAATCGAGATTGGAAAAGGTGTCGTTATATCTAAAGTAATAGATGTGGCAACCCTCGATTTACAGTTTGCTCTTCTCTGGAATGAAAGTTAAGTTTAAATGGCTCTGATAATAATTGGACCAAGCACTTCGTCGTATCTTCGAACGACGTGCCTACATGAACAGTTTCAAAAGCGTATCAAGTCGGGTAAATCGACCATTAGTGCAACCACCAAACTTTACTCTTTGGCTCCTTAACTTTTGGCACTTAGTTATGACTTTCCTAAGTTACTTGGAGCAGAGTGGAAATACTTCTAGTAATAAAACTTCTCTTGCAGATCATTATTTTGGTTAATAAGTAATATAAGTGCATTTTTAACTTGCTCTGCTAACAGCTAGTTATTCTGTATGGTAATCTGTGGATAACGTCTTGAGTAGTGTATTTGTTACTTTTATTGCAAGTTATATATTGTATACCTACTGTGTAATATACTGCTGTTTGTTATTCCTATCAAATAAAATAAAATAAACATTATCCTCCTGCCTGACAACCAATTTATTTGCGAAATGTCATTTTCTATCACCATCATCTAAAGTTGCGCGTCCATTGGGTCGGAATCCGAGTGTACGCACCGTACGAAGCGTCCGGATTTACAAAATGCCGATAGGGTGCGTCAACTGCATTCGGATTTTGCATCGGCAACATCAACCAATGTTTCCACTTTTAGGGATTTCTCCCTTTTTTATTTAGAGTAAAATTACTGGACATTGTGTGTGTATTGTATTGTACAGGTATTTATATGTACAGTCAGCAACAAAAGTCGATTAACACTTCAGTTTTTTAAATCTTAATTATTGAGCAAGACATTTAATTAAAATCGGAACAGAAGTAAATTTAAAGATCTACTAGACTCTCATATAGGTATTTTAGGGAAAAGGAGATAATCAAATCATTTTGTATCAATTTACATGTTGTGTAAAAGTAGCAGTGTTAATCGACTTATGTTGCTGACCGTAGGTACCTAAGAATTGTCTGCATTGCGACAGGTCGCGAAATAATAGCGATAAAATAATTTTAAGTGTTATATTAGGGCCGCTTTCTGATCCGTAGTTAACTCAATCAATAGATAGAAATAGTAACTAACGGTTAAATTTTGGCAAAATGTGAACCAAATTTAACCATTAGTTACCATTTTTAACTATTGGTTGAGTTAACTACGGATCAAGAAACCGACCCTTGGTTATTCGTTAGAAAGAAATTTTAATTAAAAATGTTTTTGTTTGTTACTCAATTCAATTTGCGCATATTGTGCATCAATGACGTAAAAATTGACAGTTCCAATTGATCGTTTCTCCGGGGAGCCTTAAACCGTGTACCTGGTAACACTGTGCGCGTTCACTGCAGATGACGTCATCGGCAGGAATATCGTTCTCTGCTGCAGATTTGCAGATCCAGGCACGCGGTACTATAGAAATCAATACAAAGCAACAAATCCGTACGCTGCGGACGGACCGATTCCGGCTCTGTGAACGCGCAACTTAAAGAATTCACTTTCTTCCTAGCCATATCAACTTTCATATTATTATACTCCATCCTTTTTTCATTGGTCTGCCTCTTTTCTTCTATCATACCATACCTACATCATTTATTTACTTTTTATAACCATTCATATTCATACTTAACACTTTTGCCGTCACATGCTCCTCTGTGTCACATGTCTATACCACGACAAACGGCTACTCATCAGTTTTTCTGACACAATCACTACTTTCAAACTGTAACTTTTATACTCATTCCTTCACGTAAAGATAGCATCGCTAAAATCCTCCACATTTTATAAAAACGCGTTAAAACTAATTTGCATGATTCAATCAACGCTGGCAAAAAAATCTGGTAGCTTCGTGAAATTGATGGGGTACCACGAAATGCACCTAAAAGCACAATTTTTTGGGTAACACTTCCGTGTTAAAAGATGGGTTTGCGACACGTAATAAATTGTCCAGGATAAGGACCTTTTATATTAATTTATATTTAATCAGGTGAGTTAATAAAATTAGAATTACCCATTTCATGTGGCTCTTTCTGAAAAGTCTTCAAAAGCTTTTGAGGCGTACAGGTATAAAAAAATAAACTAAATCAAAAGCTTAGTTTTGAAGTTGAACGCAGCTCATAAAACCTAGGTGCATGAAAACATCATCAACATATACCTACATATACACGGTTCATATGTTACGATCTGCATCAATCACTGAATGACTGAAAAATATAGGAAAGATAGATTCTTCCTACATTTTCTAAGGTATCTCCTTAAAAACGGATTAAATCTTAGCTTCCATCTCAGGACAATCTTCCCCCAAACCAGATCCGGATAGCTATAAAACTCAAGCACAACATTGTGGGTTCAACAACGTCTGACCCGCAATTTTAATCAGTCGATACCGATGATCGACGATTATTGTGTTAAATTCGATACATCGAGAATGATGGGAGTCCCCGTAAGCTGTACCTCTATTTATTGAATCTGATAGGTAAATTGATGTGAAATATCTCGGTTGTTATCGAGTTGGTTTGAATATTGGAGCGGGGGACAATATTCTAGAACAATGCTTGAGTATATACAGAGTATTCCGACTAACTCGACGTATTCCTTGCAGGACGTCTTAATTGTGTTGAAATGCAACAAATTAAGCCACCAAATGTTTTACCAAAGCTCAGTAGTTTTTGAGTTACTTAGATTTTTTAGTTTTTCTATGAAAAATCCCAGAATTATTTACGGCGCGATTGTATTATAATTTAAGTTATTATCATAGTTGATGCTTTGTTAATAATTAGAAGTTCAAAAATGCCTCAAACTTTGGTAAAGATCACTAATCAAACATTTTATGTATTTTTCGTAATTTATGACAATACTTCATAAAAAAAAACCGGCCAAGTTCGTGTCGGTCCACGCACATTGAAGGGTTCTGTAGTTGGGATGAATTATTCCAAGAACAAACTTAACATTGTAGTTGAAAAACATGTTCTTCCGTACATTCCAACTGTAAATGTAAGTTTGTACTCAAAATATTGAGAGATTTACCATGTTATTTTAAGACCACAGACTTCTTATAGGTTTTCCTGTAATCTACAGGTAAAGATCTATTTTCTGTATTTTTTTTTTTTATTTTAGGTTCAGTAGTTTCGGAGATAAGGGGGGAATGGTCAATTTTCGTCTATTTTCTTAAATAACTTTAAAACAATTTATTTTAAAATTATAAAAAAAATATTTTTGAGACCCTCATAGTAAGCCCTTTCATTTGACATGCCACATGGTGTAGTTTGCAAAAGTTTTTTTTTTTTAATTTTCTTATTTGCCCCCCAAAAGTGACCTCTATATTCAAAATTCATTTATTTACTTTACCCGTCCGTGTTTGGGTCACAGAAATTCATATGTGTACCAAATTTCAACTTAATCTGTTCATTAGATTCGGAGCAAATTGGCTGTGACAGACGGACAGACAGACAGACAGACACACGAGTGATCCTATAAGGGTTCCGTTTTTTCCTTTTGAGGTACGGAACCCTAAAAACGTGTCTAGTGCAAAAAAAAACTAAAAAAATATTTGGTGGCTTAATTTGTTGCATTTTAACCCTACTATGTCGTCCTGCAAGGAATACGTCGAGTTACCAGTAACCCTGTATATCTCGATTCAATTGTCTATTTTCGTACTACCCTCTACAATTTTTTGTAGAAATTCATTCATAAACATTCGGTTTTCCTGGACATATGAATTATGACCACATTGCTTTTCTAGTTGCTAACGTGGTGTCCGATTGTCACTATAAATAGACTCATCTCCATAGACTTTTTCTTTGTAACTTTTCTATAAACAGCCCTGGAGCCATATTATGAAGTATTAATGCCATCAAGATTCCAGTCTGACAAAGAGATGGTGCTATCGGTCACGTATAGCTCTGTTTCTCTCTCGCACTGAAACCATGATGGCATGACAACGTCACTGTGCTGTCAGTATCCCACACTTTTTAAACTAGCCTTTCTATGTCTTCTGACAAACGAGTCATAAATTGTAATGAAGCCGTGAATTAGCATAGGTATTGCCATTATTTATCAAAATGCATATTTTTAATACACGTGGCTTCAGGCACAAGTCTCATATTATCTTATCTGATAATACTTGGACCTCTGGCTATCTTGTATGAATGTTTCATAATAAATGGCTAAGCACTTTTCTGGTCTTTAAACTTAATTTCTTAATAGATATTAATAATTCCTTGGAGCAGTATCGGACTAATGTCTTTAATGATGCAGGTGATGATGTTTTATCAAAACAAATTAAGGTAATGTAAAATGTAATAAAGAAGAATAAGCCGTAAAATCGACCCCCGGGCATTGTTGATGGTAAAAGGTTTACAGCAGGGACCGTACAACCCCGGTTAAGAGTTAAGTCTTTCGAAGGGGTAAGCCGTTTATAAGGTTACCTTTATCATGTGTAACTCCTTGAATGGGTTTTAGGCTTGAAACCCAGTAAAAGGGTTATTCCTTCAATATGGATAACCCATTGAATGGGTTCTATACTTGAAACCCAGAGTGAAAGGGTTACCCCTTCATTAACATATCCTATAAATTATAAGGGTTTTGTTCGGGTTACCATATTAGCTATTTGCAACATATGCCCATCATCGAGAGATCATATTACATTGCTCCGAGTCGGAATGTTACGCTGTTATCGTTTTAAGAAAGTTGAGTTGAGTGGCTTAATCTAAGCCGTTCAAAAGGGTTACCCACATCGTATGGGTTTTTGTTTAACTGCTTATAAAAACCCTATCGAAAACATTTCCAATGGGTAACTAAAATGGTCCCTGGTTTACAGACAAGAGTGATACTTAGATAAATATAAAGACAGATTGAATATAATGTTTTATTGTACACAATAATGTATTGTTTGATTTTGTTTAATTATACTTTAGGCTCTATTTTGACTCCAGTTACTCCTACAGTGATCATCAGAAGATAAGAACAATACTACTATTTACCCCCTTATTCATAAAAAACTAAAACGCTCTACAAACCTCTTTTAGTTAAAATAGTGTTTTGTCTTCTTCTTTCAAACTCAAATCATAATTCAAAAGAAAATGACAAAACACTATTTTAACTAAAATAGATTTGTGGAGTGTTTTCGTTTTTTTTATGAATAAGGGGGTTAATGTTTACTATTAAAGACACCGTCAGTAATTTTATTATTTCTAAAAACATAAACAAATTTAAATAATTGAAAATTATCAATAATTTATTCACAATTTTTGAGTTTTAGAAAAGTTAATGAATAACTTTCTACTTCTTCGACTTGATTCTCACAAAGAAAACAGGGCTAAAACCTCTTTCAAACAGACCAAGGCGCATCTACAAAAAGAAAAAGATTCCCGCAAAAAGAATTCCATGTACATTTTTATTACGCGTCGCCATGCAGTACGTCAATCTTATCGACGACGGCCCTCGAATTAACGCCCGAATATTATCATCAAACAAATTGTTTTGCAGTGTTCCCGGTAACACCGAAATTGTTAAGTGCTTACTTTTAGCTCATTTTTGCATTTAAAAAGCGTCGCCTGCGCTGTATAATTTTGGCTATAAATCTTTGGGTGTTGACGTTTGAGTTGGATGATGTTTTCTATGGCAACGTAAGGTATAAATTTTTCGGGTGTCGTGCTTCAAGATGTACCTAATTAAAGTTGGTAGTTTACCGTATGTTGAAAAGTAAGTTGTTGTTTGCAGATACAAAACTAGATCAGGTACCCATCGCCTCACGATGTCCAAAGCAGTGCCATCACAAGGATTTAGCTGTAGCACTCACCTTTGTACCTACTCATAACATCGGACTGCGATTACCAATTTTTCTTTGAATAGGGATGATGGCAAAATTTTTTTTATCCGTCGTGTAGATTATTAAAAAATATTGGACTCGTATTTTTTCTTTTTTTACGTAAACAAAAGATTACGGCGATACATTGAGTTAAATGTGGCTTGACGTCACTCCTTGCTAGATTTTATAGTATATTGTTAGTTATAGTAGTTTGTTACAGCTGTGACGTAGCGAGCCCCCACTATCCAACTTTAATGCGTTTTATCTAAGTAATTTTTTGTTATACTTTTTGTTTACCCAGGCATCATCCCATAGTTATGTGTATAACTTCCGGGACCATTGTTCTGCAGCTAATAGAAGGAAGATTTCAGGAATGTTCTTTTATAGAGTGCTCAACGTAAGTCAGAAATATCAGAGGTAAAATTATATTTCTTTTAGATTACAAGTTTTACATAAGAAATGAACGCGCCTAGGATGAACCAACTCAATACCTCAAAATCGTTTCAAGAGCCACCGAATCTCTTTTTCACCTGATTCCCTGACCTTTCCAAATGTTCCATCGACCTAATGACACCGTACCAAACACCCATACAACCGCTACAATCAAATTTATCGCGAAACACGACATAATCCCTTCCCATTAAAACATAATTTCCCTTATTTATGTCACCATCGAATATCCAATTTCTTACTAAATACGTATTAAAATGTGAATTGATGTCCAACGTTTTAATTTCACTCGATTATGTCAGCAGCTTAATGAAACTACAGAGTTAATGTTATAGGTAATTATTGAAAATCTTCCCTTTGATGACAAACTCGTTTTGGTTATTCCGTTCGGAGTTAAATCTTATTTTGCTCGACCCACTAACGTCTGCGCATGAGTCTTGCGATTTAAAAATAATTGACCTTAATTTTTTCTTAATTGAATCGGTGTTTTGTTTTCGCGGATCTGGAAGTATATCGTAAAACGTTGGAGTGTTCCAAATGGTTAATGTACCAAGGTGACCCGGCTATAGGAAATTGTCCTCAGTAAATTTAGTCATAATAATTCTTCTTGCCTACGTTGTTCAGAATAGTAATTATTCTTCTAGTCTCTGGGCTGTGTCAGGCAATCAGAAGTAGGTGCTGTTAGACATACCTAACGTGAAGTCTGAATGTCTAACGATGAATTAGTAGGCTTCGATTTAGGGTAACTACTGTAAAGAATGCAATTAGTGTCTCATTGATTAGGGATCTCAAAAGAATGCCATGCATCAAATTACTCTCAAGTGAGATGTTGGAATTTGTCCCCTAGAGATCTTACAGCGAGAAAGTATTTGCCATCCCTAAATCCTTATTTAAAATAAATTGCTCAAAAAGCTTTCAGCTTATGAGTAAGCTATAAACAAATATGGAGAACACAAAAAGCTAATTCAGTCTTTCCCCCTTTAAATCCACGCGGATGATACTCAAAAGAAAAGACCAAAAATACATTACGCTTTACTGTTGTGTAATAAAAAAAATACAAAACAAGTGACCTGACTTTTCACACAATATCATGCGCTCACAAAAAACATCAACTTACGCAATTTCAACAACCCAATGTTGCGTGAACGAGCAAAAATGATAATTTACTGCAGAACCCGACTCCCATAAGCCATGTGATCTCGGTGCCGCACAGCAAATACGACTACACAACGCTTAACATTTAAATGATGGTTTCAACCAACAATTTCCTCACCATATAATTGAAATCAACTCGTCTGACGGTAATTGAAAATGCAAGAGTAAAGGCATTGATTTTTTGAGGGTACTTTCCAAAATTACTATGTGTTTGTAGGGTCAAGTTGACCGAGTAACGCCCTTATCGTTTTTGTTTAAAATAAGATGACTTTTTGTTAAAAGTTCAACGAAATTCATGGTGTATGAATCAGATGTAATGCGTAAAGAATTGAGAGAGTAAAATCACAAAGTTCTGTGATATTTAAGCGAAGTCCACAAGCACTTGTTCGGATTTATGTTTCCGTCGTTTCGAGCTTCTTTACAATCGTTGTGCTAAGTCCACGAGACACTAACAGCTTTTTCTGCGAATGCAGACGTTAGACAGTTAGTACCTAATGATGATAGTAGTTAGCACATAATATAAGTTTTAATGACCAATAATTCATCCAAGCGCAGAAAAACAGAGTGTAAATATTATAGCGTCAGTTGATATCTGATAGGACCGGCTTTACGAAGACCGAAGACCTGATGCAGGTGACGTAGGGTAAAAAAATTAGATTCATAACTCTTCATCATCAATAATTGGAAAGACTTGAGAAAAACGTTCATTTCAATAATACATAAGAACTAAGTTATATTTATGTTTTTATTTACTACTCCATTTGTTCTTGTTCAACTAAAGGCTGATTTTTCAATATTCAAATAACTTTTATCTGAAGAATAAATATGACAGTTTGACATATTTTCTATAATACAAAAGCTGTCAAATTGAAATATTGCTTTTTCAGATAAGATTTATCTGACTATTGAATTACAAACCGACGTACGCTCCTGTATCTGTTTCATTAAAAGCATTTAAATTGTCCCAACAATCAATGCTACTTAGGTAGTCGTATTAGCCGGTAGACTAATCGATTAATTGAGCTACCTCCAGACAGCTTGCATGTAACGGATTTAGGTCACCCGCTCAACTACCTAGCTTACAATAGCTTGACCCTTAGCTTAATCCTTCCTAAGCTCCCATTCTCTCTGACAATATTGGATATCGGACAATATATACAAATTATTCTCTATTCTTGGTTCCAAACAGGTAAATAGCTAGCGTGGGTAGATAGAAAGTATACAAAATTGATACAAATATCACTTCTATACTACGTATTAATTATGTTTAATGACTAATCGATGGAAGGCGCACCCAAAAATTCTTTGTGTGTATCAAAAATTGAAATCGTGCAAGCGATGTTCTATTTGTTGTTATTAATGCAGTGTTGCAATCTTTAATTCTTATCTTAGTCTGGTAAATCAAGTTTTAGAGTGACGTGTTTTTTTCTGAGAAATACTAAATAGATTAACAGCTTAAAATTCTATAGTTTATAACTCTCTCAGTTGCTTAGTTCACTATTCTGCGGGAGATTGTCAATATCATCATCATTCCCCAAATTATTTGGGGTCTACATCTATTAGTCTATTATTCAATATGTGTATTACGAAGAAAGGTGCAAAAATTCAAAGCATAAAATAAAACCCACTGGAAGCACGCCACCCAATAAAAAGTTAATCAACCCCCCAACAAAACCTCAACAGCCATCAGAACCCATAACCATAAATCCGGCACGCCACCAGTAACTCAACTTTTTTCATCCCTTAACATTAACCAAAGAAATCGATTTGTAAACAACACAATAAGATTATTAAATATAATCATTCTCACGCATGTGAGCGCAACGGAACGCATCCAAGTAATGGCGTCGTGGTATTTCTGCTGGCGCGTATAAAAATGCTCGATAACACCAGGATGGTGGCTCGGTGGGCAATTTGCATTAATATAACGTGTCCACGTTATCGCTGTGCGTCCTCGTGTGCCAGTTCGATGCTACAGGAACGGGACACAGGTTATAAATGGAAAGTTTGTTTGAATCTCCGAAAGGTGTTCGAAAAAATTTTCTGGCTTAGATGGTATTGTCGTAGATCAGTCAGTATCATCTCTAGTTGTCCAATTCGTTTATATGTGGAAAAAATGCTATAATCAGTGACTTGGTGTATATCGTTTCCTACTTCTTGGATTTGATCTACTTCTACAATAATTTCAAGCTCCCTCATGATGACTGTGCCTTCTTCTTCTTTGATACCTCAGAAACTTTTAACAGTCGATTGTTTAACTGATGCTGCTGTTTGTATCAATTAACTTGTCTCTCAGAATTTGCTTATTTTAATAAACTGCAAATAATTTAATATAACCATCGGTTAAATATATAGACACTTTAACGTTTTTATCTTGTTGTTCTAGAACAATAATAGTTCACAGATGCGTCAGGTGCGCGCAAAAACTACTACCTACCAACTCGCCTTCAAATGCCTACATATAATTAAGTAGGAATCTCGGTAATGACTGCACGTCTATCACGGCTCTCACTGACCATCATCTACATAAAGTGACAATCAACAGTCATATATCAACATAACGCAACACTTATGGAGCGTTACAACGCAATGAACATTTGTTTGTGAAACTGAAATCGATTCTTCTTTTTTTTCTCCGCATGAAATCGTAAGTAGAAATTGTTGCTGCAGCAGAATAACTGACGAGATTTACACGTTTTATTGGATTCGAGTAATCGCATTAGATCGCCTGTCGTGATGGTTAAGACCTCGCCTCTCATGCACGAGGTTGTGGGTTCAATTCTGGGCTAGTATCAATATCAATATGACTTTCTCCACTCATATTTAGGTACTTTCTGAGTTTATCTTGGACATTACTGACACCGGTGAAGGAAAACATCGTGAGGAAACCTAGACTTGTAGTTAATATAGGTCTGAAATCGCCAACCTGTCTTGAGCAAGCGTGGTCATCATTGCATCAATGCTCGTGTCTTCTCTGTATAAACGAAAGAAGCCGGGGCAAAGGCACTATTATTATTTATTACTAGCTGATTCGCCAGACGTTGTCCTGTCCAAACATAACTGTCAAAATCAAACTGTAAATCGTAGAAAGAGAAAGTGTCAAATCTACATTAAAAGGATGCATTCAAGTAGTGTATAATATATCAGATTATCATCCCTAGAATTGACAGCTAGGAACAATTTGTATGGGAAAAGAAAAATGTGTTTTTTACGTTTTTCCGTGCAATTTTCTCAATTTTTCTTTTCATAAGAACCTACCTCGGACATTAACGTTTATTTGAAAAAAATAAATTTAAGTGTTGGTCCAGCCGTTCTCGATTTTTACGATTAGCAACACATTTAGCCATTAATTTTTATTTATATAGATTAATCGCATTAGATGAGTATCGCCTTTATTCATAGTAAACTTTGTGGTACACAAATGTAGCAGTCACAGCATCATTTCAGCGACATATTTTTGTATTGCAAGAAACGTGTTGCTGGAAAATTTTTAAGAATAAAAGCTGCATTTAAGTTTCTAACAAAAACTCCAATTTCGAATAAAACAATAATAGAAACGTTTTCACTTCAAACAATCAAGTTATGGTGCTCGGGATAAAAGGAGTCAAATAAAACTGATGTTCAGACAAGTTTGTAAGTACAGAATCGACGGAAACTTAGCAAAAATAAGTAGAAGTTCGTAAGCTTAGCGTGATGGGAAAACTTGTGATGTCCCGCATAAGGAACTGACGAACTGTACGAGCACTTAGCAACTGTTATATATTCCAAAGTATTTGAGAGAAGAATTCGCAGTGAACGAGAAAAGTTTCTAACTAAATTAAATACTTTTCAATACAGTTATCATGAAACTACTTAAAATGGATAAATTGTTTCACTTCGAGTAGTCGATTCTTTTTTTTTAAGGCTCCCGCAGTCAGGTGCGAGACGACTTTTAGAGCAATTGCTATGAAACCTTCATGGAAATTGTTCTAACGTAGTCGCGACGCGCCGTTAAGTCGTGCCTGTCTGCGGGAACCTTTACCGTGTCGATGGTAGCTTCTGAAGTAGGTACCCATTACATATTTGAACATATTAACATATCAAACTAATAATCAAAGACCACACACAATTACCAATACACACGGTCTCAATCGCCCATTGTACTATTATAAGCTGGACAATCTCCATACTACAATCATTTGGACAAACAGATTGACGGTCAAATAAAGTCTGCAAGCAGACGAACGGCACTAGAGTCCTCTATAAATTTACCCCATTGAAATGACGATCAACTTGTGAAATTACTTGACCAGCATAAAAAGACACACCTACCTGGACAAAAATACGAATTTCTTTAAGACGAAGAAACGCGAGACGAAAGTGTAGGCTCAAATGAAAATGGTCGGCATTATGTGGTAAGCGACGCACGTACTAAAGATTATTCATTGTACGTCACAATATTTTAAACGGATGCATTAAGTTCTGACCCCTCACAGATAATGTTGGTGTCCAGTTTAATATATTACTTAATGAATGTGGAAAAGTAAGGTGTTACTTTATGCGGAATCGTGCATAAAGCCATGAGTTACAATATGTCGGCGAGAAAGCGAAAAAACTAATACGTTTCGTGTTGTTTATCTTGTACGCTGAGAGTTGAATGTTTATGATGAATGGAAGTCTGATTTATGAATCAGCACATAACCTATTATAACGATACAATGTTGTTTTTTTTTTTTGCTAAACATAATATTTACGATTTTTTGTGGAAAAATATGAAGGAAAGAAGAGTTTAAACATCAAATATAAAAACATACGATTCTGTAAACACAAAACTATTGATACCTGTAAAGCATACCTGAAAAGCACATCAAAAAACACACAAAATGCAACTGTATTGTTAGTCGTTAATAAATTAACTTAAAACTAATCAATAATAGGAAACACCACGTACCTTACTGCAGTCTTCATTTTCTTTCTTCAATGTTCACAAGACGCAAAATATTGGCCAATCTTAAATTCTACAATTAAAACGTAACTCTGTCGAAGTCAAAAGAAAGCTGTCCGAAACTCCTTTCCACGGCCGATGTTCACAAAACCGAAGGTGGATCATTGAGCAATTATTGCATGTTTATGATTGTAATATTCGCGTCTGAACGGCGAAAGTAATTATGGGGACAGCGATATAGCTTTTGGTTTCGACACAGTAAAAACTATCAACCGACAGAATCAAATATGCGTCGCTCTGATGACCGCACGCGTTCACGAGCGAGCATCTCAATTCGGTCGGATTTTAGCATCGATAAAACCAAACACTATCGGACACACCCCTTTAAAACACCGATATTAATAATGAAACGTAATTAAAAACATCGATTTGGATGCTTTACGACATTGTTTGCAATAAGAACGCGAAGGGAGGATGATCCATATGGTCCGTTTGGCGGCGACTAGAATTAAAGTACAACAAAATTCCATAGAATGCGTACACATCACTTTAGGCCTTTAAATGATGTGCCGAATGTCGATAAAATAGTGTTGTACCCTAATTGGGGCCCCTTAGTCGCCGCCCCTATTTACATTTTTCGATTTACGGTGCCGTCGTTAAAGTTCCACCATCTCGGTATTAAAAAGGAAACTACTACTTACTCAAGTTTCAAAAGATTTCGTTGAGTGAAACTTCAAGTTCCGGCACAGGACATCACAGAAGACCAAGTTCCCAGGGATTATCCGACAGTGGATGGGGAGGAAGGAAGATCTTAGTCACAATACAAAACCTGATAAGATTTTTTAACGTTTTATTATTTTTTTATATATATATTTTTTGTAATGTCTCTTCCGATTTCATCTACGACATTGTACAACCATATTATATAAATTACTCGAAACGATAAAATAAGTGTATTAAAAATAGAGCAGATTAAATCTTTCAAAAAAATATTTAAATAGAAAAACTTGTACAACATTGCATCTAGTATTACAAGACCTCGCTTATTATGTTATTTATTGTACATATTTACAAAAAATGTATTTTACAGTAACAATGATCTAGCGTCTTTAGGTATTGTTTCTATCACATTGTCCTTCGCGTCACGAAGGGGACAAAATGTCACGTCCCCTGCGTGACCTCATAGTAAAAACTTAATCATCGAGTAATTTTCTTTCTACTTGAATTACAGTCGGCCATTTCACAACCATTGGAGTAATGTCCCACAAATATTGTCAAAACACTGAGTAATATTCATTTAAATGTTGTAGAAACTGCCGAAAATATATGTCGAAGGTGTAAATGAATTAATTAACATTTTCAACATTAATTTTTTAATGGCTATTGTAAATTTTTGTGACAGCTTAATACTGAGTACATAAATAATTTATGAAGTTGGACGTGCGCTTCCACATGCTACAGTCAGCAAGTAATTAATTTTCATTTACAGCTTGCGAACAATTTTCTCTACTCGTCGTTACAATAAAGTATATCAGGCGATTACACACACGCGGACCACAATAAAGTCGCACGTCAAAAATGTACTATAAATATTATAATGAGAGCTATAAATTTTATACAAAAATATACATGTAGCTACTGCGTGTGTGTAAAGACCTTAACACGAACAAGCTTTTAAACGAGAATGGAATTATTGCACGTCGTACATTTATCAGCGAAACATGAATAATCGTCTTGGAAAGCAATGAGCGCCCGTCGAAAAACTTAATTTCATATTTAAATATATGTTTTCGATGTTTTTGTCTTTGTTTTTCGGCGTTCGGCTAATGTTTCTGTCAACGGCGTGCCTAATTTCATGATTGACACTTCGCTTGTCGGATGAGATTCGAGAACAAGACGTCGGAACAAAATTAAGGTATCATTCAACAGTAATAACACTTTTTCTTTTGTTGGAGGATGAATAAGGGAATGAATTACTTTTTACTTATCAAGTACTTTCGTATTAAAGCTAATTTCAGTAAGATTTGATTTCATGAAGTATGAAGGAACTGATATAAGTACAAGTGAAGTGTCAACACTAACTCGTTATATTTGAACTATCATTGTCAGTATTTAAATAACCAAAAAACTCTTGACATCTCTTACAAAACTCTAGACTAGCGCCTGGTTAACTTAGTGCTTCAAAAAATAATTAAGTACCAATAAAATTCAAATACCGCGACCACAGTTTCAAAGGTCTCACATTCAGAGATTCCGTAATATAATACTGAGTAAAAGTCATTAAATTTAATTTTAAGTACAATCTTCGGCTTCTCACTTGGTCGTTCATAAGGCACTAATAAGACACTTCCATAAGTCTTCATAAGTACAGTCAGCAACAACAAACTTTTAAAAATGTTGACGAATTTGCATTAAACTTTTTTTTTTTAAGTACTTTTGAATGTTTACAAGATAACGCCAATTCAGCAATTTATGTGGCTGAGTGTACAACCGCATCACTTGTTAGGATACATACGTTACTTAACACTTAATATATTAATTTATTATTATTATTGTATCAACGTCAAAATCGCGAGATCCAATTTTACTAGCACTTTCTTACTTATTACTATAACTTAGCCATTTATAAAAATTTGGATACTAGTAAAATTGAACTATAAATTGGCAGATGCTTCGTTAAAATATGAATGAGAATAGTAATTTAAAAACTAAATAAAAATAAATAAGTATTTTATAGCAACTAAATCATTCTGTTCGGAAATAAATGGTAAGATTGACCATTACATAGTCTGTGTCAACCAGCTTGATTGTTAATTTAATATTCATTCTAAAACCACTTTATTTGATCACCTGTGACTGGGCGTCGTTCGCCGACACCCACGCGAACTCACATATCACGAAGTACAAAAATATTGTAACAAAGCATCGGCCAAATGTTCCAAAAGTCGCTCAAACACACATCATGCCTTACAATTAAACTCGTTACTCTGGATGGATCACAAACAATGTTAAAAATATACACTGAAGCGCACACTGGGAATGTTACATACAGGTATCAATAACAGGACTTGGTCCTTCAGGACTCGTCACTAACTAACTACATTATAAAATATATATTAGAATGTTACCATTAAAATTATTATGAAACAATTTTTAAGAGATCACCCATGAATGTATCCGAAGTCGCTGCAGCAGCACACACATTTAGCACCAATTTAGAGGGAACGGGATATTTCGAGACAGAATGGTCTATGGTCCTTAAAATTAATTCGATGCATTCAAATTCAATAATCGTTGGACTTAAAACTACAAAGAGGATGGCACTCGTTTAATGGCCTGAGAATTAATGAGTAAAATGCATTAAGAGTAAAACCTTACAGTAATCGATTTGCGTCACAAATGTAAATTTTGAAGCTCGCTTATTTTGAGTCTGATTGTACTTACCTAACATTAGAGCGAAATTCAAAATTTATTTCTGCGATTTCGTACCTCCCTTACAGTTAAAATAACGCGAAAATATATGAACAAAATGTACATAGCAAACATAAATGTTTTATTATGCTAAGCCTCGCGTCTCGTGTGATTTGGTAAAGCGAGTCACGTAAGTTTGTTTGTTTGTCTTTCCTCTTGTCTCGCTACATTCTATGCGTCATTCCGTTTTGATATATCAACTATTTATGATGGTTTTATGTTAATGAGTTGTTGATTTGTATGATTCGATCTGCGAGGAACTGAGTTACGGTCCGTGTATACATCTTGGAGAACATTTGCTAACTTTATTAGAATAACATAGGTAGAGTTGCGTTGTAAAAGATTTATTGAGAAAATTGAAGCCTAATTTATATAAAAATGTATCAGTGTCGAATCCTGAACAAAAAAAACTAAAAACAGAGATCGTGAACCGAGTTATTTAGTCCAATCTTTGAAAATCTTACCGAGACAGGGCTTAATGTAGAATTTTACAAGATCCGTAACTATAAAACTGAGAGCAATAGTGACATTTCGAATCACAAAGTAGATATTGCAGTACCGTTATTACAAAACATATCGTATAACAGCACAAAAGAGAGAACAGAATTAAGTCATAATTTAAGGAGGATGGCCATTTCGAAAGGTTGTGTAACGCCAAGTGTACCGCGAACGCTTTTTATCGCGCGCACCACCTACTCAATGACGTCACGCACTCGCAAAGGCACAAAACTTTTAAAAATTCAAATTTTAACATTCGAATTCATTTTGATTTAAATCTGGCAACAGTCACTAACAATTGTGGCGACGAGACCACCGGCTTGCGATTTAAAAAGTAAGTTAGGTCGCGTAGGTTGCGCGCGCGCAGCCGTGGGCGGGCGGAAGTGAGAGCGTCAAAGTGGAGACTTTTGCATCCTTATCTAACAACAATTAACACGACTTAGAGCGAAAAGGACGGTAGATAGACAATTCCGCAATGTCACAGATCACAAAACCCGATACTATGCTGTCAAGGCTCGTCAGTTTACGACCACTTTCGGTGCAGATTGTGATGCAACCGATCGGATCTTGAAATCCGAAGTTTACGTAGCTACGCGTGCCTTTCATTGAGAAAAATATGGTCATTATCGTGCGAGTGCTTAACACAAAAATTACAATATTCAAGTCACGTTTCGTCGTGAATGCTCTTATAAAAAATTCCAATAAATATTGGTTTTACGGCGAATTGCTCCGGAATTGATACGGTTCAAATAAACATGCTTGTTATCGATCAACCGGCCGGCAGCCCACCGAGGCTCGATTACATACCTACACATTACTTTGATACGGTTAGCCAACATTTCGCAAAGTTTGAAACTTTTTTAAATAATGAGTCGTTAAAAGTAACACATCGAGGTAAATGCTGGACCTGGCTTGACGCGTAAAAGTTCTTGGGACATAGAAGTCACTCGTAAACATTTATAAGTTTTAAAGAATCAGAAAATCTAGATATATAGAAGTATTTTAAAGTTTATTTTAGACTTTTATCGAAACTTAATAAAATTTATATTACCGAGCATTATGTGTCCCGCACGCGTGTTAGTAACACAATATATCGAAACGTACATACTAAAGGAATAGGCTGTAACCGCAGATAAATTGCTAAACGCTAAATTACTTTTAGGAAAAGCTTAAAGTAATCTCCAACACTTTTACAGTCACACTAAAGTGCAGGCAGACAAAAGGATTACTTATAGCAATAAAATTGGCTGGTGCCTGTCGTTTTTGCGTCAAATTTGCGGGATCAGCGGCGAATCTAACGCGATTTCATCGGTTTATCTACTATTAAATTGTGGTGTAAGTTATAAGAGACGGACGTCTGGCATTCACGATCGACAAGATTGGAGGGTTAGGTAAAACAAATACACAAAGATCGCATACTCGCGCGATTATCGCTTTCGATTAGGACACAGCATTGGGCTATATCTAATTTTTTATTTCATCTAATTCCTACAAATTTAAAGTTATGAGGAAAACACTTTCATTTAAACGTTTTAGAATTACACATTATTCTGGCTTTTACAACCTCTTCTACTACCTACTCGTTCTTAGAATTTACTGACTTAGGTGGAATTATTGTAATTTCTGTTGACTCATCGAATTTCCATATTTTCAGTATTATAAGAATCGTTTTTTTTTTTTTATGAAAATAATTACTCATACATTTGAAAGGAAAAACAAAGATTGTACTGATCATCCGCTGTTTTCTCATAACTCGCTCTACGGTATCAAAAGCCACGGAGAGAACATCGCCACGATTTTACGATCCAATCTCTGGAACAGAGCCTGCGTCGCAAGCGCACCGGACTATGAATGGCATCCGACACTTCCTACATCTGTCGCCACACTATTTATAACAACACTTTCGACTAACACCCGGCAAATTGAACAATCCGAACTCACAAGACCATCCTTTAATCGATCAGCAAAATGCTATTTTACGACACACAAAGACTTCCATTCAAAAAATAATAATTCTGTGTAAGTGCGGACCAGAAAATCACATAAATAGTTGTCATATTCAGGTTTCAAAATTTACTTTCCTTTTGAACGTAACCAATTTTAATTTGCTACAGATTTTAAAAGGGACATTCGATTCTAGAGAAAAAGTAAGTAACAGGTTTTTTGATACAGTTTTTTTAAAAGAAAGGCCCGCTTTGTTAATGAAGGTAATTTCGGTGACTGGACTGATTAAGGTGACGGTGACAGGCATTGATTACGCATTAAGAGAGCCATAAACAAGGCTTCGATATGAGGTGCTCATATAAAGGCCCTGATGACTAAATTAATTTAAAACGATTTCATTAAAAAGGGGATATGTATGAACCGAGGAACTTTAAATTCAGCCTCATTTCGGCTAAAGATGAAAACACAAACGATACAGATAACACATGCAGTATGGTGGAAAATCACCTTCGCTCAGGCGCATCAACGAGTTGAGATTCACGACACGATCGCAAACGGTACGATAGTTGTCCGCAACACAATAATTCCGGAACATATCTAGTTAAATGAACCAACTGCAGTGGTCATACATAAATCATGCGCAGGAGTGCACGCGCCCGTATGTGTAGCAAACGCGGGCATTACACGATCGACGCTCGAAGTGGAAGGACGTCGCCTACGCCTCATTCTAATACAACCATGAGCCAATACGCCGATTATATCACCGTTTATGTAGGTGGCCTTATAAGGTTAATGTTTGAAACGACAATTAGTCTCTTTTGAAAGGTTTTTGTTATAATGTTTAGGACATTTCCCACGAGTGTGAGCGGAACTAATCCGCACGTACTGACGATTTGCATTTGAAAGGGTTTTGTTTGAGTAAAGCTCGATGATACTGGCCTATAGAAAAAGTGTTGTGATGGATCGGCGGTCACAAAAGCTAAGGATTTGTTTTCAGTACTGAATGGCCGTCGAGTTAGCGCCGGACGCGTGTTGAATACATTATAACTGGAAGTACAATTCCACTCTGTGTGCACAAGTGTCGTAGTAAGGAGAATATAACAATATGTATAGAATATACGAGGCTGTATCTGATACCGTACATGGCTTTGAAAATTGAAATTGTTTGCCTTTTGTAGATCAACCGTTAGTAAGCAGTACTGAAGAACGATAAAAGTTGACACTGAAACATACCAACGCACACAATCAAAAAGCCATAGAACATCAACAGTTGAATGTTCAATCGGTACAACAGGCTATGTGCCAACATAAATCTTCAAAAACAAAAATGACAATTGCATCCAAATAACTATGGCGTTTACACACAATCCCGGTCGACGTTCCCACGTAGCTGTCACCGCGGGCGAAGGCGCACTATACACAGCCTATCGGGGCATCTACACCACTCCAGTGGACAATCGTCCTAACAAAGCCTTACCGACCGAGGCCGGGACCCAATCATTTCCCACGCGGTAACGGTCGAGCCTCAACTGGGACGCTAGTTTGAATTTATGGACGCGGAACCATCGCCCCGCACCATATCCAATACCATTTCAAGATGACCACTAGTGAAGACATTACTAGATAAACCAGAGATGTACGACACGCTACAAATATTAGCTCGCCCAGTGATGAAGCCGAAACGGCGCACAGATCGCACAAAAGCTTGACCGATAAGCTGTGTTCTTTCAATAACAGGAGGAAACATTGTTTGAACAATAAATCTAAAAAAAATGCTGTCATGTTACGATAAAGAGCTATGACCGATGATCTTTGCCGAATATTTTGAGTCATTGCAATTGTTAAACCACCTGATGATTCTGATCATCTCATTGTATGGAACACGGCCCGTCAAACATTGGAAATAACCAAACTTATTTTTATCCGACCACGTGGACAGTTGCTCTGGTGTTGTTAGTTCGACGTGTGCGGATTATTTTCAACTTCAATCAGTTTAATGACCTTCATAGAAACATCGGCATCAGTAAAGTTTGTGTACAGTTCAACTATTTTAGAAATCCAATTGTCTTCACCTATTTCCCAACATGCGGTTTGTTTAAAAAACGTGGAATTCACGCAATGTTTTCGTTGGTATGATTCATGGCTTAAATCTTGATGTAGTAAATACAGTAGGAATGATGGCTGAGAAGAGAATCGATTTGATTTGATGTACTGTAACACAATATCTAAAGCAGGTCGGCTCGCGCGGTGACGCGGCGCGCGCGCAGTTTACGCTATTCTCGGCGCGGGCCTAATTTTAACCATCTGCGTCTCCCAGTCTAGTTTTAGGAAGTGGGCCGACTCGGATTCGTCGAATTAATCGAGTCGGATCTCGATACGTAACGTCCGACCGTTCATTTCAAACATCATCGGTGACGTCAACGCGAATTGTTTGGGCTTTGCTTCTAATTCCGATGGGCCAATGAACGCCTAAGCTCATAATTGCGGCCAGCCAGCCACAGTACAGTGTATTTAATTAAAAACAAAACACTTAATTGGACTCGTATAAATCCAGATGACGCAATAGCTGCCAATCAAAGGATCTAGCACAGATGTTTGTAAATTGCGCAAGTGGCATATAATCGAGGGTCCAATTATCGAAATGACACAGACGTCTGGCATATCCAGTTGGACGATACACTCCCGGCTAAATCTATAATGGATGAGGCGCGTCCCGCGTCAATCCAGTAAACGAGATCGCATAATCGGACGCATACATAACAGAAAGACAATGCGGACTGCACTCATTAATCGGGGGGAATTAAAAAGCTAGGTAGAGGTAATCAGGACGCGTTCAGGGACCACTGATAAATTTCAATTAGAGCAATCGGAGTCTCGCGGAAGCTTGCGGAGATGGAGTCCGGGATAGCAGCGCAACAACGTGCATACGAATGACCGCGTCCGACGCATACAAAGGGGGACCTCCGCCGCAAATCATTAGAATTGCGGTAAGTGAGATGTGAGCGGAATTGTTAGATCCGATGCAGCTCCTAGATAATGACGTTGACTTCGGATTAGCTGGCACCGGCCACTAGAATGTTTACCTGACATATAGAACGTAGCTTTAGGGATTTAGTGTCTCCGCTGTTGGTTAGCCCAAGGGAGCTGACTATTTATCGCAATGAGTCGCCCGTCAAAACGGGCAGGTTGTTTGTTGTGGAGATAATAAATGTGAGAACGGAATTAATAAACGTGTCAGTGGTACGTTTCCAGCGCCACACGAGAATGATGTACAATGTAAACGTCGGGGCATAATTTCGTCGGAGGATTTGTGACGCCCTGCGCTGGAGCATCCCGGCTCGCCAATTTGTAAGCGCCGACATAAACCGCGGTGTAACGAAGCACCTAAACAACGAAATAAGCGAGCATCAAGCGACCCGCGGATATATCTCAGTGGCTGACATGTCGACAACACAAGAAGCTACTCGGACTTTACATTCGCCGACGTAACGAGGGGAGCCGCCGGCTCGCCCATTGTATTTATGCCTTAAACACAATTTATTTATTCGCCAAACATTACGGAGACACAAAATCTTGTCCATAAATACATGTGAAAGCACATATCAAGTATCGGAATGCAAACGGCGGGGCTCGTGTCTGAATTATGCAACAGAACGGCGCGGGCGCAGGCTGCCGTAATAGTGCACGGAGTGCTCGCCCAACGCAACTCCTAAAATAATACGTACCGCGAATGTGGATAACTGAACCAGAAACCCATGCCTCTCGAAATAACACACTGCCCAAATGTTAAGCAAGCGACGCTGCCCGCTGGACGTTCGGTGTACATTAGACGCGACGGAACCCTTCGGAAGACGGGCGACTTTCCTCGCAGATTAATGCAACGATCCATTACCTAAATGACGGCGCAAATGGTATTTATTACGGTCATTGGTCTTGTCGAAATTTCACCAAATTGCGAATGCCTCCTGTTCGGCCTGCGCGCGCTGGACGGATCTCTTCATTCGTCCGCCGAGCGACACGGCAAAGGCGGTTTACGAATATTAGCCTTATGGCTGATCGACTGTAAGTCCATCGATCTTGCGTCCGGGTGGTCGGGCGGCACCACGTTAATTACAGGGGAGAACCGATCATTTAACGTGAATTTCGCAAACATTAAATAATTTTTAAAATATTGAACCGGCGATGCGTTCACGCGATGAATAATAAATTAATGGCCAAACCAACAGAGACACGGGATTCGACAGCATTGTGGTCACCGCTTCCTTAAAATTTACACACAAATATGTCTCCGGGAGGATAATCAAAACGGCTCGGACAAAAGAACAAATAAAGCTGAAGCTGAAACAATAGGTGCAGAACGACGTTCATTAACCGATGATACGAAGCAGTGAAGACAGTCGGCGCCGCAATCTTGTAATCCTAGAGCCACACGCGGCGATGATTACAAGGCATCTATTAGTCAAATTAGCTTTATTGTTGCCTTTGAGTTGCACAAGGCGACCAATCGGCTTACACTCAGACAATTATGTAGGCACATTAGCCGGTACAATACGATGAGTCAACAGAAATTGCGTCCCGAGCGTTTATCAAAACAATAGTATTGATAAGTTAATAAAGCGAGGTGCGAGACGCCTAACGAGCGATTACTGAGCGATGTGGAGAATAGACGCCACGCGTCTCGAGCCCACCACCGCCGCGCGCGGAATACGTTATGGAGGCGTGACTCATTGTCGCGTTGAAAACGCGCCCTAAGCCTCATTGTATTTACAAAAGTTGTACTACTAAAAAACATTAACAATTTACTATTCGTGTCGACATCTCCTACAGTCGCCACTACGCTTTTTTACCTGTCGGGAGATGCGAACGTGATACGAAACAGAAAGAAACCATCGACGCCGACGCAGGAATGTTACGAAGCACGCGCGCACGCCGAAAGCGAAAACTGAAGAGTTCGCGAGATGTTACGAAACATGCGTATTCTCGATTAGGGGATACGGGCGGAGCGAGGGCACTGACCGACTTCCACATTTATACCGCTAATTCATGCACAAGAGCATCTGCATCCTACGAGGCAGCGTTACGCCAAACACTCGCTCAACTAATACAGTTTATATTCACGGAACAGACACACGTCGCATATTACACGCCGAGAATACGTAAAGAATTATATTTATGTAAACGACTTCACAGTGATGACAGGTGAAACTGTTCCTAGCGGCAGAGAAAAATGCCGCCTTTGAATATTAAGACACATAAAACGAGATACGGTATGTCCAACACATAACAAAGTCACGAAAACATGTAGGTACAGCGAATAGAACAGTGCGCGATAGAGATCTCCCGAGCTCGTCGCGGGACGCGCTTATCTCTCGGAATCGTAATTACCGCGTGAATATTTCAATCGATTCGACTTATCGATGATGCGCGAACAATAATGATCGATATCAGTCCGGACGTATTATTTCCGTACGTCAAACGTGGACTCGGTGAGAACGACCCACCTGAAGACGAGAGATTTTTATCGATCCACCCGCGAAACGAACGAATCGACGTAATCGATTTCAACATATCGGAGCTGACAAGCTATATTCGAGGTCGGGGGCGAAGGCTCAGTGGGCGCCGGATGGGTTCGAAATTAAAACGATATGCAAATTAGGTACGAGAATTAATCGTCGGGTGCAATCGACGCGACGGCCGCGAGAGCAGCTACTGGGTACAAATCGATGAATAAATAGTGTCCGATTAGCGGCGCAAGGTGTGTTCAGCGCTTAATGGATGAATCGAATCGAATCCGAGCAGCTCAATGAATCGACGCGTCGAACGCTCCGTATTTGGTTGTATTTGATCAGTCGCGGGCTTCATTGATTAACCATTCGCGCGAACAAGACGATACGGAACACAATTAGGCGCGATAGTTATCGGAATTGAAGATAGTCCACGTGTGCGCGAGTTGTGTTGCCTCATGCGGCTGGATGTGCGCACTGACGTATACGAGCGCCGCACGTGAAAGCTACTGCGTTACTCGGGATTGATTTTCCCCGTAACTCGACGGCCGGCGTCGAGTTTGACAGGAGAATTTATAATAATCACTGGCGGTACCACCGAAAGTAATTTTCAATTAAGTTTCTTGATAATCCGGATCACGGGCCAGCTGGACTTAGAACCTGAGGCGACAGCGCGCTCCCTTGATAATTGGAAACTGTCTCTAGTTACAAATAACACCTGCTGCCTACTTTGTTGCTAGTGTTTTCTTTCTTTTCTTTGGCATTTCATAAATATTCACCGGCAACGTTACTTTTACAGTCTAGTCCTTCAGTTCTTTTTTCTTTGGCCGCATTTTCTAATGGAATGGTAGTTAAAGCGTCTCTCTATGATTTCGTCTATAATCAATACTATTAAGTGCCGTTCCGAATACGAGAACTTTACAAAGAGCTAGAATGAAAGGCCGATTCATTCACAATAATGAATCAATAGTAGCGCGACCGCTCCCACTTCCGAGTCGTCACTCTAAACGATAAACCGGTCCGTGGCGTTAATTATAAACCGATTTTAAATCAGATTATTTCGCTACTGAACACCGATCTATCCGTTTCGACATGCTTGCGTCTGAGATCATCAATTTCATTGATAGGATTTTTCAATAGATTGTAATTTGTAATTGAATCATCTTGCTTAAATTGAATTTTAAGCTCCGGCCACTGTGAATTTTATACGGTAAACGTTTCAGAAAGCTATTTATAAGCAACGTGAAAACTACTCAGAAAATAATCGTGATAAATGATGAAGTCTCCGTCAACGGAAGCGTAAAATTCCACCACGTGATAATTCATTTCTTGCGTGCACGGCTCTTCTTATCTTTAACAATCTGAATGAATACGTCAATCTCGATTCGCAATCGGTTATGAGACGTTCGCTCATCAACACACACTGAACATTTTTATTATATTACACAAAAACAGCACTTTCATAAACAGGTCCGTAACTCAAACCTGCAGCAATTTGATCAGCGAAAACAATCTACTCGTCAAAATATTTACAAAATATATTAACAAAACAGTTTATTGCTTGTATATTATTCTTTCTCTTATATATAAAAAGCTAACCTAGAACGTGACTATCTCGTTAAACAGTCGTAACCTGCATGTCGGGGATTTAGTCCAAGTGCCATCGAACTACCGTTGTGGGTGATGCGACATGTGGGGATGTGAGAGGTGAGCGTGCGAGTACGGCTGTCCGAGGGAGCTGAGGGGTAGCGGCGAGGGGCAGGGGGGGTGCTGGTGGTACTGCTGCAGCGGCGACGGCGCCAGCCCGGGGTGGTGTTCTAGCGGGTACTGCGCGGAGCCCGCGTACGCCAATTGCCTCACCTTCATATCCTCGTCTACTACGTTATACGTGAGCTCTGTTTCCTCGTAGCCCGTCGCGGCCATGCGCTGCTCGCTGGTGGTGGGCGGGTCGGGGGAGTTGAGGCACGTCTGGATCAGCCGCTTGCCGGAGTCTGACGTGATCATGGGCTGCAGCTTCCGCGTCGCGAACGTGTATACGTGGCCTGTCTCTGATGCGACTAGCAACATGACTTGTGTCCCCGTCAGGGTCGACAGCTCGTATGCCTGGAAAAGAGAAACAAGCTTGTTAATATTGTAATCCCATAACACTAGAACTAAGGAAGGTTCGAGCCCGAGACTCCTTTGAGTACTTTTCGCTATTCCTGATAGTTTCGGATTTGGCCATCCACACCCACTTCAAAAATTCATCTTCAAAAATTCATATCAGAAGTAATACACCAATATTGTTTGTATAGTATTTTGTGAACATTTGTGTTGAACGATTCTTGCTTTCAATAAGCCAGTCAAATGAAATTAATATTGTCGCCTTGTTGGACACAAAACTCTTAGAATATTTTGATTCAAAATCAAACATTTACAAAAGGTTTTAGTGTTTTTCCAAATTTCCAAGTGAGCCAGAAGCATCAACCGTCTGTCCCAAACCCAAAGCTACTCGTATGCAAGTCTTGAAAGTTTCTAGACCATTTCAATAAAACATTTTTCACCAACCTACTTTCCCATAGAAATGTTTAGTTCTTTATCCCATTACACCGGGAAAACTATTTGTTTCGTCAACAACACGATAAGAGAGTTCTCCTCAATCCAATTTGCCGCTAGATGCTTCAAAGTTTACATGGACAGTGTTATCGGCTCCTAAAAGTTTCCCCGGCGACCTTTCACCTCTCCCACGCCTCTAATTCGTATGTAAACCACTACGCGTTCGTTTTCGGGAGCATATCACTCTCTCACGGCACTCTTTGTGTATGCAAGACGAATTATCACACCCACTGGCGCCCATCCACCCACACCTACTTACACCACCGTTTATTTACCAATGGCACATTCTAATTTCGACTCCAGTGCTCAGCATTAAGAGCCGTGTGACAATATATTGTTAAAACAGCAATTTGACACGGACAATTGACAAAATTCAGGTAGCTCGTATTATGTTCATCTCTCAAATTGATGCTAACTACACTGTGTGCCTTAGTACGATAGGAATAGAGGATTGTGTGAAGGATTTCTATGATTTTTCAATGCAAATTGATTGTGCAGCATCTAATTTGGTTTTTCCATTGCATAATATCGGTCTGCGGTCTCGGTCGCCCACTAGAATTATAGGATACGTGGTAACGGTTATATTTGTAAACCATTTTATTTATCACTTATTGACTTGGTTTTGTATTGGATTTTGACTTTTATTACTAACGTCTTTGATACCTTTTGTTTATTTTTGCGAGTTTATTAAAAGTTTGCCTAAGCGTGTAAAGTTTCTGTGTCCTAAATCTAGTTTTAAAGCTCATGTTCTACTTTCACGAATATTTTGGTGTCTGTGTGCAAATTTAAATATTTTAATAATCAATGTTTTATAATTATAACAGTAGGTAACTGAAGTTCACATAGGTGACTGAGATTTAAACCAAGATTGAAATAAGAAAGGAGTAAGCAATCAATCAATCTGCCTAACCTTTTCCCAACTATATTGGGGTCAGCTTTCAGTCTAACCAGTAGAATACCAGTATTTTACATGGAGCGACTGCCTAAGTATCTGACCTCCACAACCCAGTAGCTGGGTAATACGATACCCCTTGATAAGACTGATTGTCAGACTTTCGGACTTTTAACGACTGTCAAAGATCCACGAATGACAGCCGGGACCAACGGCTTAACGTGCTTTCCGAGGCACGGAGGAGTCTCGGTATGTAAAGATGGTCATCCATCCATGGTCCAACCCCGGCAAGCGTAGCTTAACCTGATGGATCGACCCGTACGGCTGTTATTAAGTTTTAAAGTGATTAAGTCGTTGCAATATCCTTTAAAGCCCATTCCACATTCAAGCTTCAGTGTTTCAAAATATCAAAGAGAATCAATGGTCTTGGACAGTATCATTACGATGACAATGAGCCTCGGAAATGGCCTCTGACAACCAAAGCTGTAGTTAATTGAATCCTGTGATTTAGAATTTTCAACTTAACCCTCATTGCTTTAAGAATCTATTTACATCTGAAAGAGCTGAGTGATCGCTCTTTTCTCAAAACTTGCACTTCCCTTCTCCATTCATTGAAGTGATTGATGATAAAGCTGTAATTAGCGAACCTACTGCTTGCATCTTTGACATCGACACCCTTAATCTCGAAACTGGGTCATTGCAAAATGATTCTTATTAACTTTACAGTAAGGTTCTTACTGACAGCGCAGTTTAGTTGGTACCGGTATAAAACACTGCCGAAATTGACAATTACAAATGCACCTTTAATGAGCTTTGTTGTTATACATGATTAATGAGGCTTCAGTGAAATTTCAGTGGACTTGAAATTATTGGTACTGAGGTCAATCTTAAAAAATCGGAAATTTCTTTTGCATAAGGAGAATCGTGTTTTTAAGATATTTTACGTCATTAATCAGAAATAATATGAGACGTCTGACGGTACTCTGCTGATTGAAAGGGATCCAAAAATTACGAATGTTTTATTCGTTCTGCTTCTCTAGTAGCGGAACACCATGCGAGTTAGTTGAATTTTGAGCTACTACTAGTGTGCCCTTATGATTTAAACAGCAGAATAAATTTCTTTCTTAAAAGTGCTTACTTCCATAGTAAATTTTTCTATCAATATTATCATAATTTTCACTTGACACATTTACTGCCTTAATCTATATTTCGTTATCTGCGAAAGAATATCAAAGCTAAGGTAATATAAAAACGATTATAAATACAAATAAGTTGCATTAAAAGATACGATTTTATATTTTATAGCCGCAATTGATTTTTATGATCGTTTTCATGTGTATACATAAATTTTCGCTACTGCACTGTAGGTAAGCGAATTAACATCATGATAAAAATAAATATTCATTCAGTCAAATCAAAATGGAGCTGGATTCGATCGAGATTTAATAAACTGTTGTGTATTGACTGTATCTACTTTTAATAAACAATTATTTAAAATATTTTATCAATTAACTTACGAGTAATTCTTGCCATTATATTAGGAATATGTATTTTTAAAGCACTTAAACAGTCACTTCAACAAATTGCACCAATAAAACTATCAAATAAATCCCAATAAAAATCTTTCCTTCTGAAATCTCAATTACTTTTCTACGAGTATTGTTTACAAAACAAATAGTATCTCAATAAGTTTATCGCGTCAATTTTACAGTTGAGTTCAAATTACGCTGTCGAAGTTTAAACCAATAGCTTGGTTTGAAACATGATTAGCCGGCAAACAATTGGTTAACCTCTGTTTGACTCCAACGATGACCTGCCGTAGGGCTGCCACGAATGAAAATGCGAACCATATAATGTTTCCGCAAACACACTTTATTTCGGAAACATTTTATAGTTTTAGTTTTTTATTTATTTAATAACTTCTCTTTTTCCTACTATAATCAATAACGCTACTCACAAAGAACAATAAGAAAGTATGAATTAATGAAATGCACCCACCCCAGCGTAAACCCAAAAATTCACCTAGCCCCTGTTGCCTCATGTTACTTGGTGCAACGGTGCAACCATTGCATATCAAGAAGTAGGCCGGGGGACGCCATATTGGTATGGAAGACGTGCCCTTAGGATATGAAAGGGATAAAGAGGCTACCGAGTACGCACCCTATAGTAAGCAATGGAATTGTCGAGAGATGGGTGATATTATGGACAACAATAAGAAAGTAAATAATAATATTTTATTCTAAGACATTGTCACTTTTACGGTACTTGATGATCACGAGCACTGTCAACAGCTTTACGATACTCGAATGGCCCAAACATTCTAATAGCACACATTATCGACTTTCACTATACTTAATCCCTTAAAAGCCAAGCCTCCAATGACACAACATAATCCTTAAATTAAAAAGAGCCAGTATTAGTAAGATTGACAGATCCGTTCAGAACGATTTACACATACTGGTGTTGCAAAAAATGTCCGGATAAGTGCTCCAGTTAAGTCACAAGTGATTGTAGTAAGGTGCAACTAAAAATTCGTAAAACCGGTGCGCACGAGACATAGTCCCGAAAGCAGCCGAAAGTTTACGAAGGTAAATTCGAAAATCGAAAGCCAATTAGCTTGTCAAATTTGATCGTAATGATACGTGATGTGTGGAGAGACCGCTCTCATTAATTGACAACTAAGAATTAACGTACGATTATGTCAAGTTGGACCTTATATTACGGAAGGCTATTAAAAGAAATCAATGGTTCCCGTTCCTCCATTCCGTGTTCCATTGTTTTCTCGCTAATTTAGGAGTGAAGGGAACACTTATCCTGCGTATTACGCGTGCGTAGGCGATGGTTTAGCAACCTGTCTAAACAATTGGCTGTATAAATAGTTCGTGAGGAGTTAAGGACGTTGTCTCGAACAATATCAACATAATAAAATAACGAGAATTAAGGAAGCAAAAATATTTGTACTGGATCAACTCTAATAAGATTTAATTCCCATGCTGCGTTTAAGCTTTTGAGAAAACGTATTGTTTTGACTTAATTTCACCATAGAGATTGATAACGACCCAAATGCCTAAATCGTTTAGAATTCAAAGCTAGCGGAAAATTAATTTCACAAAGTCCTATAGGATTATCTATTTAGGTTTCATAACAACAACACAACCTGTCCGTAGTCATGTCGAGGATCTTCACGTAATGTCGTATAATCTGACAGCACGAAATATAATTTAAAGAGTTCGTGTGAAGGTGTAAATGTCAATATTATGCTGAGGGGAGCGGCGAATAAAAATACATGGTTATTTTAGCTGATGCCGAAGAACTTTGCGTAAATACGATGCTGCTAAAATCTCGATCTCTTGACTTGAAAAAGCTTGAATTTGGAAGATGACTGCATAACCAGTGTTAAAATCAATGACTAGAATAGGGATGATGACAAAAAAAAGTTTTTTTTTTTTGTCCTTGTAGGTTATTAATAAATATTGGACACGTATTTTTTTCTTTTTTTACGTAATCAAAAGATTTCGGCGACACATTGAGTTAAAATATGGCATGACGTCACGCCTAGCTAGAGTTTATACGTAGAAGTGACGTAGCGAGCCCCCACTCCCCAACTTGAATGCGTGTTATCTAAGTAATTTTTTATTAATATGATAAAGCAAAAAATACGTGTCTATTATTTTTTTATTATCTAAATATAATTTATTTTTTGTACCCAGGCATCATCAATACAGCTTTCAAAAATAAGTACAACGAAAGAATTCTTTTAACAATAAAGGTTTTCAAGACTCGCATCTAAGAAGGGGCACAAAGCGCACTCCAGTCCTAAGCCGATCAATTGACTGGAGCACCATAGAGATTTATCTAGAGAATAAACCCCTTTCTTAGCTGCAAGGCTCCTCAAATAGGTACTCTATTTAGATATAGTCTGTTCATTTTATGGACGTTTGGGTAACACTTCCAAAATAACGTTTATGCACTTATTGTCTAAGCATGCACTGACTTTCTATCAATATTTGATACTAGCTTTTGCTAGCGGCTTCGCCCGCGTGGATGTCGGAAAATATCCCACGGGAACGTACTAACGGGAATTCCTTCCTTATTCCTTGTCTACATTGTAAAGGAAACCTCAGTGTAAAATTCAGCTTTCTAGGTCCAAGGGTTCGGGCTGGGCGTTGATACGTCAGTCAATCAGTCAGGACTTCTCTTTTTATTTATATAGATTTAGAGTTACGAAAAAAAAAGTTTTATTGGCAGGAAAAGGTGATGACGATGACAGCCTAGACTTTACGATTATCGAATACTTAACCAACTCTCGATTTATGTCATGCTCTAAACATTACAATTTGACATGTGTCACATGGCCCAACGTTTTCAGAACAGACTATATGTTAGTACATAAAAACATTTTCGAAAAAAAAGTGAAACACAATATTTCCTCAACTTTTATATCCTTAAGCTAATGATTTAACTGTGTAACTCATTTAAGTGTACCCCACACCTCAGGATCTGATGTGTATAATAAAGGCAGTCATTACGGGCGCGCAGCGATCCAGCTAAGTAAATGATGATTACGCTCGCTACTTATCATAACACGGTATAACGAGATATGAAGTTTTTTCTATATCACTAGTAGTATAATAGTAATTACTTTAACTTAATGGGGCTGCGCGATGGTTTTAGAGATGGAAGTGTTAACTGATAGATGTCGAATATTAAAAGCGTTTAGTATGCATGAGGTGCATGATAATCATTTTTTTTTTAAGTCATCAACACAAAACTACTATAATTTTTAGGGTACCGTACCTCAAAAGGAAAAAACGGAACCTTTATTTATAGGATCACTTCGTTGTCCGTCAGTCTGTCAGTAAGTCAAGACCCTTTTTCTCAGGAACGCGAGGATGTATCAAGTTGGAATTAATATCAAATAGGTAGGTGTGTATGGTCCCTTGGAGCTCTAAAAAAATCAAGCTTCTAAGTCAACGCAATAAAAAATACGGCCTTTTATGCGACATATTTTGATACTCGCAAGTGAATCATAACCTATTATACTTCCCGTTGACCCAGAATCATGAAATCTGGCAAAAAAACAAGGTCTCACAGCACAAGTAAAGGAAAAAGTCCGAAAACCGTTAATTCTTAGTTTTATCTCATTTTTTTGCGATTACACACTTACATTTTCAGTTGGAAAATTTACCTCGACGTATATCGAGAACATATTTTTCAATTACAATGTTAAGTTTGTTTTTGGGATAAATTCATTCCAATTACGGGACCATTCATTCATTCATTCTTCATTGTGTATGGTCCGACACGCACTTGGCGGGTTTTTTTAAGTCCTCAACACTACTCTATTTTTTTCTTTTATTAAAATCCTGATAGAGAAGAGCTTCTGTTGATGCACTCGCTCAGTATAATGTCTTGTTTAACATCAAAAGTTCAATATTATTATGGACTTTATCTCTGGTGTGTGAAATAAAATTGTAATACTTTCGGAGCCGTGGCAGCCCTAGGTTTTCACGGTGCACTATCCTAACTGTCGCCCCAACTCTTGGCGATGAAAACTACACTTTTTGCCGAGATCAGATACAGAATCCGATAGCACGCCAACTAATAGCTCTATAAACAAGATAATCGGCCGGTTAACGCTGGGAAAGATGTCGTGCCCGGCGATTTATGAAATGCTTTAAAAAATATGAAAGTTCAGTGTGCTACGAGATTTTGAGATAGCGGCGAATAGGTGAATTTAAGTGGCCAAACGCTTATGTGTGTCCCAAATATTTCTTGGAAATGGAGTAATTAACTGAACACCTTATTGCTGCTGTTAATCAAATGGTAATGAAATTAATGTTAATTTGTATGAAGTCGGTTTTATTCATGTCATCGTGAGCTATGAGGATGAGAGTTAAACCGAACAAAGTATTATTTATCCGCAAGGAAAAAGTAAAGAACCAAGAAATGAAAGGTCGAATTAAAATAAATACAGGAAAAAAAACAAAAGAAATTTAAAACTGACAACTGACGATGAAAAACGTCAGTTAAACCGTTCACACGTGAATAACCACTTATGAATTGCAAAAAACACATTTGATCGTCACGAATTTTTGTCCCTTCTTGTTCCTTAATAATAAAAAACCCTACGCCGATGTTAAAGTTGTGGTAAATTCACAAATTAACCGGAGAAAGCATTCGGGACGGGACATAGCGATACGACATTACTGTGACAAGTGCGACCCGCGACAACGTGGGCCAAAAAACCAGCTAATTGCGACTACAATGGAGCACAAAGCGGCCGCTTTTCCCACGGAGCATCCGACCGCGCATGCGTACCGATCATTTCATGCGTGCTCCTCTTTTATTGCCAAAAATTAATGCCCGGTAAACAGTCCTTAATTGCAAGCCAGTCTTGTTAAAATCAGCGTCGGTAAAACCGCCCGTCACACTAAAAGTAACATTTCTCGGAAACGAGAAACCAGAATACACATAAAACTCGCAATAACTGACTAATAATAACGTAACATTACGAATACCCTGTGATTCCTGTGTCGAGTTTTGGTGCTCGATCGTCGTTTTATGACATTTTAATTTTATTGGTTAATGCAATTTTGCCCATTCCGCTGGATCATGGTGCAATTTTGCTTTAACAACTCTATAGCTACGAGGCAGATATTGACATTTTTTGCAGAAAAAAAATAAAGATTATATAGTTGGCAGTACTTACCAATAAATTTCAAGGGATGTGTTAAGACAGATGCAGCTTGTAGTAATGATATGCAAATAGTATTAAAAATATCAATAAGTTAACATTGACTAAAACATACAAAGTTTAATAACTTAGATCCAACACATTTAGCATGTGCCTCATTAATAATTATTATAATAGCTAAGTAAAGAAGTTAAGAAACTGTACAGGTGGCAATTAAAAAAAGTTTTAAAAGCTTATTAGTGATGACAAATCATACAGGCACGTAGTTTTCGTAGGTTAGTATATAAAAAAATAAAAAAAGCAAATGAAAAATAACATCGCGGCTGAAGATAGAAGATCCTATCGAAGAATTATTCATACATAAGTAAGTAAGTCATGCTACTGATATTTCTTCATTTACCAACGAAGCATCAAACTATTTACTGAAAAACTGTTAAAATTCCACGAAAACGGTTTGTTTTTACAGATTTTTAACGATAAGTAATTCATTTTCTAATTCATTGTCATCATTGTCAACAAAAAGCGGGAATGCTGAAACTGATATAGATATATGACAACTGTTATTTACAAAAACTTCTATATATTTACACTATCAATTTCTAGAGAATATTCACCAAGGTCCAACACTGAGCCTACCATTACCCTGTCTATAAAATTCCATGAATTCCCTATAACCACACAAGCCTGTACTGATCCACTTTCACTATAGCCGAAGGTGTTAACCTATTATCATCTGACGGTGGCTAGACGGCAATTCATATGGAAATGAAGTAGCCGACAGGTTCACTCACTGACGGCAAGGCTAAGCGCTCAACATTAACTTTAATTAGTTTACAGGAAACTGTGGATACTTTAATATAGTCAATAGAGACGGCAGTTGTAAAGTATTTCGCTCAGAGGTTAAGTATTTCCGTAAAGTTAGTAATGTTTGGATGGACTTCATTGACTTTGGCTTTTAAAGCCAAGGTCAATGAAGCTTCAGTAACATCGGTTGAGAAAAGCAATATTTCATCATCTATAATGCTTTCAAAGAACGGCTTACAATGAATAATAAATAGCAGAGTTCCTTTAATTCCCATTCATATTAATGTGTATTCGATGCTTTTTACATCCAGATCATCGTGCGGAACTGACACATTCTCGACATTATCACTAGCTGTTATTCGACACAGATTGATAATGGAGGAATTTCCTGAAACTCATGAACTAAAAAACGCGAAATGAACATGCAATCACAACAAATAGAACGAGGAATTGTGAAAACCGAATAATAAGATTCGAACGTCTCGTGACGATTGATAAGACCCGCTTTGAACTAAAACAAAAACCTTTGATAAAAAAAACGCGTCAATCTGTTAACGGTACAGGAGTACGTCACACGCCACGTGCGTTTTCTATAATAAAAAATAACGTAGCCTTAACAAGGGGCTAAGGAAACCCCAAAAACAGGTTATGAAAGGCCAGGTTGCCATTTGTGGGCAGCACTCGACTGGATTAGTCGTAAAAGGTTTAAACGGGCCGTGTTCGTCTTTTGCCTACCGAAGCGTACCACGCCACGTGGCTGTATTTGTCTGCATCACTACGTCATCGTACACCCTTTATGGCAAGGATGATGCCATTGCATTAAGGACATGGAGTTCATTCACCTCTGACGGGATCACAGTTATAAATAAGTTGATATCAAGCTAGCGATGAAAGTAATCAAGTTTGGTTTCTTACATGTAAGTTTTTTAAGTTTAGTCATTAAAAACGTCTAGGTTTCATTGAATTGTACAGCAAAAACATTAACAAGTGGTCAGTTACATGACACTAATAAGCGGTCATACGATCAATAATATAAAAGGATGATTCGTATTCCGGTACAGGACATAACAATAAATCATGAGGATCCATAGGGGGTTGCCAATTCAGAGTTCACTGTAATCAGCGCCAGCGCCGCCGTAATGATCGAAAAGTGAAAGTTTCGAGCTTCATTATCTCCCAGTGCAATCCAAGCGGGAGCCACACGTTTAATCAAGATTACGACTACTTGTGTACTGCTAAGCACACTAATTTCAATTTGCTGACCGACTATGTAGAAGAGATTCCGAAGAAACCGAACAGAAACCGTTTAAAGCAACAGCAAACACTGCATTAAGTATGCGAGAAAATTTTCGGCTTGTTTGTTTTGAAAGGTCGTCAGATGTGACCGAAAACTTGATTACCTACAGAAAAAAAGTAATGATTCAGAACGAACCAGTCGTTCGGATGTTTCCTTGAATAGCGGTACAGTATGTAAATTACATTGGAGATGCAACAGAGAAGAATTCTGATACGAAAACCTACGCATACAGAGAATGTGTTATTAAAGATAACAGCGCTGCAACAACATTTCTGAATGTCATTCCTTAAAAGCGAATAATGAGTCCTGGAACGAGCATGCCTGTTGTTGCATGCCATACATCATTGACAATATTGATTTCAACTGTGTTTCTTGATCCAATAAGTGACATGTGTGAATAAAAACGCAAAAAAAGACCTAAATAACAGGAGTAAATTGCGCAAAGCAGGCTTAAATCAGCTGTTAATGAAAATGTATCACGGTAATTACAAAGTGAATGTTGTTAGTCTTGTTCATTAAGCAAAAATCTGTATCGGCAATATTGAAATTGTCATTCAGCTCAAGCAAGAGATTGCACGTTGGACGGCGTCAAAGTGGCACTCGGCCGGCGGTTTAGCGGCGTCTACGGCGATTAGTTTAAACGACGCTTAAACAATAATTACCGATTACGGAGAACCGGTGTGTTATCGTCGGTGTAACTCGGGTAGTGCGGGGACTATTGCGATCAAGATTAATACCGAGACCGTGCAAAAATTTCCAATAACGCAACGTTTCAATTTGTCACCGGGACTCGAACGCCAGAGATAATCTACAACCACCATTGAAGATGACCGGTTAAATGAATTTGTATTCAAACCGGTGAAGGCTGTTTCTTTACTTGTCGACACATTCCGTTAATGCGGCCCGATGTATTAAGTTATTGCAGAATATTCAGAGACAAAGCCAGGCGAGCTTGTTAAATAGATACCAAAAGCCACTGAGCAATTTGAACACTATTATCCAACGAACAATATAAGGAAGATTCAATTAAACGACCAAATCTCAAGCGACAATAGGAGCTATAGCTAACAATACACAATCCACAGAACAATGGGTAATCCTTGAATCAATATAAGCAGGCTGGGTGTTCTATAGATACTAAGATTGAGCCTAGAGCCGTATTGAAATGTGTTCGGGCGTCGATATCGACGGCAATGGCGTCGGTAATTACACGTTCATAGTCTCGTTGCCAGTTTCATTCATAAACATGCGAGATTGCTTTATGAATGGTAGACGGTCCGTGTCCTTAATTTATTGTGTTACGCAATACACTTCCATAAGTTTCCTGTTTGATTATTACCATTTATCGAATGTTGTTCGTCTGCTATGTAATTTTGTAGACCGTGTAGACGCTAACTCGACCTTGATTAATGAACTTCATTCATATAATTATAGCACGAGCACTAATCTTAGTCCAATTATATCGAGTGCGCACCGCTGCAACCAATGTATTCCACGGCATACATTGTGTAGCGATATACGAGATGAATTTATTAAATGTATTAACATTCAATTCATTACTGGAACACGCGAAAAAACAAACATAACTCAACACGCTATTACCCGAGCTTATGAACGTAAACCTGTCCAACTGTTAATAATTCTTTTCTTAATGGCCTCTCATGGCTGAATAAATTTTAGCGCTAAATAAACAAGCTTTATCTGTGATCTCCACAATGCAACGGGTCCGAGGGTAACAGGAGCCGACTGAAGCGCCGCCACCACGATACCATCACGCCGATACGCATCAAGGAAGACCAGTTGTCAATACATTTCACCTGCAAACTGAACTAACTTGATGGCCTGTCTGAGCCCAGAACGAGTTCCCATGAATTGTGTTGCGTGCGAGACATTTTTATACTTCTGTACGACAACGTGTACCAGCGACCGATGGCTTCCATGTTAATGTATTTGCTATCGCTCCGAGCTTTATGTGGATGATCTCGTTCCGTTTGTTAAGATGCCCGATAGAATTTCTAATTCGGAACGAACGTCGATTTAATACAATCGAAGATTTAGATCGAGAAGAATGCACCCCGTGTTAAATGCTAATTTCTGTCTCGGCCTTATGCAAATGAACTGCAATGCCACTAAATAGCATTAAGGCAGCTACGGGCAAATATTCCGCTAACCTTATTTACTGGACAATTCATACGTCCAAGCCAACAAACACAGGTGGTCCCAATAAAAGGTTCGGAGGACGCCAAGCGCCTGTGTGAGGATGCCGCCCTCCCTAAAAGGATAATAATACGTCGTTGCGAAGCTCCCGAGCCACGGAGAATCCCCAAGACTCCCGAAGAAATGTAAATTGACCCGCTACCTGACAAATAGCTTAATTAACGGCTAACACGCGACACGAGAATTATTGAGATTATCCGAATGGTTCACCCCCGGACGCGCATGTCACCAGATTTTTTTCAGTTTTTATAAGCGAGGATTTACATACTACACGCTTTTTCCTAGCTTTAATCACATTCAAAAGAGAAAATTGATCTTGGAAATGGTTCGCCATTGTTATGCGCTTAATTCTCTTCGTAGGCAAATCCAAAAGCCTTAAATTCCTTTGAATACAATGAACAAAAGAATCTGAAAGGAACTTTATGAGACGTCCTAACTAGCCCACATGCAGCAATTTAACGAAGGCATTAAATCTCAAGGTTAAAGCTGGAGTTACGTTAAGAGATTTAGTTTTTTTCGCAATGTTATGCGTCGGTAGGCGTCACGTGGGCGCGCACGTGACGACGATGTGATTTTGTGGTTTGCCACTGCACGACCGCTCGCGTGGGCGGCAGCCGCAACACTGACACCGACGGGCGATGAGCATGGGCGCGTTCGATACCTTCAACCGGACGATTTGCTTCACAATATTTGGACGGGTGATCAAACTCTGAACGCTCAACTTTAAAAGCTCACTCCATAAAGTTTTCCGTTCGATAAACTCCGTAAGAGTTCTAGAGCTGGAGCTGTCAGTCACCCTTCAATTTATCGATCGAGGTTGCCTGGCAAAAACGACATCGTTTTTGAAATCGACCGTAGCGCGCGACAAAATCCAGTTTTCTTAAATATTTTGAATTCCATCGAAATCAGCTTTGCGGGTAAAAAGCTTTAGTATTGTTCAATTTCATGAAAACGACGGCCAAACGTGCGGTTTCCCACCGAAACCTGGATGTATGGCGATTTTTTTAATTGATCGAGTAAAAAGCATGTGGTCGTGCTCTCGAACCGCAATCAAATAAAAACCTTACTCGTTAATGTTTTATGTATGAAATTCCCGAGGCCGATACATTATGGATGGAGTCCTGCTGGCTTGGCGCGTTCAGAAATTTTGACAGGACAGATATCGTCGATCTCTATGGTAGCCACAGATCTCATTCGACGTTTTTACGCGACTCGGACGACCGATAACATCTGACGTCGAATAGTATCGGAAAGGAGTAAACGTTCCACAGCCCCGAACTCACTTAACTATGTAAATAATGCATTACTAAACATGAGTTTCTTAAGAACTAAACTTAGAAAATATAAAGATAAGCATCGGTTTTAGAAACACATTCAAGTGGTGGGTTGTGGATGAAAAAGTTGGTAGAAATAATATTCTCAACCACTTCGACACATCATAAGAAAATTAACTATGTCAATTAAAAAATAATCTTAAACAGGAGATCGCAGCCGTGCGAATGGAGTTTCCATGTCACCGTTAAAATAATAAATAAAAAAATAAACGGCTCAATTTCAACAAATTACCGGCCAACAAATTGCGTAAATAATTATCTTTGCACAACGCAATAAGACGTTAACAAATAGGGGTACATTTAGTAAACAATCACAATTTATTACGGTGACCATCGCGACATGTTTAGATGGGACACCTGAAGAACTATTTCGGTCGAACCAGTTGCGCGGGCGCATCGTTACCGCGCAGGTGTCGCTGTGTAGGGTGGCCAACATACTCGCATTAGACGCTACTTATTAACAATTGCTATATGTATGGAAATTCGCAAAAGTACTTTATTTTAATTGAACAATATTTACTTACGTTATTAATTTATAAAAGAATTATGGGTGAAATTAATTCTTATTTAAGAAATTATAATTAACCTCGTAGCTCTTTCATTGGCTTTTAACTCCGTACAATTTCCTACCAATAATGGTGAACTTGGGACACCTAGGTGAATAAATATGACGTTTTATGGCATCTAGCACCGATCAATAAATACTTCTTACTACCTGTCTACTGCACACAACCGACATTTTACGTTTCTTGGTCTATAAACATAGGCCAGTCAACTTGAGTTAGGTAAGGGCACAAAGGCTCTATCTATTGCAAATGCTTTATATTCTGACTGATGTAAATATTTTAACAGAAATTCATGTAGATTGGTTTTCACGATTTGTAGTAGTAAGTACTAGCTACCTAAATATTTATTTTACTTTCATCATCTTTATGTCCAATGGACTTCTAATTCCTTTTTGATAAAACCGTAAAATATTCTCTTGAAACGATCAATAAGTAAACATTTACTATTCGTCATATAATAACAGCATTGCTTGTAACTTTTATGCTCTTTCAAATTATGTCGACAGATAGCGACTCCCGATTCATGATAAAATTAAACACCATAGTTGAAATCATAGCGATGGCTTACAAAGTATGAAGAGCACGGTTATCTGTATGGAACCTGCATCGCTTAGAAGAACCGGATCGGCCATCACACAAACTCCTTAGTCACAGTCTTTTAGGTGCAAGATATAAACTGAAAAGCCTTAACTATATCGCAAAGTTGTAAAGTGAAATTTAGAGGCAATACCGGAAAAAGTAAAGTATGAAATCATCTTAACTTTCAAATTAAAACACAAAGTTAGTTAACAATTACCACGACAAAATAACTTTTTGCATCGTTTCACGTTCAAAGTTAAACCTGAAACTCGAAAACTAATCTAACATTTTCGTGTTCCGTTTATTTCTACCGAAAGCTTTGAAATAAAAACTGAATTGGTTTTTTCATCATTGTCGTTTTGAATTTATAATGTTAACCGTTTGTTAGAGTCCGATAAAAACACTATTTCAGAAGCTAACCACGTATTCACGAAACGATATTTTACCTATGATCATGTCATCCATATATCCATACCTATAGTATACCTGACGATTATTATAGCCTCATGTTATTTTTATCAACTATAAATTTACTCAACCTCGGATCGCTGTTTACAGCCTTTTGTAGACAAATTATAAAACCTTTCCGAACTATTATCTTCTACCATGATTGCAATGTCATCCAACCATAGAACCTGATGATAGCCAGCGAGCAAATCCAGAAACAATTTAACATTTCCAGTTAATATAACTCTAAAGAAGTAAAATATTTTTTTTATATTTGTTATTATATTTGCATGGCTTTTGGTATCGTTTTTATTTACCGCTATCGCCTTTAACTTGGTCATGGGTCTATTTGTTTGTCCACAGGGCCCTCATTACACGCGATAATGACTGGATCTATCTGCAAGTGTAATACGATATCGCGGCCATTGTGCGACGCTTAAAAATACAATCGACAGGAAACAATACTTTATCTTTTAGTACTTCAGTCACGACCTGATGATATCTTATGGAATAATCAACTGGCATCGCAGGAATGATTAATTATTATTTGTTTTGTGGTTGTTAAATTGTATTGATGCAGCGAAAAAGTTCTGAGTTGATAATGAAATATGCGGCAATCTGTTGATAATCAATTAAGGATTTAAACTTTTAATAATCAGACTGGAATTCAGTATAAAAATAGCTACAATAGGTAGTTATTTTTAAATACATTTGAGAGAAATATTCCAAGCAACACAGATTACAATTGATAACTTACTCAACCAAGAAAACGAAGTGCCTACTATAAATTCATTTCTAGCCGTTTGTACCGCTTCACACCTGTACAGAATTAAAATACCTTAACTTTTCAATTAGCTTTTAACAAATTGCAGCAAGTACTCTTCACCGTTATTAAATATTCATTTGGTTAAAAACTGTTAAAAGGAACACTTATTTACCACTTTGTGGAGCATTTCGTACATTAGGCTTGACGCCTTGAGATTATATAAAATGCATTCAATTAAAAAGAGTAATTCGAAACAGTTTTTCAAAATTCCTCTGACGAAGGTTTTAAAATGGCAGAAGACGTTTCGAAACGCGACATAGTCAATTTGTAATACTCATTGATTATTATTTTTAGAATAGAAATGAGAACATGCATGTTGGGCCTTGGCGGAGATATCCTACTGAAAAACATAAACAATATGTGCACTATTATGGTCAATGTACGTCAGTCACCATTTTATGAATATCACGTAAGTCACGTATTACCATAATATAATATTATAGGATATTTAATTATTAATAGACTAATTCTTGTGACAAATTAAAATTCCCGTTTTGTTGTGTCAGCATCATCTAGGTACATTATAATGGTAAGAATTGGTAAAAATAAATATAATTTTAGTAATTTAGTTTGGTTATTCTTCGATACTAAGAAAACCACTAGGATTTCCAAAATAAGCTCTGTAACTTAAATTGAAATGTTTTTGATTTTATGCATTTTCTAGCTTTTTCCCGCGGCTTCGCCCGCATGGATGTAGGAAAATATCCCACGGGAACGAAAATCCTTCCTTATTCCTTGTCTACATTATGAAGGGAACCTCTATGCAAAATTTCAGCTTTCTAGGTCTAAGGGTTTGGGCTGGGCGTTGATGAGTCAGTCAGTCAGGACTTTTCTTTTTATATATTGAGATGACAATATCTTTCTTTAAGTAAAAAGAAAAATAAAATGATTAGGATATGCATTGCAAAAAATCAATGACGAAACTAGAAACAGATCATAGCGAAAATTGGAATGTATGAAGTGCCGAGGGGAACACGACTAACCTATCACGATCAAATAGAACCGTATACTTTCACAGCTAGAATTCAGATGTCTTCAAAATTGCTTTGATAAAACTACTTATGTAGAGCGATATACTACAGCGTTCGGAATCAATGAAATGGTATCATCTTGCAACAAGTAATATTTTATTAAAGAAAGTTAAATAAACACATCATTCTATTGATCTCGTTTTATCAACAAACCCACTACAGTATAAGGTATTTCAACAGACTCATAAAACCCCAGAAAATTCTAAATTGTAACAATGCGATTATTCTATGTGAATTGAATACAATCGCTTGTTTTATCATCTTGACCGACATTAATGACAAAACCTACCACATATTCGTGCACATAACTCGGTTTTCTCGAAAACTCGCATCGTGATCATTTCAGTCGTGAGTCTCGAAAAACCCTTTGATGTGTGCCCGACTACTAACGAACTATGCCGACCGATAAGCCTAACTATTAGTCGGTACAACTTGCCGACAGATGTCGTCCCGCAGACTAATCAGCGCAACTGTTTACAATGCTAACTTGTACCTCGGATATTAAATAAAGTTTTAATTTTATTTCACACTGATTTGCACCACAAGTGCGGTCTATTTTTTATTCAATATAATTAGAATTTCAGGTACTATGAATGAAGAATTTCGACCTAATGAAAAAGCGCAAAGGTTCTTTTCCAAATCAATCAACTGGTGGCAGAACATAGCAAGGCATCGCAATGGCCCCCGAGTACTAGGCGCGCATAACAACAAGGCGTTCACGCTAGGTGTCGTTGGGAGGCGGGCCGACGCGCCAGACATTCCCTTTCCACCGCCCAATCGCTATTGATCCACCCCGTCCCCCGCTCTACGCTCGTTTCCTAGCTAACAGGGAGTATCGCGTTAGTTAACCGGGGACCATTATAATATGGATGCGTTTGACAACCTCTCTCGTAGTCGTGGACGCCTGGTAAGTGAGTTGGTTACGCGGTCGCGCTTGGTGCTAACGAACCGTAATATGGCAGGAGGGCCCCTACCGACTGGGTGCTGAGCAAAAAGTCCTCATTGTTTGCTGGTTACTTCTAATGTATTATTTTCCTCACAAAACGTTTGCAGCAAAAACATTAAATTCTAGAATTCATAAATTTTAAAGCATTTAAAACTTACTGTATTTTATTGAACTATCAGTACATTTATTTCTAGATTTTAACTAACTGCGATAAAAGCGCCACCTGCCTAAATATTTTGTCAGTTAATAGTGATACTATTTTATCGTAAGATGGCACACGATGTCGAACGGCCGGGAATGAGCGACCTCTTTGTACATAATGCGCTCCTGGTATTTTTGAGTCCATATTTGGCGCTTTCATTTCGTCCACGGGCAGTGTGGACTGTGGAGTCGGACGGCAATTGAATTATAATTTAAAGAATCGAGATTTACATTCTTGATCGTTGCTGTAAGTTTGTATTATGTAATTACTTTATCTCGTTGCGCAGATAAATCAATCAATGTGCCTAGCCTTTTCCCAATTATGTTAAGGTCCGCTTCCAGTCTAACCGGATGCAGTTAAATAGCAGTATTTTACATGGAGCGACTGCCTATCTGACCTTCACAACCCAGTTACTGGATAACACGATACCCCTTGGTAAGACTGGTTGTCAGACTTGAGCTTTTGACTACCCTTCTCGACTATCAAAGATCTAAATGACATGAAAAATGACAGCCGGGACCAACGGTTTAAAGTGATTTCCAAGGCAATGAGGTCTCGATATGTAATGGATGGGCCCATCCTCGAACCGACCGCGGCAAGCAACAGATACCTAAATAATAATTCGAATTACTGTACAGGTTAATAGTACAAGTTATAGTTTTTTTAAAAATAATAAATAATACAATATCCTATTTAATTAAAAGAGCATCAAAATATTTGCTATGAAGATTTGATTGGAGACTTTCAATGACACACTGTAAATGAGTCGTTTTACATCTAAAAAACAGTCCTGACTGAACCTAGAAAGCTGAAATTTTGAACAGAGGTTACCTCTAAAATGTAGACAAGGAATAAGGAAGGGTTTTCGTTCCCGAAATCCACGCAAGTAATAATATAAATTCTCAAGTACATTTAAAACTCCCTGTTAAATACTCTTTATCACAATAATATACCAGTATTATTAAAATTACTATAATTCTAAAAAACAATACCTATGTACTGAGTGGTAGATAGGTAGTAACAAAATTAGCTGCACCCCGCGGTTTCACCTGAGTAGACCGGGATAAAAAGTAGCCTAAGGTTAATCCAGGATTTAAGGTATCCACATATCAAATTTCATCCAAATCGGTCCAGTTGATTGAGCGTGAAGAAGTAACAAACATACAAACACACACACACACACACAAACTTTCGCCTTTATAATATTAGTGTGATTAGTGTGACTAACATTGTAACAAATATTTATAACATTGTAACAAATATTTAAGCTGCTCTATGCCCATGACAGACCTTTACAAATTCGTGTTAATTGTTTCACCTGTTATTCGCAGAAAACATGCAAAATAAATGAAACCGCATTGTGTTTCGCTTCCAATAACCTATAATTCAAATATTAGGTAACCAATTCTAGCTGGTAATGCTTAATCTTTAAATTTAGCAATGCATTGAAAACATTTATTTTTGTGATGCACAGCATCATACATTACATTTTCGGAAAGCACGTTAAGCTGTTGGTTGCGGCTGTCATTTATAGATCTTTGACAGAAGTTACGGGTACTCAGAAGCCTGAAAGTCTGACAAATAGTCTTATCATCAATGGGTATCGTGTTACCTAGTAACTGGGTTGTGGAGATCAGGTCAGTAGCTCCAAGTAAAATTCAGCTGCATCCGGTTAGACTGGAAGCTGACCCCAAAATAGTTGGGGAAAGGCTAGACAGATGATGATGATGATGACGACACGAATGATGGTAAACTAGGAACCTTACAACTAACTAATACTGTCAGCGTAAACGTTCACCATTTAAAAAGAAATTTGACAGTAACGGCAAAGAAAATAACAATTAGTTAGCTACTACGAAATTTGATACTTAAATAAAAAAAAAGGTAATCACAATAATTAGTTGAGAAGCGCCCCAATTCCAATAGATTTTGGTAAAGGTAATCAATAATTCGTGGTCGTGATAGCCCAGTGGTTAAGGCCTCGCAAGTACCAATGTGACTTTTTCAATTCATATGTACTTTCAGAGTTTATCTTGGACATTACTGACATCGGTGAAGGAAAACATCGTGAGGAAACCTAGACTTGTAGTTAATATAGGTCTGAAATCACCAACCCGTCTTGAGCAAGCGGGGTCATCAATGCTCGTGCCTTCTCTGTATGAGAAGACGCCATTGTCCTGCAGTGGGACAGTAATAACAGTTTTGAATTTCACAAAAGACCAACAATCAAACGGCCGGCGGCCTTCCACCCCACGGCCAACATTAATAGAAATAAATCTCCGTAGGCTTCCGTTTTTATTCGGCTCACAATTACCCCATCTAATTTGGGAGCGTTTAAGAACCCACCAAAACACAAAAGCCCGCCACACAGGTCGCACTGGCATTAGCATTACAAAACGGTTGCGGGCCGTGAGATATGGGTCGCAGATGCGCGCCCGCGCCGCGCCGCCGTAATTAGTGTAGGCGCAATATATAATTGTTTCATTTCAGTAACGCCTGTCCCTCTCACTGCTGCGCGAATTATTCGCGAAAATATTAATGACCTTAACAGTTCCGTAAGGAATCTATACAAAAATTGTAAACATTCTATTAGATACACAAATTTTGCCAAAAGAATTCCGGCCATACCAGAAGCTGTCGCGACACAATTAACAGATATTTACGTCCATGTACTAACATTAAACAATACTTCACAAAATCTCAAGATCTAAACGTCGTCAAGTCGTGTGGGAAAATAATCTCAAGCGCAATCTACATCCGAGCTAGGTCCTAATTAATTTAGTAATCGTTCGTGACGACTTATTCCGGCCCTAGACCCAACCACGAACCTAACGAAATCACGACTCCGCCAGACGACGATAATCGTTATTTTAAATTTATTAAAATGTCCTCTTTAAGGACTATATCGGAACTCCTATATCGGACTGTATAATTTATTCTTGCAATGGAGGAGCGCGCTAAACAATGAGGGCTATTATAATTTCTAGAAGAGCACGTTTTGATTTATAAATGCACTGTAATATCATCTTGCTGAAAAGCAATCCTTGTTATTTTGTTTGTCATAGTTGTAAAGATCTGATACTGGACGATATTCTTTTAGGGAGCACTTCATAAGGTTTCCATAAAAAAACAAGAGGAAATACGTGAGCTCGGTTAAACTAAGCAGAAATGAGTCAATGTTTATCTAATGGATTACGTTTAAACATAGTGATGCTTTTAACAATAACAGCAAGTTGCTAGTCGGCGGGGCGGTTAGATTCTAAACAACATATTGTCGGCAATTTTCATGACAAAGTCGGCACAATACAACGGCATGCCGACAACAAAATGCCGTCGTGTCGGTCTGACGGCCCCTGGGGCGTCGCAATTAAAGTCCCGGTTGCACGAGGTGATAGGTGCACCGAATTGATGAGCAGGCCTTTACATTGATTAGCTTAAGATATGTACATATTAGTCCTTTATGTGGTCAGACCAATTTCCTTTTGAAAAAACGCACAGAACAAGACACCAGAACAGCTTACAGAAGTGAATTTGATTATTGCTGACATTTGAAGCATTTTCGGATCCACAGAAATTGCCGTAATTCTAGATTTTGGCTTTACGTTGATAAAAGATGAAGTACGAAAAGCTCTGTTCAGCTAAAGTTGGCAAATTCTTTCAATTAAAGCAAAATTGGGTGGGTTTAGTAAGGCAACATCAATTTACCAAGACCTCAAATAGCTAATTTAGTCCTAAAACTCATCTGCTTAAATTGTTAAACGCTGTCATTCAGTAAAGCACGTTTAATTGCAAAGGCAAGTAAGGCTGCACGTTTTAAGGGGCATTACATCGCATAACGAGGGCGGATGCGCGGGCGCACGCCTAACAAGTAACAACAGGGCACGCCGGCGACTTTGATACCCGCTGCGCGACAGGATCGCTTGCGTGCGCGCGACCCCGATGCGGTGCAAGATTGAGGCGATTCAGCAAAGCATTTATACCGAAAATTTATGGAAGACTGAAGAAAAAAAAACTTAAGGGTTCTAGGGCGTTTTTCGTCATTTTGAACTCATCTTTGGCAGATGCTCAAATATTCCAGAACAACATTTATGAACAGGATGGCACCGATGATTATAGGTTGAACGGTTTGGATGGTTTTGAGCTTTACTGCCGTTTCAGGATTATGTTTGTCACACAATACAATATTTTGGATTAGGCATTCTGCATGTCAGCAATGTGCTACACTTGAGTTTTAGTATAAATGATAGTGATTTGCTGCATCAGATGTATACCTATGTATGTAAGTTCTAAACCATAAAAATTGCAAAATAATTAAATAAAATGAATTTTCTCCTAGCGTGTAAACTCAACCCGTCCAGTTCCTGCATTAGCGCATGTCTTCGCCATCGCTCACCATTTGCATCACAGTTCAATGGAGGATTTTGACGGACATCACTACACGGCTCGCTCCGACGTTTCTACACACATAGATTGACAATGTCTTGCCGCTTAATGAAGCTACCGTTCGGTATTTCTCAGAGGAATATAGGAAATAAGTGGTACTTTTATTTTATTAAAGTTTCTTACCTTGTAAGATTGGATTCATATTGAACTAGCTTTTGCCCGCGACTTCACTCGCGTTAATGTAGATTTTTCTGGATGAAAGGTACCCTATTATAATTTTCTGTACTCCTGACTACGCGTATGCAAAATTTTATGTTGGTCGGTTGAGTAGTTAGGACGTGACGAAAACAAACAAACTCAATTTCGCATTTAAAATATTAATTAGGAAAGTCTGCCATTAATATAAGGTTTTTTGCCTGCGTAGGTATCATTTATATTCCTCCTGTGCGCACTAATTATACTAATTGATCTATTCCTTACTTTATATTCTTAACGCGTATTCTAGATTTATAAACAAGATTGGATTCCTTTTTAATACTGTTGGTTGGTTTGGTACTGAAGTCTAATTAATTATTCAATATTTTAAGCTATATAAGAAAACTAAATTCCGGGGATGATGATTGATCCTTGATCAAGAAACGTTTCCAATTATTTTCAATAAATTTTAGCAGATGGAGATAAAGCTGATGCAGAACGAATCAACCGGTGCTTTTATGTTTTGATAAATGTGCGTACAACTGTTTAAGGACTGAATCAAATATAAGTAGACCGAAACGGCAACTTTAGTTTTTCCAAGGAGTATTTTAGCTTCGATTGGAAAAAATCAAATCACTCTTGTGTGAACACGAGAATACATTTTAATTCAAAAATAACATAGCGTATCTTTGTTTACAAATGCTATTTATGTGAGATTTTCAAAGAGGAAAGGCGATGATGACATGACAGCGAGCAAGATCGGAGTTTCGGCAGTAAATGTTGATCCTTGGCCCTATTTATAAGCCCGTCAAATAATCGGGAAAGGATTTCGTTTTCATAAGACGATACGTGTAGTTACTTACTTGTTTTTATGAAAACAGTAAAAACGTGTCGCCTTCTCGTTTTATTTAGTGTGTTTTGCTTTATTTTCGGCATTAAGTTCAGTAAGTCTGGAACTACGACAGTTTTAAATCAACAGTTATTAATTAGAGCGTGAACAGCAACAAAACAAATTTACCTATCAGTGATTCAAAATATTTAAACATTTTAAACTATTAGTGCCAGGATTACCTACTATGAATATTGCAGTTGTTGACTAGAAAAGATACTTTTTTTAAATTCGCAAAGAAGTTGAAGCAAAATTAAATTCAAAAGTATCACAAACTCATTCTAGATAAAAGATCGTTTTGTAAAAAACTGGTTTATGATATATTGATACTTTTATATTTAATAATCATTCAATCACACGTGTTATTGGCTAGATCATTTTGTAAGGCGAGCCACAATATTTATGCAAAATAAAGCACTGCTTATTCCGCTTAATATCTTGACGTCGGCCATTGGAACACTGGATAATAGTCGCTAAATGCATGCAAGTAGTCCAGACGTAATCCGGGACACCGCGGGGCGTCCGTCCAATAGGACGCGATATAGAAACGAATCCTAATCGAATTGGAAAATATTATATAGAAATAATATATAATATATACTTATATAGAAATAATACAATTATAGTAATACAATAATTAGTATGGTAACAAGATGCTGATAAATAAATATTTATATTCAGAGGATTACACGATCGAGACTGACTTCCTCACTAACATTTCACGACTTGCTTATTTTTGCCCTTTCAAACTATTTATCAAAAAGTTAAATGAAATCTTCAAGTAGGTATCAAAAAAAATTTTTTCCTTAAAAGCATGGGGCACTTTACTAGTAACCGAAAATTCAATACATGCACAAAATGATACCAGTAGCGCCATCTCTTGGTGCAACATATGAGTTAATTATGACAGCTGTCTTGTCTTCTATTTACAGAAAGTTTGACTAAAAATATACCCTTTTAAGCTACAGAACAATCATTATCTAGTAGTTTATGTTGTAACATATTTAACTGTACGTCGTATGGGCACGATAAACTAGCAAATAACTATAAAATACTCACGAAACATAACCTTGCAACAACTGACATCTGTCAAAACTTTCATCACAAATGTTCACAAAAACACTGTAAATAAACATTAAACACGACTTTACGGCCTCGACGAACGAGAAATTGTTAAATACTGACAGAAAAATTGCATCTGGACAAGTTTTCAGCAATATTCCACGGTTTTTGGGTGTTGGTAAAATCATAACCTCTAAGCCCAAAACAATGAGAGATTTTTGTGTTTTTCAGCTCGTTTATGCAATTATTTTACTTTTAACCATCAATTTGATAGCAGCTGTTAGTGCTGTGTATAGTTTTACTAGCATTATTTCTAGTTTTTGAAGATTTCAGAACATCTTTGACATCTCACTATTTACACTTGCACCAATTCATCACCATTCAAATTAGATTTTAGATTATTATATTGAATTTATATCAACGTAAGTATATAAGTTAACACTGATATAACAATGCTATAATCTTTCATAAAAGTGGAAGTTAATGAGTCTCAAGTTATCAAATAAAATGGGCAAAATTTTACAAGATTTTAGTATGGTGATAAATGTTACCAAAACAGAATTTTTGTGGCATTATAACAATTTATACCATACACTAAAACTGCTTGAATTCATTTCACAATCTTTGAAGACTACAAATTGGATCAATCAAACATTTTGTCTTAGTCAAAAATTAGGTTGTAGTTAAGCGACTCCGCACATAAACAAAACTTAAAACACAATATTTCTCATCAGCTGGGCAGGGCAGAGGCTTGGTTCACTCATGATTGCCTTGAACTTATACATTATAATGCACTCTGACACGCATGCTGGTTGCAAGCAGCCAGCGCTCCCTGACGACCCATATGGAATATTGCCAAAACCGGTCTCACACACCCACCTTCTTCATTATCCCAGTCTTCCGTTTCGAGAATGTCGTGTACCGTCGCAGTTTGTTGTCAATGTATTCCATTTTGATCTTCACACGACCCTTGGTCTTTTTGCCATTGGAAGGCGGCGATTTCTTGGGTTGGAGAGATGCATAGCCATCGTCTGCAATGTCGGGCATGGGGCAGTGCTCCAGGCCGACGCTCTGCGGGGGTCGCTCGTCGTAGCACTGCTCCGAGGGTCGCTTGACGCCGGCACGCGGCATCGGACACTGTTGCATGCCAGGCCGGAGCCCGCCGCCGAGCGCGCTGGGCGGCCGACCAGCGCCGTACATGTCCGGCATCTCGCCGAGGAGTCCCATACCATACGGCGACCCGAAGCGGGGCTCCCGCGCTCCGCCGGGCGCGTCCATTATAACCTCGCAGTACGCCACAGTAACCGGTGCGCGGACGCGCTATACACACCTCACCGTCCGAACGACGAACGGAGACTAAGTTCGAACCGAAAACGCGAAAGAGCCGAGGGCGGGACTGACGAGTCGGCCGCTCGGACCGCGACTGACTTCGCTCAACTGCGTCCCGCGCACCTCGACCTCTATCTGTCTCTGTCTCGCGCGATGCGAGCAATATCTTTCGAAGGGGACGGAAACTCAAAGCGCGGCCGTAACCCGACACATCCGTAGGAAAAGCGAACGTTCGCCGGGAAGCCGCGAACGTTTCAGTGCCCGAAATCCGTATTAAAATAGAGCTTTTATTTTGAGTTTATTTCGTAAATAGAAATAATAGAGTCGGAAGTGGAGCGGCTCGGGCGCAGCGGCGGGGCGGTGGGCAGTGCCAGAGCCATATTTAGAAGCGAGCCGTGCCAAATATGGCAATCGGCGGTCAAATGGGGGCCACTGAAATCCCTCCTACTCGCACCTGGCGATTTTCACGTCTAATAATTAAAAACTTTGTCACGTCACTTAGGTATTGAATGATACATACTTACCTACCCATGCCTCATTACATTTACTTAATATGTATGTGTCGTACTCGTAGTTAGCTCTGTAGCTGGATCTATTTGACATTATCAAGTTTTATACGTTTTTTCTAAGTAATTTACTCAATCCCATGTACAGAGCCCAGCACATCAAGCTACCACAATCTCTCAAATTTCTTTAATAGATTTTCATCTTTATCGCTTAAGCATTAGGTTCAAGGTTGATTGGGAAAATTTGACAGTTTCGGGTGGCTTGACCTGCTGGCGTCTGTACATAAAGTGTTTATCTAAATATTTCTATGAATCCAAAAGAGAAAGAGATACCAACCAACCAATATAGGTGAAATAAATTATTTAGTTCTAGTCTAGCATATTATGTAGCTAATGGTGCTAAAAAACGAATGCTAATTACTTATCAGCTATCGGTCTTATTACAAAACGAGGTTTTTCTTCTGTCATGGTTTAAACCATAGAGCCAGTTTTTGTAATAAGAACCTAGCTGTGATAGAAATACAGTTCTTTATACAAAACTGACAACTTAGGCCGATACTAAGTTGTCAGTTTGTAAAACTGGCATCTTAATGTGTCGGAATAAAGTTCGAAATTCAAAAAAGGGTCCATGGTTTAAACCTGGGTTTGAAGATGAACCTTGTTTTGTAATAAGACGGTATATGAGTTAAACATAATTTGTGTATTCCTGAGTAGGTACCTACTTAGATATTAGATATCTAGTAGATATTTATTAAAATACTACTTGTTTGTGCCCGGCGTCACCCGGGTGAATTTCATGTCTCTATCTCCAGTGGTTTATGCTGTGTTGTTTATTTTCATACAAAAATACCATCCAAATTACCGACTTTTTTGTTATACAAACCTTGTCCAATTACAAACAACAAAAAAAAAATTAGTCAAACAGTTTCAACCGTTCTCAAGTTCTTATTTATATAAATATATAGATATCGTTCACTCTGTCACGAACATTTAAAGCGCGGTCACTATCGGACTGCATAGAAAAGAAAGAGAAGCGCGAGGACACAACCCTGGTAAAATTTATTACAAAATGAAACAATTATTTATTTACAAAAAATCTATTGATTGGACTAAAAAATTAAAACACTATTAAGTACGTTAATATGTTGCTTGTAGAATAATCTGACAAAAAATCAAAATTATTGCATGTATGAATGGCTTTTAATCGTTCAAAGAAATTTTTAGAGGTAACTTCGTGATTTTTTTGTATCGTATCAAATTAGTTGTATTAAGTTTTCAACACACTATCTAACTAGCATATATCCTGAAGAATATCATGTATTTTTCTGATGTTGTTTACTGCAGTAGACCACATACTTTTAGGCATTATAAAACTTGCTTTTAGTTGCGTTTAGGTCCTGTAGTCCCCTTAGCAAAAATCTCGCTAGAAATCGTGCATGTCAGTAGGAACCTAGGTTAACAGGATTTATATATCTACTATAATAGAAATATAACATAACACCTGTAATCCCCGAAGGGTTGGGCAGCAGAGGTGTACCTATAATGTTTAAATCCCATGTAATAGGGGGCGAGCCTGTTGCTATCAACCGGGCAAATCACGCGCCAGAAGACGAGGTACACGTCAAGGGTGCAGTTACTGGAATCGCGCCGCAACATCAATTTCAAGGCGTTCGTGGTGCGAGTAGGTACTGAACTGTTACTTGCCCCTCGTCATGGAAGAAGACTTTTGGCCGCAGGACGTGGTGTTCCATCGCTTCCACGGACAAGTTCCACAGGGCGGCACTTAAAGTCAAGCCAGTGCAAAGTAAATTGCTACTAACATACGAGTAGTCTTAAGTATTAGGTTGGGGAAAAAGTCTTTTCGCATTATAGTATGTATGAATTTAAAATAAAATCTCTTTGGCTATAGTATTTGTATCTGGCTGGTTTTGGTATCATTGAAAGTTTAAATTTTAACGAACATAATTCCAAATTCAAATTAGGAAAATGTGTGATTTTCATTTGTTTTTCGTACTGTCAAGATGAGTGAATCTAATGAAGAAATTCGATACATTTTAAAATTTTACTACAAAAAAGGTAAAAATGCAACGCAAGCCGCGAAAAGAATTTGCGATGTTTATGGACCCAGTGCAGTGTCTGTGAGAGTAGCACAAATTTGGTTTAAGCGTTTTCAATCCGGAAATTTTGATGTCAAAGATGCACGTCGCTCTGGTCGCTCTATTACGGATAAAATGGATGCCATTTTTGAAAAAGTGGAGCAAGATCGGCATATCCGTAGTTACGACGTAGCTGAAGAACTGGGCATTGACCACGAAACAGTTTTGGCGCATTTGGAAAAAACTGGGTACACAAAAAAGCTCGATATTTGGGTACCTCACGAGCTCACTAAAAGAAACTTTATGAGCCGTGAACTCATTTGTGATTCTTTATTACGACGTAATGAAACCGAACCATTTTTGAAGAAGCTGATAACTGGTGATGAAAAGTGGATCACGTACGACAAGAACGTGTGAAAAAGGTCGTGGTCAAAGCCGGTCAGGCTTCACAGACTGTGGCGAAACCCGGGTTAACTCACAACAAAAAGTGATGCTGTGTGTGTGGTGGGATTGGAAGGGCATTATTCATTATGAGCTGTTACCACCAGGCAGGACCATTGATTCTGAACTATACTGCAAACAACTGATGAGATTAAAGCAAGAAGTTGAGAGAAAACGGCCGGAATTAATCAACAGAAGGGGTGTGGTTTTTCATCATAATAACGCTAGACCTCACACATCTTTAGCCACTCAGCAAAAATTAAGAGAGTTTGGCTGGGAGGTATTAATGCATCTGCCGTATAGTCCTGACCTTGCACCTTCAGATTTCCACCTGTTTTGGTCTCTTCAGAATTCTTTAGTCAGTGTCAGGTTAACATCACGAGAGGACTGCCAAAACCACTTGTCGCGGTATTTTGATCAGAAGTCCCAAAATTTCTATAGCAATGGGATCATGTCCCTACCTACAAGATGGCAAAAAGTTATCGAACAAAATGGTACCAACATACTTTAGATAAATGTAAATAATGTATATTAAAAAATGTTTTGAATTTTCTTAAAAAATGCGAAGAAACTTTTTCCCCAACCTATTATATTCAAATATGTATGTTTAGGTTAAGGTATGTTTATCTATGGGCCTGTGTCGCATGAAATAAATGGTTTATTTATTTATTTAAATCTCCGGGCTGCTACAAAGAAATTCCAGATGGGAATACCCAATGGCACTGCCCGACCTGGAAATCGAACCCAAAACCTCATGCTCAGCTTGCGACCGCTAGACCAACGAGGCAGTCTTAAATACTTTTCATTTCTCTGAAAAGCTTGTGGCTAAGTAATAACAGCCGCACGGGTCGATCCATCAGGTTAAGCTACGCTTGCCAGGGTTGGTCCGTGGATGGGTGACCATCTTTATATACCAAGACCACTCCGTGCCTCGGAAAGCATGTTAAGCTGTTGGTCCCGGCTGGCATTCGTGGATCTTTGACAGTCGTTACGGGTCGTCAGAAGCTCGAAAGTCTGACAACCAGTCTTACTAAGGGGTATCGTATTACACAGTTACTGGGTTGTGGAGGTCAGGTAGGCAGTCGCTTCATGTAAAATACTGGTATTCAGCTGCATCCGGTAACACTGGAAGCCGACCCCAACATAAGAAAAGGCTAGGCAGATAGTTTTTAACCCAGGAGCCTCCAAAATGTATGATAAAAATTAAAATGAGACGCATTATGGTGTTATTAACAGAAATTTGTAAATTTTCTCAAGAACCGCCAGCTGGCCGCCCACTTTCCGCGATATTGCCATGTTTCGCCTTTTTAAGCGTATTTTATTGTGCTTACTGCTTAGTCAGAGTTCAGTAAACCTTACTACATTGGAAAAGTTTTAAAATTAACTCATATTGTCTTGTTTAGAATAAAACAATTCTTTAATTGTTCATAAAGGAAATTTTAAGAAATTATGGTATCTATTAAAAGAAAGTTTTACAAAATTTCAAAATGTCAATTAGTAAGTACTAGATCTTTGAAAGTGTTTATTACCATGTTGAGTAATAAGTACGTATCTTTATAAGTACCTACCTAACTACAACGTGTGGTTTTGCATCCTCGTCAAATTTAAGGGTGTGGACCAAGACCATCAAACCGTACAACTTTTTCCATGGTACCAACATCGTAATCGCGAAAAAAGTCGTCCCATACATTTGCGTCGAGTAGGTATTGAAGTTTTCTTTGGGACAGTTGGTCCCATGGAGAAAGTTGTTCGGTTTGATGTTCTGTATCACACCCTGAAATTTGACAAGGATGCAAAACCACACGTATAACGATACGCCTGTATTTACCTCTAGTACCCTAAAGGCTCTGAAATACAACCAAACTTGAAGTAGGTAACATCTGTACGATCACAGATAGATCAACAGATCAGAATCAGATCTAATCAGGTCAGATCAGATCGATTACAGATCGATCAGATGTTACCTATTTCGAGTTTGGTTTGACTTCCCCAATCTGCATTTACGCTCAGTAGTACAATCACAAACTGAAATTATCAATATAACCTCTATGAACGACCCAAGGTGCATACGTGAGCAGCCTCGGGCTTATCACAAGGATAATGGGACCTACCTACTCTAAATTAGTTCCCCGGATAGCGTAATCTAATGGTTTAATTTCGTTAATTGGTACTACAAACTTATTGGTTCAACGATTACCTGGGGAAACTGTTTCTTATCAATAAATTAATTTACAGGAAATATTCACCCTGCGTCATTACCTACTGATGAAGTAGGTACCTACTTTAATGAGATCGTGGATGTGGCCTTATCATGTGGCCTTATCATGTGGCCTTATCATGTGGCCTTATCATGTGGCCTTATCATGTGGCCTTATCATGTGGCCTTATCATGTGGCCTTATCATGTGGCCTTATCATGTGGCCTCATCATGTGGCCTTATCATGTGGCCTTATCATGTGGCCTTATCATGTGGCCTTATCATGTGGCCTTATTATGTGGCCTTATCATGTGGCCTTATCATGTGGCCTTATCATGTGGCCTTATCATGTGGCCTTATCATGTGGCCTTATCATGTGGCTTTATCATGTGGCCTTATCATGTGGCCTTATCATGTGGCCTTATTATGTGGCCTTATCATGTGGCCTTATCATGTGGCCTTATCATGTGGCCTTATTATGTGGCCTTATCATGTGGCCTTATCATGTGGCCTTATCATGTGGCCTTATCATGTGGCCTTATCATGTGGCCTTATCATGTACCTACTACCTACTGGACTGGATGTCAAAAGTACGAGAGTTCATATCCTTGGGACCAAATTCTTTCAATCTTTGGTCGGATGGCTGACGAACGTGATTGATTCCATAGGGTCTACTCTCCAAGTCCGTCTCTTGGGTACTTTACCAGTCGACAACGATGCGGAGGAATTTTTGATGCCATATTTTAGTTTTTTAATAGTTTTAGTTCTGTTAAAACTTAAGTTAAATTATAAATTTTTTTAATTGACAACACTGACAAGACACTGCAGTCGGAAAGCCCCGCCGGCTTTCCGACTGCAGTGAAGCCTATCACTTAAGCATGGGAATAACACAACATAATATTAATCTAGCGTTATTTCCTATAATAAAATAAACACTAGGGTACGTGACCGATGACACCAAGACTTAAACATATGACGATAGTAAATGACATGAATAGTAAACTTGTCTATGACTGCATTGTCCAATGACCGGATATCCCATAGTGTCAAATCCCGTTGGAACGGGGCCTAGTTCGCCATAAGCAGTTTTAGTGGAGGGAATATTTCATTTTATTATAGCTTTAAATTATTTTTCTTTGTGGTGAATAAGTAGTAAAGTTTGTGGAAAATTTTGCGAGGAAAGTTTTGAGTATCAATATTGTGGATGGCTATTAGAGTAGGGGAGGACCAAAGAAACGATGGATGAACTGTATGAAAGATGATATTATGGCTAGAAAGGGACTACTGTGATGACGACTAATAAAAAGTATAATATGGAAGTAGAAGGACATGACCTCAAATAAATTAGGATAACGGCAGGACAATGATAATCATGGTTTTAAAATAGTACATTTTGATACAAGTGGAGAATTTTTGGTGGAAAGTGGAAAGCCCGTAGATATGTGACCTATAATTATTTAAGTTAATTAATGCATGAGCATTTAATTAATTTCAAATGATTTGTGGCTACTATAATAGCATTATTCCTGTAAGTACTTACGTAGGTACTAGTTAAGGAAAATATAAGTTCTCGTAGCAACTGATAAGTCTTTTTCAGTGACGCGTCGGGGCGCGATTATGACGCGATTGACTACAATAAATTAATTTTAATTTTAGATTGGAGCTATAAACCGCAATTGTACTGTTAATGAATATATGAATGCTTTTTGATAACGAAGGAGGTGATGTGGTAATATGTACCATCGCGGACATTTACGGTGAATTACTTTAGAACCTTATTACCTTGGTAATAAGGTCGAAAAGTCGTTCACCTATTATTTTCTCCGAATATTGAACGATTTCCTTTCTTTCTTGGAGCTGATGCAGATGGTAATTACTGTCTTGTTTTAGGTATATGAGGTGGGTAGGTACTTTAGGTTCAAGACAGTCTACGGGCAGCCCTGGTCACGTTAGGATATGGAGAGATATAGGATATGCAAGAGCGAGCTCGAAATTTATAGCACCCACTTCGGACAGGTTAGGCTTTCTTTTGACCGTTCATACAGAAACAATAGTTATAAGTACTTACTTTGCAGACTTATGCAGAAATATTTTGGACTAGCTTATTCCCGCGGCTTCGCCCGCATGGATGTCGGAAAATATCCCACGAGAACGTACTACCGGGAAATCCTTCCTTATTCCTTGTCTATATTGTATTGTTGTATTATCTTGTCTGTAAGCGCAGCAATCAATTGTTATACAAATAAATAAATAAATATTAAGTATAAAGGGAACCTCTGTGAAAAATTTCAGCTTTCTAGTTTCAAGGGCTTGGGCTGGGCGTTGATGAGTCAGTCAGGACTTCTCTTTTTATTTACTCGTATATAGTTATAGAGATAGGATAAGAAAACGCAGGACGTACTGTGAGGACTCGAACCTCACAGGGGATAGCTATACTATAAATTAAAGAGGTAGAAGGAGGTTAAGAGGGCCGAGGGCCTTATATTTTAAAATCACTCAGTTTCAACTTAGTATACATCACACTCGTATCGTTGCCCTAGCTAGAATCTGTCTCCCAGCAGTGGGAACATTATAGGTTGTTTACGTATGACCTCAAAAGTGGATTCAGATGGTTGAGTGAGCACCGGCCGTAATATCTACAAGGTTTGTCCCTTTTGCGGTGACTCTTTCAGCTCTGAAAATCAGTAACAACAACCTCGCGGATTCGATAGGGCAGGTTTATAAGCCTGTGTGATAGATAACCCAAGAAGACGCTGTACTTTGATAACGTTGTTGTTGTTAGGTACACGCGAGTATCTAAGTACTATGGACAAAACTTAATCATGCTCACTTAAGAAAATATTCCTGTGAGAGCGCAGCTAGTGACAAACGAACATTGTGCGATCGAGTCGTGAGCCGTGCATGCGATTATCGCCTTTGAGGTGATCATGCGGAACTTTGGTCCATAGTACCTCTCCTTACACATCAAAACGCCTGATTATAATTACCTACTAAAAAAACTTTATCAGTTCATTACTCAGCATTCACATAACAGACGTAATAATTTAATGAGGAGTTCCTAAATTTACTCGGTATTTCCTTCCGCAGTTCTCGATACCGACACTATGACGCAATAACGGTAACCAACGCAATTTTATCATCCTGTGGCTAAGGAAACTTAGTATATGCAACAATTAATTTTATGCGATATCCAATAATTTTGAGCCTTTATTTAATTTAACAAGCTAATTTTCAAAGCTAATAATGCCTATTGTCGGAATACCATTTATGCAGACATGCGGAAAATGTTTTAATAGGCTTTTTCGTTAGATAAATGCTAGTTTCCCCAATCTACTTCCTTCTTCCTTGAACCTAAGTAAGTAGGTACTTTCGTCAATGATAGAATTGCTGGTCAGTTTTCATAAATTGATTAAGGCGAGTATAGTTGTGAAATGGCCGTTTTTGACAGCATTATAGGCTTTTAAAAGCAAAAACAGCCGCACGGGTCCATCCATCAGGTTAAGCTACGCTTGCCGGGGTTGGTCAGTGGATGGGTGACCATCTTTACATACCGAGACTCCTCCGTGCCTCGGATAGCACGTTAAGCCGTTGGTCCCGGCTGTCATTCGTGGATCTTTGACAGTCGTTACGGGTCGTCAGAAGCCCGAAAGTCTGACAACCAGTCTTACCAAAGGGTATCGTATTACCCAGTTACTGGGTTGTGGAGGTCAGATAGGCAGTCGCTCCATGTAAAATAATGGTATTCAGCTGCATCCGGTTAGACTGGAAGCCGACCCCAACATGGTTAGGAAAAGGCTAGGCAGATTGATAGGCTTTTAAATGAGCCTACAGAAAATTCCAGAAAAACTATTTATGGAACTTTGATATTTATACTTCAATCTGAGCATTTGAAAATTTTAAGCTACATTAAATACCATGCAAAAAAATTTATTGAAATGAGGTTGTATTGAACTTTAAATTCGCTACTGCTTCAACAACAACAACAATCCTACTAATATTAAAAATGTGAAAGTTTGTATGTTTAGATGTTTGGATGTTTGTTACTCAATCACGCAAAAACGGCTGATCGGATTTGGATGAAATTTGGTATACAGATAGTTTATAACCTGGATTAAGACATAGGATACTTTTCATCCCGGTAGAGGGTTCCCGTGGGATAATTTCCGACATACACGCGGGCGAAGCCCTTGGCAAAAGCTAGTAAGTGATATTTTCACGGCTTAGCGACGATAAGATTGGTAAATCACCTATCTTACAACTGTGCATTTTTTATTTTACTAATTTTTACAAAACGCAACTTTTACAGTGGAAATTTAGAAATATTCGCTAGCGGGTCCGTAGTCTGTACGACGTCTGTAAGGGTGCTTACACAGAGAGACAGGTTTCCGGTACGGGCGGGTCGGTATCGATCGGTGCAAATACTAATTTCTATGTTATATTATGCGCTCAATTATAAAGAAACAGGTTTAAACTTGTCCCACAGATTTGTCTGTACCAGAAACCTGCTTCTTTATATTTGCAACCTATGGGACTGTAGGTCGACGACTGTACTCACCTGAACACTTTGAGGGACGCTATATGGTAATACGGCTATAGCAGTACCTATATAAGATCAATTAAACTTCTATTATGTGTTATTAAGACACTAGCTTTTGCCCGCGGCTTCGCCCGCGTGGATATCGGAAATCATCTCACGGGAACTTACTACCGGGATAAAAAGTATCCTATGTGTTAATCCAGGTTATAAACTATCTGTGTGCCAAATTTCATCCAAATCCGTTCAGCCGTTTTTGCGTGATTGAGTAACAAACATCCAAACATCTAAACATACAAACTTTTACATTTATAATATTAGTAGGATCAACGAAAACGAGAAATAAAGATCTAGATCTGGAGATTAGGGTGCTGGGGCTAACTTTTCGCCCCAGCACCCTAATTACGTAACACACTTTCAATCATTAGTATTTTAAGTTAATATTAGTTTTAAGTAGCTGAGAGGAGGTAGAGGAGGAGAGGAGCTGGTGGCTAAGTAATAACAGCCGCACGGGTCGATCCATCAGGTTAAGCTGCGCTTGACGGGGTTGTCCGTGGATGGGTGACCATCTTTACGTATCGAGACTCCTCCGTGCCTCGGAAAGCACGTTAAGCCGTTGGTCCCGGCTGTCATTCGTGGATCTTTGACAGTCGTTACGGGTCGTCCGAAGCCCGAAAGTCGGACAACCAGTCTTACCAAGAGGTATCGTATTACCCAGTTAATGGGTTGTGGAGGTCAGATAGGCAGTCGCTCCATGTAAAATACTGGTATTCAGCTGCATCCGGTTAGACTGGAAGCCGACCTCAACATAGTTGGGAAAAGGCTAGGCAGATTGATTAGTTTTAAGTAGTCTCCGTTGTTAATTTTATATTCTAAAATTCTATGCACCTTTCTAGCCTGAAACACAGGTTCTACCTAGTTCAGGCCAATGAGCAAGTGTATCCTCTAAATGTTTAATTTATATGTTATTGTAAATCTGCACCATTTATATAAATAAACGATATTATTATATTATATTATTAATCGGAATCGGTTTCATTTTGACATTTCAACAAGATTCATTGCGATATTTACGTTGTCGAGCAGACAAATTTTTCGAACACAATTATGAAGGTAGCTAGCTGGTTCCCACCATAAGGCTTAAAACTAACCCTACAAACCTCCAATCAGCTGTTTCCCCCATCATATATTGGCCAGGTCACCGTCCACTTTCTAAGCAAACGACGACCGAGGGCCGCGGGACGGGGCAGCCGCATTCCTTGCCAAAACTGGCGACCATTCGCGCCAGGGATGGACATGTTGACGCAATGCCATTCAATATGCCACATATGATAGGCGCCGCATGAGTTTGAGCAAGAAAACAGGATAGTATTAGATTTATTTATTTAAGTAGGTACCTATATGATGAATACGGAATTTTATTGAAGAAGTTAGAGAGAACCCACCTTGAGTTCAACTATGTTGGAGTTGGCTTCCAGTCTAACCGGATGCAACTGAATACCAGTATTTTACATGGAGCGACTCCTATCTTACCTCTTCAACCCAGTTAATGGGTAATACCCCTTGGTAAGACTGGTTGTCAGACTTTTGTGCTTCTGACGACCCGTTACGGCTTTCAAAGATCTAAGAATGACAGCCGGGACCAACGGCCTAACGTGCTTTCAAGGGCACGGGTCACCCATCCACGGAGCGACTGCGGCAAGCGTAGCTTAACCAGATCGATCGACCCGCGCGGCTATTATTACTTAGCCATGAGCCCCACATATGTGAGATGGGTCATAGTCTGTAAAGCCTGATAACACTGTACGATTAAATTCCCTGTGGCATACGGCAAACCTACCATAATTTGAAGTACCAACAAAATTTGATGGTATGCCATAGGCAACAAACTTAGCAGAAGACCTTAATCAGCATATAATGTTCCAACTGCTGGGACACAGGCCTCCACTCTTCGAGAGGGAGAGGGCAATGTTTTCCTTTACCGTTTTGAGAGCAGTGGTGATGAAATTATTAACACAAGAAAAGCACCTGCCTGGGTTCAAACCCATACAACTCGTAAGTCTGGGCCGACAAACTTGCATCTTGTTCAAGTTGTCTTGCTTGGGTCCAGCTTGAGTTCAGAGACTTAGGTTTAAATTAAGTAAATCTAGTCAGGATGCTTCGATGATAAGTTCATACTGTTTATGTGGGTTTAGAGGTGCGTATGAGCACTTTAGAACCAACGGGCGATATCATTCGGAGCTATACGAGGTCCAAAACATAAATGGACACGTAATTTTTAACCAGGAAACCAATGTTCAAATGTTGTTTTTTTTTTTTTTTTTTTTTTTTTTTTTTTTTTTTTTTTAAATTATAGGCTCAATAGTTTCAGAGATAAGGGGGGAATGGTCGGGGTGCGTGGACAGGAAACCTCCCCGAGTGCCCGGGGGCTGGAGTTCCCTTACGGATACGTCCGGGGGGAAGGCCAGTCTCCGGGACGGTGCACCCTGGGGTACGGGCAATGGCTCCCTATTAGGCGCTATTTGCCTAAGGGGTCCCGTTGTCCGTATGCCAATATCCTGTCGGAGGTACGCTCCAACGTGTGTCCCTCTGCTTAAGCAGAGACGCACAGCGGCGGAGTAAGAGCGGGCTCGGTGTGCACTAACCCTGCCGCCGGGCAGGCAGGAGGAAGTCATTTTCTTCTGCCACCGTTAGTCTCGTAGCCCCGAAGATTGTCAGGTCATGTCTCTGACCTTTGACGGGGGTCGAGGGTCTTGGCTTAATCGCCTGGACCGCGAGGAAGAAAACCTCTATAAAAAATTACCCCAAACCTCCAAGCGGCGGCGCACCGTGAGGGAGGTTGGTAGCTTGACTAATGGGTAGCTAAATTAGTCGTTAGTGCGAACCACGTATTTTTGAGCAAGTACACAAAGTTTTTACTCGTGGGATCAGCTATGGAAACACAGAAAAACCAAAGACGAGGAGAGGAGGGGAGTGATGCGGCGTCGGAGTCCGATGCCGCATCTGGTGCGAAAGGCGCGACGGGCTCATTTAAGAGCCCGGAGGGCGTAGTGGTGGGGGCCGCTGGGGGGAAAGGAAAGAACCCTTTCCTGAAGCGGAATAAAAATCCGGGGGATGGCCAGGGGTCTTCCTCGGACGGCGGGGTGAGCTCGGCCCGTAGAAAACTTGCTCGCCGGGGCCAAGGCTGGACCCGGAAAAAAGGAGGCAAGGGTCGGGTAGTCCCCACGCAAGAGGACGGCGAGCTGAGCAGAGCCAGCTCAGCCGAGCCGGCCGAGAGGGTCGCCATGGAGTCGTCTGGCGGTGAGTCGGACGCCGAGGGCGGCTCCAATATAGTGCGAGCGGCCAGGTTCGAGGAGGTCGTGGTGGCGGCAATCGAGGGTGTGGCCTTGAAGAGGACTCAGTCCTCTAAAGACAAGGCCATACCCGCAGCCAAGGCTACCATCATGGCGGCAGCGGAGGCAATGCTACAGGGGCCTCCGACGGACGGAATGTCCGAGATGCGGGCGGAGGTCGCCCGCGTGACAGCCGCCATGGAGCTTCTCCGAAAGGAGAACGAGGAGCTCCGAGCGGACTTGGCCAATCTCCGCGGAGCTGGCCCTCGGGAGTTGCAGGGAGGGGCGCAGCCGGGGCAGGACGGGCCCGAGCCTGCTGAAGACCGGGTGCTGGCCCTGGTGCGGAAGGAGCTGGCTGCCCTCAACAGGCGGTTCTCCGTCCTGGAGGGCATTGTCCTGCGCCCCCCGCTAGCGGCTAGCCGGCCGGCCTCGGGCCAGCCAAAGGCGGCTTCGTATGCCGCCACGGCTGCCACGGCTAAACCAGGATCGGCGGGGCAAGTGAAGAGTGGTGCTGTGCCTGCGAAGGCACCTGCCAAGGCCCCAGCCGTGGCCGTGGTGGAGACGCGGCTGCCCCCGCCTCCTAAATCTCCTTCGGCTGACGCCGAATGGCAGGTAGCCGGGGAGAAGAGGAAGGCGGGTAAGGCGGCAAGGGCGGCCAAGCGAAACGAGAAGCGGCGGCGGCGCAAAGAGAGAAACGTCGCGGCTAGGTTACGTGCCCCGAAGTCCGCAGCTGTAGTAATCACACTACAGCCGGAAGCGGAGAAGAAGGGCGTGTCCTACCGCGACGTGCTCACCAAGGCGAGGGCGGCGGTGAACCTGGAGGAGCTCGGGGTAGTCGATGGCATTCGAGTAAAGGTCACTGCGACCGGGGCTCGGATGCTGGAGATTCCCGGTGCGGCCAGTGGCCCGACCGCTGACGCTCTAGCCGAAAGGCTTAGGGCGTCCTTAGATGCGGACATGGCCCGAGTGTCCAGACCCGCCAAGTGCGCTGACATGCGCATCCTGGGTCTGGACGACTCAGTGACGGAGGGAGAGGTGGTGGCCGCCGTGGTCAAGACTGGGGGGTGTGCCTTCGAACAGGTGAGGGTAGGCACCATCCGTCCTGACTCCACGGGGATGCGAGCCGTTACGGTGAGCTGCCCCGTGTCGGCGGCCCAAAAGATAGCTGGGGAGGGCCAAAGGTTCCGGGTGGGCTGGGATTCCACGCGGGTAAAATTGCTGGAACCCAGACCTCTGAGGTGCTTCCGTTGCCAAGTGGGCAACCACGTCGGAGTGAAATGCACCTCGGAGGTGGACCGCAGCAATTATTGCTTCCGTTGTGGTCAGCCCGGTCACAAGGCCGGCTCGTGCAATGCCACGCCGCACTGCTATTTATGTGCGGCAGCTGGCAAGCCGGCCGATCACCGGGCTGGAAGCAAGGGCTGTGGTCCATCCACTAAAGCCCGGAGCAGGGGCAAGCCCTCTGCCACCGCCGTCACTGCCGCAGCCGCCGCCACGGCCGTCGCCGCTGCCGCCTCCACTGCCGTCGTCGCCGTACCCACTGCGGCAGGGCCCACACAGGGGGCTCAGGGAGGGGGTGAAATGGAATGTCAGTAATGGCTCCATTACGCCTCCTCCAGGCGAACATCAACCACTGCGCCTCAGCTCAGGATCTGTTGCTCCAGAGCATGGCGCAGTGGTCGATTAACATCGCCGTGGTCGCTGAGCCGTATTTTGTCCCGCCCAGTGATTACTGGGTGGAGGACCTGAGCGGCACAGTGACCCTCATTTCGTCGGCCGCCGCCGGTACCCTGTGCCTCGAAGCTGTGAAGAGAGGACAGGGTTGCGTTGCAGCACGGTTCGGGGAGATTGTCGTGGTAGGGGTATACTTCTCCCCGAGCCGAACTCTCGCCGAGTTCCACAACTCCCTTGCGGAGTTGAAGACCGTCGTCGTCGGGTTCCGTTCCCTTCCCGTGCTCGTCCTCGGGGACTTCAACGCCAAGAATGTGGCTTGGGGTTCCCGGTATACGGACACACGGGGTAGAATGGTGGAGGACTGGGCTCTAGAGACAGGCCTGGTCGTCCTAAACCGGGGTTCTGTCCCCACGTGTGTGCGGATGCGGGGCGAATCAGTGGTGGACATTTCGTTCGCCAGCCCCGCTCTGTTGCCGCATGTTCTTGACTGGCGCGTCATGGAGGGGGTGGAGACCTATTCCGACCACCGGTACATCCGGTTTGATGTCTCCGCCCAGACCTCGAGCGCGCCGGTCAGACAGGCCCCGAGTGGTCCGCGGTGGGCGCTGAAGCAGCTGGACCGGGAGCTCCTCCTGGAGGCCTCAATCGTGCAGGCCTGGGTGTCACCACCGGACAGGCCTGCTGACGTCAATGACGAGACTGAGTGGTTCCGGGAGGCCATGTCCGAAATATGTGACGTGGCAATGCCCCGGGTCCAGCCCGGACGCGCCTGGCGCCAGGTGTACTGGTGGTCGCCGGAGCTGACGGCTCTGCGCGAGGCATGCGTTGCTGCGCGGCACCGGTACACCAGGCACCGCAGGCTCCGTATCCGCCCTTCGGATACGGAAGCCATTCAGGCGGAGCTGTATGAGGGGTACAGAGCGGCGAAGACTGCCCTCCGAGCGGAGATCTCGCGGGCCAGAGGCCTGGCTCGCGAGGAGTCGCTGGGGACTCTGAACAGAGATCCGTGGGGACGCCCCTACAAAATGGTGCGGGATAAACTCCGCCCATGGGCTCCCCCGCTGACGCAGAGTCTCCGGCCGCAGCTCGTGGAGGACGTGGTGAGCGCTCTGTTTCCTTCGCGAGGGGAACATACTCCCCCGCCCATGGCTCCACCTCCTGCGGTGCCCGATGCGGACTACATCACCGACGACGATGACGATGCTCCGGAAGTGACCGAGGTAGAGCTGAGAGCGGCGGTACGTAGGCTGAGTGCCAAAAATACCGCCCCAGGACCCGACGGCTTGCCAGGAAGAGCCTGGGTTCTGGCCTTTGGGGCTCTCGGGCCTCGACTAGGGGGGCTCCTAAGCGCATGCTTGGAGAGGGGCCAGTTCCCACTTCGTTGGAAGACAGGGAAACTGGTCCTCATTAAGAAGCCGGGGCGCCCTGCGGACTCTCCGTCCGCTTACCGGCCCATCGTGCTGCTCGACGAGGTGGGCAAGCTCTTTGAAAGAGTCATTGCAGACCGCCTCGTCGGGTGGCTGGTGCAGGAGGGGCCGGATTTGGCGGAGAGCCAGTTTGGTTTCCGCAGGGGGCGCTCTACGGTGGACGCCATCATGCGCGTGCAAGCCCTCACAACGGGGGATGCTGTGGCCCGGGGTGGGGTCGTCTTGGCGGTGTCTCTAGACATCGCTAATGCCTTCAATACCCTGCCCTGGAGTTGCATCAGGGAGGCACTCCGGTATCACCGGGTGCCAACCTACCTCCGTCGAGTGGTCGAGGCCTATTTGACGGACAGGGCCGTCATCTACCCCGGTCATCAGGGAGAGTGGAACCGGCGAGAGATGTCGTGCGGTGTCCCACAGGGATCTGTCCTGGGGCCACATCTGTGGGACATCGGGTACGACTGGGTGCTGCGCGCCGACCTCCCTAGCGGCGTCAGCGTTGTATGTTACGCTGACGACACGCTGGTCCTGGCGCAAGGGAGGTCGCACCAGGCGGCGGCTGAACTAGCGACACGCGGGGTTGCGACAATCGTAGAGAGAATCCGGCAGTTGGGACTCGAGGTGGCCCTGCACAAGTCCGAGGTCATGTGTTTTCATGGTCCTCGGAACGCGCCACCGTCGGGTTCCCAAATAACGGTAGGAGGGGTTCACATCGGAGTCGAGTCGACGATGAAGTACCTGGGACTCGTCCTCGACAGCCGGTGGAACTTCGTGGAGCACTTCCGACGTTTGGCTCCCAGACTGGAGCGGGCCGGGGCTGCCTTGAAGCGGCTCCTGCCCAATCTGGGGGGTCCAAACGCCTCCTGCCGGAGGCTTTACGCGGGGGTCGTGCGGTCCATGGCCCTTTACGGGGCACCGGTGTGGGCGCGTTCCCTGAGGCTGCGACCAGCCCGCCGGTTGAACGCGTCCCAGAGGGTCATGGCCATCCGGCTAGTCCGGGGATACCGCACGGTCTCCTGTGAGGCGGCGAGCCTCCTTGCCGGATTACCGCCATGGGATCTGGAGGCAAAAGTTCTCGCGCACGTGTGGGAGTGGCGCGAGGAGGCGAAACGCCGGGGCGTAACTCCGCTGCCGCGAGAAATCACGGTACAGCGGACAGAGCTCCGGCGGGATCTCATGGCGACATGGAGAGTGCGATTGTCGCAACCCAGCGCTGGGCACGCCACAATTGCGGCGATAAGTCCCCTCTTTGAGGAGTGGTTGGAGAGGCGCCACGGCGTCCTCACCTTCCGCCTAACGCAGGTCCTCACCGGACACGGTTGTTTCGGGAGGTTCCTGTTTCGGATAAGGCGGGAGGAAACGCCCGGGTGTCACCATTGTGTAGATCGCCCGGAGGACACGGTGGAGCATACAGTGGAGGTCTGCCCGGCTTGGGCGGAGCACCGCCGTGTTCTCACGCAGGCGATCGGCGGCGGCGATCTCTCGCGTCCAAACCTGGTCCAGGCCATGGTGCGGAGCGAGAGTGCATGGGAGGCCGTCACCTCCTTCTGCGAAGCAGTAATGCTCGCAAAGGAGGAGGCGGAACGCGAGAGGGAGAGGCAACAGCCGCGCCCTCGCGCCCCTAGCCGCCGTAGGAGACGCCCTGGGCGGCGGGAATCGATGGCCGATTCCCGGCCACCGTAGGCGCGGGCTTGCGGACGACGAGTAATGGGCAGCTCGCCGTCCGGTAAGGACCAGGCCCGGGTCGACGGCGCGTTGTGTTCCACGCGCGCCTCAAAGAGATGTCAGCAGTGACGGGGTCCAATAGGGCCGAAGCCGCCGGGGTCGCGGGTAGTTCGAAAGAGATACCGTGGCCCTGGCACGGGCAACTGAAGGAACACGGGTGGGTTTTAGTCAGTAAAAGTCTGACACGCCCTCCCGCTCTGCCCGGAGCGGGAGAAGTCATTTGATGATTTCCCATCCACAAAAAAAAAAAAAAAAAGGGGGGAATGGTCATGTTTCGTCTATTTTCTTAAATAACTTTAAAACCAATAATTTTAAAAATAGAAAAAAAATATATTTGAAATCCTCACAGTACCTAAACCCTTTCATTTGATATATCATATGATACAATTTGCAAAACTTTTTTTTTACTTTTCTTATTTGCCCCCCAAAAGTGACCCCCATATTAAAAAATTCATTTATTTACGTTACACGTCCGTGTTTGGGTCACAGAAATTCATAAGTGTACCAAATTTCAACTTAATCGATGCATTAGATTCGGAGCAAATTGGTTGTTACAGACTTACAGACAGACACACGAGTGATCCTCTATGGGTTCCGTTTTTTCCTTTTGAGGTACGGAACCCTAAAAAAATAAAGGTTAACAAAATAAATTCTTGTCAGAAGTGGGATTCGAACCCACGCCCACAGAAGTGGACTGCGACCTGAACGCAGCGCCTTAGACCGCTCGGCCATCCTGACATATGAGAGGTTTATCAAATCAGAATATCTCTATTCTTTCTAAAATAGAACATACAAATGCCTAGGTAGATGTAATATCTACCTATATGTTGTTATCAGGAATATAGGAACTGAAATCCACAGTCTTAGGTAGGTAGAGATTTTTTACTATAAAACTGAACGCCTCTCCACGGCCTGTCGCATCATAATCAGCCTCTAACGTTCCCACTGCTGGGACACAGGCCTCCTCTCGGTGAAAGGCCGTAATCCACCACGCGGCCCCAGTGCAGGTTGGTAGATGTCACATGTCTTCGAATATTTCGTTCTAGGACAAGCCGGTTTCCTCACGATGTTTTCCTCCACCGTTTTGAGAGCAGTGGTGATGATATAATTTACACAAAGTAAAGCGCCTGCCTGATTTCGAACCTACGACCTACAACTTTTAAGTCGCGGCCGTTACCACTAGACTACAACTGCTCTCTGTTACATTTTTCAAATGTTTGTACATAAATTTTAATTTATCAGAGGTGACCACAAAGACCCAAGTTTTACCGCAAATAAACGTATTATTTTATTTCTTCTCTTTTTTGAACTGAAAACTTCTTTAGCGCATTGAGCGATTTTTGGTAAGGTAGGTAGGGGAAAATCTTACCGGATCGCGTCACCTCGTCACTGCGACACCTCGACACTGCGACATGCTACGCATAGTTTTACGTTTATGTTTTCACTTCTGTCAGCAGTCCCCACGACTGGCAATTTTTAGCTATCTAAACAAAATCCTCGAGGATTTTTAATTAATTTTATTTTCATATTTCGATTTCCAAACAGTGTTAGTTTGGTGGGTACTACGGGATCATGCGATTTCTTCTTTTTCTGGGTAATATCTGTCAGGGAGCAAAATTGTGTCATGATTTTTCTGTATAACTTAGAGTTCGCAGAAATTAATATTGAAATTGCAGTCAGATTATAAAATATATTGAAATACCTAAATAAATAAATAATTAATAAGAAATAAAGTAAGTAGGTATTACCTAGGAAAATTCAATGACGAAATTATTTAACAAAATGTGAGCTCATATATAATGTAAATTACCATATACAGAGATATTAAATATTAACATGCAATTTTTTTAACCCCAAATTGGGAGCAGGACAAATGATTAATTTAATTAGTTCTACCTGTAATTTCTAATTCCGAGAACTGCAGGCACTTACTGTAACAGACGTGACACTGCATAGACCTTATAAGGTCTTGACCTTATAAGGTTTTGACCTTGTAAGCTAGTTGACAGTTTCTTTAAAACTATTTTCCTGTCTATTTTCCTTAGAATATGAAAATTTCACATTAAGGACGCTCTTACAAATACTCGTAGGTAGTCAAATCATTACTTTTTTACACAAAAGTATGTTTATTAAATAAAATGCTTTTGCGTTACTTAAAATGCTTTTTACCCGAATTGTTGATTGATGTGCATGGTACGATACTGAACTATAAATATAATTTTAGATAGGTACAGTTTGTCAATAAATGTACCGAAGTAAACATTTTCAGTTCGGTACATTTATTGACAAATCTATCTAAAATTATATTTATAGTTCAGAATCGTACCATGCACATCTAACAACAATTCGGGCATAAAACATTTTAAGAATGCAAAGCATTTTATTTAATAAACATACTTTTGTGTAAAAAATAGTCCGTGACGTATACATTATACAGGATGTCCCAGAATAACGTGTACAGACTTAAGGATGTGGTACAGACCATCAAACTGAACAACTTTTTCCCGGGGACCAACATCGTAATCGTAAAAAAAAACAGTCGACCTCTCATACATTTGGTCAAGAAGGTATTGAAATTTTGTAAGGGACGACTGTTTTTTTTCCACGATTACGATGTTGGTCCCCGGGAAGGAGTTGTTCAGTTTGATGGTCTGTACCACATCCTTAAGTTTGTACACGTTATTCTGGGACACCCAGTATTTTGTTCATACCCTTCGTCAAACCGGAGGAGCTCGTGGCTAAGTAATAACAGCCGCACGGGTCGATCCATCAGGTTAAGCTACGCTTGTCGGGGTTGGTCCGTGGATGGGTGACCATCTTTACATACCGAGACTCCGTGCCTCGGAAAGCACGTTAAGCCGTTGGTCCCGGCTGTCATTCGTGGATCTTTGACAGTCGTTACGGGTCGTCAGAAACCCGAAAGTCTGACAACCAGTCTTACCAAGGGGTATCGTATTACCCAGTAAATGGGTTGTGGAGGTCAGATAGGCAGTCGCTCCATGTAAAATACTGGTATTCAGCTGCATCCGGTTAGACTGGAAGCCGACCCCAACATAGTTGGGAAAAGGCTAAGCAGATGATGATGACTTTTGTGTAAAAAAGTAATGATTTGACTACCCATTTGTAACAGCGTCCGTAACAACACAAATTTTTCATTTATAAAACTTAATTTAATTTTCGTAGTCAACACGGGGCACACAGTAATGGCGGCTCGAGTGATGTCATCATCCCTAGAGGCCTGCGTACCACCAACATTGAAACCACCCGGTTAGGTATTTAAACAGTCGGTTTTTGTCTTTCCGAAGGAAAGAACTGATTAACTAAACAGCTGATTTAAAAGCCGGTGAACTTAGCCGGTAGGCGTCAAATCAGATTATCTGCTATCAAAAAAGTAAATAAAATAATCAGTGTTTCCACCCCCTGCTTTTGCATTTCCCCTATGATGTTCGATATCGATTCAAATAATCGATTATTTATTTGTATGTTTTTTTTTTTTACTAATTAACGAATCTAAAAAAATAAATAATCGATATCATCGATAATTACGGTCGAATTAATCGTATTCAAATAAAGAAGTGATAACAGTGATCTAAATATCTAAAACGCAAGCGGAACGGACACTTAATACTTAGCTCGTTTTTCAAAACGTGGCGTTTTCGTTTTGATATTTCTTAAAATCATACATTTCAATCATATTTTTCTGACTATTCCTTTTAATAAATATGCGAATGATATTTACTTTTTCCAAAAAAATCCCTTTTAGGGGAAAATATCTGGAGGTGAACCCTGAAACAATGTTATTTTTTCAAAGTGACATGACTGAAAAGTGAGACGTGTGGCGTTTTGATTGGTGTTCAAAGTTACGTGACCAATTGCTAATTTTTACGTAAGTAATTATTTCTCAGAAATATTAATTAATCTAAAATGATTTACAAAACTAAGTTGAATTTTGATCCTTTTAGCTCACAACCATTCTATATAAGATATTTTTCTTATTGTCAACTAGCCTATTCACTTTTGCAAATAGAATTTAGTAGAATTAATATTGTTCAGTGCCTATTGTAGGTATTTATGTAGGCATTGGCAATGGAAGATTTTTAAACCAAAATATACTTCTGCAGGGTTCGAGCACCATATTTGGTAGGTATTATAAGATAAAATTATTTTTCTGTAATAGGGGAGGCTGGCACAAAGTGCCGGGGGTAAGTTGTTCCGGCATGAATGGCTTCGTTAAGAGAAGAGATAGTATAGATGTTAAATGTGTCGCTAAACGTTGTACCATCGCACTGTTTCGGCAGCCATTTTAATAACGCTGAGAAGACGTGTTGGTTTGGTGGTACTCATTTGTAACCTAAGTATTATTTTTGGGTATTTTTACGTGTTGTTTGAAAATCACCACTTTGAACCGCGGCCTCAGTAGGTACCTATACAAACAAGACTCGCTGTGACTGCAACTTTCTACAGTCCTATTCTTTTAAATGTTTGTTTTGTCAAATCCTGTTAGCAACACATTATTTTTGATTGGTTTTTGTAATGTTCAACCACAACAACAAATGTGATTTGATTTCCAGAAAAGATGTGGGTACCTAACACTGAGTGAATCCATTCCTTCCTATAGTACTATCGACGAACGCCTTTCCAATTTCAAAACAATTTTGCTTGCAAACTGCAATTGTAGGACAAACAAAGGACCGTAGGGGGCAGAGTGAAAAAACCAACTTTAAGGTGTCGTCCGTTTTGTCAATAGTACTTACACCGCAGGGCAAAAAATGTGCCTGACGTGGCAGCCGCTAACGGGTTTAAGGTGCTTGATAAGGCTTTTAGGAACCGATCTTTTTAGGAATTATCCAAAATTTTCCGAGCATGCTAGTCACCCTACACAGGGTAGCTGTCATAGATGTACGTGTCGATGACCTGCGCTTGATTCACTGAGAATATGGCGTTGTATATAATGTTAATCTTTGCGTCAATACATGCTAATACCTATTGCCATTGTTCTTATGTATACTGCTTATGTATGTAGCCTTATGCAGCTAATCAATGAATTTATTATTAATATTAAAGTATATTGTATTGCGACTTTATTGTCTTGTTGGTTCAAGATTAATGTTAGAAGATAAACTGGTAGCGTTTTAATGAGGGTAACCATAGAAATATTAAAAAAACTGGTCAAGAGCGAGTCGGAGTCGCGCACTGAGGGTTCCGTTCCGATTTCTGAAGAAGTGTGCTATTTAGAGACATCGTTTTATTTTTCCTGTAATCTTTACATAAACATCTATCACATAGAATAATTTCAGATTTTTCTCTATGCAAACTTCGGAGATAAGGGGGAGGAACGGTATGTTTTTTACATTTTTCATCAAAAGTCAAAAAATGTTTGAGAATATGCAAACAGCGCTCTTTCGTATAATATTCCACATGCCCTAGTAGCCCCAGTTCAAATTTTTAAGACCTCCTTTTAGTCCCTGTTGCAAAAAAATATAAGTACTTAAGTATACATTTTTATTTCTTTTGTGGCGGAATCTAAATCGCCACATACGAACTACGCGTCACACTGACGTCACGCAATCCTGCATTGCGCAATCAGAGTTTACCGCGCGACTAGCATATATACAACGTCCTGACATCAACTGTCGGGCAGTAGCCCACCAGACACAACACCCGTCTGGTCGGAGGATCCTCCCTTTTCAATGGAGGATGAGTGACCTTTACACCTTGTTCCTCATGCCTCTATGCTGGTGACCCCGAGCATGAACGACGGCGCAGCCTTCGTGCAACTCCTTCAGCGTGACGTCATCATCATCACTTCCTCAAGCTTTCGAACGGCGAGTCACACAGCCAGCCAGCATCCACGGCTTCACCGGGTATCCTGACCAACAGCATGCAGCGGATGCGCATTCCTGGTCATCACCTTCAGCCTCAACCTCAACCCATCGCTGTACACTCCGACTCACTGGGCTATCACCGTAGACAGTTCCGACTCACCATGAACTATGCGGCACCCGGTTCCGACTCACTGGAACCACAACTGGCACTGGCAAGCATCGCAAGATACTCGACTCAGCCCACTATCGACCTCTGGTCTCCGGAGGGGAGTGATGTGGCGGAATCTACATCGCCACATACAAACTACGCGTCACACTGACGTTACGCAATCCTGCATCGCGCACTCAGAGTTTACCGCGCGACTAGCATATATACAACGTCCCGACATCAACCGTTGGGCAGTTGCCCACCAGACACTACACCCGTCTGGTCGGAGGATCTTCCCTTTTCAATAGAGGATGAATGAACTTTACACCCCGTTCCTCATGCCTCTATACTTTATTATTTGTAAAATAGTTGGGCAAATGTCATCTAAAACTGTTCCATATTTCAAGTTTATAGCATTAGTAGTTCTTGAGATATCCAGCTGTGACAGACGGATAGACAGACAGACTGAGTCGCACCATAAGGGTTCCTTTTTACCATTTTGGTACGGAACCCTATAAACAAGCTATGAGGGTAACAAACTCATACCTACGTAACATAAGTCGCTTTTGGGAATGTGAATGTCGGTATTTAGAATAATAAAGCATATACATAGTATACATACTGTGGAGTCGTTCAGCCCCTGCAAAGTTAGTGGATACAGCTCTGAATTAATCGTCGATCCTTACTGCATGGTTGTCTCTCTCAAACCGACCCCAGTGCAAATGCTGTATCCACTGTCTGGAATAGCGCCACCAAAATTTCGTAGAGCGGTGGTACGCTCAAGTGAAAGAGCCAAGATGGTTTCCAACACACTCGCCCTTTGCAGTATAACATCCTCGTCTCACAAAGGCTGAAAAGCCGCAACAGCTTTTGACAGTGTGTCCCACTCACAGAACCGATATCTGTTCTTTGGTCCCACTCACTGGCGATCGGTCTAAGGAAAGGCTAAAGCTGTGGCGAGATAGTGCTTCCCTATCCAACCCGTTCCACTTGCTGAAAATCTCCCACCTGGACATGAGCTGCTTTGGCGTACCTGGAAGGCTCTTTAAATATTCCCAGTCACTTTACCGAACTGTACGTCACGTTTACTGACAACAATGTTCACGCCGCCGCCGTCCTGATTTCGGAGATTTGGCTCAAACTTAACCTGCTTTCAACCACTTACCCACTCCCCGGTTTCGTACTTCTTCTTTATGACTGGATCGGTAGGAGGGGGAGTGGTGTAGCCTTCGTGATGATTTCCCTTTTAAAATTCTAGCTTCTTCCTCTTCCAATGAATCCGCAGTTTCTTTTCCTCGAGGTTTGTGTCAAAGAAGCTAAAACCGGTCTTGGTGTCGTCTATTGCCCCCCTTACATTGATTACTTCACTGAATTCAAATCGGTACTTGAATCTCTGGGTTTGGAGTATGCACATCACATTGTTATGGGGGATTTCAATACCAACCTCTTTTCCCACAACTGCCCTCAGTCCCGTAAGCTCCTGTATCTAATCGAGTCAGCCAGTCTGCATGTTTTGCCTCTCCGACCCACTCATCATAATGTAGTCGGTGATGATACTTGGCTTGACCTGATCCTCAGGTCTAATCCTTCCCTAGTTTCCTCACATGGTCAACATACTGCACCTGGCTTTTCCATTATGACCTTATTTTCCTATCCTATGTCCTTAACCTAAACTCAAGTTCCAGTGCCTTTGCATATGAGTAGCGAGAGGCTTCAACAAGATGCATCCAATATTGACTTGTCACCCATTGAAGCTGCTGTTTCAGTTGACGAAAAAGTTAGTTTCTTCAACAATGTTGTGGTCAGGCTTTCCGATACCCATGCTCCTATCAAGAAAGTCAAGTTGAAGTGTCCGCCTGCGCCTTGGATGAACAGAGGAGTTCGGATGGCGATGCGACGGAGGGACCGCGGGTTTCGAAAACTTAAACGTGATCGCTCGGAGGAAAATTAGACATTCTTTAAGGCTGCTAGGAATCGGTGTAATCAGATGATACGTAATGCTAAACGCCGTCACATCTTAACCCCTTTGTCTTCACCCCAGTCGACCCAGGCGAGATCAGAAAGATTATCCTTTCCATTAAATCTAAAGCCGTTGGCTGCGATAATATCAGCCGCCATATGATCGTAACGGCCCTTGACCAACTTCTTCCTGCAATCTCCCACATCATAAACTTCTCCCTTTACACCGGTGTTTGCCCCTTCCTGTGGCGAAAAGCCCTTGTTCGGCCCCTGCCTAAGATACCCAACTCCTCTCTTCCTGGTCACTTTCGCCCAATTTCCATCCTTCCCTTTCTGTCTAAAATGCTCGAGGCCTGTGTTCATAAACAATTCACCACAATTCCCTTATTAGTCCCTTTCAATCCGGTTTCAGGACCGAGCACAGTACCGTTTCAGCTCTCCTTAAAGTGACTGACGATATAAGGCGGGGAATGGAAGAACTAAAGTTACAGTCTTAGTGTTCACTGACTTCTCCAATGCTTTTAATACCTTCAGTCACGAAGTACTTTTATCCATCCTTTCCTATCTTATGGTCTCTCCGGCGGTATTAGAATGGTTTTCCTCTTATCTTCGAGGGCGTCAGCAGTCTGTTCATGCTGGGTACTCTTTGTCGAGTTTGTGTGATCTTGTAGCTGGCGTCCCTCAAGGCGGTATATTGTCTCCTCTTTTGTTTTCCATTTTTATTAATCTCATTACTACCATGCTTCGCACTGCGTATCATCTTTATGCCGACGATTTGCAGCTTTACAGCCAGGCAAGTATTGATAACATTTCCGATGCAATTGAGGAGCTAAACCGGAATTTGGGTGTGGTTAAGGACTGGTCTGACCGATTTGGAGTGGCGGTTAACCCTACCAAGTGTCAGGCTAATAGAATAGGGAGCCCCTACAGTATAAGAAAGCTGGATGGCTTAACTGTACCACCTATAATGTTTGACAACTCCATCATTCCGTTTAGCTCCTATGTTAAGGATCTTGGTTTACATGTCGACACTCGTCTTGACTGGCGAAAGCAGGTTACTACTGTTCGTAAAAAAGTCACCGGAACGTTGCGGTCGCTCTATCAGTTGAAAAACCTTCTCCCATCACACATAAAGGCAATGCTTGTACAGTCCCTAATCTTTCCCATAATTGACTATGGTGATATGTGTTACTATGACCTGAATGCAGATCTCCTCAATAAACTTGACCGCATTCTCAATAATTGCATTCGATTCGTCTTCAATCTTCGTAAGTATGATCATGTATCCGCGCACCGATTGCTTTTAAAATGGTTACCCATTCGTCAGCGCAGAGAGCTGAGGGCTCTGTCTATGTTATTTTCTATTCTCGACAAACCCACTTGTCCTACTTATCTAACTTCCCATATTCAATACTTATGCTCTGCCCGTAGTAAAAACCTTCGGTCCTCCAATAATCGTCTTCTGCGATGTCCTTCTCACCGCTCTGGTTTCATTCATTCTTCTTTCTTTGTCCACGCGGTCTTTCTTTGGAACGCGCTCCCTCTGAACATCAAGTCGGCAATTAATCGGTTGTCTTTTAAAGTGATGACATGTGAGTATATACGTAAGAATTTGGCAGAAGCATCCCAGCGCTGATTTGCTGGTTTCATTTTCTCCTCTACTGGAGCTAGACCACCACCTCTTAAAGCAGTATTATTTTAATCTTACATGAGTGTGGAAAAGAGATGGAGCTAGACGTCCTGTATAGCTCCATCTCTTTCTCACACTGAAGTAACATTAAAATAATACTGCTTTAAGAAGTGGTGGTTGGCCCCCTGATCGTTGTTTCTTCTCAACCGATCGGTATTTCTCCTTACAAAGTTTATTCCGTTTATTTAAATGCATTTATGTAGGTATATAATATCTATGTATTTATTCTTGTATTTTACAGTTATTTTCGTGTTATGTATCCTTTATGTTGCACCTGCCATTTTTTCTCTCTGCACCACCCTAAGGTTGACTGGTAGAAAATGCCTCAGGCTTTAAGTCCGCCTTTGTACGGTATTTTTTTTTACTTGTGCATAAAGTTTTAATAAATAAATAGACTCCGGACTCAGGTAGGCCGAAGCAAAGAAAACCTGCTCAGGTGGAGATTCATCGATGACTCTGCCCTGGAGTTTAAATGTGGTGCTGTCCAACAAATGGGGAACCCATCGTGTTCTGCTACCTGCACGCTACAGCAGCTGATGGACGCTTTACATACCGAGACTCCTCCGTGCCTCGGAAAGCACGTTAAGCTCTTGGTCCCGGATAACTTTCGTGGATCTTTGACAGTCGTTACGGGCGTCAGAAGCCCGAAAGTCTGACAACCAGTCTTACCAAGGGGTATCGTATTACCCAGTTACTGGGTTGTGGAGGTCAGATAGGCAGTCGCTCCATGTAAAATACTGGTATTCAGCTGCATCCGGTTAGACTGGAAGCCGACCCCAACATACTCGTAGTTGGGAAAAGGCTAGAAAGATTGGTACATACCTAACAACAATACAACAATAGAATCATGCACCGGCCTTGAAATAAAATACACAAAACCATTAAAAGATAAAAAAATACTTTAAAAAATTTAAATAGAGAATGTAACCTATCCTAGAGTAGGAAAGATAACGTTCTCTATTTAAATTTATGATAATTTAGTATACAGAATCAAGAGAACGTAGGACACGTACCTACGTTCTCTTGATTCTGTATGTCGACAACTCGACACAGTCCTCAACTTACTTTATGATGAACAAACGAAAATCTAACATTTCCGAGGCGGAATCCAATTATTTTAGATCTCGTTTCGTGAAGCTGACGATGCACCGCCCTGAAAATAATTCTGCCACCCAGCATGAATATAATAAAGTGTAATCTGGTTAAGTGGGTACTGGATAATTACAAAGAGGTCCCGACACTTTTCCATTGAAATACCTCTGTTAGGCAAGGTACTGGAAATAATTAAACTTTATGAGAATGCTTAATTGTTAGTTTTTTCGATTATTACCTGTATAATTGGGATTTTGTAGTTCAATAGCCTCTGTAAGTATTACAACTATCATTTCAAACGTTACTATTTGGGAAACTGGGTCGAGAAACCTCTTTAAGGCATAATGATAATATAATATAATAATAATAATAATCTTGCGCCGCTTCACGCAGGCAAGCCATGGTGTTTTCGTCGGAAATGGCGCACAGATTCCTCCGATGTTTCGTCTTCGAAGTGTGCACTCCCGTGCCGTTTTGTGGAAATAAACTACTACTACTACTACTACTACTACTACTACTACTACTACTACTACTACTACTACTACTACTACTACTATAAAATGGCCAGGTAGCCGCGAAATTCAAATTTCCTTACGATTTTTAAAGTTTGCAAGTCAGTATTAAGTTGTATGTTGATCAAAATACGATTCACGACCGCAACAAGTATGTGTTTGTTACTTAATCATTAAAGTCTTAAATACAGCTCTATAAGACCAAATAATCCCATCGAATTACTATTTCATGACATCTTGACATTTTGAGGATTATACTAACTTAAAGGAGTCATAGGTACTTACTTTAATCAACTTAATACTGCCTTGCAAATTGTAAAAAACGTAAGAAAATTTTTATTTCGCGGGCTAGCCTGGCGCTACCCCCTTAAGAGTGATAAATAATCCCTTGAGATCCCATTTATTGAGATTACTCTGTACAGCGAAGCTACCTCTAGGTAGGTATTCCTCTAGGAATGTCACTAAACAATACGCTACGATTCTAAATTCTTCAATCTTTGTTCACTGCTTGAACAAAGTGTTTGTGGAAAAGCTTACACAAAAAATGAGCAGAAAATTTAATTAGACTGGGCTGATTTTTCAATAGGTAGATTTAACTTATATTTGAAGAATTAATGTTACAGTTTGAAATATTTTCTATAGGTACTTACAAAAGATGTCAAACCGCCATATTTATTCCTCAGGTAAACATTATCTGACTATTGAACAATCAGCCCTTAAAATATTATGGCAATATATTATGGACATACAGCTGATGAGAATATTACAGAAGAATAAGGTCCGTTTTCACTAACACTAGGTGACACCTAAATGAAAACCGCGGCTTGACTTAGCGCCGAGAGTTGAAATCCAACAGTGAAATAATATTTAGATGTTAATTTAGGTATTTCCTAGTGTATTGAAAACGGGAATAAATGTTGGAAATGAATCGTCTATGGGCCTGTTTAACCTCCTACGATTAAGATCCTATTAACTTACTTGGCAGATCATTTCATACAAATTCTGTTCCATTTTTGAATTTATTCGGTGAGTAGTGGCTATTCGGTCACCGTGAAATAGGCCCTAAGTATACTCAAGAGACCTATGGACTAATAGGGACCCTTACTGAGACAGTGAGATCCGACCTGCTGGGCAGCGTTCGGGAAGCTACGCAATATCTTCTCGTTTCACATAACGCAGTGTCTCAAGACGAAAGTCTTTGACCAGTGCGTGTTGCCAGTGACGACCTACGGCACTGAAACGTGGTCTCACAATGGGCCTTATTAGAAGGCTAAAAGTCACCCAAAAGGCAATGGAGAGGGCTACACTTGGAGTTTTCCTACGTGATCGCATCAGAAATGAAGAGATCCGCAGGAGAACCAAGGTAACCGACATAGCCCAAAGAATTGCCAAACTTAGGGCAGTGGGCAGGGCACATTGCTCGCAGAACTGATGGCCAATGGGGTAGAAAGGTTCTGGAGTGGTGATCGCGTACTGGAAGATGTAACGTTGGAAGGCCTCCCACAAGGTGGACCGATGATCTTGTGAAAGCCGCAGGAATCCGCTGGATGCGGGAAGCATAGAACCGGTCGAAGTGGCGGTGTTTGGGGGAGGCATATGTCCAACTGTGGACGTCTTTCGGTTGAAATGATGATACGAGTAAAACTAACCCTGTCTGTCTGTTACCTTTTCACAACTGCTGAACGGATTTGTTTGGCACACGGATAGACCATGACCTGGGTAAGGACATAGGATACTTTTTGTCTCGGTTGTACGTTCTAGTAGGATAATTTCCGACCTTAATGAGGACAGGAAACTAAACAAATTGAGGTTAATGGTCAACAATCGGTAGGTTAAAGCGTTAAACGTTACAATAACATGGATCAGAAAGCAGGAAATAGAATCAAGTACCAACCATGTACCTAACTAAAATAATTAAAATAACTAAATTAATCATCATTTAGCATTGTACCTACTCTTACTGCCAAATAAATGAGTTATTTTAAGCGTTAGGTTCATCATTTGTTTACAATTTATTTATAAGGCAAGTGTCATTGGACTAGACTTTGGATAGGTATAGGACTATTTATGATATAGGTATGAACTCGAAACTATACAACATGGGGGTAATTGTACTCATTATTATGAACAACTTGTACTATTGGACCAAACCTGAAATCGCGAAAAAAAATCGGCTGTTTCATACATTTTGGTCGAGATTGAACTTTTCTAAGAAAAAGCTGATTTTTTTCATGATTTCAGGTTTGGTCTCACAGAAAAGTTGTTCATAATGATGAGTACAATGACCCCTTAAGAGGGTTTGTGTTAATTACGGGACATGTTGTATATTTTATTGATACTAGCTGATCCGACAGACGTTGTCCTGTCCAGCTTTCAATACCTAATTCATACAAAAATTCCATAGAAAAAACCGGTCAAGAGCGAGTCGGACTCGCGCACCGAGGGTTCCATTACCATCATATATATATTTTTTTTTTTATGTAATTTTTGTTGATGATTTCTGAAAAAGTGTGCTATTTAGAGATATCGTTTTATTTTTCCAAACTCCGAAGTTTATGCAAACTTCGGAGATAAGGGGGGAATGGTAGGTATTTGTTTTTAAAATTTTCATCAAAAGTCGAAAACTATGCGACCTAAAAAAATTAAAAATATGTTTGAGAATGTGCAAACAGCGCTCTTTCATATAATATTATGATACCCCACACCACATGCCCTATTAGCCCCACTTTGAATTTTTAAGACCTCCTTTCAATCCCTGTTGCAAAAAAAACAACGGGGTGGGTCGGGGGAACAAGAAATTTCAGACGAAGTCGCGGGCAGAAGCTACTTTTTATTTATATAAGAAGATAGAAGATACATTTTATGGTAAGCTCTGTCCCACCCATATGATATACATTGTACAGTCGACACAAAAAATTCGATCTAACACTAAACGTATCATAGCAGACACAGAAGAATACTTTTTGCAGCGATTATATAGCAATAGACATTAGGCAAAAATGTATGAGGCTTGTCCAATCTCTACCTCTAACGAGACCTGCTAGGTCACTGAATCGAGTGAATAGTCTATTAAATAAGGAGTACCTAACTAGGGTGCCTGCCGTTTTGCCAAAAAGATTTTGACAAAATTTCATTACCCAAACAAATTTTAGCAACCTTTTTTTATACCATTGCAATATTTCGAATGATTTTAGTACGCATATTTTCATTTGGTCAAATTTTTACTTGGCAAAATATTACTAAGTATAATGTCATTATGGAATTTGGTCTTTAATCAAATGATTTATTATAGCAAACAATCTTCAGACAATAAACGTTTGGTGAAATGATTTGTTAAGACAAAAAATATTAAGGCAAAAATAAGATTTTTAGACATTTGACTTGCTGGTTAAATTTGATGTCTTTTGCGTACTTCTTTGTAAGTTTTTGTGCTTGAATTTGTCTGAAACAAGTCAAATTTATGGTTACTTGATATTAGTTTATTTATGGAAGTAGTTAGAGTAGGTTAATTGTTTAAAAAAAAATGGTTAGGTTAGGTTAGGTTAAAACTGTGACCTCCTACGCACGAGCCGAGCGAGCGAAGCGAGCGGTGCCGCGGCAGCGGCCGGCGAGTGCCAGAAACGACTTGCATTAATAAAAAACAGAGATTGTTTTTAGTAGGTTACCCGGAACTGAATTATTTAGATTAGGTTAATTACTTATTTTAAAAAAATGGTTAGGTTAGGTTAGGTTAAAACTGTGACCACCTACTGTGCCAGGAACGACTACATTATATAGAAAAAGCACAAAAAAAGCACATTGAGCGCCATTTATGATTTACCCACTTAGTAGTTCACATTTTTGTCGTTGAAGTTTGACTGAATAGGAAAGGGTGAATTGAAAACTGACGATACTAAATAAGTATTTGGCTTATTTGATTTTGCATAAAAACTGTTATTCCAAATGAAATATTTGATTAAATAAAAAATGTTAGAAGTACTAGTTGGTAAACAAGTTATAGTTTAAACGTTCATTTGCCAAACATTAGGTTTGCGTTACAACTTTTTGTGAATAGATTTTTTGCTAAGTAATAATTTGGCAAATGAAATTATGCGAAAAATTTTTTGGGAAGTGAAAATTTGTCAAATTCCTTTTGGTCAAACAAGGGAGACCCACCTAACTATTACGACTCCCATAAAATAAATCTGTCAGTAAAACGTACAGATAACTAAATAAAAATTATTGAATTTTCAATTATTTTAGCCTCACCGGCCAGCACCCTAATTGCGTAACACACTATCGTTTGGAATCTGTTTCATTTTGACAGTTCAACAACATTCATTGCGTTATTTACGTTGTTGAGCAGACAACATTTTCGAACACATGAAGTAATGGATTAGCAATTTCTTTCCAAATGATTCAAACTCTGATTGGTAGTGCGTTACGCGATTAGGGTGCAGATTTGTCTTGACCCCACGAGTGACACTGACTACAAGAAATTAGAAAAAAAAATAAACTTGACGATTTTTAGCCTACTATACTGGTTACAGTATTTTAGTTTTTATGTAGTTTCTATTCTAAGTATTGTATTTCTTGTTGTGGCAAGCAGAGCCGATGTCGACCATTCTGCCAATGTCAGAAGTAAAATGGAAATCAAGTGTGTATTGAAGAAGAAAAACAAAAAATTCTCCTAAGTATTTATCGGCTACAAAGATCAGTCATTTTACTAATGCCATAGTGACATTAATTTTGGCATGACCCTCTGTCATTGGTGATCACAGACAAAAGTACTCTGCTGCTACATCTTGACACGATTCCTTACTCTTGACTGTATCTGGAAGATATCTCTCGGAATGAATCTATTTGCTGCATTTTCATATGTCAGGATGGCCGAGCGGTCTAAGGCGCTGCGTTCAGGTCGCAGTCCACTTCTGTGGGCGTGGGTTCGAATCCCACTTCTGACAAATCCTTTTAAAAGTTTATAATTTATTATTTTGTCATGCACTTACGTTTTAGAGAAAGTTTTTCTTATCGGTACCTACATGGGCACAAAATTAAAAAAAAGAAAATTCGATCCAGTTAGTCACACAAAACGGTCAGCAGACTAAGAAACATTTACTGCTTACTGACTTCATTAAATAACATTTTATTTTGTTTATTAAGACTTATTGGATAGCTCCTTTTGGTGTGTTACTCCCAGGGTAATCTATGCTCCGACTTTTAATTAGATGCAGTAAAATGACACTTCTTAACTGTCATTACTTAAAAAAATGTTTCCATTTTATAACGAAATGACAGTAGAATTGTAGAATCCTTATTTGAGATTGAACCACTAATAGCCCTGTGGCCTATTAAAATAATCACATTGGTGTTCATAATCACAGTAAGCCGATTGAAATACTGCAGCAGGTAGGTAGGTACCTAACTTAAGGGGGATGCGCTGTGGTAGCACGTGAAATTCAATTTTTTTTTTGTTTTTTTTTGCAATTCGCAGGTCCGTGTCAGGTTGTACCTTGATCAAAATATGATACGCGGCAATTAAACATATTATGTATTCATATAATTTTAGCCATGAAAATCACCAATACATCTCTATAAGTTAGATTTCATACAGATTCGTCGAACGAATGACATCTAACGACTCTGCACGAAATCTAAATACATTTGTTTTATTGCCGCGTATCATATTTCGATCAAGATACAACCTGACACGGACCTGCAAATTGCATAAAACGCAAGAAAATTTGAATTTCGCGGGCTACTACAGCGCATCCTCCTGGTGGATGCACAAAAGTAGCCCACGAAATTAAAATTTTGTTACGTTTTTTGCAATTTGCAGGTCAGTGTCAGGTTGTATCTTGATCAAAATATGATTCGCGACTGTAACAAAATTAATATGTATTAACAAAAATTATAACCATAACAATCATCAATAAATCTCTCTCAGATTTGTTCTAAAATGACATGATTTCCGAAATCATTCCATTTTAGATTTGAATTTGGCGGACTACCAAAGCGCATTCACCAAAAAAAAAATTACGCTTACAAGCAAACAACCCAACATCCAGACGCTCACGAGCACGACGGCATAAAGTATGGTAAATAAGTATCAAACAGTACAAAAAGTGTTTTGTCAGAAGTGGGATTCGAACCCACGCCCACAGAAGTGGACTGCGACCTGAACGCAGCGCCTTAGACCGCTCGGCCATCCTGACCTGTCATTTCTGTTCCAAATTCAATATCATTCGAGGAATCTGTTAGAAATCCTGAAAGATGTAGGAGTAGACTTCCTACATTATGGTATCTTTTAATATACCTAAAATAGCACAGTAACTAGGAGTGATGTCATCCATTGAGATATCATTTGGCAGCGTGTGCCAGTTATTTGTCACATTGATTGTTTACATTTGGTAAAATTAAACTTACCTACTGGGATAACAACGAATGAAATCACGATATCTGTGCAGAAATACAGGGTCAAATTAAATTTGCTAGCTAAACTCCGCAGACGAGATGGGTACTGATATCCAAATATGACAAAACAAAAGAAAGTAGATTTTGTGTGTAGGTAAACTTCACAGACGTAATGGATATCGGTATTTAAACACGATACTTCAAACAAAAAAATGCAGATTTCCTAACTCATACTAGCGGTCGTTGACTCCGGAACAACATCATCAAATCTCCGTTTTTTTCTTTTAAGTAGGTGAGTATCGTGTTTTTAGATATCGATAAGTATTCAACTGCATCCGGTTAGACTGAAAACCGACCCCAACATAGTTGGGAAAAGGCTAGGCAGATCGATAAGTACCAATCACGTCTGCGGAGTTTCGCTAGCTAATTTACTTTGAACCTAGTTTGTACAGTTTCATTCACTACCGGCGGACTTCTTTGGGGTAAGTCTTCTTTTATAACTTTTTGAAGTGAAAATTCTTTTGGAGCGTTGAGCGATTCTTGGTAGGAGAATATCTTATAGATTCGCGTCACCGACATGCTAATGTTATGAATAGTATATCTGAAGCTATGAGTATGACTACAAGTACCTATGAAAAGCCACTGTTATTGCATAGTTTTATGTTTTCACTTGTTTTTTTATTTGAATACAACTCCGATAATATGAACACTATAAAAGATTAAGCAAAGATGCAGTTGATGATCAAATTAATAATACATGCTTGCATAAATTAATGTACCTACTTTAGGGCTAATAATGCGACGATTAATGCTTTTGCGGGCGCTGAACGCCCATACCTATACGTCATAACAATAAAACTTCTATTATATCTCGTACCGTCCGCGAAAGCATTAATGATGTTTTCTTTCACACCGCCAATTACTGAATAACCCCAGAATTTATTAGAGTGACCGTTATAAAAAAATGTTAATAAGATGTCTATTACCGCTACTGTAAAATTAAGAACCTCATTAGGATGCAAGTTTATGGAAGGAACCTTATTATGGCCGCGAACACAGAGCCGCCGCTTCCCCGTACGTGGTCCCCATAACTTTCAACAAGTTGGCCCTTTATCGAAACAATGTCTAACAGAACGAATGCCGAACATCGCACGAATATCGTCATCTAGTAGCCAATTATTGAGGAACGCTCCAATGGGGTATCGAAACTCTCGGAATTCAGCAACGTACTTTATGTCTCTATTCATTAAACCCGAGCCATACTAATTAAAATTGTTTGGTTGGTGTAACGCGCGAAATAAATCGCGGGCCGTGCTCGGGTGGCGTGTACGCGTTTTGCTTTGTTTTTCACTTGCTACATATTTGTGGGGGTCTGACATTAACACCTTCGGGTTGGTGCGTACAATGCGCGACTTGTCGGTTGCTACAAAGGCGCGCATCGATTTGCGGCCAACACTTTAAATATATCGACGTGGCTGACAATGCGTTTAGCGGAGTCGTAAGTAAACTAGTACGGATATATGGGGGACTCGGAGCTTTGTTCACACAAAGATCGGATCGGTTCCGCCTAATAGAATACGTTTGTTTCGCACTCAGTGAATGTTAAGCGCGGATTTGTTCGATTTATTACATTAACTTTGTTTCGGTATGGCTCGTTCGTTCCTATTTAATTGACTATTGGTTTAATACGCCAATTATGGAGTATCCCGATCCTAGATGAGCTCTATTGAGGAATGGTTTGCGCGATGATGTAATATGAAAAACCCTATAAACAAACAATGCATTTACATAGTGCTTTAGATATTAATGTGGTCTGCTTTTATTTGTGAATTAAACAGTCGAGTGACACATACCTTCATAAGTAGTCGGAGAGTCTCTAAAACCTATTGTGTAGCGAAAAATGGAAATGACAAATTGCCTACAACGGGGCTGAAACAGGCTCCAACAAGCCTATACGGGGTGTAAGTGTAAACAGTGGCAATATTTTAGGGGGTCATTGTACTCATCATTATGAGCAACTTTTACTATGGGACCAAACCTAAAATCGCAAAAAAAAACAGCTGTTCCCTACATTTTGACGAATTATGCGAACATAAAATATGTACTATAATAATATATTAATAAGTAAGTATTAATAAGTACTGAACAGCTGATCTTTTTTTCGCGATTGGTCTCATAGTTAAAGTTGTTCATAATGATGAGTACAATGACCTCTTAAAAGATTGCCACTGGTTACGTTTACACCCTCTATATAGGAACTTCTGACGTGTGTACATAGCCACGTAGGCACGTAAGAAGTACTTACCTATCTCATTCACTTAAGTAAACGTGTGATACCTTCAACATAATTTGGGCATCTACCGGGAGCCAGAAATAAAAAAAATGGGTTAGGATGCTTTTCCACCAGAGATGTGCATCAGCTACTTATGCTGCGAGGATGTGAAAGCTAAACTACGAAACTATGTGGCTGTTTCCACTAATGCTTAAGCTATGTAGCGGAGCGAGTAAGATGTGGTATGGAGATGTGCCACCGCGAGGTAGCTGTGCGAGGAAGATGCGCAGCTCGAGCTATGCGATGCATCGACAGTAGGGGCGGCACGGGGAGCGGCAGCTACACCACTCGCGCATCCATAGCACGCATCCTTCCATATAAGAAACATTGCTTAATTGCACCCGTTTCCACCAGGTGCTACACTACGTGGGCCAATGACTATGACTGGTGGATATCAAACGCATCAGCAACATAACATAGCACATCTTTGATATCTCTTCTGTTTGTCCACCGCAAAACGTCAACAGGACGGCAACAAGAACGAGATGAGGGCGCCGAAGTAGCGGTACATAAGTACATTTACTATGGCCGGCCGCGTGTCCACAATGTCAACGGGACGTCAGCGAGAAACGAGATAATTCGAACCGAAAGTGACGTCCCGGTGGTGTGCGGTGGACACGAGGCCTTACAATAACCAAGCATGACACATTGGGCTAAGTAATAACAGCCGCGTGGATCGATTGATCAGATTAAGCGCTACGCTTGCCGCAGTTGGTCCGTGGATGGGTGACCACCTTTACCTACATAACAAGACCGTGCCACAGAAAGCATGTCAAGCCGTTGATCCCGGCCGTCATTTGTGGTTCTTTGATAGTCATTACGGGTCGTCAGAGACTCAGAGAAGTCCGAAGATCTGACAACCTGTCTTACCAAGGGATATCGTATTACCAAGTACCTGACTGGGTTGTATAAAATACTGGTATTCAGCTGCATCCGGTTAAACTGGAAATCGACCCCAACATAGTTAGAAAGAGGCAGGCAGATGATGGTGAAGAGTTTTTTCATGAAGTCATGTCTTGAAGCCCTTATGTCGTTAATCATAAGGTTTAAATCGTGTTAGTTATTACTAACACGACTTCGTAAAGTAGTGTGACTGAGACACCGCGGTTTACAAAGCTGAACTTAGTATTTCTAACACTAGAAGACATCGATGTGCCTTATTAAATCCTTGACGCACGTGCCAAAGAGATTCATCCCATGCATCACCACTGCTTTAACCTAGAACAATATCTAGTAGCACCTAGCATAATCATCCTATAATGTTCCCACTGCTGGGACACAGGCCTTCTCTCGGTACGAGGGAGTGATCCACCACGCGGGCCCAGTGCGGGTTGGTAGATGTCACAAGTCTTCGGATTTTTGGTTCTAGGAGATGCCGGTTTCCTCACAATGTTTTCCTTGACCGTTTCGAGTGCAGTGATGATGAAATATTTTACAAAAAGTACTGTAGGGGTTCGAACCTACGACCTAGAACTCGTAAGTCGCGGCCGTTACCACTGGGCCACCAAGAGCACTACAGGGCCTAAAGTGCGGTCACTATCGGACTGCATAGAAAAGAAAGAGAAGCGCGATGACACAACGCTGGTAATTTATTGCAAAATATGAAGCAAATATTTATTTACAAAAAATCTATTGATTGGACTAAAAAATTAAAACACTATTACGTTAATATTGTGGCTTCAGAATAATCTGACAAAAAATCTGAATGCTTGCATGTATATTTTGTAGTTTTTAATCGTTAAAATAAATTTTTACAGGCAGGTATCTTTGTGATTCTTTTCTATCGTATCAAATTAGGTGTAGGTATTATGATTTCAACACACTCTAACTAGCATATATCCTGAAGAATATCATACATTTCTCTGATTTTGTTTACTGCAGTAGATCTTATACTTTTAGACATTACAAAACTTGCGTTTAGGTCCTGTAGTAGTCGCCTCTACAATTGCCAGTATCATTCACTACAACAATTCAGCGCTCTCACCCGTGAAACGTATTCACAACAAAGCCGAACACTCCTGCCTGGCCCCTTGAATTACGGCGCTGCACATAAAATTACCGCGATGCCTGTAACTATTCCACCGGTATGCTTCGCGCATCCCGACGCTAAATCCCGTGTTCATCGGATTCCTTTCTTCTGTCGGCCGTACCTACTACCCAGCTTATTCTGTGTGGCTTTTTATTTGTTGGGGTTCCGTAGATATAAAAAAATCGTGGTAAGTAGGTACCTACTTTTATTTATTTTTGTAAACAAATTAAGTACTTACCTAACATTAATTAGTGTTATAATAATAAAAATATTTAATTTTACCACCTAAACTATTTGCCAGCCTCTCCTTCAAAAGGTGCACGTAAAAAATCCGCAAGCAATTTTTAACAAATATTTGTTAAGAAAAAATATTATGTTTTATTTATTGTTTCCTCGCAAAGGTTGAAAAACGTCGCTCGATACGCGTGAGCATTTGTAATTGCTCACTTGCATCTAAATGCTGGGCACTTTTCTTAAAGAATCCGCAACTAAAACAGTAAAAAAACTGATATTAGAAATAGATACAGTAGCCAAGTTTTATGAAGAGTCTCTGTCCGTTTAAACTTTTAAAGTTTGTCAACCACGTAAAGAAGAATTTAAGGATAGAGCTTGTCCACTCTGAAATGACGCGCGTCCGAATACCACAATATAAATATGGACAGTAGGGAAACTACGAACAAATGTACGAAATCGCAAACACACAGGCAGACGTGCGCATCGACGAAACCCTTATGCCACAATAAATATACTAAGAGCACCGCGACTATCGCTTGCGGCGGCGTTTTTGCGCACGTTTGTGTGATTGTTGCGCTTCGACCGTTTGTAGGTAGGTACGTTGCTTACTATCAAGGTGTAACATAAATAACGCACAACCTCTTAAGGGGTCATTGTACTCATCATTATGAACAACTTTTACTATGGGGCCAAACCTGAAATCGCGAAAAAAAAATCAGCTGCTCCCTACATTTTAACGAGTTTGATGTTGATAAATGTACCTACCTACTGAACAGCAGATATTTTTTTGTTGTAACCTGTGGAAAATGCATCTATTGTAGTGGGTAGTATTTTTGTTAAGTTAAATGTTATTTCCGTTTATTTTTAATATAGGTACTACTGTTTGTTTTCCCTTATGAAATAAAATAAAATATTATAAGTTAAAGGCGAAAGTTTTGCCACATAGGCCTACAATGCCATGTAACCTAGGTATTCTAAAAAGTTACGCGACAAAAATAAATATTGAATGCGGAACCCTACATAAATAACATCTTGTCGCACGCACGGTAGGACTTTTAGTTTTATTTTGTTTTTAATGAAAATTGGAGCCTAATTTAAATTATTGAGCTGGAAGAAATATTGCCTGGTTGTGGTTGGATACTAGGTAAGTCTTTGGTTGTGCACTTTTAGTCTAAGATTCCTTTTTGTAGAACATTGTTGTGCTAGCTGTAGGTTGTTTACTGTAGGGCCTAGGGAGGTTTATGTAATTGCGATCTATAATGAGAAGGTTTTACTTTTCGGAGATACCTACTTACCTATGCAGGATGTAAGTATCAGAAAGGTGTGGTCAAATTTAAGTGTATGGTACAGACTATCAAAGTGAACAACTTTCTCCATGGGACCAACATCGTATTCGAGAAAAAATTATCAGCTGTCCCATACATTTGGATCGAGCAGGTAGGTATTGAAGCTTCGTACGGGATATTTGATAATTTTTTCTCGATTACGATGTTGGTCTCATGGAGAAAATTGTTCAGTTTGATGGTCTGTGCGGTACCCTTGACCACCTTTCTGTTACACTCTGTATAAGGTCTCTTAAGGGGTCATTGTACTCATCATTGTGAACAACTTTTACTATGGGACCAAACCTGAAATCGCGAAAAATAAATCGGCTGTTCCCTTCATTTATGTTCGCATAACTCGTCAAAATGTAGGGAACAGCAGATTTCCTTTTCGCGATTTCAGGTTTGGTTCCATAGTAAATGTTGTTCATAATGATGAGTACAATGACCCCTTAAGAGGTTGTGCGTCATTTAAGTTACACCTTGTATGCTTAAGTGGGTGCAGGCACTACAAATAGGTACACCTCTGCCTAACCGCTCGAGGATTACAGACGTCAATTTATCCTATGTTATACTTACCACAATTTTTTTCGCCTCTGTAAAATGTCTTCCACATCAGTTCAGAGAGCAAACGGTATTCATAGGAACCGTATTGGTAATTTCCAATAATTTGTGCACGTATATAATTAATATTTCTTTTGTCTATAACTGCACGAAAGACTTGAACGTGCTACATATCGCACCTTTGGGAACAAAGGGTCACTTCTGCATGTTTTCCAACTTTACAGGAAGAGAATTTTTTTCAGACATATTTTTTTAACAACGTATTCTCAGTCTTAAATTGATTAGTTCTTTACGGAAAACCGTGACTATTAAAAAAAAAAAAAATACAAGAAGGGAAAATGCAAAAAAATTTAGAAGTGACACTTTGTTCCCTAAGGTGTGATCCATCCCATTTCACGCATTAATCCAATACATGAAGGAAAACGTAAGGTAAAATAAAACATATTCTACAAATTGATATGTCTCCTTTTATTCACAGTATATGTGTACTATTTACATACTGTACATGATCGCAACAAATTAATCTATTAAGTACTTACATTATTCTAGAACATTTATCTACACAGATATTACAAAAACGTCAACAAACATCGTATGGACAAATCATTGGTAGGTACACCGTACACTCACATGCATAAATTATATTAAGGTTTTTTTTTTTGTTCAAATCTGATTAATTTTCGTTAAAATCTTTTTCATGTACTAAATCTTTTTTTTTTTTGGGAATCTGCTGTTTAATCAATATTTATTATGTCTATGTAAGGCAAAATGTTCAGTGATTTATTACTGGTTTATTATTGACAGTCTTCACAACTGGGCTTTTTATTTTTATTGTAAAGTGAGTTCAGTTGACAAACACATTCATACCTATATACATATTTATGCATGTAATCCGTAGACTCAACATAATATATTTACAATTCCCAGTACATTCGTAACAAATCAAACAATGATTACTTACAATCTAAACAGTACATCAACTAAAGCGATTTATAAAAATAGCTGCTTCAGTTTCGATAATACAGAGTCCCACAGGTTATAAAATTTAAAAAAAATGTCAGAAACACAACAATAAATATGTACAACTTTGTTTTATAATAACATTTGTCAAGTAAAGTAATTCATCTAAATAACTACTTTTCTAAAACTGCTAGATCTCTCTGTCTATGTATTTATTTTACTTTTTTACTTAAAACTACTAAGGTTTTTATACACAACTGTACTTGAGACCTGCGAGACATAAATTAAATCATTTACTAAAATTCTTGAAAATGAAATAATAATAACAACCGAGTTAATAATTATATCAAAAACCTATTTCTATCATTGGTTGAAGTTTGCCAAATGTACAAATAGGCGATTGATTTGTGTTCTCATAAAATAATATCATTATTTTTCATCTTAATTTGTCATACTCATGCAGGCCAATCTAATCATTCTACAATTTACATGAGACACCAGTTAGAAGTGACATTGACCAAAACTTTGAAAGGTTAAGAATGAAATAATAATAATTATGAACATTGATCAACCCCCAGTCAATGCCTTATTGCAATTTGAGTGATTTTGTAACTGCAGGTAACTTTTTAGCCATTGGTTGAATTAGCCTCCATCTTGTGACGGTAAACCCGGTAATGCAGCACATCAGGTCCAAACTGTCAAATTTTTCCAAATGATTTTAAACCTTAAAATGTGTTAGTTAAGTTCAATATCGAATGAAAAAATTTGACAGTTTGTAGTAACTTAACCTGCTGCTGCCTGTATCTAAATACTGTTTTCGTCAATGTCACTGCCAACTAACATGGCATATTATCTCCTATTCACCAACTACCTAGCATCTAGCATACCTCTATGACATAACACATTACTCATCAGTCTGACACTTGACAGTTTTGGTAACAACACAACACGACATAGAGCATCCACTTAAATAATTAAATGCGAAAATAATAAATACATCTCTGCGACTAGTCGTTTAGGTCTTTGGCTAACATTTAAAAGAAAACACCTAAAATGTATTTATATTTAATCAATAGCTACAACTAGCAGCTTGTAATTCAGTCTGTTCAAAATTATTTTTTAATTATTATTTTAAACATTGATCGTTATTTCACGAAATGTTATGAACATGTTACAAAAAAGATAAAATTATTAAACTTAAAAATAAGATACATGGTTATCGACTAATTGTGTTCGATAAACGATTTTCATACAAAGTATAAGAAATACAAATTAAAATAATCAAAATTTAATTGTGAAAAATTATAGATGAATAAAAATAAAAATGTACAACTAAGTAATTTATTATTTTTAAATTATGTACTTATTATTGCTGTTTTTACGAAAACTTTGTTTTCTTATAAAAGTAAAAATGGTAGAATTATTTGTCACAATTCAATGTTACACGAATAAAATATAGATAAACATATTTTGTAATAAAATATTCAATTAAAATACAAGTCAACAATGGTTAGTTGCAATCAATTTAGTATTTTTTTACGCCAACAAAATTAGCTATTGTTGATGAAACCCGGGTAACGTTGGCAATACCCAGAAATGGACAAAAACATAAAAAATTACAGCTTTCGGCATTAAAAGCACTGGATTAGATTTTATTTAAGACAGCTAGTCCGTCTACACACCTAAGACATTTAAATTACTTTCTGATATCAAAAGACGAGACATTTTTATTCTACCTACAAAATGATAATGTTAATAAATTAATGTTGAAAATTCTAAATTTTCAACGAATTTTCGCACGCCACCGTAATTATGGGCAAGACGTAAAATTATTGCCAATTCGATAGCCACTAGAAGATATCTGCAAAAATGTGCTAACCAGAATCAATAAACCCGGTCACAAATATTTTCGCTCCCTATTAATCACTTTCCCATTTTGCGCCCTAACCAAAAAGTGGTAAATACAAAAAATATAATAAAATACACATATAATTCCGCATAAATTATACACTAATAAAAACTATTTATATCTCACTACTTATAAATCGTGCGTTTCTATACATACATATAATATCTAATAATAATATCTACACAATTTAAAATTATTAGGAATTACATTACTTCTTCGCGCAAGCACCGATATGTTAGATGGACTATTTCGCTATACGTCTATATATATTACTATTTTACCGTCACTAACTCTTTAGAATATCATTTCTTTACTCACCTAAGGACAGATGGCATTACATTTAAACATTTAGATTCTTTTTCAAGTTGTTTGCCAAAATTGGGGGATATTTTGACCACATTTTTAGAAGTTCTTATACTTATTAATGTTTATACTAACAATATTAATAAAATAAAAAAAAGTGCAAGTAATTTTTCGTCACTGTGGCTGACTGTTAAATTTAAATTATGCTCAATTTTGGCAGACATCTAGAAAACACACTAATATTATATAGTAAGAATTGACATGAAACCAATTGGGGATCTTTATAAACTACTTATAAACTTATTGTCATAGACAAAATTATTTTATACTGTTAAAAGGAATGGCAAGTTACGAGGTTATCTTTAAAGCCGATATTTATGGATGCAACCTAATTTATAATTTTAATTAACTTGCTAGATTTTGTTTCTTAACCAAAAATTCGGTAATTCAAATTATCAATACAAGAACATTTGTCAATCCACTATTTTGTGCAATCAAATTAGACAGGCATATTTTTACTGAATCAGAGAGCATTTTTTTTTTAAATACAACTGTTTTAAATTAACTTTCGTGTTATTGAAACACGAAACATATTTTGAATAAATTAATTGATGTGAAATAATGGACTGCAAATTAAATACTTATCGGATATACGATATGGAACTCACAATATGCAATAAATTTAACCACATACTTGTCATCACCTTTGCTGATATACAAAAAAATAACTAAATTGGTCCAATGATTAGGGCTAAAAGTAGTTTTAATTTTGAGTAAATTTGAACACTCTGTAGAATTGGATCACTAGGTCAATGAGTCAATGAAATTGAATTCTTGCACATGTGTGCAAATAAAAATAAACCTTGTTCGGCGAACAATGGATTGGGCACTACGGTGCACCGCAGGTGGCCAGCGTGGTTGTCTAAACAGTTATTAGTTTTACTGATTTTTTATTATTATTTTTTTAAATTAACCTTTTTAAGTTACGGTTTTTAATTAAATATTTAATTTAGCTATGATTCTGGGGACTAGTATTACTTGCAGTTTAATTTATTACACATGTGTCGGTTCCATACCGTATTATTCATCGTTAATTTGGCTTAAAAGTACAGTAGCATCCATAAATATCGGCGAAAGATATGAAATCATTTGAAACATAAACACAACACTAGCTAATGTATTGTAAGTGGATATGTCTGAATTATTAAGACGCGTTTATGTCAGGGACCGTGTTTTTTTAAAAGCTCGAGCGTTTTGTATCTCTCCAGTATTGTTTTAACTCGTTGTTACCATAACATATCTTGAAAACAAAAAAATAAAACTCGTAGGGAAAGTACAAAAATTCAACGACATAAACATTTTGTTCTCTGTAACTAGTAGGTAGGTATACCTACAAGACATAAAAAAGAACATACTTTTAAATTATGTGTTATATTAAAATAACACGAAAACTCGATAAACCGAGCATTTTTGCTCTACAACCAAAAATTAGGAAAAATTTCAACAAATTAAACCAATCCTTTCAAGACACAAACGCCAGTAAAAGCTCGATTTAATATAAACAATAAATAAATAACCACAAACTATACTCTATAATTTGACATTGTATAACGTCAAAAAAATCCGAAGGCATCAGTAAGCTCACAACGCAAGTCCTTAAAATTAGGATAAGGGATATTGGACCACGAAAAACATTTACTTGGTTGAGTAGATATTTTTCGTGCGGACTGTACATTTACGGTAGAAAATCTATACATCCCCCCCCCCCCCTACCCCCCCTAGTTCCCCCTAGTTTCCCCTAGTTTAGGAGGCAGGGTTTCCACCATTCCAGGCACCTTTTTACAAGCAATTGTTTTTGTTACCTACATGTACTACTTATTGTAACGAAGGTTTTTAGTGTCAATAAAGTTATTATTATTATTATTATTATTATGTCACGAAAAATAATTACGAAGACAACTATGCTAATAGTGTCGTCACAGCAAATCATACCAATTAAAAATAATTACTAAAATGAACACAATATTTCTTTTATTCACTAATTATATTTGGTAAATTGAGTATTTTTGCCGTTGAAGTTTTTGTATTTTGTAATTAATGCAGAAATAACCTAACGAACGTGATTGTCATAATCATAATCATTTAAATTATATTCTGGCATCATTATTTTTTAACACAGTTACAACATGTCCCAGAATTGAATACACTACCGCTTAAGGGGTCATTGTACTCGTCATTATGAACGACTTTTACTATGGGATAAAACCTGAAACATTTGTAGATAAAATGTACGGAACAGCTGATTTCTTTTCGCGATTTCAGGTTTGGTCCCATAGTAAAAGTTGTTCATAATGATGAGTACAATGACCGCTTAAGCGATTGTGCATTCAATTCCGGGACATGTTGTATAGTTCAAATTAAAAGAATCTGTGTTCGGTACAGAATGAGTGTATATTTTGATCCACTTGCGATACCATTATTAATTTTAAGACTAACTCATTAAAAAATGTATAGATATTCTACCATAAACACACTATATGGGGTGTATCGGGGAATTTAATGAAATAATGGCAGTTTAACTCTACATACCCTGGTATTGGGGACGAAATCCCATTGTTTTTATTTCTCTTACAGCCTTCATTCAATTTGTTATTGTCCGTACCACCTACTTTCCTTTAATTCTAACATTTGGGGCCCTCTTAACAGTATACCCTTATAAATAGCCTTCAAAAGTTGAAAAAAAATTTGTCCACTTTGTTGTGTACCGAATATGGCCCTTATCTGGCCTTTTAACGGTAAAAAAAAATTCGCTCTTTTATTCTTTTTCTTTATTAAAGTTGACACATTTTCAGAATTTATGCCATTTTTACCCCGATAATCAACCAAATGTTACGCTTACTATACAAATAATCTTTCTAAACTAACAAGTTATCATTATGACGGCATTGCGTTACGTTTCCAACTACAGATTACCGAGGTTGTTGCAAATTGAACCTTAAGTCATCAACATAAATCACTTTTGATTTGCAACACCTAATACCGCTGTGCAAAAATGTTATGTACCACTAAGACGTTTTTGATTATACAGGGTTACATTAAATTAGCTAGCGAAACTCCGCAGACTTGATGGGCAACGATGTCTAAACACGACAAAATAAAAAAGGATTTGATGATTTTTTTTTTTTTGGTCAATGACGCTGGCAGTGTTGTTATTTGAAGTGAGAGTTAATAAAATCTGTTTTATAGTGTTGATATATCGATACGATACCCATCCTACTGTGAAGTTTACACAATAAGAGCTGATTTTCAAAAACTAATATTTTAATTGACTACACTATCGGTGCGGTTGATGACCCAAAAATTAAACATCATCAAATATATTTTTTTTTTGTTTCATCATGTTTAGATATCGATATGAGTGCTCATCACAGCTGCTGAATTTCGCTAGCTAATTTAATTTAACCCTGCATAACCTTATCGTCCTAGGTGAGTGGCTAAAAAGACAACACATCGCGATAATAATATGAACCAGTGCTCTAAACTGGGGCCCTGACATAATCATATTCGGGGCAGTTTACAAGGCTAGATGTCGCGGTATGTTATCGGATTCTATCATCACCTAGGACGTACCCTCCAATTTACAAAAAAAAAAAAAACATTTATAAGCATAAACCATACCTTTCACATTGTCACTTTTATATGACAAACCATTATTACCGACTTCTAAATTGAAGTTTATCACCATAAAAATCAAGAGGGCCCCTTCAACCTTACCTTACAACGCTCCTATCTCGGGATAAGCATGGGGTACCCCCGACCCCGTCTCCCTGTACTGCAGCGGGTCGGCCCTGAACTCCACAGGCTGCAGCGCCATGTGGCCGTACACTTCAGCGAAGCGCGCGATACAAGACGACCGCTGCGACATGTGTCGAGCGTCTGCGGATAGCATCTCTGTGTTCGTGCACTCTGGACATTTGAACTTTTTGCGGGGTGTCACCTGGCATTAAGGAAGAGGGTAGTTTTAGTATAAATAGCATAACATCACATCTGAATTTTCCAAAGGTATATAGGGTGACTGGTAATTAGTGACCGATACTTAAACACATGATTGTGCTTATGATAACAAACAACTTTTACTATGGGACCAAACCTGAAATCGCGAAAAAAAATCAGCTGTTCCCTACATTTTGACGAGTAATGCCAACATAAATGTAGGGAACAGCATTTTTTTTTCGCGATTTCAGGTTTTTTATTGTGGCATTTATCTATCCCATCTCAAAAACAGATAATAATTTTTGATCTGAGTTTATTAGATAACGCAATAGAAATATGGTTTTTAATAATAAGGTAACTACCTATTATATTAACATTATGTCGCTAATTGATTACATTTTTCAAAAAGCATCTTTTCATTTGACAATCTTAAAAATTTGGTCGAGTGTGAGCGAGAGAGGTGATAAAATGCGACAGCTCTCTTAATCCGGGCTCACAATCATAATCATTTATTTGTCAAAATATAGTCTTAAGATTAGGCAATGGTATCATCACATTCTGCCAAGTGTGTCGTGCACAAATTAGGTACTTACTATGGGTACATACATTTATTACAGGACAGAGATTATTAGGTTAGTATTTGTCATGATTTCCAAATAATAATAAGTTTATTGATGCAAAATACTAAATAAAAAGTTGAAAGTCGACTCAAATGATTTTGTATCCGTGTATTCGTGAAGTTAAAATGTATCTCATTTGACAGTTGCCGCCGAAAGTTCTGGTTTTTTCTAACAAAATGTTGGTACCTATGAAAACATGATATTTGGAGCATCGCCGTCGCCTAGTTGCTAAATTAATTGGCTTCGAGCCTCGGATCCTAAAGGTTGTCTAGAAATCTAGTCTATACTGATATTTATTGAGTGCCTAATTAAATAGTTTGTTAAATATGGCTATCTTATACCAAGTTTGTATGTGTGCAAGAAGATAAAATACAGAATTAATGCAATGAAAAAGGTTTATCATTACATATTAATATCATTTATTGCATTATTACAAATTATAATTACAATTTGAGGTATTATAACTAAAAATAACACACACAATTTATTTAGGATGACAAAGTATACTTTAATGTCAGAGTATCAAAGAGTAAGATGTCAAAGTATCATTTAATTTAAGCAGTCGTTACAAAGAAAAGATGGATGGATTGTGTGAGGAATGATATGAAAGAGAAGGGAGTGACTGATAGCGTGACGGTTGACAGGGAAGAATGGAAGAAGAAAATGTGTTGCGCCGCCCCCAAGTGACATGGGATAAGGGCAGGAAGATGATGAGTCGTTTAAATTATAATAACATTTATTACATAGGAAGTCTTTGGGTTCCTTTTGAAATCCATTTCAATTTAACTCTTTCATTGATTTGGAATTGAGGGCCGCTACTGAGGAATTGAAATTCCTAATGCAAGCATCCAATAACGCTTTGCCCGAGTTGCAATCGAACCCAGAACCCCATGCTCAGCAGTCGCGTTTGTGACTACTAAACCAACGAGGCAGTACAGTATGCCAACTTTCAAAGGTTCTATCGTTTATCTGCGGAAAAACCGAAATATAACGAATAAAATGTGACTACCCACCAATAGAAATTTATTTATATTCCGTTCCGTACGTTATTCAACGAGTTATAAAGTACATATATAAATTGACGACTGAATTGACAGATATTACGTTTAGTCGGTTCACCAGACACGTGTATTTTTTTTTTTGTTTACCTTTATTTAAATACCTAAACCGATGGAGTGTACCGATGGAGATTGACGCACTAATTTCGTCACTCCCTTATTGAACCGATCACATTTAATTCGGCAAAGTTCGGTTTTTCCGAAAATAACGATGGAACGTTGTCGTACTGTAATTAATTATTCGTCTAAACAACATAAAACATAACATACACTTCTGGACACATCTATTGGCCCACCTTAGAGTTTAGGTTTCGATGGCCCCTACCGAAATATGATTGCTAGATTGAACAAAAACTGTTGATGCAGTTTTAAACCTGATACATTTTACCATCTTTTTCGATCGTATTGTTTTAAATTTGAATTCAGAATACCATACGACATGGAGCTACGCCTAACAAGTCGGATATGCGCCTTGTTAAAGGCAATTGATTTTTGAATAAAAAACATGTTTTATCAAATAAAGGTTTAATTTAATAACGCGTGTTGCCTCCATGGGCATCTACCACAGCTCTCATACGATTAGGCATAGAGTTTATCAACCGCTCTATGAAATTTTGAGGGATCATCTCCCATTCCTCTTCTATGGCAGTTTTCAACTCCTGCATCGTCTGGGCAACTGGCTGACGAGCCCTAACACGTCTTTTTAGCTCGTCCCACATGTGCTCAATGGGGTTCATGTCTGGGCTTCTGGCTGGCCAGTCCATAACTGTGATGTTCACATCCCGAAGATATTCCCTGACGATGCCGGCCGCATGGGCTCTTGCATTATCATGCATAAAAAGGAAATTTGGGCCCACATAGTCCGCGTATGGTATCACGTGAGGTTCTAAGCACTCACGAATGTACCTTTCAGCATTTAATGTTGGCAGCCGTGGTCCTGTAACAACCTCAAGTTGAGTTTTGCCGCTCGCGGATATACCGCCCCAGACAGTCCATGAGCCACCGCCATAAGCAACCCTCTCTTCAAAGCAGCATTGTGCGAAACGCTCTCCCTTACGTCGGTAGACCTTCTTCCTTCCATCATTGCCATGTAACACAATTTTAGACTCATCAGAAAAGAGTACACGGCTCCAATCTTGCTGTGTCCAATTTAAATGACTGCGTGCGAAATGAAGGTGCGCTGTTCGGTGGGCTCGCGTTAGTTTGGGGCCATTAGCTGGCTTGTGTGGTATCATATCGCGTTCTTTTAACCTTCTCCGAACAGTTCGAGCGCTCACAGATACTCCGTGGAAGTCGCGAAGTTGGTTTTGTATCTCAATGGAGGTAAGGTGACGATTTCTCAAGCTGGTCGTCACGATGAATCGATCCTGCCTTTCAGTTGTGACCCGAGATCGTGGCCTTCCTTGGCGACGAACAAAGCCGCCAGTCTCTAGGTACCTCCGATAAACATTTCGTACCGCAGATCGACTTAAATTAAGTTGAGCACTCACGTTTCTTTGGCTGTGTCCGGCCTGAATAAGTGCCACAGCTTGGGCGGCGACTTCAGGTGAAGTATCCATAGATTATTGATAGAACCTCACCTTAATGTTAAGAATAAGTAATGTTTGTTGCAAAACCAAAGATATCAATCACTTTTTTAAGAATTAAATCCAAGTAAACCAATAAAACCAAGTTTTCTTAGTATTCGATTGTTTGATATCAACAAACAGGCTCCAAATTGTCTTTTGTTTCTTTAAATTCTGTGTTCGAAATTCAAAAAAAGACTATTGAATGAAATTGTGAATGTGCCAGGTTCAAAACTGCATAAAAACTTTTTGTTCGACCTAATATAAAATTTTAGCTAGGACCAAACGAAACTGAAAATACAAGGTGGGCCAAAAGATGTGTCCAGAAGTGTAATATCACGTCTGTTGTTTCCCCTGAAGGGTTAAGCAGACATCAATCTGCCTAGCCTTTTCCCAACTATGTTGGGGTAGGCTTCCAGTCTAACCGGATGCAACTGAATACCAGTATTTTACATGAAGCGACTGCCTATCTGACCTCTACAATCCAGTAACTGGGTAATACGATAGCCCTTGGAAAGACTGGTTGTCAGACTTTCTACTGGCTACTGACAACCCGTAACGACTGTCAAGGATCCACGAATGACAGCCGGGACCAACGGCTTAACGTGATTTCGAGGCATGGAGGAAAGATGGTCACCCATCCACGGACCAACCCCGGCAAGCGCAGCTTAACCTGATGGATCGACCCGTGCGGCTGTTATTACTTAGCCACGAGCTCCTCTGCGGTTAAGCAGAGATATACATAGTAAGTATAGTACACCCATTTTCCACCAGTAATATTCAAGTCTCATGTAATAAGAGGGCCTTTGCCATCAACTAGGCACCAGGCACAAATTGCCATCAACCAGGCACAAATTGCCACCAACCAGACACAAATTCAGGCTGCCACTGAGAAATACCTAATGGAAAACCCTAATTAAGGAGTCGTGACCAGGGCTCAGATCAAATAAAAAAATAAGACAGCGCTGTCAACAATAGCGTGAGGCGGTTTCGTAAACGTGTGCACTTACTGAGGTGTAGTTTTGTTGTAGTTTGGTGTAAATTGAGCGTGTATGCACAGAGCGAGGTGTAGTTTTGCGCAAGCTTCACTGTATTGTTCGCAGCGCTATATCTTGGTTATTTATTTGGTCTGAAGTCCAGAGATATAAAATGTTCGTACTATTTAGAAACCGGGTCTCGTCCGTGGCAGGGCTCGAAGCCGACTCAGTCTAGACTGAGTCTCAGTTTAAATCAACCTTTATGATAGGCCGTCGGATAGATTTTCTCCACGTGCACCTTGCCACTAAAGGAATAATCAAACCAACCTTGATAGGCGCCTTCCTAGTGACGTTGGCGACGAGGAAGTTCATGGCGATGTCCTCGCAGTTGAAGTTGTCGTCCACCCAGCTTCTGATCTCCGACGGCATCTTGTACGTGTAGTACCACGACCAGATCTTGTGGTGAAACGCTGCACCTGTCAGCACCTGGAATATAGGAAGGTAGGATTTCATTTATGGGTACGTGGTAATCTCGGCATGTTTGTGAATTTATGCTTGATGGCACATCAAACAATACAAAAACCACCGTACATAGTCTTAATTTGTTCAGACTGCTGAGACTCGGGTCTTCTCCCAGTGAGAGGGAGCGCGGAAAATAATGTTATATGAAATAGGTATACAGGGTGTCCAAGAACCTGGCGTCCAACTGGATTCCCACGATGCCCCAAGTTCTAACAGTACTCAGAAAAATATTTTAAAAAATCCACCCCATGTACTTACAGAATTATACTGATTTCAAAAAAAAAAGGGGAAATGAGCACCCTGTGACATACTTTTGAATGCTGTGACTGCTAATGCTGATAATTTCGATATTTCTTGGAGGTTTTGTAATCTAGGGTATTGCTGTGTCTAAATAGAATGTAAAAATAAAGTACTTATTGTACCATTTTAAAATAAAATATTATTTTAACTAAAGGTGATATGGAAAACTATTGAATTTCGCAACTTTGACCGACTGTAGTGTAAAAAAAATGTACCAAAATAGTATGGCAAGTGACGTCAAATTTTGACGCTTTATTCCTCTTTTTAAAAAGGTATAATACTTACACATTAATTTGAAAAAAAAAAATTTGATAATATTTTTACTCAACAACCCAATTTTTACGAAGTGCCTACCTACTAACGGTAACTGTCGGACCCTTTCTTATCTTAGAAACTGTTATGTTACTACTATTATTTACTTCGGTTCCAAGAGTGAGCAAGAAGGAAATACACACAGGTAGATGGGTTCCCAGTAGAATAAAAGCAAAGAATGTTAGTTTAAAGATATTTTATTACAATAAATGTTCAAAATGTTGACCACCCGCGGCAATACAAGCTCTCACTCTCCTTAAAAAGGACCGCTTTATGTTTCGCGAGTAACTTTTTTGACGTATCACCTGCACTGCTTGTGTTATCTTCTCACGAAGGTCAGCGATGTCATTAATGGGCTTCGCATAAACGAGCTCCTTCATAGTTCCCCAGAAAAAAAAATCCAGCGGATTTAAGTCAGGTGAGCGGGCTGGCCACGGGATTGTTCCTGATCGCCCAATCCACCTGTTCGGGTATTGCTCGTCCAAAAACTCTCTAACGGATACGCGAAAATGTGCTGGACAGCCGTCGTGTTGGAACCACATATCTGGTGGGGTCTCTTCTAGTAAGTTTGGCAAATCATTTTGAAGAAAATTTAAATATGATTCGCCAGTCAAATTCTCGGGCATCTCAAATGGACCAATAATATTCCCACAGAGAATACCGGTCCACATGTTCACTTTGAACCGGTACTGGGATCTATCTTCTCGCATCAAGTGCGGATTTTCCACATGCCACTCGTGCAAGTTGTGTAGGTTCATGTAGCCATCCTTCTTAAATGTTGATTCATCTGACCACAAAATTTTGTCGATAAAGTTTTCGTCTTCTCGATGTTTTTGCAGGATTGTTTCACAAAACGCGACTCGGCTCGGATAGTCTCGAGGTAAAAGACTTTGCACTCGCTGTACGTGGTACGGATGATATTCTTCTTTTTGGAGAATACTGTGTGCTGTGCTCTTCGGTATCCCCGTATCAGCTTCTATTCCTCGCACAGAGATGCTTGGATTTGCCGACACCGCCTCTAAAACTTCATCGCGTATGAAGTCATTTACGGGTCGTCCTTCACCAGCTACTTGATTGGGGAACCGCCCGTCACATAGTGATCTGTGCACATTAATGAAAACTCGATGGTCGGGATATCGCGTAGCCCTCGGATACCTTTCTCTGTAAAGTCTCGCTGCAGCTCGTCCATTACCTCTACATTCTCCATAAATGTAGTGCATATTTGCGTATTCTTGCGGAGTGTAGGTCGCCATGGTAGCACACACAAAACACAAACTGTCCAAACACAGGCAAAGGTCGTCGTAAAGAGTTCGTTTCAAAGTCCAGAGCACAAAGAGTAATCGAGTCCAATAAACAAAGCTTTAAATCGTAGTACGTGATCAATGGTAACAATAAGAGAGAGGTGCGTAGTAACGGCAGGAGGCAGTGACGCGTACTGACCGTACTGTTATCCTAAATAGCACGATCCCAGATAGCGTCACTATCTATCTCACTCGCACCTCTAACCTTTTTCTCCCTCACTCTTACCTGAATAATGGGGTACCATAAAGAAGAACCAGCAAATCGCAAAGATAGTTTCTGTCTTGCTCCCTCCTGTTGTAATAACGAATCACTATGGTGAGATGCATGCACATACCGTCCCTTACGGTCTAACCTGTTTTTTGAGAGGCCTGTTGTTATTTTTATGAGCATACAATAGTAATTCTTTAGAGGTTAGATTCAATTCGTCGTAAATTTTTCTTTCTAAGAATTCTGTTAGACATCGTAAAAATTGGGTTGTTGAGTAAAAATATTATCAAAATTTTTTTTTTTCAAATTAATGTGTAAGTATTATACCTTTTTAAAAAGAGGAATAAACGCGTCAAAATTTGACGTCACTTGCCATACTATTTTGGTACATTTTTTTTACACTACAGTCGGTCAAAGTTGCGAAATTCAATAGTTTTCCATATCACCTTTAGTTAAAATAATATTTTATTTTAAAATGGTACAATAAGTACTTTATTTTTACATTCTATTTAGACACAGCAATACCCTAGATTACAAAACCTCCAAGAAATATCGAAATTATCAGCATTAGCAGTCACAGCATTCAAAAGTATGTCACAGGGTGCTCATTTCCCCTTTTTTTTTGAAATCAGTATAATTCTGTAAGTACATGGGGTGGATTTTTTAAAATATTTTTCTGAGTACTGTTAGAACTTGGGGCATCGTGGGAATCCAGTTGGACGCCAGGTTCTTGGACACCCTGTATAAGGATCGAGGAATGTTGGCCACTATGTGTAGTTACCAGATAATACTGGTATTTGATTAATGCACTGTCACGTTGTTGAGCAGAGAGGTTAAATTCTCGCTTTGTGAACTCGTACGTTTCTTCATACTTCGAGAACTCAAGCTTAAGTCGCCACCGACGAGAATGTTGTCGAGCTGCCAGTGTACTTCGTCAATCACCCTCCACCGAGATTCGAGGGTCGTGTTGAGCTTGTCTTCTATGACCTACTTCTCGATAATATCAGCAGTACAAGTTGCGAGTGAATCGTGAGACGGATCTGAAATTGCTGGTTTGCGTACAAAAAAATGATCACAATGACGGCGGAGTACTTATAAGTGACTCTCCGTGTTCCAAAGTACGGATGAAATGTTATTAAATGTATTCCTTTTAAGGAGTCATAATCAAATATATGAATGCAATAAATGAACATTAGAATCCCCTAATAATTTCCCATTGTCAGCATTGTCGAATATTTTACGGGCCTCCGAATATGCTTCTTTAAGTAAATTTTTCATAGCTTTCCAAGGTAAAATATGCTAAGTCCTGGCCCTGTTTTGGCAATAAAGATACTGTTTTATAGAATTTACATTCTACACGCGAGATACAACATGTCCTTTTTTTCCATACTTCTCTATTATTCGTCATCTCGGTAGTCACCCCCTTTCTAGCCATGTCATCTTTCATACAATCCATCCATCGTTTCTTTGGTCTTCCCCTACTCTTATAGCCATTGACATTCATACTCAAAACTTTCCTCACGACATTTTCCTCACTCCTCCGCATCACATGCCCATACCATGACAACCGATTTCCGCACAACTTTTCAGTCACCGGTGCCACTTTCAGACTTCCTCTTATGTACTCATTTCTTATTCTATCCATTCGTGTAACACCACACATCCCTCTTAGCATTCTCATCTCAGCTGCATGCAATTGCTTTTCATTCATCCCTTTTGTGGCCCAACATTCTGATCCATACAAGACAGCAGGTCTAACCATTGTTTTATATATATTCCCCTTAAGTTTGAGGGGAATGCGGGAGTCGCAGATTGTTCCCGTGACCTGCCGCCATTTCATCCATCCAGTGTTAATCCTATGTTTAACCGTCCGATCTACTTCGCCATCGCTTTGCACAAGTGAACCGAGATACCGAAAGTCGGAGCAGACTGGAGGAAGCGCGCCATCAAGCGCTATGCCTCCAGAACTGGAGATACCGCCGAAATCGCAGAACATATATTCAGTTTTGCTTCTGCTGATTTTCAAGATACACTACATCAATAAACGAAAATTCTCCGTGTGTGCTAGGAAAACCATTAAATAAATACATTCAGAAAAGTTTTGTTACAAATCCCACGCTGTAGAAGTTACAAAATTACATTACAAGGAAAAAACAAGACAAAATTGGGGTCATAATCTTAAAAACTGCTGGACGACATCCAATGTAAAGTAATAAACATTTCCTTCGAATTATTTTCTTCGCAGAATTCAAATTGTAAGCTTCTATATTTGTCTCGGCATCAACTTTATTTGTCAGTCATGAACTCATGACATAAGTGCTGAAACAAACTTTTCCTCCTGATAATACCAATTTTCTCGAATCCTGTAAGTACGTAAAATAAATTACTGTCATTTAGTCACGGCTAGGGCCACCGGTGCGAGTAACATTTGAGTAAAAAAGTTTCAAAATTAAGAATCGACTCAAATACGAACTTACATCGAGGGTTACATCCTTCCAACTTTTCGCTTCACTTTCGAACTTTTTAATTTGACTTTGTCTGGGTTGACTAGGTACTCGTTGGAACTACTGTTGGAGATTGTTCGCACCATAGATGTATTATTTTCACTACGTCATTTTATTCGGTCTGAGGTCACACTGTGTCGGAAAGAGAGCAGTGGTGGCCCAGTAATAACTGCCCCGACTTACCGAGTTGAAGGTCGTGGGTTCAAACCCTCGCGCTAATAATAACATATAATAATAATAGCTAATAATAATAGGCGCGTTACTTTGTGTAATATATTTCATCACCACAGCTCTCAAAACGGCGAAGGAAAACATCGTGAAGAAACCGGCATGTCCAAGAACCAAAAATTCGAAGACTTGTGACATCTGCCAACCCGCACTGGGCCCGCGCGGTGGTTTACGGCCCACTCCCTCTCACAGAGAGGAGGCCTGTGTCCCAGCAGTGGGAACGTTATAGGCTGATACATGTTTAGAAAATTATTCTGTCTCTCTCAACTTCAAAAGATTGACAGAAACAAAACGATGTTAGGGCTTGTGTTAACAGGGCCTTTTTGAATTAACTGGCGAAACTTCACTAGAAACTACTACTATTTGAGGTCGGCGCAACATGTCTTTTTCATCCATACTTCTCTATTAGTCGTCATCTCGGTAGTCACACCCTTTCTAGCCATATCATCTTTCACACCGTCTACCCATCGTTTCTTTGGTCTTTCCCTACTCGTATAGCCACATTCATACTCAAAACTTACCTAATAATATTTTCTTCATTCCTCCGCATCACATGCCCCTACCATGACAACCGATTTCCACACAACTTTTCAGTCACCGGTGTCACTTTCAGACCTCCTCTTATATACTCATTTCTTATTATATCCATTCGCGTAACACAACTACATATCCCTCTTTTTACCCGACTGCGCGACGCGAAGGATGTAATGTGTTTATTTTACATAAACAAATCCTTATTCCTTATCACAATCGGGCATCAACTCTCAGCAAAACAAAGTGTTGACTCAATTGTCTCATTGAACTTAACACAGCAATTCACAGCATGGTACTGTCAGCCCGTAAATCACAATCATACGATGTGTGAGCTCTCATTAATTTATGTACGAGTCTAAATTGATGACGTTAAGAAGCTTTGTCTTTCTAATGGAAGTGTAGCAGTTAAGACGGGAATTTTTTATGGAAGTGTTTTAATGTATTTTTTAGTGAGACAGACAGGTCGATTTTAAAACTAAGAAACAGTGGAGGGAGGGCCAAAATGTTTTATTTATGTAAATCTACATTTATAACTTCAAACTATGAAGAAGACAATGAAAAATCTGCACTTATTATAGAAAAGAAGAGAGATTTTTTACATTTTACACGATTAAAGATGTTTAAAGTTATTAATCACTATGTAATTGTTTCTTTCAGTATCGCAAAAAGTTGCCGTTTTATGAAATTAACGTTCTGTGATTCAAAATGCACCATGTAAACATTCACAACAGGATAGCACAGAAATTCACATTTGTATGCAACTGTACTTCCTTCAGACACATCTCGTGGAAACAATAAACGCGAAGGTCGCATATCTACAAAGTGGGTCTAGGTTTGCTTAGGCCCTTATACCTGTTACTCTAACTAGAGTCTAGATATTATGTAGGTAGTGTGCGTTGGATCATTAAATTGCCTTGAAAATGATTGAGCTGAATGGTGCTGATCCATGCGTCATGTACGTGAACGGGCGCCCTCAGTTAGGACTGGTCATCTCTTTGCCACGGCTGCTTATTTTTAATTTAATTGTTTTTAGTTTTTTTTTTATCTTTTTATTACGGACGCTTTTAGTTAAAAGTTACATTGTTCTCACATGTATATTTTCAACATGAATGATGTAAACAATATTTTGTAACAATTTAAAAGAGTGTCCGTCGAGTTTCTTGTCCATTATTCTCCATAGGAACCTACTACGCTTTAGAATGGACAACTAGCTTCACCTTTCTGACTGACCGACCCCTTGACAATTCAGAAGTGCCTGTAATTGGTTTAATACCTACGACAACTCCACATCAAAGCCCGTATATTGCGGTCGGATCAGTTATTTTATAAGGAATACAAAATATTCTTAAGAATACCTATCTGGGATATAGAAACGTTGATTTTTGGTAATACACTGAATGTCTGTTTGTTTGTTTATCTTTACCCTCAACAGCAACTCCATAGGATATAGCCGATATAGATTACTGAAATAAATAGCAACGGTTGAGCGAGTGAGGAAGTATATTTTTTTGTTAAGAATATGTGTTACATGTTTGAAGCGAGCAAGTAAAGCTATTTAGTCGTCTTTCATGATTTCCTCCCTGAAAGTGCGAACGCCTGCGATGGCAGCCTTTATCACTTTCGGTCCATCTTCCGCAAGCTGTTCAGTTATTTCTTCAATCCCCCTTTTTTGATCATTTGCAAGTTTCTTTAGAACATTTTTAAACTCATCTAGTGGAACGTTGTTGTTGTCACGAGTCTCATCAAAAAGTGTTCGAATTTTCTCATTTCCTGAATATTGTGATTTTCCACTGTCCTCGCCTTGAGTCGTATCAATCTTGATTAAGTTTGATTCACTCATCCATTTTACAAGGTTATCTACACTATTTTTCCCTTCCTTTTGGAGTTTATTAAAAAGATCTTCCATTTTTGTGGTATTTGTTTTAATGTTTTGACTTTTTTACAAAAATTTTGGGACGGTCGCACGCTTTGTTTGAAACTCTGCATGTCAGTGCAGTGACAGCTTGACATTATCACCGGTCTGCTTCCACCGACAAGTATTATTTTTAAATATTGATACTCTGCGGATATTGACATCGACCACGATTACACTACAGGTCGACGCAAACAAGGGTTCGATCGGAAATGTTCTTTAAGGCGCTACCCCAACCAAAATCTTACGATAATGCGTTATTCGAACTCATTAATTAAGAGTAATAGATTACCTACATCTGAAAACACATTATTAATGTCCGATATCCTATTATTACATTGCTTGTCCTTATTTGTTTCTATGTATTATAAATACATTTAAAATCTCCATGTAAAAATGTGACTAAAATTATTGATTGCATGCATCTTTTGCTAAAGGTGACATTTTAATCCTTTGAAATTTACAAATCAAAACGATTCACGTTTTATTTTGATTTCAAAAGTTCTCTATTCTTTTTTTTATTAAAATAAATCCAAAAAACGGCGTTCTGTAGTTTCTGCCTGCCATGGAAAGAAGGCGTGAGATTATGTATAAAAATTTTGTGAATTCTGTGATAAGGGGGCGTGCGCAAGAAGCGGGACAGAGAAGGACCGAAGGCTCAAGGTCGTTTGGTCGGGGTAGCGCCTTAACTATCATGCATAGTGCATTATTCAGTCCAAAGATTTGTGGTACAATGATTACAGCCTATATTAGACAATTTAAGTTCCTTTTAAAACTCCAATTAATTGAATTGAAGATTGAAAGTTACACTTGTTTAGTCAATTCTGCGATACTCAACCGTCTGTGGAGTGTCGGAATTCTGTCATTCATCATTATATCCTCGTAGTTCCTAAACTTGCGTAGTTTTTACTGTATTGTTACCGCTTTCATCAACATCCTGGAGTGGCTGAAGTCCTTGATTGTTTTTATTTATCCCAAACTTCTTCGTTACTCATTTAAGTCTGCGTGTCGTATGTACCCCATAAGCTCTGACACAATTGCTTTTTAATTACTTCTGTAATTACGACATGCGTTGGGTTAAGGGGATACATCGATAAGTTTGCGTTTTTAAAATTCCTATAAAACCAAATGTATAGGTATGGTCAAATCATTTCAATTTTCCGCATGTGTTATTTGACTATATTGTCTACTGCTGTACTAAAACCGAAACATGATTACTTTAAATTTTTTCGTTAAAAAAAAATCCAAAGTAGGACCGTCTATTTTCTGTTTTATACGATTATACGTAAACGGTTCCGTATTGTGCAGTAAAATTTGCTTTGAATCGAAGGTATTTAAATATGTTAAGAACTTACTAAGCTAAAAATTGCTTTAATCATTGCATTTTGTCAGAAATCTACATTCAAACGAAGCGCGTTTAAATTCCGGTGCGCGTGGGGTAACTAGACAGCCATAATGTCATTTCACTTACACACCGAGCTAAACCACGCTTCGATATATCCTTTTAAAAATGCACTCAAAACGGATCAATAATTGATTTAAAGAAAAATACTTTAGATACACGTAGATCGGTTCCTCTCGGATATATTTTGAAGGTGACATCATAAAAAATATTATTTGCTTTTTTAAGTAATTCACACTTAGGCGACGTAGCACGGACGTAAAAATATCGCGGCAATTTTTTTTTCGCGCACTGGATTTTGAACACTGCTTAGCGCCGAGAGTTGAAAATCTAACAGTGTTTTTTCGACGCGCTGGGATGCACTCTGTTGTTGGGTTGGAGTCTCAATGCTCGGCTCAACACCGAGAGTTGAAAATCCAGTGCGCGATAAAATCCCGCCGCGATATTTTTACGTCCGTGCGTAAGTTGGCTTAGTGGCTGGCGGTACTGGGACCATTATCGCCCACCATTCAAATGTTATTGTATGTTCCTGCATCCAAATACTAAGAGTGGATCCAACCGTATGAATGTCAGTCCTACACAATCCGGCCACTACGTCTCGTTGCGTTGTAACAATAACGCGAAGGTCGCATAGCTGGCTAGTGGGTCATATCACACAGAGAACATCTCAAAATAAAAACCGGTGTCGGACCACGCGTAATGAAGGGTTCCGTAATTGGGATGAGTTTATTTATCTCAAGAACTTAACATTGTAGTTCCAACCGTAAATGTAAGTTTGTACGCAGTACGCACTATTGGGTGATTTACCATGTTATTTTAAGACCATAGACTTCTCTGTATTTTTTTAAAATTTTAATGAAATTAAATTAATTTTTTATTTGCAAGAATTGTAGTACATTGTAATTGTTCGGTTAACCATCTGTAGATGGTCGGGTTTTTTTAAAGTTTCTAATACAATTCCCTAAAACTAGCATGCAAACTAATTAATAAATGAAGCTAATAAAATTAAAACATAAATCATAATTATTAAATAACGATAATAATGTCAATCATTTAACAAAATATAAAAAAAAAAAATATTAAAATGTCACTCTTTAAAATTTAGGTACTCCTTCACAGAATAGAATGATTGTTCTACAAGCCATTTGAATAACGCTGTTTTAAAGCGATTGATTGGCAGTTCCCTATACGATTTTGGTAATTTATTAAATAGCCTTATAACCATTGGAAAACAACTTCTGTGATATAATTGGCTTTTCATTGGAGGAATAATTAGTCTATCAGGATATCTTGTATTAAACGTAATAGTGTCTCCAAGACGTTGAAATAGTTCGGAGTGCATTTTAACAAATTTACAGCATTCAAATATGTACATACCGGGAACAGTTATTATTTTTAAATCTTTAAAAAGAGGTTTACATGATGTCAATGGTGGCACGTCACAAAGAGCACGGATACATTGTTTTTGGGCTATAAATACCCTGTTTGTAAGAACTGAATTTCCCCATAGCACAATGCCGTATCTAATGTTAGAAGCTACGTAACCATGATACGCTAAGAGGGCTGTTTTGAGGTTGGCTATTTTAAAAAGTCTCCACAATGCGAAAGCAAAACGATTAATTTTATTTGTAACCTTTAAGCAGTGAGGTTTCCACGTGCAGCCACTATCCACTGTTACGTTCAGCAGTTTCGGAGATAATATTAATTATCATCAATTTTCTTTAATAACTTTAAAACTATATAGTACTTACTAGTACTTCTGCGAGTAGTAGAGCTCGCGCACAGTAGCGCCATCTAGTGATCTAATTGTAAAACTAACATTAATATTGGTTTTAAGGCCTCGTTTTATAGAAGTCTGATAATTATTTTCAAAATTCTCTAGTTTTGTGATGAGAAGGTGGTCCCAGATGCTCCATCAAACCCCTACCTAGTAGTAGTTAAACGGCCGATTCCACTGGTATAAAACTAAAAGTGAGCAATTTACTGCATTAGCTAAGCTAAGTTCACATTGTGGAATGTAAATAAATATTGAGTATGCTATCCTACTTACAGTACAACTATTTTCTTAATATCCCTCAGCAAACTTCGTGTTTCGTCAGTCGTAGAATTTCTATCAGTTTCCCTTTTCACTTGGTGCAGACCTCACAATCGACTTGGAAGTATTTAGAGTTGACTCTTTTAACTTAATGTAAAATTGATTTAAAAAATGGAAGGAAAGCTGTTAAAACTGACAGTTAGTATTGATTGCCGAGGGACATTAAGAAAATAGTTGTACTGTACATAAGAATGTACCACCCACCCTACCATACCACCCTGTTATTGTCCCAATGCATGGCAGATATCTCTCGTAGCTCGTGGCTAAGTAATAACAGCCGCACGGGTCGATCCATCAGATTAAGCTACGCTTGCCGGGGTTGGTCAGTGGATGGGTGACCATCTTTACATACCGAGACTCCTCCGTGCCTCGGAAAGCACGTTAAGCCGTTGGTCCCGGCTGTCATTCGTGGATCTTTGACAGTCGTTACGGGTCGTCAGAAGCGCGAAAGTCTGACAACCAGTCTTACCAAGGGGTATCGTATTACCCAGTTACTGGGTTGTGGAGGTCAGATAGGCAGTCGCTCCATGTAAAATAATGGTATTCAGCTGCATCCGGTTAGACTGAAAGCCGACCCCAACGTAGTTGGGAAAAGGCTAGGCAGATTGATTGCATGGCAGATATCTTCGGGACGGGTTGCCGATTTCAGACTTATAATACTACAAGTCAAGTTTCCTCACGATTTGTTTCCTTCACCGATGTCAGTTATATCCAAGATAAACTCTGAAAGTATTATTAGTATGAACTGAAAAAGTCACATTAGTACGGTCAGCAACAGAAGTCGGTTAACACTACTACTTTTTGACATCCATCTAAATTAACACAAAATGAAACGATAACCTGATTTTTAGTATTTCATTTATTAGATAAGAGTTAATTTTCTTTAAAATTTACATCTGTTCCAATTTTAATGAAATATTTTTCTCAATAATTATGATTCAGAAAACACAAGTATTAATCGTCTTTTGTTGCTGACTGTACATGCCCGGATTTGACTACAAACATACATCTATATCTATACTTATTATAAAATAGTCTCTTTTCATGTCTGTGTGGCCGCGTTGTTATTCTAAACTACACAACGGATTTTGATGCGGTTTTCACTACCATTTAGAGAATTTATTCCGGAAGGTTTTTAAGTATAATACATTAATATTTAACTTATATATAATATAGAAACCTTCATTTTGTCAAGTCGTAAAAACCGTGCGAAGCAGGGCGGGGTCGCTAGTCCTACTTATTATTAATGTGAAAGTTTGTGAAGTTGTTTGGATGTTTGTTACTCATCACGCAAAAACGGCTGAACGGATTTGGATGAAATTTGGCACACAGATAGTTTATAACCTGGATTAACACAGGATACTTTTTATCCCGGTAGTAGGTTCCCGTGGGATAATTTCCGAAATCCACGCGGGCGAAGCCGCGGGCAACGGCCAGTATAACATAATGCGAAAGTGTATTTATTGGTTTGCCCTTCTTTCACACAGCACCTAGGCTTTCTATTCCAGAACTAGCTTCTGCCCGCGACTTGGTCCGCTGGAAAAAGCTATTATTTCATAAAAATATGCTTGCATTATTAGAGAAACATTGGAAACAGTTTAATATTCACAGCGTTTTTTCTAAAGTTTATGCATGGAATAATCTTTCAATATGGCCGTGCTTTATGGCTTCCTAAAGCTCTGAATGTAAATGCGCCCTGCAAGTCCTGACTTGCAGGGCGCATTTACATGGGTTACAAATGTGAAAGATTTCGCAGACGATTTAGTTCTTGCAAAGGAGTTTTGGTCGTGAGAGTAATTTGGGCTTCGCCGCAGTCGGGTAAAAAGTGAAAAATAATAACTTTTTTACAAAAAAATACAACCGACTTCCAAAAACAACACTACAAAGTAAATAAAAATAACTTTAATTTCGGAAGTCGGTGGCAAAAAACGTAAAGTCAACCGTTGTATCTAAGAACCAACCGTATGCTTATCAGTACTACGATTGTCTTCCAAAACAAATATTGAACAACGAAATAATAAGCATAACAGCATAGGTAAATTTTCTATCTCAAAAAGCCTTAGTAGGTACTTAATGGAATTATTACGTCGAGGTTGGGTTTAGAGTGCATTTTCAAGTCAAGTATTTCTTTTTAGTAAGATTGTGTGAAGTTTTAAAATTAATACCTTTTTCTAACGCCATAAAATACGCCTACACTGAAAACCTGATGAAAACTTTAATACAGGGTGTAAGTTGCAAACAGTGGCAATATTTTAAGGGGTCATTGTACTCATCATTATGAACAACTTGTACTATGGGACCAAACCTGAAATCGTGAAAAAAAAAATCCGCTATTCCAGTACATTTATGTTTGCATAATTCGACAAAATGTAGGGAACAGCTGATTTTGTTTCGCGATTTCAGGTTTGGTCCCATCGTAAAAGTTGTTCGTACACCATGTATATACCGGTCACAAAGCTAGGAAAAACACGGCCACCATTGCGTTTCCAGCAATCCAGGCCATGATTGATACTGAGCTCAGATTACAACCGATAACTGTCAATCAATATAAACCATTTTGTACACAAATGCAATTTAAAATATCACCGAGCTGATAATAAAACTCATTATGAACGTTATTTTTTAATTAAACACAATGACGACTGATTAAAAGTCCAGTTTTTGGTAATTAGCTGACCTCATAAACATGCGAATTGATAGTGTTTAAAATTGTATTTGTAATGTGTCCGCTGCTATTTTGAAATGTATACAAGCATGATATTGTAATTTCGGAATGATTCCCGGAATTTCACTGAATAATATTTGCATTGCAATATGCAGTTTGATGAATAATTGCTTTGACGTAAGTTGTGCTGCGCTAATGTACAACTATGTTGGGGTCGGATTCCAGTCTAATCGGATGCAGCTGAATACCAGTATTTTACATAGAGTGACTGCCTATCTGACCTCCACAACTTCCTTCTCTCTCTCCTCTCTTCTTTACTCTCTCTCTCTCTCTTCTCTTCCTTTCCCTCTCAACTGGGTAATACGATACCCCTTGGTAAGACTGGTTGTCAGACTTTCGGGCTTCTGACGACCCATAACGAATGTCAAAGATCCACGAATGGCGGCTGGGACCAAAACGGCTTATCGTGCTTTCCGAGGCACGGAGGAGTCTCGGTATGTAAAGATGGTTCACCCATCTACTGACCAACCCCGGCAAGCGCAGCTTAACCTGATGGATCGACCCGTGCGGCTGTTATTACTCAGCCACGAGCTCTCTTCAAATACAGTTATTATTATGAATTATTTCTCGTTTGTATCACTTATCTTTAAATATACCTCCGTACCTACACATAAATCACAGACAACACGAATTATTCTACATTCTACAGTTCCGTGTATTAACTTTATTTGTTATAAGTTTAGGTATGCCGTAAATATCACGGCATACCTAATTCAAAGCCACATATTTTTACAGAGAAATAAGGAACATTTCCCAATAAGAACCCCTAGAGCTACTCTAGGGGTTCTTATTGGGAAATGTATTGGTGGTGTATGGTGTTCTTATAGAAAATACCCTTCGAACTGACTTAACTCAGGGTTCGATAATTTCCCGTGCCCGCATACGGTTGCGGTTGCGAGGTTACGCCCCTAGGCCCTAGCAGGAACGCGCAACCTGAACGTAACATAAATTCGAACGATTTTTTAATCGAACATACAGTCATACTTAGCATTTTGGTTTAAATTTTTGCTACGACAAGCACAATAAAAGCGCTGAAAACCAGCGCTGGGGCTCCGTTTCGCATGGGGTCGCGGCATTATGCTGAGCGGTAGCCGTTTTGCGTAGATGTGACGCATATTTTCCCCAAAACTTGCTTTTTACTTCGTTTATTTTATTTTGTTGTCCTTTGCGTCTTGTTTGCGCAAATAAACGTATTTTCTTTCTTTTTCTTTCAATAAGCCGACGTTCGCACGGACGTAAAAATATCGCGGCGGGATTTTATTGTGCACTGGATTTTCAACTCTCGGTGTTGAACAGAGCTTCGAGAATCCAACCTAACAACAACAGAGTGCATCCCAGCGCGTTGAAAAAAGACACTGTTGGATTTCCAACTCTCGGCGCTAAGCAGAGCGTTGAAAATCCAGGGCGCGAAAAAATAATCGCCGCGATATTTTTACGTCCGTGCGAACGTCGGCTAAGTGTCACCCATTAAATAGATATGAAAATCTTAAAACGAAGTCAATATTATGTTGGAAACGAGTATTTTCAATTTTAAAATCGCGTGAATTTACGTTTCATTTACTCCGCGCATTCGTGCTAGGCGCTCCAGGTAGAATGTGACAATGTAAAGCAGCACACCCTCCCGCTCTGCCCGGAGCGGGAGAAGTCATTTGATGATTTCCCATCCACAAAAAAAAAAAAAAAAAAAAAAGCAGCTCCCGCCTGCGGTCGTGGTCCCACAACCACATGCGGGCACAGGAAAATATCGCACCGTGAAATCTTACTCATGCCTATAATCTTCACAGAGACTCACCATAGAGATCTGGTTGGTCCACTCGCTGTGGTATCGCCACGAGTTGGTGGCGTTATCCCAAACGTGCAGTCTGGACGGAAACCCCACTATCCGGTCGGGGAACTCGCGCCACACGTCGAAACTGAAATCCAAACAATTACACTACTATGAAAGTAGAATGAAAATGGCTATATGAGTAGGGGAAGTCCAAAGCAACGATTCACATCAGGATCTTTTGCCCATGGCTTCACCCGCGTGCAAGTCGACAATTATCGCGACAAAAATATCCTATGTCCTTTCCCAGGTCATGGCCTATCCGTGTGTCAAAATCTGTTCAGCCGTTAAAGCGTGAAAATGTAACAGACAGACAGTAAACAGAGTTACTTTCGCAGTCATAATATTACTAGCAGCAGCCCGTGGTTTCACCCGTGTAAGTCTCGAAACCGTAGGAATATCTGGATAAAAAGTATCATATGTGTTAATCAAGGTTATAAACTATCTGTGTGCCAAATTCCGCCAATTTGCCAAATTCATCAAAATCCGTTCAGATAAGAAAAGATAGGAGTTAGAAAAAGAGTGCATACTGAAATGACTGCTGTTAGAATGTGTGGAGGAAAAAAATAAATTAGTTCTCAAATCCAGCCAAAACTCGATGAATCAGAACTCAAAGATGACAGGACTAGGCCCCAGGCTCATTGTCTGATTGTTTGTAGAGTACGATGGCCGTCTAGCCGCAAGAAATACTTACTATTACTAACAAACAATGCGCGTGACAGCCGTACATTAAAATAAATGAAGTCTCATCTGAACAATAGGGATCCACTGGAGGAAATGTTATTTACTTTATTTCTTCGAAAACATAATACAACAGACAGACATACTTACGCCTATTAATCGACGACTCGTGCTTGTTTAAAATAGTAGGCCAAAGTACCTACCTAATCACTAAAGCTACGGTTTCTTAGAAGAGCGGTGGGCGCACTTAACGGCCGCAGTGACGGCTGTCATGAAAATGATGACAGCGGCAAGGATTTAAATCGTTAGATTCACCCAACTGTGTCAAAAGATAGTCGCATTTCTGTTCCGTTTTGACACCTTATGACACGCAATCACGCACTGACTTCACTTGATTATCATGGAAATGCTGTTTAATGTGTGTGCTTACTCTTCTCAGTATGGACACTTTTTCTTGTGACTAAATACGGTGAGGGAAAATCTAGTGATTTAGATCTTTAGGGAGCGGGGTTTAACTTAATGTCAAATACTGATGAAAATGACAGATTTTCATGACGGCCGCTTTCATAAGAGCCTAAACTTAAACAAATGATAAACAAGTTACAATGACAAGCCCCTTGCAAATTCCCTCAATGACACAATTAAAAATGACAATCCTTTGTTGATACTGTTGAGTATGCTTAGAGCCGTAATACTCAAACACTTCGGTACTTTTGGCATATTGACAAGAAAAAGAAGTCCTTGAAATTATACGTAGAAAAAGTAAATACAACGAGTTCTTTTTTTCCCTGAAGAGTAAAAAAACCAAAGAATTTCATCTAAACAACAGGCCTTTGAAACATAGAAGAAAAGCAAAAATACGGAAATATTTTATCTACTTAACATTCCATGCGAGTAGAAGCGTCACTGAGAGAAAGGGTTTCACTATAAACAGCCTGCGAAGGTTATATGACATTATTACATAACTCCTAAGTTTGCCGGATGACTTGCGTCGCGGTAAGGATGCTTACATTCACGGAAAAGCTAGGGGAGAGGTAAGTACGTAGGTACAGGTAAAGTTCCCTGTGGGTAGTACATTTTGCTAATAAAGTGCTTTGCACAGCCCTGCCTTGATATAAACCCTGCCCACATTTATTTTAGCGTCAATTAGGACGCCTGAACTTTACATACTTACAACTTGACGAGTTATGTTTTATCATCGGCTGTAGAACTATATATGTATATTAATAATGGCAGCCTGGAGTTTACCTCACACTCTTGTAATAGGCCAATATAAGAAGAAATGTGGCCTGTGGTTTTTGACTAAGAACGAATGTAAACTGTCACCATAACCTTGGCTTGCACATCACCTGAGAGCAGGTGATGCAGATGATTAGTAGAGATTAATGGGAGATATTTATGTCTGTACCTACATAATTATGACGGTAGGACCCCTGTATTCTAAAAAGGTCTAAGTACTATATAGCCGACTGTACAAGGATTATTTGGCGCGTAGCGAAAATCTGAACGCCACCCGTCAAAAACGAAAAAGAATAAAAACAATGTCAATGTCATTCAAGAGCCAAAAGATCACCAACAGTAAACTGTCACTTTGACGCCTGACATCACCTGCCCTGCTAGTCCTAAATAAATAAAAATAAATTGCCGAATGTATGGTGATCACTTCAGAACGATTGCACCTATTTGGCTAATTATTTTTTTTTGTGTTTGTAATTGTCAAGACAAGGTTTGTATAAAATAAAATATTTGAAAAACTGTACGGAAAAATGAAAATTTTTGGCTAAAAAATCTGCATATAAAAAAGTAAATGAGACATAAGACCATATCCCGATGTCCCTGATCTTCAAAAAATTTGACAGAATTATTAAAACCACATTTCTATTGTGTTATTTAGTAAACTCAGCTTAAAAAGTATTATCTGTTTTTGAGATTGAGTTAAATGCCACAATAAAAATGTGTTTTTAATAATTTTTTTTTTTGTTCTAACTTTTATTTATTTAAATGTAATATAAACATAACCTAAAAATAAATGACACTTCCCATGACCCAAGGGCTCGCTTTTACCTTGGCCAGAGGCTTAGCATTGCCATACAACGTGGCAATGCCGCCAGTCTCTTGTGTACTTTATCAGTCGACAACGATGCGGAGGAATTTTTCGATGCCATATTTTAGTTTTTTAATAGCTTTAGTTATGTTAGGATATAATTTTGTTATTTTTAGGTTATGTTTATGTTACTTTTAATAATTACATATTAAATTAATATTATTTACTAGTTCGCTAATTGATAACATTTAAAAAAAAACAACTTTTCATTTAACATTCTTAAAAATTTGGTCTCGTGTGAGCGAGAAAGGTGACAAAACACGACAGCCCTCTTATGAAAATTCCACCAGAAAATTCCACCAGTGAGGCGTCAAAATATCGGAAAGAAAAATCAGAAAAGTTGCCGAGAAAATTGGAAAATTCGGGAAAACAGAAAGTGCATTTTCTATAGGAATTTTGATCGTAGGATTCCTGCTGTATTCCAAAAGGACCCAAGTACTCTTCACGAGTTAAAAAGGTTGAATATAATATCTGCCTAATTTGTACGACCCTCCACCAATTGACATGTCTATTCATCATTGACAACATAACACCCATATTATCCGCTCGATTGATTTAATGACCGATTGGCATCCAAAGCCGTCCCTAAACTTCGCACATACTGTATATCAAGTTTATTGGCTTCAAAGAGGTGTGTAGCCATAATATAATTGACATTTGGAGATATAGGTACTTAGTTTATTTCAGGCAACTTCTTTGTTAATACACTGTAAGTTTGTGAATAAAGTCCAGAGTCCAGCGGAACCGTTTTTTTCATCATATGAAGGAGAAAAATCCCATAAGAGTTCAAATATACTTCAAGGTCAAATTAAATTAGCTAGCGAAACTTTGCAGACGTGAGTTTCGCAGACGTTCGATATCTGAACATGATACTTAAGGCAAAAAATAAAATAATTTGATGATTTTTTTGGGGTCATCAACCGCTATTTAGTTGAAATATAAATTTAAAAAATCCGTTTTTTTTTAACAAAAACAAAAAGTAATAATAGGTACTACCAGAGGTCATACTCGTAGACCCAAAAAAAAAAAAATCATCGAATCTTTTTTATTTTGTCGTCTTTTGATATCGATACTTACCCATTACGTCTGCGGAGTTTCGCTACCTAATTTAATACTAATTTTGTTCTTATATTTACCAAAGATTAAATAGTCTATAAAATATTGATTTAAATCCTCACAACTTTCACCTGAGCGAGCAGTATCTTGAACAATGTTATATGTTTGCGAAATTGATTGTTTGTTCCACTTTGATGTCTCGAATCTTCAAACCATCTCTATTGTATAAAAGAAACCAAAGACTTAATATGTATATTTCTCGAATTAAGATATTTCTGTCTTTCATTATAAAACTGCTTTGTTAAAAATTCTGTTCGTAGAAAACATTTCAACAATAGCTACTCAAGGTACTTAGAAATAAGCAACAAAGAAACGAATAAAATTTCTAGAATTTACCGTATCAAATATAATTCGATACAAAAACTTTTTCACTCAGTCGAAGCTGAGCAAAATAATAAAGAGCCAAGTTTTGTTAATTAAGTTATCATAAGCCTAGCCTTTTCCCAACTATGTTGGGGTCGGCTTCCAGTCAAACCGGATGCAGCTGAGTACCAGTATTTTAGATGAAGCGACTGCCTGTCTGACCTCCACAACCCAGTAACTTTGGTAAGACTGGTTATCAGATTTTCGGGCTTCTGACGACCCGTAACAAATGTCAATGATCCACGAATGACAGCCGGGACCAACGTCTTAACGTGCTTTCCGAGGCATGGAGGGGTATTGGTATATAAAGATGGTCACCCATCCACGGACCAACCGCGCCAAGCTTACCGTAACCTAATCGATCGACCCGTGCGGCTGTTATTACTCAGACAAGTTTGTTACGCCCCCTTAAACCACTTATAATATACACAACATGTCGTTTTATATACTCGTCAAATATAAGGGTGTGGTATGGACCATCAAAGCGAACAACTTTTTCCATGGCACCAACATCGTAATCGCGAAAAAATAATCAGCCGTCCCCATACATTTGCGTCGAGTAGGTATTGAAGTTTTCTAAAGGACAGTTGAAAATTTTTTCGCGAACACGATGTTGGTCCCATGGAGAAAGTTATTCGGTTTGATGTTCTGTACCACACCCTGAAATTTGACGAGGATGCAAAACGACACGCTGTATACATTATACGTGACGTTAACGTCTTGTCTGAAGATAAGTCCCTAGTGTGATAACTTGATAAGTGATAATAATTCTAGACGTTGACCTACTCTGATAGTTTTAGATGATTTAAATATTTACTTAATCATTTTTATCATCACACTAATATTATAAAGGCGAAAGTTTGTGAGTGTGTGTGTGTATGTTTGTTACTCCTTCACGCTCAAACGTCTGGACCGATTTGAATGAAATTTGGTGTGTAGATAGCTTGTACCCTGGATTAACACATAGGCTACTTTTTATCCCGGTCTACGCGGGTGAAACCGCGGGGCGCAGCTAGTACTGTATACATATCTGATGGATTGATGGAGCCTTTTGGCAAATGTAACCTCATTGCTTTTTATCAGAAACTTTTCAAATATAATTTTCGATGTTCTCTCATCATGCCGCACCTACCTAGTTATCAACTTTTCACTCCTCAAAAACCCTCTGGGCTCCCCTACAGTTATGTTAAAGCACAGTAAAGCAATGTTTTCAGTTCTATGAAATATGAGTTTCCAGAATGCTACCGAGAATTTTCCTACGAACTTCCACTACTTCTATCTATTATAATTTATAACTCATCAGATTATAAGTATTTCGTACCATAGACATTCTCTGAACAAAGAATTGAGCCTTATCGAGTCTATCAAGCGTGTTATTCAGTTCCATTATAGGAAACGGATTTACGTAAAAATAGGTTGTAGTGTGCCATTATATGGGTAAAAAGGTTTTTTCGATTTAGATTTATGTTCTGTTACTCCACCGCTGGATAAATTCTGGTTTACTTGGGTATCTTGCGACTTAATAAAAATCTTACATTCGTTCATTCATTCGGCTGAGGAATGATGTGATAAGGCAACGGTGACAAAAATTGAAAAGAGTATCCTTAGATGGTTTGGCCATGTTGAGAGGATGAACGAAAAGCGACTAACAAAAGATATTTACAAGGCAGATGTGAGTGGAAGCGCCGCACGGTGGGCTGAAAATCGGCTTTCATAGACTTAGGCATTTTATTTTGCAAGTGCGAGTTTTTTTGCCGGATATCACTTCTATTAGTTATAACAATATACAAAAATGACACCAGAATTGATTCTGCACAAAAACGAAGGAATTATAATTTTTTTACGAAAATTTTGTATGGAGCTAGTATGAAAAATCGAAATATTTCTAAAACGGCAGCGATAACCGTAATATCCTTATAGGGGGTTATAGTACTAATTATTTATGATTTTTTGACATACGTTACATAATGGTTGTAGATGCCTTTTTTTTTTAAAAAATCGTCAAAATATTTTTATTTATTTTTACATATTTAAACGTTCCTTTTAGTGTTTAAGTTGAAGAATTCAGAGCTTTAACAACTCTTATCATAAAATAGCATCACCCCTATAGACCTGAAGGACTAGACAGAGGTGTGTAGTGTCTTGTTGATCTTGTAAGATTTCCAACAATACCAAATAGTTGAATATCAGTGTCAAAGTGCCCATGCTGTCGCTTCTTTTTGAAAGATAGGGGAATGAAATTGTTAATTGATCATACCCTAAAAGTATGATTACAACATAACCGGACACATAATAATAATAATATCCTTATAGGGGATTATAGTACTAACATTATTTATTTTAAGGTTCTGGAGAGACTGAGCGTGCTCTTGGTATCTCATCAACAGTTGGTTCTTGATTTATTAAAGTTTGCACGCAACTCGGCCAATCAATATTTGCTTGCAACCACTCTCCGTACGTATTTCTAAACTTATCAAAGAATCGTTTAGATTTCTGCCACCTGTTTAAAGCAGCTCGCGTGAATCTCCGGCAAAATTCTTTGAGAGTTACTTGATCTTCGGTAGAAAGGCAATCGCCTATGCGGGACACAATTGCACTAAACAATACTTCATGATTAAATGAAGGACACTCACTTTTTAGAAGAACAAACAAATCTAAGTTGGTGATTAAACTTTCCATTCTAAGATTTTGTAGTCGCAAAGCAAATAGTTTTAGTGTTAGCAGTTACACGGTTGTGAACAATCTAAATTATGGAACAAAATTATAGCCCTTTTATTGTATAAAGTCAATAATTAGTTAACTACCCTCATTAAAGTTATAAAAGATATGATAATAAAAATTCATAATCGTCAAAAACATTTCGTAGAACTCATAGTAGACCTAATCAACATTAGCAAATCACATTAGCTCACTAATTATAAAAAGGTGAATGCAGTTCTTAGTTGGTATTGTTGCGAGATATTTCAAATCATTTAATCACTTAATAGGCTCATTAGAATCAGAAGACTACAACCATCATTCTAATTACTTAATTACTTGTCATCAGACTCATTAGATGACTACACAATATGTTATTTTGTATTTTGAACGTATGCAAGGTTTTAAAATTCCTTTTGTGTCGATATTATTATGTGTCCGGTTATGTTGTAATCATACTTTTAGGGTATGATCAATTAACAATTTCATTCCCCTATCTTTCTAAAAGAAGCGACAGCACGGGCACTTTGACACTGATATTCAACTATTTGGTATTGTTGGAAATCTTACAAGATCAACAAGACACTACACACCTCTGTCTAGTCCTTCAGGTCTATAGGGGTGATGCTATTTTATGATAAGAGTTGTTAAAGCTCTGAATTCTTCAACTTAAACACTAAAAGGAACGTTTAAATATGTAAAAATAAATAAAAATATTTTGACGATTTTTTTAAAAAAAAAAGGCATCTACAACCATTATGTAACGTATGTCAAAAAATCATAAATAATTAGTACTAAAACCTCCTATAAGGATATTACGGTTATCGCTGCCGTTTCAGAGATATTTCGATTTTTCATACTAGCTCCATACAAAATTTTCGTAAAAAAATTATAATTCCTTCGTTTTTGTGCAGAATCAATTCTGGTGTCATTTTTGTATATTGTTATAACAAATAGAAGTGATATCCAGCACAAAAACTGGCACTTGCAAAATAAAATGCCTAAGTCTATGAAAGCCGTTTTTCAGCCCACCGTGCGCCGGGAGGGGACGCCCTAGGAAGACATATACTTGACCTTTTTGAAGAACATAACCAATAAGGTTACTTATTGGTAGTATCCGACCGAAGCTTCGGCTTCGGCTTCGGCTTCGGCCACCTTCGGCCAAAAAAGCACCTTTGGCCAAATCTTCGGCTTCGGCCAAAAATTTGCCGAAGGTTTGGCCGAAGCCGAAGGTTTGCTAGTTGTCAAAATTTGAAATTTACTGAACGATGCTAGAGCGAGACGGAGAGTGTGCAGAGCAGCAGAGTTTCGATAAGTTATTGGTGATGTTCTTCAAAAAGGTCAGGTGCGTAGTACTCGCAACCGGCGTGCATGTATGACCAGATGTATGAACTTAAACGAAGCAAAAGGAGTATGTATGGATCGTAGCAGGTGGCGTTCTGTAGATTCCGTCTACCCCCATAGGAAGAAGGCGTGAGTTTATGTTCCTATGTATGTAGAATTCATTCACTGATAGACAGTGCACTGCCTAACCCGCTGATGGGTCTAGAAGCATGGTATTTTGCACAAGAGTTTTTATAAAACGAAGGTTAGCGCTAAGGAAGGTTTTTGAACATTCATCCCCTAAAGGGGTTAAATAGGGGATGAAAGTTTGTATGGAAGTTCGTCATATTTCCCAATGGGGAATCCCATCGAGCACACGGCTTTCCGGCTAATATGTTTCCATATATTCTAATTCTTTTGAGTTTATAATTATCTGGTAGATTTTGCTCGTCCGCGTACTGAATCAAGCCCGGGGGCTTGTCGGCTGTTTTTAGGCGGGCCTAAAAACAGCTCATCAAGGGTATTTATTTTAGAAGCGGAGAACTTAGAAAACACAGAAAAATCTTTTTAATATCCATGTATTTCGCTTTATTTGACAGACAATGTTTGAATGTGATTTCGGGCATGTGGCCGCCGAGTCTGGCGCGTACGTGGCGAAACCTGGAGGTGCAGTGGGCTGTATTTCGGCAATAATGCGTCAAATGTTGGCATCCAAGAGCTCAATTGTTACTGGTTTATCGGAGCAGACATGCGACTTTACATATCCCCAGAGGAAATAATGTAATGGCGTCAAATCGCAAAAATGAGGTGACCAGATTTCGAGAAATTTGTCGTTCGTCAAATGAAAAAGTTAATAAATTAAGCCAATAAAAAGTTAAGTTTTCAGTAAATTAGGCATTCGCGTCACCCGCGGCGGCCACATGTCCGAAATCATATTCAAACATTAATGCCATAAAATTATCCATCAAATAAAAACAAATTCATGAATATTAAAAACATTTGTGTTTTATTTCAATTTAAAGTTCTCCTCCTTTAAATAAACTCCCGATAGCCGTTTCAAGTCAAGGGAATGAATTGTTTCGCAAATTGAGAACCAATTTAAATTGCCCGTAGGTATATCAAAATCATTCTTTGACAAGGGCACACGGCAAATCGACGTAGATATTGAATTTACTTTACAATAGGGATGATGTCTGGGTAAAAAAAAAAATATATATTTAGTCCGTCAGGCAGATAATAAAAAATATTAAGACACGTATTTTTTGCTTTATCATATTAATAAAAAAATATTTAGAAAAAACGCATTAAAGTTGGGGAGTGGGGGCTCGCAACGTCACAACTATAACAAACTACGTATAAAATCTAGCAATGAGTGACGTCATGCCACATTTTAACTCAATGTATCACCGTAATCTTTTTAACCGACGAAAAAAAGGAGGAGGTTCTCAATTCGACACGTATGTTTTTTTTTTATGTATGACCACGCATAACTTTTTACAGTCGTCCGATTTGAAAAATCATTGTTTTATTCGAGAGGGTATACATCAAAGTTGGTCCCATACAAAATTGATTAACTTTGCTTGGGTAGTTTTTGAGTTACCTTCAATAATACGTATTTTTCCCCTACTTTTATATGGATGATGTTCTAGTTTGTTTTGCAGGTAGTGGTATTAGAATTTGTGTGGGGTAGGTACCACAACTGAAAAGTGAAAAATAAAAACTTTCTACAAAAAAATACAACCGACTTCCAAAAACAACACTACAAAGTGAAAAATAACTTTAATTTCCGAAGTCGGTGGCAAAAATAGAAAATACATTTAACCAGACACCGACTTCCGAAATTAAAGTTATTTTTCACTTTGTAGTGTTGTTTTTGGAAGTCGGTTGTATTTTTTTTTGTAAAAAGTTTTTATGATTACGGAAAAAGACAAAAAATACGTGTCCAATATTTTTTAATAATCTACATGACGGACAAAAATTTTTTTTTGTTTCATTCCTATTAATGTCCCTGACCGTATTTACCCTAATGTGCACATATTTCCCCCTGATACGTCAGACTACTACTGACAACGAGGCCTCTAGCAAGTTTTCCATCGCATAGCAAATAGATTTACAGTCAGACACACGATAGCACACCCCCACGTCATTAGACGAACATAATGTTCGCACGTCTGAAAACCTCTACATAACTCACTGCTATCTAAAGATAATCGCACTGATAACGATAAGTCAACGACCTCATCATAATTCCTATAAGTACCTACTCTCATATCTCTATAGGCTATTGAAGATTATGAGTATGTAAATAACTCAATGTGAAGTGAATAATGAATGTTTACGGCAGAAATATTAACAATTACATCATTAGCGTAGCCTTTTCCCAACTATGTTGGGGTCGGCTTCCAGTCTAACCCGATGTAGCTGAATACCAGTATTTTACATGGAGCGACACCTGACCTCCACATCCCAGTTACTGGATAATACGATACTCCTCCGTGGTAAGACTGGTTGTCAGACTTTCGGGCTTCTGACTACCCGTAACGACTGTCAAAGATCCACGAGTGACAGCTGGTACCAAAACGGCTTTACGTGCTTTCCGAGGCACGGAGTGGTCTTGGTATGTACAGATGGTCACCCATCCATTGACCAACCGCGGCAAGCGCAGCTTAACCTGATCGATCGACCAGTGCGGCTGTTACTATTATTATTACTTAGCCACAAGCAAGAAACAGCAAATACGAAGAATGATTATTGGAGAGTGTTTATACTAAACTTAAGGTGAACGTCCACTCGTCCGCAACCAGTCCGTGCCGTGCGTGCGTTGCGGCCGGCGCCGGCGCGGACCAGTGAAAGAAAGAAAGAAAAAGTATTTATTGTGACTCGCACAGGAGGATTACCAACTAAACTACAAACACAATAATAAAAGTTTGAAAACAAAAAATGAAATAAAAAAACAGAAAGTCCTGTACGAGGCCCTATGCCAGTGCACGCTCAGCTTTATACTTCATATAAATAAATAAGCAAACTACATAACTAACATCACGCCTTGTTTCCCCGATGGGTTGGGCAGAAGTGTGCCTACAGTACACTCGCATTTCGCCAGTTATGTTTAAATCCTATATAATACGGGGCGAGCCTATTGCCAATTCTAAATCAATTCATCATTTTATTCATCATCATTTAATTGTTACAAAAAAGAACTAAAAACATGGCTTAGTCAAAATAACTTTTATACTATAAAAGATTTTTTTTTATTATAAGGGTTTATTTAGATTTAAAAGGTAATTTAGTAAGGTATTTTTTTAGTAAAATTAACGTGTTAAAGTATTTTTTTTTAAACCCATTTAAAAAAAAAAAGATGTCTTTTTAGATTTATAATTAGGTTGTTGTTAGGTTGTTTGCTATAGTTATTGTTGTGTTTTTATTGTTTATTTTATATTGTAGGTTATAGGTACCCGAGAATAATAATTAATGTGTCTCTATGTCTATAGTTTTAAGTGTTCTATATTGTTATATAGAGTATAGGTATGTAGTTTATAAGTTAGGCTTTATGCCCATGTGCACATACTATTGTAAATATTCGTATGCCGCTTTTAGCGGCGGATGTGTCCTGAACACATTTATTTTATATACCAACTTTGTTGCTACCATATCCGACGAATAAACTTCTTTGTCTTTGTCTTTGTCAACCGGGCACAAATGCAGACTCCAGGATGTTATTAAATTCCTGATGGAAAACCCTATAACACTATTATTACCTAACACTAGGTACCAATAAGTAAAGAAATGTGTAGAAATAAATTAGATATGTGATTGAACGGTCAACCTAGATGCTCTGAAACTCGATTTGAAGAAATGGTATATAAGATATTTGTGTCGAGCGAGCCAATATGAACATAATCTCAAGGGCTTCGTCTACGAGACTAATTTCACATAGACCTACTCAATTATTATTATTATTATTAGATATTATTGTTAGAGCTCCTACAAACAGGCGCGGCACGCGACGCGAATCTCACGCGACACAAAGGTACTGCGTGCCGCGCGACGTGCGGTGCCTTTCTGTCGCGTGCGATTCGCGTCGCGTCGCGCCTGTTTGTAGGAACCTTAATTCGAAAGTAAGTAACTCTATCTGTTTGTCTGTTTCTTTTGAACGGATTTGGATGAAATTTGGGACACGGATAGACCATGTCCTGCTGTACTAAAGTACATGATTTCTACTTTTTATCCCGGTAGTACTTTCCCGGTAGGTACTCGTACAGTACGACACAACTTAAATGTGGCATCGGCAAAATTCGTAAAACCGATCACCATCCGAACTGAGTGCGCCTTCAACATCACCGATCTTTTTTCCCTACCGAAAGGGTTTTCGGTAGGGTTTTTCTAAGCACTTTATCAAAAACCCATACGATGTGGGTAACCCTTTTAAATGACTTTAAGGGACCATGTTGGTTATCCATTGAAAGGGTTTTCAATACGGTTTTTCTAAGCAGTTAAACAAAAACCCATACGATGTGGGTAACCCTTTTGAACTTCACTTCAGCTCTCTTAAAAACGACTTAACATTCCCACTCGGAGCAATGTAATATGATCTCTCGATGATGGGCATAAGTTGCAAACAGCTAATATGGTTAACCCGAACAAAACCCTTATATTAAATAGGTTATCTTAATGAAGGGGTAACCCTTTCACTGGGTTTCAAGTATAGAATCCATTCAATGCGTTATCCATGCTGAAGGGATAACCCTTTTACTAGGTTTCAAACCTAAAAGGCCTAAAACACATTCAAGGAGTTACACAAGATATAGGTAACCTCAGAAACGGCTTACCCCTTCGAAAGCATTAACTCTGAACTGGGGTTGTACGGTCCCCGATCTTAATAGATAATTTTTTTTAACGTTGTTTTTATAAAATCAGCGAAGCAACTATAGTCGTCGGGATACGCAAGCGGTGTATTTCTATGAGTACACTCCTTTTACCATTATCGAACGATCAATGATCATACACGTGCGCCAGTTACGAGTACTACGTAGGTACAGTCAGCGACAAAAGTCGATTAACACTTGCAGTTTTAATCGGAACAAAAGTACTTAAAATTTTAAGAACATTAACTCTTAACAGTTAAACGAAAAAAAAGCAGTTTATGTAGTGTAGTGTTTGTGTAGTGTGTGTGTATGTACTGTTGTGTGTGTTTGTGTGTGTGTGTGTGTGTGTGTGTGTTTTTGTGTGTGGTGTTTGTGTAGTGTAGTGTTGTGTTTGTGTGTTTGTTTTTGTAGTTTTTTTTTTTCATTTTATGTTAATTTAGATGATGTCAAAAAGTAGCAGTGTTAACCGACTTCTGTTGCTGACCGTACCTGACCTCTTTGAAGGCCATAACCACACCAATAAGGTCGGTGGGTCGGTCTATGTCCTTCTTACTAGTAGGTACTTAGTTACGCCCCTCGGGTTTCCACGTTGCCACTAACAACACCTGTCAAGATAAAACGTGGATCGCCGGCTGTGGCTGCGTCTATCTCTGTGAAACTTTCTCCTCTATTTACTTACTACTATTAGTAGATAGTTAGATACGATGTTTTCCAAACGTCAGTTGACTATGACGATCAACTACATTTATACTATCTAATCGGTCATGACGCCCACACCGATATAACGCCAATGAAAGTGCTTTATTGAATGAGTGACAGGCAGGGTTGTCACATAAATATAAATGTGGATAGATGGATACAATAAATATTCTTTATTATATATACCTTAAAATTACATATATATATACACACACACATTCACAGCGTGTTTGTACACTTGGTAAACACAAGTAAAGCGCGTGTCGCTTCGTGATATAAAAATACTACGAGTATAAGAAACGCTTACGTATAAAAGATTAGGTTATAGATGCGAAAAGTATTTATTTACAATACAGGGTCAAATTAAATTAGCTAGCGAAACTCCGCAGACGTGATGGGTTCAATTTCAAATAGCCTTTATTAGCAATCTTAAATAAAAATCTTAAAACAAAATAAATATATAAAAAAAAATCTCTTAATCTTTTTTTTCTTTTTTCTTCTTAATCTTTTTTTTTCTTTTTTCTTCTTAATCTTTTTTTTTTCTTTTTTCTTCTTAATCTTTTTTTTTTTCTTTTTTCTTCTTCTTTATCTTTAGTTTTAGAGTTTGTTTAAGTTAAAGGTTTAGACATCTGAATTCTCCAGATTGCTTTCCTCTTTAGCAAAGGCCTCCCACACACGTTTAGACATCAATACTCATCACGTCTGCAGTTTCGCTAGCTAACTTAATTTGACACTGTATAAAGAAAAATCCTTAGGCATCCCTGAGAACACGCATGATATGCCGTGACCGCATACTATAATTCACTTGCTTTCAATCGTTAGCAAATCGAAAATACTCTTTTTTAACATGATAACACGTTTCGGATGGTACACTAGTTTGTTTTTACTGTAAATAAATTTTGATTGAAACCGTGACAATCCATCACACAGCGATAGACCGATCAAAATCATTGTTGTTTGTAAAAATACAATTCCACCAGCCAGCCAATTTGCTCCTAGTGAAATTATTTGGCCAGTATTTTCCCAAATGTTCGTTGAACGTAAGTAACTATTATGTAATACTGCAAACTATTCACTTATCATTTTGTGTTTTTGTTTCATTTCCATTAGCATCGAAAGGGTTATCATTTCACGAAACTCTCGTTACAAATGGAGATTGATGCGAAATTTACATTGTAGTTCCTGAAACTTGTTTAGTTTAAAACTTTACAGCTAAGTAATATTATATAGTATCTACGTACTACAGACATTTTACATCATATACTTACACTTTACATTCATTAATATATGTATATGTCATACTTCTTTATTGATTTTGCATTAATATTTTGCGAATCGGTCTAAAACGATTTGTTTTCTTTAATTTTCATTGTTATGACACTTATGTCAGGCTGTCAAGCTATCATTACTTTTTAACCGACTTCAAAAAGGAGGAGGTTCTCAATTCGTCGGAACCTTTTTTTTTTATTATTTTTTTTTTTATGTATGTTCCCCGATTACTCGAAGATGGCTGGACCGATTTGGATTTTTTTTGTTTTGTTCGAGAGTGTATACATCACAGTTGGTCCCATATAAAATTGATTAACTTTGCTTTGGTAGTTTTTGAGTTAGCTTCAATAATACGTATTTTTTCCCCACTTTTATATGGATGATGTTCTAGTTTGTTTTGCAGGTAGTGGTATTAGAATTTGTGTGGGGTAGGTACCACAACTAAAAAGTGAAAAATAAAAACTTTTTTACAAAAAAATACAACCGACTTCCAAAAACAACACTACAAAGTGAAAAATAACTTTAATTTCGGAAGTCGGTGGCAAAAAACGAAAATACATTTAACTAGACACCGACTTCCGAAATTAAAGTTATTTTTCACTTTGTAGTGTTGTTTTTGGAAGTCGGTTGTATTTTTTTGTAAAAAAGCTTTTTTCTTCCAAATTTTCTCTCATAGAGTTTATTACTAGCTTAGTCTATGAAGGTTACTTTTGATTTATATAATTTAAATTATTTTTATCAATATGTTAGCTCAAATATTGTATTTTATAGATAATTATGATTGTTTACTGAATAACTGTATCCTAAATTAGATTTATAAAAATAAGTGACACACTCTCAGAATTCATCGAAGAGGTTCTTGAATGAAGACTGATATTTATGGCCGTTTCGATGACGGACAGGTGGAGTTAGGAGAAAAGGAAGAACTTGACTGATGGCATGGAGATTTTTGCCTGCTATTTTTGAACGATCAGTGGATTTAATTTGGTGACCTTGATCTCAGCCTGCCTCTTGCTCCTGCTTCCAGGTTTGTACATTCGTTACATCCTCCAGAAACAGCAAGTCGTGCAGCACATCCTCCTGCACACTGGACGTGTCCGGAGCGGTCCACCTGCTCAACGTGCTGTTGCTGGAGGATGTAAGTACCTAGTAGTTGTTGTAAATATTTGAATTTTAATTTGAAGACATTGATCTGTGTGTGTGTGTGTGACGACACGGTTGGCGCAGTGGTTGAGCGATTGACTGCTGCGCAGCATGTCGCGGGTTCGATTCCCGCACGGAACAAATATTTGTACGACCTACAAGTATTTGTTCCGAGTCTGGGTGTTTTTCTATCTATAATATGTATGTATTTACAAAAAAAAAATGTATATAAGTAGTTTATCAGCCATCTCGTTACCAAGCACAAGCATTAGGTTGCTTAGCTTGGGGCTAGATGGCGTTGTGTGATATGTCCAAACATATTTATTATTATTATGGGGCTAGATGGCGTTGTGTGATATGTCCAAACATATTTATTATTATTATTTCGTTTATTTATTTTATTTCTTATCTATTTACATTTTTAAATATTTCTTAAAAAAAGGATATAAAAAAAAACATTTAAAAATATAAAAAAATAGAGGTCCGCCGGTGTCGGGAGCAGGCTCCAAGCTACCGGTGGTTAGGGCTGCAGAGACAGGAACCTTCTCACAATGCGAGCCGTATCAAGGAGTACTGCCTTCTGAATCAGGCCCTTGATCCAACCGCCTAATGATAGCCTCGAGAGATGTTGTTCGAGGCTTTCGGCCATCAGGCCATTGGCCGTTACGACAATCAGCACAATGACAACCGAGCTCACATTCCACATATCAACAACCTCGTGAGCTAAGTCGAGATATTTTATTTGTTTCTCTTTCTCAGCTTTCACGAGGTTCTCGTCATGTGGAATGGTAACATCGACTATCATTGCTTGGCGCACTAACCGATCTATCACTACTATATCAGGCTTATTGGCGACAATAGTCCTGTCAGTAATGATAGACCGATCCCAGTACAAAGTGACATGGTCATTTTCGAGAACTGGGTCGGGCACATACTTGTAGTATGGTACCTCAGAATCGACTAGTTTATATTTCAAAGCAAGTTGCTGGTGGATAATCCTAGCTACTTGGTTATGCCTGTGCAAGTACTCGCCGTTAGCCAGACGAGAACAACCGGAGATAATATGTCTGATGGACTCACCCGGACGGTGGCATGCCCGACACACGTCAACCGTCCCATCCTTCATAATATGTTTCCGATAGTTATTCGTCAAGATAACTTCGTCCATAATTGCACAGACGAAACCTTCAGTTTCCCCGAAAAGGTCACCGAAACGTAGCCAGGATACGGACGCTAAGAAATCTACACCGGGCTCATGAAGAGCCCGATAGAAGCGCCCGTGGAGCTCCTTGCTTTGCCATACCTTCTTGCGGTCATCGGTAGTAAGTACTACAGGTTTGCGCCAGTTCTCTTTAGCCATGGACAGCGGGGTGAGCCCCTTGTCCACTGCAACCACATCACGGTGCATACCCACTTCGATTTTTAAAAAATATTCTCTGAGGCTGCACACCTCGCGGTTGTGGAGGGTCTTCGCATTTAAAAAGCCTCGACCCCCGCACTTCCGCGGGATGTACAGTCTCATCACCGATGATCGTTATTATTATTATTATTATTTATTATTATTATCTGTCTTTATGAATCTAACATTCGTGGATCTTTGACAGTCGTTACGGGTCGTCAGAAGCCCGAAAGTATAACAACCAGTCTTACCAAAGGGTATCGTATTACCCAGTTACTGGGTTGTGGAGGTCAGGTAGGCAGTCGCTCCATGTAAAATACTGGTATTCAGCTGCATCCGGTTAGGCTGGAAAAAACCCCAACATAGTTGCGAAAAGGCTAGGCAGATTGATCTGTGTATGAACTACTGTTCGGTAGCACCTCGTCTGATTGGCATTATTTATGTTTGTTCTAGAGGGTTGGCTAGAGAGAACTTCTGCTATTACGTCAAAGAGACAAACTTCTCCAATACGATCCACCAATCCGGCTGCAAATACATTCACTAATCTCATTAAAAAGTCGGATTTACATGTAAATAATTATCTATTTCCATGTCAAACTATCAATGAAGTTTGCGCAACTAGTTTCGTAATGTAAATTCGGCTTAAGGCGACGCTAACCGACATTATATGTTTTAAATTAGAGCATTTTCTTAATAACTTAATATTTTATATTATGTTTTTATTACACAGTGTAGTGTATAAAAAACAGAGTATCACGCAAAAACTATCAGGCGTATTTTAATGAATATGGCGTATTTTCACCAGTTTAAAGATAATTTAATTATTTATCTTTTAGTACACGTGTTTTAATATAATGCCTTTTGTTTTATGTATAATAAATTAATAATACGTTTATTATTGGGTGGACGTACCACGCGTTGCGTGAGCTCAGTACAGAACACGAAAGCTAACCACTCAAGGCTGTTGACATAATATATCTGCGTCAATAACAGCAGTATTGTCAAAGATAGACTTGACACCACCATCATCATTATATACGCCGAAAGACCTCCATTGCAGGACAAAGGGCTGCCCCAATGAACGCCATAATGACCGGTGAGGCGCTCACACTTAAAAACTTTATGTCCTCGTTATTTTCATGTCAATGAAATGAGAAGGGAAAAGACAACACAGGGCTGACTGAAGGAATACAGCGTTTGAACAGTAAAAGTATTCGTAATAGTCCAAATCAGGTTCTTACAGAAAGAAAAATTGAAAAGCAGCCCGGAAAATTTGAAAATTTGAAAATGAAAGTGCATTTTCTATGGGAATTTCGTATGAATTATTGAAATTTGGACAGGACGTCTGTCAGGTCAGCTGGTGATTAAAAAAAATAATCCAAATCGGTCCAGCCATCTTCGAGTAATCGGGGAACATACATAAAAAAAAATAAAAAAAAAAATAAAAAAAAAAATAAAAAAAAGGTTCCGACGAATTGAAAACCTCCTCCTTTTTGAAGTCGGTTAATAAAATAGAAATAGATATTATTGTTTATGGCAACAGTTACACTCGAACAATTATCGCATGCGAGCGGTAGTTTTACTAACGGCGCCGCTCTGTCGTGAAATGAGAAAAAATTATGATGCTGATTCTGTGTAATTCATAGCACTTTATTATGATAATTCACATTATATTATTCTACTACGATAATTATTCCATTCATACCTGAACAGCCGGAATATCACACTATATTTCACACACACACACACACACTAATATTATAATGGCGAAAGATTGTGAGTGTGGGGGTGTGTGTGAAGGTGTGAGGGTGTGTGTGTGTTTCTGTATTTGTTACTCCTTCACGCTCAAACGGCTGGACCGATTTGGATGAAATTTGGTATATAGATAGCTTATACCCTGGATTCACACATAAGCTATTTTTTATCCCGGTCTACGCGTAGGAAACCGCGGGGCGCAGCTAGTTCTGTATAAATCTCACCGTGAAAACTGGGGTGAAGTGAGATGTCAGAGGCAATCCTGAACATCAGGTGGAATGACAGCTCACTTTACCTGAATTTTCACAGTGAGATTTTTCCAGAATAGACCGGCTGATGTGCCGTTCCCTAAATATAACAAGTTCTCAATATTCCTATCAATCTCAATGACCCCAATATACTCGGGAGCCGCAGTTTACGAGTTCCGTCAGTGTTCTACCCGAAACCAAATATGCTACTACTATCAATCTGCCTAGCCACTTCCCTATGTTGGGGTCGGCTTCCAGTCTAATCGTATGCAGTTGAATACCCTTATTTTACATGGAGCGACTGCCTATCTGACTTTCACAGCCCAGTTACTGGGTAATACGATAACCCTTGGTAAGACTTGTCAGACTTTCGGGCTTCTGATGACCCGTAACGACTGTCAAAGATCTACGAATGACAGCCGGGACCAAACTCTTTACGTGCTCTTCGAGGCACGGAGGGGTCTCGGTATGTAAAGATGGCCACGAATTCACGATCCTCGGACCAACCGCTGATAGCATAGCTTAACTAGATCGATCGAACCGGCGTTATTACTTAGCCACAAGCCCCTCTTTCTTAATAGGCTACTACTATCACAGCAAATTTCTGAGACTTTTATTTATAAAATCTGTCTGCATTCCACTTAATAGCCGGACGGGTGATTCCATTTAAATCCAATTAAATAACCACACTAGAAACCTCAACTGAATGTACACGCTTGACGAATTCTAAATTCTCCAATGCGAGCAAATATTCAGTGCTGTGAGTATTTCCTAAACAATCCAGGCCTTCCTCAAACACGGCCGCCCTAATTCTAGTTTGAGTTTGTTTTGTTCTTCAAAGGCCAACTCAAAAATATATACCTAGTGAGTTCAAAGCGAAATAAAATGGTCAGGCGTAACGTAGTAAAATCGTGGCACAGATTAAATTATGTAGAACAGATACCTAGTTGCGGTTAAATAGCTGTTGTGCTGAGACTCATCAGCGAATTAATTAATTATTTGCTTGATGTGTTTGTATCTGGGATGAACAATTTAAGGACGCTGTTAAAAAAAATTGTTAGTAAAAATTTTCACTTTGACACATTTATTGAGAAACAGTACCCATCTAAAATTATATTTATAGTTCAGAATCGTATCATGCACATCAACAAATCGGCCAAAAAACTTTTTAAGAATGCAAAGCATTTTATTTAATAAACATACTGTTGTGTAAAAAAGTAATGATTTGACTACACATTTGTAACAGCGTCCTTAAGGCGAGTAGTGCTGCCAACTAGCGCCACCATTGAGAAAAAATCATAAGTCTGGAGATATGGAACATTTTGTATGCTCACAGTTGTAGTCAGATGAGGTAAACGTTTTTGGTCTCACCTGACAAAAATGTGAGCATTGAAAATTTCAAAATGTTCCATATCTCCAGACTTATGATTCTTTTCTCAACGGTGGCGCTAGTTGGCGGCACTACTCGCCGTAAGAGACTAACTACACTTATTCAGCTCAATTCAGCTTTTCTCCATAAAAAAAAAAACAGTTTTGTATGAGATGCGTTCAGCTTTCCGCGTCGTTCCATAGAACGACGCGGAAAGCTGAACGCATCTCATACAAAACTGTTTTTTTTTTTTTCTATGGACTGGAGCTGAATTGAGTCGAATAAGTGTAGTTACTGTTAGTCCCTAACGTTGGCCACGTTACTCCTACTGCCCAAGTAATTTGACAAGACTCGATGAGTAAGAAAAAGATTCTAGAATGAGTCTCCATACACACATATTAAAAGACCTTCATGACTAGAACCGTTAATCTTTCAGTCAACTCATGACAGTCATTCCGAGCAGTTAAAATCGCGAAAACCAGCTCTTAACATCCGTATTCTGTGTATTAAAGTGTCATAATAACACTTTAGCTCCACAGTAATTACTTTATAATTTGTGAACTGAACCGGTACAGTAGGCCGCACGTCAGAGGTAACAGTCACTTTGACCTTGAGCTGACCTCGCGTAGTACGTAGTATCAACAGAATAAGAGACCCGCTTGTACTGGTTTCCTTACCATTGCCGTTCGGCCTACCGTACGTATGTACGCAAACATCAGACGTCTCTTGTATTTCCTTAAAAGAACAAAGTCGGGAATTCGTGATGGAATATTGTGCAAACGACCGCTACGTATGTGGGCTTAGCGGCAAATATGAACAGTCAAGATCTATTTATTATTTTCTGGCTTTTGAAGTTTCGTATATAGCCTCAAGCAAATTTAATTTTTGCAAGCCCCTTACAAGAAACATATTTGGGGTACACGGAAAACAAATAAGCCTCTTTTCGTGTCCTATGCATGGAAAATGTTTATTTGTACAAAGCGACATTTCAACCTGCGGCGAAAAGAAATTCTGTGAAGCGAAATTGTCACAAATGGTGAAAAAAATGGGAAAAAAATGCTTGAAAATTTTAGGCGCTGAAAATTATTTTTGCAGTTCCTTCTTCATGTAAGTAGTAATTAACATAACGACCGTTTCAACTTCTCGCCTCACTGCGTACGAGCACATTGTAGATGACATCTGTTTAAATTGCAGGAGGGTATTCATATAGTCTTTCTTTATGCTACAACCTTATAATTATCTCCTTTGAAACTGCCTCAAATTGTCTCTAACCAAATGCGAGATTACCAACGCTACGAGTACAAGGGAAGCCACTACATGTCACTGAAGACCAAAATCTCAAAAGGACCAGTAAAAAATCTGCGTTCTTTTTTAATCAATTTTGCAAAAAACAGGAAATCAATTTGCTTAGCCTTTTCCCAACTATGTTGGCGTCGGCTTCCAGTCTAACCGGATGCAGCTGAATACCAGTATTTTACATGGAGCGACTGCCTACCTGACCTACACGATAATACGATATCCCTTGGTAAGACTGGTTGTCAGACTTTCGGGCTTCTGACGACCCGTAACGACTGTCAAAGATCCGCGAATGACAGCCGGGACCAACGGCTTAACGTGCTTTCCGAGGCACGGAGGAGTCTCGATATGTAAAGATAGTCAGCCATCCACGGACCAACGCCGCAAGCGTAGCTAAATCTGATGGATCGAACCGTGCGGCTGTTATTACTTAACCACGAGCTCCTCCTCGCAGAAAACAGGAAACACACAAGAAAATTTAAAAAGGAACAAAGTCGGTTAACACTCTTTTAGTGCACACAGAACGTGCTATATATAGACGATTGTTTGATTATAGTGTCTGCTTCGTGGACAGTGCAAGTTTTAATCAAAATAGGTCCTATTATTTAAGAAAATCTAATTACTCACCCAAACTCCAACTCATCAGGCGTCAGCATAACGATATCGTCGTCAATAGTCAATTGACATTCAGTCTCAATCTCGTCGTACGGGAAGAATCTATTTGACAATTTGTTCTCTATGGTTCGTATCACTTTCAGCGGCTTGTTTATCACTGGCCATTCGGATGCTGCAACAAAAAATACGCTTTAAAATGTTTTGTGTGGTTTCCAGAAAATATTAGGCCCTCCACCCGGATTTTTCGTATTTAAAAGTGTCCTAAGAATTAGATCAAGAATATGAGCAGCTGCATCAGTCAAATCTATATTCTGTAGACAATCCATCTGCCGTATACGGGATTTTTTTTTATTTTTTTTCGTGGATGGAAAATCATCAAATGACTTCTCCCGCTCTGGGCAGACCGGGAGGGCGTGTCAGACTTTTACTGACTAAACCCACCCGTGTTCCTTCAGTTGCCTGTGCCAGGGCCACGGTATCTCTTTCAGACAACCGCGACCCCGGTTCATTTGGTACCTAATACACTGTATTTTGAAGGACGCGGGATCAACCAGCACTACCTTCCTTTTCAGGAGCGCCTGAACATATTCTGAGGGAATTTTTGGTACCAGACAACTACAATGGACTGAGTATCAATATGCTATGATTACAATATTTGCGACACTTTATCAATTACCAAATAAGGAAGATATCAGTGTGACCAGATTTAGGAGGATTCTGCGATTTTAGCAGGATTTGATCCCCAATTTAGGGCATAGCAGATTGTGTCGCAGATCTGAAAAGATAGCAGATTTTGGCAGAATCTTAGAAAACCTCCGCAGAAAATTAGCAGGATTAGACATTGACGAATTCCTGTGCTTCACTTGGGTATTTGAGAAGTTCTGATCCTAAACCTATGACCACTGAAAGATTTTGTGGCCACATTTCAAAAATCACCAAAGCAGATGGAGCTATCCGAACTTGGTCGATTTCGCAAAGGCCATTATGATTTTGCCTATGTCCAATACGGCTTGTGAGCGCCGCCTATTTTCTCAAATGAACAATACTGACCTACGGAACAAAACAAAAATAAAATGTTGCTGCAATTCTACATGTCAAACAGGCAGTAAAAGAACTGGGTGGATGCGTAAATTTTACGCCATCAAAAATTATGATAAAGGTAGCTCAAAGGTCGACCTCTGTATAGAAACATGGATACCACAGAAAATTAGAAGTTATTATTTGTTCATAAATATTTTTAGTAATTGTTTTTGCGTTTTTAAGGATTCCGTACCTCAAAAGGAAACAACGGAACACTCATAGGATCACTCGTCTGTCTGTCTGTCTGTCCGTCTGTCACAGCCAATTTGCTCCGAATCTAATGGACCGATTAAGTTGAAATTTGGTACACATATGAATTTTTGTGACCCAAACACGGACAGGTAAAGTAAATAAATAAATTTTGAATATAGAGGTCACTTTTGGGGGGCAAATAAGAAAATTAAAAAAAAAAGTTTTGCAAACTACACCATGTGGCATGTCAAATGAAAGGACTTACTATGAGGGTCTGAAATATATTTTTTTTATAATTTTAAAATAACTTGTTTTGAAGTTATTTAAGAAAATAGACGAAAATTGACCATTCCCCCCCCCCCCCCCTTATCTCCGAAACTACTGAGCCTAAATTTTTTTTAAAAATACAGAAAATAGATCTTTACCTGTAAATTACAGGAAAACCTATAAGAAGTCTGTGGTCTTAAAATAACATGGTGAATCATGGTGGTGGTAACTTTATTAAAAATATCCATAAGTTTGAGACAGAAGAACAGAGACAGATTAGAATAAAAACGCGAAGAATGGATCTACCTAATTTCATACAGCCTAAGCTTAATGTCGTTAAACATGCCTCAAGAGTGCAATCAGTAAATATGTACAATAAATTGCCTGTACAATTGAAAAACTGTATGAATTTAAATGAATTCAAGAGAAAATTAAAGTCATTGTTATTGACGAAATGTTATTACAGCATTGAAGAGTTTCTCAAAGATAAACGTGACTTACATCTTAATTAATTTTATTGACATACTTATATCTTTTTTATTTTTTTTATTTTTATTGAATTGATTTTGAATTGATATGTTGAATTATTATAATTAATAATATATTAAGAATAATAATGTTGTGACCAATGTGGAATGTAGTGTTTGTATGTTTTGCTTTTTCCTGGCTTTGTGATAATTGTTTAATTTTAGTGTTACATTTATTGTTAATACCACTTCGTGTAATTCGTGTAGGTATGTTAAAACTGTTCGACACAAATGTAAATTTGTTGAAGAATAAATAAATATAATATAATAATCTATCAATATTGTGAGTACAAACTTACATTTACAGTTGGAATGTATGGGAGAACGTTTTTCAACTACAATGTTAAGTTGGTTCTTAAGATAAATTCATCCCAACTACGGAACCCTTCATTGTGCGTGGTCCGACACGCACTTGGCCGGTTTTTTTTTAAATACATTTGTACAAATGATGTCCTAATTCATTAGCAGAATTTTGGCATTTTTTACAAAAAAAAAAATAGCAAGATTTGGCAGAATTTAGGCAAGCAGCTAGCATTATGTTTAATTTAAATCTGGTCACACTGGAAGATATTCAACAGAGACCATAAAACAAGAAAAAAATCTTGTCAACTGCACGCAAGCATAGCCCTGGCATGAATTCAGTGCAGATTGTATGAAGCATGGTCTCTCGAATATCTACTCATGTGCCTTTGCCGTCCACCCATTCTTTACACCAGAGATCTGTCAGCTCTACGTAATCCGTCTTGGACGTTGATTTGTCGCCAACACTGGTCATGTACAGAAGCCATAAGTCTTGTTGTTCTAGATGACAGCAATATACGAACCTTTCCAACTCAGATAAAAATTGGTCGCGATTTATTTCTTAGATTCAGCAACTTGTTCAAACGAATCGTTTTTATGAAAAACTCATTTAAGACGCCAGAAGGTAGAAATAAATGTTAAAAGAAAAATTAAAAAACTTAGGTTTTCATAGAAAAGAAAACTTAAACAGCTCATAATAAAATAAGAATTTACAGAAAATAAGAAACCAGAACTTCCGTATATAATCTTTTGAAACGTAAAAGAAAGTGAACATAAATGTGCCATAATGCCCACCATTGAAACAAATCAGACCGCGTTAATCTACTATTGGCAGCCATACATTAAATAATGCAGATCTAACTACTATCATAGTGCAAAATTGGACCCTTTCTTCATTACAATTAAGTTCATAGTAGATTGCATATGAAATACTAAAGATTCTCTTAGAAGAAGACCGATTAAAATGAACTTTATTTTGCAGATTTTATGGTTGGGAATGGATTGTGTTTTAATTTTTACTCTCAATGCTTTGTTTCACTGCATGCGTATTGATATCTGGTTTATCTACCGATTTGCACGTGTACATATTCAATGAATTTTTATTAGTGTCTGTGCTGTATAATTAATGCATCAGTTGATATGTTTCTATGAATTTAATCTGAACATCTAGTAGGTAAATCCTGAAGGGAATGGTTTCTATTACAATATTACTAGCTCACCCGACAGACGTTGTCCTGTTCAAATTTTAATAATTCATACAAAATTCTAAAGTATATAAAATTTGAGTTTTTCCGAATTTTCCAATTTTCCAGGTAACTTTTCTAATTTCTCTTTTTGACGCCTCACTGGTGACATTATCTTAACAATGAAATAAACAAAAATTAAAAAAAAAAACCGGCCAAGTGCGTGTCGGATCACGCACAATGAAGGGTTCCGTAGTTAGGATAAATTTATCCCAAGAACAAACTTAACATTGTAGTTGAAAAACATGTTATCCCATACATTCCAACTGTTAATGTAAGTTTGTACTCACAATATCGAGAGATTTACCATGTTATTTTAAAACCACAGATTTTTTATAGGTTTTCCTGTAATCTACAGGTAAAAATCTAGTTTCTGTATTTTTTTCAACATTTTAGGTTCAGGAGTTTCGGAGATAAGGGGAGGAATGATCAATTTTCGTCTATTTTCTTAAATAACTTTAAAATAATTTATTTTAAAATTATAAAAACTATATATTAGGTTGGGGAAAAAGTCTTTTCGCATTATAGTATGTATGAACTTAAAATAAAATCTCTTTGGCTATACTATTTGTATCTAGCTGGTTTTGGTATCATTGAAAGTTTAAATTTTAAAGAACATAATTCCAAATTCAAATTAGGAAAATGTGTGATTTTCATTTGTTTTCGTACTGTCAAGATGAGTGAATCTGATGAAGAAATTCGATACATTTTAAAATTTTACTACAAAAAAGGTAAAAATGCAACGCAAGCCGCGAAAAAAAAATTGCAATATTATTGACCCAGTGCAGTGTCTGTGAGAGTAGCACAAATTTGGTTTAAGCGTTTTCAATCCGGAAATTTTGATGTCAAAGATGCAAGTCGCTCTGGTCGCCCTATTACGGATAAAATGGATGTCATTTTTGAAAAAGTGGAGCAAGATCGGCATATCAGTAGTTACGATGTAGCTGAAGAACTGGGAATTCACCAAAAAACAGTTTTGGCGCATTTAAAAAAACTGGGTACACAAAAAAGCTCGATATTTGGGTACCTCACGATTTCACTGAAAGAAACCCAAAAGAAACCTAATGAACCGAGTACTCATTTGTGATTCTTTATTACGACGTAATGAAACCGAACCATTTTTGAAGAAGCTGATAACTGGTGATGAAAAGTGGATCACGTCCGACAAGAACGTGCGAAAAAGGTCGTGGTCAAAGGCCGGTCAGGCTTCACAGACTGTGGCGAAACCCGGGTTAACTCGCAACAAGGTGATGCTGTGTGTGTGGTAGGATTGGAAGGGCATTATTCATTATGAGCTGTTATCACCAGGCAGGACCATCGATTCTGAACTCGACTGCGAACAACTGATGAGATTAAAGCAAGAAGTTGAGAGAAAGCGGCCGGAATTAATCAACAGAAGGGGTGTGGTTTTTCATCATGATAACGCTAGACCTAACACATCTTTAGCCACTCAGCAAAAATTAAGAGAGTTTGGCTGGGAGGTGTTAATGCATCCGCCGTATAGTCCTGACCTTGCACCTTCAGATTTCCACCTGTTTCGGTCTCTTCAGAATTCTTTAGGCAGTGTCAGGTTAACATCACGAGAGGACTGCCAAAACCACTTGTCGCGGTATTTTAATCAGAAGTCCCAAAATTTCTACAGCAATGGGATCATGTCCCTACCTACAAGATGGCAAAAAGTTATCGAACAAAATGGTACCTACATACTTTAGATAAATGTAAATAATGTATATTAAAAAATGTTTTGAATTTTCTTGAAAAATGCGAAGAAACTTTTTCCCCAACCTATTATATATTTGAGACCCTCATAGCCAGCCAGCATTTGATGTCACACGGTATAGTTTGCAAAACTTTTTTTTTTTAATTTTGTTATTTGCCTTCCAAAAGAGTCCCCATATTCAAAATTTATTTATTTACTTTACCCGTCCGTATTTACCCAAACACGTACGGGTAAAGTAAATAAATAAATTTGAACCAAATTTGAACTTAATCGGTCCATTAGATTCACAGCAAATTGGCTGTGACAGATAGACAGACAGACACACGAGTGATCCAATAAGGGTTCCGCGTTTTCCTTTTGAGGCACGGAACCCTAAAAATAAACACTTTTCCGTACAGTTTTTCAAACATTTTCTTTCATAAAAATCATGTCCTGACAATTACAAAATCAACAAAAAACTTATTAGCCAAATAGGTACAACCGTTCTGAAGCGCGTACCTACATACATTTTGGCAATTGATTTTTATTTAGGTACGAGTATATACCGGATGACTTTTTTTACCGTCTCGAAAAAAATAGGGTATATTCGGTGAACGGAGTAGAAGCCTATGGCATATCTAGTTTTTTTTTTTTTTTTTTTAATTAATACAATCAAAATTCAATTGCATATGATGTAGTATTTATTGATACTTAGTTATTTTTTTCTGACGAAGCTATTAAAAAAAAAAACTAGGTATGCCATACGCTTCTACTCCGTTCACCTAAGACACCCTATTTTTTTCGAGACGGTAAAAAAAGTCATCCGGTATATTGGTTTCTCGAGAGGTGAATATAAAAAAAAATAATAATAAAGGCCGAGACTTTTCAAGTGTTTCCCTCTCTTTTACCTCAGAGGTTGCTGTTAAGGGATTGGCGAACTCCAAAGGCATATTTCCACAAAGAAACCACTCTACTACTACCCTATTGTATACACAGTTCGTGTATTATACTATTATTTTATCGACACCCAAAAATTCCCACGGGATTCACCTTGTCTGCGAGATCGAACCTAAGACCTCACACATTACAGCTTCTGAAAGCTATAAAGATAATTAAGATGTTGTAAGAGGCCCATTGACCGTGCTATTAGGAATTAGTACTTGGTCAGTGCGGCTTCAAATGGAAAAGCATTTCAGAAGTTGAAGCATCGAAATTGTATACTGGCAGTGAAATATAGAGTACAAAATATACACATATGTAATTTAAATATTTGTTATTCTAGTTCGCATAATTTTGTTCCGTTTGACATTAATAATAGTTTATTTTTTATTTTTTTTACATTTTTTTTAATTTTTTATTACTGTGACTAGGTTGACATTTTTCTTAATATTTTTTTTAATGTAATTTAAATTTAAAAATTCTATTTGCATGCCCATGTGTCGGTAAAATATGGAGAACCTTATTTAAAAAAAAAATCTATGTACCATTATTACCCATGTTTGCAAAGTAATGATTTGATTTGATTACACATTCGAAAATAGAACTTATTATAATGTAGGTTCGTCCTAGATTTGCAAAAAAGCAAAATTAAAAAGCTAGATTGTAGAACAATTAAATACCAGTTAAAATGCTGAACAATTAACGTGAAGTAAAACAATTAAGGTGAATATTGCTTTCTTAGTATTTCAAGAACACTTCGCGTTATTATTTTATACCCGGAAAAATTAAAATTAATTGTCGTATACAACAATAGCGTTTTAATAAACTAATCGAGTTCAGGTTTAACTGGTTAAGCAATTATAATAAAAACTAATATTAAAGGAAATAAGAAAATATTTTGGTCAGACTAGAACATGACAGAAATACATATTGGTGTACGGCTATTTAACTCCATTGAATGTACATAATCAGCCTATAATGTTCCCACTGCTGGGACACAGGCCTCCTCTAGGTGAGAGGGAGCGGGAATCTACCACGCGGACCCAGTGCCTGTTGGTAGATGACACATATCTTCGAATTTTTGGTTCAAGGATATGCCGGTTTCCTCACGTTGTTTTCCTTCACCGTTTTGAGAGCAGTGGTGATGAAATAATTTACACAAAGTAAAGCGCCTGTCGGGGTTCGAACCTCCAACCTACAACTCGTAAATCGCGGCCGTTACCACTGGGCCACCACTGCTCTCATTAATAATCACTGCTCACTTCTAATTGAATGTATTGTCTATTAATCTCATGACACCTTTTATGATAAAACTGTAATGTCTGGCCAAAGAGGTCAAGGTTTTAAAAACAAGGCAAAAGTGATAATGAAAGCTATCTCAATCCTATTAATCACACTAATATTATAAAGGCGAAAGTTTGTGAGTGTGTGTGTATGTTTGTTACTTCTTCACGCTCAAACGGCTGGACCAATTTGGATGAAATTTGGTATGTAGATAGCTTATACCCTGGATTAACACATAGGCTACTTTTTATTTCGGTCTACGCGGGTGAAACCGCGGGGCGCAGTTAGTATTATATAAACGTGAAAGTTTGTGAGGATGGATTGATGTTTGTTACTCTTTCCCGCAAAAACAACTGAACGGATTTTGATGAAATTTGGGGCACAGGTAGTTTATAACCTGGAATTCACACATACGATACTTTTTATCGCGATATTCTTACGGGTTCGAGACTTACGCGGGTGAAACCGCGGGGCGCTACTAGTAATTTAATAATTTCTGATTAGGGAACTCCTAAAATGAATACAATAAAGTTTCTCAGCTAAATAAATTATTTAAAGAAAAAGTTACCTCATGGCTTCAAAGCAAAGCCCTCTGTTAGTGCCCTTCCTAATGAGCCAAGCAAGACGGGTTGTTATAAGGAAGGTGGACTCTGACCATAATGGCGTAAAAGCAATACTGAGTAAAAAATACGAACTGCAAACGTATTGGGTCGTTGATAGTATCACAAGCCTGCGTTGCTGGCTCAACAACATTCAGATCTATAAAAAACCGACCAAGTGCGGTTCCGTACCAAATCTGATATATATATATCAATATATTGGTATTTTAAAATATACGTAATAATAAACATTATCAACAAATTTCAAGTTCATACGTCAATGGGAAGTTAAAACATTCTTCGGAATAAAATTTCGTAAAAAAAAAAAAACTGACTTTGGTGGCTTCTCATACCTTTGTCTTCCTATATTTTTTAAAACAAAAAATACAATATTTATCTTCTCAACAAGCTCTAATCGACGATACCCCACTCCTTGGGGTAGGTAATTTTTTTTTTTGCGCGCCCCCTTAAGCTTTATGGGAGCCCCCCTTAAAAACATTTCAAAATATTTTTTGACAATTTGTATAGCTTTGGGTCAACAAGATGCTTATACACTAAGAAAATTTGAAAGACTGTAGCTCCAGCCGTGTGGCTGTAAATCATGTGTGACAGATGACGGACAGACGGACACATGAGTGACAGCAATAGGGCTCCGCATGGACCCTTCAGGAACGGAACCCTAAAAAAAATTTTACAAAAAAATACAACCGACTTCCAAAAACAACACTACAAAGTGAAAAATAACTTTAATTTCGGAAGTCGGTGTCTAGTTAAATGTATTTTCGTTTTTTGGCACCGACTTCCGAAATTAAAGTTATTTTTCACTTTGTAGTGTTGTTTTTGGAAGTCGGTTGTATTTTTTTGTAAAATTTTTGGAAGTCGGTTGTATTTTTTTGTAAAAAAGTTTTTATTTTTCACTTTTTAGTTGTGTACCTACCACACACAAATTCAAATACCACTACCTGCAAAACAAACTAGAACATCATCCATATAAAAGTGGGGAAAAAATACGTATTATTGAAGCTAACTCAAAAACTACCGAAACAAAGTTAATCAATTTTATATGGGACCAACTGTGATGTATACACTCTCGAACAAAACAAAAAAAAAAAATCCAAATCGGTCCAGCCATCTTCGAGTAATCGGGGAACATACATAAAAAAAAATAAAAAGGTTCCGACGAATTGAGAACCTCCTCCTTTTTGAAATCGGTTAAAAACTAAGTTGTGGTCACTGGTAACCAGAAATATAACATCCACATATTAAAATGATACAATTTCAGAAACAAGGGGTAAGTCTGATTTCAGTTCACATCGCGTGAAACATCCAAATATCATTACGAACAACAGCAATAAAACATAATATTACTTTGTTACGAATAACACCTAAAAACTCTGAATGACACCGTAAACAACAGTCGTAAAGTTAGAACTGAGCTAAATGAAGTAAATCACGCTCCGACTGAAGGGAACAATGAATGACAAACAAAATGTTATATCCGTCGTGACTAACTCAGTGTTCACAAATTAGGATCGTCTACGTCAAATGCTTAATCTGGGCTGAGCTCAAAAAGATCACTAAAATAAAAGGAACGATCTACATTTTCAGAGTGACATTTGGGCCAATATTGCCAACATTGAGACTGGCGAGAACAATACCGAATTTTAACAATTTTAAAAATAATGTGCTGTTTCTAAATCTGCAATAGAGCTCATAAACGAAAGCGGATTATTAATAGGGCATTTAATTTTGATGAAGAAGCTACTAAAACTTCCGCTTCGAGACTTATAATATTCATAAAATCTTGACATTAAACCGTGTCGGAGTAAGCTCTCATCGACTTGGGAATTGACGAGTTAATGACTACCATTTTTACATTTACATTTTTTACATTAACATTTTTTACATTAAATTTTTTTTCAGAAAGCATCATCAACACACACATTTTACAAACAACTAACTCACATCAAAATAAAATAGAACAAAAGAACACACACGAAATAAAAGCACACAGTTACAGACCTTAGGACCGGGAGGAACTGTCCACTGCTCACAGTGCAGTATGCAAACGTATCCAGTGGTGCAGCAGTGGAGAATCCCACCTGTCCGCGAACACGCTTATTATTCTGTTGCTACTGGACCTAACACGACTCAGCAGTGACGCACACTGCTTCCTTATAAGAGCATGAAATCCATCAGTGTGCGCTTCTGCGAACATAGTCGAAGCACTGCAGAATCATGGCAGCCCCAGCAGCATCCTAAACGCGTGTTGTATTGAATACGTAGGGCGTTGTATGACCCAAGTGTATAGTTAACCCACAGGCTGCACGTGTAAAGTGATTGTCAGTACGACTTAAAATTTTGTCTGGTTATTTGAATCTTGTCGATCACTGCACATAGCTAAGGTTAAAAAGGAAGAAATATGGACTAGTTACCAAAGATATACTCACAAGGAGGCGGCGCCTTTTTCTGGTTGTTCCAAACGACCAGTATCTTGGCCAAGCTGGGCGTCCGCACCAGTTTTGTCACCAGCGCGAACAGGCTGTCGACCCGGTCGTACGTCAGTATGACCGCGGTGAAGCCGGCAGCTTTAGACGCGGTTACCGGCAAGAAGAGCGGGTTCACTGGACCGTACTGCACCAAGGAAAAGAGGTATAAGGGATAAGGACCAAACATTTGATTGTAAGACGTAAAAAAATCTCCACAAAGAATATAAAAGTTGAGGATGATCAACGGAACGGATTCACATAAAAAAATTACTCAATCCGCCTAGCCTTTTCCCAACTATGTTGGAGTCGGCTTCCAGTCTAACCGGATGCAGTTGAATACCAGTATTTTACATAGAGCGACTGTCTATCTGACCTCCACAACTCACTAACTGAGTAATACGATACCGCTTGGTAAGACTGGTTGTTAAACTTTCGGGCTTCTGACGCTGACGACCCGTAACGACTGTCAAAGATCCACGAATGTTAAGCTTAACGCGCTTGCCGAGGCATGGAGGAGTCTCGGTATGTAAAGATGGTCACCCATCCACGGACCAACCCCCGGCAACCTGATGGATCGACCCGTATGGCTGTTATTACTTAGCCACGAGCTCCTTCCACGTAAAAAATTACTACTTAATACATTATAATGCGATACCGACTCCTAATTTCGCACTCGATCACCCATTACCATCTGCTTGGGTCCCTAAAAAGGATGGAATATCCAAGGGCTCACTAATACAATTATTTATTTATAGCAAAGAACCATTATGAAGAGATATATTGGAGGCCGAAATGTACTATCATACACGTGCAATTCGTAATAAGTAGTTAGGTGGTAAAAGCTCGCTTTTGCCATTTAACTCAATTCCAAATTCAGCTTCCAAACGGGCTATTCCACTTTTAGTGCTTTCATGAAAATTGGAATTTCATAGCGATTTTTAATCGCAGCCTACGTCGAAATGAATAACTGAAAATAAGGAACTGCGTACGAAATGAAACTGGTATACGAGCCTGATAAATAAAAACGAGGAAATTGCGCTGTCGTTCACAGCAGATGATAGGGCTAGTGATGGCTAATGTGTGCTATTCTGTGAGGCCCCTGAGAGTATACAGCTATAGATAGGTTTTATAACGTGGACGTGAGGCCGACTCAATACGGGATCGTGGAGGATAAAGCAGCTTAGCACACGACATACAAACGACAATGTCCCTGAACTAACTCGCTGGATGTCTCTTGGTAGATATCTATTGCCAATATTGTAAAGAGGATTGCGAGTTTGTTTATATGATGTTTATCTAGAGGCTCTCGGCACTTAATAGCTCGAGCGAAGATCGATCGTTGTCGTAATAAAGTCTTAAACGTGTGATATGTAGTTCTTTACACACATTAAGATCGCTCCGTGGCTCGTAAAGTTTGTTGATCTATCCACACCCAGATAAACTAAATATTTACAGACAGGAATAGGCATGATTGTGTCAAAACTACTGAAACAATTTCAAATGTCCTTAAGTGCTTCGCTAAATTAATTCTAGCTGCAGGCTAATTTTTAATGCATGCGCTGTTTTTTTGTAAACAGTTGCCCGTCCCGCTATACTTCTGGATTCTTTTATACCTAGCAATAGAGAAGACAATAGAGAGGCTTGTGGCTAAGTATTAACAGCCGCACGGGTCGATCAATCAGGTTAAGCTACGCTTGCCGCGGTTGGTCCGTGGATGTGTAACCATGTTTACATGCCAAGACCCCTCCGTGCCTCGGAAAGCACGTTTAGCCGTTGGTCCCTGCTGTCATTTGTGAATCTTTGACAGTCATTACGGGTCGTCAGAAGCCTGAAAGTCTGACGTCCAGTCTTACCAAAGAGTATCGTATTACCAAGTAACTGGGTTGTGGAGGTCAGATCGCTCCACGTAAAACACTGGTATTTAGTTGCATCCAGTTAGATTGGAAGCCGACCCCAACAGTTGGGAAATGCTAGGCAGATGAGGACAATAGGCATCGCAAATTCGCAATACTTATTATATTCCTTTACAAAATAAGCTCCGTCTCGTTAAGGATGTTTCCTTATTCGAGTGTTAGTCATTGCGATAAAAGCCTGAATCTCGGCGGCGTCTCCACTCGGCTACGTTACATTATTCAGGAAACAAGTCACAAAGTTCTTAAAACAAGCCAAAAAGCTATTTGGTAAATTAAAAGAACACGGTTTTTTCCTGAAGCCTCTCTTATGATAAAGGTGGGCATATATTTAGGCACATCGTCGTATGTCGGCTCTTTGACTGATTTCCGATACGTGTCGTAGACTCAAGGAGGACAAGAAGGGCGTCAAGGGTATGTCGTACCTTTTGACCCAATTTATTGGGGACATTTCTTATGCTAATAAAAGCACACGGCCAAAAACTTCGAAAATATATTAGAGAAAACCTTTTTTACACAACATGTCGCCCATTTGGTCCGATGGGAATATTATGCAAAAGAAATCCTTTGATAAAACATTGAATGGTGTTGAATCATAGAAAATCGTGACATCCCGCGGAAGTGGACACATCTGGCAACACTACAGGCTACAGTACAGACGTAGATAGTCCACATGTTTTAATAAAACACTGCCATATGAGACCGAACATGATATTACTTATTCCTCCATTTTCTGCTTGAAATTATACATTTTACATTACTTTTTCATTCTGGTAGGTACATGTTTGAAGGCAAATAAAGCTGTGGATCGGGAAGCTCATTCTTATTCAAATCAAATCCACTTGCCTTTTTCGTGGGCCGCTAAGCACACACAGACTTGAAACAAATGTTTGTTGGCCAAGCATATTTGTTGCGACCCAGCGACGTAGTCACTCCTGTGTCATTCGTCGTCAAGTAGTGGTTATGGTTTTAATTTAAATGGGAGATTTTAGGGCAGATCATCGAAAACTGTAGGACTGCAAAAACGGACGCGTGTTTACTACCGAAACTTGGAAAGAAATTTTCAGTTAGCAACAGCGCGTGAGTCAATTTTATAGATGCATTTAAAGTTCATTGCTAGTGACTCATCTCTAATAACTGAGAGGTTCAATTGCACTTGTAATTCTTGCATTCCTTGTTTAGACATGGAATGCTGCTTAAAAGGACTATATGAAATTTTGCCGATTTCGCTGATTTACGTGATATTAGAGTTAAAATACTGTATTTCTGTAAGTTTTAATGCACAACATGAAATATCATTACAAATATAATCAATTTGTAATCTAATGAATACCTATGCTACTTTTTTATTATTGTTAAATAATTTGAATTTTTGCTGTAAGAGGTTAAGAATAATACATATTTACGAATCGGTTTGACGAAGGGTTATCATCATCTGCTTAGCCTTTTCCCAACTATGTTGGGGTCGGCTTCCAGTCTAACCGGATGCAGCTGAATACCAGTATTTTACATGGAGCGACTGCCTATCTGACCTCCACAACCCATTTACTGGGTAATACGATACCCCTTGGTAAGACTGGTTGTCAGACTTTCGGGTTTCTGACGACCCGTAACGACTGTCAAAGATCCACGAATGACAGCCGGGACCAACGGCTTAACGTGCTTTCCGAGGCACGGAGTCTCGGTATGTAAAGATGGTCACCCATCCACGGACCAACCCCGACAAGCGTAGCTTAACCTGATGGATCGACCCGTGCGGCTGTTATTACTTAGCCACGAGTTCCTCCGGTTTGACGAAGGGTATGAACAAAATACTGGGTGTCCCAGAATAATGTGTACAAACTTAAGGATGTGGTACAGACCATCAAACTGAACAACTTTTTCCCGGGGACCAACATCGTAATCGTGGAAAAAAAACAGTGGTCCCTTACAAAATTTCAATACCTTCTTGACCAAATGTATGAGAGGTCGACTGTTTTTTTTTTACGATTACGATGTTGGTCCCCGGGAAAAAGTTGTTCAGTTTGATGGTCTGTACCACATCCTTAAGTTTGTACACGTTATTCTGGGACACCCTGTATAATGTATACGTCACGGACTAGAAAAAAAAGGACTCCGCGCCACGCGTTTCGAAAGTGAAGCCTTCCCGGTCTATGTGTGCGTGATTTGACAAAGACGCCGTCATATCACGTAATGGCCGCCGCCTGGCCGGTCGGCAAACTATGATGTAAATGTGTGCGTGAGCCGCATGTTTGTACAAACGGTCCCGGCATACTTACTATGCTTCACTTTCGACATGCGTGGCGCGGAGTCCTTTTTTTCTAGTCCGTGGTATATGTCTGTAAAATCACGTAAATCAGCGAAATCGGCAAAATTTCGTATACGACCTCTTAAACCAGCTTTTACGAGCGGTTTCGATCGCGTAGTAGGTACTTAATTAAGTTTCATACTAGTCTGATATCAAATCTGGGTCAGAAACTGTATCTGCAGCTTGAAGTTTGAAGCGCTAGACAACAAGACATTCGTTCAAATACGCCAAATACCAGGAAATTTCAGCTAGACTTCGACGAGAAATATCGTTTGCAAGTTCTAGTACTTTTTATTCGGCCATTTAAACAGAATGGCGAAACAAAGGCAACCTAATTCCCCTAATTGTTCGTCATTTCTTCGGCTAAAAACAGAATAAATGGAAACACCATAATTACATTACTTCTGACATAATTTGGCCTTAATTTGAAGTTTGAAAATGTTAAATAACACATTTTCCAGCGACGAATATAACATAATTAAGCCGCTAAGCTTTTATACAATTGTTTCTGCTATACGTTAATGTTAAAAGCAATTAAACAACTTTTCTCGCTAAAAGTTAACAGTCCACTAAAAATTTATTCGCGCATTCTAGGGTTGGCAACAACCTGACTGGCTGGCTTTCGAACTTTGACCAAATCTCGTTCTGTGATTTGGACTTATCCGGTTTTCCAGACACTGGCACATTAAATTTCCGGCGTCGTCCTATTCCATTTAACGTATCCTTTCGAATTCTGATATAAAAATACGTAGGATTGTTACCTATATTGTAGATTATGCTTTTTTGCATCTAAACTTTCGTTAAAATGCTTCTGCTAAACTTCAAAAACTCAAATACTTAATACAAGAATGTTTCTTGAATTATTGGCTGTGGTTCTTCCATAAAAGAACAACAAAAGAAGACTTGTAAAAGTTATAAATTACTAAAGCCTAACCCCAAAGACCAGATCTAAATCAGGCAACCCTAAGTCGTGTCGCATTCTTTAATAATTACTTACAATTTTAAAACTCCTAAATTACTAACTACAATAAAAAGGAGGAAACACGAAGGACCAACTCCGTCCGTCCTCGGGGTAGACCTGACTCAACATGCATTGACCTGTTTATTAATATACCGGTCAGTCTCATCAGAAACAGGTTTTAACGGGGCCTACAACTGATACCTGCATTTAACCTCCATAGAGATCGCGGACCAAGATTAAATTCGTACAGAAGGAGCAATCGACACACTAACTGTTACCCAATGTTTTCCCAACTATTGCAAGCGTCTGCAAACATTATTTCGTTAGCAGTTTTTGGAGGACAAAGTTCTGTAGCAGTCTTTTCCTGTCTATGATGAAGATCGATGGTTATGAAGTATGGCAGGGGAGAAAACAAAATATCGAAAGCCATTAGAATTAGAGTGGAGGAGCTCGTGACTAACAGCCGCACGGGCCGATCCATCAGGTTAAGCTACGCTTGTCGGGGTTGATCCGTGGATGGGTGACCATCTTTACATAAGTAGCGAGACTTCTCCGTGCCTCGGAAAGCACTTTAAGGTCAGGTTGTTCGGGCCTGTAGGCCTTTGAAACGCTACCTCCGCCTCCCCCAAATGCAGCGCGACGTGTTTATTTACGACGCGCCGCCAACGATTTCGCAGAAAATCCATGCCACAGTGTAAAATATTTGCAGTTGATCAACTTAATTAGTTTTTCTTAGGTCGATATTTATTCCTTAGGTTTACATTTTATGGTGTCTACGGTGGAGTGAACTATGATGATTACATAAAATGTCGTGAACTTGTCTTCACATTATCAGATAACGATACCAACACGATTCGATAGCGATAGGTTCAATTATTACCGGCCCCATGATATTGTTGATTATCGATGACCATCGCGACTCGACAAACAAGCACACTACTAAGTATCGACGTCTCGAAACCGGCAGTGCGAAAAATTTTGCTCAAGTGAAAGAATGTCCGCTACTCTCACCCCGCACTGTCTTCGCCGGTAGATATCGTGCCGATGTTGTGGGCATGTGATGCGGAGAATGAAGAAAATGTCGTCTGGAATGTTTTGATTATGAATCTGGATGGCTATACGAGTAAGGGAAGACCAAAGAAACGATGGATGATCTGTGTGAAAGATGATATGGCTAGAAAGGGAGTGACTACCGTGATGACAACTAAGTAATAGAGAAGTATGGAAGATAAAAACAAGTTGTATCGACCCGAAAAAAAATGGGATAAGGGCAGGAGAATGTAGATGATCGGTGTGTGTCGTTGACTACGACGATATAGGTGACAATAAAACACAATGTAAAAGCGAATTATTCCATTTCTTCACTGGGCGGAGCAGGAAACGAATATAGCAGATAGTTTCAGATTTAACCTATAAATGATTATCATCGCGCTAAATCTTTATGGAGTTAAGGCTTAGCGGATGGAAGGATGTCAATCGTGATATAATAATAACATAAGAACGGCTATTTTAGTCAACATTTATCCAAGCAAATAGCTTAGTGGTTCGACGACTTCTTTGCAAACCTGTGGTTAAAAGTTCGATTCTCAACTGTTGATATTTTTTTCGATTCTTTTTTTACATTTAATTATATTGTTATTTGATAGTTCGTAGAACGTACACAGTATCCATGAAGTTTATTCCTTTTATATCATCTACGGTTATAATAAAAATAAATATCAATGGTTAGCTGACAGTATTAATGAGAAATCCCGTGTGTACAATCTACTGTTATATTTTTTAGCGATAGCCGGGTTCGTCAGGAATAATCTGTAAGAATCACTCAGTGTATCAGTGTTGTGCCATTATATATTAAATGCAGGAACGGCACGAACAGGCGTTTACGAGTATTTATTCATTAAAAACGAAAAACTTTGCAAGCAATGGGAAATTGCTACTGACAAAGATAAAGACAAAGACATTTATTCGTCGGATATGGTAGCAACAAAGTTGGTATATAAAATAATTGTGTTCAGGACACATCCGCCGCTAAAAGCGGCATAAGAATATTTACATTAATATGTGTACATGGGCATAAAACCCAACTTATAAACTACATACCTATACTGTATAAAACAATATAGAACACTTAAAACTATAGACATAGACACATTAATTATTATTCTCGGGTACCTATAACCTACAATATAAAATAAACAATAAAAACACAACAATAACTTAAAAAAACAACCTAACAACAACCTAATTATAAATCTAAATAAATCTAATTTAACCCGTATAATAAAAAAAATCTTTTATAGTATAAAAGTTATTTTGACTAAGCCATGTTTTTAGTTCTTTTTTGTAACAATTAAATGGCAGTTCTCTTATTAATTTTGGAATGTGGTTGTAAGGAAGGCTGCGGGTTTCGACCTTAGGACGAGCTGCTTCTCAAACGGACGACTCTCTGTATATTTTGGCTGCTGAGACCACAACTACAAACGTACTGTACAGAAAAATTTTATAAAATATGGCTGTTGTTTTAGTATATTGTGAAGTCGCGGGCGGAAGCTAGTTAGAGATAAACATGATTTTTAGGTAGTAAGGTGAAAGTTTCAAATTGCAATGGTTCTACTGAGTATCAAAAAATCATGCAAAAGTTAATGTTAATAGAAATTTAATTTTTTCGTTAAGAAAAGATCTCTTTTGCAAAATTTCATGCTTCCAGCCCAGCGATTTAGGCTGTGGATTGTCTGTCAGTGAATATAAGAATTTTATCAAGTAGACAAGCCGTGTGCCCGATGGTATTTCCCATCGACATAAATGGTGAATTTTCATCCCCTATTTAACCCCTTTATTGACTGAATGAAAAAAACAATAAGATTTTTATTAAGTACGGGCTAAAAATGGTCGTACTGCTTTGCTTCTGCTGTAACCATAATCTTTTGTTTTTGATGTCGACCACTGCTCATAAAGATAAGTAAATATTGACAACTACATATGAAGGAACAATTGCCGTACTTTATTGTCAAGGGACGTACCTACTGCTGCAGCTATAATTTATCGAATCTACTATTCTAAGACATCAAAATTAATTTAGTGTATTTTTTAACCGGCCCCGCTCATGTCGGATTGCCATCCCTTAGGACTATTAGCCTAAAAAAAAATTGCAAGTATGTTAAAAGTTACAAACCAACAAACTTGCTTTGGAACATGGACACCGAGTGATAGGTACGGTTACCGCCTAACCAGGCTACGTTCACACGGCGCTATTTTTCAAGTGTATAGAATACGATATTTTATCGTATACAGTGACTTTTTGTACTCAAAACTGAAAGTTTGTTCACACAGCTAAAACGATACAAGAAAGTAATCTTTTCGATCGACAATTTTTATCGTGTTCATGCATTAGGTCATGTTAGTATAGTACTTTTGTTTGAAACAGCTCGACGACATTCTCTGGCAGAAAATCGCCACGTAACGAAAAAACGTTTAAATGCCCCCTACATGCAACTTTGTCTCTTTGTCGCTTTCTATTATATCTTGAAAGAGACAAAGAGAGAGAGGACAAAACTACGACAGACGAGGACGGAGAGGGGGAAAATTTTCGAATTTTACTTCATGGGTGTCGTTTTCATGGTTTTCGAGGGAGTCAAAGCCGGTAGTGAAGTTAAATTGAAAATTCAAGATGGCGGCTGTGAAAATTTTTGTTTGTTTAAATCATACGTTAGAAGGAACTTCATTCCTGACGGTGGTCCCCGACCGCACATTTTTATTTTTTTCTAATTTTCATTGTTGTTGCCAGAGTGAAAGTTGATTATATTAGTATCCAACCGACAACCGGATACATTGTATTTATACATATTATGTGTAATTAATGTAGGATATGGTAGTAGCGAAGACAGTTCGATGGAGAGTGAAATAGTAATATGGATGAATCTGATGAAAAAATCTTAGAAAAATGTGTTTTAAAACTTCTTCATAAAGGACCACGATAAAAAATTATAAACTACTCGCGCTTGACTATAATTTTATCGATAATAATTTGAAATGTGTCTTAACACTATCGTAAGATGACAATTAAACGTCATCATACCACATATAAATAATCACATTTTCTAAAACGATATTATGAATTAAAACTATAATATAATTACGAGATATTTTTTCTGAGCTGTCGCAATTTCATATCTAATGTGTTCCTCTTTTATTTGAATTTTTTGAACAACTGCAGAGAGAGCGAATTTTTAAAAATTTTGACACAGGTCCAACCTCCATGACGTCCCGCAGGACTCTGATCGCGAGCGGATTTAGCCAAATTGACTAATTTTGAGTTTATTTAAAAAAAATCTATTAAACTCAAAAATCCAACCGTTAAATTCCCTCCGAAATACGATTACCTCATGATACATGCAATTTTCATATAATTTTATGCTGTAATTAGGAAATGAAGCGGAAAATGGTTTTGAAATCGACCATGTTTCGGATTTTTTATTCATCGAGGAAAGTACAACTTATCGTGTTTTGAACCGTTAATTTCCCTCAAGCAAGGATGTATCTATGGCATATATTTTTTTCAGGACCTTAATACAATAATTTGACCATTTAAAATTGATTCTGAAAACAGGAAAATTCGGATAACCCCCCGTTAAGCCGTTGGTCCCGGCTGTCATTCATATATAGATCTTTAACAGTCGTTACGGGTTCTCAGAAGCCCTAAAGTCTGACAAGTTGTCAGACTTTAGGGCTTGGTAAGACTGGTTGTCACTGACAACCAGTCTTACCAAGGGGTATTGTATTACCCAGTTACTGGGTTGTGGAGGTCAGATAGACAGTCAGTCGCTCCATGTAAAATACTGGTATTTAGCTGCATTCGGTTAGACTGGAAGCCGACCGCAATATAGTTGGGATATGGCTAGGCAGATACGAAAGCCATTAGAATATACAGTGCTGAACGAATTCGAGACTACTTTCTTTATAACGAGGACGAATCAACATCAAAGTTTGTTTCTTCATTCATATTTATTTGTCTCGATCTTGAGTCTCTTTATTTATAAGATGACGAGATTAATAAGGTCACATAAACCAGATTTTAAACACGACTCAAAAGTTGCAATTGCAACACGGAGATGAATCTTACGAGAGGATTCGTATATATACAGGGTGGAAACTTTCAGCGGGGCAGTAAGGGGAAGTACCTTATCCGTTGCAGCTACGCGAAAATGGTCTTAGGAGACTATCCATAATTTTTTATGGAATTTTGATCCCCATTCACAGATTTTCAAAAATAATTACAGTTAGCAAGAAAATAGTCATTTTACAAAAAAACATTTTTTGATGCCAATCGATCCTGTTTCTAATACTGATCAAAAACTTTTATGGGACCAACCATCGTCGGAGTACTCAAAAAGTCACAAATTGCAAAAAACTTTTCCCGTACATTTTGTAAAGAATTTGTGTAGGTAACTGAAGTCCAAACAATAAAATAAAAGACAAATGATCACGTAGAATTTTACACATATCAAAAAGAAGGCGTATTAATTTTCTTTTTTTTTATTAACTTGATGATGTTATTCTTATTTAAATAAAATGAAATAATATGAAATTCAGAAAATGGTAATCTCTGCTCATTTTTCCTCTTAACCACCTGCAAAAAGTAAGTTTTCGAGCGGCATCCCCTGAATGTAAGGCTTGAACTAGTCGCCCCTGTCGGTAACATTTATAACCATACTTCTTCCATATCTTTAGTACGAAACGATGTCAGACACCTACTTCTTCAGCGACTGCTCTTGATAGTATTTCGGGATAAGCTTCGACAAGTGTAAGAACAGAAATGATAAAATTTTCATGTAGTATAAATGGGTGGCATACAGAACTTTTCTTGAAAGAGCCACCTTGTGCAAGATTTCTTAAAAGATTTGTAATAACATGGTAATAACCTTTCTGGTTGGCATATGACGATTTGGATATATGATCCTATACCATTCTAATGTAGCCGATGTATTTTTATTATTTACGTAATATGCTTCTAGCAAGTCTAAATTGGAGGTCATTTTTCTCTTATCAATAGCTGTCCAATTATGCACTTAATGTAAAATTCACACACTCAGAGCTTTTCTGACGCAACAAACTGTCAAGATTGTTTTTTATTTAATAATAACGAGTTCGTAATTTAAATTGTTTTTAAACTTATCTTTTTATTCAGTCAACAAAAAGATCTCAACCGTCACTAAAAAAGCTTTTGCGTAAAATTTTCATACAAAATGTACGGGAAAAGTTTTTTGCAATTTGTGACTTTTTGAGTACTCCAACGATGGTTGGTCCCATAGAAGTTTTTGATCAGTATTAGAAACAGGATCGATTGGCATCAAAAAATGTTTTTGTGTAAAATGGCTATTTTCTTGCTAACTGTAATTTTTTTTGAAAATCTGTGAATGGGGATCAAAATGCCATAAAAAATTATGGATAGTCTCCTAAGACCATTTTCGCGTAGCTGCAACGGATAAGGTACTTCCCCTTACTGCCCCGCTGAAAGTTTCCACGCTGTATATTGACGATACAATTATATGTAATTATGCATACGACGCATTTATAACACTATTTATAGTTAAAAGCATACGCTCAATCTCTGTGCAAATACTAAAAAAAGGCCCTATAAAATTCAAAGACTAAAAAAGGAACAAAGAGATTCGTATAGCGGCGAAAGTTTTAACAGAGCATCAAGGCTAGATTCCATAAACTCGTATTAGAGGAATAGCAGAATTGGGAGCAAAAAAAATAGGTAGTGCCGTGTGTTCGTGCTATTGCTAACGAGCAACCAGCCCGTAGACAAGATGACAATCTACGTATGAAACGTCAATGGAACGTACCAAATTGACATAAGCTTCGGAATCTGACCCTTCAACGTCATTCCTTTGATTTCATTGACATTGTTTGGCGATCGGAAACATCACAAGTATAGCTTTAGTTTCTTTTATCGATACAAAACAGTGTAACAACACTACGTAGTACGTTACCTGCTGCAGAATATATGTATTAACTTCATGTGGCTTACTTTATTTTAAATATGTTAAATAATAATTTTTCTGAACCTTTCACATCACCGAAAGTGGCATATTTCAAACACAATTTGCTTTATTTTCGCGAAAATTTAACAGGTTTATTTCAAGCTTCGAATAAGTTGAAAGAAATTTTAATTGAAGTGAGATTAAAGCTGTCCGTAGCACACACTATGCTAATTAGTTGACGCTTGACCTTTTCCAAGGATTTAAAAGTACGAATAAAAGGTAAAAGCAAATATTGAATATTCATGTATTTGACTAGATTTTGCTTCGGCTCCGCGCCAGAATTGCCCTCTTTTGTGTGTGTTGCTAGCTAGATAGATAACCGGGCCGTACTATGACGTGAAAAAAGATCATGGATCCATCATGGATCCGTTGAGAAAAAAAAAAGGATGGTGCTATAGGTCGTATATAGCTCCGTCTCTCTCTCACACTGGAACCGTTCAACTTCTGCCCTACTATAAGAGCTCATAGTAAGCCCCTGACCGTTACAAAGATCTTAACTGCCACGCTAGATTTTTGAATTTCGAGCAGGTTGTTTAGAAAATAGAATACCAGATTCTAACTACCGCTTCTAGTAGAACTGGAAGGTGGTACATACATCGTAGCGTCTAGCGTATAATTTATGTCAGACAAAATCTAGTAAATCCAATCAGCGTCACAGACGAAGACGTGGCACTTTATGCAAGAGAAGTTGCGGTCTTTGATCGAAACTTTACTTAAGACGAAGATCGCGATGATTGCATTCCTCCCTTAGAGACTTGAATGCATTTGCATATATGACGTCACATGCCACGTGCAATGCATATTGTAAAGCTATTTTTACGTAATGTTGAAGTTGAAAGGCATTTCGTATACAGAACGTTGCGTTGTTGATGAAAATATTTTTAGCGACTTTATGAAGAAAATGTTTAATTTAAAACAAGATTATGTAGAATATATTTTTTTTTTCTTTATTTAACTCGCTTAAAAATGCGAAAATAACGTTATATTCTACACTAGCTTTTGCCCGTGTCTTCTCCCGCGTGGATGTTGGAAAATATCCCACGGGAACGAAATGGAGTAGGCGTAGGAGTAGGCTCCTAATCCTTCTTTATTCCTTGTCTACATTGTAAAGGGACCTCCGTGCAAAATTTTAGCTTTCTAGGTTCAAGGGTTTGGGCTGGGCGTTGATGAGACAGTCAGTCAGGGCTTCTCTTTTTATTTATTTTATAGATTTATTACTAAAAAACTTTATAGAGATGAATAGAATACTAAATGAAATCTGACGTTTATTTAGCATTAATAGCATTTTCACTGAAACTTATTGAATACATTGTGCTATCTGAGAAAGGTAACACACTAAAATAGAGCTGACTCGACGGTTTTTTTTTTTTTCAACGCGTCGATCGCTGAACGAATTGGAACGAAACTTTTTGCGCAGTCATCTCTTACCTAGGCCCTGTAGTTTTTTTAATATTCGGTAATGGCTTTTAACATAAGCTTTTCTCTTTTACATTTGAAAGTTTTCCCCGAACTATTACTATGAACCACAATATTAGGTACCACATGTTTTTGAGCGTAGTTTTCATGGTGCGATAATTTTCCGTGCCCGCATGCAACCGCGGTTGGGTGATTTTATTTGAAAAGCCGCAAGGCCGCAGGGTTTGTGCGGTTGGTTGGGCGCCCACAAAGTCGGTGGGGGTTCATGGTAACTGGTGCAGGTTGAAATAGAAAACTACCGCGGGTCGCAAATAGGTCGATTGCCTGAAAAGCGTAAGCGTGGCCCACAAGATGAAATCGAGGATGCTTAAAGCAAACAGCTTCGTGAATTTGATTTGCCTACCCTACGCCATTGATGTACAAATTACGAAGATATGGTTCGTACTCCTCGACGTGGACCACATAAATTGTGTTAACATGGTGTTAACGCACACAATTGACCTTAGTCACAATCGAACTGGCGTTTGTGTAGCACATGTATAGCACGTTAAGTTAATTACCGTATTCGTCTAAATAAGCAGCAACAATGCCTTTCTGTGTTTCCAAAATGTGCACAAATAGTTCAAAAACTAAAAACAAGTTCCACGGGATTACTTTTCACTCGTAAGTACAGCCAAAAAAATGTTAATTTGTTGAACATTATAGTAATATTTAATGTTTGCTTCGCCATGTTCGTGAGAGCGAGATAGACATGCAATGTCATTCATATTCGTAAACATTCGGCGGCTGACGCGATCTCGCATGCACGACAACGTCGGCTCCTATCTCTATCCATGTCTATCAGTAACTGTAGGTTTGCGACTTTGATCAGGATCACAGATGTGCGAGTTTCGGTGTATGAATTCGTGCGCCAAGTCCAGGTTTAGTGATTGCGATGTTAGCGCGTAAAATATCTTCCTCTAATATATCAATGCCCTACGCTTAATTAACTGGAGTTGCGGGGCTGACCGCATGCGGATGAGCGTGCGAGAAAACCGCGTCGCGACAAAAGGACCAAAGCGACGACACGTCGACGTGACTTGGTTCTTTCGCCAGTCTACCCTAATGGAATTCATATGAACCCATAACAGTTAACTTCCTTTTATCTTACAAAAATGAATTAACATACTTATCTAATGAATCCAAGTAAACAACGCTTGGACGGCTCGCCGCAAAGGGCATTGGTTGTCGCTACTAAAGTTGCACACTCATTCTATGACTCATACACGTTCAGTTAACTCCCCACAACTACAATTAACATAATGAGTTTCAAATAGACGAAATAAAACATAATAAAAATGGTATTCTTACCAAATGTTCAGGCATATTCCACTCTTCATACGTCCTGGCGGCCAACGCAAACACTTTCTCATTAATTATCTCTAAAGCAGTCAATGTTATCTTCTCTATACTAGCAAAATATCTATCAAATGCCCATCTCAGCTGCCAGAACAACTCCCCACGTCGCTCTTTACTCACTGAATGCACTATTTTTACTAAATTCCTTATATTATCCTCTGATATGAACAAAGCTAGTTTATTCCAATCAACGTGGGAACTAAATGGCATCACTACGGAGTCCGCAATCACTATTGGTATACACTGAGAAGCTAAAATATCCATCAGGATAGCTTGCGTCAATCTCGTACTTCTTACAACTAAACAGAACATTCCGTCCTTCAAAACATTTGGGTAATCAAACTCTCTACCCGTAGTGTATTCACATCTTTTACTGTAATCTGTCTTGTCAGTCTTACACCTGTCCAATAACAACAGATCATTGGACGAAGACGCAATATTCTGTAATTCTTCTAAATAATTGTGTGGTATATTGAGCTGCGTTGATATAATAAGGTATTTCTTTTGTTCTGGTTGTTTGCTGTTGATTTTTTCAGCAATGGGACTGTATACTGGTATTGATACGTCGAAATTGTATCTAAAAGTCCATGTGTTGAAGCCAGCTCCTGCTATAATAGCTCTACTGGTATTGAGGTCCACAACGGAGTTATAGTTGGGTGCGGAGCCAGGCAGCATGTTGAATAAGAGGTGGTTTTCACCGTGGTTCCAACTGTTGAATAAAACAAGTTCATTAGTGACAATGTTTATTTCATTAGGAAATTGCAGTTTATTGCTAAGTTGATGTATGGCATATTTATGTTTTCATAAAGGAAGTAATGTAAAGTGACAATTCAAATTAAGAATTTTTTTTGCTCTTTTTATATATTCCACAGTTACAATTATAGAAACCAGTAACTATGTAAAACAATAAATCTGTTTCCACACACACAGTAACAATTCTATTGTTACTATATTTATTTTTAGTTTAATTATAGCCTTTTATGTATTTATCTGGTTGGTAAACAGACCATTACCACAACTGGGTTTAGCTATATTTATAAGAATGAGCAATGTTTTACAAGTTTATAGGTGTCATAGAGAACAAGTTTTTTTTTTTTATTATAAGGATAACTTTCAAGTTTTTACACACTTCTACAGTACTTTGATGTTATGTGCAGGGTAGTAATTAATGTGCAGATAATTAATAAGATAGATACAGCATAAACAGTGCCTTTTAACCTCATTGTCTATAAATAGAGTTAGACAAGAGCCTGTTTGTACACAATTAGACAAGCTTATCTATTGTTACTTACTATGGCAGGGACTGCAGCACTTGTGAGACATGTTTACTGGAGAAACTTTGTTGATTCAAAGTATCTATGCTAGGTACAAACACGCACGCCTCCTCTGGATTAGGCGTGTAATATTTACTACGTTTTATAGTATCTAATATCATATAAAATTCTTTAGAAAATTGTGATATAGAATTCCCATTTTCAGTCTGATAGTCTTTTAATGGATATATGTATATCGTTATCTTGTTGTGTCCGCCTTTCCCGCATCTGTACACATCGACGCAGTCCCAGTAAGTGCAGTTGGACACACGAGGATGCGCCTCCAGTGCACTTCTACTGAGTTTCACCACTTCAACACTTGTCGAATCCAAATTCACAGCTTGAAACACATCTATCCGCGGCGAACTACCGGAAAACGCGTTAAACACCACAGTAAACACTAAAGATACCACTATAAACAAGAGTAGGCCGACGAAGAACCTATGATACAAAATTTTCCTATACGATGTATACTTCGAATGCTTGCCCGTTTTCAGGAGCGACTCCGCAGCCATTTGTAATTTCGAGGATTAAATTAATCTCCTTAATTTATGTATGGCACCCATTATTAGGTAAGATCAATTAATTCTCATTCAAAAATCCATCAAAGTATAAAACACGATATTACTGCTTGCGAAGAGAAACTGACGCAGTGAAGTGATTGACAGGCTGGGTGCTAGAAGTATACTAGTGTTGTGCGTGAAATCGATTAGACAAATCGACTTCAACAAAATTCTAGTTGAAATATATCAATCAATTTCGAACTTCGAAATACACTGAAATTAATTTATTTAATATTTTAACAATCGCTGTATAAAATTTAAGTAATTATAACTATTTAAAATAAAATTGGTTAAATTATACAACCACTCCTTAAAAACGAGCGTTGAAAAATTCATTCTTGAATTTTCATCTAGTTTGGTACGAAAAAAGAGTTTAACCTACCTAAAACAATTTGAATGAGACAAAACAAGAAAAATGCAATGACTTGATGACGCGTACTTTTCCTTTTCTTGAATTTCACCAATTTTGAAAGAATAAAATTAGAATGAAATGATTATTTCTGGCAGATCTTTTTTTTTTAAACACTACACGTTAATTTTTCAGCCATTATTTAATCGAATCACTCAAGTTTTTCAACTACTTTTCATGGTAATTTCAGCATTATAGTCACGATTATGCATTTTGTTTATTAGCTTTTTATTTTAGACAAAAAAAACTCGTTAGGTTTGGTTTGGGACTCACTGCACATATTTGTCAGGATTCCCAATTTATCGAAGTGTTGTGCAAATAAAAACAGCAAATAAGCCTACGTACGGTTTGAGTTTGTAGATCGCCATTTCTGCTAGTGAGACCTGTGCCTCTTTCTAGAACTCGATGTGCCATATTATTAATGCTATAGGACTATCCAAAAGATTTTGCGTTTATGAGCGATTTGATTATGAAATAGGTACTTGACTAATCTCATTCTATAATCAGAACGAATATACGATGAGATTAGTCAAGTATTCCCTCTATTCGTAATCGAAACGCGAACATTACTACAGTTCCGTCCCATTGTATGACCACAGATTATAAACCGTGACAAAAAGTTCTTTTGAAATCGTATGCGTTCAAATACTTGTTTGCAAAGAAATTGAAAGTACACATTTAATCAATGAAACGAACATTAACCGAAAAGAAACATAGATTTTTTTGATCTTATCAAACTGCCAATAATAATTTATTACCAATTTATAATTTAAAATGGATTTTTATTCAATCTTTACTCTAACATTATTGTGAGAATGTTACTAAATATTAGTTTCGAACGCAACCGATTGTTACGATGTGAACTTTTTTGTTTTTCTGTCAGTTTTGTGTTGTGCGTAGTTGTGGTTGAGTTTCTGATGGCTTGATTAATTTTGTTATTATTTTATTTTACCAATTCCGACAAATAATTTCGTTCCGAGCTTGACCAGAGATGGCCCTGTTACCTCCAGACCCCGTTTATACGATCAGGAATGTGGATAACGTTCCTGTTTATTCGTTGGCATTCAGCTTTTTGCCTGGTGGTCTCGAGAGGTTACTAGCCGGCTCAAAAAACGGCTATGTTTATGCATACAACCTTCAGGTAAGATCACGTATATATTCCAAACATATTATTGAGCATCACAACTGCGTAGAAGGCGTTAATGACGTGTCCTATGGCTTCCATTAAGTGCGCGACGTTTTTGTTTACTACCCTCGTTTCGCGACCTAGAATAGAGCGGATCAACTGCCAAATCAACAGAAATACGCATTCATGCTATTTTATTGGGTCACTGAATATATTTTCACGTAGCACCAAAATATGTTGTATTTTTCCACTTGTTTATTATATGTACTTAATATTTTGTATCTGGAGTCATTTTGCGTGTCATTAGCCATGTACTATAACGTTCCGCTACCTTCCATTGAGGGGTATGCAGAAACTATAGAATCCTGATGTTAAAATCTTCATATATCCCCTAATTTTCTTCTACAGCAATCTTTCTTTTTACTTCTACTATAATCAGCCAGTTCTTTGTTCATAAGGCTGTTGTACTTTTAAAATAAGATCTGATTTTATCATTCCAGACAAATCGTGTGCAACAGAAGATTCAAGTTGGTCAAGCTCCCATTCTTCACCTCACCCATACCGACAATCACCTCATCACTCAGGAGAAGGGCGGCAAGTTCAAAGTATTTTGTTTAACAAACAGCGGTTATGAGGAAGACGCACTCATCGACATTGATTACCCTGGGTTCTGCCGTTTTGACGCCAACACAAAACTCGAAACACTGTATGTACCTGACAAGGATTCAAAAATTCACATTTACAATTTTTCTGGAGAGAAAGTAGGATGTCTGGAGCCGGACACATCTCTTAAGCTTGGAGAGCCGATGTGTCTCAAATATGTTGAATTTCCTTGTGACCAGCCGTGCCTGCTGGCTGGCTATGAAGCAGGATGGCTCCTGCTGTGGGATCTCAACACTAGTCAATGTATCAGCAAACTGAAGACCGCAGAGTGTCCAATGTCCGTTGATTTCCACCTTGAGCAGCAAAGGGGCATGATTGGAAATGCCTCAAATGTGATACAGATCTTTAGTATAGGGAGAAAAGACTTAAGCTTGGCCCACAAGATGGATATAACGATTAAAAACCCAGGTATAAATAAAGTTCAGTCCCGGTCTGATGGAAAGGTATTCGCTTCTGGGGGTTGGGACAGCCATATTCGCATCTTTTCTTGGTATTCTCTCCGACCTCTGGTAGTGCTGACAGAGCATAAGCAAGCCATTCAAGATGTGGTTTATTCTTCTGAGAAAGTCTCTTTTTGGAACGCAAACATAATGGCGGCCGGTGGACTTGATGGTGCTATAACACTCTGGGATTTGTATAATCACAAGCAACAGTAAAGTACCTATTTAACTTTTTGTAGTAGAATTTAGAATATTACCAAGCTCGGATTGCGGTAAAGTCGGCAATATGTATATGTACTTCCGAAAGCATTCTAGTCAATCTTAGAATGTATTGGCCAAAGTACTTTTTCGGGATGTTACTGCATCTAGCCTGTAAGTCTTGCTGGTCTCGCATGAGTACACTATTATAAATAGGCTTAAATGTAGTCAAATGTATGCAGATTATCTAAATCTACTGTGCTTATTTAGATAAGGTCTAGGTACTCATTTGTGCCCCTGGATGTGGCAGGTTAGGTCTAGCGCGGTGATATAGTTTCCATGTTGACAAAATCGCTAAAGTTCCAAATATACTACCCGCCCACTTCACTCGAGAAGTATCAATGAAATAATGCCAGTATTGCCTTTAATTGTTATGACGCATTTAATGTGTATCATCCGATGACGCTTTAATTATTTGAGCATATAATTTTAAAGAATTCAATAATGTTAATGATGTATAATGTAAATTATAATTGGATCTCAAAAATGTACAAATTTCTGAATGTAGAGGCGTACAGACCACCTTGTGTGGCCTAGCTGTTAGATAGTAAGAACATATTGTTAAAGTATAGCAATCAATATTTTCCATGATTGGTTTTTAGCGATGATTTTTAAGTCAAGACATTAAAAACCTATGAAATTTTACGATTTATTTTATTTCCATTGCGCCACATATGGATTTCATCATGTGTGATTTAGGTACTTACACCTGAATCTACATTCATGAATGATTCATTGTTTTTCAGTGAATTGAAGCTAAACATCTGTGTTTCAGATTGTCTAGAATGACGAAATAATCGAAAATACCTTTTTATTATGATATTGGTATCGAAGTAGGCCAAGAATAATGTAGGTAAGTGAATTTTACATCAAACTTTGAAAATCATAATATCTCTTCCAGATCCTAAGCAAATAGCAGCTCGCTGTTTTAGAGCCAATGGACTGCTCCAGTCTATAAGAAGATCCGGTTGTTTTTGTCGCTGAAAGAAGAGTTGAGATCATTTTGTTGCTGTCCTCATTTTCTCAAAACGTTAGGTGTCTAAGCAACTTACGTTGTTTTGATAAGTAAACAAAACTGTAGCTTGACTTGATACGTCTGACCTATGTTTTCAAATGTTTGTTGTTATTCATCTCGATCTAACCTTTCGTATGTATTAGAGAAACAATTAAAAAGCCATTGGACGACACGGTTGGCGCAGTGGTTGAGCGATTGACTGCTGCGCAGCATGTCGCGGGTTCGATTCCCGCACGGAACAAATATTTGTACGACCTACAAGTATTTGTTCCGAGTCTGGGTGTTTTTCTATCTATAATATGTATGTATTTACAAAAAAAAAATGTATATAAGTAGTTTATCAGCCATCTCGTTACCATAACACAAGCATTAGGTTGCTTAGCTTGGGGCTAGATGGCGTTGTGTGATATGTCCAAACATATTTATTTATTTATTTATTTTATTTATTCATTATCTCGAGTAGATCCCCGTTTCCGGCAGTCGAGTTATTAGTCGGGTATCACATCTCCGCCGTGAAACTATAGCAGCGAAACTAGTACAATTGAGTACAGTGTTGCCGTTACGTCTATCTAGTCAGTGTTGCCAACAGTTAAACTGGCTCTCCACCAGATTCAACTTCTAAAACTACTAACAAAAAACGGCCCTACTCTAATAACCGCAAAAATTTCCACTAAACAATTTTTTAATTTTTACGAAAGAAAACTAAGTAATAATAAGTATCTAATTCATTTTCTTTATTATTACGTAATAAAATATTACGTAATAATTAGCAAATCAACAAGACAAGAATAAAAAGTTACTCAATAACAACTGCTGTTCTAAATTACATAGATCGTTTTCTTCAGATGATTTTGTCTGCACCATCATCGTCGGTCTTAGATTAAATATACGATTTTTTGGTACCGATTTGTTATAAATATTGGAATTACATATTCACAGGGTATTCTTAATATATCAGGTAAAAGATTTAACTTCATTCTGTTCCTCTTTTTTTTTTACTGGTAACTTGTTTTATTATCCATGAATGTTTACATAATTTAAAATCTAACATTCATAAAAACAAAAAATATGTACAAGTATATAAAAAAGGAGGGGAAATAATCATAGGGCATCAAAAAATTCGTCCGCATCGCTGTCGACAGGAAAAGTGCCCAAAAGGCTGGCAGCATTGCCACGTTGTATGGCAATGCTAATTCTTTGGCCAAAAAATAGGCCAGCCCTTTGGTCACGTGTAGAGTCGACCAACCGCTTGGCGATGTCCCGAAAAACTAAAAGGGCACTCGGACCCCATGGCCCTAGTGTTTCAACCCCAAACGGCTCAAACATATAAGTTCCAATAAGATTAGAGTATTTGCGCCGTTTGAGGTTTTCCGCACCCGCAGCAGCCGCCCCAGCACAGCCCACCGTGCTAGGAAGATGGGATGGCGCAAGGGTGTCAATACACGTTGCATCCCACACCAAAGGCCTACCTACCTTCCAAGGCATTATGGTCATTCCGTCCGGTCTCTTCCTATCGTCGCGTGCCAAGCCAATGGGTTCTAAAACAGCTGGCACCCCGGCGGTGACAAGAGCACGACGGATGATGTCATTAATGCTGGCGTGCCGTGCTATCCGGCCTGCGCTCTTACTGCAGGATAGACCATGATGTCCGAGGCAGTCGACATCTACGCCGCGATGCGGAGCCACACAAGGAGCGCCCAGACGTAGACAGGAAGCGAGCCGCAAGGTGGTGTCACCCAGCATAGTTCCTATGTTGGGTGACGGTAGTGCCTGAAGCCAGAGGCCCGACTCCCACTCACCTACATCCAGCAGGCGGGCTCGCTCAGCAGTATTGGTGGACGTAGTAATAAGACTATTCCGTACCAACCTGCAGAGCGGCTCATCCCACTGCCTCTGGGAAGATGGGTTCACGGGCCGAACTGTATCCGGGCAAGCCACATTCCAGGCGTTCAGTGCGTCGGTCAAGCACGGCACTTCAGAGTGAACCAGAGAGGGGGCTAAAATTTTCTCAGTCAACTTTTCAGTGCTGTGGACAGAGGACAAGAACGCCGGTAAGCTAATACTGGTAATTTTGCGGACGCCGAGGCCACCAAAACGGATAGGTAGTGTGGCTTGCAACCACGCCCGGTCGTCCAAGGCCACATTTAAAATGGATGTTAACGTGCTGTGAATAATTTGGTCAATTTTGACCAAGAGGTGTGGCTGCTTCCATGAAGGGGAAGAACGTAGAGAGTATATAATATTTGGGCCAAAACAACAGTATCTTATCAGGGTGAATGCCGAATGTAAATTAATTTTGGAGAGTCTGTCGGAAATGTCGTTGATTTTTTTTTTTTTCGTCAATGAAAGGAGAAAAGCTGTCTTCAAAAATTGGGGAACCTAGGAGGTGTAGTGAACTTTTTTCTAAAATTTTGATTTGTGGGGCTATTGCATTAAAATTGAAAGAAAAAAATGATGAAAGTTTACAATGTCTTCTGGAATCTCTTCGTTAATGGATGGTGATGTGAATGGTATTTCAGTTGGATTTAGTGGTTTGACCGTTTTTGTAAGTTTGGTTAAACTTTCAGGTGGCAAAACAGTAATAGAACAGTAGGTATGTAGTAATAATCTAAAAAGTAGCCAGAAGTAGCTAGATTGATTTTGGTGGCTAAAACGGATTATTTTTTGGCTAAAACCGTTGAAAATCCCCTAGATCTAGCCACAAAGTGGCTAAAACCGCAAATCGCATGATTTATCGCGGCGGGGGTGTGCTAAGGCCCATAATGATGAAAGGCTCGTGGACCATTTTCAAACATGTGATACCCACAATACAGCACAAGGAAGATAACAATGACATTGAATAATTTAATTTCAGGGATTACTTATCATTTATCAAGGAGCTCATGGCTAAGTAATAACAGCCGCACGGGTCGATCCATCAGGTTAAGCTACGCTTGCCGGGGTTGGTCAGTGGATGGGTGACCATCTTTACATACCAAGACTCCTCCGTGCCTCGGAAAGCACGTTAAGCCGTTGGTCCCGGCTGTCATTCGTGGATCTTTGACAGTCGTTACGGGTCGTCAGAAGCCCGAAAGTCTGACAACCAGTCTTACCAAGGGGTATCGTATTACCCAGTAATTGGGTTGTGGAGGTCAGATAGGCAGTCGCTCCATGTAAAATACTGGTATTCAGCTGCATTCGGTTAGACTGGAAGCCGACCCCAACATAGTTGGGAAAAGGCTAGGCGGATTGATTGACTTATCATTAATCACTGGCTAATAAAACTATGTGATAGAATAGTAATATTTTTTATTTTACATACATTGAAGTAATAAGTTACTAATATCACATTTACAGTGCGCCCTAAAACCTAAGACATAAAAATTTAATAGCATCTTAAAACTAAAGACTAGCAACCTGAAAGAATAATGAACTCTGTTCGGATTATCATGCGTTTGTGATATGTATCAGAGAATAATAAGATTATTTGGATTTTACGTTTAAACTTCAACTATTTTCCTCGTCTTTGGAATGAGCGCTTCGTCGTCAGTAGACACCTCCACCAGTCTCCGCCGTTTCCTCAATGGTCTTGTGGATTCAGATGGCTCCCTACTCTTAGTTACTATTTTCGCCATTTTATTACCCAGTCTGGTTATCTTAAATTTGGGCAAGGTCTGCTCCGGATTTCCAGTCTCATTATTTTCTGTTTCCATTTTATCATCCTCTACTCGCTCGTTGTTTTGTTCACAAACTGGATTCTTATCTAACGCAGTCTCACAACTCTGCTCGCTACTACATCCCACGACTTCCTCAGCTCTTCTGTTTTTATCACTATTCATTGTAAAATCTAAAGGTCCTTCCACGTCTGCTGCATCGGGTTTGCTTTCAGTTTTCACTTTATTCGCACAGTGAGCCTGGACGAATGCCGAGAAAGGTATTGGAATTGGAATGGGGAGTGGTATCGGTATGATTACCGGGTAGGGGACTAATATTGTGACAGGTGGGGCCTGGCCTATAGGTGTGGGGAAGTTCAGTGGCGGCGGAAGTCCGGGGAGTCGAGGTCGCTCCATTGGGAATCCTGGTCGAGGCATAAAGTTCAGTCGTGGTGGAAACATATTATGCGGGTGCCTTAGATCATGATTGTCCAAAAACATTGGTGGAGGCATACTGAACATCGGATTGGGAGGAAACGGCGGTGGTGGCGGGTGCGTGTTTATCGGATGAGGCGGCGAATGAAGAGCATTTCCTACAGTTGACGCCGGCGACGATCCATCAGACGGACTGCACATCCGAAGATCCTGCGCTTTCGGTGTCGAAGTCCGCTGTCGTAGAGTTTGGGACGTGACCGTTGCCGAACATTTCGACGTTCTTCGTTTCCGTAGATTCATTTTAATGTTCCTAATATCTTTTTTTGTCTCGGGTGACTTCTGTATTGGTATTGATTCATCTGAAGGTCGTTTTTGCTTCATCAGCTTTGCTGTAGGAGCGATCGTTATCAGGGGAAGCGGAGATCTGTTTTGGGTCTTTTGAGAGTCTGTCTTTTCTGTGCTTGCTGGTTTGTTGGGCATGTTTTCTGGGTTAGGTGAGACTGATCGTTCGGAATTTGGTGACGCAGATCTGCTTTTGCAGTTTTTGAGCCAGAGTTCCGGAGTGATGAGGTTGGATGATGATGACGCATTGACTAAATGCGGGTTGAGATCGAGGTGCGCTTGAGTCTCTCGGCAGAAGATGTGCATCTTGTATTGGTTGAGACATTTGTCTGAGCAGAACTGTAGCTGTGTGGCACCGTCCTGGAATGAGAGATTCATTTATTAGATTTTGTACGATCTAAAGTGATTCAAAGTTTAGCATAAAAGTACCTACAAGTCAAATCTGAATTGCTAAGTGCTCATTTTAGAGGAATAGGTAGTGATTGCAAGTAGGTAGTATAATTCAATAGACATCTTCTTTGAAAGCTACCACACAAAACAGTACGACTTTTCAATGAACCGAATTACCGAACAATATAAATCCATCAAAAAAAGCCAACGATCCTCACCTGGAAGTCCACATACGCGACGGTATGTCTGACATGCCGGCACCAGTCGCAGGTCTTGGCTCGTTTGAAGTTGGCCCGCCGAGACTGACTGAAGCAGAGTTCTGAGCAGAATGTGGCACCCGCATGCTGGAGTGCTGAGCCCTCACTCGGGAGGCTCTTGTTGCACCAGGAGCATTCGTCAGCTGAAAAAGAAGGAAAGGGTTTATGAGAACAACTAGCTAAACGGGTAGAGATCTGTAATAACAATATTGAGCCCTCTTGTCCCTAGCCTCGGGTTGCCAACCATAGTCTAATACCTACAGAGTATTGCACACACGGCTACACAACAAGCTAATACATTTCCAGTTTATACTGACCTATGATTGTAAGGAAATTCTATACAATGCGAGATCAGCATAAACTGGAAATTTATAGCTTGATCTGTAGCCGTGCGTACCTACAATTATTATAAAATCAACGAAAAAAAAAATATTTTCTGCAAAAGTACCTACCTAGTTTTTTTAAGTAGGGTAACTGTTGTAGAAATTGGCCACGCTTTAGTAACTGGCCACTCATTAAAAAAGAGGTAGAAACAATGTAATGCAAGCAAGCTCATGAATGAAGAGGACCAAAACAATATTTTTCCTTCATGAGCTTGCTTCTTCTCCTTGTTTCTACCTCTTTTTTGATGAGTGGCCAGTTACTAAAGCGTGGTCAATTACTACAGCAGTTACCCTATGTTCTTTTTATTTACCCTCTCTGAAATCATAGTAATCGTACTCTATTTCTCCTAAAAAGTTGGCTACCCTACCCTAGCCTGGGAATTTCCTCTCTTTTCAAAGTTGTTTAATCGAGCTCACCTTGCAAAAGAGAGTGGTAATATATTTGATTAGAATATTATGACTATGAACGGTAATGCATCCACTGATATACAGAGGCTGACATTTACATAACTGGCCGTAAGTTAAGTAGGTAGGGTTAACATCCATCCGGTTTTGTACGGACAGGGATTTTTCGACCAATAGTCCGGAGTTCCGGATTTTTCAAAATAAAATGATCGAAATTGTTACCCTCACAGAACAGATAGAGACCTATTTATCTGTTCTGTGGTTACCCTAGTCGTGAGGAATTTGGCGTTACGAAATTGTAAATAGTCATTGTTTTATGTTAACGCGGTGTACCTAGTACGTAGACAGTCTTTTCTAATCACCGGTCAGTGGCATTGTTTTCCGTCGATTAGGTACCAGCAATCATATCTATTGTAAAAAAGTGAAATGTTGCGGAGCAAAAATGACAGGCGCTCAGCGCACAAAATATTGCAAATTGCAACATTATTTTTTTTAAATAGGTATATTCTTTAAAAATTTCAAATTTAGACAAATTTTATTTACATAATTTAAAAGAGTTAAAATAATAATAAAATTTACAAGTATAGGTTAGTACCTACCAGAAGACTTACCGCCTGTGGCATACCTACTTACCTAGTATTTTTCTTTTTTTAATAGCTTAGACAGAAATTGATCTAAGTAACAATAAATACTACAAATTCGAAGTAAACTTTTCATACTAGAACAATAAAAACAGAAGTTTTGAAAAAAAAATAATAAATCGTTAAAAAATATCGAAATTCAAACCTTAATGCCTGCATAATGATTTGAATATCGATTTTTTTTTTAAGTTTTTGAAAAAAAAGTTATGCTTCTACTCCGTTCACCTATTATAACCTATTTTTTTCAAGACGGTAAAAAAAGTACCTAATCCAGTATAAAAAAGGAGGCGAAACAATTATAGGGCATCAAAAAATTCGTCCGCATCGCTGTCAACAGGAAAAGTGCCCAAAAGGCTCGCAGCATTGCCACGTTGTATGGCAATACTAATTCTTTGGCTAAAATATAGGCCAGCCTTCTGGTCACGTGTAGAGTCGACCAAAACGCTTGGCGATGTCTCGAAAAACTAAGAGGGCACTCGGACCTCATTGTACCCATGTCCATAGTGTTTGAACCCCAAACGGCTCGAACATAGGACCCAATAAGATTTAAATATTTGCGCCGTTTGGGAATTTCCGCACCCGCAGCAATAAAGTTAATTAGTAAAGATAAACTGAATAACAATGAACTTCACGGTTTGATTTTCGGGAAGTTCATTGTTAAAATATACAAAAGAAAACGGCTTTCAAGCATCAATTTTATTCGATAAAAAATTACCGGAAAAACTGGCTAATTGAAATAAAAGTTGCAACAGTGAATAATATCATGTTGTAAAAATAATAAAAAATGCTTTTCTGGAAACAGTAAGCGCGGCTCGGGTATCCATCTCCAATTAATTTGCGAATGATATTGAATAGGAAAAAAAAAACGCGCGAAACTGTACACTGGCTTTCTCATTACTGCGATTCGTTTATAACCTTATACAGGTCGAGTAAATGATAGCTCGTTATACTTTATTAATTTCCGTTTTTACCAAACCTTAGAATGATTATGAAACGAATAACTAATGGTTTTACTTTGATTTCCTTGAAATAGAGACTCATTACGGCCAATGGTCAGTTGGATTGGATTCTTCTAAGTAGGTACCGACATAGAAACGAGTAGATATAATATACTACTTATTGATCGAATTCATATACTACTCCACAGTCATACCACCTATATCAACACTTACGAAAAAATTAAAACCTAAAAGCATTTTGAAATAAGGAGGGAAAATGTCACTGGTCGCAGTTAAGAGATTACTGTCCATAATCGGTTTATTTTTCTTACGAAAATCATTTTTGCTGCTTTCTTGTAACTTTTGTGACTCTGGAGCGTTATGTCACGTCGTGATAACGCGGGAAGAGGTGCGTAGGGCTGTGGGAATGCTGGAAACAGGGCGCAGTCAACGTGAAACAGCCGACACTGTCAACACTCAGCCTAGCGTAATTTTCCGATTGTGGGTGGCTACAGGGCTACAGGAGATGTTGCTGAAGGTCACCGAGAAAGATTCAGGGTCACTTCTCAGAGACAAGACCGCTTTATGTAAAATGCTGAGAGGAGGCAGCCTCAAATTACGGCTCGTCAGCTGGTAGGAAGACTCCAGTAACACCAAGTGGTCATCAATAACCAAATCGCCAGGAGACGATTATCTTCTCCTGGCGAAGTTAATCTTCACGTTCATAGATCGCTTAGAGTTCCAGCTCTTCGACGCGGAAATCGAAGGCGTTGATTGTTGTGCTAACACGCACATGCACGGGACCGACACTCAGTGGGCTCGGTTCTATTTTCTGATGAGTCGAGTTTCGAATTTCATTCCGATTCAAGAAGAATGTGTGTTTAGCGAGTTCCTGGTCGCCAGAGTTGACTCCAGAATCCTCAAGAAGTTCATCCGTACCGGGGCGGAACGATTATAGTGTGAACTGGAATTCGCCTGGGTAGAACGGACCTCGTTTTGATCAGAGACAATTTTAAATGCGGAAAAATACTGTCGCATTCGAGATTGTGCAACCTATGATCAGCAGTATGGTGTGGTCAAGATTTCATGTTCATGCAAGATAATCTGGAGGAGGAGCTCGTGGCTAAGTAATAACAGCCGCACGGGTCGATCCATCAGGTTATGCTGCGCTTGCCGGGGTTGGTCCGTGGATGGGTGACCATCTTTACACACCGAGACTCCTCCGTGCCTCGAAATGTACGTTAAGCCGTTGGTCTTGGCTGTCATTCGTAGATCATTGACAGTCGTTGCGGGCCGTCAGAAGCCCGAAAGTCTGACAACCAGTCTTACTAAGGGTACTACCCAGTTACTGGGTTGTGGAGGTCAGATAGGCAGCCGCTCCATGTAAAATAATGGTATTCAGCTGCATCCGGTTAGACTGGAAGCCGACCCCAACATAGTTGGGAAACGGCTAGGCAAATTGGATTGACAAGATAATGCGCATGCACACTCAGCCAGGCTGGTGATGAATATGCTCTGCGAGAACAGTATCACGTTATTAAAGTGGCCAGTTCAGTCCGCTGATCTCAATCCCATAGAGCATGTGTGGGATTTGCTCGGGAGGAGAGCGTTCAAGTGATCTTCCCCGTATATTTGAACACGGAGGAAGAGCTTTTTGCACATCTGTCCAGAGTATATGGAGCGATATTCCACAGGTACGTGACAACTTGATATTCAGCATGCCACGCCGCTGTAGAGTCGTCGCTATAATGCCTTGGGACTTGGAAGGTCCAACAGATTATTTAAAAGTTTTTGTTTGTTTTATTTAATGTAATCTGGGTGTTTATAGTTTTTGGTACCATTTTAGATTTTCACAATTTTTTATTTATTCACTAACAATCCTTTTATTACGCTTCTATTGATATGAAATATGTTATATACAAAGTGTTGAAATTTAAATAGCATAATCAGCCCCACTGCCACTGCTGGGACACAAGCTTCCTCTCGGTGAGAGGGAGCGGTCCACCACCACGCGGTCCAGTGCTAGTTGGTAGATGTCACATGTCTTCGATTCATGCCGGTTTCCTCACGATGTTTTCCTTCACCGTTTTGAGAGCAGTGATGATGAAATAATTTCTGCCTGTCTGGGTCCGAACCTACGACCTACAACTTGTAAGTCGCGGCCGTTACCACTGGGCCACCACTGCTCACTAAAACTAAAATAATAATTACTATGAATTCCCTTGGCTTTGTTGAGTAGTGTAGACAAGTTATCAGAACATCAATCACTCATCAAGCAGTGCCTACAAAATGTTTTTAAAATACAAAATAAGATGTTATTTTACTTAGTAAATTCTTAGAACAGTTAGAACTTATTAATTAAACTCCTCGTGAATAAAGACTAAATTCCCTGAAATATCTCAGCGGTAGAACTATTTCGTTCTAAATTGACGCGTGTGTTTAGCAGTCTATGTAACATTATATCGTAACGTTATACATTCCTAATCATCACAATTTAACCACAAAGTTCTAAATTTTCACTTACGGCACACCTACATAGGTAGGTACCTGTTTATACTACGTATTCGCGGGCGTTCATTAGGAATAGTAAACCGGCTTTGCGGTATCAAATTTGTAAATAATGTTCGTTTGCTAACATCGATGTACCTATGTGCCTATAATACGTACAAAGCTTTCAGTATTCCGTTTATTTCTTGCTCAGCGATTTTTATCTTATTTCGTGGTAGCGTTACTGTTAAAAATTATCGATATAATAATATTCATATCCTCATAAAAAGTAGTTCCGAGAAAATGAGTTTATTATACCTCAAATAATGTAGGAATTAGATGATTATCTGTGGCATCACGCAGAGTTTCGTTTTGCCGCGTATTTTTGCCGCCATTTTTATCGTGAAAGCGCGCGAGGGTTGCGTTCGGAAACACATCTATTCGTAGAACTACAGCTGCTACGGGAAGAGGGTTCCTGTTCTAAGAAATGTAATATGATTTTATTGGATGATATTAAAACTTAATAGAAACAGGGGGAACTGAATAGTCTGTTATAGCTCAGTCTATTACTCTGATTTCAGGGAGGAATTAAGCGTCCTTGTCGTTTAAATAGGATAAGTTTTATTACGATCCATTCACCACAAGTTGCCAACATTTATCTAGCAGAATGGATGCATAAAGGCAGGCAGGAAGATGATCTAGGTACTTACTATAAAAAGTACCTATAACAACCATACTAGTCAGTTCATACCCTGAGGTTAGACACAGGCAGCCTAGACAGGTTCCTAAAAGACAGGTCTTTTAATACCCAAAACTATGAACTGCAATCACCAATCCGTTGACAAACGTGATGATGAATCAGTGTTCATAACGTAAGCATAACGCCTGGTATTCTCCGAAGTGGTAGCCTAGGCAGAAGTATATCCACATTTCGCCAGTCAGTCAGTCAGAAATGTCAACCAAACCTCATAGGTTCGCAACTACTGTCAGCCCGCGGTCGCCATTGTACGATGGTGTTTTTGCTTTATTTATACTTGTATCATGATATCTGTTGACTTCGAGCGCTTGCTCTTATGAACCTATGCGGTACCATGCGACACTCAAGAGGTTAAAATCCCAAGTAAGAAAGAACTTCATTGTTATTATTTGTTCTTAGAACTTCATTGTTATAACAAAAGGTACCTATTTACAAGGCAGATATGAGAGGAAGTGGAGGGGACACCCTAGGAAGACATAATTAGTGACCTTATTGGTGAAGTTCTTCAGAAAGGTCAGATGCGTAGTACTCGCAACCGGCGGGAGTATGACCAGATCCAGATGTATGAACATAAACGAGGCAAAAGCAGTATGTAAGGATCGTAGCAGGATGCGTTCTGTAGTTTCTGCCTACCCCCATGGGAAGAAGTTGTGGGTATATGTATGTTATAATTGCCTATGTTCAGCAAAGGATGTTCAAGTTCTGAATGCCTTGAGTATGTACATACCTTTATTTTTCTGTTCGCTGGTCTGCTCTGGACTGGAAGCGTCACGGGCTCGTGATGCCGCCCATCTCCGTAGCTCCAGCCTTTCATACCCGTACCAGCCTAGCAGCTCATTCATCGCTGTCTCTGCGAAATCCTGGAAAAATAATGTCATGGATTGAGACAGAATTTTAAAAGTATTTTGTAACGAAAATTACTCACAAATTATTAGGTTTAAATTGATTTGACTGTCTAATTAAGGAAGATTAAAGATGCCGACTACTACCAAATAATAAATCGCTACATTAAATAAATCGTCTGAATCGGGAGCAAAACGTTTAATTTTATACCAACATCTGATGTAATTTTTGGAGCATAATGATAGCCCACGTATCGTCCACAAATACAACAGCTATTTTTAATACCTATCAAAGTTTAAAAAAAAACACGATTTATATAAAATAAATGCTGTCGTTGATGACCTCCTTACAGTCAACATTACTGCCAGCTATCTCGTTAATAAATTCTTTTGGATATACAAAACGTCCACTTTTAACGAAACAACACGTAATTCAAGAGGTATCTGTGTCACTAAAAAAAAAATATTTCTAAAAAAAACAACGTGGTTTTTTTATATTGTTTTATGCCAGCATTGCTCATTAAGGCTGCCGTAGACTCAGGAAAGAGTGCAGTCATTAGACTATTACGATCTATGCACAGATACAGTCCTACCAACTTATCTGTGAACTGAAAGAGGACGGCACCGTCGATGCGTCGACACAATCGAATGACATGCGTCGGCACCACGGAATAGATAAATAAGGTATTATACCTTATTTATCTGTTCCGTGGTCGGCACAATCGAATGACATTTCAACATGACGGCCGTAGTTCCAATTTTCGCCATTTCACAGATAAGTTAGTAGGAGTGTACAGTGGGCTGCATCAATTGGGTACCCTCGTTGTATTAAAATTTTAATACAAATGGGGTACCCAATTGATGCAGCCCACAGTACATACGAGGTACAATGATGGCGCGCCCACTTATCACTTGCTACAAAACAAATAGTAAGTAATCCTTCGTAAAATACGGCGAAACTAAGTAACTTTGTGTCCATCTTTTAAAGTTACTATAGCATCTTTTTGATAGGAAAAAAATACACAATAACAATAAATAAGAAGTTATTTCATTTTAAACAAAACAAAAAAAACGGGTCTTCTCGCGATATTTCTTTTTACGAGGAAAACAGGTACCTACTTGTTTCCCGACGTTTTTCCGTGCGTTTTTTTTTGTTTTGTTTATAATGTGTGCAAATCGCGAAAGTTTAAAAAGTTTAGTTATTTCATTTGTCCTGAAATCTATTTTAGTTTATAGAACTAAAGTAAAAAAAAACTAAATCCAAGTCTATTTTTTTTCTAGTTATTATCCTCCAATACTACTACAATTACTGCTCCTACAATTTTCATTAAAAGTGTTAATTTTATACAGTTCTCAACAAAATAATAAGAAATGATTTCATGTCATTACTTTTTTAGTCCAATCAATAGATTTTTTGTATATACAAAAAATATATATAATAATATATAGATAATATATATATAATAATATAGATAATTGCTTCACTTTTGCAATAAATTACCAGCGTTGTGTCATCGCGCTTCTCTTTCTGTTCCATGCAGTACGACTGTGACCGCACTTTTTACGGAGGTGTACTCTATTCTAATACAGTTTTGACACAAGACAAAACCGTTTCAACTCTGTGTGCGCACTTTCTTGGTTCGTAAGATTCGCTAATAATAATGATTATCAGCCGCACGGGTCAATCTATCAGGTTAAGCTACGCTTGCCACGGTTGGTCCGTGGAATCTTTACATACCAAGACCCCTCCGTGCCTCGGAAAGCACGCTAAGCCGTTCGTCCCGGCATGTCATTTTCGTGGATCTTTGACAGTCGTTACGGGTCGTCAGAAGCCCGAAAGTCTGACAAGGGGTATCGTATTACCCAGTAACTGGGTTGTGCAGGTCGGCAGTCGCTCCATGTAAAATACTGCGTTCAGCTGCATCCGGTTAGACTGGAAGCCCATCCCAACATAGTTGGGAAAAGGCTATGCAGATGAATGGTGTCATAAAACCTAAGAATCGTAGTTTATACTTATGTTAGTCATTCATCAACTTCCGTTTGTTAGTAGTAATTTGGCAACGATATCTGTTGTTTCTGCGTTTTTATTAGAAACGGACGCTGAAGGAATGTTAAGGGCTTTGCTTTGGGACTGAAGTACAAATGAAACATGATTTAAGAGGGCTGTTGCGTTTTGTCACCTCTCTCGCTCACAAGGGACCAAATTTTTAAGAATGTTAAATGAAAAGATGCTTTTTTGAAAAATGTACCTAATCAATTAGCCGGCTAGTAAATAATATTAAGGTAAGGTAATTATTAAAAACACATTTTTATTGTGGCATTTAACTATCTCATCTCAAAAACGGTGATAAAATGCGACAGCCCTCTTAAATTAGATTCGTATTTTTTTTTTTGTTGAAAATATTCTGGTCACCGCAGTTAGGAATTACATGTCGGTAAAAGATAGAAGATTAATAGAAGATAGATAGATAAACCTATCCCACGAGCACATTAATATACCTTATAAGTACTTACCTACACACACTCGTAGTAAACTCGTAGACCTTTTTGCTACGAACTTACTACGAGCGGGGCGTGAGTTTTACATTTTATTTATGTTTTCTTAAATGATAAACCTTTTTCTAAAATCATAAAAATATCACGCTTTATTTACTAAAAAAAAATTAATGGCTTCTTCGCACGTGATGCGATTATGCCGCCCTGGTTGGCTTAACAAAATCATACTAATTACTATTTAACATAACCTTAGCATAGCTAGTTAATAAACTCTAGCTGCATCAGAAAATGGCGCAGCTAGAACTCTATTACAGTTTACAGTAACCGCTATCTCTCTAATCCTACAATCTAAGCTATTTCCAAATTCATCGTTCTAAATACTTGGTTAATATGTGCAATCAACATCATCAACGGAAAATCACAAATAATCGTTGTTGATTTTGTCATTAGATATAAGAACTTATTACACGGAATGTGTCCGGAACGTTCCATATTTAATTTCATACAAATTCTGTTCCATTTTTGAATTTATTCGGTAAGTGAGTAGTGGCTATTCGGACATCGTGAAATATAGGCCCTTAGTGCGATAACCGTACCCATTTGTTCAACAGCTGATCACGCTATATATGCTCTACAATAACATCTATTTATTTTTTATTTTTTTGTAGATATATCATAATCCCAATTGAATTGCAGCCGCACCCTTGTTCTCTACGTTTACACCGTAAAATATAATTACCAGAAAATACCAACAAGTTCACTATTGATTAACGATGCAATATCGTCCCACTATCAACGTCAAAGCACCACTAAGTAGCTCTACAATCCACATACCCTGCAAATAATATCCTACAAAACCTCGTTAGCCACACCGTATCGGCAACAGTCAAAGCTCTTACGAAGATGCCTTCATTACGCTGAAACCATATCCCTTTGACACACGAGTATCAAAATAACCTGGTTTTAATTAATCTGAGCGCAAACCTTAGTGACAGAATCCCGCGTCCTGCGCAGACGGCTAATATTTCAGAGAAGATGACCAGTCGCCTGCACAGATAATTGGGCTCCAGTTACAGAAAGAAATCTAGGATACTCAGTGTTTACACTCTCACTAATGGAGAGAATAAAACAGATAACAGAAGCTTCACTTTTTGTTAATTTTTGTCTTTCATTTGGCATCCCTCACTCAAAGGTAAACGTCTGAACACAAAATGAATAAGAAGTGAAAAATTAATTCATTAGGGCCATATTAGTGTTTCGTTACATATTGCATATATTACATAGACTTAAACATTTGGCTAAATGTGGGTAGTACTATAGGTAAACCGCTATCCAACCCCTCGGGGAATTAAGGTAGTAGATAGCTTTTGCCAGCGGCTTCTCCCGCGTGGATGTTAGAAATTATCCCACGAGAACCGTACATTTCTGGGATAAAAAGTAGCCTATGTGCTATTCTCGACAGTAATCTATCAGTCTTATTAACCGACTTCAAACAGGAGGAGGTTCTCAATTCGTCGGAACCTTTTTTTTTTTTTATTTTTTTTTTTTTTATGTATGTTCCCCGATTACTCGAAGATGGCTGGACCGATTTGGATTTTTTTTGTTTTGTTCGAGAGGGTATACATCACAGTTGGTCCCATGTAAAACTGATTAACTTTGCTTTGGTAGTTTTTGAGTTAGCTTCAATAATACGTATTTTTTCCCCACTTTTATATGGATGATGTTCTAGTTTGTTTTGCAGGTAGTGGTATTTGAATTTGTGTGGGGTAGGTACACAACTAAAAAGTGAAAAATAAAAACTTTTTTACAAAAAAATACAACCGACTTCCAAAAACAACACTACAAAGTGAAAAATAACTTTAATTTCGGAAGTCGGTGTCTAGTTAAACGTATTTTCGTTTTTTGCCACCGACTTCCGAAATTAAAGTTATTTTTCACTTTGTAGTGTTGTTTTTGGAAGTCGGTTGTATTTTTTTGTAAAAAAGTTTTTACAAACCAAGGTTCATCTTCAAACTCAGGATTAAACCATGGACCCTTTTTTTAATTTTGAACTTTATTCCGACACATTAAGTTGTCAGTTTTGTCTGTGTTTGTTTTGTTTTGTGTGTTGTGTTTGTGTGTTTTGTGTTTGTGTTTTGTGTATTTCTATCACAGCTAGGTTCATATTACAAAAACTTGCTCGATGGTTTAAACCATGACAGAAGAGAAACCTCGTTTTGTAATAAGACCGCATAAGTTTATACAGTGTATCTGTATACAGACTGGCGTAAATTAAAGGTGTGGTGAAAAAAAAAACAGTCATCCCATACAAAACTTCAATAGCTACTCGACCAAATGTATGAGACGACTGATAATTATTTCGCGATTACGATGTTGGTCCCCGGGAGAAAGTTGTTCAGTTTGACGGTCTGTAGGTACCACACCCTTAATTTTCGCCAGTCCGTATACAGACTCACTGTATATTGTATATGTATATGGTACACCACTGACTACCTACAGTATTGTCTCTCCTTCTCCCCTCAATCCATCCAAAGGTTGTCTGTAAAAGATCGCTTTTAGAGACAAGACCGCCCATTGCGTCACCCTATGTAAATTTCAACATCTATATCTGTAATCTATCTATAATCTATCTCTGTGCCAAATTTCATCCAGATGCATTCAGCCGTTCTGGCGTGATTGACAAACAAACATCCATCCATCCAAACTTTCGCATTTATAATAGTAGTAAGTCTAGTAAGAAGTAAGATTAGCGAATAGATGAACGTTCATTCCTCAATCAGCCTAGCCTTTTCCCAACTATGTTGAAGTCGGCTTCCAGTCTAACCGGGCGCAGCTGAATACCAGTATTTTACATGGAGCGACTACCTATCAAACCTCCACAACCCAGTAACTGGGTAATACGATACTCCTTGGTAAGACTGGATATGTCAGATTTTAGGCTTCGGCTAACGACTGTCAAAGATCCATGAATGGCAGCTGGGACCAACGGCTTAACGGTCATTCCGAGGCACCGAGGAGTCTCGGTATGTAAAGATGGTCACCCATCTACGGACCAACCTCAGCCCGTGCGGCTGTTATTTATTTTGTCGGAGTCTTGTGATCATGGGATAAAAGAAAAATGAAGCGTCTGATGTTCTCATTACTTAGATTTAGAAAAAAACCTTAGAAGACAGAATAATATTAATATTTTCGTGAATGTTTAACTACAGAATTTAGGCCTCCAATCTCCTTAACATACACTAATTAATCCTCTAGGAACTATACTTTACTGCCAGCAATGTAAAAACAGCCAAATCATTGAAAGAAAATTAGCTCATGACTTTCGTAGCAGTTCGTAGTACCTACTTCGTAGACCCTCCAAATGTTTTTGTTTTGACTAAGACTATTAATAAATAAACTCTTTATTTATTCCGAAAAAACTAAAATTTACACTTATGGCCTATTTCACGATGTGCGAATAGCCAATAACAAGTACGCTTTGTGCAATAGAGGTCAGTGGCCACTACTCACCGAATAAATTCAAAAATGGAACAGAATTTGTATGAAATTATCTGGAACTTAATCGTAGATGGTGAAACAGGCCCTAAAGCTAAAAAAAAAATCAAAAAAATTAAAACAAAAACTATAAAAAGTCTTAATTCGGCGAGCCTATTGGCAAAGAACTCCTCCAATGATTTCCACTGCTGCCTGTCTTGACTTCTTGAGCAACCCTGTCTGGTCCTGCTGTCAATTTTATTTCGTCTTCCCACAAAGACTAGGACTATTATTGCACCACTAATTAATTGGTACATAGTCGTAGCAGTTAACGTGTACCAAACAATATTGTCACCAAAGGTAAACCAATAAGTATTTAACATCTACGGTAGCCTTTCGAAGCACTGCGTAGCTCAATTAATTTTTGTGCGTGAAAGTCAAATTGTTACCACCTAATCACTTAAGGCGACGCTATCCGACTTTTAAAGATTTTAAACTGAAGATCACGTCTAAACGATGATAATGATTTGTTTGATGGTGTTAATGATTTGGAAAAAATATATGTTAAATTAGAGCATTTTCTTAATAGGGTGAATATTTATCATTTTTACATTACATAGTGTAAAAGTTATGTCGAACGCGGATAAAAATTGAGAATCACGCAAAAACTTTCAATCGTATTTTTATGAAGCAATTATTTATCTTTTCGTATATGTTTTATTTTAATATATATAACCTTTTTTATGTATAGTAAATTAATAATGCGTCTAATTTGGGACAGCTCTCCATCTCCTTGATGGGGCCGTCCTTGTACTGGCTGGACGTAAGACGCGTTGCGTGAGCTCAGCACAGAAAACGACAGCTAACCACTCAAGGTCATTGGCATATAAATGCGTCTTAATCTTATTGCTTTTTTAACCGACTTCAAAAAGGAGAAGGTTCTCAATTCGTCGGAGTATGTTCCCCGATTACTCGAAGATGGCTGGACCGATTTGGATTTTTTTTTTTTGTTTATTCGAGAGGGTATACATCACAGTTGGTCCCATATAAAATTGATTAACTTTGCTTCGGTAGTTTTTGAGTTAGCTTCAATAATACGTATTTTTTCCCACTTTTTGGGGTAGGTACCACAACTAAAAAGTGAAAAATAAAAACTTTTTTACAAAAAAATACAACCGACTTCCAAAAACAACACTACAAAGTGAAAAATAACTTTAATTTCGGAAGTCGGTGGCAAAAAACGAAAATACATTTAACTAGACACCGACTTCCGAAATTAAAGTTATTTTTCACTTTGTAGTGTTGTTAATGGAAGTCGGTTGTATTTTTTTGTAAAAAAAGTTTTTAATAATCCTTATCAGAATAAATACAACTTGCATCTCAGTAGAACTTACGTTTAATTCTCTATCCAATCATTAAAGCACGATTGTGTAACTCCAGCAGTCTTACTCGTCGCGTAATGAAACTATTTAACTGATTCCCATGGGGTTCCGATTACATCTGATCTTACAAGATGGTCGCGCTTTAGGTACCTAATCGTTGGAAGTTATGACCCCAAGTAATTGCTGGGATGCTTTCTGTTGGTATGGTAGGTAAGACGGTAAGACCATATTATATACTGATTGAAAAATGTAGGGTAGGAGAAGATTTTGCACTTCAATTAATGTAGGTAGGTAGGTTATGTAGGTACTTATGTTTTTAGTATGTAGGTACCGTAAGTAATAAAAAGTATCATGATTTGGAAGAGAGTTAAGAGCTCAGAGATTAAATTTAAGTTTCAGATAATTTCAGGGAAGCGTGTTCATTGCTTTTCGTTTGTGTCGTGTTCGTGTTATGAGAGTGATTTCAGAAATGAAATCGCCTGTAACGATAATATTCCCATTTTTATATGATTCTTCTTCTTTAATTTTCCATGTAGCTACAATCTAAAAGAGAAGTCGCGGCATTATGCTGAGCGGTAGCCGTTTTGCGTAGATGTGACGCATATTTTCCCCAAAACTTGCTTTTTACATTTTTTGTTATTTTATTTTGTTGTCTTTTGCGTCATGTTTACCGCAAATAAACGTATTTTCTTTCTTTCTTCTTTCCAAGTCCTGACTGATTGACTGACTGACTCATCAACGCCCAGCCTTGAACCTAGAAAGCTGAAATTTTGCACAGAGGTTCCCTTTATAATGTAGACAAGGAATAAGGAAGCATTTCCCGGTAGTACGTTCCCGTTGGATATTTTCCAACATCCACGCGGGCAAAACCTAGTAATTTGTATGTATAAAATTGTAATCTACAAACTAATTTGCTAATAGGACACCATTCACCATTAGATCTAAAATTCATCTAAACATCAAATAACATTAAACATAATCAAATATTAAATCAATAAATCCTGCTTCTAATAATAATGATCTAACCACACTCGTGCGTGAGCTTTTGCATTTCATTTTACGGCCGACGTCAGTGTTGCCAGTGTTGCGTTGCGTAATAATTATCACCGGTGAAAATACGATACCCTGAACTGAACGCACCCAACATGCACAAGGAACGAGTAAAATTGGACGTCCATTATTCAACATTTACGTTACCTGCTATATCGAACTAATACGAGTACATTTTATAGTATACTACGAGTATAATTATATTTATCGTATCTTGCTGCGAGATATTAATATTAATTAGTCGCGGGAACTGTACTGGTAGCTCGATTAATCTATACTAATAATAAAACGAAAGAGTTTATTATTTTTCTTTTTGTTTGATTTGGCACTTCACGTTACCAATTTACGCCCTTCCGGAGTAGGCACAACTGATTAATCGTCAATTTAAACCAGCTTGACGAATACTGGCTGGTTTTTGTTTGTTTGTATGTTTGAACGCGCTAATCTCTGGAACTACCAGTCGGATTTAAAAAAATCTTTTTGCATTTGAAAGCCCAATTCTTGAGGAAGGCTATAGGCTATTTAACATCACGGTAGGACCCTTAGGAGCCGAGCAAAAAAAAATGTTAAGCGAAAACGAAGTAAATGCACGGGCGGGGCGGGCCGCGCCCGCGCCGGGCAGTGCGATGCGAATGCGACCGGGTACGAAGAGGGAACAAGAAATTTCACGCGGACGAAGTCGCGGGCAGAAGCTATTAGGTAATATAGGGAAATTAAATGCAACTACTAACGAGTTTTGGGCAATTTAAAATTATTAATTTAAGTATTTAGATGTTGTTTTCTTCGCTTGTAAGTAATTATTAAAATGCATATAAAGGTAGATTTTTTTGTGCAAGGTGGTGAGCGACTGTTATTTGGTAGGTAAATAAATAAAAAATAAAAAAACATTTATTTCATAAAAAAGAGGTACAGTCTGTTACAAAGTAGGTTGACAACTTAGGATTAGTATACATCTGAGATAAGTAGGTAGCAATACAAGTTTACGATCTGATGTCCTAGCTAGGTTACTTATAAGCCTGTATTAAGGAGTAATAAATGATTTGTTGCATTGCACTTTAACATTGTAACGCGTTTGTTCGAGTATGTAGGACTTTTTTTCGACCTTTTGATCTCGGCTACGTAATATCGTCAGAATCAAAACACTTCGTGATCGCAGTTTTTGGAAAAGAATAGGTTCCTGCACTTTTTAACCTGAATCTTTTAGGTACTTACTAGCCACAGAGAAAGAAAAGGGTTACTTTACTTGCCGGAATCTACAGGTTTCCATTGCAGCATCAACATAGTAGGTACAGTCAGTCGTACGTCCATGGTGGTAACAATTTGACTGAGCGCCTTTTTTTTCATAGTTCAAGTTTCAAATGTGACGTGCGGTTGACCGTACAAATCAATTCAATTATATTTAACTGTTTATTCAGGTCATTGAATCTCAATCTTTTTCATTGTTGATCTAGTTTGATTGATTTTGATTAATCGTTGAAGTGGCTGATCGGTGCCAGCCTTGCGCTTGCTGTCTACTCGGACGGTTGGCAAATCTATCATAATAGTGGCATTCAATGATATTATAAGTAAAAAGACGTAAGTAGACAGGTTACCTACCCAACATTCGAAGTTCAAAAACGGCGCAATGTCGAACTATTAGATAACACGTGGAAGTAGGACGGCATGTCGTAATTATAGGGAGCGAAAAAAAAGACAAGACAACGAAAATGTGGCTAATTAGCCATATTTTGACGTACCACTTGCGGAGCGTGTATTATTCTATCAATCTTATTATAATTAGGTGTAATATCATTATATATGGCACGAGACAAAATAAGTATCTATAATGATCAGAAAAGTCTATTCAGAATGACTTTCTTCCGACAAAATGAGACAAAAAACTACGAAAAAGTGTAGGCAAGGTCTCAAAACTTAACTTAATTTTGGTCGAAAATCTCATAGGTATATTTCCAACGTTGATTCACATCTCGCTTCAAAGCAAAATAGATAAAGTAAGTACCTACTTTGTTACAGGAATACAAACAAACGCTATAGAATAACAAACTTCTAAGAATCTCTTCGTCCTGAAACACAAAACCCTACGTACAAGCAGCGACAACCTAGATTTCCGACCTTGTCTGTCACAACACAGGTTTACCCAGACAACTCACAAAAGGGGAGTAACAAAGCCATGAGCGGTCAAAGAGCGGTGGTAACTCAACTCCCGATAATATTGTGATATCCAATATAACATAAATGCTTTTAATGGCAGTAGCTTGGCTAAGGTAAATTTAGGAGCGTTCGTAATCCGACACCGGGCGACGTACGCACGGTGTTGCTAGAGCAGAAAACTTGACGCCGCTGCGCTGTTTAAACTGTTGCAGTCTTTGAGTGCAGTATATTGCGAATGAAACTCGAACTTGTGCACGTAGATTGCTTTTGAAGAGTATTGTGTAAAGTAGAACAAGTTTTTCCTAGTAATATCGGAGGTTCTGAGTCGATAGAACTTCATAAGTAGGTATCCTGTTTCTTACTTGTGTCAGATAATTAAAATTATGTAAGCGGAACCTTATCTAAGTAACTTTTCAAAGATGTAGTTAGTGTTTCATCATGTCTTAGACTCCTAGCTGACTTCTAATGATGCATCCTTTTTTTGAAGTGTAATAGTACATTTTGATACAAGTGGAGAATGTTTGTTATTGCATTCGAGGCGAAAGTAATACCCGAGCGGCGAGCCGTAGGCAAGGTAGTTTTTGAGCCGAGAACTGCAATAACAAATGTCCACGTGTATCAAACGACGTTTTTCAATACACTTTTGAAGAAATAAAATAAAATAACGAAAAATATTTTTGTCATGAATTATTAGGAAACTATGATTTAAATTTTCTTTTTTTTCCGCGCTTTGGTTTCGCCAGGTTGAAGGAGAAGCAAAAGTATAAAGCCGCAATAAACAGCCTAATATGAAAAATAGAAAATTCAAATATTTTTGAGTTTAGAACACAAATAAATGTTAATTTGTTCATAAACGTTTTTTTTTTTAATGTAATAATCATGATTACTGATGATATTCTATTTATAAACATTATTTAAATATTCAAAAATTATTAACGCCGTAAAGACGCATATCCCTTTGCCGAGATTAAAAAAAAAACATTCATCTCAGAATAGAGAGGACCGTCTCGCGCCAGTTTCAGTTTAGCACTTGGCACCGGCGAGTGCCAAACTGAAACTGGCGCGAGACGGTGTAAATAGAGGCATTGAACCAATTTGGACTAAGTATAGGAATAAGTTATCTGTGGCAATTTTTATTCCCTCACACGTGTTGGAAAATGAAAAATCGCACGCGTATGAAACACATTGCATTGTGAACCTAATCGTAGTGCGATATGAACCAGTTTTCGAGGAAGTGTAATGAAAACTTTTTATGCGCGTTGAGTGGTTTTTGGTAGGGGAAAATCTTAAGAGTTCCCGCCACGCATCACGCGTCATGATAATGTGTCACTGTCACGTTTTTACTTCAGTCACAGATTTTTTTTTGGTTTTCTTTTCGACTCATTTTAATATTAGGTATATAAAGTCAGGGAAATTAATAATTTTATAAGCAAACAGTGTTACTGAAACATGAAATTTAACACAAATGAGCTGTCCTATATGCAATGCTACATAAAATTTAGTTTCAACATGTGTTACATTTAATGTTACATTTCATCAATCTGTACCCGGCATTAACATGCAACACTTGAGATGTTAACAAAGATATCTGCATCGAAAGAAAGGAACACCAGCTCACTTCATAGGTACCTACTTAGGTAAGTAGGTCCCTACGCAGTACGTTCATTCGATCAAAGTTCTTAGAATGTAAGGAAACCCAGTGTTGAGTATCTACGTATACCTATAGTAATGTTTTCTCCAGCTATTTTCATTTGTTACCTAGAATTCATTTAGTTACATGAAAGTTTACCCGAAGGAAGTATCCCACAGTTGCAGTAGTAATTAGTTGTGCACTTAGTGTTGCATTACAGAATATTTTTATAAACACTGGCTTTTTATAAGTAACTACATCTCGTCTAGAAAATCTGCACATGGAGGCGACATCTACTGCTCGAACCATCTTATCCAATGGCTAATTCGGTCGGTAGGACTAGAAAATTAATAGTCGCGAGTTCAATCACAATCACTAGACCTCTACGGGACCTCTACGCGGGGGTCTACACGGCTTGTACGCTACACGACCTCTACGCGGGCGCCTACGCGGCTTCTATGCTACGCTGCCACTACGCGAGCGCCTAGGCGGCTTTTACGCTACGCGGCCTCTACGCGGGCGCCTACGCGGCTTCTATGTTACGCTGCCTCTATGCGAGCGCCTACGCGGCTTTTACGCTACGCGGCCTCTACGCGAGCGCCTACGCGACATTTTCGCTACCTACGCGGCCTCTACGCAGGCTCCTACGCGGGTTTTTTGGCTACGCGGCCTCTAGCTCTATGCGGAATTTACGGTGCATCTTCGATGTCCACCTACGCCTACACTAGACAAGTTAGTGTCAAGTGTAAAGACACTTTAATACACTTCTGGACACATCTATTGGCCCACCTTAGAGTTTAGGTTTCGATGGCCCCTACCGAAATATGATTGCTAGATTGAACAAAACTGTTGAAGCAGTTTTAAACCTGATACATTTTACCATCTTTTTCGATCGTATTGTTTTAAATTTGAATTCAGAATACCATACGATATGGAGCTACGCCTTACAAGTCGGATATGCGCCTTGTTAAAGGCAATTGATTTTTGAATAAAAAACATGTTTTATCAAATAAAGGTTTAATTTAATAACGCGTGTTGCCTCCATGGGCATCTACCACAGCTCTCATACGATTAGGCATAGAGTTTATCAAACGCTCTATGAAATTTTGAGGGATCATCTCCCATTCCTCTTCTATGGCAGTTTTCAACTCCTGCATCGTCTGGGCAACTGGCTGACGAGCCCTAACACGTTTTTTTAGCTCGTCCCACATGTGCCCAATGGGGTTCATGTCTGGGCTTCTGGCTGGCCAGTCCATAACTGTGATGTTCACATCCCGAAGATATTCCCTGACGATGCCGGCCGCATGGGCTCTTGCATTATCATGCATAAAAAGGAAATTTGGGCCCATAAAGTCCGCGTATGGTATCACGTGAGGTTCTAAGCACTCACGAATGTACCTTTCAGCATTTAATGTTGGCAGCCGTGGTCCTGTAACAACCTCAAGTTGAGTTTTGCCGCTCGCGGATATACCGCCCCAGACAGTCCATGAGCCACCGCCATAAGCAACCCTCTCTTCAAAGCAGCATTGTGCGAAACGCTCTCCCTTACGTCGGTAGACCTTCTTCCTTCCATCATTGCCATGTAACACAATTTTAGACTCATCAGAAAAGAGTACACGGCTCCAATCTTGCTGTGTCCAATTTAAATGACTGCGTGCGAAATGAAGGCGCGCTGTTCGGTGGGCTCGCGTTAGTTTGGGGCCATTAGCTGGCTTGTGTGGTACCATATCGCGTTCTTTTAACCTTCTCCGAACAGTTCGAGCGCTCACAGATACTCCGTGGAAGTCGCGAAGTTGGTTTTGTATCTCAATGGAGATAAGGTGACGATTTCTCAAGCTGGTCGTCACGATGAATCGATCCTGCCTTTCAGTTGTGACCCGAGATCGTGGCCTTCCTTGGCGACGAACAAAGCCGCCAGTCTCTAGGTACCTCCGATAAACATTTCGGACCGCAGATCGACTTAAATTAAGTTGAGCACTCACGTTTTTTTGGCTGTGTCCGGCCTGAATAAGTGCCACAGCTTGGGCGGCGACTTCAGGTGAAGTATCCATAGATTATTGATAGAACCTCACCTTAATGTTAAGAATAAGTAATGTTTGTTGCAAAACCAAAGATATCAATCACTTTTTCAAGAATTAAATCCAAGTAAACCAATAAAACCAAGTTTTCTTAGTATTCGATTGTTTGATATCAACAAACAAGCTACAAATTGTCTTTTGTTTCTTTAAATTCTGTGTTCGAAATTCAAAAAAAGACTATTGAATGAAATTGTGAATGTGCCAGGTTCAAAACTGCATAAAAACTTTTTGCTCGACCTAATATAAAATTTTAGCTAGGACCAAACGAAACTGAAAATACAAGGTGGGCCAAAAGATGTGTCCAGATGTGTAATAAAAAAAAATATATTGTAGTGTACAATAGAAGTTGGACATTGCAGCTATGAATAAAGCTTTCGTATAATATTTTGTATAATAATATATTTTATATAATACTTTGTATATAATATTTTGTATAATTTTTTACAAGCATAGTCTGTGAAGAGACTTAGTACCCCCACTACTCTCAAAGGCAAAATAAAAAAAAGCAAAATATAATATGTATGAAGCAATTATGCCAATATAATACCAGCGCAGCCGTCAGTCATTGCCTCTGTCTGGTGCTGATTCATAATCTAAACTCGACACCGCGTATATTTTCCCCACACATCGATCACGTTCAACCCTAAACGAAGAACAATACACCGAAGTTATTTTCGTAATAAGCTATTAATTCCTTGACCCAGTGACCGGGGTGACAAAAGAACTAATCAAACCTACGCAATCACTATCATGGCTTACTAGGAGACATCCTCTATACCTACGTCATTCATTAGGGCGGAGCGAGCTGGCGTCACAGAGTAACATTATACAGTACTCAAATGTCATTTTTTTTCCAGATTCGTTTGGCTTGAGTGTGTTGCTAGTGATTTATTATTATGTTTTTTTAAAGACATTAACATGACATAACAGCACAACTCTATCCCGCAGGTATAGGCATAGGTAGAGGTGTATGGTACACCTATTTCGCTGGTTGTACTTATAATCTTTCCAACCATTTATTTTCCTTTTGATATAACCACGCTTAAGAAGTTCCTTATTTATTGACAAGCAACCACAGACGAAAAATTGCAATATAGATACTTCTTCAAGGACGCTGTTCTTCTTTACTTAAGATATATCTAAAAAAAAATATCATTTGTTAAATCGATTAAAACTTCTTCATAAATAAAGTCAATTGTTATACTTATATGAAATCGAATCGGTAACGCATTAGGATATCACTAATTAATTAGTACTGGAGCAATCAAAAGTAAAATATAATAATATGGTTGCAAAGATTATCAAGCCTTCCCTGATAAAAGTTGTAAATGCATGTCCCACATTTTTTGTACGAGGTCTCGGCACGATTTTGTTATCTTGAGGAAGGTATTTTAAAACTAAATTTCGCAATCACAATGATATCGGATATTATTCTCTTTATATTCAAATTGCATTTTGTATGTAGGTAAACAAAACAAATAAATTAAAAATTACTTTTATAGGTATGCTAAGAAATCCGATATTTATGGTCAAAATGAAAGCGCCGTTTATAATAATGGCATAAGGTTTCGATACATATCGTATAAAATAAAACAGGAACAGTTATTGATGAAATAAAAAAACCGGAATTCGATCAGTGATGGTTATTCTCACTAAAGACGTTACAAGATCTCAAGACGTTTGTGAGAAGTTTTGTATTTTTGTAAAACTCTCCACACATACTGTTTCTTTTTGTTTTGTTTTTTTTTTTAGTTTTTATCTAAAACACTTGATACAACTTTTAGCTCTTGTTTCAAAACAAAGAATCACTCTGCGTCATCTCATCATCTAGAAAAATATCTGCTTACCTATTTATTTTATTTTTTATTTATTTAAATAATGCATGTTTACAATAAAGCCTTAAAATAAAGTGGTAGGTATATAATAATGGGATCAACCTGAACTAGGATAAACCTGATCTCAGATATCAAATTAATAAGTATTTATATTTTCTGTTCCTTAATATAATTTGAAACGCAATTATTCGCTGGAAAGGGAAGCAAAAACGTATTAAAATAGAAAATGTAAACACGAAATCGAATAGCAACGTGTGTAGTCACCGAGAAACTTGAATCTGACATAAATAAATGTTCAGCGTCGTTTGTCGTGTCCAACACATCAGGAAAAGTGAACTTGGATTAGTTTCAATGTCCAGTGTTTACGTAAATAACAAAATAATCATTAATATCAATGTAGAGAGGATAATATCTTATTATGTTATTCAGACGTACATTGCTTAATATTATTTATATATCCTTTTATTATAATAAAATAAAACATTTTAAAAGAGTAACGGTGGTGTTTCTTGCTTATTCTTCTCCTTACGCAACTACCTTTTGGAGGGGATTTTGACGTTCAAAAGTGCCTTTTTTTAAGTGCTATTTGAAATAAACAAGTTGACTTCGACAAAAAATTTGATTATAACTATATCAGCCCTTCCTTCCTATATGCATGGCCAAGACCGATGAGACGAGCATCGATGAACACATTACCTCACTGTAGGTATGTTCTGTTCACCGACTGTGTCAGATCATTCAGTCTATTTCATCAGAATTTTCTTTTAAGAGGATATATCGAAGCGTGTGTGTGTTTAGCACGGTGTGTAAGTGAAATGGCGTTATGGCTGTCTAGTTTGACGCTCTAGCTAGATAGAAGACTCTCACGCGCACCGGAATTTGAACGCGCTTCGTTTAATTGTAGATTTATGACAAAATGCTATACTTATTAAGTTCGTAATATATAACAATAAGGAACTATGTTTACGTAGGTATAATCGTATAAAACAGAAAATAGACGGTGCTACTTTGGATTTTTTTTTCTATCAAAAACATTTCAAGTAATCGTGTTTCGGTTTTACTACAGCAGTAGACAATATAGTCAAATAACACATAAATGGAAAATCCAAATGATTTAACCATATACATTTGGTTTTATAGGAATTTGAAAAACAAACTTATCGATGTATCCCCTTAACAGAAGGTGTGAAATTGTTAGCATGCTTCCAGGATCCATCATATAAACCAGAATGAATTGGTTGTTAACAAATATTATTAAATCGAGAATGTATTCAAAGTCAAAGTCAAAGTCAAAGTTTTATTTGCAGATAAATATGGTTACAAACGTTCTTAAAATTGTAATATTAGTAGCTTAGCATATTCAATCATAACATAATGACATGCAAATTTTGGTTATAGGCTGGTACAATTACTTTACTACTTACATTTAAATTGAAAAAATTCTTTTATATTATAGAAGGGATTCTCAATCAACCACCTACGTAAAGCCCCTTTGAAACGAACCATTGGAAGTTCCCTAATTTGGTTTGGAATCCCGTTATAAATCCTAATACACATAGGATAACAGCTTCGCCTATACAGCTATTGCTAGATAAATCTTACAGAGACGAAGATGAAACAGTCATAATATTTTTTTGGCTCGTAACTCAAAAAAATAGAATTGCAGAGAAGGTATAAACCTATACTAAAGTATGCTTCGAGAATAAATTACGAAGTGTCAAAAATTTGGTCGTAAAAACATACAGTGTAATTAATAAAACCAAAAAGTTGACTAATGTTTCTGTAAATGACAGTTGAGCAGTTAGTCGGTAGCTGATTATGCGTGATACTTGAGCACTCATTAATTTTAAAGTTGTGTTCTGACATTAATATCTTAATGTTTTGTTTTATGGTGTATTTATTACGACATATATTGATTGCATTCAAAATATATGACCCAATAAAACAAAAAATACAATATTATTTTTAGTATATGCGAAACCTGAATATAGTTTGTTTAGAATAAATAACTGAGTCGATTCCAATCATTTTTATACCGTGTTATATTTTGCCCCAAAAATCTTTAAAAAAGGTTACAATATGGACACCGAGCGACGAACACAAGTTTAGTGACGATAGGTCATAGCGGCACTAGGCACGGGCGGGCGCGGGCGCACAGCGGTCGCCGCGTGGTGATCATGTTTTTGTACGGACAACCAGGTAACATAACCTTTGTGATTTTTCATGATATAGTTTTGAAATTTTGTACATAGATTCTTTACATAAAAATAACACACACGTGTTTCGGGTTTCACATGCACTAAAACTAATGTTGTATATTCGGTAAACTGTACATATATTCTCATTTAACAGCGCGAGAAAAATTATTTTCAAAATCAGTTTTTGCCCGACTACGTCTGCAGGCGGGTTAAGATAAACTTTTCTTGGACTACCTACTTATCCAAATCAGCACCTTATTTGTGTAAAGGCTCCCGCAGACAGGCGCAACGTAATTTTGGTAGAATAATGTCCATGAAGTTTTCATAGAAATTGTTCTACTAGAGTCGCGTCGTGCTGTCTCGCACTTTCAATCACAATCCGAAATGTTTTTTTTTTAGGCTGCACATCAAGCACACACACCATACATAGTGCAAGACAGTTCCACAACAATACCTACCTACCTACAACTATAATTACACAAGTTGTCCTACTGTATTCCGCTGCTCTGTGATGAGGGTGAAGCCGAGACGGCACCGACTGCAAACATATCGTGTTGCAGCGACTAGTGGAGCTTATAATTTACCTAATGCCGTGTAAAACGATAGCAGTGCTAATGTACGTGGAAACAAATATGGACGTCACATGGAAAACAACTATCATATGCATTTAGAATAGGTTTGTATTTGGTATTTGTGGGCATTAATGAGAGATTAGAATGAAGATTTCGGTGTTTCGTCTTTCAGTCATTAATCTTATCGACACCCTTTTGTCTTAATTTTTAGGGTTCCGTACCTATCACAAAAGAAAAAACGGAACCATTGTAATGATCATTTCGTTGTCCGTCCGTCTGTCTGTCAAGACCCTTTTTCTCTAGAACGCGTTGATATTGGAAATTATTATCAAATACCTAGGTCTACGGTCCCTTGGAACTCTAAAAAAATCAAGCTTATAAGTCAACGCGATAAAAAAATACGGCGATTTATGCGATATATTTTTTGATACTCGCAAATAATAGTTTTACGTAGGTATAAGTTTTCACTTCTGCCTATATATTTTTTTATTGCTATATACATTTATACAAACAGCTTTTTTCTATCCTACAAGAAAACTAAGGCTGGCCAATGGCCTTGTAAGTCCTGTATTCTTTTATTCTTAGGTACAATTCCTCATGATCAACAAAATGTCATTCAATAATGAAATTATTTCTAAATAAACAATTACGTTATTCGGCTAGTTCTAATAATAAATACAACTTTATCACAAGTTTTAAGTTACGGGAGTTCCCTTCATCATCTGATAAGGCCCACTCCCTCTCACACAGAGGAGGCTGTGTCCCAGATGTGGGAATTTTATAGGCTGAGTATGCTTATTCTATGAGTTATGACAAGGTTGTGTATCAATTGTATCAGCACATTGTGGCTTGCTGCCAGCCCACTGGATTATAGCTCGATAAGCATTAGGCTTGTCCTCTGTAAAATACGGCGAAACTAAATAACTTTGTGTCCATCTTTTAAAGTAACTGTAGCATCTTTTTAGGGTTCCATACCTCAAAAGGAAATAGCGGAACCTTTATAGGATCACTTCGTTGCCCGTCTGTCTGTCTGTCAGTCTTTCAAGACCCTTTTTCTAGGAACGCGAGAAGTATCAAGTTGAAATTAATACCAAATACATAGGTCTATGGCTCCTTGGAGTTCTAAAAAAATCAATCTTCTAAGTCAACGCAATAAAAAAATACGGCCATTTATGTGACATAGTAATATTTTGATACTCGCAAGTAAATCAAAACCTATAGCGTACTTCCAGTTGACCTAGAATTAGGTGTTACAGCACATGTAAAAGAAAAAGTCCGAAAATTGTTAATTTGTAATTTTTTCACAAAAATTTTTTTTTTTGGGGTTTTTATTTTTCGGATAAATTCTTTTCAACTACGGAACTCTTAATTGTGCGTGGTCCGACGCGCACTTGGCCAGTTTTTTCGATACGAAAAATATACAGTAAGATTTTTTGTAAATAGATAATTGCTTCATATTTTGCAATAAAATACCATGCAGTGTTGTGTCATCGCGCTTCTCTTTCTTTTCTATGCAGTCCGACAGTGACCGCGCTTTTTAAGGAGGACAAGCCTTATGCAGTAGAATTCCACTAAATTCACGTCATGTTAATTTAGTGAAAAGCAATTAGGCTGTATAGCCTAATTGATAATTGTCTTATGACTTGCACTGACCAACCAAAGCCTGTTATGCCTAGCCTTAATTAATGAAGTACCTACCTATTTGATTTGATCTAGAATCTACCTGCAGTAAATTCCAAGAGGTCTATTACCTAGGTACTCTACTTTGTACATACATAGGTACTATGACCACAGTTTTTCCTACGTGTAAAACTAAGTATCAACTTTGCACTGCAACATAGTCGGAATTTGAATTTTGAATCAAATCCATTGCTTCATTATGTTCGAAAAATTTGTCTGCTCGACTACATAAATAACGCAATGAATGTTGTTGAACTGTCAAAATGAAACCGATTCCGACTGATAGAGTGTTACGCAATTGCCCCGCTGTGATTCAAATCGAAGACGTTTGGCTTGGTAGCCGCTCTTTCTACACCAAAATCAAGCCGCCGCGCGCCGCCGCGCCCGTCGCGCCGCGGTCGCGGGTTGTTCGAAAGAGCCACCGTTTCCCTGGCACAGGCAACTGTAGGAACACGGGTGGGTTTTAGCCAGTAAAAGTCTAACACGCTCTCCCGCGAGTGGGAGAAGTCATTTGATGATTTCCCCCATCTACAACAAAAAAAAAAAAAAAAATCAAGAGGACTAGGAATCTAGCTAGTACTACCTTACTTCAATCTTCAAATTAAAACAGTAAGTACACGACAAACTTACTATTTGTAAGGATCACCGCTACATTGGCGCGTAACCGAATCCGCATGTTAGTGTTGCGAATGTTGCTGGTTGCGATAGACCACGCGCTACGGTTTCCCGCAGTTGGTACTCTTGCCAACTTGCCATTTTGAACAGGAATAGAACGCGCCCGTATTCTAAAATTGGTCATCTAAGTATGCGTAAGCACTGCAAGTACCTAGTGCAATTATGGTAATTTATAGGATGTGGGAATTTGTTCTGGGTATCAAAATAATTAAAAGTCTTTGGTCATTCTTTTTGGCTCAAGTGGACGTTTTGTCTGGTTAAAATCCTCATAGACATTCCCAGGTTCGACCCTTGGTGTTTTGTAATAATAATATTCAGACCGAACCGAACTACCCCACAACACGCGTACAATCTTACGCGACAACAATGACACCAGTCGTAAATTGAGTTTCAATTTCAAAATACGTCGCTGAATGATTGCCCAAGACGCCAGACGTCATTTCATTACTCTCGCTCGTGAATAGAAAGTTCTTTCGTTACACGATTTATAATCCTTCATTCGTTACTTCGTCAGTCGCATGCGTCGAATAGTTTCCCACAGCGACTCAAAATAAAACCCTATCATCGCAATAGAAAACACAAAGCGCGAACACGAAGGCGCTGAACAAAAGCAACGGGCGGCGTAATATTACGTCTCCAATATCCCTAGATCGATTATGTTTCACATGTTTCTCATTATAACGTCTGGGTACGAAACAAAGAGAGTGTCGGGTTGCCGTGCAATGCTCTTCTGGCAACCCGAGAGTATGGCACCCGACTGTTTTGGTCATGCGAGAACGGAACGCCACACTTTCGGGGAAAACTCGTTTTAGCTGGCAACACCGGGCGTAGCTCGCGAGCCGCGCATTCTGAACGCTCCTTTGTAAAATAATGCTTCTGAATACAGAGTTCTAATTGTGACATAATTTGTTTAATTACTGTTAGGAATAGTTTAGAGTTTCTTACTTACTTATAGTTTTTATTAATAATAGCGTTTCATGTAGCCTTAATGTTGCCATGTGGCTGGTCATTTCAGCCCTTGTAGTAGTTGGTAAAGTGAAATAAATTGACGTACCTTATTATTATTCGGCAACTAAAACAAAACAAAAAACTTGTTAAATAAAGGAACAAAATAAAAACAATTAATGAGATGAATGGAAACAGTAAGATAAAAAGACTAAACTAAAAGAAGTCAAGGTTAAGAGGATACATCGAAGTATGGTTTAGCTCGGTGTGTAAGTGAAATGGCGTTATTGCCGTCTAGTTTGACGCGCAAATTAGAAGATTACTCAGGCTTTCCTGTAATCCACAGGTAAAGATCTATTTTTGTTACCTGTAGATTACAGGAAAGCCTATAATAAGTCTGTGGTCTTAAAATAACATGGTGAATCTCTCAATATTGTGAGTACAAACTTACATTTACAGTTGGAATGTCCCATACATTCCAACATGTTTTTCAACTACAATGTTAAGTCTGTTCTTGGGATAAATTCAACCCAACTACGGAACCCTTCATTGTGCGTGGTCCGACACGCACTTGACCGGTTTTTAGCTTAGTAAGTTCTTACTATATTTAAATACCTTCGATTTAAAGCAAAGTTTACTGCAGAATAAGGAACTGGTTACTTATAATCGTATAAAACAGAAAATGGTTTTTCTTTCGAAAAAATTTGAAGTACCTAATCATGTTTCAGTTTTAGTGCAGCAGTAGACAATAATAGTCAAATAACACATGGAAAATCCAAATGATTTAACCATATAGGTAAGTACATTAGGTTATATAGGATTTTTAAAAACATAAAATTTATCGACGTATCCCCTTAACCAACATGAGTTTTCGTTGGTGGAACGGTGATTTGCGGTTTTGCACCCAACACGCTCGTCAAACGCACCGTTTTCTCCTCTCAGAGCGGTGGTGGTGGTTGCCCATCATTGGTTTAGTGATATTTAAAACCTTTAGGACCAACTATCCAATTAAAGTTATGCATTGATTGACACACGATACGGTTTCTTATCAAAACATATTGTTTGGTTACAGTGTTTTCTTCGTGGTTTGTAAACATGTCGGTAATTATAGAAATATTTTTCTTTAGTGTTTTACTTATTTCATGTAAGTAATGGAAGCTATCGATAGATCCATGTAACTTTCTTCAGTACTCGTATTTAAAAAGTTCGTCGTAGTTTTTTCATGTCATTTAATGAAAGCTATCGATATCTTGCAGTAGGTATAACGGAAAGTTTACTAGCCAAATCAATCTGCCTAGCTTTTTCCCAACTATATTGGGGTCGGCTTCCAGTCTAACCGGATACAGCTGAATACCAGTATTTTACATGGAGCGACTGCCTACGATACCCCTTGGTAAGACTGGTTGTCAGACTTTCGATCTTCTGACGACCCGTAACCACTGTCAAAGATCCACGAATGACAGCCGGGACCAACGGCTTAACGTGCTTTCCGAGGCACGGAGGAGTAAAGATGGTCACCCATCTACGGACAACCCCGGCAAGCGTGGCTTAACCTGATGGATCGACCCATGCGGCTGTTATTACGTAGCCACAAGCTACTCCAAAGTTTACTAGCCAAATAGGTTCTCTAAAATCACACTTCACACTAATAAACTACTCAAAACTAAATAGGGCCCACCGTGTTTTTTTGCTTCAACTTAAAATTGAACCGAAATATTCAGTTTTTATGAATGTACAAGTTTAAAGTGAGCATTCAGGAATAGTGTAAACAGAAACAATAGAAACATTGGTTTATTTTGTTTAATCAAAACCCAAAATAACATTGTTTAGGTAAATTTACACAAAATAAAAGAAAAACATAATCTTGTAAAACACAACTATTCTGGAAAAAAATATGGGGCTTGTTGTTTTTTAATAACGAGTGGGTCCTCCTCTGCTCCGTATGCACTCTCTGAGCCTATCTGGGACACTTTCAATCAAGTGGATCACGTTTACTTCCGGTATTTGTTCCCAACAGACTTTCAGGGCGTTAATGAGTTCCTGCTGGCTATTCACATCACTGTAATTTTCTTTCAGGCGTCTTTTGAGCTGATCCCATAAATGTTCGATGGGGTTGAGGTCGGGACTCATGGCTGGCCATGGTAAGATGGTGATATTGGCTTCAGAGAGTGCTCTTTGTGTAACGCGCGCTGTGTGTGCGCGAGCATTGTCATGCATAAAGACAAAGTTATTGCCCACTCTTTGTGAAAATGGGATGACATGAGGCCGAATTACTTGCTCGATGTAACTGGCGGCGGTTACAGTACCTTCATTTAAAATTACCAGCTCTGTTTTGCCATATAAGCTAATTCCACCCCATACCATAACACTGGGACCCCCAAATCGGTCTGTTCCATGGATGCACGGTTCAGAAAAACGTTCCCCTTCTCTTCTCCACACGCGTATCCGCCTGTCGTCACTATAAAACTTCACTTTACACTCGTCCGTAAAAAGCACGTTCCTCCAGTTATCCATGGTCCATTCCAAATGCTCGCGGGCGTATCTTAAGCGTGCCGCACGATGAGCCCTCGTCAGTTTCAGTCGAATAGCACGTACTCTGGAGCGTTGTCCATCTTCGTGAAGCCGATTCCGAATGGTTTGATCGCTGACTCTAGTTCCTGTGGATTGCCGTAGTCGAGTTTGTAAGGTCCGAGCGGTTACAGTACGCTCCCGACGTGCAGTTAACCTCAGGTATCGGTCTTCCTGGGCAGTTGTAGCCCTAACTCTTCCTGTGCCCGGTCTCCTAGCTACACTTCCGGTCTCCTGATACCGTTCCCAAACGTTTCGGATGGCTCGTCGTGATACACCGAGGTGCATAGCCACAGATCTCTGAGACTGTCCCTCCTGAAGCAAAGCTACTGCTCTTGCAGCGGTTTCCATGTCCATATGTCGGCGAGAACCAGGCATATTGATCACAATGAATACAGGAATGAAACAAAATCGTTAAAAACGTGAGTGTTCCACAACAGCGTTTAGTGTAGACTGCACTGGAAACATAAGTGACTGAGAATTTGTGCAATCGATGTTTTTTCGAGTACTTCAGTTTTTTAGCTACCCTCTTGAAAACAATATGAAAGCTGTCGGAATAAACATTGATAAACGCTCCTAAACATGTCAGCTTGACGGTTAAATGCATAACTTTGTCAACAACTACTTAAATAATTATATTTAGAACAAAATAGGGACTAATTTGAGGTGGGCCCTATTTTGTTTTGAGTAGTTTATTATAAAGGTGAAAGTATGTGTGTATGTTTTTATGTTTGTTACTTCTTCACGCTCAAACGGCGAAACGGATTTGGATGAAATTTGGAACACGGGTAGACCATAACCTGAAAAGGTCATAGGCTACTCTTCATCGCCATACCACGCGGGCGAAGCCGCGGGCGGAAGCTAGTAATATATAAAACCAGCCTATTCTTGTACACCCACTGCAGGGTAAAGGCACAAATATACACATATACAACGCTTTCTCAAGCAACAGGCCGGCGATCTCGGACCATACTGTAGTTCTGCGAACAGTAGACCTCACGAGCACAAACTTTTTTGCAACAATTAATATATCACTAAAGTTATTTAAAACGGGATAAGGGCAGATTCCACCTGTAGAAATCTAAAAGTGAGCAATTTACTGCATTTTGAGAAGCTATTCTGCTCATCACACCGAAGATCCTCATCAGATCTTCACCAATTTTTATGAGACCAACTTAAAGTTACTATTACCTTTCAAATAAAAAAAGAACCATCGAAATTGGATCTCATAAGGCGGAGATATCCAGAAGCCCCCTTATTGAGGAAGTACCCCTCCAATCAAAAATCCCCGACATCAAAAAAGAACTATAAAGTCGTACTTAAAACCCATATACTTACTTACAAAGTTTCGTCCAGATCGGTTGTAAAATACGACAAGTAGGTACAGTTGCCGGCACGAAACTTGAGCGCTGACCTTGAATCACTTTAAGCGAATTTGGACCTTACTCCTGACACAATACGTACGCGTAAACCGGCCCCACCACTCCACCTAGCGCTCAAGATTCATGCCGGCAGGTATACGAACAGACAGAGGAAAGCAAATTTTGCCAGACTTGAAGCAGAGACGCTTCGCTCGCTCGTTCAATTAACATAGGCCCAGATTACTTCACGATGTTTTTTTTTTCACCGACGCGATGTCAGTATAAAGTCTAATGTTTAAGATTTAAACTTAGAAAGTACATAGGTAATATGAATTGAAAAAGTCCATTGGTACACACGGCTACACATCAAGCTATACATTTTCAGTAGAAGCTGATCTCGCATTGTAGGTATAGGATTTTCGTACAATGAGAGGTCAGCTTATACTGGAAATGTATAGCTTGATATGTTAATTATTTAGATTTCTGTGGTTTTGTCCATAGTACACAAGATATGTAGCCTTGTGTACTATGGACAAAACCACAGAAATCTAAATAATTTAGATTTCTGTGGACAAAACTTAAGCATGCTCACTCACTTAAGAAAATATTCCTGTGAGAGCGCAGCTAGTGACAAACGAACATTGTGCGATCGAGTCGTGAGCCGTGCATGCGATTATCGCCTTTGAGGTAATCATGCGGAACTTTGGCCCATAGTACTTGCCCGGATTGGAACCTGCCTGCCAAATTGTCTGATGTGGTATTCGTAACAAGTAGCCTATGCATGATTGCATGTGTAGTTGTTAGACACACTATGTTCCTGTTAAACTCTGTGTCCAATGGCTAAAGAGAGAGAGAGAGACATCTTCTGTCAGCCGAGTGTCAGCCTTCCTTACAAACATTTTTACATTAGCATGCATGCAACATCCAATCATGAGCATGCACGTCGCATGGGAACTAGCATTGACCTTATTTACGTACGTCTGTGCTGATTGCTTGTCAAAATCTGCGTTTATTCTGAGTCATACAACTTAACGTGTATCTAACTACGGAAGCAAAGTCAGCCAAAACGCGGGTTTTGTAATTTGCCATTTAGGCACATGTGCATTTTGTTCTACATACCTACTTAGGGCATTATAATTTTGCAACCATGTAATAAATAAGATCAAACTGCCTAGCCTAAGCTTTTCCCAACTATGTTGGGGTCGGCTTGCAGTCTAACCGGGGATCAGCTGAATACCAGTATTTTACATGGAGTGACTACCTATCTGACTTCCACAACAACCCAGTTACTTGGTAACACGATACCCCTTGGTAAGACTGGTTGCTAGACTTTCGGCCTTCTGACAATCCGTAACCACTGCCAAAGATCCAAGAATGACAGCCGGAACCAACGGCTTAACGTGCTTTCCGAGGCACGGAGGGGTCTCGGTATGTAAAGATGGTCACCCATCACAGACCGACCGCGCCAAGCCTGATCGATCGACCCCTGTTGCTGTTGTTACTTAGCCACGAGCCCCTCGTCACTAAATAGCTAAGAATGGTATCAAATTGCAACTTAGGTTCCGCGCAAATGAGCCACCGAGCACAGCCAACGGTGGCTGGCGACAATCTGTTTACATGATTTTTAACACGTTTTGTATGGAATCGCCGCACACATGTAGCCAGTGGCGTCCACTCGCAACTCAATGTCCACGACACGCCATCCACCTGTGGTGGTCACTCACTACTTAAAACGCCGACACTCCCCTCACCTCTTACAAATTAGAGCGGCCACCGACTACTAATACCGACTACTAATACCGACCACCATCGTTTGTGCGGTACCAAAGGACGTGGCGCGCGGCAGCCACCGGTGTCTGTGGTCGGTGGCCCGTTTGCGCGGAGCCACAAATCAGATCTGTGCGCGGAGCTTTAGTGCTCATTGGCAACACCACACGAGCATAATGACAAGACGGTCTCTCCCCAGTAACGCTGTGGACTTAAATTTCAGTGTCAAAATGGATGTTAGAACTATTAAAATACATTATATTAGATTTCGACTTCATTATGTAGGCAAGTCATTCTTTTTGTTGGTGACCTAATGCTAACGAAGATCTTTGTTACAAAAGTTGCAGTGTTAAATCTCCAAGTAGGTACTTACAATAATATTGCTAGCAAAAACAATTAGCCAACAAACGATATTAGAATCTGAACTACCGCGAATAAAACCGATGCAAAACACAGAATTACACAATGTTGCCAACACCACCGCTACTTCTCCCTTAGAACCGATTTAAAACACACGCGCGTTCGCTTTATTCTCTTTTCATCACAATCACATGACGACCAATGACGAGTGCCTTCCCAAGAAGCTTACAAGTCGTGACGTAAGCAGCAAGCTACACAGAACGTGAATACTCGTAATGTAAGACCGTGTTTATAATATCTGCAGTGATTTCATTTCACTCATTACGAGTCGGAGCTACCCAAGGACGAGGTGTACCCATTTCGAATGTCTGTCAGTTAGTAATGTTTTATAAATAAACAAATAATAAGAAAGTAGATTTAAAATATTTAAAATCAATAATTGGTATAACCACAGTCTATAAATCATTTTTATACTGTGGTATAACTACACATACTTATACTCCTTCTTCCCATGGGGGTAGGCAGAAACCTGCTACGATGGAAAACATGGATTTTTTTTTCCAAAAGTAGTCATGTGTTTATTGATTACTGTTACAATTTCATCGCATTTCAATCTTTTTCGTCATCATGGATACGTTAAAAATTCGAGTAATTAAGGAATATGAGTACCGTCGTGGCAGCAACGCGGCACAAGCGGCACGCAACATCAACGACGTTTACGGAGCTAACACTACAAACCAACGCACCACTTGTTATTGGTTTGCTCGCTTCCGTTCTGGAAATTTCGACCTGAAAAATGAACCTCGCGGTCGTCCGAAGACTTTGGTCGACAATGACGAATTAAAGGCGATTGTGGAAGTTGATGATACACAATCTACGGCTGAATTAGCAGCAGCTTTCGACGTTAGCGTCAAAACAATATTGGTCCATTTGCGTCAAATTGGCAAGGTAAAAAAGCTTGACAAATGGGTGCCCCACGAACTCAATGATCGCCAGCGCGAAGTACGCGTCGAGACGTGCCTTGCACTGCTCAACAGACACACAAATGAAGGAATTTTGAACCGCATTGTTACCTGCGATGAAAAATGGATTCTGTTTGATAACCGCAAGCGCTCAGCAAGTTGGTTGGATCCTGGTTCAGCACCTAAACAATGCCCTAAACGAAAACTTACCCCTAGAAAAGTGATGGTCACTGTTTGGTGGTCTAGCGCCGGTGTGATTCATCACAGCTTCTTACCAAACGGGGTGAGCATTACTTCAGATGTGTACTGTGAAGAACTGAACACAATGATGGAGAAGCTGGCACATCTCCAACCAGCATTGGTCAATCGCTCGTCTCCGCTGCTCCTGCACGACAACGCGCGACCTCATACTGCACAGCAGACGGTCTCCAAGTTGCAAGAACTGGGGTTGGAAGCTCTCCGTCATCCGCCCTACTCACCAGACCTTGCGCCTACAGACTACTACTTTTTCCAGAATTTGGATAACTTCTTGGCGGGAAAAAAATTCAATACCCGAGAGGCAGTACAAAATGCCTTTGAAGAATTTGTTGCCCCCCGTCCAGCTGATTTCTTTAAGAAGGGCATCAATAAACTGCCACTGCGTTGGCAAAGATGCATTGATTGCATGGGTGATTACTTCGATTAATACAAATAAAAAATGCATGAAAAAAATTCGTTTAAATTTTTTCATACAAAACGGCAATTTCATAGGTAAAGACCTATTATATATATATATATATATATATATATCTTTCCCAAAGTCATAGGAACTTTGGGAAAGAGTACCAGATAGGTGTTCGAAATGTTTATTGTGATAAAAATTAAAAAATAAATCTAACTAAGCTGACACATCAAGTGTGAAGTCGTTGCTGTCTTTGCTTTGAAGGGCTCACAGAATAGATTTTATCTGTTCTCTGGAGGGGCTCGTGGCTAAATAATAACAGTCGCACGGGTCGATTGAAGGTTAAGCTACGCTTGCTGCGGTCGGTTTGTGGACGGGTGACCCCTCCGTGCCTCGGAATTCGGAAAGCACGTTAGGGCGAGTAGTGCTGCCAACTAGCGCCACCATTGAGAAAAAGTCATAAGTCTGGAGATATGGAACAATGCTCACATTTTTAGTCAGATGAGGTAGAATTTTTTGACCTCACCTGATTACCTCATCTGACATAAAATATGAGCATAAGAAATTACAAAATGTTTCATATCTCCAGACTTGGTGGCGCTAGTTGGCAGCACTACTCGGCTTCGGCCCGGCTGTCATTCGTAGATCTTTGACAGTCGTTACGGGTAGTCAGAAGCCCAAAAGTCTGACAACTGGTCTTACCAAGGGTATCGTGTTACCCAGTAACTGAGTTGTGAAGGTCATATAGGCAGTCGTTCGATGTAAAATACTGGTATTCAGCTGCATCTAATAAGACTGGAAAACGACCCCCAAAATAGTTGGGAAAAGACTTGGCAAATTGATCAAGTAATGTTGAGTAGTGATGTTGTTGTTGTATTTTGTGTGTGTTGTGTGGTAAGTGTTGTTGGTAGTGGTGTTGGGTTGGTGGTGTTGGTCTTTACGTATTACCTACATTAACAATCCATTCTATATTTATGAACTTTAGTAATTCGCACGGGTACCTATCAAACACAAGTGCATAAGTAACTACCTACTTATTTTCTTTGTCATACATTATCTATGGTACGTACTTACGTGGAATGAAACGCCGTAATTACATTACCTGCCTATGTTTATATTGCAAATATAAAATAGGTCTTTACCTATGAAATTGCCGTTTTGTATGAAAAAATTTAAACGAATTTTTTTCATGCATTTTTTATTTGTATTAATCGAAGTAATCACCCATGCAATCAATGCATCTTTGCCAACGCAGTGGCAGTTTATCGATGCCCTTCTTAAAGAAATCAGCTGGACGGGAGGCAACAAATTCTTCAAAGGCATTTTGTACTGCCTCTCGGGTATTGAATTTTTTTCCCGCCAAGAAGTTATCCAAATTCTGGAAAAAGTAGTAGTCTGTAGGCGCAAGGTCTGGTGAGTAAGGTGGATGACGGAGAGCTTCCAACCCCAGTTCTTGCAACTTGGAGACCGTCTGCTGTGCAGTATGAGGTCGCGCGTTGTCGTGCAGGAGCAGCGGAGACGAGCGATTGACCAATGCTGGTTGGAGATGTGCCAGCTTCTCCATCATTGTGTTCAGTTCTTCACAGTACACATCTGAAGTAATGCTCACCCCGTTTGGTAAGAAGCTGTGTTGAATCACACCGGCGCTAGACCACCAAACAGTGACCATCACTTTTCTAGGGGTAAGTTTTCGTTTAGGGCAGTGTTTAGGTGCTGAACCAGGATCCAACCAACTTGCTGAGCGCTTGCGGTTATCAAAAAAAAAAACAATTTTTCATCGCAGGTATCAATGCGGTTCAAAATTCCTTCATTTGTGTGTCTGTTGAGCAGTGCAAGGCACGTCTCGACGCGTACTTCGCGCTGGCGATCATTGAGTTCGTGGGGCACCCATTTGTCAAGCTTTTTTACCTTGCCAATTTGACGCAAATGGACCAATATTGTTTTGACGCTAACGTCGAAAGCTGCTGCTAATTCAACCGTAGATTGTGTATCATCAGCTTCCACAATCGCCTTTAATTCGTCATTGATGACCAAAGTCTTCGGACGACCGCGAGGTTCATTTTTCAGGTCCAAATTTCCAGAACGGAAGCGAGCAAACCAATAACAAGTGGTGCGTTGGTTTGTAGTGTTAGCTCCGTAAACGTCGTTGATGTTGCGTGCCGCTTGTGCCGCGTTGCTGCCACGACGGTACTCATATTCCATAATTACTCGAATTTTTAACGTATCCATGATGACGAAAAAGATTGAAATGCGATGAAAATGTAACACTAATCAATAAACAAATGACTACTTTTGGAAAAAAAATCCATGTTTTTAAATTAAAATTAATTTGAAATTAGAATTCTTAGCCAAACAAAAAATATTCTGATTTGAAATGGCCAGTACTGCAGAACGGCAATTTCATAGGTAAAGACCTAATACCACCCCACCTGATACCTACGTTTGGCGAATTTCATACATAACACACATAACATAACGCCCAGATTCCTTGAATTTTAGGCAGAAGTGTAGGTACCTATACATCCACACTTTGATGTCATGTATAATAGGTCTTTACCTATGAAATTGCCGTTTTGTATGAAAAAATTTAAACGAATTTTTTTCATGCATTTTTTATTTGTATTAATCGAAGTAATCACCCATGCAATCAATGCATCTTTGCCAACGCAGTGGCAGTTTATTAATGCCCTTCTTAAAGAAATCAGCTGGACGGGAGGCAACAAATTCTTCAAAGGCATTTTGTACTGCCTCTCGGGTATTGAATTTTTTTCCCGCCAAGAAGTTATCCAAATTCTGGAAAAAGTAGTAGTCTGTAGGCGCAAGGTCTGGTGAGTAGGGCGGATGACGGAGAGCTTCCAACCCCAGTTCTTGCAACTTGGAGACCGTCTGCTGTGCAGTATGAGGTCGCGCGTTGTCGTGCAGGAGCAGCGGAGACGAGCGATTGACCAATGCTGGTTGGAGATGTGCCAGCTTCTCCATCATTGTGTTCAGTTCTTCACAGTACACATCTGAAGTAATGCTCACCCCGTTTGGTAAGAAGCTGTGATGAATCACACCGGCGCTAGACCACCAAACAGTGACCATCACTTTTCTAGGGGTAAGTTTTCGTTTAGGGCATTGTTTAGGTGCTGAACCAGGATCCAACCAACTTGCTGAGCGCTTGCGGTTATCAAACAGAATCCATTTTTCATCTTAGGTAACAATGCGGTTCAAAATTCCTTCATTTGTGTGTCTGTTGAGCAGTGCAAGGCACGTCTCGACGCGTACTTCGTGCTGGCAATCATTGAGTTCGTGGGGCACCCATTTGTCAAGCTTTTTTACCTTGCCAATTTGACGCAAATGGACCAATATTGTTTTGACGCTAACGTCGAAAGCTGCTGCTAATTCAGCCGTAGATTGTGTATCATCAGCTTCCACAATCGCCTTTAATTCGTCATTGTCGACCAAAGTCTTCGGACGACCGCGAGGTTCATTTTTCAGGTCGAAATTTCCAGAACGGAAGCGAGCAAACCAATAACAAGTGGTGCGTTGGTTTGTAGTGTTAGCTCCGTAAACGTCGTTGATGTTGCGTGCCGCTTGTGCCGCGTTGCTGCCACGACGGTACTCATATTCCATAATTACTCGAATTTTTAACGTATCCATGATGACGAAAAAGATTGAAATGCGATGAAAATGTAATACTAATCAATAAACAAATGACTACTTTTGGGAAAAAAAATCCATGTTTATAAAATAAAATTAATTTGAAATTAGAATTCTTAGCCAAACAAAAATATTTAATTTTGATTTGAAATGGCCAGTACTGCAGAACGGCAATTTCATAGGTAAAGACCTAATATTATAATCAAAGCATCCACATTTCACCAGTTATTTTAGATGTCCTATGTAACTCGTACGGGCGTTTTTTTTTATGAGAAATTATACAGACGATGAAATTTAAGTTAATTATTGAGATTTTTTTTTTTATATTTATTTAAAGAGGGTTTTAATCTAAATTAAACAGATTATGCGACCCTCATTGTTACAAATCGACTTTATATACATACCACTCTCTACACAACTAAAAATTATCTTACACTACTTCTGCGACTAATACCAATGATACTTAATATTATTGAGATTAATAGCAATGAATCGAACGAGCCACCAAAATTTTTTTTACGAATAGTACTTACAAAAGCTTCGCTTATAAATCTAGGATGACCATGATTAGTTTTAAAAACGGGATAAATGTGAGACAATCTTGATTTTTTTTCCGGAGTTTCTTTTTTACAATAAAGGAGCCTTAATTCAAAAAGTTGCTATTTCGGCACGCTATGACCTACAAAAAAACGGCGGAAAAATTACGGAAAAATTTAAAACTAGGTCATGAACTTATAACCGTAAAATTTTTACGTGCATGAAGTAGGTAGGTACAGAAAAAAAAGTATTTACATAGAATTGTTGTTGTTTTTTTTTTTGTTAAGAATATTGTGATTTGGTGTCACAGGATTCCGTTAGAAAAGCCGCCTACTACTGTTCCAGTCCCAAATTTGTCGTCCTATAATTATTCCGTTACATCGACATGAAACTTCAAAGGGCCTCATAGATAGTAAGTAACATAAGTGCGTAGGTACCGTATGACTTTGGCTTCGAACTTAATTAGAATGTAATACATCCACGTCAGCCAGGCAACGTCCACTATTGAACATAATATGCCTCCCTCATCGTTCGTTCACAACAAGGGGTCCGGAGGCAGACTGCATTAATCACTGCATAATACACGTAGGTAGGTACATATCATGATATGCGAGTAGTTTGGTGAATACACTGTTATATCACGTGTTGAAATTATAGCTACTGGGCACTGATCATGCAGATCATTACTGTAGTTAGAGTTCAATGTATTAATACAGATGTTGAGTTGGGGCATGTTTGGGTATATTTGTGACAGCCTAAAAGTAACGGTAAGTTTGCGACTGGAACTTTTTAGTTTATTTATTTATTTGTTAACTTATGTAAAGCAATAATGATCTTATGTTTGATGAACAGAGCGCTATGTTATGACAGGAGGCGTACAAACATGGTTCGCAAATCTATCCGAGTATTACAAATTAAAAACTACTAAAAATTATTTTAAAAACATGCATAATAAATTAATAACATTTATCAATTAAGAACAATTTTTTTTTTCTTAAATTGTGTAAAATTTAATTCTTTTAAGGCGTCCGGAATTTTATTATAAATGCGTGGAGCCATACCCAGGACACTTTTTTTTTTAATAATGCAATTTTACATTTATACTTACTCAGAGAGTTTTTGTACTGACTGCGAATCGGAACATTTCATACTATTGTTATTTTTTAAAAAAAGGTTGGGATTTGTTTTGACGAAGATACTAATTTCTAATATGTATATCGCCGGTAGCGTAAGTATTTTTAATGATTTAAAGTACGGTGCACAGCGGTCATATGTTTTCAGTCCACACATTACAAAACAGGTAAGGTAAAAAATAAATGGATCTTGTCCCAGCAGCGAAATACTACTTACAAGCAACGTTACAATGTGATATGATGTGAAGGCATTTAAAGTAAAGGGTAACTCCAAGTTTATTTTCAAAATTGGCAAAGGATTTCATTCAACAAACATTCTTGACAGGCGGGAAAAAAAAGCGGCCAGTCGGTGGTGTCTGATTACAAGATATTACTGCGATGCGAGTGCGAGCCGACGGTATTAAGTGGCGGCGTTCGGTTTCATCTTACGATATGACAACATGTATGTACCTACGTCGACACTGCGTCTTTAAGTGCCCGAAAATAATGTTAACGATTTCGGAGGAATGTTTTTTTTTTGTGTATAATGTGGATTCGATTGGTTTGGATAAAAGGCATGCAAGTACTTGGGTTAACTTGGGATTTCAGAATAATTATTGATCCGATAAACCTTTTAAAAGTAGATTTTAAAAAATGCCTGTCCTACTAGGAATTTACAAAAATAATAACTCTTCTACTAACTATCAGATTGTCACCCTATTAAAAATGATTAATATAATAGGTTGGGGAAAAAGTTTCTTCGCATTTTTTAAGAAAATTCAAAACATTTTTGACTATACATTATTTACATTTATCTAAAGTATGTAGGTACCATTTTGTTCGATAACTTTTTGCCATCTTGTAGGTAGGGACATGATCCCATTGCTATAGAAATTTTGGGACTTCTGATCAAAATACCGCGACAAGTGGTTTTGGCAGTCCTCTCGTGATGTTAACCTGACACTGCCTAAAGAATTCTGAAGCGACCGAAACCGGTGGAAATCTGAAGGTCCAAGGTCAGGACTATGCGGCGGATGCATTAACACCTCCCAGCCAAACTCTCTTAATTTTTGCTGAGTGGCTAAAGATGTGTGAGGTCTAGCGTTATCATGATGAAAAACCACACCCCTTCTGTTGATTAATTTCGGCCACTTTCTCTGAACTTCTTGCTTATCTCATCAGTTGTTCGCAGTAGAGTTCAGAATCGATGGTCCTGCCTGGTGGTAACAGCTCATAATGAATAATGCCCTTCCAATCCCACCACACATACAGCATCACCTTGTTGCGAGTTAACCCGGGTTTCGCCACAGTCTGTGAAGCCTGACCGGCCTTTGACCACGACCTTTTTCGCACGTTCTTGTCGTACGTGATCCACTTTTCATCACCAGATATCAGCTTCTTCAAAAATGGTTCGGTTTCATTACGTCGTAATAAAGAATCGCAAATGAGTACACGGTTCATTAGGTTTCTTTCAGTGAGCTCGTGAGGTACCCAAATATCGAGCTTTTTTGTGTACCCAGTTTTTTTCAAATGCGCCAAAACTGTTTTGTGGTCAATTCCCAGTTCTTCAGCTACGTCGTAACTACTGATATGCCGATCTTGCTCCACTTTTTCAAAAATGGCATCCATTTTATCCGTAATAGGGCGACCAGAGCGACGTGCATCTTTGACATCAAAATTTCCGGATTGAAAACGCTTAAACCAAATTTGTGCTACTCTCACAGACACTGCACTGGGTCCATAAACATCGCAATTTTTTTTCGCGGCTTGTGTTGCATTTTTACCTTTTTTGTAGTAAAATTTTAAAATGTATCGAATTTCTTCATTAGATTCACTCATCTTGACAGTACGAAAAACAAATGAAAATCACACATTTTCCTAATTTGAATTTGGAATTATGTCCTTTAAAATTTAAACTTTCAATGATACCAAAACCAGCCAGATACAAATAGTATAGCCAAAGAGATTTTATTTTAAGTTCATACATACTATAATGCGAAAAGACTTTTTCCCCAACCTAATATGTATAGCTGGAATATAGCCTTATGTACAATTTACAAACTTATACCGCCTTATTACAAAACAAGGTTCATCTTCAAACCGAGGTTTCAACCATGGACCCTTTTTTGAATTTCGAACTTTATTCCGACACATTAAGTGGTCAGTTTTACAAAACTGACAGCTTAGTACCGGACTATGTTGTCAGTTTTGAATAAAGAACTGTATTTCTATCACAGCTAGGTTATTATTACAAAAACTGGCTCGATGGTTTAAACCATGACAGAAGAAAAACCTCGTTTTGTAATAAGACCTATAATATTTAACTAAGACGTAAGCTATCCTTTGTGCTGAGCTGTCAAAATGAACCCTTTTATCTAGCTCATCTCCCCAAGGCTAGCAGCTATTAGACACAAACAGACAACTAATACAACAACACCATACACACATCATCATAGATTATAGATGTAAAAAGTAGTAAACCCAGACGGTTCGTGTTTCACGAAAATTAACGTCAGCCTGACGGGCCAGGCTTGTGACGCAAAATGGAGTCAAATGACGCCAGGGCCGGTTTAGCTGAGACGAGCATTAATTATACGGGATCATGTTCAACAACTGCGCTTAGGGTTCCGCTCACGCACAGTTTTGTGCCGCCGCAAAACAAGATTTACTGGATTTTCAATGTTGTGGAGTGACTGATTGAGTTTTTATTGAATTCGTTTCGAGATAAGTAACTAAAAATATTCTAATAAGTTGAAAAAATAAATTTTGCATTAAATTACTAACTTGAATCAGTTTCCAATAAAAGATTATTATTTTCAGCAAGATATAAAAAGCATAAATGAAAACTAAAGCTTTTTCTAGCATGTATGTTAATAAGTGAACGAATGCTGTATCATTTCTTCAGATGAAAACTGGTAATTTATTTTACTAATATTTAAAACAATGTTATTGTTATTGTTATTTTTCGTATAGCACACCAGCGGAGGCACACAGCGTCTCATTTTACACTAAAATTAACGACGATACCAAGCGTCGGGTGTCGAGACGAGAACTTACAATAATTAAAACGAGCGATTGAAACCTTCGCCGATGTTCTCAAATTATATAATTAAAAATATTTTAATTATACCTCATCGATATCATAATAATATTCCGTTTTAATTTTGTGAAACTTAATAGTTATTGAAAATTCTTTACGACCCTCCTGCTAAAGAAAATTATTTTGCTTTTCAGATAATATTTTTTGTGCCATTTTTAATGGCGTATTGGAGAAATACGGGTATTTATTTCATCTTTTTGCTTTCTATCGCGTTTCAATTAGTTCTCTAGTCTGTACCTACTGTAAAAAAAAGACAAAGTTCTCTAGTAAGCTTTGTCTTTTTTCAAAGGTGTAAAATTAACATTTTCAATGAACTTTAAGAATAGATAATAAAATGTTGTGGGTACCTACCTTTGTCATCTAGGTACTTATTACTACAGTCCGACCGTCGAAAGATTGCGTTATTGTAATAAGGATTAAAAGTAGCAAAACACAATATTCGTTAGTATGAAACTGGTAGGTGTCAAGAACGCATTCTCTCGACGGCCGGACTGTACTTGAAAGTTATAAAACTAATAGACAAACAATCTTTCTTTCTTTTTCTTTTCCCAACAAACTACAAAACTGGCTACCGATTAGTAACAATTCGAAAGTCTCTTTGTGTTCTTTTTTTAAACAAAACACAAGTTTGAGCATTTAAAAAATGTGCAGTGTGAACGTCAATAATGTACAGTAGTGTCCGGTCAAGTAGTAATATGAGAAGCGGTTGTAAAACGACACTCTACTAAAAGCGACCCGTCCAAATTTAGTAGACACATCATTCAACTGTATTCAGTTACATATTTGTATTTAAAGGGTGTTTAATGTATCGTTACTTAATTATAATAAAAATCTAGCAAAATATTTCATAAAAATACAGGAAAGTTTTTAAGCAGTGCGCAAATTTTCACAGTGTTCTACCCACAAATATGAACAACATTCACTATGGAACCAGCTCTAAAATCACGAAAAAAAAGCTAACTTTTTTTTCGTGATTTTAGAGCTGGTTAACTGGTTAAGAGGTGGTTTAACTGCTGACAGTTTCATCTATAAGTTACCTAGTTACCTACTCGACCAAAATGTAAGAATCAGCTGATTTTTTTTCGCGTTTTCTTAGTTAGTCCCATAGTGAAAGTTGTTCATATATATGAATATGAACAACTTTCGCAGCGCAATTTTTCACAGGGTGTTCTACCCTCATGGGTAGAACACCCTGTGAAAAATTGCGCACTGCTTAAAACTTTTCCTGTATAACAAAAACATTTGCACCCAATTGCAGGCGATACACACGACGCGAATCGCACGCGACAAAAAGATTGCGTGTCGCGCAACGAGCAGTGCCTTTGTGTCAAGTGCGATTTGCGTCGCGTGTCGCACCTGTTTGAAGGAACCTTAACACACTTTCCTAATACATTGCGTTTGAAGAATTTATCTGCTTGACAATGCAAATAACGCAATGAATGTTGTCGAGTGGTCAAATTTGTTAGCGTGCTACGCAATAAGGTGGTTTAAATACTTAGGTACACAATGTATGTATTTGCAAAAAGCTCAGAAGGTAATAATTAAATCTTAATGTTCACTAATTTATTCATTTTAAAATAATTATCGTACTTACTTAAATTTTATTTCATGTAAACAAATAAATATTATTTTTTTTGAGAATACCATAACCAATCCATGCGGCTCGAATATCTCAGTAACATAATACGACGCAGTTTTTATGTCACCCGATGTTAAAAGCAAACATCTTTAATAACGGTTTACATGCTTTATTTATTTGTACTACAAAACGAGATTTATTAGGTTTACTTTAAGTTCTTATATGTTGTAAATGGTGTCTCGTATAATGTGAAATCATGGTTACCCTACAATTATAATGTCATAACAAAAAGTACCACCTAGGTACTTACTTTGTTCGTGATTAAACAATGCAGGTACCTATTGGATAAAAGATTAGGTACTTTACATACTAATATTTTAAATTCGAAAGTAACTCTGTCTGTCTGTCTGTCTGTTACCTTTTCACGCCTAAACCATTGAACGGATTTCGATAAAATTTGGCAAGGCTCTAAAGATGGCATCCTGAAGAAGGACATTGGCTACTTTTTGTCATACAATCCAATCCAAATTCTACAGGGATTGATTTGATATATAGGGGATGAAAGTTTGTATGGTAAACCCAGCATTTCTTAAGCTAAGGGATATGAAAATTCAAATTTATGCTTTTGGTAGGAAACAATTTTATTATAAATGCGAAAGTGAGTTTGTTGGTTGGTTTGTTTGTTTGTAACGCTTTCACGCTAAAACGGCTAAACGGATTAGAATGAAATTTGGGTCTCGGGTAGACAATGGAAAAGGACAGACTACTTTTTATCAAAATACCACGCGGACGAAGCCGCGGGCAGAAGCTAGTTAATTATAATTGAATTGAAGATTATTTTTTTTGTGTTAATTGTAATCTTGACTTCTTGTGACCGTCTTTTTATTAATATTAAAGGAAAAAATAATGCATGAAATAAGTGGCCGCCTCTTTCCTCAGCAAAAAGAAACATCCTTACTGATAACAAAAAAAAAATATGCCTTTTTGTTATTTTTTCAGTTTTCAATATTTCAAACCACTATGTTCACAGAATACATCATAGGATAAAACAGATAAGACCAACATTCAGAAATCCTAGCTCCGAGCTAGATTTATCGGACTTTACCCCTCCAAAGTTATGAAATATCGTTGTTTTGAAGGACTTTCATCTTTATGGCTTGGCTTTAAGGTCTATTCTCTGTGTGGATTGGATCTGGAGCTGATGGTGGACGAACACTTGATACGCGCACGCACGCCTCCCGTGCCCACGAGGTGGTGTTTGTTCACCCCCCTTTACACAAAGATTATGGATGTGATGCAGATACGACATTGATTTGGTCAGTTGAATTTAAATGAAATTGAAGTTTGATTGCTAATGTAGGTACTTAATGCTAATGTCACAGGAGGATCACTTTTTTTGATTAACTTAATTTGGAATTTGCTGTGAAGAAACCGGCATTTCTAGCCGAAAATTCGAAGACATGTGACATCTACCAACCCGCACTGGGCCTGCGTGGTAGATCACAGAAACGCCCGTGTCGCAGCAGGAGGTTCTTCTTAGGTTGGTTTGCCACGAATAGATATGTTTGTCTGTTTATATATTAGTGAATTGATAGAGCCTCTACGACTGACGATACTCGCCGCACAAGCTCGGCGCACATCGAGCAGTCAGCTCCGGGCTCCGCTACCATTTATTTATTTTAAATAGAACGGCCGAAACCAAGTGCACTAAGTATTTAAACATATAATTTATTTAACACAGCCATGCATTCTACTCAAAAAAAATCAAACATTCTGACAGTATCATCTTCCATTCAGTCTCAAACATATCAAGATCTTCTCAAGATCTTATCAAGATATTTAATCTCGAGTTCAACCGGCCTAATGTCCGAGGAATAGGTGACTTGCAGCGTGCAACAGTACGGCAAGTTGGAACAGCCAGTAAGCGGTGTTTTCTGCTACGACAATAATTGTCTGGGAAAAATACATTGCAGATTTCATTATGGAGATCAGGAACATCAATAATCCCCCTAAGAATTTTAAATATTACAGTCGTCTGATCGGGCGACCGTCTTACTTCAAGAGAATTGAAACTTTAGCGACCCAACTGGAGTTTAGTGGGATACAAGAGAGGATAATATCCGTACAAGTGCTTGTAAAGGTATCTAAGGAACGCTTTTTGAACTTTTCCTAAAGCTAACGCATACCTTTTCTCAAAAGGATTCCATACGCACGCAGTAGACTCAAGTTTGCTACGGACTATGTGCCTAGCTGGCTAGTACTTCCACTTACCATGACGTGAGCCGTTCACAATTTATAATTCGGGTCGATTCAAAAGGAGAAGATCCCGAAAATAAAATGCAACATTCGTTCAATAATAGCAGCTCTACTATTGATCGAAGATGCACCTACAAATTTTATTACCTTCAAGTGTGTTTTGACTTCTATCAAAATAAGTGAGCCTGAGCGTTGATCACGCGCGGGCTGGCAAGACTGGCAACGTCGCATTTCTAGAGGTTTTTCGTGATTATTTAATTAAATTTAATTCAAAGGACAATTTCCTCGGACAAATTCTTAGATCGTTGGTATTTATTTATAAGCACTTTTATGTATGCTAGTTTTGGCTTTTATTTTGGAATTAAGGGCGCTATTACATTTTGACCGTGATTTTTTCATAAATTGAAATTGCACACTATAAACAAAAAAATAATTATTTTAAGACTCAAAATAAACGTAATCACAACTGCTAAATTGCTACATAATGCGATGCGTCGGCGTCTAAAGCTAAAGACCGCGTGTCCCGAGATTTACATTGATTTTTAGCACTGCATACAATAATTAATTAAACATATTATTTTACTTTTAAATAGACTATTTTTTTTATCAAGCAAGGTAACATAGTAACCTTATTTATTAAATACATTTTGTATGAATTTGGATTATACATTTGTAGATAAAAAATATAATTTCGGACGAAAAATTGTCAGTAACTCTCTGGTTTACGGAATTATTTTTGGTGTATTACTGTAAGAAACATAAAAAACTGAATTAAACACTCCAAAGTTGAAGATACAGTTGTTCCAAGGACATTTTTTTAAATGATTAAATTATTATATCTTCGATGTAACAAAGCATCAAAACATGTCCAAAAGTAAAATTTTATGAAACATCCTTTGCAGAGACAAGGTTTTTACTGATTTTTGTAAACAAATTGAAATATTTATTTCGAACACTCCCAAGAGAAATAATCAAGCTTTCTTGGGCATGCTTTTTTTTTAATTTTGTGGCTCTAACAAAACCACAATCACATATCAAAACTCGAGTCAAACGCTCAAATACAAGAGAAATTGTGATAGCGCTCTTAACCAATGAATTTACTCTTTAAAAAAAACATACGTGTCGAATTGAGAACCTCCTCCTTTTTTTTTCGTCGGTTAAAAATGACATAAGTACCTATTGGCAAATTTTTTCTATGAGTAATTACCAAAATAACTGTCAAAAAATAACATATGTATGTACTTACATACTTATGAATACCAACGACCTAAGAATTTGTCAGAGGAAATTGTCCTTTGATTTAAATTTAATGAAATAATCAATTAAAAATCTCTAGAAATGCGACGTTGCCACCAGCCTTCCCGCGATCAACGCCCTTAATTGGTCCTAGTAGGTATCTCATCCATAATATTTCCATAGGGTCTGCCCTTACGCCGCATATACCGCACATAACCTAATTACGTAAGTAACCCTCTGCAGCGCGCGGCTCACGTTATTCTATGAAAGATGTACAATGCAGAGGCATCGCATCGCATCGCGGTGTCGATTACAACAGGCTATCGCGTGTCACTCCCATCATACTCGTGTTGACTTTCCATGTTTGTTCGTTACTTTATATTGTTGTAATTCTAATATTATACTGGTTGACGTCATACACTCATAGGTTGTGCATGAGGACAGAATGTTAGAAATCTATATTAATAAAAAAAACTTTTTTACAAAAAAAAAACAACCGACGTCCAAAAAGAACTGCAAAGTGAAAAATAACTTTAATTTCCGAAGTCGGTGTCTTTGGATCTGTATTTTAGTTTTTTGCCACCGACTTCCGAAATTAAAGTTATTTTTAACTATGCAGTTTTTTTTTGGAAGTCGGTTGTTTTTTTTTTTTTTTTTTGTAAAATAGTTTTTAATTTTTCACTTTTTAGTGGGTTAGTTTGTAATTTATCTAAGTTACAATTACAATCATAATGTCAACTGCTCATCATCTTTTACAAAATATTGCTTTTATCGGGAAAAGCAGGGACGTTAATTGTTGAGGAGTTCTCCTAGTAAGAACCAGGAGAAATGGAGCTGATGGTAAAGTCACCATCAGCTCCACTTCACCATATGCATTGTGACGGACGAGCATAAATTGGTAATCGAATCACAACCCGTGAATGAAATATTTATTATTGAGTAGTTCCGATGGCCATATGTGGTCTTCATCATCAGTTCTACTTCACCAAATGGTGCTTTTCGAGAGCAAATGCACAAGTTACTATAAAAAATATCCAAATCTCTATTGGACTCTAATGGGACCACCTCGAGAGCATACCCTAACAAATAAAAAAAAATCAAAATTGGTTCACAATAGACGGAGAAATCGGTGTACATACATGAAAATATATATACATAGGTATACGCGACGAATTGATAACCTCCTCTTTTTTTTTTTTAAAGTCGGTTAATAAGAGAAGTCCTGACTGACTGACTCATCATCAACGCCCAGCCTAATCACTTGAATCTAGAAAGCTGAAATTTTGCACAGAGGTTCCTTTTATAATGTAGACAAGGAATAAGGAAGGAATTCCCGGTAGTACGTTCCCGTGGGATATTTTCCGACATCCACGCGGGCGAAGCCGCGGGCAAAAGCTAGTACCGAATAAAACTGGAAACGAAATTCAAAATAATGAGCAGTTGCAGCCGAGAGTTCTGCTTCTGACCGACCACAATGATCACGTTGAATGTAGATGATTCAAAAAATATAATTGTGGGGCAAAAACTAATTAACTAAATATTGAACATTTAAAATAATGCTAACGTTTGACAAAATGAAAGATGGGGAGAAATCCCCATCTGTCTTTCTTTCTTTCTTTTCTTGTTGCGGTTTACAAGGTTTAAAAAGTAAGTAGGTAAATCTTGAGCAAGCGTAGTGATCAATGCTCGTGCCTTATTCTCTTTAAGAGAAGAGGCCTTTGCCCTGCAGGGGGACAGTAATAGGCTGGTATTATTTCCTTTATTTCATTTCTAAACATATAATTTACATTTTTAAATATTTTTATAAAAAATTAAATTTATTTTATGTAAATAATGAAAATGCGATTTTATGCAAGAGTAACCAGCACTCCTGTTTTTTACAGGACAGTCCAATGAATTAGGTAAATGTATAATTTAAAATTGCTAAAGTGACGATTCATTACAATCTATTAGATGCATTCTCAATCGTGAGTTCGCGACAACGCGAAACTAAGAAAGAACTTTCCACAAAAAGTCAAACAAAACATTTTCTAAGCCCCAGAGCGGAACAGCACGTGTAAAAACTGCTTTGCACACATTTAATATGTAATGTAATATCTAAATAATCTCAATTAGGTTTATAGGTGGCCTACAATCATCTTCTTTATACATCGACCCAATGCATCATCAAAAACACTTCCTTGACCGTGCCGCGACTGACCTCTAAGACTAAATGACTACTATATCAAACGATACGTTACTAAATGCACATGCGCTACATAAATAAGATGCGACACCGACAATGTTAGTTATAACATAAACAGATTACTGAATTATAAACCTTGTAGACAAAGAAATAAGGTGTCAAATAAAAAGCTGCGCCCGCGACCTTGGCCCAATAATGTACGTACGCGCACTCGTTGCAAGTGCAATATTTATGATCTGACGTTTCGTAAGCGTTTTGCGGAAAAGATTCTAGGGCATCGTGTCATGACTGCATGTCGGATTTAATGATTAACTTGTTTATTTTTTTTTTATAGATATTGTTATTTTAAGGTTTCAATTTCAATTACATTGGGCTGACCGTTACAGATACATGATTCAAATCTAAGACTTCAACACATTTCAGACTAGTGCTCATGTAACAGTGAAGTATCTTAACCGATGCAAGCCAATGAATCTGACTAGCCTTTTCCCAACATGTTGGGGTCGGCTTCCAGTCTAACCGGATGCAGCTGAATACCAGTATTTTACATGGAGCGACTGCCTATCTGACCTCCACAACCCAGTAACTGGGTAATACGATACCCCTTGGTAAGACTGGTTGTCAGACTTTCGGGCTTCTGACGACCCGTAACGACTGTCAAAGATCTACCAATGACAGTCGGGACCAACGGTTTAACGTGTTTTCCGAGGCACGAAGGGGTCTCGTTATGTAATGGATGGTCATCCATCCACAAACCGACCGCGGCAAGCGTAAGCGCACCTTTGATCAACCCGTGCGGCTATTATCATTTAGCCAGGAGCCCCTTATGTTATCATTATCATTTAGCCCGAACGATGCAAGCCAGTATTACAAAAAGTTGCAGAAGACTATTTTGTAGACTCGCAAATGACTATTTGTAGACACAGAGTCATTTTAATCAATTATTTATTAGGTACCTATCTTTGTCTGAAAAACTGGAATAAAGTTTACCCTGAATTCTATAAAAGACAGAATTTTGGAAAACCATGCTTCTGATGGAAAATGGTTAATCGGCCATGGAACCATGGACACCTATTCCCGATGTCGACCTTAGTAGTTAATGAATAATGGTATTCCACCACCACCTATGGTACCATTAACTACGAAGGACTTTAGCTTACCAAGTTGGAATCTCAGCCCAGAATATTGAGTCGGCAGTTATGTTATTCAATCCAAAGTGCTGAATGCCACAAGAACATAAAAATAAGACTAGACATTGCACCAAACACGTGTAAAGTTTCAAAGGTTTCTAAAATCTTTAACTCCAATTTCATCTATTTACAGGGCATCAAGGCTTTGCGATATAAAGCTGCTTGTTTGAGTCAACAAGCTTTTAAACTTTGTGTTAATCTGTCTTCATCGCGTGTTCCCTTCATTTTTCCAGAGGCATTTCCGTCAATTTACTATTGCATCCATTACGCCCTGACATGACACGGTCGATTGCAGTTCGACGCACGATATAATGTAATAGAGCAATGCATTTTACGTTTGCCATTTGCATTTAGATAGAAAACAGGATTCGATATCTGTGGCATTTTGAATAAAAGGTTTTAAATCACGATATATATGGATGACATGAAACCGACTGAAATAGCTTTCTAGAATACAATGAAAAATAAAACCCTGATACGATGATAACTTGATTTTGGATTGCAGCAATACTCTTTCTTTCATTTTTTGGAAAACATTTGCCTCCTACCTAAGGGTGCTTGCATAAAGGAGCGGGTTTTTAGGACCGAATTTCGGTACCTAAAGATCGCTGCAAGTTGGATCATCGGAAAGAAACGGTTACATGTTTTAGCTTTGCCTGTGTGATCGCATAGGGTAAAACGGGACTATTTCACCCGTACTGATCGTTACCGACTTGTCTTTAGCGGGAACCCACTTCGTTATGCACCCACCGTAAAATACTAGCCTAGCCCAGGACAGTGACAGTTCAGAAATGTGTGGAAAAGGAAGATTGAGGCCTTTGCCCTGCAGTGGGACTTATCAAAAACAGCTACAGACCATGATCACGGATAACCTGCTAGAACCTGTCTACATTCTTCTTGGTAGCGATGTAGCGCGGTTTTTAAGGCAAGATTTAGCGATACAAACGGCATTCCAATAGGCAGTACCCCAAACATCGTTAACGAGGTAAACAATACTTATATAATATTTACCTACAATATCCGAATTGAATTGATGTGATATGAATAGGACGCCGCGCCAGCATACCTACATATTAGGCATAACGTGATATATAAGCTTTCATTGTTTACTGAAAATGGTTTGGTGTTTTTTCTTTTGTATTTATACTTATTTCTGCTACTGTTGCAAATGTGTGCCTACTAACATTTTTTACGTTTTACTATTAGGTACTCATCTGCAAAATAGCTACTTACAAGAGATAAAAACAAAGGTTTTACAGATAGGTACAGTTTTTGCTTATTTAGTTCATAAATAATGATTAAACAGGTACTTGAACACCTAACAATGTGTACCTTGATTCATATTCACAAGTGAAATGCATTTTGCTATTTATGGCTCCATAATAACAGGTTGAGAGCACTTACAACTTATCAGATTGTTATATATAGTTTATTGCTACCGTTCAATGATTTTATGTTTCAAGACCTATCATTTGATGTTCATCTAATTTACGACTGGTGGGAATGTTCTTGTAATATACGTAGCAACAAAGTACCAATAAATACGTTTAGCTTTAATAATTCATTTATAGTTTTTGTATCACGCTACTCAAGTCGACATAATAATAATGCGCAAATGTAGTCCACTATTTTGATCTGTGTAATAAAAGCTAAAAATACAAAAAAAGATACCTTTGTAAGTAGGACGGGGAGGCGACTAATGCAATAAATTAAATCGACCTCAAATTTTAGTTACAAATCGCCGCGTGTGTCCTGTGACGTCACCGACGCGTGGACACCGCCAATGGGGTTATTGACATGTCAAACTATTTCCGTGGCGCCAAAATAAAAGCGCGCGAATCCACGGGGGCGGGAAACCATCGGCGACAATAACGCGCACAGGCGACGCTACCATACGTCCACAATTACGATAAACAGATGAAAACAATAAATTGAAGCGTCGGCTTGTGGCCTGGGACGGTCTCGAGTTACGTTTTGAGCAAAGGAACGTCTAAAATTACCCCGCACGCACACACCTACCGTGCTGCCAGTCGGTACACACCAACACAGCAGCGCCGCCTATATCTATTATCAAAACATCCAGCGACTCTGGTTACAGCGATCCGAGCGCGCTTCGGATATCGCGTTACACACTTTAATGGCTGGAAAAGGCCTCGAAAACGTGATATTACACGCGTTTTATTGTGTATCGCAAAATGTAATTAATATCGAAATATAACACCGAATAATTTATTCGGCGTAACCCCGAGTCTCGAACCTTTGTGGAGGTCCCCTCGCAGATCAAGATGAATAAATATCGAATTTAAAAATACGATTCCGTTGTCTCCTATTACGAGACCGGCTGAAACAGGCCGTTTGCCAATAAGACGAAACCGTAACACGATGATGGTTTTCCAACGGAAACCCACGTCAATGTCGGCGAAAATATTTGTAACTGAACCTTACCTTGATTTCTTCTTCATTTTCTTTTTTCACTTGAGCCCTCGGTGGTGATGAGGGATTGGTGGGTGTATTACTGTCCATCTTAGCTATACAAGGTCACTATACTTAATATGTAATGAAAATAACACGTGAAAAATATTTTACAGGATTTTTAAAAGTTTTTCTTGTTCAACTTTAGCGTTCGCGTAAACATTATACTATGCGCGCAGCTGCGTCAAGACTTACAATACGTGCGCTCCGCGCGACGATCGCAGCGCGACTGAGGGCGGCCATGATTGGTCGCTTTGTTGAGCGCCGTGAAAAAAGCTCGTTTTCCCGCGTACTGTCGGACCTAGGGCGGAGCTTACGGAGCGGACGTAGCGCATGGGCGGTTAACTATCGTCCACTTTCAAGCTTCATGTAAAGCAACCCCCCGCTTTTGTTAATGATATTGTTATGTTCCGTAATAAACATGGCTTTGATGAACAATTTCCACGAAGAGAATTTACTGATTTACGGGTCTCAACAACTTACGTTAGGATTTGGCCTAGGAAAGAAACTTAAGGCGAGTAAGTATAATAATATTACTTAAGTACTTAATGTCATTCTGTTAAAATTTTACTACAAAGTAGGTTTTATTTAAATATCAACAAACTCGACATTCACATTACACATTCGATCCTGAAAAAAAAACAACTACTGGCCACCCTACTCTTTACTGTAGTGTGATGTATGTGATGTGATGATTAATAAAATTATACCAGGTGTAATTTTAATCATCATTATCCTCTTAAGGGGTCATTGTACTCTCGAAAAAAAATCTGCTGTTCCCTACATTTATCTTCGCAAAACTCCTCAAAATGTAGGGAACATCTGATCGTTTTAGCGATTTCAGGTGTGGTCCCATAGTAAAAGTTGTTCATAATAGTGAGTACAATGACTCCTTAAGAGGACAATGGTAATTAAAATTACACCCAGTATTGTTTTTTGATAAATAAAATGAAAGATGTTGTACTTATTATATATTCATTTACTGTTATTATAAAATACTTACTAATTTGTAAGAAAATTACTTGTGCAAAAACGTAATTAGAACTACATACTAGCTTCTGCCTGCGACTTCGTCCGCGTGAAATTTCTCTTGTCCCCCCGACCCAAGCCGTCGCTCGCATCGCATCACCTGCCCGTGCTTCATTTTCGCTGAGCGTTCTTTCCGACTTTTTTCTTTTTGGTCAGCTCCTAAAGGTCCTAGCATAATGTTAATAGCCTATAGCCTTTCTCAAGAATTGGACTATCAAATGCAAAAACATTTTTTCAAATCCGACTGGCAGTTCCAGACTTGAGCCGCTCGATCTTCTCGTTCTCTGCCTGCCCTGCAAAAGAAGACGCAGAGGCGGACTTTCCCAGGCAAGCGGTCAATCGGCGCCTGCGGCTGGCAATATCTCAGCTCGGTAAAAATGGAGCTTTAGAGGCATGAGTAACAGGGTGTAAAGTTCACTCATCCTCCATAGAAAAGTGAGGATCCTCCGACCAGACGGGTGTTGTGTCTGGAGGGCAACTGCCCGACTTTTAATGTCGGGATAAGTAGGTATATAGGGTGACTGGTAATTAGTGACCGATACTTGATTATACTCATGATAACAAACAACTTTTACTATGGGACCTGAAATCGCGAAGAAATCAGCTGTTCCCTACATTTGTGTTCGCATAACTCGTCAAAATGTAGGGAGCTGCTGAATTTTTTTTCGCGAATTCACATTTGGTCCCATAGTAAAAGTTGTTTGTTATCATGAGTACAATCATGTGTTTAAGTATCGGTCACTAATTACCAGTCACCCAATATAATATGCTAGTCGCGCGGTAAACTCTGATTGCACGATGCAGGATTTTGCGTAACGTCAGTGTGGTGCGTAGCTTGCATGTGCCGATATAGTGAGTTAGGGTGGCGCTGCGTTATGCTCCAGTGCGTCGGATGTGGTACAGCGCCGGGTTGAGATTGATTGCTGGCGTCGACCAGGAGAGGGTTGAAGGGCTCTGCTTTGTGGACCGGCCGAAAGTGCAGTGTGCTGTGCCAATGTTGCTGGTGAGACTGAGGGTGATGACCAGGAATGCGCGTCCGCTGCATGCTGGTAGTCAGGATACCCGTTGAAGCCGTGGATGCTTGCTGGCTGTGTGACTCGCCTCTTGAAAGCTTGAGGAAGTGATGCTGATTGACGTCACGCTAAAAGAGTTGCACGAAGGCTGCGCTGACGTTCATACACGGAGTCACCAGGTTAGGGGTATGAGTAACAGGGTGTAAAGTTCACTCATCCTCCTTAAAAAAGGGAGGATCCTTTGGCCAGACGGGTATCGTGTCTGGGGGGCAACTACCGGACGGTTGATTTTGGGGTGTTTTATATAGGTATGCCCACAGAACAGATAATTTATCTGTTCTGTGGGTATATGCCAGTCGCGCGGTAAACTTTGCTTGCGCGATGCAGGATTTGTGTGACGTCACTACGTCAGGTCTGTGATGCGTAGTTCGCATGTGGCGTTGTAGATGCCGCCACATCACTCCCTTCCGGAGACCGGACAGGTGTTGTGTCTGATGGGCAACTGCCCGACGATTGATGTCGGGACTGGATGTCGTAGTATACAGCGTGTTACGGAAAGGGTATATCCATACAAACGGGGTGAAGAGTGTATCAGGTTCAGAATCTCTGTACTAAATTTCAGCTCTAAAGCAGTACCTACCGAACTTTGAAAATGCTTAATATTTTTTTTTATTTCGATTGTTTATTAAATTTAAATCATAACAAACGTGTCACCGTACTACGAGGGTCTTTATCCATTATCAGTGTCTGTGCGCCTAGTAGTACACACATACACCTGCCACAGCTCTGCGGCACGCCGCCGCACCGACCGGCGGCAGCGGCGGCGAGGCGCGCGGTGGCGCGGGCGGCACGATTGACCGAAAGTCTGTCCGCCTTAATACACGCACGCCGCATGTTTAGATATGAAATATTAATTAAATTTTGTCGTGATAGGTACGGTACAGCAACGTAGACGATTTTCTTAAATTATACCTAAATCACAATCATACAACTAAAGAAAATAATAAGTTTATCGAACAAACGGCGGTTTTCCTTTAATCTGCGACTTGTAAGACGCGGATCTGCCCCTTTGCCTACGATGTCATGGAAAGAAAGCCTAATAAAAAAGTAAAAATTAAGAATGAGTTTTATAAATGGAATCTTTGAAAGTACCAACTTACATTTTATTATAGGTGGGGTTCAATGTGTTGGCCTTGGCGTTGTAGATACGCACAAAGCTGCACGCTCGTTCAGATTTCGCTGAGCATTGCGGAGCATATTCGGCGTTACACTCCTGAAGGCGTGTACTTCCATTACTCGCACTTCCATTTCAAACACGGTATCACACTCCACTGCGTACACAGTATTGTTAGCGTATCCCCAGAAAAAAAGTCCAACGGCGTCAGGTCTGGTGATCGTGGAGGCTGGAGGCCAAGCCACACTCGTACTACCGCGCCTGATCCACTGAGGGAACCGCGCGTCCAGATAATTGCGAACCCCCTAAGCGAAGTGTGCCGGCCGGTGCGCCATCATGTTGGAAGATTATGTTATTATCCATCACAAGATCCACATATCTTGCGACGGGTAATACAGTGAGTATATCACAGAGTACATTTTTATATATCGTCCAGCTGATTCTTTCAAAATTCTAAATAATTTTGTCCCTTCAGTATTTTTTTTTAAATTTATTACTTACTACAATTTTTAATTGTAAGCAAGTTAATTTTTCGAATGTACGTTTTGCTGCATAAAAATAAAATAACATAACCACAGCGTACTTTTTTTTTATATAGGTAAACATAACCACAGAGCACGTAACTTTATACATAACCTAAAACTTGTCAGCTGTTGACTTGACAGTAGCATATTTTTGACATTAATAATTTGACTGTTTGACAACAGAGAAAGTTTGTGAAGTTCGTTGTAAAGGATCCCTTTCTGGTAGGTCACACCTAGCACGATGCGTAAAGTACGAAGTAACGAAGTACACACGTTTGTAGTGCTAATTTAGTGGAATTTTACAAAAACCAATGTAAGTGTGCGGGAAATAGCTGCTCCCGAAATTAACACAATAAAACTTTAATTCCAAGGTTACTTTAATCTTTCCTTTAAAGTCTAAAATACCTATTTTACATGCCTTTTTTAGCCGCATTTTTTTCTCTATCAGATGTTTGATGAACTATTTTCATTTGAGTTTCTTGAGGGTGATTCTGCCTCACACTATTACCAAAAACGTAAGAGCCTCCAGTTGTGCGGCCAGTTGGACCCTTTCAATAATTTTGAGGATGCCGAATTCATTACGCGCTACAGGCTATCCAAAGAACTATTGCTCGATTTGTGCGCTGAGTTGAGTCCTATGTTCAAAGAGCCTGTCATGTTAAGTGACAGTGACAGCTCACAAAACTTTTTTTATTCTGGTACGTTTGAAACAGTAATCCGACCACTCTATTATTTTTTTTTTGACCAGGTTAGGTGTTGGTCTATGTGAACGCCGAGATACCTGATGTATGTATTTGAGTTGCTCGAGCCTTGGGCAGGTACATCTTGTGGGTTCATCACTATTACAGGAGTGCAATTTAACTGAGAGATGGTCCGGGTTGGAAGTTCTTATGCTGACGCTAAAATTCACAACCTTCGTTGTCTCTACGTTAAGCGTCAGCAGATTCTGGGTAAGCCAACTCGAAACCAGATTTACACCCGTGATTGTGATTGAGATAATATAGCACTAAAAACGTGTGTACTTCGTACTTTACGCATCGGACTAGGTGCGACCTAGCAGAAAGGGACTCTTTACGAACTTCACAAACTTTCTCTTTTGTCAAACAGTTTTTACGCTACTGTCAACAACAGCTGACAAGTTTTAGGTTATGTTATTTATATGCAGCAAAACGTACATTCGAAAAATTAACTTGCATAAAATAAAATTAAAAATAATGTAAGATTTATCAATTCTTTAAATTATAGTAAGTTCTAAATTTAAAAAAAAAAATAAGAATGTCTTCCAAGCTACCGAAGGCTACTTTGAGTTTGAAACAGGTACCTAATGTGTTTTTAAATAATAGAAACATTAATTTACTATGGTATATTTACCTACTTACTGGCATTTACCATGTTGGGTTTTTCTTGGGGATTAATTGAAAGTTCTTGTCATAATGTAAAGATATTGTTATTCCCTACATATTATGAGAGAGAGCGAGTATGTCATGCTCACTCAAATGTCTCGCTGATGGTGGCGTGTGTGTTGGATCATTAAGTTCCCTTCAAAATGGTTGAGCTAAATGGTGCTGATCCATGCGTCATGTTCGTGAACGGGCGCCGTCAGTTGGGACTGGTCGTCTCTTAGCTGCCATGGCTTATTTTTAATTTTAATATTTAATTTAGTTGTTTTAGTTATTATCTTTTTATTACGGACGCTTTTTAACGTGCACGTCTTTCTACATTGTTCTCACATGTATATTTTCAACTTGAACGATGTAACCAATATTTTGTAAAAATATTATGATTTAAAAGAGTGTCCATGGAGTTTCTTGCCCGTTCTTCTCCATAGGGATCTACTACGCTTTGGAATGGGCAACTAGCTTCATCTTTCTGACTGACCGACCCATTGACAATTCAAAAGTGCCTGTAATTGGTTTATTTGAAATAAATGCTTTGAGTTGAGTTGAGTTGAGAATTAATCTTGCTGACAATTAATATTCAATCTAACTCTTTAATTCTCTATTTCCAGTTCCTCCTACGCCAAGAAGTGTTAAAGCTCTACAGGGACATCTTTCGGACCCTCAAACAAGTCCAAGATGAAACCACGAAGGCCGATCTAAGAGAATGGGCCAGAGCAGACTTCAGAAATAATATGCACCACACTGATGAAACTGCTATCAAAGCGATGCTCCATCATGGACAGAAATCTTTGAGAGATTTGAAAAAGTCATTGTCTTTGAGTAAAAGTTGAAGAAAAATAAAGATTGGTATTATTACTTATACTTACTTCATTTTCAACAGTTTTGTGATTATCTAGTATTAGTGTAGAGATATAATATAGACAAACTTACAAAAGTCATCCTAATGAAACCTCTTTAATAAAGTAAATTATTGTATTAATTATTTGTGAACATCATTATTTTTATCACCTGATAAAACTAAGACAACAACATTTTATGAAAAATAAAAGGTTTATCATAAATACAAAACTTTTATTCAATACAATATGTTAAAACTAAAACATTTTGATCAAATAGTAACTAAATAATAAAGTTATGATTCTACTAAAGTTTAAATTTATAATAATTTAGCTATTTACAAAACCAAGTTTTTTTTTAATGTTATACCATATACACACAAGTGGCACGTGTCGACAGCAAGGCAACTGCAGCCATCGACACTCGTCAGCGGCAGTTGCCTCTACCATTGACGCGTGCTGCTCGTGCAAGGACTTACATATAGGCACATAAATATTTATGTAAAATAAGTCCAGTCATATTATCAGGTTAAAACGTCATAAAACTAATGGCTACTATAGACAGGGTTGCCAGGAGTTCATCTTTTGCCAGTTATGTTTAGCATCTTAGGCCGGGGCCGCACTACTAAGGCGACTGCGACGCGACGGCGATTTCGTGAAAATAAACTCATATAAACATATGTTGGTGGCTACACTGCAGAAACGACAAGCAAAATTTATTTGTTCATATTTCGTCGCAGCGTCGCTGTCGCCGTACCAGTGCGGCCCCGGCCTTACACTCATATCAGGCGCAATCATTTTTTTTTTCTATTATTGATCATCTCATTATGTTGTAAAATTTATACATCAATTTATTTATGCCTATTTTCATGTTGCACTAATTTCCCCTTATGTATTTAAACATACCCTGGGAATATCAGACTTTACATTGTCAACACACTCATTAGCTTTTAAATAAAGTAGATGCTTCTATTATGCACCTGTATAGATAGCTTGGTAGAACAAATAAATCAGGATAGGCACTGTCACCCCTGTGCCAACTACTAAAGTAAATACTGTGAAGAATGTTACAAAATCACCATTTTTGTTCAGGTATTTTGCTAATATTTGAATCAAACTTCTTGTTATGTGGTGACCATCCATACCATAACAAGGTATCACATTCAAAAATCCAATTCCCATTGAAAATATGAATATGTACCTCAACAGTTTCTCAAACTGTGAGGGTGAGAAGAATGAGAACAGGCCCAGTCTTGGGAAGTACTGGTCAATGAACACTGTCTTGTGTAAATCATATGGCAAACCTAAATATAGAACAGCATGTTTGTCCTTTCTTTCAATAATTATCAAATGCGTGTGATTGTTTAGTGAAGGCTTCAAGCAGTGCATTCCTCTTGGACAAGAGTAACCATCAGGTTCTGTGCACTTTGTGAACTTGTCTCTGACCATGTCTCTTGGCTTTAAACAGGAGAATTGGCCTGGCAGTACTGAGTCAGCTACCACTTTAGGCTCCATGTATTCAAAGCAAAAACTGTACAAGTCATCTTTGCGGCAACATTCAACAACATCATTCTCTTTTATAGTTTCCATCATGATTTCATCATTTTGAGCAACATATTCTGCACTGGTGCAGATTCCAAAACGGTCATGAGCCATGTGGAGGCAGTAGTTCCAATCATTTGCAGTTTTAACTTCGCAACTAGTTATTGCTGTAACTACATCTCCTGTCTTCAGCCCTCGGAGATCTTTCAGGGGAGAGTCCTCTGTAAAATCTGTTATTCTAACACCAATACCAGTTTCATATGCTATGTTAAATAAAATAGGAGCTGAAAAGAACAATAATAAGGCAACAAATGCAGTGGCAACATTGTGCCAGATCCCTGCACAGAATATTCTTAATCTCTTAGTGATAGCTAGGCTATTTAATTGATCAGAGTTCATCTGCACAAATGCTATTGGTATTATAGTGAACACATATACACCTACAGATATAAGTTGCACATCTTCTTGAGCTGCAGCCAGTGCATGGCCCAATTCATGGAAAATAGTACTGAACCCTATCGCTAAGAAGTACACCCAGAAGTCTGACGCCGGAATGTTTACACCAGGGAGCATGGCCTTGACTTCAGGCACATTGCTGCTGATTTGAATGGTCTCATAAAAATGTTCGAATATGAATGTAAGGAGCGTCCACAGTGCAAACGGTAAGAATATCCAAATCGTAAATATGTAGCCGCATGTATACCATTTCCGAAGAACACGGCTCAAGTTTTTACTCCATCTGTATATAAACCTGTTGAAAGCGGTTGTTGTCCATGTGAAGTTTAATATTCCTATCTTTAATCCAGTCCCTTCCAAGAATGCAAAATACGGATAGTGCATACAACTCTGAAATTAAGAAATTGTCGTTCAGTAAACACATTACCATTAAATCATTATTTCATAACAACTACAAAAAATAATACCTTGAAAAAAGAGTCAAAGAACCAAATGACGACATAAAATGTTAAGACGAATGAGCAAAGTATTGCAAAAGACATTACTGCAACCTTTGGGTGATTTGTTTATCATTTTACATTATTTTGGATGTAAGCAAATGCCGGCACCACATCATTCAATCACATTGAGAAATTGGAAAATGGCAAATCGATTGCGTCAAAATACAGATAATATCAAATATTACTATTGTCTTGTCAAATTCGTGTATTTGGCACGGAGTACTCGGCCTTTTGCTTTAGAAGGTAATATTTTTGAAAAAGGCTGAATGATAATGCGGCTTTGGTCAGGAGGACATGAAGATTGTAAAAAAAATATTTTGACATCTGTTGGATTCGCTCTATGGATTCGTCGGTCGTGCCGTGTGTTGTTGTCTTGTTGATCGAAAATAATCGAAATAAAACAATATTGTGACAATTTATAAAACATTTTAACATGTGAGTGATGAGTTGTACGGAAAATGAAAGTGGCCCTTTTGTCGTGTTCTTCTTACCAGCGGTCGTTGGCTGCCTGACCATACTCCTGGCGAGACGCTGGGCGAACTCCCAAGTTAGCAATACTTCGTCTACAGCCGTCTCTAGACGGCGAAAAATCATTAAAGACCCGCTTATTAAGCGGCCCCTGCCGCCTCTAGCCTGTAAAATGATGCCACCAGGATCTAAAAAGGCTTCTGGTGTAAATAAGAAGGTAACATGCAAGTCTGCATCTGCATACACACACATTCCTTAACTCCTGTTGAATTACCTATGTTTATGAAATCTTGTATTATAAAGAAGCGATGTACAAGCTGAAAATGATATCTGGTACAATGCAACAATATGTTTTAATTACTTACTAACTTTATTTGTCTGTAACTTTAATCTTTTTTGATAGAAAGTTGTAATAAACTTCCTTGTTTTTAGCAATATGAATCTCATTAATATTACAAGGTAATTAACTAATAAAACAAAACAATTCAGTACTACCCTATTACTAATATCATCAAATTTTTTTTCAGGGTACATTCCCCGTTCCAGATGAAGAAATGAATGGTAATGGGAAGCGGCTGGGTCGTCCAGCACGCACCCCACCCACCACTCTGTCAAGTGTTGGTCTCACAGACATGAAGCTTGCAGATGGGCCCGTGGCCCCTAAACACATACCGTTCCCCTACATACCACAGGATGGAACTCTTTTGTTTGAAGCCATGACATTTGTTTTCACTCTGGTGGCTACCGGACTCCAGTTCCTCAATCTGTACAGGACGGCCTGGTGGTTACCACATTCATACACAAACCAGGCTATGGTAAGTTTAAATTCTGAATTCATTACCTTCTTCTTATACATATAAACATGTTAGTTTCAGTGAAACTCAAAAATGGTTTGACCAATTTCAATATTTTTTTTTGTTTTGTGTTTGCTCTAATACAGGGGTGGTTTAAGAGAAAAAAAATAAAAACTTTTTTACAAAAAAATACAACCAACTTCCAAAAACAACACTGCAAAGTGAAAAATAACTTTAATTTCGGAAGTCGGTGTCTAGTTAAATGTATTTTCGTTTTTTGCCACCAACTTCCGAAATTAAAGTTATTTTTCACTTTGTAGTGTTGTTTTTGGAAGTCTGTTGTATTTTTTTGTAAAAAAGTTTTTATTTTTCACTTTTTAGTTGTGTACCTACCCCACACAAATTCAAATACCACTACCTGCAAAACAAACTAGAACATCATCCATATAAAAGTGGGGAAAAAATACGTATTATTGAAGCAAACTCAAAAACTACCCAATCAAAGTTAATCAATTTTATATGGGACCAACTGTGCTGTATACACTCGAACAAAACAAAAAAAATCCAAATCGGCTCAGCCATCTTCGAGTAATCGGGGAACATACATAAAAAAAAAGGTACCAACGAATTGAGAACCTCCTCCTTTTTGAAGTTGGTTAAAAATAAAAGGAAAAAAAGAAATTGAAATTTTGACAGGACGATGTCAGATGGGTCAGCTAGTTATAGTATAATTTTCCTCCTTGGTGGTATTCCCTTAGTTAGGTAGTTGGTTAATAAGAAAAATTTGTTGTGTTAGCAGTACGCACGGCTACAGATCAAGCTATACATTTCCAGCATAAGCTGATCTCGCATTGTATACAGTTTCCTTACACTAAGAGGTCAGTGTAAACTGGAAATGTATAGCTTGAGTGTAGCTGTGTGTGCATGGGTTACTAAATTAGTTTGGTTTAGTGATAACTGGCAAAACCAGTGTTTAGAAAATAAAAGCTAAGTACAGATTTTTCCTTTGATTTTTTTATGTAACATTGTATTCATTTATTTATTGCACAATGTACACACAATTACAGGCTTTGCTTACAACTAATGAGTACAGAACCCCGTTGGGGCGCAGCAAGATAACTTAAAACTAGAATATTGTGTCTGTAACATTATTAATTAGAACATATGTTTACATTAAGTCTAGAATTTTATTACATTATTAAATATACTAATATTAAGAGTTAATCAGATTTTGGTCATTATTTCAAGATATAGTCTATTTTTTTTATTGAAAAAGAATCTCAAATGCCTGGTTTCTGAGGTTTTTAAGCGGAGTTTATCCATTCAATAGTGATGTTCAGTAAATGTTCAGAAAAACTATATCAAACCAATAGGTTCGATATAGTTTTTCTGAACATTTTGTTAAGGAAGAATTTAGCTTAAAAGTCGAGAGGGTTTATCTGAGAACCTCAAAACGAGCATAACAAAGGAATTTGTTGAATCAATAGCTATGGAGAATTTAAACCCCATTTAAGAATTCATCAGAAACCAGACATAAGTGATTTAAAGATGTGGACAAATCATAATTATTGATGACTTGAGGCATTCTGGTGTTTACTGTTTTATCATAAATATCTAAACTTCCTTGATTTCTATGTTTAGGATGTTGTGAATCGTTCCTTGTGACTCATTGACACTGTGATAGATTTGGTGAAAAGATAATAATAAACTTATTTATTTAAGGCTCTATTGACATTATGATAAGAATCTCAATGCCGAACAATAGGGTACCTATACATTTAGAAGGGAATATACATTTAGAAATTAAAATGTTAGTGTCATATGTGTGCTGTTCAATAATTTTCAGAAGATCGACTTTGGCCACTGTACGCCTTTATCATCTTTGTTATTTTTTGATGTATGACAACATTTTAATAGAAGTTTTCGGAACGTGACTGCGTGCGATCATTGTTTTAATCATTAAGAAGTTTCGCGACCATTCGAGCCAGTGTCAACACCTCAATATAAGTTAGATTCGATTCAGTTTGACCTGGAACTTGTAAGTCCTACAAAAGTTGTTTTTTGTTTTTGTTTTCAGAACTTCTACTTGATTGACCCCCACTTGGTGGCGTTCATAGTGACGATAATATTCCGCAAGCTACTTCTCAGTATCAGCCTGGCTGTTCTCAGGGCGTTACTCGCGCCCAAACTGATGCCACATGCGACTATTGCTGCCAGGTAACAAGTAAATTAATACCATAGAAGAGAGATATATAGAGGAATATTTAATTAATTTACCTGGGTAAAATATTAGACACATACTTTTTGCTATATTATATTAATTAACTCTTAAAATGTCGATTGTACACCATGTGTACAGATAACAATAGAATTTCAATTGTGTCTGCTAATTGGCGCGCGACGGGTTAAACATTACTTAGATAAAACTCATTAAAGTTAGAGAGTGGGGGCTCACTACGTCACAACTACTTACATTATAAAATCTAGCTAGGCGTGACGTCATGTCACATTTTAACTCAATGTATCGCCGTAATCTTTTAATTACTATGTAAAAAAAGAAAAAAAATACGTGTCTAATATTTTTTTTAAATCTACAAGGCGGACAAAAAATATTTTTAGTGATCATGCCTATTGTGATGACGCGTAAAGTAAGTAAAGTATCGTAACCTTTGCTGCAATACCTGACTGGTCGCACCGATTAGTTGCGGCCAAACTGTGTGAACTTTGCTAAGAGTGTCAGCATCTTGGTCGAAGCTTCTGAGACCACCAAATGTTATATTTATGGCTATGAATAAAGAAAGCATGGACTGCTAAAGTTTTCAAAAGCAGCTTACAGGAAAGATATTTCCCAAATCTATACTGACATCTATACAAATAAATAAAATTAAAGTGTCTATTTGTAATGTCAAAATAACAGCTTTTTACTAAATGTATAAGAAAGTATATACGGTAAGTACCTACTCATAACAAAAAAACATTTTTAAATTTTTTGTGTCTGTCTGTCTGTCTGTCTGCCTGTCTGTTTGTTCCGGCTAATCTCCGAAACGGCTGGACCGATTTTGACGGGACTGTCATTGGCAGGTAGCTGATGTTATAAGGAGTAACTTAGGCTACTTTTATTTTAGAAAAAGAAATAGGATTCCGTGCAAAAAAATAAAACTCACGAAATTGTGAACAAAAAGTCGGATTTGAAAAATTGTTTTTGCACTTGGTAGCCCAATTCTCGAGGATGGTTATAGGCTATTTACAGTCACGCTACGACCCTTAGAAGCCGAGCAAAAAGAAAAAAAGTCTGAATGAACGCTAAGCGAAAACGAAGTATATAGCGCGGGCGGGCGATGCAACGCGGCGGGTCGGGGGACGAGGAAGTTTTATTAAAATGTGGCTGTTATTTTGGTATATTGTGTGTCTTACGACTTCCGAACGAAGACGCGAACGAAGTCACGGGGCACAGCTAGTACAATAATAAACTTGTATTTTGTTTTCAGGATGTTCATATTGGGTGTGGTACTCGGTGCTCTCTCTTGGTGCACATACTTCATAGTACTCAAGTATCCTTTGGTGAAAATATTCTATTTGTGCTATCCGTAAGTACTAATTTTTATCTTACAAAGCCGTGTACGCACGAACGAGCAAAAACATGGTGAACACGAACATACAGGGTCCTGAGTTTCTTCAAATGATCCGTGATCGATGTTCGTGTTCACCATGTTTTGTTCGTTCGTGCGTATACGCCTTTAGATATCTTATCTTATTTTTAGGGACTGTATTTACTGCATTCTAGTATCAACCACTTACGAAATAAATTCAAAATTAAACAGAATTTGTATGAACTTATCTAATCTAACGGGAACTTAATTGGATATGGTGAATCTAAATCTGAATTGTATTAATAATATCGTTGGTTGCCAATTTTGTTTTAATTGTAAACGTAAACTACCAAGGAAGGATACATGTAGACTTACCTAAGTCAGGGTGTAAAAAGACCCATCACATGGCCGTCATGCGCATTGCTAAATCTATTTCTATTTTATAACATTTTTTTTTTTCATTTTCTTTATTACAATTTCTTAAAATAAAAAGATAAAAAAAAAATAGAAGTCCGCCGGTGTCAGGAGCAGGGTCCAAGCTACCGGTAGCTAAGGCTCCAGAGACAGGAACCTCCTCACAATGTGAGCCTTATCGAGGAGTACTGCCTTCTGAATCAGGCCATTGATCCAAACGCCTAACGATATCCTCGAGAGATGGTGATCGAGGCTTTAGACCGTCAGGCCATTGGCCGTTACGACAATCGTCACAATGACAGCCAAGCTCACATTCCACATGTCAACAACCTCACGCGCTAAGTCCAGATATTTTATTATCATTATCTTGCCAGTGTTGATCAGTGGATTGCTGACCATCTTTACATACCGAGACTCCTCCGTGACTCGGAAAGCACGTTAAGCCGTTGGTCCCGGCTGTCATTCGTGGATCTTTGGCAGTCGTTAAGTCCGAAAGTCTGACAACCGGTCTTACCAAGGGGTATCGTAATACCCAGTCACTGGGTTGTGGAGGTCAGATAGGCAGTCGCTCCATGTAAAATACCGGTATTCAGCTGCATCCGGTTAGACTGGAAGCCGACCCCAACATAGTTGGGAAAAGGCTGGACAGATATAAACAGAAGGTTCCCACTTCCCAGGTATGGGCCAGTAAAAAAATTGGCAGTCGAGGTGTCACGATAACGCGTTAATGCCAACCCGTAAGATTTCCCCATATCAAAAATCGTTCAAAAGAAACCGCGCCTAAAGAAGTTTTTACATAAAAAAAAAAATGATCGCAATGACGGAAAGAAGAAGTCTCGGCTTCGTCTACCCTTCGTATACCCGTTATGTATACAAGATTATTAGGATAAGCACAGGAAGATGTTGATTACTTAAACAACCTTCTCTTTCCAGCGCTGTCATATACTTCCTGCTCTTCGGCTTCCACTCCAGCCCGTTCCTCGAGCTGAACAACGGCGAGCCGCCGCTACACTGCTGTACGCACGACGCCGCACAGATACGCACGGAGGTGGAGGTGTTGCGACAAGACTTTAACGTGCGGATGAAGAAGATTATCTTCAACTCCGTGGTTGGAGCTTACTATTCCAGTTTTATACCGTGCTGTTTTGCACAGGTGAGGAAAAGTTACATTAATATGTTATTCTTACTGCGTAAGCCGATGTTCGCACGGACGTAAAGATATCGCGGCGGGAAAAACTAAGTATAAAATCTAGCAAGGAGTGACGTCATGCCACATTTTAACTCGATGAACGAGGAACGCAAAAAAATAAAAAATACGTGTCGAATATTTTTTGATAATCTACATGACGGACAAAAAAAAAGTTGTAGTCATCATCCCTATTCCCGAAATTTTCAAAAATCGATATAATTTCGGGATTTACCCTCTCTTTTCCCCTTCATTTTTGACATTGATTGTGGCTGTGATGACACTGCCCAGATTTTGGACGTTTTTTAGCACGGAAATTGCCTTCTGATTCCATTAACTCACTTGTTCTCTTTTCCAGTCATACCTGTACTACGAGGTATACGCAGCATCGCAGCAGACAGCGTTCGTATGGGCGGGCCTGTTCGCGCGCTACGTCAGTCAGCTGGTCAGTGCCACGTATTGTGACGTGCCACATCGCGCCGCGCTGCACCTGGGGCGGTGGCGCGCTGATAATAATACTTGTACAGGTAACGGGCATAGTCTACAGGGTCGACTTAAATTAGCTAGCGAAACTCCGCAGACGTGGTGGTATATATATCTAAACACGACAAAATAAAAACAATTTTTTTTGGGGCTGCTGGTAGTGGTTTTACTTGAAGTGCGAGTTGATGAAATCTGTTTTATCGTGTTGAGATGTCGATAGTCGGTACCTATCACTCTGTGGTTTACGAAAAAAAAAAAAAACTGATTTTTAAGCTGATATTTTAAGTGACTACCTACCGGGCGCAGAGGTTGATGACCCCAAAAAAAACATCATCAAATTAAGTTCTTTTTTGTGCTATTATGTTTAGATTAGATATGAGCGCCGCGCCGGCGCGCCGCCGTCGCCGTGAGTTCATGTTGACGCGTCGCCGCCGAGTGCAGCATGCGGCGTGCCGTCGCGGCTACTCACAAATTGCTTTCTCGCTCGCACGCGCGGCCCGACCGCGTTAGTTCGCCTAGTCGTTTCGGCACACTCGTCGCTTACGCACAGTCGAGTTCAATATTTTACCGAGTAAACGTGTATTATTGTGTTGTGTTAACGATGGCAGCAACTTCGAGATGAGATGAGAGAGAAATGATTATTTTTCAGTAAACGTGATCTCCAATTATTATTTAGAAGACTGTAAAATTGTAATTAATAAATACGTTCCTTTATAAAGTTTTTTTTGGTAATAACAATATGGTTTTCTTTATGTTATTTTTAAGAAAACTCTCCCTAATAAAAAAAAACTCAGGCCCACGACCGGCCACGCCACGCCGCCGCGACGCCGCTGCCGCTCTGGAAATTAACAGGCCACGCCGCCGCCGTGGAATTGGCCATCGGCGCTCATATCTAGTTTAGATATCGTTTCCCATAAAAAAAAAAAACAAAATGTTTTATTTCGTTATTACACTTTACATCAGTTATAGTCTACTCTCAGTTATAGTCAATATCCCTATTCACAGAAGGTAGCGAAGTCCTACCATGGTGTGCGAACCGCATGTGGTCACGCGGCGCTCGCGTCACGCTGAACGGTCGCGTGTACATCGCCAACACGCCGACCGTCGCCGCAGACCCGGCCTCGGTCGTGCACTGCAGATTCCATGTGAGTATACATAGATAGAAAACTCTTTACTGCACACCAAATAAATAAATAAAAATATACGGAAAAGCGCAGACAAATCACTCAATAATAATAAAGACAGCGGGAAATACTGATTAGATCTAGAAGAAAGAGTAAGGTGCAGCGCAGACGACACACATTTTGTGCGATCGAGTCTATGGCGCACAAAATGTCTGCATGGCATGCAAAAAGTCCGTCGCAGATTTTACGCAGACGCCGACAGAATGATCGAAGATGTGTGTCGTGTGTGTTGACACACGACACACATCTTCGATCATTCTGTCGGCAGAACTGTAGGGTAGAGATGAGCCCGATATCATGTCACATGTAAAAATCATCGATATTTTAAAATCATTTCATTATGCAATGACAACGACAAAATCATCAATGCTTTTAAATAATTTTTCGAATTAAATGAACGCGAACTTTGGTGATTCGGATCGCACGGACTCGGGCCGTCTCGGGCGCTGCGGTGTGAATTGCGATGTTGCGAGGCTGTGAGATCGGCGATACTGAAGTTACAGAATTCACAAGTTTCGATAAAAATGACCAGGTCTGGGCACTGGCGAATGCTATTTATCTAGTGTTTAGTATTTCGTGAATCATTGTTTTGGTTAGACGAGGATGACCAGCCAACCTAATTTAATTTTACGCTTACGAAATACGTAACTTAGTGTACACTCCTACCAACTTATCTGTGAAATGGCGAAAATTGGAATTACGGCCGTCATGTTGAAATGTCTTCGATTGTGCCGACGCATGTCATTCGATTGTGTCGACGCATCGACGGTGCCGTCCTCTTTCAGTTCACAGATAAGTTGGTAGGACTGTAATGTGTTGTAGACTCGCTCTAGTTGGCTTTATAGACGATATAAAGAATTAAGTCTAGTGAAGTGTATCATAGATTTTTGGATACATATTGATGATTTCCATGATTATTTATCAATACCTAATTATCCTGCCATGAATGTCACAAACTAAGAAAAATTAAATTACACGGGCTAACTTGACAAACTCGACCCATGCCACTAAATAACTAATGATAATTTCACTAAGCCGTTCCGTGATCATTTCAGTATCTACTCACAATTGAAGTGACGAAATCTAATACTCAAATAAAAATCATTGATGATTTTGTCATTGTTCCCGTCATCGAGATTTTTTTGTCATTGTCATGCAGTCATTGATACAGAAAAATCATCACTCAGCCCATCTCTACTGTAGGGACGTAGACGCTATGCCCCCCACTAACGAGTGCAGATTGCCTCAACGACAATCGCTATCTCGTAAACTGATAGGATATTCGGATGCATGTTTACTAAAAGTTGAGGAGTTGGTTATTATGGAATGCACTTTTGTATCGAAAAAATCCCGGAATTCCGTTATCGACAAATTTAGAGTTCTGATTATAGAATCAAATGTATATTTACTTACGTTACGTTGTTACGTTTTTGTTGGTAAATATGGAATGATCTTTTGTATCTATGGTAAAAATGTCGCGATTCCGGAATTGATAAATTTAGTACTTTTTGCCTTTAGAATCGAATGCTAGCTAATGTTGTGTTGCCAAACTGTATATTTGCATCGGGGGTTAAAAATGAATTATTACATAAATAATACCACACGTTTAAGAAGTCGCTTCCACACCATGTATCTGATACTAATCGGATATATGGTATGGAAATTACTTCTTCCCGAATTTTATGGAATTCCGGGATTAATTAAAAAAAAAAAATTGCAGTCATGCGGACTGTCGACAGAAGTGAAAACTTAAAACTAAGCATAACATGTCGCGGTGACGCGGACCCGTAAGATTTCCCCATACCAAAAATCGCTCAACGCGCTTAGAGAAGTTTTCAATTAAAAAAAAAAAAAAAAAAAAAATTGAAGAATTTCCATAATTTCTTAGCCAAAAATTAACTTTAGGTAAATATGCATCAGATTATCCGATCTCTGATCATAAAGCATACGAAAACAGCTAATCTGTACAATATTTATATTTACGCGAAAAAGAGTCCAATCAATCTCCTTTTCCCAACTAAGTTGGAGTCGACTTCCGGTCTAACCGGATGCAGCTGAATACCAGTATTTTACATGGAGCGACTGCCTATCTGACCTCCACAACCCAGTAACTGGGTAATACGATACACCTTGAAAGATCCACGAATGACAGCCGGACACCAATGGCTTAACGTGCTTTCCGAGGCACGGAGGAGTCTCGGTATATAAAGATGGTGACCCATCCACGGACCAACCCCGGCAAGCGTAGCTTAACCTGATGGATCGACCCGTGCGGCTGTTATTACTTAGCCATGAGCTCCACGAGTCTCCAATTTAAAAAGAGTCTCTAATGTGACAAATAATTTAGTTTCGGAATTTGGTAACTTTATTTTTGATAGTTTTTCTGACACATTATGCTGGTGGACTGATGTTGTTTCTCTAGTAGACTAAAGTATTTTAAAAAATAACAAAGTATGACTTATAAGGCCGTGTTCAGATAAACCGCGCCGCCGACCACGCACAGGACCCCGCACACGCGTTGTGCCCGCCTTACACCCGCGCTCGCGACGCGCAAAACCAGCGCACGCGTCGCACCCGCTTTACTACTAGTGACTGGGCCAAGACCCACAAGACTGCGCAAGGCGTGGGTTGACATGAGGCGGACGCGAGGCGTAAGACATTAGACTCAAATTATACACAACAAATTTCAAAGCTAGTTAGACACGGGTGCTGACGCGCGTGGCGTGCGCGTGTCGTCTGAACACGCCCTTACAATTATTTTTCTCTTCCACAGACGGTGTTCGCAAACCCATCGCTCCTACTATGCGGGATGCTGTGCCTACAACTCTCCCTCATAGTACTCCAACTTTGCCTACTGTTCAGTTCGATACAGTGGCACAACTTCCTAGCGATAGTCATACTACTGTTCATAAACTACTACACGTTATTCAAAATGGTTCGCGACTATCTAGTTGCCTGGAAGGTTTATAAAGCTGAAAATATGATACAAGATAAAAACGGCTCGTTACATCCTGTTCCCAATTAAGTCTACATCTTTAACTCCTAAGGTGAACGTATCCCGCGCACAAAATTTTTCTCTGAAAGTTGGTGCGATGAGCTTCGTTGTTTTGCGTTCGTTGTAGTATGAAAATGTGTTTAAATTATTGTTTTTAGTTAAAATGTTAGTGATTTTGTGCATTATTGGTAGGTTAGATACTGAATAATGAAGTAGCCAAAGTAGAATTAGGTAGATTTGCTAAAATGTTTTATCATCTAATTTGTGACTTTATGCCGGATTCCTAAAGAATGACGCATCAGTCCTTTATTATTTCATAGAAGAGTCTTCCATTTGTTATCTTAGGGTCAGTTCAGACCAAGCAGAGAAATCCTCGCGGAATTTACTGGCTTCCTTGAAAATTCGTATTACTACAGCTAATTGTATGAATATCACACAATCGGCTCTCCGCGAGCCGATTGACAATTTTATACTTTAGGCTATGGTAATACGGTCCTATTTTCAATGGAGCCAGTAAATTCCGCGAGATTTTTTCCGCTTGGCCTGCATTGCCCCCTAATCTGTTGATAAATAAAAATACTTCCAGAGCACTGTTAAAGGTACATTTCTACAACTTGTGGTTGGTAATTAGAACTTTGCATTCTATGTTTTGGGAACCGGGCATGAGTCGGTCAACTATAATATACATTCCATAATAAACTACGTCCGAACTCAATATAACGAAGCTTGTTGTAATAAAGCTGTATTTTGTTGAATATCTCATTGTTGTGTCAATTTGTACTTAATATTTGTTTAGAACTGCGCTCATTATGATAAGAGTTTTTGAACAAAGTAACACTGTTACATAGCATTGAATGTAAAATTATTATAAGACTGATGGCTACTCGGCCATTATTATGTTTAGGCCTGTTAACCCGTGTCCTAGGTGAGCGATAAATATATGGACATAAAAATATATTCGCTTTGCATATCATAATTAGGAACAGTTGCTCTCGGTATTTTAGCATCGCATTATGTCTGATCTTCGTTCACGTAGGACGATCGGTTACAATGTAAACAGTGCTACTGATGTGTATGCACGTCTTTAAGGTGAAATGGTAGCGTAACGGGGTTTGGAGCCAAACGGAGCATATACTTTTTTTTTTTTAAATATAATTCTGCTCTGTTACATTAAAATAAACCCTTATTCCCCTTGTCTTTAACAGTAAAGGTTAGGCGAATTTTATTGAAATTGCTTTCTTTAATTCGAAAAAAGCAGTTTTTTTGTCATAAAAATGCCAATTTTGAGGAAACTGCGTTTTTTTTTTTGTATCGAGTCAAATTGTGTCATTCGTGTTTTGGCCCTCATAATTTATTAAGTAAAGAAAATCTTAAAATTTCTATAATCAAGAAAAAGTGAAAAAGAATAAGACAAATTTTTCGTTTTTGAGGACAAATATAGATTTTGCGTGTAGCCGAAATGCGTCAAAATATTTTCTTTGGGACCCATTTCGCCTTAATGAATATACACGTCACTTGCATCGTGTGAACGACGAAATTATCTATTCCAAAACAAGAAGATATGACACAAAATGTTAACCCTGAACAATTATAAATATCATACTTGCCAAGAAGGAAAGTTTTATTTTTAGTTTATATTCTTATAACTTTTATAGAGCCCAGAAATCTCATTTCATCATAGTCTAGTCAATGGACTTGAATGTAAGTAAATTATGAAAATAAAAACTTGAATGAACAGTGGTGATATATTTTTTATTTGAACATTTTAGTAACATAAAATATTTTTCATTTATTATTTACACAATGTACAGATTTTGCTATTTCTACACGTAATGTACAAAGTTATTGATTTGTATGTGATAAGCTAAGCCTGTCACAAAACACTTGATTGATAAGACTTTTATCTAGGCATTTTATTATTGTTTTTATAAAGGCAAATATATACATTAATCGCTTTAGAATAAAAGCAGATAATGTATTATCTGTTCCTCGAAACTAACTATTCTATGCAGTTACTGTAGTAACTGGATATTATCATCCAGAAGTCCAAACACAAGGTCTGCCAACAAGCAATGGAGCGCAGCATACTAGGTGTTAAATTAACGGATTGTGTTTGAAACAATACTGCGCTCCAAAACAAAGATAGTTGATGCAGTTTAATAGGCTGCCCAACTTAAATGGGACTGGGTAGGGCATGTCTGCCGCATGCCGGACAAACTGGTGCCCTGAGACAGTGAGGCAGGGCCGCTGCAGGCCACGTAGGAGATGGCGGGATGAACTGGACAGATTCCGTCAAATCTGGAAGGAGGACGCGCAGGCTCGCGAACGATATAAGGAGTGGAAGGAGGCCTTTACCCAGGAGGGGGACAGCAAAGGATAAAAAAAAAATTGGTGATACATTACACTTACACTATTTACTCACCCTGCCCTAACATAGAATAGGTGGTGTAACTGACACTGGCATGGCCAGCATCAGGGATTTTAACTTTAATAACACAAAAAATTTGTCGCTAATTAGTCGAAATTTGCTGCCAAATATCAGAATTTGTCGGTCATTGGTTCAAAGTTATAAGGGTTCATAGGTTGCCGATCTGGAGACCATCTCCCCAGCTTAGGTGGCCTAGTTTTTGAGATATAAATGTGGCCAAGCTGGGGCGATGCTCTACAGATTGGCCACCTATGAACCCAGTGACCGACAAATTCTGATATTTGGTGGCAAATTTCGACTATATGTGAGTAATTTTTTGTTTTATCAAAATTAAAATCCCTGATGCTGGCCATGCCAGCGTCAGTCACACGAATGGGTATGGTGTGAGTGAAGACAAATTTTAAGAAAAATTTTGATTTTGTTACTATAATAGTATCACATTTTACAAATCATCATCTGCCTCAGCCTTTCCCCAACTATTTTGGAGTTGGCTTCCAGTCAAAACTGATGCAGCTAGATAATAATAGCCATATTAATATAATTAGATGGAACTTATTGAGTGGACACCCAAGAAGATGTCTTATTGCTATCATTAATCTGGACTTTAATTTTCTTCATTTTATCCCTAACAACATCACATGCTTGCAGTATCTCCTTGTCTTTCCTAGATAAGGCATTCAATCTCACTGTATGTCTAAATTCTACCAGCGTGTCTATCAAAGAGTTTGACAATACACTGTCTTGAGCCGAGTCTTGCAGCTTCAATCCAAATGTAGTCAACATTTCAGTAATATACTCTGCTATTAATGCAATTGGTACAGGATAGTATTCTGAAGTATCCAACCTAATAAGTCTATTTGCATTACTAACTAAAGTGAGGAGATTGTTGATACAAACTGCAGTGTTGAAATCATTTTTCAAAGCCTCAATGTTCGCCTCCTCTATTTTCTGTAAATCTTCCAATATCTTATCTTTGTAATCTCCATTACTCACAGCATTATTATTGACATAAATAAATGCATCCTTGAGGAAGAATTTGAATTTGTTTAGAACCTCTTCGGCTGTTTTCATTACTTCAGGGCTGTATTCCATTGGGTAGCGGTAACTTGATGTGAGGCAAGCCATTCTGAAAACATCGGCACTGTGTTGTTTCAGCAGGTCTGGTATTGATATGGTGTTCTTCAGAGATTTAGACATTTTAGTGTCTCCTTTCACATGCAGGTGACCAACATGGATCCAATAGTTGGCCCACTGTCTTATATTGTGGTAAGCACATGACTGAGCTTCCTCATTCTCATGGTGGGGGAACTGAAGATCTATACCTCCTGCATGGAAGTCTATTTGAGATCCAAACACTTTACTGACCATGGCAGAGCATTCTATGTGCCAACCTGGCCTACCTTTGCCCCAAGCCACATCCCATGAAGGTTCACCAGGCTTGTGACCTTTCCACAGAGCAAAATCTGTTTTGTTTCTCTTCTCTTCATTTGCTGCTTCACCTTCAACTTGAGGCTTTTGTAACTTTCCATAAGAAGGAAATGTTGTGGTGTCAAAATAAACCGACTCATCTAATGTAACATAAGCCTTCTTTGTATCAATCAGTTTTTGAATGAAACTTTCAATAGAGTGGATATGATCTGATACTCTAGTAATTATTAAAGGTTTTTCAATGTTCAAAGAAGACATATCAAGCCAAAACTCATGTTCATATTGTTTGGCGATATTTTGAAAGTGTGTTTTAGTTTCGATACCTTTTCTAATGATTTTGTCATCAATATCCGTGATGCCCATAGCCGTCACGAGTTTTATGTTCAGAAATGATTTTATAATTCGCTGAATTATGTCTAGCTTGACGTAACAGCTCGCATGGCCTACGTGAGCGGAGTCGTACACTGTCGGCCCGCAAGAATACCAGGTGGCGATGTGAGGGTCATTCAGTATTACCGGAACTTTTTGATCTGCCACACAGTTGTAAATGTATGCACCAGTTGGATTTCCATTCGGCATCAACCATCTCGTGTCTTTGTACGGTTTCAAACTGCACACGTGCGAATGGCTTCTTGAGATTATAGGGAACAGTTTCCTCATGTTTATTGAAGTTAGTTCATTGACAATAGGGACTCCACTGGGGGCAATGGGCACTCTCACAGACGAAGTAGTATGGCACTCTGAACTTGCAATCACACAACAGCTGATAATGATATCAATGAACTGACCTGACAGTGACAGCTGATCACAGTAACAAAGTGTCAAAAAAAGAAAAATTCCATCGTTCCGTTCCATACTTAGCTTCGTTTGAGAATCTTGTACAATAAATAAATATATTATTATTAATTAACTATTAATTAATAAAATATTTCGAAATTTTAGATGAGTTTAGGAGCACAAAAATAACTTTAATATTTTTAGCAATTTAGTTCTATAAAATCTAACCAGCTGGAAAAACTATTAAAACGGAAAAACATTTTATCTAATGTCAATGTCACTTTGGGACGGGTTCGAATTTTGTCAACAAGTTATTGATAAACTTAAGAATTCATCTTTACTATTTTTCTGTGAAATAATTCACGATTTGAAATAAAAATGGTTACGTTTGCTCCCGATGAAATTGGCTTAGCTGACAAGTCACCATGTTCGGGTATCAGGGCTGATCTCAAGCTGTGTTTACTTGCAAGTGACTGCTGTAAAAAGGTTAGTTTTCATGGTTTTCTCAAAACATTATTTTTCTGAGCCATTTAGATATTTTGTCTTTTATTATTAGTATTCTAAAGAGGAGTTAATTGTGCAATATTTTGCTGTTACTTTAAATGGTTTTCATAGTTTTGTATCCCCAAAATCGTCAAGAAATACCTACTTACATAAATTGATTCTAGAAGTTACCTACTTCTATAATTCTATTATATTTACTTAAGTTTGTTCAATTCTATGGTGTAAAGCAAAATGATCGATTTCACACTTCAAGCACTGAGTGGACCACCACTGTAATAAGTAGTTTTATGTATTGGCAATTTGCTGTGATATCTGTTGCATGTACTTGTGTGTAACATGCAATGTCCTATTGTTCCTGTATTCTGTTCTAGGAAAAGAAAACCCCTAGAGAATGTCTAAGAGATGGAGCGGTCCCGGACGAGTGTGTTCAACTTAGGCAAAGCTTCTTTGAGTGTAAAAGATCACTTGTAAGTATCTTAGTACACTTGATGTAATTTTTTATACCATTACTGTTGAAAATGAGCCCCCTTAAAGATCTGCTACTGTAAATATTGTAGGTGCTTATACAAGAGAGGATGCTGTCACCCTCTATATAGTTATTGAGTCACTTTTCTTTGGTTTAATTATAAAATGATGCGTTAGTCTATAAAGTTGGTAAGTAAATCAGTTCTGGTGACTGCACCTTACACCCCAGTTTTTGAATTAAGATTAAGATTAAACATAAGAAATTTTGATTTTCACAGGGTTTTATTGAAATAATCACAATTATACAGTAGAGTTTGACAGGTTCTCTGTTAGCTACTGATGTTTGCCCTTAACCTTTTATTTTAATCATAATATTCCTTGGCTGTTCCTGGTTTAAACCTGTAGGAAAAACGCGCGCGCGCTTTGTCGTGATACTCGAAAAACAGCCTACTGAACCCATACATTTTACCATCAACTATACCTACTATTATTCCTTGGCTAATAGCTTGATCTTTCTCGTTCCAGTTGGACAACAGAAGAAGGTTTCGTGGTCACAAGGGTTACTGATGTATGTACATCAGCATTATAATTATTATCTAGGGAGAAATAGTTTGTTTTAATTTTATCGAATGTATAAAGTATTAATACATAATTTGTTTAATAAAACTTAATTGTTAACTATGATGTTTTTATGATAATGTTTTGTATTTTACTAATTTCATCATCATCCTCATTCATCATTTCAGTCAAGAATGTGAATCACCCTCTGCTGGGTACTTTAAGCCTCTTTTTATTGGTCAATCAACTGTTACTCAGCCATGTGCATCTCATCAAATGTACAGGTACTTACTATGAACATTATGGTCACTACAAATTTTTCTCTTATAAAAAGTTAAAAATCAATTTTCTCATTTAGAAGGTCATACAATATGTTACAATTTAATTAAGAAATAGTTTAAAATCTTATTCTAATTTGTGTTAATCTATGAGGTTGAGCCTAGTCAATAAAGCCGAAAATATTGGACTCTCAATTCAGACGTTTTAGTCAAATTCAACTTTCATTTACTACTTAACAATTACCTTTTGTGTCATTATTTCTTTTTAACTAATTCACATAGACATCTAAGTAAAATATGTTAAAGTCGTATTTATGTATTTCTTGAGATAAGTTCACGTTTTGCAGATTCCTCAGTACAGACAATACCTAATGGATTGAGGGCCCTAGATATACTGCCATACATCTGTAATATCATATTCTACAGATTTGGGAATTTCTTAAAATATTTAAGAAATTCGTACTTAACTATTTTCTTAAATAAAAATTATTAACCCAGAGATAGTACTTACTGAGATATAGGCTATGCCACTTTATGAACGCGTCTGGATTGAGGGCCCAAGTTATTTAATTGTAACAGTTTTAATTCACGTTTAAGAAATTTATGGGTATTTGCTTTAAGTTTTTACTATTTTTAACTAAATTCCCTATAAGTCTTAATTCGTTTCGCAAGGGTTCAAAAAATGGGCCCTCAATCCAGATGAACATTACTCAGCCTATGGGGAAGGTCGGGCAAAGCTAATATTGCCCAGGCTGCACTACAATATTTCACTGGTCAAATTGCAAACTTTTCCTATACCTACAACTATAAGAATGAATTAGACTCTTCTCTCAAAGTCAAACTAAGCTTTCTTTATTTTTCCATCTCATGATTTCATGAGATTTGAAGTCAATTCTAACATGGGAGTGAATTGCTGATTCTAACGATTATAATTCTGTAAAGCCATATTAGTTACTAAGGTTATTAGTTACCTATTAGGTACTAAGGTAGGTAGGTAAGGTAGGTAGGTAGGTACTAATCATATCAACATACAACCTGACACTGACCTGCAAATTGCAAAAAACGTACGAAAATTTAAATTTCGCGGGCTACCTTAGCAGCATCTCCTTATGGGGAATATTTCGTGTTTTTATATGAATGGTAATGTAAAGCTTGTGGCTAAGTAATAACAGCCGCACGGGTCGATCCATCAGGTTAAGCTACGCTTGCCGGGGTTGGTCAGTGGATGGGTGACCATCTTTACATACCGAGACTCCTCCGTGCCTCGGAAAGCACGTTAAGCCGTTGGTCCCGGCTGTTATTCGTGGATCTTTGACAGTCGTTACGCGTCGTCAGAGGCCCGAAAGCCTGACAACCACTCTTACCAATGGGTATCGTATTACCCAGTTACTGGGTTGTGGAGGTCAGATAGGCAGTCGCTCCATGTAAAATAATGGTATTCAGCTGCATCCGGTTAGACTGGAAGCCGACCCCAACATAGTTGTGAAAAGGCTAGGCAGATTGATTGATTGGTAATGTAAGTACCTAATCGTAATGGTGTATGTATCTTTGTGGTGGTACACGTACCTAATGGTTAAATCATTTGGATTTTCCATGTGTTATTAACTTTAGTGTCTACTGTGGTACTAAAACCGAAACATGATTACTTTAATTAAATTCCAAAGTAGCACCGTATTTTCTGTTTTATACGGTTACCTATACGTAAACAGGTCCTTATTGTGCAGTAAAATTTGCGTTAAATCGAAGGTATTTAAATATGTTACGAACACATGTTATGTTACTAAGCTAAAAATTAATCAAGTATAGCATTTGTCATAAATCTACATTTAAACGAAGCGCGCGTGCTCTTTTCTCCATAGACACGCTCTCGCCTGTATTCTTTCTGGTTAATGACCATAAAGCAATGATTTTTTACAGTAATATAAATATTAGCTACTTGTATGCCCCTATGTTTTCCTTTTTGATGATTCACTATTTTTATAAGAACTAGAACATTGACTAGAACCCTCAAAAAATGCTCATAATTGCCTATTTATACAGCTGTCAACAGAGGCCTACAGTCCTACCAACTTATCTGTGAACTGAAAGACGACGCCACCGTCGAAGCGTCGACACAATCGAATGACATGCGTCGGCACCACGGAATACATAAATAAGGTATTATACCTTATTTATCTCTTCCGTGGTCGGCACAATCGAATGACATTTCAACATGACGGCCGTAGTTCCAATTTTCGCCATTTCACAGATAAGTTGGTAGGAGTGTACGTGTAGTGTACTTTGATAACTATTAACGAAAAAAGAAAAACATAAGGCATAGTATATATCCTTCTTATTCAGTTTATGAAATATCTTTTAAATTGGTCCAATATTTGAATAGGCGAGAGCCAAACCTCGAAATATGACTTTTTACGCTATTCAGTCGGATCTGCAGTTGTCCTTATCGCACGAATTTGAGGGCGGAGCGCTCGCAGAGCGACACAATAGTTTTTTCAAATACCTAATTTTCAAAAGTCTCGCTGCCCGCATTTCCTCTTAAATTCCGGTGCCCGTGAGAGTCTTCTATCTCGCGCGTCTAACTAAACAGTCATAACGCCATTTCACTTACACACCGAGCTAAACCACGCTTCAATAAGTATATCCTCATCATAACGCGTGAAAATAATGGATCGTTGAGTCTAAGTGCTGTCTATCATATTGCACAAACGATCGACGATCACTTTAGTTAGGAGGATCAATATCCTCCTAACTAAAGTGATCGTCGATCGTTTAATAAATGCAATATTTATATTGTGCAATCACAATATAAATATTGCACAAACGATCGACGATCACTTTAGTTAGGACATGGCCTAAGATTGTAGTTCATACAATTTTCTTTGGATAATAGTTGTAAAAGATTTTCGGGAAATAGATAAAGTAGGAATATTCGGCTGTAACTCCACAGGAATTTACACATGCAGGAAAAAAACAACACTTAATTTCAACTTTTATTATAAAAATAATTGAAATGTTAATTAAATTCACTATTCATTCTACAGAGCTTAGCCTGCACTCAAAACTAGCTTTTCAAGCCAAACAGTAATTATTTTAAATTGCTTTTATAAATAATACAATCGTTTTAAACATTTATTTGAATTTGAACGTTTCTTAGAAATAGTGATGCCAATTTTTATATTGGATTGATTCACATTTAACAAGCCAAAATATTTGTACCTAGTTAATAATACATACATTTTTCGGCGAGTATAAAAAGGTATTTTTTCGGTATCTTAAAAGTAAAACTGAGTAGGCTACGTATTGAATTTTATGCGATTGTCTAAACGTGAATGTGCTCTAAAGCAGAGAGCAGTGGTGGCCCAGTGGTAACGGCCGCGACTTACGAGGTATAGGTCGTAGGTTCGGACCCAGGCAGGCTTTAATTTGTTATCACCACTGCTCTCAAAACGGGGAAGGAAAACATCGTGAGGAAACCGGCATGTGACATGTCCTAATAGAACGAAAAATTCGATGACATGACTGTGACAAATACCAACCAGCACTGGGCCATATAGGCTGGTTACGTTTATACTATGTGCTCTAAAATTCGAAGTAGGTAGTCACCCATTAAATAGGGAGGTATTTATTAATTAAACAGGGTGTCATAGCATAGTCATGTTGATTTGTAAGTTTGAATATATTAATTGAGAAGCTCCTACTGAGATATTATAGGTATATTTTATAAGCATTCACAAAAATAAATACCTAAGCTTAGGTAATTAACAATATTTTTTAAACAGGGATGTATTTGGTTCAATAATTTATCGTCTCACCTACCATTTTCTATTAAAAACAAATGTATTAATTGAAAAAGTTAGATTTTTGGTTCCACACAACCCGAACATTTCAAGTCCTTATAATAATTCTATTATTAATATAACTTAATTAAGCCTTATAAAATTGCATTAAACTCTATCTATAATACGCTAAAATGAGATAGGTACCTACTTCTAATGAATTGGTGTTATCGAAATATTTAACCATTTTATTTAAAAAATATTTATTTGCGTAATAATTAAGTTGGCAAAATCTATATTATAATTAGGTATTTGGTTTATAATTTAAGTATAACTTAGTTCTAAAGCAAAAAACTGTTATATTTTAATGAAGTACCAAACTTGCAAGCTTTGTTTTATTGCTAACTACAAATTGACTAGATTTAGCACCATATTAAAATAATCAGGCATTGACTGGAAACGATATTAAGGCGAAAGCTCCAGGTAGCCCGCGAAATTAATTCTTAGGTTTGAAATCTGCAGGTCAGTATCAGGTTGTATGTTGATCTGAATAATTATGATTCGCGACCGTAACAAATCTGTATTTATAGAATTATAATAATTAAAATCAATACTAAGTTAATAATAATCCTAATGAATGACTATTTCAGCAGCAGCGTAGCAGTGTAGCAGGTAGCGTTCTGTAGTTTCTGCCTACCCTCATGGGAAGAAGGCGCGAGTTTATGTATGTATGTATGAATGATTATTTCATGAAATCTTGACATTTAGCATTATACTCACTTAAGGAATGGTATTACTGATTCTAATGATTATAATTTTGTAAATACATATACCTAGGTATGTTAAGGTCGCGAATCATACTTTAATCAACGTACTCAACCTAATACTGACTTGTAAATTGCAAAAAAACGTAAGAAAATTTTAATTTCATGGGCTACCTGGAGCTTCCCCCGTAAAGGGAACTGGTCGTACGTTGCAATATGCTTGAACCTTATGCTTGCTTGCTTGAACAGGTTTTTATTCAGGTATTCTCATAAAATAAATAACTTGTAAGTAGTTACACAGTAAACGTTCGTGTTAATTAACTCCATTAAAAATCTGTATAACTAACTCAAATAAAAAATATACTTAATTATTAAAATATATTTTTCTAATCGCCATGCTAATTATCGTCCTTTAACTGTTGTTTGACTGAGGTTAGTAGGTATCAATCCGATTGATATCTACTAACTAAAAGTAGGTACATCTGAACCAATTAATTGGTTTTAGTTTCATAATATTGTTTGTTAATTTGTGTCCAATTTCTAGTACTCAACATTAGAACATAATATAAATGATTCTATATTAAAAAGCATAAATTAATTAAGTACAAGATATTTATTTTCTATTATAAAATCTTATTATACATATTGATGCTTCTCAAGCCAATAACTATGTATATACTCTGTGCATGTACTCTTAATTTATTATTTTAATGAATCACAATATCAGGTAGGCTCTTTGGTCATATAAATTATGTTATTACAAATATATTTCGATCTATAGAAAGTATTGCTCTGTTTAGTAAAATAATTTAGGAAGTAATGCATAGTATACCAGGAAATATCTATAACAAGTTAAAACTAAGCATGGTTTATACAATGACACGATGGCATGAACTCCAAAAATGACTGAATACAGTATTTCCGATCCGAGGCCGATTTGTGCCCGGTACCATCGATAAACGCTAGGCCTTTCCAATTTTGAAACAGTTTTGCTTGCAAGCTGCAATTGTACTTATGGCAAAGTAAAACAAAGGACCATAGAAGCAGGGTTTTTCAATTAACCAGTGTATACAAAAAGCAACTTTAAAGTGTAAAGGTGTCGGTTTTGTCGATAGTACCTCTTCGGGGACAACAGTGTGTTATGTTATGTATGGTACCACGATCTTAATATTATTATATGAAATTGTGTCATGGTCTAAACGTAGCTTAATCGGTGCGCCAAGCTAATGTTATTAGTAATAAATATCTAATATTATTTTCATAAAGTTTTAGAACAATAAACTACAATATTTTTTATGACAAGAAATTGGCCACTCGTCTTTAGATCTTCGTTTAAGTCGACTATTTTATAACTATTTAGATGAGAATAGAATATGATAGAATACCTATGTTTATTGAGCCCAAAAATTAAGAATAAAAAATAATCCATTTAATTTCTCGTAAAAAGGTGATATTTTCGTCATCATGTGATCACTAAAAGCAAAAACATTATTGAATATCTCTGTATTCTTAATTCCGATGAAATTTTATTATTATAATATTATTGTGCGTTTCTAATTTTAGCAACAGGTTTATTTAAGGCGAACTATTTTATATTTTGGAACATAACAAAATTCTTTTATTTCTAATTTAGTAAGAATTGTGAAACGGGAAGTTGGAGTAGGCAATGGCTATAAATAATATAAGTAGGTACATATTGTCGATTGAACATCATGTGAGATTATTGATATGTATCTCGAGATATGTCAAAAAAGTTGAAAAATCGAAAAATAATTATTTCTTTCAAAGATTTTAGGCAAAAATAGAAAGGTCCTTTAGAAAGGGGGATTTTATTGAGCTAACTCCCGATCCCGGTGTCAATCGAACATGAAATTTTTGGGCACGTACCTTGTATGGAAGACTTCACCCAAATGTAACAAAATATTGTCAAGTCATGTAGGTATACCTATTTTATGATATATTTTATCTAGATGACTGTCAGAGTGAGGCGATTTGTCTCATAGTAGATTATATCAAAAGTATAGTGAAACGTTGAGAAGAATGGCGTCTACAGAAGAAAATAACTCGTTTATATTAAAATCTCTTACATCTAGATCAAGAACACTTCGGCTCGACTCGCCTGTACCCAGTCAAACATTGTACACCATTTAAGATAGTCTTAAATGTAATATTAATACTTTGGTCCGTTTTGTTCACAACGTGTGCTGTTTATGACCATTTTTGCCCAGACATCTGTAGATCGACTATCAGTTGGGTGATGAATTTGGAAAGTATACCAGCAACTCGTCGAAGTCTTTCTTAAATATTTAGCTGTACCTAAATCTTCTATTTCACTAAACTCTGTACGATAGTAGACTAAAGTTTTTACTTGGTCTACCCAAGACCCAAACTCATTACCCAACAAAACTAACCTATTCTAAACCTATGGATGTCCGCCAAATTAAAGTACAACACACTCAAGGCCATCTAGGCCTTCGTCCCTCTACTAGAAAGTCTGTATGGGCCTGTAAAGGCCCGTATACCCGCAAAGGCGGGCCCGCAGAGCCGTTACTAGCATGGCAGCCCCCGACAGGTCATCCATCAGGTTGGCACACTCGCACACGAGCAGGTACATCTTGTCTCCATGGGAGGCCACCGACTTGTGCAAAGCTATCTTCCTCATGCCCACCGTGTGAGGTAGGTGTCGGTATAACATTCGGGCGCCAGTCCAGTACAGCCAGTTTCTTTCGAAGCGTTCGCCGTCGTCACCCTCGAATACCTGCGGATGAGGTTTTGTCTTTTGAGTACGAAAAGCAGTAACAAAAAATGCGTTTTAATTCCGAATTGTTGAGTGCATAGTTTTAGCGTTGGTCATAAAATTAAAATTGACTGAAATAGGAGGAAAAAAGAATTGGAAGTAATTTATAATCAGATCAATAAATCAAACAGACGATACCTTATAAACACTAATGATATATCCAGTAGTAGACGTGTGTGACTTTTTGGGTCCTCCAGCCAAGTCATTGAACGGAGGTCTGCAGATCATGGCTACTTCACTGTACAAGTCCAGCGTATGCGCCGCTGAATACCTTATCGTCTTCGGGTCAAACTTGTTCAAGGACGCACCCCTCATATTATTGTAGAAAAGCAAAGGATCCGTTTGAGTCGTATTTATCACATAGTAAGATATGAAAGGGAATTCTGCATTCTTCTCCATATTTGCCAACAACATCCCTCCAACTGCAGTATTGGCCGTCGCTACTTCATTCAATAGCTCTGCTGCAGCAGCTTTCTGTCTTATCAATGGTTTGGCAAGCGGGGATTCCAATATTGGCTCTATTGCTTCCAAAGGACTCATGAGATGGGCCAATATACAAAGTTTGGGGTCGGCTATTTCGAGGATGCTAAGGGAATTTTGTGCAGTCTTTGTTGTCATTCCTTTTTCTGGCGTTGGAGGCGGAACTGGGAGCTGGAATTGAGAAAAAAATTACCTTTTATTATCTATTTGAAAAAAGTATATTTTTAATTAGAAAAGGAATTAGCTTAGGCTTGCCTAAAGAAATTCCTAACTTCGTCAAGACAATACAAAAGATGGACCACAATTTGTCGCTGTCCACAAGTAGCATTTTCTCGTCTAGGCCGCCTCTGATTCTTGGGCGCTTAAGCGTAGCTATCAACTATGTAAATGGCGGTCGCGCGGTCGCTGTATCAGCGCTAATTATGATAAATTATTCTGTCTTAAGCGTTATAGTTGCATAAAGTTAGCAGTTTTTTTGGATAGGCGATTTTAATTTCAACAATATGTATTTTCGAATAGCAAAATAATACCAGCCTATATTTTAAAAACGAAAGCCGAATGAAGTCTCGATGATAGTTGCAAGAGAATATTATGTGTATTGCTTTTTCGTTAGAGTTTAGTCGAAGATAGTCGAACAGCTCGACCTGTCAAGAACCGATCACAGGCGTGGATTTCTGCAAAAAGACTGTGCGGCGAGGTAGGCCGGTATAATGGCGTTGTGCTAGTCCAAATACAGTGAAAGATGACCGAAGAGCTTATACTACCGATACTCCATCAGGCAGGAACCGATCATAGGCTTAGTTTACTGCAAACTGGGGGACGGCGGACGGGACCGTTTTCAGCTAGAGGTCACTTTGCGATGGTGGTCGGTGAAAAAGGTGCTAAGCCAAAAACAGTCGAAGAAATCCGAAGATCTAATACTGACCGGCACTCCATCCGGCAGGAACCGATCAAGTGCGTGCGCGGGTATAACGAAGCAGTCTTTCTGTAGCGTGGCGAGCGACACAGGCTCGGTGCGGCGCCGGTGGTCCGTCGTGGGGACCGGTGTGGTAGTCGCGGGGCCGCGGTCCCAGCGCAGGAGTGAAACCGAGGGCTCCCGGGTCACCAGCGGCTGCGGTGGCTCGGGCTCCGGCCCTGTGCCACCGCCCAGTACAGGCCCGCATCGCTCTGAGGAGATTGAGGAGGATATGTTAGTCTTTGAGGTCGAGATGGTTTGTTATGATCTGGCGTGGTGGTTAATCTGGTAGCCTCGTGGTAGAAGTTTCTTCTTTTCTTTACCTTTTATTTTTTATTTTATTGCGTGTGGAAATGCTCATGAATTTCGTCTGCGGGTCGGGCGGAGGGGCCTGTCAGGCTCTTACTGACTAAAACCATACGGTGTTCTTCAACTCCCTTCGGCCGGGGTGCTGGATTAATTTGTTGGTACCTAGTGGTTCAGTTTGTGAGGGCCTGACTGGAAGGCAGAAAAAAATATGGTGGAGATCCACTGTGTCTTGGTTTAGTGGTCTACATTTTTTTGTCTTTGATAACTGCAGCTAGTAGCTCGCGTAAACGGGATTCGTTGCCATTTTAATTACGAGAAGTACCAACAGTGTTCCTGGTTCAAATTAGCATAATATGCAAAAATTTTAAAACCGCGTAATGCAATTCTAATTATGCAAGACCACATCCCGTTTGCGCGAGCAATTAAAATGAAAAGAAAAACATAGAAAAACACAGTTCATTTAATTCGCAAGCTGGATGTTAAACTCACAAGTAACTAAAAGAAGTTATTTACAAAAAAATAGGGTCACTAGACGTATCGTTGAGTTGTGGTACAGTAAAACTTGGCTATTAGATACACCTTCGAGAAGAAATACTCACCTACTAGAAGTTTGAATTATGTACAGTTGCGATTGGCAATCTATTTCTAACATTATTAATGAGGACAACTACAAGGTCTATAAACAAATTAAGTTAGACACAAAATAAGAAGTTATACCTTTACGTTTATACATTTAACTGATAAACTTCGAACAGATATTGAAATGATATATCCCTCAGAAGATTAGTATTAAACATATAGTCGATTAAATCGTGCCAATTATAAATATTGTATAATATGCGTGTCATAACACTTACGCGGGAAGTAACCTCGGGATGTTTGGTGTTTAGCGCCAAAAATGAACCAGTTTCAACTGACTTACACTAGCTCCATCCAACTGGAGAAACAGTTGTCTCTACAGCTTACCGAACTTCGGAAAGCTTTGTTTATTTATATCAAAAGCACTTGTTACTATGTTAAGCATGTGTAACTCGTATCTAAACACAGCGTCACCTGTCAAAGAATTTATTTATAGTTGCGACAGCGTTTCATGTCGTGTGTTTTTAACAGAAACTGACGAGGTCACTGTAAGCGCCACGATATTATAGGAGCCGTTTTTGAAAAGATCGCCACTTAAACTTGAGAAGTTGTTAAGGAAGTTTAGACACAAACACACGAAAAGTTTCCGATTGTTTCACTGTCACTGATCACATACGTTTACCTGTGAGGTCGTTGTATTGCGCACTGGCCCGAGGTGCCGCGGAGAAGAATATATGAGTCTTGTAGTGGTGTTCCTCCATGCAGGAGTATCGCTCGCGGTCGCGGCGCTTCGCGTTCCTCCCTGCACCGAGCGCGCCCCGCGCCTTCCCCCCACCCCCGCTCGACGAGATGGTCTTCTCCCCGCTGAAGTTCTTCCGAAACATCAAATTCATCTTGGAAAACTGCCCACTTCCGTCTCTGTCGCACTAATGTGTTATCGTATGCGTTCACGCCGCTCTCACGCCGAGTCTCTCACAGTAATTAGTTCACTGTACCACGCCAAGATTAAACCCGGCTATATTCAAACGTCTTCTGTTTGGCTCGGCTTGTTTTAGTTCGTTTTATTTCCGCTTTAAAATGAACGGTCGCATGGTAGTTAGGATTAACTAATACGAGGTGAAAAGAGTCTAGAGAACCGCATGAAAAAACTATTGAATTTCTTTTAAAAGATTCTGAAGTAAAACAGTCCGTTATGTTTAAAACATTGTTTAATACTAAAGCTTTATTGTTGCAGAGTTAACTGTCATCCTCAGATTCCATCGTTGTAGTTTATTTACTATCGTTGGACTTAGTCCAATAATAACAAGAGACGCTGTTACACCGGTAGGTAACAAAATATTTGGGCCAAACATTATATTAATCAAAAATGTGTTTCCTTTAACGTTTCAATGCTTAGAAACAATGCCGTTTTCCTCTTGATAAGTTACAAAAGAACTTATTAAAAAGTACAAGTAATCAAGTTCTTTGTTTTCAGTTCACAAAGTAATAAAAGTCATTAACATGCTATTTAGAGGCTTGATGAATTCTTTTCGATTGGGTGAATAACAGATCAATTTGTTGCGATCAAAAGAACTGTAAAAACAAACAAGTAAAATGTTTGTAGACTCTTAATAGATGTATTAACGAAATATATACCTACTGGTCACATACGATACGAAAACCACCTTTCTTACACATCGTGTTTTCAGACAAAATAGTAGGATGTATGTGGGAGTAGGGTGTAGGGAGATAGACAAAATAATTAAGAATCGAAGAACTAACTTTCGGTTTAATTATGCTATTTCAACCACAGTTCGAATCTAATCATATACCTATTATTGCAAAAAGCAATCAAGTACGAGTCGTACTCACACAAGAAGGGTAGGTATGATACCAATCAATCTGCCTAGCCTTTTCCCAACTATGTTGGGGTCGGCTTCCAGTCTAACCGGATGCAGCTGAATACCAGTATTTTACATGGAGCGACTGCCTATCTGACCTCCACAACCCAGTAACTAGGTAATACGATACCCCTTGGTAAGACTGGTTGTCAGACTTTCGGGCTTCTGACGACCCGTAACGACTGTCAAAGATACACAAATGACAGCCGGGACCAACGGCTTAACGTGCTTTCCGAGGCACGGAGGAGTCTCGGTATGTAAAGATGGTCACCCATCCACTGACCAACCCCGGCAAGCGTAGCTTAACCTGATGGATCGACCCGTGCGGCTGTTATTACTTAGCCACGAGCTCCTCAAGTAGGTAGGATACCGTACCGTACAATATTTAATATTACTTATGTACAAAAAAACTACTATTACTACTGTATTACTTATGTGTTGTGTATGTTACTTATGTGTAAAGGACTTTAGTAAAATAAATAATGCGTTTCTTGTATGGGGATCCACTTTAATTTTTAACTTTCACGATGTCCGAATACTTAGCTACTACTTACCGAATAAATTCAAAAATGGAACAGTATTTGTATATAATTATCTGCCAAGTAAGTTAATAGGAACTTAATCGTAGGTGGTGAAACAGGCCCTAAGTATTTTATTTTTATTATTTATGGTTATACCGGCCATAATATGTACCTAAGTAGTTAGTACCTGAACACTGAAAATTTCAAGTGTCAGGACGGACGGACAACGGAGCCATAGTGATATGGTACCGTTGACACCCTTTCGGTACGGAACCCTAAAACAATCATCATGAAATGAACATGACTGCTTGTCCACCGCACCGGGAATGGGACGTCAACGAGAATCGAGATTAGCCACAGTAAATGTACTGTCGCTACTTCGGCACCGTCATCTGTTTTCACATTTCTCATTGACGTCACGCACCCGATGCATGACTGTGGACAAACAGTGTATACATGTATAGACTGTGTAGTAAATTGATAACCGCTCTGTTTACCCATTTCTTTGATATTTTCACTTCAATTTACAAATCGTATTCCTTTATTGAACAGCGGTTGTTCGACGTAACAATCTCTCGGTAATCCTCAATGAACGAGGTAAAAACTTGTTGAGTTGGTCTGTTTGTATGAAATATTCAGAAAGTTCCATCGATTTACTAAACCTTTCGTCGGCATATTGTAACTTTTTGTTTACTTAGCTATATTTGATCATTGTGTTCCATTTCGTAACTGGTAAGCCGATTACGGCAAGCGGCTTATCCAGAGGTACCTATTATGAATATATGTATCTCGTTTGTGTATTTTTGTTCGAGCATTTTATTGTGTTTGATAAATTTTTGTTTTTGTAATATTTATCATTTGTCTGTGTTGTAAATAGTGAATATAAATTGTGCAGAAGTTTGAATGGAAGCCATTTGAATTAACAACAAATTCCCACTTAAAATCTGATGAAAGAAAATATGATTCATTTTATTTTCAATGGATTGAATTGTTTGTAAAATACTCGTAGTTTCCGCTGATATTATGTATCGTATAATGTAAGATATTAACCTATTTATAGTATTTTAGATTAGATGATACTATCTTACAAAGATGAATAAAATTCCTCAGCTATTATGCAAACGACTGCCTATCAATCTTCAGGAGTAGGTAAACCAATAAAATTGCTCCATGACAGTGGAGGCACGTAGGGATAAATATTTTTATGATCTTCAGAAATTCGCTCAAGAATTAATATATTTTGTATAGTAGGTATTTGATAATACCAAGTAATACGTAATTTTGCTCGTAGGATAAAATACGAATCGTTCTCATCGCATCTTTGCGAGAAAGACGTGTTATCTCGAAAAATGCAATTTTACAGGCAAGTAAATTAACGTGTTTTTACGTAAAATGATTTATCTTAACAAACTTGAACTAGGGGATCACCGATCATGTCAAGATTTGAGTCGGTATAGCTTCCTTCTTTTCTGCTTTTAAAGTGATAACACCATACTGCTATCACCAATCTTTTGGCGAACCGTAGTTATTATATCAATAACCCAATCATCCTATGCCTTGGGCTGGCCTAAGTCAGTATTGTAGTCATTGATTGTGGTTCAGTATTAGTGAACTTTTGAGCACTGATTATTGAACTGAATCACTGAACGAAGATAACTACAAAACATTTGGGTAAGTGTTTTATTTATCTATGAAAGAACACCAACAGCAGATACATTCAACATGGGTTTACAAGAGTATTTAGGAAAGGTAGGTATTACTGTTAATGTATACACAAAATAGGAGAACATAAAATTTTAAGAAAAAATTACATTGGACAGAAGCTGCATAAAAACTCAAAGTAAAATTATAAGTATTGTACTCCAGACAGCTAATAAGTCTGAATCGTTATACCATCTGGCTGGACTGACAAACATTCCTGCATTTTGTCTCAAAGATCAAAGTTGAAATAGTTACAAAACGTATTCGCTCTCAAATATTTGCAGTCGTCATAGTGCCAAATCGACTGCATGTTTACTATGTTTAGCCCGTAATGTAAACAAGAAGTATAGAATCTTGAAGTTTATAGCGAAATGTTGATGGATATTCGCATATAAACGACGCGAGACGTCTATTTATTAACCGAGCCAGCGAAGAGTCTCTGCTGCAAGTCTGGCAAAATTTGCTTTCCTCTGTCAGTTTGTTGGTACTCCTCTACAGGTCGTATTTTACAACCGATCTGGACGAATTCGTATTTGTCGTCAAGTCGCAAAAACAGTGCGAAGCAGCAAAATAATGAAAACAAGGTTATAATTGTTATGACGGGTGGCCAGGTAGATATCTAAATAAGACGACCAGACTATTTTCAAATATCATGTATTCAGCCATGACCAATGATTTCAAAAGTATCACAGATTAGGTAGAGATGCTACGCATTAAAATTTTAAAGTATATAAGTCAATGGCCATGACCGACGATCGGAGACGAGACAACGACAGGATGCGGAAATACCACAGATAATACATATTAACTTATAATCGGATACATACCTACGTAACAATAATAATATTTATACTTGGGAAAGCGGTTCCAGCTGTGAAGGTTAAAGTCTAGTCGAGTTTAAAGAAGGCGAAGTAATGATGTTTTCAGGAAAATTACTGAGATGACTGATTTGGGCAGACCGACTATAAACTAAAATAACTAATTAAGGCGCTGTGACCCGACAGTGACCGCGCTTACTAGTTTTTTGAATCCATGGGAAACATAAAAAACAGTGTTATAAAATTCTGAAAAAAAGATATATCTTATTTAAGGATCTGGCGGATAGCCCATCGCTTTTACTAACAAGATTAGATTTACTTTGCTGGATAGAAAAAAAAAAACCCAGTTACCCCTTTTCGTAACGTTTAATCAATCTTATAGCTACAAAACAAACGTTTTTTTTTTCTTATTTTTTATTTATATTATTATTATGAAAAGGTAGTAAGATTGTTTAGCGTAGCGCAATTCGCTGAGTTTGTCGTGATAAAATGATTAAAATAATGACTATAGGTACCTACCAAATACGCGATGCAACCACTCGCGAGCCTTTCACAGAGCCTACTTCAGTTCAGTACGCGACTCGAGCGACCCTTGCCATAATCGCACACGAGCACACGACTGGTAGACACAGGTACTGGAGATAGCAGCAAAATATTGTTAAAAAATAGAATTCGTTTTGTAAAACTTGTGAAAATCCATACAAAAACCTAAATAATTTTATGAAAATGAAATGAAAACAAATAACAGTTATAAAATCCTTTGAATATTTTAGTACGTTACAAATATTTTACCCAAACATTTTTCTGTAGTCAATCAATACTTCCCCGACACAATATTAGTATTCTTCCGACGCCGACAAAGTTACCTACCTACATAATTTACCTTCGCCATATTTGGTCCCAGTAAATATCTAGTTGTCCGTTACCACAAGAAAGTTACTTACGTGTGACGAGGATAAGTTGGCAATAAGATAGACCAAAAGGACCATTTGTAACTAATTTTATGAAGCCGTATTGCGTAAGGTACAGGTCAGACGGTACAGGCATTTTTGAAATAGTCACAGTTTTTGCTGTCAATTAAATGCTTGGCGAAGGCCTGCCCAATACTAATTCGGTCAGCGTGGTAACTTCTGGCATCAGATAAAAAAATGCTAGTTGCCAGAAGTTATCATGCCAGTCACCAGTATATGATGAGTTGATGACCTGCATCATCATCTGTCTAGCCTTTTCCTAACTATTTTGGGGTCGGCTTCCAGTCTTACCGGATGCAGCTGAATACCAGTATTTTACATGGAGCGACTGCCTATCTGACCTCCACAACCCAGTACCTAACTGAGAAATACGATCCCACTTGGTAAGACTGGTTGTCAGACTTTCGGGCTTTTGACGACGTAACGACTGTCAAAGATCCACGAATACTCGTAACAGCCGCGGCCAACGGCTTCGTGCTTTCCGATGCACGAAGGGGTCTTGGTATGTAAAGATGGTCGCCCATACACGGAACAACCGCGGCAAGTGTAGGTTAACCTGATCGATTGACCCGTACGGCTGTGACTTAGCCACAAGCCCGTATGAAGCCCCTGTAAATGCAATAAAAAAAAGCAAAGAAAGCTATCCTGGCACGTTTTTCCGCTATTCTTCTTAAAGCTTCTAGACGCAAAGCATTGCCTTGGGCGGCAATGATATCCTTAGCCATCGCGGTGGCTGTGGGAGAGTAACACACAGTGAAGACACTGAGTAACACTTTCGGATAACTAGGCTGATGACCAGAGAGTGGGGGGACGGGGGACCTGTTAGAAGCGAAGGCGGGTGAAGATGTGTCAAAAGAGTGGATTTTCTGACCAATTTTCTTAATGTTGGTAAGTTTATGGGTCAATTTGGTGGGCCCAGTAAAGATTACGGTCGGCTTGGTCGGGATGTCGTAAAGGCCACTTTTACGATTCTTATAATTATCTGCTTCATTTTATTCGTTAAATGGTTTACATGGTTTTCTGGCTTATCTATGAAGATAAAGGTAAACATCCATCCATGTTATACATGTTGAAAATCAACGAATAAGCCCCAGGTTCGCACGAGTGATTTTTTTCCTCGGCGATTATTTTTCGCGTACCTACTGGATTTTCAACGCTCTGCTTAGCGCCGAAAGTTAAAAATGCAATAGTGTGTTTTTTGACGAGCTGGGATGCACTCTGTTGGATTTTCAACGCTCGGCTCAAACCCGAGAGTTTAGAATTTAGTGCGCAGTAAAATCCCACCGCGATATTTTTACGTTTTTGCGAACGTGGGCTAACAAGGTCGAATCGTAAATCAAGGTATTCGATACCTTACTTACTAATTAAATTTCTTAAAGTGTGTGATCATCGATCGTCTATTTCTTGATCTGTTCTGTGATTCCTTGTATATGTCGTAGGATAATTTGATACTTCGAATCTTCGCGGAAATCCTAGGGGTTTTGCGAAAACGCGGATAATTAGACATAGGCGAAAAATTATCAAATCTTACTGGACAAAGTCAGGATTTTTGCGAAAATACTCGTTATTATAGCAATATTGCGAAACGAAACGCTGGCTGTTATGAAATAAGAACGCTGATTGGTCGGTCAGCGCGTTCAATAAGAGATCGTCTCTGATTGGTTGACGTCTTAAATGTCAATCATTTGTTGCCGCACGTTATTTGTTTACGTTTGTGTCTGAGTTAAATTGCAGAAGTGTTTTGTTTTTTATCGTAAATAGTGTACCTACTTGGACTTAAATAAAGTGGTAAATAAAAGTGCTACACGGATGTACATAGTGTCATATATCATAAAAGTCTTAGTCAACCACTCAACAACAACAATGCTTTCGAGATTGGTTTAGCGGTGTTTTGTTTGTCATTGTGTTAAAAGTGGACTATAAAATTGGACTTGAACTAAGAAACGGTGTGAATAGGAGGTTTGGTTTTCATATAATTATGACAGATTCGACAGAGAATGATGTTCAACCTTCAGCAGAATCGGAGAATTTGGAGGTTATCTCCGATAAAGACAAATTTTACATAGAGTTAAGAAAGTTTTACGATAATAGAGTTGACGGTACAACTAAACCAGAATGGACTAAAGAACGCGTAAATGCTGTAATAAATTCAATTGAACAATTTAAAACTGCGAGTGTACTTAAGCAACAGCAGTATAGAAATGCAAAAAAATACGACGTGATGAGTGTAGGTGAAGAAAAACTTCTGATACTAATTGTTTACCTAACCAGTTTCATCCAATTTATGGATTACACCCTAAAATTGGATCATTTTTTTTTACTACGACTGAGATCTCCTATTGTCTGTAGAAAACAACATACATACTAAAATTTTCAATAAAAAGTTTATAAAAATCAATTTAGTGATTTTCCTTTCTCACCTATTCTAAACCTTCATAACTCTATGATACAATACTTGAAGTTAATCATCGGCAAACTAGGAACCAATTAGAAGTCAGCCAGCAAAATTGTAGCCAATCAGTGTTGAGCACATCAAATCTTACTATAGTAACGAGTATTTTCGCAAAAATCCTGACTTTGTCCAGTAAGATTTGATAATTTTTCGCCTATGTCTAATTATCCGCGTTTTCGCAAAACCCCTAGGATTTCCGCGAAGATTCGAAGTATCAAATTATCCTACGACATATACAAAACTACGTGATCAGCCATCAAGACCGCGTTCAACAGCTGTCACTGTCATAACAATGATGACACTGACAGCTCTTGAACACTGATCGCGTTCTGTTTCAATGGTGTCGCTCTAAAGCCTCATTTACACAACACAAGTACTTGCCTCTCGCATACAATAAAATTAAAGCAATTAATGACTTGCATCTTCTAAAGCTGTTTAGATGGTGCGACTTTTATTATTGCTTCAGCTTATGGTATGCCACAGATAATTAAAACCGCACCGCATAAGTCAAGCTTTACAGATGCTCACGAAGCAAGATTGCTGTCCAAAACCTTTGGATTTCTGTCAATCGTTCTGTGATCCATCATTCGGCACTCAAAATAAGAGACATGTGGTGAGTTCCACGAAACTAACATTAGTCTAACGCAGACTTTAAATTGATGCCGTCACTTTCTTTTTGATACAAAATGTAAGGGATGGTATGAATTTAACGTCTCCGTTAAACTAATGTTGGTTTCGTTCAACTCAACGATAATGTCTCTGACTTATCTTAAGACCATAACAATGTACCATATTCTGACAAATATGAATACTCTGTACGTACAGTACGACAACGTTCAAAGGTTAGGTTAGGGTGGGATTTCAAGGGGTTTATCTTCGGGAAAACCGAACTTTGCCGAATTAAATGTTACTGCGGTTCAATGGTCCAATATGAGAGTGACGGAATTACCTAATCGACGTACGCACGGACGTAAAAATATCGCGGCGATTTTTTTTCGCGCACTGGATTTTCAACGCTCTGCTTAGCACCGAGAGTGCAAAATCCAACAGTGTGTTTTTTCGACGAGCTAGAATGTACTCTGTTATTGTTAAGATGGATTCTCAACGCTCGGCTCAACAACGAGAGTTGAAAATCCAGTGCGCGATAAAATCCCGCCGCGATTTTATTACGCCCGTGGGAACGGGGGCTTAGTGCGTCAATGTTTCAGGCGTCGTCCAAATATAAAGCGATGGTCGCGCGAATACGTAAATCGCGATCACTTTTTCGCCCTCTGTCGGCGCGACCACGCGTTCCGGTTCACCGAACAAAAAGTGATCGCGTTCGCGTATTCGCGCGACAATCGCTTTATATTAGGACGACGCCTAATAATTTAGGTAGGAATATAAATAAATTTCTATTGTTCGTTTTTTCGAAGATAAACGATGGACCTTTGAACGTTGTCGTACTGTATAGGCACAGCCTACAGATTATACAGTCGTCCGACGAGAGCCCGAGCTGCTTACGTAGTTCGCCGAACTTCGTATGCTTCGTATGATGTACTGTGGTATAGGTATCTAGGTAAATTCCTCGTACCTACTCGCAGCATGTTGTATCTATTAGAGCTGTGAGCTTAAAAAATGAAACGATTCCACTAAAAAACTATATAAACTAGTGCCAGTTTCATTGGCCATAAATCTGCGAAGAAACCAAACAGATGGCTCTATCTTAATTGATTTCTGAGTGTCAGACATTTAACGGCTTGCGAGCGCCAATATGGCTAAGTGCATCGTCCATGCTGCGGAACATTTTCTATGAAATTGAGCACTAACTGCTTTTGGACGCAAGGGAGAAGCGGTGGCGAAAAACATGACCTGGTTTTTAAATAAAATGTTGCGGCAATTTTACTTGTAACCGGCAATTTTATACTTTTATGACGGATTATTTGGTAAATCGTGAACATAATTTTGGCGAACAGTGACCGCGTCGTGATTTGAATTTTACTTTGCCATAATTATGGAAATATTTACAATAAACAAAGCTAGCATTTTCAAGCATCATTAATGCCACAGTTATTTTCAAAGCTTTGTAAGTGGATCGTTAAACAGCTGATGTGCTCTGATAACTTCTGCCACCTTTTAGAAGGAACTAGGTTTTGCTAAAGGCTCTGCCTGGCAACAAAAAAAATGTCTTTAAAGGAATTGCATAAATGAAGGAAATATTTTGTTTAGTAGGTAGACTGAGACAAGAACGATGCAACTTTTAAATGGTCTTTATGTTCTTAACTAGGTACGGTCAGCAACAGAAGTCGGTTAACACTGCTATTTTTTGACATCATATAAATTAACACAAAATGATTCGATAAACTGCTTTTATTCCGTTAAACTGCTATTTATTTATTTATTTAGGTTAACCAACAATGGGCATTGTTCATATTTTTTTATATGTTGTAATTGAAAAAGCATTTCGAGGAATAGCGTTACTGATCATTACGGACTAATTAATCTTGAAAAATATTTATATTTTATTGTTTTTTTTTGATAAAATACGATTGACCTTGTTTGCCCTTCAAATTACGTCAGCTTTGGCCGTACAGTTTTGTATCGTTGCCTCAAAAAATAAAAAGTAAATGGCAAGTATTGTCTACAATCTGTCAAGTGTCAAATTATAATATAAACATAACCTCATAAATATAAAGTTTTTACAATTATTATTCCTGCGACTTGCCTCATAATCTCATATACTCGTAAATCTCATTACATTATGTCAACACTCGACAACATTTACTAATTGACTATATTGGAAGAGTTATGGAATACAGGAAGCGCTTTGTTCCAACTTGCAGCAATAATAGTAATAATAATCCAAACAAAATTTTTGTTCGTATTAGAGAAGATTTGCGAGAAAAGTGGTGTCATGATGTAGGCGTGGAATATTGCAAGGTTTATACAATGTATTGTTGCGAAGATCACTTTGATGTAAGTATTTCAGAAACTTGCGCGAGTCGGCTTTAACAAAAGTATCGCTCATTGTGGTTCAGGGAAATGAACAATAATGTCGTCGCCTCGATTATTAACGTAGTCTTGCACCTTAAAAACCACTTTGCGTTTAAAAGCTACCGTTTCGGTCAAAATTTCGAAAAATAAGCTGTAAATAGGTTAGGATAGGATTCGATTACGTATGACATCTATTGGCACTTTGACAGATTTGAGATGGATGACGTTGTGTTGACAGATTTAAATTTTTAATTATGTACTAGTGGGGCAACGGCACAATCTTTTGTGCCACTGATGGCGTCATCTACCTTGAAAATTCAAAATATTTTAAAATTCAATAAAAAAATAACTATTGAGCCAATCATCAAAATATTCAAATTAGTTTCTCCAAATGCTCTAAATTTTCAAAAAATTAAATAAAATGTAATGGTTAAAAATTTTAAACAATCCCCATTGTTTACACTACATACATTTCGGACTTAATGACTAGGGTAACATTTGCACGTGCAACAATTAATTATAGGTTAACACCACATGCACAAAAAAGGCTTTCTACTAACATAATTATTTATAATATTAATTGAAACTAGAAATTATACAATAATAATTAAACTTCAAATTTAAGATTAACTAATACAGAATTAGAAAATGACTGATCAAATTATAAATTGATTAAATTACAATTGATTAATTAGCGTATGAATAAAATTATAATGATTGTAAACAGATAAGAAAATTAAAATTAAATAAATTGAAACAATAAATCGAATAAATTGAAAACGAAATCGAGTAAGTATAAAATTAAATCTCTAATGGATTATTTACAAAAGCTCGTAGGAATTTATTTAAACTATCATGGTGTACATCTACTAAGTCACTGCGGCCATTAAGGATTCTGCACAATCTAGGCAATGGAGAATTCGCACCAAGCACATTTATGAGTTAATGTTATTAAAATTTTAAGTACTTCTGTTCCGATTTGAATTAAATATTTCGCTTAACAATTATGATTATAAAACTGCAAGTGTTAATCGACGTTTGTTGCTGACTGTACTAGTAGGATTACTTGTGAAATATTAACAAGTAACTGACAATTTTTATTGTCTCCAGATCTTTTTATTTGAATAACACAATAATAAATGGTTGTGGGTTCCAACCCCGGCAGGCGTTTTACTTTGTGTAAATTATATCATCTGCACTGCTCTCAAAACGCTGAAGGAAAATATCGTGAGGAAACCGGCTTGTCCTAGAGCCGAAAATTCGAAGACGTATGACATCTACCAACCCACACTGGGCCCGCGTGGTGGATTACATTATAGCCCACTCCCTCGAACAGAAAGGAAGCCTGTGTCCCAGCAGTGGGAACATTATAGGCTGATTATTGATTATGTATGTTATGTAAATAGTAACCTAGAAGCTACTTTCCAGTAAATTCCAGAGAATTACTTCTACAAAGGAATCTAAAACGCGGTATCTAACTACTTCCTTCCAAACAATCGAAAACCTGGGTTCTGGGTGTGATCCCGGGCAAAGTGTTACATGTTGAGTTTTTCTTTACTGAAATTTTCAGGAGCAGCCCAGAGTGAATTCAGCATTTCATCATCTGCCTATCCTTTTCCCAACTATGTCGGGGTCGGCTTCCAGTCAAACAGGATGTAGCTGAATACCAGAATTTTATATGGAGCGACTGCCTCTACAACCCAGTTACTGGTTAATACTTTGGTAAAACTGGTTTGAATTCTGCATTTTGAACGTAATAAGCTCGCCCCCCTGTGTGACATCGGTATTATATGGGACATTTAATTGGTATATTAAATTGTAACAAACATTGTATCATATACTATTGTGTGCTACTGGCGAAATATGGGTGTTACTATCTATAGGCACAATTATGCCTACGCCTTTTTGGCTACTTTACTTCGCACTATCACCAAAAAATAGTGCGTATCTTCTCTCGTAAAGACGTGATACGAGTTCTTGTAAAGAGCAAGCCCCATAAACCAGTAGAAGTAACGAGTAATGGCCCGTAGAACCACTCGTAGCTTGTAAGACTAGCCATAAACACTAAATTGATACATAAACGTAGGGATGTTTTATCACGAATGAACAGTGAATGGGAGAATGTATCGGTAATAACCATTGATTTGTTGGTTTAAGAGTAATTGCTACTAGATTTGTTACATAAAAGTGGTTTCGATTAACTGTTTGCTGTGAAACTTGCATGGATTAATTGCTTTTTCTGATGTTCGTCTTCTGATTTACTATTTATTTGAGTGTTTAAATTTACACTACGATAGAGTCCAATTCTCTGGCATCCATAAAAACATTCAAGCGGCACAAGATTCCAAGAATCTTCGTCGCTTCGGCATTTTTTGTAAACACGTGCGAAGTGCCGGCTGACGTCACGGTCCGCGTACGCATGACTGTACGATGGACTGTTTTTTGTGTAGAGCCGCTTTCGTACTAGTGGTTATGCTAAACTGCGCTCTTGTATTTTGAAGTTTATGCATCTCGCCCGGCAAACTGTGTGTGAGGTCCTAAGTTTGTTTGACAGGAATAGGGATGTTGACTGAACATTTTTTTTTGTCCGTCATTTAGATTATTAAACAATATTAGACACGTATTTTTCTTTTTTTTACGTAATCAAACGATTACGGCCATACATTCGAGTTAAAATGTGGCATGACGTCACTCACATTGCTAGGTTTATACGTAATTTGTTTTATAGTTATGACGTAGCGAGCCCCCACTCCCCAATAATAAAAAGTTTACACGACCGATAAGACTACAATTTAACAATACCTTATGAATATATTATGTTAGTCTACATTCTACATCATCTGCCGAGCCTTTTCCCAACTATGTTGGGGTCGCCTTCCAGTCTAACCACATGCAGTTGAATAACAGTATCTTACATGGAGCGACTGCCTATCTGACCTCCACAATCCAGTTACTGGGACTGGGTAGGTACGATACCCCTTGATAAGACTGGTTGTCAGACTTTCGGGCTCCCGATAACTCGTAACGACTGTCAAAGATCCACGAATAACAGGCGGGACCAAGAGGCAGGGAGGGGTCTTGGTATGTAAAGATGGTCACCCATCCCTGATCGATAGAACCGTGCGGCTTTTAATAGGTACTTAGCCACAAGCATTTTAGCGTACCTAATCTCGAAATTGCTCCAAGCATACTTAGTACTCAAACAGTCATCAATAATCATTATATCCCTCATTATAGTTTGCGGTCGCGTGCACTGGCAAGATAACAACCTACCTTTGTTACTGCTCCTTGATTACTATAACTCAAGACTAGAAATGAGACTATTAGAGTTACGATAAGTATCACAGAACAGATGAAGGGCTGGTTAAGTACCCACCTGCATAGTTATTTTTTAACGAAACTTACAGAGTAATAAACGTTGACTTTAATTGGGTATTGTATGTATAGGTTTCGTGCGAAAAGCGGCCTTATGTTGTACTAGCTGATCATCATCATCTACCTAGCCTTTTCCCAACTATGTTGGTGACGGCTTCCAATCTAACCGGATGCAGCTGATATTTTACATGGAGCGACTGCCTATATCTGACCTCCACAACCCAGTAACTGGGTAATACGATACCCCGTGATAAGACTGTTTGTCAGACTTTCGGGCTTCTGTCGACCCGTAACGACTGTCAAAGACTGTCATGTTTTACTGGCTGATAATATCTATATTTCTATAGTTACATTCGAACAGTCGAACTACTTTTGATTAAAAGCTGTTGTTCTGAAGAAAAAGTCAGTCGAAATATTGTAGGGACGGTGTGCATATTTCCTTGAGATAAACTGATAAAAGTTTAAATGTATAATTTACAGCTCTACCTATTATTGAAGCTTAGTCACTTAGCAGGTAGGTCCCTACAGTACCTACTGTACCTTTAAAATCCAAAGGATAGGAACATTAAAGTCTTAAGAAAAGTAAGTGAATAAGAACTTCTAAAGCTTTAAAAGGTTCTCAAATGAACCGATTATAAGTTAAAATTGAATCGGTTAAAATCATTTTATAAATGAAGGCTAAAGTCCCCAAGACAAGACCAAGCAAGACCTAGAAATGAGGAAGTTTTCTGTTACCTGCAGTACTGTCCATTCTTGAAAGAAGGCCTATAAAACTTACTTGTTAAAACCTGTTGATTACGAAATAAACTTATGATTAAACTTAAACTCAATGAAAGCATTAATATTTAATTTATAAAGTAATTTTAACCATAAAACAAAAGTTGGAATAATACTGTAGATACTGTATCAATTTTTTTAGGAGAGGTTACTTTAGTTAATTGAGGGGCTCGTGGCTAAATGATAACAGCCGCAATGGTCGTTAGAAGGTCAAGCTAAGCTTGCCGCGGTCTGTTCGTGGATGGGTGACCATCCATTACATATCGAGAACCCTCCGTGTTTCGGAAAGCACGTTAAGCCGTTGGTCCCGGTTGTCATTCGTAGATCTTTGACTGTGCCGCCGGGGTCGCGGGTAGTTTGAAAGAGATACCGTGGCCCTGGCACGGGCAACTGAAGGAACATGGGTGGGTTTTAGTCAGTAAAAGTCTGACACGCCCTCCCGCTCTGCCCAGAGCGGGAGAAGTCATTTGATGATTTCCCATCCACAAAAAAAAAAAAAGATCTTAGACTGTCGTTACGGGTAGTCAGAAGTTCAAAAGTCTGACAACCAGTCTCATCACCAAGGGCTATCGTGTTACCCAGTTACTGGGTTGTGGAGGACAGATAGCCAGTCGCTCCATGTAAAATATTGGTATTCAGTTGCATTGCAAAAAAATTCAATACCCGAGAGGCAGTACAAAATGCCTTTGAAGAATTTGTTGCCTCCCCCGTCCAGCTGATTTCTTTAAGAAGGGCATTAATGCATCTTTGCCAACGCAGTGGCAGTTTATTGATGCCCTTCTTAAAGAAATCAGCTGGACGGGAGGCAACAAATTCTTCAAAGGCATTTTGTACTGCCTCTCGGGTATTGAATTTTTTTCCCGCCAAGAAGTTATCCAAATTCTGGAAAAAGTAGTAGTCTGTAGGCGCAAGGTCTGGTGAGTAGGGCGGATGACGGAGAGCTTCCAACCCCAGTTCTTGCAACTTGGAGACCGTCTGCTGTGCAGTATGAGGTCGCGCGTTGTCGTGCAGGAGCAGCGGAGACGAGCGATTGACCAATGCTGGTTGGAGATGTGCCAGCTTCTCCATCATTGTGTTCAGTTGTTCACAGTACACATCTGAAGTAATGCTCACCCCGTTTGGTAAGAAGCTGTGATGAATCACACCGGCGCTAGACCACCAAACAGTGACCATCACTTTTCTAGGGGTAAGTTTTCGTTTAGGGCATTGTTTAGGTACTGAACCAGGATCCAACCAACTTGCTGAGCGCTTGCGGTTATCAAACAGAATCCATTTTTCATCGCAGGTAACAATGCGGTTCAAAATTCCTTCATTTGTGTGTCTGTTGAGCAGTGCAAGGCACGTCTCGACGCGTACTTCGCGCTGGCGATCATTGAGTTCGTGGGGCACCCATTTGTCAAGCTTTTTTACCTTGCCAATTTGACGCAAATGGACCAATATTGTTTTGACGCTAACGTCGCAAGCTGCTGCTATTTCAGCCGTAGATTGTGTATCATCAGCTTCCACAATCGCCTTTAATTCGTCATTGTCGACCAAAGTCTTCGGACGACCGCGAGGTTCATTTTTCAGGTCGAAATATCCAGAACGGAAGCGAGCAAACCAATAACAAGTGGTGCGTTGGTTTGTAGTGTTAGCTCCGTAAACGTCGTTGATGTTGCGTGCCGCTTGTGCCACGTTGCTGCCACGACGGTACTCATATTCCATAATTACTCGAATTTTTAACGTATCCATGATGACGAAAAAGATTGAAATGCGATGAAAATGTAACACTAATCAATAAACAAATGACTACTTTTGGAAAAAAAAATCCATGTTTTTAAAATAAAATTAATTTGAAATTAGAATTCTTAGCCAAACAAAAATTATTTTGATTTGAAATGGCCAGTACTGCAGAACGGCAATTTCATAGGTAAAGACCTAATATTTCACGGGTGGCGATAAGATATCTCGATTAAGATATATAGATAAGCGACTATGACGAAGATTTAAACAAATGGTTCTGATGAAAATGGTACCATCGAACCGATCTGATGAAGAAGCCGGAAGGTAGGCACCGGAACTCAGTAACAAAACAATGTATTCTAGCCGTGTTTGGGCTTATTGGAATTGTCATGAGCTGCACTTTGGCTATAAATGATTTTAATGGTAATTATATGCCGCTTCAAATTGCGCTACTTGAGTTATATGTTATGTGTGGCCTTGATTGTCAGAAATCAGATTTCGTAGCCTCGTTATCTTCGTCAACATAAAACTACGCCTTCCAAACTTCTGACATGGCTTAGCGCGACGGATATTTGCCTTTTTGCAAAGTTTTTATTTGAGATGGTCGCATATAAATATCTTCAAGTTCTGATGAGTGGCTTTTGAGTCAGCTTTAATAATTTAATTCGTATTTTTACCACATAGTCTATGCGAATGATGCTCTAATTTATTTTGCAGAGTGGTATTCGAATTTGTGTGGGGAGGCACCACTAAAAAGTGAAAAATAAAAACTTTTTACAAAAAAAAAAAAACAACCGACTCCCAAAAAAAAATACTACAAAGTGAAAAATAACTTTAATTTCGGAAGTCGGTGGCAAAAAATGAAACTAAAAAAAAACCAAAGAAATTCCGAAATTAAAGTTATTTTTCACTTTGTAGTGTTGTTTTGGGAGTCGGTTGTTTTTTTTTTTGTAAAAAGTTTTTATTGAATCTGGCCTAGGGCTGATTGTTCAATAGGTTGATAACTTTTACCTGAAGAATAAATGTGACAGTTTGACATATTTTCCTTACAAAAACTGTCAAACCGCCATATTTATTCCTCTGATAAAAATTATCTGACTATTGAACAATCAGCCCTTAACAAAAGAACTTTTGTAAGAATACATAGATACGAGTATTAGAACGACAATAGCTATAAAACAAAGTTTGACCTATATGTTTGTATAGAATAAACGAAACTAAACACATTATGTAAATTGTAGTCGGTACAAATAATTACGAGGATAATGTAGGTAAAAGTTTTTTGTATAAGTGTTGGGACCGCGCACTGTTATTCCTGATGTTAGGTTAAGCACCATGTGTTTATACGAATAATAAAACTTTTTATGAATTTCAAAGGTCACAGACTGATGTTAGAAAGGATTAAATTGAGATTACTCAAAAGCTTTGTGCACTCAATTATACACATATTATGGTAGATATGACATTTTTAGAAGCCTCAAAGTCTGACGGAACTGGGTGGGAAGCATGGCAGAAAATAGGGGAGGCCTATACCCAGCAGTGGGTGATTCTGGGCTGAAATGATGATGATGATGAAGTCTGACAACCAGTCTTACCAAGAGGTATCGTATTACCCAGTAATTGGGTTTTGGAGGTCAGTTAGGAAGTTGCTCCATGTAATATACCACAACATAGTTGGGAAAAGCCATACAAAGGCGTTATGTAGTGTATGATTCTGAGCCAATTAATGGGAAGCCAGTCTATTCATGTAGTGAGCAGTTCATGGGTTCGTACCCAGGCAGGCGCTCACAGATCATAATATTATGATCTGTGCAGGTGCATTACTTTATGTAAATTTTTCATCACCACTGCTCTCAAAACGGTGAAGGAAAGCATGGTGAGGAAGCCGGCATGTCCTAGAACCAAAAATTCGAAGACATATGACATCTACCAACCGGCACTGGGCCCGTGTACATTACATCCCATTATCTCGGAGGCCTGTGTCCTTACAATGTTGTCCCGGAGTAAGAAAATGGCAAAATTGTTACCGTACAGGGATACTTTGATATGAATTGAGTATGAATGTCGATGGCTATAAGAGTAGGGGAAGACCAAAGAAACGATGGATGGATTGTGTGAAAGATGACATGGATAGAAAGGGGGTGACTACCGAGATGACGAATAATAGAGAAGTATGGGAAAAAAGGGCATGTTGCGCCGACCCCAAATAGATTGGGATAAGGGCAGGAGAATGATGATGAGGGATACTTAGATACTTTATTGAAGAATTCAAATAACTTTACTTTAAATACATACATCGAGTAGTTTTTTTATAATATCTAAACGCCCAAAGGTCTGTTCATATTTTATGCGCTCGTTTTCGATATAACTAATCGTCTATTTCACTAAGGGCTGATTGTTCAATAGTCAGATAATTTTTATCAGAGGAATAAATATGGCGGTTTGACAGCTTTTGTATGGAAAATATGTCAAACTGTCACATTTATTTTTCAGGTAAAGTTATCAACCTATTGAACATTCAACCCTAAATACATAAAAACTATATAAATAAAAACTAAATAAATAAAACTAAACAAATAAAGTAACTAAATATGCTCATTCGCCACGCCACCAACGAGTTCGAGCCGCCGCCGCCGACAGGAGCTCCTTAAATTACGAAGATAGGCGTCAGTCTTTCAATACCAATCCGTCTGCAATGCTACGAGTAAGTGAGTGAGAACTGTGCTTTTTTTTACACATGAATAAATGAATGAATTAATTAAATGCACCGACCCAGCATGGTTTGACCAGACTCGATTACTTGAATGAACCCAAAGATTCACACTAGCCCCTGTTGCCTCATGTTATATGGTGCAACAGTGACCATTGCATATCAAGGAGTAGACCGGGGGGCGCGGTAATGGTAGGGAAGAATATGGAAGGAGGATATGCAATATATATATGTAGTAAGCAATGGAATTGTGGAGAGAGAATTCCATGTGTGATATACTAGCGACCAATCAACTGTGTTTTTTTTTACACACAGACAAAAAATTGCAAGAACAGACACATACCATCACACATACATTCCCCGAAGGGTTAGGCAGAGTTGTACACCCATATTTCGCCAGTTATGTATTTGTCCCATGTAATAGGGGGCGAGCCTGTTGTCATCAACTGGGCACAAATCCAGACTCCGAGCTGTTTACACAAAAAACAAAAAAAAAAAAAAATACAAAATAACACACACAGTTTACAGTTTTGTAAATACAAAATAACACTTTGCCTTATTATCCATGAATATTTACATAATTTAAAATCTAACAATCTTAAAAATATATATATATATGTACAAGTATATAACAAAGGAGGGGAAATAATCATAGGGCATCAAAAAATTCGTCCGCATCGCTGTCGACAGGAAAAGTGCCCAAAAGGCTGGCAGCATTGCCACGTTGTATAGCAATGCTAATTCTTTGGCCAAAAAATTCTTTGCCTTTGTTTTTTTTTTTCGTAAGAGTACTGCTTTATGTATGTTAGTTAAGTACATAGCCCACCCATTCAAAGTAGAAGTTTGCGTCAAAAAACCGCGAACTTTAGGTACCAGAAATTCGTCGCGTGGTTCTGCAGAAATTAGACGACCTCATTTAGCGCCGCAGCTATTCCTGGATTGATATTAATGAGGTAAAGTTTTGCTTGCAATTCATAATACAACTTCTAAAGAGGTAATGACGTTGGTTTAAATACGTTTTAAATAGTTTTAATGCTTACACTTTACAATTTTATTTCAACTCTGCTGGTTTGTCCCTTCGGAAATGAAAGACAGTCTTTCGTTATAATACTTTTAACTAATTAAGTAATAGGTACGCGCCTAGGACGTGGAGTTGCGGACATCAATACTATTAAACTATTTAACTATTAAAGTACGAATGTCTCTGTTCACTAGCAAGATATCAAAACTACCTTAGATATGTACAGGGTGTCTGTTGTGACCATAAAACTGAACAACTTTCTCCCGGGGACCAACATCGTAATCGCAAAAAAATCATCAGTTGTTCCATACGGTCGACTAGGTATTGAAGTTTTGTATGGGACGACAGATTTTTTTTTTCATGATTAGGATGTTGGTCCCCGAGAGAAAGTTGTTCAGTTTTATGGACTCTCACACCTTTCTCAGATATATTGTTTATAGTATAAAAGCTGTTAAACAGTCTTCCAGATTCAAAACCACGAACCGTATGTCTATTTGCCACAAGCAATAGCACCACAAAAGTCGAGTAAACAGTGTCATCAAACTTTAGAGACGCAACTGTGATATGACACAGTTACTTGCCGTAGTAATAGTTAGCGTTACACCAGAACGCATATCAGTGTCGACAAGAGCTGGCTGGATGCCAATCGTGACAATCAACCAGCGTATAGCATTTAGGATTTATGAGCGAAAAGTTCAGCGTTCGAATCCAAGTCAAAGATATTATTCTCAAACTCAAAGCATTTATTTCAAATTAAACTAATTACAGGCACTTTTGAATTGTCAAAGAGTCGATAGTTACTTAGTCAGAAAATTGGAGCTAGTTGCCAAGTTCCAAAAGGTAGATCTCTATGGGGAAGAACGGGCAAGAAACTCCACGGACACTTTTAAATCAAGATAAATATTACGAAATCCTGGGGATATTATTCTTTTTGCTTGAAAAATGTAAAAAAAAATCAAAATATAAGATAAAAATAAGCCCAATCTTAAAATTAACTGCCATAAGAGATGACCAGTCTCAACTGACGGCGCCTATTCACGAACATGACGCGTGGATCTGCTCAACCATTTTGTAGGGATAATCTTATTATGAAATAAGGGCCTAATATTAAATCTTAGGTCTAGAAAATAAAGCCGACAGGAAATAAGTAGCAGTGATAAGTTCATTTTTACATGCGCTGAGTTGTTGACATTATACAGTCAGCGAAATTAACTTTTATGCGCATTGACACTCTGCGCCAATTTGCTGTGAGCCATTTCATACAAGTCATCATCTGCCTAGCCGTTTCCCAACTATGTTGGGGTCGGCTGCAGCCTAACGGATGCAGCTGAATACCAGTGTTTTACATGGAGCACTGCCTGTCTGACCTCCACGACTCAGTTACTGGGTAATACGAGAACATTTGGTAAAACTGGTTGTCAGACTTTCGGGCTATTGACGACCCGTAACGCCTATCAAAGATCCACGAATAACAGCCGGGACCAACGGCTTGACGTGCTTTCCGAGGTAGGTACGGAGGAGTCTCGGTATGTGAACCTGCACCCTAATTGCGTAACAATTATCAATTGGAGTTGCTTTCATTTTGACAGTTCAACAACATTCATTGCTTTATTTACGTTGTCGAGCGAACAAATTTTTTGAACATATGAAGCAATGGATTAGCAATTTGTTTCAAAATGAAACCAATTCCGATCGATAATGATTTACGCATATAGGGATCGATCGACCCGTGCGCCTGCTATTTCTTAAAAAAAAAGTCAGTTCTGAATTAAATTAATTTTCCTAATGTTATCCCCGAATGGTAAGGCAGAGGTGTACTGTTACCACAGAACAGATATTATCCGTTCTATGACACACCAACATTTCGCCAGATAAGTCACAAAACAAGAGGATGGATGAACAGTAAAAACTTTAGATCATTTGTGTTTCCATTGTAACTACTACGTGTCCCACATTTTGCATTTATAATCAATAAAATAAGTAATTTCAAACAAACATACATAAACTCGCGCCTTTGTGTTGTGAAGCTTTAAAATACGGGTAGAAATTCAATTCGTTCAAAATATTATGTAACTTGCACAGTCAAATTTTGACAACATATTAGTTTCCGGGCGTCGTACTTATTTGCTTTTCCTCATCTTCCAAAACCATGACTAAACATGAAAAATACCTTAGCTTAGTTATGTAATACATAAGTATACATTGTGCTCCTAAATACAGTATAATCGAACTAATTACTTGACAACAATAAGAAAAAAGTTTACAAACACCGCACCTTCAGGTCGATGTTTGTTATTGTTAAAGTAAGATGGTGCAACCCACCCTTGTTAAAGTTCCTGTTAGACAAAAAATGGGTTGTTCCATTTGACGATTTGTTAGCTAATGTCATAACTTTAACTGTAAACCTAACCGTCCAAGCTTCGCTGGTTAAAGTTATTGTTAAATACCTGTCACCTGTCAGACGCGTCGAATGTCATGTCCCTGCTCCGAAATTTATCTTTTACATTTGACATGACGGTGCAACAGCATTCTATGGTCATTTTAACTTTGATGGAAACTATAACCTAGCCCTTGGTGCAACCCACCTTTAGGATGGGTCTCTAACCAGCGAAGCGTATTAGCGAAGCTAATACTCGTTTTAGTAGGACTAGCACTTCCAGTGCGGGGTCGCCCGCTTGGAAAATATCCCACGGGAACAAAAATCCTTCCTTAATCCTTGTCTCCATTTTAAAGGGAGCCTCTGTACAAAATTTCAGCTTACTACGTTCAATGGTTTGGGCTGGGCGTTGATGAGTCAGTCAGTCAATTAGTCATGAGTCAGTAAGAACTTTTCTTTTTCTTATTCTAATTCATTCGCGTAACACCACACATTCCTCTTAGCATTATGTGACATTCAACCTTAGCTTACTAAAACAATTACGAGGTCGACCAACTGCACACTGGCACTCATTTGAGTTCATTAACAACCGACTCTGGCATAATGTGGGTGAACAATAATATCTGCCTATTCCTTTGACGAATACCTACAGGAGGAGTGTGTTATGTTGCAATCGGCGTGCTTGTATAACCAGAAGGACAATTCTCGTACCTAACCGTGCGCTGGCGAAACATTCAGTTAGAGACATGTTGATATCTCTGTCAGATACATTGACAGAAATAGAGATATCAATATGTTTTTATGCGATGTTTCGCCAGTGCAAACGCACGGTAAAAACGTTCAAATTCTAGTCGTAATCTCGCCGGTGACAATCAAATGTCAAAAATGTAGGTAAACGCTATAAAATTTTTGACAGATTGAGACTGAGATGAGATTGGGAACGTTGTTTAAATTATGGGAATTTCCGCTCATTTGTATGAACGTAAACGAAGCAAAAGGATTAGGTATGTAAGAATCGTAGTAGGTGGAGTTCTTGTCTGCCTACCCCCGCGGGAAAAGGCGTGAGTTTATGTATGTATGTTTTATGTGTCGGCCAAGTTCCACTACGTCAAACCAGACCTCTCATCAAACTTAGATCCACAGCAGTTCAGTTAAACATCGTCACAAACTGTATAGTTAGTGGCACTGGCGCGCCGCCAAACACGCATGCCGTTAATTTACGCGACGTGCCTAGCATTCCGGTGTATCGTAAGTATTTTGTACTAGCTGTGCATGTGGGTTCGACCGGGTGACAACTAGGAATAATTCATAAAGCCTATTTCACGATGTCCGAATAGCCTGATGGCTATTCGATTCGATGACTATTTGGCTATTTATTCGGCAAGTAGTGATCTACCTGCCCAATAAATTAAAAAATGGAACAGATTTTGTATGAAATTATCTGCCAAGTAAGTTGATAGGAACTTAATCATAGGTGGAGAAACAGGCCCTTAGACTAGCAAATGAAATAGATGAGTTTATAACCTTTTAACCAATAAACGTATGAAAAAAAAACGTTATTTAATTTCAGTGTAAGAATTGTATAAATTAATGTATTTTAAACACATGATGACATGACACATTACTTTGTAAATCGTGAAAATCGAAGTCAACACAATACATGGAAAAAACACACAATAAATAATTTGTTGTAAAATTCATGTATTTAAATGAAATACCTAGCTATATTTTATTCAATTCATATACCTAATTCAAGGTCTCCGCCTACTTACATAAATTACTAAAAAACGTGAGCTTTCTAAATATATATATAATTATTACAATTGAAAATACTTCTGAATTCGGGTGTGGTCACATTTGTGCTCCGTGATATGTTAATATTCAAGTCGCATGTGTAACTGTCATTAATTACAATACAATGTTTAGTTGTAAAAGTATGAATATGCACTGTTGTTAGCTCACTTTTATGGCACTGTATTTAGGGTAGTTAAAAATTATGACAGTTGATATTATGACGGTACTGCAAAATTTTAGTGTAGGTAATAACCGCTTTCTAGTTATGCTACGAGTTTTGCTACGTCGTAGACGCGTAGTCGTAGAGCCTTCTACGAATCGTAGCACGGCTACGGATTTTTTTGCTCTGTACTAGCGGCTACTACACTGCTTTGTAAATCGAGATTTTTGGTGGTAATAGTTAAAATATTGCCTAAAATAATTTATTCGAGTTTAATGCGGTCAATTATTTGATTTTTATTCACCTACAAAAAATGCAAAGGTAAACAAAACATCAACACACATAATATTTGTTACGTCATCTTTTTGATTGATAGTAATCAAACTCACGCTCTTCAACACTCCAATTTCAACCTTAAATCGTTGTAGCAAAGCTCATAATTTCATCAGCCAGGTGTCTTGAGAAAGTAGTCCACTCCGACAGATTTTTGGGGTTGAAATTTGAACTTTGGTGGTCAGTGATAAGGTTGGGATTTAAGTGGGAGGTTGATATGCCAAGTAGTCTAAAGTGTGTTACCTTGGGATAGCCCTAAAGGGAGGGGTCGACCTTGGTACGAGTCCTACTAACCGTAAAATTGTGAGTGCTACAACCTTGCGAAGTGACCATATGTTTCTAAAAATAGTAGACTGGTTTTAGGAAACCTTGTGGGAATGGGGATGGAGATTTGGTATCTTTCCTACATAAGGAATAAAGTATGGTGGTAGGACATTGACTTATATATTACTAGTTTTTATATCAATGTGGTAGGATGTCGTTATGGTGTGTGTTTAGGATTTGATATTCTTACATATATACTCACGCCTTCTTCCCATGAGGGTAGGCAGAAACTACAGAACGCCACCTGCTACGATCCTTACATACATACTCCTCTTGCCTCGTTTACGTTCACACATCTGGTCATACGCGAACGCCGGTTGCGAGTACTACGCACCCGACCTTTCTGAAGAGCATCACCAATATGCTCACTAGATGTATCCTATTCCTAGGGCGTCCCCTAAACGTTTCCACTCACATCTGCCTTGTAATACCCTTGTTTACCCGAGGATGTAAAAAATATGACAATAGGTATTCAAACGCAGATTAAGGCAATACATCAGAACATTTGAAATAATATAAAACGGAATAATATGCTAATAATTATAATCACCTAAGTATCTCATTTTAAGCGAACTGTTATTTTTATAAGTTCTTATGAGAAATACGAGTCTAAAGTTCTTTAAACCCAAATACGTTTTGTCGCCTTTCATTAATTCTCTCAACATTAGCAAATCATCTAAGCATATTCTTTTCACTAAATCTTTTTTTAACTGCATCTTTGCCTTGTCACATTGTTCCTCAGCCTATCATTCATAGTCACACCACACATGCTTCGCAAGCAACGCGTTTCCAAAGCATTTATTCTACCTTCATGCTTCTTTTGCCACACCCAACATTTTACTTCCCTATATAAGCGTAAATTGATATTATACTTGAAAAAAAAAAAAAATTTTTTCCAACTCAGAGTTATTTTTTTTTTGTAAAGATATTATTTTTTACACCTTCCTTGGAATGAATCTGTCTTTGAATCTCCTTAAACCAACTAAAGTAGGTAAACAGTTTACATTTACAATGTAAATAATTCTTGAAATAACAGCAAAGTAATTTCAAGCATGAATAATAAATAGAATACGAAGTATTTCTTTATCAGATTTCCTTTTCGAATTGAGACAGTCTTCATAAATTGTTTTGTAAGTAGCGGAAAATTACCACATTAGACTGAAAAGTCATTAAAATTAATTACGTAAATTCGAACAATTTAAAAATTAAAATGTACTTGTTTCGCAAATTATATTTACTTAGTTTTAAGACTTTATTGATCTATGCGTGATAATAAGTGTGCTTGTGACAAGAAATTAAACCTAAATGTTATTGGATAGTTGTATTTTCGATTCAAAAATCGTTCGAATTTATGTTACGTACTATGGACAAAACTTAAGCATGCTCACTTAAGAAAATATTCCTGCGAAAGCGCAGATATTGCGATCGAGTCCTGAGCCGTGCATGCGATTATCGCCTTTGAGGTGATCATGCGGAACTTTGGCCCATAACATCACGCGTTTGCGGCCCCAACATAGTTAGGAAAAGGCTAGGCAAATTGAACCATTCATGTCACGCATTCTTGCTAACACGCCTCAGTGCTTTTAAAGAGCCGGATTGACATTACGAAATTAGTGACATAAAATTATTTTCTTGACATTCATTTCGTTAATAATTTCACGTTTAGACTTCTAATTTCATGATGCGTGCATTAATTTCATGAAATCTAAATACTTTCGTGCCAAGATTTCACTATTAAATGCGATGTGAAACTTGAGTCGCGAAAGCATATTTGTACGATAATGTTGTACATTGCTAAATAAAGCTTTGATGTTGACGGGGCCATGATTTTGGTGATACTGTAGATTTGACGACACTAATTAACAAGGTGTAATGTACACATATTGAAACTATGTACTCGTACCTAAGTAGTTTTGTGAAATTAATTTTACCATGCATGCAATTAATGTTGTTAATGTAAATCCCGCTGGTTATAAGAAAGATAAACAAGTCCCATAAAATATATGGTGGCCGGCGCTTAGGCCTCGTCCGGTGAACATTCGGTGACGTCGACGACGGTGGCGGGCGTGGCAGCGGATGCGGTAGCTAATCGCTACTACAGTTGTTTACCTCTGATTTTATATTATTCTAAGAATCACAGTGATCTTTATTGTAATTACAATAAGGTTGTTGTTGGGTTGCTGCCACTTACAAAAGACATAAAAAAAAAAAATTGTCCGTCATGTAGATCATTAAAAAATATTGGACACGTATTTTTTCTTTTTTTACGTGATCAAAAGATTACGGCGATACATTGAGTTAAAATGTGGTATGACGCACTCCTTGTTAGATTTTATACGTAGTTTGTTATAGTTGTCAAGAAGAAAAATTCAGTTCCATTGGCCTAGATCTTAACCTCTCAAAATGTGAAATTTATCTTCCCCAAACCACTGACAGACAGACTACCATATCAAAATTTAATACAATAGCACCAAATATCAAAATTATGGAAAGAAACTCTCTTCACCTCCTGGGATCCCCAATTTTTGACGAATCCTTTCCAACGTTTATTGAGGAGAAAATACAAAATTTTCATGATGTCTCGGAACGACTTTACAAAATTAATATTCATTCGGCCTTCACACTCATTCGATACTGTTGCTTTGGACCAAAATTCACATATAGCCTTCGCTCCTCCCACCTTTGGAAGCATCCACAACTTTTAGAAAAAGTAGACCAAATTATTAGAAACACACTAACTTCTATCCTAAATGTGGCCCTGGACAACCGAGCGTGGCAGCAAGCTACTCTTCCCATCCGCCTGGGTGGTCTCGGCGTCCGCAAAATTTCAAGTATTAGTTTACCGGCGTTCCTCTCCTCGGTCCACAGTACCGATAAATTAACCAGGAAAATTTTATCTTCCTCACTGGTCGATTTTGAGGTACCGTTTTTGACCGATGCGTTGAACGCTTGGAAAATGGCTTGTCCCAATACGGATTTGCCCGACAACCCGTCCTCCCAGAAACTGTGGGACGTGCCGCTCTGCAGTATTATACGGAATACCCTATTAAACACGTCTTTTAATACTGTTGAGCGTGCCCGTCTGCTGGCTGTGGGAGAATGGGAGTCAGGCTTGTGGCTTCAGGCGCTCCCGTCATCCACCATAGGTACTATGATGGATGACTCATCGTTTCGGCTCGCTACGTGTCTCCGCTTGGGCGCACCTTGTGTTGCTCCGCATCGGTGTCACTGCGGTGAAGCTGTCGACAGTCTCGGGCACCATGGCTTGTCCTGCTACAGGAGCGCAGGTCGCATAGCACGGCACGCCAGCATCAACGACATTATTCGTCGAGCTCTTGTTACCGCCGGCGTACCAGCGGTATTAGAACCAAACGGCTTGGTACGTGACGATGGGAAGAGACCAGATGGCATGACGTTGTTGCCTTGGAAGATGGGTAGGCCTCTGGTGTGGGACGCAACCTGTGTCGACACCCTTGCGCCATCTCATGTTCCAAGCACGACGTGCTGTGTTGGCGCCGCTGCTGCGGCTGCTGAGACCCTCAAGCGGCGCAAATACTGTAACCTTATAGGTAACTACAGTTTTGAGCCGTTTGGGGTCGAAACGCTCGGGTCATGGGGCCCGAATGCACGTCTACTTTTTAAGGAAATTTCTCGCCGACTGGTCGAGGCTTCACGTGACCAGAGGGCTGGCTCGTTCTTTGGCCAAAGAATTAGCATTGCCATTCAACGTGGCAATGCTGCCAGTCTTCTGGGCACGTTTCCGGATGACATCGATGCGGACGAGTACTTCGACGCCTAAGTGTCCTTTTGTTTTGTATTTATTTGTATAGTTAGTTAGTCATTTACGTTAAAAAATATTTCTACTGTTTGATAAGTTTGTTGAATAAATAAAGTTAAAATATTTAAAAAAAAAAAAAAAAGTTGTCAAGCAAAAAATGCGTGCCTAATATTTTTTTATTATCTGAATGACGGTCTAAATAGATTTTTTTTTTGACCAGGCATCATCTCTGTTGTAAAGCAAATTCACAACCTACGTCGATTTGCCGATTTTGATTTCGAAAACTGGCAGGCGGCGGGGCCAATGACCTGACCCGTCGCAGGGGGATCAAGGGTGCCCAGACACGGGGTCGTCTGGCACCCATGTGCTGGTTTGGTCCCTGGGGTGGTCACGGCATGCAGTGTTCTGGTGCGCCGGTGATGGGGAGTACTCCCCAGAGGAGGGTCCGATGACGGACAGCCGCGGCGGGTTCACGGATGATTGCTAACGCGTGCCCGTGTTAGCCGTAAGCAGCAGAAGAGGACAGCGTAGAGTTTTAGTCTCACATAACTGCACTATCTCCCCGTAGTAGTGCAGTATGCATGAGCTCCACGATAACAAATAAAAAGGTATTATCCCTATTCTGTCGAAATCACAGTGATATTTATTATTATAGCAATAAGGTTGCTGTTGGGTTGTTGCTGTCAGAGGTAAAATAACTGTGAATGGACTTTGTTAGCCACAGTGCATCGCGTGTTGTTGTAAAGTACATTCAAATCCTTGTTTACAATTGATGACAATATCAATTTTATGCTGGACGCTAAATTAGGTCGATTTTAGAAAGACAAAATTTGTTGAAGCTTTTAGCGCAAACTGTAATTCCTGCACATAAGGTGAATGAGTTATATTTTCAAAAAAATATATTTGTTTACAGTTTTAGAAACTAAATTGAGAACGGAGTTTAGAAGTTTTTTTGCCATCGCAACACATAAATAAATGCATGTAAAACAGGTTGATGAAATGCTGCAGTCTGGCAAAAATGAGCGGCTAGGCAAAGGTTGAGCAGTGTGCAGCATTGCCAGGATACTGATCAACAAAGAACAGTAGCGGGTAGACGTATTTTGTATTGTTTACGGTCGGTCGCTAGCTAGGCCTGTCAGCCACAACAAGTTTACAAATACAACATTTTTGTGATTAAAATAACTGAAAACTTCTTAAGAAGTCATTTTACTTATAACTGAGAACAACTTTTACCATGGAACTAACCCTGAAATCGCGAAAAAATAAATCATTTCATCATCAAAAAATCATAATTTTTTTGCATATCTCGACAAAATGTAGGGCAACATAATAATAAGTAGGAAAACTACAGTCTGATTTTTAATTCGACGGAATTCTGACATTTCAGAAGTGTTGCCAATAATAAAACGGTCTTATTATAAATGGAACGCATTTTAGCGAAATTAAAAAAAATCTTTCTTGAATTTAAGGTTTCAATTAGAAAAACTAAAACTTAAAAATTGACTGATAATTTTAAAATGGTAATCAGATTTTTTATTATCAAATTATTGAAGTTACAATAATTAGTAAGGTAATTATTTTTCTTTCACAGGAATCTTTGTCCACTAATCCATAGGTTACAAACCTTTTTTGGGAATACCTTTTTGTTTGTAAAATCTTCGCTCCTTGTAACTACAGAGACAACGATGATGATATTAGTGTTATTAATACCTAAATAAATATTTAAATTTAAAAATATGTTCTTTTACTCTTTTTTTCTATTTAGCCATATAAAATTAATATTTTAGTTAGTGTCCATCGAATGCACAGAACAAACACTATTTACATTGTCATGTAGTTTACTTGATCTCATTCTCTTTCATATTTTTTGTTATTTTATATCCAAAAAATTCTAGTCTAAAATACTTATAAAAAGGACAAGACAGAAAAGGTTTATGATATCTGAAGTATCAAAAAATTATAGCTGTCAGAATTCCGTCGAATTAAAAATCACACTGTTATTTTAGTTTTCGCAGTTTCTGGGTTGGTTCTATAGTAAAAAAAAAATGAGAGAAGAGGAAGAGAAGAGGAGGGGAAGTGGTTTTCAGTTATCATTAAAAACGGTTCTACAAGGTCTAATTGAATTACCTACACTTTGTAGAACCGGCCGCTGTTCTACCATTAGGCCTGAGATCGCTATAGTCTATCTCTGTGGTCGCACTCTAAGTTGCTATGTCGGAAATCCGGCAGGGAAGCCCCGCGGGGAGGCGAAGTTAACGCTTAACACTGGTGTTTAACGCGGTTAATAATACACAATGTTAACTACTTTACATGTCAAGTGTATTATTATACAGGTGGCCTGTTTACGGTGGTACAAATGACTTTTAAAGCCTCTTTACAAGGCTTTCCGAAATACCCCCATGTATTTTCAGCAAATTATTTATAGGAGAAAACTTAGCTCAAAGGGAAAAATTTTTTTTTGACAAAATCCGTTCGAGATTTTGAGTCCCTAAAAATTATATAAAAAGACTTTTCAGTATTTTTGTGACATAAAGGACTCACGTGTCTTTAAACGTCATTTCAATTTTAACGGATTGGAATCAAATCACATCGGCACCTGGTGTCCTAGCTAGCTAGGATATCAGGTGCCTATAGACTAGGTTTATCATTTAGGACACATAATAAGCATTAATGCAGCAGTCATGATGTGTTTAGTGGCCCACTGATGTGTACGTACCTAATTCGTTACCTACCGCTATGATCCACAATAAAGATATTGATTGATTGATTATACCCGTTATTTCCTTTGTAAAGGTATTTTATTACTTGTGCATAAAGTTTTAATAAATAAATAATATGTTCTTATATGGTTGTTATGAACTTTAATTTATTTTGAGGTTATAAATGCGAACACCCAAGCTTCCTTCCACCATCGCTATCTATTGCTGGGCGTAAATCCCTTAGAAATAAAGATAATATCCATTCATGGTCAGTGGTCTGGTTGGATGAAAAACAAACACACTCATCAGCATCTCTCGTATGGCCATTTTGTCATACTAAATAATGTTTTTATAAAAAATAGTCACCGCTGCTATTTCAAATCTTATCTTTAAATAGACTTTTCGCTATTGTTATTTTCGCTTACAATATAGCCTATAAGGTTCTCACTGCTGGGACATAGGCCTCCTTTCTGTGAGAGGGAGTGGGCCGTACTCCCCCACGCGGGCCCATCAGTGCGTGTTGGTAGATGTCACATGCCGGTTTCCTCACGATGTTTTCCTTCACCGTTTTCGAAAAAGTCATGTTGTGCCGACACCAAATTAATTGGGATTAGGGCAGGAGAATTATGTTTTCCTTCACCGTTTTGAGTGCAGCGGTGATGAAATAATTTAACAAAGCATAGCGCCTGTCGGGGTTCTAACCTACGACCTATAAACTCGTGTACAAGTCGTGGCTGTTATCCACTGGATACCATTGCTCTCATAGGTATATCTCTGCTTATCCCTTGTAGGAAACAGACGCGATGTTATGTTGTGTGTTGTTATTTTCGCCATTATATTATTTTGTTTTCCTCTGATTGAAGCAATAAGTATATCCGTTATGATGAAAAGGTCAAGTCGATTAACACCCCTCAGAATCCTGAATACCGTGGCAAATTACGCGGAAACTGATAAACTGACAAATAAAACATGCCTTTTGAAAAACCTAGATATTTAAGTAGATAAAAAGGCAAATAGCCACGTTTTTTTTAATAAACTAGCGATATGGCCCTGCTTCGCATGGTTTTTATAATTGTTACGTATTGATGTATTATACATACCATCCGGAATAAATTCTCTAAATTATAGTGAAAACCGCATCAAAATCCGTTGCGTAGTTTAGAAGAACAATGCGGTCATACAGGCAGACAAGAAAAGCGACTTTATTTTATATTATTATATAGTAGAAGAAAGAAAAAATAGGTCGTTATATAAAGTTTTCAATTTATTCTGTTAATAGTCTCGAAATGGTTATAAAAAATTCAGGCGTTTTCAGGCAGCCTAAACGATGTGCTCGAGCCTTCGAGCGCTCCGTCTAATTTAGTGAGTCAGGCATAAAGTGAGTCTAATCATTCACTATTTTCAAACTTTACGTTTTTATTGCTGTTGACATTGTTTGCCTATGAATTACGTGTTTTAAATAACGACACATACAAAACATATTAGAAAAATGTCATAAACTTTAGATTTTTTTTGCTAAAAACAGTCTTTTTAAAGCACTTTTAAGAACGTGCTCAAAATGGATATAATCTATCAAAGACAAGAACTCGATTACTCGAGCTCATTTCTTTAACACCCACGGAAACAAAGTAAAATGCGAAGTTCGCCGTAATCTTTGAAACTTATAATGAAATCGTAAGTTACTGACAAAAATTTAGATAGAATTTAATTTAGGGGATCGATAGAAGAAGTTGCAAAGTAAGAATCTTCTAAGGAAGAAAATAATATTGACGCAGGTGACGCAGGTGACGGAGGTGATGCAGGTGACGCAGGTGATGCAGGTGACGGAGGTGACGCAAGTGACGCAGGTGACGCCATGCTTTTAAATCACCATTAATGTAGTCAAAGAATCTCGACCAACACCTGAAGTGCTCTCATTAGGTAGTTGGGTCAAGGGTTGACTGCAGAAAGCGGTACACCTACGCTGGAGATGGATAAAATCGGATAGTTAACAAACAATTAACATTAAAATGTGATAAAAACTTTATATACTTATCACTAGCAACCCGCCCCAGCTTTGTGTGGTTTTTACGAATGACATTAACATTTCTTTATTATAATTCAATCAGCCTAGCATTTTCCCAACTATGTTGGGGTCGGCTTCCAGTCTAGTCGGATGCAGCTGAATACCATTATTTTACATGGAGCGACTGCCTATGTGACCTCCACAACCCAGTAACTGGGTAAAACAATACCCCTTGGTAAGACTGGTTGTCAGACTTTCGGGCTTCTGACGACCCGTAACGACTGTCAAAGAGAAGTGCTTTCCGAAACACGGAGGAGTCTAGGTATGTAAAGATGGTCATCCATCCACTGACCAACCCCGACAAGCGTAGCTCAACCTGATGGATCGACCCGTGCAGTTGTTATTACTTAGCCACGAGCTCCTCCTTGTTTATTATAATTGTGTAAGTTTAATATTATTTTAATAAACACTTAAACTTTCCGGAATAAATGCTCTAAATGATGGTGAAAACCCCATCAAAATCCATTGCGGAGTGTAGAAGAACAACGTGGCTACTCTGACATACACCAAAATCGACTTTAATCCTAACTAATATACCTAATATTATAATTGCGAAAGTGAGTTTGTTTGTTTGTTATGCTTTCACGCTAAAACGGCTGAACGGATTTGGATGAAATTTGGCACATGGGTATACCGTGACCTAGGTTAGAACATAGGATACTTTTTATACCGGTAGTACGTACGTTCCCGTTGGATAATTCCCGACCTCAAGGCGAGTGAAGCAGTGGGCAAAAGCTAGTTTATAATCGCACAGAAAAAGAGTAAGCTAGACTACAATAACATCACAAAGAGTACAATTATTTTCATGATCAACATTTCAGCGGAAAGACGTCCACTGCTGGACATAGGCGTCCCCCAAGCACCGCCACTTCGACCGGTTCTGTGCTACACGAATCAGACAAAAAAAAAAAAAAAAAAATCGTAATCAAATATACAGGTGTCCAAAGATAAAATAAGCTAGGTTATAAAAACTAGATTATCCGGAATCTATTTCGCGAGCTTTCTCATTGTTGTTTCTGCCCTTAAAACCGAGGATTTACGGTTCAAACAACCGTCTAACCTTCGCGATCCGTCGTATTCATTGAAATGATGATCGCTTAGCAAGTGAATTGGCCACAAAGACATTTAGAAATCGTTTTATTCAAAGCCTGTTAAAGATACTGCCACAGAATAATGCAGAAGGTCGGCTCTACACAACAAGTGAAATCACACACAATCGCACACGTAGGCGCGCTACACGAATAGCAGCGACTGTAAAGCTCAATTTCAAGGTTGCAAGTTTCTGGAACGTGCGAGAGCAATAATACGCATGACATAAAACACGTTCAATTTGATTGCCATTTAAGAATTGCATGCAAGTGCTTACATGCGTACGCGTATTTCCATAAAATGGCATAATTGTATGCCATTTTATGGAAATCGCACGCGAAATTTTATTGAACGGCATGAATTTTACACCCAAGGCAATAAAATTGCATGGAAATTATTGCATGCAAGTTTCGTCTAAACACAGAGTTGCACGTCCTTGTACTTATTGATTCAAGCACTTTACCCGTATTTACGCTGCCAAATATTTCATTAAATTTTATTGAAGGCCTTGCTTCGTTCGCTCATGTTTGAATGATTGAAAATTTTCATGCCAGAATTTAATGCAATTTTATTGTACGTGCTGTTTACACCTATACCAGTTTTGAACGGCAATTAACTTGCCCGTATCGTGCAACAAGATTGTACGTGTTGTTGAGACGGTGCCAATTAATTGCACTTCAATTTTATGGTATGCCACAGGCAATAACCTTGTGCCGTGTAAATGGAGCTGTAGAGATAGATTGAGATCGCCCGCCCAATGTACATACGTGTACGTACTCGTTACATGGAGCCGACCTTCTGAACGTACCTACTGCTCTTTACCACTTTATCATTAGTGGTATGCTTGTAGAAAGTGGATTCTGAATCTGTTGGAATCTTAAGCTCTTTATCAATGGCATCTGTTTTATGCATTGTTCTCTTTATCTCATTCAGATTTCTGGAACCGACTTTGAAAATTCAGTTTTTGTCTATAGGCTTTGCTGCTGAGTTAATAGGTTTTTGTACCTTATTCTTCTGTAATTTGTGTTTGTCTAGTATATTTTTTTGATTGCTATGTAATTACCTACTTCTATATGTAAATTGATCTGAAGATTTATTTATATATTTCTTAAAATTAATTTCGTGTCCAAATATCGCTATAATAAAAGTTCATAAATAACTTCGTTCGATATAAAAAATTAACAAATCTTAACTTACACAAGACCTAGCGTAAATTGATTTCTATTTTCGATTTCACTCACGTTCTTCGTCAACTTCAAAATAATACTTTAGCAGAAATCTATGTGAATTGAATAATAATGACTCTGTATTATTGTAGGTACTGATTCTAATATTTTAAAGTATTCTTACTAACATTATTCGTAAATTCAGCAGGTCCAGTAAATATTTATTCAAACTTGATACAGTTATTTTAACAATCTACCAACGCATTTCTATCTCATATTTTATACATTTCGTTGTTTTCAATATGCAAATTCCCCACCTTCGGATTGTCTCCTGGTTTACGAGTCGTAGCTTGGATTGTATCCAACGTTCCACAAACTGACGCCTCGTTACTGCCGACTGACGCTTTTATATCGACCTGTCGTTTAGTAATATCACTTACAGAATTTACTTCACCTTGCCTAATACTTCTACCTGATATTTTAACCGGGGGATAGTTTGGATCTTCTGTTTTTGGCTAAAGCGTTGCCAGAACATTAACCTCATTCGGAACTACCTAGACTGAGATGAAAATATTGATAATGTTAAAATTATAAGTGTTTTAAGTTATAAATCTATTCTTGGAGAGGTTAGTTTCTTTGAATGTATCGAGGTCAGAGGTACTTTATCCATTGAAACTTTTGTCTGGACTAGTAATACGTACCTACTTTAAGAGCTTTGACTTTTTTTCTGTAAGTATCTCTAAACTCTACCTACACCGTTCCTACCATTAATAATCAAATCAATATAATTTTCAGTGAGTAAAACCATCGGTGGAAACGTTTAACAGTTCCGTGAATCGATTCATTATATATTTGAACTGAACACGTGACATTTGTTGTGATTATCTACAATTACCGGTTAAACGTACGTTAAATGAATAACTTATTTATGTGTTGATTTTTGAATAGGGTTGGGCTATTTCAGAAAATAAATTCTCCCCTTGAAAAGATATTAGGTCTTTATCTATGAAATTGCCGTTCTGCAGTACTGGCCATTTCAAATCAAAATAATATTTGTTTGGCTAAGAATTCTAATTTCAAATTAATTTTATTTTAAAAACATGGATTTTTTTTTCCAAAAGTAGTCATTTGTTTATTGATTAGTGTTACATTTTCATCGCATTTCAATCTTTTTCGTCATCATGGATACGTTAAAAATTCGAGTAATTATGGAATATGAGTACCGTCGTGGCAGCAACGCGGCACAAGCGGCACGCAACATCAACGACGTTTACGGAGCTAACACTACAAACCAACGCACCACTTGTTATTGGTTTGCTCGCTTCCGTTCTGGAAATTTCGACCTGAAAAATGAACCTCGCGGTCGTCCGAAGACTTTGGTCGACAATGACGAATTAAAGGCGATTGTGGAAGCTGATGATACACAATCTACGGCTGAATTAGCAGCAGCTTTCGACGTTAGCGTCAAAACAATATTGGTCCATTTGCGTCAATTGGCAAGGTAAAAAAGCTTGACAAATGGGTGCCCCACGAACTCAATGATCGCCAGCGCGAAGTACGCGTCGAGACGTGCCTTGCACTGCTCAACAGACACACAAATGAAGGAATTTTGAACCGCATTGTTACCTGCGATGAAAAATGGATTCTGTTTGATAACCGCAAGCGCTCAGCAAGTTGGTTGGATCCTGGTTCAGCACCTAAACAATGCCCTAAACGAAAACTTACCCCTAGAAAAGTGATGGTCACTGTTTGGTGGTCTAGCGCCGGTGTGATTCATCACAGCTTCTTACCAAACGGGGTGAGCATTACTTCAGATGTGTACTGTGAAGAACTGAACACAATGATGGAGAAGCTGGCATATCTCCAACCAGCATTGGACAATCGCTCGTCTCCGCTGCTCCTGCACGACAACGCGCGACCTCATACAGCACAGCAGACGGTCTCCAAGTTGCAAGAACTGGGGTTGGAAGCTCTCCGTCATCCGCCCTACTCACCAGACCTTGCGCCTACAGACTACTACTTTTTCCAGAATTTGGATAACTTCTTGGCGGGAAAAAAATTCAATACCCGAGAGGCAGTACAAAATGCCTTTGAAGAATTTGTTGCCTCCCGTCCAGCTGATTTCTTTAAGTAGGGCATCAATAAACTGCCACTGCGTTGGCAAAGATGCATTGATTGCATGGGTGATTACTTCGATTAATACAAATAAAAAATGCATGAAAAAAATTCGTTTAAATTTTTTCATACAAAACGGCAATTTCATAGGTAAAGACCTATTATATATAATTAATAATCTTAACCAGATGAAATGATCGCGGTTTGGCTGAAACGATGATGATTAAAAACCAATGTGTTTTTGTCTATCAAAATGAGGGGATCTATAGTCACGGATATACTATGCGTAAACGATCTCACATAAAACAGCAGGAAATAAGAACGTAGCAACAGACAAAGATGTTGGTAAGTATAAAAAGTTACCAGTAACTAGTTTGTACGAGTATGTTGGTGGGAGCAGTGGTGGCCCAGTGATATCGGCCCCGACTTACGAGTTGTAGGTCGTGTGTTCGAACCCAGGCAGGCGCATTACTTTGTATAAGTTATTTCATCACCGCTGCTCTTAAAACGGTGAAAGAAAACACCGTGAGGAAACTGACATGTCCTAGAACCAAAAATTCGAAGACATGTGACATCTACCAACCCGCACTGGGCCCGCGTGGTGGATTACGGCCCACACCCTCTCACAGAGAAGAGTCCTGTGTCCCAGCAGTGGGAACGTTAGAGGTTGATTATGGATGTTATAGGTTGAAGGTTAAAATAAACCATGAAACAGGAAATAATGGCTGACACTAAAAAGACACATAATGAATAACCAGGGTACGGTCTTAATGGGCCTAATTAACCAAATAAAAAACGACTCCACCCTAGTTCTGCAAAGCCTAATAGTGCTAGAGCATGTATGGCTTCTCAACGCTAAAATTATAAATGGTAAAGTAAGCTTGTTTGCGAAACTACCAAATCTGTTTGAATTAATTTTGGGAGTGAGGGAACTTAAGTTCTAGGAGTTCCGTAGACTATTTAGTGTACTTATAATAGGTCTTTACCTATGAAATTGCCGTTTTGTATGAAAAAATTTAAACGAATTTTTTTCATGCATTTTTTATTTGTATTAATCGAAGTAATCACCCATGCAATCAATGCATCTTTGCCAACGCAGTGGCAGTTTATTGATGCCCTTCTTAAAGAAATCAGCTGGACGGGAGGCAACAAATTCTTCAAAGGCATTTTGTACTGCCTCTCGGGTATTGAATTTTTTTCCCGCCAAGAAGTTATCCAAATTCTGGAAAAAGTAGTAGTCTGTAGGCGCAAGGTCTGGTGAGTAGGGCGGATGACGGAGAGCTTCCAACCCCAGTTCTTGCAACTTGGAGACCGTCTCCTGTGCAGTATGAGGTCGCGCGTTGTCGTGCAGGAGCAGCGGAGACGAGCGATTGACCAATGCTGGTTGGAGATGTGCCAGCTTCTCCATCATTGTGTTCAGTTCTTCACAGTACACCTCTGAAGTAATGCTCACCCCGTTTGGTAAGAAGCTGTGATGAATCACACCGGCGCTAGACCACCAAACAGTGACCATCACTTTTCTAGGGGTAAGTTTTCGTTTAGGGCATTGTTTAGGTGCTGAACCAGGATCCAACCAACTTGCTGAGCGCTTGCGGTTATCAAACAGAATCCATTTTTCATCGCAAGTAACAATGCGGTTCAAAATTCCATCATTTGTGTGTCTGTTGAGCAGTGCAAGGCACGTCTCGACGCGTACTTGGCGCTGGTGATCATTGAGTTTGTGGGGCACCCATTTGTCAAGCTTTTTTACCTTGCCAATTTGACGCAAATGGACCAATATTGTTTTGACGCTAACGTCGAAAGCTGCTGCTAATTCAGCCGTAGATTGTGTATCATCAGCTTCCACAATCGCCTTTAATTCGTCATTGTCGACCAAAGTCTTCGGACGAGCGCGAGGTTCATTTTTCAGGTCGAAATTTCAAGAACGGAAGCGAGCAAACCAATAACAAGTGGTGCGTTGGTTTGTAGTGTTAGCTCCGTAAACGTCGTTGATGTTGCGTGCCGCTTGTGCCGCGTTGCTGCCACGACGGTACTCATATTCCATAATTACTCGAATCTTTAACGTATCCATGATGACGAAAAAGATTGAAATGCGATGAAAATTTAACACTAATCAATAAACAAATGACTACTTTTGGAAAAAAAAATCCGTTCTTAAAATAAAATTAATTTGGAATTAGAATTCTTAGCCAAACCAAAATTATTTTGATTTGAAATGGCCAGTATTGCAGAACGGCAATTTCATAGGTAAAGACCTAATATCTGCTTATATTTAAGATCCAGGCCATTTTGACATTGGGCACGCCACAATTGCGGCGATAAGTCCCCTCTTTGAGGAGTGGTTGGAGAGGCGCCACGGCGTCCTCACCTTCCGCCTGACGCAGGTCCTCACCGGACACGGTTGTTTCGGGAGGTTCCTGTTTCGGATAAGGCGGGAGGAAACGCCCGGGTGTCACCATTGTGTGGATCGCCCGGAGGACACGGTGGAGCATACAGTGGAGGTCTGCCCGGCTTGGGCGGAGCACCGCCGTGTTCTCACGGAGGCGATCGGCGGCGGCGATCTCTCGCGTCCAAACCTGGTCCAGGCCATGGTGCGGAGCGAGAGTGCATGGGAAGCCGTCACCTCCTTCTGCGAAGCAGTAATGCTCGCGAAGGAGGAAGCGGAACGCGTGAGGGAGAGGCAACAGCCGCGCCCTCGCGCCCCTAGCCGCCGTAGGAGACGCCCTGGGCGGCGGGAATCGATTGCCGATTCCCGGCCACCGTAGGCGCGGGCTTGCGGAAGACGAGTAATGGGCAGCTCGCCGTCCGGTAAGGACCAGGCCCGGGTCGACGGCGCGTTGTGTTCCACGCGCGCCTCAAAGAGATGTCAGCAGTGACGGGGTCAATTGGGCCGATGTTGCCGGGGTCGCGGGTAGTTCGAAAGAGATACCGTGGCCCAGGCACGGGCAGCTGAAGGAACATGGGTGGGTTTTAGTCAGTAAAAGTCTGACACGCCCTCCCGCCTCTGCCCAGAGCGGGAGAAGTCATTTGATGATTTCCCATCCACAAAAAAAAAGGCCATTTTGACATTACAGGTAAAACTTGACATGTAGTTTTGGGGGAAACTTATAGTCTTTCTATTCCTGCCCATCTCTCATAGTATTGGTAGGTATGTCTACCTACGTATAATGTTTTCCTCTTTCTTCCATTCTCCTATATCAACTGTCACGTCATCATTCACTTAAGGCAAAAGCGCCAGGGTATAGCTCGTGAAATTAAAATTATCTTACGTTTTTTGCAATTTTCAAGTCAGTATTAGGTTGTATGATGATCAAAATACGATTCGCGAACCGTATTAAGTAAGTATTTACAGAATTAGTCATCAATACAACTCTTTAAGACTAAGTAATCCTATTGAATAACTATTTCATTGTGTTTTTAGTTTAGTTAGTGACCGTCCTGTGCGAGTCACAATAAATACTTTTTCTTTCTTTCTCTTCTTTCTATTTCATGAAATCTTGACATTTGAGGATTATTCTAACTTAGGAGATTACTGATGCTAAAGATTAATTCTGTAAATACATGTTTGTTGCGGTTGCTAATCATACTATAATCAACATACAACTTATTACTGACTTGCAAATGGAACGTAAGAAAATTTGAATTTCGCGGGCTACCCTGGCGCTTCCCCCTTAATTACTTTCACAATCCACCACATCTTTTCTCTCTCTCTGTATTCAAACATTATATTCATCACACTTTTAGTCACGTACGTTTCATCCCTTCAGTCCATTGGTAGCTAGTATCAATAAACAAGGCCTATATGTTCACGCTATAGTGGCAACCTTGGGCATAATTGCGGCGTCCCTACGCTGTCCCACGTTGGGCGCCATTCAATGAATAACTGGCCATCGGAACTGTCACGCGATCTTTGGCGTGTCTACCGGTTGTACGAATGACAAGTGCTATTAATTGTATTTTTATTTACAGTGCAGAATATTTAAATTGTGTTTGGTTTTATTTTAATGATAGGAAGGTATACACTTTAAGCGATGGAATACTCGTTTAAATTCTTAGGCGGAAATTTATTCGGATTTAGCCTTAAATAAAATGATTCCAAATTGTGGAAAAATCATAACCCTTTTTCACAGTTAGGTAAAAATCCACAGTTAACTAAATCCATTTTACTTACATTAAATCAAAACTTTTTTCAATTTCCTTAGGTGACTGCGACAAAAATCAGCATTTGTTATTCTTGTCCAGTTATCCTGGGCCGAATGATCATCAAAAAGAGAAATGAATATAAAAATCTTCTTGAATAAATAAATCTGTTTATTTTTCATTTTCATTTCATGAAGTTAAATGCTGTTATTTCAGAGGGATCTCATACAGCTGCGAACATTAGCCATCTGGACTGCTTTCATCAATTTAAACGCGTTGTCGACATGTGTACGTTTATTACATTCCCGCGACTACGAGTCCAATATTTCCTCTTTGTCTAACAATAGGGAAGTGAAAGGGAGAGGTGATGAGAGTTGTACCTATAGTAATTGTTCACCGGTTTAACGTAGTTTCGCTGGACGGATGCCAGCGACGGATTGGTGGACAAGGTAAAAAGTGATATGTCCCTTATGAAGGCTGCCGCTGGTTAATTTGTGAAATTGTTGAATTTTTAACAGGTTGCAACAGCTTTGGCTGGCGTATTTTCCATACAGGTTTATGTAGTATTTTTTAAAAAAGAATAACGTTACCTTTTTGTTGAAGATAATTATGTTGTTAAATCATGGACTAGAAAATAAGAAGGACTCCGTGCCACGCGTATTGAAAGTGAAGCACCGTACCGATCTATGTGTGCGTGATTTGACAAAGACGCCGTCATGTCACGTAATGGCGGCCGCCTGGCCGGTCGGCATACTATGATGTAAATGTGTGCGTGAGGCGCATGTTTGTACAAACGATCCGGCATACTTACTGTGCTTCACTTTAGATAGGCGTGGCGCGGAGTCCTTTCTTTTCTAGTCCGTGTGTTAAATATTAAAATTATCACGTGTACATATGAAATGGCACACAAAAAGTTTCGTCATTTTTCTATAATGTACCGTTGCTATTTAAAAATCACACAAGTACTAAAAAAACTTCTACACTGCTTCTACTACTATTACATACTTATTAAAACGTACCTAATCATTAATAATCGTTAAGAATTCATTTGGTGGTTTTCGACGGCCATGTTTTTCTTATGTCAAGCGGTGATGTAGCAATGAATCTTCTTTAGACACAGTAAAAGTCTTTACTCTTAGATCTCCTAGGTAGATCTATCAAAAGCTGAGTACGTTGAATGAGTTTTAGATAGGTAATCATAAAACATTTGAGTGATAAAATTAGTGAACAAATAAACGATGATTAAATTGAATTAATATCAAAATAAACTGCACTAACTGTAGCGTTGATTGATTGATTTATCAAACAAGATTATTCAGATATGTGAATGACATTAGAAAGAGAAAACAGTTATCGTTTTTTTTAATTTTACGTTTCATTTGTAGGTAAGTACTTAAATCTGATAACACATACATCGTTAAAGTAATAGGTACTTACTAATGAAACGTTACAAGGAAATATTACAAAAAGTATTGTATAACTTAGGTACGTCAACAATAAATCAAAACGAAAGCCAAATACATACGTCATCATAAGATCCGAAGACCAATCCTTCGCAGATAGGACCTATAAACTAGAGTTAGGAGATTGTGCCTACTTTGTGTCAAGGACGAATGTTTTATGAGGCATAGAGGAAGCCAAGACGTCTCGTCGTCTTTATAGCCTAAGGGTGTGTTTCCACGGAAAGAGCGAAGAGGTGATGTGCAGAAATCAATCAATCTCATTGGTCAAAATCCACATCGCGCATATCGTCTCGTCTGTGATTGGTCGATTCTTGCATTTCTCCGCTCCGCTCGTCTCCGCTTCAGTAGAAACACACCTTACTACTAGTCTAGTCATCCTAGTGCCGACGAGTGGATTACCATTTATACTATTGTTTGAGACTTTGAAAACAATGTTGGTATTGATTTTCAAGGTTTCATTTGATATTAAGGGCGCCCCTTCCCCTCTTTTTACTTTTCCCGGTCTACTGTGATTGCGGGTCAATTCTTTATTGTACCTACGTAGGTACTCAGTTTAGAATAGTACATTTTGATACAAGCGGAGAATATTTTGTTAATGCATTCGAGGCGGAATTAACACCCGAGCCGCAGGCGAGGTTGTTTTTGAGCCGAGAACTGCAATAACAAATGTCCACGGGTATCAAACGACGTTTTTCAATACACTTTTGAAGAAATAAAATAAAATAACGAAAAATATTTTTGTCCTGAATTATTATGAAACTATGATTTAAATTTTCTTTTTTTTCCGCGCTTTGCTTTCGCAGGTTGAAAGAGCAGCAAAAGTATAAAGCCGATAAACAGCCTAATATGAAAAATAGAAAATTCAAATATTTTTGAGTTTAGAACACAAATAAATGTTAATTTGTTCATAAACGTTTTTTTTTTATTGTAATAATCATGGTTTTTGATGATATTCTATTTATAAACTTTATTTAAATATTCAAAAAATATTAACGCCGTAAAGACGCATATCTCTTTGCCGAGATTAAGAAAATACATCCCAAACACATCTCCGAATAGAGACATTGAACCAATTTGAACTAACTATAGGTATAAGTTATCTGTGGAAACTTTTATTCCCGCTCACGTGTTGGAAAATGAAAAATCGCACGCGTGTGAATTACATTGCATTGCAAACCTAATCGTAGTGCGATATGAGCTGGTTTTCGAGGAAGTCTATTGGAAAAAAAATTATATACGAACTTTTGTGAAAAAAATCCAAGAGCGATATTCATAAATCATAACCAATCAAAAACTAAGTTTAATTTGTTTATGGAATATTAGTAACTGAGGACTTCATTTCATATTCTTCGCATAATCCTGTTGGAGTCTTGGCTGGGCCATTCCTTTTATATTTGCAAAACTAAAACAATGCTCTGGCGACAGTTTGTCTAAGTTAAGCTGTTTATGTCGATGGCTGAGAATTGGCTCACAACTCTGTATGACTTTATTACGAAAACAAAATAGGGAGATAGGCCCCTTAATGTTTAATTCTGTTAAGTAACTATATATTCGTGTACGTAAACATAGACTAACTTTAATTTTCCATGCTTGGCTTTGATGTAACCTTCAAAGTTTTGGGTAAAAAGCTTCACACTTCAAACAGGTCTATTACCTAACCTTCAACAAATTCTTGTTTATTTTTCATGAGCAAAAAAAAATGTACTACTTACTTATTATTATCACTGAATTTATGCTTGTACATTAGGTATGCTTTATACTATTCAACACTTTTCAAATTATTTAGGACTGTACTTTATTTTTCTTTCATAACAGTTGTGTTTTCAAATAAAAGCAAGGTAACAATGGTTTCCTTGAAAACTCAGTTATTTACAGTCCACGGATGAGTTCGGTACAAACAGGATGCACTGAGCAGCACATCGAGGTAAATGACCGTCGCTTTCCGTCGCAAATAACTATCGCAATTCACATTAAATATATCATAATGTGAATGCCCACCTCTAGTATTACTCCATAAATTCTAGAAGCTTTCAGAGATTTGTGTAAAATTATGTAGAGAAATTAAAATATAATTTTTATCATTTCGACTTACAAAAATCTGAAAATATTTATATGAATATTATATATTTAGTATTTTACAAGTACTTTTGAACTGTGAAGGAGCCGGTCAGTCAGAAAGATGAAGCTAGTTGGTTATTCCAAAGCGTAGTAGGTTCCTACGGAGAAGTACGGACATGAAACTCCACGGACACTCTTGTAAATCAAAAATATTTTTACTAAATATTGGTAGGTAAGAAGGGGCTTGTGGCTAAGTAATAACAGCCGCTCGGGTCGATCGATCAGGTTAAGCTACGCTTGCCACGATCGGTCCGTGGATGGGTGACCGTCTTTACATACCGAGACCCCTCCGTGCCTCGGAAAGCACTTTAAGCCGTTGGTCCCTGCTATCATTCTTGGATCTTTGACAGTCGTTACGGGTCGTCAGAAGCCCGAAAGTCTGACAAACAATCTTACCAAGGGGTATCGTATTACTTACTCTGTAACTGGGTTGTGGAGGTCAGATAAGCAGTCACTCCATTTAAAATAATGGTATTCAGCTGCATCCGGTTAGACTTAAAGCCGACCCCAACATAGTTGGGAAAAGGCTAGGCAGATTGATTGATTGGTGTAGGTAACATCATCCATATTGAACTTAGGTATACTTATAGGTATCTGAGAATGCCTTTCTCCAGGTAAAAGTTTAATAATGTTGAGGTAAAACTATCAAACATCAGTCACTTAAACTCACAAAAGAATAAATTTATTCCGGCATAAGTGGATCTCCCTTTCAGTGATTCCCATAACCCATGGCTATTACCGTAGGGTCCACTTTGGGCCATGTCAAGCATAGCAAGGCCATTAGCCAGGGGTCATGGCCGCGGCCACGGACACGACTCGTTTTAAGCATGCGTAACTATCGTGATTTGACTTTTGTAAGTCCGTGAAATTATAATACTTGGAACGTTGCTTTTAATACGAAAGGTATACCTTTACACATTTATCACATAAAAAAAATTGGGATTACAATGTTACGTTTGATTTTGAGATACTTAAATTGTTTTCAATGACGGAACCCTTCATTGTGCTTGATCCGACAGCCACTTAGCCGGATTTTTTTTTAATTCTAGATATCCCGAGAGTTAAGCGATCCGCACTTCAAACAACAGCTGTCTGAAGAGATTGTGAGTTCAAACCTATGAATGTGAGTATTAAAAGCAACGTTCCAAGTATTATACGTTACTGTAGTCTCATAGCTTTGGCATCGTATACGATGCCAAAGCTATGAGACGACAGTAACGAGAAAATTATATTTCCGTCGTATTATCAGTGCGTAAACGTTCATTGCTGAACTTACTTCTTGTAGAAAGCTTCATATAATTGTTGAAAAATTGACATTGTTCACGAGAACGGGAAAATAGAGATATTTCCTGTGTAAAAAAAAGAAAGTCATATAATAAAAAATATTTTAAAACGCATTAAAGTTGGCCAATCTATCAAGGCGTGACGTCATGCCACACTTGTTTAACTCAACGTATCGCCCGTAATCTTTTGTTTACGTAAAAAATATGTGTCCATAATTTGTTACTGACGGACAAAAAAAAATTCGTGATCATCCATATTGACATATTCACGAGAAACACACTTACAAAGATTACCATGAAAACTGTCTCTGGATAGAAAAAACTAACCGGGAAATGTTCCATTAACATTATCGCATCGTTTATCCGCGTTTATTGCCCACGTAGGACAATGGGTCACTGTCCGCAAAACTGGCATAAAATGAATCCGCGAGCAATATCAATTTCACGCAACGGAAGATATCTGTTTAGCCGCTGTAATATACGAGTAACTTAGCCTGTAATAACTTTGAGGATTTCAAAAGTTCCCTTATAAATGGATAAAAAGATTTTCTTGTTGACTACGGCAAAATATTGGTACTATCTCTTTAATTTGTATCTTTTTAGGGTCCGTACCTCAAAAGGAAAAAACGGAACCCTTATAGAATCACTTCGTTGTCCGTCTGTCTATCTGTCAGTCTGTCAAGACCCTTTTTCCCACGAACGCGTGGAGGTGTCAAGTTGAAATTAATATCAAATACCTACGTTTATAGTCCCCTAGAGTTCTAAAAAAATTAAGCTTCTAAGTTAACGCAATAAAAAATACGGCCATTAATGCGACATATTTTGATACTTGCAATACCTATAGGGTACTTCCCGTTGACCAAGAATCTTGAAATTTGGCAAGAAGCAAGGTCTCACAGCACAAGTAAAGAAAAAAGTCCGAAAATACATTTATCAGATAAAAAAAAAATTGGGATTACAATGTTACGTTTGATTTTGAGATACTTAAATTCTTTTTAATGACGGAACCCTTCATTGTGCTTGGTCCAACACCCACTGAGTCGGTTTTTTTTTTATTCTTGATATCCCGAGAGTTAAGCGACCCGCACTTCAAACAAGAGCTGTCTGAAGAGATTGTGAGTTCAAACCTATCAATGTGAGTATCGACTATGCACTGAGATCAAGAAAACCAGAGCAGAGAGAGAGAGAGAGAGAGTTATTGTAGTAGAGAGCAGTGGTGGCCCAGTGGTAACGGCCGCGACTTACGAGTTGTAGGTCGCAAGTTCAAACCCTGACAGGCGCTTCACTTTGTGTAAATCATTTCATCACCGCTGATCTCATATCGGTGAAGGAAAACATCGTGAGGAAACCGGCATGACCTAGAACCAAAAATTCGATGACATATTATGACATCTACCAACCAGCACTGGGCCCGTGTGGTAGATACAGCCCGCTCCCTCTCACCGATAGGAGGCCTGTGTCCCAGCAGTGGGAACTTATAGGCTGATTATGCAGAGAGCCAGGGTGCACAGGCTTTGCAGTGAAACAATTGCAGGCCAGTATTCATTAAAATCGTTCTTTAAATATAAGTCACACGAAAACACATTACGAGTCAAGCAGACATCAATCTTCCCTGACCCATTTCAATTTTAAGAAATACAGCGTACAAATAAACTTTACCGATGAATGTATAAAATGTATTCTGAGCTCATTTCATGACAATAAAATACTGAAGAACGGATTTCAGCGCTCCGCTTATAACCTGCTGCCGCCGTATTATTGTTATTTTTGCATTTGACATTGTTATTTTTGTTTCTTCACGAATCGCCAGTTTTCGTGACGTCAATTCTTAATTGACCAACTGTGAAATATATAAAGATTTCGTGAAAATACAATATTTCTTTCAATGTTTAAGGTTACGCGTCAAAACATTTTAAAATATGACTTGGAAATTTTTTAATGAATTCTCAGTCAAATGTCAGTCGTAAGTTTTTAGGTTTACAGTTCCTCGTTAAAATGAAAATTACCTACATTGAAAGTTATTAAAGATTTGACAAGACTGTATAATAAGTAGATATAATATTTTTTAGGGTTCCGTACCCAAAGGGTAAAACGGGACCCTAATACTAAGACTCCGCTGTCCGTTCGTCTCTGTCCGTTCTTCTCTGTCCGTTTGTCACCAGGCTGTATCTCATGAACTGTAATAGTTAGACATTTGAAATTTTCACAGATGATGTATTTCTGTTGCCGCTGTAACAAAAATACTAAAAAACAGAATAAAATAAATATTTAAGGGGACTCAACTACAACAAACGTGATTTTTTTGCTCGTTTTTGCTCGATATTGATAACGGCAACAGGTAGATGCTCGAAATATTTATAGAATATTTAGTTATATATTATATTATATTTATTTATTTCAGGCTATGCCCATAGTGTTAGTAACAATGGTCTTAAATACTAGCGTTAGCAGAACTTACAAATTATTGAGTGTGGAGTTTCATCCAATGACGCAGCATTGGAGACTCCCATCTATCTGCGAATAAACTCAAGATAGTGTTGGTACTGCCACGAAGACGAGCAAGCAGAGAAGCGCTTCTTTTGCGTATGATGGCCGCAAAACCATCTATATGCCTTTCTGCAAACATCTTTGACGCGCAACATCGCCATGGCAGCCCCAACAGTATTCTGAGTGCGTATATATTCACTTTAAAAATAAATAAATAAATTAAAATAAAACAAATATTTAATATTTAAAAATATTCTCATACAACAAACGTGATTTTTTTGCCGTTTTTATAGATAATGGTACGGTACTCTTCGTGCGCGAGTCCGACTCGCACTTGGCCCTTTTAAAAAAAAATCTTTTGTTTTATTAAAACAAAAGAAAATCGGAATCAAGAAGCAACAAAATTATTTCATCAGAATTTAATAATCGTATTTCTTCTTGGCAAAAAGAAAAGAAACGAGATTGAGAAGCTTCTGCTAACCACTTGCGCGACCAACCTTTACAAACCTTGAATGAAATAATAAACAAACGCAATAAAGACGTCAAATATAACAAAAATTCTCGAACATAACCTGTCTTACTAGAATAGGTACTGTCTTCATACCTGTATTGAAGTTGATTGATCGTCATGTCGGCAACAATCAACATCTCTTTTTCTACAAGATTCTCGGAGAAAATGCTCACGGAATATAAATACCTACAGGGTCAAATTAAATTAGCTAGTGAAACTCCGCAGCCGTGATGGGTACCGATATCTAAACATGATAATTTAACAAACAAAAAAAAAAGAGTGATATGTGATGGTTTTTTTTTTTTTTTTTGTGTAAACTTCACAGACGTAATGGGTATCTATATCTAAACACAATAAAACATAAAAAAAAAACAGGTTCTCAACTCAAACTTCAAGTACTTAACTAGACTACTAGCGGCCGTTGACCCCAGAAAAAAAATCATCAAATCTTCTTTATTTTTCTTTTATCGTGTTTAGATCCTACCACGTCTGCAAAGTTTCGCTAACTAATTTAATTTGACCCTGTATACTAGCGATAGCGACCCACCCTTGCTTCGCACGGTTTTACGACTTGACAAAACATCGAGATTTATTTATTATATTATGTAAGTTTAATACTAACGTATTATACACATAAACCTTCCGGAATAAATTCTCTAAATTATGGTAAAAACCGCATCAAAATCCGTTCAGCAGTTTAGAAGAACAACGCGGTCATATAGACGAAAAGCGACTTTAATTTGTAATATGTATAGATAATATTAGGTCTTTACCTATGAAATTGCCGTTCTGCAGTACTGGCCATTTCAAATCAAAATAATTTTTGTTTGGCTAAGAATTCTAATTTCAAATTAATTTTATTTTAAAAACATAGATTTTTTTTTCCACAAGTAGTCATTTGTTTATTGATTAGTGTTACATTTTCATCGCATTTCAATCTTTTTCGTCATCATGGATACGTTAAAAATTCGAGTAATTATGGAATATGAGTACCGTCGTGGCAGCAACGCGGCACAAGCGGCACGCAACATCAACGACGTTTACGGAGCTAACACTACAAACCAACGTACCACTTGTTATTGGTTTGCTCGCTTCCGTTCTGGAAATTTCGACCTGAAAAATGAACCTCGCGGTCGTCCGAAGACTTTGGTCGACAATGACGAATTAAAGGCGATTGTGGAAGCTGATGATACACAATCTACGGCTGAATTAGCAGCAGCTTTCGACGTTAGCGTCAAAACAATATTGGTCCATTTGCGTCAAATCGGCAAGGTAAAAAAGCTTGACAAATGGGTGCCCCACGAACTCAATGATCGCCAGCGCGAAGTACGCGTCGAGACGTGCCTTGCACTGCTCAACAGACACACAAATGAAGGAATTTTGAACCGCATTGTTACCTGCGATGAAAAATGGATTCTGTTTGATAACCGCAAGCGCTCAGCAAGTTGGTTGGATCCTGGTTCAGCACCTAAACAATGCCCTAAACGAAAACTTACCCCTAGAAAAGTGATGGTCACTGTTTGGTGGTCTAGCGCCGGTGTGATTCATCACAGCTTCTTACCAAACGGGGTGAGCATTACTTCAGATGTGTACTGTGAAGAACTGAACACAATGATGGAGAAACTGGCACATCTCCAACCAGCATTGGTCAATCGCTCGTCTCCGCTGCTCCTGCACAACAACGCGCGACCTCATACTGCACAGCAGACGGTCTCCAAGTTGCAAGAACTGGGGTTGGAAGCTCTCCGTCATCCGCCCTACTCACCAGACTTTGCGCCTACAGACTACTACTTTTTCCAGATTTTGGATAACTTCTTGGCGGGAAAAATATTCAATACCCGAGAGGCAATACAAAATGCCTTTGAAGAATTTGTTGCCTCCCGTCCAGCTGATTTCTTTAAGAAGGGCATCAATAAACGGCCACTGCGTTGGCAAAGATGCATTGATTGCATGGGTGATTACTTCGATTAATACAAATAAAAAATGCATGAAAAAAATTCGTTTAAATTTTTTCATACAAAACGGCAATTTCATAGGTAAAGACCTATTATATAAATACTGGAAATAGAATAGATTAAAATACTTTTCTTTGTGTTATAACGATGTGTTAGTCTGGTGCTACTTCAAATTCATTTTCAATCATACTTAGTTGTACGGAGAGAATGGAAGTTATTAAATATTACTTTGCATTGCGACTGCAGGTGCAATCAAACAAAGTGTCTGTTTGTACTGTCGAGATTTTCATGGAAACTAAAGAGATATTTTAGTACTCATCTACGAAATGAAGTACCTAGAGCTTTATTCTGAAAGTTTCGATACAACCACCTATGCCAAGTTTAGCAACTTATTACTCCGCTAAGCCTAAAACTACCACTACTACTACTACTACTACTAGCTAGCCTTAAAACTTATAAACAGACATAAAATAAATCAATCTTTATGAATGTTTCGAATACAAATTAAATTCAGAGCACCCTTAGAAGTTAGTGATGGACTTTTTCCATTAATAATGTTTCCTCATTTAGAAAAACGGAATCCTTCGAAGCCTTGACAAAAACAAGCAGAAAAAATAAACGCAAAAAAATAATTATCGTTTGTAATCGTATAAAATCATAGAAGTGGAGTGACATAATATCAAGCCACGTGACATGAAGGTTTCCTTTTCCAGTTCTTCTTGGAACACCATGCTCTTATGTCACTCCAAAATCGGAGAGCACGTTAAACCATTGTTCCCGGCTGTGATTCGTAGATCTTTGACCTTTTCCTAACTATGTTGGGGTCGGCTTCCAGTCTAACCGGATGTAGCCGAATACCAGTATTTTAAATGGAGCGACTGTCTATCTCACCTCCACAACCCAGTTACTGGGTAACACGCATTCGGGATTCTGACGACCCGAAGCAACTGTCAAAAATCCAAGAATGACAGCCGGCACCAACGTCTTACCGTGCTTTTCGAGGTTTTCCTTACCCTACATAGGCTTGGTATGTAAAGTAATATACGTACGTGTAAGTAATGTAGCTTAGCTTAACCTGATCGATCGACCCGACCGGCTGTTATTACTTAGCCACGAGCCCCTCTAGGCATCCAAAATCGGCTCTTTAAATCTCAGGTCTGAAACACGATAAAATTTCCCTAATTAAAGAAAAACAAAGGCTTGGCTGCAAAAAGCAGGCTGCGGCAAAGGTGCGGTTTTAATACTAAGGCTTCAAACACAGTAGCGGGTGTGGGAAGGACACTTTGTTCATAGACACGACACCCGCTTGCGGAATCCGCTACCCGCACCGCTCCCACTGTGTTTGAAGCCTCAACCATTTTGCGTTCCCCTACGCAACAGAAAGGTTGCCGCTATTTGTCAAAGTTCTCTTTGATCTGCCGCCAAATACCACGTTACGGTCACCATACGATTAACCTTGTTGGGACTTGTCTCTCTGCTTTAAATATGAACTGTCGTTTGATGATGAGATTTATGTTTATTTTGTCGTGCTGTTTGTCTTGTGTTTTATGTTATGTAGATGGCGGGTTTAATAAATAATTATTTTTTGGTCCTTTCGATTTCAGAATAATTTTTAGGTTTTTATAACAGACAAAAGTTCTTGAGTCGAGTTGTATTTATTTTCAAATTTTGGTTGTTTAGCGAAATTAAAATTCGAAAAAAATTTTGCACTTCGCTTCGATAAGTTTGGTTTTCTTTAACCGTTCATACAGAAATAGAAGTAACTTTATCGACTTATACAGAAAAGTTTGAGAATTAAGAGAACGTAGGATGTAAAATTTTTGCATCCCGTCTATGATAGGTTCTGAAACTGCTCTGAGAGGGTCTAGTCTAGGGTCCGTTAGACCCTCTCAGAGCAGTGTCAGGAATTCATTCAATTCAAATTCAGAGTCAATAAAAATAGAGCTTGTTCTTTTTGCTTTGGTTAATTTTTAAATATGCCACACGAAATAGAGTACAATTCTAGACATTAGAGTATTAGAGGACGGAGTACCCTAGGGGGGCCGAGCTCTGGACCAGGCACAGTAAGAAACAACTTAATTTTAAAATAGCCGTAATAGGTATTACTATAATTTTACATACCACAATACTAATTGAATTAAAAGGCTACTGACGTGGATGATTCTGGTTTCTACTAAATAAATAAATAAAAAGAGAAGTCCTGACTGACTGACTCATCAACGCCCAGCCTAAACCTTGCACCTAGAAAGCTGAAATTTTGCAAAGAGATTCCCTTTAAAATGCAGACAAGGAATAAGGAACGATTTCCGGTAGTACGTTCCTGTAGGATATTTTCCGACATCCACGCGGGCGAAGCCGCAGGCAGAAGCTAATCAGAAATAAAACGCGTGACAAAGATCTCTGGATTGAGATTCTGGTTTCTTATATTTTATTGAACCCCTAATCTCCCCTCCTACTTCACATACCTTTTCTCACGAAAAGTCCCTAAACGCCACTTACAATCTCTATCGCCATAATCTAATATCTACCTTCTCAAAGTCCCGGTACGTCACCATAGTGACCGCGTAATCACCGGTACAAGCTCACACAAAGTAATCTTGACGAGAACTTAATAACTACAATTTTCTTTCATATTTTCTGTTACGCCTATTTTCCAGTAAACGGGTTGACGCGGGAGAGCGCAGCCGCTAATTTTGTAACGAGCTGCAGATACGTCTGGGTATGGTATTAACGTAACACAGGCTAATTATGATATTAGGTCTTTACCTATGAAATTGCCGTTCTGCAGTACTGGCCATTTCAAATCAAAATAATTTTTGTTTGGCTAAGAATTCTAATTTCAAATTAATTTTATTTTAAAAACATGGATTTTGTTTTCCAAAAGTAGTCATTTGTTTATTGATTAGTGTTACATTTTCATCGCATTTCAATCTTTTTCGTCATCATGGATACGTTAAAAATTCGAGTAATTGTGGAATATGAGTACCGTCGTGGCAGCAACGCGGCACAAGCGGCACGCAACATCAACGACGTTTACGGAGCTAACACTACAAACCAACGCACCACTTGTTATTGGTTTGCTCGCTTCCGTTCTGGAAATTTCGACCTGAAAAATGAAACTCGCGGTCGTCCGAAGACTTTGGTCGACAATGACGAATTAAAGGCGATTGTGGAAGCTGATGATACACAATCTACGGCTGAATTAGCAGCAGCTTTCGACGTTAGCGTCAAAACAATATTGGTCCATTTGCGTCAAATTGGCAAGGTAAAAAAGCTTGACAAATGGGTGCCCCACGAACTCAATGATCGCCAGCGCGAAGTACGCGTCGAGACGTGCCTTGCACTGCTCAACAGACACACAAATGAAGGAATTTTGAACCGCATTGTTACCTGCAATGAAAAATGGATTCTGTTTGATAACCGCAAGCGCTCAGCAAGTTGGTTGGATCCTGGTTCAGCACCTAAACAATGCCCTAAACGAAAACTTACCCCTAGAAAAGTGATGGTCACTGTTTGGTGGTCTAGCGCCCGGTGTGATTCATCACAGCTTCTTACCAAACGGGGTGAGCATTACTTCAGATGTGTACTGTGAAGAACTGAACACAATGATGGAGAAGCTGGCACATCTCCAACCAGCATTGGTCAATCGCTCGTCTCCGCTGCTCCTGCACGACAACGCGCGACCTCATACTGCACAGCAGACGGTCTCCAAGTTACAAGAACTGGGGTTGGAAGCTTTCCGTCATCCGCCCTACTCACCAGACCTTGCGCCTACAGACTACTACTTTTTCCAGAATTTGGATAACTTCTTGGCGGGAAAAAAATTCAATACCCGAGAGGCAGTACAAAATGCCTTTGAAGAATTTGTTGCCTCCCGTCCAGCTGATTTCTTTAAGAAGGGCATCAATAAACTGCCACTGCGTTGGCAAAGATGCATTGATTGCGTGGGTGATTACTTCGATTAATACAAATAAAAAATGCATGAAAAAAATTCGTTTAAATTTTTTCATACAAAACGGCAATTTCATAGGTAAAGACCTATTATCAATATACAACGTTCCGCTGCAATCACGACATTAACTTGACGTTCCGCGTTTTCTTTATAAAAACATATTTTAATTTCATTAAACGTTATTATTTATTGATTTATTTGCCATTTTCTAAAATAGTATCTTGGTAGCACAGAGATGAAATTAAAACGAACGAGAAAAAAAAGGTCACGCCACTCGAGTTATTTTCTGGGGGTTTTGCAAAAAATTAATTCATGAAACTACTCACAGCTGGATCAGAATAATAGACAAACGATGAACAAAAAAAAGGTGTCCTAAAGGTAACGTAAGCCCTGTGTAGGTTTTCTGTAACCCAAGATAATTGTTTATATAATCAGCCTATAATGTTCCCACCTCTGGGACAGAGGCCTCCTCTCTGTGAGATCCCGAATGGGCCGAAATCTGGTAAATTTCTATAGGTACTATGAACAAAACTTAAGCATGCTCACTTAAGAAAATAATCCTGCGAGAGCGCAGCTAGTGACAAACGCACATTGTGCGAACGAGTCGTGAGCCGTGGATGCGATTATCGCCTTTGAGGTTATCATGCGGCACTCTGGCCCATAGTACCTACATATAAGGTGTGGGAGTTAAATACTCTTGTCTTCCATTTTATGGAACCTTATTAAGTAGTGATTAAGTGTAAAATGGCATTAGGTAGTTAGTAATTACTTAATACCATCTTAAACCGACTTCTAAGAACACAATACCTCCGTCAACTCTTCAGGGTATACAAGCTTGATAGGTATTGTGTAACAGTGAAGGAATTCATTACAAATGTACTTATGTAAATCTGGTTGTTTTCCTAAGAGAGGCGTCATTTGTAACGGATAGCTCCACTGCGTCCTTCGGCTTGTTTACAATAACAACCCTGTTACTAGTTGAGGATCTGACGTTTTGAAATGTTGACTTTGGAAGTCTATGATTAGTTGATGACATAAAACTGCCGGTGAATTTTGCTAACTTGTTTGGGTGGTACAGTCAGCAGCAAAAGTCGATTAACACTTGCAGTTTTTTAATCTGAATTATTAAGCGAAATATTTAATTCAAATCGGAACAGAAGTACTTACTTAAAATTTTAAGAACATTAAGATTTAACAGTTAAACGAAAAAAAGCAGTCTATCGAATCATTTTGTGTGAATTTAGATGATGTCAAAAAGTTGCAGTGTTAACCGACTTCTGTTGCTGACCGTACCAAATCTACTTGAGCAAATAAATAAAATTGAAGTTTCTGTTTGTAATGTCAAAATAACAGCTTTTTATTCAATGCATATGAAAGTATACACGGCACTTAAAACAAAAAAACTATTTTTAAAATTGTTATATATTTTAAAATTGTAATATATGTCTGTCAGTCTGTTCAGGCCAATCTCCGAAAGGGCTAGACTGATTTTGACGGGACTTTCACTGGCAAATAGCTGATGAGTAACTTAGACCACTTATATTTTAGAAATAGAATTAGGGTTCCGCGCAAAAAAAAATAAACACATGAAATTGTGTACAAATAGCGCGGGCGGGCGATGCAACGCGGCGGGTCGGGAGACGAGGGAGTTTTTGTTACGACTTCCACACGAACGAAGTTGCACTTGCATAAATTCCTGTGCCCTACAGGAATTTATGACAGAAGTAGGTACCCAATCCCTTCCAGTGACGATAACTTGGCAATTTTAAGACCCTAAATCCCCTAAATCCCCTAAACCCGAAATCCGAAAAAACTAAACGCATAATTTGTGGTTTGATGCAGAAGTTTAGGCAGTAATTCTCTTTTCTATTTTCATTGTAGTGGTGGTGGGTAGTTATGTAATTAATAAAATATAGTGTATTTACCACTGTATAGTTGTGTGTGAATAGAATATAAGGTACAATGGGGTTGACGTATCCGTGTGGATAAAAACCCCTTATAATAAAAGAATAAAAAAACAAAAAGACCCTTTCTGACTGGCCAATCTTACATTACAACACTTACTATTTTAACATGAAGAAAAGAAGAATTTAAAATTCGAATTACGTTATGTGAGTGTGACGTGGATTGCCCCACTTAAAAGTTAGTGGGGGAATGCATTTAGGCTTTGGCTTTGATTTTGGCTTTAGTTGATCACCACCTAACAATTACGGAAAAAGTTATAAACTTTTTACGATTCCGTAAGTACCTCCGTAATAGTTCTGTAGCTCGACCGGACATTTAAACCAAGGCTAAGGGTGCTTTTCCACCAGAGATATGCTATGCAGCGTTGCTATGGATGCCATTGATATCTACAAATCAACTAAGCTATGTTTTTATACGGAAGGATGCGTGCTATGAATGGTCGCGAGTGGTGTATCTTCCCTATTGTCGATACGTCATACAGCTCGAGCTTGCGCATCTTCCTAGCACAGCTACCTTGCGGCGACGCATCTTCATAGCACATCTTACTCGCTCCGCTGCACAGCTTAACATCAGTGGAAACGGTCACATAGTTCGTAGCTAAGCATTTACATCAAATCAAATCAAATAATCTTTATTGTAATCCATAATGTGGTACAATTGGTCAGTAATTTTAGAAACAATTATGGACCTTGACGGGCGCAGCAAGCTTATGTTAGCTTATGTACATTCTCGCAGCATAGCGGTTTAGTACATCTCTTGTGGAAAAGCATCCTAAAAGTTATTGTACCTATTGTGGATATGCAATAATATGGCTGGTAACCTGCCACTACAAAGTGCAATTTTATCTACTTTTCCTGTAACATCTTATGCCAAATGTAGTTTCAGCAGTGATTTGGCTCCGGTAGTAACTGCTTAACCCAGTTAGTGCCTACAACCATTACATTATGTAAGTATTAGGTATATAACATGTCGAACTAGGTAATGTCACTAGACAGGATCAAATTAAATTAGCTAGCGAAACTCGGCAGACGTGATGGGTATAGAAACGAATCTAAACATGATAAAATAAAAAATAAATTAATTTTATTATGTTTTTTTGTTTTTTTTTGGGGTCATTAACCGCCGCATCGCGCGACGGTATTGTAGTCACATAAAATATCAGTTTAAAAATTAGTTTTTTTTGTAGACGTGATTGGAATCGATATCTCAACACGATAAAACAGATTTTATCAACTGACCCTTCAAGAAACAACACTACCAGCGGTCATTGACCTAAAAAAAATGTTTTTATTTTGTCATGTTTAGATATTGACATTGACACCCATCACGTCAGCGGAGTTTCGCTAGCTAATTTAATTTGACCCTGTAGTGAATTCGCCAATTTATTTGGCAAGACCGGTGATTAAATTCAAATTCAAATTCAAAAATTTTATTTCGAGCAAAGACTCATATAGGGTTAGTAACATTGTTCCTTAAAACTAAGTGTTAGTAAACAACACGAAACGACGGCACATGTAACTGACAGCAGTGGATTATATACGGACAGTCCACTCTGTCAGCAATCATTTTCAGAACCCTGTTAGGGCTAGCCATGACTCGAGCTACCATGGATGCTGCGCGCTTGCGCATTATTGTGTAAAAACAATCTACACGCGCCGCCGCAAACATCCCTGACGCACTACAACGCCATGGCAACCCCAACAGTTTTCTGAACGCGTTATTAAATTGGACACGAAGGGCTCCGTACGACGCCCGCGAATACTTCCCCCACAAGCTGCACGTGTAGAATGTTGTACAGAATGCTCTAAAAAGCGTCACCTTTACGTCTGCAGTACAACGTGCAAACCTGCGGGCCATCATATTCGCACGCACGGAAAGAGCCCTCCGTTCCCTTTCTATATCAGCATTGTCCCTAAGGCCAGGGGTGACCAAATGACCTAGGTACTTAAATTGTTCCACTCGCTCAAGAGGAACACCATTTAACCGTATGGGAGGCACATCGAGATGGTACCTGGTCCCCCCCGCCTCAAAAACAATGTACTGACTTTTCAGAACGTTATACAATAACCCATGTTCAGTTGCATAACGTTCACATGTAGCCAATAGTGTCCTAATACCGCCGACTGACGCGCTCAGCAGCACCATGTCGTCCGCGTAACTTAAATTATTGACACAGACACCGTCAATATGACAACCGACATGATGACTGCTGAGCGCCTCAATCAGGGCATTAAAGCACGATGTGATTTTTGAGAGTGAATTGCGATCAGTGGTTGTTTTCAGGCGCGGACACGGGGGGGTGCCCCCCCCGGGTTTCGACCAGACCAAGTCTTTCTAAATTAGACTTAAACGTAGTGTGCCTGTATTTTCACTTCGTATATACTTACTACATAAATTACTAAGACATACTTAGATAAGTGGTAGTCATCCTCGATAAGGGGGGCACAAAAATAGTTTTTTATATAAAAAGGGCTTTCACGAGAAATTCCCCCCCTCAACCCAGAGATCCGCGCCTGGATGTTTACAGGTTGAACTATGTAATCATAATCACAGGGTTAGTTTTTGCAAACATGGTAGGTAAGCAAGTTAAATTATGCCTCCCTCAAAGAGAGAAAAATAACTAATGCCTAGTTTCTGAAGAATTCTTAAGCAGAGATTCCCTTCGTTATGCTCGGTTTTTGAGGTCCTCAGATAAACCCTCGGTAGTAATTCACTCGAATTTTAAGCAGGGACCATTTTGGTTACCCGTTGAAAGGGTTTTCGGTAGGGTTTTTCTAAGCAGTTAAACAAAAACCCATACGATGTGGGTAACCTATTTGAACGGCTTAAATTAAGCCGTTCAAAAGGGTTAAGCTTCAACTCTCTTTAAAACGATTACATCGTAACATTCCGACTCGGAGCAATGTAATATGATCTCTCGATGATGGGCATACGTTGTAAATTGCTATATGGTTACCCATACAAAACCCTTATATTGTATAGATTATTTTAATGAAGGGGTAACCCTTTCACTGGGTTTCAAGTATAAAACCCATTCAATGGTTTATCCATATTGAAGGGATAATCCTTTTACTGGGTTTCAAGGCTAAAAGGAGGAGGAGGAAAAGGCGTTACACATGATAATGGTAACCTCATAAACGGCTTACCCCTTTGAAAGACTTAACTCTTAATCGGGGTTGTACGGTCCCTGCTTTTAAGCTAAATTCTTCCGTCAGAAACACGATATCGAACCAATAGTCACTAAGTATTGAATGCATAAACTCACCATAAGGCATAAGTACTACCTAATTATAAGTTACGTAGGTTCTAAAATAAAGGACTGTCGGAAGATCAAAAGAAATGCCTGTAGGGAAATCATAACCTAAAGATAAGTATGTAGCTAAATAATTAAAATGAAACGTTAATTTAGCTTCTCAGTTCTATTATCTACAGTAGGTACAAAATATCTTCGACGTCCGAAATGAGATCGAAATGTAAAATAGTTTTGGAACGAAATTCTCTAACGCGGCTTGCGAGGAGGCTTTAGGAGTAAACTTGCAGAAATCATCACGTAACGAAAAAGCGTTATGCCCGAAAAAGTCTGTTTCAAGTGTCAAAAGTTTTTGTTTTTTAATATTTATCCTTTACTAGATGGCTCTGATGACCGGTCACCTGCACACGTGAGGATCTAATGGCTGCGTTAGCCAAGGGTATTTGCGTTGCCCTCGCGTCACTGTACCGATGGCGTGAGGAGGCGCGGGCGCGGGGCGGTGAACCGATGCAGCGCGAGGTCGAGCATCGCCGGTCACAGCTCCACGAGGTCCTGTTGACGGAATGGCGCGACAGGCTTCTGCGCCCTACTGCCGGCCTCGCCACCGTCGAGGCGATCCGACCAGTGCTCGGCGAATGGGTCGGAAGGAGGCACGGCTCCCTGTCGTTTCGAGCGACCCAGGTGCTCTCGGGGCATGGTTGCTTCGGGAAGTACCTGTGTCGCATAAACAGGGAGCCGGACGCTCGGTGCCATCACTGCGTCCACTGTCGGGAGGACACGGCGTGGCATACAGTGGCAGAGTGTGCCGCATGGGAGGGGCCGCGCCGTGCCCTCGTGGCAGAGGTCGGAGCCGACCTGTCGCTGCCGGCCGTCGCTCGTTCGATGGTCGGGAGCGCCGAGTCGTGGGATGCGGTGATCTCCTTCTGTGAAACCGTCATTTCGCGGAAGGAGGCTGCGGAAAGGGAGAGGGAGATCGAGACGACTCTCCCGACCCGCAGAAGGCGGCCCGGGCGTCGGCGGAGGGCGGACAACGCCCTCTTCCAGCCCCCGTAAACAGGTCCGGAGGGACGGTGGACTCGGGGACGTCCGCCGGCCCCCATCCAGCTGGACCCGAGGCGGCGGCGCGTAGTGTTCCGCGCGCGCCCCTATTGGACGTTGCGGGGGGAGTCCTGCACCTCACTCCCCTCGCAGGCCTGAGGAGGCCCGCAAATGCGGGCCGGCACTAGCCGGGGATCGTGGAAGGCGCCCAAGTTCCCATGATCCCCGGTCCAGGTGTGGGAAGGGAACACCGGGGTGGTTTTTAGTCAGTAAGAGTCTGACAGACCCCTCCGCTCACCCCAGGGCGGGGGACATCCATGAGGATTTTCCACCCCGGCAACAAAAAAAAAAAAAAAAAAAAGGGTATTTGCGTTGCTGAATTTTGGGTCAAACAAATTTAAAAAACTGCATATTGTATTTTTTTTTTTCCCTGAGTTATTTTTGCCATCGACACGCTAAGAAGAATACATAATATTATATACTGCGAAAGGAACTTCGCTCCAAACGTGTGGCCCACGTCACCGATTTTTTTATTTTTCTAAGCGACCGTTTATATGTCAAACGCAGTGAAGCATGGGTCCTAATCTGGTCCTAATTGCAAGTGTAGGCAATCTTTCAGGACTCCAGGAGTCATCTTCATCAATCATCATCAAGTCATATCGCCGTCTGCTGTCGTAAACGTTATTTATGTTTATTTATCCTCGTAAAAAGGTTGACCATACATACGTCACATGCTCTAAAAAAAGTACCTAAGTTTTTTTTTTTAATATAAGACAGATTTAAAGCTAAACGCGACATATCCTCTCTTTGTATTTCTCTGTAATTCGCAATTATATCTCACTAGAAAACAAACTAGTCTTATTAATTAGGTACGAGTACAATCAATCTGCCTAGCACAGAAAAGATAAAATCTGTTCTGTGCTGCCTAGCCTTTTCCCAACTATATTGGGGTCGGCTCCAGTCTAATCGGATGCAGCTGAATACCATTATTTTACATGGAGCGATTGCCTATCTGACCTCCACAACCCAGGTACAACGTTTACAAAATTACCTACACTTTTTAAACACTGAGTCTTGAATATTCAGAGCCTAGGCACACCTCTGCCGCGAAACCGCATAATGTTTCGCTGATATTCTGCTGATGTTCAGCTACTCGAATATCGGAACATGCGAGTCAGTTGAATTGAACTAAGTGGTTTCGCGGCGGAGGTATGCTAAGGCCCTTACTGTCAGATTTTACGTAGCTATCTTTAAGGACGCTGTTACAAATGGGTAGTCAAATCGTTACTTTTTTACACAAAACCATGTTTATTAAATAAAATGCTTTTCATTCTTAAAATGTTTTTTGGCCAAATTGTTGATAGATGTGCATGGTACGATTCTGAACTATAAATATAATTTTAAATAGGTACATTTTCTCAATAAATGTACCAAAGTAAACATTTTCAGTCCGGTACATTTATTGAGAAACTGTACGTATCTAAAATTATATTTATAGTTCAGAATCGTACCTTGCACATCTATCAACAATTTGGCCAAAAAAAAAAATTAAGAATGCAACGCATTTTATTTAATAAACATGCTTTTGTGTAAAAAAGTAATGATTTGACTACCCATTTGTAACAGCGGCCTTAAGTACTGAAAACTTTATACTTAGACGAAAACAATTGCTAAACCGAACCTACACTTCCATGCATATCTGTCAAGCAGCACTAGTAATACTAATAAAACACTTATCGTATTTTTGGTATCGTATTTGTGTCGAATCGTTTCCCTTGCTAGTACAGCGCGATACGTGCCGATACTGTTGCTAAAGTACGCAATCAGGATATCCGAACGCCGCGCCGCGCCGTCATATTGTTCGAAGTATCTACTGCACACCGTGTGTAGAGCGGCGACTTTTTAGAAAACGTAGATTTGCTTTTTGAAGAAGAGATATGAGAAATTAATTTTGATGGTTAGAGAGTGAAGCCTAGGAGAAGAGAAGATGGATGGAATGTGTGACGGATGGTAATAGGATGAATGAAAATGTAGTGATTGATTAACGTTACTGAATGCAAGAGGACAATATCCCAACTCACTTGAGACTATAGGGCAGGCCCGCAGGCACTAAAATAAACCTAATTGTGATTCCTAAAAGTGTTTAAAAACAAGCGGAGTCACAGGTTAAGAAACCAACAAAGAATATTCTTTATTTTTATAGCATGTCGTAGGTATCTTACCTTAGGTAGGTAAAAGCTGTCAAAGTTTTTCGGCGTTATGTGTAGGATACTTACCTCAATCAATCTGCCTAGCTTTTTCCCAACTATGTTGGGGCCGGCTTCCAGTCTAACCGGATGCATCTGAATACCAGTATTTTACATGGAGCGACTGCCTATCTGACCTCCACAACCCAGTTACTGGGTAATACGATTCCCATTGGTAAGAATGGTTGTTAGACTTTCGGGCTTCTGACGGCCCGTAACCACTGTCAAAGATCCACGAATGACAGCCGGGACCAACGGCTTAGCATGCTTTCCGAGGCACGGAGGAGTCTCGGTATGTAAAGATAGTCACCCATCCAATGACCAACCCCGGCAAGCGTAGCTTAACCTGATGGATCGACCCGTGCGGTTGTTATTACTTAGCCACGAGATACCTACCAGCTCAAAAATAAACAACAAGCAAAAGTCTTGTAAAACTTTAGTAAATAGATCTTGTCACAGGTAAAGAAATAAATAAATTGGACATAAGTACTTTTACCCTGAATTCAAATCAGGAGCAACAATTTCGATGCGACTAAAAGTCGCGTGTGTGTAGTCTTCCCTACAGTTTTCCCATCACGACAGTCACGTCTCTGTGCTTTGTGCAGACTCCGGACTTTGCGTTCTGATGGTAGACTTTGAAACGGGCTTTATGTTGTTTTTAGTTCTTATGACAGGTGAGTATTGCACAGGTTACCTACCTTTGTCGATTTGCAAATAGTTTTGTAAAAACCTAGGTAAATAATAATATATATTTTGTAAAAGGATTTTTCCAATGATCATCTGCATAATGTTTAGCACAGGTTAATTCAGGGAAATTAATTCATAAGCAAATTGACTATCAACTTAAATTGACTGTATATTCAACACACTTTGACAGTTGATATGTGTGTGTATTGGGGCAATTACGCTATTGGGTATATTCCGATTGGTAATAATTTCTACCAAACGCAGTGGCATTTTATGTTTTTGGTAGAAATTATCATCAAACGGAATAGACCTGCTATCGTAATTGCCCCAATAAACTAGGTAGATTATGAAGAAAGGTACGACATGTCCCAGAATTGAATGCAAAATCGCTTAAGGGGTCATTGTACTCATCATTATGAGTAAACTTTTTTAACCGACGAAAAAAAAGGAGGACTGAGGTTCTCACGTGTTTTTTTTTATGACCACGCATAACTTTTTACAAAGTCGTCCGATTTGTTTTTTTTTTATTTTATTGGAAAGGGTATACGTCAAACTTAGTCCCATATAAAATTGATTAACTTAGCTTGGGTAGTTTTTGAGTTAGCTTCAATAATACGTATTTTTTCCTCACTTTTTTGTTTGATTGAGACCCTACGTCACAATTTGCTTTAAAATAAATTTCCCTGTCTGTACTATAAATAAAATAGAGAGTTTTTATACTTACTCGATTACGTTAAAGTAAACGTTAATTTGTACTGAAATTGAACAAGCGCCGTCTGGTGACTACAATGGGAATCTCAATTATTCCATACAAATTGACGTAAGGCAACGTTAACGTAAACGCGATCGGGTAAGTATAAAAACTCGCACTAAGACCACAGGTGTACCTATTTAAACTTTCAATTAGTTAATTTATTGAACCTTTATTGCAGAGTATCCGCACGTAGATAATTACTTTTTGTTTTGCCTCATAAAACAAAAAAGTAATTTTCTTCATCGTAGTGTTCGTATTTTTTCTCTAAATAAATCTGAATCTTTGGGTGTCCAAGGGTGCTTATAGATTAAGTAACATGTTATGTGTGTACATGTTATGTATGTTACATGTGTACATGTTTGTGTGTTATGTTGTGTTGTTCATTATAACACGTCCACATTATTTAACATAGCTAATCCCTCTATTGAAACATGTTAAATAGCCTTATTTTGTAACATGCTATGTTATACAACGTGTCGTTTTGCATCCTCGTCAAATTGAAGGGTGTGGGTACCTATAGACCATCAAACCGAACAACTTTTTCCATGGCACCGACATCCTAATCGTGAAAAAATAATCAGCCGTCACATACATTTGCGTCGAGTAGGTATTGAAGTTTTCTACGGGACAGTTGAAAATTTTTTCGCGAATATGATGTTGGTCCCATGGAGAAAATTTTTCGATTTGTTGTTCTGTACCACACCCTGAAAGACGAGGATGCAAAACAACACGTTGTATAGGTACTGTGGACACCCTTAAATGTGTGTATTACGTAGGTATGCGCACCCACGATTGAGGATCAACCGAAGTGGAGCAACTTTAAAAGAAAATGCTTGTCATCTGTAACTGATATAAATCATATAAAAGTGGGAAATGAGTATAAATCCAGCTCTCACACTATGTATTAAAATGTAATCATGTTTTACTCGACATAATTTATTAGACAGATTAATTCGTTTAGAATAATTTGCACACATTTTACGAAAACATCGACTGTATCAGGCCGTAAATATGGCACATCGGCAATACGTACGTTGTAAATATGGTACATCAATAATATGTAATTACGTACGTCGTAGATATGGCACATCAACAATACGTATGTTGTAAATATGGCACATCGACAACACGGACGTTGTAAATATGGCACATCAACAATACGTACGTTGTAAATATGGTACATCAATAATATGTAATTACGTACGTCGTAGATATGGCACATCAACAATACGTATGTTGTAAATATGGCACATCGACAACACGGACGTTGTAAATATGGCACATCAACAATACGTACGTTTTTTACAGAAAACTTCGGTTTTGTAGAGCGTTGGCCCTGTTACTCATGACAGTCTCTTTCTGAAGGCCCGAGGGAGGGAGCTGTAATCCACCACGTGAGCCCAGTGCGGGTTGGTAGATGTCACATATCTTCTAATTTTTGGTTAGGACTTGCTGGTTTCACTAACCAACCGTTTTGAGAGTAGTGGTGATGAAATAATTTACATAAAGAAAAGCACCTGCCTGGGTTCGAAGGTTCGAAACTACGACCTTCAAATCGTAAGTCGCCGCAGTTTCCACTGGCCTACCACTGCTCTAAATCCCGATGTGTCGTATTTACAAGGCACGGGTACTGTACAGTACAAACGATGCGATGCGATGGTTACTATAAGCATCAGCTAGTCAGTATACATAATGACTGTTTCGCTGATATGCCGTTATCCATTCTTAGTAGGGACGTTTCTCAAAATGAGAGCACTAAGTCAACAATGCTCGCTTGGATAACTTGAATCGTCCTTGATCTGAGAAAAACAACGTATTTTATTTAGAACGACAATAATTCTTATTAGTTTGGTAAGTAGTTTTGCGTGACCTAGGGGCTAATATTATGGAAATTGTTATTAAAAGCAGCTGACCTCGTTATGATGATTCGTTATGATGCTTGATAATAGTTGCATAATAAAAGTTAGGTAATAATGTACGGAAAAAAGGAACGATAAAAAAAATTGGTCCTGATTTCCGCTTATAGAATTTGCAGCGCTGCGATACCTATTCGTAAATATTTAAGTACTATCATACTTTTAAATGTTTTTAATGGATCAATCTGCCTAGCCTTTTCCCAACAATGTTGGGGTCGGCTTCCAGTCTAACCAGATGCAGCTGAATACCAGAATTTTACATGAAGCGACTGCCTATCTGACCTCCACAATCCAGTAATTAGGTAATACGATACCCCTTGGTAAGACTGGTTGTGAGACTTTCGGGCTTCTAACGACCCGTAACGACTGTCAAAGATCCACGAATGACAGCCGGAACCAACGGCTTAGCGTGCTTTCCGAGGCACGGAGGAGTCTCGGTATGTAAAGATGGTCACCCATGCAATGACCAACCCCGGCAAGCGTAGCTTAACCTGATGGATCGAACCGAGCGGCTGTTATTACTGAGCCACGAGCTCCTATATAGCCATAAAGAAAATTGCCTAATACTAAAACGAGGAACTGTTTTTGGTCAGTCAAGCAAACATTTTGCAAGCAGAGATCTATTTATGATAGTATTTTTGGGTAAATTCTGGAAGCCCACTTTGTAAAAGAAAAGATAGTCAATATTGATGATGGAAAACTTTCCTAGAATGTGGTGTCCCAGTCATATATACTACAATCAAAGAAACTTTAAGGGGGAAGCGCCAGGTAGCCTGCGAAATTCCAATTTTCTTACGTTTTTACAATTTGCAAGTCAGTATTAGGTTGTATGTTGATTAAAGTATGGAGCTCGTGGCTAAGTAATAACAGCCGCACGGGTCGATCCATCAGGTTAAGCTACGCTTGCCGGGGTTGGTCCGTGGATGGGTGACCATCTTTACATACCGAGACTCCTCCGTGCCTCGGAAAGCACGTTAAGCCGTTGGTCCCGGCTATCATTCATGGATCTTTGACAGTCGTTACGGGTCGTCAGAAGCCCGAAAGTCTGACAATCAGTCTTACCAAGAGGTATCGTATTACCTAGTTAATAGGTTGTGGAGTTCAGATAGGCAGTCGCTCCATGTAAAATAATGTATTCAGCTGCATCCGATTAGACTGGAAGCCGACCCCAACATAGTTGGGAAAAGGCTAGGCAGATTGATTTTGTTGATTAAAGTATGATTTGCGACTGTAACAAATATGTATTTAATTATACAGAATTATAACCATTCTATTCAGTAAAACGAGTACAGCTCCTTAAGTTAGTATAATCTTAAAATGTCAAGATTTTATGAAATAGTCATTCAATATGATTACTTGGTGTTGAAGGGTTGTGTTGATGATTTAAAGATTATAATTATGTAAATACATACTTGTTTCAGTCGCGAACTGTATTTTGATCAACATACAACCTAATACTAAATTATAATTGCAAAAAAACGTAAGAAAAATTGTATTTCGTTGGCTACCCTGGCGGTTCCGCCTTAAACGAATAGGTATTCGAGTAGCTTCAGCCTTTGTTCAGCCGTCAACTGAACATGGGTCTTTTCTCTTTCCCGTGGACGACAACAATGGATGGTGGTAGTGAATGAAGGACAATGACGGACGTAGTAACAGCACTTGACGTGCGCATTGCATTTGTACTTAAGAGGATACATCGATAATTTTGTGATTTAATAATTCCTATAAAACCAAATGTATATGGTTAAATCATTTGGATTTTCCATAAGGGTTATATATATATGTCGGGACGTCAGGATTTACTCAGTTAGATTTAGACAGACACGTGGGCAGAAGATGGGTTTCGTGCAATGAAAACACACTGGGTGCGATACACACTGAACAGCAGATTTTTTTTTTGCGATTTCAGGTTTGGTCCCATAGTAAAAGTTGTTCATAATGATGAGTACAATGACCCCTTAAGAGGATTAAAACGATTAAAATTTCACCCTGTATACTTGGTTTTATACTATTATACGTAAATAGTTCCTTGTTTTGCAGTAAAATTGCTTTGAATCGAAGGTATTTAAATATGTTAAGAACTTACTAAGCTAAAACTTGACTTAAATATAGCGTTTTGTCATAAATCTACATTTAAACGAAGCGCGTTTAAATTCCGGTGCGCGTGAGTCTTATAACTCGCGCGTCAAACTAGACATCCATAACGCCATTTCACTTTCACACCGAGCTAAAACACGCTTCAAATATCCTCTATTATAGAAATAATTATATATCAGCCAGCAATAAACCTAGAGAAGGAAAGAGAAAGCTTTATCATTGCTTGTTATTTATTTCTCGGAGGATTTTGGTAATATTGTTTTTCTTAAAAGTCTATTCTATTGTAAACAATTTGGTCTTTCGAACTCTCGAACTCTTCAAACCTCTAAGCCAAGAAGAGGCTTAGAGGTACCGTAAAATTGTCGACCTAGAAAATATGCCTAGTTTGTAAGTCCTCTTAAAAACTAAAGCAGCAGGAGTCCTCTGCTGAATTTCTTGCCCATTCTTCTCCATACGAAACTACCTTTTTTTTGGAAGCGGTGGCGATGAGAATCAGTTCTATTTTTTTTTTGTAAATTTTGACGGTCAAGTGTCTTTTATGCCCTATTTGAAATAAATGATTTGACTTTGTCTTTGAAAACTTGGTTAGTTCTGTGGCAACAACTTAGGTACGGTCATAGTGAAGATTCGCATACTTTTGAACTTTTGAGACAGACAGACGAAAGAAAAGACTAAAAGTCGAAACACCGATTTATATCACTATTATTAGTCCCAACACTATCAACAACAAACTGTCAAACATCAATTGACAAGCTACGCAACTATCTCCAAAATTACCTAAGTTTGACAGACGTCAAAGATTTAATTGTTTCGTAGGTTTGAATTTGAATGACATGACGACCAGCCCACCAGGGGCTGGTCACTTCCATAGTAGACAAGATTTCAGTAAAAATTTGGAGAAAAGCGCCATCCGCTAGCGTCTGCGCAAACTATTTAGTACGTTTAATTTACAATAGATAGTGCTTTCATCCAAAAAGTAATTTCGATCAAATATCACTTTAAATGGGAATTTAAAAAATATTTAATTAGTTTTATTTTGGATGATGAGTATCAACAATTAATAATGTAAATAAATAATCTAATTCAATGATCAGAAATGTTTTAGTGTTCTATAATTATATTTTTGTATGGCAATAATGATGCAAAATGACAATAGACAGCAATGACAACATATGTTATGACAACAATACTTAAATTATTAATTATCACTAAAATATTACCCTGGAAATTTTGAACAATAATGTACCAAAAAATAAAATAAAAGAAAAAATTAAAATGTTTTTGGATATATTTGCGGATTATCCTTTCACATGCAAGATCCACAAGAAAGAGTTGAAAAATGTTTTTGAAAACACAACAATAAATGTATTGGTATACAGTTGGTGCCGATCAATTAATCGAATTTTATCTGGTAATATCCAATACCGTGGTGAGGATGATGAAATTAAACTTTCAGCGCAAATATGTTTTAATAAACATAAACACAAATAAGTATGTGTGATTTTTATTTCATTCCAGGCTGCTTACTGCTGTACTTTCCAAATGTACATAATATTGTTCCGTAGCATGTCTATCTTTATTTCCTACTTACATTGTACTACCTACGCAATGATAAATAATTATTTGCTACAGATCAATAACAAGTGTACATTTTGTAAAGTACTTTGTAGGCATGAACAAACACTCTAATGACCGGTTTTTTGATCCGTAGTTAACTCAACCAATAGTTAAAAATAACTATTGGTTGAGCTAACTACGGATCAAGAAACCGGCCGTAAGTATAAATAGAATATCTGAGTATGTATATATAAATATATATACCTATATGCCGATTAACTTAGGAGGACGATACCAGGTGGCGCTTCAAATGACATTTAGAAGGTTGCAGAAAAAATCCGGAGTGGGTTCTCTATTCCCAATCTATAACTATACTCTATGCAGCCCACCTACAACTAGCAAGTTCGCCGAATCAATCGATGTCTGACCACGATCGTCAATAGAGGTGCATCTGTAATGATCACGGATAAGTAGCTAAAGGTTTTTGAAATATCCGTGGTTCCAATTTCGGATTTTCAGTTATCAATGAGCAACGGTTGGTGGGAAATATGTGCGGTCCAATGAGAAACTAAGTTTTGAATCTAAATTAGTTTCTGCAAGTTCTGATATAAATTTTAGGTATGATTTAAATAGATAGATGTGAGTCGAATATTACAATGAATTTTATAATAAAACGAAACGGAAGACATGTTGCGCTAACCCCAAATAAATTGAGATAACTGCAAGAGAATGATTTGTGAAATTGTGGTGATGATTTTATTGGTGACTTCCCGCGCGGCTTCGCCCGTATGGATGTCGGAAAATATCCTACGGGAACGAAAATCCTTTATTCCTAGTCTAAATTATAAAGGAAACCTCTATCAAAATTTAAGCTTTCTAGGTCCAATGGTTTGGGCTGGGCGTTGATGAGTCAGTCGGATAGTCAGTCAGTCAGGGCTTTTCTTTTCATATAGGGTGACTGGTAATTAGTGACCGATATTTAAACACATTATTATACTCATGATAACAAACAACTTTTACTATAGGACCAAACCTGAAATCGCGAAAAAAAATCAGCTGCCCTAATACATTCATGTTCGCATAAGGGTTGACCCACATCTGTCAGCACGGAATCGCCTTTTTTCGTGCTTTATCCTTTTCTATCTCTTAGGATCATCATTTCCTAGAGCAATAAAGATAGAGACCGCGCGGTGGAATCGGCGATGCGCTCGACACCACGGCCAAAATGGCTGAGAGGCGCTGGAGTGCTGACGAGTGCTATCGAGCGCGATATCATGCTTCCATTGCATTGCATGATCGTATTCGACAACACTCAACGGCGACGGCGTGCGATCTTACGCTGAAGCACGCGATAGCACGCTGCAGCACACACGGCATAAATGCTGTTCCGTGCTGACAGATGTGGATCAACCCTTACTCGTCAAAATGTAGGGAACAGCAGATTTTTTTTTCGCGATTTCAGGTTTGGTCCCATAGTAAAAGTTGTTTGTTATCATGAGCACAATCATGTGTTTAGGTAACAGCGGACAGAGCTCCGGCGGGATCTCATGGCGACATGGAGAGTGCGATTGTCACAACCCAGCGCTGGGCACGCCACAATTGCGGCGATAAGTCCCCTCTTTGAGGAGTGGTTGGAGAGGCGCCACGGCGTCCTCACCTTCCGCCTGACGCAGGTCCTCACCGGACACGGTTGTTTCGGGAGGTTCCTGTTTCGGATAAGGCGGGAGGAAACGCCCGGGTGTCACCATTGTGTGGATCGCCCGGAGGACACGGTGGAGCATACAGTGGAGGTCTGCCCGGCTTGGGCGGAGCACCGCCGTGTTCTCACGGAGGCGATCGGCGGCGGCGATCTCTCGCGTCCAAACCTGGTCCAGGCCATGGTGCGGAGCGAGAGTGCATGGGAAGCCGTCACCTCCTTCTGCGAAGCAGTAATGCTTGCGAAGGAGGAAGCGGAACGCGTGAGGGAGAGGCAACAGCCGCGCCCTCGCGCCCCTAGCCACCGTAGGAGACGCCCTGGGCGGCGGGAATCGATTGCCGATTCCCGGACACCGTAGGCGCGGGCTTGCGGACGACGAGTAATGGGCAGCTCGCCGTCCGGTAAGGACCAGGCGGTCGACGGCGCGTTGTGTTCCACGCGCGCCTCAAAGAGATGTCAGCAGTGACGGGGTCAATTGGGCCGATGCCGCCGGGGTCGCGGGTAGTTCGAAAGAGATACCGTGGCCCTGGCACGGGCAGCTGAAGGAACATGGGTGGGTTTTAGTCAGTAAAAGTCTGACACGCCCTCCCGCTCTGCCCAGAGCGGGAGAAGTCATTAGATGATTTCCCATCCACAAAAAAAAAAAAAAAAAAAAGGTATCGGTCACTAATTACTAGTCACCCTATATATGTATTATATAAAGATGAAACTAAATTATTTTTGTTGTAAGAAACATACTCCTTGATACGTTAGTATTAAAGGAAGAGGTCCATAATTATATTTAGCAGGGTGGCTCGCTAAAGCACTTTAGGGATGACTAATTCACTAAGTACGTTACATAGGTACCTAAATATTATATCATTTAGGCATAAAGAGAGAATGTGGTTTTGCTACTAAGAGTCCGTAGGCCCGGTTCATATTAGGTAGGGCCGACAGATTTATCTGAACGACAAAAGTGTCGGATGCATATTGACTTAGCTTGGCTTGTATTGTTCACGATGGCAAAAGTAACTAAAAAAAAAAAAAAAAATATTCTGTGGTTTTTTTTTTTGCCCAAAATTCAGCAACGCGAATACCGTTCACATTAGGGTGACCCGATAAAACTGACGGCGACGACACATTTACCGGACGTTCAGACACGATTTCAGTCGTGTCGGATATAAAATTGGTATACTGAACTGTGTGAACAGCAACACCCGACAGTCGGACAAAGGTCGGTCCGACTTAGTGTGAACCGGGCCTTAGTCATAAATTTTTAACTAAACTAATAATTAAGCAACATTATGTACTTTTGTTAAGGTTATGATGATTCATGATAACAGTTTTGAAGTATCTACAGGGCAACATACTCTGTATCTGAAATTATATCTGCAAATTGCATAAATCTTAAAAAATCTTTCAGCACTCGCTTTTATTTTATAAATTTCGACAAAGAGTTTTGTAACTAAGTATGGTTTCAGCCCTTGTCATTATAAAAATGCTGGATATAAACGAATTCCTAAGTACAAAACGTAGGCATTATTTTAATTTTCATAAACGCATTGACTGCCTACATTATTTTCAAAATGATAAATTAAAGATCCTATATCTACTACAAGATTATTAATTTATATTCTGTCTTTAATAGTAAAACGCTTATAAAAATCGTTTATCAACTTTCAATCTTTTAAAGATTTTTAATTGCTCTACCTCTAAAGTAATCAAAGTGATATTTGATATAATAGTTTATTCAATATTAAAGAGAAAATTAATTTAGTGTCACGAGTTCACAGACTAGATGATAAAATGTCACCTAAAACTAACCTTGTCTTTTAACCGACTTCAAAAAAAGGAGGTTTGTCAATTTGACCGTATATTTTTTTTTATGTGCAGTGTTCGCGGATAACTTCGTCGTTTATGAACCGATTTTGATGATTCTTTTTTTTGTTGGAAAGGGTGGTACCATGATTTATGCTCGATCAATTATGCTCGTCACAATACATATGTTGAAATGGAGCTGATGGTGACTTCACCATCAGTTCCAGTTCTCCTGGTTCCTTACTGGGAGAACTCCTCAACAATTAACGTCCTTGTATCCGGAAAAGCATTATTTTGTAAAAGGTGATGAGCACTTGTCATTAGGCTATTGTAACTTAGATAAATTACAGACTGACCCACTAAAAAGTGAAAAATACAAAACATTTTTACAAAAAAAAAAAAAAAAACAACCGACTTCCAAAAAAATTCTACAAAGTGAAAATTAACTTTAATTTCGGAAGTCGGTGGCAAAAACTAAAATACAGATCCAAGGACACCGACTTCAGAAATTAAAGTTATTTTTCACTTTGTAGTATTTTTTTGGAAGTCGGTAGTTTTTTTTGTAAAAAAGTTTTTTTGAGAGGGCGCCCTAGCTTAATTACTGCAACCAACTTTGAAAAAGGCCAGAAAGTTAAAAAGAGGCACATTCATAAAAAAAAAAGTGTATAGGTACCATTAGAAGGTCAATAAGTTTTCAGATGATGATGACGAACAGAACTGGTCGCGGAAGATGGAAGGAGTGAAGAGAGGCCTTTACCCAGGAGTGGGACAGAGTAGGCTAGTAAAAAAAAAACTATGTGAATAAAATCAAATGATGTATCGAATAATTCCCACCTGAAGGTAGAAAGTAGCCTTCTTCGTCAGGAGAAGCATTTTTGTTATCTACCTTACTTATTTACAAATTACAACTGTGAGATCTAATCGGCGGCGGCGCCGGCGCCGTAGCTTCGCATGCCGCACGCTTGTTTTCGCTTTACAGTTTGGCTTCCATTAATATATCAAGCCTCTTAATGACCAACATCCTGTTGGAAACATCTAGGTACAGTACTACACAACTTAGATGTAGCATCGGCAAAATTCGTAAAACCAATCACGATCCGAAATGAGTGTGCCTTCAAAACAGAAAAGTTATCTGTTCTGTGCTTCAAAATCACCAATCTTTATTACTGCTTTAGGTGAAAATGATCTTTACGCAAACACTTTAACTTGTAAATTCATACAACCAAATACATTCGTAAAATGAAATTAATTAATGCAAATTTTCAAATTTATGTTACATCTAAGTTGTGTCGTACTGTACTAGCTTTTTGGCTATGTGGTAGCGTAGAGAATGTTGATACGAGGGCATTTAGGTAAATAGTGAAATATATTTACGAAATAATAATAAAAATAATAATTGACTGTAACGATGTATTATTGTTTTTTCTTCTCAGCTTTGGCTGGTTTTTGCAACATCTACGGGCCGAAACCAAGTAAATGCAGCGTGTGGTGTGTTATGTTGAGGATGTGTTATGATGAGGACCTATTTCATTTTCATTAACCGACTTCAAAAAGGAGGAGGTTCTCAATTCGTTTCCTCGATTACTTGAAGATGGCTGGACCGATTTGGATTTTTTTTATTTTATTCGAGAGGGTTATTACAGTTGGTCCCATATAAAATTGATTAACTTTGCTTGGGTAGTTTTTGAGTTAGCTTCAATAATACGTATTTTTTCCCCACTTTTACATGGATGATGTTCTAGTTTGTTTTGCAGGTAGCGGTATTAGAATTTGTGTGGGGTAGGTACACAACTAAAAAGTGAAAAATAAAAACTTTTTTACAAAAAAATACAACCGACTTCCAAAAACAACACTACAAAGTGAAAAATAACTTTAATTTTGGAAGTCGGTTGTATTTTTTTGTAAAAAAGTTTTTTTTTTATCTATTTGCATGAACTTTCGGATAATTCGACATGTATTTAAAATTGCAGCTTTTCGTAAGGTGATAAAGTGGGTTTATTTTAGGTTTAGTAGTTTAAGGCTATGGAGAAGCTGATTTGGGATGACGCTTGTTGTGGAGAGGACTACAGGGACCACATAAACTTTTTGTTGACGCCATAGTCTAGTTACTTTACCTTTGAGTTCTGCGTATTAATTGTTTTTTTTTTTCAGATATTGTCTTCTGATGTTATGTGTGTTGGAGACGGCACGACTTTACTTATTTTATCCGTCTATTGTAGTCCTGTTCCTGTCGGTGAGAATGGCGCGGTCGTAGTGAAGTTTATGTGTGTCATTTTCTAAGATAGTTTGTGGTGTCTAATACGGATGATGACTAAAAAAAAATCGTTTTGTCCTTCATGTGGATTATTAAAAAATATTGGACACGTTTTTTTTCATTTTTTACGTAATCAAAAGATTACGGCGACACATTAATTTAAAATATGGCATGACGTCACGCCTATCTAGATTTTATACTTAGAAGTGACGTAGCGAACCCCCACTCCCCAACTTTAATAACTGTTATCTAAGTATTTTTTTATTAATATGATAAAGCAAAAAATACGTGTCTAATATTTTTTTATTATCTGACTGACGGACTAAATAGAATTTCTTTTTTTACCCAGGCAACATCAAGGAAGGAAGGAATGTTTGTATCTTGTATGAGTGTATGTTTGGTTATTATTATGTTATTTATTGATGGTCTTCTTTTCAGTGTGGGTACAGTCAGCAACAAAAGTCGATTAACACTTGCAGTTTTTTAATCTTAATAAAATTTTAAGAACATTAAACCAAAAAAGCAGTTTATTAAATCATTTTGTGTCAATTTAGATGATGTCAAAAAGTAGCAGTGTGACTCCTGTTGCTGACCGTACAATAAAATATATCTATATCTATAATAATTAATAACATATAATATTATAAATAAAATTCGCTTTTCGTGTACGTCTGCGTGACCGCGTTGTTCACGCAACGGATTTTGTTACGGTTTTCAACATCATTTAGAAAATTTATTCTGTAAGGTTTAGGTGTATATTTCATTAATATTTTTATATTTTTATTATTTTTTTTTTTTTTTTTTTATTTTTTTTTTTTTTTAAAGATATATTCATATTTTGTCAAGTCACAAAAACTGCGGGCGAAAAAAAAGGCATGTTGCGCCGACCCCAAATAAATTGGGATAGGGCAGGAGAATGATGATGAGGGGTCGCTAGCTATATTCTATTAGTTGATAAAAGGCAGGATAAGTTCGATACACGAGGGTTAAAGAACGTTAGGAACAATACCTTTCTATCACGCCCACTCACCTTCAAGGTTTAAAACATTGTTTTCACAGAGAAAATGTTTCTATACCTATATGTTTAGCCAAACAAAATATTTCGATCGCTATATTATACAAGTTTGAGTTGGAATCCTTTTCATGTAGCAAAGTTTTGTGTCCGTTCTATTGAAGGTCTGCAGAGGTTTCATCAACATGCGGTGCAAACAGGGTTACTCTTTTTGTGTACCTACTTACTTACTCAATATTCGGCGAAAAACTCCTAAAGTTCCTTAAGTTTCTGGCCAGGGTCATGGAATTAATTCGTGGCGTTCTGTATTGATTGATGAATTTACATAAGTACCTAGTACTTTTATTAATTGATGAGCGTTTGTTACGTGGATTTCTAAGTGTACCTAGTTACGTTTGGATTAAATCTGGAATGTACTGCATAGCTGCTGCTTTTTTTTTATAAATATACAGGGTTAGTTTTCAATGACCAACCAAATTTTCACAGGGTGTTCTACCCATGATTATGAAGAACTTACGAATCAGCTGTTTCATACATTTTGGTCGAGTAGGTATTGAACTTTTGTATGAAACAGCTTCCATAATAAAAGTTGTTCATATTCACGGGTAGAACGCCCTGTGAAAATTTGGCTGGTCATTGAAAACTAACCCTGTATATTTTTTAAATTATTTATTTATGTATATTTGTTTTTTTTATATTCAACTCATCGTGTTAAACGGACTTCCTTTTAACATGATGAATTTAACATAACGAAAGTTCAGCATACCATGGAATCAGCGGATTGAAAGAGAGATGGAGAAAGGAAGGTCCATGTTGCTTACTATTTAAGTTCTTATTAATATTGCAGACTATCCAGTATTATTACCTATAGTTTAAACTCGTTTTCTACTGTGTGATACAGGATAGGTATAATTAATATCAGAAGCCACTTCTGAAAAGTCGGAAACGGTAGTTCACACGAAGCTGTTATTTCAGTGTAGCACACCGGAACAACAATATGTCTGTTTGTCCTTTCTTTGTCTAGAAAAGAAAGAAATAAAGAAAGAAAGCTGGAACGAATAGTTTCACCCTTTGTTACACTCTACGTATCCTGAATATTTGATATTTTTATATATTTATGCAACAAAGGGCTTCATTGTTTGCTATTGTGACCGCGTTGATGTCATTCAGGGCGGGTCAAGGGTTCCGATTGAAATCTCTGAGTAAATTACAAAGGTTTTCAGTTTTTTTGCTTATTACGGTGGAAATATTTGATGACATTATGCGTTTTTAATAAGCTTAGCTGGCTTTTTGACATGAAGGATTTTAGGGGTTCGAGGTTAAGTATTCTTTTGTTTTTTTTTTTTAATAAACTACCAAAATGGAAACCTCAATTTGATTATGTAGTTAGTAACTGCTTTCAGATTGGGCAAATGTTTTCATTCAAAAGTTTTATTTTAAGTACTGAATTCTTTGTCATTGATGCAAATTGAAAGCTTTTGTAACTATCGAATGGCCGTCAAAGCCTAGTGTTCCTAGTATTTATTGATTTGATAAACGTGACTCTATTAAGAATACATTCGTAGACCGGCCATTAGTACGAGTAAGTCTTATTTCAGAGGTTGTTCATTGTTTGAGAACTAAAAAGATTGGAAAATGAGGGGATTTTTTATGCTACCAACCCCGCGATGATCGCCGCTCTACGTAGCCTGAGAGCGTCATACTTTTTGCTTGCCCATTCCCGATCTCCTCCAGAACACGTATACGGTTTTTTACACCCTGTAGGTAATTAACATCCATAGGGGATGTATTTAAATTACCTACAGGATGTGAAATGACCCATCACAAAACCGTCATCCAGGCATTTTGTACAAAAATAACTGTTGGATAGCGACTTTTATTTTTGGTGTGAAAAATCACTGTTTATGTTAGCGCACAAAGTAACGCACGCAAAACATTGTGCAACGGTACAGGGGTCGTTGAGGTATTTAAAGTATTTAAAACTTGTTTTCGTAAAAACACGTCAAAAGAAGCTGGTCCTTTGACTTTAAATAACTGCGTAACCAAGGTTCCCATGGCCCACACATGAGCCTGAACCAATCCAATACAAAAAAAAAACACAATGACGAGAAAAACAAGTGACTCTCGGCGTCTTCTTATACTCGTGACTTTCATCATTGTATAACGATATATTCATTAAATTTGCCTACTATTTCGGCCACATAATGCGAAGGGGTGATAGCAGCCTTGAAAAGCTGGTAATTGTTGGCAATACCGAAGGAAAGAGTGCACGAGGCCGGTCGCAAACACGATGGTCCGACCAAGTAAAAGAAGCTACGTCCACAAGCCAATTTCAGCAGGTGGAGATGGCAACTTTGGATCGGAGTCGATGGAGGCTGATTGTTCGCTTAAAGGGGTCCAGTGACCATGATCCTCAGTAACGAGGGATCGATTGAAGAAGAACCACTTTTATGTAAATCAATTTGATTCAATTAGAACAAACACTCATCCCGTTTTGTCCGTGGATTTATAACGTGTTAATGAAACCAGTATGGCCGCCAAACGGTTGTCAGTGTGCGTTTGTTTCCGAATTTATTCGCGGTGTTGCTACAGGAATAGACCCCTGTTGGCTGAAACCAACAAAATAGATCGGCAAAATATGAGAACGTGTGTGAAACCACGCACCCAATTACAGGTGTTAGAAATATATTCTCTCAATTTATATTTTGAGCGCTCAAAGCGTTTACGAAAGATTTTTAGTGGTTTTTTTTTTTCGTTTTGGCATTTATTCGTCAAAGTCGCTGAATTAATTGGATTTTTTTTCGCCGAGAAAAACAATTTTTCCTGATCTGGACTTGTTGTCTTAGGCTTTTATGTGCTTGATCACTTATTTGTCCTTTAGCTATGATATGATATCCATAAAGTAGAGCATTAAAAAATCAAAATGCCAACTGGTACCATCTAATAACACTAAATATTTTTTTTCATTATATTCTTAAAAAACAAATTATTTAAAATATAATGTTTGTTGAAAACGAATGCAGTGTCTCTAAACACCTTCAAAATGATAAAGAAATACTTTTTCAAAAGTCTAAAATATAATTTAAGTTTTGTAGTTACATGCTGACCATAAACATGCAAACATAAAAGAATTTGATTAGGTATCTACCTAGGTGTATCCAATTGATTCATTTTAGTTAATTTTATATTTAAAGACGAAAGTGGTAGTTTTTTATTACTTTCTTGGAAATTAGTGTCTTCATAAATAACACGCGATGGACATGTCAGTAGTAAAAGTGACATTGAAGGTGCCAATTAAAATAATCGATACCACCACTTTAATAGCTATTTGATTTGGATCTTGTTTGTTTGGCTTCTTTCTTTAGCGACTAGGCAAACCTAGTCGCTGAAAGTTATCCCTAAAAATGCAAATGAGAAACTGCAAATCGAAAGACGTTCTTGATTCTTCTTTTGAATTTTTATCGAAAGTTGACTCATTCACCTCGCATTTTTTACCTTACCATATTATTTACACAATTGAACACTTAATATAACTTAACTACACACTAAGCAACACTAATTATGCACTAGTAATGAACACTTATTTTAACACTAATATTATTTTTATAACTGTCAACAAACTAGGATCATGCAAGTCTGCGCCGAGCGATTTTCTGGCCGCATCGCGTTCGGCGCGTAAAATCAAAATTAGAACACAATACGTCACTGATTTTTTTTTGTTTTTTCAACAAGCAGTATTTATTTCATTTTAATGTTCGGACACTATCGTGTTTTTTTTTTATGTGATACGCGATGGTGCTCACGGTTCGCGGTCGTTATGCCGACTGAGGATTTTGCCGCGCGCCCGACGAATATTTTACTCCTTGGTCACTAGCGTATTATCGATGATTTGAATCTTGATAACGTTCAGTACAATGGGGTCAGGGTTCGACTTCAACCGGTGATGAAGCGAAACTGTGAGTTCTGGTCAACAGCTTTAACGCAAACTGTTTACTGTTTTTTAGTTTTCAAAAGAAAAAATAAAAGTTTTTCTTTTGAAGGTGAAAGCGTTCAGCGCACGAGAAAATGGAAGGAGGAGAAGAATTTAATAGTTCGCGATTTAATTGTTATATAACATTGCTAGCTTCTGCCCGCGACTTCGTCCCCGTGAAACGTCTAGTTTCCCCGACTCACCCCGTCGCATCGCATCGCCTGCCCGCGCTATTACTTCGTTTTTGCTTAGCGTTCTTTCCGACTTTTTTCTTTTTGCTCGGCTCCTTAGCGTGATGATAAATAACCTATAACCTTCCTTAAGAATTGGGCTATTAAGTGCAAAAAGAATTTTTCAAATCTGACGGGCAGTTCCAGATATTGACGCGTTCAAACGTACAAACAAATTATTAGTATACAAGGTGTAACTTAAATAACACACAACCTCTTAATGAGTCATTGTACTCATGATTATGAACAACTTTTACTATGGGACCAAACTGAGATCGCGAAAAAAAAATCAGTTGTTCCCTACATTTACGTTCGCATAATTCGTCAAAATGTAGGGAACACTGATTTTTTTATTGCGATTTCCGGTTTGGTCCCATAGTAAAAGTTGTTCATAATGATGAGTACAATGACCCCCTTAAGAGGTTCTGCGTTATTTAAGTTACACCTTGTATAATGTATCAGCGTCAGATTAATATTCAATTAAATTATAGGTACCTACTTTACAGTGCACGGGGAAAGCAATTATTATTGAAGCCATCGTGTAATATCTTAAATTGATTTGATGGAGCCAGAAGGGTGCTAGGTATATTGCATTCCTGAAATTTACACTGCCCTGAAATCTTTGAACTCGGGCCTTATTTCCAATATGCTGAAATAAATATCAAAATCAAGAGCAGTAAGTATTTAGACCGTAGTGATTAAAAGTATGGTTTATCCTGGACGGTCAAATTGAAAATATTTTATCTTAATATATTTTTTATTATAAATGCGATTGGATGGTTAAATGTTTGTTACTCAATCACGCAAGAACGGCTGAACGTATCTGGATGTTTGGTAATGATTAATGTAAATTGTAATATGATAATCAATATCATTATACAAGGTTAAATTTAAGTCGTTCTGAATCTCTTAAGGGGTCATTGTACTCATCATTATGAACAACTTTTACTATGGGACCTAACCTGAAATCGCGAAAATAAAATCAGCTGTTCAGTACATTTATGTTCGCATAACTCGTCAAAATGTAGGGAACAGCTGATTTTTTTTTCGTGATTTCAGGTTTGGTACCATAGTAAAAGTTGTTCATAATGATGAGTACAATGACCCCATAAGAGATCCAGAACGACTTAAATTTAAGCTTGTATAATGTAACTACTACATCTCTCAATTTGACAGAGATAGATCTGACAGAAAGAGATGGTCTGGAATAACATATAGGCTACTATTTATCCCGGAATAATACAAGTAGTACGCACGCGCCGGAAAACTACTATCGGTTCAGGATACTAGATGGTACGTACTTAAGTAAGACAAGCAGTATCTGAGATCTTGGTGTAGTACACGACAGCAAATTACTTTTTGACGATCACATAGAAACCATTGTCAAGAAAGCTTTCAAGGCCCTGTGGGCTTTGTTACTAGAAAACCAGTAAAAGTCCTCTACTGTTCCCTTGTGCGCAGCCACCTCGAGTACGTTTCCCCAGTCTGGAACCCTCAATACGAGATTTACAAATCTCTATTGAATCCGTTCAGAAGAAATTTTTGCGTTACTTGGATTTTGAGGCAAAGCAATTCTCAGTGGACTATGAACACCGTTGCAAGCGATACCATTTCTTACCGTTGAACATAAGACGTAATGTTAGTGACATATGTTTTTTGGTAGGCATAGCAGACGGCTCGATTGATTGTCCGGAACTATTCGGCAAAATACTTCTTCGCACTAATCAAAATAACCTACGCAGACGACCTCTGCTGCAGGCATGGTGCCTGCAGCAGAGGTGGGGTGTTACCCAGTACATGGGTTCTGGAGGTCAGATAGGCAGTCGCTCCATGTAAAATACTGGTATTCGGCTGCATCCGGTTAGACTAGAAGCCGACCACAACAAAGAGGATGCGTGTTGTCTACCAGTGAATCAAAATGAAAACTCACGGAACTGTTTTCACCAGTTTTCACTAACTATGAAGTATGTAACTTGCTGACGAAAATATAGGTACCCTACTTACTTAGTTGAGTTTTCCATCACCAGACTTTTGATTGATAGAGAGACGAAAGCATGAACGTTTACAGATTTATAGCGCTTTAAAATTGTTTGCTAAGTGATAAAGAGTAGGAGACGATGTTTTCGCTAAAAGCGCAAGCGAGCTGTTTCGCGGAGACGCCATAACATTAGCAGTCGGGTTTGTCCTACATGCAGTTCCTATATTTTATTAAATCTTGAATTATGAGTTTTGCGAGCTTTAAAAGTTGCGTGGATTTATTGAAGAAGAGTTTCAAGCAAGCTCACTAAAACTACTAAAAATACTTAGAGCTTGGAAAAGTTCTTATTATATTTGAGAGAAAAAAAAAGTTTGAAGGATGTACCTACCTACCCCACCCGTTCTTCAAACGATAGACCAACCGCAGATTACTGGACTACGTGGCACTACTACAGGGTGTACAGGGTGAAACGTCGGGAAACAAGTAGGTACCTGTTTACCTCGTAAAAAAGAATATCGCGATAAGACCAGATCTCGATGTTGTTTTTTAATGTGTACAAATCGCGAAAGTTTAAAAAGTTTACTACAGGGTGTACCAGAAACGTATGGTATTAACCGATGTGATACAGACCATCAAACTGAACAACTTTCTCCATGGGACCAACATCGTAATCGCGAAAAAATTATCAACTGTCTGTCCCATAAGTTGTTCAGTTTGATGGTTTGTAATGACCACACTTTTCTGATACTCCCTGTAGTAGTGCCACGGCGTAGTCCAGTAATATGTAGTTGGTCTATAGTTTGAAGAGCGGATGAGATAGGTAGGTACAACCCTTAAACATTTTTTTTCTCAAATATTTTCTCTGTGAATACTGAATCAAAGTCAAAATCAAATAATTTATTTCAAATAGGCACATAAAAGGCACTTTCGAATTTATTTTACCTACGAGTAGTTGTCACTTCCAAAAGGTCGTATGGAGAAGAATGGGCAAGAAACTCCATAGTTAAGGCTCCCGCAAACAGGCGCGCCAGTCTACACGAGCCTTCATAATTCTAGAATGGAAGACCAAGTCTGTCAAATATTATTCGTCGAGATACGTTTGACTGTTTGCTATTCTTGTGTGTAACGTCACGTTCGTGTGAATAGTTCACACACAGCGGAAGGTGACACAATTTGTCGTTTTCAAGCCATTATTGAGGCCATGACCTTACACACGCTGTCCCTTACGTGTGAAATATATCTTGACGATAATAATTATGTTGCTCTTCTACACAGACAGTAGGTGAATACTTGTAGTATTCAAGAGCTGTACGCCGACTGGGGTACAGCTCTCTGAGAGCTGTACCCCAGTCGGCGTACAGCTCTCTCAGACTCGCTGAGTCAGCGAGTCCACAACTGTCTACAAGTATTCAAGAGCTGTACGCCGACTGGGGTACAGCTCTCAGCGAGTCCAACAACTGTCTACAAGTATTCAAGAGCTGTACGCCGACTGGGGTACAGCTCTCAGTGAGTCCACAACTGTCTACAAGTATTCAAGAGCTGTACGCCGACTGGGGTACAGCTCTCAGCGAGTCCACAACTGTCTACAAGTATTCAAGAGCTGTACGCCGACTGGGCTATACCTTTCAGCGAGTCCACAACTGTCTACAAGTATTCAAGAGCTGTACGCTGACTGGGGTACAGCTCTCAGCGATTCCACAACTGTCTACAAGTATTCAAGAGCTGTACGCCGACTGGGGTACAGCTCTCAGCGAGTCCACAACTGTCTACAAGTATTCAAGAGCTGTACGCCGACTGGGGTACAGCTCTCAGCGAGTCCACAACTGTCTACAAGTATTCAAGAGCTGTACGCCGACTGGGGTACAGCTCTCAGTGAGTCCACAACTGTCTACAAGTATTCACCTACAGTCTGTGTAGAAGGGTAACAAGTAGATATGAGCGCCGCGCCGGCGCGCCGCCGTCGCCGTGAGTTCATGTCGACGCGTCGCCGCCGAGTGCAGCACGCGGCGCGCCGACGCGGCTACTCACAACTTGCTTTCTCGCTCGCACGCGCGGCCCGTTAGTTCGCCTAGTCGTTTCGGCACAATCGTCGCTTACGCAGTCGAGTTCAATATTTTACCGAGTAAACGTGTATTATTGTGTTGTGTTAACGATGGCAGCAACTTCGACTACTATTGACGTTTACAAAACGAAAATAAAGAATATTTATGTGACCCCCAACGAAAAATCTTTCCACAAAACATACACAAAGTTTTTGCTGGACAGAATTTGGCCAACTAGCGGTAGAAGTTAACGGAAACGGAACGTTATAGTTTTTATTAATAGGTCTTTACCTATGAAATTGCCGTTTTGTATGAAAAAATTTAAACGAATTTTTTTCATGCATTTTTTATTTGTATTAATCGAAGTAATCGCCCATGCAATCAATGCATCTTTGCCAACGCAGTGGCAGTTTATTGATGCCCTTCTTAAAGAAATCAGCTGGACGGGAGGCAACAAATTCTTCAAAGGCATTTTGTACTGCCTCTCGGGTATTGAATTTTTATCCCGCCAAGAAGTTATCCAAATTCTGGAAAAAGTAGTAGTCTGTAGGCGCAAGGTCTGGTGAGTAGGGCGGATGACGGAGAGCTTCCAACCCCAGTTCTTGCAACATGGAGACCGTCTGCTATGCAGTATGAGGTCGCGCGTCGTCGTGCAGGAGCAGCGGAGACGAGCGATTGAGCAATGCTGGTTGGAGATGTGCCAGCTTCTCCATCATTGTGTTCAGTTCTTCACAGTACACATCTGAAGTAATGCTCACCCCGTTTGGTAAGAAGCTGTGATGAATCACACCGGCGCTAGACCACCAAACAGTGGCCATCACTTTTCTAGGGGTAAGTTTTCGTTTAGGGCATTGTTTAGGTGCTGAACCAGGATCCAACCAACATGCTGAGCACTTGCGGTTATCAAACAGAATCCATTTTTCATCGCAGGTAACAATGCGGTTCAAAATTCCTTCATTTGTGTGTCTGTTGAGCAGTGCAAGGCACGTCTCGACGCGTACTTCGCGCTGGCGATCATTGAGTTCGTGGGGCACCCATTTGTTAAGCTTTTTTACCTTGCCAATTTGACACAAATGGACCAATATTGTTTTGACGCTAACGTCGAAAGCTGCTGCTAATTCAGCCGTAGATTGTGTATCATCAGCTTCCACAATCGCCTTTAATTCGTCATTGTCGACCAAAGTCTTCGGACGACCGCGAGGTTCATTTTTCAGGTCGAAATTTCCAGAACGGAAGCGAGCAAACCAATAACAAGTGGTGCGTTGGTTTGTAGTGTTAGCTCCGTAAACGTCGTTGATGTTGCGTGCCGCTTGTGCCGCGTTGCTGCCACGACGGTACTCATATTCCATAATTACTCGAATTTTTAACGTATCCATGATGACGAAAAAGATTGAAATGCGATGAAAATGTAACACTAATCAATAAACAAATGACTACTTTTGGGAAAAAAAATCCATGTTTTTAAAATAAAATTAATTTGAAATTAGAATTCTTAGCCAAACAAAAATTATTTTGATTTGAAATGGCCAGTACTGCAGAACGGCAACTTCATAGGTAAAGACCTAATATATAGATATATAGTACTCTGATTAAAAAAACTGGGTTTCTCTTTAACTCAAATACTGAAATGATTATTTTTCAGTAAACGTGATCTCCAATTATTATTTAGAAGACTGTAAAATTGAATTAATAAATATGTTCCTTTATAAAGCTTTTTTTGGTAATAACAATATGGTTTTCTTTATGTTATTTTTAAGAAAACTCTCCCTGATAAAAAAAAAACTCAGGCCCACGACCGGCCACGCCACGCCGCCGCGACGCCGCCGCCGCCGCCGCTGTGGAAATTAACAGACCGCGCCGCCGCCGTGGAATTGGTCATCGGCGCTCATATCTAGTAACAAGTAATGGAATTAGAAATGAAATAGAAATGTTTATTCTGTAAATAGGATATCAGAATCACTGCGTACAATTATACGTAATATTAAAAAAAAAATAAGCTCGATGGAGTCGACCACCACCAGTCCAGCAGCAGCTCAACCAAGGACTACTACTTAAAAAAACCGGCCAAGTGCGTGTCGGACTACGCACAATGAATGGTTCTGTAGTTGGTTGACTAATACTCGTAAACTTGAAAAGCCTACTTAGTTGTGATAGTTTTCCTTTTAACTTCGTTAAATTATACCACTACCGTGAATTTTTTCACCTATCCAAAACTAGCCGTTTAGCTGGCAGGGGGGGACACTTGACTCTAATAAAAATTAGCACTTTAAAACTTAATATTTCAGAAACGGATCCCGAAATTAAAAATTGTTTTCACAAACCCGCAATATTTTTGAAAGACCCATCCAACAACACCCCACACCATGGGGAAGGCGAAAAAAAAAAACATCCCCACTATACCTGTACACACGGTGTACACGGTAGGTAACCTAAAAAAATTGTTTTTCATGGTTTCATTTTACCACTTTGTCTGCGAGATGAATATTATTCATGCCAAATTATAGCTTTCTAGTAGTCGCACGACAATTGCTCGAAAGTGAGCCTGAACGAACGATGACAGCGCGCGCGTTCCGGCTCTTACTGTTTTATTTTTTGTAATTTTGTGTGCGGACCCTTTGCGTTCTAGGTTCTTTGAAAAAGTGGTTAGGTACGGTATATTTTTGCCAAAAGCCACATTTGGCATTACGAACAAAGTTGTCTGTGGTTGAAAATCAGTTTGCGGAACGAAAGGCGCGCACGGGGGGCGTTTGTTTACCGAGATTATTGTTCGTATTTCAAAACTTTGGAAGAAAGGTAAATATTATTATGTCATTTGATTATTTGACACATAGGCAATACTTTAGGCAAAAAAAAAAAATAGGGTTGTCGCTTTAGATATTGAAATAATATTTTAATTGTTTTTTATTGGCAACAAAAAAACTTTTTTTTTTATTGAAAAAATACTAAGTCATCTATTGTTCTAAACCAAAATTCGTAATCTAGCCTAGTCTATCCACTTTAGGAAACAGTCATTCGTTGAATGTCCGTTGATACAATTTTTTTGTGTACAAGCCGTGTATAAGTGGCTAGGCACTCGTCGCGCGCCGACAAAAAGTAGCATATTTCTCAAAGACAATCCTAATGACGTCACGCGGGGGAGCCGGGCGCGTTACTGGGTACTAGAGTCCCTGAGCTAAGTTGCGAACGGACAGACAGACGCGAAGCGAGTGGTGTCAGGGCAGTGGCCGGTAAGCACTACTTCCAAAGGCTAGGTTGTTAAATAAACGGCTAATTAAGCTACTCGTAGTTGGCTGCGACACATCACGCGCGACATTTGCCGGTTTGGCCTGAAATCGGGTTTGGCCGGTAACATATACACTTACCTTGTTTCTAAAAGGTTAACCCAACACAAAAATAAGCTAACAGATTGTCAAAGTAAAAAATAAATAACCACAGCCTGTCAAATTACTTGACATCAGTTTGACGTTTATAAAGTAGTATGTCAACTTGTCTACAAACATAACTTCCCTAAAACTGTGCTATAATTACGGTCTCGCACTGTAGGCGTAAGAATCTATGTTTACACATGCGTGCAATTAGAAAAAAACAGGGCCCTTTACATTCTTTACATAGTTATTCAACACCACATTACATTCTTTGCTTATAGAAGTTAGGGGGTAGGGGCAGTATAATGCTCCTATTAATTCGGCTAGACGCTAGACGCTTGTCTGGAGATCAGTAGGTCCTGCTGTTATTCTAACCTCATTTGCAGAAAGATGTTCGTGAATTCTATGTTTTTATAGGTTTCTAATGACCCCTTTGTAAAATGACCCACTTTGACGACATGTTAAAGTGAGCTAATACCTTTTGTTTTGAAATAGAGCAGCGGTTGTAACAGTATTTCATGAAAGAGCTTGACATTTTCATAGTTTGCGCATGTTAAAATCAATCAAAAATCAATTGCCGTGCGTTAGTCTCGCATAAACTCGAAAATGGCTCGATTGATTGTGATGAAACTTTGGTAAGTGGTTGTGTACGCGCCGAAGAAGGTTCCTAACAAAAAAAGGGCGTTGCAACGTATGTCGGGCAATCGGGCAATAGCTAGTCTACTAATAAAATTGAGTACATTATGACATAAATGACGTAAGTAAATAAAGCTGATACCCTGATACACATAAAAGAGAATTTTCCTGGGGGTTATAGGATACCTACATTAGTTTATGAGAGCAAAAATGCGGAAAACAACTAGGAGAATTTTTGTAGTTTTTTTATGAATAAATTTGTACCAGCCTCAATACTTGTAACTTATATTGTAGTTTTTTAAGAATAAGTTTCTCACCAACCTCAGCCGCGGGCACTGCTAGTTATAATATAATATTTCATGAACGTTTCAGCACGAATGGAGGTTTCAGATAAGACCTTTTCCCAAGATTATATGTGTGAACAAGAGTTCTTAAAATAAATTGATCATAAACAACATTGTCGCAAGGAAAAAAACTTACACTTAATACAAGATTTGTTTACAGGCCTTCTTTAAAAATAACCCTATAGCCTTAGACCAAGCAGGCAAGGTTTTATCGAAGTGTGCTCATTAAATTTTCTCTCTCATAAATATTACGTGAACGTAGGTAACGTAACCTCATTTTACTTCGTTACTTCAAGGGCGTATGTTAAGAAATTATTATGTCTGTGTTATTGTATCAGGTTCAGACTAGAATTAATTATAATAACTCGTAAATATTTATGTGAGCACCATGTATCTTTTACATAATTTATTTGCTTTTTGCATTGCGTCATTTTTTTTTTTTATCTACTGTGGCATAGTATTTTTATTCTAGGTGCATTTGTCTTCACATTATGATATAATTAATGTATACAAAATATTGTAAAACAAAAGAGTAACGGTGGAGTTTCTTGCCCATTCTTCTCCATACGAAACTACCATTTGGAAGGGGCGACTAGAATCAATTATTTTTTTTTTTTTTATAAATTTTTACCTTCAAAAGTGCCGTTCATGTGCCTATTTGAAATAAATGATTTGACTTTGACTTTCGTATAATACGAATTGAAAGGTAACTTATAGGCACACTTTTCGCCCGAGTTTTTGGGTACTTACTATTTCTTGAACATTGATCTTTATGCTTGCTAGTCGCTAGCTTGCGAGGAGCTCGTGGCTAAGTAATAACAGCCGCACGGTTAAGCTAAGCTTGCCGGGGTTGGTCCGTGGATGGGTGACCATCTTTATATACCGAGACTCCTCCGTGCCTCGGACAGCACGTTAAGCCGTTGGTCCCGGCTATCATTCGTGGATCTTTGACAGTCGTTACAGGTCGTCAGAAACCCGAAAGTCTGAGCAGTCTTACTAAGGGGTATCGTATTACCCAGTTACTGGGTTATGGAGGTCAGATAGGCAGTCGCTCCATGTAAAATACTGGTATTCAGCTGCATCCGATTAGACTGGAAGCCGACCCCAACATAGTTGAGAAAAGGCTAGGAAGATTGATTGATCATTATGCTTGCTACTTTTTATAGGATTCATTATAGGTAAGATATAAGTAGTACGTTACTTACAGCTATAATACATGTGTCATAGAACAAGCAGCCAGGGAAAAAACAAAATGGCTACTAACAGCTGTTTTGTCACAAGTTTACAGCTGGTTTATAGCGGATAAAAATAGTGCGGGATTGTAAACGACTGTCGCGTGGCGTGAGAAGTATCTTGCAGGGGATTTATGCTCCTCCTATATGTGAAGAGGCAAGAATTGGTCTTTGTATGCGCGGGAACCCAATCTTGGTGATCTCTTCTTTCTCTACAGCTTAATTTTTTTCATAGTTAGGAAAAGGTATTATACAAAAGGGTTAGTCCTTATTTACCTTCCACAACCCAGTAACTGGGTAATACCATACCCCTTGGTAAGACTGGCTGCCAGAATTTCGGACTTCTGCGACCCGAATAACAGCCGATACCGATGGCTTAACGTGCTTTCCGAGACACGGAGGAGTCGCGGTATGTAAATATAATCACCCATCCACAGACCAGCCACGGCAAGCATAGCTTAACCTGGTCGATCGACCCGTGCGGCAGTAGTTGCCTACTTAGCCACAAGCCCCTCACTTTACATGAAAGCTGTAAGGAGGAGTTTATTCAGCTGTTGTTAACGAACTATAAAGTAATCCTTTGCTATCATGTGTGATGTGGGACACAGGACCAGACATACAAGTATAAAACAATGTCTTGCATGTGGAGGAGCTCATGGCTAAAAGATAACAGCCGCACGGGTCGATATTGCCCTATTGGACTGCGCGGAAGGAGTCCTACATGCAAAGGCGGGCACTAGCCGGGGATCGTGGAAGGCGCACAAGTTCCCATGATCCTCGGTACAGGTGTGGGAATGGAACACCGGGATGGTTTTTAGTCAGTAAGAGTCTGACAGACCCCTCCGCCCACCCCAGGGCGGGGGATTTCCATGAGGATTTTCCACCCCGGAACAAAAAAATAAAAACAAAAGAAGGATTGTCGTGGTCGGTTCGTGGACGGGTGATCCCTCCGTGCCTTTGAAACTACGTTAAACCGTTGATCCCGGCTGTCATTTGTAGATCTTTGTTATGGGTAGTCAGAAGCCCGGAAGTATGACTACCAGTCTTACCAAGCCGTATCGTATTACCCAGTAACTGGGTTGTGGGTAGACAATCGCTCCATGTAAAATAGTGGTATTCAGCTGCATCCGGTTCTATCCCACTATTTTTTGTTCTAATTTAAGAGCCTAAACTACCTGAAATAGCTTAGCATGATCCTCCGTTATGACGAAAATACTGCAGCATTCATTTTGAAATAAATATATGGTAAAGTAGAGGATTAATGTTATTAACACGATTCCATAAAATTTTCTCAATAGAAAAAAAAATCCATAATTACCTCCAAACCGAACAGTAAACCGCTGGTATTCAAAAAATACTTCAAATTAGATCATGAAACTGCATACTACTTGAACTATAAAAGGAAGTCTTATGTTTTTTATTTTATTCAAATTACCATTATTGTCACCGTAAAACCAATTACTTCGGTCTATCGGTGCCCGCACCGCACTCAGTCCGCGAGCAGTATCGTGCGAGCGAGATAAAATCCTGAGCTAGGTATGGGCTCTTAAGATTGTTCACTCAGTAGGTGATGATAGGAAAATCCTATATTTACCTATTTTAGTTTGTCATATTTAGTGGTTTATTTTCTGTTGCTTCCTGTAATTTATATATTGTATACGAACGTTGGTAAATCTCAATAAATAAATAAATAGACTGAAAGCCGACTCCTGTATAATAATTAGGCTATTGAGCAGATGTTGCTTATTTGGAAAATAATGTCTTCCATGAAATAGATATAGTTCAGATAGGCAGTCGCTCCATGTAAAATACTGGTATTCAGCTGCATCCGGTTAGACTGGAAGCCGACCCCAACATAGTTGGGAAAAGGCTAGGCAAATGATGAATGTCTTCCATGAAAATTCAAGTCCAAAATTACTTTCAGATAGATAGATAGAATACTCTTCAGAAGGTTCAGTAGCTCGTCTACATTTTATGGGTCACTGTAATAAAATAAAGCTGTCGGGTTTTGATCGTGAATAATTATTACAGCAGGTATCTTTGATGTAAAATTTTGTTTGCATCATCAAACGATTACACAAATCTTATACGTTCCTTTCATGTGTTGCATGAGAATGCTTATGTAGGTAATTTATTTTGCTTTGCTATAATATTATTGTGGCGTTTCTTGCCATAAAAAGCCAGGATAGCTACTTCTGCTTACACTAATCTTTACTTAAGGCGAGTATGGCTGCCAACTAGCGCTATCATTGAGAAAAAATCGTAAGTCTGGAGATATGGAACATTATGAAATTTCCTATGCTCACATTTTTAGTCCGATGAGGTAGGTCAGGTGAAGTCAAAAAATTAACACTAAACCTCTTAGGTTTAGCAGTTAACGCCAAAAACGGCCGTTTTAATCCAAAAAATTCTACCTCATCTGACAAAAAATGTGAGCAAAGGAAATTTCAAAATGTTCCATATCTCCAGACTTATGATTTTTTTTCTCAATGGTGGCTCTAGTTGGCGGCACTCCTCGCCGTAAGGCGCCAGGGTAGCCCGCGGAATTCAAAATTTTCTTAAGTTTTTTGCAGTTTGCAGGTCAGTAGTGCTGATTCTCTTGTGAACGCACTAAACTAAAATTAGAGAATCGCTATCTTTTACTAACAGGCAGCGCGAGAAAAGGACGGCTATAGCTATGAACTAAGTTGGAGATGTCAAACTAGTTCACGCCTTGCGCTTCACCGTGTTTTTAGTCGACATGTTTTTACGTGTCGTCTAAATGTCTATGGAAAAATTAGTTCTAACTAATTTGACAGCTCTAATTTACTTCCGTCCCTTTCTTGTCATAATAGAGAGAAAAAGTTAGCAATAGCCTAAATTAAGTTTAGTTTGTGCACAACAGAATCGGCACCAATATCAGGTTGTATATTGACCTGAATATGATTCGCGACCGTAACAAATATGTTTTTATAGAATTACTAGCTTTTGACAGCGGCTTCGCCCGCGTGTATGTCGGAAATTATCCCACGGGAACCTTCTACCGGGATGAAAAGTATCCTATGTCTTAATCCAGGTTATAAACTGTCTGTATACCAAATTTCATCCAAATCCGTTCAGCCGTTTTTGCGTGATTGAGTAACAAACATCCAAATATCCAAACATACTTTCACATTTATAATATTAGTAGGATAATAATTAAAATCATCAATACCTACTCTTTCTGTCTCATCAATTCTCTAAGTTCGTATTACCCTATTGAATGACTATTTCATGAAATTATGACATGAATTTGAGGCATTTAATTATGTAAATACATATTTGTGTCGGTCGCGAATCGTACTTTAATCAACATAGGTACCTACTTGATTAAAGTCTGGACACTAAGCTGCAAATTGCAAAAATCGTAAGAAAATTTGTTCGCGGGTTACCTTAGCGCTTCGCCCTGAAGTAGAAGCTCTAAAGCTTGGCTGATTTATACTCAAAGGACCTGAGTTTATTTGGTCCTATTTTCCAGATTAAGTAGTTTTAAGACCAATGCTTTGTAGCTAAGAGAATGGTGTTTTATTTGTATCTCTCGCCCTTTTGTTGGGTGTAAATAGGTACAAGTTTGGTGTGTGTTTGGTCTCTTTTGATCCTTTGGGAACCTAAGCATGAAGTTTTATAGGATAAACGTGAAACTTGTCAAACAGTTTATTTTTGTAAATCGTGTTATTGTTTGCTTTCGGCAAACTTATTTTTATAACCTTATCGGGAACTTTTTTTTAAAAACATTTTGCTCTTTTATCTGAAAAAATACCTGATAGATTTTTTTTACAGTCTGATTTGGGGATTAAATATTGGTATTCAGCTGCATCCGGTTAGACTGGAAGCCGACCCCAACATAGTTAAGTAAAAGCTAGACTGATTGATTTTTGCTTTGGGGATTATAAACCGACTAGGTAGTTCTAAGTAAATACCTACAAATTATTTATCTCAATCAGCACAAACCATTTACTAAATACTAAGCATGCGTGCAAAGAATAAGGAATTCTTAATTATATCATTACTAGCTGCGCCCCGCGGTTTCACCCCGTAGACTAGTACAAAAAGTAGTCTATATTATGTTAATCCAGGGTATACCTAAGTTATCTGTATACCAAATTTCATCCAAATCGGTCCAGTCGTTTGAGCGTGAAGAAGTAACAAACATACAAACACTCACACACACACACACACACACCCACAAACTATCGCCATTATAATATTAGTGTGATAAGATTGAGTTGTGTGGGTAGTTAATATACCTACTGACATTTCATGACATTACGTGACAACTGTGTGCGGGGGTTGAGGGGGGGGGGGGGGGGGCTTATCTTGAACGTAATTCGCTGCTGTCGTCAGCAGTCTACATAATGGAGCTGAGTAAGCGCGACTACTAAAATCTAATGATTCGTCTCTCAAACGCATTAACACGTCTTCTCTTTGTGAGAAATGCTTACTACTGATATCTGTAAGAGATGTTATCTTTGAATGAAGCATCAGATATTTATGATAAGGCCCAGCTCATATTTACCAAATTAATGTATTGCCTTTGCAGAAAAAAAAATAAAAATTTGCTATCTTTCGGTCTACAATTCAACTCACACGTAAGCCGTTGGGCGATTGTTTGCGTTTTGTTTTTATTTCAGCACGATTTTCTTGCAACTGGTACCGATAGAATTTCAGTGACTTTTCAAGTCGTGACTAATGACATAGAACGAATTATTTTTTGGCACGTTGGATCTCCTGGGAGGCACTCGCAATGTTGTTGTATCTCGTCAAAAAAAAAAAAAACATGTCGTGTGTGTGCCTTCAATAATATTTATTTAATACAGTAGACGCTTTGTAAATTCGTTTTATTGGAATTTCATTTATATTTACCGTTAACTAAGTACCTTTGTTTTCGGGGGGAAACCTTCAAAAGGCGCCCGGGGCTTTGGGGAAAAGATCGGGGAGTGTGGGATTTTTACCTCACTAAAACCACCCCGATGGTCATCATCTGCACATGGAAGGGGCACCACTACCTCTCAAAAGACCAATCCGGAACCCCCTCTGTGCAACGCCTGTTAGGGCACATCTCTGGGGAGACTGTAAAGGGAAACTAAGTAAACTAAGTATCTACTTAGTAAAAATTAACTATTTAAAAAAAATATTATAGAAATTTAAACTATGTTTATTTATCTCCACAAATTACATTCATATAATACTAGACATATTAAGTGGACAGGTATTTAGACAAATGCTTTATTCTCAAGCCATATTATTGGTATAGGTAGGTACTAACAGGTAACAGTGAATGGGCTCTGTATAAAAACTTAAAGGGTGCTAACGACATTTGGGGCTAAATAAAGTGAGTATCTTATCTAGATACTCACTTAGAACTGTACCTTAGCTTGCCTAAGTGTCATAGTATAACGTTTACTAAAAAAAAAAATATCATACATTTTAATTATCGACTTGCTAATAGTGCTATTGACAAAGTTAGTAATCTTCGTGATCTTGGTGTGCAGCTGGACTCGAAACTACATTTTGATATTCATGTAGAAAACATTGTCACTAAGGCATATCAGATGTTTGGCTTTGTAATGAGAGCATCTAGAGATTTTCATCGTCCCTCCACCTTATTGCATCTGTATAAGTCCCTAATTAGGCCGCAATTAGAATACGCAGTGCCGATTTGGAATCCCTACTATGCGAAATACACACATCAAAAGTGTCTAGGGATCAAGCATTTTTATGCGGATTTCTTGAGATTGAGATGTGGCTTTGTAATAAATTTATGATTTTATAAATTTATATGGATCCTTTTTGGTGCATTTCATAATTTGAATCAGGAACTGTGAATCAAATTCGAGTAAAAGATGAAAATCAGCTGTCAATATTTTCCCTATAAAAACATACAACGCATTGAAGACATTATTAGTGCTACTGTTTCCCTACTACTGATTAAAACCAACGTTATTATGGAGCGGCGACGTCATTTAAGCAGGGAAGAAATGCTCAGAGCCGTGGGAATGATAGAAGCTGGTTCCCGGCAACTACTGTGGCTTTAGCTCTGAATACAAGTCAGAGTGTTATCAGTCGACTTTGGACACGTTACCGAAGCACTGGTACCGTGGCTGAGCGCCATGGAGGACGGTATCGCTGCACCACACGGAGACAAGACCGATACATTCAAATCTTAACTCGAAGAGCTCCAACTATAACCGCCATGATGTTAGCCGTGAGGCTTCATCACTCTTCAGGGAACTTAATTAGCGACCAAACAGTCAGAAACCGCTTGCATGAAGTGAACCTTCATTCCCGAAGACCGCTACGGGTACCACCTATAGCAATGCACAATCGTAGGATTCGATATCAATGGGCTCTTGAACACAGAAATTGGGCAGAAGAACAATGGCGTTTTGTGTGCTTTTCTGATGAGTCTCGTTTTGGTATGAGACCGGATACAAGACGTATACGACACTGGAGAACCCCTGGACGCCAACAGCGATTAAAATCCTGCCAGGAAGTCCATCCTTATAGTGGTGGAACCATCATGGTATGGGCGGGTATTTGGATCGGCGGAAGAACTGAGTTGATTTGGATCAGAGGCAACCTCAACGCTCAAATTTATGCTGAGACGATTGTATCAGACGTCATCGTTCCTCTACAAGTGCAAATCGGTCCCTTATTTCAGTTAATGCATGATAATGCACGACCGCACACCGCAAGAGTTGTAAGACAGACTCTCGCCGCAGCTAACATCAATGTCCTGCCCTGGCCTGCTCAGTCGCCAGACTTGAACCCGATTGAGCATGCATGGGATATGCTACAGAGAAGAGCTCTGCCGAATATGGAGGGTATCCAGTCGCAAGAAGACCTTTTTTTGTTGTTGCAACGAACATGGGCGGCCATTCCACAGCGTGATTTGGATGAACTCATTTTGAGTATGCCAAACCGATGTTCTTGTGTTGTTAGTGTTCGCGGTAGAAACACGGATTATTAATTGTTTAAGTTACCCAATAAAATTTTAAAGAAAACTGTTATTTCAGTCTTTTTTTCGAACTTTAATGTTAGTGGTTCAAATGTCAAAAATCCCTTTATTAGGAAAATGGCAAATTTCTTTATTAATGCAAAGGTGACTTGGTTTATCGTTACTGTGACAAACGAAAACACTTTATTTGATGAATCCTTAAAGAAAATTTTAATTAATATCAATCAGGAGAAAAGTTATTGCAAAAATATATGTTGATCCCTAGACACTTTTGATGTGTGTATGTCGAAATTATAGAATTGGTCCAACGTAAGTACCTTCGTGCTATGCAATTTAGATGTTTTCGTAAGAAAACATCATGCCAATCACTTCTTAAAAAATACGACCTGCTTACATTACAGTCAAGACGCGTCTTCCTTGAGACAATGACGTTATTCAGTATATGCCGAAACAAGTTTGATTGCCCTGACTTGGTGTCTGGTTTGTGTTACCTGGTTCCTCGAACAGTACATGGACGGGAGGTGCGCACCAGGCGGCTTTTCGCTACCGGCTTTTGTAGATCCAATGCTGGTGTGCGCTCACCACTGTACCGCTTAGTCGACACATAAAATACGCATTTTGGTGCAATAGACATATTATTCCTAAGCAGATATAAATTTAAAACCGATATTGTTAAGATTCTCAAGGATCGGCTGTAGGCTCCATAGGCACACAATCATTATTAATAGGCTAGGGACCTGTGTTGTATATCACGCATGAATTTATTTGTTTGTTACATCTTTTAGAACTTCTTTTTCACTAAGGTAGCCCTGCTACAGTTCACGTTTGCTAATAGCTTGTTTTTATTATATAATGTAGTAATCTGTGGAAAATGTTGTGGGTAGTATATTTGTAAAGTTCTAATTTTAAGACAACACTGTTTATGATTAGTATACTACTGTTGGTTTTCCCAAATGAAATAAATAAATAAATAACCTTTTCTAGGAAATATAATTTACATACGACCTTTCAGATCTTGCGCCCACGCTGGCGCCGCGGTGTAAGAGCGTTTCCACAGTTCCACACTGACAATTTAAGAGCTTGTTTCCAGCGAAGCGATTTGCGAACGTGGTCTCCGCGGGTGCGAAGCGAGCTAGCTGCGACTACGTGACGTGTTCTCCGCGTTTTTTCTCTCTCTTGTACTTTCGCGTAAGTCGCTCTGGCTACGCATTCGCAACGAGTGCGATAAACAATCGCCTCTCTAGAAACATACTCGCAAATCATCAGTGTGATAAGGCCCTAAGACGCTTCAGGCGCCCCCTCGCTCGAATGGAGTGCCAACAGACTATTGTGCTCAACGCTCGTTTGTGCACAAACACCAGTTAAGAAAATCTTGAACAGAATCATAATATTTAATGGATACAATCGAACAGTGTCGATGAAAACAGCGATGGTTTTATTGACAGCAACGAGCGATAAAAATTACGGTGCTGTGGAAGTGCTTCATCATAACCTACGCAAGCAGGTGTCGTTGAAAGTTTTTCACAGGACAATCCAAGACATCTACAAACAAGTTACAAGTGATAGATTTGCACTTATTATTATAACACGTACTACAGCTGTTACAATATAAATTACATCGTAGCGTATTGTGGTTTATAAGCACATACACATATTAGGTACTTAGATTAATGAGAATGCAGAGCCAGTTAAGGCTGGCCGCAACCGTACGATTTCTTTCCTGATCAGGAATTCAGATTCAGAGCCCCGTATGCACGCATTTCATACAAAATTGTCTAATATGCCGCAAACGTTCTTATATTTTCCGAACGGAATTCAGTGCATTCGGGGAATCTAAATTCCTAATCAGGAATCTTAACCTGGAAACTTTTTGTTCCCTGCAACCTGCAAATTGCAAAAAACTTAAGAAAATTTGAATTTCGCGGCTACTGCGGATCACCCTTTCCTAGTCTCGGTATGTAAAGATAGTCACCCATCCACGGACCGACCACGGCAAGCGTACCTTTAAGGTACTTAGCCACAAGCCCCCCTCCCCCTCCCCCCTTCAACAATCCACACAATACTAATCTAAATACTTATCCAATAATCATTAGATACGTGGATCTCGTTGGCACATTGCACATTTTGGATGATTTAGCGCTAATACAAATGAGCCTGAGCCAATTTTCTAGTCCAGTTGAACGTTGGGCTCGTGTAGTGGCCCCTACGCTTTATAATAAAGCTATGAGAATATTGGCGATCGAATCATTGAAGGTTATTGGGCGTAAAATTAATGAGAATTGTAATTAGTTTGATAATGGTAGCTTCGTGGTGTCAGTGGCTAAAATGGTGGATGGGGAAGGTGTTAAATGTCAAATGTCAAACTATTATATTTTGAATTTTTAGTTCCGTCAGCCTCGATAGATGGTGCTGTATATTTTTGATTTATGCTAAATCGCGGTGTCAAGTTTCTCCGTGATTTCATGATCGTGATTTGATGACTTCGTGTTTTTCCGTGATGATTTTTTCGTGGTTTCGTGAATATCTATATAATTAAATAAAAATGACTGGCTAAATGTGTTGCTAAAACTCGAGAACGGCTGGATCAATTCGGCTATATTTTTTTAAAAATATTCATTGAAGTCTGAGGAAGGTTCTTGTGAAGAGAAAAATTGGAAAAGTTGCTGGTAAAATTGGAAAATTCAGGAAAACTGAAAGTGCATTTTTTATGGGTTTTTTTATGAAATTTGGACAGGACAACGTCTTTGGGAAGGCTAATAAGTAGTTGTAAATAAAATATATCTCGTTTTGAGCTCGGTGTTTTTTTGGCTAAGCCATAAATACCTTGCAGGCTCCTCGGTACTTTTTTGGGAATTGTACAGAAGGTAATGTCCTGAGTTCGATTCTCAGTTACGGAATTAAATGTCACGCCAAAACGTAGAAATCAACAGGATTTTTAATTCTTAGGGCCTGTCACCTACGATTAAGTTCCTATTAACTTACTTGGCAGATAATTTCATACAAATGCTGTTCCATGTTTGAATTTATTCGGTGGAGCTCGTGGCTAAGTAATAACAGCCGCACGGGTCAATCCATCAGGTTAAGCTACACTTGCCGGGGTTGGTCCGTGGGTGGGTGACCATCTTTACATACCGGGTCGTCAGAAGTCCGAAAGTCTGACAACCAGTCTTACCAAGGGGTATCGTATAACCCAGTAACTGGGTTGTGGAGGTCAGTTAGGCAGTCGCTCCATGTAAAATATTGGTATTCAGCTGCATCCGGTTAGACTGGAAGCCGACCCCAACATAGTTGGGAAAAGGCTAGGCAGATTGTTTGAATTTATTCGGTCAGTAGTGGCTGTTCGGACATCGTGAAATAGGCCCTTAGTTATTCTTTTACTTTCACCTTGTAATAATACATATTGAAGAAAGCTATTATTATGTGGTGAGTGAGCTTTGGAAAATATCATGGCCAATTTGCTTACCCCGGAACCGAAAAGTGGGATGTTTGACCATCCCTTTAGGAAATAAAACTGCCATCTTTCGGCAATCTCAGGACCCAGTCAGTAACTAACTGGAACTGGAATGGAATTGAAATTCGTTGACCTCAGTCGAGTCTGAACAAGGTTGTAGTGGCGCCATCTATCCAAATAGGGTAGCAACATTCAACTGAAAATGACCCAGAAACACGAAGCATTTCACGAGTTTTCAGACCACTTGTTGCTTGCACTGTTATTGGAATCTACCGGTAGGTGGCGCGGTCAAGAAGAAAGTGATTATACTCCATTTTTGCATTATGTCATGAGCACTAATGAGTATCACTTTGCAATTCTATTAAAAGTATTTTTCTCCTACTGTATTGTAATATTACGTTGTTACGAACATATATATTTTTTTATTATAATTACGAAATATACTATGACGGAAAAAAAACAGCAGTTTCATAAAAAAGTTCAATAACTACTCGACCAAAATGTATGAAACAGCTGATTTTTTTTTCGTGATTTCAAAGTTGGTCCCATAGTGAAAGTTGTTCATAATCATGGGTAGAACAGCCTGTGAAAATTTGGCTGGTCATTGAAAAATAACCCTGTATATATATTTTTTTAAATTTTAGTTAAACTTATTGTAGAAAATAAATAGATTGACGTTCACCTTCCCCTCTTTACCTCCAAAACTACTAAGCCTATTTTTTTTAGATACAGTTCTATAGATATACCTAGATTACAGGAAAATCTTAATCATGTTGTTACAATAACAACATGGCAAATCTCTTTATACTGTGCATAATACAAAATCACATTTTGTAGTTGGAATGTTTGGGAGACCATGTTTTTAAAACTACAATGTTATGTTTGTTCTTGGGATTAATTAAATTCATTCCATCTACGGAACCCTTCACTGTGCGTGGTCCGACACACACTTAGCCGGTTTTTTTTGGCATACATTAAAACTACTTTGGAGTTATTGCCACTCTCCCTACATTTTTTTGGAGAGACTGAAAATCTGGTTTAAATGATGCCGAGCAAAATGTTTTCTGCAAACCCTATTTCAAAATTATGACAACTGATTACAAGAGGTCCAATTCCCGTACTTTTTACAACGTTCGCAATCTCATCTTATCTCTTTATGTCAAAAATTGTATAGCGTTTACCTACATTTGATTGTCGCCGGCATGACGTTGCGACTTGAATTTGAACGTTTTTGGTACAAGAATTGGCCTCTCTCTTGATGTGTACACGCCCCTAGTTACAAAACTACTGTAATAATCAAACCTAACAAAATAAAAAACGTTATCAATCTGGTTAACAAACATAACGTCACTTATGAACTTTTATGATTATTTAACACCTCAACTCGCGTGCAGCAAACCGCGGGTAGTCACGAAACTTTCATATTTGGAACACATTTAAATGAAAATAACGGTTTTATGATTCCATTGTTTTTAACTGTCGTGTTGTGGCGAAATCCTTGATTCTCACAAAGTTATGGCCGTTAGTATTAGCAAGTTAAATAATAGTTATTGCATGGAACTTAAATGGTGCATTGGTACCACCTAGCACTTGGAGCATTCATTATTAAGCTATTAAGTGCAGGAAACTCATGGTTCACTAAAGTTATAACGGGTTTTAAAAGACGAAGATCTGTCAGTTTGTCAACACCCTTTTTCTCAGGAACGCGTGGAGGTATCAAGATGAATTAGCTAGCCAATGTCACCCATGTCCGGTCATACGCAGCATGAGATGAGACATAACAGATATCCCTCTTCCTTCACACGATGTTTTACGATACAACTACTGTAGGTACAGTGACGAGCATAAACAAACATCTCACACACACGTGAAATTACGTTTGCAACTTTGAGAAAAAATCTATTTCATAATATAGTTGGACTTCTAATCGTATTCAGTAACTTGACAGTTCGAAGCAAATTAATGCTACCTACCATACTTTATCACCGTCATTACTTAACGTTATAATAAGGTGTAAACGAATATTACGTGTTTCAAACCTTTGAACGTCGCATGAACACCTGGGTGTGCATAAGGAAAAATCCTTTATATAATAGGTATATAAGCTATCATATATATGTAAACGTAAAAAAACATCATGCGATGGAATAAAATCATCATCAGTAGTTGTGAACCTATGGGGTTCGCAACTAACCCCCCCCCCCCCCCCCCCTCCCCTGGGGTTTTGGGTTCATAAATTAGTACATTATTTACAGTCAAAGGGTTAAAACTGTAAGCACATCAAGGTATTTTCGCTAATTCGTTTTTCACCTCATTTCCTTTTTATGTTAGGAACTGTTATTCCCTCCAACTGTCAAGTTACTGAATACGATTAAAATTCCAAGTAGAGTATGGTTTCCAAAATGTTATGATAAATGATTTATTTCTGTAAGTAGTTTTGTAAAAACACTTTTACACGTCAATCATATTTTTAAAAACTAGATGAGGTCGGCGTTTCCTATCTGACTCCTCTCAGAAGAAATGCCGAAACAAACTCGGAAGTCATAGTCTCTTTTAAAGTCTAGACATAATCTTGGTCAGATCATGGGAAAATTGGTGTCTGAAATGGTCTTTTGAGGAAAGAACCACATAATTATATTGAGTGGACCTGTCCAATCAGTGCACGCATTTGTCAGTAATCGTACAACTCAACTCAAAACTTTATGTCCATAAAACCCTATCAACACTTTAGGAGGAAATCGCTTTTGAATCTTGCGTAAATATAATGCTTCTGACTGTACATTGTCTGTGTAAGTACATGCGCAGTGATAAGGTTGATAAATTGCTCCGAGGCACTGCAGAATTGCATTTTATGTTTAAATTGAATGTTCGCTGTTCGGAGAGAATTATATCCAGCAGTGGTTTATATGGACTAAGTGTCAAATTACCTATAGACAGACAGGCAGACGGACGATGTTCCATAACCCTTGAGTCCTTTTTTACCACATTGTTACGGAACCCTGAAAAGCTACCAGAAGAAAAACTGCAAGACGATAATTTAGACCAGCATCGTAAGTCTTATCATTCGTGCTTCTTACGAAATGCAGTCTTCATTTTATTTTAATCCTAAGTAATCCATACTAATATTATAAATTCGAAAGTAACTCTGTCTGTCTGTCTGTCTGATACCTTTTCACGCCTAAACCACTAAACGGATTTCAATAAAATTTGGCATGGCTATAGATGACATAATGGGGAAGGACATAGGTTACTTTTTTTCTCAAAAATAATCCTACAGGGGGTGATATAGAGGATGAAAGTTTGTATGGGAAACCCAGCATTTCTTAAGATAAGGATATGAAAATTCAAATTTATGCTTCTTGCAGGAAATAAAGAAATATACGGTTCAGCGTTTTTGAAAAATCATCCCCTAAGGGGTAAAATAGGGGTTGATTTTAAAATTCACAAAACTGCACGGATTTTGAAAAAATTTGGCGAGGCTATATTAGGCATCCTGGGGAAGCACATAGGCTACTTTTTTCCCTCGGCCCAGTGATTTTTAGTTTAGCCATTCACCCAATTATTCGACAGCTAAATTCCAAATTTAACGTTTGGTATCTTGATGACGGAACCTTGGGAGGCGATGTAACAACTGTTTTAAATTACCTTCAATTCTTAAAAAATGAACTTTATTCCATTGGCCTTGATCTCAACCTTTCGAAATGTGAACTATTCTTAGCGGACGGTACCGCCAGACATCTAACACTTCCCAAATTTAACGCAATAGCCCCGGAAATCAAAATTATTGAAAAAAACTCTCTTCGTCTCCTTGGGTCTCCTATCTATGAAAATTCTTTTCCTGTTTTTATTGAAGAAAAAATTCAAAATTTCAATGACGTTTCGGAAAGATTGTTCCAAATTAACATGCACTCGGCCATAACATTAATGCGTTACTGCTGTTTCGGCCCTAAATTAACATATTTCCTTCGCGCTTCTTATTTATGGAAGCGCACTCACCTTTTAGATAAAATGGACAAAATTATCCGACAAACTTTAACTTCGATCTTAAATGTGGCCATGGACGACCGCGCTTGGGCACAAGCTACTCTTCCCATTCGTATGGGAGGCCTCGGCGTCCGCAAAATTTCTAGTATTTGTTTACCGGCATTTATATCCTCGGTACAGATAAATTAATCAGAAAAATCCTAGCCTCCACACTGGTTAATTTTGATGTGCCTTGTTTCACCGAGGCTATAGATGCCTGGAGACTCGCTTGCCCGAATTCAAACCCAACCGACAATCCATTTTCCCAGAGACGGTGGGATAAGCCGCTCTGCAGAGTAGTACAGAACAATTTACTTGACACGTCTGCTACTACTGCGGAGCGTGCGCGCCTGCTGGCTGAGGTAAGTGGGAGTCGGGTCTGTGGCTTCATGCACTACCGTCGTCGAACATAGGCACTTTGTTCGACGATACTACTTTCCACCTCGCTGCTTCCCTGCGACTAGGAGCTCCTTCTTGTTCTCCTCATCGCTGTCACTGTGGCGAAGTTGTCAACAGCCTCGGACACCACGGCCTGTCTTGCAGCCGAAGTGCGGGTCGCTTAGCACGGCACGCGAACATCAATGACATCATCCGACGAGCCCTTGTCACCGTCGGCGTTCCAGCTGTTTTAGAACCCAATGGCTTGGCACGCGACGATGGCAAGAGACCGGACGGCATGTCTTTATTTCCATGGAAGTTGGGAAGGCCTTTAGTGTGGGACGCAACGTGTGTCGATACTCTTGCGCCATCCCATCTTCCTGGCTCTGCGTGCTGTGCTGGCACTGCTGCTGCCGCTGCGGAAAACCTCAAGCAGCGGAAGTATAACCTTATCGGTAATTATATTTTCGAGCCGTTTGGGGTTGAAACCCTTGGGCCGTGGGGTCCGAGTGCACATAGTTTGTTCAACGAAATCTCCAAGCGGCTGGTTGACACTTCCCGTGACCCAAGGGCTGGCTTTTACCTTGGCCAGCGGCTTAGCATTGCCATACAACGTGGCAATGCCGCCAGTCTCTTGGGTACTTTACCAGTCGACAACGATGCGTAGGAATTTTTCGACGCCATATTTTAGTTTTTTAATAGTTTTAGTTATGTTAGTATATAATTTTGTTATTTTTAGGTTATGTTTACAGTTAAATGTAAATGAAAGACCATTTAATAAAAAAACTTACTTAGCAATGAGACCTAGGTATCATTCATTACCTATTTGAGAAAATTGGTAACATTGAAATTATTACAGTCTGAGTTTCAATTCGACGGAATTCTGACGCAGCTGTAATTTTTTGACACTTCAGGTATCAGAAACCTTTTCTGTCTTATCCTTTTTATAAGATAATTACATAGGTAGAATTGTTTGGCTAAAAAATAACAAAAATATGAAAGAGAATGAGATGAAGTAACATATGACAACGTGAAAAGTGTTTGTTCTCTGCATTCAATGCACACTAACTAAAATATTAATTTTATACGGCTAAATGGAAAAAAAGAGTAAAGGAACATATTTTTAAAATTTAAATATTTATTTAGGGATCATTATCACTAATATCATCATCGTTGTCTGTCTGTAGTTACAAGAAGCGAACAAAAATGTATTCTAAAAAAGGTTTGTAACCTATGGATTAGTGGACAGGGATTCCTGTGAAAGAAAAATAATTACCTTACTAATTATCGTAACTTCATTAATTTGTTAATAAAAAATCTGATTACCACTTTAAAATTATCTGTCAATTTTTAAGTTTTAGTTTTTTTTTAAATTTAAGCCAAGAAATTCAAGATAGATTTTTTTTACCGTTTTATTATTCGCAACAGATCTGAAATGTTAGAATTCCGTCGAAATATAAATCAGACTGTAAAATTTTCTATCCTGAATACTCTACTATAAACTGATATCTTCCAGAGGTACTCTTAAGTAGGTCAGTAATTATCAGTTTGGTGGGTACCACCAAACTGATAATACTACTATACGCTAGTTTCCTGTCTACTATATACTAATTTCCTGTCTTAATTATAATGTACCTACGTACATGATGCGGTTACGGGCGCTAGATATTGTATTGTTTGTTAGGGGAGGTGCGACCACTTTGGTGCACCATCTATCTTATATATAAAATTCTCGTGTCACAATGTTCATTCCCGTACTCCTCCGAAACGGCTTGACCGATTCTCATGAAATTTTGTGAGCATATTGAGTAGGTCTGAGAATCGGCTAACATCTATTTTTATCCCGGTCTACGCGGGTGAAACCGCGGGGCCCAGCTAGTATCTTTATAAAAAAAAAATAATGGTTAAGCGGATAGTTAACAGGTAATACGGGCTGGTATCCGCAACTCCACGACAATGCGTGTATTTTGCGTATGGATTAAGTATATATATTTTTTTTTTTTGTTAAGGGGGATACAACGATAATTTTGTGTTTTTTAACCGTCTTCAAAAAGGAGGAGGTTCTCAATTCGTCGGAACCTTTTTTTTTTATTATTATTTTTTTATGTATGTTCCCCGATTACTCGAAGATGGCTGGACCGATTTGGATTTTTTTTTGTTTTATTCGAGAGGGCCTAAAATTAACTTTGCTTCGGTAGTTTTTGAGTTAGCTTCAATAATACGTATTTTTTCCACACTTTTATATGGATGATGTTCTAGTTTGTTTTGCAGGTTAGAATTTGGATTAGAATTTGTGTGGGGTAGGTACACAACTAAAAAGTGAAAAATAAAAACTTTTTTACAAAAAAATACAACCGACTTCCAAAAACAACACTACAAAGTGAAAAATAACTTTAATTTCGGAAGTCGGTGGCAAAAAACGAAAATACATTTAACACCGACACCGACACCGACTTCCGAAATTAAAGTTATTTTTCACTTTGTAGTGTTGTTTTTGGAAGTTGGTTGTATTTTTTTGTAAAAAAGTTTTTATATAATTCCTATAAAACCAAATGTATATGGTTAAATCGTTTGGATTTTCCATAGTGTTATTTGATCATATTGTCTACTGTTGTACTAAAACCGAAGGATGATTACTTGAAAATTTTTCGATAGAAAAAAATTCCGAAGTAGCACCGTTTATTTTCTGTTTTATACGATTATACAGAAACGGTACCTTATAGTATAGTAAAATTTGGTTTAAATCGGAGGTAAATATTTTAGGAACTTACTAAGCTAAAAATTGATTTAAGTAAAGTTTTTTGTCATAAATCTACATTTAAACGAAGCGCGTTTACTTCCGGAGCGCGTGAGAGTCTTCTATCTCTCTCGCGATAAACTAGACAGCCATAACGCCATTTCACTTACACACCGAGCCACCACGCTTCGATGTAGGGCCTTAAATGTGTTGCGTAGCTAAGCATAAAACTCGAGAACGGCTGGACCAACTAGGCAACTTTTTTTTTCAAATTTTCCTTGATGTCTGAGGAAGGTTCATAAGAAGAGAAAAATTGGAAACTTGCCGGAAAAATTGGAAAATTATACCTAAATAAAAATGAATGGCTAAATGTGTTGTTAAGCGTAAAACTCGAGAACGGCTGGACCATATCAGCAATTTTTTTTTTTATATTCGCTGATGTCTGTCAATTTTATTACACGGATAAAAGATATCCGACTTTGGTCAAATTAGCCCTTAGCTGGTTAGTAATTTAATTCGTTATTGGAAAATATATACAATTAATTGTAACTTACATTATTTAATGCAATAAATATATTGAGTATTTTGAGTTAAAGGAAAAAAATAAAGTCATTTTCCTTTAGTGTCATTTATGTATTTTTATCTTAGTATACTAAACAGCTGATACGTATGTGTAAAAAGATACTGTCAGAAGTGGGATTCGAACCCACGCCCACAGAAGTGGACTGCGACCTGAACGCAGCGCCTTAGACCGCTCGGCCATCCTGACGTGTTTTATCAAATTCAAATATCATATCTAATTGTTTTAGATAGATAATATGGAGTAATAAATGCCAATTAAATTAAATTAAATTAAATTATATTAAAATAAAAAATAAATTATATTATGCACAGCTGTCATCGTTGAATTCGTTGAATAATAATAATAACATGTCAATGAAATAAACATTTAATTTACATCTGTTAGAACCGTCATATATGCAGTGCCAATTAAATCAATTTCATATTATAAATTAAAGTCTGCCCGTGTGACCGCGTTATACATAATTATAATAAAGAAATCTCGGTTTTTTGGCAGGGGCGGGTCGCTAATAGTAAATAAAACCAATTAGGCAAACATAGTTAGGTACCTAATACCACAATATAATAATGTTACAGTAGTTTATCTGTGCAGTGACCTTGAATTAATTACTTACGGCCGCTCGGTAGATAAATACGTGTCCGTCCGAGCGTAACTGCCGCGCGCTCGAACTGTTGCGTAACTGAGACTGACTGAGACTTGGAAGCGCATTGTTTCGGCCGTTTTCTATGAAGATAAACTACTGTATCATTATTAAACTGTGTCCACGTCAAGCGCGTATTTTGCGTACGGTAATTAGGCAATAATACTCGTAAAACACTGAAAACGGGTATGTTTCCATCATAGATAACAGAAAGAATTTGTTTTTAATAATCTGTAGTAGTAATCTGTTTATAAGAATCGGTTTTTTATATCTCTATGGTTTAAATTCATCGAAGATTGAAGCATGGTTTTCCTCATGAACTTTTGTTGATGACTGACGCCTAATTATGATTTCACGGTGTAGTTAAATACTTACAAGAATAAAATGCATGCATGATATAATAAAAAAATAAAGCATCAGACATGTTTGCCACTATTATGCATATTAATAAGTAATTAATTCCAAGTCAAAATAATAAAAAAAATAAAAAAAATAAATAAATCATTTATTTGGACCAAACACTTACAAACATTTTAAAACCTGCCAAACTGCAAGCCAGTTTGTCAGGTGGAGGTGGAATGTTACGTGAATTAGTAAACACTAATAAATTATAAATGTCAATAGAATAAAATAAATAAAAATACTAATACATTAATGCACCAATATCTATAGTAACAATAACTTCTGTGTAACTATACTTAAAAATAAAAATAAAATGTCAATAGAAAAAAAAATGGAAAAATATTAATACATTAACGCACCAAAATCTATATATAAAATAACTTCTGTGTAACTATCCTTAAAAATAAAATAGTGTCCCATTTTCTCCCAACCTCCCCAATTCCCACTAGATAGTAATATTTGCGGTTGTACAAAGTACAATAACATTACGATAAATTGCCTATAAAAGTACCAGAAACATTCCACTACCCACCATTTTACATTACAGAAATTAACAACTCAACCAACTTCTAATTTTAAAGAACAATCGTTAATTTTCCGGAAAATGTCGAGTAATTACGAAACGGATCCGGCAGTGAGCAATCTGCGGAATTACCTGAGGATACGCAGCGTCCACCCTAATATTAATTATGGTACGTAATTTATTATATTAGCGGCTGCAAACCGGGCCGGAACGAAACCTGATCCGGTAGCACTTCACGTTATCATCTGCCTATCCTTTTCCCCACTATGTTGTAGGTCGGCTTCCAGTCTAACCGGATGCATCAGAATACCAGTATTTTACATGGAGTGACTGCCTATCTGACCTCTCTTTTTTATTAAATTAAAACTGCGAAATAACTTCCATTTTGGCGGACACCAGAAACAGATTCAACTAAAATCAAATGTATCGCCATTTTCAACCGTATGTTGTATACCTTTACGATTTACTACCTAACCTTGACGATTTGCGTCTAACCGCGCCTTAAGTAAAGTTATTTCATTACTAGTTGACTTCAAAGAATATCTCTAAAGCAAATCTAAGAAAATCTATAGGTACAGTCAGCGTCAAAAATATCGGGACGAACCGACTGTTCAAAATTACCTCAACAACTAAGAAAATTCAACTTTATCTCAATTGGATAAAGTTCTTGTCAGAATGGCAGTTGTCGTGTACTGTCTTCAATCTGAAACATTCCTTGTGTCATTGAGTTAATATTTCATTTTCATAGTTGTATAGATCATTTTGAACAGTCTGTTCGTCCCGATATTATTGACGCTGACTGTACCTAATGGCATTGTCTGACTCAAACTCAAATCATTTATTTCAGTTACACCAATTAAAGGCACATTTGAAATGTCAAGGAGCCGGTTAGTCAGCAAAATGAAGTTAATTTCCCATTCGTTATCGTAGTAGTTCCTATGGAGAAGAACGGACAAGAAACTCCACGGACACTACTAATTAACCTGTCATCGATTTTTATTTTAAAACCCAATCTCGTAGTGTCCCAATATTGCTTTTATTCCATGTTCCCATCATACTGTTGGTATTTGTGACCGTTATTTTGGTGTAAAGCCTCGTAAAGAGGGGCGAGGACAGAGCAGCGAGCGGCGGTATTACGGCGCAGTATACACGCTTTAGAGCTGTTTTTAGTCCACCGCGGCTCCTCTGCGGATGTATTTATTCATGTACCGTCAGTGTATTGCAGTAAAAAAGATAATTTAATTTGTCAGGATGTATGGGGAATTGTGCGATGTTTTATAGAATTTTGTATTTTTTGTATGGGCGATAGGTATTCTGTACGTTATGAATAGGTTTTTTAATTGCGAAGAATTTTGAGATTGTGGTACTTACGTCAAAAATGGTTGTAGATTTATGCCAAATGGAACTATAATATTTTTATAAATATAAATTATCTAATCATAGTCAAAGTCATATAATTTATTTCAAATAGACACATAAAAGCCACTTGAACGTCAAAATTTACAAAAAAAATAGAATTGATTCTGATCATCATTTCTGCCGAAAGACGTCCACTGCTGGACATAGGCCTTCCCCAAGCACCGCCACTTCGACCGGTTCTAGTTCTTGATTCCAGTCGCCCCTTCCAAAACGTAGTTTCGTATGGTAAGAATGGGCAAGAAACTCCACCGTTACTCTTTTAAAATGTTTAACAATATTTTGTATACATTAATTATATCATTGTGTGATGACGATGCACCTAGAATAAAATTACCTACTATACCACAATGGGTAATCTATTATGATTAACCAAAAATTTTTCACCCGAACGCCAACTAGGTTATGTTCACTAAATGTTCAAACAACTTAATATCAAAGTTCACGATAACATCAATGTTGAAGTCAACAATTGAAATTTGAAACAGTTTTGTTGTTTTATGTTAACAAAACGTAGGACTAGGAACTTATTTACTAATCCCGAATAAATATCAAGTGATGACTGTTGTTTTTAGTAATTGACCTACAGGCTACAGGGCGTCTTTAAACTATTTATCACAACAGTGGTTAAACATGGCGTACTTTCAGACGCTATAATTATGATTCGAAAATTAAATCTTTTGCATAGGCATCTTTCTGTTACACGGTCGTGACTTTTTTTTACGAGCTCGATCATTCGTCTTGCAGTTGATATCAAATTGATAAATCAATTTAAAAAGTTTAGTAGCAAGGAGTTTTCATAGATAGAATAAAGCGGGATAGATTTTATATTAGGAAAAATGAATGTGCGTACGTCTTAGCATTGAATTGTCAAAAGTCTTTTAAATGGTTGTTTAATATATTTATTTACCAGTTTTAATTTAATTAATTTCACATCGACATTTGTCAAAAATCGAATAGGCTGTATAGGCTGTTTTCGTTGTGAAAAAAACGTGTCCAGTTGCAAAAACGCGGCATTTTCTGAAAATTTTAATTTTTTGTCTGATTTTTTTTTTTTGTTATTATGAGTTCAAGTACAAGTGATGAAATGGAATTAGGAGCTAATTCTCCACGGAAACACAAAAGAAAACTAAGTCATTTTCTGATCATGTTTTGTTAGCTTATTTTCATGAATTGACTGGCAAATATCTACATTGTGGTCAATTTATTCCATGTTAAAAACTACTCTCAAACATATTTAATTCTTTGATTTGTTTTTACTATTTCCCACAACTGTATTGAAAAACGTCGTGTGATACACGAGTGTGTAGGTTATTGCAAACTCGTGTCATTAAAAACCCTCACCTTCGGCTCGGGCTTGTTAATGACAGCTCGTTTGCAATAGTAACCTACTTTCCACCCTTGTATCACAATGTACTATTTTTTTCAAAATCAAATATTTTATTTCACATAAACCTACATGGGCACTTATGAAACGTCAGAAGCTAGGTGCACGGTTCCAAATTGGTCGTTTCCTATAGAGAAGAGCCGGCAAGAAACTCCATGGTTACTCTTTTAAAAATAATTGGCTTTTACAATATTTTCAAATAACAGTGTTAATAGGTATGGGAGGACAATGCAGGCCTTTCGAAAACTACCGTTTGACAATCGTGATGAAAAATCATCATCATCTGCTCAGTGTTTTCCTAATTATTTTGAGTGCAACGTTAGTTAAGTAAATGAGAAATCGTTTTATCAAAGAGGCCACATCATTAGTAAGTACTGTAGAGGTTGTCTGCAGAAGGGAATCAATCATGCAGGGTGGTAGGAAGATTACTCTGGTTACAATGTTGCATTCGATCACTCAAGCGAAGTTTCAAAATTGAATATGCGGTGACTGCTTTCATAAAACGACAGTTATGTGATACGCGCGTAAAAGTGAGCACGTCCTCTTGAAATAAATTACGGAAATTCAGAATTACTTCTTATTTTCTTATGTAGCGCCTACCCCATAAAGAATCCGGAACGTAAGGGCGCCCAGCGTTTACAGTACTTACAGGTTACAGTAGGTACATTTCTGTAGCAATAATCTCGCGGGGGATCAGTAAGACGATGTATGCAGCCCAATTCAGCCGATAACCCTCAAGCTTAGGACAAAGATCCAACCCAGCCTATCCCTTGCTGCCCACCCCCAGCGAGGCCCTAAGCCGAGGTCCGTACTACTCCGAAACCCCATAGGAGGTGCCCTTATCGTGTAATCGCTTAGTTTATAAGTTTTTTTGTCCTGGCTGGATGCCTTATTTATAAGGCATCCACAGGATTGCCAGGTTAAGCAGCCAACAACATCCTAGGACCTGCGAGAGGCCATACATAAAAAACCGGCGAAGAGCGTGTTGGCCCACGCAGAATGAAGGGTTCCGTAGTTGAAAATAATTTATCCCAAAAACATTACAAAATAATTTATCCAAACACACTTAACATTGTAGTAGAAAAACTAGAAATCCCAAAATCTTTTTTTAAGTGATACAATTTTAAATTAACGATTTTCAGATTTTTAGCTTTACTTGTGCTGTGAGACCTTGCTTCATGCCAAATTTCATGATTCTAAGTCTACGGGAAGTACCCTATAAGTTTTGAGTATCAAAATATGTCACATAAATGGCCGTATTTTTTTACTGGGTTGACTTAAGCTTGTTTTTAGGGTTCCGTACCTCAAAAGAAAAAATCGGAACCATTATAGGATCACTTCGTTGTCCGTCTGTCTGTCTGTCTGTCAATCTGTCAAGACCCTTTTTCTCAGGAACGCGTAAAGGTATCAAGTTGAAATTATTATCCAATACGTAAGTCTATGTTCTCTTGGAGTCCTAAAAAACTCAAGCTTCTAAGTCAACGCAATAAAAACATACGGCCATTTATGCGACATATTTTGATACTCGCAAGTAAATCAAAACCTATAGGGTACTTCCCGTTGTGCTAGAATCACAAAATTTGGCAAGAAGCAAGCTCTCATTGCATAAATAAAGGAAAAAGTCCGAAAATTGTTAATTTGTAATTCTATCATATAAAAAAAAATCAAATCTGTCAGTCTGTCATGATCCTTTTTCTCAGAGACGCGTGGAGATATCAAGTTGAAATTAATATTGAATACGTATGTCTACGATCCCTTAGAGTTCTGAAAAAATCAAGCTTCTAAGTCAACGCAATAAAAAATACGGCCATTTTACGACACATTTTGATACTCGCAACTGTCGCAAGTAAATCAAAACGTATAGGGTACTTCCCGTTGACCTAGAATAATGAAATTTGGCAAGAAGCAAGGTTTCACAGCACAAGTAAAGGAAAAAGTCCGAAAATTGTTAATATGTAGTTTTATGACATAAAAAAAATTTTTTTTGAGATCCATTGATAAGTTTGTTTTTAACCGACTTCAAAAAAAGGAGGTTCTGTATTCAACCCGTATGTATGTATGTTTGTTGGTCCACGATTTTCTTAAAAACTAATGAACCAGTTTTGATGATTCTATCACTGACGTGATCTACATGCTTTCAGGAAGGACTTAGTAGATAATATTAGGTCTTTACCTATGAAATTGCCGTTCTGCAGTACTGGCCATTTCAAATCAAAATATTTTTTGTTTGGCTAAGAATTCTAATTTCAAATTAATTTTATTTTAAAAACATGGATTTTTTTTCCAAAAGTAGTAATGTGTTTATTAATTAGTGTTACATTTTCATCGCATTTCAATCTTTTTCGTCATCATGGATACGTTACAAATTCGAGTAATTATGGAATATGAGTACCGTCGTGGCAGCAACGCGGCACAAGCGGCACGCAACATCAACGACGTTTACGGAGCTAACACTACAAACCAACGCACCACTTGTTATTGGTTTGCTCGCTTCCGTTCTGGAAATTTCGACCTGAAAAATGAACCTCGCGGTCGTCCGAAGACTGGTCGACAATGACGAATTAAAGGCGATTGTGGAAGCTGATGATACACAATCTACGGCTGAATTAGCAGCAGCTTTCGACGTTAGCGTCAAAACAATATTGGTCCATTTGCGTCAAATTGGCAAGGTAAAAAAGCTTGACAAATGGGTGCCCCACGAACTCGAATTTTGAACCGCATTGTTACCTGCGATGAAAAATGGATTCTGTTTGATAACCGCAAGCGCTCAGCAAGTTGGTTGGATCCTGGTTCAGCACCTAAACAATGCCCTAAACGAAAACTTACCCCTAGAAAAGTGATGGTCACTGTTTGATGGTCTAGCGCCGGTGTGATTCATCACAGCTTCTTACCAAACAGGGTGAGCATTACTTCAGATGTGTACTGTGAAGAACTGAGCACAATGATGGAGAAGCTGGCACATCTCCAACCAGCATTGGTCAATCGCTCGTCTCCGCTGCTCCTGCACGACAACGCGCGACCTCATACCTACTGCACAGCAGACGGTCTCCAAGTTGCAAGAACTGGGGTTGGAAGCTCTCCGTCATCCGCCCTACTCACCAGACCTTGCGCCTACAGACTACTACTTTTTCCAAAATTTGGATAACTTCTTGGCGGGAAAAAAATTCAATACCCGTGAGGCAGTGCAAAATGCCTTTGAAGAATTTGTTGCCTCCCGTCCAGCTGATTTCTTTAAGAAGGGCATCAATAAACTGCCACTGCGTTGGCAAAGATGCATTGATTGCATGGGTGATTACTTCGAATAATACAAATAAAAAATGCATGAAAAAAATTCGTTTAAATTTTTTCATACAAAACGGCAATTTCATAGGTAAAGACCTATTACATTATGTAATTAGTCTTATGTACAAAGTTATATGCATAAATATACTGTATCTCCGGCATTTCCAAGCCGATTTTGATGATTCTTCTTTTCGTTCGTCTTGGGCTTACTTATTAAATGTAATTGAATATTCAACTAAAAATGGAAAAATAAATTTACTTTAAAAAAAGTAAAAACCTACTTCAAAAACCAAAAATGAATAAAATAACTTTCTTAAAACATTTAACAGCTTCTGAAGACGGTGTCTTTAGACCTTCAATGCACTTTAGCTTGGCACCGACTTCAGAAGCTGTTAAGTTTTTTGAGAAAGTTATTTCATTCATTTTTGGTTTTGAAGTCGGTTTTCACTTTTTTATTGGGATAAATTCTTTTCAATTACGGAACCCTTCATTGTGCGTGTTCCGACACGCACTTGGCCGGTTTTTTAAAGGTCCACAGACTTACGTATTTGATATTAATTTCAACTTGATACCTCCACACTTTCCTGAGAAAAAGGGTTTTGGCAGACTGACAGACGGGCAACGAAGTGATCTTATAAGGGTTCCGTATTTTCCATTTGATGTACGGAACCCAAAAAAGGCTAAAGACCTAATGGCATGTGTCAATTCTAGATGAATGCCTCACGTACCTCCGCGGCCAGGCTGCAGAGATGGGTCTACCGGTGCAAGTCCACGAGCCTCTGCCAAAGAAGCCGGTCCTCGTCATTACGTGGGAGGGCTTGGAGCCGACCCTGCCGAGTGTGCTGCTCAACTCACACATGGATGTTGTTCCAGTGTTTGAGGTAAGGGGTATTAAAATAACGCATCCTTTTCAATGGGTGTTTCATGGTACAGTGGGCTGCATCAATTAGGTACCCCAGTTGTATTAAAATTTTAATGAGATGAAAAACGAAAATACATTTAACCAGACACCGACTTCCGAAATTAAAGTTATTTTTCACTTTGTAGTGTTGATTTTGGAAGTCGGTTGTACTTTTTTGTAAAAAAGTTTTTATTTGAGTGGCCAGTTACTACAGCAGTTACCCTACCTACTTAGATCATCTTTTCTAACTAAGCTATAAAAAAAAAAACTAGGATGGACTACTCATGGATGTAAAGGACGAAAAATATTGTTTTGGTCCTTTTCATTCATGAGCTTGCTTGCATTACATTGTTTCTACATCTTTTTTAATGAGTGGCCAATTACTAAAGTGTGGCCAATTACTACAGCAGTTAAATCCCCCCTAAAATCCCCCCAAATAAATACTACAAATTCGATGTAAACTTTTCATTTTAGAATAATAAAAACAGAAATTTTGAAAAAAGAATAATAAATCTTTTAAAAATATCGAAATTAAAATCATAATTATGTAGTCTGCATATGATTTGAAATTTGATTTTATTAAAACATTTTTTTTAAGTTAGGTATGCCATAGGCTTCTACTCCGTTTACCTGTTATAGCCTAATTTTTAACCGACTTCAAAAAGGAGGAGGTTATCAATTCGTCGGAACCTTTTTTTTTTTTTTTTTTTTTTTATGTATGTTTCCCGATTACTCGAAGATGGCTGGACCGATTTGGATTTTTTTTGTTTTATTCGAGAGGGTATACATCACAGTTGGTCCCATATAAAATTGATTAACTTTGCTTCGGTAGTTTTTGAGTTAGCTTCAATAATACGTATTTTTTCCCCACTTTTATATGGACGATGTTCTAGTTTGCTTTGCAGGTAGTGGTATTAGAATTTGTGTGGGGTAGGTACACAACTAAAAAGTGAAAAATAAAAACTTTTTTACAAAAAAATACAACCGACTTCCAAAAACAACACTACAAAGTGAAAAATAACTTTAATTTAGGAAGTCGGTGGCAAAAAACGAAAATACATTTAACTAGACACCGACTTCCGAAATTAAAGTTATTTTTCACTTTGTAGTGTTGTTTTTGGAAGTCGGTTGTATTTTTTTGTAAAAAAGTTTTTATTTTGATTTCAAGACGATTAAAAAGTCATCCAGTATATATGTACATAATGTATATGTAGGTATGAAAAAAATGGATGTGTGCATTGTATGTATTTCATCATTGTATGTATTTCTCAAAAACTTGTTTTCTTCATTGCCAAATAACCCTCTTGGTATAGTGAGGTTCTTTTCTAAAACGTCGTTTCTATTCATATGGTCCACTCCCAAGTGTAATATTACATATTCATTCATGAGGCATTCGCGCACAATAGTTAGTAAACGTTCCAGCTTTCTTCGTGACATATTAAATAACGTCGCTAGTCTTTCATCTGAGTCTCCGGTACGTAGTTTCGTCAGATATATGCCTAACGCAGTTCGAGGCTCCTTGCACCTCCCACTTAGTGAGGGTGTTTGTTCTAATATGGAATCAAACTGTTCGCATTTGCGTCCTGTCCAAAAGTACATATCCTCGTTGCTTAAAGCACCTCTTGTGTTGAAATCTAGCCTAGGTCTACGATTTAAAGCCATTCTCAACATGTCACAAACGTCCCTAAACTGTTGCGCATTGAAGTTATATGTGACATTGCAGAATTGAGGCAGCTCTTCCCAAGCATTGCTCTCAAGGTGTTGTCCACCTACTCTAGCACCGTCAGGAATATATAACTTATATTCACAGAAAATGTGAATCTTGATCGTCTCTGGTATTCGATGGCGGGTTGCGTTTTGGCAAGTGTTAAAGATACAATGCCCTGGAGTGTTTGGAGCTCGAGTGTAGTCTGGAACCTGAAGCTCTCGTACATTCTGTTCTACTTCTGGTATGACAGGTGGTCTTCCTACAACGTTGTCAATTCTCTGCCAACATCGGTGACACACACGTCGTGTGTTGTCGAACTCTACCTGAAAATGGTAGAATACGATCTTGCTGATGTTATGTTGTATTTTTATGAAAACATTTAAAACAATGCGGTATGTAGGTATTTAGGTCTAAAGTCATGGCATACTTGTATTGTTTTCATATTTTAAGTAATGCAAGTAAAAATATATCTTATGTATAGCCGATGTGACGGCTTAGTGAATAGATAACAATAGCAAACACACAATAGGTGGTCAGAGAAGTGTTTTAATAAGAAGAACTATAAACGTGCGAACTGAGTCATAAAAGGATTAAAGGATTGTGAAAAAGCTGCACAAGTCATTACTGATATAAAGGGATGCCGCTCGGAAGCAGGTAGCTAGTACTGCACGTGTTTTTTTTTTTGTATGAAGCGAACACCCTTAGCTACGGACCATACAGCCGCGCTACATAGAAAACACGTGCAGCTGGTAGTTTGCAGCTCGGTCGGAAACGCACTTTTACACACAACACTAGAGTAGTTCAATAAGACCTGTAAGTGCGAGCAAGAGGTCCGATTAAAATGATTTAGGGCTCAATTCGCACGTTTGTAATGGCTGAGGTATAAAAATATAACAGACAATAATAATATAAACAAACCGCTTCTAAAAAGAAAAACTGAAGCTGGTGAAGTTCGAAATAGTTTAATGAAGTATGTACTAACCTCCAAAACGGCATGTTCTCGTATATAAGCCACAAACTCGGGGTGCATTCTTGTAAGATCATCAGTTAAAACATGCTGTTGGTATCTAGCATGATGTAGGCCTCGCCGACACATCACACAGTTGCGATTTTCTTCCATAACGATGTTCTAGAACGGTATAAGTACTAGGTAGAATAAACAGCTGCGGAACGTCGTTTCACGCACAGAACGATACAACGACTAGTGAATGTCGCGGCACAAAAGGCTGTCCACTGGCACAGCGCACCACCTACCCCACGCCGCGGCTGGTTCCCTATCCCCGAGGTCTATAGTCACCGTTGTAACAAAAAACAGAAATGTTAAAGATAATACTACTTTTTTATGTAAAAAAACATATTTTCAAAAAAAGTTATCTGACTATTGAAAAATCAGCCCTTATTATAATATTTCTAGCGGTCCCGACAGATGTTGTCCTGTCTGAACGATCCTAGAACCCGAATTAGCGCACCTACCGGGTCCAATTGTGTTTTCAAACCATCTAGGAACCCATTGAAATATACACACAAAATTTCATCTAAATCGGTCCAGCCGTTTAGGAGGAGTTAGGTGACAAACACACGTACAGAAGAGTTATATATATTAAGATAGTTAGGAATAGCATAGAGTTAATAAAGATAGTATAGATAGATAGTGATAGTGTAGTGTAGATTCAGGTAGTACTGTAGTGCTATTCTGTAAACATCTCACCGTGAAAACTTAAGTGAAGTGAGCGTGAAATGAGCCGTCATTCCACCTGATGCTAGGGGTTGACACTATTGACAGCTCACTTTAAGATCACTTCACTTATGTTTTCACGGTGAGATATTTACAGAATAGCACTACTGGGCAGAGCAATAAAAACTCAGTATTTAGGTTAGACAGTCCTCGGCGTACTTGAAACTTTTGAAACTAGGTTACTTTAAATTTAATTTTAAACTGTGCTAGTAGCTGCAGCGCCTGGAACATCTAAATCTTTGGGAAGTGGATTCTTGAATTTATACCCAAGTAAATCCTTGGGAAAGAATATAATGATAGGTAATATAATACAACTAGCTTTTGCCCGCGGCTTCGCTCGCGTGTAACTCGGAAATTATCCCCGGGGAACGTACTGCCGGAATAAAAATTATCCTATGCTCGTACACAGGTCAAGGCCTATCTATCCGTTAAGGTGTGAAAAGGTAACAAATAGACAGACAGACAAATAATAAATTCAAATGATCTTTTTTATACATAAAACAGGTTTGTATGATTCCAAGGCCCGCTTGCACCAAAAACTATAAATACAGTTAGCGCTGAACATTTTTAAAATATCATTCCATCCCTGACAACTTCAAAATTAACAGAAATAGAACAATGTTTTCAATTCGTTTAGCACTCAACGTATTTTGTGATTTGTGGTGCTAGTGGGCCTAAATGTTTAACATAAGAATAATACTTATTCATTTTAATATGATCACCATTAATTTTTGTGATTGACTACCACTGACCCCGTAGCCCGTAAGTGAATGACACATTCAACACACGTGCAACGTGTTAACAAAGTTTTTTTTGTGACTATAAATTGTAATAACTTTGACCGAGTAGACCAATTTTAATATGACTATTACTGTATTTATAACCTTTAAATCTCTTAAAAATAAGTACATAAAAATATCAATATTACATGTGAATTTTAAAATCATTCCCTGTTTTACCCCCTTGAAAAAACGCTGAAACGCGTAATTCTTTATGCTTAACTTAACCCAAAAAAAAACCCAAATGCTAGGTTTCCTTACAATTTTTTATCCCCTATATCACCCCCTCTAGGATTATTTTTAAAACAAAAAGTAGCCTATGTCTTTTCCTAGGATGCCATCTATCTTTTTGGCAAATTTTATTGAAATCCGCTCAATGGTTTAGGCGTGAAAAGGTAACTTAAGACAGAGTTACTTTCGAATTGAATTTATCAAAATCCTATTTAAGCGGACGTCTTCATCATAGTAGCTCCAATCTTTAATTTCAGTTCAATCAGTCGAAAATCTAAGAAGATTTATACAATCTTTCATCCCCTATTTTATCCCCATGGGGGTAGAATTTATCAAAATCCTTTCTTAGGGGATGCTTACGTCATAGTAGCTATATGCATGCAAAGTCCCAGCCCGATCGGATTAAAATTTACAAAGTTTCATACAGACTTTCATCCCCTTGGGGGTAGAATTTATCAAAATCTTTTCTGAGCGGATGCCTACGTTATAACATCTACCTGCATGCCAAATTTCAGCCCGATCGGTTTAAAATTGACAAAGCTTCATACAAACTTTCATCCCCTATTTTATCCCCTTGCGGGTAGAATTTATCAAAATCTTTTCTGAGCGGATGCCTACGTTATAACATCTACCTGCATGCCAAATTTCAGCCCGATCGGTTTAAAATTGACAAAGCTTCATACAAACTTTCATCCCCTATTTTATCCCCTTGGGGGTAGAAATTAACAAAATCCATTCTTAGTGGATGCCTACGTCATAACATCTACCTGCATGCCAAATTTCATCCCGATCGGTTTAAAATTGACAAAGCTTCATACAAACTTTCATCCCCTATTTTATCCTCTTGGGGGTAGAAATTAACAAAATCCATTCTTAGTGGATGCCTACGTCATAACATCTACCTGCATGCCAAATTTCATCCCGATCGGTTAAAAATTTACAAAGTTTCATACAAACTTTCATCCCCTATTTTATCCCCTTTGGGGTAGAACTTATCAAAATCCTTTCTTAGCGGATGCCTACGTCATAACATCTACCTGCATGCCAAATTTCATCCCGATCGGTTTAAAATTGACAAAGCTTCATACAAACTTTCATCCCCTATTTTATCCTCTTGGGGGTAGAAATTAACAAAATCCATTCTTAGTGGATGCCTACGTCATAACATCTACCTGCATGCCAAATTTCATCCCGATCGGTTAAAAATTGACAAAGTTTCATACAAACTTTCATCCCCTATTTTATCCCCTTTGGGGTAGAACTTATCAAAATCCTTTCTTAGCGGATGCCTACGTCATAACATCTACCTGCATGCCAAATTTCAGCCCGATCCCTCCAGTGGTTTGGGCTGTGCGTTGATAGATCACTATGTCAGTCAGTCACCTTTGAGTTTTATATATTTAGATAAATAATTATGAGTTTGACATATTGTCTATATAAAAGCTGTCAAACCGCCATATTATTAAATATGGCAGTTTAAATAAAAGTTATCTGACGATTGAAAACCTAGCCCCCCCCCCCCCCTAAATGCCCTAAATGTAATAATCTTCCTTTCTTATAAATGTGAAAGTTTGGCTGGATGTTTTTACTCAATCACGCCAGAACGGCTGAACGGATCGAGATAGATATATAGTCTATACTATAGTCTGGAATAGCACTTCTACTTTTTATCCCGGAAAAACGTTCGGTTCCCGTGACATTATCTCCGACATCCACGCGGGCGAAGCCCCTGGTAAAAGCTAGCAGGTACTTAAAAAAGACAAAGTGAATTTGTTTGTTTGTTAAGCTTTCGCGTTAAAACGGCTGAATGGATTTGGATGTAATTTGGCACATGGGTAGACCATGACCTATATTTATTATTTATTACAAGAATTATTACATATAGGATTCTTTTTAACCGACTTCAAAAAGGAGGAGGTTCTCAATTCGTCGGAACCTTTTTTTTTTTTTTTTTTTATGTATGTTCCCCGATTACTCGAAGATGGCTGGACCGATTTGGATTTTTTTTATTTTGTTCGAGAGGGTATACATCACAGTTGGTCCCATATAAAATTGATTAACTTTGCTTAGGTAGTTTTTGAGTTAGCTTCAATAATACGTATTTTTTCTCCACTTTTATATGGATAATGTTCTACCTAGTTTGTTTTGCAGGTAGTGGTATTTGAATTTGTGTCGGGTAGGTACACAACTAAAAAGTGAAAAATAAAAACTTTTTTACAAAAAAATACAACCGACTTCCAAAAACAACACTACAAAGTGAAAAATAACTTTTATTTCGGAAGTCGGTGGCAAAAAACGAAAATACATTTAACTAGTCACCGACTTCCGAAATTAAAGTTATTTTTCACTTTGTAGTGTTGTTTTTGGAAGTCGGTTGTATTTTTTTGTAAAAAAGTTTTTATTTTTTATCTCGGTAGTACGTTCCCGTTAAAGCCATTAAAGCCGCGGGCAAAAGCTAGTAGTTTATTATAAATGCGAAAAAGTAACTATGTTAGTCTGTCTGTTACCTTTTCATGCCTAAACGGCTGAACGGATTCGATGAGCACATAAATAGACTAGACCGTGACTTGGGCTAGAACAAAAGATAGGTATTTACTTCAGGCACGTTCCCGTGGGATAATTTCCGACGTCCACGTGGGTGAAACCGCTGGCAAAACCTAGTTAATAATATAAGGAAATAAAACTCTCTTTTGTTTGTTTTTCGCTGCGGTCACTGGTTTAAATATACCTGGAAACGTATGTGGTTTCAAGTACTACAATACTGGTATTTAGCTGCATCCGGTTAGACTGGAAGCCGACCCAACATAGTTGGGAAAAGGCTAGGCAGATGATGATGTTACGTGGTGTGTGCATGAGAGATTTAGTTTATGTAAATATAGGAAGCTTATGTGGGTAAGTAAACATAATGTGTTGCAAAATTGTGGTTTAATGAAATGACATTTTAGGTCCGACGGCTTTTAAAAAGCTTATAAAAGGGAAGACCAATCGATGGATAGACTGTGTGAAAGATGATATGGCTAGAAAGGGGGTGACTACCAAGTGACGACTAATAGAGAAGTATGGAAAAAGCAAATTGCTGCGTCGACTTCAAATAAATTGGGATAAGGGCAGGAAATGCTGATGATTATACAGGGTGAAATTGAATTCCTAGGCATCCTCTTAAGGGGTCATTGTACCTACTCATAATTTTGGATAACTTTTATCATTTGGTCCCATAATAAAAGTTGTTCAAAATAAAACCTGAAATCGAGAAAAAAAAATCTGTTGTTCCGTACATTTTGACGAGTTATGCGAACATAAATGTAGGGAAAAGCTGAATTTTTTCGATTTATATAAATAACTTTAAGGTTTGGCAAACAGACAAAAATTTGACATTGAACTAATCCTGATCTTCCTTTTCCAGAAAAGCTGGACCTATCCTCCCTTTGAAGCTCACTTGAAGGATGGCGTAATTTACGGTCGAGGAGTTCAGGACATGAAGTCTGTGGGCGTACAGTACATTGAAGCTGTGAAGAGGATCAAGGCGAAAGGCCTCAGGTTGAAGAGAACTCTGCATCTTTCATTTGTGCCAGGTCAGTTTTATGGAAATATTTTATTAGTATGATGAGGAGGATTAAAATTGATTGCGCTGTGGGCCCGTAATTATACTTTATTATCTTTCGCAAATAAATAATTGTGAATAAAAAAAAACTCTTACCATCGGGTTAGGCAGAAACTACAGAATGCCACCTGCTACGATTCTTGCAGACTCATTTAGGTACGTTCGAAAACAAAATCAGCTGCTCCCCTTAATTTTGACGAGTTCGATGTAGATAAATGTACTGAACAGCTGATTTCTTTTTTCGAGATTCCAGGTTTGGTCCCATTTGTTTTTTTTTTTTTTTGTTAGCCGAAATTGTGTCCCACTGCTGGGCAAAGGCCTCCCCTTTTTCCTTCCAAACCTTGTCTAGTGCGATCTCAGGCCATGTTGGCCCTGCAAACCTTATCAGATCGTCACACCACCTTCGCCGTGGCCTGCGTCGATGGCGATGTCCTCTCTCAAGCGTCCAGTGAGTGATGATCTTTGCCCATCTCTCCGGGTGCATTCGTGCGATGGTCCCATAGTAAAAGTTATTCATAATAATGAGTACAATGACCCCTTAAGATGATAAAGACGATTAAAATGACATCCTGTATATCTGTGGTAAGTTGAACGCCATCCGTAACGTAAACCTTGCACAAACAAAAACAACACTTCTAAAAATTTGTTCTCTTTGGCGGCTCTTAAGAAAGCAAGCAAGAGCTCGTATCGTATCTAGGTCTATGGTCTCTCTAAGCTCGAGTACTGAGTTAGCGATCTATCGAGCGCCCTTATGAGCCCAAATGATGATGCAGCTAGCTGCACTTTTTTAGACACTGCTGCTGAGAAAAACAGCTAAGAAAGCACCTAGATTAAAAATGCATCTTTTTCAGTGGGATCTTCTTTATTAACCGACTTCAAAAAGGAGGAGGTTCTCAATTCGTCGGAACCTTTTTTTTTTTTTTTTTTTATTTTTTTTTTTTATGTATGTTCCCCGATTACTCGAAGATGGCTGGACCGATTTGGTTTTTTTTTGTTTTATTCGAGAGGGAACACACAGTTGGTCCCATATAAAATTGATTAACTTTGCTTTGGTAGTTTTTCCGACTTCCGAAATTAAAGTTATTTTTCACTTTGTAGTGTTGTTTTTGGAAGTCGGTTGTATTTTTTTTGTAAAAAAGCTTTATTTTAGGTAATTGTATTTTTTGACAGTCTCATAGAGAATTTTTATGAAGAAAGAACAATGTTTATTTGGCACAGTACCGTATGCAAGGAACATATTTGAACAAAATAATTAAAACAGTGATATATGTAAAGCCGTGTCTCCTGCGCGCCTTTTTGAGAAACATTACACAAAAAACCTTACACATAAACATTTATTTTCATACACAAACTGTCTCCTGCGTATTTAAATGTTTTAGTTACACATTTTGTGTAGATGTCGTAATGAGTTCCAACGAGGAAGACGTGCTATCAGTTTGACAAGATGTGCGCGGTGCGCGCGGCAATTGAGAATGATACAAACCCTTCCCCTCTGCCCCCGCGCGCGAAATGTTTTCCATGCAGCTCGGAAAACAAAACCATCACGTTTGCATACACAAATGTGTAAGGCCACGCCTCTTTGTTTCGACGTTTTTGTGTAATGTTTCGAAAAAACACGAGCAGGAGACACGGCTTAAGAGAAACCCTGGAAGTGTTTTTTTATTAAAAACAAAATTATTCCGCCGTAGATACTCGTATTGATTGATAAGGAAGATAAGCCAGATAGATGTAGTCTTAGAGCGGGAATACACATGCCTGTAGCTGGTATAGAACTAAGCAAGTAGCTGGCATGCCATTGTGACATTGCCCAATCAGAAGTTGTTATGGCACACGGCATGCAAGCTACTTGCATAGTTTTGTGCAAGTTACAGGCATATTTATTCTCACCTTTACAGGTAACTGTTAAACCAAGCCCCTGCAACCTGCACTCAATCAGACACTTTCGAACATGCTCACTATAATATTAACTTCCCAAGTTAATTTCGTATATCACCTGTTTTATCATCAGACGAGGAGATAGGCGGAGAAGTAGGGATGGGTGAGTTTGTGAAGACTGACGCCTTCAAAGCTATGAATGTTGGGTTCGCGTTGGATGAAGGCATGGCTAGCGCTACCGAAGAGTTCTTGGTCTTTAATGGCGAGAGGATTATTTGGCGTGAGTAATTTTGTAATATATCTTTTCTTTTTCTAATTTAAAGTAGGTATGTAAGATAACTAGAAGTACGTAAACATAGGTACGTACAGTCTGTGACAATTATAGGAAAAAACTTGAAAAGACTTCAACGGGGACAACAGTTCCACTTTTTCTACGCATATACATATACCCCTTTATTCATAGAAAACGAAAACGCTCTACAAATCTATTTTAGTTAAAATAGTGTTTTGTCAATTTCTTTCGAATTATGATTTGAGTTTGAAAGAAGAAGACAAAACACTATTTTAATTAAAATAGGTTTGTACAGCGTTTTAGTTTTTTATGAATAAGGGGGATATACGGTAAGTATAAATGTTTGATAAAAATGGACCCTGAATTGGACGCAAAGATTGTAATGTTAAAGGAAAAGAAAATCCAACCTTAATTACATGTCGACCCTTTTCTCGCGGTCTGTCAGCCTGCGAGTGCCCAGGTGATAATAATAATTTGTACGTTCAGATTTATTCTTTCTCCTAAGTAATACTGAAACTACAAAGGTATTTACCTTAAAAGTCACCTGTCCGGAAGTTTGGAACTTCTGCTGAAAACTATCAAGTTTGTTTCAATTGCTTCGAGCAAACAATTTATGCCCAATCACTTTTATAAACTCGTAATATCGTGAATTCTGGGCCTACAAATATTACCTATTATAAGCCTATGTTGTTCTTCCATTTCCGAAATGGAATGAAACTTCAACATGGCAGTGGAATGAGCTGGACTCTCTTTTAAAGGAAATCGGAGTAGCCCGTGAATATCCACACTAAAAATCAATTTGTAATAGGATCTTTACAACACACATTGCGGCTAATACAGCAAACAGTAAATACGTACTCGCCGAGATAACTAAATATAATCAAGTAATTTGGATTCGTTACAGATATGAACATCATCTGCCCGGGCAAGTCCGGACACGGCTCCCTGTTGCTGCCTGATAACAGCGGCGAAAAGGTCAGTCATCTAATTATTATACTCATATTCAATAGCATTTTTTTTTTGGAATCTTTCAGCTCTATAAACATAAGTTAAGACGGTACATACATTTTACATTTCATTTCATTTTTAACCGACTTCAAAAAAGGAGGTTCTGGTATTCGACCCGTATGTATGTATGTTTGTTTGTCCGTGATTTTCTCAAAAACTTATGAACCAATTTTGATGATTCTTTCATTACCGTGATTTACATACTTTCAGGAAGGTTTTAATATATAATACATTATGTAATTATTCTTATGTACGAAGTTATATGCATAAATGCACCGTATCTCCCGCATTTACCTAAGCGGATTTTGATGATTCTTCTTTTGGTTCGACTTGGGCTTACCTACTTATGTAATTGTATAGTCAAGTAAAAATTGAAAAATAAATTTACTTTAAAAAAAGTAAAAACGACTTCAATACCAAAAACGAATAAAATAACTTTCATAAAACACTTAACAGCTTCTGAAGTCGGTGTCTTCAATTCTTCAATACACTTTAGCTTGACACCGACTTCAGAGTGTTTTATGAAAGTTATTTTATTCGTTTTTGGTTTTGAAGTCGGTTTTTACTTTTTTTAAAGTAAATTTATTCATTTCAATTCCGCAATTTTTGTTCTTGATGATCTGTATATTATGTACCTATGAAATTACCGTTTTACATAGAAAAAATCAAACATTTTTTTTTAACTTCGTTGATGCCTATGCTTTAAAAATCCAGGGGACGGGAATCGATGAATTCTTTAAAGGTGTTTTTCGCCGCCTTATTGGATTTGAATTGTTTCCCCGGGGCTCATTGCTGAGATCAAAATTTCCAGAACGGAAGCGATCAAACCAAAAACGTACCGTGCGCTCACTTGCGATACCTTGTCTATACACGTCGTTAATATTAAGTGCTGTCTGCGCTGCGTTGGTGCTACGACGGAACTCGTATTCGAAAACTTCTTTAGCATCTTAGCATTCCTTAGCACCTAAGTAGTGTAAATAGTGTTAACTTACATAGAGTAATTTATTTTAATCCATACTTAAGAAAACCATTTGATTATCTACAGGAAATTATAGGAACATTTGTGCTATAATGATGTTTCAAATAATGGAGCTGGTGAGAATATTAATATGGCTGGCTGTCTGCCAACCGGCTAATATTGTCTGTTCGTGAATTCTGAATAATGATGCATTTTGACTGTAAGTTTGGCTTAGGTGCTCTGAATAATTTTGTATGTTGGAATAACCTTATGTGATCCAACGAGATGGTACTTGTTCCTAATCGTAGCTTGCAGATAAATGGATAAGGAATGCTTAACAGATTCTGTGGAAATATGTTAGATGTCTAAACGTAAAACCTGTCACTTTAGTCGTGATGCTACGACATAGTTGTACTTTTCAATTTAGCAACGTTATACAACGAATTATAAAATTGCTAAATTGAAGAGTACAACTGTGTCGTAGCTGACAACTGGAGTGACAGGCATTACGTTTAGTCGGTTAACCAGACACGTGTTTTTTTTGTTTACCTTTATTTAATTACCTAACCCGATGGATTATAATAACTATTCTCCAACAATCCAACATTCAATAAATCGAAGTTGTCAGTCTTTCAGTTTCTCAGAATAAGAACGCTAAAGTTGGCCATTGGACGCAAAAATCACGCCCGAAATGTAAAAGCCCTCTTAAATAATTTACTTTCTCTTACATGTTTAACTTAGAAGCCCCGTAGCTGTAGTCGACTTGGAATAAATTAACGATAAGGTTCACAATTTGCAGCAAAGTATAAGAATTAAAAAAAAACTAGATAGGTATTTCTTTGAAATAAAAAATGCACAAAAATTAAGCAATTTTGTAATTTTATCTGTTCTGTAGTCACAATGACAGTTGTCGTGTAGGTACTGTCTTCATATCTATATTAGGTTTGTAGGTACCAAATGACAGTTGTCACAATGACAGTTGTCGTGTAGGTACTGTCTTCATATCTATATTAGGTTTGTACCTAATGACAGTTGTCACAATGACAGTTGTCGTGTAGGTACTGTCTTCATATCTATATTAGGTTTGTACCTAATGACAGTTGTCACAATGACAGTTGTCGTGTAGGTACTGTCTTCATATCTATATTAGGTTTGTACCTAATGACAGTTGTCACAATGACAGTTGTCGTGTAGGTACTGTCTTCATATCTATATTAGGTTTGTACCTAATGACAGTTGTCACAATGACAGTTGTCGTGTAGGTACTGTCTTCATATCTATATTAGGTTTGTACCTAATGACAGTTGTCACAATAACAGTTGTCGTGTAGGTACTGTCTTCATATCTATATTAGGTTTGTACCTAATGACAGTTGTCACAATGACAGTTGTCGTGTAGGTACTGTCTTCATATCTATATTAGGTACAAACCTAATATAGATATGAAGACAGTACCTACACGACAACTGTCATTGTGACAAGAACTTTATCCAATTGAGACAAAGTTTAATTTTCTTAGTTGTTGAGATCATTTTGAACAGTCTGTTCATCACGATATTTTTGACACTGACCGTACCTAAAACATGATGACTAATGACTAACTTTTACCTATTCAGAACTGTGTCCTTGCGAAAATATAGCACTGAAACTTTCAAGAGCTGAATAAAATATACAGTAGGTACTACCACCGCAGAGTGGGTTGAAAATCAAATCTTACTTTTGTATAATTATGAAAGAAGAAAGAAAGAAAGAAAAAGATTCTTTCTTTCTTTCTTTTCTTTCTTAAAAAAAAAAAAAACAAAAGCAAATAAAAAGTTTAAAGTGCGATGTAAGAAATTAGTAGCAGGAATGTGTTGCTCACGGCTGCGATGATAAAAAGGGCCAGTTCAGCAAAAATGCCAGAGTCTGACGCTGGTTTTCAACTGGACCTGAAGTGTGAGGTAACGGATGTAAATCAGTTTACTTAATTACTGCAACGTGTATATGCATACTTAATGCAATACTTATGCTTGCAGGTACCTACTTAAAGAAACAAGACCAGGGAAAAGACTACTTGAAGAACAAAGGCACTAACTAACTAAGGCACTTGAAATGATTATTTAAAAGATAATATTATATCGTCTTTTGCAAAGAAAACGCGACGCGTTCAGTTTTATAAAAGAGAGCAAGGCACAGCAAAATATAGTATTAAATTATTCCGCATTTCCTACGGACTCCCGTTAGATTAGCTAAAAAAAGATAAAAAAGAAAATAAAAACAAAAGCTAAAAAAATTTTATAACTTTGAAAAAAAAAATCCTAAAATATTCTACTAGTCTCTGAAAAACAGCATGATATCTTTGCGTTTTTGTGACGATCAGCAAATCCTAAGGCAGGCAAAATTTTCTTGAGACCCGTTGCAAACTTAATCAGTAAAAATAATAAAATAAAAGGAAATTGGCAGCATGTGCCTGCGAACTATGCTCAGCTAGCTAATTGCAACGGCACAAAGAAGTTGGTATTACACGAGTGAAACGAACACTGCATTCTAATAGCAGGGTTTACACGTACAGTTCGAACCACGAATCTGTGGACTGCGTTCCAAACCGCGGATGGATCTGTGCGGTTTGGACTGCGGATCAAACTGTCGTGGTTAAAATTGTGTCTCCGGTTTGGAACGCGAACGAATCTTACATGTTGGAAGCATACGGTCCTACCATACGGTGTAAATGATTCTTTGAGAGTTTCGACTGCAATTCGGACTGGCGCGTGGATGGATCGTGATCGTTTTTAAAAGTTTTGCCTCCACAAACATGGATTAAGATGGTCCACGGTATAAATGAAACGACAGTTTGATCCGCAGTCCAAACTGCACAGATCCATCCGCGGTTTGGAACGCAGTCCACGGATCCGTGGTCCAAACTGTATGTGTAGGTAAACCCTGCTATTCATTCGTTCCGAAACGACAGTTTGGAATGGCGCGTTGAGTTTCCAGCAGTCCGAACTGTACGTCGTGTACACTCCGCTGTTATTTTTGGGACTCTTTTCTTTCATTTCTTCTTTCGTTTAGAAATTTGACATGAACAGCTCCGGACCTAACTGAGACTTGGTGTAATAAATGGGTAAAGCATATTATTATTTTGGGAATATCGTGTTATGTGGTGACGGCCCCGACTTACAACTTAGGTCGTGGGATCGAACCCTGGCAGGCGTTTTACTTTGTGTAAATAATTTCATCACCACTACTCTCAAAACGGTGGAGGAAAACATCGTGAGGAAACCAGAATGTTCTAGAACCAAAAATATGAAGATATGTTGTGACATCCACCAACCCGCACTAGTCGGAGCCCGCGTGGTAGATTACAGCCCACTCCCTCTCGAAGAGAGGCCTGTGTTCCAGCAGTGGGAACGTTATAGGCTGATTATGTGTTATGGGATCGAAGGTAATATTTATTATGTATAGGTAACGCCTAACAATAATTTATGATAGTTCGAAATATCAGGAATTACAGCTGTTTCATACAAAACTATACGCACTATTAAAGCAGTTGATTTATTTGACTGATTTGGTATAGTTTTATATAATGAGTGATTGGAATTTACATTAAGGATTAAGGACAGACACATTGTAAAATATTCCAGTTCAGAATATATTCCAAACGTCTTAAAAATCTATTGTAAACGGACAGATATCTTCCTCTTTTTCAGTTGGATCCCGACGATAAATGTTCGTTCTCCGAGAGCCTTGAGAATAAAACTCGTCATTTATCAAGACGATCCGTCTTGGATTTTTAAATCTGAGAATTTAAGAAAGACATTCAGAAACCTGTGTGATAGTACCTACCTATAAATTGGTCATTGAAGGGATGTGGGTATACCACTCAAACATAGAGCCAGAAACATTGATGTAATTATGGGTTTTTTCTATATCAATGTCAAGAAACAAAAAACGGGCCAAGTTCGAGTCGGACAAGCACACAAAGGGTTCCGTACAACCATAGAATATTTACGGTTTAAGACAATTTATTTCACTCAAAAAGAATGCAATTATTCACTTCTATGAGGAAAAATATAATAATTAGGATAAGCGATGGTTTCGCTTGGTTAAAATACAGTAAAAACTTACAATTCAAACACTATTCAGAACATGGTGGTTTAATAGCCTTTTAAAAGTTGGAAGTGATTTCGATTCCCTTATTCCCTTACTTTATAGAGTTATAGAGTTGAGCTCCCTCATATACAGTCTTTCTACCGTAGTTTGTCCTCGATATTATTTAACACTACATATTTAAAAAAATACTTCAGTTTAAAAAAAAACACGTTTCCTTTATGGGGACCCCATTTAATTTGTAACTCTTTTATTTATTGTTAAAGTGGCAATAGGAAAGAAAAATAATGACATGTGACTAAAAGAGTGATGAATATACATGTTGATGGATGGAGAGGCAGAGGAAGGCCAAAGAAAAGATGGATGGATTGTGTGAGGAATGATATGAAAGAGAAGGGAGTGAATGATAGCGTGACGGTTGACAGGGGAGAATGGAAGAAGAAAACGTGTTGCGCCGACCCCAAGTAATATGGGATAAGGGCAGGAAGATGATGATGAAAGTGGCAATAGGAAATACAAAAATCTGTGAAAATTTCAACTGTCTGACGATTACGGTTCACAAGATACAGCCCGCTGACAGACAGACGGACGGACAGCGGAGGCTTAGTTATAAGGTTCGTTTGGCACCCTTCGGGTAGGGAACCCTAAACATGAATATAAATATCTTAGAACAGGTGCAGCTGTTAGAACAGAGTAATAAGAAACGCTCGAGAAAACGAAATAACGTCAGTAGGTACCTAACACGGATACGGGCGGATTACATTAGATGAGAAAATAATAAACCATTTATTTCAGGCGACACAGGCCCATAGATAAATACCTTAACCTTTTTTTTGTTTTTTTTTTTTTTTGGTGGATGGGAAATCATCAAATGACTTCTCCCGCTCTGGGCAGAGCGGGAGGGCGTGTCAGACTTTTACTGACTAAAACCCACCCATGCTCCTTCAACTGCCCGTGCCAGGGCCACGGTATCTCTTTCGAACTACCCGCGACCCCGGCGGCATCGGCCCAATTGACCCCGTCACTGCTGACATCTCTTTGAGGCCTTTGGGGACCTTAACCTAAACATACATATTTGAATACAAAACTTGTGATACTAAATAAAGCTATGTTAATAGCACTTCACTTTGCACTAGCTTGACTTTAAGTGCTGCCCTGAGGACCTTGTCCACGGAAGCGACGGAACACTACGCGGCCAAAAGTCTTCATCCATGACGAGGGGCAGGTAACAGTTCGGTACACATATAGAGACATGAGGAACAGGGTGTAAAGTTCACTCATCCTGTATTGAAAAGGGAGGATCTTCCGACCAGACGGGTGTCGTGTCTGGTGGGCAACTGCCCGATGGCAAATGTCGGGACGTTGTATATGCTAGTCGCGCGGTAAACTCTGATTGCGCGATGCAGGATTGCGTGACGTCAGTGTGACGCGTAGTTCGTATGTCGCGATGTAGATTCCGCCACACACACACCACGAACGCCTTGAACTTAACGTTGCGGCGTGTCTCCAGTAACTGCACCCTCGACGTGTACCTACCTCGTCTTCTGGCGTACGTACTCCACGATGTGTGTGAAAAGGCTAGGCCTAGAAGATGACGTGGCGACAAGAAATTACCTACAATATTCCATTTGTATGTTACATCTACTAACTGTATCAAAAGAATTAAACACAAGACCCTGATTCACCCTTATCTGGTAATTCAGTTAGACCTAGCCGACCCCAACATAATTGGGGAAAGGCAAGAAGCATGATGAATATGTTCACATCTTTATTAATATTCAGGACCTAACTCTTTATATAATAGTATATTAGTAGAGGACCCTATTTGAAATTTTAATGACTTGTCAACTCATAGGACATTTGCTATGACTATTTTAGAAGGATTCTCTTATGTCGGGGCCATACCAACGGGAAATGCCATTGATTATCGCGATGATGGACGCAGGCCACAACTTATCGCGATAATTTGACAACAGCATTCATGATGTTCGTGAATGCCGTTTTCAAATTATGTAATAATTTAAAATTAGTACATAATAATTTACAGATATAGGTTAATGTGTTCCCACTATTTATGTTCTGGCGACCATTTATTTAAAGTTAATGATCTTAAATGTACTCTCTCGTATTTATTATACCTACTTACATTTGGCATACCTAATTATGTTACCAGCATAAGTAGGTAAATTTAGTGAAAAACTGTTAAAAGTGTTTGTACTGTCTCATCTCAAAGTATTCTCGAGTGCTTTGATAACTTAAGTCATATTATGAATACTTCATTCGTCTTTTGAACTTTTTTAATAAGCTTGGCGGTGACGTCGGGTCTCGTGGAGAAAATCTCAACGCAACACAGTTTTGGGGGTCAGAGATGGTAGCGTACACATGATGTAATTCACGGTTGTTGTTATGCCCAATAATAGAGCGTATATGAGTGCACTTATAAAGAAATTGTGCCTCTTTAGTTTAAGGAATAAAGATCATTTTTATTGTGTACGCTGGCATAACGATCAAGCTAGATGGCCGTGCTCGAAAACGTCTTATTAAAGCAACGAAATTTACACACAAAAATACTTTTTACAAAAAAATACAACCGACTTCCAAAAACAACACTACAAAGTGAAAAATGACTTTAATTTCGGAAGTCGGTGTCTAGTTAAATGTATTTTCGTTTTTTGCCACCGACTTCCGAAATTAAAGTTATTTTTCACTTTGTAGTGTTGTTTTTGGAAGTCGGTTGTATTTTTTTGTAAAAAGTTTTTATTTTTCACTTTTTAGTTGTGGTACCTACCCCACATAAATTCTAATACCACTACCTGCATCATCCATATAAAACTGGGGAAAAATACGTATTATTGAAGCTAACTCAAAAACTACCGAAGCAAAGTTAATCAATTTTATAAGGGACCAACTGTGATGAATAAAACAAAAAAAAATCTAAATCGAAATCATAAAAAAAAATAAAAAGGTTCCGACGAATTGAGAATCTCCTCCTTTTTGAAATCGGTTAAAAATAGAGCGCACGCTATGCAAAATTTCATAATGATTACTCATAAAGGAACATTGGAGATATTGAAGAAGACTTTTGAAAAACATTCCGACTGGTGGCGTCATGACAGCGTACACAAATTAGTTCATAGAGAAAGCGAACTTTCCTTTTTAACCGACTTCCAAAAACGAGGAGGTTATATGTTCAACTTTATGTATGTTTTTATAAATGCTACAAGTAAGTGTGTATTAATAGTGCGAAAATTTGGCCCCTGCCAGTACAAATACTTACTTTATATGAATTCGGAGTGAATTATATCATGTGTAGGTACGCTACCATAAAGGACACCTGGAGGCCAATTCTCGTACTTAAACACGTTCAAATACAAGTCGCAATCTATTGCCAGCGATAATTAATTCAAAAAAATCAGTTACAATTCACAATGGGACTAACTCTAAAATGGCGAAAACAAATCAGCTGTTCAGTACATTTATCTACACCAAATTCGTCAAAATGTAGGGAGCAGTTAATTTTTTTTTCGCGATTTCAGGTTTGTTCCCATAATAAAAGTTGTTTATATTTATGGGTAGAATACCCTGTGAAAATTTGCGCACTGCTTCAAAAATGATCCTGTATAAAACGTAAAATACCAGCATCCAATGGCGACCGTGTGCTTACAGTAGTTGTGAACCTACAAAGTTCGGCTCACATTCGAGCACACATTGACATGAACCTGTGCGGTATAAGGCGATGCTCAAGAGCAGGGACCGTACAACCCCGGTTAAGAGATAAGTCTTTCGAAGGGGTAAGCCATTTATGAGGTTACCTTTATCATGTGTAAAAATGAATGGGTCTTGGAACCCAGTAAAAGGGTTACCCCTTCAATATGGATAATCCATTGAATGGGTTCTATACTTGAAACTCAGTGAAAGGGTTACCCCTTCATTAAGATGACCTATATAATATAAGGGTTTTGTTCGGGTTACCATATTAGCTATTTGCAACGTGTGCCCATCATCGAGAGATCATAATATTACAATGCTCGGAGCATTGGAATGTTACGCTGTTATCGTTTTTAACCGACTTCTAAAAAAGGAGGAGGTTCTCAATTCGGATGTTTGTATTTTTTTTTTTTTTATGTTTGTTCGCGCATAACTCCGTCGCTTGCCAACCGATTTGAAAAATTATTTTTTTGTTGGATAGGGTATACTTCCCAAATGGTCCCATTTTTGTCAAAATCCAGTTCTGATGATGGGATTCTGGAGAAATCGAAGGAACTCTTCAAATATTATAGGCACACCTATAGGGATTTGGGTATTTTTTATAGTAGCTCGTGTATTTGCTCTCGGAAAGCACCACTTGGTGAAGTGGAACTGATGATGAAGACCACAGATGGCTACCGGAACTACACAATGATAAATATTTCACGGGTTGCGATTCGATTACTTTAATATGGTTGCTAATCAATTTCCGCTCGTCACACAATGCGTGATGAGTGGTTGTTGAGGAGTTCTCCTGGTTCTTACCAGCAGAACTCCTCAACAATTAACGTCCCAGCATCGGGAAAAGCAATATTTTGTAACATGTGATGAGCAATTGACAGTAGACTATTGTAACTTATACAAATTATAAACAGACCCACTAAAAAGCGAGGAATAAAAACTTTTTAACAAAAAAAAAAAACCGACTTCCAAAAATCACTACAAAGTGAAAAATAACTTTAATTTCGGAAGTCGGTGGCAAAAAACGAAAATACATTTAACCAGACACCGACTTCCGAAATTAAAGTTATTTTTCACTTTGTAGTGATTTTTGGAAGTCGGTTTTTTTTTTTGTTAAAAAGTTTTTTTAAGAGAGTTGAAGCTTATCCTTTTGAACGGCTTAATTTAAGCCGTTCAAAAGGGTTACCCACATCGTATGGGTTTTTGTTTAACTGCTTAGAAAAATCCTACCGAAAACCCTTTCAATGGATAATCAAAATTGTCTCTCAAAGCCATTCAAAAGGGTTATCTAAATCGTATGGGTTTTTGTTTAACTGCTTAGAAAAACCATATCGAAAACCCTTTCAATGGGTAACCAAAATGGTCCCTGCTCAAGAGGTTAAGTGCAATTTATACTGATGCAGTAATAACCATCTCACTCATCTCACTTATCATTCATCACACTGACTCACATTTTGACTATACTACACTCCACAGGTAGTTGTAGAACTTAATGTTGTTATACCTACCTCCTATTATATTTTTTGGTTATTTTTCTTTTGGTATTTTAATATTTTTTTTGTTTGCTGCATGCATCCCTTACTTTTATTGTATTAATTAAGCATATATAATGAGAGTGCCTTGACTTCCATAATACAAGTCCTACTTAGTTTGGAAGTCAAGAGTTCATTTCCGTGTACGTTTTTTAATATGCAAAAGACCTCACAAATCCTTTGAACAAGATTCGTCTTGCCATAAAACATTCTATGAAATATGGATACTAGCTATGAGAACATTAAGAAGCCGGGGCGCCCTGCGGACTCTCCGTCCGCTTACCGGCCCATCGTGCTGCTCGACGAGGTGGGCAAGCTCTTTGAAAGAGTCATTGCAGACCGCCTCGTCGGGTGGCTGGTGCAGGAGGGGCCGGATTTGGCGGAGAGCCAGTTTGGCTTCCGCAGGGGGCGCTCTACGGTGGACGCCATCATGCGCGTGCGAGCCCTCACGACGGGGGATGCTGTGGCCCGGGGTGGGGTCGTCTTGGCGGTGTCTCTAGACATCGCCAACGCCTTCAATACCCTGCCCTGGAGTTGCATCAGGGAGGCACTCCGGTATCACCGGGTGCCAACCCACCTCCGTCGAGTGGTCGAGGCCTATTTGACGGACAGGGCCGTCATCTACCCCGGTCATCAGGGAGAGTGGAACCGGCGAGAGATGTCGTGCGGTGTCCCACAGGGATCGGTCCTGGGGCCACATCTGTGGGACATCGGGTACGACTGGGTGCTGCGCGCCGACCTCCCTAGCGGCGTCAGCGTTGTATGTTACGCTGACGACACGCTGGTCCTGGCGCAGGGGAGGTCGCACCAGGCGGCGGCTGAACTAGCGACACGCGGGGTTGCGACAATCGTAGAGAGGATCCGGCAGTTGGGACTCGAGGTGGCCCTGCACAAGTCCGAGGTCATGTGTTTTCATGGTCCTCGGAACGCGCCACCGTCGGGTTCCCAAATAACGGTAGGAGGGGTTCACATCGGGGTTGAGTCGACGATGAAGTACCTGGGACTCGTCCTCGACAGCCGGTGGAACTTCGTGGAGCACTTCCGACGTTTGGCTCCCAGACTGGAGCGGGCCGGGGCTGCCTTGAAGCGGCTCCTGCCCAATCTGGGGGGTCCAAACGCCTCCTGCCGGAGGCTTTACGCGGGGGTCGTGCGGTCCATGGCCCTTTACGGGGCACCGGTGTGGGCGCGTTCCCTGAGGCTGCGACCAGCCCGCCGGTTGAACGCGTCCCAGAGGGTCATGGCCATCCGGCTAGTCCGGGGATACCGCACGGTCTCCTGTGAGGCGGCGTGCCTCCTTGCCGGATTACCGCCATGGGATCTGGAGGCAAAAGTCCTCGCGCACGTGTGGGAGTGGCGCGAGGAGGTGAAACGCCGGGGCGTAACTCCGCTGCCGCGAGAAATCACGGTACAGCGGACAGAGCTCCGGCGGGATCTCATGGCGGCATGGAGAGTGCGATTGTCGCAACCCAGCGCTGGGCACGCCACAATTGCGGCGATAAGTCCCCTCTTTGAGGAGTGGTTGGAGAGGCGCCACGGCGTCCTCACCTTCCGCCTGACGCAGGTCCTCACCGGACACGGTTGTTTCGGGAGGTTCCTGTTTCGGATAAGGCGGGAGGAAACGCCCGGGTGTCACCATTGTGTGGATCGCCCGGAGGACACGGTGGAGCATACAGTGGAGGTCTGCCCGGCTTGGGCGGAGCACCGCCGTGTTCTCACGGAGGCGATCGGCGGCGGCGATCTCTCGCGTCCAAACCTGGTCCAGGCCATGGTGCGGAGCGAGAGTGCATGGGAAGCCGTCACCTCCTTCTGCGAAGCAGTAATGCTCGCGAAGGAGGAAGCGGAACGCGTGAGGGAGAGGCAACAGCCGCGCCCTCGCGCCCCTAGCCGCCGTAGGAGACGCCCTGGGCGGCGGGAATCGATTGCCGATTCCCGGCCACCGTAGGCGCGGGCTTGCGGACGACGAGTAATGGGCAGCTCGCCGTCCGGTAAGGACCAGGCCCGGGTCGACGGCGCGTTGTGTTCCACGCGCGCCTCAAAGAGATGTCAGCAGTGACGGGGTCAATTGGGCCGATGCCGCCGGGGTCGCGGGTAGTTCGAAAGAGATACCGTGGCCCTGGCACGGGCAGCTGAAGGAACATGGGTGGGTTTTAGTCAGTAAAAGTCTGACACGCCCTCCCGCCTCTGCCCAGAGCGGGAGAAGTCATTTGATGATTTCCCATCCACAAAAAAAAAAAAAAAAAAAAAAAAAAAGCTATGAGAACATTATGACACACTCTAGTCGGTACTGAAAAATTTAGTTTACATGAAGTGTTTCCGGCATTTCCTCTCAATGCCGAAAGAAAATTGGAAAATGTAACTGACTACATGGGAAAGAAGATTTTAAATTGCTATTTTTGTTAAATGTTGCTGTAGCTTATGTAATATATTTTAAAATTTATTGTTATAGTCTTAGACCTAGTTTTACCGTACCATAGTTTAATCTTCTGCGAGTGTTTCACCATCCATGATTAAATGTCGGAACGTAAATACCATTAACCCTTCAGATGATACAATATACTAATTTATAAACCCAAAACCCCCAGGGGGAGGGGGGGGGGGGGGAATTTAGTTGCGAACCCCATAGGTTCACAACTACTTAGGATGATTTTTTTTCCATCGGATGATGATTTTACGTTTATATATATATTATAATATATAAGCTTATATACCTACTATGTAAAAGGTTTTTCCTTATGTACACATGGGGTGCAGAAAGCCTTCAAGGAGTGGTTGATATACTAACGTCCGATTATGAACAGTTTGGCGAAATTGGCTCTTAAACTAGTAATTTAGTGTCTTACCTATATGATCTTACTTATGTATAGGTTCAAAATCCCTTAAAATATGCCGTGTGCTAAATATTTACCTATACCTATACGTAAACTCTACCTCAGAAATGACTTCAATATTCTATAGCTATAAAAAGATGGCCATGGAGATTGCGGCAACACTCTTGCTATTAAAGAAATGAAACTGCAACTCTGCAGTAGGTAACAGTTATCCTGCAACTTTACTGTCTACTGCAGCTCTTTTACAAGACCGCAGTAACCATATAGCAATCTCACTTTATTCAATAAATTAACTATCAACATGTAGGTACTATGAGAAACAGAGAATCGAGACGTGCTTTGTTTGCGAACAATTAGTTAATACTCCCTGTATTTAGTAATTGTTTTTGGTCTTGGTATATTGATCTTGTATAAAACGCACACTATGCAGCCAGGCATATTATAAGTTGGGGGATTACATCGCTGACAAAAATGCTTGGCTGAATGCTTGTCCTGCTCCACAAGGACGCATTAATTAATTGATTAGCATTCGGTTAAATTGTTGGAGCTGCTGATGATTAAGATGAGAGAAACCTTTCTTTGCATTTTTTAAATTTAATCTCTTAGTATTATATAATTGCATAGTACATGTGTGAGCACTATGTAGCTACTATTAAGCTACCTTTTACTGGGTACGTCTTTCACTGACTTGAGTGTGCCCTGGCGGTTGAGAGTATGTCATGCTCACTCAAATGTCTCGCTGGTGGTGGCGTGTGTGTTGGATCATTAAGTTCCCTTCAAAATGGTTGAGCTAATTGGTGCTGATCCATGCGTCATGTTCGTGAACGGGCGCCGTCAGTTGGGACTGGTCGTCTCTTAGCTGCCATGGCTTATGTTTAATTTTAATATTTAATTTAGTTGTTTTAGTTTTTTATCTTTTTATTACGGACGCTTTTTAACGTGCACGTCTTTCTACATTGTTCTCACATGTATATTTTCAACATGAACGATGTAACCAATATTTTGTAAAAATATTATGATTTAAAAGAGTGTCCGTGGAGTTTCTTGCCCGTTCTTCTCCATAGGGATCTACTACGCTTTGGAATGGGCAACTAGCTTCATCTTTCTGACTGACCGACCCATTGACAATTCAAAAGTGCCTGTAATTGGTTTATTTGAAATAAATGCTTTGAGTTTGAGTATGAGTTTGAGTTTGTGAGATTTCCAAATGCTTCGTAAATAGGTACAGTTTCATATTTTATTAAATCTATCTGTGAAAACCATTCACAGATATATTATGCAACCTTAGTTTTAATATAATATTGAAAAAAAGAAAATGGTTAGGAGTGACACCATGTTTTTCGTATTTTAAAAAAAGAACAAAAAAGCTGGCCACTTTATAGAAATTGAAATGCGTTTATAATCTTTATAAATGCGTTAGTGAGTATCCTGCCTAATTTAGCACATGTTTCATACTCATCAAGACTTCGAGAGTACTTATTCAGTCAGAACATCTAACACTACGTAAGACTCAGTTTCAACATTGAGAATAACAACATTTGTTCGCAAAAATCGTACGAAGTTTTAAATATCGCGGGCTAGATCCTTAAGTAATAATAAAAATAAAAAAAGAGTTAACTGAAGAAATAGAGGGCCGAAAAGTTGTCAGCTTAGACCATTTCTGTACGAGCTCTATTGCGTCAACTAAACAAGTTAGGAATTTGAAACTTCTGTATAAAATCAACAAATATGATAAACGCTGATTCATGAGGTATTTTGTTTAAATAAGGGCGATTTTTACAACTGCAAAAATAACTTTGTAATTCACAGTATCATTATGAATTACAAGGTTATCTTTGCTATTGTTAAAACATTCTTCGTTTAGTATTTTCATTTATCTGAATTAAAAAAAAACTGAATTACGGAACCCTAGATGCGCGAGTCCGACTCGCACTTAGCCGGTTTTTTTCGAATGATATCTAACAACTAATGGGTTAGGTCACAGCAATTCGCTTGTAATCTTGCGGCTTGCCCCTTTAGATAGTAATGTCTATGGCCTAGATACTTAGGCACTTGTTATCTACTTAGAAAAGGGCAAGATATAGAAGTATCAGCCCGCATCTATTGGTTAGGTACAGTGTCAAGTACCTACTGCCTAGACAGCTCACTATCAAATAATTTTATTCCATTATACTGACAATCACCACTTTTTGAACGTCAAAAGTAACAAAAGATAAACGCCCACCCGTCACCACTTCCCACTCCCAGTGCGTCACCTAGTTAGGAGTAGCCCAACTAACTGGCTAGCAAAAATATCTCTGGGCAGTAAGTTAAGAGAATCCTACTAATATTATAAATGTGAAAGTTTGTATGTATGGATGTTTGTTACTCAATGACGCAAAAACGGCTGAACAGATTTGAATGAAATTTGGCACACATATAGTTTATAACCTGGATTAACACATTGAATACTTTTTATTCCGGTAGTAGGTTCCCGTGGGATAATTTCCGACATCCACGCGGGCGAAGTTGCAGGCAAAAGCTAGTAATTAGTAACCACAATCACCACACTTGCAATCTCATTGGTGGTTACGGTTTTAGCATACATTACCTAACCGCTGCAAATAAAGCTGAAAACTGTATTTTTTTAACTTCAAAAAAGAGGAGGTTATAATGTTCGTCTGTATGTATTTTTTTTATGTACTTTTATTCATTGATAATTTCGATAATAATTGTGGAACGATTTTGAAAATTATTTTCTTCATTTGGTAGAGGAACTCATAATTTGTTATTGTGAAAAGTGCATCGGTCGTTAATATGAATCGATATTTGAAGCACTTTCAGTATGTCAGGATGGCCGAGCGGTCTAAGGCGCTGCGTTCAGGTCGCAGTCCACTTCTGTGGGCGTGGGTTCGAATCCCACTTCTGACAAACCTCTTTTTTGAATTTTCGATTTGAAAACAAATTAATCCTGCTTGTCTATCCTGCTCTTAATAAATTCTACGTTTGGTTTTTTGGAATTCAATTAAGTTTTTAAATTAAGAACTTTCGGCTATGATTTTATAATCCAATTTCCTAGATAATATTTACATCATTTAAATACTAACAGACTTGAAATAAATGTACAAGTATAAAAAAAAACTAAAAAACCCGACTGCGGTAAAAACTAAAAAGCTAAAAACAAGCCCATTTTAAATTATATAAAAGTTGGAAGCAGGCGGGACCCATTTGAGTTAGAAAATATAAAAATGGAATGGGTTCCGCCTGCCTCCAACTTTTATTTAATTTAAAATGGGCTTGTTTTTAGCTTTTTAGTTTTTTACCGCAGTCGGGTTTTTTAGTTTTTTTAAGTAGTTTTTTTTTATTTCCAGCTTGTTAGTTTACAAATGTGAAAAATTTTGCAGAAGATTTAGTTCTTGCAAGGAGTTTTGGTCGTAAGAGTAATTTTTTTGGATCAAGTGCACAAAAATAGTCAAGCCTTTTATTTACGTGTTTTTTACGATTTGTCACTTTGAATTACTTTTAACCATAACAATAACCATTATATAAGTTGCATATATTTATGTAATCACCTTTTAAAACCCTTCATTTTGATATCCCACTCGATGGTATTAGAAGAAGAAAAAAATTCAATCTCCACAATAAGGTCCCCCAAATCCGCCATTTTAATTTGTTTTTGGTTTTAATGTAGCCAGTGACACTCGCGCTTCCAAGACAAATCTAAAGACGTATAACGGACATACACACATACATACATACAGGTCAAACACATAACTCCCCCCCCCCCCCCTCCTTTTGGGCTTCGCCGCAGTCGGGTAAAAAAAGCGGGAAATAATCATAGAGCATCAAAAAATTATTTCCGCGTCGCAGGAAAAGTGCCCAAAAGGCTTACAGCATTGCCATGTACGGCAATGCTGATTTTTTGGCCAAAGAATATTCCAAATACACGTAGCTACGATTAAATTAGCTTCGATCAAGAATATTTAGGGCTAATTTTTCAATCGTCAGTTATCTTTTATTTATGGAATAAATATGGCGGTTTGACAGCTTTTGTACAGAAAATATGTCAAACTATCATTTATTCTTCAGATAAAAGTTAAGTACCTGACTATTGAAAAAAATCAGCCCTTACAAAAATATTCTTGATCGAAACGCTAAGTAGGTACTTACTAAAAAGGAAAAGTAAAAATTACGGAGGTCATCACTTTTAATGTTACTTCTTCAAGGAACAAAATAGAACCTTTAACTTTTTATTTTATGTGGCTTTCTATTATTCTTTCAGTTGCGGTACATGTTGGACAAGTTCATGGATCTACGTAAGGCGTCAAAGCAGAAGTTAGCTGACAACCCTGACTTGACCATTGGTGACGTCACTTCTGTCAATCTTACCATGCTAACTGTAAGTATGCCAACTCTACTCTCTAGTTCAGGACAAAAACAACAGAACAGCCGGTATATTCTGTAAAAATCTCACCGTGAAAACTTAGGTAAAGTGCTCTTAAAGTGAGCTGAAAATAGTGTCAACCCCATCATCAGGTGGAATGACGGCTCACTTCACTTGAGTTATCACGGTGAGATGTTTACAGAATAGCACTACTGAACTTTAACTAGACCTCGATATTATATTTTAACATATCACAACATTACGCTTGTAATTTTCTGAAGGCTTAGGGCAGAGGTGTGCCTTAGCTTTGTTTTATGTCAAAGGCCAGGATATTCGAGCGCAGTAGGCATTTAGCGTTACCTCCCACCCCGCGTGGCAAGTCGCGCGAACGCGCAGTTCAAATGTACTCGCTGACCCCGCTCTGCAAAATAATTTTCCCATAATTTAAACTTAATTACCACTATAATTATAATACAACTTAAACTAAGATCTACAGTTTAATTATACACTACAACAATATTTACAGACTGATTTTTAAAACTAATAAACAAACACGGAAAATAACAATAATATGACAAATATTTCGATCGATTAGCGGAGGGACGCAGCGAGCCAGCAAAAACGACACAGGTCCTGCCTCGGAAACGCCTAGCGGGCTACTGAAGCGAAGCGCGTGCGCCGCTTAGTTATATAATCATTTGTTAAAATAATAAAAAACTGTTTTGAGAAAAAGTAACCGGAGAATGTTCTCCTAAACGTTATTGCCTATTTTTTGACATATTTTTTTTTGAGTAAAAGTTTGGTCTACTTCAAGTACGACTTGAAAAACGATCACAAATATCTCTGTTTTCGCGATTTTTTATGATCGAGTGAAAATTTAAATATCGTGTTTTGAACCGGAGAATAATCAAGAATGTTTATTAAAGTACAACATATATTTTTACCAAATCAAAACTAAGAATATTTGATTGTTTAATGTTGAATCAAAAATAGGTCGATTTTGAGGAACCTGGCCTTAATAAGTAATTGCTCTACGTAGGTACCTAATATTAGTTAAATTGCAGATTTAATTAAAAAATATGGGGTAGGTGGCACACAATGAACAATGCAAAAAATCGGCGAATACAAGTCCCATAATGACGGAATGTTTCATAACTTTCATTCATAATAAAATTCTGATTCATCATGGCTGCTGTTTTATTTACAGGGTGGAATCCAAAACAACATTGTGCCGGAAAAGTTGACCGCGAGCTTTGACATACGCATCGCGCTGTCTGTCGACCTCAAACAGTTCGAGAGCGAGGTAGGTCAATGTTTGTTAAAACCGTAAAATCTATACCATGTCACCGTATAATTATGAACTTCGTTAGTATACAATCTATCGGTATTATTTCCGTTAGTTTATAAACTGTCGAAAAATTTTAAGCTGCAACAAACCATTTACAATTTAATGCATTATTTTTGGATAGTTTCTATTCCATCCATGGGAAACCGACAAATTGTGAACTAGTTTCAACCTTGCTTGCTTCGTAACGCACCTTGCGCTAATACTAAATAGCCTGCCTAGCTGCGAGCAACTTGGGCGTAGGTAGCGTTTGCCGGTTGCTACCGCGGCACCACTCGCTTCGCTCGCTATCATTTTGTTCGACAAAAAATCATTTTGTTCCAATAATATTGGATCAATGTGTACCTACCCTAGGCCCTAGGCACAAAACATTTATAGGTAGCTACACTAATATGGAGCACATATTGTAGACAATCAAATGAATTCTGGTTGACGTGTAGGTACCTACATATTTTTTAGGCTGACTCATCAACATCTGCCTAGCCTTTTCCCAACCATGTTGGGGTCGGCTTCCAGTCTAACCAGATGCAGCTGAATACCAGTATTTTATATAGAGCGACTGCCTATCTGACCTTCACAACCCAGTTAGTGGGTAATACGATATCCCTTGGTAAGACTGGTTGTCTGACTTTTCGAACTTGTGATGATGCGTAACGACTGTCAAAGATCCACATAGCTGGGACTAACGGCTTAACGTGCTTTCCGAGGCACTGAGGGGTCTTGGTATATACATCCACGGACCAACCGCGGCAAACGTAGCTTAACCTGGTCGATGGACCCGTACGTACGGCTGTTACTTAGCCACGAGCCCTTCCGCTCGGCTTACTACACCTACTAAATTTTTAGCCTAGTGGCTACAAGCGCAACTACTGAATGTGGAGTTCTGGGTTCGATTATCAGGTCTTAGGTTTTCTCAGCATCCTCGGGATTTGCGCCCTGGTAGATAGTACTAGGTTCACAGAACAGATAAAGAGATTAGAAAGGAAATAGTTCCTGATTTGTACTAGAACGCGTGTCGCCGCTTGTCCCCCACTCTGTAACTCCACTACAAGCAAGAGACCAATACGTACGCGTATTACGCACACAAATAAACCACACGCACTTAGATCGCGAGTTTGCTATTGGTTCTCACACTAACGCAAACACTGCGCTTGACGTACACTCACACACGCGCAAAAGCAATTTATTTCTCATATACATTACGGCTTGCATTAATCGATATTGATATCGATAAAATATACTATATTTTTTTTACTTGTTTTGCAATATTTCACTTTAATTTCGGCAGGGAGGACAGGGTATGAATAGTGTGGACTTCCTATAAACATACATAATTAAAAAAATGTCAAACTAAGGGAGAACACTCGATATTGCCGTAAAATTCAAATTTTCTTTAGATTTTCGCTAATTGCAGCTCTGGTTTACGTCATAATTATGTTAAGTTGTTCTAGATGTTGATTGCACCCTGTAACCATAATATATTTGCTAAAAATTATTAACATCATGTCAATAATAATTATCAAAAATCATCAACTTGCTCAAAAAAACAAGTTTTTTTTTGGAAATAATTATATTTTTGAGTATAGTAAACCTAGAAAAGTGTACTTACGACTTTGATGAATACTGAATTTATTATTGAGTAACCGTTACGGGCGCAAATCGCATTTTCAATAACAAAGCTGCAATTTGCAAGAATCCAAAAAACTAATTTCACAGTCTTATCGAATGTTTTCCATTAGACGTATATATTTATAAATATCAGATTCTGAGTTGGTGACAATGGGACCACCTCGAGAGCATACCTTTTCAAATAAAAAAATAATTTTCAAAATCGGTCCACAATTGACGGAGAAATCGGTGTACCTACATCATAAAAAAGTTGTATGGATACACGACGAATTGAGAACCTCCTCTTTTTTTTTGAAGTCGGTTAAAAATAAGCGTAACGAGAAAAGCATCATTTTGAAACTTTAGATTTCAACTATGGATTTTCAGCTTTATGGCTGTATAAACCCAATAAACACGGATCCACAAAAGATGATCTAGGTGACATAATTTAATGGTAATAATTAGGTACGCTATTCAAAAACAGCAATTAAGTTTTATAAAATATAAATGATTCATGACTTACTGAAAAAAGCATAGCGATGTTTTTGTGCGGAGAAGCTCCAGATTTTAAGAATCTATTCCCTGACTTTTTTGTTATGTAATCATTTTCTGTAAAATGTTGAGAACAAAATATTTAGTAGGTATCCGTTCGATTCTACCAGTTGCCTTAATCCACAGTTATCTTGTGTCTGGATCTGTTGGAAACCTAAAAATAACATTTAAAATGTATGGTTTCATCATAAATGGCTAACATCAAACCAAATTTTAGAGGAAAAACCCACTCAGAAACTAAATTGGTAACCCACAATAAACAATAATTGGTGGTAATAAACAAAGTTATTTTAATTTTAATATTACTGTCAATAATCATTTGTTTACATACACACAATATCGACATTGATTACAACTTGGTACAACCCTATCGATACGCATGGATTTCGCGGAATTCAAGCGTTGGCTCGCCGACGCGACTTTCGCAGTGAACGCAACATATTGCGCGATCGCTCACGAAGTACAAGACGGTACCCATGCATTGCAAGCAATGTATAACTGTGCATCTGTTTGCGATTGTATCGCTTTTATCTACAAACTACATAATACTATTGTAATAATTACAAATATCACTTGTATTTTAAGATTTTTGGACTTACCGGTGAAAAGAAATCCCTTGTCGGGCTACACTACACCACTTGCTACTTTTCCGACACGTTATAACAGCGCAACAGGGCATAATCCTTTTTTTTAGCGGAGCTCCGTACGTTGTCACAGTGAGAGCGCGAATACTGGCCGGTAAAACAAATTTCGGCTGAACTTAGTGTGTCTACACATACATGCGGCGCGCCTGCCCCGCCCACAAGGCCCTTCTAACCTCTTTATCTTTTCTGTGACTAGGTTCACCCCATAAATGGGATTTAAACGTAACTTGTGAAATGTGGCTAAGTCCTTAAATGAGGCCACTTTTAAGGTTCTTTTAAAGCGAGTAGTGCTGCCAACTGGCGCCACCATTGAGAAAAAAATCTAGTCTGGAGGTATGGAACATTTTGAAATTTCCTATGCTCATATTTTTGGTCAGATGAGGTAGGTCAGGTGATACGTAAAATTCTACCTCATCTGTCTTGGGTTTCCAGGGTTCCGTTTTTTCCTTTTGAGGTACGGAACCCTAAAAAAACAATGACCTACGTAGTCTTCACATTCACAATAATTAAAAATAATAATAATACTTTACAAAGTAAATATTCATGTCGTTGTATAATATGTAAAAAGGTATTTAGTTAGTGTGGTAGCCAATCGAGTCACCTTATTAGTGCCTATTAAGTTTCCGATAAGGGTTGGAATGTTCGTAGTACAGTCTGAATAATCAAATTGATATAATTAGGTTAAAATTTCTGTGTATCTTCAAGTTTCTCGTTCTTTCGCCTTCAGCTACCTCCGGTAGATAAAAACAACTTCACTTTTAGCGGGTTTATTTTTACGATTCAATGTAATTGGATCATGGATGGACTTCAATGTAGGTTTCAGTAGTTTTTTCGCGTTGGATAGTTTAGATATAAACGGTTTATTTATCTAGAAGAGTAGGCACGTAGGCCTATAGTGCCGCGGTTGGAACAATCTAATCTTTACTAACGCAAAAGCTTTTAGCTACATTTTTTATCCCCGAAACCACAAATCAATCAGGTGTCATATGTCGAATTTCATAACGCTGACCACGATTCGCTGAAGTAATGTTTACAGATACAATTTTCGCTTCTCGTTTCGCTCGCTCGGCTCGCGCGTAGTTGGTCACAGTTCTAACCTAAGCTGTTTGTTCGGACTGCCCTAATAGTTATATTACTAGATCATGCTTGTATCATAGTTATATTCCTAGTAAGATAGTTATGAACCGCTTTCATATAACTATATTACGGTTTATAGCTACATCCCTAGATCCCTAGGGATATAACTATATCAAGTCTACAACCATCTTACTGCGACAATAATGTTTGTATAAACGAAGGGTACAGGGGCAAAACAAGGAAAGTCACTAAAACCGGATTTTGTGTTTTAAAATTTTTATGCATTTTAATGCAAAACATAACCTTGAACATTCCCGCTTTTGCAACCCAATCCTTGTTACGTTTCGTTACATTAGGGGCATTCCCATTTCTGCAACCCCATCCTTGTTACGTTTCGTTACACTAGGGACATTCTCACTTCTGCAACCCAATCCTTGTTACGTTTCGTTACATTAGGGACATTCCCATTTCTACAACCCCATCCTTGTTACGTTTCGTTACATTAGGGACATTCCCATTTCTACAACCCCATCCTTGTTACGTTTCGTTACACTAGGGACATTCTCACTTCTGCAACCCAATCCTTGTAACGTTTCGTTACATTAGGGACATTCCCATTTCTACAACCCCATCCTTGTTACGTTTCGTTACACTAGGGACATTCTCACTTCTGCAACCCAATCCTTGTTACGTTTCGTTACATTAGGGACATTCCCATTTCTACAACCCCATCCTTGTTACGTTTCGTTACATTAGGGACATTCCCATTTCTACAACCCAATCCTTGTTACGTTTCGTTACATTAGGGACATTCCCATTTCTACAACCCCATCCTTGTTACGTTTCGTTACATTAGGGACATTCCCATTTCTATAACCCCATCCTTGTTACGTTTCGTTACATTAGGGACATTCCCATTTCTACAACCCCATCCTTGTTACGTTTCGTTACACTAGGGACATTCTCACTTCTGCAACCCCATCCTTGTTACGTTTCGTTACACTAGGGACATTCTCACTTCTGCAAACCCATCCTTGTTACGTTTCGTTACATTAGGGACATTCCCATTTCTGCAACCCCATCCTTGTTACGTTTCGTTACACTAGGGACATTCTCACTTCTGCAACCCAATCCTTGTTACGTTTCGTTACATTAGGGACATTCCCATTTTTACAACCCCATCTTTGTTACGTTTCGTTACACTAGGGACATTCTCACTTCTGCAACCCAATCCTTGTTACGTTTCGTTACATTAGGGACATTCCCATTTCTACAACCCCATCCTTGTTACGTTTCGTTACATTAGGGACATTCCCATTTCTACAACCCAATCCTTGTTACGTTTCGTTACATTAGGGACATTCCCATTTCTACAACCCCATCCTTGTTACGTTTCGTTACATTAGGGACATTCCCATTTCTATAACCCCATCCTTGTTACGTTTCGTTACATTAGGGACATTCCCATTTCTACAACCCCATCCTTGTTACGTTTCGTTACACTAGGGACATTCTCACTTCTGCAACCCCATCCTTGTTACGTTTCGTTACACTAGGGACATTCTCACTTCTGCAAACCCATCCTTGTTACGTTTCGTTACATTAGGGACATTCCCATTTCTGCAACCCCATCCTTGTTACGTTTCGTTACACTAGGGACATTCTCACTTCTGCAACCCCATCCTTGTTACGTTTCGTTACACTAGGGACATTCTCACTTCTGCAAACCCATCCTTGTTACGTTTCGTTACAATAGGGACATTCCCATTTCTGAAACCCCATCCTTGTTACGTTTCGTTACATTAGGGACATTCCCATTTCTGCAACCCCATCCTTGTTACGTTTCGTTACATTAGGGACATTCCCATTTCTGCAACCCCATCCTTGTTACGTTTCGTTACATTAGGGACATTCCCATTTCTGAAACCCCATCCTTGTTACGTTTCGTTACATTAGGGACATTCCCATTTCTGCAACCCCATCCTTGTTACGTTTCGTTACACTAGGGACATTCCCACTTTTGCACCTGTACAGAGTTTTGAAATATTGAAGATATGAAGGACTATGCTTGTTTTTACGCTTTTTACTTAATGTTACATAAAATACGCACGAAAACCAAAAAAGTGTTGCCATACTTAACTTATATTTGAATTTCTTGTGACATTCCTTGTTTTGGCCCTGTACCCTTATTACAATAAAGAGCATAGATATACTACCTAGCTATCAATGAACCATTTTATCTACATATCTATCTACCCAGTAAAATAAAGTATCGTTGTTTAAATTTACTTATCATGCCCCTCTAGATAAGACGCTGGTGCGCTGAAGCCGGAGACGGTGTGACGTTTGAGTTCGAGCAGAAGGATCCCTATGTAGCGTCGACCAAGTTGGACAGCTCCAACGCCTTCTGGCTAGCTTTCAAGGCTGCTGCTGAACAAATGTAAGTTTACTATGAATGTAATCATCATTACAGCCGGCAGACGTTCACAAGTCCCCAAAGTGTTGCCACATCTCCCGGTCTTAGGGCATACCCTCCCTAATTAATGGTGGTGTACTATAAAGTACAGTGAATAAGTTAAACTAGGGATATACAGATATACTCTAAGGCCACCTGCTCATGAAAATTATCAATAATCAGCTGCTACATACATTAAATGTTGGTACTGATCACTCAACAAAATGTAGGGAACATCCATAGAAATATAAAAAACAGAACTTTTTTACTATATCTATGGAAACAGCAGATATAATTATTATTTTTTTCATATTTCTGAGGTGGTGCCGTGTAGTAAAAGTTGTTCGTTTCCATGGAGTAACTACACTCCCTTAAAGTTGTTCCTAATAAATAAATAAACAAATAAGTAAATTTTATATCATTGAAATGTTGTACAATAAATTATTTTTGGGTATTTTCCCCTTAGTTTTGCTGGTCACAATGATTTAATTAGGTACAAACTTTTTTGATACGTCGCCGTGTGGTTGCGTACCTACATTTAATTTATTGAACTTTTGGGTCGGTGTTCTTGGTATTTGGGTAAAAAATATTCAAATGACAAATAATTTAAAAGACCGCACATAATTTCAGCTATGTCAGTTGAAAGCAGAAAATAATAATCACACTCCATGTAAAAAATGACAGAAAATCACATTTGTACTACTTAATTAGTCATTATTACCTCTAACTAGAGTATTCCAGTAATATAATTTTGGCATAAATTAGAATTCATTAGTAAGATTCTAAAATAACTGAGAACTGATTGAACATAATGTGCTGATCCATGCGTCATGTTCGTGAACGGGCGCCGTCAGTTGGGACTGGTCGTCTCTTAGCTGCCATGGTTTATTTTTAATTTTAATATTTAATTTAGTTGTTTTAGTTTTTATCTTTTTATTACGGACGCTTTTTAACGTGCACGTCTTTCTACATTGTTCTCACATGTATATTTTCAACATGAACGATGTAACCAATATTTTGTAAAAATATTATGATTTAAAAGAGTGTCCGTGGAGTTTCTTGCCCGTTCTTCTCCATAGGGATCTACTACGCTTTGGAATGGGCAACTAGCTTCATCTTTCTGACTGACCGACCCATTGACAATTCAAAAGTGCCTGTAATTGGTTTATTTGAAATAAATGCTTTGAGTTTGAGTTTTAGTTTGAATTCGAGATTTCCTGAAAGTCCGTATTTGGCTAAACCACAACATATTTTGAGCTTCAATTTCTAAATCTTACTACTATTACTTCCTATAATTGTTCATTCGTACAGCTACGTATTCGTCTAATACGTCCATGAAATCTTGACTGGGATGTTTCTATTGCTCGATTTCCATTCACAAACCAATCCTGACGCGGCGGCTAAAAACTGAAACAATTGCCAGCGCGGCGCGCGGCGGTTCGATTATAAATGAAAAATGAAAATCTTACACTCGCTTCGTTCTTAGCTCCGCTCCATTTGTTTTGTTGTTGTTATTTAAAAACCTTTGGGGAATGTTTTCACGTAATGCTAAGTATATTAAGTTTCTTTGAAAAGTGGTGCCTGGAATTATTTAATTACTTAAATGCCTTTTTATCCTCTGTAATTTTATAATATGATGTCTTTGAAACATAATTTTTGGTTGCAGTTTCAATCAATTTGGAGGATTCCCTCCCTATTATCCTTAAATTGGTTAAAACATGCATTCATTCCCGTTTTTTTTTTCACAGAAAAATCACGCTAAAACCCTGCACGTTCACGGGTGGTACCGACAGCCGGTATTTACGAGAACTTGGTATTCCCGCCCTTGGCTTCTCGCCGATGTCTAAAACTACGCCTGGTCTGCATGAGCACAACGAGCATCTAAGAGCTGACACCTACCTGCGAGGTATCGAGATCTACGAAGCTATTATTCCCGCTGTAGCTAATGTGTAATTAAAAGACATTACCAACAAACACAGGCCTTGAATCAATAAATCATTGTTTGAATAATTTTCTAGTTTTTGTTTTCCCTTGCATATTTTAAGTCTAATTATAGCAATTCTATAATGACTGATCATCTTGACAACATATGAACTAAACCCAGAAATCGAATTCGAGATCAAAAATGTAAACAAAGAAATGTCATTGTCAAAGTGACAGTTCAGGGGTAGTCAACATTTCCGTAGTCATTCTAATTATTTGATTGTAATTTTGAAATTTTGAAAACGTAAAACATAACAAAGAAAACATAACAACAAATAAAACCTCAGAGGGACACATTCAATCCCGACAAAAGTCAGAAATCGGATGACAGTACTATTACTTTCCTATGCCGACCAGGTTGGGACGCTCAACTTGAATTGAATATTAGGATAACGCAATATTATTTACGATATTTTAACGATTTAGAAGGAAAAACAATGTATAAATAGAAAATAATTAATGAAAGTCCAAATGTTCAGAGCTTCTGCCTTATTGCCAGTATTATAAAAATAATTTGCACGATTTTATTTCAAACAGTTATATTTTATTCTTGTATCGTAGTTTAACTCACTTTAAAGCTGAAAACTGTGTGCAATATTATATTTTACATGTTTCCTATATGCCTACAATTTGAACACTATGTTATAGTACTTTTCGGCAAACTGCACAATTGAGGTTATTATTTAAAATTGGCAACACCTTTGTTTACATTTTTGATCTCGAATTCGATTTCTGGGTTTACTTACTTACTTACTTAAAATATGGTAAGTTTTTTACAGTCTACGTTTTAATAATTTCTTCGAAGCAATTCTTCATTTGCATGCAAATTGAAAATAAATAGAGAGCATTGATGTAATAAATTAGGTTAGAGAGGATTTAAATAGCGATCTAGCAATAAACAAAAATTACATCTTTCAATGGAATATAATGGTTCCTGCAACAGTGCGAAATAAACTTACCAGTTTATACAAGTCAATATATTTCTGCAATACCTATTAGTTTTATAGCTCCACATGAAACAAACATAAACCTAATAATAAACCCGTTTAAGTTTACTATCGATGCAGTTAATTCATCATCAATCCTGTGACCATCAAACAGGTATAAGTCAGCCATACCCCAACCACAAGTGACACTTAAATGAATACTTTAATATTATTGCACCGTTCGCGTTGTTGGATCTTACTCTCGGCACTGTAAAGCCTAGCGTTAAAAATCGAACAGTGCACTTTAATTTAGGGATTCATTTAAGTGTTACTTAGGGTTGGTGAAAACGGGCATAAATAATCTATTTACTGCAGTTTCAAGACCATAAACATAACTGAGTGTACCACGTAAAAAAGTATTTCTCAATTTAATATTATAAAGAGGTATTTGTGAATTTGTATGTAGGGGGTAATCTTGAGAACTACTGATCCGATTCCGAAAATTCTAACACTAATGGGAAGCTACAGTATTGCCGTCTATAAAATGATTTTTTTTATATTAAAACAAGAAATTAAACGCGGACGAAGTCGCGAGCAGAAGCATAATACACTATAAGTTTTTTTTTTTTCTCCTGTTAACCAAGCAATCCTGCAACCGTAAACCAAGTCTAGGTGCGCCAAATTGACGATCATCTAGCTAGTTACATCCTAAACGGGAGCTCGTAAAAAAACAATAAGTCTACGTGAGCCATTAGTGAACGTTCCATAAACTACTGTAATTTGCCGACCTGTTGCTTTTCTTTTGTGTTCCTAATAGCTTGTAAAACTTTGCTTGAATTAATGGAAGCGGTGTTTACCGATCGGTGGGTAGATACTAATTGGATTGAAAATTTAAGGTAAATGAGTTTCTAGCTAGGCATGTTGTGTTACATTACAAAAATTGTAATACTAAAATGTTTGAGAATTCCTATTTCAAATCAGGCTACAATTTGAAAATTTAAATAAGTAGGTACATATGGCGTCAAAACCAACAAATCTAGTAACAAAGCTAAAGGTCCTTCAGCTCATTTTTAACCGACTTCAAACAGGAGGCGGTTCTCAATTCGTCGGAACCTTTTTTTTTATTATTTTTTTTTATCCCCGATTACTCGAAGATGGCTGGACCGATTTGGATTTTTTTTTGTTTTATTCGAGAGGGTATACATCACAGTTGGTCCCATATAAAATTGATTAACTTTGCTTTGGTAGTTTTTGAGTTAGCTTCAATAATACGTATTTTTTCACCACTTTTATATGGATGATGTTCTGTTTGTTTTGCAGGTAGTGGTATTAAAATTTGTGTGGGGTAGGTACCACAACTAAAAAGTGAAAAATAAAAACTTTTTTACAAAAAAATACAACCGACTTCCAAAAACAACACTACAAAGTGAAAAATAACTTTAATTTCGGAAGTCGGTGGCAAAAAACGAAAATACATTTAACTAGACACCGACTTCCGAAATTAAAGTTATTTTTCACTTTGTAGTGTTGTTTTTGAAAGTAGGTTGTATTTTTTTGTAAATATTTTTTATTCCGTAAGTATCTCAGCTATCGCACCAACCCGTACAGTTTTAAAGCGAATTATTTTCTCGTCGACAGCCACACTCGACTCAAGGACAACTTTTGGCGCGGAGTATTGCATAACACAATGAATAACTTAGCGAATCCATTGTTTCTCTTGTTTGGCGCCCAACGTGGGCCCAACGCGTGGTTTTGGCGCCCAACATGGGACTTACCTCCGTGCGATTCCTACGCATTGCGTAAATAAGGAAACTTTTACGTTAACGAATTTGTATGTTTAATGACAATAACATTGTAGCCGGATTACCCTGGCTCGCCTGTGCCTGGTACGGAAATTCCGTCCAACTGTTACGACTGTAGCCTTCAAATATTCATTTGAATCAATTAAAGTGAATAAGGCCAAGTACTTGCTAAGACTTTGCAGTATTGATACTAACATTAGAAATGAGACTCTATCTCTCGGTATAATGAATTCCTTTAATTTACATGCCCGAGTGCTTTCTTGCGTCAGTTAATAATTCAATGGACACTGAACATTAGGTACTTAGGTATATTACGTCGTTTTGTAGATCACTGACTATTGACCTACATAACAATATATGTAGCGATGGCTATCAGACCGTATATACAGAATGTGAGCTACCAAAAAGCAACATAAAAATTGTTACCAAAAATACAGGGTCGTTTTGCATCCTCGTCAAATTGGGTGTGGTATAGACCATTAAACTGAACAACTGTCTTCATGACACCAACATCGTAATCGTGAAAAAATAATCAGCCGTCCCATACATTTGTGTCGAGAAGGTATTGAGTTTTCTATGGGACATTTGAAATTTTTTTCGCGAATACGATGTTGGTCCCATGGAGAAAGTTATCGGTTTGATGTACTATACCACACCCTGAAATTTGACGAGGATGCAAAACGACACTTTTGTATAAGGTGTTAAAAAATTAACTCTAAGAACTTTAAGGAGTGCTTTAGACCATCGAACTGAATAACTTTTACTATGGGACCAACTTTGAAATCGTGAATAAAATCAGATTTGCCTACATTTATGTTCGCATAACTCGTCAAAATGTTCGGAACAGCAGATTTTTTTTTTTTCGTAATTTCAAAGTTGGTCCTACAGTAAAAGTTATTAAGTTCAATTGTTTAAAGCACTCCTTAAAGTTTTTAGAGTTAATTTTTTAACACCACAACAGTTTTAAATGAGCAGCCAAATTTTCACAGGGTGTTCTACCCATGAATATGAATAATTTTCACTGTGGGACCAACTGTGATTTCCGAGTTGGTCCCATGGTGAAAGTTATTCATTCATTTACCCATGAATATGAACAACTTTCACTATTTCCAACTCTGAAATCACAGTTGGTCACATAGTGAAAGTGGTTCATATTCATGGGTAGAACTCCCTGTGAAAATTTGGCTGCTCATTGAAAACTAACCCTGTACCTATTTGTGATACTGAACATTTTGAAGTGAAGAGAATAATATACTCTGCATGCTTACAATAGGTATTAAGATACCTAAATCAAATTATATCAAACGAATGAAACAATATATTATGAAAATACTAACATTATTACTAAGACTGAGTAATAAATATCTTTAATATAGAACAATGAACAAGCTCCTAATTTGCTAGAGATTATTATTATGAGGCTTATCTCACGACCACACTCAGGTTTAACAGCTACTTACTCGTAGATAGGTCCATTATCCAGATTTAGCAAAATCCAGGCATACATTATAATAACGATCAATATTTATTTATCGCTATTATAATAACGATCAATATTTGTTGATCGCTATTATAATGTATAATCTATGAATGTTCTAAAGGATCATTTAGTTATCAAATTACCTTAATTAATCCTGTTTAATTGCTTTTTGTAGTTAGTAAAATAATTTATAAACCGATTTTATTACCCGTAAGACTTTGGTACATTCATATCCTATATCCTATACCACAGAATCTATTAAATATACGCAATATTTGTATATATATTTGTAATCACGTTCCCGAAAACGGCTCTAACGATTCCGATGAAGGTGTCATTAGCCGCTCACACGGCAGGTACGCCCGCTTAAAAAACTAGTCAAGTGACCACCCGCTGACGTCATTCGGCCCGCGGCGCGCGTTTGTTTACATAATGCGATAGCGGCATAGTTTCTAAGAATTCTGTAGCTCAATGCATAGAATTCGATATTAGTACTTAATAGTGATGGAACAACGTTAATAATAAAAAAAATATTTTCTTGGTATAGAACTCATACCACGTACAATATTAGGTACGGACCCGATTCACACCGCGTTCGTGTGAGCGGCTAGAGGAGTTTACGGCAGTGAAAAATCTGTCTCATTTCTGGGGAAAATTCGATTTCTCTATTTTCACCTGAGCAGAACTTGAAAATGTAGACCAAAAATCAATGTCACAAAAAGCCAATTTTTACTTCCTATCTACTACTTGGAATTGTGCTTACACCCACAACCGGAGGACCTAAATAAATAAGGTCAATAGTATTCTCTCCAGTACAGTTAACACAGACAATAGCTACGAGTTGGCTACGAGTATATCAGAGCGGAGGCCGGGAGGCTGTAAATCTTCCTCGCAATAGGTGGCGTAAAACCAGTAGTAAATCATTTTTATCCCACAATATTGGTGTAAAAACCTTTTTTTATACCTTTGTTAATAAAATAAAACGCGTTTTTTTTTTGTAACTGACGATATTCGTGTTTACCTGTACAGCCTAATGAATACAAGCACATGCAACATGGTCGCTGAAATATTAATTTAAAATAATTGTCGATTGCTCTAGAAATGTCTGTGGTCTCGTATGGATGTGAAAATGCTAACGAGGATTCGTTGTGGGTTTCGGAACGCAACTGTGCTCCGGAAGTTTTGAATTCGGAACACTAGCAAGTCCTTTTGTTCCACGTTGAAATAAACATTTGAATATAGAACTTCTATGCATGTCGACCAGCGGTCGTGTCCAAAATGGACTTTAGAATTTTCTATATAGGTACCTACTACAAAACATTGTCCCTAGTGAAAACATAATTATCATCTTGAAAGAAGTGCCGAAAGGGCCTCTACTTTGAAACCAGATGATTATTTATTTTAATGACATCTTCAGAAGGCCCTTCTTGAGAATTTTTTTTTTCTGTCACGCACAACCTCGCAAAGCCAACCAAGCCAAGGCTTTCCATAACCAAAACGAAGTGTTATTCAAAATAGAAATAGATACAAAGCCTCAAACCACACGCACCACGATTTTGATCCCGTTTCCTTCTAAATGTACTGCACATTTCACGTGCGCCTTCAGTAAATGTCTCGCTGAATAATATATGAGACCATCGATTCCTGCACTCTTTGCTGTAGATCTCTTAAAAATTGATTCCGTATGTACAAGGCCGTAATGGGTTTTAAAGAAAAACATTAAGTTATTCATCTGTTGTGTGCATCTCGAACCTTGGAAAACGCTTCGATAGAAATAAGTCATCATGTTGTCGTTAGTATTCATCAGAATATTAAAGATGTTTTTTTTTTCTTTTGAGGGGAGCTTGTGGCTAAGTAATAACAGCCGCACTGGTCGATCGATCAGGTTAAGCTACGCTTGCCGCGGTTGATCCGTGGATGGGTGACCATCTTTACATACCAAGGTACCCCTCCGTGCCTCGGAAAACACGTTACGCCGTTGGCGTTGGCGTGTCCCGGCTGTCATTCGTGGATCTTTGACTCTCCAACCAACGCCTCCGCCAACGCAATAGAAGTCAAAACCGGTTGAACCGACTATAAAAAAGATTTGTTTAAATGTCTAATCTTATTTCTAGGTGAAGTGAGCTTGAAGTGAGCTGTCATTACATCCGATGCTAGAGATTGACACTATTGACAGCTTACTTCAAACTCACTTTACCCAAGATTTCACTTTGAGATTTTTTACAGAAAGAAAAGGTTGAAGTTGGGTGTATTATCAGATCCGATGGAAACCTTCATCATAGTTTGATTTATAGTAGTCTACCTTTTCAGAACATAAAATGAGGGTAGATCCCTTTATGACGCAGATAAAACCTGGATCTCACCTATAGTCTGACGGGAAATCAGTTTAGCTACGAACGAACGCTGTCCCAGAAAAGAAAATCATATTACCTTCTTATTCCGATTTTGTTCAGTTAGTCTAATATTAGGTTGGGGAAAAAGTCTTTTCGCATTATAGTATGTATGAACTTAAAATAAAATCTCTTTGGCTATACTATTTGTATCTGGCTGGTTTTGGTATCATTGAAAGTTTAAATTTTAAAGAACATAATTCCAAATTCAAATTAGGAAAATGTGTGATTTTCATTTGTTTTTCGTACTGTCAAGATGAGTGAATCTAATGAAGAAATTCAATACATTTTAAAATTTTACTACAAAAATGCTAAAAATGCAACGTAAGCCGCGAAAAAAATTTGCGATGTTTATGGACCGAGTGCAGTGTCTGTGAGAGTAGCACAAATTTGGTTTAAGCGTTTTCAATCCGGAAATTTTGATGTTAAAGATGCACGTCGCTCTGGTCGCCCTATTACGGATAAAATGGATGCCATTTTTGAAAAAGTGGAGCAAGATCGGAATATTAGTAGTTACGACGTAGCTGAAGAACTAGGAATTGACCACAAAACAGATTCGGCGCATTTGAAAAAAACTGGGTATACAAAAAAGCTCGATATTTGGGTACCTCACGAGCTCACTGAAAGAAACCTAATGAACCGTGTACTCATTTGTGATTCTTTATTACGACGTAATGAAACCGAAACATTTTTGAAGAAGCTGATAACTGGTGATGAAAAGTGGATCACGTACGACAAGAACGTGCGAAAAAGGACGTGGTCAAAGGCCGGTCAGGCTTCACAGACTGTGGCGAAACCCGGGTTAACTCACAACAAGGTGATGCTGTGTGTGTGGTGGGATTGGAAGGGCATTATTCATTATGAGCTGTTACCACCAGGCAGGACCATCGATTCTGAACTCTACTGCGAACAACTGATGAGATTAAAGCAAGAAGTTGAGAGAAAGCGGCCGGAATTAATCAACAGAAGGGGTGTGGTTTTTCATTATGATAACACTAGACCTCACACATCTTTAGCCACTCAGCAAAAATTAAGAGAGTTCGGCTGGGAGGTGTTAATGCATCCGCCGTATAGTCCTGACCTTGCACCTTCAGATTTCCACCTGTAGTGCTATTCTGTAAACATCTCACCGTGATAACTCAGGTGACGTGAGCGTGCAGTGAGCCGTCATTCCACCTGATGCTAGGGGTTGACACTATTGACAGCTCACTTTAAGATCACTTCACTCATGTTTTCACGGTGAGATATTTACAGAATAGCACTACTGTTTCGGTCTCTTCAGAATTCTTTAGGCAGTGTCAGGTTAACATCACGAGAGGACTGCCAAAACCACTTGTCGCGGTATTTTGATCAGAAGTCCCAAAATTTCTATAGCAATGGGATCATGTCCCTACCTACAAGATGGCAAAAAGTTATCGAACAAAATGGTACCTACATACTTTAGACAAATGTAAATAATGTATATTAAAAAACGTTTTGAATTTTCTTAAAAAATGCGAAGAAACTTTTTCCCCAACCTATTACATACATGTATGTCATATGTAGAACTAGGTATCAACCTATCATTTGTTCAAAGGTTTGCAACCTAATTATACATCGGGATCATACACGGGATACCTACTGCAATACTTACCCTGTTTGTTCTTCGCACCGGGAACGGGGCGTCAACGAGAAAACAGATGACGGCACCGAAGTATAGCGACAGTATATTATATATACATGTATTAATGAATGTAAAGTGTAAGTATGATGTAAAATGTCTGTAGTACGTAGATACTATATTTTCCCATCGACCCCAAGAAAATTTTTGGTCTAGAACAAAAATTTTGTAAAGGTTAAAGTATTACAGCATTCACAAAACGAACATACTTCATTCAAACACACCGACATCTTACGTCGTTAGGTCAGGTAGGATTCACATTCATTGATCACTACTCGACCTGACAAGTCAATAACAATAGGCTTATTTAAGGAGTTGTAATCCGCTCACGTCTAAAACCATTAATAAGATGAAAAATATAAAGTTTTTTTTATTTAACAAGGGCTTATTTTTATGGAGTTGTAACCGCTCCTAATCAACTTTAGAATTGATCCAATCAACTTCAGTAGTTGATGAAGACAAATTAGTCATACTAACTTTAAATGTTAGTGAATAAGAAAGGTTAGGTAACATAATCCTAGAAAAATCATAGATATATTACTATACGGTGCGATGGACAAACAGCATTACTGTCAGTAAGAATAGTTAAATGGTTAATAGATTTTTGAGATTCTGTTTGTTCTGTTGTTTGAGATTCTGTGAATTACTTTAAGAGTATGACAAACGCCGATATTATAAACTAATAATTAAATTTATTAAATAAATTAAATTTTCAACGAAATCTCCAAACGGCTGGTTGACACTTGCCGTGATCCAAGGGCTGGCTTTTACCTTGGCCAGCGGCTTAGCATTGCCATACAACGTGGCAATGCCGCCAGTCTCTTGGGTACTTTACCAGTCGACAGCGATGCGGAGGAATTTTTCGACGCCATATTTTAGTTTTTTTAATAGTTTTAGTTATGTTACCTTTTAGTAAAATAAGTTATAATTTGAATAAAAGTAATCTTATAATAAAAAAAAAAAAAATATTAATAAATAAAATAATCATAACATCCTATTGTATTGAACATTTACGAATAAATTTGATTTGATTTGAACAATAAGTTACAAAAAAAAAAAAAAAAAAAAAATTAAATTAATAATTGGTAATTATTTGTACTACCTGAAAAGGATGACATTAATATTGTTGAATAATTGTATTAAATTCATTATTGAGTATTGACATTTCAGTTTGACATAACTATAATTTCTTAATTTAATTATATTCACAGAAAATAAAATAATTAAGTAATCATAGCGTTTAAAGCTTAGAGGCTTAGAGGTCCAGAGCAGATTGGAGGTGTGGTGGAAAAGACTGGAGACCGTTGGCCTGAGAGTAAGTCGGACCAAAACAGAGTATTTGTTTTGTGATTTTGGCGGACTCTCCGGTCCTGTGCCCATATCTCTTGCCGGAACGCCCTTACCGATCTGCTCCGACTTTCGGTACCTCGGGTCGCTTGTCCAAGGGGATGGCGAAGTAGACCGAGACATAACGCACCGGATCAACGCAGGATGGATGAAATGGCGACAGGTTACAGGAACAACTTGCGACCCACGGATGCCCCTCAAGTTGAAGGGGAAAATTTACAAGTCCGTGATAAGGCCTGTCGTACTTTATGGATCGGAATGCTGGACAGTGAAGAAGACGGATGAAAAAAAATTGCATGCAGCGGAGATGAGAATGTTGAGATGGATGTGTGGAGTGACAAGAATGGATAAAGTGAGAAATGAGTATATAAGAGGAAGTTTGAAAGTGGCGCCAGTGACAGAAAAGTTGAAAGGAAATCGTTTGTCTTGGTATGGGCATGTAATGAGGAGAGACGAAACGCATGTGACTAAAAGAGTGATGAATATAGATGTTGATGGATGGAGAGGCAGAGGAAGGCCAAAGAAAAGATGGATGGATTGTGTGAGGAATGATATGAAAGAGAAGGGAGTGAATGATAGCGTGACGGTTGACAGGGGAGAATGGAAGAAGAAAACGTGTTGCGCCGACCCCAAGTACACACATCAAAAGTGTCTAGGGATCAAGCATTTTTATGCGGATTTCTTGAGATTGAGATGTGGCTTTGTAATAAATTTATGATTTTATAAATTTATATGGATCCTTTTTGGTGCATTTCATAATTTGAATCAGGAACTGTGAATCAAATTCGAGTAAAAGATGAAAATCAGCTGTCAATATTTTCCCTATAAAAACATACAACGCATTGAAGACATTATTAGTGCTACTGTTTCCCTACTACTGATTAAAACCAACGTTATTATGGAGCGGCGACGTCATTTAAGCAGGGAAGAAATGCTCAGAGCCGTGGGAATGATAGAAGCTGGTTCCCGGCAACGTACTGTGGCTTTAGCTCTGAATACAAGTCAGAGTGTTATCAGTCGACTTTGGACACGTTACCGAAGCACTGGTACCGTGGCTGAGCGCCATGGAGGACGGTATCGCTGCACCACACGGAGACAAGACCGATACATTCAAATCTTAACTCGAAGAGCTCCAACTATAACCGCCATGATGTTAGCCGTGAGGCTTCATCACTCTTCAGGGAACTTAATTAGCGACCAAACAGTCAGAAACCGCTTGCATGAAGTGAACCTTCATTCCCGAAGACCGCTACGGGTACCACCTATAGCAATGCACAATCGTAGGATTCGATATCAATGGGCTCTTGAACACAGAAATTGGGCAGAAGAACAATGGCGTTTCGTGTGCTTTTCTGATGAGTCTCGTTTTGGTATGAGACCGGATACAAGACGTATACGACACTGGAGAACCCCTGGACGCCAACAGCGATTAAAATCCTGCCAGGAAGTCCATCCTTATAGTGGTGGAACCATCATGGTATGGGCGGGTATTTGGATCGGCGGAAGAACTGAGTTGATTTGGATCAGAGGCAACCTCAACGCTCAAATTTATGCTGAGACGATTGTATCAGACGTCATCGTTCCTCTACAAGTGCAAATCGGTCCCTTATTTCAGTTAATGCATGATAATGCACGACCGCACACCGCAAGAGTTGTAAGACAGACTCTCGCCGCAGCTAACATCAATGTCCTGCCCTGGCCTGCTCAGTCGCCAGACTTGAACCCGATTGAGCATGCATGGGATATGCTACAGAGAAGAGCTCTGCCGAATATGGAGGGTATCCAGTCGCAAGAAGACCTTTTTTTGTTGTTGCAACGAACATGGGCGGCCATTCCACAGCGTGATTTGGATGAACTCATTTTGAGTATGCCAAACCGATGTTCTTGTGTTGTTAGTGTTCGCGGTAGAAACACGGATTATTAATTGTTTAAGTTACCCAATAAAATTTTAAAGAAAACTGTTATTTCAGTCTTTTTTTCGAACTTTAATGTTAGTGGTTCAAATGTCAAAAATCCCTTTATTAGGAAAATGGCAAATTTCTTTATTAATGCAAAGGTGACTTGGTTTATCGTTACTGTGACAAACGAAAACACTTTATTTGATGAATCCTTAAAGAAAATTTTAATTAATATCAATCAGGAGAAAAGTTATTGCAAAAATATATGTTGATCCCTAGACACTTTTGATGTGTGTAATATGGGATAAGGGCAGGAAGATGAATCATAGCGTTTAAAGTATGCTAATTTAGGATGATAAGAGCAAGCGAATGATAATTGCAATTCTTGTAAAACGCTGCTAAGTCATAAGTACTAACATAACATAACACAAATATTGTACACTTAGTTCGCAATAAACGTTTTGACTTGACTAAAATTATTCTTTCTAAAATAAAGTATAGTCTTATGAGTCGTCAACCTGACAATTTTTTAATATTATAAGTATATATAAGTATCAGACAAGGATCAGCAGTGCGATTCTGTATAACCATCTCACCGTGAATACTTATCGATTGCCGATTCCCGGCCACCGTAGGCGCGGGCTTGCGGACGACGAGTAATGGGCAGCTCGCCGTCCGGTAAGGACCAGGCCCGGGTCGACGGCGCGTTGTGTTCCACGCGCGCCTCAAAGAGATGTCAGCAGTGACGGGGTCAATTGGGCCGATGCCGCCGGGGTCGCGGGTAGTTCGAAAGAGATACCGTGGCCCTGGCACGGGCAACTGAAGGAACATGGGTGGGTTTTAGTCAGTAAAAGTCTGACACACCCTCCCGCTCTGCCCAGAGCGGGAGAAGTCATTTGATGATTTCCCATCCACAAAAAAAAAAAAAAAAAAAGGTGAAGTGAGCGTGGAGTGAGCTGTCAATAGTGTCAATTCCTAGCAAAATCAAACTCACTTCACCTAAGTTTTCACGGTGAGATTTTTACAGAATCGACCGGCATGAAACATTACGTTCCGTCGGCGTCGGTCGATTTTTTGACATCCACAGAATTAGGTACATTTTTAAACTGTAAACTTCTTTTATTTTAAAGAGCAGTATTAACCGCAAATATCAAACGATTTACTGAAGTATCCATCAAGTCGTTTAGTGATTTGCAAGAGCGGGACATTTGCCAAACTACGGGAAATCATTATCTTTATTACCTCACTAACTCACGGTGAATTCTAAACACGCCAACTTTAATATAAACGAATGTTGCACTCACGAGCATACAATTTGTTAGTATTACAGTAATTTTTGAAATATTTTTGACGCTAAAAGCTAACGGTATTCTTTGAAAGCAGAAACCTCAAGTTCCTGTGCTGCAGATCCCTTTATTTAAGACAGAAAACAAAGTAATGGTTAACCAATTGAGTTACCTATTTAAGCATTCCTTTAAAGAAAGAGAAAAAAAGAAAGAAAAAGTATTTATTGTGACTCGCATAGGAAGATCACCAACTAAACTAAAAACACAATGGTAAAAGTTTAAAAACAAAATTAATTAAAAAAAAAAACAGAAAGTCCTGTACGAGGCCAAAAGGCCCCTGTCTCAGCATGATGCCATAAAGAATCTTCTTGCTTTGAAGGTTTCCACAGGACGAGTCGGTTGTAATACCGAACGTAATCAAAAGCGCTTCTCGAAGCCTAGACGCGTGCTCTGCAGGAGTGAAATGCACACTTAAGAATACTAAAAATCAATTTCCAACCGCTATCACCCGGCCACTTTTCTCGCAGAGCAATCTCACGCTTCCTACACTTGCAATAAACATAAAATATTATCCATACAACCTCACAACTCTTGCTGAAAAGGAAGAAATCCGCCTTCACTAAATATTTTAAATTTTAACTCGATAAGCAACCATTTTCAGCGAGTTAAGGCGTTAATTTACATTTTATTAGGTACCTAGAAGACAGCTTAGTTTTAGATTATTTCAAATCCAAAATAGTAGGATACTTACTTGTCGATATTTTAATAATAAAATGGTCTTCTGTTGACAAAAAAGACAGTATCAATTATAAGGAAATCAATTGATTAATTTCAATCATACACACATCATTTCATATTTTTTGCACGCCAAAATGCACAACGCTAAGGTACTTATAGCAAGAACCAAAATACCCAACATAATTTGAGTTGCCATGAGCCCCACACAGCTTAAGCCATATTTAAAAAATTGGGAGTTCATTTCAGATCCCCAGAAGAGCAATTGTCCTTTTTATATTAAAATGAAACCACAGTTACACTGCAGTATGCCGCAACCGACATACTTTTAAATTAATTGAACGAACGAGTCCCTGAACGATAATAATCGAACGAATACCATCTGCGATCCGACATTGGTCCGATACTATTTATTGTTATTATCATACACATTTTTACGAGTACAGCCTGATCTCAGACGATGCCGAATATTTGAAATAGGATCTAAAGTATCTAAATCAGACAGATCTACGAGTACGTAATATTTTTATGTATGTAGACTTAGTGCTAAACTTACGACGAGGTCCTAGGCTATTAGATAATTTAATAATTTTCGATCGGAAAGAAAAGGAAAGGATTCGAAAGGAAAATTCGTTTCCACATTATCCCATAGCATCCGCCCCTGAACTTGGACGACCCCATATAACAGACTGGAATGATTTGATATGGTGAGATCATAGTAGTAACTGCGAACAACCAGCACCCTAATTGCGTAATACACTATTGATCGGAATCTAAAACATTATGAAATAATTTCCTAATCCATTCGTTCATGAGTTTGAAAAATTCATCTGCTCAACAACTTAAATAACGCAATGAATGTTGTTGAACTGATAAAAGGCAAAAAAAATGCATTGCCTTTGTATAGTTCGCCTCATATAAGTTTGCCGCTCTGAAGTAGGCTACAAATTATTGCGCAGTAGTCAATATCTATACCATAAAAAACTTTTTTACAAAAAAATACAACCGACTTCCAAAAACAACACTACAAAGTGAAAAATAACTTTAATTTCGGAAGTCGGTGTCTAGTTAAATGTATTTTCGTTTTTTGCCACCGACTTCCGAAATTAAAGTTATTTTTTACTTTGTAGTGTTGTTTTTGGAAGTCGGTTGTATTTTTTTGTAAAAAAGGTTTTATTTTTCACTTTTTAGTTGTGTACCTACCCCACACAAATTCTAATACCACTACCTGCAAAACAAACTGGAACATCATCCATATAAAAGTGGGGAAAAAATAGGTATTATTGAAGCTAACTCAAAAACTACCTAAGCAAAGTTAATCAATTTTATATGGGACCAACTGTGATGTATATATACCCTCTCGAATAAAAAAAAATCCAAATCGGTCAAGCCATCTTCGAGTAATCGGGGAACATACATAAAAAAATAAAAAGGTTCCGACGAATTGAGAACCTCGTCCTTTTTGAAGTCGGTTAAAAACAGCAGCCCGCGATGCCATGCGCATTGGAAAGCCTGGTTTCAGAGCGGCTAACGTACGTGACGCGAAGTGGGTTTCGCAATTACCCCGCAGATTGATAATTCCCTCTAGGCTCCACCCTAAAACATTTACTCCTGAGCCGAGAACTGTAATAAAAAACGAACTGTATTGAAAAAATAAAATAAAATAACGAAAAATATTTTTGTCATGAATTATTATGATTTAATTTTTTTTTTCGCGCTTTGCTTTCGCCAGGTAGAAGCAAAGGTATAAAGCCGATAAACAGCCCAATCTGAAAAATAGAAAATTCAAATATTTTTGAGTTTAGAACACAAATAAATGTTAATTTGTTCATAAACGTTTTTTTTATTGTAATAATCATGGTTTTTTTATGATATTCTACGAGTACATATAAACATTATTTAAATATTCAAATAATATTAACGCCGTAAAGACGCATATCTCTTTGCCGAGATTAAAAAAAAAACATTCACCTCCGAATAGAGACGGTGTGAATAGAGGCATTGAACCAATTTGGACTAAGTATAGGTATAAGTTATCTGTGACAATTTTTATTTCCGCACACGTGTTGGAAAATGAAAAATCGGACGCGTGTGAAATATATTGTATTGTGAACCTAATCGTAGTGCGATATGAACCTGTTTTCGAGGAAGACTATTGAAAAGAAAATTCTGAAATGATAGCTACATTTCTGAATTTTATCTTGTATATGAAACAATCATGAGGAGCTCGTGGCTAAGTAATAACAGCCGCACGGATCGATCCATCAGGTTAAGCTACGCTTGCCGGGGTTGGTCCGTAGATGGGTGACCATCTTTACACACCGAGACTCCTCCGTGCCTCGGAATGTACGTTAAGCCGTTGGTCCCGGCTGTCATTCGTGGATCTTTGACAGTCGTTACGGGTCGTCAGAAGCCCGAAAGTCTGACAACCAGTCTTACCAAGGGGTATCGTATTACCCAGTAATTGGGTTGTGGAGGTCAGATAGGCAGTCGCTTCATGTAAAATACTGGTATTCAGCTGCATCCGGTCAGACTGGAAGCCGACCTTAACATAGTTGGGAAAAGGCTAGGCAGATTGATATGAAACAATAATGACAATGATAACTTACATAATTGAATTATCATAATCATAGCGCGTAATAAAACCAATTTTACCTCTTATGTAAACATTCCTTCACAGAAAAGAACAGTCGTTCTATTTACCAACCCCAGTTGCGTTGACAGCTTGATGCATGGTGCTTGCACTTTGATCACATATCTCTTTGTACAGCCGGGCCGCACTGAGTTATACTCTTATGTACTTACCTTCCAGCCTAGGATTGTCAACAGTGCTGGGTCTGTTTTTACTGGAATAACTGTTTTTGCTGAAAGTATGTAGGTAATATTACAGAATGTTTTTATTTGTTATTTGTTTTAACATTTGAAGAATATTTTTGCTAAGGGTCGGGTGATGTTCATTAGGTGACTTCTTATTTACGCCAAACTTATCGAAATACGACAGTGCTTTTTGCACGTTTTTAGTGATATTATTGTTTTTTTTAAAAATCGTCTTCAAGGTTTATCCTTAAACCGATATTGGTGCCGATTCTCTTGTTCAATAACTAAACTAAAATTAGAGAATCGCTATCTCTTACTAACAGGCAGTGCCAGAAAAGGACGGCTATAGCTATGAACTAAGTTAGAGATGTCAAACTAGTTTACGCCTTGCGCTTCACCGTGTTTTTAGTCGACATGTTTTTACGTGTCGTCTATGGAAAATTTGTTCAACTAAATTTGACAGCTCTAATTTACGTCCGTCTCTTTCTTGTTTTATTTGAGAGAAAAAGTTAACAATAGCCTAAATTAAGTTTAGTTTGTGCACCAGTCAGAGAAAATGGTGCCGATTCTGTTAATCGGCAACATTTTCTCTGACTGGTGAAACTCTTGAGCTAGCCAGGTGTTTTTTTTTCGTGGCTACGACTTTATGCTTTCTATATAAACTTATCAAAACAACATAACATAACACATACAACATGATACACATACAACACACATATAACATGATTTCCTATATCCGACACTTAAGGACGCTGTTACAAATGGGTAGTCAAATCATTACTTTTTTATACAAAAGTATGTTTATTAAATAAAATGATTTGCATTCTTAAAACGTTTTTTGGCCGAATTGTTGACAGATATGCAAGGTACGATTCTGAACTATAAATATAATTTTAGATAGGTACATTTTCTCAATAAATGTACCGAAGTATTGCATTGCATTTTTGTTATTTTTACAAAAGTTAACTGCATTGCAGATTGGTATAGTGACCTATTATTTTGTTGGGTAAACATGAGTTGCTTTGTGTTGAGGAGTAAAAAAGTTGGACTTTTTTACTTTCCGGTTTCATCGGACACCACTCTATACCTACGTATGTATGTAATTTTAACATTTAATTATAAACAGAACTCAAAAAAATGTAGAGAAAATGAATATTCAAGCCACTGAAAAATGTAATCACCGGGAAAAGCAGTAGGCACCTACGGAAACACAAGAGACTCAACCCTACTGCATCCAAAAGCGGCTGCTTATGACTAAGTAACTAGTCTTGACACGTACGGTAAAAGTACCGACATTTAGAGGCTGCATCGTGAATAAAAAAAAAGTGTATTCACGGGAAACTCCGCAGCGTTTCGGAGGTCACAGGGTAATAAAACCGGGATTTATCATCGGACCTGATCGTAGTTTAATTTTCACGGGATTTATCATATTTTTGGTTATCTTTAATACGGTAACATACGTTAAATGGAATGGAAATGGAAGAGTGTAATGTTATTGAGAGAATTTAGGCTTTTTCATTGGATTTTTTGAATAATAATAAAACGTTTATTTCAGAAAATAATCCATAAAGCATAGGTAATAATAATAAAAATAGCCAGCATACAAGTATTAAAAAAAACCGGTCAAGTGCGTGTCGGAACACACACAATGACCCTTCATTGTGTGTGTTCCGACACGCACTTGAACCCTTTCCGTAATTGAAAATAATTTATCCCAATAAAAAAAGTGAAAACCGAGTTCAAAAACCAAAAATTAATAAAATAACTTTCTTAAAAAACATAACAGCTTCTGAAGTCGGTGCCAAGCTAAAGTGCATTGAAGGACTAAAGACACCGTCTTCAGTAGCTGTTAAATGTTTTAAGAAAGTTATTTTATTCATTTTTGGTTTTTTCGGAAAAATTGCAGCCCCTGCAGCTAGGTTACGGCTCCAAAGGGGGCTGTGAGGCTGCCGTACACGCCTTATCGACCTACCTAAATTCTGGTAAAGGTGAGGTCATCCTGAAGGTTGACATAAAGAATGCCTTCACTTCTGTTAATAGGGACACCTTGCTGGCAGAAACTAGAAAAGAAATACCACAAATTTACAGTTTCCTTTGGCAATGTTACAGACACCCTTCTAAATTACTGTATCGGGACAACCTTCTGGAACCTGCTGTTGGCTGCCAACAAGGTGACCCCCTCGGGCCAGTGATTTTTAGTTTAGCCATTCACCCAATTATTCGACAACTAAATTCCAAATTTAATGTTTGGTATCTTGATGATGGTACCTTGGGAGGCGATGTAGAAACTGTTTTAAATGACCTTCAATTCTTAAAAAATGAACTTCATTCCATTGGCCTTGATCTCAACCTTTCGAAATGTGAACTATTCTTAGCGGACGATACTGACAGACATCTAACACTTCCCAAATTTAACGCAATAGCCCCAGAAATCAAAATTATTGAAAAGAACTCTCTTCGCCTCCTTGGGTGTCCAATATATGAAAATTCATTTCCTGTTTTCATTGAAGAAAAAATTCAAAATTTCAATGACGTTTCGGAAAGATTGCTCCAAATTAACATGCATTCGGCCATAACATTAATCCGTTACTGCTGTTTTGGCCCTAAATTAACATATTTCCTTCGCGCTTCCTATTCATGGAAGCACACTCACCTTTTAGACACAATGGACAATATTATACTTTATCTTCGATCTTAAATGTGGCCATGGACGACCGCGCTTGGGCACAAGCTACTCTTCCCATTCGTATGGGAGGCCTCGGCGTCCGCAAAATTTCTAGTATTAGTTTATATCCTCGGTCCACGGTACAGAGAAATTAATCAGGAAAATCCTAGCCTCCACACTGGTTAATTTTGATGTGCCTTGTTTCACCGAGGCTATAGATGCCTGGAGACTCGCTGGCCCGAATTCAGATCCACCCGACAATCCATCTTCCCAGAGACGGTGGGATGAGCCGCTCTGCAGAGTAGTACAGAACACTTTACTTGATACGTCTGCTAGTACTGCGGAACGTGCGCGCCTGCTGGCTGTGGGTAAGTGGGAGTCGGGTCTGTGGCTTCATGCACTACCGTCATCGAACATAGGCACTTTGTTCGACGACACTACTTTCCGCCTCGCTGCTTCACTGCGACTAGGAGCTTCTTCTTGTTTTCCTCATCGCTGTCACTGTGGTGAAGTTGTCAACAGCCTCGGACACCACGGCCTGTCTTGCAGCCGAAGTGCGGGTCGCTTTGCGCGGCACGCAAACATCAATGACATCATCCGACGAGCCCTTGTCACCGTCGGCGTTCCAGCTGTATTAGAATTTAGAACCCAATGGCTTGGCACGCGACGATGGCAAGAGACCGGACGGCATGTCTTTATTTCCATGGAAGGTGGGAAGGCCTTTAGAATGGGACGCAACGTGCGTCGATACTCTTGCGCCATCCCATCTTCCTGGCTCGGCGTGCTGTGCTGGCACTGCTGCTGCGGCTGCGGAAAACCTCAAGCGGCGAAAGTATAATAACCTTATCGGTAATTATATTTTCGAGCCGTTTGGGGTTGAAACCCTTGGGCCGTGGGGTCCGAGTGCTCATGGTTTATTCAATGAAATCTCCAAGCGGCTGGTTGACACTTCCCATGACCCAAGGGCTGGCTCTTGGGTACTTTACCACTCGACAACGATGTGGAGGAATTTTTCGATGCCATATTTTAGTTTTTTAATAGTTTTAGTTATGTTAGGATAATTATCCGCAAAATTACCAGTATTAGGTTACCGGCGTTCCTGTCCTCTGTCCACAGCACTGAAAAGTTGACCGAGAAAATTTTAACCCCCTCTCTGGTTCACTCTGGCTTGCCCGGATACAGTTCGGCCCGTGAACCCATCTTCCCAGAGGCAGTGGGATGAGCCGCTCTGCAGGTTGGTACGGAATAGTCTTATTAATACGTCCACCAATACTGCTGAGCGTGCCCGCCTGCTGGCTGTAGGTGAGTGGGAGTCGGGCCTCTGGCTTCAGGCACTACCGTCACCCAACATAGGAACTATGCTGGGTGACACCACCTTCCGGCTCGCTACCTGTCTACGTCTGGGCGCTCCTTGCGTGGCTCCGCATCGCTCCCGATGCGGCGTAGATGTCGACTGCCTCGGACATCATGGCCTATCCTGCAGTAAGAGCGCAGGCCGGATAGCACGGCACGCCAGCATATTAATGCTGTCAAGGTGCCAGCTGTTTTAGAACCCATTGGCTTGGCACGCGACGATGGGAAGAGACCAGACGGAATGACCATAATGCCTTGGAAGGTAGGTAGGCCTTTGGTGTGGGATGCAACGTGTATTGACACCCTTGCGCCATCCCATCTTCCTAGCACGGTGGTCTGTGCTGGGGCGGCTGCTGCGGGTGCGGAAAACCTCAAACGGCGCAAATACTCTAATCTTATTGGGACTTATATGTTTGAGCATGGTTTGAGCCGTTTGGGGTTGAAACACTAGGGCCATGGGGTCCGAGTGCCCTTTTAGTTTTTCGGGACATCGCCAAGCGGTTGGTCGACTCTACACGTGACCAAAGGGCTGGCCTATTTTTTGGCCAAAGAATTAGCATTGCCATACAACGTGGCAATGCTGCCAGCCTTTTGGGCACTTTTCCTATCGACAGCGATGCGGACGAATTTTTTGATGCCCTATGATTATTTCCCCTCCTTTTTAGGGTTCCGTACCTCAAAAGGAAAAAACGGAACCCTTATAGGATCACTTCGTTGTCCGTCTGTCTGTCTGTCTGTTTGTCAGTCTGTCAGGACCCTTTTTCTCAGGAACGCGTGGAGGTATCAAGTTGAAATTAATATCAAATATGTAAGCCTGTGGTCTCTTGGAGTCCTAAAAAATTCAAGCTTCTAAGTCAACGCAATAAAAACCTACGGCCATTTATGCGACATATTTTGATACTCGCAAGTAAATCAAAACCTATAGGGTACTTCCCGTTGTCCTAGAATCATGAAATTTGGCAAGTAGCAAGGTCTCACAGCACAAGTAAAGGAAAAAGTCAGAAAAATGTTAATTTGTAATGATATCGCATAAAAAAAAATTCAAGTCTGTCAGTCTTTCAAGACCCTTTTTCTCAAGGACGCGTGAAGATATCAAGTTGAAATTGATACCAAATACGGAAGTCTATGGTTTCTTAGAGTTCTAAAAAAATCTAGCTTCTATGTCAACGCAATAAAAAATACGGCCATTTTGCGACACGTTTTCATATTCGCAACTGTCGCAAGTAAATCAAAACCTATAGGGTACTTTCCGTTGTCCTAGAATCATGAAATTTGGCAAGAAGCAAGGTCTTAAAGCACAAATAGAGGAAAACGTCAGAAATTTGTTAATTTGTAATTTTATCCCATAAAAAAACTTTTTTTGGGATTACAATGTTAAGACGCCGTGTATACCTACAAAATTTTGCCGATTTAGCTATTTAAGTACGTGATTTTACAGACGTAATTTTACGGATAAAATACTATATTTCTTTATTTGTAGTTTTAATGCACAACATGAAAGATCATTTCAATTATGATCTAATGAATGAGCTACTTTTTTATTTTGCGTCGAGTTTATAAATGCGAGAATTAGGTTGTTTTAAAAGATTTTTTGATATTTTCCTTTTTTTTTAAGAAATGGATTGATTTTGAACTGAAGTTTATTTCTGTTGTTTTAATTTTATGAACAAGAGTTCCAAGTAGCCGAAATCAAAAGCAATTCTTTGCCCATTTTCTTTATAGTTTGACTCAGTTAAATATTTTTTTTACTCAAAAATTTTATATGAAAGTAGTAAAAAGTGATTGTATAAACAACTTTCACACAAAAATATTGAAATTCATCCATAGCCATTAGAAGTCAAAACAATTCGTAAATATGTGATATTCTAAACCACTTTCTTACACCAAAAATTCACAAAACAGTCGCCGGTTTATTAATCAAAATTAAATTATAAAAATAAAAAAGTAGCTCATACATCAGATCATAATTGAAATGCTCATTGAGATAGTGCATTAAAACTTATAGAAATACTGTAAAATATGTGATATTCTAAACCACTTTCTTACACCAAAAATTCACAAAACAGTCGCCGGTTGATTAATCAAAATTAAATTATAAAAATAAAAAAGTAGCTCATACATCAGATCATAATTGAAATGCTCATTGAGATAGTGCATTAAAACTTATAGAAATACTGTAAAATAACGTAAATCAGCGAAATCGACAAAATTTCGTGTTCGGCCTCTTATGTTTGTTTTTGGGATAAATTCTTTTCAACTACGGAACCCTTCATTGTGCGTGTTCCGACAGGCACTTGGCCGGTTTTTTTTTATATACTTGTACATATTTTTTGTTTTTATGATTGTTAGATTTTAAATTATGTAAATATTCATGGATAATAATGTTAGGATATAATTTTGTTATTTTTAGGTTATATTTATATTACATTTAAATAAATTTCAAGTGTTTCAAAAAAAAAATATTTAATAATCTTTTTGGTTTTTGAAGTTGGTTTTTACTTTTTTTAAACTAAATTTATTTTTCCATTTTTAGTTGAATATTCTATTACTTAGATTTAATAAGTAAGCCCAAGACGAACGAAAAGAAGAATCATCAAAATAGGCTTAGAAATGGCGGAGATACAGTATATTTATGCATATAACTTCGTACATAGGACTAATTACATAATGTATTATCTACTAAATCTTTCCTGAAAGCATGTAGATCAGTGAAAGAATCATCAAAACTGGTTCATTCGTTTTTGAGAAAATCGCGGACCAACAAACATACATGCTACATATATACATACGGGTTGAATACAGAACCTCCTTTTTTTTGAAGTCGGTTAATGAAGTCGGTTACAAACAAACTTATCAATGGACCTCAAAAAAAATTTTTTTTTTGTCATAAAACTACAAATTAACAATTTTCGGACTTTTTCCTTTACTTGTGCTGGGAGACCTTGCTTCTTGCCAAATTTCATTATTCTAGGTCAACGGGAAGTACCCTATAGGTTTTGATTTACTTGCGACAGTTGCGAGTATCAAAATGTGTCGTAAAATGGCCGTATTTTTTTATTGCGTTGACTTAGAAGCTTGATTTTTTCAGAACTCTAAAGGACCATAGACTTACGTATTCGATATTAATTTCAACTTGATATCTCCACGCGTCTCTGAGGAAAAGGGTCATGACAGACTGACAGACAGACAGACAGACGGACAACGAGGTGATCCTATAAGGGTTCCGTTTTTTCCTTTTGAGGTACGGAACCCTAAAAATTAACAAAATAAAATGATTTAAATTATCAAATACAATAAAAATGAAAATACAGAACAACTTTAAAGATTAAATATATAAATTCAATGTCAAAGATAGATATAAGTCAGTCAATCAATTAAATTAGAAATTATACATAAAAAAATCATTCAAACTAATTAAAATGATATGTCAGTATTGTCCAGTAGATATACACACCCACTTATGTTGGATCGGACAGTCTGTGCGGGAAGCAATCATCTTGAGGATGCCATTGCTACTCTCTCACTCGTCTCACTAAAGAAGCAACCTTTTTCCTTATTATAGCTTGATAGCCATCCGTTCGAGCTTCTGCAAACATTAGCGACGCACTGCAATATGAGGCAGCCGCATTAGCATCCTAAAGATATTGTTATACGGAACGCGCAAGACACTGGCAGCCCGACGGGTATGACTGACCCAAAGACTGCTCGCGTAAAACGATTGACAGTATGCCATAGAATAAGTGATTTTAACAGGAATGGAGCAGCGACCGAATCTACGGGCAATCATGTTCCCTCGGACCGCCAATGCCCTGCGCTCCCGCTCCAGATCCGCATCATCGGACAAATCCTCCGTCACAATGTACCCTAAATACATAAAACTGGTCACTCTTTGCAGTTCCTCACCACACAATTTAATTGAATAAAGAGACAAAACTCAACTAAAACAAAAACACTATGGCGTCGAAAAATTCCTCCGCATCGCTGTCGACTGGTAAAGTACCCAAGAGACTGGCGGCATTGCCACGTTGTATGGCAATGCTAAGCCGCTGGCCAAGGTAAAAACCAGCCCTTGGGTCACGGGAAGTGTCAACCAGCCGTTTGGAGATTTAAGAGACAAAATAATTTAAGTAATTTAAAATATTTTTTATTTAAATTCAATTGAGAGTAATTTAATTTTTGTAATTTTTTAGGCGTGTATTCATTGCCTACAAAGTACCTCTAGGTATGTCTAGTTTCAACAGTGCAGCTTTCGGATGCTAAAGGCCAGTTTATTAAACAGTCATAATAAAAACAGAGTCAATCCTCGTCAACCAAACAACTTGATCAAACGGTAAAAAGGCGATCAACTAACATAGTAGAAGTAGCCAAGTTAAATTGATACAGCGTTTAAAGCATAAACATTTTACTACTTTAATCTTATTAATGTAGGGTAGTAGCATAAAATCTTTGCTTCCCTTGAGGAAGCAAGTGACGTGTTATTTAGTTTGTATGGATCCGTATCCGTCCAGTAGGAAGGATGAATAGACGTTTATGGTTGGCTGGTGTGAATAAAGGCTAAATTATTCATGAGTTTAGGACTTATTTTGCAAATGTGCTTTTATCAACGGGTCGGGAGATTCTTTGAAGAGCAATTTTGTTTTCCTGTAACATTGAAATCTATATTAATATCTATGAATATGTAGTATAAAAAAGTCGCTTTCCGTGACTGGCTGTGTTCTTATAAAATACACAAAGGATTTTGATGCTGTTTTCACCATAATTTATAGAATTTATTCTGAAAGGATTATGTTTATTTACATTAAACTTATCGGTCTCCATATAATAAAGGAATCCCGATGCTTTGTCAAGTCTTAAAAACCGTGCGTAGCAGGGGCGGGTCCAGGCGGGTCGCTAGTAAATAATAAGGCCTGCGGTGGAGGTGTGCTAAGGGCCTGAAGGTCACATTTAAACTATGAACAGTACCTACATCAATCAATCTGCCTAGCCTTTTCCCAACTATGTTGGGGTCGGCTTCCAGTCTAACCGGATGCAGCTGAATACCAGTATTTTACATAGAGCGTCTGCCTATCTGACCTCCACAACCCATTAACTGGGTAATACGATACCCCTTGATAAGACTGATTGTCAGACTTTCGGGCTTCTGACGACCCGTAACGACTGTCAAAGATCCACGAATGACAGCTGGGACCAACGGCTTACGTGTTTTCCGAGGCACGGAGCAGTCTCGGTATGTAAAGATGGTCACCCATCCACGGACCGACTCCGGCAAGCGTAGCTTAACCTGATGGATCGACCCGAGCGGCTGTTATTACTTAGCCACGAGCACCTCATGTTCTTCCATAATAAATCCTAAATGTACCTTCTTAAAGTTCATATCAGAAACTGATATTTTTTTAAAGAAATAAAAACGTATTTTATTTCATTTCTTTTGTCAGTAAAATCTAGCCTTTTCCGTCCACGAGCACATAGCCATTCTTGCAGTTTATTCGTTTCTATTTTAAGTCTGCTCACAGTCTGACAATGCCATGTCCGCACAGTCTCGACTTCCGGTAACAAGTTGTCCATATAACCCTCACCCACTCGGAATGACAATACCTTTTTCACACAATACCTGCAGAAAAATTCATTGCTTTACACAATTGAACATTTGTCTGCTCGACAACAAAAATAACGCAATGAACCTATCCATTGCGTTATGAAATGAAAAGGGATGTCATTCCGAGTGGGTTATGAAAATAAAATATCTTAGGGGTAACGCAGGCGCGTTGTGTTCCACGCGCGCCTCAAAGAGATGCCAGCAGTGACGGGGTCAATTGGGCCGATGCCGCCCGGTTGCGGGTAGTTCGATAGAGATACCGTGGCCCTGGTACGGGCAACTGAAGGAACATGGGTGGGTTTTAGTCAGTAAAAGTCTGACACGCCCTCCCGTTCTGCCCAAGAGCGAGAGAAGTCATTTGATGATTTCCCATCCACAAAAAAACAAAAAAAAAAAAGGGGTAACACAGCATCTACTGTTTGCGAAGCGTGCGCTCTGCCTGGAATGCGTAGATTTGTGTTCATTCCGAGCCTTAATTGACTCGCAAGACTTTTTGATTGCTGATTCAGTCCTGTAGTTGGCGAGTAATGAATAAAGAAATTAAGAGAACGGTTCATGAAACTTAATTTTCACAATTGCGTTGCGGAATAAATCCTTATGTACTAATATTATTATTTTTTTATTTTATTTTTTTTTTTATACAAATAACAATAAATACAAAAACAAAAGTACACATAGGCGTCGAAGTACTCGTCCGCATCGATGTCATCCGGAAACGTGCCCAGAAGACTGGTAGCATTGCCACGTTGAATGGCAATGCTAATTCTTTGGCCAAAGAACGAGCCAGCCCTGCAGCCCCAGAAAGTAGACGCCCATGACCCGAGCGTTTCGACCCCAAACGGCTCAAAACTGTAGTTACCTATAAGGTTACAGTATTTGCGTCGCTTGAGGGTCTCAGCAGCCTAATATTATAAATGCGAAAGTAACTCTCTCTGTCCGTCACCTTTCCGTCACGCCTAAACTACTGAAGCGATCGAGCCTGGAACCTGGAGAAGGACATCGGCTACTTTTCGTCCTGGATTAAAAAAAAAATAATTTAAAATTATTTTTTTATTATTTAATTTAATTTCTGGTATTAAAAAAAACAGGCACACGAAGTCACGGACAATAGCTAGTATTTTCTTGCTTATGATTACTATCAAAATAACACCATTTGATTTGGGCTAAAAAGGCCAATTACATAAAACTGACCAACAAGAACACGGTGACATTCTCAGTACCAACAAAATTTCTCAAAAGACACTAAAAAATTATGCTGAAAATATTTATAAACCATCGAATGTTGGCAAGAACGTTTCCAACGAGCTCAGGGGAGACATGAATCATTAGAACATGGAGATCACTCCAGGGACGAGTGCTTGTACAGAATATGCTAAATTATATCACCCATTGAGTTAGTACAGAAGTTCTACACCTATTCTGTAAAAATCTCACCTTGAAAACTTAGTTGGAGTGAGCCGTCACTCTATTGCATCAGATGGAATCAAGCTCACTTTGTCTATGTTTTCACAATGAGTTTTTTTACGGAATAAGATCGGCTGCTTTTTATTTATAGCTGGCCATATTTACCATAGGTAGGAAACTATGGGCCATAGAAATATAAAAAAACTTCTTCCTTATATCTATGGTTGGGGCACACGTGTTCAAAGTCAAAGTCAAAGTCAAAGTATTTATTAGTGTGTTTTTTGGTGATACATTAGGTCTTATACTTAGGTTATGGTGACTCAAAAAACTACCCATTAGGGCATACACTATTTATCAATTTAAGAATTTAAAATCAATATTACATGCAAACAAATTAACAAACATTTCAATATTTAAAATACCTACTTAATTACTTATAATCAATTTTTATAATAAACATTTAGAATACAATAAATTATTATAATAAATATTCACATAATTAAATTATCATTTAATTTAATACATTTTGTCAAGAAGGAATTCGTCAATGGTATAGTAGCATTTTTCAATTAAAAAATTATTTAGTCTCCGTTTAAATTGTGTCAGGTTTAAATCTTTAATATCATTTGGTATTTTGGTATTTGGTATTTTGGTATTTGGGGTTCTGGAGTAGACTCTGTGAATAGACAAACGTAAGTGCTCGTTCAGAATGAACGGGTGGGTGCTCCGGTCTTGGCGTCTTTAAATTCACAGTGCCGAAAGGTCTACGAGCCTAAGCGTGCGTGTAAATTCTTCTGTATTGATTTCCATAACACAACGGACGAATCTAAATATTTTGGAACCACACGCCAAAGCTCGACATAGCCCGAAGATTTGCCAAACTTAAGTGGCAGTGGGCAGAGCACATTGCTGGACCGCGTACCGGATGACGTAACATTCGAAGGCCTCTCACAAGGTGGACCAATGACCTTGTGAAAGCCGCAGGAATCCGCTGGATGCAGGATACACAGAAATGGTCGAAGTGGGGGTGCCTATGTCCAGCAGTGGACGTGTTTCAGCTGAAATGATGATGATGACGATAATGACACGCCAAACGGTACGAGCAGGGTAGGCTGGTACTCGTAGCAGCTGGATGAGAGTAACCGCGAGGATCGAGTTTAATGACGAGCGATTGTAGAGGACTATGCCCAGCAGTAGATTGAGTGAAGGAGTATGTTTTGTAATGTTCTTCAGCCTACAGGCACACAGTACAGTACCTATAGGCTGAGGAACACTAAAAAGGAACACCAACGAACAAAGATAAATATTATGCCTTTTCTTGAAATGAGCTTTTCCGCACATAGCGTAGAGTGAGCCTTCTTCACATTTAAATGTCATGTATATGCATAAGCACTTGTTTCTTACCGTCAAGCCTGCTCAAGGTTTTTATGCCTTTGTATCATTTATATTTATCTTGCGTACAAACTTTAAATGTCTGATGAAGGCAAAGAAATGGTTATGAAAATTCTTCAAGTTTTCAAGCTCGAGGTAGTATTCTGACAGTATTTGCAGACATGTGTAGCTCTTTTTATTACGTAGTAACTATAAGCCCGGGCTTGGTGGCGCGTTGAGAGACGAATCCTATTTTCAGTGTGAGAAAAATCCGTCGCTTCTTAAGGCCAGGATATTCGAGCGCAGTAGGCATTTAGCGTTACCTCCCACCCCGCGTGGCAAGTCGCGCGAACGCGCAGTTCAAATGAACTCGCTGACCCCGCTCTGCAAAATAATTTTCCCATAATTTAAACTTAATTACCACTATAATTATAATACAACTTAAACTAAGATCTACAGTTTAATTATACACTACAACAATATTTACAGACTGATTTTTAAAACTAATAAACAAACACGGAAAATAACAATAATATGACAAATATTTCGATCGATTAGCGGAGGGACGCAGCGAGCCAGCAAAAACGACACAGGTCCTGCCTCGGAAACGCCTAGCGGGCTACTGAAGCGAAGCGCGTGCGCCGCTTAGTTATATAATCATTTGTTAAAATAATAAAAAACTGTTTTGAGAAAAAGTAACCGGAGAATGTTCTCCTAAACGTTATTGCCTATTTTTTGACATATTTTTTTTTTGAGTAAAAGTTTGGTCTACTTCAAGTACGACTTGAAAAACGATCACAAATATCTCTGTTTTCGCGATTTTTTATGATCGAGTGAAAATTTAAATATCGTGTTTTGAACCGGAGAATAATCAAGAATGTTTATTAAAGTACAACATATATTTTTACCAAATCAAAACTAAGAATATTTGATTGTTTAATGTTGAATCAAAAATAGGTCGATTTTGAGGAACCTGGCCTTAAAATATCAGCCAGCGTGTTGCAATCAGCATTGTAGTAAAGGTATAAATAAGTATTTATTTTATTCCGTAGCGGTTGCTACGCCGGCTCCCGACCGTAGCTGTTGCGACGCCCCGGCCCCCGACCGTAGCGATTGCTATGCCGCCCCCGACCGTACCGGTTGCTACGCCGGCAATCGGCCGTAACGGATACTATGCCTGCAACCGACTACATCCCCTAACCAACAAACCAATTCAATTAATGTAGCCTCTATGCATGTAATAAAACATTTTTTTTTTTTTTAAAACGAGTTTATGCAGCACAATTCTGCACAATACATCACAAATAATGGGTTTTCTAAGAATAATGTTACTATACAAAAACGTATTAAATAACTGCCGTAGTTGCAGCTCGTAAATTCTGAGCTAGGTATATTCCAGTCGGCCATATTGGTTGAAAGCTGAACTAAGCTCGTTAAGCCTGCAGGAGGCTCTTAGCATCACGTGTGAGGAAATTTCTCGAAGACAATGATGTATTCAATTATGTATGGAAGGTGAAGCTTAGACATTAGTAACGTTTACTAGGGCAGTATTTTGTGTGGTTTGAACTTTTTATGTTTTGTATACTGTTTGAAAATCAGTAACGTGTTAAACTCGCGCTAGGGGAGATGATCAAATCAATTTCAATCAATCAGTTTTTTGTTTTACGATTTGAGTTTGACCTATAGCAATTGATGGCAATCTGAACACTGAGATGACGTCTGATTAAGTATGATATTATTATGGAAAAACAATATTTACCCGACTACTGCACAGATCCTAAATGAATTGGGATAAGGGCAGAACGGTGATGATAATGATAAAACTTTACTGTTATCTTTACTAATAGTTTACTAAAACCTTTTGTATAATTTCGTACAAAACATGACCTCAATCATCTGCGGCTGTCTCGAAATAAACGAGTATCAACTAACATTTGGTTTGATTCTAGGAAACACCAGTAGGTATATCAGAAAGTTGTTCAGTTATACACCCTTTATAGGATATTTCCTGCCCGGGATCTATATCGCACTATTGCGGACAGCTGCAGTATGAATCTAAAACATGAAGTATCCTGTTATAGATTCCAAACCGAAGACAATTCAGGCGAAAGCGCCAGTGTAGTCCGCGAAATTCAAAATTGCTTACATTTTTTGCAATTTGCATGTCAGTATTAGGTTTTATGTTGATCTAAATATGATTCGCGGCCGTATCAATGATATATTATTATTGCTGTGTCGATTTGAAAGATTCTTGTTTTATTCGGGAGCCCCATACTTACCTCGAAGTTGATCCTTTAACTTTGCTTCGATAGTTTTTGAGTTAGCTACAATAATAAGTATTTTTCCCACTTAGTCTATGTGGATGATGTTCTAATTTATTTTGCAGGTATTCGAATTTGTGTGGAGCAGGTACCACAACTAAAAAGTGAAAAATAAAATCTGTTTTACAAAAAAAAAAAAACAACCGACATCCCATAAATACACTACAAAGTGAAAAATAACTTTAATTTCGGAAGTCAGTGGCAAAAAACGAAAATACAAAATCAAAGACACTGACTTGCGAAATCAATGTTATTTTTCACTTTGTAATGATTTTTTTGGAAGTCGGTTGTTTTTTTTTGTATTTGTTTGATCAGAATAATTTATATCCTATTGAACTGCAAGAAACGGTTTTCAATGTAAGTATGTGACTAGTTATTTAATATACTAGATTTTAAACATAGTTTAAGATTTTCTTACTAATATTAATAATGTAACTTTGTAATGATGTATTTTCTATGTAATTTATTTAATGTGAACTTATGAATAAATATTCTATTCTATTTAATTTCCCTCTTACTAATATCTAAACACTGAATAAGCTGTCATGAATAAAGTCAATACAGCTGTAAGCCATTTCTACAAAACCAGTTTATTATTAACCTTAACCAGGCCAAGAGCACTCCGCGTTTTAGATAAAGGAAGCTACAAGTACGCGGCGGGCTAATTCAGTGTGGGATGCCGCGCGAGCCTCCTTGCCGGATTATCGCCATGGGATCTGGAGGCAAAAGTCCTCGTGCACGTGTGGGAGTGGCGCGAGGACGCGAAACGCCGGGGCTTAACTCCGCTGCCGCGAGAAATCACGGTACAGCGGACAGAGCTCCGGCGGGATCTCATGGCGACATGGAGAGTGCGATTGTCGCAACCCAGCGCTGGGCACGCCACAATTGCGGCGATAAGTCCCCTCTTTGAGGAGTGGTTGGAGAGGCGCCACGGCGTCCTCACTTCCGCCTGACGCAGGTCCTCACCGGACAGGGTTGTTTCGGGAGGTTCCTGTTTCGGATAAGGCGGGAGGAAACGCCCGGGTGTCACCATTGTGTGGTTTGCCCAGCTTGGGCGGAGCACCGCCGTGTTCTCACGGAGGCGATCGGCGGCGGCGATCTCTCGCGTCCAAACCTGGTCCAGGCCATGGTGCGGAGCGAGAGTGTATGGGAGGCCGTCACCTCCTTCTGAGAAGCAGTAATGCTCGCGAAGGAGGAGGCGGAGCGCGTGAGGGAGAGGCAACAGCCGCGCCCTCGCGCCCCTAGGCGCCGCAGGAGTCGCCCTGGGCGGCGGGAATCCATTGCCGATTCCCGGCCACCGTAGGCGCGGGCTTGCGGACGACGAGTATTGGGCAGCTCGCCGTCTGGTAAGGACCAGGCCCGGGTCGACGGCGCGTTGTGTTCCACGCGCGCCTCAAAGAGATGTCAGCAGTGACGGGGTCCAATAGGGCCGATGCCGCCGGGGTCGCGGGTAGTTCGAAAGAGATACCGTGGCCCTGGCACGGGCAACTGAAGGAACACGGGTGGGTTTTAGTCAGTAAAAGTCTGACACGCCCTCCCGCTCTACCCAGAGCGGGAGAAGTCATTTGATGATTTCCCATCCACAAAACAAAAAAAAAAAATGCCGCGCACCGGCCGGCTTGCACGTTAGTTCGATGCTCACTCACGCGCCGCGTCGTAAAAGAAGACGACCCTAACGATTCAGAAGGTATAAGAGTTACTCGATAGAGAGGCAGCTTCTAGGTGAATATAACTGTAGGCAATTAACGCTGTGCGTCCTTAATTGCACTTTAATGTGTCGTAGCAAGAGTCGTTATTTATTTAAATGATTTTGCGGAGTGAATCTTCTGTTCTTGTACTATTATGTATTCTGTGCATTAACTGCTCCCCCTGTTATAAAACTGATATCAAACCTAAAATCATAAAAAGTCGTGGTATTCATTCTCATAAAACAAGTAATGCAATGAAAGAAAAGAAGAAAATGGTTCCGCGCTCAAGAAGGCATGCAAGACCATGCTATTCTGAGGGCTACTATAACCATATGCAGGGCAGGTGACGTGCAGGGCAGGTCAATGTAACAGATAATAGGTGAAGCGCATATGGTATAAAATGCGTGATATAATATACTGACGATATCAAAGGTATGGCTTTCCAGTCACTGAGCAGTGTTTTCCAAACTTACTCGTAGCTAGGACAAAAAGGACCAAAAAACCGAACAGGAAAATAATGGTTTCTCACTCGACAGGACAGGTAAAAACAGCCCCTATAAAAAAATTATCATTCTTCAGTCAGGAAAAGGCAACCAGAAAAAAGGAACACAACCTGTCTACAGACCTTCATCTCAGTACACTGCAACGATATATACCTCATCATCATCGCCTAGCCTTCTCCCAACTATGTTGGGGTCGGCTTCCAGTCTAACCGGATGCAGCTGAATACCAGTATTTACATGGAGCGACGGCCTATCTGACTTCCCTTGGTAATACTGGTTATCAGATTTTCGGGCTTCTGACGACCCTTAACGACTGTCAAACATCCAGATCTTTCAAAAAAAACAAAAACCCGACTGCATTTAACCAACTGAAAAGAGAAAAACAAGCATAATAATAATCTTTAGAATTTAGATATCGCAGGCGGGACAAACAAAAGTTACATCATCTCTTTGGGGTCGGCGGCGGCGCAACATGCCCCTTTTTTCCATTCTTCTCTCTATTATTTGTCATCTCGGTAGTCATCCCCTTTCTAGCCATGTCATCTTTCACACAGTCCATCCATCGTTTCTTTGGTCTTCCCCTACTCTTATAGCCATCGACAAAAGTTACAGCATATTTCAAGTTATTGGAGCCTGCGTTACCATAATTCCATAGATTATAAATATAATGCTTGTTTTTAGGGTTCCGTAGGCAACAAGGAATCCTTATAGTTTCGCTATGTCTGTCCGTCTGTCTGTCCGCAGCTTAGCTCAGAGACTCTTAGTACTAGAAAGCTATAATTTGGCATGGAAATACACATGTATATCCAGGCCAAATTATAGCTTTCAAATGAACATTCATCATGCCGACAAAGTGGTAAAATAAAAACATGAAAAAAAATATATTTTAGGGTACCTTCTGTACACGTAAAGTGATGTTTATTTTTTCTCGTCAAACCCATAATGTGGGGTGTTGTTGGATGGGTCTTTCAAAAATATTGCTGGTTTCTGAAAACAATTTTTTGATTTAGCGATCCGTTTCTGAAATGTTAAGCTGTAAATTGCAAATTTTTGTTTGAATCAAGTGTGTGTGTCCCGCCAGCTAAACGGTTAGTTTTGGATGGGTGAAAAAATTCACGGTAGTAGTATATATATAACGAAGTTAAAAGGTAAACTATCACAGCTAAGTCGGGTTTTCAAGTTTACGAGTAATAGTCAAATATTCATGAAACAACAAAAAGCCCTCTTCTTAGGCCGCATTATTGTGCAACTACGGAACCCTATTACTACACGTGGCCCGACACGCACTTGGCCGCATTTTCTCTTTTCAGTTATGTGTTTTAGCTGTCGGGTTATTTTTTTTTAATAATTAGCTATATTTCAAGCTTTTTAGTTTTATATACATTTGGAATAGGATTTTTGTTTGGGATTACTTTGTTTTTGGGTTAAATTCTTTTCAACTACGGAACTCTTCATTGTGTGGTTCGACACGCACTTGACCGGTTTTTTTGTATTTGCCGATACAATATACAAATGTTATATAGCCTATGTCACTTACTATTAAGACTAATTTATCGATACCTAATATGTTAAAATCCATCAAACCGTTTAGGCTACTGAGCGTGCCAAAGAAAAAAAACATACATACATACTCTCGCAAAACATTACCCTCCCTCTGGGGCAGTCGGGTTTATAAATCAAACGTGTACTGAGGCAACTAGGTAAGACACTTGAAACATGCACGTAACTTTCGGGTATATTTAAGAAAACTTTTCGATTTATGTACACGATGGCGACGACACGCTAAGCGCGGTGTTGCAGTCTGCTCCAGTTTAGCACAAACTAAGTTTACGGATAACATTTTTCATTCTACTGTAGTCCCAAATGCCTTTGCACTTATTAACAAAAAACCGGCCAAGTGCGTGTTGGAACACGCACAATGAAGGGTTCCGTAGTTGAAAAGAAATTGTCTCAAAAACAAACTTAAAAATGGATCCCAAAAAAAAATTTTTTTATGTCATAAAACTAGAAATTAACCATTTTCCTTTACTTCTGCTGGGAGATCTTGCTTCTTGCCAAATTTCATTATTCTAGGTAACGGGAAGTACCCTATAGGTTTTGATTTACTTTTGCGAGTTTCAAAATGGCCGTATTTTTTATTGCGTTGACTAGAAGCTTGATTTTTTTAGAACTCAAAGGGACCATAGACTTACGTATTCGATATTAATTTCAACTTGATATCTCCACGCGCCCCTGAGAAAAAGGGTCTTGACAGACTGACAGCAGACAGACAGACAAACAGACGGACAACGAAGTGATCCTATAAGGGTTCCGTTTTTTCCTGTTGAGGTACGGAACCATAAACGAGCAAAAATAGGTTAGTACTAAAGACATGGCCTGAACTGAACGACAGACTTCGTGCTCCACTATCATTCTGTGAAGTACCATATTACAGTTAGTTCTATTTGAAATCGATGTTGATATTTATGAAACAAGTATTCCTGTGAAAAGAAATCAAATACCTACTTATTGTTCCCGCCACATCTCTCGTGACGTATGACAGTCATAACTGTCATGGCGGCGTTCCCGCCACTTTTATTGCGGAAAGCCTACAGGATCAATCGGCGACACGTGTCCCGCTTCCACAGTTGTTTCCAGCAAACGGCGGAAACGCAATATCGTACAAATTATGTATGTGTGCACGGTGTTTCCTTTTTGTTTTTGCTGGGAACTTGGACAAAAGAGGCCTTTAGTTTTTTTTTCTATGTCGTCTTTGAATTTCACTGAAAATGAAAAGAAAGACAATAAGACTAAAGTGCAACCGTAACTTTTCTGTTCCGAAGAAACTGCGACGCAATAATACCATTTATTTCAGGCGACAAAGGCCCATAGAAAAATACCTTAACCTAAGCATACATATTCCTATGATCAAAATATGTTAGTAGCACTTCACTTTGCATTAGCTTAACTTCGTGCTGTACTGTGGAACTTGCCCGCGGAAGCGACGGAACACCGCGTCCTGCGGCCAAAAGTTTTCGTCCATGGCAATGTAGGTAAGTACTTACTGAATTGTATTTTCAACTTTGCAAAACTAAATTCTTTACACCTAAAAAAAATCAAGTGTACTTGCTTTGTGGTAACCTTCGCGCCTTCCGCGAGCAAAAACGTTGAAACATGTCGTCTAAAAACCAGAGTGAAATATAGCTGTGCTAGGCAGGCAGCTGTGCTAAACTAACACAGCAAACAAATAAACTGCAAACTGCTGTGCTGTGTGTAAATAAACTGTTGCTAGCTTTGAATCTAGCACATTATAGTCTTGTACCTTTCTACCTTGAGTCGGATGAGAAATTTAAGAAAAAGGTTGACTATAATTCGGGATCTTAAATTGGTCTGATATTGGTGTGTTTATTACCCCGATTCTTTAGCTAGCTTAAGTGGAGACAAAAGGTATTTTGGTCTCTTAGTTTAACTATCGAATTACGAATAAGCTCAGTGTGGCATTATAAAGACAATTGTTATTGAAGGTTACAGAATCACCATAGATCCAGACATGCACAACCACTGGAGTATGTAGGTACTTACTTCATTTTTAAATAAATTAAAAATCCTGCTCTTTTTAGCTCGCACTTTTTCTTGGTCAGATATGTGAAGACCATGTAGATTGGTATGTGAAATGGTCTTTTGAGGATAGAACCACACAGAGTGAGAGTGGACCTGTCCAATCAGTGCACGCAATTGCCAGTAATCGTGCAACTCCTCAACTCAAACTTAAGAAGCTTCGACGATTCGACGAACAATATCAAAAAAGGACATTTGGGTAGGCCGCATAAATTAACTAACTGAGAAAAAAAAAATAATGACCCACATAGTCTTCACATTCACAATAATTAAAATACTTTACAAAGTAAATATTCATGTCATTGTATATAGAAAATTTATCGATATCAATGTGTGCCTATATAAAAATCAGGACATAATCTTGGTCAGATCATTTTGATGACCATGTAGATTAGTGTCTGAAATATTCTTTTCAGGAAAGAAGCACAAAGATTTGAGTGGACCTGTGCAGTCAGTGCACGCATTTTCAGTAGCAATGTAAAATTCACTCTCTCATTTCTTTTTTTACAAGATATAAAGTACGTAATACAGTACAAGAACTGGAACATTTTTACGCCAAATGGACAATAAAATTTGTTTGGTAACAAGCTTTAAAATATCGTGGAGCTGTCTCTACCAAGTTGACTTTTAAAGAAATAAACTTAAGTGGGCTAATTGCTAACTTTAGTTTATAATATAGTATGTCTTGTAGTTATAAAGTTGAAGACGGCACCCAAATGTTTGAGGAATTAAGTAACGGAGTCGAAGAAAACAAAGTAACAATGCAATGTTGGTAATTTAAAAAACAAATTCAACAAAAGACGAAGGCACTGCAGCTTTGTTTAGTAGCAATGCCATCCATATGATAAGAATGGTGTTTCCTTAATTTGAACAGAGCCGTTTTGTTTTCGTTTCCAAACGAACTATGAAACACCAGCTCATGCGGTAAAAATATAAACCAGTCAGATTTTATTAAAGTCGCCCGTATTTTTAACCGACGAAAAAAAGGACGAGGTTCTCAAGTCGACACATTTTTTTTTTAATTTATTACCATGCATAACTTTTTACGGAGTAGGTTGGTTTGAACAATTCTTGTTTTATTCGGAAACCACCTCGCAGTTGGTCCCATGTAACATGATAGCTTTTGAGTTAGCTTCAAATACGTATTTTTCCCACTTAGATTATGTGAATGATGTTCTAATTTATTTTGCAGGTATTTGATTTTTTTTTAAACAATTTATTTTGTTTATTTATATACAATATACAAGTTAACACTATTTATACTATTTGAAGGAGTTGTAGGTAGGTACCACAACTAAAAAGTGAAAAATAAAAACTTTTTACGAAAAAAAAAAACAACTGACTTCCGAAATTAAAGTTATTTTTCATTTTGAAGTGTTTTTTTTTTTAAATCGGTTGTGTTTTTTTTAAAAAAGTTTTTGGAAACACATATCGATATATATCCGACTGGCATCCCCAAATTGTACACGTTATTGAACCGTTTTGTCTAGTTACAGTCGAGAAAGTTTGCGTGTTTGTGGCGACCAGGTGGATATGAACCGACCAACTTCAAGCAAGTTTTAGAACGATTCGTAAATCATTTATTGTTTGTCTTACAATGCACCTGGATCTTTATAGCTTAGTATATTTAGCACTTTTCCTGAAACTTTACAGATCTCCATCTTCCATCCATATGTGCAGGTGACAGGATGGAAACTAGTTATGGTCTGTTAAACCCGTGATGGTTTGTGTGATGTTTAAAAGTTCAACAATTACTTGTAAACTGATTTTAGGGTTCCGTATCAAAATGGTAAAAAGGAACCTTTATGGTGAGACTCAGTCTATCTATTTGTCCGTCGGTCACAGCTGGATATCTCAAGAACTACTAATGCTATCAACCTGAAATTTGGTACAGTTTTAGGTGACGTTTGCCCAACTATTTTGCAAATAAAAAAGATGTTTTTTTTTTACAACAGGGACTGAAAGGAGTCTTAAAAATTCAAAGTGGGGCTACTAGGGCAATATGAAAAAACGCTGTTTGCACATTCTCAAACATTTTTTTTCTTTTTTTTAGGCCGCATAGTTTTCGACTTTTGATGAAAAATGTAAAAAAAATACTGTTCCCATCTTATCTTCGAAGTTTGCATAGAGAAAAATCTGAAATTATGCTATGTGATAGAAGTTTATGTAAAGATTACAGGAAAAATAAAACGATGTCTCTAAATAGCACACTTTTTCAGAAATCGGAACGGAACCCTCGGTGCGCGAGTCCGACTCGCTCTTGACCGGTTATTTTTATTAATAATAATAAATAATAATAAATAATAATAATTCTTTATTCAACCGAAAGCCATCACAGTACAAGAATCAAGTAAGAGCATAATTATGATCTAAGGCTTAAAACTAGGTCACAAAAATTTAATTCCCTGACTCCTAAACTAGGTGTATGTGCCTGTGTCTTAGGAGTCAGTGATTCTCCGTAACAAACAAGGAAGCCATAGTATAATAAATCGGGACGTTACAACACTAAGCAAATGGCGTAAAATAGAACAGGATATAAACTGTGCAGAAAACACAAAATCGAAAACGTTTAACTGTGTGGTGAGGTGAATAAAATGAATGTATTGTGTGTGTATGTGTGTGTCTGTGGTGTGTGTGTGTGTGTGGTAAGTGTAAGATTTATGGTTAGATTTAGACTAGTAATTATATATATATATATATATATATATATATGTATGTAGTATATGTAAAGTACCTTATCATTGTAAATTATTATAAATTACCATGAAGAAGATCCTCAGTTTCATCATAACTTAGAGTTTGGAGATAGTCTCTAAGTAAGTTTTTGCATTTATATTTAGGGCACGAATAAATTTTAAACTTTTTATTTAGGAGGTTGTACATATTAATGCTATTAACGTAGAATTGTCGTTTGGCAAAGGCAGTTCTATGATGTTCGTGGGGAAAAACGTTATGCTTTAGCCTGCCAGTCGGTTCCCTTGGAGGGCGGCCAGAATGTTTGCGTAGGGTCGACAGGAGCACATAAAGTTGCCTGACTGTGAGTACCTTACAATCGGAATAGAGCTGCATAGTAGGAAACCTACGTGGAAGAGAGAGCATTACCTTAAGGACAGCTCTCTGGGCTCTCTCAAGGCGGATGAATACATTTTGGGTGGCACCACCCCAGACGGGCAAGCAATACGTTAGAACAGACCGGCATAGGGCAAAATATACTAATTTAAGCGTTTCGTTATCAGCAGAGTTTCGTAACTTCTTGAAAACATATATTAGCTTACGTATGCGGGACGTGACTTTGCCTATGTGGGGGTGCCAGTTGAGATGCTGATCGATAAGTACTCCTAGATACCTTACACAAGTGGATTTCGCGAGGAAGAGGCAGCTACACTTTGTTAAGGATCCGCAAGTATGGGCTTTTATGACAAAGGAGTTTGAGGGACACATATTCGACCGAATGGAAAATGGAACATATACCGATTTATCGACATTTAAGGTGAGCAAGTTGTCGGCCAAACATTTCATTACGGCGGAAAGCGCAGCCTCGGCGTTTTGGTATGTTTGGAGCCAGTCATCGCCAACTACAACAAGGGCAGTGTCATCCGCATACGCAAATATCTTACAATTATCGAGAGGCAGTTTGCAGAGCTCATTTATATAAATGAGAAAGAGAGTAGGCCCGAGAATGCTGCCTTGCGGAACGCCGTAAGTGATTGACAGCACATCACTTTCATGTGGGCCGATTTTCACCATTTGGGTACGATCGCTGAGATAATCTGCGAAGATTTTCAAAGGGTAATAAACAATAAAAAAATATATATACTTACCATACCTAGAACTAAACGTCCGTCTTCGAAAATGCTGGAAGTGACCTCAAAAGCTAAGTGAATAAATCTCTAAATCATAGAAATAGAAATAATATTTATTTGCATATTTTTCTTAGCAAACTATTTGAATTCTTACTGAGGTAAGTTAGTAAGTGCGATTTCTGCTTGAATTAAGTAATTGTGGGTAAAAAAGAGATGTAAACAAAGCACTATCGAGAATTATGACGTCACTTTATGTTCGGGACTATAACGGATGTTTGAACTGTGGTAGAAAATTGTTGGAATTTATTCATTGTTTTGAGCAACATACAGTAGTAACATTTGACTTTTAATACTGTTCTTGAGTTAATACTTATTACTGTGTTTTATTGCATAAATTAGATGCATATTCCCTATTCAATGAGTAACTAATTGAACAAAGACGTATAATTAAATAGCAAGGTTACCGCTCTATTCATATTTTTCAATTTCGGTAGGTTAAGCTTAAGACTACTCGGTATATTAGCTTAAGACTACTCGGTACTCACAAATATTTGTATGGCCTACTTGTACAAATATTTGTTCTAAGTTTGTGATATTCTTGTATTCTACGATTTGAATTTGTATTAGCACCCATGTCTCCGGGTGTAATTCTGTCGAATAGGTATTATTGTGGTATATGTAGGTTATTTAAGTGAGTAAACGAACTTGTATTATCACGCGTAGGTACCTAAGTGTCATCATAAGAGAAGTAGTTGTTGCTGTACACCCGCATGCCATCGATAACGGCAACACTATTTTATGGGTTGATAACGGCAACACTATGTTATGGGTGATAACGGCAACAATGTGTTGTGGGTTGATAACGGCAACACTATGTTGTGGGTTGATAACGGCAACACTATGTTGTGGGTTGATAACGGCAACCCTATTTTATGGGTTGATAACGGCAACACTATGTTAAGGGATGATGGGGCCACTCTATTATCTTTAATCGACACCATTCTGAACTATAAACTGCTACTAAGTAGAGATTGATCTTGACAGCCGCGGTTAAAACTTAAGTACCTATAGTTATGTGAATGGTAGATCAGGGCAGTATTACAGGGGCTAAATGATAACAGCAGCACAGGTCGGTCGAAGGTTAAGCTACGCTTGGCACGGTCGGTTCGTGGATGGCTGACTTTCCATTACATGTCGAGAACGCTTCGTGCCTTGGAAAGCATCTCGGCTGTCATTCGTAGATCTTTGACAGTCTTTACGGGTCGTCAGAAGCCGAAAAGTCTATCAACCAGTCTTACCAAGGGGTATCGTGTTGCTCAGTAACTGTGTTGTGGAGATCAGATAGGCAGTCGCTCCATGTACAATACTGGTATTCAGCTGCAGCTGTTAGACTGGAAGCTGACCCCAACATATTTGGGAAAAAGCTAGGCAGATTGATGAAGGTAGATAAAGAACAGTAATTTGGTATTGTACCTATTGTCAAGTCAAAAACCCAAATCAAGACCAGATTGTGGTATTATCAGATAAACTAGAAGCGAATGAGGGAAGACATTGTTCTGGAATACTTAGGTATACGAGTATATACCTTAAATTCTTAAGGCCTATTTCACGATGTTCGAATAGCCACTACTCACCGAATAAATTTAAAAACCGGCCAAGTGCGAGTCGGACTCGCGCATGAAGGGTTCCGTTTTTTAGGGTTCCGTATCTATAAAAACGGCAAAAAAGTCACGTTTGTTATATGAGAGCCCCCATAAATATTTATTTTATTCTGTGTTATAGCAGCAACAAACAAACATCATCTGTGAAAATTTCAACTGTCTAACTATCACGATTCATGAGATACAGACTGGTGACAGACAGACAGACAGCGGAGCCTTAGTAATAGGGTCCCGTTTTACCCTTTAAAGAAATTATCTGCCAAGTAAGTTAATAGGAACTTAATCGTAGGTGGTGAAACAGGCCCTAAGTCAGTTTAACTACCAGTTGAATTGTCTTAACCAGATGTCCATAACATATTTTTTTTACATTAGCTTTAGGTAACAGCTCGCTGCGTTACTAACATCGGCAATGCGGTGACAGTACATCAGTAGATAGGTAGGTAGGTACCTTTATACTTCCGCACGCGAGCAAATACCTACTAACTAACTATACCTAATACATTATAATAATGACGGTACGGTCACAGAATATATATTAGTGCTAACGTAGTACCGTGTGATGCATTGTACGGGTCATTAATTATCGCATACTGTCACTATTACCACATAAGTACTGTTAGATTGTCCAAAGTGCGATTCACCACAGATTAATTTTAATCTGTGGTTCCACGTAAGTATTCTCTTCGTCGTAATGTTGGCACAATTGCTATTCATTGAAGAATTGCTAGAAAAAAACATTCCTTCAATGAAGAGCAATGGTGCCAACATTATGGCAAAGGGAATTCTTACGTGAAACACAGTTCTTCCTATTGATTGTTTTTTTTTAAATAACGGAAAATTTGACGGAAATAAACGAATGAAGATTACTGTACAGTACGATAACTTTTCATATACAGCTAAGAGTTAGGTAATCTCTTAATTATACTTGTGTTCCGATTTTAATTATAAATATTAGGTCTTTACCTATAAAATTGCCGTTTTATATAGAAAAAAAATTTTTTTTTAAAGAAACATTGTCGGTGCACTTTTGCCATTTTAATGAAAGTACATACGTTTTTGCCTCTGCAATAGAAATCCTGGGAACGGGAATCGATGAATTCTTTATTATAGACGTTTTTCACCTTCTCGTTAGATTTGAAATTTTTCCCCGTGGCTCATTGTTGAGATCGAAATTTCCAGAACGGAAGCGATCAAACCAATAACGCACTGTGCGTTTACTTTCGGTACCTTGTCCATACACGTCGTTAATATTGCGTGCTGTAAGCTCGTTGGTGCCACGACGGAACTCGTATTCGAAAATAGCGCGCTATTTCAATTGTTCCTTGGGCATGGTTACAGAAACATTGATATCAAAGAAAAATAGAACGGCGGGAAAACAAAGGAACAACTGATCTTTTTTTAAATAATCATGCTTTATTATAAAAATTATTTGAATTTGGAATTCTAAATAGAATGAAAGATATCTTCACACTAGCCGGTATCAAAAATCGGCAATTTCATAGGTAAAGACCTATTATTTAGCTCAATAATGTAGAAGTGTTAATCGTTTTTGTCGCTGACTGTACCAACAAACATTATCCTACAAAGTTTATATCGCACCGAACTATCGAAAACTAATTAGGTATAGCAGTTATTAGCTGTAGTAGCCGATACAAGTGTCTACTGACATGATAGATGACGAAGTGTATTGTGTAGCAGAGGCTGTGTACTAGGTTGTGATAAATCACCCTTTTGTGAAAGCAAACACTATTCGAAGAGTTATGGAGCAAATAAAGATTTCGCTTTTGTATCATGTTTGAGTAGAGTTTGTCAGAGTTTGTCATTTGAGCACCGAGATTGGAGATCTCTTTGAGTTTTAAATGGAATTTCAAATAAGCTTACTAATAATTTACTGGTTTGGTTTAAATTAAAGTATACAGATTTTAGATACTGATGTCGTTTAGTTCAGCTGTTGTGATAAATGAAGCTACAGTCTGGCAAAAAAGTCTAGAAACGGAACTAATTTTTAATCTTTGTCAGGGTTGTCTCAGTCCGTGTTTTATCAGGGAACAAATGTGCATGACAACGATTAGATTGATTTATAATTAACAATAAAAACTAAACTTTTGTCAGAAAGATGGTTTTTAAAGTTTATAATGTATGGCTAGTGGCGCCCCCATTTTTTCTACTCTTTTTTGCCTGCTTTTTTTTTCTGCTTTTTTTTGCTCTTAAAGCGTTTACAAAAAAAAAAACCGACTTCCAAATTCAAATAAAAAATATTAAAATATTTTTTTGTAAAGCGGCAATAAAACATATGTATTTACATAATTTTAATCATAAAAATCATCAATACATCTCTCTAAGTTAGATTTCGTGCAGATTCGTCGAACGAACGAAATCTAACGACTCTGCATGAAATGTAACTTAGAGAGATGTATTGATGATAAAATTATGTAAATACATATGTTTTATTGCCGCGTATCATATTTTGATCAAGATACAACCTGACACGGACCTGCAAATTGCATAAAACGCAAGAAAATTTGAATTTCGCGGGCAACCACAGCGCATCTTCCTTAATATAAATGTTTGCATGCCGGAATGGTGAAATATGGCTGTGCTATAATTTATCGTAACACCTACTATTTGTATTACCCATATTTGCAAAATAAATGACTATTCTATTCTATTCTAAAAAACCGGTCAAGTGCGAGTTGAACTCGCACACGAAGGATTCCGTACCACAACAATAATAGGTCTTTACCTATGAAATTGCCGTTTTGTATGAAAAAATTTAAACGAATTTTTTTCATGCATTTTTTATTTGTATTAATCGAAGTAATCACCCATGCAATCAATGCATCTTTGCCAACGCAGTGGCAGTTTATTGATGCCCTTCTTAAAGAAATCAGCTGGACGGGTGGCAACAAATTCTTCAAAGGCATTTTGTACTGCCTCTCGGGTATTGAATTTTTTTCCCGCCAAGAAGTTATCCAAATTCTGGAAAAAGTAGTAGTCTGTAGGCGCAAGGTCTGGTGAGTAGGGCGGATGACGGAGAGCTTCCAACCCCAGTTCTTGCAACTTGGAGACCGTCTGCTGTGCAGTATGAGGTCGCGCGTTGTCGTGCAGGAACAGCGGAGACGAGCGATTGACCAATGCTGGTTGGAGATGTGCCAGCTTCTCCATCATTGTGTTCAGTTCTTCACAGTACACATCTGAAGTAATAATCTGCTGTGATGAATCACACCGGCGCTAGACCACCAAACAGTGACCATCACTTTTCTAGGGGTAAGTTTTCGTTTAGGGCATTGTTTAGGTGCTGAACCAGGATCCAACCAACTTGCTGAGCGCTTGCGGTTATCAAACAGAATCCATTTTTCATCGCAGGTAACAATGCGGTTCAAAATTCCTTCATTTGTGTGTCTGTTGAGCAGTGCAAGGCACGTCTCGACGCGTACTTCGCGCTGGCGATCATTGAGTTCGTGGGGCACCCATTTGTCAAGCTTTTTTACCTTGCCAATTTGACGCAAATGGACCAATATTGTTTTGACGCTAACGTCGAAAGCTGCTGCTAATTCAGCCGTAGATTATGTATCATCAGCTTCCACAATCGCCTTTAATTCGTCATTGTCGACCAAAGTCTTCGGACGACCGCGAGGTTCATTTTTCAGGTCGAAATTTCCAGAACGGAAGCGAGCAAACCAATAACAAGTGGTGCGTTGGTTTGTAGTGTTAGCTCCGTAAACGTCGTTGATGTTGCGTGCCGCTTGTGCCGCGTTGCTGCCACGACGGTACTCATATTCCATAATTACTCGAATTTTAACGTATCCATGATGACGAAAAAGATTGAAATGCGATGAAAATGTAACACTAATCAATAAACAAATGACTACTTTTGGAAAAAAAATCCGTTTTTAAAATAAAATTAATTTGAAATTAGAATTCTTAGCCAAACAAAAATTATTTTGATTTGAAATGGCCAGTACTGCAGAACGGCAATTTCATAGGTAAAGACCTAATATATACTCGTAGATATATAGATCTACTGAGAAACAAAGGACGGAAAATTAAGTTATCGATAGTGCCTATTAGCGGTTAAGTTAAAGCTCACACAAAGCTTGAACGGCAGCATCAATTTATATCTCCTAGCCATTGTAGCCAGCGCACGATTAGATGACGTCACGGCTAATGAAACGGTGACAATGACAATACATTACCACTGCCGATACTATGTGTCAGGCCGTAAATGTCCTCTGCTAGCTATAGGACCTCTTATTGGACCGTTAAATTTTGTAGTCGTAAGGTAGAGGTTCAATATAAGGCTAACGAACGCAGGAAAACTATGCATATTTCCTCACAAAAAAAAACCAGCCAAGTGCGTGTTAGACCGCGCAGTATGAAGGGTTCCGTAAATGGGATGAGTTTATCCCAAGAACAAACTTAACTTTGTAGTTGAAAAACATGTTCTCCCATACATTCCAAATGCAAATGTAACTCGTTAATTTGTAAAGCTTACATAGCTGTGATAGTTATCCTTTTAACTTCGTTATATATGTCACCGTATAATTATGAACTTCGTTAGTTTATAATGTAACTCGTGAGATTGTAAACTGTCAATATATTGTGACTGTACCATACCTAATGCTTACAATAAATATAACGTATTCATTTTCAATAGTTTATAATCTACCCGTCAAACCGTCAAATTGTAAACGAATCCTGCACTTACTGACAGAGTTCACAATCTGTCCGATTTTATCACTCGTAAAATTGTGAAACTTCCCTGATTGGTCGGTCTTAGTGGTAGCTCGTTCTGTGTCCATGAGTGAAAACAAACATAGGAGTCAAATAAAGGCACATTTAATTGTTTGAGATCAATTATTTCAATCAATATTTGTTATAATAAATAATACACCGTATAATTATTCTACTACCGTGAATTTTTTTACATAGCCAAAAAACAACCATTTAGGGGGTGGGGGGAACACTTGACTTTAACAAATATATCTTCGGAAACGGATCCCTAAATCGAAAAATGGTTTTCACAGGCCCGCAATATTTTTGAACGGGCTATCCGACACGATGGATAGACGAGAAAAAATAAAAACTTTTTTACAAAAAAATACAACCGACTTCCAAAAACAACACTACAAAGTGAAAAATAACTTTGGAAGTCGGTTGTATTTTTTTGTAAAAAGGTTTTTATTTTTCACTTTTTAGTTGTGTACCTATCCCACACAAATTCTAATACCGCTATCTGCAAAACAAACTAGAACATCATCCATATAAAAGTGGGGAAAAATACGTATTATTGAAGCTAACTCAAAAACTACCCAAGCAAAGTTAATCAATTTTTTATGGGACCAACTGTGATGTATACCCTCTCGAATAAAACAGAAAAAAATCCAAATCGGTCCAGCCATCTTCGAGTAATCGGGAACATACATAAAAAAAAAAAAAAAAGGTTCCGACGAATTGAGAACCTCCTCCTTTTTGAAGTCGGTTAAAAAACAAATATCATCCCCACTTTCCTAAAATTTTTTTTCAAGGTTTTTCTTTTACCCCTTTGTCGGCGTGATTAATATGTATACCCATGCCATATTACAGCTTTAGTACTATGAGTCCCTGAGCTAAGCTGCGGACAGACAGACAGACCGACATGGCGAAACTATAAACGGTTCCTTGTTGACAACGGAACCCTAAAAACCTAATCCGAATTACACAAAAATTTACTGAAGTAGGTAGCTATCTCAAGATGTACTCACAACATACCTGGTTATATATAGGTAACACGGACCACTTTATCCGTACCTATTCTGGTCTGCATGTTTATACAATCTTCCATTCGGTATATAATATTCACGCCATTGCACATAATTGGATTCATCGCAATGACGATATACCTTTTATTACTTGGAATATACCGCCAAGTAATACAAGGCTATGTAACTTGGTAGTTAACAAAGTTCAGAGTTTGTGGTTGTTTACGCCATCTGCATTCATCAGCATAGTCATCAACTAGGTTGGGGTCGGCTTCCAGTCTAACCAAATGCAGCTGAATACCAGTATTTTACATGGAGCGACTGCTTATCTAACTCCACAACTTAGTTACTTACTGGGTAATATGATACCCTTAGTAAGACTACTTGTCAGACTTTTGGGCTTATAATAACCCGTAACGACTGTTAAAGATCCACGCATGACAGCCGGGACCAACGGCTTAAAGTCTCACGGACACGGAGATGTCTTGGTATGTAAAGATGGTCACCTATCCACGGATCAACCGCGGTAGCTTAACCTGATCGATCGACCCGTGCGGCTGTTATTCTTAGTCACAAGTTCTCATCCACATTACCCTTTCGAATAATAATAAGCTTACGACTTGTCATAATCATGATGTATGTAAGCACATATTGTCTAATTGAGTAACGCCACGTGGATTAAGCTAACTGTTCAATAATTACGAGTATCATCATAATTATTGCATTATTTATCGAGTCAAGCCACTTAAGGCTGACGCAGATTAAGGTGGGCGTGGGCCGCTGCGCTGCCCCGACACGGCAGTAATATGCGCTTAGCTTTACAAAACATGTTTTCGCGTAATAATTTCCTATGATACCTTCTAGAACGTACAGGATCTAGTTTTCCTAAATAACGTGACAGAATCCTACACAAACAGAGCGAGATCATTTGCCGTGACGATTTTCGCGCTACAACAGGACATAAATATAACTGCGCCAAATTCCGCCACACAAACACAAGTTGCATCCGCAGCATTTCTGTCAGTATTTCCTTCCATTCGAGGATTTCCGACATTGCATCCACTAAGACTTCGAACAAAGGGTTCCTTAGTGTCGGTTTAGTCGGCGACAGTTATTCATGTGTCAGTCGTAAATGAAAGTCGCGTAAATTCAAGCTACGCTCTGCAGGATCTAGGTCTTACGTTGGGTAGGTACTTAAGGGGGAAGCGATAAGATAGCCCGCGAAATTCAAATTTTCTTGCGTTTTTTGCAATTATTTGATTTCGGAAATCAGACCTATCCGGGGCAAATCTAACTTAGAGAGACGTATTGATGATTCTTATGATTATAATTATGTAAATACATATTTTTTATTATCGCGAATCATGTTTTGATCAAAACACAACCTGACACTGACCTGCAAATTGCAAAAAACGCAAGAAAATTTGAATTTCGTGAGCTACCTACCTTAGCGCAATCACCATAAGAGGGTTTAATCCGCAGGATGTGTTTCTACGCGTGCAAAGCTTCACATTTGCATCGATTTGGAAAATAATGGAGCTAAATGAAGACTAGTAATCATCATAATCAGCCTATAATGTTCCCACTGCTGGGACACAGGCCTCCTCTCGGTGAGAGGGAGTGGCCCGTAATCCACCACGCAGGCCCGGTAAGAATACCATTTCGTAAATTATGATTACTACCTACATGGTTATTATTTTCAAATTATCTATTTTTTTAAGTAGCACTTTGCGGAACAAAATAAGAAAAATTACAGTGCGAAGCGTGAATGGTTGTCGTATTTGGCACTCGAATTTTCAGTGTCGAGAAACAACAATAGCTGGTTTCAGCGCTTAATTTGATTGCAAAATCAAGATCGTTAATAGGCCGTAAGCTCAGTACAGGCACTAAAATTTAATTACTATGTTTAGGCAATTTAAAGTGATTAAATACTGAAAGTCTTGCGTTTTTGCCAAAACAATGCAGCGAAGAAGCAACTTTATTTTCTGAGTGTTGAGGCACAAAATTTATGTGGCCCTAATTAGTTTTGGACAAAGGATCCTTGATGTTTATGAGCTGTGATTAAACATTCAGGCTGTTTCGGTTTTCCAACAAAAGTAGGGATGTAATGTAGATCGGTCGCATTGCGGATATTTTTAGTACTATCAGTTTTGAAACAACATGGAGGACGGGTCTTCTCGCGATATTCCTTTTTACGAGGTAAACAGGTACTTACTTGTTTCCCCACGTTTCGACTGCCTTGCAGCGATCGTGGTCACGGGAGGACTGATGACAGCTCAGGAAGGAATATTGCGAGAAGACCCGTCTCAATATTGTTTTATAATGTGTACAAATCGCGAAAGTTTAAAAAGTTTAATTACCAGTTATGAAGTTACTAGGTATTAGCAGAGTCTACTTATTATACTTTTTAACCGACTTCTTCTTCTTCTCAATTCGTCTGTATATATTTTTTAGGATATTTTTGTCTATATTGTAGACCAATTTTGAAAATTCTATTTTAATTTGTAGAGAAAACTTGCTCGGTGTCCCCATATATATTTTATTAACTTGAGTTGGGTAGTTTTTGAGTTAGTTTCAATAAATTATGTATTTTTTCCACTACAACGTACGTATGTTGATGATGTTATAATAATTACCTGCGTGATTACAAAAGCCTGTTGATTTCGGCCAGTTACCTGGCCCAACCGCTCGGGCTTTTAAAGTAGACACCCTCACTTTAAACCCCAGAGTGTTTCGGCCAGTCAAGGGGCCGAAATCAACAGGCTTGTAGAGTAGATCAATCAGTTTACTTTAACTACAAAAGCCCGAGTAACTCCGCCAGCGTGTGTTTGTCTCTAAGCCGACTTTCGCAGGGACGAAAAATATTGTGGTGGGATTTTATCGCGCACTGGATTTTCAACTCTCGGTGTTGAGCCGAGCTTCAAGAATCCAACCTAACAACAACAGAGTACATCCCAGCGCGTTGAAAAAACACACTTGGATTTTCAACTCTCGGCGCTAAGCAGAGCGTTGAAAATCCAGTGCGTGAAAAAAAATCGCCGCAATATTTTAACGTCCGTGCGGACGTCGGCTTACAGGAAATTGTAGTGCAGGTATGTTTACTCTAAAACCCAGAGCGTTATGTGAAAAGAGTCGATTTGCAGATCTTAAAACTATTAAATAGTTGAGATAAGGTGGGGATTAAAGTGAGGGTGTCTACTTTAAAAGCCCGAGCGGTTGGGCCAGGTACCCGGCCGAAATCAACAGGCTTTTGTAATCACGCTAAAATAAAACGCTGACTTTAATTGCCTGCTAATTTCGGCCCCTTGACTGGCCGAAACACTCTGGGGTTTAAAGTGAGGGTGTCTACTTTAAAAGCCCGAGCGGTTGGGCCAGGTACCTGGCCGAAATCAACAGGCTTTTGTAATCACGCATAATTACCTATCACAATATAAATATGGATAATAGGGAAACTACGAACAAACGTACGAATCAGCACACAGAGATGCGTGCTTCGACGAGACCCCTTTTTTTTCTTTTTTTTTTTTTGTGGATGGGAAATCATCAAATGACTTCTCCCGCTCTGGGCAGAGCGGGAGGGCGTGTCAGACTTTTACTGACTAAAACCCACCCATGCTCCTTCAGCTGCCCGTGCCAGGGCCACGCTATCTCTTTCGAACTACCCGCGACCCCGGCGGCATTGGCCCAATTGACCCCGTCACTGCTGACATCTCTTTGAGGCGCGCGTGGAACACAACGCGCCGTCGACACGGGCCTAGTCCTTACCGGACGGCGAGCTACCCATTACTCGTCGTCCGCAAGCCCGCGCCTACGGTGGCCGGGAATCGGCAATCGATTCCCGCCGCCCAGGGCGTCTCCTACGGCGGCTAGGGGCGCGAGGGCGCGGCTGTTGCCTCTCCCTCACGCGTTCCGCTTCCTCCTTCGCGAGCATTACTGCTTCGCAGAAGGAGGTGACGGCTTCCCATGCACTCTCGCTCCGCATCATGGCCTGGACCAGGTTTGGACGCGAGAGATCGCCGCCGCCGATCGCCTCCGTGAGAACACGGCGGTGCTCCGCCCAAGCCGGGCAGACCTCCACTGTATGCTCCACCGTGTCCTCCGGGTGATCCACACAATGGTGACACCCGGGTTCGACGAGACCCCTAAGCCACAATATACTGAGAGCACCGCGACTATCGCTTAGGGCCTCGTCGGTGCGCGTCTGTGTGAGTGTGCTGTATCGATCATTTGTACGTAGTTTCCTTACTGTCCATATATTTATTGTGCACCTACTTACACCCAACCTCTAGGTTCACCTCTACCTACCCCGTTAGGGAAAAGAGGTGGGATTTTAGGTTAAATTTTGTTACAAGATAATCTAGGAGTTGCTAGCTATAAATTGAACCCTACTCTCAAATAAAGTGAGTCTTTTATTTAGGTAAGATGGGTACAAATTGTAAAACTCAACTGGCTGGAACTGTTTACAGAAGAAAGGTGTGAGTTTGGGACCAAAATGAGGAAAATATTTTTAACGCAACTGACTGCAACTGTTTACTGAAGAAAAATGTGAGTTTGGGACCAAAATGAGTGAGATATTTTTAAATGTCGATACAGAAAACTTTTTTTTACTTGTGTTTTCTGTTCTCTACGTTCTATTTAGGCCATGGATTACGGCAAACGTCAAGATAACACGTAGCAGCTTCTTCTCTGACTCCTGGTCCTCCCGCATAATCGCGGACTGCATAGAAAAGAATGAGAAGCGCGATGACACAACGCTGGTAATTTATTGCAAAATATGAAGTAATTATCTGTTTACAAAAAAAAATCTATTGATTGGACTACAAAAGTAATGACATGAAATCACTTCTTATTTAGTGTTACTGTGTATTTTTTTTCTTACCAAAAAGATGCTATAGTTACTGTAAAAGATGGACACAAAGTTGCTTAGTTTCGCCGTATTTTATGAAGGACTAGCCTTAATTATTTGCAATGGTCTTACGGAGCCCCAAAACCATAGAAATATAAAAAACAGGAGAAGTGGCAAGGGGGCGTGTCTGTGTCCGCGCGACGAGATCAGTATAAATCCATTCATAGTCATCAAATGGCCGTCTCCGCGAACTAGTGCGCTTTCGACTATGATCGTGACAATTTATAAGAATGCCGTGTTGTTCAGTGGATTCTTGTAAAAACCGAAGCCAAAACAAAAACTATGTAAATCATGGAATCACTTATTTTACTATATTTGTCAATATAGGGTGACTGGTAATTAGTGACCGATACTTAAACACATGATTGTACTCATAATAACAAACAACTTTTACTATGGCACCAAACCTGAAAACGCGAAAAAAAACTCAGCCTTTCCCTACATTTATGTTCGCTTATCTTGTCAAAATGTAGGGAACAGCTGATTTTCTTTCGCGTTTTCAGGTTTGGTCCCATAGTAAAAGTTGTTTGTTATTATGAGTACAATCATGTGTTTAAGTATCGGTCACTAATTACCAGCCACCCTATATAATCATGAAAAACAACAAATCGTAAAATGTTTCTTGTTATATTTGATGGGATAAGGTATATAATTGATAGTGTAGTACGTTCTGATTTATGAAATGCAGGTGTGTGCGCGACTGCGTATCTATCTATTGCTTTTACTGAACTGTATGTGTAATAGTTGGCCAGTGGTAGGTATCTCCTTCTTTCATATATCTATTAGCCCACAACCTAGTGGACTTTATCCCTATCTAAATGGATTAAAAGGCATTATTTCAATACTTTATTTACTTAGGTACCTACTTAGTAATGACTGTTTTATGCACGAAAGCGGAACAGACCGCTAAATGGAGATGTAGCGAAATAATCCTCTAAGTTTAATATCGTTGTGGACTTTTAGCCAGTTCACATAATATTAATGCGTTGCAGATCCCGCTGTACAAGCATCTTTGGTTGGTGTCGATGCAACCGGTGCGGCGGCCGCCCACACCCGAACTGGTGCGCCAGACGCAGCTGCACGAAAAGCCAAAGAAGATGCACTTTGATGCCGATGCGCTACACCCGCAGCACCGAGGGCACACCATGCGCTCCAGACACTCGACGTTCTCCAGGCAGTCCACGCACTCCAGACACTCGACGTTCTCCAGGCAGTCCACGCACTCCAGACACTACACGCTCTCTACGCACTCCACGCAGCGGTCTGCGTTGGGCCAGGAAGACAACACCAACATGTAATGCTGCAGATTTTAGGATGCGCCAAGTTCAATTAGGTTCATAGTTAGGTCAAAAACAGTTTGTAGAAAACATGAACACGGTCTGAATGCATTTTGAATAAAAACTCGAGCTACCTACAAAACAATCCAAGTTTTGAATGTCTCTGTGTCAATCAATCAACTCTACCTATCGTAACTTAAAGCCTCACATGCCTCACACAAATTGCGCCAAAACGTACCATTCAGTATGCCGCATATATTCAACCGTATTTGTGCGAAAGATTTTACGATATTTCAACTGTAAATATTACTGTAGATAACTTTCCCTTTTTTTCAGGTTTTAGGAATATTTTCAGGAGCTATTTAGCGTTATGCAAACTTTTTTATGGTTTCTTAGCAACATTATCAACAGTGAAAAACGATAGACGGAAAAAGGAATTTTATTCTCCCCTCGGAAAAGTCCACGACTCAACTCTACAGTCATTCAAAGAAAATTTGTTGGTGACCTTTGGCTCAAGTAGACTTTTGTCAAATAGCCCAAAAATTTTCGCGTTATAAGATTTTTTTTCTAACTTACACTATCCCGTGGAAGTATCTAAGAGGCTCGTGTCTAAGTAATAACAGCCGCACGGGTCGATCCGTCACGCTTACGCGCGCGCTACGGAAAGCATGTTAAGCCGTTGGTCCCGGCTGTCACTCGTAGATCTTTGACAGTCGTTACGAGTCGTCAGAAGCCCGAAAGTCTGACTACCAGTCTTACCAAGGGATATCATATTACCCAGTTACTGGGTTGTGGAGGTCAGATAGTCAGTCGCTCCATGTAAAATACTGGTATTCAGCTGCATCCAGTTAGACTGGAAGCCGACCCCAACATAGTTGGGAAAAGCTAGGCAGATTGATTGACTATCCCACTGCTGGACACCAGCCTTTTAGGCCTTCCTCGGTGACGACACCCGTTTTCAGGCACCCACTGCATGACGATCCTAACCCATAAGATTAAGGGGATTAAAACTCATTGATGATGGGATATCGAAGCCAGTATGCAGCATCGAATACGTCACAACATAACATTCCCCCAAAACAGAGACACAAAAGGCACTACTCGTATTTCTCATCAAAAGTAAGCACAAACACTACACTTTTAACATTACCATTTTTTTTCATTTATTTGTACTTTTGTAGAAATATTCTACGAGTAGCCGCAGTCATTCATAATGCCTGCAAATGTTGCCGCCGCGTCGTTTTGACCGCCATGTTTGCCAGCAGATGCCCGGTACATACCTATATTATATCTCCGGACGTTCCGAACGTGAAAAACCTTTATGTATCATTACGTGTATGTGTAGGAATAACCGTATGTTAGGCTGTGCTATTTCAGGGTCAATGGAGAAATTGGATGGAGTACTCTGGGAATTAATGGCAAATGGCTATCTTTCAAGGAAGTTAAAAGTGTCTTATACACTTCTGGACACATCTATTGGCCCACCTTAGAGTTTAGGTTTCGATGGCCCCTACCGAAATATGATTGCTAGATTGAACAAAAACTGTTGATGCAGTTTTAAACCTGATACATTTTACCATCTTTTTCGATCGTATTGTTTTAAATTTGAATTCAGAATACCATACGACATGGAGCTACGCCTAACAAGTCGGATATGCGCCTTGTTAAAGGCAATTGATTTTTGAATAAAAAACATGTTTTATCAAATAAAGGTTTAATTTAATAACGCGTGTTGCCTCCATGGGCATCTACCACAGCTCTCATACGATTAGGCATAAAGTTTATCAACCGCTCTATGAAATTTTGAGGGATCATCTCCCATTCCTCTTCTATGGCAGTTTTCAACTCCTGCATCGTCTGGGCAACTGGCTGACGAGCCCTAACACGTCTTTTTAGCTCGTCCCACATGTGCTCAATGGGGTTCATGTCTGGGCTTCTGGCTGGCCAGTCCATAACTGTAATGTTCACATCCCGAAGATATTCCCTGACGATGCCGGCCGCATGGGCTCTTGCATTATCATGCATAAAAAGGAAATTTGGGCCCACATAGTCCGCGCATGGTATCACGCGAGGTTCTAAGCACTCACGAATGTACCTTTCAGCATTTAATGTTGGCAGCCGTGGTCCTGTAACAACCTCAAGTTGAGTTTTGCCGCTCGCGGATATACCGCCCCAGACAGTCCATGAGCCACCGCCATAAGCAACCCTCTCTTCAAAGCAGCATTGTGCGAAACGCTCTCCCTTACGTCGGTAGACCTTCTTCCTTCCATCATTGCCATGTAACACAATTTTAGACTCATCAGAAAAGAGTACACGGCTCCAATCTTGCTGTGTCCAATTTAAATGACTGCGTGCGAAACGAAGGCGCGCTGTTCGGTGGGCTCGCGTTAGTTTGGGGCCATTAGCTGGCTTGTGTGGTACCATATCGCGTTCTTTTAACCTTCTCCGAACAGTTCGAGCGCTCACAGATACTCCGTGGAAGTCGCGAAGTTGGTTTTGTATCTCAATGGAGGTAAGGTGACGATTTCTCAAGCTGGTCGTCACGATGAATCGATCCTGCCTTTCAGTTGTGACCCGTGATCGTGGCCTTCCTTGGCGACGAACAAAGCCGCCAGTCTCTAGGTACCTCCGATAAACATTTCGGACCGCAGATCGACTTAAATTAAGTTGAGTACTCACGTTTCTTTGGCTGTGTCCGGCCTGAATAAGTGCCACAGCTTGGGCGGCGACTTCAGGTGAAGTATCCATAGATTATTGATAGAACCTCACCTTAATGTTAAGAATAAGTAATGTTTGTTGCAAAACCAAAGATATCAATCACTTTTTCAAGAATTAAATCCAAGTAAACCAATAAAACCAAGTTTTCTTAGTATTCGATTGTTTGATATCAACAAACAGGCTCCAAATTGTCTTTTGTTTCTTTAAATTCTGTGTTCGAAATTCAAAAAAAGACTATTGAATGAAATTGTGAATGTGCAAGGTTCAAAACTGCATAAAAACTTTTTGCTCGACCTAATATAAAATTTTAGCTAGGACCAAACGAAACTGAAAATACAAGGTGGGCCAAAAGATGTGTCCAGAAGTGTACTATAAACTGATGTCCGACGCATTACAACAAGCCAAAGATCATCACAAGTGGAGGGAGATCGTCAAAAAGTTTAGTCGGGCAGGACGCTAAGTAATGAGCAAACGGCTGAAGGAGGGAAATGGAAGAAGAGTAGTACTAGTACCTTCTCAGTATGCAAACAACGAAGTACGAAGGTATGTAGGTATTTCTTGTTTAAAAATGCTTGCTATTCTTTGTTCAATATCTATCTTCTATAGGTATTCTACAAGGTGTAACTTAAATAAAGCTCATCATTATAAACAACTTTTACTATGGGACCAAACCTAAAATCGCGAAAAATTAAATCAGCTGTTCCCTACATTTATGTTCGCATAACTCGTCAAAATGTACGGACCAGCTGGTTTTTTTTCGCGATTCCAGGTTTGGTCCCATAGTAAAAGTTGTTCATAATGATGACTACAATGAACCCTGAAGAGGTGAAGGAGGAGGCGGAACACGTGAGGGAGAGGCAACAGTCGCGCCCTCGCGCCCCTAGCCGCCGCAGGAGACGCCCTGGGCGGCGGGAATCTATTGCTGATTCCCGGCCACCGTAGGCGCGGGCCTGCGGACAACGAGTAATGGGCAGCTCGCCGTCCGGTAAGGACCAGGCCCGGGTCGACGGCGCGTTGTGTTCCACGCGCGCCTCAAAGAGATGTCAGCCAGCAGTGACGTGGTCCAATAGGGCCGATGCCGCCGGGGTCGCGGGTTGTTCGAAAGAGATACCGTGACCCTGGCACAGGCAACTGAAGGAACATGGGTGGGTTTTCGTTATTTAAGTTACATCTTTCACATATTAAACAAAGTCGCTGTCGTGTCTGTCTGTGTGACCGCTGTAGATCTTCTAAACCACACTATGTATTTTGATGCGGTTTTCCCCACTATTTAGAGCATTTCTTACGGAAGGTTTGTGTCTTTATTACATTGTCTTAGCACAGAAATCTGGATGTTTTGACATGGCGCCATTGTAGGTATCCGTGCGAAGTAGAGCCGGGTCGCTAGTATATAAACATAATAACTAGACTAGCTTCTTTAGAAATGGGAGGTTAAGTCAATAATCTTTGCTAAGCCAGCTGCGAGCTGGGCTCATGACCTAGCTACCGAGCTATTGCAGCATCCCTTTGGGATTGTTCGTTTATACAGGGTGTCCCGTAATTAATGGATAACCTCTTACGGGGTCATTGTACTCATCATTATGAAGAACTTTTACTATGGGACCAAACCTGAAATCACGAAAAAAAAATCAGCAGTTCCCTATATTTTGACGAGTTATGCGAAAATAAATGTAGGGAACAGTTGATTTTTTTTTCGCTATTTCATTTGGTCCTATAGTAAAAGATGTTCATAATGATGACTACAATGACTCCTTAAGAGGTTATCTATTAATTACGGGACACCCTGTATACGAATATAGGAAAACGATAAATTGGTGTCCAGTAACACTACTCTTACGTTCTACCTTAGCCTGGTACCTCCATAACTCAAACCCAAAGCACTTATTTCAAATAAACCAACACTTTTGAATTGTCAAGAGATCGGTCAGTCCGAAAGATGAAGCTAGTTGCCCATTCCAAAGCATAGTAGGTTCCTATGGAGAAGCGCAAAAAAGGGCCATAAGAGCCATGTTTGGACTACAAGTAACGGACAGTTGTAAACCGTACTTCAAAAGATACAAAATTCTGACTGCTTTGTATATTTATGAAACTGCCTTATTTGTTAAGTCAAATGCACACTTGTTTCCCCACCTGTCAGACACTGTTGAACGTAACAGGCGGAATGATATGTTGCGCGGACGGAGGGCTAAAACAGCCTTAATGTGGAAAAGCATATTCTGCATAGCCCCGCAAGTATATAACAAAATACCAAAATCAATCAAAGATTTAAATTTAAATGGATTTAAAAAGAAACTCAAAGACTTCTTATGTAATAAATGTTATTATAATTTAAACGACTACCTAAATGATACTTTGACATCTTACGCTTTGATACTTTGACATTATATAAATAATTTGACATCCTAAATAAAATGTGTGTGTTTATGATATTATTTCTACCTGACATAACTTAAATTTTAATTTCTAATAAATGTATGTACCTACCTAATATTTGCACGCCACACTTGGCAGAATGTGATGATACCTGTGACTAATCTTAAGACCATTTAATGTACAATATTCGGACAAATAAATAAATGATTTGATTTGATTTGGAAGAATAGGCAAGAAACTCCACGGACACTCTTTTAAATCAAAATATTTGTTACATCAATCATGTTGAAAATTATATACGAGTACATGTGATAACAATGTAGAAAGACGTGCACATTAAAAGCGTCCGTAATAAAAAGACAAACTAAAAACAATTGAAAAATTAAACTAAATTAAAATAAGCCGTGGCAGCACTAAGAGATGACCGACAGTCCCTACTGACGTCTACATATTATGCATGTGCCAATGTACCGTTTGATGTTTGTATGATAACTTTCTGCATGGGTACCTATTCACGTTATTAAAAAAAGAATTTATATTAGCTTAATAATGCGTGATTAAGAAAATCAAAGTAGAAATAGTTTAAGAGGACAAGGTTAAATAATAAAGTCGAAAACGCGATGGAATCCGCAAAAATATATAATTTCAGTGGCATACATTCTTTCAGTAAACAACCACAATGGCAAACTTTTAACCTACAAAGCCTAACAAATCAAGCTAGCACTTACATTTTCTCACGTGAGTTTTCAGAAGCATTCAGCCTTTTTGACTCATTAAAATTAATTTAAAATATTCAAAACCAACCCAATCTACATTTCGTTTAAAATTGACGATCCCACTGGCGCAGATACGGAGAAGCTACAGTGAATGGAATCCTGTGGTTACGAGTTCATGGTCGCGGTATCCATTCTGACATCGGAACAATCATGTAAGCCCTGGACTATGCGGCAGATGTTTCGACTACAGTTTCTGAGTATTTTTGAGCTGGAATTTTGACTTCAAATCCAGATGTTGAACTTAATATGATAACACAGAAGTCACTGTATTCGTTTTGGATTCTGGATTTTAATGGAGTTGACTGCGATTATTTGCTTTAATAACTTAAGACAGGGATTCAAGTGTGGACATGTGGGTCTTCTTTTCTTTCTGACCTACAAATCTAAGAAAGACCTTCATAGCACAAGGCACTAGAGTTATTGCTAAATGATGGCTCTGACTTCTCCACAACATTCTTCTGTCAATCTCATTGACCGACGGGCCGGCACAGTTCATCAATGAACAAATAAATAGCTCGTGTATTTTCCTAGTATAAAATATTATGTAGAACACAGCGACAGAACCAACACCTTGCATTGCAGTCAATGTACTAATTATAAACGGATTATGAATCAAGGTCGTGTCATGCAAATACTTAATATTTTACATACAGCAATTTAAATTTCTTAACCGACTGTTAAACTAATTCGAGTAATCGGTAATTTAATGAATTTCCCTCCTTGTTTTTCTTCATCCATGATTTTTCTTGAGTAGTGTAAAAAAGCAAAATTGCTTTCAATAATATGAACTCATTTCATCTCGTTGAAAATTAATTTAAAATCAACAAACAAAATGTCAAACAGTTTAAAAAATGACTCCGGATGCGGATTAAGCTTCGTAGTGTGACAGTTTTTTTTTCATATCTCGTGAAATGTTTAATTTTATATCCAGTTATTTCGAAGTTGTTTTTTATTTAGTCTACGTCTTATAAATAGTTTTCATAAGTTTCATAACATCTTTGTCACCAGGAAGTTGAAATATTAAAATCTGTTCGAATTTCATCTTACTTTTTGTGTCCAACGCCGTAAAAAGCATTTAAAAATCGAAGCTATAAAATAACCCCACAAACTCACGTGCAAACTTTTTCCCGCCAACGTAAAAGTTGCAACGGAATTTTGTAAACAGCCACAAGTGTCAAACTCACCGGGCGGCGACTTCTGCGGTGTTGCGGGTTCCTCGTGATGGTGAGGGGTTGATCTGAGGAGTTGGAGGGCAAGTTCGGTCCCTACCTCCTCGGACCTAGGGCACGGCACGTAAGCGTATTGTTTTTTGGTCGGCGCCGGCAGGGGCGCGACGCGGTATTTGCTCCGGTCGGCCATGCGACGTCTGCCGTGCGGACGGCTCACCCGCCGTAGTGCCGCAGCCCGCGTCGGCCTCTTATCGATAAAGCTGCCCGTTTGCTACCGGGAAATATTAATTTAGTGCGTAAACTGCTCGAGTTTGTTCAATGATAAATCCGTGCGCCAGTTAGTGTTTGACACGCGATTAGTCACGCGTTAAATACGCTTTAGTGAAAGTTTCTGATTTGTGAATATGAGTTCATTCGTTTTCTTCTTTACGGCTGAACAAAGGAATGTTGCTGGAATTTAGTTCTTTGACAATTGTGAATTTTTGGTTTAAGTAAACTTTAACGTACCTACATAAACTTTTCAGGAAAATTAAAATAAAAAAGAATAATAATAGAGGACTATAAAAAAAAATATTTACTCTGTATAATTTCAGAACCAAAACTTCACGCCGGTGGATTAGTTTAATGACATTTACAAAAACAGGAAGTGCTGCTTTTTATAAAACTTCAGAACAACATAAAAACAGAAACTGTAGATGTTATTAAGAAGGCGATCTAGGCACAGTAATTATTTTAATGAGTGCGTTATTATATAAACTACAATAGAAATTACAATTAGTGAAAAGTTTTAGCTCTGCTTATTTTTAAAGTTCTACGAGTAGGTAATTCCACAAAACGCTGAACCGAAAAAAAACTATAATAATTCAATTTTTCTTTGGCCCAATACAGTCTACATTATAATTCGAAATATATTAAAAAAAGTTTTTGATCCAAAAAATTACGTAAAAAAAGAAAGTAGTGTGTCCTAAAGCCTCATTCGTTTTTCAAATTCTCGTATGAGGTCCATATTCGGTGCGCGCGCAGTTCCGCGTGCTGGGTCCCGCACTACGGTCGATAGCGCGTGCCCGCGGGACGACTGCACTATGCGGACACTTGCACAATAATAATAACAAAGCAAACTTGCGGTCGCGGTCACAGGGTTAGTAACGGAACTACACAAGCCTATATAATTGGCGGGTGCAGTTTGAAAATTGCTCCATAAAAAAAAGGCTATTCAAATAGCAAAGCGAAGAAACTTTTTAAAATGTTTTATATTACCCTACTTATATAGGTATCTATATTTTCCTCGGTATTTTCTGTTTTCTGTTCTCCTGGGGAAGAAAACCATAAATAAATAAATATAAATAAGATGATTTGTAAACATTACAAGAACAAAAAATCATTCAAAATTGAAATGAGTTTCAGTAACGCCAAAATAAAGAACGATCGCGGCTTCAAGTTTTCTGCTTTTCAATACACCGAGAGAAGTGAAGTATATAGCCTGAAATACCGATAACAGTAGACTTTGAAAGTCTACCCTGAGAAAAAGTAATCATAGTTCAAGTGGAAAACTCTGGCGAGCACATAAACAAGGTGTACCTTAAATAACTCACAACCTCTTAAGGGGTACAATCATGAAATCGCGAAAGGAAAACCCGGCTGTTCCCTACATTTTGACGAGTTTTACGAACATAAATGTAGGGAACAGCAGATTTTTTTTTCCTGATTTCAGGTTTAGGGCCTGTTTTACCACCTATGATTAAGTTCCTATTAACTTACTTGGCAGATAATTTCATACAAATTCTGTTCCATGTTTGAATTTATTCGGTGAGTAGTGGCTATTCGGACATCGTAAAATAGGCTGTTTATAATGATGACCCCTTAAGAGGTCGTGCGTTATTTAACTTACACCTTTTTGTATAAAAATCAGTTGCCGTACGTTAGTCGGCGACAGCGGGAATGAACTAGTTCTTTTTATATAAATTAAAAAAACTCCCTTACATTTAAACATAGCTAAACGAATACTTAGAAGACATTAGAGAACTGTTGTTACTAAATACAAAAAGAATCTTTATTTAAATATCGCAGATAAGATCTAACAGAAAGTAATCATACTAAATGTTGATGGAGTCCAGAGTCAATAGGAGCTGTTCAATTAAGCAGAGGATCTGAAGGCTGGCACAAAGGAAGACACTCAATAATTCAGTGGCCGCGGCCGAGCGCACAGCGGATTTGTCGTTAAAATACGATTTCAAGAAGAAAGTACACTGAGATACTAGATTATTTTCTTGCTATCATACATTCGAGTGTGTTAGCCCTTGCTAAGAGCCGCACGCAGGTTAAGCTAAGCTTGCCGCGGTTGATCCGTGGATGGGTGACCAAATTACATACCAAGACCGTGTCTCGGAAAGCACGTAAGCCGTTGGTCCCGGCTGTCATTCGTGGGTCTTTGTCAGTCGTTATGGGTAGTTAGAAGCCCGAAATCCTGACAGTCTTACCGTACTTAGTCTAACCAGGTTAGACTGAAAGCCGACCCCAACATAGTTGGGAAAAGGCTAGGCAGATGATGACTGTATAAGAACACAAAGCTTATAATTTGGTTTCATTTTAAAAAATGCGCCAGAAAGCTGCTCGCTGCCTGAATATGAAGCAATTTGGACGGACGTATACGATACAGCTGAATAAGTTTAATTTGCGTTAATGCGTACATTTAAACGAGGAACATTCAGCAACCTTTGTTTGTGAATAACCCGTTATTTCGTAAACCATCACAAATGAACCGCTGAGTTAATTAAACAAATTGCGAAAAGTTAAAACCATCTTCATTGTAATATTCCGGCACTTTTGCGGAAGGCTACGTGATACCACGCAACACAACGCGGGAAATTTCCATTTTAATTTCTCTTATCTTGTATTGTTAATTTTCCTTTTCATATGGAAAACCTTGGCTTTTCCCTACCATGGGACAGTTACTTAGAGGAAGTTTTAGAATATAATTATGTCATCATCATTATCTGCCTAGCCTTTTCCCAACTATGTTGAGGTCGGCTTCCAGTCTAACCGGATGCAGCTTGATACCAGTATTTTACATGGAGCGACTGCCTAGACCTCCACAACACAGTTACTGGGTATTATGTATTTTAAGTTGAAAGCTACACAATATTTAGATGAAACTGATTTCCACAAATAATCATGAGTCACATTACGTAAGTATGTAGCAGCTGCTGTGTACAATGTGGTACAACCTTATGTATATTACAAAAAGTTCTATAATAAAAAACAAATACAGAACCCTAGTTCAGCGTATTTTTCACATGACTGCCAGTATTTAGACATGCTCGGTGAGTATTTATAGATAACAGGAAAATTGATAAGAAGTCTGTGGTCTTAAAATAAGGTGATAAATCTTTTAATCTTTTTTCCCAATCTCCATACATTCCAAGTCCAACTGAATCTCTCAATTTCAATTCTTCAATTTTCAGTGACTAAGGCTATTTTAAGATAGAAACAAACAGCCGTATGATTCTGTATGACCTCATTCTAAACTTCGAATCTGAATCCGCTGTGAGTTTCTTGATTGGCATTCTAAAAACTCGGTTGATAATTCGAATTTACACTAGCGCTACCCTTGCGAGCGTGTCAGCAAGTTGAACTAAATTGACCGTAAGATTTTGACAGATAGTATGAGATGACGTAAGAAGTGGCATTCTGAGGGCTGAGTGCGAGTTTTTATACTTACTCGATCGTGTTTACGTTAACGTTACCTTACGTCAATTTGTATGGAATAATTGTGTTTCCCATTATGGTCACCAGACGGCGCTTATTCAGTTTCAGTACAAATTGAAGTTTACGTTAACGTTATCGAGTAAGTATAAAAACTTGCACTAAGGCTTCAGTAAGGTAATTCCCCGTCACTTCGACGCTCACGTGTCTAATAAAAAGCATCTATTTTACGAGTGAGAGTGAATAGCGATGTGAGATGCGAGTTGTTGTTTGAATTTTACAGAATCGACGTACAGGACAGTCTTAAAAAATTAAAAGGTTGTTACACCTAATCGTAGTTCAGAAGTTTATAGAATAGAAGCCGCATTAAAAATAAGTCTAGATCCGTTATCATCAACCAAGCTAATTCAACTTCGATCGTGCAACACTGACTACAACCCAAAACTTGGGAAACAAAGTTAAACGTAGTCTTAAAAAATTAAAAGGTTGTTACACCTAATCGTAGTTCAGAAGTTTATAGAATAGAAGCCGCATTAAAAAGAAGTCTAGATCCGTTATCATCAACCCAGCTCATTCAACTTCGATCGTGCAACACTGACTACAACCCAAAACTTGAGAAACAAAGTTAAACGTGGAATTAATCGAGCGAAGCAACCGTTGCCAAATCGGCTGTTTAACATCACCCCAACTTATTGTAGCAGTTCCTTCTGATAAAGTTAACGATGTCACAGTTTTTTGGCGCCCATTCTCAGCCGATTCACAGCCATTCTTGGCCCTTTCATAGCCGGAGATTCGAACGAACGAAGGAAATTTGACAGATTGTGTGATGGGAATCAAATTATATCGTTGCGGATTTTTTGGTCAGGTGTGAAGGATACTCGTATGAGAAGGATAGAAACATTTTGTAGACAGGAAATTAAAGTTCCCTTAACTTGATTGAAAGCCAATCATAATTATTGTGTGGCAGCTAAAGAGTTGATTATGGGCTCGTGATAAGTTTCATAAACAATTTAATTAGAATTGAAAGCAAAATTGAAAAGAGTATGCTTAGATGGTTTGGTAATGTTGAGAGAATGAATGAAAGGCGACTAACAAAAGGTATTATTACAAGGCAGATGTGAGTGGAAACGCCGGGAGAGAAGTCCTACGAAGGCACTATAGTGACCTTATTGGTTTCTTCAGAAAGGTCAGGTACGTAGTACTCACAACCGTCGTGCGTGTATGACCAGGTATCTATGAACGTAATCGAGGCAAAAGGAGTATGTAAGGATCGTAGCAGGTAGCGTTCTGAAGTTTCTGCCTACCCCCATGGGAATATGGCGTGAGTTTATGAATGTATTTATATTTAAAAGCTAAAGAAATGTTCCCATCAACGTTTTTATTTATTCCTAGAAGACCTTTACGCTCAGCAAGGCAGTATAGACCAGTAAATCTATAGCAAATACATTCATATTTTTCCATTCTTAATTAAATTTCTCATTTCGATTACTTACTTATTTTCTTCTCTCTTCTTTGTTTTGTTGCCATTTCTGTATATCTAGAAGTATCAAAATCTGCCTAGCCTTTTGCCAACTACGTTGGGGTCGGCTTCCAGTCTAACCGGATGCAGCTGAATACCAGTATTTTACATGGCGCGACTGCCTATCTGACCTCCACAACCCAGTAACTGGGTAATACGATACCTCTTGGTAAGACTGGTTGTCAAACTTTCGGGCTTCTGGCGACCCGTAACGACTGTCAAAGATCAACGAATTACAGCCGGGACCAACGGCTAAATGTGCTTTCCGAGGCACGGAGGAGTCTCCGTATGTAAAGATGGTCATCCATCCACGGACCAACCCCGGCAAGCGTAGCTTAACCTGATGGATCGGCCCGTGCGGCTGATATTACTTAGCCACGAGCTCATCTATGTACCTATATGTATATCTAGAAGTAAAATAATAAAAATAACAGTTTCCACGGCACCGCATTCAGTCAGATATGGAAGCGTAGATGAAAATCGGTAGACTTTACATAATGGAGCCCAAAAGTAATATCATAACGGAACCGCTTTGCACACACGGCTACTGACATTTCCAGTATAAGCTGATCTCGCATTGTATAGGATTTCCGTACAATGGAAGGTCAGCTTATACTGGATTTATATAGCTTGATATGTTGCTGTGTGTACTTACATCTACATTTCCCAGGACGAAAACATACAATATTTCATTATATGTTGTGGTAAGTGCTGCGGTAAAATCCAAAACCCAGTTTACAAAGTGGAGAATTTCTGGAGGCACTCCGATTTCAACCGATTCACTAGAACAAGAAAGAAACCCAAAGGAGACCAAATTGTAATAAGTTGAAGTATGGTTTAAAAAAAGGGTTATATTTTTCTAACAAAAATGGATGGATGGATGGATGGTAAATTGGGTTGATTTTTCGCATTTGGAAATCCAAATGCGAAAAATCAACCCAATTTACCATCTGGAAAATGAGAAATCCAAAAATTAAGTTTAGATTACGATAAAATGGAATATCGATTAAATTATAATCGATTAACGTGGAGTTCAAACTATTTAAAAAAATGCTTTTACCAGATGAATAATTCAATTACCTTATTTAAATCTATTAGAATTAATGTGTTAGCAGTTTAAAAAAAATAAAATATTTATTTATTAAGATAAGTCAATTCACGTTTACTAATCGATTATTGTATATTTTTAGCCTGTGCCATGGTATAATAATATCGTTTTAAAAACCATGATCTGTGCTGACAGCTCTCGACCACTCACTCACTCTACTAGCTAAAGGTGTGTCCAAACAGAGAAACTGTTATTTGAAAATATTGTAAAAGCCAATTATTTTTAAAAGAGTAACCATGGAGTTTCTTGCCGGCTCTTCTCCATAGGAAACGACCAATTTGGAACCGTGCACCTAGCTTCTGACGTTTCATAAGTGCCCATGTAGGTTTATGTGAAATAAAATATTTTGATTTTTTTTTTTTTGAGCGTGGAAGGTGCGCGGCAGCAACGCGGCATTCGCACAATTTCTCCCGCGCTATGTCTAGACGTATGGACAAATGTACGCGCGACAATGATGTGCGGCAAAACCGGGACATGCCGCGCATTGACTATCTCGTCCCAGAGACCTTCTCTTTTATTTTTGTTCATCATCCACAACAATTCAAACCAATTATATACATTGCTGAACATAAATGTTCCCCAAGCACCGCCACTTCAACCGGTTCTGTGCTTCTCGCATCCAGCGGCTTCCTGCGGTCTTCACAAGGTCATCGGTCCACCATGTGGGACGCCTTCCGATTGACTTTCAGCCTTCTAATGAGGCCCATGAGAGCAATGGCGCAATGGTAACGATCCCGACTTACGAGTTGTGGGTCATGGGTTCGAACCCAGGCAGGCACTTTACTTTGTGTAAATAATTTCATCATCGCTGCTCAAAAAACCGTGAAGGATAACAACTTGAGGGAAACCATCAAAAATTTGAAGACATGTGACATCTACTAATCTGCACTGGACCCTCGTAGTGGATTACAGCCCACTCCCTCTCACCGAGAGGAGACCTGTGTCCCAGCAGTGGGAACATTATAGGCTAATTATGAATGAGGCCCATTGTGTTGTGAGCGAGCACGTTTTAATGCCAGAGGTCATCACTGGTATGTGAGACGAGAAGATATTACGTAGCGTCCCGAAAGCTACCCAGCCGAGTCGGATCCGATGATTGACCTCATTCTCAAAATTGGCCCTACCTAACTGGAAGTTCTTTTGTTTAGTTTAACGTCTCCCTGTCTCACCCCTCGCTGCAGAAGGATAGGTTTCGAGGATTATTTTTACGAGAATCCCACAAATCCGTAACTCTTAAAATGTCGATTGCTCACCATGTGTACAGATAACAATAGAATTTCAATTGTGTCTGCTAATTAGCGCGCGACGGGTTAAAGGATCCATTCATTTCCAACAAGCGAAGATATTGTCCGTTATCCATTTCAAGATTACGTCCAGACTCCAGACATGAACAATGCTTACTGCGAATGTCCCGCGCTCAACACCGCCGCGCGCGGCCCTTGTCCAATCAGAGTGCGGCCAGCAGCGCTCCAATGCCGCTCTGTATTTGGACACACCTTTATATTGTGTATTATCTATGCCTCACTCGTTTCGTATCGTTTAGTGCGTGCGCGTTTTGAGTGTGTTTCCCATAGTTTTATTGATAATTTCTTCGACCCCTGCTTTCTTTCTACGGACTTCCAATCTTGCTTCTTGTACGACCCTTGCTACCACACCGGACACGGTACGGAGAACCCCGCATAAACGTTGGACTTGGACTTGTCATTTTGGATTCTACGACCGGCCTACCGACTGCATATTGGTTTGGCGCCATGGATCGTTGTGTAAATTGTGGCAAAGCGACTAGTAGAGGCTGTAGTTTACTTGGTCGTCGAGCTTCAAACTTTAAAAATCAGTTGTTAAATATAGATTGTTACGTAACCTCACTTTTACTAAATCTCTTATAACTCGGCTCTCAGACCGCCAAAATCCGCAAAATGTTCAGTGATGGTTTGATAATACAGTAGCTATCAATTGACACCAATTTCATCTTTTTATAACCCTGGCACAACCCTGGCCCATGATTCCAAGGATTTCCTTACAATGAGAGGTCAGCGTAAACTGGAGATGTATAGCTTGATGTTTAGCCGTGTGTACGTACAAAATATAATTTTATTTATTTATTTATTTATCCAATCTTACACTATCTTAACAGGTCCAAACCCAATGCGATAATGTGATTACAGATGATCACTTATTATTTAATAAATCGAGAGTCACCCTCACGAATTCCGCCAATGTACAGTTAAAGATATCAATCCTTTATGAGACGCTGTTTATTAACCGTATGGCTCTTGCAACCGGTGCGAATTTGCCTACGTTAGTGCGAGCCACCGGGACGTCGAAAAGCCGTGCCCTCGGCGCCTGCCGCAACCTGGTGTTTGGAACAAGCAGCCTCAACGAGTCTAATATATTAGGGTTATTTAATCTGCCACGAAACACTTCAAATATATATTTGGCTAACGCTAAGTTACGCCTTACCTCCAACTTATAGTATCCAACCATCCCTATAACAAAGAGGGTTGGATACATAAGCGGATAATAAGGGTAAACACCATATTGTCTAAAGTACAAATACCGGGTAAATTATTTTAGTGTTAGCTTGGATATTGTAAAAAAGATTAACAAATAAATAATAGTTTAAAAAAATATATATAATTGGATTAAGTTCACTCGGACCTAAATGGTCTGATAGCAATTGACTAGAAGTCTACTAAACAGTAGGGATCGAAAAGGATCATGATAACCTTTGAGGTGTATTCTTGGTTTTAGTATCTCTTTCTTGATTTCTCTCTTACCTAAGTAATCGATCTTAGAACACAAATTCTGTGTATCATATGTTTAATGAGACTGACTGAAATCCCACAGAGTTCTAAGTGAACATTTCACATTAGATCGAAACCAAAATAAATATTATTGAAATTAGTGAGTCATTGAATTCTAAACCATGCACACGGCAAAATAAGAATGAAACTCTCTTGCAGATACAAAATAACTTCACATTTATAACGTTTTGGTATCGAAATTGAAAACAACAAAAATGTGCTGTTTCTGAATATGAAAACAGCTATATACAAAGTACATAGACAATGTTTGTGTACGCCTTTACTTAAACCAGGAATATAAGTTTTCTTTTTTTCAGTTTTTAGGTAGGTACTCGACTGCTACGCTGCCTCGGAAAACACGTTAAGCCGTTGGTCCCGGCCATGTCCCGGCTGTCATTCGTGGATCTTTGACAGTCGTTACAGGTCGTCAGAAGCCCGAAAGTCTGACAACCAGTCTTACCAAGGGGTATCGTATTACCAAGTTACTGGGTTGTGGAGGTCAGATAGGCAGTCGCTCCATGTAAAATACTAGTATTCAGCTGCATCCAGTTAGACTGGAAGCCGACCCCAACATAGTTGGGAAATGGCTAGGCAGATTGATTGACTCATCTGTTACGCTGCTCAAACTAAATAAAAAGCCTTTTATTTAGTCTGATTTAACAAAATGAAAGGCAATGCCGTTGGTATGAGATTCTAATTAGCTGAAGACTTGAAGGTAAAACTTTACTAATTGTACATCGTCGCAAACTCTTTGCATTTTCCACTCTGCTCCTAACTCGGACAATGTATAGATTCATTCATTTATTTTATATTTCAATTGGCTTCTGCTCACGACTTCGTCCGCGTGAAATTTCTTGTTTCCCCGACGCACGTCGCATCGCCCGTCTGCGCTATTACTTCGTTTTTACTTAGCATTCTTTATGACTTATTTTGTCAGATCCTAAGGATCCTGCGTGATGTTAAATAGTCTATAGCCTTCCTCAAGGATTAGGCTGTCAAATGCAATAAGAATTTTTCAAATCTGACTGGAAGTTCCCGATTTTAACGCGTTCAAACATACAAACAAACTCTTCAGATTTATTATTAGTATAGACAGATTACGGTAATAGAGTAAGAGGAGCTCGTGGCCACAGAACAGATAAAGAGACCTCTTTATCTTTTCTGTGCTCGTGGCTAAGTAATAACAGCCTCACGGGTCGATACATCAGGTTAAGCTACGCTTGCCAGTGTCGGTCGCGCGTGGCGCGTGTTGGATCATTTAGCTAATCCATGCGTCAGGTTCGTGAACAAGCGCTGTCAGTGAAGGCTGGTCATACCTTAGCGGCCACGGCTTATTTTAATTTAATTTAAATATTTGAATTGTTTTTTTTTTTTTGTTAAGGACGCTTTTAACGTTCTGCATCGTTCTCACATGTAACATTTCAACATGAATGATGTAACCATTATTTTGTAACCATATCTTGATTTAAAAGAGTGTCCGTGGAGTTTCTTGCCCGTTCTTCTCCATAGGTACCTACTATGCTTTGGAATGGGCGCCTAGCTTCATCGACCCCTTGACAATTCAAAAGTGCCTGTAATTGGTTTAATTGAAATAAATGCTTTGAGTTGAGTTGAGTTGAGTTGAGGTCCGTGGATGGGTGACCATCTTTAAATACCGTTAAGCCGTTGGTACCGGCTGTCATTCGTCGATCTTCGACGGTCGTTACGGGTCGTCAGAAGCCCGAAAGTCTGACGACCAGTCTTATCAAGGGGTATCGTTATCGTATTACCCAGTTAATGGGTTGTGGAGGTCAGATAGGCAGTCGCTCTATGTAAAATACTGGTATTCAGCTGCATCCGGTTAGACTGGAAGCCGACCCGAACATAGTTGGAAAAAGGCTAGGCAGATTGATTGACAGATTACGGTAATTGCTGAATTCAGCTGCAGTTCCTTGAAGTGAAGCGCCTAGTAACACAATTATTTAAGCTTCAAACTGACGTGGTTAGCATGTTGAAAGCTCTAAATCCCGATTAGATTAGCGTTATAACAATTCAAGAAAGAACTTGTAAACGGTAACTTACACGAAATATTATAAATTAGGTTATCGAAGGCGCCATCAATTAGGGTTAGGTACTAACGATCCCATTGTAATAGTAAACAGCATTAATTTTTATTCATTATTTCATTGACGTCATTCATTTTAATAAACAACTGCTTATTATAAAATGGAATTAATAAAACCAATTTTAAAACTGGTTTTATACATTGTTTAAGTTTTATATCTTCCTTATATTATTGTTTACTTCGATACCTACCTACCTACTTTTCGCCGTGATGGCTGGATGGTTAGTTTATCCCAATTAACTCTCCCGCAGTTAGTCCAAAAATATCGAGATGAATTTAAAAAATGTGACGACATGTTTCCAGTAATATCCATCGGTCACAGCGGACAACAGCCGCTGAACACGTTCCCATATCCCTTGACAATACAGTTACAATCCCTTTAATTTCAAGCGACTATATTGCTTTATTTTAATCATTCCCAAAGCTATTGTCATGAACAAGTTCTCGTTTTAAAACGAACATTCTGTAATTGCAAATGGCGGTGCAATATTGGATTAAGTAAAAGAAAAAGTTCAAAATTAAAGTTTAAAAGTGGTAAAAGTTCTTAAAACTTTTTATTCGATTGTTTTAGTTTTGATTTCTGTAAATTTCTCCAGGATGAGCCTGGGACCTGGATATCATCCTTTTAGTTTTGAAATGTAAAAATATACCATCTCTGATATGAAATGAAATGTCGTCACTAGTAATTTCTGTGCAAATCCTTAGACCTGGCCGTGTGTTTCCACTTCATGTTTGTTGAATTTATGCTCATGCTGCCATCTTGGTATGCAAGTAGGCACCTGCCTGTCAAAGGTGTCTGAAATATTTAATTCATCGTGTTGTCTTATTCATTTAGTTAAGTCAACTTTTTTAATAAGTCTTCAAATTCTATGTTTACCTATACACACAGCACAGCACACACCACACACAGCACACACAGCACAGCTACGCACAGTTACAGCAGCTATAACTGGCCACGGGTCATTTAATAAACACCTCTTTTTCATAGGAGTCCGCTGTGCAGGGCCTGCGTGGAGGGCGCCGAGACAGCAGCTCATGTGCTTCTAAACTGCCCGGTGGTCGCCGCATACAGGGCAAAGTAATTCGGTAACCCAGGTACCCTCCGTTAAGTTGTCAGTAACGTCAAGGCGTTGCTGGCGTTCCTTGAGGAGCAGGGGTGGATCGAATAATTGATTTTCCCACCCATATGCAAAATACGCGCATTGACGTGGAGTTGCGGATACCTACCTATTACGTGTTACCTATATTATTATTATTCAACTTTGCAGGCCTGCACTATCTTCACTTATCGAGATCCCTCCATGCCCCCACCGCCGTTGGTCCCGGCTGTCATTCGTGGATCTTTGACAGTCGTTATGGGATCTTTGACAGTCGTTATGGGTCGTCAGAAGTCCGAAAGTCTGATAACCAGCCTTACCAAGTCTTATCCAGAAACTGGGTTGTGGAGATCAGAAAATCAGTCGCTCCATGAAAAATACTGGTATTCAGCTGCATCCAGTTAAACTGGAAGCCGACCCCAACATAGTTGGGAAAAGGCTAGGCAGAAAAAGTCTCTCAATATTTTTCTACCATCCTTATGTAACTACAGTCTTACCTAGCCAACCTTTTGGCAAGTTTCCAATTTCAGTCCAGTTTAACGTTTTCCAAATGATATTCTTTAACTCTATTTCTCTCTTTTTGCATAAGTAAATGTGTTCCCCTTTTGGGAATATAATTAATGAAACTTATCACGACGACTTATACTTACGGAAGCAAACTTTGCAAAGAACATTTCGCTGGCTTTAATTTTGCTCGACGTGGCGTAAAAGAAACTTTAATCTTGGAACAATGCTGGGTTTTCATTACAGTTTCTGTGCTGTTTCAATTGCATCGCCGCACTGGTCAATCAGAACAAAACCGTAAGCTCTCTCGTCTGTGTGTATTTACTGTTTTGTGAACAATCTACATAATTCTGACTAGTTTGACGTGTTTACATTTCAATCTAGGTTGCATTGAGTATTTGTTTTTTGGATTACCTTTATTTTGCTATCGTTTGTGATAAATTCATGTTATCTGTTTTGCTTCCGCGCAAATTGCTAATCATTTATAGATTTATTTATTTCAGCAAAAAACCTAAAATAAAATCACAAACAGAAAAGTTATTAACTTTATTCCAGTTACTATCTTTTTCAAACACACACGAATTGTCCGTCGCTCAAATTTTAACAACGCAACTAATATTCAATGTCCAAATTGTAATAATCTAGCAGTTGACAAAATTCTCATAAGATTCAGGTCCGCAACAAAAAATCTGATCAGATGATATGTTTAATCTGTTAATAATGAATACATGATATTGTTAGTTAGCAAGCAAACCTACACCATTGGAAACAATAAGAAAAAAAGCTATTCGTCACAAAAGAATCACAATTATTCGAGAATTTGTCGTTACATTTTTTGGTAGCTTAGCTCTAAAACTATGTGACGAGGTTAGTAATGGCGGTGATACGGCTTGGTGTTGTTCAGCAGAGGTGCATTTCTGTGAAAGTCTTCTTGTCCTTGTAGATGGGGCCCCAGGCTCCGTAGTCCTTCTTCTGCTCCTGTTTCTTGGGTGCCTGGTATTTAGGCGCCTCGTATGCGGTCTTTCTGTAATCAAACGAAAGATGCAATTAGAATTTGAATAACAACATTTACATTTCAGGCATTGATTAGGTATTCAGGGAATATAAAATTATTTAAGTTGCCTTTAGGAGCTGTAGTAAATTTAAGTAAGCAATCACTAAATTTGTAAAAATATTATTAACACTATGTGGGTCAAGTCTGACATTGGTGCTACATATTACAGTATTTTTGATTATTTTGAACTTTTTTGGCTCATGACCAGCGATGGACGCCTGTCAGCTGAATGGTGGTGATGAAACTCTTGAGAAGAACATCTTAAAGCATTATACGATGCAGATGACCTTAATTTGACAGCTTTTCAAGCAGGTACCAATAATGGCTTTAAGTATAATGATTTAGACAAAAAATACTTACTGCATGGGAGCAGATACGTCGAACGACTTGCACGCGTAGTTGGCCTTGTTAGCGGTTTTACATTCGTCTCCGCGAGCCATGGTTCTTAGCATCTATCTCTTTCACGCTGGTTAAGCTGATAGCCGGTGGGAGGGAGATGGACGATGAGATGAAAGGTGACCGGAAGGTAGGGGATCTACGGCACGTGCTGGAGGTGTGTGAGGACCGCGTGTTCCAGGCGGTTACCGGTATTCGCCCGACGACTGCCTTTTCTGGTGCACAGGTTTTTGGCGAGCCTGGAATCAAGGAAAGAACATGGTTACTTCATGGTAATTATATTACACCAGCTGACCCGCCAGACTTTGTCCTGTCAAAATTTAAATTTCTTTTTTTCTATTTTTTTTTATCCACCCCTGTATGACATTAAACAAAACAAACAAAAAAAATTCAAATCGGTCAACCAGTTTTTGAGTTTTAGCGTGACTATTGCATGGCATATGAGTTTATAGAAAAAGTACGAGTACTTATTCTATTCTATTCTATTCTAATATTTCTAGTAGTAGTGGAGTTGAAGGCAACGAAATCATTGCAGCGATCTACTGCACTGTTGCCGCAGGGTTTCTCAAGTTCCTGTCCATAAAAATAAGTTTCTTAATAAATCTTTCCACTACGAATTCATAACGATATTTTTGTTACAAATTATACAAGATTTTGTAATCGGTAATCAAAAGTTTTCTCGTTTATTTCAGCCCTGACTTATTTCGAAAGTTCTAACAATTTGCAATTCAGATTTATAAGTTATTGTTGTCACCTTATAAAACATTTTAAGGGACACTAAAAACTTTCGTTATTACGGCAAAATAAAAAGATATTCGTCTAGAGATAAATTTTAATTGCCCGTTAAATTATATTTTGTTGAGAACTAGGAAATAACTTGCTGCAAAACAGCCAGGTGCAAACTTTTGCTGTGAAAAATATTTCAACTTTGAGGTAGGTAGGTAATAGCTGTAGAATTCTAAACAACACGTTATTTACAGTGTAGCCGTTTTAGCCACTTTTTTCAACAGTTTTAGCCAAAAAATAATCCGTTTTAGCCACCAAAATGAATCTAGCTACTTCTGGCTACTTTTTGATTATTACTGCATACCTACTTGTATTACTGTTTTGCCACCTGAAGGTTTAACCAAACTCACAAAAACGGTCAAACCACTAAATTCAACTGAGATACCATCCACATCATCATCCATTAACGAAGAGATTCCAGAAGATATTGTAAACTTTCAAATTGATTTTTATTATTTTTTTACTAAAAAAACAATAATTTTAATGTTTTAGCTGTACACTTGTAACCAGTTTTTAATATTTTTTTAACAACACTATTAAATCCACTTATCCTCATCCCTATATATTAAAATTAATTATATTATTACAATTATATTATTAACAATATTAATAGGATAAAGTAAGCCAAAAACACTTTAGCCACTTTTAACGGAATTTCGAAAGTAATTTATTTACAAAACTGGCAACTTTTTTCTTTGATGTAGCCACAAACTAGATGGTCCTAACGGCAACACTGGTTATTTATTATTTTATAAAAAAAATATAACTACTCCTAAATGTATATCTTATCTCTTAAGTACCTACTCGGAGGACCATTAATTTCGGAAGAATATTATTCTTTATTCAGTGTCAATTTATCCAAACAGCCTAAAAGATGACAAACAATAATTTGTTGTAGTTCCCGGCTAATATACAAAATGGCAAGTTCTAGCTTTATTTCATCAAGAAGGTACTATAATGGATGGAGATATTGTTAGATTTCAACAAGAAAACTAGTCACTTACTGTAGTAATAAAACGAACTGACCATAGACCAAAGTCCCTAGATAATATTTCTCTTACATATTTTTTTTAACATTACTTCGAGAGCAACTCTAAGTGCTTTTCGTTAGCGATGAAGCCAGAATACATTTGGGAACTGTAATACTATTTTTGATATTTGATAAGCTAACAATATCAACCCTTACATACATATTTATAATACAAGGTATAACTTAAATAACGCACAACCTCATAAGGGGTCATTGTACTCATCATTTTGAACAACTTTTACTATATGGTCCCACAATAAAAGTTGTTCATAATGACGAGTACAATGACCTCCTTAAGAGGCTGTGCGTTATTTAAATTATACCTTATGTATATGGAAATTAGAATAAGGTTGGTTTTTAGAATTTATTGTTACCTGTTTGCCTCGTGTATTGTCTTGACCTTCACGCATCCTACCTATCTGCATCTAATGCATTTAAGGGGATACATAAATAATTTTGTGTTTATAAAATTCTTATAAAACCAAAAGTAAAAACACGATTACTTAAAATTTTTTCGATAGGAAATATTCCAAAGAAGCACCGTCTATTTGCTGTTTTATACGATTATACGTGAACAGTTTATTTTGTGCAGTAAAATTTGCTTTACATCGAACGTATTTAAATATGTTAATAACTTATTAAGCTAAAAGTTGATTTAAATGTAGCATTTTGTCATAAATCCACATTTAAACGAAGCGCGTTTAATTCCGGTGCGCGTAAGAGTCGTCTATCTTGCGCAGCAAACTGCACAACTATAACGCCATCTCACTTACACACCAAGCTAAACCACGCTTCGATATATCTTCTTAACTCGACACTTGCATAATATAGGACTGCATTAAGATTTACATAAACCAGATTTTACCGGTTTTCATACATTCCCATGCTTACCAGATTGACTGGATGATGCAACATTCGTGATCCTTGTATCATCTTCTACTTCATTTTCATATTGTTTACTTTGATTTTGTATGCTAATGAGTTAGGTTTCTTGATTTGTTTTTTAGTATTTCCAAAAGAGATTCCTGCGGCTTAGATTTTGTAGAGACCGTAGGATTTATTAAATTCTTGGGACCTGTTTGTATCTATTATTTGGTATTTAATTATTAGAGGAGCTCGTGGCTAAGTAATAACAGCCGCACGGGTCGATCCATCAGGATAAGCTACGCTTGCCGGGGTCGGTCCGTGGATGGGTGACCATCTTTAGATACCGAGACTCCTCCGTGCCTCGGAAAGCACGTTAAGCCGTTGGTCCCGGCTGTCATTCGTGGATTTTTGACAGTCGTTACGGGTCGTAAAAGGCCGAAAGTCTGACAACCAGCCTTACCAAGGGGTATCGTATTACCCAGTTAATGGATTATGGAGGTCAGATAGGCAGTCGCTCCATGTAAAATACTGGTATTCAGCTGTATCTGGTTAGACTGGAAGCCGACTCCAACATAATTTGGAAAAGGTTAGGCAGATTGATTGATTTGGTATTTAATTATTGTTGTGGTAATTAGGTCTTCATTTAGTTTTATGTAACAAAATAATTGTCAGTGAATACTAACAAAGTAACTCACATTTTGTCTATTATATTTGCATCATTGAATCTAACTAATAATCTGTGTCCCCACTGAATCTTTTACCGTTTTATCTTCAGTGTTCCTAAGTTCATCGTCATTTGATGTGAATTTATAATTTAATTTTTCAGGTCGAAATTTCCAGAACGGAAGCGAGCAAACCAATAACAAGTGGTGCGTTGGTTTGTAGTGTTAGCTCCGTAAACGTCGTTGATGTTGCGTGCCGCTTGTGCCGCGTTGCTGCCACGACGGTACTCATATTCCATAATTACTCGAATTTTTAACGTATCCATGATGACGAAAAAGATTGAAATGCGATGAAAATGTAACACTAATCAATAAACAAATGACTACTTTTGGAAAAAAAAATCCATGTTTTTAAAATAAAATTAATTTGAAATTAGAATTCTTAGCCAAACAAAAATTATTTTGATTTGAAATGGCCAGTACTGCAGAACGGCAATTTCATAGGTAAAGACCTAATATACAAACCGCATTACAAAAAACTACTCGTATCTACAAGTAGAACTTTTACTCTATGGAAATATAGATATCTATGTAGATAAAGATTTTGAGATTGATGTTGCACAACTTTACAAAAACTTATCCAACAATCAAAAACAGTAACACAAAACAGAATTTACAAGAAGCTTATTGGTAATTTTTAAATTCGGAGAACCAAATTCCCATTCCTAAAATATTGAAGACCATTTCGAGAATTCCGACTCTATGAAGACCACAAACGAGTTCAACAATGGTAACACTTGGACCTTCGTTGAGAGCAGCCGAGCGAGCACTCGGTGGCCGCGTGATGGCTGAGCCCGTAGTAAACAAGACCGGTTGGACCACATCTCCGATCAACTCCGTATAATGAACAATAATTTATAAGTAGGTAATACCTACTGTAGAAAGCAGAAACTTAGCTTTGTGTTTGATTTATTTACACATTTCTGAATGTATTTGGAGTCTACTTCTAATTTTGTATCTTAAATGTCTGCTGAGTTATTCTTTGTACATCATCAATCACAATAGTCGTCTTGAGAAGTTAAACATTGATTTATTTCGTTACCTTTATAAATAAGAGCAAAGCAATCTGGAGAATTCTGTTGTCAAAACATTTAATTTAAAACATTGGAAAACTAGTTTTAAGATTGCTATTAAAGGCTTTTAGAAATTGAAATAGTTTTATTGGAACATGACAGACATCATCATTCTGCCCTTATCCCCAATTTATTTGGGTACAGCATGACTTGTTGCAACGAAACTAACAAAACAGCTAACTCAATTATTATAATTTTTTTCACTTTCTAGTTACGCCTTCAACCATTATAATATAGGATGACTGGTAATTAGTAGTTAAACACATGATTATACTCATGATAACAAACTTTTACAATGTAACCAAGCCTGACATTGCGAAAAAAAATCAACTGTTCCCTACATTTCGACGAGTTACACTAACATAAATGTACGGAACAGCTGAATTTTTTTTTCGCGATTTCAGGTTTGGTCCCATATTAAAAGTTGTTTGTAAACATGAGTATAACCATGTCACTAATTACCAGTCACCTTAGATATTCAATAGAATCTTCATTAACATTGTGTTTTCAACAAAGATTCAAAACTGCAATGTTATTAGGAACTGCAGCGAAGCAATTTTTTTAAGCGTGTAAGCAAGACTAGCAATGCAAGTACATGTACTCGTACATGGCGTGCAAAGCCCTTTTGAAGAGCTTTCTAATCTCGCCTACACTCAGCGTTACAATATACACTCTCCTATTAGACTGTTTGCGTGACTTTTCTTTGCTTAGAAAATTGACCAATTATGTAAATAGCATTTTGTATAGCGGAACCAGAATTACATGTTTCGTAAATTATGAAAGTGTTTATTTCGTGTTTAGCTTTGAGATCAAAGTTCAGTTGTTTAGTTGTTCAGTTTTTGAGTTCTCTTTGCAATAAGAATAACAATGCTCTTATGATTAAGGACGCTATTACAAATGGGTAGTATCATTAAACATACTTTTGTGTAATGATTTGATCCACTTGTAAGAGCGTCCTTAACGTGAAAAATAATAAGTAAAATATGATTTTATATTGTAAGAGTGAAACGTTTAAAACATTTATCTTACTACGGTACAAAATTAACATTTTCGTCTTTTCGAAGAATTTAAAATTGTTTTAATCCCCTCAGTTTTAAGTTACGTGGGCATATTCTCTTTATTTATTGTCATGATGACTAAGTAAAGCCATAACAATGTCCATAAAATCTTAAGGGCTAAATGCCCAAAAGAAAAAGGTCCTAAGATGCAACCTAGAGGGACACCCCATAGGTGCTCTTCATAATTTTTAACGTCTGATCAAGTGTGTTATCTGATTATTTTATTCCCCTAGGGATTTATAGATATCCGTGGGTGTGTCCGTGGCATCACACAGGCCCTATCAGAATACCAGCGTTGCGGTATTTATTGTATAAATATCGCAGCTTTATGCTGAGATGGGAGCCTTTTTGGCCTCGCACAGGTCTTTTTTTTAGTTTGAATTTCTTTTTTTTTTAATTTTTATTTTGTTACTTTTATATGCTCCTTACTTAACTGTATTTCCTGTGCATGTCCCAAATAAATAATTTTTCGTTCTTTCTTTCTGTGTTTGTAGGTAGGTTGTTTATCTTATGTTGTGATTGTGCGTTTAATATCAATAAATCATATTAATTAACTTGAGATTTGACTAAAAAATAAAGATTAAACCACAAGGACTTTCTCATAGGTCAAGTCTAAATCTAAATGATTAAATTCTAGGATTGTTTATTAGGTACCAACCAATTTAGTATGCTAGTATACATGTAGTAACTCCAAAGTTCATTTTCCAGTCTTTTATTGATATAAGTACAATTTATTAACCGAAGGACCATGAGGACTTATATTTACTTTTCATTTCAACTAAACAAAATAAGGGCCATATTGTGTTTAAAATTATGTTAAGGTAAATGGAACGTTGCACTCGGGTGCACTTATAAAAACCTGTTGTTTGGAGACAAACTGGTATTATACCTCGGTTACATTTGAAACTGTCGCTAAGGGCACCGAAATTGACATTTTTATATTTGGTAAACATTAAAATAATCAATTGTTCTGCTAAAAGTGTATGTGTCACTTACATTTCTTATCCTACTAATATTATAAATGCGAAAGTTTGGATGGATGTATGTTTGTTACTCAATCAAGCCAGAACGGCTGAACGTATCTGGAACTAATTTGGCACAGTGATAGATTATAGTTTGGAATATCACATAGGCTATTTTTTATCCCGGTAGTACGTTTCCTTGGGTTAATTTCCGAACTCCACGTGGCCGAAGGCGCTGGCAAAAGCTAGCAATGTCATAACATTTGAAAATTTTAACTTTTACATATTTTTTTTTTCTAATTTTTGATGTAGAACAAACCAACGTGCTTCACTTAAAAGTTAAAAACTAACATGTCCTTGAAATTATAAGATTAAATTAGTAATTGCCAAATTATACTAATTAGAACAGAACAAGTTGGTCCAAAGCTGTAAACAACCTATATTACAAGCATTTCAACTTTATTTTTCTAGTTGTTTCCCCAAATTGTGATCTTTGACATTCTGAATTTCTGATGTTTTCGTCTGGGTAGTTAGGTATAATTTGATTTGATTATCATACCGAAAAACCAGATTGGAAAATGGGACATTTACTTACATAATTGAAATCCAACCAGCTAGAAGTAGAGAAAATTGAAATTGATCATGGTAGTCGGTCTGATTAATGTTTCAAAAGTTTTCACTCACATAATGCAATAAACACTAATCACAAAAGAACACCAAGTAAGACATTAAATGAAAGACATAGCAAATAAAAGACATACTAACACGACAACTAACACTAACTTAACACGTTCACGGACACAAATTAATCTCAATAATTTGTGATATTTCCATACAAAATTTCATCACGTATACATTGAACTTATGTGCACGCGCAGGAGTGTTTGCTGGGGCACTAGCGGTCTATATTATAGCCTAAAATGGCACAGAGTCATATCCTTCCTATAATGCTATGGGAAATAGTCGGCCGTAGACTAAATTCTACTTTTAGTGTATTTTAGTAGGTATGCCATATTATGAGGGTCATAATTTACGTCTTTCGATATATTGTCCGTGAACGTGTTAAAATTACAAATCAATTAATAATGGCGTGTTTATCAAAATATGCGCTCATTTGCTTTCTCCAGATTCTGTTATAAAACGTTAGTTATTGCTGCATTATAAAATTGCATCCATAGATATAGCTTCAAATTCTTAGCTTGACAACAGTGCTTTTGGAACTGGTTTTATAAATATTGAACTTTCTAGCGTTTAAACTTTACTTTAATATGGACTTTATACAGTTGTATTTATTTTAAAAGTGCTAATGGCGAAAAGAAACATGCAAAACTTTTGTTTTAGAATAAATATGCAACTACTGTCATCTGCATTGTTAACTTTGAAATTTACTGCATTTATGATTAAAACACAAGCATCCATTATTTTGAATTTCACTGCTTAGTGTTGCTTTCTTTGCAAAAGTAATGAAGTTTTCTAATTCAATTAAATGTTTATATGATCTGATTATCAATCTAGTTAATCTAAATTAATTAAACTTATCACGTCTAAGGTACTAACCTTGGTAGAAATTTGTCGGTTATCGCGAACTTTCTCTTCGTTTTTGTCATTGACACCTAATAATTTTTATATAAATTTAAAATGAAACTCCGGAAAATCAAATTTTGCGGCCGATCGTGGACGGGACGAAAACTAAACTAATACTCTATATCGCAGAACAAGTATTTATGTATGAGACTACAACACCGGTTTTGTGATCGCGTCATTGGCGTAGCCTGAACGATGCGGGTATTCGTGATCTCCTATTTAATCTATATTATTGCTATTCCTTTGGTATTTTCCATTAGAAACCGCTTTTAACTAGTTTAGATCATCAAGGTGTCATTCTTTCCGATTGTCGGTAAAGTTTAGGTTAAGTATGGGTCAACGACCGCGTCACGAGCTTTGTACTTGCGATGAAAGTAGTAAAGCGAATACTCGAACGCTGAATTTAGAGAGAGATTCGAATTAAATTAGCTAGCGAAACTCCGCAGACGTGATGGGTAGCTATCGAACATACGATATCTAAACAAGATAAAAAAAAAATTGATAATTTTTTTTTTGGGTCAACGACCACTGGTAGTTTTGTTTGTTATGATTGTTTCGATTTGGTAGAACATTCGTTTATTGTCACCATAGAAATCCTATCGACCGATGATGTATTTACCAACTCACTGTGAATCCTAGTGTGGAGGCTAATATTATCTGAATGTTGTATAATGATTTCTTGAACAAGAAAGTTTTTTTTTTATTACTTGAGTATGAGTTGAGAAATGTGTTTTTTTTTTTTGTTTTATACTGTTTAGATATCGATACTCATCACGTCTGCAGAGTTTCGCTAGCTAATTTTATTTGACCTTGTATAAACAATTTCTAATTTTCCTGAAAAAAGGGGTTGGGAAAATATTAATGTTATACAAATTTCTATCCACGTTAAAATTGAGTTTCCCTGTCCAATCTTAATTGAAGAGTGTTTGTATAGTCTTCTTCTACCTTTAAAATACCTAAGTGATACTAAATATTCATATTCTCAGCCTCATCTTGACGACGTCCATTCTGTCACGTACACTTCGCTGACAAATTGCGCTGGTTGGTAAATTACTTAATTATATGTTCAGTCACTAATCTTATATCAGTAGCTAAGTAAACTGGACTTTCCTATTACTTCCTGCATTTTTACTATAGAATACTATTGGACTGCCTCGTAAATCTTATAGTCAAATCACGATCGCTAGGCGTGTAATCCAGGGTTTTATCCACGGGTCGTTCAAAATGTTAATTAGAGATTTTCGTGAAAAAATTGGCAGTAGGTAGCAGTCCTGGATTTGTGCTCGGTTAATAGCGACATCACAGACTAAATAACGCTGCCTATCCTTGCGAGCAATAAACGGATGATGTTACTTTATGGGGACACATATTATTTGATGGCTGTAGTTTATTGTCAACCATTTTTCACGCAATATTCGTCAAGTACTCGCAAGATTCGGTTTGCTGTATGACCAGGTATGAACGTAAACGAGGCAAAAGGAGCATGTAAGGCCTCTGCCTCGAATTTCGCGGGCAGCGGCGGCGGCGCGGGAGCGGCAGGATTTTATGCATTTAAACAAATGGACCGGACCTCGAAAACAGCGGCGCGGAAGCGGGGCGGGACAACGCGAGACGCGCCGCCGCCGCCGCCGCCCCGCTGCCCGCGAAATTCGAGGCAGAGGCGTCAGTATCGTAGCAGCTGGTGTTCTGTAGTTTCTGCCTACCCCTATTGGAAGAAGGCATGAGTTTATGTATGTGTCTAGGTATGTATTCGTCAAGTTGTGTTTTATGTAGTTCCTACGATTTCGGTATTTATTTCGCGGATGTCATAACTATGTCTCCAAAGATAACAAAATTTACTTACTTGGTACCTCAATTTCATAGTTTGACGTCAATCAACATGTTGTAACCGTAAGAGAAAGTAAAAACATTAGTTGCACTGGAAAATTGAGCTTCATCAACTTTATTTTTCTGAAGAACAAAATAAGGTTGTTTTTAGAGGTACTTATTTAGTCTACTTTGCAAAAAGAGAGAATAAACAAGTTAGTTTCAATTGTTTTAATCAGTTCGTTTTTGCATGCTACACAAAAATGTCGCCTCGTAGCGCCGGCTATAATTTGTAGGTAATACGGGCTGGTATCCGCAACTCCACGACAAAGCGCGTATTTTGCGTATGGCTGTAATTTATTCTGTAGAGGCAAAGACAAAGGGCATAACTTCCGGCTATTCATTTATTTTTAAACAACCTTCGAAGCAAAAAACAGTGACTTACGTCTTTATGTGTAAAGTTTGCTTTCTTTAAATCGAATTGCTGATCGCAGCATTCCGGATTGCCTTAGTTTCTTTTCTTGAAAATGAGTCATATTAAAGCAAAGGCAGCAACATCGTATTTTTCAATGATAGCAACTTTGAATGCAGTCTGTCAATGTCAAATCAGCTTCATTGATGGACTTAGTAAGTTTGTAACAAAAACAGCTACATCTCTTAAAAAATAACCGTTGAAATTATAGGTTGGTAGCAAAAAAAGCAATATACAATAAGTAGTAATTAACTGCACTGCTTTGAAACCAAAAATATTGTTTACCGCCATTTTGGTAGATATAACTGGATGTTGCTGCCTTTTTGGATCTAAGTATATAACTCAAATATTTACTATGTAGACTTCATTTCCGTTTAACACTTTTTTTAAATAAAGGAGGCTCTATGTCATGAAATACATTAAGAATAAGAATAATATTTATTACACACACAAGATTCATGATAGGTACACAAAAGCAGATGTACAAAACAACAAAACACGGATATCTACATAAATCTACACAGATCATGTAACCCTGTCTCCTAAACTAGGTAGTCCTGTATCTTAGGAGACGGTGTTAGGCCATACAGGGCAGTTTGTCATGTAGGTATAGCTGCAGCCAGAGTGTTTAGCGCGAGGGAGGTTAAGTCATACATTTATGTGCCGGTGTGTAATGTGTGTGAGTGGTGTTTCGATGTTCGTTCGATAGCTCACCATGATCTTCAGCAGGCTGTGGATGTGGAGCTTACCAACTATCCACCTCCAGACCTTAGAGGTGAGTTCCCAAAAAATGCAGCCAAAGTGACCTCTGCAGTTCTGCACCCTGCGTTTCTCCACCGTCGCTCCACCTAGCCTAAGTTCTATGTAACACTCCTCTTCTTCATAATCTTAGCTAGCTTAGATTAAGAAAAGTTTTCGGGCCTGTTTCACCACCTACGATTAAGTTCCTATTAACTTACTTGGCAGATAATTTCATACAAATTCTGTTCCAATTTTTAATCTATTTGGTGGCTATTTGGACATCGTGAAATAGGCCCTTAGTCTAGGCAAACACTGGCTGTTAGAAACATGTGCTCAAACTGTGTTGCTCTAAAAGTTTCGTGCGAGGTGTCACGTCAAACGTTTCGTTGTAAACAACCATTAGCATACCCGGTTACTTGTGGAACCAGTAAGTTTAAATATAAATAATAAATAAATAAATAATAAATAAATTTATTTCAGTTAACTTTACAAACTTCTACAATATATAATCTTGCATAGAGGCCTCCTTTTAAGTATATTAAATACCTGTACTAGGAGACCCCGCTCTTCTAAAACTAGAAACAATAATAATGTAGGAGTGTACATACAAACGAAATTTAACTTAATTCTAGGAGGGTATGTGTGTGTGGGTGTGTGTGTGTGTGTGGGAGGGGTGTGTGAGAGTGTGTAAGGGTGCGGGGGTGCGTGCGCGCGTGTGTGTGTGTGTGTATGTCGCTTTCGTTAAGTTATCACATGATACTTTGTAAGAGAGTTTCAATGTCGTCATAACTCTTACATTTTAGCCAGTCTTTTAAACATTTCTTACATTCTCGATAACTCATAGGATAAATATTTAAATGTTTATTTATTTTGTTGTACATGGAAGCGGATTGTCTGGTGAATTGCCGTTTCGCATAGGAGGTTTTAACCGAGACTTCTGGTGCAACAAGATATTTTCTCCGTTTTTTGTTGAGATCAGAATCATAGGGGAGGGTTTTGTGTAATTTTAAAGTAGCTTGGAGTACATATAATTTTCTGACTGTGAGAAGGTCACTTTGTGAGTAAAGGTTTTCAGTAGGGAATCTATACGATTTAAAATACATCACTTTTAAGAGAGACCTTTGCGCTCTTTCCAGTTCTAGAAATTTGATTTTTGTGGCCCCACCCCAAACAGGTATACAATATACTAGTACTGACTGGGCTAGTGAAACGTATATTTGATTTAATAAAGTTTTTGAGGTAACATGTCGTAAAGTCCTGAAAAGCCAAATAAGTTTTCTAGTTCGAGACATGACCATATCCACGTGTAAATGCCAAGATAATCGTTGGTCTAACATAACACCTAGATATTTTGTATTAGTTACTTTTGCTATTTTAATGCAAGAACACTTTGTGCTAGTAGGATTATCACAGCTATGTATTCTAAGGTTATGACTAGGTCCAGGTTGACTATTGTTGTAATTAGTAAATGCTATATATTTAGTTTTAGAGGTGTTTAGTGTTAGTAAAAAATAATTTAACCATTTTGCAACCTTTATAAGTCCCTTTTCAGCATATCGATATACAGATTCCCACGTGTCTCCAGTGAAGACAATGGCTGTGTCATCTGCATAGGAAAAAATACGCCCATTTTCAAGCTTCATTTCGCAAAGGCTGTTTATATATATTAAGAAAAGCGTAGGCCCCAGAACACTGCCTTGCGGGACACCGAAGCTCACCTTTAACTCATCACTGACGTAGTTTCCTATCTTTACACGTTGTTTTCTATCCTGGAGATAATCTGTTAGCAGAACCAAAGGGACTCCTCTTACGCCTATGTTTTCTAAACTCCGCACAAGGATGGCAACAGAGACGGTGTCGAAGGCTTTTTTTAGATCCAGGAAAACAGTTAAACACCTTTTGCCTTTATCCACGTTTCCAACAATATAAGAGGATAATCCTGAGACTGCATCTTCTGTCGATAATCCTTGCCTAAATCCGTATTGACACCCAGATATAATGTTATATTTGCTCATGTAATTTATCAATCTAGTGTTAATTAACTTTTCTATAATTTTTGAAATTGCAGACAAGATCGAGATGGGTCTATAGTTGGCCACATCGGCTCTGTCGCCACCCTTGTGCACAGGTGTAATGATGGCTTGTTTTAGAACGGGTGGAAAAATACCTTGAGTGAAACACAGATTAGCAAGATGTGCAATAATTGGTACCACCACGTCACGGGCTGATTTAAGAAAATTAGTAGATATATTGTCCCATCCAGGTGCGCTCTCAGTTTTAAGACTCATCAATACGCCATGGACTTCCTGAGGATCAGTTTCTAGAAGCACAAAAGATGAGGCCTGTGAATCCGTCAAGTTATAAGTCTCTTGATCTTGCGATAGATTGGTAGAGATGATTTCCTCAGCCAAAGTTTTACCAATGTTAGAGAAATAGTTATTGACGTGATTCACAGACTCATGAGAGGTTGCTTTTATATCTAATAAATTTAAATTTTGAGTTTTTGTTTGTTTCCGATGCGTGATATTATTTATAGCTTTCCATATTTTTTTAGTGTCTTTATTTGCTTAAATATACTTTTCAGAATCATAACATGTGTAAAAAAACATGTCCCAAATTCGTATCTCAATCATCATCATCATCATCATTTCAGCCGAAAGACGTCCACTGCGGACATAGGCCTCCCCCAAGCACTCATTAAAAGAACCTGAATCTTGATAGGTTTTGAAAACACTTTCATTCTGCGCAACACGACGGATTCGAATTCCTTGCTGGAGTCTGTGGTTTATGCTAACTAAAACCTGGGACTTTTCAAGTGTAGAGTGATTTGGTTGCCTACTTATAAGCAAGCATGCATTATCGCTTACCATCATGTCAGAGTCCAGACTTCCAGTACCTAATGTAATTGTCTCTAAGCGTCGAGACACTACGTTTGAATGATTCATTCGCTCATTCACTGAGTGAGGTTTGAACTTTGAAGTGAACAAAAACCAGCCGATCTAATCTGTGAAAGTCTAGGGTATAGGTGAAGTCAGCTCCCCTTGAGTGTTGCATAGTACTATTATAAATGCGATAGTTTGGATGGATGGATGGATGTTTGTTACTCAATCACGCCAGAACAACTGAACGGATCTTAGTGAAATTTGGAACAGAGATAGATTATAGTCTGGAATTGCACATAGGTTACTTTTTATCCCCGATAAATGTACGGTTCCCGTGGGATAATTCCCGACATCAACGTGGAGAAGCCCAGTGGCTTCTCCACGTGGATGTCGGGAATTAGAGAGAGCGTTTTCTTATGAACCTACTAGCTTTTGCCAGTGCAAAAGCTAGTAGGTTCATAAGAAAACGCTCTCGAAGTCGACAGATATAAAACATTTATAATATATATACTTATACGTAAACTACCATCATACAATAGCGACCGCGGGCTTACAGCAGTTGTAAACTATGAGGTTCGGTTGACATTCCAGCACACATCGACATGAACCTATGCGGTATCATGCGATAATCAAGTTGTAATTCCATCTGATGCTAGCTTGACACTATTGACAGCTCACTTCAAGCTCACTTCACCTCACCGTGAGATTTTTTACTTTAGAATAGATCAGCAAACCTTCATGTCACAACATTGTTAAATTATACATCAAAATGAGTAATCAAACTTAAATGTACTAGAGTGACCTTGTCTCTATTTCCAACCTAGTCACCGGCTAGTAACAAAATTAAGTTATTTTTAAATTAAGATGTTTAAATAATCATGTCAATGAGGCGTGATATGACGAACTTTACTGACCTATCTGGATGCATATGTTGCTAAGAGACTGTTATCTAACTCATTCAAATCTACTGACAGCTACGCTTGACCAAATAAAATACCGTAAGTATACAACATAGGTATAAACTACCGATCTCCCTGAAGCGCACACTCATTGACATGTGTATCCTGCCTGTCCTAATCTTGGTGCTCAGACCGGCGCCTTGGAGTCTGCCAAAGAGCGATGGAACGCAGCATCCTAGGCTTAAAAAGGCAGGACAGAATTCGGAACACCACGCTGCGTTCCAAAATGGGTATAATGGACGTAGGCTAGGCAAGAAAGCTGCCAGGCTCAAATGGGAGTAAGCGGGGTCACATCTGCCGCATGAACGATGACCGCTGAGCAAAGTCTCCACATAATGGGTGCTTGAAGATTAACGGCGCCGCTGAAGCCAGCCCAAAAAGAGGTGGCGGGATGACCTGGACGCGTACCGTGAGAGCTGGATCGAGGTTGCGCGTGAAAAGAGTTCCTGGAAGGACTTGGAGGCGGCCTTTGCCCAGCAGTGGGATAGCTATTAAAAAAAAAAAATATACAATGTCATTGCCACATCTGACAGTTTGTGTGTTAATAAACAGGCGCCCCACATGATGGTAAATGGTCATAGACGCCTATCTGCAATACCTGGTGCATCACAGTTCCAATGCGATCCCAGAGACAACGTTACAGTCTTATGACCACAGTAACCTTGATAACGCAAGATCGACGAACGATCTGTATATATCTATATCTGTGCTTATGAGTCAATCTGCTTAGCTTTTACCCAACTATGTTGGGGTCGGCTTCCAGTCTAACCGGATGCAGCTGAATACCAATATTTTACATGAAGTGACTGCCTATCTGACCTCCACAACCCAGTAACTGGGTAATACGATACACCTTGGTAAGACTGGTTGTCAGACTTTCGGGCTTCTGAGTGACGACCCGTAAAGACTGTCAAAGATCCACGAATGACAGCCGGGCTTAACGTGCATTCCGAAGCACGGAGGAGTCTCGGTATGTACAGATGGTCACCCATCCACAGACCAACCGCGGCAAACGTATCTATCTATATCTGTGCTTATGGTAATTACACCAAAACCCGTTCTCGTCAAATCAGCAAACATGCAGCAATTCTGCTTGGCACCAGAAATGGATAAAGTATTAGTACTTTCCTAGAAGAGCTCCATTACAAAAAGCTCTTATCAGAAAGAAAATAAAGAAAAATATGTTTATTTGTCACAGGAAAAAGTGCATACAATAAAAGATAAGAACACTTTTATTAGTCTGGATATCATCTAGGACCAGAGTCCTTGTCAAGACGAATCAAACGAGCCTAAACTCGATAGAGTTGAGTTGTTTTATTACTGAGTTCCTATGGCGACCTTCCGGCTTCATCATCAGATTAGTTCAATGTTATCAAAATATTGCATGACAATACAATATTTAAAAAACCACAATTTTAACTAAAATAGGTTTGTAGAGCGTTTTAGTTTTTTAATAATAAGGTTGTTAAGGGTTTAATCTTGTGTAAAGCATTTATAAATAAATACCTTTACAAAAGACTTTACTTTACACGCAATCCTCAACACTGAGGAACCACCGCAAGAAGTACATGTACACCCTTTATGCCACTTAGAAACACACAGGCATGTATGAGTGGCAGAGACGACGTGAGACCAACCTGAAGGCCAATTCTCATACCTAAAAACGTTCAAATGCAAGTCGCAATCAAATGTCAAAAATGTAGGTAAACGCTATAAAAATTTTGGCTGAGATGAGATTGCGAAGGTTGTTGAAAAAACGAAGTTTATCTAAAACTCCGTATGCCATATATTACATGTAGTACATATTGTAGGCTGACGCGTTTTTTCTATTTGTTGTATGTGTGAATTACTAACATAGCTTTAAGTCATTTTGATGTACTACTAACACTCTATGGACCAAAAGTCTGAATTAAATGTTTTGAATTTGAATTATTAAAGACTGTATGTATTTTATTGTAACCATAATTTTGTAATTTATTTAGCTTCTTGTAAATAAAATGAGCTTTGATTTTCAGGAGATTTTAATTGTTATAAAACCACAGATATGTATAGCAAACATTAATATACTATAAATAGATAAATAGGTACAATATATCAGCAGTATATACGTATTGTATACTAAAGATAGTATAGTCGTGAGTATTTTTCCACGCATTATGCAAATGGCATGGTTGTTGCGAATAAATAAATAAATAATTTATTCGACATAAGGCTTGATGACGATTTGGTCGCTCCGGCGTTTCCGTCTGTTGTATAGAAACTCGAGAACCAATACCGTGGATGCTGTGAAGAAACCTGCCGAGCAAAAATACAAATTGAGTAAATTATTGGAAGTCAACAAGATAGATAGAATTATAGAAATCTTATATCTATGGAAAGAATACTCTTTATTATGCACTAGTTTCTGCCCGCGACTTCGTACGCGTTAAATTTCTTGTTCCCCCGACCCACCCCGTCGCATCGTATCGCCTGCCGCTATTACTTCGTTTTTGTTAGCGTTCTTTCTGATTTTTTTTCTTTTTGCTCTGCTCCTAAGGGTGATGAGGGTGGGGTGGGTGGTGGTGGTGGGGTGGGTGATGAGGGTGGTGGGTGGTGGTGGGTGGGGTGGGTGGTGGGTGGGGTGGGTGGTGGGTCGGTGGGCGGTGGGTGGGTGGTGGGGTGTGGGTGGGGTGGGTGGGTGAGTGGGTGGTGGGGGTGGGGGTGATGGGGTGGCGTTACATAGCCTATAATCTTCCTCAATAATTGAGCTACCAAATAAAAAAAAAGAAGTTTACATCCTTCTGATAGTTCCAGAGCTTAGCGCGTTCAAACAAACAAACTCTTCAGTTTTTTTATTAGTATAAAATAGATACCATAAAAATTACCGATACAAAAGAAAATGTTAAAAAAGAAGCTACCGAACTCCAAATTAATTGAGATATGGGTAGGATAAATAATAATAAATAAATAAATATGTTTTGGACATATCACACAACGCCATCTAGCCCCAAGCTAAGCAACCTAATGCTTGTGTTATGGTAACGAGATGGCTGATAAACTACTTATATACATTTTTTTTTGTAAATACATACATATTATAGATAGAAAAACACCCAGACTCGGAACAAATACTTGTAGGTCGTACAAATATTTGTTCCGTGCGGGAATCGAACCCGCGACATGCTGCGCAGCAGTCAATCGCTCAACCACTGCGCCAACCGTGTCGTCGTGTGTAGGAGGCATAGAAATATAAAAATGTCCATGGTAGGAGGTGATTGATGATGGCAATTGGATGACTAGACTAGATTCAGGAGTAATTTCGTTTGTAGTGTTAACTAAGAAGGTGCATCAAATAACCCCCACGAGTGGCGATAAACCAGCTAACCTAAAGCAAGTCATAGCTAGGTTCTAGCCGGACAATAATATTGTACCTACTGGATTTCATTATGACCCGCTGGTACATAATGTGATTTGAATTTGGAACCTCAACAAAAAAAATTGTATGAAAATTTTTTCCACAAAAAAAAAACTTTTTTTCTATTAGAGTGCGTATGTACTAACCTAACTGGGGAGCATTATTCATCCCGCTACAAAATTGCTGATTGGCTAAATATTTTTAGTTCTGTCCTTGTATGTAGTCAAGCGGTATCTCACATTTAGGGTTCCACATTTGCAAAGCTTTTAATCTACAGTTACAGACTACACTTTTTTTATTTAAGCTTCTTCCAAAAACTAACACGATTTCCTTGCTATATCTTTTCTGACTCAGAAAATAAATCTAAAACGTAGGTTTAATAAAGGTAAAGTTGATAACAGACTGTCTTACTTAAATCTCATATTGAGCCTAAACCCTAACATAAGTCTTCGAGACTTCAATAAATTAAAGAGATGAGAACAGTGACCTATATAAAATACTGAAAATATATCAGCTTTAGGAACCTTGATCGACCTCATGGTCATAATTCTGCGGTCTACTTAATAAGAGAGCAGTAAAGGTCCTTTTTCAGAATTTGACATGACTTTTCCCCGTTTCCTGGAACTACGATCTACAATAATAAAATTGTGGCACGTAGTTTCAGGCAAAGAGGAACATTCGTGTAAAATTCTGAAAAGAAACTCAAATACTGATAAAATATAACCCTTCTTTGCAGTAAGGTAAAGAGCACTAAAAAATAGTGCCAAAAAAAATGTTTCATTGACAAAAATGTATAACATTTTCAATTGAAGCCCTAACGCCTGAGGTTGGTGGTCCCTGTGTTACAGGTGTCAGTGTCTTCACCCGATTTTAACAATTTTTGCAATAAAATTAAAATATCGTAAAACGAAGCGAAATCTACTTCAAATCTCATGATTTTACGAAATCTAACTTATCATCTAATTCTAACTTATGGAGTTGTATTGCTGATTCTAATGATTATGATTCTGTAAAACCATCTTAGTTACGGGCGCGAATCATATTTTAATCAACATACAACCTAACACTGACCTATAAATTGCAAAATAGCTCATACCCTTAAATCTGTTCTACGTGCACCTTCATTCATTGAAGTACCTTTGAAAAGGGGATTATCAATTAAACTGTACCTACCCACTGGCACCTAATTGTAGATACTCGTACAATTAGGTGCCAGTGGGTACAGAATGCACACCGGTATGCAGAATGTACATTAAATTACGTGTAGTCCTTGATTAAACAATACTGTATGCATAAATTTGTTGCAAAGCATGTCAAGACAATATACTGGTTATCTAATGCCACCCTCACATGAGTCAGGTGGCAGAGCTACATAAATAAAGTAGCAAGTCTTGTTGAAAGGTATCATAGCTTAGGAAACGATCTCTTTATTTTTTCGGCTGCCATACTATTTACCTAAGTTCTTTTATCGTATCGAACAAATGATTATTCTACGAAAATCTCATGAGTTTTTCACAGACCGATAGTTTTTAAGACAGGGAAATAAATTGTTAAGCAAATTGTATAGATACCAAATTAAATTGTTCGTATATTCTAATCACAAATTTTCAAAAAAAAAAAAAAATTAAAAAAAAATCATTTTTTTTTTCATCATTGTAATAAAATAAATAAAAATAAAATAAATAAAAATAAATAATAACCTTAATTTGACATTTGTATGAAATAGTAAAAACACGGCAAATTGTCGTAGGGTATATTGACACCCTTTACTGTTTGCATTGGCTATACAATTCATTTTTCCGACTTTACATTTAAGCTAGCTGCCTGAAACAATGTTTTTTAAACTTTGAAAAAATTAATATTACTTGGTTTTAAATTTTAAAAAAAAACACTGTCCTACATATTGGATATCTGGGTTAAATGCCAAGGGACAGTGGGGCCAACTGCCAAGGGTTCATAACAAGCCATGATTAAAATATTAAATAAGTAAACTCGCTGAGTAAACACCGTTAGACAAACAAGCCATTAAATCCTACCTTGTATTAAAATGTATTAATGAAATAGACGTATTTATTATTATGTATTTATTTATTCAATAGTCTATTTCATATAGCTACGTTCGCATATGTTGGACGTCATATTATGATTATGTCACACGGTGACCGCGTGCTTAGAGCGTGTTTTATAAACAAGGGTCAGGAACCGAATAATAATTTGGAAGTCAGTTACAAAGTAGCTTAAAAACACAGAAGAGAAAGGCGCATTAACACAATTTTGACAGCTAGAATGCATTTCCAATTGATTTTTAGGGTTCCGATAGAGGATCCGTTTTTTCCTTTTGAGGTATCAAAAGGTCCTCTATAGGATCACTCGTGTATCTGTCTGCCTGTCTGTCCGTCTATCACAGCAAATTTGCTCCGAATCTAATGGACCGATTAAGTTAAAATTTGGTACTCATATGAACTTCAGTGACCCAAACACGGACGAGTAAAGTAAATAATTGAATTTTGAATGTGGAATGCTACACGCATTCCATATTCAAAATGCTGCTGCATGTTATACTTTTGGGGGCAAATAAGAAAATTAAAAAAAAGTTTAGCAAACTATGCCGTGTGACATATTAAATGAAGGCTTTATTATGTTTATGAGAGTCCCAAATATATTTTTTTTATAATTTAAAAATAAATTGTTTAAAATTTATTAAAGAAAATAGACGAAAATTTACCATTCGCCCCTTATCTCCGAAACTATTGAGCCTAAAATTTTGAAAAAAAAAATACAGAAAATAGTTATTTACCTGTATATTACAGGAAAACCTATAAAAAGTCTGTGGTCTTAAAATAACATGGTAAATCTGTCAATATTGTGAGTACAAACTTACATTTGCAGTTGGAATGTATGGGAGAACATGTTTTTCACCCACAATGTTAAGTTTGTTCTTGTAATTCATCCCAACTACGGAACTCTTCATTGTGCGTGGTCCGACACGCACTTTTCTTCAACACTGTAAACGAGTGGGACAAAACATTCCCAGGCGTTAATAGTGTTGATGACAGGGTATTAACGAGCAGGAACGATCCTCACTAACTTTTTCCCGCGTCTTCGTCAGTGTGTTGGTCGTATATCATCCCATGGGAACGTACTACCGGGATAAAAAGTATCCTATATCCTAATCCAGCTCATGATCTACCCATTTGTCAAATTTCATCCAAACCCGTTCAGCCGTTTTGGCGTGAAAGCGTAATAAACAAACAAACTCACTTTAGCATTTATAATATTAGCTAGGATATGATTATTACTTACCCAGAAACAAGACAAAGAATGAGCCCTGCATGTCACTGAGGTTCACCGTGTGGTTGTTCACCTCCTGCATCATGGAAGAGGCCTTCCAGCAGCGATCCTTCTTCGGCAGGTAGGCGTCCAGCCAGCGTGTGATCAGACCCGCTTTGTGCATGCGGTCTAATCTGGAAAGGAACATAATGTGACGTCATGCCTATTTCAGAACGGATAAAGAAAGAAAGAAAGGAAACAGGTTTATTTGTCAAATACACGTGCATATACTGTGGTGCCGGGAAATGCGATCTATTCCTTGAAACGATACCAGAGGTCATTTCCAACAGGTTAAGTCCTATCAACTAGGGGTCGAAAATTAATGGTTTCCGTGAAAAAAAATAATGGGCATGTGTTAAAATTAGTGGATGTGTTTTTTTTATAAATTCTCGGAGCTAAGCTAATAAGGAGCTCGTGGCTAAGTAATAACAGCCGCACGGGTCGATCCATCAGGTTAAGCTACACTTGCCGGGGTTGGTCCGTAGATGGGTGACCATCTTTACTCCTCCGTGCCTCGGAAAGCACGCTAAGCCGTTGGTTCCGGCTGTCATTCCTGGATCTTTGACAGTCGTTACGGGTCGTCAGAAGCCCGAAAGTCTGACAATCAGTCTTACCAAAGGGTACCGTATTACCCAGTTAATGGGTTGTGGAGGTCAGATAGGCAGTCGCTCCATGTAAAATAATGGTATTCAGCTGCATCCGGTTAGACTGGAAGCCGACCCCAACACAGTTGGGAAAAGGCTAGGCAGATTGATTGTGTTTTTTTTTATAAATGATTACTCATTTATCATCAGGCAGAAAAATAACAAATAAGAGTCGGAAGAGAAGTAGTTATTTTTAAATTAAGTATTTGTTTTTGGTGACCTGTCTGAATAAACAACGTGTTTTACGGAGGTTTTTAGATTCAGACAGGTCTTTAATTTATTTTATTTTTATTTGACGGACTAGAAAAAAAGAAGGACTCCGCTCCACGCGTATCGAAAGTGAAGGAACTTTCGATCTATGTGTGCGTGATTTGACAAAGACGCCGTCATGTCACGTAATGGCGCCCGCCTGGCCGGTCGGCATACTATGATGTAAATGTGTGCGTGAGGCGCATGTTTGTACTAACGATCCCGGCATACTTAATGTGCTTCACTTTAGATATTCGTGGCGTGGAGTCCTCCTTTTTTTCTAGTCCGTGTTTTATTTATTATTTGTTTTTATAGCGACAATAAAAATACACAATATGTGAAAAATCCAACTGTCTACCTATTGCGGTTTATGCGATACAGCCCGCTGCCAGACTGACAGACGGACGGACAGCAGAGGCTTAATGGGTTCCGTTTGGCACCCTTCGGGTACGGAAACCTTAAAAACACATCTCTAATCACTTAGTATTCACGAGCACACAACAGAAATGGTCGGCAGCTGCATACAGAACAAGGCTGAAAACACCCACATTCCACCAGTTAAGTGGGGGCGATGTTATTGCCATCAACCAGGAAAATCCAGAAACCGCTGGTGAAAATTTCCTAATGAAAGAACCCAATAACCTTGCGACCTGCGAAACAAAAGCAGCAGAACCCATAGAAATATAAAAAAAACCGAAGAAGGGTTCCGTAGTTGAAAAGAATTTATCCCAAAAACAAACTTATCAATGGATCCCAAAAAAAAAAGTTTTATGTGACAAAACTACAAATTTACAATTTTCGGACTTTCTCCTTTACTTGCGCTGGGAGACCTTGCTTCTTGCCAAATTTCATTATTCTAGGTCAACGGGAAGTACCTTTTACGTTTTGATTTACTTGCGACAGTTGCGAGTATCAAAATGTGCCGCAAAATGGCCGTATTTTTTTATTGCGTTAACTAAGTAGCTTGATTTTTTTAGAACTCCAAGGGACCATAGATTTACGTATTTGATATGAATTTCAACTTGATATCTTCACGCGTCCTTCAGAAAAAGGGTCTTGACAGACTGACAGACTTGACATTTTTTTTTATGTGATAGAATTACAAATTAACATTTTTCAGACTTTTTACTTTATTAGTGCTGAGAGACCTTGCTTTTTGCAAAATTTCATGATTCTAGGACAACGGGAAGTACCCTATAGGTTTTAATTTACTTGCGAGTATCAAAATATGTCGCATAAATGGCCGTGTTTTTATTGCGTTGACTTAGAAGCTTGAGTTTTTTTAAGACTCCAAGAGACCACAGACTTACGTATTTGATATTAATTTCATCTTGATACCTCTACGCGTTCCTGAGAAAAAGGGTCTTGACAGGCAAACAGACAGACAGACGGACAACGAAGTGATCCTATAAGGGTTCCGTTTTTTCCTTTTGAGGTACGAAACCCTAAAAAACAGTTCTTATATCTATGGCAGGACCCCATGCTCAACAGTACAGTCGTGCTTGGAATTAGAACCATGGACCCTTGAACTAGTTAACAAGGGCAAGAGAAACAGCTTTGACAAGAGGTTTTCTTACGTTTTTCGCAATTTGCAAGTTAGTATTAGGTTGCATGATGTTGATCAAAATATGATTCGCGACCGTAACAAGTATGTATTTACGGAATTACAATCATTAAAATCATCAACACAACTCTTTAAGACCAGCTTAGGTAATCCTATTGAATGACTATTTCATGAAATATTGACATTTGAGGATTATACTAACCTGTTTCTAATGATTATAAGTTTTTAAAACACAAAATTTATCGATGTATGAAATTACATGTTTAAAATTAAAACTTTACTCGTAACACATTTCTAGTATTTAAATAAATCTTGCACTTTACTCACTCTTTGTTTATCACTGGAAGATATGGGCTGCCCGCAGGCACGATCATTGCAACTTTCTCATTAAAAAACTCTTCAGCGCCTGAAAATTATTTTCATTGTTACAATAATATTTCTGGAAACCAGAACGCATGTAAGACGCTTCGTATATCTAGACATTGATGAAAATCTAACATCATAAAAGATATTGGATGAAAAAAGCACTTTATCATCATAGAACTATGATTCTGAAAAATACTAAGGCCGAGATCTATAAACGTTACGTATCACGTGCGTTCGGATATAAGGTCCCCGAAACGATCAATTGTAATTGTCCATTTTTACGTGATCTATACTCATTGAAGCGCAAATTTATCGTCTACCAAATGCAATTGAAGCGATTGAAAATATTACTACAATAGAAATTGATTAATAATTATTTCTCTGCTCAACAACGTAAACAACGCAGTATACGTGGCTGAACTGTCAAAATGAAAGAAAATGCGATCAACTGTAGTTTCATGTGTGCTACGCATTAACCCCGCTGGTTCACACTACAATAAAATCTCATTAAATTAATGTTAACAGTTTCTAATACTTATTCTCAGTTTCTAAACCTGTAGTTTTGTATGTATGCTAGAAGAAATGCGCTTCAAGAGCTCATCGGTAATTTTTGTAATAACTGGTGATTAAGGTCCTACTCAGAGCACGAAGACGCCTCACGTCCGCTATTAGAGCCGACATTGTCAGCACTTTCCTTATAAACTAAGCGTGTCACTGGTTTATTAATCAACTAGCTGCGCCCCGCGGTTTCATCCGCGTAGACCGGGATAAAAAGTTAATCCAGGGTATAAGCTATCTCCAAATTTTATCGAAATCTGTCCAGCCGTTTGATCGTGAAGAAGTAACAAACATACAAACACACACACGCACACACACACACAAACTTTCGTATTTATAATATTAGTGTGATGTGGTGATTGTAATTCATCGTTTCGGGGACCTCTTGTAGTTTAGCAGAACTTGCGCAAGAGTGACAGAAATAACGTTTAGCCAAAGTACGTGCTAAGTAACGCAGTTCTCGGTCTAAGTTCTCATGCCAATATCTTATATCAGTGAATCTGCTCAAGTAATTACGTACTCAAGGCAAAGTCGCAGTTGTCTGCTTCCAGCCGGTCTGCCCTCATGAGGTAGCTGAGCCGAAGCTTCCAGTCTATGATGACATGCCGATGGAAACGCACGCGCTCCAGAAGGGCTGACCCTAAATATAAAAAGACAAAAACAAACTTAACATTGTGGTTGAAAAATATGTTATGCCATACATCTATAAATCACGTTCAAACGTAACTTTGTAATCGCGAAAAAAATATAATTTATTTATGTGATACAACTACAAATGAACGATTTTCAGACTTTTTCCTGTACTTGTGCTGTGAGACCTTGTTTCTTGTCAAATTTCATGATTCTAGGTCAACAGGAAGCCCCCAGGTTTTGATTTATTTGCGAGTATCAAAATATGTCGCTTAAATGGCCGTAATATTTTAAGGAACCGTAGAACGTCTTTGATATTAAATTCAACTTGATACCTCCACGTGTTCCTGAGAAAAAGGGTCTTGGCAGACTAACAGACTGACAGACGGACAGCGAAGTGATCCTATAAGGGTTCCGTTTTTTTCCTTTTAGGTACGGAACCCTAAAAGCTATTTTCATACCTGCCGCCATGGTACCTCCCATGCCAACAGTACTCGAGACCAGTTCTGCGCCTTTCAGCAATGCTATGTACTTCGGCTCATCTGAATTCTGAAATAAATATGACGAAAAAAGTCGAGAATTTTCGAAAACTGTTGCTAATCGGTGCGAAGTTCACAGTCAAAGGGAGATTTCATTATTTCTCTAGGGGGGAAAAAATTACAAAAAAAAATAATGCCGGATGCACAAATGCATTCAAGACTAACACGGAATGCACCTCATAACCTGTTTATTTACTTTTTGCACCAGATTGGTCAGTTAACACGCTATTTTTAGCTCTGCATGGTCTATCACGCGGAGAGAGCGTGATATTCACAGATTGCTATTTTTATTTAGAAATGGAAAATTAACGGCTGGGTCCTGAGAACTCGAGATGCCGAAAGTATCACGCTAACATAGCGTGATCAAGTTAGTGTATGGAAACTGGATTTGACGATGTGAACCGCGGATTTGTACTTTACGTGGGTTTTTTATTTAAAAAAAATCGGTCAAGAGTGAGTCGGACTCGCGCACCGAGCGTTCCGTTCCGATTTCTGAAAAAGTGTGCTATTTAGAGATCATTTTATTTTTCCTGTAATGTTTACATAAAGTTCTATCACATAGAATAATTTCAGATTTTTCTCTATGCAAACTTCGGAGATAAGGGGGAATAGTATTTTTTTTTTCATTTTTCATCATAAGTCGATAACTATGCGGCCTAAAAAACAGAAAAAAATATATTTGAGAATGTGCAAACAGCGCTCTTTCATATGATACCCCACATGCCCACTTCGATTTTTTAAGACCCCCTTTCAGTACCTGATGCAAAAAAATTTTTGCTTTCTTACTTGCAAAATAGTTGGGCAAACATCATCTAAAACTGTTCCAAATTTCAAATTGATAGCATTAGTCGTTCTTGAGATATCCAGCTGTGACAGACGGACAGATAGACAGGCAGACTGAGTCGCACCATAAGGGTTTCTTTTTACCATTTTGGTACGGAACCCTAATAACTAATGACTTTAGAATAATAATAAGTATGGAAGACAACGACAAGGCTCTCCCACAACTAAAATGTAATCAAGTTAGCTACAGATTCTGATACCTATATATTTTTTAACCGACGAAAAACAAAAGAGGAGCTTCTCAAGTCGACGCGTATATATTTTTTTTTATGTCTATTAATTAGCGATTCTTGTTTTATTCGGGAATCTTAAACCTCGAAATTGGTCCCATGTAAAATTTATTAACTTTGCTTGGGTAGTTTTTGAGTTAGCTTCAATAACACGTGTTCTTCGCACTTACTTAGTTTATGTGGATGAAATTTTTGTCACTGTATTTTACATAGCAAGTAGTATTATTCGAGTTTGTGTGGGGTAGGTACATTCACAACTAAAAAGTGTTTTTTTTTTATTTATACAACCGACTTCCAAATAAAACAAACACTACAAAGTGAAAAATAACTAATTTCGGAAGTCGGTGGCAAATATCTATGCAAAAAACGAAAATGCAAAACCATAGACACCGACTTCCGAAATTAGTTATTTTTCACTTTAAGTATAGTGTTTTTTTTTTTGAAGTCGATTGTATTTTTTTTAATTTTGAAACTTACCTTCAACTCCATCTCCATATATGATCCCTTAGTAATAGACCAGGTGTAAAGGGCTCGGTTCTCCAGGAGTTCGGCCACAGTTGTCACAGGAATCTCCTGCTTCGGGAACGTGAGGAAAGCCACTAAGTTGCCGGAGTACGTGGTTACGACAACCAGGACGACCAACCACCATGTTCCTACTACTAGACGACCGCTGTCCGCGCGGGGAAGGTACATTCCTCCTGAATATGATTAAAAATTTACAATGTACGAGGTACTTCAATCATTTGACTAAGAAATTAGATTCGGAAAGTAAAATTCTATTAAAATGGTTGTGAAGATAAAATTAAGAACCTTTTTTTTTACAATCGAATCTTTAAAATAAAACTGTAATTGCACAGGTAGATACCATGCATTGCATTAAGTACCTATACCAAAATTACTTTTTGCTAATATTCCAAAAGGACCCCGCACATTACACAGTTGGCCTGCAGTTTCCAGTCCTATCAGACGGCCTGCCGTCCAAGGCCTGCATTGACTACATACTACAGCGATTAATGCCTGCTGGCAACGGTCGATACCGGCTCTGGGTTCACACACTAGCAGGCAGCAGCCGGCAGTTTCACACCACAATATCGCCCGCCGGCAGTGGCCTGAATAGCGGTTCGGTGTCTACAGTCGACACACTTATAACATAATATCGAATTAGTTATCAGTTGATAACTATCAGTCATCGTATCCTAGTGAATTATATTATAATATAAAAATGATAACCAAATTAGAAAAGTCACTAATTTATTTTGGTCGCTAAATCGAAATAAAATGTCGCTTTTCATGTCAAAATGTCGATTAATTTAGCGACATAGTCGTTAAATTGGCAACAAAGGCCCCGACTGACTACTCCTTGCTAGATTTGGCCTTGAGATCACGGACTGTCCGGCCGATACCTGTCGAAGCAGACCTGCGCCGGCAACAGGCCACACACTGGGATTGCATTGGCCGGCCATTGGTCGTCAATCCAAAACCTTATAAGGAACTTTGAGCCTGTGATCTATAGCGATTAACGGACAGGATGATATCCGCCGGCGGACTGTAAATGTGTGGGGCTTTAGCAATTATTCAATTCATCAATTTAAAAATAAAACCTCTTTCTAATTTTTTTTTGCATAACACCTGGCCATTTACGTTGAAAACATTACACTGGTTGCCACAAAAGATAAAGGAAAAAAATATAATTTTCTTTTGAATTCTTTTATGGCCATGTAATTTTTTTTCGAAAGTTTAAGCCAGTAATACGTTTAAGTGAACGAGGCATAGTTTCCCGATATTTACTTACTTATAAAGAAAATTGTATGCTGACGTCAATATTTATTTTATTTTACACTCATTTGCCGTTTATTATTTTAATTTATAATCAATGGATGCAATGACCAAACATTAAATAACTTATTTAACCTCTTTTCAGATTTTATGATTAGGTATACCTGGCCATCGGAGGTGAAAAAATACACTAGCCATTAAAGAGAAAAGAACAAAAAGTAATTTAATTTTAAAATTATTATAACGGCGTGCTAACCTTTTTTTCGATAGTTTAAGCCAGGAACATTTCAATTTCAATAAAGAAGGCTATACTTACTGTTTACAAAGAAAATAGATGATGTTGTTGTTGTTGTTATTTAATCAACAAAACCCTGAGTCTTCAAAAAAGTGGAGCTAGAAAATCTATCTTCATCATTTTTAATGAAACTTGACTTGATATCAGAAATAATGTTTACGATATTTACCTTACACGTGCCTGACTTTATTTTTAAAGGAACTTTTTATTTTATTATAACCCGTTGTCCTATGTGAACGACAAACGCGGTAATGCGAGACGATGCGACGCGACACAAAAATATCAAATAGTCGTTGGGTGTACTTGTGGTCTACATTGTCGCCTTAATCAGTATACGACAAAACGCGACGAAATCCGGACTTGTTTTTTGCGCAACGAGACGCGACGTAGTGTGAAGTGAGAACTTGAAGACGTGCATTTGCAAGTTTTTGAAGGGCTAAGTATTTTCGAATAACAACGCATTATATAATACATGCTCATGGTTAAAACAACTGAGATTTCCGCGTTTGTCACTCACGAATGACTACATGAAGACGACTACACACGTCGTGTGAAGTATTAGTCGCATTACGTCGCGTCGCATCGCATCACTACGTGTCGCGTCCCGTCGCTCACCTAGGACAACGGGTTACACTCCATTTACAATAAGATTAGACATTTAAACAAACCTTTTTTACAGTCCATTCAACCGATTTTGAGTTCTATTGCGTTGGTGGCATGACAAATGGCAACTGCAGTAAACAGTTGGTATCGTGACCACATTTTTGCCATTAATGCCATCTTTAAGCCTACGGAATAGAAGTCAAAATCGGTTGAACGGACGGTAAAAAAGGTTTGTTTAAATTCTAATCTTATTGTAAATGCAGTATAGGTGGATTCTAAAAGTCTATTTTTGAAAATTTACTTAAACCAAAAAACTGCTTCGTTGGTCTAGTCGCAAACGCTACTGCTGAGCATGAGGTCCTGGGTTCGATTCCCAGGTCAAGCAAAGTGTTATTGGGTTTTTCCATTTAGCAGCCCGGAGTCTGGATTTGTGCCCGGTTGATGGCATTAAGGCTCGCCCCCTATTACATGGGACTTACACATTACTGGCGGCATGTGGGTGTACTATAGGTACCTACACTTCTGCCTAACTCTTCGGGGATTATAGCGTGATGTTATGTTATAAGTCTAATTAAAAACATTAATCAGCAAACTTTGAATTTAACGTGGAAATATTAAGCTGTTTTATTCTGGCTTTTGAATTACAGGTACTCTAACCTAGCTCTGGTGCCAGGGTCTCAAATTTCTCTGTAACCTATTTATGGCAATAAAGAATTTATTATTTATTTATTTATTCAGATTTAAAAGTCGCTTCTTTTGAAAATAAGGCAATGTTCTCACCTTGCTGCAACAAAGCACCGTAGATATACCAGAGACAATTGTGTATGGTAGCCAGACCTCCTTGGCGAGTGATCTCCATGGCCTCGTAATAAGGACTTAGTCTATGGATGATGTACAACGTTGGCCCCATCAGTATCACTGCAAATCCGAGACACAGCCAAGTCTAGATAGAATAATAGTCACAATTAGCTGTGTTTGATAGCGTTTCTAGATAAATTGCCCTAAAAACTTTTACAACGCAATCTCTTCTACAAATGCTTCTATTATGTGATGAGTTTATGATACAAGAGTAACAACTAAAACTGTGAATAACTGGCAGAATGTGGATCTATTGTACCTACACCTCTAGCTAACCCTTCGGGGATTACAGCCGTGATTTTATTTTATGTGTAATACGAGAACTTGTCGAAGTGTCGGAAAATAATAACTGTTACAGCAGATAATCGGTTTCCCACCCAATCACACTAATATTATAAAGGCGAAAGTTTGTCGGTGCCGATTCTCATGTCACAAATGCCTCTAAACTAGACTAAAAATCACTAAAATTTAGTTTATTCCTGTCAAACGACGATTTCCCATTCTGAAATTGACTAAAGTGACACAACTTAACTATATTTTAGTTTGACAGGACTAAGATTGAACGGAGTTATTAGTTTAGTGAAAATGGCAATTTTGCTATTTTGAATTTGACTGTTTTCACCTAAAATTTTAATTGTCAAACTAAATCAGACTATATTTAATCGCGATTAAAAAGGTGTGGAATAAAATTAGTTGACATGAATTAAAATTCACACCGAGACCTTGACTTCGGATGCAAAAACAGTAGTGTATTTTTTTCTTTTCTTTTGCATATATCTCGAAAACGGTGAGTCCTATCGCAAAAATAATGAAAATTTGGCCCCCCCTTTAAAATACCCATAAACCCCTATCACTCAACATGTAAGTACCAAAAAAAAAAAGGTACCAAAAAAAAAGGTACCTACATTCCAAATAAAACACGTTGCTGCCCCCTCCCTGCGCCCCTCCAGCTCTAAAAGATATTTGAACCGGTAACGACAGCGATGTCGATGAACAAAATATGACAAGCCTGTCACTTCATAGTGATTTCGTTAGTTCCAATTAAAGCTACCGGGTCAAATATATTACAGGCACTATACCACGCGGAATCACGATTGTCAAACTCGATTTTAGTTGTTTCAAAATTGTTATTAAATTTAGAGGCGTTTTTTTGCAGAATAGCTCTAAGATTCTCATAGCAAAAAGTAAGGAAGTTTAGTGATAGTTTAGTTCGGTGTACAACAGAATCGGCACCAGTGTGTTTGTATGTTTGTTACTTCTTCACGCTCAAACAGCTGAACCAGTATTGATAAAATTTGATATGAAGGTAGCTGACACCCTGGATTTACACATAGGCTACTTTGTATCCCGATATTCTTACGGGTTCTAATCTTACGCGGATAAAACCGTGGGGCACTGCTAGTTATTTATATTTTGACAAGCTAACATTTTCCATTATAAAATGCATTGTAAAAATCCGTTTTCTCAGTAATGCAGTCAACTCATGAATACGAACATTAAAGTTATTCTGATTGCGTCATGCAATTCGAATGCAGATAACTTGTTTCATTTACACTTATAGTGTATTATTGTGAAATGGTTTAGGTAGATAGGTACCTACTGAAGCTAAAAAAAATATACCTAATGTAGAAAAACATTTATACTGAAGAACACGCTTAGCACATAATAATGTATAATAATAATATAAACGTTCTCCGTGACAAAACTTTGCATGCCTAAAATAATAAGCCTGAAGTTTTCTCTCCAAATATTCTTGTCAGTGTATTCTCTCACTTCTCTTGTTTGGCAGATTAAGTAGGTTTCTTTTTTTTTTTTGCAATGCAGGTATGTATTTAGCTTTCTTAAATATTTTTAGGACCTCAACTAAGTGAAACTTTCAAAATTATCAACTTCATGAAATATTTTCAGTTTTCTAGCTCTGAAAGCAATGTTCCAATAAGCATTGTAAATGAAAACTTACGTCTGTTGTAAATGGAAGTAAAAAAAGCAGAGCTCTGCTGAGCTCCCTCGGGCGCGCTGTCATGAACGAATACGACTGTATACTCACTGGCATAGTGTAATTTATACCTGGTGAAGAACGCTTACATTATAGTTTTAGTATAATTATCACAATCAGCCTATAATGGTCCCACTGCTGGGACACAGGCCTTCTGGGCTGTAAGATATACCACGCGGGCCCAGTGCGGGTTGGTAGATGTCACATGTCTTCGAATTTTTGGTTCTAGGACATGCCGGTTTCCTCACGATGTTTTCTTTCACCGTTCTGAGAGCAGTGGTGATGAAATTATTTATGCAAAGTAAAGCGCCTGTCTGGGCTTGAACCCACAACCTACATCTCGTAAGTCGGGGAAGTTACCACTGGGTTATACAGGGCGTAAGTGTAAACGGTGGCAATAGTTTAAGGGGTCATTGTACTCATCATTATGAACAACTTTTATTAGGGGACCAAACCAGCTGTTCCTTACATTTTGACGAATTATGCGAACATAAATGAACTGAACAGCTGATTTTTTTTTTGCGATTTCTTGTTTGGTCCCATAGTAAAAGTTGTTCATAATGATGAGTACATTGACCCTGTACACTAAAAGTGTGGCGCACTTTTAGTATAATCACAGATGAATAGTATAATATCGAATTACTTACGTGTCAAAGGTTGGGTTTGAACCCAGCTAGGCACTTTACTTTGTGTAATTTATTTCATCACCACTGCTCTCAGAACGGTGAAGAAAAACTTCGTGAGTAAACCAACGACCTGTTAATAAATCCTTGAGAAAATATCGGATTAATTATACATAATATAGATATAAAACATTTATTCAGTGCACACAAAACACGTAGCACAACACACAACAGCACAATGAAATGATAACAAATTACATGAATATCCTACTCGAAAGTTTGTGAGGTTGGATGGATGGATGTTTGTTACTCTTTCACACAAAAACTACTTAACGGATTTTAGTGAAATTTGCCACACAAATAACCAGGATTAACACCGGATACTTTTATCCCGGTATTCTTATGGGTTCGAGATTTACGCGGGTGAAACCGCGGGGCACTGCTAGTATTATATAAAAACAAGGTGTCATCATCTTCCTGCCATTATCCCATGTTACTTGGGGTCGGCGCAACACGTTTTCCTCTTCCATTCTCCCCTGTCAACCGTCACGCTATCATTCACTCTCTTCTCTTTCATATCATTCCTCACACTATCCATCCATCTTTCTTTGCCCTTCCTCTCCTTCTTCATTCATCACTCTTTTAGTCCCATGCGTTTCTTCCCTCCTCATCACATGCCCATACCAAGCCAAACGATTTCGTTTCAACTTTTCTGTCACTGGCGCCACTTTCAAACTTCCTCTTATATACTCATTTCTTACTTTATCCATTCTCGCCACTCCACACGTCCACTTCAACATTCTCATCTCCGCAGCATGCAATCTTTTTTCATCCGTCTTCTTCATTGCCCAGCATTCCGATCCATAAAGTACAACAGACCTTATCACGGACTTGTAAATTTTCCCCTTTAACTTTAGGGGCATCCGTGGGTCGCAAGTTTTTCCTGTGACCAGTCGCCATTTCATCTATCCTGAGTTGATCCAGTGCGTTACGTCTCGGTCTACTTCGTCATCTCCTTGCACAAGCGACCCGAGGTACTGTAAGTCGGAGCAGATCGGTAAGGGCGTTCTGGCGAGAAATATGGGACTGGAGAGACTGACAAAGTCACAAAACAAATACTACGTTTTGGTCCGACTTAATCTCAGGCCAACGGTCTCCAGTCTTTCCTATTACACCTCCAATCTGCTCTGGACCTCTATATTGCCGTCCAGCACATCACCTTTGATTTTAAAGACTGGCACCAGCGAACTATTACACCATTCATCTGGTATTGCTTCTTCCAGCAACAACTTATTGAAGAATAAAGCTAACCACGTCCATCCATCTACTCTACTCGTAATAACTTCCATGCTGCAACTGGTATTCCGTCCGGACCTATTGCTTTACCATTCTTCATTCCATTAACTGCTATTCTTACTTCAACCATACTAATCATTCTCACTAACCCCTGATTTACTGGTTTATTCCCAAGCAAACCACTCCAATCATTCTCCTCATTCATCAGTTTTTCAAAATAGCCTTTCCATTTATCCTTAATTTTCTCATCATCTGAAAAAACTATTCCAGTTTCACCCCTTATACATTGGCATTGTATAAAAAAAGAAAAACAGACTTCAAATCAAATAACGAATATACAAGGTGCGGTGTGTGACTCAAGGTTGCACCCAATGGGAGTCCAACTCAGCAAATAAGTAATTGCCTTCTGCTTGAGCGCCAGATTCCTATTAACTTTATTCAAGCATATTCGTACCTGGCATAGGATCAGATAGAACAGTGAATGAAGCAGCCGCCAAAGCTGCTTGTCCTTTAGAAATCGCTATCATCGTCAGCTTGGCATCCATGCCGTGCATTGTCTGAAAGAAAACCATGAATGCATGCCTTGAACTGGTTATTAAAAAAAAAACATTTATTTCAGATAAACAGGCAAGGCAAGGTTGTTAGTATCAAGAATTTTGCTTATAACTAATATTAAAATTAAAAAGAACAAACTAAACTACACACACCGTCTACCCCTGCACAGCAGGCTCGTCGGTCTTGCAGCACATGGTGTTCAGTGAATCTACTGAGCAGAACAGTGTCGGTTTTCTCGCCAGTCATCCTTAGGATGCTATTCGGACTCCCACGTACTCGTCGCAGCACCGATGCAACTTTTTTACGCATAATTGCGTAGAAGTCATCTACGCTGGCGTCAGTAAACATGCATGCACTGCAATATCGAGGGGTCGAAACGGAGCCCTGAACACATTATTATAATGGACGCGCAAGGCATTGTAGGCTTTTTGTGTAAAGTTTGCCCACAAGCCGCTCGTGTAGAACGTCTGGCAGAATGCCTTGAACATTGTTATTTGAACAGGAGCAGTACACCGAGCGAACCTGTGTGCCAGCATATTACCGCATTTATTTAATAAAGTTTGAAGTTTTAAACTTACATCAGCAATCGTGTCATTAGCCAATTCTTTCTTCAAAATGGAAGCTAATATCACTTTTATTCTGAAATAAAACATAAATAATTTAAAAGGTATGTTATTAAAAACTATAACTTTTTTACAGTTGTTATTATGGATCTTACGTAAAGTTTTTGTTGATCGCTAACTGTTTAACTACATCAAATATAAGCCCACTATATTTCACGATGGCACCAGATTCGTTCTGCTGCAGTATCGTCCATGGTGGGTTCTGAAATAATAACAAAACATTAATTTGTGAAAAAACATTATATTAGAAACTGAATTACTAGATATAGCTGCGCAGCTGAACTTCACAGGAAGGCTACAACCTGTATACGAACTGTTACTTAGACGCTAATGCCATCTGTTATCGAGTAGCAGAACTACACGATACGTCAATTCGTGACAGAGTTTTCTAGAACCTTCTAAACCCTTCCAGAAATTTCTAGATGATTAAGTGTCGTTTGGCAGCATTCTAGATCATTCCCATAAGTACTAGAATATTCTCGAATTATGTCCTCGAACTTTCTAGAATTTACACTCGCCATATAGATAGAGGGTTGCCAGCGGTGTAAGCAGTTCAGCTGGGAATGCTATACAGTGAACAACAGTGAACCAACAGTGAACTAACAGTGAGCTACAAGTGATTCTGCTTAAAGTTTTAAAGTTTTAAGTATTTGTGATTATTTAAATATAGTGTGTTTTGGTGTAAATTGGCATAAATTTATTTATCCCGAACCCCAGCTCGTAATATTACTTTAGGATATGTATAGGATTACTTTTCGGGTGCATTGTATAGTAGGTTTTCCTGAGACGCGTGTAAAACCATTGTGTAGCTGATAATAGGTAGGTAGTTATCATTTACTCTGACTATGAGAGTGAGGGACTCTTCCCTCACTATCTCTATAGTGCACCTGCGTCAGCGTACACGCACACGCTTGTGCACTATAATATCCCCCGCGCCGAAGGCTTGTCTCCACTAAGATTGATCGCCATGGCCGAAATTCGATCTGGAGGACTATTAGTTAATATTTATGTTAAGTAAAGTCTTACATGAAAAGTGATTATGGGTAACTCCTTCCCTCTGAATCCGTGGTGAATATGCGGAAACAGAACATCTTCAAACTTCACAGCGTCCATAGGTCGCCAGAACCCAACCTACATAATAAATTAGTATTACCTATACACAGTATACCTGTATACGTATAGTACACAATTAAAAAACAATACTGATTAAATTTTAGAACATAAAGAAATTGGTTGGCAAGCCAGCCATGGACATCGTACCACCTAAGAGACATCAGCCTAGACTTTTCCCAACTATGTTGGCATCGGCTTCCAGCTATGGCTTCCAGTCTAACCGGATGCAGCTGAATACCAGTATTTTACATGGAGCGACTTCATATCTGACCTCCACAACCCAGTTACCGGGTAAAACGATACCAAAACTCAACTCAAACTCAAACTCAAAGCATTTATTTCAAATAAACCAATTACAGGCACTTTTGAATTGTCAATGGGTCGGTCAGTCAGAAAGATGAAGCTAGTTGCCCATTCCAAAGCGTAGTAGATCCCTATGGAGAAGAACGGGCAAGAAACTCCACGGACACTTTTAAATCATAATAGTTTTACAAAATATTGTTTACATCGTTCATGTTGAAAATATACATGTGAGAACAATGTAGAAAGACGTGCACGTTAAAAAGCGTCCGTAATAAAAAGATAAAAACTAAAACAACTATGAAGATATGTGATTTACATAATAACATCTAAACGCTGCAAAATCTGTACACAAAAGATTAAACTGTGTCTCTTAAACTAGGGTATCCTGTATCTTAAGTGACAGTGTCTCACAATGAGGTTCCAATTAATACAGTTATGTGTGAGTGGACTGTGTCAATATTTCATCAGAAGGGGGAAAAAAAAAAAAGAAAAATGTTTTAATTTACATCTGCTATTAAATTATGTATGAGTATGAAAGAGTACAAAAGGTGAGGGTGAAAGAATGTGATTGTTGGTGTGTATAGGTGTTTATGTGTGAGTATGAATGAGTAGGTGATGAGGTGTTTGGAGTGTAAGTGAGTAGGGGAGTCAAGTGTGTTTGGTTGCGAGGAAAGAGTATTCATGCACGCATGCATAAAGTTGGGTGAGTACTTATTAGGCGATGTAGGTAAGTAAAGTCTCCGTTGCAGCATAGTCCTGTTTAAGAAGCCATTCCGTCACTTTTAATTTTAGGTTGTGTTTGTTGAGGTCTAAGATATTCAGTTTTTTATGAATCTTTTTGTAAATGTAAGCGCTAATTACGTAATACTGATGCTGTGCGAACGAGGTCCTGTGTTGGGGGCCGGAGGGAAGGTTTGTACGCTTGGTTGGGTTAGACGGGGGAAGGCTGCTGTTTCCTAAGGACAGATTGAAGCACAAAGAGCTGACGAACTGTAAGAACCTTGCAGTCCGCGTACAGTTGAGTTGTTGGGTATCTATGGGGCTTCTTAGCCATTACTTTTAGTACTGCTCTTTGTGCTCTCTCTGCCTTCAGGATGCAACCTTTTGTTGCAACTAAATTAAATATTAAAATTAAAAATAAGCCATGGCAGCTAAGAGACGACCAGTCCCAACTGACGGCTCCCGTTCACGAACATGACGCATGGACCCCTTTTGACCTGACTTGACCAGACTTGGCTTCTGACTACCCGTCAAATACTGACAGCCGGGACCAACGGCTTAACGTGCTTTCCGAGGCACGGAGGGGTCTTGTTATGTTAAGATGGTCACCCATCCACGAACCGACCGCAGTAAGCGTAGCTTAACCTTCGATCGACCCGTGTGGCAGTTATCATTTAGCCACGATGTTGCCATATAATTATGTATATTTTAGAATGTGCTAAATTTGTTCGACAGCACTTTGACCTATTTGAAAAGGCTCAAGATCGTTGCCCTCGAAAAGTAAGAGATCCAGATAGAATAGTTCTGCCTGGGCCTCTGGGCCTGGCGCACCAAGGACTTCTATGTATAAAAAGAACTGTTACCATAACTGATTTTTTTTTTTTTAGCATTAAATACCTAAATTGTAATGTTTTGCATGTCAAATATCTGACTTTGTATTAGGAACTCAACCACTGACTTTAAGACCAACACTGTAGCAATACTTATTGCAAAGAAATTATTATTATTATTAATTATGAGACAAAGATAAAATATCTCATGTGTCTTTAGCTACACTACTCCATACCCTGCAACCCGGAAATCATCAACAATAGTGGCAGAAATTGGGATATACATTATTCTTACGTTTAACAAATTAATTTTTTCTATAACTCCCGTAGTTCCGTTCAAGTTAGCGCTGGCCAGATCTGTAGCATCCGTGAGCCCTCGGTAGGTGGTGCCCCATGTGTCTGCCGCCAAAGCGCGCCATGTTGAACAGTTGCCGCAGCGACTCTTGGCTGCTATGTGTTGCTAGTTGAAACAAAAAAACAATTTATTTATAATAGGCTCATGGTCCATTGGTAGCATGCACGAATGCTTCACAGCGTCTATTATATACAAGATAAACGTTATGCGCATAGTAACCGACGTTTAAAATCTGTCGTGAGTTCGTGACTTCGATGACACGTGACGCGTTTAGTTTTGACGCTCGGACTAAAGACAAAACTGTAAAAATGTAAAATAAATCTCTTCCAACCAAATTGATTAATCAATGGACCTCCTCTACCTGCATATGTTTGAGTAGCATATCCCGTCTCTGTATCTTGTTTGGTCGGATGGCTTCCCACTCCTCATCTGACACCTGGGCAGCAACATCGAACTCGTCCTGGATAGCCGCGTTCAATGCTGATATGAACGCATCTATCATCTCCTGGCAGTAGCACATTATTCCGTTCTAGTAAATATCAAGGGGATTTTAATGCCAACTTATACGCTTACTTATAAGCTTAAAAGCAATAGATTTCCCCATGGTTCTATTGCAGAGGTAGATGCCAGATGAGCATGGATTCGTTTGAAAAAATCTTGTAACTTTTTGGCTCCTTGATGTAGAAATATTGGGAAAGATTTTTTACATGAACAAGTTAAATTTAAAATTTTAAAAACCCCCGAGACCAGATCCTCATTTCTTTAGGGTTCTCCATCATCAGACCCTGATTACCATCTATATATAACCTATTCATTGAGACCATTCCAATGAGCCTAAACAAGATACCTCTGCTGTAAGTTGGTGAGGGAGTTGGGTATCCTGCAAATTCCAGGTGATGCTGCAGCATCAGGTCCAGTTCATGGTTACTATGGTATTCTAATGTCACTGAAGCAACAGAATACCAAATTTCGACTCGATCGACCTGTGGAAGATGCTCACATCCATTCATCAACTAGAAAAGAGCTGATAATCTTCAAACGGCTTAATATATTTTCTTGAATCATAGCTAAGAACACTCTCGATCAAGTCACCTTTCTAACCAAATAAAAAACATCTTAATCGGTTCAGTCATTTGCGAGGTACGATGCCACAGACAGATACACCCTACACACGTTAAACTTATATTTTCGTCGGGGGTTAAAAAATATATTTATAAGTACAAGAGTATTTTCGGTTTTGAAAAATTTACGCCCACACTTTATTAAGTTGTTTTCCTTTTCGTGGATAGTGCCCTTACAAACACTAATCTCGCACAAAAACCCAAGACTACAATATAGACTTGACACCCAACTAAAAAACAAAATACATATGTCTCGGGGCGTAACAAATTTCGTAGGTACCTCCCTACATACATATGCTGCCTACATATTATCATGTTTAAACTCCAGCACTACATCAAACCACAGATCTAATAGTAATTTTACTGATAAAATAAAGCCAAACTAACAAACTGAAATCAAACTAAAACTGAGCTAAAACGCGAAACACGCGAAACAGCGGAATTGAGTGAACAAAACGAAATAGACCAATTGTATTGCAATTAACAAGCGAAGCACGCCGTCAATCCAGCCTGGATTAGACTCTGCTGTACTGATTGTGGGCAGCCAAACTATCTCGGACATTTGGCTTTTAGAGATCAGTGAGCTTGTGAATATTATTTAATTGCTGTAAATTCCAATACTGCCCAGTTCACACAATGAGTTGAATGAGTGTGTTTGCTTAGAGCACTTGAAGATAGGTTTCGTCAATGCGTAACAATATTTATTGGCGTAATTAAGTAACAAATTCGAGGATCAAAAGTAAACTAAATAACACCCAAAATCACAGCACCATAGTAAATATCTTGAATAAGCACGTTTATTTCAGTATCTTTTCAAACTTAAACTCAAGCTCAAAGCATTAATTTCAAATAAACCAATTAGAGGCTCTTTTAATTGCCAAGGAGTCTATGGAGAGTGAAGAGTGCTATGGAGAAGAACGGTCAAAAAACTCCACGGACACTCTTTTAAATCAAAATGACAAAAAAGGGTAGCGCGGCGTGCATCTAGTGATCCCTGATGTAAAGACATCCTACTATAATATTTACCTTACAATCCGGATTATTATCAGTCAAGTTATAGATATAAGCTACATTCTCCCCCTCGTACAGGTCGTTGATGAGGCCGCTCAGGTTCCCATTCTGAGCGTTCGTGTCAGATATGACGTAGAGCCACTGAGCCATCGTATGCGTCATGAGCAAGTTCCGAGCTGTCTCCGCCATCGTAATCATCACGTCCGACGTTACCACTGCTATAAAGTTTTCACCTACGAACATTTATACAGGGTGTAAAAAACAAGTGACTCTCTTTTTACACCCATTAGTTTACACGCGTTAAAAACAAGTCTCACACACAGGCTGTGAGTGACGAGAGGCAATGCTCTACATACAACGTGCTGCCGCAATCGCAACATTCCTTTAAAACGCTGGTAGAGGTAGTGGCCAGGAATCTTAATAATTATAATAAGATAAATAGTAAATTGAAGAAAAAAAAATTTTTCAAACTAAATAATAACCAAAATTAGGATCACTCTTTGCAAAAGACTCATTCATGAAGCTATTGTTCTATGCCATCTGGTAAAAGGTCGTAGATCCAACACCCTTTTTTTGTTCATCGTTTGTCTATTGTTCTGACCCAGCTGTTAAGTACCTTCATGGAAAAAAAATCGAGTAGCGTGGCCTTCTTTTCTCGTTTGTTTCAATTTCATCTCTGCGCTACAGGTTACTCCAAGATGCTATTTTAGAACATTGTAAACAAATCAATAAATAATAACGTTAAATAAAAATATCTTTATAAAACGATAACGCAGAACCGTATCCGCGTGTTGAATTAATGTCGCAATTGCAGTGCACGTTGTTTACACACTGCTTATTTATTGGCTAGGCACCTGCCACGATAGTATTGTACTCATCATTATGAACAACTTTTACTATAGGACCAAACCTGAAATCGCGAAAAACAAATAAGCGGTTCCCTACATTTTGACGAGTTATGCGAACATAAATTAATGTAGGGAACAGTAGACTTTTTTTAAAGATTTCAGGTTTGGTCCCATATTAAAAGTTGTTCATAATGATGAGTGCAACACTATTGTGGCAACTCTCTGGCCAATAAAAAAACAGGTGTATAGTCTAACTTCTTCTAACACTCAAATGCGCCCATATTAAAGGCCGTTTACAGACAAATAATGACAACTCACTGTGATTAAAAATCCGCAGTAGTACAGATGTTAGGTAACTCATTGGAAGCAAAAGGTACATAAATATTCTGTTAAAGTTAATTTAGAAGTCAGTTGTACTCGTTTGGATGCTCTCCAAACAGTGAAAAACATTGCAAACCAATAAAAACTAATTAAAAATAGACTTTAGTGCTATTGGATTTATTGCTATGATTTCAGAGCAATAAGTACTAATTCAAAAGTATATTTAGAGCCTAAAAACAGCACATTAATATTCATTCATCAGTTTCCTCTGATAACTTTAGCTCATCCATAAGCATAGAGCGGACTGAGCGTTCCGTATTCAGTTGTGAGTATATTACAAAATACTCTGTGGTTGTGTAGTGAATACAGACTGAAAAGTACAAGAGAATTTACGGCCCAGTAGTTATCTCTTTAGTAGAGAGTGGTAATTATGAGGCTAACGCTCAGTCCTATTCTCTATGTCTATGAGCTCCATCTTACCAATATACTTAACCGGCAGTTTAGACAAGATTCTGTGCATCTCTTTCCTTCTCAAGTATTCGTTGATCTCATGTTTCATCTTGAACACTGAGACAGAGACGGGTGCAGCACTCTCATCATCTATTTGTGATGTAAGAGACGTAACAACTCTTGAAACCATATCCCGACCTGATTTAAAATAGAAGACACTACTGCAGCTCGTGTTTTTCCTATCCAAATGATTTACTAAATAAGCTGTTAAATCTTGCATGTTGAAGGATACAAGTAGGTAGGTACAGTCTACAAAAGAGATATCTAGGCAGGGTAGAGTAACATATTTGTATATGAATTGCTTCATGTTAAATTTTATATATTAGGTTGGGGAAAAAGTCTTTTCGCATTATAGTATGTATGAACTTAAAATAAAATCTCTTTGGCTATACTATTTGTATCTGGCTGGTATTATTGAAAGTTTAAATTTTAAAGAACATAATTCCAAATTCAAATTAGGAAAATGTGTGATTTTTATTTGTTTTTCGTACTGTCAAGTTGAGTGAATCTAATGAAGAAATTCGATACATTTTAAAATTTTACTAAAAACAAGGTAAAAATACAACGCAAGCCGCGAAAAAAATTTGCGATGTTTATGGACCCAGTGCAGTGTCTGTGAGAGTAGCACAAATTTGGTTTAAGCGTTTTCAATCCGGAAATTTTGATGTCAAAGATGCAGTTCGCTCTGGTCGCCCTATTACGGATAAAATGGATGCCATTTTTGAAAACGTGGAGCAAGATCGGCATATCAGTAGTTACAACGTAGCTGAAGAACTGGGATTTGACCACAAAACAGTTTTGGCGCATTTGAAAAAAACTGGGTACACAAAAAAGCTCGATATTTGGGTACCTCACGAGCTTACTGAAAGAAACCTAATGAACCGTGTGCTAATTTGTTATTCTTTATTACGACGTAATGAAACCGAACCATTTTTGAAGAAGCTGATAACTGGTGATGAAAAGTGGATCACGTACGACAAGAACGTGCGAAAAAGGTCGTGGTCAAAGGCCGGTCAGGCTTCACAGACTGTGGCGAAACCCGGGTTAACTCTCAACAAGGTGATGCTGTGTGTGTGGTGGGATTGGAAGGGAATTATTCATTATGAGCTGTTACCACCAGGCAGGACCATCGATTCTGAACTCTAATGCGAACAACTGATGAGATTAAAGCAAGAAGTTGAGAGAAAGCGGCCGGAATTAATCAACAGAAGGGGTGTGGTTTTTCATCATGATAACGCTAGACCTCACACATTTTTAGCTACTCAGCAAAAATTAAGAGAGTTTGGCTGGGAGGTGTTAATGCATCCGCCGTGTAGTCCTGACCTTGCACCTTCAGATTTCCACCTGTTTCAGTCTCTTCAGAATTCTTTAGGCAGTGTCAGGTTAACATCACGAGAGGACAGCCAAAACCACTTGTCGCGGTATTTTGATCAGAAGTCCCAAAATTTCTATAGCAATGGGATCATGTCCCTACCTACAAGATGGCAAAAAGTTATCGACCAAAATGGTACCTACATACTTTAGATAAATGTAAATAATGTATATTAAAAAATGTTTTGAATTTTCTTAAAAAATGCGAAGAAACTTTTTCCCCAACCTATTATATTACTTTGTTTTTGCAATACTCCTACACTGTAACACACCAACACAAAATTGTATATTGTCACGAAATTCAACATGAAGCAATTCACATACAAATATGTTAGTATACCCTGCCTAGATATCTCTTTTGTTGACTGTACGTTTATAGGAAACTTCAAATACATATTAGAAAATAGCTACATCACGTTATTTCGATTCTAAAACATTTGCAGCTAAGTATTTACGTACCTAAGTAAGTATAAATCTAACACAAATACTTACTTAAAGTGTCATCATGCAGTATTATCGCAGACTTCCATTGGAAAGCATTCGAAGTCCTCAAATCAAGAAGCAGTTGCGGTAGCTCTTCACCAGGATCAGCGAAAGTGGCAGTTATCGCAGAACGAGATGGTAGCCTTGGACAGTCCACTTCTGTTAAAGCAAATAGTAATAGTTCTTCTTCTTCGGTACGAGAAAATAAGTCCCAGGTGTCTTCGCAAGAGGCTATACTGAATACAGCCAGAAAACCTATAACAATCAAGGTTAATTTTTTTTAAGCTTTTGCTTTAAAAGTACGGTTAGCAATGGCAACACTTGAGCTACGAAGACCGCTCTTTCTGCTATGACATAAATGCACCGTCCATGTCTTTTTTTACAATGGACTTGCGGTTGACTGTTGGGCGCCAATAAAAATATATTTTTTTTTTTTTCAAAAAGTAATGTACAAAAACCGGCCAAGTGCGTGTCGGACCACGCACAATGAAAAGTTCCGTAGTTGGGATGAATTTATCCCAAGAACAAACTTAACACTATGAAAAACATGGTCTCCCATACATTCCAACTACAAATGTAAGTTGGTTGACTATTACTCGTAAACTTGAAAAGCCTACGTAGCTGATCACAGCTAAAAAAAAAAAAAGGAAAACTATCAAGTTTTCCTTTTAACTTTTAATTACTACCGTGAATTTTTCACCCATCCACAACTAACCGTTTAGCTGGAAGGGGGGGGGGGGACACTTGACTCTAACAAACATTAGCACTTTAAAGCTTAATATTTCAGAAACGGATCCCTAAATGGAAAAATTGTTTCAACAAACTCACAATATTTTTGAAATACCCATCCAACAACACTCCACACCATGGGGTGGACGAAAAAAAAAAAACATCCTCACTTTACGTGTACAGAAGGTACCCTAAAAAAAATGTTTTTTTTTTTCATGACTTTATTTTACCACTTTGTCGGCATGATGAATATGTATATCCATGCCAAATTATAGCTTTCTAGTACTAAGAGTCTCTGAGCTAAGCTGCGGACGGACAGACGGGTAAACGGACGGACCTAGCGAAACTATAATATATATTCCTTGTTGACTACGGAACCCTAAAAAAGGTTATTACTACTATTATGCTGGGCGCCAATATGCTATCTACTACTATGTTGGGCGCCAATAAGCTATTTACTGCCAACTACAATTATTATGAGTCATACTGCATGTCCGTCTTTAAATTTTTCTCGATCTTTAGCAATCTGAAGTTTAGCCTACCGCGTTGTTGGTTCCTACGTTCCAGTAACCCTATATAGGGTGACTGGTAATTAGTGACCGATACCTAAACACATGATTATACTCATGGTAATAAACAACTTTTACTATGGGACCAAACATGAAATCGCGGGAAAAAATTCGGCTGCTCCCTACATTTTGACGAGTTATGCGAACATGAATGTATGGGGCAGCTGATTTATTTTTCGCGATTTCAGGTTTGGTCCCATAGTAAAAGTTGTTTGCTATCGTGAGTATAATCATGTGTTTAAGTATCTGTCACTAATTACCAGTCACCCTATATTTTGTATGAGTCATGAATAATATAGTTGGTTATTAAGTGATAAACTACTAGGTACCCTAAAGATTACACATTGCTTTCGGTTATATTAAAAAATTACAACATTTCATACCTTTCTTGAGACTGATACCAGTCCAGGAGTAGTAGTGAACAATGACGCCACCATGTTTAAGCTCAACCCTCGCCAACTCCTTGATGTAATCCTTTAGTTCGTCAAGAATTGTCTGGTATTTTTCGCCTAAGTACTGTCGATCTAATACTACGGCTGGAATGATGGCAAAATCATCCTAGATTCATTGCATTTAATTTAGGTAGAAAATCTTCCTTAGGTATTTTGCTTTTTATTTACGGTTAACTGCAATTAGTGGATTCACATTTCCGGGGAGATCTATCAATATACGTATTCCAACTAGATGATGCCTGCAGTGGACTTGTTTATAACCATCTTAAAACACTGATTCCAAACGACATTCTTGGGAATTTTCAATTCAAACTTCCAAGTAAATAAAAATAATAAATTAGCAGCATCTACTGAGTATTAGAACTTTAAATAATATTGTATGCCAAGTATTCAACTCACCTATCGAAGCATTTGCCGTAATCAATGACGGAAAATCCTCCGCAGACACTCGTGCTAACAAAACCGCAAAACTGAGTATCCATAGTTGCATTTTCAGTCAACACGAGCGCAGTCCGATTGCTAAACTTCTCAAATAAAATCCCAGTCATAGTTCGTAAAGCTGTAGAAGTAATTATTGATATCCAATCAGAACTTTCCCGTTATTATTAAGGGCGTAATGTAATTAACAGAAACCAGGACGCAGATGTTCCATGTTAACCTTTGATGTGGTTTGCACGAATGTAGGCTGTTGAAAGCTTCGTGATTCGTGAAACTATACTTGTTCTTCAGTGAACATACAGGAGGTTTGATTTAACTAGGAATGCTACCTAATTGTGTAAAGGTTTCGACTAATTCGGGTAGTTATTACATATTATATTATTATATACAGTCCATGTAAAATACTGGTATTCAGCTGCATCCGGTTAGACTGGAAGCCGACCCCAACAAAGTATCTTCTAAAATTATAGCATGTGATCGGCTTCAATTGTTCATTTTACAAAAGTGATTACGACACAAGATGGTCGCTAGTCAAGCCGTTTAGGTGTAAAGGGAAATTCGTTAAATACCTAACCAGCGACGCAGCAATCGACAGGTTATCGTTATGTTTTAATGAACAATGCGGCAATTTTCATCATCACGCCACATAGACTTCTCCAGTTCCGCCATTCAACTCGTCTTCTGTTAAACTCTCATCCAGCTGATACCAGTAAAGTTCGTTTTGTCTGAGGGCGTGACGTCACACCCGACCTTATGTTTGCCAAATTGCTGTCTCCAACTCCACTCAAGAACACGTTCATATATCAGCGTTTTTTCACATGTAGGTATTCCATTGTTCTGATTTCATTAAAATCTTCAACTGTTAGGTTAAGTTATTATACCTAGGTACTATATAAGGTGTTAAAAAATTAACTGTACAAACTTTAAGGAGTGCTATACCATCGAACTGAAGTTATTAACTGTGGGACCAACTTAGAAACTGTGAAAAAAAAATCAGCAGTCCATACTAAAGTTTAATACTTAGGTACCTATTGTTTTAAAGTGTAAGAGATAGCTGTTTTTTTTTCGCGATTTCAAAGTTGGTCCCATTGAAAAGTTATTCAGTTCGATGGTATAAAGCACGCACCTCTTAAAGTTTGTAAAGTTAATTTTTTAGCGCCTAGGCTAGGCCACCAAACGCAGCAATAGTACCAAAGTAACTTGAGAATAATAATAACAAATAAATAAAATTCTTTATGGGCAAAACAAATGTGTACAAACAAAGTGACTCCTGCGCTAGGTAACAACACCCTAGAGCCAGTGTGTTCTCCCAATCCGTAGGTTATGGATTTTATGCAATATAAACTAATATTGTGACGTTCTTGTACCTTCACATCTAGGCATCTCGGGCATTTATCTATTCTACAGTAACATGTATTTTACCGCAACACACGTACTCGTAACAAGTGCAATTTGGATTTATGTTGCTTGTAGACAAGGTAAAATCAATCTCTTCTATTCTATCATTCAAAATTCAAAGAAACACCCTTTACATGCCAAGAACCCGTTCCCAAAAGGTCAGCAGTTTGTTAAAAATTCATTATAATTACGTGTGCGCCGCGTTACGTGTGTTAGGTACATTGTAGCTATCATGATTTTTTTGACACTAATTTCATTTTAGGTCATCCTGAAAACCCATAAAATCGACCTATATTTTAGAAATAAGTCTATTTTATTTGGGGTAAGGTTCTTTCCCTTACCCCATTTAAAATTGACAGACTAGCCAGCCATTTTTCAAAAATTTGGAGTGCCACAAGGAATTGTACTAGGTGCTGTAATTTTTACCTCCCTAAAACCGAATCCTGAGCTCCTTAAGTTCTGAGTTGAGCTACACGATTACTAACAAATGCTTGCATTGACTGAACAGGTCTGGACTGGTCAAATCTGTGTGGTTCTTTCCTCAAAATACAATTTCAGACACTAATGTCGTTACGGGTCGTCAGAAGCCCGAAAGTCTGACAACCAGTCTCACCATGGGGTATCGTATTACCCAGTTAATGGGTTGTGGAGGTCAGATAGGCAGTCGCTCCATGTAAAATACTGGTATTCAGCTGCATCCGGTTAGACTGGAGGCCGAACCCAACATAGTTGGGAAAAGGCTAGGCAGATTGATTGAATCCAGTTCAGGAGCATGTCTTGTCATGTTTGTAGTAATGTCTATATATTTAATCGTATGGATCTAGTGCCAACGAGTGGTCAATGCCCCCAGAAACGTAGGCAGGGGAAGTTGGGGGTTCAAACCCCCCGAAATGTGAGAAACCAGAATCTCAATCCAGCTAGAGATCGTTGTCACGCGTTTTATTTCTGATGATCATCCACGTCGGTTGCCTTTCAATTCAATTACTATGTAAGTATGTAAAATTACTTATACATTATTTATAACAATACCTATTACGGCTATTTGCTCATTGTCCCTGGTACAGAGCTCGACCCCCCCTAGGGTACTCCGTCCTCTAATATAGAGAATTGTACTCTAGGCGTACTATATAATAAGGGTGCCCAGACACGGGGTCGTCTGGCGCCCATGTGCTGGTTTGGTCCCTGGAGTGGTCACGCCGTGCAATGTGTTTTGGTGCGCCGGAAATGGGGAGTACTCCCCAGAGGAGGGTCCGATGACGGACAGCCGCGGCGGGTTCACGGATGAGTGCTAACGCGTGCCCGTGTTCCCGCCGTAAGCGGCAGAGGAGGACACCGCCACCGTGGAGTTTTAGTGGGTTAGAGTCCCACATAACTGCACTATCTCCCCGTGGTAGTGCAGTGTGCATGAGCATTTCTCCACGATAAAAAAAACGGCTTACCTACTATACAACAAAAGCAATACTCTATTTTTATTAACTCTGACTTTGAATAGAATGAATTCCTGCAACTACAGTACTCTCCGAGTCTAATTTATACCAGGCGGGATGCAAAAATTTACGTCGAACTCGTTTCGCTCGCTCTTGCATCCTACATTAATAATAATAATAATAACCCCACCGCCGTATCTCTACGTTGACGTCGTGGTGGGGCTTGCGCGCTCCGAACTCTGGGTCTGTGCCGATGGAGTTTACTTTGCCGAAACAGGTCTAGGGTGAGGAGCCAGACCAAGAGAGATACGTGAACCCGCAGGGCAGCATGTGGCGAGCTGTTGGGCAGTAGCGACCCCACGGACCCTATTTCCCGGGAGAAGTCTTGTTCTTCACCTCTGGCTTGCCTTTATTGGCCGGCTGGAGTGAACACTGACGGGAACAGAGCTCCCACCTCATTCTTGCCTTTATTGGCTGACTTGAGTGGAGATTCGCAAGAGCAAACGTGCTCGGAGGAAGGAAGTATTCCAGTAAGTGCTTGTAGGGATCTTGACCATCTTCCGGGCTCTGGGATTGTTCTGAGAGCCGTGGAATACCTCTCCACTCCTCAAGCACCTCAGGACATGTTGCCCCTTGTCGCTACGTCACTATGTGCTAGCGACCGTTTCCGGGGGCCCATTATTGAGTGTGCAAGTCACCCCCTGCCAATTTATCTGTGTATATTATATAACATTGGTCAGGCAGGGGACATAGTTCTTCCATAGTTCAAGGTACCCAATCCACTATAGCCACCCAAACCCATAGGCCCAATGTGTTTTGTTTTCATGTTCTGCAATAGTTCTGCACCAACCGGGGGTTGTCCTTGGGTGCAATTGCATAGTGCATACAGGGATAATCGTCGGCTGATGCCTTTTTTTCATTTAAAATTGTCTAAGGGGCCTCTGCGAGTTGGCTTCGGCTCCTCGTACGCCTTCCAAAGGTCCGGGACCCCTGGGTCCCGAGATACGTCAAAGAAAAAAATAAATAATAATAATAATAATAATAACCAAGAGAGATACGTGAACCCGCAGGGCAGCATGTGGCGAGCTGTTGGGCAGTAGCGACCCCACGGACCCTATTTCCCGGGAGAAGTCTTGTTCTTCACCTCTGGCTTGCCTTTATTGGCCGGCTGGAGTGAACACTGACGGGAACAGAGCTCCCACCTCATTCTTGCCTTTATTGGCCGGCTTGAGTGGAGATTCGCAAGAGCAAACGTGCTCGGAGGAAGGAAGTATTCCAGTAAGTGCTTGTAGGGATCTTGACCATCTTCCGGGCTCTGGGATTGTTCTGAGAGCCGTGGAATACCTCTCCACTCCTCAAGCACCCCAGGACATGTTGCCCCTTGTCGCTACGTCACTATGTGCTAGCGACCGTTTCCGGGGGCCCATTATTGAGTGTGCAAGTCACCCCCTGCCAATTTATCTGTGTATATTATATAACATTGGTCAGGCAGGGGACATAGTTCTTCCATAGTTCAAGGTACCCAATCCATGTAGCCACCCAAACCCATAGGCCCAATGTGTTTTGTTTCCATGTTCTGCAATAGTCCTGCACCAACCGGGGGTTGTCCTTGGGTGCACTTGCATAGAGCATACAGGGATAATCGTCGGCTGGTGCCTCCTCGTCATTTGAAATTGCCTAAGGGGCCTCTGCGAGTTGGCTTCGGCCCCTCGTACGCCTTCCAAAGGTCCGGGACCCCAAGGTCCCGAGATAAGTCAAAGGCAAAAAAGATAATAATAATAATAATTTTATTTAGCAAAAAGAAGAAATACATTGCATGTTACATTATTATGGAAGTACATTTGTGCTCAATTTTCATTCTCTTCATTCTCAAATTTTCTGAAAGTCGATACAGTTAGGTACTTCTATTTCTGTATGAACGGTCAAAGAAAACCTAACTTAGTCGAAGCAGGGTGCTTCCACTGCAGGGTGGGTTCCATTTTATAGGTCACGATGGAGGTCGTAATTTTTTACAAGAGCGCATCTGACTAGGTACCTTATTCTGCAATGTTTGTATAATTTTGATGTTGATCGGTTTAGTACAGCCCCACAGTTGGATGCCATATGTCCATAATGGCATAAGAATTTGCTTATATTATAAAATTTTGCTATGTATCGTTAGGCAGGAATCCCATCCTACCAACCAACCCCAATACCAACCAATACCTACTTGTTTTAAAACTCATGTCTAGTTCTAGTTCCTGTCTTTTCTTTTTGACGTGCGCTTTCCAACGCAGTTTATTAGTTATGCCAAGGTATTAGTCTGTATTTACGTATGGCATTTGTTGGCCATTTATGAAGATTGGGTGATAATCACAATACTTGTTGGTGAAATCAATGTGAAGTGGCTTCGATTCGTTTCGATTTGATCCTCCATTTTTGAACCCAGTCATAAACTCCATTTAGACCGATTTGTACATTTTTGGATTGCTTTCGTACGGCATGACCCTGTAACCATTATGGCAGTGTCGTCCGGAAAGGTTGCAATAGTATTATTTTCCAGCTCTGGTACCTGGTATCAGGTAGAGGACTGGACCCAGCACACTAACTTGAGGCACGCCAGTATTAATCATTTTTAACTCGGAATAGGCATCTTCGTGCCTTACTTGAAACATTCTATCTGTAATGTATGATTGCAGGGTATCGGCAAAATCATTGGGTAGCGTTAGTCTGAGCTTGACATATCAAACTCTTACACCAAACTCGATCAAAAGCTAGTGCCACATCTAAAAATACGGTGAAGCAGACTTTTTTTATCTTCCAGCGTTCTCTCAATGCTATGGTACCTAATTCTATCTATGTGGATTGGACTGTCAGACACGATGTTTGACTAGCCAAACCTTGGAGCGCCGGAGCTTCGATGTTTGATTATAACATAATGCACTAATCCCATGGTCCTCGCATGATCTGACCAAGATTATGAGTGGACTTTATAAGGGATTTTGACCCTGAGTTTGTTTCGCCATTTCTTCTCAGGGGTGTCAACTCTAGCTTATTTTTTTTTGTCAATATGACGTGTAAAAAAACAATTTCATTTCATGTCATGTCATAGCTACGTAGGTAAGTGTACACTTTCGGGGACTTGTGTAAGAAAAGCTATGAAAAGAGAAAAAAGCATTATTTTCATGTTTTTTATTAAATAAATTTATTTGTACTAATAATGGTGTAGATCTAGTAGGTACTTAGTCTTAGAAGTATTAGGAACTTGAGGCGTCATCAGAGGCAGCAGGTGAGAACTTTGTTATAGTCTCAGTAACGAATGACGATGATGACTGAGTTGAATGAGCTAAATGATCTGAAGTATTCAATTGAATGTTGCCCAAATCTGCTTCAAAGATAACATTGTGGATAGCATGCTTTACACATGCCAACGTACGTGGATCATACTTTCGCAATTCACTGACTATGTAATTGCCAAAACTAGTATAGGGATCGTTGGCGACATTAGAAGCATTTCGTAGAAAATTAAGAGATTGAGTGAGTGAGTTATTCTCTTCTTCATATTCAGACTCATCTCTAGTTGCTTCCAAACTTCTACATCTTTTGTTATGTGATTGTCCTGGTGAACAAATCATGACTTGTTCCAGTTCATCGGTTGTGTGCGACTGTTGTAATTCGGTCGAAGAAGCGTCCGTGTCCTCGTTTGCAGTTTGAGAGGATAGCAGACTGTCACCCTGCAAAGATGAATCACTTTAAAGAATACTGAAAACAAATGCACTTCGCCTCCGCCCAGCCAAGTGGGCTAAGGTATTTAAAAAAAAGTTAACGTACGATCGGTTTGTGGTAAGTTTTGACCAGCTTGTTTCTGTTTTTCCTCATAAAGTCAAAGTAGGGGTAGCCAAACCATTTTGAGGAGTACACATACCTAGCATTTCCTGTAGTAGCAGCTGTAGAAATGAGAAGTTACGATAATTTAGTACATAACTAGATATTCGATAATACAGTAGGTACAGACATAGAGTACTGGTCCAGTATTGCTGGACTGAGCGTTTGCTAGCCTCACAAAATGTGACCTCTCTCTAGAAAGAGACAAAACGAATTTGCGGCCAATACCTGTCGTACGCACGGCTACAGATCAAGCTATACATTTCCAATATAAGCCGATCTCGCATTGTATAGGATGTTCTTACAATGAGAGGTCAGTGTAAACTGGAAAAATATAGCTTGATGTGTAGCTGTGTGTACCTAGTACTAAAGAGACAACTACTGGAACGCAAATTCGCTTTGTCTCTTTCGTACTTTTCAGTCTGTATTCACTGCACAACTGAATAAGGACGGAACGCACAATTCATTTTCTATGTCTATGGGTACAGATAGAAATATATCTATGGTACAGATAAAATAAAAACTATACCTACTTAGACTTAATCGTATTCAGTACCTAACTTGACAGAAGCAAAATAATTATCGTTTTTAAATTACTTGGTTGGTATAAACGAATATTACTTGTTTAAATTAAAACTATAAGAACATCAAAGTAGTTTCGCTAATTCTTTTTTTCACCTCATTACCTTTTTACTGTCAGGAACTTGTCAATTCACACTATACACTTCAACTGTCAAATTACTGAATACGATTAAAGTAAGTATACAATCGAACCTCTGATACGACTTTTCCTTTCTCTATGTAATTCCCGGCGATGGGAACCCAATAATGATGCCATTTTTTTCTTTAAAACACTGATAGGCCATTTATATTCATTGGCGATCTTTGTCCAACTTTCTTTTCTCATTTTAGACACTAAATGATGAGGATGTTTATTATCCCACAGCAATCTATGTTCGCCATACCGCTGTATTAGTCGAATAGTTTGTTCTCGATTCATTTCTCTCGATGCATGCATGTCTAGTAATCTAAAACAAAAGAAAACTTTATAGTCGGTGTCCAAGACTTCAAACTTTTTGCGTCGGGGATTGGAAACAAGAAAGCTACGGTTTCATAAAAGAGCGGTGACCATTGAGCGGTGACCGCAAATAACGGCCGCAGTGACGGCTGTCATGAAAATGATGACAGCGGCAAAGATTTACCTAAATCATTACGGCGCGGCGCCTCTTCACAATCAGCGATCATAAACTTACATCCCCTTTATCACCCCCTTTAGGATTATTTTTGAGACAAAAGGTCCTATGTCCTTCCCCAGGATGCCAGCTATCTCCATGGCAAATTTTATCGAAATCAGTTCAGTGGTATAGTTTAGTTTGTCAGGTATCGCCGTTTGTGAAGAGGCGCCATTAGATTCGCCATACCACGTCAAAAGATAGTCGCATTTTTGTTTCGTTTTGACACCTCTGACACACAATGACGAAGTGACTTCACTTGATTGTCATGGTAACATTAATAATGTGTGAGTTGACTCGGTATGGACACTTTTTCTTGAGACAAAGTAAGGTGAAGGCAAATCTAGAGATTTAAATCTTTGGGCAGCGAGGTTCAAATACTGGTAAAAATGGCAAATATTCATGACGGCCGTTATAATAATGATGAACCGCTTTCAAGAGATCAAAGCATAATTAGTATCTGCTTAGGCGTGCCTCAACTATAACTATCACAGCCAAGATAGGTAACATTAGCCAAGTCAGAGCACTCGCTCGTAACTATAAAAACGTAACAGATCACAGAGATAATCATCGCAGCCGAAATCGGCATGAGATTCAGAATTGAATTTAAACGTCTTGGTAAGTAGGTAGGTAGGTACATATTATAGGTACTTATTTACATTCACAAGTAGATACAGTCAACCGCACATCAGTGCTAACAATTTGACAATGACAGCACCTTTGTCGTATCAGTAAGGGCAATTTTAGTAGTGCAAGTTCTACCACTGTGTACATTTGACTGTACCTACCTACCAGCAGTCGTAGTGAAATAAACTATCCGGCTGTGAAACACACATGGAGTTTTAGAAAAAGTTCAGTTAGATCGTCGTCGTCTGTTTTTTTTTTTTTTTTTTTTTGGCTTCGCACGGTTTGTGCATTTAGCCATTGGTGCCGATTCTCTTGTCATAAATGCCACTAAACTAGACTAAAAATCACCAAAATTTAGTTTATTCCTGTCAAACGACGATTTCCCATTCTGAAATTGACTAAAGTGACACAACTTAACTATATTTTAGTTTGACAGCACTAAGATTGTACGGAGTTATTAGTTTAGTGAAAATGGAAACTTTGCTATTCTGAATTTGGCTGGTTTTCACCTAAAATTTTAATTGTCAAACTAAATCAGACTATGTTTAATCGCGATTAAAAAGGTTTGGAACAAAATTAGACATGGAACTAAAATTTACACAAAGACTTTTCTTTTGCATATATCTCGAAAACGGTGAGTCCTATCGCAAAAATAATGAAAATTTGGCTCCCCTTTATAAAACCCTTAAACCCCTCTGACTCAACATGTAGGTACCAAAAAAAAAAAGGTACCTACATTCCATATAAAACACGTTGAAACTGCCCCCTCCCTGCGCCTCTCCAGTTTTAAAAGATATCTGACCCGGTAACGGTGGCGATGTCGGTGAACAAAATATGACAAGCCTTGTCACTTCATAGTGATTTCGTTGGTTCCAATTAAAGCCACCGGGTCAAATATATTATAGGCACTATACCACGCGGAGTCACGATTGTCAAACTCGATTTTAGTTGTGTCAAAATTGTTATTAAATTTAGAGGTTTTTTTTTTTTTGCAGAATAGCTAATAATAATAAGCCCCTAAACAACCACACGTCCTGATTGACCATCGAATCACGTGGGGGGCGGACACACGAATGAAAAATTACTGGCGTGGCTAACGTGGCTCTGGAAACTCATTCAGCATGGAGACACGTTCAAAAAGAAAACGTATAGGACCGCTGCCCAGGGGCGATCGCCGGGGCGCACTTGGAGCTGGCGCTGAGTGTCTCAGCATGCGAACCGTCAGCGTTGAGGAGTTGAACAAGCGGGCTCCCACCGACAAAGATGCTACAGCCGAAAATATTGACGATGGTAATAGACTGACAGGCAGGACAAACACCCCTGTTGAACCATATAGCCCAAGCACAGTATCTTACACACCTTCTAGACCATCATCACCATCCTTACCATCGTCACCCATAGCATTATCACATCCCATCACTAGGTTAAATTCAATTCCACCCACTCAGACCTCGAATGTTGCGCGGGAGGTTAGTTCCTTTTTACCCGCGTCCACCAAGGCTGGAAAAGCAAGAGTTCGCATGAGATGGAGCAAAGAAGTTAACCTATTTATCACCTACCTACCTATTAGAGACCGACATGACCACCTACAGACAACAATTGCATGAACTTTTTACCCGACATTATCCTGAGATAACCGTTTCAGAACAACGAATCTCAGATCAGCGAAGAGCTATAGTTAGAAATAAACTTTTATCCCATGAAATAATAGAACAATTAAAAGAGGAAACACGAATACAATTACAAGAAGCAGAAACTAACACAGGCGCTAATGCTATCCCACATCCACAAAACATAACCGAAATTTCTGAACAGTCACACGCACAAACGCACACCCAAATACAACCTTATAATCACTCTCAATCATACAACCAATCACAAGCTTACACGCAAACATCACACACATCCACTCAAACCGAATTTATAACCCTAACTGTAGAAAATGATATTGACACATTAACCGTTGCAGATCAATATACAACAGATATATATATTCAAGAAATACATGACAAATTCAGAACTAGACTAGCACAATACTCTGGGATGGACCCAGCCGTTCGACCAAAACTACCTAAACTCCGATATAGCCCTAATCTTTTCCGATTAGTTAACTTATTTAATGAAAACATACTTAATCAATTTATTTCCGATGACATACAACTTATAGATATACACACACTTATAAATTGTACAGCGGTAGTCGTATCTGAAGAACTTAACTTTAAAATCACGCAACACACAGGACACACAAGACCAAAACAGAATATCAAACCAGCATGGCAACAGAGGTTAGAAAAATTAAGAGCAGATTGTAGTAGGCTTACACAATACATTAACAACATTAGGTCATAAAACAAAAACATACAAAAAACAAACAAAACAAAACAAAACATTGTAAAATTGTAACAGTATTTTAAATGGTGTGCATAATAAAGAGTATTCTATTCTATTCTATTCTATTCAAATAAAGTAATCAAGAGAGTTGAGGCTATATTTAGGAGCAATGTCACGCACACTAGACACGAAAATAACAACAGAAAACCTGAAGAGTTCTTAGACACCTTAAAACAAAAACTATCACTTAAAGTTCATAGGCTCAGAAGATACAAAAAAGCACAACAACGCAAAAACGATAATGCCATATTTGCCACTAATGAAAAAATGTTTTATAGAAATCTACACAAACCAGACACTGACAAAAATGATGAGAATAATACAGACGCACCTGACCAACCAACAAAAGAGCAATTAGAAACATACTGGTCTAGCATTTGGGAAGAACAAAAACAACATAACGATAAAGCAACGTAGATATCAGAAGAAGAAACAAAATGGGGGGCTATAGATGAAATGGAATTTACTGAGATTACAGAGGCTGATATTACACACTTAACAGGCAGATTACATAACTGGAAATCTCCTGGTACAGACAAAATACACAATTTTTGGTACAAAAAATTAACTTCACTTCACAAACCCATAGCAAAAAACTTGTCAGAAATAATATTAGGACAACAAATTATACCCGATTTCATTGCAACAGGTATAACATACATGCTGCCTAAAACTAAAAATTCACCACAACCTTCCCAATATAGACCAATCACATGCCTACCCACGATATATAAAATATTAACATCAGCAATAACAACGAAAATTAACTCGCACATTAAACACCACAATATAATGGCAGAGGAGCAGAAGGGATGCAGGCGGGGCCATATGGGATGCAAAGAGCAGTTAATTATTGATTCTACTATCCATAAACATGCCATCACAAAGAATAGAAATCTTCATTGTACCTATATCGATTATAAAAAAGCTTTCGACAGTGTTCCACATTCCTGGTTGATACAAATACTAGAAATTAATAGGATAAACTCAAAAATAATAGATTTCCTACGAAACATTATGCCATTGTGGAAAACCACACTTCAAATAAATTGTAATCAAAATAATATTACAACGCGACAAATAGCTATCAGAAAAGGTTTACCAAGGTGATTCCCTAAGCCCCTTGTGGTTCTGTCTCGCACTAAACCCTCTGTCTCATCTGCTGCAGCGCTGTCGGGCCGGTTATTGTCTCAAACACACGACAGAACAAACAACAGTCTCACATCTCATTTACATGGATGATATTAAACTATATGCACAATCCGAAAAAGATATGAAGAAACTAGTAGAAGCTACAGCAGAGTTTAGCCTAGATATAAACATGCATTTTGGTCTGGATAAATGTAAAACACTTCATATCATACGTGGCAATATACGACCCGGCAGCTATGTAGTAAATAACACAGACACCATAACAGCAATGGAACCGACAGACTTATATAAATATTTAGGGTACACGCAACTAAAGGGACTAGATCATGTTAGGATTAAAGAAACACTTACTGCAGAGTACAAAAGGAGACTTAACGCCATATGTAAAACACAACTTTCAAGTAAAAATCTCATCAAGGCCCTAAATACATTTGCCATCCCCATATTAACATATTCATTCGGAGTTATTAAATGGACAAAAACAGACACAGAACAATTAGAACGAACCACACGCACCACTCTTACAAAACATAATAACTTACACCCTAAATCTGCAATAGAACGACTTACTATCAAAAGACAAAACGGAGGGAGAGGCCTAATAGACATCCAGCACCTTTGGCGGAAACAAGTCTGTCGACTAGAAACATTTTTTCACTCAAAATCCCGCACTAGTAACATTCATAAAGCCATAGCTCAAAATGATTTCAACTACACGCCACTTAACTTAAATGAACAGCTAGACACTCCACAAATTACTAGCGATGACCTGCAGAAACAAAAAATTGAGGACTGGAAGAAAAAGGTACTTCATGGCCGACATCCTCATGACCTAGAACAATCTCATGTGAACAAAGTAGCTTCAAATAAGTTTCTTAAAATAGGCAATTTATTCCCTGAAACTGAAGGATTTATAATTGCAATACAGGACCAGATTATCAACACTAAAAACTATAGAAAATTTATTATCAAAGATCCTTCAGTAACAAATGATAAATGTCGCAAGTGTCACAATCAACCAGAAACAATTCAGCACATAACAGGAGCTTGCACCACTCTCACGCAGACAGACTACACACACAGGCACAATCAGGTGGCAAATGTAATTCATCAAAAATTAGCAGTCAAATACACACTCATTCAAGACACAAACACTCCTTACTACAATTACACACCACAAACTATCTTAGAAAATGACACACATAAACTTTACTACGACCGCGCCATTCTCACCGACAGGACAATTCACTACAATAGGCCGGATATAACCCTACTGGATAAAATAAATAAAGTTACTTACCTAATAGATATTGCCGTTCCCAACACACATAACATTCAGAAGACAACATCTGAAAAAATTAGTAAATACGCAGAACTCAAAGATGAAGTAACTAGAATATGGCGCCAACAAAAAGTTTATGTAGTCCCTATAGTCCTCTCCACAACAGGCGTCATCCCAAATCGTCTTCTCCATAGCCTTAAACTACTAAACCTAAAAGAAACCCTCTACATCACCCTACAAAAAGCTGCAATTTTAAATACATGTCGAATTGTCAGAAAGTTCATGCAAATAGATGAAAATGAAATAGGTCCTCATCATAACACATCCTCAACTTAACACACCACACGCTGCATTTACTTGGCTTCGGTCCGTAAGTGTTGCAAAAACCAGCCAGAGCTGAGAAAAAAAAACACTCAACAAAAATAATAATAATAACTTTATTGATACTAAAAACCTTCGTTACAATAAGGAATACAACAATATAGGTTACAAGAAAGCAAAAAGTAAATATATATAAGTAAGTATATGTATAAGTAATAGTATATTTTAGTGATAGTTTAGTTAGTTTAGTTCGGTGTACAACAGAATCGGCACCAATGTCAAGTTTACTAATAATGTGTGACAGGTTCATTAAAGCAATAAACTCCTTAAAAATATGTAAACTGTAACTGTGTACTTCTTTCTAAATTAAAAAGTATTTTGAATTTCGCAAACTTTAAAAGCGATTTCCTTACAATGAGAGGTCAGTGTAAACTGGAAATGTATAGCTTGATGTGTAGCCGTGCGTACGATAATTTTGTCATAGAAACGATAATACACACGCACACACATCGTATCATAGACTAAATTATCGTACGGGTTGGCAACACTGGCCGGCAGGCAAAGGGTTGGATGAATGACATGAATGTGTGAATGTTTTTTTTATGTACAGACGCCAGCAGTTTAAGCCACCCGAAACTATCAAATTTTCCCAATCAACCTTGAACCTGATGCTTTAGCGATAAAGATGAAAATCTATTAAAGAAATTTGACATATTGTAGTAGCTTGATGTGCTGGCGTCTGTACATTCCTAATGCGAGATCAGCTTATACTAGAAATGTATAGCTTGATCTGTAGCCGTGCGTACGATAATTTTGTCGTAGAAACGATAATTTGGTCGAGGAAATTTTAAAAGCTTTTGGAGTTGGCAACACTGCTGCCGGCCGCACGGGTACCCGGCCCGGCCGACCGACACTGTCCGGGCTCCGGATTCGGGATTGACGTTTGTTGACGCTACACTTTGCAACCTGCCAAAATAAATAGTAATACCAGTTCTTACCTTAACGAAGCCTTAGTTTCCGATACCTTCACACTGATAATGCCCAATGAAATACTCAATCAACTCAATAAATTAACACAAGGACGGATCAAGCGCTACAAGCATGAAAATGCCAAGGATTATAATGAAAATGAATTATTTATTGCTTCCATTTTCTAGATGTTGTACCTGTACGAAATGTATGAATGAATGAGAAAGATGCCACAGACAAGCACAAGGCACAGGATCGGAAGATGTTACAATAGAACTCATTCAATTACTCATTCAAAATATGACTTCGACGACTAAATATTTTTAAACGTCCATCAGTGGTTAGATACATCCATCCCATCCCATCAATCATTAGATTTCTACATTATGAACATTTAGTTGACTCCGCCAGGGTAGCCCGCGAAAATCAAATTTTCTTACGTTTTTTGTAATTTGCAAGTCAATGGTGCCGATTCTCTTGTACACCGAACTAAACTATCACTAAAATTCCTTACTTTTGGCTATTGGATCTTAGAGCTATTCTGCAAAAAAAAACCTCTAAATTAAAAAACAATTTTGACACAACTATAATCGAGTTTGACAATCGTGACTCCGCGTGGTATAGTGCCCGTAGTATAATATGACCCGGTGGCTTTAATTGGAACTAACGAAATCACTATGAAAAGTGACAAGGCTTGACTTATTTTGTTCAACGAGCAGGGAGGGGGTAGCTCAACGTGTTTTTATGGAATTTTTTTTTGGTACCTATATGTTGAGGTTTAGGGGTTTAAAGGTTTTATAAAGGGGGGCCAAATTTTCATTATTTTTGCGATAGGACACACCGTTTTCGAGACATAAGCAAAAGAAAAAAAAAACAGTACTGTTTTTGCACTTAAAGTCACGTGTTGGTGTGAATTCTAGTTCATGATAACTAATTTTATTCTACACCTTTTTAATCGCGATTGCGCGAAAAATAGTCTGATTTAGTTTCACAATTAAAATGTTTGGTGAAAACAGTGAAATTCAGAATAGCAAAATTGCCATTTTCACTAAATTAATAACTCGGTACAATATTAGTGCTGTCAAACTAAAATATAGTTAAGTTGTGTCACTTTAGTCAATTTCAGAATGGGAAATCGTCGTTTGACAGGAATAAACTAAATTTTAGTGATTTTTAGTCTAGTTTAGAGGCATTTGTGACAAGAGAATCGGCACCAGTATTAGGTTGTTTGTTGATTAAAGTATGATTCGGGACCGTAACAAATATGTATTTACAGAATTATAATCATAACAATCAATAGTACAATTCCTTACGTTAGTACGAGTATAATCGTCAAATGTCAAGATTTCATGAAATAATCATTATTGCTCATTATAGGTATTATCATTATTACTTGGTACTAAAGAGTGGCATTGATGACTTTAATTATTATAATTCTGTAAATACATACTAATTTTTACGGTCACGAATGTATTATGATCAACATACAACATAAAATACAGACTTGAAAATTGCAAAAAACTTAAGAAAATTTGAATTTCGCAGGCTACCCTGGCTGGCGCTTTTTCCGTGGAACCCAGGGACCATTTTGGTTACCCATTTTCGATTTTCGGGTTTTCGATAGGGTTTTTCTAAGCAGTTAATCAAACACCCATACGATGCAGGTAACTCTTTTAAATGCCTTTAAGGGACTATTTTGGTTATCCATGAAAGGGTTTCCGATAGGGTTTTTTTAAGCAGTTAAACAAAAACCCTTACGATGTGAGTAACTTCAACTCTCTTAAAAACGATAACAGCGTAACATTCCGACTCGGAGCAATGTAATATGATCTCTCGATGATTTGCATACGTTGCAAATTGCTAATAAGGTAACCCGAACAAAACCCTTATATTATATAGGTTACCTCCTCGAATGGGTTGGTGCTTGAAACCCAGTAACAGGTTATCCCTTTAATATGGATAACCCATTGAATGGGTTCTTTCCTTGAAACTCAGTGAAAGGGTTACCCCTTCATTAAGGTAACCTATATAATATAAGGGTTTTGTTCGGGTTACCTTATTAGCAATTTGCAACGTATGCAAATCATCGAGAGATCATATTACATTGCTCCGAGTCGGAATGTTACGCTGGCACCAAATACAAAAATAAACAAGTTCCAAGTTCCTTTGGTTGGCGATTGGGCATTTGGCAAGGTTGGTAATGGCTTTTAACATTTTCAAAGATTTTCATAGGTATTTTCATTTTTGTCTTGACGTTGACAATCTTGTCATGTTGTCATTGTCAGTGTCACTTATTTTTGCGGTTCACTGACTACACTTATCGTTTTCAAACCAAACATTTGTTTTAATGTTTTAAAACTTTTTTTGTGAAATGTCGAACCAATATGAGAAAATCTTTATAACAGTTGGCACAACAAGATTCGATTTACTTTGCGACTATGTTTTGACTGAATCCGTACTTACAGCATTGAAGAATATTGGTTGTAAAGAGATTACTTTTCAAATCGGCAATAGCAGCGTAGGACCCGGTGTAATTGAGAAGGAAAACGTTAAAATAAACATGTATAGGTTTAAGGATTCCATTCACGAGGATATAACGAGCGCAGACTTAGTCATAAGTCATGCTGGGGCAGGAAGCTGTCTAGAAACTTTGGAAGCAAATAAACCGCTGTTGGTTGTTGTAAATGAAGACCTAATGGATAACCATCAACTGGAACTAGCTGAACAACTTCAAATCGACTCCCATTTATATTACTGCACATGTGATACAATAATAAGCACACTAAGCATGGTAGATTTCACTTTGCTAACTCCATTCCCAAAATCAAATTCATCGCTTTTTGTGCATTATTTAGATAGTGTGTTTAAAATTGACAACTTAGATTGATGTGTTCTGAAACCCTTCAATTTACTATTTTATTCTAAGTTTTCTGAAATGGTTTTATTATTTTCATCATCTAGCTAGCAATCACAGTAAATTTTCTGTACAAAATGGACAAGAATAAGTTTAAATTAAATACTTTGAACCAAATTAATAAATTATTTACAATAACATAGTATGCGTTGGATATGTTAACTAATTTGGCAAGTGGCAACGTAAGTTGAAGTAAATAGCACAGTCTAAGTAAAAATATCTTATGCTTATCCATTTTGTACTCAAAATTTGTCAAACAGAAGCTTGAAGAAGCAAATGTGGCAGAAAAAATAACATTTCAACTATAGGTATTCCCTGAAGAGGCAGATGTATATTTTATGTACCCATATGTTTTGCCAGCTAAAATATTTATTTATGTAGGTGTTTATAGAGCTGGGACAGTGTGCTCTAGAAAATGTAAATCTGGTCAAACCACAATGGGGTTGGTGCTTTTCATTCATTCATTCATGTAAGTCTTCCTAAAACATTCCTTCTTTGAATTTAATTATTAAGAATAAGAATAATTTATTGGTCCATTGTTACAAATACAAAAATAATACTATTGTGTGCATACTGTAACTAGAATAATTAACATAATTATTTGAACAGTGGTCCCGAAACTAGGCAGCGCCTGTATCTTGGCGGCCTGAGTTGCGTTTAATGTTAAGTTTTAATTTGAGATGTTTGTATTTTGTTTTATTTTTTTATTGTGAGTAATTGTTAATATTTAATAATATTGTTAATGTTAATATTTAACTGTAATTAGAATAAATCAAATTGATAAATTTGTATAATATATTTGGAAGCTCTTATAAAATATACACTTATAGGTGAAATTGAATATAAAATAAATTATTTTCACAGTATAATTTATTTTTATTGAAAAAATACAGATCATTTACAAGGCTCACAAAACATCAGAAGTCATAAATAATTATTAGGTTCCAGGAAATTATGAAAATAATAGGACAAAACTAAACTTATAAATGTTTATTATGGATAATTTAGACTAATTTCTTGGCTTCAAAGAAGCTCTTGAGATGTCTCATCTGCCAGTAGCCGATGCCGACAAGCACTCCAGTCTGGAGGAGACTCCACCACAGAACGCGCTGGTTTGTGCTCTCTGACGTCTGTCTGAAACGCTCCTCACGATGCTGAAACAAGAATGTATAAGTACATTTAGAATGAAAATAAGTGAGATATAACCAAAGAAAACCTCCCTACCCTCAATGCAGGATAAACATCCTTTAATTTTAATGCAGATACACTAGATGCACTAAAAAAACTTTTAAAAAGGCTTATATTCAATAACAACTAGTACATATTAGGTCTTTACCTATGAAATTGCCGTTTTGCAGTACTGGCCATTTCAAATCAAAATAATTTCAAATTAATTTTATTTTAAAAACATGGATTTTTTTTCCAAAAGTAGTCATTTGTTTATTGATTAGTGTTACATTTTCATCGCATTTCAATCTTTTTCGTCATCATGGATACGTTAAAAATTCGAGTAATTCTGGAATATGAGTACCGTCGTGGCAGCAACGCGGCACAAGCGGCACGCAACATCAACGACGTTTACGGAGCTAACACTACAAACCAACGCACCACTTGTTGGTTTGCTCGCTTCCGTTCTGGAAATTTCGACCTGAAAAATGAACCTCGCGGTCGTCCGAAGACTTTGGTCGACAATGACGAATTAAAGGCGATTGTGGAAGCTGATGATACACAATCTACGGCTGAATTAGCAGCAGCTTTCGACGTTAGCGTCAAAACAATATTGGTCCATTTGCGTCAAATTGGCAAGGTAAAAAAGCTTGACAAATGGGTGCCCCACGAACTCAATGATCGCCAGCGAAAAGTACGCGTCGAGACGTGCCTTGCACTGCTCAACAGACACACAAATGAAGGAATTTTGAACCGCATTGTTACCTGCGATGAAAAATGGATTCTGTTTGATAACTGCAAGCGCTCAGCAAGTTGGTTGGATCCTGGTTCAGCACCTAAACAATGCCCTAAACGAAAACGTTACCCCTAGAAAAGTGATGGTCACTGTTTGGTGGTCTAGTGCCGGTGTGATTCATCACAGCTTCTTACCAAACGGGGTGAGCATTACTTCAGATGTGTACTGTGAAGAACTGAACACAATGATGGAGAAGCTGGCACATCTCCAACCAGCATTGGTCAATCACTCGTCTCCGCTGCTCCTGCACAACAACGCGCGACCTCATACTGCACAGCAGACGGTCTCCAAGTTGCAAGAACTGGGGTTGGAAGCTCTCCGTCATCCGCCCTACTCACCAGACCTTGCGCCTACAGACTACTACTTTTTCCTGAATTTGGATAACTTCTTGGCGGGAAAAAAATTCAATACCCGAGAGGCAGTACAAAATGCCTTTGAAGAATTTGTTGCCTCCCGTCCAGCTGATTTCTTTAAGAAGGGCATCAATAAACTGCCACTGCGTTGGCAAAGGTGCATTGATTGCATGGGTGATTACTTTGATTAATACAAATAAATAATGCATGAAAAAAATTTGTTTAAATTTTTCATACAAAACGGCAATTTTAGTTGTTCTAAACCTACCCTTTGGTAGCTCTGTTCCTTAGTGATCTGGTGTACTTGGTCGAGCAGTTGCCTGATCCTAAGTTGCAGCTCCGTGAGTTTGTCCTTGTGGGCTACATTGGCATAGTCCACTGCATGCTCACCAACTTGAATGTCCAGGTGCACCTGTTACACGAGTTAAGCTTGAGAATGGATGTAAATAGCATGTTTTAGTCAATGCGCATTTTTGCAATGACTATAACTGAAAAATTGACAATGAAAACTTTAGACAATTGGATAAATACATGTGAAGAATTAACTGAAAATTATATAGAAAATAAGAATTTTGCAGACTGTTAAAAACCACCTGGATTAAAATTCTACATTGTTCTTGAAAATAAGTAGTTCAGTTTAATATTTACACAAGTGCTATTACTTCAATGCTATAAGAGCGTTTGATAGATAATGATATAAAATTGAAATGGTATATCTGTTAAATTTGAAACAATCCTCTTAACTTAAATCGGACCACCTTACTCTTCCTTTCAACATAATACTAACTCTAAGTTGTGATCCACTGAACCAAGATGTGCTGTTGGAGTACATGCAGATGACGTGCTCTCCCGGCGTAACCGACGTGAATGATATCATACCCTCAGACGAGTAAACACGAGACATCAACACTTTGTCGTTGGGATCACGAACTTCCACATGCATACCTATACCAGGCGTCGAAGGCATAAAACCTCCCGATCTCGGGTCATACAACTCCACTTTATAATTCACTGAAAAACAACAAAGATCAGTATTAGACAACATTCTTGCTACTCTACTGTGATTAGAAAAGCAAGGGTCAGGCGCACAAGGAAGTTTTACCTATAACAGTAGTATCATCTGGTATTTCTTCTATGAAACATTTTCTTTCGGCTTCTGCTATGTGGAAATATAGAGCGGAAGTCACGTCCAATATGAGAAATAGCGCAAATAGCGAAGATATTCTGAATAATTCCATTTTTCCAGCTTATAAGTATCGGCAAAAAACTCAAGATGACATGACACACGTCACCGAATTTATAAAACGTCAATTTGCCAAGTTTCGTCACAATGAATGTTGATAATTTTAGCATTAACAGAATCAAAATTCAATTAATTTTAATTTACTCAAAAGTGCTAGTAAACCTTAAAATTAATGTAGTTTAGTTTTGTGAAAATACCATTTTATTCAATTTTATTACAGTTCAATGAAAAATAAGTGCGCAAGATATCACTGATCGGGAACTGTGGGTGGTGAGGTGCTGTGCTGTGGTGGAGGCACTGACATTTACTTGATGACGTTTCATTTCAAATCAAAATCAATCAATTGCTGCGAGTGTGATCTTTGTGAAAACATGTTGGAAACAAATACATTATAAACAACAAAACGCTACAATCACATATTTGATAAATTGTATGAAATAAAAACCGCGTAAACTCGGGTTTTGTAGGTTTATAACATTTACTAAGTTTCAGTGCAGCTATGGATCCATTTATTGTTGCTGCTATTATTAGCGCAATTGTTATCGTTTTGCTATCCGTCGCTTTCTTACGTGTTGGATCACCAGCCAAACCCCAAGGTAAATAATTCATAAGCAAATCGCCCACAATATTGTCAAACTAATCTACAACTTATTAGAAACAATACTGTCCGTCCACACAAATAGTCTACAGTGTTATTGATGTTGTTTACAATATTTTTATTCTCTTATAGCTGGAGCAAGGCCAAGAGCAGTGGCCCAGAGAGATGGAGGTCCTGGGAGAGTGCAAGCAGTTCGGAATCAAAGAGCTCGGATGAGAGCCAATGGTATTATAAGCAGTGTTATTAACTAATAAAAAACTAAATGTATTTATAACTAATGTAAAAATGCTTCAAATATAATAATGTAATAGCCTACCAAGCTTTGTTGTAGCAGAGACCAATCAAAATCAAAAATTGTACTTAATATTTTGCTTATTGGAAGTTGTGTTATAAAATATAAATTTTCTCAGCTGCTCGCCACCAAGCGGCAGCATTTGAAGAAGAACCAGATGTAGTTGATGAGGCTGAAGAAGAAAATGCACAAGAGACACAAAAAGTGGATTTTGAAGACAAGATGGGTGCAAAGGTATAAAAATATATTATGAATTAAAGAAGTTAAAATTCTCGTTTTTAAATAACAGCAGGATATTATGTTCTGAACTATATTATTGTAAATAATTATCTTTTAAATTAAAAAAAAAATTACAGAAAAGGGCAAAACTAGAAGCCAAAATGGAAAAGAAGAAGGCAAGGGAAGCAGAGGAACAGCTGAGAGAAATTAAAAAGAAAAAAGATGATGAGTTAGAACAAGAGAGAAAAAAGATTGAAGAAAAACAGGAGGTACCTATGTAATCATACAACTTCATTATTTATGTTATTATAAAGGCAAAGAAAGCAGTGTGGCTTAGTTCCATACTGTCAGTCTAGCACCTAACAATCAAAACCATGCTGTATAGATTTACGTATACATTGTATTTAATTGTAATATCAACCTTGACCTCATCATGATGAACTTGTACTAGAGATAGAGATCCACCTCTACTGCCTGCCGGCACTGCCTTCGTCATGTAATAACATTATGACAGTTTATTCCTAGTTCAGGATAAACTGTAATATAGTTGGTTGGTAATATAACTTCTGTTATTACTATAATTCCCTCTAGTGACATACTCTCTCTAGTTATTATAACTTAAGCCCTTTCTTTTTAGGAAGAAGAACGCCAGCGAGAGGAGGCCGAGCGTAAGGTAGAGGAGGAACGCAAAAAGCGAGAACAAGAAGAGTATGAAGCTTTGAAGGCAGCTTTCACAGTGGAAGGCGAGGGCTTCGACGAAAATGATGACCAGGAGAAAGAGAACTTGCTGAAAGATTTCATTGACTACATAAAGGTACTTAAAAATGAGATTTGCATAAAAGGAATAATTATTAATGTGCATCTGGATTTTGTTTGTTTTATTAGAATTATATCTAGAGTAGAAGGTAAACCAGGCAACCAGGCAATAAGGTTGTTTTGCAACAGGTTTGAACTTCTAACAAATTGATATGGGAACTCAAAACCATACTATTCAGTGTTTAAAATTAGACTTATTACTAAGGGAAAGACCCTCAATACTCAAAACCATACTATTCAGTGTTTAAAATTAGACTTATTACTAAGGGAAAGACCCTCAATACTCAAAACCATACTATTCAGTGTTTAAAATTAGACTTATTACTAAGGGAAAGACCCTCAATACTCAAAACCATACTATTCAGTGTTTAAAATTAGACTTATTACTAAGGGAAAGACCCTCAATACTCAAAACCATACTATTCAGTGTTTAAAATTAGACTTATTACTAAGGGAAAGACCCTCAATACTCAAAACCATACTATTCAGTGTTTAAAATTAGACTTATTACTAAGGGAAAGACCCTCAATACTCAAAACCATACTATTCAGTGTTTAAAATTAGACTTATTACTAAGGGAAAGACCCTCAATACTCAAAACCATACTATTCAGTGTTTAAAATTAGACTTATTACTAAGGGAAAGACCCTCAATACTCAAAACCATACTATTCAGTGTTTAAAATTAGACTTATTACTAAGGGAAAGACCCTCAATACTCAAAACCATACTATTCAGTGTTTAAAATTAGACTTATTACTAAGGGAAAGACCCTCAATACTCAAAACCATACTATTCAGTGTTTAAAATTAGACTTATTACTAAGGGAAAGACCCTCAATACTCAAAACCATACTATTCAGTGTTTAAAATTAGACTTATTACTAAGGGAAAGACCCTCAATACTCAAAACCATACTATTCAGTGTTTAAAATTAGACTTATTACTAAGGGAAAGACCCTCAATACTCAAAACCATACTATTCAGTGTTTAAAATTAGACTTATTACTAAGGGAAAGACCCTCAATACTCAAAACCATACTATTCAGTGTTTAAAATTAGACTTATTACTAAGGGAAAGACCCTCAATAATAAGTCTAATTTTAAGCACTGAATAATATGGTTTTGAGTTCCCATATCAATTTGTTAGTAGTTAATGTTGTTGTTGATTTATTTTTTTCTATTGGTATCTATGTATAAACTACCTACCTAATGTTTTAAATCAAAATAATGAAAGTTAATAATTAATTTCCAGGCCCAGAAGGTTGTTCTACTTGAAGACTTGGCTGCTCATTTCAAATTGAAGACCCAAGCTGCTATTGACAGGATAGCAGATTTGCAAGCATCTGGTGAACTTACTGGTGTCATAGATGACAGGGGAAAATTCATTTACATATCACAGAAAGAGCTGGAAGATGTAGCCAAGTTCATAAGACAGAGGGGAAGAGTATCCATCACAGATTTAGCAGAATCTAGTAATGATTTGATCAACTTAAATCCTGTAACTGTGCTCTAGTTATTTGATGCTGTAAAATACCTATGTTTTTATGTTTTGTTCATTTGTTTACTATAGGTGTAATATAAAGACGAAATTATACTGTTAATACAAACGTTTATTTTTAAAATGAAAAAATACAAGCATTATTATTCTGTTATTTCATATCCAAACATATCTCTTCCTTTCTCTACCAGCAGCAGTGATGACTCCTTGATCCTCTCCAAAACCTCCATGAGCTTGCTTTTAGTAAACACTTTGTATAAACATCTATTTTCCCCTGCAATAAGGTTGCACATTTTCACTGCTTCCTTGTGATTTTCAATGTCTTCGTTGCTTTGTAATATCTTTAGAATCAAAATAACAATTTCGGGAATACAGAGACGTCTCAGAGTCTCCAACTGTTTGGTTCTTTCTTGCTTTTCATCTTCATTGAACTTTTGGGAGGTAGTACTATCACTTTCATCTTGAAGCCACCCTCCAGGAAATAATAATACATTGTAAAGCAAATTTTTGGTGTGCCTAGCTTGATGTAACACAGCATTCAACCAACGGGCTTTTTGTTGTTCCACTTGAGCACACCGCTGTTCATGGTGCACTTTGTCAGAGAATGACGTATCAGAAGCAAGTGGTTCTATATCTTTAGGTTGGCCACTTATGAAGTGTCTGTACCAAGTTGCAAACCCTTCTAGTGCTTCCAAATATGCCTTCAAACACAGATGTTCCCTCAGTTCAGCAGAATTTGCAGTTATTTTGTTCAAAAACTCTGGGAACATTTTGTTTACATTTACGACACATGCTAAAGCAGCATCTGTATTGCCAATGAAAATAAATGTTCGTATCATAGCATTACTCAGCCACAGGGCTTCCTCGACTTGGTTTGATATAAGAGATAACCACTCCAGGGATGATATAACTTTCCGGATCAATGTTTTATCCTTTTCAACAGCTGTGGTTTGGGTAAATGTCAAATCCAAATTACCATAGCCTTGTTGAATATCTGTGATTGCTTTTTTTATAGCAACTCTAGCTGATGCTGCAACGTCAATGCCAGCATTGAGACCTGCTTTGACAACTCCCTCCCTGAACTCACTCTTGTGTATATGATCCATGAGCTCTGCATAGAGTACAATTTGTCTGGCAACTGGCACAGTTGAGGTGTAATAAGCTATAAGCTCTGGACAGTCCACTGAACCATCAATTAATTTGCCAACAAGTTCTGTGACATATTTTTCCAAAATTTTATCTCCAATGTCATGTTGAGGATCTTTACCCATTTGTCTTAAAACTAGTATGAGATGTGCCAAGAATCTAACAAATCTATCATCACTACTTTCAATCCATTGAAGAGAATCTTGCATAATGGCTCTAACATGGCCAAGCATCAGGTGACGCTGACAAGTTTGGTATAATGATTCCTTTTTACCATCCATCAAAGCTTTCACAGCACTGAAAATCTGTTGTAAAGTCAATTCTTCTAGGTGAAGTTCAGACTGTAGCAGTTCTAGAACATCAGATGGTGTAGTATTAGCATCAACTGTAGCATGGTGCTCATGTAAAAACTTATCAACTCTTGTCTCAATTTGAGCTTTTAAATGAGCCCAAAGCAAATCTTCCCAACTACCTTGACAAGCTGGAAGTGTACTGGCTAAATGTCCACATAAAACTCCAATAGTGGCTCTATAATTAACATTCTCTGCTGTATTATTTGCAAGTCCCAATGAACACCACTTCCACAAATCTCTTGAAGGATTACCAGCTATTTCCAAAGCAGAATTGGGATCTTCTTTCGGCAAATAGTGAAGTAATATCCAACCTTGTAAAACAGCTCCACGCCATGCTTGCCCAGCATTTATGCATAAGGAAACTGCTTCTTTGAACTTGCCACACCTTACTTCTGTAAATATTCTTTTACACAAATCATTATCATCTTTTTGATCATCTGAATGGACTATTTTCTTTTGACGTCTTGGTGCATCAGGATCCATGCAAGTGACCATAGCTTTGCTCTTCTCTTTATTAAACAAACTAGTCCCAAGTAACAACTGATGTAAAGTATTTCCCCAGTGAATGTTGTTACTAATTATTGGAGCCGAGGTCTTTGTGGCTTCCTCTTGGTAAGCTGCAGTAGCCTCTAACCAGTCAACAAGCAGTTGTAACAGTCTGAGTTCAGAATCACTCCTAAATAAAGCACTAACCAATGTTTGCTGCGACAGTGTAGTTTCAGTAATTAAACTGTCCAAAGATTCAGGATGCTCAGTTATGGAATCAGCATATAAACAGTGCAACAGCTTCCATGTGTTTGCCTCTTCAGCCAGCCAATAATTTTGGGCATTGTATCTATTCCATGGCTCAACTAATTCCAGAGAATCACAACATACTTGAGCTAACCTAGCTAATGTGTCCAACACATCACTTGGACGACCCGTTTGTATAATCTCAAAGAAAGCTTCGCTTAATCCTTCAGCGGTGACCCCAGGGTTAACTATTATCGAGGATTCATCTAAAACTTGTCTTAGACTTGTGTCGTTAAGATTTTTAAATATGGATGTTTCATTCAATATCGGCGACAGGTTGAGGGTGTCTTCTCTTGGCAAAAACTGTCTGTTTCTTCTATTCTTCAAAGGTGTAAATTGAGTTGAATGCAGCTGGTGACTTCTATCAAAACTTTTAGACATTTTGAATAATGCTAAACTCAGGTAAACTCTTCAGATTATTATTACAAATTCACATCTGGGAGTCGCGCGCGCCGAACTTTGACAGTTTGTGGTTTGACAGCATTATTTTTTAACTGACTTGACAGCAACCACAGACTTTTTACTGGTACGTTCCAAAAGTTTTTTCCAATCTCAACATTCAATCTAAACCAAAATATTGTAAACAGAACTAACATGTATAAAGATGTAAATAAATATTAATATTAATTTAAAATGATTCGATATACTAACACACTCTGAATTTTAGCTTAGGACTAATTCTATAATTAATTTTAAAATATCTTAATAATAAGGTCTTGGAACGGTTGTCCTGGCACTTTGCGGAAGTGAAGGTTTAGTAAATTTATTTAAAAAAAAAGTAACTACGTAGGCAATAACACCTGCAGTGGAACATACAAATAAAAATAGTTTTTTTTTCCCCAATTTCAGTACTAAAGTAACTTTGATATGTATCAAAGTCCTTGTATTATTTTATCATACTTCTATTTTCTTCTCTTTCCCTCCCTCATTCTCTCACTAGACGTCGTTCGTTGCGTGTAAAGGTAAGATAAATAAATAAAAAATAATTAAAACCCAAAATACTGCAGGTCTTCCCATTTCACTGTTTAGTTTATCTAGACAAGACTTTTAAGCTAGTTAACTAGGTATTTCCATAGTTTTACAGAAACTTAATTTTCTTCTTATTTTCTTTTTCTAAATTGTTAATTATTAACACCAAGTGCTTCTGAGTTTTCAATTCTTGTAAACTTATCCCTTTCTGCATTTGTAGTATTCGCTTGGTTATACACAATCTAATATACGCCAGGATGCCCCAAGCTTGTGCTAGTGAGGTTTAGTATCTTCATTCTTCAATAAATTTGAACTCATAAGCTCAATAAAATTTGTCCATCCAAAGCACTAGAAAATCAAATGCATTATAAGACAAACATAATTTCAACACGTAACTGTAATAAATTCAACAATTTTTGTTCACATGGACAATACAGTAAGGTATGGAGTAGGTACTCCAACAGTAGGTAGCATAATGAAGAAATGATGGGATCACACAGTACAACTATTACAATAAAGACATAGCTATAGGTAAATAGCATTGCAAGAATTCTTTTATCTGTTCAATATTAGATTGCTTTAGAAATTGGTACTTAATATTTTATTTATTTAGGAACACCTGTGCAAGAAACGGAAATAATAACTTTAATTTTTATTAACTAAGTAACTACAGCATTAAATATGTCACAGAAATTTTAAAAAACACAAATTTTTTGCTTGGTTTAGAAAACTATATACGTAACATGAAAGAATTTTCTGAAGAATATTAAAATCTTACATTTATGTATGCAATTAATACAACACTCCTTATGTTAATTTTACAATAGATTGTAATTATTAAAATTAGTAAGTACCACTTTCTTTTACAGATATACTATGACAGCCGACAGCAAATTGACCTCGTTCCAACTACAGTTTTTAGTGTTTTACAATAATAGAGAAACTGTATTTCCTCTTCTTTAAACCTAATTGAGATGTAAATCAATGTACTTAATCAAAACATTTGAATAGCTAGGAATTACCTACTACTGTACTCAGTGGTAACTAAGTACCAGTAAGGTAGGTAGGTAGTAAGGTCATTTTATCCCTTGTATAACATCTTGTGAGTTACCAATATGTAAATAAAATGTACTATGCATATTTTTGTGGTAATAACATGCCTTGCCTGGTTCTTATTTAACTTAGTACCTATATACAAGTGAATGTATTTGTTGTGTCCCAATACAGCATTCATATCTCTAGTCATGAAGGTTTTAAGACTGTAGTTTTGGTATCTTGAAATTCAAGCAAAGGTGTTAGGTGTTGAAATTAGCAATTATGTGTAATGTGACCATCATGTTAATATTTGTACAAAAATAGATTTTTGTATTTTTGTTCAAGTTATTGACACTAGTGACATTATTTTTTTGCAACTTCTGTGTCAGGCAACTGTCAGTAGTGAAATGTAGCACTGAAAGAATTATTATTTTATGAATTAAGTTGTTTTAATTGTATGGACTGAATTTATTCATTATTTTCTTTTAATTATAGGGTAAAAGTAGCTGCAAAATGTGGGTGAGAAAACTTGACTTGTTTTATCAGAATGTTCAAGTACTACAACCAACATCAATGTTCACAGTATCTGAGGTAAGAAATTAATTTGGTTTTCGTTTGTATTTAAAAGTCTGATAATGTCTGTAGTTAAAATTGCATCTCTCGATTTCTTATCTAGACTGTAGGTAGGTATTTTTTGGCATATTAAAAAAATGATGATAAAATTAGCAAAAATAAGTACCTAAATAAATTAGCACCCTAATAATGACTGCACAGGAATCTTTAATAACATAATCTGGAGAGATTAGTTAAGTACTTACTTATTTTTATAAAAATGGAATGGTTAAAATTGACATTAGTGGTATTGTACAAAATGTTTAAATCGACAACCTTCGGCTAATATTGGGGCAGAGAAAGATCTTCTAACGATATTTGAGCACCATATTTACATAAAATGGTACATTACAAAATCAAAACAATAAGTACTAAAATGTTAAACAGTTTTCAGCTATTCTAATCATAATTAAGTCTATTATGTTCATTAGAATATCCGATAACTTTTTAGAACATTTATATTCTCAGATGAGGGTAGTGGTGAAGAGTTGCTATTATTCCATAAAAATGCCTGTTTAAGAATGAGAATGTACCTAGCGCAAAGATTTCTTATTCTTAGTAAATGTATTTGCTCAATAAATTACATGTTTGAGATTGACAGTCAAGAGATTGTGTAGACTAATCAAGAAATGGTTCCAAAATGATAAGATGTTTTTACTTTTTGGCAAAAGCCTTGTCCTTGTTGTTTGCAAATCGAAATTGAATACTTAAGTTTAAAAAATTGTTACCAATGATAGATCAAGCCAAGACCTTACAAAGTTACAAAAAAACCGCATCAAAATCGGTCCATAAGTTTAGGACCTACAATGCCATACAAACACGTCAAATACCTCTCTTTTTGTGTCGGTGGTTAAAAACGCTATGGAACTTGATGGACTTTGGTCAAGATCATTTGAGTTTCTTGGACCTAGTGTCTTAAATATCAAAATGGATCTCTAGATAATTTTAAGATGATTTAAATGACCAAAGTACTAAGCAAGTGGAGTCCCGGCCGAAAGCAAGTAGCCACAGTAGGTACCTGTTAATTAAAGCAAGTACATGGTAACCTATACAGTACGCCCAATGCCCATTCATAAATTAGGGAATTAGGTGCCCATTCCATTAATTTGTATTTTTTTTTTGTTGTCTTGACACTTGTCAGCTTTACTGACGAAATAGGCAACAAAAAACGAAATTAAATATTGTTTGAATTTACGTACGATACAATTTTTTAATTATATAAGTATCTACATTTTTCAAGATAAATAGACAACGGTGGCAATACAACTTTGATGCTATAAAAATGTACTTTGTCATTTTATTCAGGGGCGCAACTTGAACGTAGAACGGAACGTAAGCCAGTATTATACATTTTTAGATGTTTTACTTGTCTCTTGATTACTTACTGTTTAAAAATTTATCCTTGCTATGAGCATTATTAAAGCTATTGCGAAATGTTATGAAATCGCAATTTCATCAGAATATTTTCGGCGCACACGTATAATCTGACACGAAACGTTTGGCTATGCTAAAGAAACTGTGGCGTTGAATACCTGGAACGCAATTAATGATTTTCCTATGCTACCGGAAGTGCAATCAGAACTATTATTGTTTTTGCATCGTTATTATGTAAATTAATCGTATTGCTAATAACAATTAATTCTATTAACATTAATGAACATAACTTGCGTTATTGAATCTTGCTGAATGACTTTGTTCTGGCGATGTTTCAGGTCAGAGACTTTATATTGATTAATAGCGTGGCGGCAAAGCTAATAGTCGTTTATATACTGCTAAATTATTATGTATTCTTAGCAGGTAACGCGTAATATATATCTATTGGAATAAAACGCGTAATTTAAATCAATTAAATAGTTTAAGGAAAAAATTAATTTAAAATATTTTATTACTAATTTGACTTTACCGCGCAAGTACTCATTCAAGGACGCACTAGCTATCTCTTTTGCACAACTCGCTCTACGCGAACGAGTCGTGTGCGGCAAAACGTTTCGTCACTGGATAAGAGTACCTTACCTACCCAGTTCGCTAGTGTTTTTGGCCTGGTTCCGCCATTATTACTAAAAAAAAATCTTCATTGTCATTATTTAGATGCTAGACATTCAGTGAAACCCGAGTATAAAGCAGATAAACTTATTATGCTGCCAAACTAGTGTGCGCCGAAAGTGTTTTGGAAGTGTATCATTTCCTGTTTCATATCGTATAGAAACAAGCAACTGCGACCGCTAGTGTACTCTTTTTCGTTATCACGTGGGTTAAATTTCGAATTATGCGGCTTTGTGTGTTGAATTTTTCACGTTCCGTATTATTAGTTAGTCAACAATGTCAATGTGTTGTATGAATAGAGAAAAACCGGTTCATAACCCTTCATAAACGTTGTTTTCAGAAGCGCGCCGAGGCGCTGTCGGCCCGCCGCCGTTCTTTTCGGCTCTCCATGGAGCCGGCGGGGGACTGATTGCATGGACAATGGTGGCAGAGTTGTGTTTTAGTGAAACTTAGTGTAGTAGTGCCAGTGCTGTGAATTCGTTGTTAGTGTTACATAAGGACGAAATGAACTGTGGGAGAAGCCCGCCCTGACGCGGCGAGCGCCAGCGTCCGCGGCGGGCGAGGTGCAGGTCATGGCACCAGCATTGTCCATAGCACCCCGAGAGCCGCTCATCCACGACTCTATTGTGCTTGGAGACACAGAGAGGCCGCTGTCCCACCGCAGACGGGCGCTAGCGTCCGTCGATAACCTCGCGACACACATGGAGGAAGATGACATGGGGCTTCAGAACCAGCCCAGCCTTGCTAAGGACTCGCAGGAGATGGAACAGATTTTAGTTGATCTGGGAAACACTGACCTTGAGCCACAAGCAGACTTTCTTCAAGATATAAAAACCCTAGAAACTGGCGACGATGCACTGTCTGGTGGTGATGCACTGTCAACTGACGACCCTGAGGCAATATTTCCTCTCTCTGGATTTGAGTTGCCAGAAGCTGCTGATTTAGAGGGTGATGCTATAGAAGAAAAGGTAAAAGCAGTACAGGTGAAACTGGAAAGACGATGTTCATTCTTACAGAGAAGGTTAAGGATATTACAGGCCCGTGCTATTGGAAAGAAAGTATCTGAAGAAGCCGCTCAATCCTTTGAGAAGTGTACACGGGGTGCCAGAAGAGATACTGGTGGTGGACGACCAGTGGGCTTAAAAACATTTCTAAAGACTGTAGAGACAACTGCAACCTTACAGGCTAGTGCAGCATCAAGGACAGTAGTTGGTCCTACATACTACAACCCTGGAACATCCAAAGGTGATGCATCTAAATCGGCAACTATTGGCATACCGTCTGGCACGCTGACAGGTCTGGAGGACACAGCGGGAGCACTGCGCTCCCACCTGTCAGTGGTAAAACATGAGCTGGACTCTGATGCCACTCTGTCATCATCTGGGGCTGAAAGTAACGATGAAGCGGTCACATACAACAATCCTGTACAACAGCAAATGCCAGTGTGAGTACTATTATTTATGTACTACTATTATTAGTTATGATGTCTTAGGGCCTATTTCATGATGTCCAAATAGCCACTTATCACCAAAGAAAATAAAAAATGGAACAGTATGAAATTATTTGCCAAGTAAGTTATTAGGAACTTAATCGTAGGTGGTGAAACAGGCCCTTAGAATTGATTACAAACTGTAATTAGACAAAAGTAAATGTAAAAGACTGATTATAAATGTGAAGGTCAAGATGTGACCTGCTTAGCAAGTGGTTTGCATCCATAACAATAAAACAGGATGATGCTGTATATCTTGATGTAAATTATCAGTATGTTAGATCTCTGCCTATCATGGAGTGATATCTAGGCATTTGTATAGAGTTGTACATAGTAATTGAATGTGCACACAGACAGGATGTGGCATTATTGCTTGAGTGACACTCCTAATTTCTCTTGAGACAAATACAGCAGCTGCTATTATTTATCCTTTGAAATAGTATGGAAAACCACTAAACATTGTCAATGTGATTTGAATGATGTTTTTAAGATTTAATAGATATTGGACACAAAATATGTAGTTTGTTCTATACTTTTGGTTAGGATACATTTCAATAAAATAAAGTAACTAAATGAATTAACTATAATCTGATTATCTTACTTTAATTTACTGCTTCAGTTTTTAGTAGGATATCAATAAATTGATATTTTCTCTTTCACCTGGTTCTAAGATATTGCATCATTTCACAAAGCCATAACATAATAAGTGAAGATTGTAGTTTTTGTTGCCAAGCTTATTAAAAATGCAGGCTAACTCGGACTACTTTATAAAATTAATCCAATTTAGATATTTATCAGATTCATGTCAGGAACTATGTTGTAATATGAATAAAACATCTCATAGATAAAATGGTGCTAATGACCTGATCTATTCTAGTAAATAAAAAAAAAGTTATGTTGCCAAATAATGTTTTTCTAGATGTTATTTATTTAAATAAGAAGTAAATAGTCAGTATTTGTTTTAGATTGATCATTTTAGAAAAAGGGGTGATAGATAAACTGACCTTTACTTGTATTAATTGCAGTTTTCAATAGAAATTGCGTCATTATATTTTTTGAGCTATAGAATTACGAAATCTTTAGTAATTTCTCCTCCCTAGTAGATTACTACTAGGGACCCTTACCCTTAATTGAATAAATGTCTCTAAACAATATGATTGTTATCAATAATAAACATTTGAAATCTAATGTTATTCTTATGCAGAGGAGGTCTCTTCTTGGAATGATTAGTGATTCACGTATGCTTTTGTGGAACATAATTTCTCCTTATAATATTATTTCTTAAAGCCTTTAACTACCTATCTGGATAGCACAAGGACTATTAGTTGCTAATTATTATCTGCTATCACCTACACACATTTCCTTATCAACTCCTATGTAGTCTTGGGAAATTGTGGACCACCATATCATAGTGATTTTTATGCTTTTACGAATTTGAAAGTATTTCCCTCAAATTTTTTAATTAAAGTCTGTTTTATTATTATTTATTTATAAAGGTTTACCAATAGCTTCTGTATGCAATATGTTAAAAGTAGTGTAGTAGTGTTTTTTGTTATCACTTGAAATTAGTGCAGCTGACTTATACGATACTTCAGTAAAATACTCGAAATTTTGCATTCCTGCGTTTCATTGCATAGTATGAATGTTGTTGATCTAATGTTAAATCCTTTAGTGTAAAATCATGATAAACTCTCAAAAGTATGACTTTATGAAACATTTTATTTTACCATCTCTTGTTGTGTACTTAAACTGCATGATAGATCTATCAAGCTAGTTAGAGGCTAGGAGCCTAAAGATTAGATTCAGATTAATACATCAATTCTGGTTCTAATTTTGCACTACTTGTTGTGTTAGAAGATCACCTCTTCTCTCTTTTTTTTTGTCAATGATGCTATAACAATTACTTCCAGTAAGATTATGAAGAGAATGAGGTTGGCGATTTGATTTAATTTAATTAATTTTCTTCTTGGAAGTTATATTTATGGCATAGTTAAATAAACAAAATGGTGAAGGAAAACATTGTGAGGAAACCAGCATGTCCTAGAACCAAACATTTGAAGACCTGTGATATCTACCAACCCTCACTGGGCCCACATGGTGGATTATGTCCCACTCCCTCTCACCGAGAGGAGGCCTACGTCCCAGCAGTGGGAACATTATAGGCTGATTATTATGCTGGAAATAAATTGACCATATTTTGACTATTGTTTCAGTGAGAAGCGTGCATTATGGTCGTGGCAGAGGACGCGCGCTTCAATAGCGTCTCGTTGGTCCTGGCTGCATGCACAAGTACAGGAGTTGGAGTACAGGATCCGGCAGCATACTGAACTGCATAAACAGGTCAGGAAGATTCTCTACTAGATCCTATACATACAGAAAGTTTACTACCTTTTAACTATTGCTTTGATTTGTTATCCTTGATCCTAATTGAATCAATGAAGATATGAGGTGGGTAATAAATTAAACCTGTAACAGAAATCAGGTTTAACAAATGCATAAAAGTTTCTTCATAATAAACACATAACATATACCCAAAGAGTTAAGGTAGAGATGAGTAACAAGCAGATTTCACCAGTAGTTTCGTAATATATTTGAGACAATAATGAGAATTATGCATTATTAAAGGTAAACAATACTGAGAGAGCAACCTAATATTACTTGCATAATACCTATTATAGTTGTTTATATTTATACCATAGCTGAAAGTTTTGTAATGTTTGTTTAGTTAGAAATGAAAAAATTGGTTCTAATCAGTAGGTCAATGACCGAGGTTTTCACATGTAACTCTGTGAGATAAGCTCCCAAATAACTGTAATTAAAATTGATATGAGTCATTTGGCCTGCCTAGACCTTAACCTCTTTATCGCAAGGAAAAATTATGCTAGTGTTGGGAGTTTAAATATAATTTTATATGTAGACTTGGTAGAGTAAGATTATATGCATGTATGAAAATCGTGTTTACTTTTAATATCTTATCATATCTGTAGCACAAATATTTAGCTAAAGAAGTTCTGATAATTTATTCAAGTTTTTGCTAAAAGAGTTCTATGGTTTTGTAACCATTGCTGTTAAATTTAGCTCAGCACTCACCAGAACAGAATAAATATTGCTATTAGGATTGAATTAATTTTATTAGATGAGAGGTCAAAGAACAATATTGAAGTTTAATTATTGTAATAAATAAACACTGTGTTGTTCAACTTGTTCAAGCAAGTTATACCTAGTTACGTCGCGCGCATGCCGTAAATCCAAGGTCACGAATTAATAATGATGTACCTACTGAAGCTAGTTTTTAGGGTACCGTACCTCAAAAGGAAAAACGGAACCCTTATAGGATCACTTCATTGTCCATCCATCTGTCTGTCAGTCTGTCAAGACCCTTTTTATCAGAACCGCGTGAACGTATCAAGTTGATATTAATATCAAATACGTAGGTCTACGGTCCCTTGGAATTCTAAAAAAAAAAAATCAAGATTCTAAGTCAACGCATATTAGACATTATTTTGATACTCGCAAATAAATCAAAACCTATAAGGTACTTCCCGTTGAACTAGAATCATGAAATTTGGCAGAAGCAAGGTCTCACAGCACAAGTAAAGGAAAAAGGCCAAAAATCGTTGATACGAGTATGTCGTTTTATCACATAAAAAAAAACTTTTTTGTTTCCACCAACTTAAATTTGCAGTTGGAGAATTGACCGTGACGTATATCAATGTATGTTTTTCAACTACAATGTTAAGTTTGTTTTTCGTATAAATTCATCCCAACTACAGAACCCTTCATTGTGCGTGGTCCGACACGCAATTGACCGGTTTTTTAAAGTGAAAAGTTTAGGTGCGTTGAGCGATTTTTGGTAAGGGGAAATCTCAAGGTCTCGCGTCACGGCGACACCGCGACATGCTATGCATAGTTTTACGTTTAAGTTTTCACTTCTGTCGGCAGCCCCCATGACTGTCAATTTTTTTTCTGTAAACTGGATTTTGCGATAATTTATTTTGATAATGATTTTTAATTTTTTCGCAAATGAAATTAAACACTTAGGGTTCCGTACCAAAATGGTAAAAAGGAACCCTAATGGTGAGACTCAGTCTCTGTCTATCCGTCTGTCACAGCTTTATATCTCAAGAACTACTAATGCTATCAAGAACTTTGGAACAGTTTTATATGACGTTTGCCCAACAATTTTGCAATAAGAAAGATACGTTCTTAAAAATTCGAAGTGGGGCTACTACGGCATGTGGGGTATCATATAAAAGAGCGCTGTGTGCACACTCAAACATTTCTTTTCTTTTTTTTTTTTAGGCCTCATATAGTTTCTACTTTTGATGAAAAATGTAAAAAAAAGCGGCCAAGTGCGAGTCAGACTCGCCCATGAAGGGTTCTGTAGCAGCAAGTAACATAACATAAAAGTTTTCTTGTAGTTAGTTGTAACTTTGATCGATGTTTTAATAATTGAGTTGATTGAATGAAAGGTAAATTGCAGATTACGATTTATGACGTATTAAAAAAATACTACTTACTAGATCTCGTTCAAACCAATTTTTAGTGGAAGTTTACATGGTAATGTACATCATATTTTTTTTTTAATTTTATCATTCTCGGTATTTTAGAAGCTAAAGGGGGGGGGGGGGGACACATTTTACCACTTTGGAAGTGTCTCTCGCGCAAACTATTCAGTTTTAAAAAAAATGATATTAGAAATCTCCATATCATTTTTGAAGACCTATGACCTACCCACACGTATGGGTTTGATGAAAAAAAAAATTTGGGTTTCAGTTCTAAGTATGGGGAACCCCCAAAATTTATTGTTTTTTTTTTTCTATTTTTGTGCGAAAATCTTAATGGAGTTCACTCAATACATCTACTTATCAAGTTCCAACAGTAGTACAGTTCTTATAGTTTCGGAAAAAAGTGGCTGTGACATACGGACGGACAGATAGACAGACATGACGAATCCATAAGGGTTCCGTTTTTTTGCTATTTGGCAACGGAACCCTTAAAATACCATTATGCCTTTGGTTGTTGAAACCGCTTGTTACGTCCCCTCCAAAATTAGTAAGACTTTCCGACCCTGATGACCCCATAACCCTCCATCAGGAATGTTAGCCTGCACTTTCTCACTGCTGAGCAAAGGCCTCCCCAAATCCTTCCAAGCATCCTTTTTCAGGGTCACCTCGATCCAACCCTTGCTGTACGCGTCTAGATAGTCTCGCCACCTCTTCCTGGACCGGCCTCGGCATCGCCATCCATCCTCAGGCACCCACCGTGTGGAGATTGCTCAGCGGTCGCTATGCATGCGGCTGACATGACCCGCCCAATCCCATATTAACTTGGCAGCCTTTTTGCATACGACTAGGATCCCCGATTTTGAGCCCAGCATGCTGTTTCGTATTCGGTCAGTTCGTTTTACGCCCAGAATGCTGCACTCCATTGCTCTTTGACAAACTTTTTAAAATTATTCTGTGTAAATGAAACTAAGATGTGACTTTTGCTTTTATTTATTGCCTTAGTTTAACCCGTAACCACATATTTAATTGAAGCTGAACAGCCTTTAAAAAGGGCTAACTTTGCAATATTAGTGGCTTTAGCGCCGAATTTATTTAGTATTAGACTTAACCCCAACCCTGAATAGGTTTTGGTAGTATAAGAATAATAATTAGATTTATTTATTTACTCATCATCACTATCATTACAGGAATTTCCTAATGCATTAGTGTGGCCATAATTACAGTTTTATTATTTACCATAACATATTCTGTACATCGTGGTTTTTGTGAACTCAATCAGAGAACAAGGCTTTACTCAGTAGATTGGTCCTACTACTGGGCACCGCCAATAAACATGAAAAAAAATAGTGTAGATTGTTATATCACTTTCCACCCTCTTTCCTATATCTTCCATCATCCACATATGAACGCAAACATCCCATTCTAGGTCCGCGATGCGAAAGGCCCAGTCGAGTTTGAAGGCGAGCCAGTGGCCTACGAGGGCTCTTTGCCGGGTGCCGAGCCGCCTGACGACCATCCTTCGCGGGAGACGTGCGCGCGCATACGACCGCTCAGACGAGAGACCTTCAAGAAACGGAAACTACTCCAGATGCATAACTTGCACATCGCAACGCAGAAGGCTGCGAAGCCGTCGGATATCAAGTTAGTGATTTTACAGATTGATATGGAATCTTTGAGAAACAATATGTTTATACTAATTTATATTTAAGATTTTTGGTTTTCTGACAATCACAAAACACTGCTCAATTTAGTTCTAGTTGTCATAGGCAGCCAGGAAGCAAATCATGAGAACAAACATGAGATCCATCATCCATCCATTCATTTTAGCCTATGATAATGGTGTACTCGACAAAGTAATGTTGATAAATAACATTACGTCTGTATTCTCTGAGGAGAGACAGTTGTATACTACTACTGTCCCCTAAGTACATCTTAAATTTATTAATTAACACACAGCCTAAACCGTTGGTTGTAGAAGCATGAAATTTTGCATAAGAGGTCCTTAAATAACGCACAACCTCTTAAGGGGTCATTGTACTCATCATTATGAACACCTTTTCCTATGAGACCAAACCTTAAACCGCGAAAATAAAATTAGCTGTTCCCTACATTTTGACGAGTTGTGTGAATATAATAGGTCTTTACCTATGAAATTGCCGTTTTGTATGAAAAAATTTAAACGAATTTTTTTCATGCATTTTTTATTTGTATTAATCGAAGTAATCACCCATGCAATCAATGCATCTTTGCCAACGCAGTGGCAGTTTATTGATGCCCTTCTTAAAGAAATCAGCTGGACGGGAGGCAACAAATTCTTCAAAGGCATTTTGTACTGCCTCTCGGGTATTGAATTTTTTTCCCGCCAAGAAGTTATCCAAATTCTGGAAAAAGTAGTAGTCTGTAGGCGCAAGGTCTGGTGAGTAGGGCGGATGACAAAGAGCTTCCAACCCCAGTTCTTGCAACTTGGAGACCGTCTGCTGTGCAGTATGAAGTCGCGCGTTGTCGTGCAGGAGCAGCGGAGACGAGCGATTGACCAATGCTGGTTGGAGATGTGCCAGCTTCTCCATCATTGTGTTCAGTTCTTCACAGTACACATCTGAAGTAATGCTCACCCTGCTTGGTAAGAAGCTGTGATGAATCACACCGGCGCTAGACCACCAAACAGTGACCATCACTTTTCTAGGGGTAAGTTTTCGTTTAGGGCATTGTTTAGGTGCTGAATCAGGATCCAACCAACTTGCTGAGCGCTTGCGGTTATCAAACAGAATTCATTTTTCATCGCAGGTAACAATGCGGTTCAAAATTCCTTCATTTGTGTGTCTGTTGAGCAGTGCAAGGCACGTCTCGACGCGTACTTCGCGCCGGCGATCATTGAGTTCGTGGGGCACCCATTTGTCAAGCTTTTTTACCTTGCCAATTTGACGCAAATGGACCGATATTGTTTTGACGCTAACGTCGAAAGCTGCTGCTAATTCAGCCGTAGATTGTGTAAAATCAGCTTCCACAATCGCCTTTAATTCGTCATTGTCGACCAAAGTCTTCGGACGACCGCGAGGTTCATTTTTCAGGTCGAAATTTCCAGAACGGAAGCGAGCAAACCAATAACAAGTGGTGCGTTGGTTTGTAGTGTTAGCTCCGTAAACGTCGTTGATGTTGCGTGCCGCTTGTGCCGCGTTGCTGCCACGACGGTACTCATATTCCATAATTACTCGAATTTTTAACGTATCCATGATGACGAAAAAGATTGAAATGCGATGAAAATGTAACACTAATCAATAAACAAATGACTACTTTTGGAAAAAAAAATCCATGTTTTTAAAATAAAATTAATTTGAAATTAGAATTCTTAGACAAACAAAAATTATTTTGATTTGAAATGGCCAGTACTGCAGAACGGCAATTTCATAGGTAAAGACCTAATATTAATGTAGGGAACAGTAGTTTTTTTTTCACGGTTTCAGGTTTGGTCTCATAGTAAAAGTTGTTCATAATGATGAGTACAATGACCCCTTAAAAGATCGTGCGTTATTTAAGTTACACCTTGTATAGCGAAAGTGTATGGAAATATTTTTGTTAATTCGTCCCCTAATCGGGGTTAAATTAGGGGATGAAACTTTTTTTGCAAGTTCTTCATTTTTGCAGATGGGAAATCCCATCTTGTACTCGACTTGTTTCCTAATAACGTTGATAATAATCTTATCACGTGTGTACACAGATGCAGCTGCCCACAAGGCAGCGCGAGCTGCGCGGTCTGTACGGGCCGCGCCGAGCCCACGCAGCCCGCCGCGCCGCTGTGCAGCGTGCCGCCCCGCCTGCGCATTGCCGCCGTGGACCCCGGCTTTCATCCTGTACTCAGCGATATCAAAGGTACAGTCTTATCTATGAGCTTTTAATCCCTAACATCAGATGGAATGACAGCTCACTTCATCTAAGTTTTCATGGCGAGATTTTTACAGAATCGGCAGCTGTAGTCAAAGATCAGCATAAGTATTCATGCTATTAAGAAATAGGAAAACGTGTACATGTCACCATATAATTATGAACTTTGTTAGTTTATAATCTATCCATGGTAAACCGTCAAATAGTGAACTGGTATCAAACTTTCTTGCTTCGTAACGCACCTTGCGCTAATACTAAATAGTCTGCCTAGCTGCGAGCAACTTGGACGTAGTGCTCCCCGGCCGCTGCCGCGGCGCAGTTCAGCTCGCGCGCGGTTGGTTGGTGGGTTTGGCACAATTCTTACCTAACCTAACACATTTCACCCAGTTCACAATTTTTCGACAGTTAATCTAACAAAAATAATTCCGATAGATTATAAACTAACTGTTCTCACAGTCTCACGGTGACATAAATATACTTAATCCGGCTACTGGTGAATCCATAAATAAATAAATAATTTCTAGAACTGATGATTAAAACAATGGTGATGAAAATAAACATTATTGTGTATAACAACAATATATCACTTATTTCAGGTAACAGATACAAATATTATAAATACCTTAGACTAAAATAAATAATCAAATATTAAAACTGCAAGAACACTGCATGCATGCTCTGTGCACTTGTATCTTACAAGTGTAGAAGAAGGGTGCCTGCTGTTTTGCCGAAAAGATTTTGACAAAATTTCATTACCCAAACAAATTTTAGCAGCCTTTTTTTATACCATTGCAATATTTCGAATGATTTTAGTAAGTACGCATATTTTCATTTGGTCAAATTTTTACTTGGCAAAATATTACTAAGTATAATGTCATTATGGAATTTGGTCTTTAATCAAATGATTTATTACAGCAAACAATCTTCAGACAATAAACGTTTGGTGAAATGATTTGTTAAGACAAAAAATATTAAGGCAAAAATAAGATTTTTAGACATTTGACTTGCTGGTTAAATTTGATGTCTTTTGCGTACTTCTTTGTAAGTTGTTGTGCTTGAATTTGTCTGAAACAAGTCAAATTTATGGTTACTTGATATTAGTTTATTTATGGTAGTAGTTAGAGTAGGTTAATTATTTAAAAAAAAGTGGTTAGGTTAGGTTAAAACTGTGACCTCCTAAGCACGAGCCAAGCGAGCGGTGCCGCGGCAGCGGCCGGCGAGTGCCAGAAACGACTTGCATTAATAGAAAAAAGAGATTGTTTTTAGTAGGTTACCCGGAACTGAATTATTTAGATTACTTATTTTAAAAAAATGGTTAGGTTAGGTTAAAACTGTGACACCTACTGTGCCAGGAACGACTACATTATATAGAAAAAAAAGAGCACACATTGAACGCCATTTATGATTTACCTCCTACCCACCCACTTAGTAGTTCACATTTTTGTCATTGAAGTTTGACTGAATGTGAAAGGGTGAATTGAAAACTGACGATACTAAATAAGTATTTGGCTTATTTGATTTTGCATAAAAACTGTTATTCCAAATGAAATATTTGACTAAATAAAAAATGTTAGAAGTACCAGTTGGTAAACAAGTTATAGTTTAAACGTTTCATTTGCCAAACATTAGGTTTGCGTTACAACTTTTTGTGAATAGATTTTTTGCTAAGTAATAATTTGGCAAATGAAATTATGCGAAACATTTTTTGGGAAGTGAAAATTTGTCAAATTCCTTTCGGTCAAACAAGGGAGACCCGTAGAAGAATACTCTACGATTCTTACGCAGTAATATGCAGTTGTGTGTAATAATTAAACAATGACATTATTCTTGTATATTACAGACGTATCGCCATCCATCCACATGGCAGCGTTAGCAAGTCGCGCGTGGTTCCGGCCGCGCTTCAGCAAATCGTGGCGCGGCGCCCACCATGCAGCGAGCACGTCACGCCAGTCTCACGGCGCGCACGCGTCGCATCAGTCGCACACCTCGCACCAGTCACAGTCGCAGACGCACACCTCACATCATCACACACCAAAGCCACTCAAAAGGCATCCAACACGTGAGTCGCGTTTATGTGAAACTGTTGAAAGTAACTTACTAACCTTTTACAGCTTTCATGTGTTATGGCAGAAAAGAAGTTTATGTTTTCACTGACCATCCTCTTAAAACGTTTGTGAAGTAAAGCAAATGTTTATCAGCACCACTTTTATAGTCTTCAAAAACGATCACTTCCTGTTTAAATCCCTGCTGCAATCTAAATGATGATTGCAATGTAATTTCACTGTGAAAGTTGCTAAAACTGCTAAAAAACTTAATAAAGTAAAAGTAAAAACGTTTACAATCAGATGTTTCTCAGTTTCTGCATACATTTGTTTTCTATAGCTTGCTAGTGGCTTAGTAATAACAGCCGCACGGTTCGATCGATCAGGTTAAGCTACGGGGTTGGTCCTTGGATGGGAGAGCATCTTTACATACCGAGACTCCTCCGTGCCTCGGAAAGCACGTTAAGCCGTTGGTCCCGGCTGTCATTCGTGGATCTTTGACAGTCGTTAGAAGCCCGAAAGTCTGACAACCAGTCTTACCAAGGGGTATCGTATTACCCATATAAGTTGCTTTATCATATCATAAAACATGTATGGTGCATTCTATTATCATTTCAAAATTGTAATAAATACATTATTTCAGGGTTGAAAAGAGGTCGGCCGCCGCTAACGAAAAAGATAAGGGAGAGAGAAAGAGATGAAGAAACTTCAACATCAGGCCATGAAAGGTGAGCTTTACTATAAAAGGTTTCACTTTCAACTTGAAAGTGAAAACTGCTGATTTTGCGTAACGACTCACGGGAGTTAGGCACTTACGGTTACGTCTACAAAAACTCTTCAACCTTGACTTAGCAAGAAACGCAAAGGCGCTTTGTTCTCATTCAAGTCTTTTATGATCTACTCTATAGAATTGTACATAATACATTCCTTGACAATTCAAAAGTGTTTATAGGGCGTACCAGTTAGTTAGTTAGTTTTGTATGGCATCTCGCAGTTGACCACAGAGGGTCGAGACTGCTCAACCGGGCGTTTCCTGTGGGTGCTTTAAGCGAACTTAAAGCCCCCGGCCAGGCTTAAAACTATGGTAAAATATTAGTCGACTGAGCGTCGCTAATAATAGGACAGCCAGACGGGGCAGCCTGGATCATAATGGGGGGGGGGATAAGTGCTACAGGCTCAGCTGTACCCCCAGCAGGCACAGCTTCACCGAGTAGGGGATGGGGGGGGAGTTACGATTGCGACCTCGGCGGCGAGGTCGGAATGTATTCCTGGGTGGTTTACGTTTGTAAACCGTACTGGTGGCCTTGCTACTCTCCTGAAGGAGGGTTATGGGGTCATCAGGGTCGGTGAGAATATGTCTCGGACGGCGAGTCTTACTGATTTTAGAGGGGGCATAGCGCGCGGCCTCTACAACCAAAGGGTTGCGATGCATCGCGGCGGCATCAAAGAAACGCTTCGAGCCGCGCTTCAAAAATTGATGGATCGTGGGGATTCTAAGGTCAAGGTGGAGGTCCGCGTTCCGAACGAACCAGGGGGCGCCCGTTATCCTTCGGAGGAAACGGTTTAGTAACGTCTGCATCCGATGCAGATAGCGGGGTTTGGCGTGTGCAAATACCGAACCCGCATATGTCATGATGGGCGGGCGTACCAGAAAGGTGTGGTTAAATTTAAGGGACCACACCAAGGAATAAGGAAGAAGAAGGGGAAATAAGGAGGGGTGGGGAGTTTTTAACGGGGGAAGCAGTTTTATTTTTAAAATAATCAGCCGTCCCCCATACATTTGCGTTGAGTAGGTATTGAAGTTTTCTATGGGACTGATGATAATTTTTTCGAGATCACGCCGTTGGTCCCATGGAGAAAGTTCTTCAGTTTGATGGTCTGTACTGAAATATCACCATACCTTTCTGGTACACCTTGTATAAATGTTTTAATTGAAATAAATGCTTTGAGTTTGACACTTACATAAACATATGGCCTAATGTACAGAACACCACAATCATGCTGTTTTGTAAAGGGAAGAAGAAATCCGAATTAACGAATGTGTACATGATAATAATTAGGCTTTCAGTCTGTGACGGAGTTCCCGTACTGTGAAACCTATTAAACACTTCCCGACTCACTTACTAAATACAATGTTTTGTTTGTGGCAGGTCGCGCGGTCGTTCAAGCACCGAGTCGCGTTCGTGGCGGCGCCAGTCGTACGACATCGACAACATCGTGATCCCGCAGAGCGTGGCCGCCAACACGCGGCCGCAGATACTCACCTACAAGGAGATTATCACGCCCAAGTTAGTATACGTAGTAACTAGCTTCTTGTTCATTCTTCTCCATACGAGACTACTTTTTGGATGGGGCACCTAAAATCAATTCTATTTTCTTGTAAAGGATACATAGTAACTAGGGAGTTTGTTGCCCATTCTTCTCCATACAAGACTACTTTTTGGATGGGGCACCTAAAATCAATTCTATTTTCTTGTAAAGGATACATAGTAACTAGGGAGTTTGTTGCCCATTCTTCTCCATGCAAGACTACTTTTTGGATGGGGCACCTAGAATCAATTCTATTTTCTTGTAAAGTATACATAGTAACTAAGGAGCTTTTTGGATGGGGCACCTAGAATCAATTATATTTTCTTGTAAAGGATTCATAGTAGTAACTAGGGAGTTTGTTGCCCATTATTCTCCATACAAGACTACTTTTTGGATGGGGCATCTAGAATCAATTCTATTTTCTTGTAAATGATGGCTTTTAATGGCTTACTTGAAATGAATGATTTGACTTATAACGACCCATCATCATTCAGCTGAAAGACGTACACTAATGGATGCATCTCACAATGACCGGTCCTGCGATTCTCGCAACCACCGGATTCTTCACTGGGGAATCTGTGCAGACATACTATACGCCTTGTGATAAAACTTGTCATTGTTTTTAATTGTTATGCAAAATCATCGCTAAATACCATTTTAAACTTTGACATTGATGAATATTGTATACAAAATGACGTGAGTTTTTATTTCGAAAATTATGTTAATTATTGTAAATGAGTTTTAATGATAGTCTGGCAGAGTACTTTATGCGGGCTACCCAAATGTTCTTTGTTCGTCGAGTCAATGAGCTCTTAAGTTCTGAGTTGAGCTAAACAATTACTGACAAAGCTGCCACTCCACCGCCACTCCACACTCCACTTCCACTTCTGACACTAATATACTTGGTCCTACCATTTCTGACACTAATATATTTGGTTCTCACATGGTCTGACCAAGATCATGTCTGGACTTTAAATAAAAAGAAGGTGGTCCCTGAGGTTGTTTCGCCTTTCTTCTCAGGGGTAGTCAAATAGGAAATGTTGGCTAGCTTTTTTTTTTCCTTATATGGCTTGTAAAAGTGATTTTGATATCCTATTTACACAATAAACAATTTCATTTCACTAAACTTTATTATGTAATTTCAGATGGCGAGTGCTAGAGATTCCGGACGCGCCGCTAAACAACGGTGTTGGCAAGTCCAACCGCATCTCCTTTGAAAGTCATGAGAGTGAGGTAAGACTAAATTTCATCGTTAATATTGACACATCGTTTACGTCACTGAGCTAAAATATTTGTTTCTAGTTTGCTTCTTAAAACAACACAACTTGCTTGATAAGTATCTAGTTCTCAAGCATGCACGTTATATTTATATGTGTTAATCAGAAAAGTACGAGGAAGTCTGAAAGTGAAACCGGTGACTGAAAGGTTCTGCGGAAATCGGTTGTCATGGTATTGGCATGTGATGCAGAGGATTGAGGAAAGGAATTTGGAGTATGTATGCGAATAGGGGAAGACCAAAGAAGCGATGGATGGACTGTGTGAAAGATGATATTGCTAGAAAGGGAGTGACTATCGAAATGACGACTTATAGAGAAGTATGGAAGAACCAGACATGTTGCGCCGACCCAAAATAAATTGGAATAAGGGCAGGAGAGTGCTGATGTTAGTCAGAAAAGTAAAACAATGGAATTGGTTTCAGTTGTTCTATTTAAAATAAGTAAAGCTAATCTGGAATATTAAGTATTTGTATGCAAATCCATTTCTGAAACACCTAAATTGGACCGTATCATCTTCCTGACCTTTGGGGTTGGCGCAGAATGTTTTCCATACATCTCTATTCACACACAATATCATTCAATGTTTCTGACTTGGTGTGTGTATCATTATTTTAACGCAGACCATAACCAAGCTCCCAAGTGTAATGTGTTATGCTTCATGTGGTTTTTATAATTCTGCAGTCTATAAGATATTTATGTTATGGGTTTTTGTTGTCTGAATTAAATGTTTTGTTCTTATTATTTCCACAGGAGGAAGACGTATCAGACGCAGCGGTGTCATTTCGTCACACGCGCGCTGAGAGCCGCGAGCGTGCGCGCTATGTGCGCAAGCGACGCGCGCGCCGCTCCACGCACGAGCAGGCGCTCGAGCACGACGCACTGCACGACGAGCGGCCCGTGCTCCCCGCCCCGCACGCGCCCCCAGCCCCGCCTGCGCCCCCACCGCCGCGACACTACGAGCCTGAACATGAGGCTAGTACCTAAATACTATCATGCTAATGCCGCGTTCCCACGGCCCGTTGTGGGCCGTCGAGGCCTGTCTAAGCATTCCACGGATCATCCCATACATTCGATCGGACGGGCGACGACAGGCCATCGCAGGCCGACTATTTCCACGGCCGGTCGGCCTGGCCTGTGAGAAAGCGGGTCGTGGGACCGCGGCATTACACATACACGCTGCAATGATCATTACAAGTACAGTCACGAGCATAAATACCTAACCCCGCGTCCGGAAAGCGTCACGCCGGCAGAGGGCGCTTTCCGGTATTTTGAACAAAAAGTGACAACGCGACGCTCGCCTATTAGCGCGACCATCGCTTTTGGTTTAGGACGCGATGTTGTAACACCATAAAATATGTATTAATACGTTAGGAGAAAATCGATTAGCGTGGCCACGAACTAGGCCCAACTCGTCAAATTTAACAAAATATTATTATTACCTTTGCCATCGACTCGGAAAAGAGGATGGAGAAAAACGCTTTTGAATCTTACGTGAGTGTAAGGTGTTTATGCTCGTGACTGTACAGTTCCTGTCTGCTATAATGTCACATCTTTCACTTGTTTGATGTCTCTTTCTAAAAGTTTGATGTGGCATATTTACGTCCATGTACACTTGCAAATCCCACAGTTGTTCCTCTTGTGCCAGTGATATTATTTTTATTTTTGACTAATCCATACCTCTTCCTTGCTTATTCATTCGATTTACCTCTGCCATTTATTTTTATTTATAATTTTCAATTCATATTTATCTACTTCCTCTTCACCTGCCATCATATATTCATAATTTAACAATTGAGCTTATTACTCTCATAATTCATTTCATCTGTAATTAACGTAATAATCATCGTATTGTTACATTATGTAATCAGCTCACAATATAACCCCACCCGCCTTACTAACGAGCACTCTCAACTAACGTTAACTGTGAATGTTACTCCAGACAGTGAGACCGTACACGCCGCGCCAGTTCCCGCTGCCCGACGAGACGTACCAGCACATGCTGGCGGCCATGCCCGACGGCTTCTACGAGCCGCCCGCCTCGCCCTCGCCACCCTCCCCGCAGGCGCCACGCTCGCCCGCCCGCAGCGACTCCTCCAGCACGCTGTCGCCCGCAGATCTGCCCGCCTTCGACGGCGACGACCCCGACGACGTCGAATGGGACCCGTACTCTGATCGAGCCGACCGACGCAAGACCTCTTTCAGGTGAATCACTCCCACACCACTGGTTCTACATTGTCTCGAGGACACGACTGATGTCCGAACACACGGTACCGAGTCACGCCTCGGCTTCCCTGCCCCAGGGATCCAGATCCAAGCTATCCCTAGCAGGCAGAGGAGAAAAGCTTTAAAGGGCCCATTGCCTACGTAATAATAATTAATGTAGTTTTAAAATCTGTCTCACTTGGTCTACTGACTCGTCTATACAGACCAGCGGGGAAATTGCGTAACACACATAAATAAAATTGAGGCCGCGAGAGCAAGAACGACAACAATATAGTAATTTGTTGTATTGATAATCAAGCAAATTAATTTTGACATTTTTGATTTTTGTATATTTTTTTTTTGGCATTTAGGCTTTCAATTTTTAAATAACATTGTGTAAATTGTGTAGGTATCTTTAGAACATGAAAACAGTAATCCTACTCTTGGCCTATTTTAACGGGTTTTTTGTTGGTTAAGGACGCCCATGTTACAAATGGGTAGTCAAATCAATACTTTTTTACACAAAAGTATGTTTATTAAATAAAATGCTTTGCATTCTTAAAATGTTATTTGATAAATGTGCAAGGTACGATTCTGAACTATAAATATAACAGCTACTTTTGCATTTTCACTAAACAAACGGATTACTGTTCAAGAACTATTTTTTATAATAAAAATGTTACTTACAGTCCGGCCGTCGAGAAAATGCGTTCTTGACACCTGTTAATTTCATACTAACGACTATGTGTTTTGCGAATTTGATCCTTATAGTTACTAGAAACTGACCAAGTGACAGCTGTCAGGAACACATTCTCTGGACGGCCGGACTGTAGGCCGTTTTTGCGCTCGCGGCGTCCAACTTTTATCACTTACTGTAGAGTAGTATTTTGAAAACTCTGAAATTGTCACAGGTGACTGTACTTTTATTAAGCTGATTTATTGATATTAACTGGATATTACGATCCAGATCAATAGTTTCATCTTTATAACATGTAAGTGATTAAAAATTTAAGTTTATTATGTAATTGTAAGGTTTAAACTTTCAAATTTTAGTTATTAAAATTAATTTGTGTCCACACAGCATTGCGCGTATTTTACTGTAAGCTACTACATACAATATTCTTGTAAAAATGTATAGAAATAGGATGGAGTAAGTTCATTTAGGATACATATAAAATTTATATTATGTGCTATTACCAAGAGCACCCATTGTACAATATAAAAAAAAATGTGCAGAATGCACATACTTGCAGAATAATTGTTGGTGTTTTATTTTACAAGGTTACTTGTCATTCGATGTATTCCTTGCAGGATGTCATAGTAGGGTTAAAATGCAACTCATTAAGCCACCAAATGTTTACCGAAATTCAGATATTTTTGTCTAAGAAAAATATAAATTAAAAAAAAATAAAATGATTATTAATTAGACATTAATTAGTGATCTTTGCCAGAGTTTTAGGCATTTTTCAACTTTTAATGGTTAATAAAGAAAATCATTTTTGAATTGTATTTTCCATTAAGAAAAAACTAAAATCTAACTAACTCAAAAACTATTGAATTTCGGTTGAACATTTGGTGGCTTTGTTGCATTTTAACCCTACTATGACGTCCTGTAAGGAATTCGTCGAATTACAAGTAACCCTGTACATGATAATCTCAAAGCTAAAACAGATTTCTGAATGAGGTATCTATTTTTCAGTTGTAATAATAATTAATTATTGTTGTAAAAAGACAAGTAATAGCTTCCTTGATGCAGTTTTCATTTGCAAGTGAGCACCTTTACATTCCCTTCAGTTCAAACAATTTGTTAATGTGAATGTTAAATTTAATTTAACTGTAGGTTGCATTGCAAGTTAAAATACTGCTATAAAGTTATAATAAAGAGATAGATATGAATGATTAGTATGTGTTCATCGTAAATATTTGGCTAAATTTAAGTTTCAACTAAGCTCTTCTACAATAAAATAAAATATGCCCAATTGCCGCCAAGCGCTTGTAAATATTGAGTACTAAACAAATAGGGCACTGATTAGAAACAAATAGACTGGCTATAAAGTAATTATTTGAATCTCTGTAAGAGTACTAATTTGATGTTTCAGAATATTAAGGACGCTGTTGCAAATGTGTTGTCAAATCGTTACTTTTTTACTCAAAAGCATGTTTATTAAATAAAATGCTTTACATACTTAAAATGTTTCTTAATAGATGTGCATGGTACGATTCTGAACTACAAACATAATTTTTGATAGGAACAGTTTCTTAATAAATGTACCAGAGTGGAAATTTTTACTTCGGTACATTTATTGAGAAAATGTACTTGTCTAAAATTATATTTATAGTTCTCAATCGTACCATGCCCATCTATCAACAATTCGGCTAAAAAACATTTTAACAATGCAAAGCATTTTATTTAATAAACATACTTTTGTGTAAAAAAGTAATGATTTGACTACCCATTTGTAACAGCGTCCGTAAGGCCCTCGATTTTGCTTCTATGAATAATTAATTTTGGTTTGATTTACCATTGGTAAGTAATAAAAATTCGCAATTTTTTTGTTCACACATTTAAAGATACCTTGCTTTATACTTTAGAAGATAAATGAATTGTTTGTATCATAGTTAGGTCTTTGAGACAGGAAATTGACTGAGTATTAAATTTTAATATAAGGTTTGGAGAAAAATTCATTTAGTTTTTCTGTCACCGACTATTTGCTCTTGTGGTATACGTTTATTTGAAATAATAATACTATTCTTCTAATTTATCAGATCAGAGTGTATGTTGTTGTATAGACTGCTTGGCTGATTGTATACATACATATTATTGTGAAGGTGAATGTAAAATATTAATGAAGTTTGTTCAATTTTCTTGAGAAGCCAAAGTCTTCTGGTTATTTGTAATTAATTAAAATAGTTTAAGTTTTTTAAAGGTGACTCTGTTCCAAAGAGCGAATTGAGAAATATAGAAATAAATAAACAGTCAATTTTGTTTTATTTATTACTGTCCAAGCGAAGGTTTGGTTTCGGGCAAAAAGTGACCCAATCTTCGGCTTGCCAGAACCTGGCGTTCGTGGGCTATCGGTTTTGATAGAATACGAATGACTGACAGATAAACCATTACTAAGTAATGGGGTCCCGTTTTCACCCTTTTGGTTCTCAGCAGACATGCTGCTTTTAGTATTAGCAAGTAGGGATTTCTTCGCTTTCTGGAAGATTGATCCCATTGATTGATTGATCTCTAAGGCCGCAAATTCGGAGCAGCGTGTTTAATGAAAAGTGTGAGTGTATGTGCCTAGCCTTTTACCAACTGTTGGGGTCGGCTTCCAGTCCAACCGGATGCAGCTGAATACCAGTATTTTACATGGAGCGACTATCTGACCTCCACAACCCAGTAACTGGGTAATACTTTACTCCTTGGTAAGTCTGGTTGTCAGACTTTCGGGCTTCTGACAACCCGTAACGCCTGTCAAAGAACCACGGATGACAGCCGGGACAAACGGCTTATCGTGCTTTCCGACCCACGGAGGAGCCTCGGTATGTAAAGATGGTTACCCAACCCCCGGCAAGCATGGGCGTTTTTTTTATGCCTAAGTAATGTTGTCGAAAAAGATGTTCGAGAGAGTCGCGTCACGTTGTCGTCGTCGTCGTGTACTTAGGTACTATATCTTTGCGCTCTAGCATGGTGCGGGTGACATTTGACGAACTGTTCCTTTTCACTCTGAACGTTATCGCGATTTACAATCATGATTTAATATTTTAGCTGCACCTTAAATATCATAATCGTAAAATACGGATTCAATAATAACTGTAGTAAATTAAATAAATTATCCTGCCAAAATGTTATCTACAAATAAAATCAAATTTAAAGAATAATGAAGCAAAGTGCGGCGTGTAGGCGTTTAACGTAACGCCATAGACATGTTTAGTGATGTGATGTATTGCTATTATGGGTTCTTATCGATAGTCGATATTTTTTATAGAAAAAGAAGTTTACTGTATGTATTTTTAAATTTTTGTTGTTAGACATATAGAGAGTTAAATTAGCCGAAAAAATGATACCATGAAAAAAATGCTTTTTTTAAAATAAATATCGGTAGTGCTTTGAATGTGATTTTTTAATGTTTTGTATTACATACATATTTTAAAATAAATTTAATAATAATATGACATATCAAATGCATTTTTAAAATTATTAGGAGAACGAGATTTTTGCTGTAAGAATCGTTATCGATAAAATTGAATTGTGCATATTGTCACTGACCGAGTCATGCCATACTGACATGTGTCACCCGCACCATGCTAGAGCGCAAAGATCATAGGTACTTAATTGTAAACTATGCATTAATTTTAGAAAAAACCGCGTTGCGCGGCCATAGACCTAGCTTTTTGAGTCTATGAATTAAGCGACTGCATGCTAAGGGCACCCCCTATGGTGTACGAACCTCAGCTTATGGCGTCGCTGGGGGGAGTACAGCAAAGAGAGACAGTAGGTATCTGCTATAGGCTCGCTACGCCATCAGCTGGCACTTCTTCACCGATCAAGGGTCGGGGGTAATTAGGTGGGGGTCGTCGTCGCAATCCTCGGCGGCGAAGTCGGAATGTAGATTTGTGTTTGTAAACTGCACTGGTGGCCCTATTTTTCTCCTGGAGGAGGGTTATGGGGTCATCGGCGTCGGTGAGAACATGCCTTGGACGGCGGCCTTTACTGATTTTTGAGGGGATATAACTAGCGGATTCGACACCAGAGAGATTGCGATGTTTCGCGGGGGTATCGAACAAACGCTTGGAATTGAGTTTCAAGAATTGATGAATAATTGGGATTTTAAGGTCTAGAGGTAGAGGATTTCATTCCGAACGAACCAAGGGCATCCTGTAGCTATTCGGAGGAAACGATTTTGTAAGGTCTGCTGGATGTGTTGGGACTGCGTCTGCAAATACTGAACCCGCATAGGTCATGATTGGGAGAATGCACGCTGTATAGATGCGCAACTTGCACTTAAGTGACGATTTGCTACGTACGTTCAGAACGAAACTGCTTTATGTGCTCAGAGGTGCTCATCGAGGGTCACACCTAGATATTACCCTCGCTTCTCCCAAGGGATCGGCTTGCCAAACCTGGTGATCGGTCGGTGGGGGGAGATCGACTGAGACCCGGTATCAAAAAGAAAACCGCTTGACTTTTGTCGGGATTGACTTCGATTCTCCACTTTCGAAACCACGCGCCGAGTTTATCGACTGTGGTTTGGAGAGTGGAAATATCGGGTCTTGGCGTTGGCTGGAATAGTAAATGGCCGTATCGTCTGCGAACAGAGCCAACTGTGCCATTTTACTTTTCGGGATATCGCTGGTAAATAACGTGGAAACGAGTGGAGAAAGCACAGAGCCCTGAGGGACACCTGCGTGAATGGGGTGGGGAGAGGATAGCGCTCCTTCGATACGATAGCGAAAAGTGCGGTAGGACAAAGTCTCGTAAGTTGAGCACGAGACGGTCTGGCACACCGAGTTATGCTTATAATAATACCTACCTACACCTACTCGTAATAAACCGTTGTGCCAGACTTTGTCAAACGCTTTCGCTATATCGAAGACAACAGCACCCGTCATCGAACCACGTTGGAAACCAAAGATTATGTGTTCGTTGGTGTGGTGGTACGCAAGAGTGTTGGGTTCGAAAACCAACTGCTCGTTAGGAATTGGGCCATTTGTCTCGACATAATCTCTGAGGTGCTTATAAATAGGTCTCTCGTAGATTTTGCCGAGGATATTGAGCAGACAGTGACCGGCTTAGGAAATTTCTGATTTGCCCCCCCCCCCGGCCAAAAGCTGGGTACGCCCATGCAAGCGTAGCTTAACCTGACGGATCGACACGTGCGGCTGTTATTACTTAGTAGTAGAATTTGTCGGTCACAGCTGGTTCATTGGTGGCCGATCTGGAGAGCGTCTCCCCAGCTTGGCCACATTTATATCTCAAAAACTAGGCCACCTAGCAAAGATCTGTTTTCTCCCAGATTTAGTCGCAAGTTTTCGCCAAGTCAAAGATTTATAACAGCTGTACTCAAACTGAGGACCGCGGGCCGCATGCGGCCCGCCAGGCTTTCGAAAGTGGCCCACTGGTAGTGGTAGCTTCAAATTCTATTAACGAACTTACTAAGCTAATTACCTATCAATAAAAGACTGTTCAAAAATATGCCCAAATTCTGCGTACGTTATTTACATCGACATATCTTTGTGAATCATCCTATTCCAAAATTAATTATGCAACGAACGTATACAGAAACCGGCTTACAGATTCTCATCTCGATGACGTATTAAGAATAGCGTGCAGCAATTACAAGCTAGATCTAGATGAAATAGTTAAAAAATGGTTCCAATATCATCGTTCTCACTAAAATTTAAATAAACAATTAAACGTACTTAATAGGTTTTTTATTAACACCTAAATAACAGATGTTGTGATCTATGTAGCGACCCGCGGGACACAGATAAAATCTGAGTGGCCCATAAAAAAAAATGTTTGAGTATGGCTGGTTTAGAAGATATAATGAGTTCAATTTTTAAGTGTAGTCTAAGAGATCAATGATTTTATCGTAGTCTTCGATCTAGCTCTTGGACTATACTTAAAAATAATTAAGACCCGACTAAATCTATGACTTGCCGAAAAATTTGGGAGAAAACAGATCTTCGCTAGGTGGGTTTTTGAGATATAAATGTGGCCAAGCTGGGGAGACGCTCGCGCTCTCCAGATCGGCCACCATCTGGAGAGAATCTCCCCAGCTTGGCTACATTTATATCTCAAAAACTAGGCCACCTAGCGAAGATCTGTTTTCTCCCAAATTTAGTCGCTAATTAGTCGCAACATTTCGCCAAGTCACAGATTTGGTCGGGTCTTAGTTTAGAGTTTAGAAGATATAATGAGTTCAATTTTTAAGTTTAGTCCAAGAGCTAGATCGAAGAGTTTACGATAAAATCTTTGATCTAGCTCTTGGACTTAGTTTTGAGATATAAATGTGGCCAAGCTGGGGAGATGCTCTCCAGATCGGCCACCTATGAACCCTTAGAACTTTTGAACTAGTGGCCAACAAATTGTGATTTATTGACGGCAAATTTTGACTAATTAGCGACAAATTTTTTGTATTATCAAAATTCAAATCGCCGATGGTGGCCATGCTAGTGTCAGTCACACGAAACGTACGAAAAATGATCGGTCTCAAAAAATGTCAGTTTTAAAACTAATTTTTACTTATCTTCATAAGTTTCAGTTTTGGCCGAAACTGGAAGAGCCGAACACTCGGTTACAGTTTGAAATATTGTTTCGATCGGACACTTTTTACCCTACTATTATTAAAATGTGAAAGTTTGTGAAGATGTTTGGATGCTTGTTACTCAATCACGCAAAAATGGCTGAACGAATTTGGATGAAATTTGGCACACAGATAAGTTTACAACCTGGATTAACACACAGGGTACTTTTATCCCGGTAGTAGGTTCCCGTGGGATAATTTCCGACATCCAAGCGGGCGAAACGCCGCTGGCGGCTAGTAAGAAATAATACAAACCAATTTTAAGTGTATACTTTATTCTGCATTTTGCACTACATTAGCAGCATACAAATAGTAAACGATGACTAGTATGCCTAAAAATTTCAACTACTACGTGTAAATTCATTCTACTCAACATTATGTCAATGTTACAGAAATCGGCAGTACCTATATTGACAATCTTATGTGCTTGACATAATTTATTACAACTAGCGTGAACGTACATTATATAATTATGTATAGGGTGACTGGTAATTAAACCACTTTTACTATGGGACCAAACCAGAAATGGCGAAACAAAAATCTGCTGTTTCCTACATTTTGACGAGTTATGCGAACATAAATGTAGGGAACAGCAGATTTTTTCACGATTTCAAGTTTGGTCCCATAGTAAAAGTTGTTTGTTATCATGAGTACCATCATGTGTTTATGTATCGGTCACTAATTACCAGTCACCCTATATAATTACGATCAAAAAAGATCTTGTGTTTATAACGAAATATGTATAAAAATACAAAATCGTATAATCGGTAAACAACAAAACGCTAGCGAGTATACAAAGATGAAGGGAGTTGATCCTGCATCCCAAGTAATAACTTACAATGTAAGAAGTTTCTCTTCGAGATTATTTAATTGGCCAATAACCTGAGATTCTTTTTACAAAAAAATGTAATAGAAGGAAATATTTTCTATGTAGTTTTCTGCTCCTTTAATTACCATAATTAAGTACGCAGTAAATAGAGTTCATGACTTATTCGCTAAATAACCAAGACACAACCTAACAATATTTAATACTTTACAAAATAAACATGGCACTATTTATGCAGCCTTGCACACACTTATGCACCAAGAATCCGGAATGTGCGTAATTATACATAAATGCTAATGTCTACTTAGTGGGCAAGTGTGTACAAAGCATATAATATTATTATGTTTGGTACAAAACAATCATACCACTTGTTTGATATTCATTTTAAAATAACTTATTTTACAATCACAAAATCGCTAAAAATAATACTGTATTATAAATCATGAATGGTCAGAGCTACACAGCCTTCTATAAAATAAATGCAACATGGAATGTTAATCATTAAACATACAATATTAATACTGGTACATCCAATCGGTCTTATCAATTTCGTTCTACCATAAGAATATTGGGAGGGAAAACAGTATTTCTTTAAGAATGCAACTAAATTTAGGCCTTTTTAGGGTTCCGTACCTCAAATGTAAAAATCGGAACCCTTATAGCATCACTTCGTTGCCCGTCTGTCTGTTTGTCAGTCTGTAAGACCTTTTTCTCAGAAACAGGTGCAAGTATCAAGCTGAAATTAATATGAAATACGTAAAACTATAGTCCCTTGAAGCTCCAAAAAAAATCAAGCTTCCAAGTCAATGCAATAAAAAAATACGGCCACTTACGCGACATATTTTGATACTCGCAAGTAAATCAAATCCTAGGTACTTTCCGTTGACCTAGAATCATGAAATTTGGCAAGAAGCAAGGTCTCACGGCACAAGTAAAGGAAAAACTCCGAAAATCGTTAATTTGTAATTTTATTGCATATTTTTTTTTTTTGGGATTACAAACTTAAATTTGCTGTTGGAGAATAAGACCTTGGTGTGGCTGACACTGGCATGTCCACCTGGGATTTTAATTTTGATAACAAAAAAATATTCGCTAATTAGTCGAAATTTGTCGCCAAATATCAGAATTTGTCGGTCACTGGTTCAAAAGTTATAAGGGTTCATTGGTGGCCGATCTGGAGAGCATCTCCCCAGCTTGGCCACATTTATATCTAAAAAATTAGGGCACTTAGCGATGATCTGTTTTCTCCCAAATTTAGTCGCTAATTAGTCGCAATTTTTCGACAAATTTTTTTATGTTATTAAAATTAAAATCCCTGATCGTGGCCATGCCAGTGTCAGCAGTCAGCACACTAGACCTCGACGTATATCAATGTATGAGAGAATATGTTTTTGAACTACAGTGTTAAGTTTGTTTTTGGGATAAATTCTTTTCAACTACGGAGCCCTTCATTGTGCGTGGTCAGACACGCACTTGTCCGGTATTTTTTATATTTATCGAAACTTGACAAAAAGTATTGATTTCAAGGCTTTTGCTCCCAATAGGCCAAACAAGACAAAATTCGTAAGAAACATGTACACATGGCTACAAATATCAAGCTATAGGTAACTTCCAGTATAAACTGACCTCTCATTGTACGGAAATCCTATACAACGCGAGATCAGCTTATACTGGAAATAATGCTTGATATGTAGTCCTGTGTACCAAACAATACTTTCAAAATCTCATGGTTTGCTTACACTAAGTATCGTACATATTTAAGTATATCGCCGATTACATTATGTACAAGTTAGTTATAATAATTGGGTGGGCTTAACTACTTACTAAGCATAACTTTGACCCAATCAATGAGCGAGGTGCATCTTTAACTGATGATATTATAATTAACAACATCAACCTTAATGATCTATTCAAAAAATCGATATTTATAGCGACATTGCTGTCACAAATGATTGGAAAATTTAGTTGATATTTCTGGAGAGGTCCTGTATGCGACGAGCATTGCACTCTCTACAGTAGAGGTGGTCGTCGAGCGGGTAGCAGCCGCGGCCCTCCTGTCTGGAGCACAGCGAGGTCCCGCAGTCTTCACACGCATAGCACGACACGTGGAAGCTCTTGTCGAGAGCCACGATGCGAACCGTTTCCTCCGCACCGGTCTCTGGCACGATCGGTTCGCGGCAGCGCGCGCAACGAGGCGCGTATCTGAAATAGAAAACATTTCTAATGTAGAATGGGTATAAGATATTTGGAGTTTGGAATTGGATATTTTTCAAATAAATTATTCATTAAAATGCCAAAGATTTATGTTGCGCGTCCACCGGGTCGGAAGTCGGAATCGGTCCGTCCGCACCGTACCTACGGATTTGTTGCTTTATATTGATTTCTATGGTACTGCGTGCACTGGATCGGCAAATCTGCGGGAGAGCTCGGTATTTCTGACGATGACGTCATCCGCAGTGAACGCGTCCAGTACACGGTACACGGTTTAAGGCTCCCCGAAAAGATCGATTGCACTCGTCAATTTTTACGTGATTGGTGCACATTAATGCACAAATTGAATGGAATAACAAACAAAAACATTTTTAATTAAAATTACTTTGAAACGAATAACTAAAGGCCGGTTTTTTGATCAGATTTAACTCAACCAATAGTAAATAAAAAATCAAGTTTAAAAAACTGTAACCCGACTACGGAAAAATAAAAATGATCTAAAAAGACGAAACAAGAAAATATTTCAGACAGAAATCAAGCCCACAAATGGTCAAGGTAAAGCCGTCAACGCATGCCATTATAATTTTGTAGGTGTTCCTGGCACCCACATGGTATACAATACAGGATGGGACCTCGGCTTTACCTTGACCATTTTTGTACCTATAGCTTGATTTCTGTGTGAAATATTTTCTTGTTTCGTCTTTTTGGATCATTTTTATGTTTCCGTAGTCGGGTTACAGTTTTTTAAACTTATTTTTTTTTATATACTTTTCCTTTTTAACGCTTGATAAACGTTATGACAACGTAAATAAGAGTAATACAATAGATCAATAATTAACCTATTTACTCTTCTAACTCAAACTCAAACCGTCTTATTACAAAACAAGGTTCATCTTCAAACCCAGGTTTAAACCATGGACCCTTTTTTGAATTTCGAGCTTTATTCTGACACGTTAAGATGTCAGTTTTACAAAACTGACAAATTAGTACCGGACTAAGTTGTCAGTTTTGTATAAAGAACTGTATTTCTATCAAAGCTAGGTTCATATTACAAAAACTAGCTTGATGGTTTAAACCATGACGAAGAAAAACCTCGTTTTGTAATAACACCGATAGCATTTATTTTGAATCGTCAAGGTGTCGGTCAGTCAGAAAGATGAAGCTAGTTGCCCATTACAAAGCATAGTAGGTTCCTATGGAGTTACTTCATCATCCTCCTGCCCTTAACCCAAGTTACTTGGGGTATCGGCGCAACACATTTTCTTCTTCCATTCTCCCCTGTCAACCGTCACGCAATCATTCACTCCCTTCTCTTTTATATCATTCCTCACACAATGCATACATCTTTTTTTTTGGTCTTCCTCTGCCTCTCCATCCATCAACATGTATATTCATCACTCTTTTAGTCACATGCGTTTCGTCTCTCCTCATCACATGCCCATACCAAGCCAAACGATTTCCTTTCAACTTTTCTGTCACTGGCGCCACTTTCAAACTTCCCCTTATATACTCATTTCTTACTTTATCCATTCTCGCCACTCCACACGTCCATCTCAACATTATCATCTCCGCTGAATACAATATTTTTTAATCATTTACTGATAAATATACATTATTTACAAATGCTGTACACAAATTTACAAAAAATATACGTATTCGGCGCGGCTATGAGTTAATACGACTGCATAGCTTTGCGAATCTACATGTCCTGTGGGCATTATGCGGGTACTGAATTCGTAGGGTGCAGAGATTCTCTGAAGGAGCCAGCATTTCCCAGCTCCACCCCCCCTCCCTCCCTCCCTCTCTTGAGAAAAAAATACGAAACAATTGAAACGAGGGTCATGGCGAATTTCATTTTTCTTATAGAAAAACAAAGAAAAAGTCCCAACATTAGATTAAGATCACACACTGCACGTGCTTTGAACATTAAGTAGTTTTATGATGGTGTTGTTCACTACAACGATATATTCGATATACAAGTACATCTGAGGTATTGGCTTAATATTGAGCAGAGTCGAGACTTCTCAGCCTCTCTAACTCCGTCAAAGGCTCTGCCTCGTGTTTCCGTGGGTCCAGATTACTGAGAAATAAACCCTCCAGTGACCATACCCTGCTCAAAGCCACGTAAACTTGGCCACGTGCAAAAATACGTTTTCCAACGTCTACAACAGCCTCGTCTAAAGTGCAACCTTGTAGTGTGGATTGTCACACCCCAACACAGAATTAATGGCAGCATTTTACGCAAAATTTTCCCTCTCAAACCGTTGTGAAACCGTGCTGAGTGTTATTCAAGCAGTTTTATTTGTTTGGTTATCAGGTTTGATGATATTATCATTATATTGGATGTGTGCAGCTGCAGGAAGGAATAGTGTGTTCGCGGCCTCCAATTGATCTCGTCTTAGAGCTGGTCAATCGATGCCCTTTACGCTGCCCATCGCATCATTTACGAGAACTCGATGTATATTCAAGTTTTGCCTGTGCATCACTCTTGACCCAACCCCTTTATGAAGCTTATTTACTAAACCTCCGGTCTTGTTGGGATCACTAGGAACGTGTTCGCATTGAGGTTTTCGTTCGACCGTAGGTTTTACTTTCAGTGGATATGACTACAGCTTTAATTTCGTAGATCTTATCTTAGTAACTTTTGAAAGAACTTCGCTCATTTCGCGGTTGGACTGATCCACTTGTTTGATTTTTTAGGTAGATTCTGACAACATCGTCATGAATGATCATGAGTATTTTTCAATCGCGGACTATCTTAAATTGATAACTGTTCGATGGTTAATTGAGCAACCCTACTATTGTTCAAAATATCCACAAACGTAGTATCACAATTTTGGTGCATCATAATCATTTCAGGTGAAAGGCTGCTGGACATGGGCCTTCCCCAAGCACCGCCATGTCGACCGGTTCCGTGCTTCCAGCATCCGGTATTGTATAATAGGTATTTTATTTTTATTTTATTTTATTTTACCTATTAACTGTACCTACAGCCTCGCCATACGTAGTGCAGTCTCACTTTTGCTTGTTTTTAACAATTTAAACATATTTACTTAGACAATATGATATACATTTACATATTTGTAATATGCTCGTCAAGACCTTTATTTTGATACCAAACATATCATGATTATCTCAATTTTTTTTTCGAGGTCAGAAATTTACGTGTAAAATCCACCATATTAAATTTAGGGAAAATTTATATAGCATATGTCACCCGGACTATTATCACGAATCTGTTGATACCTCATTCATCAAAATCGGTTCAGTAGTTTAGGCACTATGGTGGATACACGTAAATACATACTTCCATACAAACATGTATAATGTGTTTTGGCTTTGCCGTAGTCGGGTAATAAAAAGAGTAAGTAATGGTAAAATTTGGTTCACATTTTGCCAAAATTTAACCATTATTTACTATTTTTAACTATTGGTTGAGTAAACTACGGATCAAGAAACCGGACCTAATAGAACACTAAAAATATTTTATCACTATTATTTCGCGACCCGTCGCAATGCAGACAACTCTAGGTACATATAAATCCCTGTAAAAATAAAATAACTCTAAGCCATAGCTTATCAATTACCAACATTATGCATGCATAATGTTGGTAATTTTACCCTAACAAAGGGAGAAATCCCTAAAAGTGGAAACACTGGTTGATATTGCCGATGCAAAATCCGAATGCAGTGGACGCACGGCAATTCGGAATTTTGTAAATCCATACGCTCCGTACGGTCCGTACACTCCGATTACGACCCAATGGACGCACTGTAAATTAAAACCCGTGTCAGCTTTACCACACATATTATGACAATCATTTCTTGAAAAATAATAACTAATAATTGTTATCCCATATTGCAATTGATTAAATCTTAAAACCAGCAGTCGTAAACTGCCTCGTTGGACTAGTGGTCGCAAGCGCTACTGCTGAGCATGAGGTCCTGGGTTCAATTACCAGGTCTGGCAAAGTGTTATTTGATTTTTCTATCAGGAATTTCTCAGTAGCAGCCCGGAGTCTGGATTTGTGCCCGGTTGATGGCAATAGGCTCGCTCCCTATTATAAATCTTAAAACCGTTTAGATTCAAGTCAAATAAAGAGTGGAAGGGAGAGAGTGGTCTTTGTTCTGCAGCACAGTCTATATTATATCATACAGTCGTCCGACGAGAGCCCGAGCTGCTTACGTAGTTCGCCGAACTTCATATGCAGCTCGGGCTCTCGTCGGACGACCTGTATGATGTATAGACTGTGTCTGCAGTGAGACTGATTTTTCTGTTCTGTGAGTGAGACAATACAGGCTAGTTAGATTAGATAAAAAAACCATGAAAATGACACCCATGACGAAAAATTTTAAAATTTTCGCAGTCGCCATCTTGGATTTTCATTTTGACCTCATTATCGTTTTCAGCGACCTCAAAAACCATGAAAATTACACCCATATCCACCCTTATTATTTCCTTTATTTAATTTTATACGTATTTTTTTCGCCTAGCCCCCATCAGCCAAGTTCGTACCGTCCGATAAGGAACTTCGTTCCAATAAATATCATTCATTTGGATGAACAGGAATAATAATGAATAACTTAAAATTTTCGATTTTTAACTTAAAAATACATTCTTACTAAAATCTTTCTAATGAATGTGGTTGCATGACGATATGACAACAAAAACGCTTTCATTACTTACAGTAAGTTTAAAAATTATATAAGCAGGTGAGGTAATTGTAGAAATGGAAATAAATATTGATTTAAAACTTTAAATCACTCTCCGGCTTTTTGAGTTAATACCGTGTTCATCTGGACCAACAATATTTAATCATCCCCACAGGATAGGCTACTTATTTTGTAAGTCCTGGAGACAGCAAAAATGGGGTCTGGTAACAGTAGCAATGTCTTTCATTTTGACATTTCAACAACATTCATTGCTGTATTTACGTTGTTGAGCAGACAACTTTTAGGACTTTTGTAGCAATGGATTAGCAATATGCTTCAAAATCATTCAGATTGTGATTGAAAGTGTGTTGCGCTATTAGGGTGCTTATATTATTCTATTTTGCCTTACCTTTTATGAAAATCTTCAATACAATGTATGCGGTTGACGGCATCCACTGTGAATGGGATCCCATCAAGACTCTTCTGGCAAACAACACAGGTGAAGCACCGGGGGTGGTAGGGCTTGCCGGTCGCCCTCAGTATGCGGTCCAGGATAGGGTCGCCACATACACAGCATTTCTCTAATGTATCCAAGTAGTCGCTTTCACACAGTGCCTTGCCTTGCACTGCATAGAAGGGTCGGCCCTAGAATAATAATACGAATAATACATGTTAGTAAATAAATGCACAATTTGTTTTGAGGGGGTACCGAGCTGCGCAGTGTCGCCCTCATCGTTTATTTTATAATGAAAATGCTGAAAATAAGCATGTTACTAATAGTCTTCTGGAGCACAACATAACATGCTTATTTTCTGCATTTTCATTCTAAAATAAAAGAAATATCCAAACAAACAATGAGGGCGCCACTGCGAGCTTGGTACCCTCTTAAATAATTATGTAGGTTTTAGAATAAATTATGTACAGTCAACAAAAGAGATATCTAGGCAGGATAGAATAACATATTTGTATTGAATTGGAAGCAACGAACATGCAGATGAACAACAAGAACATGAACATGAAGATGTTCAATTTTGTAACATTGTAACACAGCAACACAAAATTGTATATTGTTACGAAATTGAACATGAAGCAATTCACATACAAATATGTTAGTGTACCCTGCCTAGATCTCTTTTGTTGACTGTAAATTATAAGATAAGGGGGTCAAGGGGGGGGGGGGGGGGGTCCAGTGGCAATGGGTTTGAAAGAAAAAACTAGCAAGTACTGGGTGAATGGGCCAAGAGACACAATTTCATAATAACATGACGTATCTTGCAGTGACGCATTTCACTGAAATAGTAGTTTTGATGCCAACAGAGCATAGATTAAATTATGTTTATGTAATTCATATCTCATACATTTAACAAGTCTAAACAATATTAATTATTATGCTAAATAAAGAAGATCACTTGAAGAAGGAAACACCACAAGATAATGATTTTAATAGTTCTGATTGATAATAAAACAAGTGATAAGCACTTGTTTTATTATCAATCAGAACTATGAACTACTTACTTGTTTTAGTACTTTTTTTTTTATTACATAATCAGCCCATTATGTTCCCACTGCTGGGACACAGGCCTCCTCTCTGTGAGAGGGAGTGGGCCGTAATCCACCACGCGGGCCCAGTGCGGGTTGGCAGATGTCACAAGTCTTCGAATTTTTGATTCTAGGACATGCCGGTTTCCTCACGATGTTTTCCTTCACCGTTTTAAGAGCAGTGGTGATGAAATAATTTACACAAAGTAAAGTGCCTGCCTGGGTTCGAACCTACGACCAACAACTCGTAAGTCGCGACCGTTACCACTGGGCCACCAATGCTCTCTTTTTTTTTATTATTTATTATTATTGTTTTATTATTATTTTGAATATAAGATTCATAAATGCATTATTATATCTCTTACTGTAATAACATGCTTAAAAAACGATGAAGAAAAACATCGTGAGGAAACCGGCACATGCCTGAGAGATATTTCTCGACGGCATGTGAAGCCAAGGCAGAGGCCCATGGGCGGCATAAAAAGACTGACACCACTAGCCACTAACCACACGAAAATAAAGGAGACAGGGCCTGTTTCACCACCTACGATTAAGTTCCTATTAACTTACTAGGCAGACAATTTCATACAAATTCTGTTCCATTTTTGTATTTATTTGGTAAGTAGTAGCTATTCAGACATTGTGAAATAGGCCCATAATGTAAGAAAGATCATACCTTGGCACCATATTAATTATTACAATGGAATGTCTACATCTACACATATGAGTCACTTGTGGATGTGAGTATAATTGTCTATACAAATTGTTACAGGGCAGCTTATAATAAGGAAGCATTAAACATACTTTATAAGCTACTAGAAGACTGCAAGATATACAAGTATGTAAATAACTATGTATTTTTAAATGGAAAATCAAATGATTTTGGGAAAATAGTAATAGCAAGACAGTGTGTTGGCTATCTTTAAAATTTAAAACAAGTCCTAATAAAAAATTTGGATTTTTTTTATTAGCCATTATTGCAACCTCCTCCTCCTCTCCCTACTCTCTTTCCACCTTTCAAATTTATTGAATAAACTTTAATTTTTTTTACTTTCCTTATTTCAGCATGGAAGACTTAGTCGACGTCCGCACGGACGTAAAAATATCGCGGCGATTTTATTTTGCGCACTGGATTTTCAACGCTCTGCTTAGCACCAGAGTTGAAAATACAACAGTGTGTTTTTCGACGCCCTAGAATACACTCTGTTGTTGTTAAGTTGTATTCTCAATGCTCGGCTCAAATACGAGAGTTGAAAATCCAGTGCGCAATAAAATCCCGCCGCAATATTTTTACGTCTGTGTGAACGTCGGCTTACAGCTAAAAAAAACTTAACAGCAGAATGTAAAATTTTATACTTACTTGCAAATTAATTCCACAATGATGGCAACAGAAGCATTTAATGTGATAGATCCTCTCCATGGCAGTGCAGCCCGTTGTCTCACCCATGATCTTCTCCCCACACTTGTAACAATTGCCACAGTACAAGGCTTCATCAGGCTCCGGAGTAGGCTCCACAGCAGTGCCAACATAACCACCATATAATGAAGCTCCAGACAGCTGACTGCACGGTCTAGGGTTGATAGGTTCATACAGAGACTCGTAAGTAGAGGATGTTTGTGATCCACCATAAGTAGAGAAGTCCTGCGCGTTAACAGACGCAGAGGACGGAGGATACGCAGAACCAGGCCGCCGCAACTCGCTGTAATTCGACTGAGCACCTAAATCACTGATCCTAGACACTTCCGACCTCGTATCCCGATCGCCGTAAATACTGTCGCCTCCGTAAGCATTACGTTGCATCATAATATTGGAGTAGACATGGTTGGTGCCCCCGGGAGGCAGTACGTTGCTGTACAGCAGAACATCACCGCTCCGCACTCTGGCTGTGTTCCTTACGATGCAACTCTTCACAGGAACTAAGTTTGAGTATGTGGAACTAGTGCGGCTACCACATTCGAGTCTGGAGGAGTAGGATGGCTCGCAGGCAGACTTTACCATACAACTTTGTGGTATCTGAGGCAGAGGCGGCTTATTTTTTTTAGGTGGGATAGATGGTTTCTTCATCGCGGCGTTAATATCATCTTGAAGTTTGGCCTCTAATTCGTTCGCGTATATCCGTAAGTCTGCTAATTGTTTGTCGAGTGTATTCATCTCTACTAATTGTACTCTCTAATAAGATAAACTTAATTATTTTATTCATAAAATGGTATATAAACGTTACGCCCTGATTTATTGTTTGATGCGAAACTGACAGACTGACACACTGACTGACAGCTCTTTTTTTTTATTGTTATCTGTGGTCTTGCAGGTTTTACGTTTCGTTTTACAATTTCAATTTTCGATGCGAACGAGTACTTCGACGCCTAAGTGTCCTTTTGTTTTGTATTTATTTGTATAGTTAGCTAGTTAGTCATTTACATTAAATTTTATATTATAATACTATACATTTTAAAATAAATAAAAATTTATTTCTACAATAATTTGATTTCGAGTTGCAGCTTTTTAACGTTTTTACAGATCAAGCTATACTTTTCCAGTATAAGCTGATCTCGCATTGTATAAGATTTTCTTACAATAAGAGGTCAGTGTAACCTGGAAATGTTTAGCTTGATGTGTAGCCGTGTCTACATCCATTTGATTTAATCTATATGGACTGACCGTGATTGCCCAGCTTTACTCTTTCGAGCCCTCTCCGTCTTGCTTGTTGCGGCCGTGGCCGATAAGACACAGACTAGATTTTGGTCTATATTATAACAAGTGTCCTTATACTTAGTTTTAATAATGGACTAACTAGGTACGTGCGTGCAGTGAGTGCTACTTGAAACTATGAAACTGCAAATCGGGCAATCACTCTTCAAACGTCAGTTTGTACAAAAGGCATTGTACCTGAGAACCACAGACCAATCTGAGAACCTTCTGGTTCACATATAGAATGCCTTCCACTTGGTTCCTCAAACAATATTGTTTAGTTTTATATGGTTCCGGCAATTTCCACAGGTACTTATAATTAATGACCAATCATATTTTATTAGAATCGTTAAAATCATAACTCTCAATTTAAGTTATCGTGTGAAAATAAAATACCTGTAACTTGTTAGTTTCACTTTTGTTAAGAATGGCAAACTACGTAGCGTTTGCTTTTGCACTAGTCCTGCAGGTATGTGTAAAAACTATGGGGCTCCGGGGCGTGATTACAAAAGCCTGTTGATTTCGGCTAGGTACCTACTTGGCCCAAACGCTCGGGCTTTTAAAGTAGACACCTTCACTTTAATCCCCAGAGTGTTTCGGCCAGTCAAGGGGCCGAAATCAACAGGCAATTAAAGAATAGAATAGAATACTCTTAAAGTCGGCGTTTTATAATATTGCCACTACAAAACCCTGAGAGGCAGGTGTAGACGGTGGAGTGTGAAGTTTTATTGAAAGAAAACAAAACAAACATTTCTGCAGATTTATAGATTGAATGTAAGACATCTATTCAAGTCTAGGTAAGTACGTAAATTAAGAATTTAAAGTTAATTTAGCACTTTCTGAAAAATCTACTATCAATCATAAATATATTGCTTATTTTAGTTTTCACTTTTTTAGATTTAGTGTCCTAAGTCAATACTTAGGCTTATATTATGAGGCCTTTTAGGGTGTCCAGACTGAATTCGATTTCCCCCGTTTATACCTCTTCTTTGAACTCGTCTTATAGAGGTCGGTTGGACTCTTATCTCTTGCGTAACGCTCTGGATTTTAGAGTAAACATACCTGCGCCTACAATTCCCTATTAGTCAACAGGCTTTTGTAATCACGCGGCTCCGGGTCCTCGCTTATTCTGGAGCTGGTCTGATATAATTTATGGCATAACCATGGGGGAACTGTAAAAGGAGTCTCTCCTCACGCTGTGTCTGTCACTATCTTTGATGTGAACCCACTCGGTGTACGGACCCCCCTTTGGGGTTCTGTAACGTACCATCGCGGACATTTGCGGCGAACCAGTTTTGAACCTTATTATCATAATAGTAAGGTCGAAAAGTGGTTCACCGCAACTTGTAACGTGACGTCACTAACATAATATTTTGTTTTGCAGTTAGCTGTAGTGTATTCCAATGAGGATGAAGAAGGTAAGTGAGTAACCTGAAAAAAATGAGTAAAAATAAATATTACAGATTTGGACACGATGGATTAAAAAAACCAAAAAAAAAATTAATTAATTTTAATTTTGCAGACAAAATGAACGCAATAGAGACGCAGGAGGAAGAAGTAAGCATATAATACTGACTTAACATTATGTAGGTAAATTAAAAATATACCTTTTTATTATTTTAATCGCAATTTTTAATATTTTATAGTGGCACATGGACTTTATGCCTGTAAGTACTCAAAATTAATATCGGAGAAAACTAAACCATAAGAAAAAAATAATGTTGACAGCTTTACTTACCTGCACATTTTATAAATGAAATAATTGTCTTACTCAGACGGGCTACCTACCGGACAGTGTCTACAGAGAACTGGCGTGGTATGGTATCCTACAAATCCAGCCCCTTCACCACAGCTCAAAGTTTAAAGTAGCAGCGCATCTGATTTGGCAGCATACGCTTGGGCGACCACACGTTATTATGGAAAACCCGCCACAGGTAAGTTTGCATTGCTAGTGTTAGCTTTTTATAAAAAGCGTATTGTTTTTAATGTAGCTAAATCTTTCTTTTAAATGACGCAACGTTGCATTTAAAAAAAGATATGCTGCTGGTTAGAGCTTATAAAATCGGTTACGATAATAATATCAAGGAATTAAATTGTTTTAGATTACAATCAGATTATAGTCCCATTGAAGCAAGCGAGGTTAACATTAATTCAGAATTAACAAAAGAAGAAATCGATAAAGTACAAGGGTTAATATCAAAATATAGAACAAGTTTTGCTCAAAATCTCTCGGAATTGGGTTGCACTAATCTCAGTGAAATGGAAATTAAATTAACTGATGACACCCCTGTTGTTTACAGGCCTTATAGGTTAAGTTTTAAAGAGCGAGAGATAGTGCAAGAAATGGTTAGGGAACTATTAGTACATGACATTATCGAGGAGTCTTCATCATGTTACGCTAGTCCGATCATACTCGTATCAAAGAAAACTGGGGGACATCGCTTGTGTGTAGATTACAGAACACTGAATGGTCGAACTGTTAAGGACCACTTCCCATTGCCATTGATAGAAGACCAGTTGGATCAATTAAGTGGCTGTAGGTTCTTTACAACTCTCGATTTAATGAGTGGGTATTATCAGGTTCCAATAAAAAAAGAGAGCAGACACGTCACGGCTTTTGTTACGCCTGATGGTCTGTATCAATTTAAGAGGATGCCCTTTGGTCTGGCCAATGCGCCCTCTGTATTCCAGAGGACCATGGGCCGGGCTCTTGGGTTAAATTCCGCTCAGGGGTCTACTGGAATCGCATCAGACAAGCCAGCTATTGCTTATATGGATGACCTGATAATACCCTCAAAAAGCTTTGAAGAAGGCATTCAAAAATTAGAGAAAACTTTTAAACTGCTTAATGAAGCCAAATTAACATTAAATATACAGAAATGTCATTTCTTTCAAACATCTATTGATTATTTGGGATACGAAATTACAAATGAAGGAGTTAAACCGGGTAGAATTAAAATCGAAGCTGTGAGAAACTTTCCCACACCACGAAATGTACACGAAGTAAGACAATTTATTGGTTTGGCTAGTTACTTTCGTAAATTCATAGAAAAATTTTCGATAATAGCAAGGCCACTAACTGATCTTACAAGAAAAAACTGTTTGTGGAGATGGGAAGACGAACAGGTGGTTGCTTTTGAGTCTCTTAAAGATAAATTAATAGAATGCCCTTTGTTAACTTTGTATAATCCAAATTATGTCACGGAATTACACACGGATGCGAGTAAGGTTGGACTGGCAGGCATACTTTTGCAGAAGGAAGACGATCACGCTCCTTTCAGGCCAGTTGCCTACTTTAGTCGAAAAACTACTATTGATGAACAAAAGTTTCACGCTTATGATTTAGAAACGTTAGCAGTAGTTACTTCACTTCAGCGTTTTCGTGTATATTTGCTCGGATTAAAATTCACAATAGTCACGGACTGTAACGCCTTAAGGTCTACTTTTTCAAAACGAGACATTCTACCACGAATTGCTAGGTGGTGGCTGGCCTTGCAAGAGTACGACTGCAACATCATTTATCGCCCTAATCACAGTATGACTCACGTAGACGCGTTGAGTAGAAACCCTCAAGAAAGTTGGCATACAAACAATGAAGTAGATTCGTTAAGAGTTTTAAATATTACACAAGACGACTGGTTACTCAGTGTTCAATTAACAGATCCTAAAATATGTTTTATTAAAGATGTGTTAAATGATTCAAAGTACGAAGAGATTGTTGATATAAAACAAAATTTTGTTATTCAACGTAACCGGCTGTTTAGAAAAGTTAATGGTGAATTAAAATGGGTAGTTCCAAAGGGGGCCAGGTGGAAAATATGTCAGCAAAATCATGACGACATCGGCCATTTTTCAGTTGATAAAACTTTATCTAAAATTAAAAAAGATTATTGGTTCCCAAAGATGAAAAAGTTTATTACAAAATATGTCAAGTCTTGCTTACATTGTGCATACGGAAAATTACCTGCGGGAAAAAAAGAAGGTTTTTTGCATCCAATAACAAAAAACGATATTCCCTTTGAAACAGTTCATATTGATCACCTGGGTCCCTTTGTAAAAAGTTCAAGGGGTAATGCTTACTTACTTGTAATTGTTGACGGGTTTACTAAGTTCTGTATTTTAAAACCATTGCGGAATTTAAGGTCAAGTCTAACTATTAGGGCATTAGATGATGTTTTCACAACATTTGGCTATCCGAAACGTTTAATCTCCGATCAAGGCACCTCATTTACCTCTGATGAGTTCCGAAAGTTTTGCGAGAAAAACCACGTTAAGCACGTTTTGAACGCTGTCGCCTCACCTCGAGCCAATGGCCAAGTGGAGCGCTACAATCGGACCGTGTTAGGCTCGTTAACTTCATATACCGATAAATTAGGAGAGACCAAATGGGATTCAGAGCTGGGTAATATTCAGTGGGGGTTAAATAATACCCTAAATAAAGGTATAGGGAAAACCCCATCAGAAGCTCTGTTTGGTCGTAATCTGATCCATAGTAGTGAGAATATTATGAATGAAATATTTTTAGACACGAGGCAGTTAGACAGGGACATAAATGAAATAAGAACCGAAGTTAGCGAACACATAACGAAAGACCAATGTAAACAGAAAGATAGATTTGATAGGACACGTAAAGAAGCTAAGATATATGCAATAGGGGATTTAGTAAAAATTCAAAAACAGATAGGTCATAATGAAGGTCAAAGTAAAAAGCTATTGCCTGTATACTCGGGTCCTTACAGAATTACAAAAGTTTTAGATAATGATAGATATGAAGTCTCGAGCATACCAGGGTCTAGCATTGGCAGAAAGCAGTATTGTAATATTTGGGCTGTGGATCAGATACAGCCATGGATTAGCACCAATATTAATGAAATAAGTTCAGAATCTGATTCGGAATGAATGATCAAGTTGATTTGGTAGGTGATAAATGAAAGACACATTTTATTACACAGTATGTAATGACTTAATGAGTTATAGGATATACAAACGGAAAATTGTGTTATATCATTAAGATAATTGAAAGAAGTTTATGATTTCCATCTCTCCTTATGATACGGTTGATCTGAAAGAGTTAAAAAAAAAATTATTAATAAAGGAAAGAATAACATAAATATTTAGTTTAATAAAATTAATCTATCAATTTTATAATTAAGTTATTGAAAGTGAAGAGGAAAAGAGAATTAAATTATGAAGTTATTTTGTTAGAAGTTAGTCTGTGTTAGAAATAATAGAGATATATGTAATGATTTAAGCGAAAATTAATAAATTATTAAAGTAAAACATTGGTACTACTTTAATTAAGCAAAAATGAAAATACACAAGTACTTACCAGAAAAATAAATGATTTGGAGATGGAAGTCGTGGGGTGGCTGGCTTGATAAATAAACTGTGTTGACGAAGCTCGCGTTGAGTGGTCAACAGCCGGTGAAGTCCCACGGTACATATCCCACGGTACATTTATTGGAAGTCGTACAGTGGGCTGGCAAGTGAGAGTGCTTGACCAGGAAGCTTGCGGTGCAATGTTTGGCATATGCAGAATATGATGTCACTCATTGGAAGTCGTACAGTGGCTGGCAAGTGAGAGTGCTTGTCCAGTGAAGCTTGCGGTGCAATGTGTGGTATATGCAGAATGTGATGTTGAGATATTATGAGTCGCTCATTGGAAGTCGTACAGTGGCTGGCAAGTGAGAGTGCTTGTCCAGTGAAGCTTACGGTGCAATGTGTGGTATATGCAGAATGTGATGTTGAGATATTATGAGTCGTTCATTGGAAGTCGTACAGGGGCTGGCAAGTGAGAGTGCTTGTCCAGTGAAGCTTGCGGTGCAATGTGTGATATATGCAGAATGTGATGTTGAGATATTATGAGTCGCTCATTGGAAGTCGTACAGTGGCTGGCAAGTGAGAGTGCTTGTCCAGTGAAGCCTGCGGTGCAATGTATGGTATATGCAGAATGTGATGTTGAGATATTATGAGTCGCTCATTGGAAGTCGTACAGTGGCTGGCAAGTGAGAGTGCTTGTCCAGTGAAGCTTGCGGTGCAATGTGTGGTATATGCAGAATGTGATGTTGAGATAATAAGAGTCGCTCATTGGAAGTCGTACAGTGGCTGGCAAGTGAGAGTGCTTGTCCAGTGAAGCTTGCGGTGCAATGTTTGACGAAGGTAAATTAATACAGAAAAGTATGAATGAGCTAATGAAAATGTGAAATTAACAAAATACGATTATGTAATATCTTACCTTTTAAGCGGTGGGCTAAGTTGTCACTAACTTATTATTTCATAGTTGAGAATATTGTTAGCTTTATAATTTGAGGACAAACTTAATGTCAGGAAGGCCGAATGTTAGCTTTTTATAAAAAGCGTATTGTTTTTAATGTAGCTAAATCTTGTTGATTGGGTGCAGATCGATTTGTTAGTTTTATTGCATTATTTGAGACTTTCTGCAACCGACTTCCGGTGCTGTGAACGCTGTTTCCGGTTAGAGAACGGAAGTCAATTGCAGACTGTTAAAATAATATTTAATATTTTATTTCCGGAAGTTGCTTGGCACGCCACCTATTTGCAGTTTTATGGTGTAGAAAGTTATATAAGCACATGGCAGTGCATTTTTAGTTTAGTTTCGTGCAGAATAAACAACAGTAACGTTACGCTGCTTGTTTTCTTGTCCCAATTCGTTCTGGTTTCCTATACTAGTAAGAATTTTATTTTCTGAATGGAATGGAAAATCAAAATAATATAATATAATTTCCCAGTCCACCCAATCGCCAGGAAAGGTAAGTCGACAGATCCTAGCGGAGGAAGCTGCGAAGTGGTCTCGTGAACAACGCGCGGCGCAGGAGGTGTTGATGGAGAACATCAAGACTGGCGGCAACGGCCTCACCGTCCGGACTGTCGTCACTAACAACAAGAAATCTGTTTACATCATACAAAACGGTAAGCTTATTTGAAATAGGTACCTGCAGGTAAAAAGTAAGTACTTAGTAAATAACTATCCTTTAAACCACTAAAAACAGAATTTGACAAAGAAAAAATTGTGAACTGCATTTTTATTTATCCTACTAATAACCATAATATGTATAGGTAAGTAGGTAATTATAACGTATAGTTTTGTAACAGGTAACTACTTCAAGTGCCCCCATGGTTCGGAGCCCGATCTCGACGCATATCGAGTACAAGCGAATATGCACGAACGAAAGTGCACCTTCGGGAAACAGTCCATACCCGTGCCTTTGGACCCCTGCATTGAAGCCGAAGTGGCCCCCATAGAGTATTCATTCCATGAAGGATGGATGTTCTGTCTCGGGAATGGCGAGAGAGAAAATAATTATTTCATGAACGGAACTTTGGATTGTGGAAATAAAACTAAAGTAAGATAAGATATGATCATCTCATCGTCTTAAATCATAATCGGCCTTTAATGTTGCTGGGACACAGGCATCCTCTTTCTGTCTAACTGTTTTTTGTCTTTGTATATACCGATGTTCGCACGGACGTAAAAATATCGCGGCGGGATTTTTTCGCGCACTGGATTTTCAACTCTCGTTGTTGAGGCGAGCGTTGAGAATCCAACTTAATAACAACAGAGTGTATTCTAGCGCGTCGAAAAAACACACTGTTGGATTTTTAACTCGAGCGCAAAGCAGAGTGTTGAAAATCCAGTGCGCGAAATAAAATCGCCGCGGTATTTTAAGTACAGTGCGAACGTCGACTAAGTGGGCCCACGTGGTGGATTTCGGTCTACTTTCTGGCCCTTCTTTCTTATATTTATGGTAGGGGGTCGAGCCGTACCCAATCTCACGTGGGCACAGACGTGGGTTAGAGGGGGGATCTCGGCAGATATCACGTATTTGTTTTTTCGCATGAAACAATGTAAAATTGCGAGAAAACTAATTAATTATTATAAAAAATAAGTATTATGTAAATAATTAAGTAAATAAATGTTTATTTAAATAAGGGCTAATTTTTCAATGGTCAGTTAACTCAAAGAATAAATATTTCAATTTTACAGCTTTTGTACAGAAAATAGGTCAAACTGTCATATTTTTATTCTTTAGAAAAGAGTTACAGTCGGTTACAGTCCTACCAACTTATCTGTGAACTGAAAGAGGACGCCACCTTCGATGTGTCGACACAATCGAATGACATGCTTCGGCACAATCGAAGACATTTCAACATGGCGGCCGTAATTCAAATTTTCGCCAATTCACAGATATGTTGGTAGGAGTGTAACTGACTATTGAAAAATCAGCCCCAATCAAGCACAGAATAACGTATTTATACTAAAAATACGTTTTTTGAAAAATCGCCCATGAGATTAGGGATGTGGGTGGGAGAGGGTCGTGCCAAATCTCATGACATCTCACCAAGGAGGGTGGGGGTAGGAGGGGGTCGAAAATCGCCTCACGTACATCAACGCCCCCATAATCAACTACGCGGGCCCGCCCCTGGTTAGTGGTTTTATTACTTAAGTTGTTTTAAATATTTTTCAGGTATCTGTTGAAGAATTTCTAGATTATTGCGCAATTGATAATAATATAGTGATCACATTTGACTATTTCGGCGACGAGCCACGCAAGGACATGATGCATAATGCTAGTCTGTGCACAACATGGGATCCTTGTCGGTTGTCCTATTTGTACAGGCTGGAGGTAACATTTGAAGATTACCTCGTTATGTACTGAATCCAGTATCCCAAGTTTAACTGCGCAATTGACTTCAGCATTACATTTTCAGCCGCCACCAGCAGAGTTGATGCCTTCCTTCCCCACAACAAGTGAAAATCCTTGCGATTCTACTGTTTGTCCGGAATGTTTGGAGGAAACCGTTACAGAAGATCCCGGATACGTTATAGCAGGAAGTAAGTTAATGCTTCTGATGTGTAACATCTTTCCTCTCGTTTTCCTGCAATCTGTGGGAGTGATTTCCTAAAAAGGGACGGAAGTTTGTAACAGGAAGCCGGGGATGCGCGCGCTATTTGATTTGACCAATGACCGCGCGCGGTGATATAGTTGGATTTAATGATGTTGCCATGATGTTGCTTATTACCAAGATGAGATGTCAGATATTTTTTTTATCTCTATGTCAGTTATAATACGTTTCTGAGCCCAACAACGGAAGCCAGTAGGTACGAGAGATCCTCCAGAGAAATAGGATTTTCGTATACTTACCTAATATTGTACCTAGTGTGTGTCTGCCTGTCGGCTACCTTAGCTCTTAAACAATAAGTATGCGAGATAACTGTTTTTAATTCGTGTTTTCTTTATTTACAGTTGGAGAATATAATCGTCTGGTTGAGCATACACCAACAACGTAGGGGGATAAGACAACAAAATCAAATAAATGAAAACGTAACTTTTACTGTACTTGCTGGAATACTGGCTAATAAAAAAATAAAGTTTGGTTCAGACGTTCATGGTTTTTATGTTTAACGAAATGGCGAATTACACCTACGAATTTGTTCAGAGACTCCTCCGTGCTTCGGAAAGCACGTTAAGCCGTTGGTCCCGGCTGTCATTCGTGGATCTTTGGCAGTCGTTACGGGTCGTCAGAAGCCCGAAAGTCTGACAACCAGTCCCAAGGGGTATCGTATTACCCAGTTCCTGGGTTGTGGAGGTCAGATAGGCAATCGCTTCATATAAAATACTGGTATTCAGCTGCATCCGGTTAGACTGAAAGCCGACCCCAACATAGTTGGGAAAAGGTTAGGCAGATTGATTGGCCTACGAATTTGTTCGTCCAGGCACTAGATTATAGACCTGCCCAAGCTCACCTAAACGGCCGATCTAAAAGCGCATGCTGCATATAATTATGCGGGGTCAGAAAAATTCGCACTTCGTTTCGTCGACTTAGGCGAAAGCGCCAGGGTAGCCCGCGAAATTCAACTACAATTACGTTTTTTGCAATTTGCAAGTCAGTAACAGGTTGTGTGTTGAACAGAATATAATTCGCGATCGTAACAAGTCTATATTTATAAAATTATAGTAATTCAAATCATCAATACAACTATTCTAATTTTATATTACCTAACCTACCCTATTGAAAGACAAATTTCCATGAAATCTTGACATTTGAGCATTAAACTAACTTAACACATAGGATACTTTTTATCTCGGTAGTGGGTTCCCGTGGGATAAATTCCTACATCCACGCGGGCGAAGCAGCGGGCTAAAGCTAGTAACTATAATAAGTCAGAGATCAGGAGGCTTATACTATGAGCTCTTATAGCAGGGCAGAAGTTGAACGGTTCCAGTGTGAGAGAAAGACAGAGCTTTTTATGACCAGCATCTTTTTTGCTCAATCCCATTATTGTTTTTCACGTACGGCCCCAGTAGCACTTGCCCAGACAACGGATTTCCGCACAACCTTTCAGTCACCGGTGTCACTTCCAGTCATGGACGTAATAATATAATATAAACTTCCAGTGCTATCTATCAATTATTTTTAAAGTGAAATGAAACGATTCGTGTGATTAGGTCAACTGTCAATGTCAAATTAACTTGTTTCGCCGATGTCATATTTTCAATATTATGAGGTTATATTCACACATATGGTGAAAGTAAAACTAAAATAAATATTAATTTCTAATCAAAATGGTCGTATTCCACGCTATTCAAGATATTATAGATACTATACCACAGACAGAATCCCTCAGCTTGCTCAAACAAAATCCTTTGAAAGTTGAGTTTACCAAAGATGTAAGTCTATTGGGCTTTTTTTTAATTGTTTACTCATAGTAAACTAAAGTTTACTTCAACAGACATGTTTATGGGTGTTGTTATGTGGTGTTACAGAGTGTAGAAACCACGTACAACCGCTTACCTCCTGTACCGTTTGCTAGCAGTGAAGTGTTCCATTCGTGCATCTTAGAGTGGAGGCGCCTTTCTGCTGTAGAAGGAGATTGTAAAGCTGTTTATGAAGTAACTTTTTTTGTTCAGGTGTGTATTTTTGATATGGTCTAACACTTAATTGATTTCACCTGAGTAACTTGAGATTTTCGCTTTAAAATAATAATACATACCTACGTACTGTATTTGTCTATTCATTTTATCAAGGCTAGAATGATTTTTAATATTTTAAAATATCTGTTTCCAGGGCAGCAAATTCATCTTCAAAGCTGGTGACACAATAGGTGTAATTCCCCACAATGATGAGTCAGAAGTAGATTTCATCATTAGTCATCTCAATTTAGATGACACGGCAGATCTGTCCTATACTTTAACTATAGATAATAATAATAATAAAGGAAGTAAGATTCCTCCACATGTACCTGTGAAGTCTACAATAAGGCATGTCTTGACACATTGTGTGGATCTCAGAAGTCTCTTGAAAAAGGTATTTAATTTATTGAAGTAGAATTATTATAATTTGGATTTAAATTTGGACAGGACAACATCTGTCGGGTCAGCTAGTACTGACCCGACAGATGTTGTCCTATCCAAATTTAACTGTCAAAGTCGAACTGTATATCATAGAAAGAGATAGTCAAATCTACAGTCCTACTAACTTATCTGTGAACTGAAAGAGGATGCCACCGTCGATGCGTCAACACAATCGAATGACATGCGTCGGCACAATCGAAGACATTTCAATATGACGGCCGTAGTTCCAATTTTCGCTATTTCACAGATAAGTTGGTAGGAGTGTATGTATGCATTCAAGTACATAGTTAATAATTAAGTATTACATAAGATTGCCATCCCTAGAATTGACAGCTAGGAACAGTTTGTATGGGAAAAAGAAAAATCCGGTTTTTACGTTTTTCTGTGAATTTTTTCTCTGCAGAAGAACGTTCCTCAGACTCCAACAAATATTTGAAAAAAAAAATGAACCATATTGGTCCAGCCCTTCCCGAGTTTTGTACTTCGCAACACATTTAGCCAGTCATTTGTATTTGTATACATAGATGTCTGTACATTAATTTGTTTTCTATTTTGGAGGTATAACAATAACTAATCATTTTCTATGTATTTTCAGGCCTTCCTCCTAGCTTTATCAAAATACACGAAGAATGAAAAAGAAAGAAAGTTACTAGAATATTTATGCAGTAAAGAAGGCTCAACAGCATATTCAACACATATTTTAGACAAAAATCTATGCATACTGGATATATTTACTATCTTAAAATCTTGTAAGCCTCCAGTTGAGGTAATACTAGCAAATCTACCCAGATTATTTCCAAGGCCTTATTCAATTGTGAATAGTGGCTTAAAAAATGATAAAGTAATTAAAATCTGTTTTTCTGTGATGACAAATAACAACCGAAAAGGACTCACAACTAGCTGGCTAGAAAATCTGATTTTAAATGAAGATTTATCTTTGGTAAATGGAATCAAGAACTTGAGTATAACAAGTGACTCCTGTTCTAAAGAAAAGATTACTATCTACCTCAGAAAGAATGTTAGCATGTTTTGTTTACCAGAAAACTTAGAAACACCATTGATTCTCATTGGTCCTGGTACTGGTGTGTCACCATTCATTGGGTTTTTAGAAGAAAGAGAGAGCCTGAAAGAAAGCAACCCAGATATAAAACTAGGTAATGTTTGCTTGTTCTTTGGGTGCAGGAATCCAGAATTAGATTTTATTTATGAAGAAGAACTGAATGGGTTCTTGTCAAGAGGAACTTTGAATAAACTTTTTACAGCATTTTCAAGAGTAGATGGTCATGAAAATAAATATATTCAGGTTTGTAATTTTTTTTTTTTAATATAGTTATGTTATGCAATAGATTAGCAGATTGAGATCTAAATTATGTTGCAACAGCAGAAAATCAATTAAAAAAACCGGTCAAGAGCGAGTCGGACTCGCGCACTGAGGGTTCTGTACCGTCATTTATATGTAATTTTTGTTGATGGTTTCTGAAAAACTGTGCAATTTAGAGACATCGTTTTATTTTTCGTGTAATCTATAACATAAACTTCTATAACATACAATCATTTCCGATTTTTCTCTATGCAAACTTCAGAGATAAGGGGGAACAGTATTTTACGAAAACGATGCTGCCTAAAAACGAGGAAAAAAATGTTTGAGAATGTGTAAATAGCGCTCTTTCATATGATACCCCACATGCCCTAGTAGCCCCACTTCGATTTTTTAAGACCCCCTTTCAGTCTCTGTTTAAAAAAATAAACATATTTTTTTATTTCTTTCTTATTTGCAAAATAGTTGGGCAAACGTCATCTAAAACTGTTCCAAATTTCAAGTTGATAGCATTAGTAGTTCTTGAGATATCCAGCTGTGACAGACAGAGTCACACCATAAGGGTTCCTTTTTACCATTTTGGTACGGAACCCTAATTAAAATTATTGTATTTTTATTACAGGATGCCATAAAACAAAATGGACAGGAGGTTACTAAACTAATCAAGGATGGTGCAGCTGTGTACATTTGTGGTGACTTAAAAACTATGGCTGCTGATATAAAAGAAATACTAATTGAATGTTTTGTAGACCATGATAGCATGACTGTGCAAGAAGCCCAGAATAAGATATCTGAAATGCAGAAAGATAAAAGATACGTAGTTGACGCGTGGAGTTAATGAAAACTTGATAATTATTGTGCAACAATCAAGCAAAGAATTTTACAAAACAGATTCCATTTTAAAAGCAAATGTTATTTATTATTGAATATAAAACGTAGGTATTCTTATTAGATTAATTAAAATAATTATTTACATAAAAGATTAATTTTCTTTCCTTTGCTTTAAGCGGGATCCGCTGTGGTAGCCCGCGAAATACAAATTTTCTTGCATTTTTTGCAATTTGCAGGTCAGTGTCAGGTTGTATCTTCATCAAAATATTATTCGCGACAGTAAAAACTATGTATTTACGCGATTTTAACCATAAAAATCATCAATAACTATCTCTAAGATATATGTCCTCCGGATTCGTCTGAATTCCGAAATCAGACCAATCCATAGGAAATTTATCTTAGAGATAGTTATTGATGATTTTTATGGTTAAAATCGCGTAAATACATAGTTTTTATTGTCGCGAATAATATGGATTTTGATTAGGACACAACCTTATTTGGAGACAAGAATTGCGTTAATAACTACAGACCCATTTCAGTCTTAACAGGCCTCTCGAAAATTTTGGAAAGAATTATAAATAATAGGTTAATTAAATATCTTGAGGACAACAAATTACTTTCAGATAATCAATTTGGTTTTAGACCAAAAAAATCAACCTGCCAAGCAGTACACAAATTGACAAATTATATTACTAAAAATCTGGATAATGGCTTACATTGCATGGGAATTTTCCTGGATCTTGCCAAGGCTTTCGACACTATTTCTTGCTCTAAACTATTGCACAAGCTTGAATCACTTGGGATAAGGGGAACACAGCTCCTACTTTTCTCTGATTATCTTAGCAATCGTTGTCAGTGTGTAAAACTCGGTCAATTTAAAAGTTCAGAACTTAAAAACAGCTGCTACGGCATTCCACAAGGAAGTATTTTGGGACCAACGTTGTTTTTAATTTACATAAATGAACTGTGCAACCTGAAATTACCAAATGGTATCATAATGTCATTATGCAGATGACACAGCCCTATTGTTCTCGGCTAAATCAAGAGAGGAGGTCTATAAATATGATCAGAGTGGCTTTGATTATGTATCAAATTGGCTTCATATGAATCTACTAACATTAAATGCAGATAAAACGAAATATATTCTATTTAGAATGAAAAACACTAATATACCACTTACTAACCATACCATTTATGCTCATACATAACTGTACGACAGACGCTGATGCTGCTTGTTTATGTCCTACTCTAGATAAAGCCGACCATATGAAATATTTAGGTGTTACAATTGACACAAATCTAAATTTCCGTAAACACATTGATTTGCAATGTACTCGAGTTCGTAAATTAATATATATTTTTAAGAACTTACGTCACATTGCTGACTTTAAATTAATTAAACAGGTATATTTAGCTTTGTGCCAATCTATACTTACATACTGCATAACTTCATGGGGCGGTGCTGCAAAGTCAATTTTACTCCCTCTAGAACGCGCTCAAAGAGCAATTCTAAAGGTAGCCACTTTTAGGCCTTTCAAATTTCCTACGCACTAGCTGTACATTGCATGTGAGGTGCTAACAGTACGCCAATTATTTATACTGCACATCATGTTACACCAGCACGTTGAACTAGCTTATAAGCCAGTACCTTCTGACGAGAAGGAAGGATTTGGTCTGCATAAAGCCACAAACTAGGCATGCTTTTGTAAACCGCTTCTATATCTATTTAGGACCCCATTTATATAATAAGCTAAATAGGATACTTAATATTTATAGTGCTACTTATAAACATTGTAGTCTGAAGATATGCGAATATTTGGGTGAACTTGATTACACAGACACAGAAAAACTTCTAGAAGTGCTTCAATAATTATGTAGATATTATATTAAATTGGTAATTTTTTTATTTGTATTTAGTAATATAAGTAGGATAGTATTATTTCAATAACCAATTAACTATGGAGAAATAATCAGCTGATCGCTTAGTCTGGGGATGGCCTGAAACACAGGTTTTTATTAACCTAGCTCAGGGAGGTCGCCACAATTTATAATGTAGTACCAACGCACCTTTCATAGGTAACAAACATGTGTAAATTAAATTATACTAGTTTCTAAGCTAATCTGTTAAGAACTTGATACTACTAAGAATTTGTAAGTTTTGTAAATGTATTACTTTGTAAAAAGGACGTAAATAAAATTATTATTAAAAAAAAAAAATATTATACTCACCTGCAAATTGTAAAAAACGCAAGAAAATTTGAATTTCGCGGTCTACCACAGCACAATCACCTTAATAAAAAAAAATCTGTTCAATAATTACGGGCATTTTGGTGACAACCATAAGTGTATGAATTAAATCTACACTTCTGGACACATCTATTGGCCCACCTTAGAGTTTAGGTTTCGATGGCCCCTACCGAAATATGATTGCTAGATTGAACAAAAACTGTTGATGCAGTTTTAAACCTGATACATTTTACCATCTTTTTCGATCGTATTGTTTTAAATTTGAATTCGGAATACCATACGACATGGAGCTACGCCTAACAAGTCGGAAATGCGCCTTGTTAAAGGCAATTGATTTTTGAATAAAAAACATGTTTTATCAAATAAAGGTTTAATTTAATAACGCGTGTTGCCTCCATGGGCATCTACCACAGCTCTCATACGATTAGGCATAGAGTTTATCAACCGCTCTATGAAATTTTGAGGGATCATCTCCCATTCCTCTTCTATGGCAGTTTTCAACTCCTGCATCGTCTGGGCAACTGGCTGACGAGCCCTAACACGTCTTTTTAGCTCGTCCCACATGTGCTCAATGGGGTTCATGTCTGGGCTTCTGGCTGGCCAGTCCATAACTGTGATGTTCACATCCCGAAGATATTCCCTGACGATGCCGGCCGCATGGGCTCTTGCATTATCATGCATAAAAAGGAAATTTGGGCCCACATAGTCCGCGTATGGTATCACGTGAGGTTCTAAGCACTCACGAATGTACCTTTCAGCATTTAATGTTGGCAGCCGTGGTCCTGTAACAACCTCAAGTTGAGTTTTGCCGCTCGCGGATATACCGCCCCAGACAGTCCATGAGCCACCGCCATAAGCAACCCTCTCTTCAAAGCAGCATTGTGCGAAACGCTCTCCCTTATGTCAGTAGACCTTCTTCCTTCCATCATTGCCATGTAACACAATTTTAGACTCATCAGAAAAGAGTACACGGCTCCAATCTTGCTGTGTCCAATTTAAATGACTGCGTGCGAAATGAAGGCGCGCTGTTCGGTGGGCTCGCGTTAGTTTGGGGCCATTAGCTGGCTTGTGTGGTACCATATCGCGTTCTTTTAACCTTCTCCGAACAGTTCGAGCGCTCACAGATACTCCGTGGAAGTCGCGAAGTTGGTTTTGTATCTCAATGGAGGTAAGGTGACGATTTCTCAAGCTGGTCGTCACGATGAATCGATCCTGCCTTTCAGTTGTGACCCGAGATCGTGGCCTTCCTTGGCGACGAACAAAGCCGCCAGTCTCTAGGTACCTCCGATAAACATTTCGGACCGCAGATCGACTTAAATTAAGTTGAGCACTCACGTTTCTTTGGCTGTGTCCGGCCTGAATAAGTGCCACAGCTTGGGCGGCGACTTCAGGTGAAGTATCCATAGATTATTGATAGAACCTCACCTTAATGTTAAGAATAAGTAATGTTTGTTGCAAAACCAAAGATATCAATCACATTTTCAAGAATTAAATCCAAGTAAACCAATAAAACCAAGTTTTCTTAGTATTCGATTGTTTGATATCAACAAACAGGCTCCAAATTGTCTTTTGTTTCTTTAAATTCTGTGTTCGAAATTCAAAAAAAGACTATTGAATGAAATTGTGAATGTGCCAGGTTCAAAACTGCATAAAAACTTTTTGCTCGACCTAATATAAAATTTTAGCTAGGACCAAACGAAACTGAAAATACAAGGTGGGCCAAAAGATGTGTCCAGAAGTGTATTTAGGGAGAACTTAGTGTCGATTGCACACCATGTGTGTAGATAACAATAAAATTTGTCTGCTAATTTGCGCGCGACGAGTTAGCTCTTAAAATGTCGATTGCACACCATGTGTGCGGATAACAATAAAATTTCTATTGTCTGCTAATTGGCGCGCGACGAGTTAGCTCTTAAAATGTCGATTGCACACCATGTGTGCGGATAACAATAAAATTTCTATTGTGTCTGCTAATTGGCGCGCGACGGGGAGGATGTAATGCCAAACCAACGAATTTAAACAGGTAGGTTGGTTTGGCATTACATCCTCCAGCTCCCTAAATAAAAGTAATGTGAACAAATCAAAACCACAAGTATTTTAGAAAAATAATTTAATAGGCAAATTATATTAATAAAATGTTCAAAAAGTGTCCTTTGTGTATATAAACTTACAATTATAGCGTATTAGCGTCAATACATATAACTTTTCCATATGAGATGACGAGACTATTATGTACTGGTGGTGTGATCGTACGATAGTCGCGAGAACGAGAGGCTCGGAAGCGTCAGTTCGCTTGCGAGTGATCTCGATTTACTAAGTAACTCAATGTGGGCTTGATGATATAAGTAGGCTACGGTTTATAGCAAAGACGTAGGAACACTTAATTCTGCATTGTATGTACCTATTGTGTGCAGTCAATATCTAAAAAAAGTCCCACATTGAGCACTTGAGCATTTCCGTGCGATTGTGATTCCAAATGATATTCCAGTAACATTATAGCCATCTTCATACAGAAGAGCATTCACACGATTCTTCGTTGTGTCGATGAAAATGCTTAAAAACTATTCTATAAAAAGTACATCTAAACTATCGCTGTATGAAGCAGGCACTCATGGCGAAGAAATATACAAACTATATCTCCCACAAGTAATGGTTCAAGTTTTTATCAAGACTTATAAAAAAAAAAAAACACAAGATACTGATATAATACTAAAAAATCTCAAAATACATTTATTTAACAGCGTTTTTTTGTCCTTTTGAAGTTTTGTATATTGCACTGTTTTACAGAAGCTTCAAACAAAGTGACATTAAATTGGCCGTTATGGTCCATGACATTATCACTTCCAGCAGTCGAACTATGACTTATTGCCCTTATTCATAAAACCCTATGATATTCCTATGAGTATAACTCAACAATGTTATTATAGAAAACATGAAAATGTGGTTTGGTTCCATCTTTATTAGATTTAGAGGCACTATAATATTATAATGAATAAATATGACAGGAATTTAATGAAAGTCAGAAAAGCTGGAACATAAAGTAGGAATACAAGTACATCTCTCACGAGAAGTAAATAAATGCATTGGGGCCATCTAATAAATTGTTTGTTTAGTTAATTTCTACACCTATCGTACCCATTTTAAAATTCCATGCCAGTGGTTTTGTAGTGGTTTCTTAAAACCATGCAAAGAAACTAGCACTGTTAGTTTTCTTGCTTGGCCTTCTGCGGATAACCCAACAGAGTACATAGGTATGCGGGTTCGGGGTGACCGCATTTAGTTCCTCTAAAGGTTAGAGATGCGTTTAGTCTAAACGCATCTACATTCTGCAGCACAAGCCGGATAAAAAACCTTGGCCGGGAATAATGCTATGCGGTTGACAAAAATGATAAGTCCCGCCCTGGAGCGATTAGGGCTTTATAACCGCATGCGGGCACACAGCAAGAGTAAAACTCGTGGCGAGAGCTTGGATTGCACCCTGACACTGTAACGTTAGGTAATGCTGGCCTGTCGGGCGAACTGTAGGTACGCCACAAGTTAAAAAAATAGGATTCTAACTAGGTATACAGAAAGAGTGAAAAAAAAAACAGCAGCAGCAGAAGTAGCCTGGAGTCAGGTCCGTGGCTGGTCTTACGCCGAGTACTATGGAAACCAGGAGTCAGGGCCGCAGCTGGTCCCACGTCGAGTAGCTGGGAAGCCAGGAGTCAGGGCCGCGCCTGTGTAGCAGGGAGTGGAGTCAGGGCTGCGGCGTCCCTACGCTGTGCGGCAGGGTGTCAGACGTAGCTGTTGCTTCCCAGCTACTCGACGTGGGACCAGCTGCGGCCCTGACTCCTGGTTTCCATAGTACTCGGCGTAAGACCAGCCGCGGACCTGACTCCAGGCTACTTCTGCTGCTGCTGTTAATTTTTGACTCTTTCTGTACACCTAAATATATATTTTTTTTTAACTTGTGGCCTATTATGCATAGTTCGCCTGACAGGCGAGTTATTACAACACATGAAACTGATTAAATTTTATATGGACTATACAATTGGCCTATGGCGCAATACTATGGAGAAGTATAACTTAAAACAATTCATTGAACACCATATAAGTAAGCAAAAACGAATTATCCTACAATAATATACCACATAGAAGTAGTACAACATATTTGCAATACACATTATTTATAGCACTAAAACATTTCCTTATTTACCATGACCAGACTATTTTTTTCAATTCAGACACTAAATTTTTACCCACAAAGCAAAATACGCTGTAATTATAACAAAATAAAGTTCATATTTATTAATAAAAAAACGCCAGATTCCCGAATACCATATTTTGAGCACACTTTGCACAGCAAGGTAATGATTTTGCTGAAAAATCATTTCGTCGCTCACAATGAAACGTCTAAACGTGGCAATGACACATATAATAATATGACGAATATAACATTACCGTTAGATGGATGAGTATATAATATTTGTATGTGTTAGAGAATACGGTACACGCAGCGTGCAGTGCTCATAACTGTATTATTAATTTCTAAGGAATGGCTAATACCTACTATTTTAAAAATGCAGCAATGTGACAGTCTTAATTTTTTGTCGTTGGAAGTATATAATTAAATAAATACTAAGGTAAAACACCACGGAATTGCTTTTTCATAAGAAGTACGTAAGGAATATAGAAATCAGAAGGAATGTGAAACTGCAGCCTTCCTAAACTGTTGCATTTTGTTGAACTGGTAAAATATATAATTATAAAAATAACAATGCAAATGATTACGACTAGCTACAAAAGTAATTTCGTTTATGTACATTTTTGGTAATAGCCTATCTGTGCACCAATCACTTATGTTATCAAAGAGGGCTTACCTACCTAAACATTGTGGCCACCACGGTAAAATATTTTTCTGTCGTTTTCAATATTACAAAAAGGGTTAATGGCCTTATTTTTATACATCATACAAATATTGTTTATTGAATTTAGTTTCTTTTTTCATTGATTAAGATTAGGTACCTATCCAGTGGCCAGAGTCAAGAACAGTACTTTATTATAAAATTGCATAATTTTTCGAAAATCAAGTTTTAGACACCATCAGTCCAAGACATTTATCCAAAATCTGCTTTCTTACAATAAAAAAATACTTAATTTTGGACAGATTACATTCTTATTAAGTAACTAAATTCTAAGCGGAATATCCTAACTTGCATAAGTCAACTCACGTTGCATAATTATGGCATTTTCTTGTACAAAAATTACATATTTGATATTCCCTCAAACATTTCATTAGGGGAATACTTTAGTGTGATGTGTGAATATCTATATCAGTTGTAGATACGGTATCTATACGAGTCTACAGATAAGACAAAAGCTATACACGCCTAACGTGCTGTCGAAATTAATATCTTGCGATTTTATGCTAAATGCGTACAACAAAAAATGTGGAGCCATATCTATGAATACTATGCTAATACAGAATGCTTTCCGTTCTCCACAACTCTACGCTTAAAATCCTGTTTAAAACTTTCTCAAATAATGCCCTGTATAATATTGGCGAATCAATATTGTCAATTACAATCATAGCCTTGTAAAATACATAGGTACTATGCAAAACTTGGCACCTCATTACTTAGTCATTACATTCATAAAGAGCATACAAAATTGTAAAAGCCTATAAAAGTGAAATACATTGGACATAAAGAGGAATGGAACAACTACCAGTCTCAGTCGTGGTTCTTGTGGTGAATCTTCTGGGCGGCCTTGATGAGTGGCGTCAGTGTGCGCAGCTCCATCGCACAGTCGAGGAACGGATGTCTCAGGAGCTCATCGGCCGCTGCTCGTAAATCTACGTCCACTTGTAAACACTTGTCAAGGAAATCCTGGAATTCTATTGATAACTTTTCCCATCTAGGGATTTTAGGCCGCCCGACTGCCGCGATTAGATATAGAGCTCGCAGCGGAGACTCCTTCATGTAAGGCGGCTCGCCTTCGATCATTTCAATCGCCATAATACCTAACGACCATACGTCAACCTTCTTACCATACTGCTTCCTGGTGACCACTTCTGGTGCCATCCAGTAGGGCGTGCCGACCATTGTTTGTCGTTTCTCATCGCCTATAATATTGGCGCAGAAACCAAAGTCTGTGACTTTGACTGTGCCATCCATAGCAAGAAGAACATTGTCAGACTTAATATCCCTGTGTATTGTACCTTTGGAGTGCAGGAATGCTATGGCTTGGAGAGTTTCGCGACAGACGGCCGCGATCTGACCTTCCTTCATGACGACTTCGGTCACGACGTAGTTTAGCGAGCCTCCGTCGAGGAGCTCCATAGCGACCCACAGGTGGTCGTAACTGAGGAACGCGTCGAGGAAATTCACCAGATTCTTGTGGTTGAATCCCTTCAGCACATTGATCTCGTTGAGTATTAGTTCCTTCTTGCTCTGTTTGGTTAGGTCTATGTCCTTGATCGCAACTTTCGAGTTGTCCTTACTGTCAATAGCGACAAACACCACACCTGTGAACAAAATAGTATCTACAGTCGCAGTTTAAAAATGATTATCAATTTTCTAATTAGATTATATAGCACACTGTGCGCAGTAAAGTCTAAAATACTATATCTAGTACTCACTACTACATACTTATTACTTTTTAATTTAAATTAAAAGTTATTGGACATTTAATTGCACATTTTGTTACAATGACATTTATCAAAAATATTGGGTGTGAAATATAATAAAAATAAAATTGATTGATTTAAATAAAATGGCAAGTTTAACCCTGCAACAAAGGGCTAAAATATTATTTCTCCATGAAGTTGAAGATGGCTTGAATATTAGTGCTATATCACGAGACTCAATAAATCTCGATTCACCGTGATATTTCGAATTCGGCGTCATAGAAGTAATTTAGGATGACGGCCGACACTAACCGCCGCGCGAAAAAACGGATATGGTTCGACATTACGAACAGCATGGCTTCACACCAACTAGTCAAATCTAATAATCGCACTCAGGATGATGAAGCTCATATCGTGCCTCAAAGAATCTGGTCGCATAACAACAGTAAACTATGGGGGTGGATGAGCCACGACGACGTCGGAGAACTGACGTCGTTAGAAAGTAGGGCTACTGCGAATGTGTCGCTTTTGGAAGAGGTGATCCTGTCTACTGTGCCTACCCGGTCTACTATGGTTGGTTCAACGTGCACCGTGACATTCGTCTCATTCAATGGCCTGCTCGGTCAGCAGATATGAACCCAATTGAAAAACTGTGGGGCATAATGGTTCAACGCTGGGATTGTCAGAACGAAAGAAACCCTGAAGCTCTTAGATCACATTGTGCATGGGTATGGGATCATATCAGAGGGACTAATTTATGCGCGCGCCTTGTCGCATCTACGTGCCAACATAGATGCTGATGGAGGCTATACTAGTTATTAAACCAATAAATTGTTGATAGAATTTAAATAATAAATTTCCTTAAACAAATAATGATATTTTGAATTTCTATTTGATTCCTTTTTTTGCATTTCTAGTAATAAGTCCAACCTCGCTTGGTTAATGTCCGTATAAGTCAGTTAATATTATTTTGTTTTATTTTTTACAAAAAAGTTTTTCTATATCTCTCCTAGACATGTAAATAAAAAAAAATATATGCTCTATAAGTCTATACCTAATCAAATTACATTTATCATCGTCCTTGTGACATAGATGTGTACTTATGCAATTATAAACCTTAAGGTGGTAAGCATTTTCAGACCGCGACTGTACGTCATTGTTTGGCGCTGCACTTAGTTAATTAAAGGGAAATGCAATAGTTTGCCGAGTGTGCGAGGGTAGTCAAAGGGGTGTGGTGTCCATTCAATTTTTATTGCTACAGCCATTTATTTAATGGGCTTTGCTAAATTAAAATTATTTTTCCGATTTTTACAGTCAGGAATTCTGTACATTAAAAACATAGGTAAGCCATAAGCATCAGGAAATTTTGAAATATAAATAAACACAATGTATTTTGATCATCCACAAACAGATAGAGATATTGTAATCAATCCAGAAAGTAGTCAATAGATAAGATTGTTACATTCTTGGTTGTTATACTTGTTATGTAAAGATTTCGTATGAAGGTAAATGTTGCATTAATCGTAGTTAAGAACTCACAAGGTCGTTATACCTTGTTTTATTGTTGGCAGATTATTTAGCAAGATTTTGATGTCTTGACAACAGATTTTCTACTAAAGAAACTGAATATTTCTATTATTAATTGAAATAATGGCCATTTATCAATGATTAACCAGTTTATCACAATAATTGCCTGTCAGATTATAATGCTAAGAGTTTTGGGGGGAGTCAGCAGTATCTTGATAACTGCTATAAACCCATAGGTAATCACAATAACCAATTTATTTTAAAAATGTAGTAAAAGTTAGTAAAACTCTCAAAATCAAACTTATTATCAATCAATGGCTTTTTGTTGATGATATTAGTTACTAGCTTTTGCCAGCGACTTCGCCCACATGGATATCAGAAATTATCACACCGGAACTATACATTTTTCGTGCTAGTCTAGACTATAATCTATTTCTGTTCCAAATTTCATCCAGATCCGTTCAGCCGTTCTAGCGTGATTGAATAACAAACATACATCCATCCTTCCAACCTTTCGCATTTCAGATATTATATTATCTATCTTTACTTACCTACTTGTCCTGACTGACTGCCTGAGTCATCAGCTCAGAGCCTAAACCGCTGGGGCTACAAACATGAAATTTGACAATTGATGCCTTTTAGGTTGTAAGCATCCACTAAGGAAGGATTTTTGGAAATTTCACATGCAAGTGAAAGCAAGCCAGTGCTGAACATGGGGTCTAAAGTTTGATACCCAGGTCAGGCTGTGTTAGACCTAAAGGTGTTAATGAATTTTTCTATCAGGAACTTCTGGGTCTGGGGTAGTGCTTGGTCAAAGGCAATAGGCTTAATCTGGGACTAATTGCGACTTCTGAAATGTTAGGTACTTTTGCATACCCTTTTGAGGCATCCAGGTTGTTATGATTATTATGTAAACTTCAAGGCTAACATTGGCCAGTCAAGCCACAAGTGTTTGTTGTGAGAATACTAACTAGGCACTATCTCAAACCTTGGGTATGAATTAATGGACCATGAAGCATGACCAATGTGGTACACACACATGTTTGCCATTTCTTTTGTTTTGAAACAGCAGAACATTATGTAAAATAAAGATTTGGCCGTAACCATATTTCTTAACTTCCCGTACATGAGTAATATGGGTAAAGATTGTGTTTTGAAAATTGAAATATCATGTCATTATTTTCTTTGTGAAACAGAATGTACAGTATTTTTACAGCATTATCACATGTTTAGATGGAACATTGACTTGTTTAACTATTGTTTTCTTTGTTGGCCAGTATAAATGGTTAAATCTTCTCAATTTGCCACTTATTCTCTGCCCAATTAACACATTAGTGTCAATTGGTCGCTGAATACATAGCTGTATTCATAATGCTCTTAACCTCATTTGTGATCTGAAGGTGATGTTAGCACAGTCGGATAGATTGTAGCAGTTATATTATGATCTGGCAACTTAGTGCCATTAGCATACTAAAGCTATTGACATAATTACGATTATACATATCAGCTCATCCAATCATTGTTCGCCAAAAAGAGATTGGTATCAACATCTTCCTTGTATTCTAACAATCTATACTACAATCTAAAATTTGTCTGCGATGTATAGGAATGAATTAATATGAGAGTTTACGGGACACCAACATTGAGTAATAGTGTCTTTAGTTAAGTGGATAAATAATAAGGTAGTATAGTATACCTGAAGCACCAGCACCCAACTGCTTGATCCTCTCGAATCGCACATAAGGATCATCCTTATTACATATCCTCTTCAGCTCCTCGTATATCTCCTCATCATTGAGTGTTGCATATCTCAGCTCCTTCTTCCTCAGTATAGGGCTCTCCTCGGGGTCGTTACCAATAAGAGACAAGTCTTCCACCACAGCTGTCAGGTCCATGACAGCATCCTTTTTCTTCATACCATGCTTCAGAGGTGCACAAGGCATGGTCTGTCTCTTATTGTATAAGTCGTTGGCACTCACTTCCTCCTCACTGCTCTGGCCGATCGACAGGTCGGAATCTTGACTCTGGTGCGCATTCTTATGGTCTAACAACTTCTCTATTTCCTTGTTCTCCTCAGTGATCGCCTCGTCAGTGAGGAAGGGCTTGAATGGCTCGTCAGGCGCCTTCTCCTTTTTGATTGTGTACATATGGAACTTGACGGCCTGGATCGCCGCGTCAGGGTTCTCATTCTGTTCGGCTGGCGTAATCTGTGTGTTCAACAATCTTAACCAGGACGTTGGCAATCCTTCCAACATGCCCGTCTCCGAGTTCTTACTAACGTGAATGTGTTGTTTCACATCTGTTGGCATACCAATGTCAGTCACTCGCTCTTCTCTTTCTCTGGGTTGTTTTTTAGAGAAAAGTTTCCCAAACACACCACGATTCGATCGCCCACTCATTTTGATTGAAAACTGTTTGTCTATTAACTTTTAAGCCATATCACTGTCACTTGTCTAAAGCACAATACCTACATTGCTTGTAAGACACTTTTTAGCAAAGGCGGAATTCAGATTTAATGATAGGAGTGGCTTTTACACGGACGGATCCTTGGGACGGCGGCCACTTTATCATCTGTCAAATGTCGTGAAGAAAAATGGAGAGAAAATATCTTGTGTGTTCGGTTTCACGCATGTTAAAATATGGAAACAACACAAAATAATGCTTTAAAATGTTTCAGTTCATTTCAGAAAATCTAATGAATTAATATTAATAATAAAACGATTATACAATAATTTATAAGTCTTAGTTGAAGTATGAAATAATTCGTAACCGTGTCAAGGGAAATTAATTTAATTTCAGATGTTCATTTATCAGCTGCGTATAAAGGAGCATAATATTCGTGCACCTATACATTGGTAGGCCTGGCGTATCGCTGCTGATAAATAGGAATTTTGGATGATTCATTGTCCATCCGAAAGGCGTGAAGACTGAGAAGTAATATTGAATCTTTTGCGACATATGAATATTGTGATAACAATGCGGTTGCTAATAGATAATAATTTATTATTTAAGTGAGAAAAATGCAAAGTAAGCAAACATTAAAAGTACCTACCTACTTACTTATGTTATTTTTATATTTACCTACTAATTTTATTATTGTTATCTGTTAAGTAATGAATGTGTTAATTTGATGAGTAGAAAGATTGGTAGAAAGTCAATTAACACACTTTTACATTATTATTTAAAAAAAATATTTATCAATTTAATAACCCTAATGTAAAGTGGTGAACTGACTGTTCACCAAACATTAATTCAAAAATTTTTACTTGACAAGCAACGATTGGCAAAAACATTATTTGTCATTTCATCATTTTACAATAACAAGTTTACCAAATATTTCACTTAGCAAAATAATTATACGATAAACTTTTATTTAATAACCTATTATTTGACAAACAATTCATTAGGTATTTTTCCATTTCATTTCATAAACAACGTTTGGAATAAAGACATTACACAAAACGTAATTTAAAAGAAATTAAACTCACATTAGCATAATTGGACTCTGGACTTTTCTAAAAAAAGAGAAAATAAATGAATTTTGTTTTCTATAACTAAGCACAAACCGTAACCCTGGGCGGTCGACGTCAGGGGCTCTCGGTTCGGATGTTAGGTTCCTTTGAACCCTGCAGACAGAAATAGGAGCCCCGCGCAGCGGGGCTCCGTCGACCTGCTGACGGAAACCCTATCCCTAGACGGTCGACGTCAGAGGCACCCCGAGGTTTTGTTGGTTAGGTTCCTTTAAACCCTGCAGACAGAAATAGGAGCTCCGCGCAGCGGGTCTCCGTCGACCTGCTGACGGAAACCCTATCCCTAGACGGTCGACGTCAGAGGCACCCCGAGGTTTTGTTGGTTAGGTTCCTTTAAACCCTGCAGACAGAAATAGGAGCCCCGCGCAGCGGGTCTCCGTCGACCTGCTGACGGAAACCCTAACCCTAGACGGTCGACATCACGGGGAGTTAGGTTCGAAATGTATTGTAATGAAATGATATTTAGTAGAAACGTGATTTATCCTAATGAATCTAAATGAGAAATGAAAAATGTATAAATTATTAATCATTATACATTCAATCAATTCTTTTAACAAATCCAATTTTTTTTTTTGCCAAATAAATGTTTGTAGAACGAGTGTTTATAAAATAAAACATTTGCGGAATAAGTAATTTCGAAATAAATAGTAGGTATACGAAACGTTGGTTTTAAAATGAAAATTTGTCAATGGAGTTTTGGTGAAACTTTAGTGAACCCATAGATATATTTATATTTCTATGAGTGAACCTGTAAAAGTACCTACATTCGTTGCTAACCGTACCTACCTGGATGGTACAAGAAAGGGAGAGACGGAGAGTTACCAACTAATAAATTGCATTTTTGTGTTGGAAACAGAAGCGTAGAGTATTAGTCTTACCAGATGTATAGGTAACTGGAATGCTGCACCTGCACCAGGCAAACGAGTAAAAGGTTTTCCTTTTGCGTTTGTGGATTCCGCAGCTAGGATGTGGAGTGGTAAAAAAAGGAGACATATTACAATATTGAGCGTTCCTGTTTTAAATATTATGTTAAATGTGTGTTAGGTATATGTTGTGTTTAATAGCAACTCTGTGCTTTGAGGATTTAAAAAAAAAACCACATAATTATTTCTTTATTTAACATCTTCCGACTCGCCGCTAACGCAATCACTGACCATAAATAAATTCTGTTTCTTCTTGTTCCTACTTTTTCATTTCACCGGAGGTTTAGTTCAATTCAAACTTAATGGAGCTAAATCTTTAAAAAATCTTAAATCACAAATAAAATAAAACTTAATCGAGCTTAACTAAATGGAGCCTAAATTATTGTCGACTTGACTGTACCTGCAAGTTCTGCCCTCGCAGGCGCAGCTAACTTCCTAGCCGCCATTAAGTTTGAATCGAAATATAGGTAGCACAGAAATCTTAATAATTATTAAGATTTCTGTGATAGGTAGGTAGGGTACTGGAAGGTTCTTCTGGTGCTTTATCATTTTTCCGAAACGCAGTCTCCACTCCAGGACTCGGCTGCTCCACCAGCCATCGGACCTTCGACGAACATGGCCAGCCCACTGCCACTTTAGTTTGCTTACCTACTCTACACTCTGCAAGCTATGTCGGTTACATTTTTTAGTAGTGTAAAACTTGGCGTTTTTCTGGGCTACCTCATGGCCTTCGTTTCGTTCATTGGGTTTATTGAGCTTGCTCCACAATTTAGACATGTTCTTTGGCGAACCTTCGAGTTGGCCTGTTTCTGGATTCTTGGTTACATGTAGGTATGTTTTGTCTCATATTCATTGGGGTTCCAATGTCTACAACTTCAATTTTATTTTCCAATCTAACAACACGACATTTTCTGGCAAAACAAAACATGGTGTTTAGGTATTTGTCTTGTTTCTTGACCTTATAAGTTACTTCGTTATATATATCACTTTGAAGAGAACACTTGTCTTACCTAGGCAACTTTTGTTAAAGAACCGATCGGTCCTTTGTTTGGCTGCCGCCACTTCAGATTTTCAGTGTTCTGTAAAATGGAGAGGAAATATGGTCGGTTCCATTTTACGTGACTTTACAACCAACGCAGTTTATTAAATACCTACCTGCAAAAATTTCGCTATGAGTTCAAAATTATTATTTAAATTTATTTTTAGATAAAATCAGTGAGTACTAAGAAACTTACTAAGAAATGTAGTTCTAGTATTTAGAAAAGAACATTAAAGTTTTATTATACCTAATTAATACAAACATCAGCGTTAAATCAACGTGTAAAGAATCGTATGCTATCAATATACCAAAACCTTAGTCATTTCATGGGTCGTGTCCTGGAGTTGTTTTTCCTTAATTGTATTTAGCAACCGTATTATGCCCTGATGCGCATGCGTAGGTATATCTATCTACGTTAATTGTAACCACATATATATTTTCGTAATTATGGGATCCGATAATGACCTACTAGGTTCCTACGTTGGAAGGATGTTGGCAATTTTGGGATATTCTGCTTGAGTATAAAATGTATCTCTTAACAAGTCTTACTGAAACTGAAGGGTCAGTGGCCAATGATAATTTCAATTTATTCTCGTCAACAAAGTGTAGGCTGTCTAACTGGCCACTTGTACGTACAAATGAGAGGTTTTTTGTGCCACAAAACGTGGGGCGATTGGAGCGAATCTTTTATTTACTCAATAATTTTATTCTATCCCTTTTACCGTTAAAAGAATATTTACGCAAGTGGGTGTCGATACATGGCGGGTAGGTATAACTTTTCTTTTATTTTTCATTAACAAAGCTATACCTACCTACGATGAAATCCTTATTGTGGGCCCATTTACAAACACATTATGATCTCATTTCCTCAAAAAAGTTGACATGAATCAACGAAACAGCTGTAGTTGAGAACGGGAAACGAACCCGCTACCAAACGCATTTTGTCAATCACTGAGCCTCTGCGGCAAATATTCTACCATCCATCGGCGACTCTTGCTGTCATTATGTATTAGTATTTCCAAGGGTCTCTCAGGATAATTAGACCTGCAGGACGTTATTACAGTCCAGTGATCACGTCAATAAAATATTGTCTGTTTTACTACAAAAGATTTAAACACCACTCCGTTATATTATTACAAAACTGTGTTTATCAGTTGTTGAAAAGACATTTATAAGGAATTTGACGTAAGACTGACATTAGACACGGGTTGAACAATAATTTAGTGTACTTAGGTATAAGTTTTTGTGCTAGGTGAGGACCCATCCATGTTCAACGCGTGTCTTACGTTTTTTTATGTAGGTATGGAATTTGACGTAAGACACGCGTTGAACATGTGTTTAATTATATCTTTTGTAGTAAGACCGTTATGTCGTAATTAAAACGATTACTGTACATAGTAAAAGGTAATGATAGAGTACTTAAAAGTATAACGAAATCAACAAAAGTTTTAAATGTAAGTAACAGTAATTTTTGTACAATGCTCATCATATTTCAAAATACTAGTAGCACAAAAACCCTCATTTGTACATATTTGCACTTCCTTGCAGCATAATCAGCCTATAATGTTCCCTTTGCTGAGACACAGGCCTCCTCTCGGTGAGAGGGAACGGGCCATAATCCACCACGTGTGCCCAGTGCGGGGTGGTAGATGTCACATGTCTTAGGTACGTCAGCCTCATCATATCCTAATCTAACTAATTATTACCCGTAATTATAATATTATAAGTGCAAATATATTATTGCGTTAGCGAAGGAGATAGTGATGCAGCAACCATTTCGTAAATCAGTTTCGCTTCTTCCGAATTAGGTGTTTAAACAACAACATACATTAACAACAACAACAACAATAACATTAACAGTAACATTTTAATGAAAGTCCCAACATCATACATATTAACTTTTAACTCCCGCATCACTATCTCCCTCTCTCTCTTGTTCTTTTCACATTCCACCAGTAAATGTTGGACATCTTCGACTTTATTACACACTTGGCAAGGGGAATCGACTTTTTTCACTAGGTATCCAAATTTCCTGGATGGAAAGTGACCAGAACGCAATCTATGTGCCTTAACAACATACGACCTCTTTGTATGACTTTCAGTGAACCAAGGGATTCGAGGAGGCTCACTTTGCGAATGTTTGGTTCTAGGACATGCCGGTTTTCTCACGATGTTTTCCTTCACCGTTTTGAGAGCAGTGGTGATGAAATAATTTACACAAATTAAAGTGCCTGTTGTCTTACATTAAATAAAACCTTTCCATTTATGGGCTTGGCCTTTAGATACTTACATGTAGGTACTACCTAACGTGCCTAAATTAACTTGTATCTTATATCTGGTTAATATCCTCTAAGTTACATAATTATTTGGTTTGTTGGAACTTTCACGGAAGTAATGTAAAAGCCCTTTGCGTACTTTATTTCTGTATTTCTATGGCATGAAAGTCTACTTTATCCTGTTTCCGATATCAGTAAAGTTTGTGTAGTAACCCTTCAGCATTTGCTTCTGATTTTCGTCGGGATTAGGAAAGAGTTACTTTAGAGAGGGATACTTTATCGATACGATGTTATCGATAGTTTGACGCTTGAATTTATAATTATCGTTTTCTTTTTTGTTTTTTAAACATAATGTACTTTAAATGAACCATTAGGTTGCATATGTACATAAAGCCTATCGTATTACTCAGTAACTGGGTTGTGGAGGTCAGATAGGAAGTTGCTCCATGTAAAAGACATCTGCATCTGATTCAGCTGCATCCGGTTAGACTGGAACCAAGTAAGTCCAACAAGGCTTTAATAAGTAAGGCAAGGTAGGTAAGGTTGGGTAAGGCTTTTCCCAACATAGTTGAGAAAAGCCTAGGCAGATGATGACGTAGGTCGTAGGGTGAATAAGGCATAAGGATGACGTTCTTTTTAATTGAAATAGATACCTACTTACAACTTACTTTAATAAAATCAAACAATGTCACGTAGAGTTCCTACAAAAATCCCTTTGTTAGTTTCAAAGTACATTACTATAAGTGCTTCTAATATTTATAATCAGGACTGAAAACTAAGCGCATTCTTCTAATGAGCTTATACTTATGTTAGTAGTAAATACTAGTACCATATAATTTATAACGGGTACCTACATTTATACAGGGTGTCCAGTAAATAGCACGACATACTGCAGGGGGTGATAGCTTGGGCCAAAACAACACAATATATGTTCAACAAAATCTTACGGATTTACAGTTTTAAAAAGTTAAGCGATAAGAAAATTGTTGTGTGAAAATTTAAACAAAAAGTACTATTTCTTGAAAACATTATTGTTTTTGATAGAAAAAGACTTATCAATGAGTAAAGTAAATATTCACAAATAATTTGATGTAAAAAAAATACTAGAAAAGGAATTTTTCATTACGAGATGCTTAAAAATCTGTTTCAAGGTAAAACTATAAATCCGTAAGATTTTGCTGAACATATATTGTGTTGTTTTGATAGGTATTGACCCAAGCTATCACTTCCTGCAGTATGTCGTGCTATTTACTGGACACCCTGTATGTAAAACAGTCCTTTGTTAGGAGTAAGAACTAAGAAAGTAAAAGTAGGGGTTTTCCTCAAAACGTTTTTAAGCGCAACCATCTAAGCGCAACTAAATTATTCTTCTAAGCGCAACCATCTAAACGCAACTAAGTTATTCCACAAAGCGCAACTATCTAAGCGCAACTAAATTGTTCATCTAAGCGCAACCATCAGTTGGGTTGAACTGTACTTACGTAAGCCTTCGAGACCTGGTGGCATATGGGAGTAATAGGGTGGGGAACACCATGGGACACCTCAAGGGCATTGACCTTGACCTCAGGGTCATTGACCTTGAGATCAAGGTCATCATTCCGAAAGTCAATATACGTGATTCTCCTAAAGTCACTGACCATGATCTCAGGCCAACTAAATTATTCCTTGCGCTTTGAGGAATACCCCTAAAAATCTACTGTAATCTTATTTCGAACATTGTTGTTGGGATTTTATAGTAACCCAATACAAACGCAAGACAGAGAATTAGGTACTAACATCATACAAGAACAAAGGTGATGGCTTCGACCGCATGTTTCAATATACCTAATGTAACTGATATTTAACGTATCGTGTAACTGATACTGCGGCATAATTATGATTAATAAACTCGGTCATTTGTTAGGGCACGTACTCCTTTGTGTGTGAACGTATTTTAGTGTTATCATTCTTGATGAGTTTTCTAATACAATCTAAGTAATACCTATTTTTAATAGGTTTTAACCAAGTTCTTATTTATCATACTAATGATCAGTATATAATTATTTGATACTAGCTTTTGCCAGCGGCTTCGGCCGCGTGGATTTCGGAAAATATTCCACGGGAACGTAGAGTACTACCGGGAATTCTTTCCTTATTCCTTGTCTACATTATAAAGGTAACCTCTGTGCAAAATTTCAGCTTTATAAGACCAAGGGTTTGGGCTGGGCGTTGATGAGTCAGTCAGTCATTCAGTCGATCAGCACCCTAATTGCGTAATACGCTATCGATCGGAATTTGAATCATTTTGAAACAAATTGCTAATCCATTGCTTCATAAATGTTCGAAAAATTTATCTGCTCGACAACGTAAATAACGCAATGAATGTTGTTGAACTGTCAAAATGAAACCAACTCCGATTGATAATGTTTTACGCAATTAGGGTGCAGGACTTCTCTTTTTATTTATATATATTGATAATCAATATTTTGCAATGCACTTTGTGTCACTACGATAGATGAAGGCTTGCATTTTACGTTAACAGAATTCTCTGTAGGTACCTACTTATAAAAAAATAATTAATTCTCTTTTGTCTCTATTCTAATATATTATTACATTTTTTTTTAAATTCTGTGTTGTGTGTTTTCTGGGAATATCTATTCAGATATTCTCTATCTACGAAATTTTACAACCTTCTTTTTCACTGAATATTTTATCGACAAAAGTTCACATCACTAGGAATACTTTTAAAAGTTTATAGTAGTTGTAAGTAAGTTTGTATACGTACAGTTCAAGTCAAAACTCCAGGCGTGAACAGAGATGGTATAGTAAACAATTCTTTCTCTGGCTGATGCCGAGTTATTTTTAGGTCAATAGCTTTTGAATTCGCTCATCGGGCGTAGTTGGACCAATGAAAATGTACGGCGGTATGCGTGAGCGCAACAAGAACATCGGTAATTGATTTCTCATTCGATTAGGCACGGATCTAATTGGGTTTTAGTGTTTGTCTAGTTTGTTTGCGAAGACATCGAATATTGGATGTGTAAATTACATTTAATTCCCGTTTGATTTCTGCCAGCATTTAAGTTGAATGTAGTGCTAGTGTCGCCTCCAGATAATGTGTGATACTTTAGTTGGCTCTTTGGTAAGCTCATTTCTGCTCGGCCATTTTTATTTATTTCCCGTAGAAAGTGCGTAAGGTAGTTTTATAGTGTTTTTACCAGTTGAGTGGGACTAGACTTTTTAACTGGTTTAGGAAAGTGAGGACTACTTAACTAAAGTGTTCAACGAAGAATGTTTCTGTTATTATCAAAAATGTAACGTAGATTTGTTTTGATACAATAGCTGGAGATAGTGGAAACATGGACGCTAGTTATCGTAAAATTGTGCATCTGTAGATTTTCACGTACAAGAGATAAACTGCGAATCTACACAAGATTATGAATGATACATCTCAATGTTATTAATACTAACAGTAGTTTTGCCGAGTGAACGACAACAAAAAAAATCAAAGAAGTCTATGTCAGAAGGAATTTACATAAAAGCAGTTTAATTTTCATTGAAGTAATCGCAAATGGATGGTGCATCTCGAAAATGTGAAAGATTTAAGGTAAGTGATTACCTACTCTACTGTATTAGAGCACTAATAAATTATAGCGGTACTTAGACTCAATTCAAGAACCAACATCTAGTACGAAAAGGCTGTGATGAAAATCGTCAGGTTTCTATAAAAAACAAGCATAAAATTAGCCTATAATGTTCCCACTGTTGGGCCACAGGCCTCCTCTCGGTGAGGGAGCGGGCCGCGCGCGCGCGGACCCAGTGCTGGTTGGTAGCTGCCTCATGTTTTGGAATTTTTGGTTCAAAGAAATGCCGGATTCCTAACGATGTTTTCCTTCACAGTTTTGAGAGCAGTGGTGCTGAAATAATTTTTACACATAGTAAAGCGCCTGCCTTGGTTCGAACCTATGACCTACCACTTGTAGGTTGCGACCGTTATCACTGGGCCACCACTGTTCTTGCCACTATTGCATGCTCTTAAAAAATTAGCACTTAATTGTGATTTCATGCCTTGGTAAATATTTCTGTGAGTCATTGATTAGTAGCACGATTCTAGTCAATCCATATTTTTGTTTAAGAAAGGAAGGGCAAAGAAAAGATGGATGGACTGTGAGGAATGATATGAAAGAGAAGTTAGTGAATGATGACGTGACGGTTGACAGGGGAGAATGGAAGAAGAAAACGTGTGCGCCGCCCCCACGTAACATGGGATAAGGGCAGGAAGATGATGTTAATGATGATGATTTTTGTTTCCAATCGGTCTGTATTGTTGTTGTTTGTATTGTATTGACAGTAAAAAAAGCATAGTTAACATTGCTAAGTAAGGTGCACAGAATGCTACTTGACCCTGATCGGTTGATTGATAGTTTATTGAGTACCTACCCACAGACTACAAAAAAAAAAAAGGACTCCGCGCCACGCATATTGAAAGTGAAGCACAGTAAGTATGCCGGGACCGTTTGTACAAACATGCGCCTCACGCACACATTTACATCATAGTATGCCGACCGCCATTATGAGACATGACGGCGTCTTTGTCAAATCACGCATACATAGATCGGTAAGGTGCTTCACTTTCGATACGCGTGGCGCGGAGTCCTTCTTTTTTTTCTAGTCCGTGTACCTACCATTGAATAACGATCTACAATTAAGCTCCATTTACACGGTACAAGTTTATTGCCTGTGGCATACCATAAAATTGAAAGGCAATTAACTGGCACCGTCTAAACAACACCTACAATAAAGTCGCATGCGATTTTATTGAATGGCAAAACTTGCACTCAATTATTTTGTATGCCATTTTATGGAATCGCACGCGTGTAAACATTTGCATGTAATTTTTGAATGGTAAAAAAAAATTAACGTGCTTTATGCGATTATTGCTCTTGAACGTTCCAGAAACTTGCACCGTATAAATGGAGCTTTACGCTATTGTCGGTAAGTGTTCAGTACTTCAGCAATCTGTAGGTTATTATATGTCCTCGAGAGCGTGCACTTGGTTCCTGTCAGGTGCTAAATTTCCATTGGGTATAAATTATAGTCTTAAGTTATTTTTTATACCTAAATAATAAGTCAGCATAATGCTTCGTGGGAAAAGCCGTGTAGAAGTTTAGAGATCCACTATAAAAATGTTTGGAATCTGTGATTTCTATAAATCGAAGGGGGTTTTTGCTCAGGGTTTTTTGTTACAACTATATACTGCTCCTCATTGGTCCTTCTTTTTTTCACCATTTCAGCTGTTCTACACCTTATTCTGCAAGTAAGCCTGAAACTTATTATGTGTGGAATTCGCCATGTTTATCATTTGTAGTTCGTTTGTTTACAATTTCCTGAAATCATTATTTCAGTGCTAGGATCAAGGGGGAATTGTCTCTCTTTTGCATGACGCGTGCGCCAGCGTCACTCGCCCGGTTGGGCGGTACGGCCGCCCACTGAAAACGTTCGAGCGACCGATGAGACGAACGCCACGCCAGTCTCGACGTCCACTCCGCGCGGTCCGCCTGTCGTTTCCCGCGACGGCATACAAAACCCCCTATTTATAAGTATAACCATAACCAAACTTCGCACGTGATACGAAAACCGCGCCATTTTTGTTTTTTATTTTTTTTTATTTACATTTCGAACGGAAAACGACGTAACGCGATTCGATTCGTTGATTCGATGTTCTCAATTTAAATTGTAGTGTTTCAGACTAACGGGGTGACAAATGTTTTAGTGCATTTTTAAGGATATTTTTGTGGATTCTTTTTAGAAGGTAATTTTGCTTTAATTTTCTTTTTTATGTTTAATTATAAGCTAAGTATGGATATGGAGCGCAAATTACTGTGTAAGAACCAGTTACATTTTTTATTCATTGATCAGTTATTCATCAAGTAATAATTAATCAGTACCTAGGCAAGTATAGTGATGATTATTTAGTAATAGCTCATTAATTTTTCATTAGATTCGGAGAACTGAGTGGAACAGCACTTGCACATGAAATTCATGTAGATGTAATATGATTAGATCAACGTCTCACTGGGCAAAGACCTCGTATGTATCAACAGAGATGTGATGTCTAATATGCTGTTAGTTGTTGATTCAAAAATCATTCAACAGAGGTAAACTTATTAGAACGGTAATTTCTTTACTATATTCTTATTTTTGATGCAATCATAAAATTTATTACGATGATTCTAGACCTCAAGTGGAATTAATTTTAGTAACTTGTAAGTTACTTAATGGCCGATTCCTATAATTTCAATCAATCAATCTGCCTAGCCTTTTCCCATCTATGTTGGGGTCGGCTTCCAGTCTAACCGGATGCAGCTGAATACCATTATTTTACATGGAGCGACTACCCATCTGACCTCCACAACCCAGTAACTGGGTAATACGACACTCCTTGGTAAGACTGGTTGTCAGACTTTCGGGCTTCTGACGATCCGTAACGACTGTCAAAGATCCACGAATGACAGCCGGGACCAAAGGCTTAACGTGCTTTCCGAGGCACGGAGGAGTCTCGGTATGTAAAGATGGTCACCCATCCACTGACCAACCCCGGCAAGCGTAGCTTAACCTGATGGATCGACCCGTGCGGCTGTTATTACTTAGCCCCGAGCTCCTCCTTCCGAGGCCGATTCCTATAATTTACGGACCGTTATTGGTCAAAATTAAGACTCTTGTATAATTACCAATAATGAAGCAAAAACCTCATAGCTTTGCATAGTAGACCCTCCCATATGGCAGAAGCTATCACAGGTAAAATGCTACCATTGGTAAGGAAAACATTCGTTTTTGTTTACAGGAACCGAGCTTTGTTTATAGGTTTATAAGTAAATAAGTTTGAACTGCCTCAAGGGTAGTTTTCTGTCGAGGGTTTTCTGTAAAGAAAAAATAGTTGTATGATTGAATGAAAGGCCTATTGGGTGATCGCGTGACGTATTATTACATTTATAACCCTGGGGTAACGACCCCACCCAAACTTTTATTTGGTCGCCCTAGCGTTTCAATAATTTACAATGTCAACATGCTGACGTGTTTCTTTTCACGGTGATAATCGATAAAATTATCGTTGAAAGGGAATAGAAATACGGGACTATATATGGGACTTTTTCAGCTGATAATGTTACTGTTCCAAAATTATGTCTGTACTGCTATTCTGTAAACATCTCACCGTGATAACTTAGGTGAAGTGAGCGTGAAGTGAGTCGTCATTTCACCTGATGCTAGGGGATGACACTATTGACAGCTCACTTTAAGATCACTTCACTTAAGTTTTCACGGTGAGATATTTACAGAATAGCACTACTGTTTCGTTATTAACATTATGACTGCCATCGTTGGTCTAGTGGAGCATGAGGTCCTGGGTTCGATTCCCGGGTCGAACAAAATGTTGTTGTTTTTTTCCATATGGGATTTCTTAGTAGCAGCTCGGAGCCCGAATCTCTGGCCAGTTGATGGCAATAGACTCGCCTCGTTTTACCTATATGGCACTAAAACATAACTAGCGAAATGTGGGTGTAGGAACTGTAGGCTGTAGGTACACCTCTGCCTGATCCTTCGGGAAATACAGACGTGGATTGATGTTATATTTGAATAATTAAGCAGTTTAAAAGGATGATAAATACCGAATCCAATACCTAAGTTATCAACATCCACCTGCCCTAGCTTAGGTTAAATCACAACATCAAAATAAATTCTTTGATCTTTTCAAACACTTTTCATAGCTATACTAGGACTTTAATTACTTTTCATTCTCCAATAAAACTTTTGCTTGAGACGACATGAATTCTTTTCTTTTCTTATTTAAATATACCTAACTACTTACAAAAATCAGCTGTCTCCGAAAATGAGATGTGACACAAAACCATCTGTTTCGAGTCTCATTTAGTGTGTGAGTGAGATTCAAAATTGGAATAAGTTTAAACAGGAAAAATGGAAAGACATACCCATAATTCCATAAAGTCATAATATTTTGAAGAAAGAAAATATCTACTAAAGCGTGAACTTAAACATACCTATCATAATAATAACTATTCTGTGCCGGAGCGGCTGCTGCAGGAGCAGAACACCTCAAACGGCGCAAATATAACCTTATTGGGAACTATATGTTTGAGCCGTTTGGGGTTGAAACACTAGGGCCTTGGGGTCCGAGTGCTCATTGAGTTTTTCGGGACATCGCCAAGCGGTTGGTCGACTCTACACAGGACCAGAGCGCTGGCCTATTTTTAGCCCGAAGAATTAGCATTGCCATCCAACGTGGCAATGCTGCCAGCCTTTTGGGCAGTTTTTCCATTGACAGCGATGTGGACGAATTTTTTGATGCCTTATGAGCTCTTCCCCTTTTTTATTTTTTATTATATACTTGTACATAGTATATTAGTATTAGCTTGTACATCGTAATTAAGGTAAATAATTATGTTGTATAAAAATAAATAAACTATCTATTCATTGATTTAATTAACACTTTGTCTATGTCAATTAAATAAACCACTGAAGCTCCAAAGTTTCTGGCAGCATGGTCACCCTCTTTCTATATGTCCATAATTACAAGAGGATATTTGCTTTATCAGATGCACTAGAGTCCTAGGTACACACGGCTACACATCAAGCTATACATTTTCAGTTTGCACTGCCCTCTCTCATTGTGAGGAAATCCTATACAATGCGCGATCAGTATAAACTGGAAATGTATAGCTTGAACTGTAGCCGTGCGTACTAGGTACTGCTTCCTTCCTTTAACTAATCAATTGCGATCGATGATCTATCCTTTACCATAGAGGATTTTGACAGATGGTGGTAAAGTTTACCCAATCGTCAAAAACGTCAAATCCTCTGTTTCAGCATAACACCTCCGGGATCATGCAATGTGGAGGATTGCATGGTCCCGGATTTCAGTAGACAGGTACCTCATAATAATAAACACATAATAATATTATTACATATTACAATGTAACTACTTAACATTATGTACAGTACACACAGCAGCAGGTCAAGTTATTTTCTCGTTCGATTTTGAACTTAACCATCAACATTTTAATGCATAAAATAATTTGGAGAAATTTGACAGTTTGGTATAACCTTATTGTGCTGTTGCTTGTACCTCTACGAATGTATACATACATTTTGCTACAAAGTGAACTCCACGAGCGTATCTTCTGCGTGGGCTCAGTGAGCTGCAGTTGGAGGCCTTGATGGTTCATGGTAGGCCAGTATCAAGGCAAGAAAAGTAGGTACCTAAGTACCTGCACATAGTTTAGTTGATACGAGTACGTGATGGGCCACTGTGTGTGTAGGTAAGTGGCCCATCACTTATTCATGCTAATTCGTATTTTAAAAGAGTAGATTACACGCAACATTAAAACGTTTAGGTACACCTGACCTCAAAAAGAGGAATACATGGACCAGAATTCAATTGATTTTTTACAATTTATGTTCCATAATACCGTATCAATGTGTAGGTATCCAACGTGTGATATGTTTTGTGGATACACATTAAAAAAATATTAAGGAACAAAGATAAAATACAATTAAATGAATATTAATTAATATTTTGATTTAAGGACGCTGCGCTCGCTGTTACAAATGAGTATTCAAATCATTACTTTTTTACACAAAAGTATGTTTATTAAATAAAATGCTTTGCATTCTTAAAATGTTTTTGGCCGAATTGTTAACTGATGTGCAAGGTAGATTCTGAACTATAAATATAATTTTAGATAGGTACATTTATTGTGTAAATGTACCGAAGTAAAAATTTCTCTTCGGTACATTTATTGAGAAATCGTTTCTTAAAAAAATATATATTTATAGTTCAGAATCATACCTTGCACATCCGGCATTTCGGCAAAAAAACATTTTAAGAATGCAAAGCATTTTATTTAATAAACATACTTTTGTTTAAAAAAGTAATGATTTGACTACTCATTTGTAACAGCTTCCTTATGATTTAAGAATTAGAAGATACCTACTACATTTTTACAGTGCACCGTTTACATCAGTCAAGCTGTTTCCTAAAATATCAAATTCATTCTAAATTCTTTACTGGATTTATGAAATTAATACTTAGCTAACATAAATTAAATTTTCGTAATGGCAATCAAAACTCGAAGAGAAATTGCGATCTTATCTTGCCGAATGCATTTCAATTAGAATGACGAAATAATACATAGGTAGGTATGTAATTTTAAAAATAATAAACATTCTGAAAGTTTTGGTTAGGATGCGCTATTTTTTTTGTAACATAAATGTTCGTGGTGCTATATACATGATTTGGCACAGCCGGGCGGCAAAATGGAATACTAAAACCCGTACATTTATGGTCCTTCGAGCCGGATCGGTGTATGGAGTTAACTAATAAAACATGTGCAGTATGTATTATGTAGTTATAATATATTAGGGCAAAAGCCACTCGGCTCGGCGGATTATGCGAGGGTAGTTTGCCGAACAAAGTTTGCCGATCGACACGAGCTGAGTGAAAGCCGAATGTGGTGTAATAATTGCTTCGGGTCGGCTTTGTTCTTCAGCAAATACTGCCGAATCGAATGTCCTGACCCGAACATAATATATCTGTAGCACCTCTTACAGGAAATGGAGTAGGTACTATCGACAAAACGGACGCTTTTACACCGTAAAGTTGCTTTTTGTACACACTGATTCACTCTGTCCCTATGGTCCTTTGTTTCTCCTAGGATTGCAGCTTGCAAGCAAAATTGTTTCGAAATTGCAAATTTCGTTTGTCGATAGTACCTACCTACTTCCTAAAAGATTAAACACGATGTAACTAGATCAGGTATCGGTATTAATTAACTATATTAGACCAGTTCTAGAGGTGCGCCGGCAGCCTGGTTCAGACCGGAACCCATTTCAGTCCAAGCTTTACGCTGGTCATTGACTTCATAAATGAGGTTTTTTTCTAGAAATAGCTGTAGGTAATGGACCCCCAGTTGTAGGTACTTAGAAGTAAATACATATACCTACTTAGTAATAAGCCTGCAGAGCAGTGGTGGCCCAGTAGTATCGACCCCGACTCCTGAGTTCGTGAGTTCGAACCCAGTCAGGCGCTATACTTTGTGTATATAATTTCATCACCAACTGCTCTCCAAACGGTAAAGGAAAACATCGTGAGGAAACCGGCATGTCCTAGAACCAAAAATTCGAAGACATGTGACATCTACTAACACGCACTGGGCCCGCGTGTTGGCTTATGGCCCACATCCTCACACAGAGAGGAGGTTTGTATCCCAGCAGTGGGAACATTACAGGCTGATTATGCTAAGCCTGTAACTGTCTCATTATAGAGCATATAGTGCTTTAGACCAAACAGGGTGCAGGTTTTATCATTCCAACGAAATCTTGACTAGGAATAATATAACTAATTTGAAGCTGTAGGCACAAATTGTAGAAATTAGTGTAACTATACAAATGATATGACTCTGCCTGTCTGTTTTGGTATAGTGATTCATTACACAAGTTCGTGCGCAATAAAGTACGCATGAAACACATTCATCTAGTTCCTACACTATTACATTGAATATGCTAAAAATGCAAATAAATGTCGGAAAGAGAAACCTACTTAGTTGAACTTGCAACGAAATTAATTTAAAAACACGAATTTATACTTGTCTGTTTGGGTACATAATAATACGTGACATACTAAAAAAACTTTTAATAACAATCAGCAAGTTTGAAACTGTATGCCAAGTGGAAAAGTTATTTCACAAGAAATCTGAGAAACTGTAAATGGTGAAGTAAATGACAAATATGTTTGAGAGCTTGTTGAGAGCAGTCTGAGAGCAGTTTGCGTAGGCTGCTACTTAGGGTCCTCCTACTCTTATTTATTTAGTACACGTACTTATCCTACCAAATTAGCTTCAGGTAATTCTGCAAGTACGTACGTACCTCTAATCTTTCGTAATAAAACTAGAGACGCGTTTAGTTAAATAGCGTTGTCCAATCATAGGGCCAATTCGTTTTTTATTTAAATGATGACCTCAGAATACCACGTATACTGTCACTATTCACTATGGAAAACAAGGCTGATCAACAATAGGAATGATGCCTGGGTAAAAAAAAAAATTAAATTCTATTTAATACGTCGGATAATAAAAAAAAAAAAAAAATTGACACGTATTTTTTGCTTTATTCATAGGTACTATAATATTATGAATTGTCTATCTGTTACCTTTCAGACATAAACCACTGAACGGATTTTTATAAAATTTGGTAAGGCAATAAATAGATGGCATCCTGGGAAAGGACATAACCAACTTTTTGTCTCAAAAATAATTCTACTCTCCCCACTCTCTCTCTCTCTCCTAATATCCTACTCTCTGTGTGTTATTTTGTATTGGATGAAAGTTTGTATGGGAGCATTTCTAGAGTTAGGGATATGAAAAATAATAATACACTAATCGAAAAAAGTTTTGCACCATTTCTAATGCGACCACTGCAAGGTAAACAAAATAACTCGCGATAACCAAAACTTGAGTCAAGTGTTTCTTAAGTTATCAGCAACACTTGAGAATGTTTTTTTGTATACCTGCCCTATAACTTTGTGGACTGTTTATGTCTTAAACTCATTTTTTTAAAAACAAGAAATTTGAAATACAGTCTTGAACTCGTTAATACTGCACAATTCACAATGCTTCTTCCAATACAAGGTGAAGGAATTCCCGCATCCATGCTAAGAATCTCTTTATCCTTTCTGTGCTAAGAATACCACAGTAAAATACGCGCCAAGAGAATCCATATCCGGATCTTGATTTAGGTACATTCGCCATTTGAAAGTTACAGCTAACGCACAAGTGCTGTAATTATGCAGCCAGTTATAGAGATATGGAGACAAAATTATGCACGCGAGCAAAATTAACTGGTCACTCATAAGTATGACCGTGAACACATTCAGCACTTGAATTGCAAAGACGTTCTGTTTACGCAGCCACTAACTAGTGTAAAAAGAGAGATCTACAACAGACTGTATAGCTTGCTCTCAGTTGCCTGTATAGAAAGTAAGTATGAAAAATCCAAGTGTTTCTTTCAATGCACGGGCTAGAAAAAAAAGGACTCCGCGCCACGCATATCGAAAGTGAACCACAGTGTAAGTATGCCGGGACCGTTTGTACAAACATGCGCCTCACGCACACATTTACATCATAGTATGCCGACCGGCTAGGCGGTCCGCCATTATGTGATATGACGGCGTCTTTGTCAAAACACGCACACAAAAATCGGTAAGGTGCTTCACTTTCAATAGTTTCAATACGGGTAGCGCGGACTCCTTCTTTTTTTTTCTAGTCCGTGTTTCAATGATACATGTGTTAAATCTCAAAAGCAAAGTAAAACGCTGTTAGCTTCACCGTAAATCTTGTTGAAACAACAAACTGTCTGTAAAGGGCCAGCTTATCCTGGCGGGTGGTGGAAAAGGGAACTAATACGAGTATAAATGTATACTGATATTGACAAGCTTTTGCAAGCAGCGCCACCGTGAACTGCCGAGATAAACTGGACACGATGTATGTTTAGTTTCTGTTTACAACGCCCTTGCATCATTCACGCAGAACGCGATTTGGTCTTCAGTCCAGTTGAATGTCAGATGTGAAACACACTTGGCTCGTCGCCATAGAGTATTTAGCAGAAGTCGAGAGTTTTGAAGGACGATGTGTACGTAATATTTCTGAATTAATTCGGGCGATGCGGATAATTTTTTTTGGCAACTGTAAACAAGGATTTATGTGCTGGTGATATACTGGCGGGCTTAGGCTGAATAAAACAACATCGTGGCTTTATTGCCGGAAACATGATGTTTTTGTTAAATAAACAAAACCAAATGTTCCACTTTCAAAATGTAAGGATGGGCCTGTTTCACCACCTACGATTAAGTTCCTATTAACTTACTTGGCCTAAACTTGACATTGGCTAAATGCATAACCCGTGCGAAGCAAAAAAAAACTTACTTGGCAAATAATTTCATACAAATTCTGTTCCATTTTCGAATTTATTCGGTGAGTAGGTAGTGGCTATTCGGACATCGGGAAGTACCTATATGTTTTATTTTTCTTTCAGTTTTGGCACTGAAATGGTTTCGGTCTAAGGTTTTATGGAAACATTAAGTTGTGTAGATTTTTTATAATTTTTAATAGCGTATCTACCCAACACAGTATCTTGTATGCATAATTCAATGAACCGATCATTTACTTGTCTGCAACCGTTACTTGAAATAACGCCTCCTTTGAATCGGTCGATCCAAAAACGTATTTGGAAAGGTTCAGTGACCGCACAAGATTTGCTTCAAGAAAAAACGTAAATATTTATGTTTGCTTTGCCGGTTGCTAGGCAACGGAAGAAGGGTCGAAGTTAGAAATATTATGGGGAATCATCTTGTTCTAAAACTTCCTTGTTTCTGACTGAGAAACATTTCTTGGTCAGTTTTATTGTGTTAATGACAGGCACTTTCACTGTAGATGATTACTTATTTCTGATTTGTATTACTAGTCTCGTCTCTGGACAAATAAATTAGAATGTTAGTATCGGCGTTTTATTGTAGCTACTGTCGATTGTTAGGATACATTGTTGTGTTACAGTTATTTTTAAATCTAATAAGATCCAACAATAGGATTGGAGAAGGTTCGGCTTCGTATAACTGTATCGTTTTGATAGCAAAACAATGAACTGAGAATGTATGCGCAGTAGGCCTACTGTGGAAATCAGCACCCAAATTCCGTAAGACACTATCGATCGGAATCTGAATCATTTTGAAGCAAATTGCTAATCCACTGCTTCATTTCTTCGAAAAATTTGTCTTCTCAACACCATAAATCGAAATGAATGTTGTTGAATTGTCAAAATGAAGACGATTCCGCTCGATAGTGTGTTACGCAATTAGAGTGCGGCACATTGATACATCTCTATTTATAGACAAAACTCTGCAAGATTGCCATATCATTCTGATATGGCAACAACAATTTAATATAAATATTTAATAATGTAATAAAATTCTAGACTTAATGTAAACATTTATATTTAATAATGTTCTAATTAATAATGTTACAGACACAATATTCTAGTTTTAAGTTATCTTGCCGCGCCCCAACGGGGTTCTGTACTCATTAGTTGGAAGCAAAGCCTGTAAATGTGTGTACATTGTGCAATAAATATAATAAATAAATAAATATCAGGATTCCTAAAAGTAGATCACTAAAGAGAGAATAAGGGAGAAATACTCAATCCATCCAAAATTTAAGTACTGGAGCTAGACCACCACCTCTTAAAGCAGTATTATTTTAATCTTACAGGAGTGTGGGAAAGAGATGGAGCTAGACGTCCTGTATAGCTCCATCTCTTTCTCACACTGAAGTAACATTAAAATAATACTGCTTTAAGAAGTGGTGGTTGGCCCCCAGGGTCCTCTTCTCAATGTATCCTAATCCAATACTGATTACTTCTAGTTGCTTGAAAAATTTAGTCTAAAAACTCGTGCACTTGTGCCATCCTAAAATACAGCACCATAATCATTTTATCTAGAAGATGTCCACTCTTGTTAATCACCAAAAGCAAAGCTCAAATGCTGGTGAAATGAACAGTTAAACAAAGTAGACATTTGAAATATGTTTAAGCAACGTGCATTTTTACCCGACTACGGCAAAGCAAAAAGGAGGGTTATAATTTTGACCGGTACTCGTATGTATGTATGTATGTATTATGTTCATCTGTTCCATCATAACTTCTAAACTACATAACATAATTTGTCAAATGAGGTTTCGTTGGAAGCGTCTTGCGTCCGCTGGTTATAGGCTATATGACGTCACATTAAATTGAATATGGCGCCCTCTAGAGGACAAAATGATGAACTAAAAATTTTTTTTTATTGACGCTGTGTTGGCACATTATTAATTAGCACATTTCAAAAATATATATATTGTTAGCTACTGCTCGCGGCTTTGCTTGCATGCTCCCGATAATTGGAAATAATTTATAATTTATTTATTTATTTAAATGGCTGGCTGAGTATGGTAAGACTGGTTATCAGACTTTCGGGCTTCTGAAGACCCGTAATGACTGTCAAAGATCCAAGAATGACAGCCGGGACCAACGGTTTAACGTGCTTTCCGAGGCACGGAGGGGTCTCGGTATGTAAAGATGGTCACCCATCCACGGACCAACCGTGGCAAGCGTAGCTTAACCTGATCGATCGACCCGTGCGGCTGATATTACTTGGCAACGAGCCCCCCTCTACAGACTTATGGTAGCTTAATCTAAAGATGAACATTTACGATATGAAAGTTCCATACGAAGAGTTGATTGGTTACGTCTGACTAGGCAAAGACAAAGCACGGTATAGTTATTTCATGCATTGCTTTTCAACTTATTCCTGTGGCTGTATCATATACATGATTATTGTCTAGATATATACGACAGAACACGCGTAACGTTGAGTATCTGTATTGTGCCTAGTAATAATCCATATTATTACATGTGATAGTAACTTTGTCTGTACGTTACCTTTTCACTCCACCGATCGTTATGTTGACATATAGATTGTCTGGGCCCTGGTGAAGGACATAGGCTACTTTTTATCCTGGATTTCAGACATAGTCGCGAGCAACAGCTCATGTAATAGCACTGGAGGATTTGAAGTTTTGGACCAGAATCCAGAAATATGCTTCTTTATCCAGTTTCCTCCTGCTTTGGAGTTAACATTATGTTTACCAGCATGATATAAAGCCTTTCCTAATTACATGATTGTGATATGAAATATATCATTCGAATGAAATTGCTCTAGTGGTGTTATTTATGAAGCTCTGAAATGCGCCTAGATCTACTCGTATATACTCTATTTTTCCTAATCAGGTCAGGTGTAGGTCTCCGCGTTAGCATGTGTGAAAAATGTGACCTCATTCTTATAACGCTTCATATTTTAGCAGAAAAATATGTACAGAATGTCATTCAGAAATGTGTACAGAGATGTCATGTTCGCAAATATTTGAAAATCGAGAGGAGAAATTAAAAATTGATTAGTTTGACTAAGTATACGAGTAAAATAGGCCCAAAAAGATAGGTATAAAGTATATAAATAAAACGATGGAATTAAGGATAGACGGACGAAAAAAGACAAATGATCTGATTTCTATGATCAGTCCTTAGTATAGCTGATTCACGGATGAGTGAGTGTTCGTGATATTTTAAGAGAGATGACTACTCCAAATCTTATTAATACTGATGTAATCATCTCAGAAGATTTTACGAAATTTAACACACTGAAAGATTGATGCTTTATTTGAATGGTGTTTTTCAGTCTTCCATCCTTGCTAGCCTCTTATTTCTTATGGGTGCTTCTGTTTCATGTTTAACGGTGGCGACAGTTTTCCGCGCAACATTGTGCTCTATATCATCCATGTATTGGGTTTCCTAGACCGAACGTCATCCACTGACAACATTTTTCATCAGTCTCACCCTAACATTTTCATTATCTACGTTCATTTGATCTACTCTCAAACACAAACTCAAAGCATTTATTTCAAATAAACCAACTACAGACACTTTTGTATTGTCAAGGGGTCGGTCAGTCAGAAAGATGAAGCTAGTTGCCCATTCTAAAGCGTAGTAGATTCCTAATAATATACCTGTGCTGTGGAGAAGAACGGGCAACAAACTCCACGGACACTCTTATAAATCAACAAAATATTGGTTATATCATTCATGTGAAAATACACATGTGACTCTTGTGAGATCAATGTAGAAAGACGTGCACGTTAAAAGCGTCCGTGACAAAAAGATAAAAACTAAAAATAATTGAAAAATTAAAGTAAATTAAAATAAGCTGTGGCAGTTAAGAGATGACCAGTCCCTACTGACGGCACTCTTTCACGAACATGACGCATGGAGCAGCATCATTCAGCTCAACCATTTTGAAGGGAACGAGACATTTCTCTCATTTCTATCTACCAAACGAACAGTGAGCGCTCGGCTCTAAATTAAACACAATTATATGCACAATTTCTCGCATTAATTCATGCCCAGATGCCGTAACCGTAAACGTGCGAATCTAGTCACACATCTAAAGATACTAGGTCATTGGGTTCAATTCGCTCTGGTAATTGTAACAATTGCAAGCGTCCTTTGGCGCGTTTCCTTATTAAATTGGACCTAATTTGCGCTGTTATGCGCCCGCACCGTGACGCGAGCTCTGAATATATTGCATAGTGATTGTAGAGTTTGTTGACTCTTATCGTAATATACAATAAAATAAGAGTTGTGTATTTATATACTTAGGGCTTTATTTTTTGTTGTGAACATATGCTTGGTTTACAGTGTTGAAAATCCAACAGCTTGCTAGCATGCTTAAACAGTGCGTAGTACATATCTACTAGTTTTTCTCCGAAATCAAACTATTTGGAATTAGGGCGTTCCCTAATTTCAAATAGTTCTAATAAACTCTTCATTAGGATTCATTCCACGATTAGGCCAATATGCACCGTGTAATATAAATACAAATTAATTATATGTTTTTATTTAATTTGCAACACGTCAACAGTTTACCTTTTGTACCTATCTTGTGTAAACTAGCTCATACCACTATCCACTGCATCTTTAAAGTTTCCTAGAACGGACGACCTCTCACTTTCCGTCAATTCATCAGCAGTAATCACTATGCCATTACATTAGTGTCAATTTCGATCATTGTATTCTATTAAAAGTTATCTATGCTTCATTGTTGTAAGTCTTTCACTTTTCAAGTGAAATGCTTTCAATATCATTACCTTCTTGGCTGTCAATTCCTTACATTTCTGCTCTCTCTTCCGAAAACCACAGACTTTTTCAGTCACAGTCTCGTCTTTGGCAGTCATGGTTGATGTCATCCGCCTGAGTGTTTCTGTCTGGCCTCGGATCTTCGTTTTCAAGGGCAGTAGGAGTATTTATAATTATGGTGTCAACGTTTCCCAGTATCCCGGCTACCTGTATATCGGTTCGTGCTGTTCACCCATTAGCTAATTGTGTCATAGTGTCGAGTGACGGACTGGCCTACTTTAAATTGCCTTACTATTTTTTTTTATTTCGTACTTATCACGCGCGGTTTCTGTCAGACAGGCGGGAAGAACATTAATTATTCGTATTAAAATTTCTCCATGTTTTTTTTTTTAATTTCCGTCATGGTTTTCTAATGGACATGACATAGATGAACCAAACTTTTGTCGATTTTGAATCTCATGTTTTTAATGTTTTTTTGAAGACATTTGAAGATTTTCTTTAATATGGTCGTCTATGGCTGTTTTCTTTAACGTAGGCCTATTTATTGAACATTTTAGCGCGCTCTACAAGATGCTGAACTCATAGGATCAATCGACTTTTGTCATTATTTAGGGTAGGTTAACCTAATAAATAATTTAAATATAAATAGAGAAAGAGAGCAGGTCGAGTAAGCAAAAAAAAAAAAAAATAGACAGTGTGTTAACTTTGAAGAAAAGAATCAAAGTCTTCTCTTATTGAAATAAGTTTTGTAAAAGATTTTTCAATGGAGACCCGTGTTCTAATTACAAAAACACACATGCGACGTTGTTTAGACCCTAAACAAACTCGATCCAACTAATTATGTACTGCACAAAGGCAGTGTTTCATTGTTTACGCAGAGATTACCGGACACGCAAACGTTTAATGAGAACATGGTGAAGATTAAAAGACTACTGTTTAATTCCTAGCTGGCCATCGTCCCACATAGTTGTTCACGCACTGCCCTACTTCCACGCAGCGCGTAAAGACTCTTTCACAAACTAATGAATTTCACCATTTTATAGAAACATGAGCAAATGTGTTAGATTTATGGCTCATTTTTCATTGTTAATGATAGCAGACAATTAGCAGATTCCCAGCCGGCACGCAAAAAGCCAAAACACCGTGAATTATAACTAAATGTAGAATCTCACACATAGAAATAATAACGTAACATAAGTTTTCAATAATAACTTCAGCTTGGCACTTTTCCAACTATGTATTTCAATTTACATGTTTTGCATTTCAGAATTGGAAACACCACCCCGGCATCGAGAAACCGCACGAATCGATACGAAATACGATAACAAAGCGATCCGTACGATATAGTACGAGGCCAAAGACCGCGGACGGTCGAGACATAGTCCCGAATTGTGATAACGAAGCCGGGGACGTCAATATGGCGTCCACCGACACATCGACCACCAGCAGTCAGATATCCGCCGTAGCAGCTGAGGAACACAAGCGTACCGTCGACGAAGCATTCTTAAACAAGATGAAAGGCCTCGTCGAAAGGTTAAGGCTTGAGAACGCGACCTTGAAGAAGTCGCTCGACATCGAGCGGAGCGAGGTCCGAGCACTTAAGGCCCGCAACGAGAGCACACTCAGAAACTTAAAGACTGAACACAGAAGGAAAGAAGAATTTCTAGAGAAACAGTTAAGAACACCTAGAACAGATAAACCATCAGAAAATGTGCAGTTTAATGAAAACAAATTAATAGAATTAAAGAAATTAACGATAGAAATTCAGTCTTTAAAGTCAGCAAATAAGGGTCTTCAAGAAAAACTCAAGGTAAATCATCCAAACTATTCTTTATTGTTTTATACACTTCTGGACACATCTTTTGGCCCACCTTGTATTTTCAGTTTCGTTTGGTCCTAGCTAAAATTTTATATTAGGTCGAGCAAAAAGTTTTTATGCAGTTTTGAACCTGGCACATTCACAATTTCATTCAATAGTCTTTTTTTGAATTTCGAACACAGAATTTAAAGAAACAAAAGACAATTTGGAGCCTGTTTGTTGATATCAAACAATCGAATACTAAGAAAACTTGGTTTTATTGGTTTACTTGGATTTAATTCTTGAAAAAGTGATTGATATCTTTGGTTTTGCAACAAACATTACTTATTCTTAACATTAAGGTGAGGTTCTATCAATAATCTATGGATACTTCACCTGAAGTCGCCGCCCAAGCTGTGGCACTTATTCAGGCCGGACACAGCCAAAGAAACGTGAGTGCTCAACTTAATTTAAGTCGATCTGAGGTCCGAAATGTTTATCGGAGGTACCTAGAGACTGGCGGCTTTGTTCGTCGCCAAGGAAGGCCACGATCTCGGGTCACAACTGAAAGGCAGGATCGATTCATCGTGACGACCAGCTTGAGAAATCGTCACCTTACCTCCATTGAGATACAAAACCAACTTCGCGACTTCCACGGAGTACCTGTGAGCGCTCGAACTGTTCGGAGAAGGTTAAAAGAACGCGATATGGTACCACACAAGCCAGCTAATGGCCCCAAACTAACGCGAGCCCACCGAACAGCGCGCCTTCATTTCGCACGCAGTCATTTAAATTGGACACAGCAAGATTGGAGCCGTGTACTCTTTTCTGATGAGTCTAAAATTGTGTTACATGGCAATGATGGAAAGAAGAAGGTCTACCGACGTAAGGGAGAGCGTTTCGCGCAATGCTGCTTTGAAGAGAGGGTTGCTTATGGCGGTGGCTCATGGACTGTCTGGGGCGGTATATCCGCGAGCGGCAAAACTCAACTTGAGGTTGTTACAGGACCACGGCTGCCAACATTAAATGCTGAAAGGTACATTCGTGAGTGCTTAGAACCTTACGTGATACCATACGCGGACTATGTGGGCCCAAATTTCCTTTTTATGCATGATAATGCAAGAGCCCATGCGGCCGGCATCGTCAGGGAATACCTTCGGGATGTGAACATCACAGTTATGGACTGGCCAGCCAGAAGCCCAGACATGAACCCCATTGAGCACATGTGGGACGAGCTAAAAAGACGTGTTAGGGCTCGTCAGCCAGTTGCCCAGACGATGCAGGAGTTGAAAACTGCCATAGAAGAGGAATGGGAGATGATCCCTCAAAATTTCATACAGCGGTTGATAAACTCTATGCCTAATCGTATGAGAGCTGTGGTAGATGCCCATGGAGGCAACACGTGTTATTAAATTAAACCTTTATTTGATAAAACATGTTTTTTATTAAAAAATCAATTGCCTTTAACAAGGCGCATATCCGACTTGTTAGGCGTAGCTCCATGTCGTATGGTATTCTGAATTCAAATTTAAAACAATACGATCGAAAAAGATGGTAAAATGTATCAGGTTTAAAACTGCATCAACAGTTTTTGTTCAATCTAGCAATCATATTTCGGTAAGGGCCATCGAAACCTAAACTCTAAGGTGGGCCAATAGATGTGTCCAGAAGTGTATTTAAATTGTGAAACAGTATTTCTAAGATAAATACTACGGTGCTGATAAATTCTCCTATAACCAGCATGTAAAACATTTCTTGCAGATTTGTGATGTTCAAAGGTTTCCTCTCTTTATTTTCTATCGCACTGAGCCGACTGCGGTCCACGTTATATTCTTCAGTCTTGCTCCAATACTGTAGAATACCAGCTTGGAACAGATGATGTATTATGTAGTTTAATCTGTTCAGGTATGGACTTCCATATCGAAGGCCATACACTATAAAACATGGTAAAGGACAATCAGGCATGGTGTAAAAAAGCGGTTTTCCATCGCGCATGTTCCCTGGTTTTCTACTCACGTATTGAGAATCAGATTTTCTTAACATTATTGCGTACTGATACTCTCTTTTATCTAACACTTCCTTCATTTTTTTGTCGCCTATTGGAACAATGCGGGTCTGTACCAACTTATAGTAACTTGAGGGAAGGCTATTGATAAAAATCCCGGAATCTCGGTTATGAACTCCAAGTGTCAAATTGGATGATGCTAATTGTTGCATCGTTTCAATGTCTGGCTTATATCGCGGATAAGTTATTGCAGAAGTTATAATTCCCTAGAAAGCAAACATCGTTTCAAATAAAGGCAAGAGAGAGACTAGTATCGATATATTAATTAATTGTGCATGTACTTACATCAATGGCGCAGTCGATGATCAAGGAGTATACAACAATCAGTAAGACCAGGCTTCTAAATACTGGACCCAAGAAGTTAAAATCCACCGTTTGTCGTATAAAACATTTTATGAGGTCTATCAGAGTAGCTCCAGTGCTCTGTTTGTCGTCTATATTCAGGAGATTTATTTCTATTTTTCTTGCCAAAATCGTTACTATGATGAAAACGACAAAGGTAAAGAAAAATAGTAAAAGCATTTCCATTGAAATCAAATTAATCGTCGTCTTGAATGTAGATTGGGTATCTGATTTTTTGACAAGGAAACATAATTCATCTTGGTCGAGAGGATACGTCGTATCAATATATCCGTAGTAACTATTTTTGAGGATTCGTGAATTTAGTTCAAGGTCGGTGTAGCCATCTATAAGATCAGCAGTGACTCCTGTCGCTGTCCCGTTGTCTAGCAGGTCACCAACCGTGCTTTCGTCTCTCGGAGGCAAAGGATAGCAAGTGGCATTTATGAATTTCATAACAGTTTTAGCGAGGTTAGAATCACAAGTTACTGGTCCTGTTTTATCGGATAAATAAACTTTTCTAAAGACACTTAAACGCAGTCCATATCCATGTAAGTTGTTATATTGCTTAGAGAGCAATTTACTAACGTCTTGAACATCAGTTATATCTTTGATTTCTTGGAGGAAAGGATTGTATGCGTACATTTTCAATCGGTCTGTTTTCAAAATTAATACAGAGTTCGTTAAGCTGCTGCTCCATAGCAATTGGAAATGGTTATTTAGTTCGTGGTAGAAATAATTGTCCAATTCAACTGGAGTCTTAATGACGAAAATAACAGCACTTCTGGGTTTGAAAATACCGGTCCTCTTCAGTGCAGTTATGACAGTCTCACTGACGTCGATTGACAGATCATTTGATGTTACCAAGTACGCAGTCTCGCCGTGCCTGTTGTACCGCGGCTTTATAAAGCTGTTGTTTGAGTATGGACAACCATTTAAGAGCACAACGTTGTATCCATAGCCATATTGTTCCGTGTATTTTAAGATTCTGTTCTCGAAGTAAGTGAACTCACAGAAAGTGACGGTGAAGTACCACTGGCGGAATGAGTTGTACATGATGTTCACAACTTCGTACGCGTATGCTGCTTTCGCATACGCGTCATTGTGATATTCCATCACTTCTTGATAGAGCACGTCAGTTGTATCGAAGCAAAGTGATGGATTGCAAAGTAATATAATTAAAAATATGACTAACATTTTGAAGATGTTCAGCGTTCGTTGTGGAAGGTGTCTGGACACAAACTGCAGAGTTTAAGGCCATTTCCATATTAAAGGGCGTTTTAAATCATTAGCGGGTGTGCCATCATTCTTTGTGTGTTTAAGCATGTCAATTACTGGCTTGGAAAATATTGTCGTTTAATATTGTGTCGTTATTCCGTTTACTAGGTACTGCTGGGGCTGTTATCGACGCCTGCTCATTAACCGAAAGGAATTATGACACGAAGTGTGGATCTGGTCTTGAGGAAAATGTGTAGTCATAATTTTAATTAGTTCAACGACTTTATGCTTCTTGAGAAAGTCGTTGATCGTATACAGTGAACTGCAAGTTATTAGTTTTACAATAGAAAATGATACTGCACCGAATAGTCATCAATTTTTTGCAAGGTTTTCGCTTCTATCTAAATCCCGCTGTTTGCTGGTTCATAAATTCGTACGTCACTCACAATGGACTGGCTGATTGGGATCTCTTATCTAATTGAGTGATGTAACCATTTTGATGCACGTTTGGAATATTTTTTCACATCAATTCATTTCTTCAGGCTTGCCATTTTCGTGTCGTATGAACCTCATAGGTTCAGACACAATGGTGCCGATTCTCTTGTCACAAATGCCTCTAAACTAGACTAAAAATCACCAAAATTTAGTTTATTCCTGTCAAACGACGATTTCCCATTCTGAAATTGACTAAAGTGACACAACTTAACTATATTTTAGTTTGACAGCACTAAGATTGTACGGAGTTATTAGTTTAGTGAAAATGGCAATTTTGCTATTCTGAATTTGACTGGTTTTCACCTAAAATTTTAATTGTCAAACTAAATCAGACTATGTTTAATCGCGATTAAAAAGGTGTGGAACAAAATTAGATATGAACTAAAATTTACACCAAGACCTTGACTTCGGGTGCAAAAACAGTAGTGTATTTTTTCTTTTCTTTTGCATATATCTCGAAAACGGTGAGTCCTATCGCAAAAATAATGAAAATTTGACCCCCCTTTATAAGGCCCTTAAACCCCTCTGACTCAACATGTAGGTACCAAAAAAAAAGGTACCTACATTCCATATAAAACACGTTGAAGCTGTCCCCCCCTGCGCCTCTCCAGTTTTAAAAGATTTCTGATCCGGTAACGGCGGCGATGTCGGTGAACAAAATATGACAAGCCTTGTTCATAGTGATTTCGTTAGTTCCAATTAAAGCCACCGGGTCAAATATACTACAGGCACTATACGACGCGGAGTCACGATTGTCAAACTCGATTTTAGTTGTGTCAAAATTGTTATTAAATTTAGAGGTTTTTTTTTGCAGAATAGCTAATAGATTTTCATAGCAAAAAGTAAGGAATTTTAGTGTTAGTTTAGTTCGGTGATAGAATCGGCACCACTGTCTTTTTAATTGTTTTTGTAATTACGAAGGGGCTCGGGGCTAAATGATAACAGCCGCTCGGGTCGATCGAAGGTATGCTTGCCGGTCGGTTTGTGGATGGGTGACCATCCATTACATATCGAGTCCCCTCATGTCTCGGAAAGCACCTTAAGCCGTTGGTCCCGGCTGTCATTCGTAGATCTTTGACAGTCGTTACGGGTAATTAGAAGCCCAAAAAGTCTAACAACCAGGCTTGCAAAGGGATATCGTGTTACCCATAGTACTTAACTGGATTGTGGAGGTCAGATAGGCAGACGCTCCATGTAAAATACTAGTATTCAGCTGCATCCGGTTAGATTGGAAGCCGACCCCAACATATTGCGAAAAGCGTTACCAAATATCCGATAAGCGTTCTTTATGCACCGATCGTCTTGAATTAAATCATATTAATCTTGTTCGGATGGGTCTCTCTCTCTTCAAGCACTGGCAAAAAGTCAAAGGTTGCCAGGTCATAAGTATGACTATGCTTGGGGGTGTGGCCGTGTGGCCTATGCCCAGTAGTGATTTTCCGAATGAATGACGACGATGATGAAAAAAAAAAACGATGATGACGTTGAGATAATTCTAATTGTAGTACCTAATAATGATGATGTGTTGTATGTTCGCAGGTCGCGCAGGCGGCGGAGTGCGCACGCGCGGCCGAGCTGCGTGCGCAAGCGGCGAAGCATGGCGCGCTCGAGCAAGCCGCGCGGAGAGACGCACGCACACAGTGCCATAAACTGGTCAGTATTAACCTATCCTACCACCACCATAAACCTCTGCTGGAGACAAGAACCTGGTAAAAAGGAAGGCCTCATTTCTCCGAGCTCGCAAAATATTTTGCTTTTCCATTCTCCCGTAACGGCTGTCGATACCATTCACTCTCTTTACATAATCACATTACACTAATATTATAAAGGCGAAAGTTTGTGTGTGTCTGTATGTTTGTTACTTCTTCACGCTCAAAGAGCTGGACCGATTTGGATGAAATTTGGTACGTAAATAGCCTATGCCCTGGATTAACACATAGGCTACTTTTTATCCTGGTCTACGCGGGTGAAACCGCGGGGCGCAGCTAATAATTTATAATCATCTCTCACACAAATCGTTGTTCAGCTGTTTTACATAACGAAGCTATTTTGTAAAACAGCGGATTTGACAATCCATCTGTGACAAATACCTACATAACATCACGCCTGTTCTCCCCAAAGGGTTAGGCAGAGGTGTACCTATAGTACACCCACTTTTCGCCAGCTATGTTTGAGTCCCATGTAAAAGGGAACGTGCTTATTGCCATCAACCGGGCATAAATCCGGGCTGCTAATAAGAAATTCCAGATGGAAAAATCTAATAACACTTTGCGCCACCCGGGAATCGAACCCAGGTCCTCATGCTCAACGAGGCAGTCGATCAATACCCTTCGTTATAAATTCATTGGAAACTGTGAGCCTCTGGTTATGATGACACATTTGTTGATTAGAGTATAAAGGCTCAGCTATAATATGTCATTACTTTCAACAGATTTGTTTAAATGTTCTTAGGTAGGTAGTTTACCCTGTATTTCACAATGGGACAATAAATAAATGGCTTTGTTTGTTTCACTACTATAAAATAATTTTGATCCAGTAGGTAGGCTTCTAAACAGGAATAATGATGGAACCCTTTCTTTTGTTTTCCGTTGTGTTTGATCTTGTATTACGATCTGGCACCTCCATTGTATTCTCAATTCTTTATTGCATTCCATAATGTAAAACAGTTGGTAAGCTTAAAATTAATGACACAATTATGGACCCTGTCGGGCACAGCATAGTAGGAGAGAGGAGGAAGAGCGCTTCTTTTATTATTTAATTTATTTAAGTAGTTTAATAATGTTTAGGCTTTATTTCTTTGCTAGTAAGATATTAATAATACCTGCTTAAGTAAGTAAGTCTTTTTAATGTTAGGTATACCTATACTAACGCAAGGTGTACTATTATGCAATCAAAACACTTGAATAATAAGTTGTAGAGAACGTTATATACCTGCTATTTAAAAAAATACCAGCAATAGTAAATAGAGAACTGTGTGTTTTCGTTGTGTTATCTTATCTATCACTCAATTGCCTTCAGTTTTGGTTTATTTCATTAATATGAAAATACTACCAGTGAGGCGTCAAAATTTCAAAAAGAAAAATTTGAAAATTTTCCGGTAAAATTTGAAAAATCGGGAAAACTGAAAGTGAAATTCTTACGGGAAATTTTGTATGAATAATTGAAATTTGGACAGAACAACAACGTCTGTCGGGTCAGCTAGTAATACAATAATCTTAACTATTCAGATTAAACCCACAACCGATGCGTTGTTTCTAAAGGATCAAATGACCTTTTATAATACAGTAGTACAAAGATTATTTTAATCTAGCATTTAGATTCAGAACACAGCAGACGATTGTGAACGTTCTGCCTTGCATATAAAATCTCTTTTTGGATGTGGTTGAATAGGTTAATTCTAGTTCTGTAGGCGTATTATCATATTCTTATATAATGTGTCCCAATTTACGTTTTTCTTAAGTACTTATTTGCAAAGACAACTTTATTATAAAAACAAAATTAACGTTTCGATTTTATTAGATTGATACGTTCATTTGTAAAATTGGCCGAATTACGGTAATTCCACTAACACTAAGTATGTTGTATAGTATAACCATAAACCAAAAGTGGCCTTGGTTATTGGAGAATTTAATTTAATTATCCAAATACGCGCTCAATCCAATTATTTACTGCTAAATGAGTGGTAAGCTGGCTTCTTACAACGCCTTAGGTAAATGTAATAGCAACGTGCCTATTCTAAACTAAGGTCACGTTATTTTATCAGGCGTTAATAAAGCACGGTAGTGTTCTATTTTTATTATTGATTTCATTATAATATAATTGATTAATTGCTTTTTGTTCTCAGCTGGAGGAAATTAAATCGAAAGAGAGGGTGATACTACAACTGAAACGAGAGGCAGCGCGGACGGCAGTCATTCAACAAAATGATCAGGTATGTGAATATTCATGTAATAAAAAGAATAAGTTGTAAATCAAAATAAATACCAACAAGAATTAATTAATTTATTAATAAAATACCAGTGACAATAATACTAGTCTTCTGGCAAAATAGGCAAGGAACCCATTTTTAGTTTATAAGTAGTAATTCAGAAATCTGATTCTAAAATTCAACTGACTCTAGGCACTTGTACAGACGCCAGCACATCAAGCTACTATCTGTCAAATTTCATTAATAGATTATCATCTTTATCGCTAAAGCATTAGGTTCAAGGTTGATTGGAAAAATTTGACAGTTTCGCGTGGCTTGGTGTGCTGGCGTCTGACTATTATGTATTCTGTGCTCTTGGGTTCTTTGCTCTTATGCTCAAACCAAAATAAGGAACATAAATTATAAATATTCTGTTTAGGACAAGCCAAATAAACCAAAACCAGTTCCAAAGTCAAGGTGGTTATAAAATAAAATAATAAAATGAGTAAGTACCTGTAAGCAATTGTTATTCATGTCTTGTGAACATTTTACGATTCCTACTAACGAGCCTGAGGGCATTTCTTGGAACACTATTGAACTTGAAACTTTAATGACGTTGTATGTTGATATGATATGTAGAATACACAGGGTGTATCAGTAAGGTGTGGTCAAATTTAAGGGTGTGGTACAGACCATCAAACTGAATAACTTTCTTCATGTGAACAACATCGTAATCGAGAAAAAATAGTAACTAAGAGCCAAAACTGAACTGTTGCCTAATTAAACATCATTACAAAAGAGTATTTGAAGAATCTGAACCTGCAAATAGTCCTAAAGGTATTCCCGTGGGAAACTAATGAGTCGGTGCGAGGTAGCCGCGGGCCAGTCAGCTCTAAAATACTCGTATTAAGTTACGTTCCGTCGGCGTTTTCCGCCATACTTGCCAGTAATAATAACCATTATGTGACATTAGTCAGATGATGCCGATGGGTTGCCTTAATACACAAGGTCAAATTAAATTAGCTAGCGAAACTCTGCAGACGTGATGGTATCGATATCTAAAAACGACAAAAATAAAGATTTGATGATTTTTTTTTATGTCAATGATCACTGGTCAAATATTGAGATAATACAGCGCTTCCAAAATAAAGCAGTAAAAACCTTAAGTGGTGCCCGTTGGTTCACAAAAAATATTGAAGTACATGAGTACCTACAAATCCCAACTGTCAAGGAGGTTGTAGGATAGTCCTACAAGAATTATAAGGAAAGACTCCAAAACATAATAATGAAGAACTTGCTGTGACACTCCTAAAGTCCTCAGACTCTACCTACAGACTTAAAAGAGAACGAATAGCGTCAATCTAACCAACACTAATAATAATATAATAACGAGATGACGCATCGCAGGATGTGAACAATCTCGGACTGTCAGTGAAGAAGAAACAACCAATCTGATTAAAGCTCAAGGGTTGATTGCAGATGGAAGAAAAATGAAAAAAAAAAATGATCACTGGTAGTGTTGTTATTGAAGTGTGAGTTGATACGATCTGTTTTATCGTGTTCAGATATCGCCTTAGCCATCACGTCTGTGAAGTTTACATTAATAAATATATTTCTAAACTGATATTTCAAGTGACTAGGTACATTGGCGGCGTTAGAGGACCCCAAAGAAAAAAACATCTTCAAATTCATTAATTTTTGTTTTTCATGTTTAGATATCGACACCCGTTAGGAGAGAGCAGCTCGTGGCTAAGTAATAACAGCCACACGGGTCGATCCATCAGGTTAAGCTACGCTTGCCGAGGTCGGTCCGTGGATGGATGACCATATTTACATACTGAGACTCCTCCGTGCCTTGGAAAGCATGTTAAGCCGTTGGTCCCGGCTGTCATTCGTGGATCTTTGACAGTCGTTACGGGTCGTCAGTAGCCCGAAAGTCTGACAACCAGTCTTGCCAAGGGGTATCGTATTACCCAGTTAATGGGTTGTGGAGGTCAGGTAGGCAGTCGCTCTTTGTAAAATACTGGTATTCAGCTGCATCCGGTTAGACTGGAAACCGACCCCAACATAGTTGGGAAAAGGCTAGGCAGATTGATTGATATCGATACCCGTTACGTCTGCGCAGTTTCGTCAGCTAATTCATTTGACCCTGTATACCTCATGTGGTGGCCATATTTCAATAAACTTAATTTTCTAATGGCAAACTTGGCTTCAGGAAGTTTGTATGTTTGCATGTTGTGTTAGATTATTTTTGTTTTTTTTTTCTTCTTTTCTCTAACCATTATTGCGACTATTATCAGTATCAATCAATCTGCCTAGCTTTTTCTCAACTATGTTGGGATCGGCTATCCAGTCTAACTGGATGCAGCTGAATACCAGTATTTTACATGGAGCGACTGCCTATCTGACCTCCACAACCCAGTAACTGGGTAATACGATACCCCTTGGTAAGACTGGTTGTCAGACTTTCGGGCTTCTGATGACTCGTAACGACTGTCAAAGATCCACGAAGGACAGACGGGACCAAAGGCTTAACGTGTTTTCCGAGGCACGGAGGAGTCTCGTTAAGTAAAGATGGTCACCCGTCCACTGACCAACCCCGGCAAGCGTAGCTTAACCTGATGGATCGACCCATGCGGCTGTTATTACTTAGCCACGAGCTCCTCACTATTATCATTATCATATATATTATAAAGAGGTATTTGTGTGTAAGTTTGTATGTAGGGGGTAATCTTCGGAACTACTCCGAAAATTCTTTCACTAATGGGAAGCTACAATATTGCCAAGTGTCATAGGATCTATTTTATTTTATTTATTTCACGCGGACGAAGTCGCGGGCAGAAGCTAGTTTAAATATATCCTAAATCGCGATATACTCCTGATGGATAACTAATAGCAATATAGCTGGCGATGTGATTGTGCGCAAATGCCTAGCAGCTGCAGATAGTTCTAATCGTAAATCAGTTTACTATGTAATCTGTTTAATAAATATGAATGCACAACTTTTATTACGATCCTCGACTAACACGATATGGTACAGTCAGCGTCAATAATATCGGGACGAACAGAGTGTTCAAAATAATCTAAACAACTATGAAAATGAAATATTAATTCAACGACACAAGGAATGTTTCAGAATGAAGACAACACGACAACTGTCATTCTGACAAGAACTTTATCCAATTGAGATAAAGTTTAAATTTCTTAGTTGTTGAGATCATTTTGGATAGTCTGTTCGTACCAATATTTTTGACGCTGACTGTAGGGGAGAGGGGGTACAGTGGATCGTGGGGCACAGTGAATCAACATATATAACTCCTTGTCTATTTGTTACACACATACCGCAAACCGATGAAACGGACATTCTGATTGATAGTTCCCCTCCCGACCGCCAGTGCCCTAGACGCTCTCGCTGTGGAAACACGTGTAGCCGGCATTTCGCCGCCAGTAAGTACCAAATCTATTTTTTTAGCGGTATTAATTGAATGTTCTACACTAAAAACTATTTGATATTGTGTTAATATGATTAGATTTCCTAAATAATGATTTATTAAGCTCTCAAAATAAAGCAGTGCGCTTGTCGTTTAGGTTAAGTTAATCGTAAAAATGTGATTCATTTTCAAATATGGCGTGATGGGGAACAGTGGACTGTTTCACTCTGGGGTACAGTGAACTGCGGCCCACTGTGCCCCATACTGCTATTACATACCTAACTTAATTTGGTAAGTAATTGTTTCAGACTAACAACATGGGCCGGAACCGCACAAGAAAAACTAATATTGGTCTCGTGAGTCGGGAACAGATGAAGGATGCGATCGATCTCATTTTGGAAAGAAATAAAATTAGGAAAAGTGCTGCACTAAAAAATATTCCGTACACAACTTTGCAAAGATATGAGAAGGTTTTTTTTTTAAGTTTTGAGAATGATTGTGATTAAGAATAAGATAATTTTGATTAAAAGTATTGATTAAACAAATTAATCTTTCATTTCATATTTATATTGAAACAGTTTACTGTAACCCATTAAAAAAAGCATGGTAATTCCATGTGTTGATTCACTATACCCCACTACGACCATGAAGATCCAGTGTAACCCAGATGTGGGGTACAGTGGATCATTTCTCAAGTTTTAAAAAAACGTTTACTGCCAGAAAACTGTTGATGTTATTGCTAAAGTTGAAATAGATTTCGGTAGCCAACATCCCGTTCTATCAAATAAAGCCGGATTTTTTAAAATTTATTGTATATTTACTCATTTGAACCGCTTACAAAAAAAGTGATCCACTGTACCCCTCTCTCCCATACAAAACTAAAGTAGAGCGTCAAACTAATTGAATATAACGGAATTACATTATTATGGAGAATATTAAAAATGTCTATATTATTAATTGAAAATTAAATAACGAAAGGCTCTAGATTGTTTCAAGATTCACATGCATGACCTATTTATGCTATATATTATTAATACTATATAATATTATTTAGCTCGTATGTGTACGACTAGCAAAGGAGCAACACAAAAGCCCTTGGTAAAATATTCAAACGATGATCATTAAAACATTCTTAAAATAAAATCAAAAGTAAATGTACAACCCGAGGCACCCCAAAGCGTGAGAGAGTGCCGTAGGGCTCACGATAACCACGCTCCTTGGGGAGTGCCCGGTGAACGATATTATAACTCATGTCCGGTGGAATGTATGAAATTTCCGAATTTTTACTTTAATACCCTGGGTCTGTAGTAATAACTGGAGTTTTATGTAGACTGTTTTGGAAAGTTATTTCTTATAATTCAGATGTTAGCATCGTTAACTGTGTGAACGTCTATTTTATAAAAGATTCTTTAAACGGTTGTAGTCTTTCTGATTTTAATCTTGATGCTTATTCAGGGACTGGTAGCAGTAGCTGTGGCAATGAGACCTGTAAAGTTAATGCTAAAATTAATCCATTGGATATTTGTGCAAAAGTTCTTGATTAAACATCGTCTGCAGTGTGGGAGTAAAAAATTAATTTTGTAATATTTTTAATTACTGTAATGTTGTCTTCAAACTAACTCTTAATTTTTCTAAAGGTTCTGCCGAAACAAAAAATAACGACTTGCTTTAACATCCGTCTAAGACAATTTTCAATTATTGTGTCATAAGCAGAGGCGTTATTGGGTATTACTGTCAACTTCAACTGTGATATTATTATATCTGATAACTGTGAGTTAGGACACTTTTTTAAATCTTTGCTCTAAATTACGTTTCCGCAGAATACACCACCTCCAAACGTAATGAACATAATATACAAAAAACTTTTTTTTTTCCTTCTACAAAAAGTTTCACGTTATCCTTAAACGTGTCCTGTCTGCATTTATATCATTTTGTTTTCTCACGGTTTTCTACTGTGTCGACGTAAATCTTATCATCTCAAGTGTTTACGAGTATTACTAACATAAAGCTGTGTTTTTTCGAAGAACTAGGTACTATGGCTGATGGGCAGTTTAGATAGCCTTTCTAAGTAAGATTGTTTCTGCATTTGCAGTATTCTCTTCGAATTATTGAACTGTTGAAATGTTTAGATTTATTATTGTCGTCCCAGCTTATTGTTTTGTAACTTCGTTTGTTCAAGTCTGCCGATCTATTGCGAATGCTGGATATAAATTCGGATTGTCATTGCTATGTTTATAAGATACTGTTGTTACAGGATTTATTTATGCAAAATTTTGTGTTGCCAGGATTTGTGCATTTAGAATTTTCATTAGTAGTACTATGTGTTTATTTTGTATCATGGATATTATTATTTTATAACATGGGCTTAGCCTATAAGCGTACATTGTGCTTTGTTGTGACATTGACCCACAGTTCCCATTGGTCGGGTGTGCCCCGGGTTCGTGTTATAATAACCTATGTGGGCTTGCCAAAATATAGTAATCAGCAAAAAGTAATTTTTAAAGATAAAAATGATGTTGTCTATATATAATTGTCTATATACTAATGTTATGTTATGTGAATTATTGAGATGTAACTTTGATGTTTAATGCATGAATGGATGTAAAAATGAGAACAGCAATAGTGTATATCCAGAGTATAGGTATCTACGGTGTACGAACATTCATCTTTATTAATAGGCAAGTCAACTGTAATTTAACTTCACATACCCATAAATAAATTAGCGGTATAGCGGGTGCATAAACAGTATTGCTTGATAGTAGAACCACATTTGTTGGTTCTATATCTATATTGTAGTTTGTGGTTAGTAATGTTATGAACCTATTGCCTTTACTCAGCTAACGCGCAGCATTTCACCACAAATACTAAGTTCATCACTAATATGTTTTTCTTGATTCGTAATAGTATTTGTTTAATTTTTAAATCCTTCTGTATCTAAGGCTTCTCTTCTTTAATATAGTTTTCCTTTTACTGTGTTTCTTTCCTGCTTTCACGATACGGTATTAGAGCAGCTAGAAATTTTGTGTTATTATAACAGATGGTAATTCTCAGTAATCTACACGGTATACGTTTACGCTGTTAGTCGCTCGTAAAGTTTAACTACTCGATTCACAGTTTAGATATGCGTTTTTTGAGTTCCGTTTTAAAATGGAAGAGGAAACGAATCGAAATGATCGATTGTCGTAATTTTTCTCGTAATTGTAGATCGGTGTAGTAGTACACTTTTGTTTTGGAATGTGACGTTTCAGTATGTGTAGATATGGGAATGTATTCTAAGCAAATGCGCGCTCATCTTCAAGAATGTGCAAAACAAAATGCTTCTTTTGCTTTGATTTAGCTTAGTCGATAGCATAGTTTCAGTACAATTTTGGGAATATTTAAAAAGGAGAACTTTTCAATACTGTTGGAACTTCACGACATTGTTGGACCTGGAATAAAAGTTAAGTTTTTCTGATTTTTCTTTAGACCAAATCTAGTTACTATCTTTTTGTTTGATGCCTAATTAATTGCAAGTATTTTTACATTTATACGTCTTTTTTCTCTTTTACAAGTTGAGTTTTTCTCTTGTGGCTAAGTTAAACTTTAACGCCTCAATCCCAACGTTCTGATGCTTGAAAAGCTGATGACCCAAAATTGACCCAGAACACAAAAACCGAAGCTTTAATCATCTTCAACATCCGATACCTTTGGATACAGTTAAATCGTTCATTGTCGCGTGCGTCTTTTCGCGTAAAAACGTTACAGTTAAAGTTAACGTGAACAGCTCCATTACACCATTACATCAGAGGGGTAATTCCCGTATTTTTAACAACGTTCGCAATATCATGTCAGTCTCAATCTGTCAAAAATTGTATAGCATTTACCTACATTTTTGACATTTGTTTGTCGCTGGCATGAGATTGCGACTTCAATTTGAACGTTTTTAAGTACGAGAATTGGCTTTCTGTTATCTATTATTGCGTATCGTTGTACGATTATGTTATTAAAGTAGTTTTTGTTTAGTACCCATGAATTTTCCGGTTACTGTTAAAGATTTTTTATTAAAATCTGTAGACACCTTCAAATCGATTTTAAAGTAGAGCGTGTAATAAAAGGGTATTATGTAGTAACGAAGACTGGAGGGAGGAGGGGCTCGTGGCTAAGTAATAACAGCCGCACGGGTCGATCTATTGCCGCGGTCAGTCCGTGGATGTTTGACCACTTTACATACTGAGACCCCCCCGTGTCTCGGAAAGCATATTAAGCCGTTGGTTTCGGCTGTGTGTCTTGGATCTTTGACAGTCGTTACGGGTCGTCAGAAGTCCGAAAGTCTTACAACCAGTCGGTCAGATAGGCAGTCGCTCTATGTATAATACTGATATTCAGCTGCATCCGGTTCGACTGGAAGCCAACCCCAACTTAGTTGGGAAAAGGCTAGGCAGATGATGATATACGAAGAAATTCTCATAGAACTGCAGTTAGAGCCAAGGTGGTCTAGAAGGGAGTCTCCGAATCTATTGCTTGGCTCAGGCTAGATGGGTTGCCGATGGTTGGTAATAGGTAGATGAATGAAAGAGGTTGGAAGATCGTGCTCAGTGACTTGGAAATGAAGAAGCTTGATGTTTATTACTGGATAGGTTCATGACAGTGATGAAGGAAAATACCGTGTTTTTGTCGTTAATATTCCTACTGTGCTGTATGTAGGGAAGTGCTGTAATTTGCCTATTTGCGTCAAATACTCATTGCATTGTATATTGTAGGATCCTTGTTATTTGGCTTGAATATTAATTCAATGCTATACATAGAGCGGTATAGTTACAACATACACGAAATAGTTATATTATCAAGTATAACTATTTCGTCTATGTTTTGTTTTTTGTTTTAATTGAGTAACTGTTTATGATAAACGGGCTTGATTACTGTGAATACGGAAATTGTGCTTTGTTATAACATAATGCCTTTTCCCTCATAATTTTTTACTTCAGTCTTATGGGTTAAGAATTCCCGCAAGTCTGAAGCCCTCCACTCTATGCAAGTATGTAAAACAAAAGCGACAAGTGAAGTTATAATAAAGGGTTGAACCCTGACGGTAGGGTAACCAGGTTTATCGATGTAATATTTCACGTTGAAGAGTATTAAAAGTAAGTTGAATGACGAAGATAATGAACATGAAGAAGATGGCATAATAATAGGTTGGGGAAAAAGTTTCTTCGCATTTTTTAAGAAAATTCAAAACATTTTTTAATATACATTATTTACATTTATCTAAAGTATGTAGGTACCATTTTGTTCGATAACTTTTTGGCATCTTGTAGGTAGAGATATGATCCCATTGCTATAGAAATTTTGGGACTTCTGATCAAAATACCGCGACAAGTGGTTTTGGCAGTCCTCTCGTGATGTTAACTTGACACTGCCTAAAGAATTCTGAAGAGACCGAAACAGGTCGAAATCTGAAGGTGCAAGGTCAGGACTATACGGCGGATGCATTAACACCTCCCAGCCAAACTCTCTTAATTTTTGCTGAGTGGCTAAAGATGTGCGAGGTCATGATGAAAAACCACACCCCTTCTGTTGATTAATTCCGGCCGCTTTCTCTCAACTTCTTGCTTTAATCTCATCAGTTGTTCGCAGTAGAGTTCAGAATCGATGATCCTGCCTGGTGGTAGCAGCTCATAATGAATAATGCCCTTCCAATCCCACCACACACACAGCATCACCTTGTTGCGAGTTAACCCGGGTTAAGCCACAGTCTGTGAAGCCTGACCGGCCTTTGACCACGACATTTTTCGCACGTTCTTGTCGTACGTGATCCACTTTTCATCACCAGTTATCAGCTTCTTCAAAAATGATTCGGTTTCGTCACGTCGTAATAAAGAATCACAAATGAGTACACGGTTCATTAGGTGTCTTTCAGTGAGCTCGTGAGGTACCCAAATATCGAGCTTTTTTGTGTACCCAGTTTCTTTCAAATGCGCCAAAACTGTTTTGTGGTCAATTCCCAGTTTTTCAGCTACGTCGTAACTACTGATATGCCGATCTTGCTCCACTTTTTGAAAAATGGCATCCATTTTATCCGTAATAGGGCGACCAGAGCGACTTGCATCTTTGACATCAAAATTTCCGGATTGAAAACGCTTAAATCAAATTTGTGCTACTCTCACAGACACTGCACTGGGTCCATAAACATCGCAAATTTTTTTCGCGGCTTGCGTTGCATTTTTACCTTTTTTGTAGTAAAATTTTAAAATGTATCGAATTTCTTCATTAGATTCACTCATCTTGACAGTACGAAAAACAAATGAAAATCACACATTTTCCTAATTTCAATTTGGAATTATGTTCTTTAAAATTTAAACTTTCAATGATACCAAAACCAGCCAGATACAAATAATATAGTCAAAGAGATTTTATTTTAAGTTCATACATACTATATTGCGAAAAGACTTTTTCCCCAACCTAATATAATATATAGACTTGATTGACTTGAATGATTATGATACTCATCGATTTCAAAAGAAATGCGTTGAAATAGATTTTTTTTTTCACTCAAGGGCTAGGAGTTCTTGGCGTTGAAGGTTCTTGAACTTGAACACCGTTTTTAATTTGTAGAGTTCATAAATTTTGGGAACTTTCATCGAAACCGTATTATTTGGTCAACAGCACTTAAGTGCATTGTGAGTGGGCCACACACGACTCACTTTATTCCAAAGGGTTATATACCACTTAGAAGTATGCGGGATCGTCATAAAAAACCGTCTCATTATCATGGATTCGTGTGGTCGCGCATCGTAGAGCGTTAAGTGCAGACGGGGTCGCCAGACCGATCCGAGTAGCGACGGAGTGCGCACGCGTGGCGGCCATCTTGAATCTGCAACTGTCACTTGTTGTCCCGCGTTCCGTTTAAATAATAACGTTCGGTAACGCTGTGTGCGCTTAATTTTTATATCGCCTGAAAAGTGTGTGACGTTTGTGATTAGTGCAATTTAATTTATAATCAATAACAACTCTGTGACTGTGCTACGTAGAGTCGTGATCTAACCTGTGGACTTCGTATTTCGGATTTACTTTCTATCGCTGTAAGTGGCCGTTTTATTATATTTAACTCGTTATGAAGTTAGTAGGTAACCGGAGAAAGTCCATCTTTAAGAGATTCTGTTACAATTGTCTACATATCGCAATATTAGCATAGAAAATGGTCATTAACAGTAAAACGTTTGAATATGATATTTTAATCCTCCTGCTTTGTTGATAGACAATATCGGTCATTGAATATGATGAATAAATTAAACGAGAATTGTAAAAGTATTTAGGATATTATGTGGTGAATGTAAGCGCTAAATTATTTGTGGAGAACATTCGACACACATAGAGTTAATTATCAAACGGTAATAACAGCAATCATTATTGAAACCAACGAATCAATGAAATAGCTGAAAAACACGAAGGAATCGTATTTGTTATCACGGAATACCGGTCGTACACGACAGGAAACTATGTTATTATCGAGTTTAACGGTTCCTATTGTGTTAGTGATTATAAACTTAAAGCGCTATATTACTTTTAATTATTTTTTCCGTAAAATTCCTTGTCTTAACATAAAACTTATTACCAGTATTGCTATTTTCATACACCAGATGATATAGTCGGGTGTGTATAGCAACCACTACAAAATAAATGAAAGTTAATCTATTTTCATCTTCTGCAACATGTAATTTTTCTTCATAATTGTTATAATTTCAGTTTCCAGAGCCACTTGTGGCTTTAATAAACATTAAAGTTGAGACCTTCAACGCTTGACTACGCCTCGATTGCTTATTGGCACGATGGTAATTATTTAGGTTACCTACCGCTATTATTGTTAAAATTTACGTGTTTTGTTACCATTAAAGTATTATTTATTATAATTATGACAAGTGCGACAGACGTCTGGTCATCCTTAATTGGATTATGTGTCGTGTATTTGTGGGTTTTCGCTACTAACCTCTGCTTTCTAACTGTAGTCACTCCCTTAACTGTAAGTTTATGTGTAATGTTGTCAGTTGTTCTGAACTCTAACGATACCATTGCTTCTATCTTATGGGTTATCAAACAAAGAGTTTCTGTATTGTGTAGGTATTTTCTGTCACTGGGAATGCCCCATTAGCTATGATTCATAATTTTTGCTCGATTCTGCCTCGGCGCTTAGATCATTATAAGTTTTATTTCAAGTCAGGTTGTAATATGAGACAACCTTTCTTAAATATAACCATATATACGCTATATCTTATTGTTACAGCATGCAGTTATTTTTTATCTCATGTTTAATGTTTGGACAGGTGTAATGAAAAATTATTTGTATTTCAGGTACTGTGAAATAATTACGTTTGCTTTTAAATTTTTCATGCGTTGTGTCTGGGGCTTAGAGGGCAAAGAACTATGGAATAATTAATATCTTAGTTTGTAGGATCAGCCAGATCGAGCAAAATGTGTAATGATTTTCTGATTGCAGAGGAAGCTTGAGTCATTATTCAGAATAGTGACCAGTGACATACGACAGTAAAGTTATGTTCTATAGGTACATACAGAGAAACCTAGTTTTTGCTGCCTACCATTAGCCAAAATTGTGTTCTACTTCTTTTTTTGCATGAAATGATAGCAAGCGTGCATAGCAGTGTCTATTTTTTTTTTTTTTATAATTGTTATTTATTGCCAGTTTCGTACTGGAATTACCATTTTCCGAGTTTGCTTTTTTCCTGGTTCATAACGGCCGATTGGATTTTGAATTACATTTTGTTTGGCTCCCACGTATACACGATAATATGGTCCTTTAAATTCCAATTGAAACACTTTTGAAAATAATAATTGAGAATATATCCGAAGCACATTAAAGTCCGATCATTCAATAGTAAGAATTCGCTATAATAAATTACTGTCATTCACATCAGCTTGTAAAGAACTTTCTACTTGCGTCCGCGCATGGCACACCGACTGCCTTTAAATAATTGCTTTCATAACTTTATTGGCACACATTAACGTGTATTAATATTTATATTCAAGTTTTATCTTGGGAAATTATGTCTTGTTGAAGAAAATAAAAAAAAAACTGTGCGTATTGTGTAAATTTACACATGATAAGACAAAACTAGTTAACGTCATTGAACAATCGTGGGTAATGTTAAAAACATTCGTGCAAGCTCTATTTGCAACAACGTCTAATACCACAGGAGATTAAAAGCGAACAAAACTGAAACACTTGGTAGAGACGTAAACTAGGGCGTCGTCCTAATAAAATTACTATAATCTCAGTTTTAACAGAAGGGTTTAATATAAACACAAACAATAGCGCTGCGATTAACGATAATGTAAATGCAACAAGCAAAACTAAAAACTAAAATGGCACAATGATTTATGAGGCATCTTAGGACGGTGATAGATCACGTTTGGCACGCACTGGACGAGTAGTGTCAAACAAAACGAACATGATTCTATGACAGACGTTCGAACAAGTCGCACTGAGAAAGAAAAAAGTTACAGAATATGGCATAATAATAGGTAATAGCTAATACGGGCTAATGTCCGCGACTCTACGTCATTGCGCGTATCTTATATAACGGGTGGGAAAATCGATTATTCGATCCACCCCAGCTCCTCAAGGAAGTCACGGAGGGTACCTGGGTTACCGAAGTACTTTGCCCTGTATGAGGCACCTACCGGGCAGTTTACGAGCACATGCCTGAGCTGCTGTCTTGTCGTCCTCCATGCAATATGTGCAACATTCAACATTATTATTGATGAAAATCATCTCTATACATATAAAGAGATTCAAATCAGAAAAACTAGTACGCATTACTATAGGAAACGTGACGTAATACTTAACTAGAAAAGGAAATGCTTTGACCAGTAGTCACGGTTGCCTGACCATACATTAGTTAGTACATGCCCAGCAACAATCGAAATGTTTGGAGTTGCTACTAGGAAATACGTAAACGAGCCAAACCTTGTTCACATAGCTCCTTGAACTATCAAGGGAGGCCAGAAAAATTGATGAACGAACCTTCCTTCTCCGATATCACGAAATAACGGTGAAGAAAGAGTCTTGAATTAACTAACACTAGAGACTAAAGTAAATTACTAACTAACTAACTATACAAATAAATACAAAACAAAAGGACACTTAGGCGTCGAAGTACTCAACGACCGAGCTTGGCAGCAAGCCACTCTTCCCATTCGCCTGGGTGGTCTCGGCGTCCGCAAAATTTCAAGTATTAGTTTACCGGCCTTCCTCTCCTCGGTCCACAGTACCGATAAATTAACCAGGAAAATTTTATCTTCCTCACTGGTCGATTTTGAGGTACCGTTTTTGACCGATGCGTTGAACGCATGGAAACTAGCTTGTCCCAATACGGATTTGCCCGACAACCCGTCCTCCCAGAAACTGTGGCACGTGCCGCTCTGCAGTATTATACGGAATACCCTAATAAACACGTCATTTAATACTGTTGAGCGTGCCCGTCTGCTGGCTGTGGGAGAATGGGAGTCAGGCTTGTGGCTTGTGGCGCTCCCGTCATCCACCATAGGTACTATGATGGATGACTCGTTTCGGCTCGCTACGTGTCTCCGCTTGGGCGCACCTTGTGTTACTCCGCATCGGTGTCACTGCGGTGAAGCTGTCGACAGTCTCGGGCACCATGGCCTGTCCTGCTACAGGAGCGCAGGTCGCATAGCACGGCACGCCAGCATCAACGACATTATTCGTCGAGCTCTTGTCACCGCCGGCATACCAGCGGTATTAGAACCAAACGGCTTGGTACGGGACGATGGGAAGAGACCAGATGGCATGACGCTGTTGCCTTAGAAGATGGGTTCCCATCTCGACGACACCTACGCCTACGCCTTTGGTGTGGGACGCAACCTGTGTCGACACCCTTACGCCATCTCATATTCCAAGCACGACGTGCTGTGCTGGCGCCGCTGCTGCAGCTGCTGAGACCCTCAAGCGGCGCAAATACTGTAACCTTATAGGTAACTACAGTTTTGAGCCGTTTGGGGTCGAAATGCTCGGGTCATGGGGCCCGAGTACGCGTCTACTTTTTAAGGAAATTTCTCGCCGACTGGTCGAGACATCACGTGAACAGAGGGCTGGCTCGTTCTTTAGCCAAAGAATTATTATTGCCATTCAACGTGGCAATGCTGCCAGTCTTCTGGGCACGTTTCCGAATGACATCGATGCGGACAAGTAGTTCGACGCCTAAGTGTCCTTTTGTTTTGTATTTATTTGTATAGTTAGTTAGTTAGTAATTTACTTTAGTACCTAGTCTTAACTTGTATAATGTTTAAATAAACACTAGAGCAACAAAAGTCGATTAACAGTTGATTTTTCTAAATCGTAATTATTGAGTAAAATACTTCATTAAAATGAAACAGATGTAAATTTTAAAGAAAATTAACTCTTATATAATAAATGAAATGCTAAAAAGCAGGATAACATATCATTTTGTGTTAATTTAGATGATGTCAAAAAGAGCAGTGTTAACCGACTTCTGTTGCTGACTGTTCGAAATAATTGAGATAAACAAAATTCTATCAAAACTCTTTGTTAGGGTTATTTAGGGGAAAACACTTACGAGATGAGTGAATCAGTTTTACATAGCCAACTTATTATAAAATACTTCTTTCAAATACGATCACGAGGCATCAAACAATTTTAATTAACATTTCTCATGTGAAGCGGTATGGTCGCGTTCTGCATGCGAACATTCAATTTGAGATATACCACAGTACCGCTAAAATCACAAGGTGAAAGTAGTTGAACATAGAAGATCTTTTCGTTAGACATTGAATAACTGATAACACATGATAACATGCAGTAGAGATAACAGAAGATAAAGTTACCGTGTACATAGTCGGCTCTGATAAAAATGCAGTGCCGGCGCCTAAAGGTTGACTACAACTGGAACGCTATGGACCCACCACGTTGCGAGCAGTGGTTATTATTCATTGATTACACATTGATGTTTTCTATCATTAATAATTTTAGATACAAGGGCCGTGCGTCGACTTAGATAATGCGGAATAATGAGCAAAGTTGTCTACTATATTGATCTCGAATGGAATCATCATGGAATAGAAAGTGCTATTCTACCGTATGAGATATGATTTTCTTCATCAGAGTGTACGGTTTTCAGAATGTCAATGACCGTGGTCAGTGGCGATATTTTATGTTCCAAAGTAAGTGACCGTTGCTTGCGGCATCTATGTATCTATTGTGCTTATAATTTTGTGGCTCCTGAATAATGGTAACGTGGGCAATAATTCACAGTTAAATGTCTGTTGCTTATTGTATATTTATGTAAGCCACCAAAACAGTTAATCTAATAATGGACGAAAATGTTTATGTAGGTAAAAGCAGAATAAGAGTGCTTTTTTCGATAAGGTTCGCTACTCATGTAGAAAGGTTGGGGAAAGGTTTAGAATTAATTTTTGTATATTTTTTGCTTATGTCGACTTTCTCATAACTCGCTAATTGTAACAAATAATGCCGAGCATTTTAGCGGTAATATGGTATAAACAATGATAATACGAGCGAGGTAATAAAAACAGAGGTCGCAACCGTTCACCGTTCGCTTCTCGCCATGCTGCGACCTCGGCTAGTTAGGTACTTACAATTGTTCACCAAAGAACGGACGTGGAGTACAAACATGACTTTATTGTTCTTTTTATTATCATCTAGCCCTTGTTTTAATTGTTTGTTTATTATTTGCATTCAAAAGATGCATCTCGAGTCTTGTGGAATCTTATTGATAGTCTTAAAGAATAATATTCTCATTCTGATACTCAAATATTATTATTGTTTTGTTTGTATAAAAGTTTATTCAATTGGAACGTCCTGCATTGGTGACCCCATTTGGTAGTATAAGTGCTTCGAAATTGCAGCCGATTTGTTTAAGTGATAACGTAATCTTGTCCGTGCTGTTGGTACTCCAGTTAATTCCACGTATTCTTAACGGGAAGATTCTGAAATTTTATGTATGTTGTATTGTCTACACAATACAACATACACTTTTCTACGATTGAAAAAAAAAAAGTTTTTCTTTACATCATTTGTTTCGATGTTCATTATATTTCACAAGTTTTAGTCATTCGATTAGCAAAATCTATGACAGTAGGTAGATAATTCCTCTGTCACGGATTGTGATCAGACAATTCTGAACACCCATACTATTTTACATACTATCTTGCCTGTTTTCACGTCTTTCTAGGCAAAATATATTGAGTATTGTTACTTCAAACATATTCAAATTCATATATACTCATTGATATAAGCAACTTAAGTCTCCATATTTCACCTGTTTATTTTCCCATAAAGGATCTTATCAAGAGACTGTTTGCGTTTTGAATGCGTGCATTATATTCCATCGGCCATTGAAATCAATGAGTTGCAAGCGCGAACGCATCTTGCGATATGCCGTTATGCGGGACCCGTCCACGAGACTTGTTAAGGCAAGATATATGTGAGTTGAATAGATTGGCATCATATAAATAACTATATTTGATGTCAGCTGCCTAGACGAACGTCCAATTATTTTGATGAGGACTCTGTAGATGTAAATAGTTTTCTTTGGCATAATGTTTGTCTAAATCTAGAACTGTTGGCGAGGTATGAGTTGAATATAATTATTATCTTTGGAAATCTGGAACTCACTAGTGGAATTGTACCCTTCGTCAATAAAATGTAATTATGACTGAAAATACTATTGCTAGTTTTCTGTTGGTATAGAACTATTTATCTTCACTTATTTTAGGGTTCCCTACCTAAAAAGGAAAAAACGGAACGCTTATAGGATCACTCGTGTGTCTGGCTGTCCGTCTGTCACAGCCAATTTGATTTGGACTGATTAAGTTGAAATTTGGTACACAAGAAAATTCTGTGACCCTAACACAGACGTGTAACGTAAATTCATGGGGGTCACTTTTGGGTGGCAAATAAGAAAAGTAAAAAAAAAATGATTTGCAAACTGTACCGTGTGACATATCAAATGAAAGGGCTTACTGTGAGGGTATCAAACGGATTTTTTTTTTATAATTTTAAAATAAATTATTTTAAAGTTATTTAAGAAAATAGACGTAAATTGACCATTCCCCCCCCTTATCTCCGAAACTACTAAGTCTAAAATTTGACAAAAATAATGAAAAAATAGTTCTATACTCTATCGATTACAGTAAAACCTATAAGAAGTCTATGGTCTTAAAATAACAGGGTAAATCTCTCAACATTGTGCGTAAAAACTTACATTTGCAGTTGGAATGTATGGGAGAACAGGTTTTTCAACTACAATTGGTGATGTTGGTGTTTCTGTTTGTACATGAGATAAATTCATCCCAACTACGGAACCCTTCATTGTGCGTGGTCCGATTCGCATTTGGCCGGTTTTTGTAATCTATATGAGCTGCAAAAATCTGAAACGGCCGTTCCTTAAACTTCTTTGTCATAAAATTTGTCATTTATTTTTTGAATCAGAATCTAGGCTTTACTTAAATAATACCACCCGTGGTGTTGTTACGAGTTTCATCAGTAATTGATTATTGTTGGTATCACTTATTTTGTTATTTGAGTTTCGTTGAGAAATGCTAGCTCTTGCACCAATAGGTGTTCATTGTACAACACCGAGTTGTATATTTCGTTTACTTTTATTTTCCGAGCTGTTCTCGATTATTCAGACTCATACTGTGAAAATGTTGCTCTAAGTGTACTATTTACTTCTTTGTCACGATTCACGAACAGTCTCTTATGTTCTTCTAGCATCTGCAGCGATTGCACCCATTGCTAAATTTTTCATGTCATTAGAAGTTTTTTTAACTTCTGCACTTCTGTCGACTCTCCTTACAACTAGGCTTTCCTTACAATTAAGGTCATCTAAGCTTTTCAAACACAATATGATATATAATCTATATCTCAGTTCAGTAATCTGTTTCCCTAGTTCGTTGCGTTGCGTGTCATTACGTCGCTCGTACGTTTCAGCCTCGCCTTGGTTCGCCGCTCCGGTGTAGAAATCGCCAGATATACGCAATTATTTTCATGTTCATTTCCAATTTATTGTTGTTAATAATTTTGTAGGTTTGATCGTTCGTTTCACGCTTGGCTGAACTTTGTCTGTTACAAGCATGTAAGCTATAAGCTTCATTGACTAATTTCTTTTGACCATTACATCAAAAATTATGTGTTATTTTGTCTTCAAAAGTGTTACCAAAATAATTATCTAATGAAGATATCATGACGAATGTGTCAGTAGACTAAGTCTGCCGTTGCCCGTCAATTACGTGATCACGAGCTGATAATAAATAACTTGTGACTTGATTTAGTGCTCTTATTTAACGAATTCTGATGTCATAGAATATATTTTAAGATTGCCATCTTAATTGACACTTAATTAGATCGCTTCAAATAGAGACGAAAGTGTCTATAGTATATTACGGAAGTAGGTTATAATTTACCAAATGAATGGTTATCTTATCTGTCATTACATTAATGTTTAGCACTTCATAAGGCAACAGCAGCATGGGCATAAGGTACCTAATTAAACCGGTCTGTAAGATGAAACAAAGGGATGTTTAAAGGGCATTTCATATAAGTACCGTATTATTGATATACTGCAGGTGCTGGTGGAGAATGACTTAGTATTAAACACGCAGGTGTATACTTGCCCTTTTTTTTTACCCTTCAAAAGTTAATAAGCATTTCTTTGGACCGTATTTTAGTCTTCATAAATGTTTGATATCGGAATGTATGAATTATATTTTAATGCTGCATTCCTTAGTGACATGCTCACATTACCTACTTCCAAAACAATACTGAGAAATGCGTCAAGGTATTCGTAATTATCGATCTGCAATAACATTAAACAGAAACATTCAATAATATATTATTATTGTCGAATTAAAAAAAAAAAGGGAATGGATGGAAGATCTCTATTACCTACGAAAAAAATCAATCAGATTGTAATGGCGGCCGTACACGCTCGTCGAAACACCACAAGACAGGCCGAGTACGAATGTGTCCATGGTGCCCTCGTCGTGTCACGGTGTCGCGTCGGGTCTGGCGGCCCTCTTCACTCTCGGAAGCGTGTCGATGTCGAGAGCCACATAGCGAGAGGCGCGAGACGAGACGAGACGGGCGTGCACAGCCGTCATAATATTTTTAGTTAGTAGTCCTCGTCTTTCCATATTTTGAAGAATTTTGTGTTCGTTATTTAAAGTAAAAACTTGAAGAACGATATTTAGAGCTTTTACTTAATTTGAGTATCGTTGTCTGAAGGTGACGCCAATGCGGCAACAGAGCGGGGCTGGCGAACGAAATGTTGCCGCATGTTCTTGACTGGCGCGTCATGGAGGGGGTGGAGACCTATTCCGACCACCGGTACATCCGGTTTGATGTCTCCGCCCAGACCTCGAGCGCGCCGGTCCGACAGGCCCCGAGTGGTCCGCGGTGGGCGCTGAAGCAGCTGGACCGGGAGCTCTTCCTGGAAGCCTCAATCGTGCAGGCCTGGGTGTCACCACCGGACAGGCCTGCTGACGTCAATGACGAGACGGAGTGGTTCCGGGAGGCCATGTCCGAAATATGTGACGTGGCAATGCCCCGGGTCCAGCCCGGACGCGCCTGGCGCCAGGTGTACTGGTGGTCGCCGGAGCTGACGGCTCTGCGCGAGGCATGCGTTGCTGCGCGGCACCGGTACACCAGGCACCGCAGGCTCCGTATTCGCCCTCCGGATACGGAAGCCATTCAGGCGGAGCTGTATGAGGGGTACAGAGCGGCGAAAACTGCCCTCCGAGCGGAGATCTCGCGGGCCAGAGGCCTGGCTCGCGAGGAGTCGCTGGGGACTCTGAACAGAGATCCGTGGGGACGCCCCTACAAAATGGTGCGGGATAAACTCCGCCCATGGGCTCCCCCGCTGACGCAGAGTCTCCGGCCGCAGCTCGTGGAGGACGTGGTGAGCGCTCTGTTCCCTTCGCGAGGGGAACATACTCCCCCGCCCATGGCTCCGCCTCCTGCGGTGCCCGATGCGGACCACATCACCGACGACGACGACGATGCTCCGGAAGTGACCGAGGTAGAGCTGAGAGTGGCGGTACGTAGGCTGAGTGCCAAAAATACCGCCCCAGGACCCGACGGCTTGCCAGGAAGAGCCTGGGTTCTGGCCTTTGGGGCTCTCGGGCCTCGACTAGGGGGGCTCCTAAGCGCATGCTTGGAGAGGGGCCAGTTCCCACTTCGTTGGAAGACAGGGAAACTGGTCCTCATTAAGAAGCCGGGGCGCCCTGCGGACTCTCCGTCCGCTTACCGGCCCATCGTGCTGCTCGACGAGGTGGGCAAGCTCTTTGAAAGAGTCATTGCAGACCGCCTCGTCGGGTGGCTGGCGCAGGAGGGGCCGGATTTGGCGGAGAGCCAGTTTGGTTTCCGCAGGGGGCGCTCTACGGTGGACGCCATCATGCGCGTGCAAGCCCTCACGACGGGGGATGCTGTGGCCCGGGGTGGGGTCGTCTTGGCGGTGTCTCTAGACATCGCCAATGCCTTCAATACCCTGCCCTGGAGTTGCATCAGGGAGGCACTCCGGTATCACCGGGTGCCAACCTACCTCCGTCGAGTGGTCGAGGCCTATTTGACGGACAGGACCGTCATCTACCCCGGTCATCAGGGAGAGTGGAACCGGCGAGAGATGTCGTGCGGTGTCCCACAGGGATCTGTCCTGGGGCCACATCTGTGGGACATCGGGTACGACTGGGTGCTGCGCGCCGACCTCCCTAGCGGCGTCAGCGTTGTATGTTACGCTGACGACACGCTGGTCCTGGCGCAAGGGAGGTCGCACCAGGCGGCGGCCGAACTAGCGACACGCGGGGTTGCGACAATCGTAGAGAGGATCCGGCAGTTGGGACTCGAGGTGGCCCTGCACAAGTCCGAGGTCATGTGTTTTCATGGTCCTCGGAACGCGCCACCGTCGGGTTCCCAAATAACGGTAGGAGGGGTTCACATCGCAGTCGAGTCGACGATGAAGTACCTGGGACTCGTCCTCGACAGCCGGTGGAACTTCGTGGAGCACTTCCGACGTTTGGCTCCCAGACTGGAGCGGGCTGGGGCTGCCTTGAAGCGGCTCCTGCCCAATCTGGGGGGTCCAAACGCCTCCTGCCGGAGGCTTTACGCGGGGGTCGTGCGGTCCATGGCCCTTTACGGGGCACCGGTGTGGGCGCGTTCCCTGAGGCTGCGACCAGCCCGCCGGTTGAACGCGTCCCAGAGGGTCATGGCCATCCGGCTAGTCCGGGGATACCGCACGGTCTCCTGTGAGGCGGCGAGCCTTCTTGCCGGATTACCGCCATGGGATCTGGAGGCAAAAGTCCTCGCGCACGTGTGGGAGTGGCGCGAGGAGGCAAAACGCCGGGGCGTAACTCCGCTGCCGCGAGAAATCACGGTACAGCGGACAGAGCTCCGGCGGGATCTCATGGCGACATGGAGAGTGCGATTGTCGCAACCCAGCGCTGGGCACGCCACAATTGCGGCGATAAGTCCCCTCTTTGAGGAGTGGTTGGAGAGGCGCCACGGCGTCCTCACCTTCCGCCTGACGCAGGTCCTCACCGGACACGGTTGTTTCGGGAGGTTCCTGTTTCGGATAAGGCGGGAGGAAACGCCCGGGTGTCACCATTGTGTAGATCGCCCGGAGGACACGGTGGAGCATACAGTGGAGGTCTGCCCGGCTTGGGCGGAGCACCGCCGTGTTCTCACGGAGGCGATCGGCGGCGGCGATCTCTCGCGTCCAAACTTGGTCCAGGCCATGGTGCGGAGCGAGAGTGCATGGGAGGCCGTCACCTCCTTCTGCGAAGCAGTAATGCTCGCAAAGGAGGAGGCGGGACGCGAGAGGGAGAGGCAACAGCCGCGCCCTCGCGCCCCTAGCCGCCGCAGGAGACGCCCTGGGCGGCGGGAATCTATCGCCGATTCCCGGCCACCGTAGGCGCGGGCTTGCGGACGACGAGTAATGGGCAGCTCGCCGTCCGGTAAGGACCAGGCCCGGGTCGACGGCGCGTTGTGTTCCACGCGCGCCTCAAAGAGATGTCAGCAGTGACGGGGTCCAATAGGGCCGAAGCCGCCGGGGTCGCGGGTAGTTCGAAAGAGATACCGTGGCCCTGGCACGGGCAACTGAAGGAACACGGGTGGGTTTTAGTCAGTAAAAGTCTGACACACCCTCCCGCTCTGCCCGGAGCGGGAGAAGTCATTTGATGATTTCCCATCCACAAAAAAAAAAAAAAAAAAAGGTGACGCCAATTTTGTAACTTTACTGATGCTAGTCACCTTATAGGTATGCATCCTTTTATGTAGGTGTAAATTTTAATGATTCATATTTTTTTTAGCAACATTTAATATACATTTACTCGTACATACCTACATAAATTAATGTTATTATTTTTAAGTGACGTGGTTTTAGGATTCCGCACCTCAAAAGGAAAAACGGAACCCTTATAGGATCACTTCGTTGTCCGTCTGTCTGTCTGTCTGTCTGTCTATCAAGATCCTTTTTCTCAGGAAAGCGTGGAGGTATTAAGTTGAAATTAATACCAAATACGTTGGTCCATTGAAGTTCTAAAACAATCAAGCTTCCAAATCAACGCAATAAAAAAATACTTACTGCCATTTATGCCACATTTTTTGATACTCGCAAGTAAATCTAAACCTAAGTACTTATCGTTGACCTAGAATCATGAAATTTGGCAAGAAGCACAAGAAAAGGAAAAAGTCCGAAAATTGTTCATTTTTAATTTTAAATCACTTAAAAAATTTTTTTTTTGAGATTACAATTTTAAGTTTGTTTTCGGGAACAATTCTTTTTAACTACGGAACCTTTCATTGTGCGTGGTCCGACACGCACTTGGCCGGTTTTTGTTAAAATAACAATTGTTTATTATATATTCGAGCGTGCCGTGAATGCTTTAGATAGGGGAAGGAAAAGGCTTATCAAACCTAATAATGTTGTAACATAAACGAGCATTAGAACCATAAGTTAAAAATAATAATTACCTAATTTAACATTGAAAAAATATAATATGTGGAACACAAACTATGATTATAAGGCTGAATGTGCATATTTATATGCATTTGTATGAAGGTCAAAAATTATATAAATATGTAGGATAATCTGACTTTCGCATCATTCAGGTTGTTTCAAAATATTAAGTACGAGTAGTTACTTGACTATTATCGCAGCGAAAGGAAGAGCTGTCATCATCAGCCTAGCCTTTTTCCAACTATGTTGGGGTCGGCTTCCAGTTTAACCAGATGCAGCTGAATACCAGTATTTTACATGAAGTGACTGCCTATCTGACCTCCACAACCCAGTTACTGGGTAATACGATACTTATACCTTGGTTAGACTGGTTGTCAGACTTTCGGCCAGGTTTCTGACAACCCGTAACGACTATCAAAGATCCACGAATGACTGCCGGGACCAACGGCTTAACGGGCTTTCCGAGGCACGGAGGGGTCTTGGTATATAAAGATAGTCACCCTTCCACGGACCAACCACGGCAAGCGTAGCTTAACCTGATCGGTCGACCCGTGCGGCTGTTATTATTCAGCCACAGAAAGGGAAAGGAAGAGCTAAATGTTCTGCAATAAAACGCGAAAGGTTTCGACCCAGTCAAGTTTTGTAATAATAGGATAATAGGCCAGAGTCTAGACTTCTGTAAACAAACGTTACTCAAACGAAGCGGTGGCAAATAAAATATAAGGTGAGGTTACAACAGAGCAATCACATGTTTAGAGAAGATTTGCAACTCACGTCTTTTGAATTATCACATTGTTGGCAATGGTGATCATACTATTTATGATGAAATACAAAAAAACCGGCCAAGTGCATGTCGGACCACTCGTAAACCTTGAAAAGCCTACTTAGCTGTGATAGTTTTCCTTTTAACTTCGTTGTATATACTACTACCGTCACGCACAATGGTTCACATGAAGGACTAAGTGCGGAAACCAAATCCTTAACATAGAACATATACTACTACCGTGAATTTTTTCACCCATCCAAAACTAACCGTTTAGCTGGCAGGGAGGGGGGGGGGGGGGGGGACACTTGACTCTATCAAAAATTAGCACTTTAAAGCTTTTTCAGATTTCAGAAACGGATCCCTAAATCAAAAAATTGTTTTGGCAAACCCGCAATATTTTTGAAAGACCCATCCAACAACACACCACACCATGGGGTAGACGAGAAAAAAAAACATCGCCACCTTACGTGTACAGAAGGCACATAAAAAAAAAATTTTTTCATGATTTTATTTTACTAATTTGTCGGCGTGGTGAATATGTATATATCCATGCCAAATTAAAGCTTTCTAAGAGTTTCTGAGCTAAACTGCGGACGGACAGACGGACATCAATCTGCCTAGCCTTTTCCCAACTATGTTGGGGTCGGCTTCCAGTCTAACCGGATGCAGCTGAATACCATTATTTTACATGGAGCGACTGCCTATCTGACCTCCACAACCCATTAACTGGGTAATACGGGGGTATAAGACTGTTTGTCAGACTTTCGGGCTTCTGACTACCCGTAACAACTGTCAAAGATCCACGAATGACAGCCGGGACCAACGGCTTAACGTGCTTTCCGAGGCACGGAGGAGTCTCGGTATGTAAAGATGGTCACCCATCCATGGACCAACCCCGGCAAGCGTAGCTTAACGTGATGGATCGACCCGTGCGGCTGTTATTACATAGCCACGAGGTCCTCACGGACAGACGGACATAGCGAAACTATAAGGGTTCCTTGATGACTACGAAGTCCTCTATTACTTTCGTGAAGGTCCACCTGGTATGCCAGTACGATAACGTTCAAAGGTTCCATCGTTAAAAACCGAAATATAGCGAATGAAATGCGACTATCGACCAATAGAAATTATATAGATAGACACAGATATATAGACTGACGTCACATTTTATTTCTTTCCTTTGGTAACGTCCAGTCTTACCTTTCCTTTGGTAAGACTGGTTGTCTGACTTTCGGGCTTCTGACGACCAGTAACGACTGTCAAAAATCCATGAATGACAGCCGGGACGTTGTCGTAATTTATATGGTTTTAATTAATTAAAAGCCTGCGTTCCTAAAAGCTCAGCGAAAAATTTTGCAAGAGTATATTTTCATAATTTAGTAAGGTGTGGCTCCCTCGTTTAGGAGATTAGATCAATCGATCAGGTTTTCGCAACGATTATGACAAGATAACTGCTTTCTAGTTTAATAATAATTGATGATAAGTGGGCAGCCTGAGGTCGACAAGTTAAATTGGTTAGTTTCTCAGATCATTATATTCCAAAGAACACTTTGAAAAGAATAGTCATTCAATAGTTTCAAAAGTTAGATTATAATATTCGCGAAATAAAATCTGATGTTCCCTACGACATAATTACTACAATATTACGTTCGCATATCTCGTCAAAATGTAGCCCTAAATTTTGACGAGTTATGCGAACATAAATGTAGAGAACAGCTGATTTTCTTTTCGCAATTTCAGGTTTGGTCCCATATTAAAAGTTGTTCATAATGATGAGTTTAATGACCCCTTAAGAAATTACTTGTATGAATATACAGGGTTACTGGTAACTCGACGTATTCCTTGCAGGACGTCATAGTAGGGTTAAAATGCAGCAAATTAGGCCACCAAATGTTCTACCGAAATTCAGTAGTTTTTGAGTTAATTCGATTTTTAGCTTTTCTATGAAAAATCCCAGATTAAATCATTTGGAGCCAATTTAAAAATGATTTACGGCGCGACTGTACTGAAATTTAAGTTAACATCATAGCTGACGCCGTAGCAGATCCTTGTTAATAATTCAAAGTTCAAAAATGCCAAAGACTTTGGCAAATATCACTAAAGAAACATTTAGTTTTTTTGTGAATTTTGCTATTACTTCATACAAAATGTTGTCTAGTGAAAAAAAAAATTACTACGTCTGATGTACAAATTACTAGGAAAATATCCTTGTCTTATCAGCTATTCAGAAAGGTATGAAAGTTAATACAAAGTTAAGGACTACATTATGTGCGTCTCACAAAAAGGTGATTATTCGGAAAATCAATAAAACTATTTCGTGAATATTAGCATTATTTTTAATAATAAAATATCAGTTTAAAAACTTTTACTACACTTTCACACGTCTTGTTCGATGTGCTGCCCTCGGTTTCTAATACACGTTCTTATTCGCTTCCTCACTTCAGTTTTTGTGATTCTTGATGTGATTGTTGCCCTCATCTGGTCCGCTGCATCTCTTATTCTCTCCCTTAGTTCTTCAATTGAATTTACTGGGGTCACATAAACTAGGTCTTTCATATGACCCCAGACGTAAAAGTCTAGTGGAGTAAGATCAGGGCTACGTGCAGGCCACGGAATTGGCCCACCGCGCCCTATCCATCGGTTTGGGTAGGTTTCATCCAGCAATTGTCGAATTGTGATTCGGAAGTGGGCTGGACATCCGTCATGTTGATACATCATGTTTGCTCTTCTGTCTTCCGGTACATCCGTGAGCAGTGGTGTTAAATGATTTCTTAGGAAATCTTCATAAAGTTCCCCATTTAATGTTTGGGGTAAAAAATGTGGGCCAATTAATTTGTCGTCGATAATACCCATCCAAACATTAAGCGAGAATCTACGCTGGGATGCGGTTGGTTTCAGTTTCTTAGGATTTGCTTCTGCCTTCGGTGCCCAGTAATGTAAGTTGTGGTAATTTGTGATACCATCACGGTCAAAACATGACTCATCGGTCCACAGAATGTTTTTTAAAAAGTTTTCGCTTTCGGCGTCGGCATTTAGCATAAAACGACAAAATTCAAGCCGTCTTGGCGGATCTCCCTCTTCTAATGACTGGACAGGTTGATAGTGGTATGGATGTCGGCCTGATAAGTGAACTACAGACCAGACTTTCCACTGTGACATAGCAAGCTCACGCGCTACGATGTTTGTCGATATGTTGGGGTCGTCAATAAAACGTTGAAGAATCAGCTCTTCGTCCTCAGCCGTGTATCTCCGAGAACGACCAGTGTCAATTTGCCTGCTTCTTTGGACGCTGCCAGTTTCAGATAATCGCCGATAAGTCGATCCAAAAACACTAACGTGTGGGAGTCGGCGGTTGGGAAAACGAAGTTGATATTCTCTCCGCGCCTGAGCAGCGTTACCGTCACTAAGTCCGTAACAGTACATTATGTCAGCGTATTCAAGGTTAGAATATGCAGCCATAGTCAGCACTTATGAAGGCACAGCACAGCACAAGAGCAAGATACGCAGTATCAGTTAAGGAAATAGCCAGATAACAAAACACGAGCTTGCGCGACGTAGAGTTGAAACTAACTGACTCTGACGACCAGATTTTGTAAAGTCGCACCCCGTGTCATGCCGGGAGAACAATAGTGACCAATCACAAAGCTTGCCGAGTGTTTGGGGTTCAAGCGCAGGTAAAAACTACGAATAATACGAATATGAAACAATAGGTTGACCGTCTCGCAATTTTACCTGCTCCTCATAAAACTCATTCTTTCCCTGTCACACATGCAAAAGTATTGACAATCATACCTTTCTGAATAGCTGATAAGACAAGGATATTTTCCTAGTAATTTGTACATCAGGCGTAGTAATTTTTATTTTCACTAGACAACATTTTGTATGAAGTAATAGCAAAATTCACAAAAAACTAAATGTTTCTTTAGTGATATTTGCCAAAGTTTTTGGCATTTTTGAACTTTGAATTATTAACAAGGATCTGCTACGGCGTCAGCTATGATGTTAACTTAAATTTCAGTACAGTCGCGCCGTAAATCATTTTTAAATTGGCTCCAAATGATTTAATCTGGGATTTTTCATAAAAAAGCTAAAAATCGAATTAACTCAAAAACTACTGAATTTCGGTAGAACATTTGGTGGCCTAATTTGCTGCATTTTAACCCTACTATGACGTCCTGCAAGGAATACGTCGAGTTACCAGTAACCCTGTATAGAACTTAATATGCTTTCGGTAGCACTGAAATTATTTTGATAAACAATTAGAATTCAACTTCAAATCATAATGTAAATAAAACACAACAGAATATCCAGCTAATTCAAATAAACAGCTCCTCAATTATATGTATAGCAACAAATTTTCTCACAATTTTCCAACAAATAAGCGGATCTTAAAACAGGATACACACAGAACGTGATGAAAATGAAAATTGTGTTCGGTCAAGCTTAGAATACACAACATACAATACATAAACACCTTAATTGACAAAGAAAGTTGAGCGTAGTGGAAACACACACTTTCCTAGCGAGGTAGCCGTGACCTACCTGAACAGACACTTAGTTGCTACTTGCTACGGCAGATAGTTATCTCATGTTCGAGAGCTCAGCATAATCAGCCTATAATGTTCCCATGACTGCAGGGACACAGGTATCCTCTCAGTGAGAGGGATTATTGTATCTATTACGCGGGCCCATTGCGGGTTGGTAGATGTTACATGTCTTCGAATTTTTGGTTCTAGGACATTCCGTTTCCGTTGCCGACGTTTCCTCACGTTGTTTTCCTTCTTGAGAGCAATGGTGATGAAATAATTTACACAAAGTAAAGCGCCTGTCTGGGTTTGAACCCATGATCTACAACTCGGTAGCGGCTGTTATCACTGGCCCACCACTGCTCACCACTGTTCGAGAGCTTAGTGACAGTAATTTGGCATGTTGTTGTGTTGGCTGTCAAAGTATTGGGTTGACACGTTGTTTTTGGTGCTCTGGTTGATAATGTATCTTTGGTAAGTAATTTAAAGAATGTTATCGACGTCGAAGGTCGCTGTCAAGGCAGATTTAATGAATAGAATAGAATAGAATAGAATATAATCTTATTCAAAAATAAAAACAAGATAAGTAAACAGCACCCTAATTGCGTAACACATTATCAATCGGAGTTGCTTTCATTTTGACAGTTCAACAACATTCATTGCGTTATTTACGTTGTCGAGCAGACAAATTTTTCGAACATATGAAGCAATGGATTAGCAATTTTTGTTTTAAAATGATTCGAATTCCGATGGATAATTTGTTACGCAATTAGGGTGCTGGAGAAGAAATTGAACTAGGGATACGAATACATTTATATAAAACACCAGCTTCTGCCCGCGTGTGAAGTTTCTGAACTATGCCCGCGCAAGCGCAAGCAATAAGTTGACAATGTTTTATCGCAATCGGATTAACGGTATGGCAGCGCATAAACTACAAACAAACAAACAAACATTGATTTTTTTATAATTAGAAAAGGATTCGATGAATCCCTCATCGTATATTTTTGCAATAGCTTCCGGTGATACAAAATATCCTTGTTCTTTTCGAGTCGATGGTAAATTATTGAATGAATTGGGTCCAGTAGGTGTCCACGCCAATCGCGGCATCAGAGTCGTTTTTAGGTCCTCAGAACTGCAGGTGTATGGGGTGCATGAAAGGGGCCTCCCGAGCGGCGTTAACATAAATTGTACTGCGATTCCAAACACCCGGCGCTCACTGGACACCTAGCACTTGGTAATGCAGAGTCTAGCTGACCAATCCTTTCACCGCGATGGTAAACCCAAACAGCTCACTTCAGAGCCATGACCAACGGCTATTCTTAGGGCCAAATAGCATACAAAATATTTAAAAGAGCCCTTTCTAAAACAAGAAACCTTTTAGAAGAACGTGCAAACACAATGGTAGAAATTTCTTACACATAGTGTCAAACTATAAAACCTTAATTATTGTTACAAAGAAAGTCGACTTCCTCGTTCATTAGTTTGGTCAACCATTGTGGCCTGAACGCTGAGCCGTGTCAAACAAGTTGCAACTTTTCCGGAAAATCTTGTCACATGACCAGAGACATTAATGAATATGTACCGGTGAAAAGCCGACTTTAAGTGGCAGTTGTGGATGAAGGTTTCAATTACGATATAAGAGGCATTACAGTAAGGGCGGCTTACTTTAACTAGGCATAACTTTGCCCCAAATCGAGACAGATGTTTAGTGTCATTAAATCCACACAAAGTTCCGCTATCTATTAGTTACCTAAGGACATACGACTTTTGGTTGTGTGGTCACGACACTTCGGGCAGTTTGAATATTTGTCTTGATTTGGGCCAAAGTTATGCCCTACCCTTGGTCAAAGTAACCTGCCCTTACGGTATAGATTTTTATTTTACTACTCTATTATAGCTCTATTGTATTACTAAATAGGGAAAATATTGGTTTTGTATAGTGCTTTTTCCTGATTGTGATAACATTTTAATGTAGTGCACTAATTCAATCCGTAGAGGAATCATTTTCTCAAAGCAAAATGCTAGCTGGTGCAAAATAAATACCAAGATTTGTTATCGATTTCTATGATGCAAATACATAGTTAGCCATCCACCCTTAAGCTGCTTTATGGGATGTAAACCGGTTTCCACGAGTTGAATGTGATTTGATAAGACAAGAAAGTATAGTGAATTTATCGGTTTTACTTTTATAGATATAATAATTTGTTTATATTTTATCGCACCATTACCATCAATTGGAACGTAAAAGCCTATCACTGATGTAAATTTTGATTGAATTCGGAATGCAAATTGGTGTCGATTTGATTTGTGGTGTGCGAAAGCCTGCGGTAACTTTCTTACTATTATCGAATTTTAACTTTATTAGTAATGATCGGAAATGTAAGTGAAATCGTAATCGATTCAAATGTTTTCGAATTAATGCGATGTTAGTAGCTAGTAGTGTTGGCAATTTGACTTGCCTTTCTTGTGTTGGGAGCCAGATTGCTTACTAAAAATTACGTATGATGATACAAATTCTTTTTTCTATTTCTTGTATCATCCAAATATTATCGGCATTGATATGGCCAAGACCTACATATGACAGTAAAGATGACTAAGAATATATTCTCTTTCGAAAAGTCTTTGAAGTTTCATGTCAAGAGTTACCGAAGTACTTGGCACAAGAACTCACATGAGTGGCAGTATGCTGTCGGCGGTACCTGATTTGTTAAACAAGACAATTAATGCCAACTCATTAGCCACTTAACCTGGAAACCAGTAACCGTTGTAATCCGATGCGTTAGCATATATTAGTAGAATACCTGCATCGATACATAAGTATCTGGTTTTGTACGCGTTGTTAAGTATTTGTAAGGCCCTGATCTGTGTATTTTCTAATATAAATGGATAAAATCATCGAAAAATTCCAATATGTTGTCGATCGTCAATGAAATGTTTAGAATCGATAAAGAAGTTAAAAAGTCACGTGTGGAAGTCAGGTATGTATGTAGAAATGCTTACAGAGCTAGATTGAGCTACAGTCTTTGCGACGCTAGTTGGAAAAAAAGTGGAGATGCGCAGTGCGGTATCCCGTTGCGTGATTGGTCGCGTACCTGATTCGACCAATCACGCAACAGGATTCCATCCCAACTTTTTTGCAAACTTGTTTGGTAACTACTGACTGTACATCTATCGTAGCACTGAGTGAGTAGTAAGCGTTAATTTTGTTGCAGGTACTTATACCATAATTAGGTATCTCTTTTAAGTTGATGGGTGATTGTTGAAAATAATTATCTGAGCAGGTATCTACTTTTAGTATTTTCTTTTTTTTTAGTTTTTTCTTTTTATTTATTTTTTTATAATGTGCATTTTGTTTGTGCAGAATAAACAGGTTTTCTTTCTTTTTTCTTTTCTTTAGAGTAGTTTTTTCATGAAATCCGGAGTAGATCGCGTTACAATCGTAACCCTCACGTTTCAAATTATTTGTCACTGCGAGAGCTAATAAATCGATATCAAAAGATCTTTCAAAAGCATGAAGTTTTAGAAAAAAAACCGATCAAGAGCGAGTCGGACTTGCGCACCGAGGGTTCCGTACCATCATAATTATACGTATTTTTTACTGATGATTTCTGAAAAGGTGTGCTATTTAGAGACATCGATTTATTTTTCCTGTAACCTTGACATAAACTTCTGTCAAAGAGAATAATTTCAGATTTTACTCTATGCAAGCTTCGGAGATAAGGGGGGAGGGGATGGTATATTTTTTACATTTATCATCAAAAGTCGAAATCAATGCGGCCTAAAATCAAGAAAAAAAAAGTTTGAGAATTTGCAAACAGCGCTCTTTCATATGACACGACACAAATGCCCTAGTAGTTCCACTTCGAATTTTTAAGAGACCCTTTCAATCCGTTGCAAAAAAAAATTCATTCTTATTTCCAAAATAGTTGGGCAATAAACGTCATCTAAAACTGTTCCAAATTTCAAGTTTTTCATTAGTAATTACTAATACTATACTACTACTATTACTACTAGGTACTACTATTACTACTACTACTATTACTATTATTACTGTATTACTTATTATTATTTGATTTTTACATTTGTTTTTGTTGATATATCCAGCTGTGACAGACGGACAGACAGACAGACAGACAGACTGAGTCGCACTATTATGGGTTCCTTTTTACCATTTTGGTACGGAACCCTAAAAAGTTCAAGTCTCGTTCGTGACTCATTTTCTTTTCATAGACAAGTGTGAGAACTTCTTTATTCAATAAAATTTTTTGCCCATTTGATCTAGTATATGCCCATTACGTGCTGTAACGATTTTGATGGATCTACTGATTACCATCTCGCAAAGAGAAATGTTTGTTTGTTTTATAATTAATTTGTTATTACGAAACATACTTATGTAAATATGGTGATATGCTACTTTATTTTGATCTATATTGTTGATAATTACTGCGTAGAATAACGGGCCCAGCAGGCCAGCATTGTTCATTATAGTTTTTACTAACCGTATGTTTTTAAGTACTGTGTAATCTCAAGTACTTATTACCAAGAATTTTATTTTCTCTTTAAATACCATAACAAGGTTTTATGAGTTTAACATAAATGTATAATTTTATGTTAATCTCGAAATAAAATCAAGTAGATATGAAATATGGTTTAAGTGCAAAAGGTATAAAGTGCCAGTCATACTTTTTATTTTAATCGTGTATGGTAGTAGTATGGTACCTACTCATAAAGTGTAGTTTGTTATTGAAGCCAACAACAACAACGAAGTAGAGCACAATTCATTGATTTCAGCTTCATTGACGCACGAAGGCCGACAAACAGCAGAAAGAAGAAATGCTCGATAAAAAGTCAATTTACTTTTTATTACTTTTGGCGTCACTAAAGTTCCAATGTAATAGAGCAACCATTGATATTTCATTCAATTAAATGTAATAGTTTAAAGTGCAATCTTTTAGCGAATTGGTAAAATGGATTGGAGAAATAAATTCTTGAAACCGATAACCGAAAAGTTAAACATCTACCTGGTAGCCAATTTCCACAATGCAGTTTCTGAGATAAGCCTGAAAATAGCCAGGTAGAGGACTTTATAGTATCTATACATACAAAGTCATGTGTCGTGTGTGTCTGTGACCGCTATCTTATAAACTACACATTAGATTCTTTCAGGCTCAGAATGTCCCTTTCCCAAAAATTTGGTGCGTTTTTCACCATCATTTGAAGCATTTATTCCGGTAGATTTTGGGCATTACATTAACATAATATTTGACAAAGATTTATAAAGCATCTCGCAAATCGAGATTTGCTTGATGTTTTGTTTTGACATGTCACCATTGCAGCCGTGTGAAGCAGAGCGGGCTATAACTTTGTTGGTCTGATTTATTTTCAATGACTTACTTTATTTCATGAACGAAACGTCAAGGTTCTATCTTACCTTGATTCAAATAGTTTTAATATGTTCTATATTACTCGTTTCTGGGTAAATACAAGGAAATGATTTGAATCTGGCTTTATTCTGGCAAGATTTCAGAAATATCAGTTATGTAGACGTGTAAATTGTACTTCAATGCTTTCAAATTATGATAAGGCTATAAGGACCAATGTTGACAAAGAAACGATAATGTTATGTAAGACAGGAATTGTGCTTAGGTCATCAATCAAAGATCTTGGAACAATAACCCCAGGGAACGTACTATAGGGATAAAAAGTATCCTATGTGTTAATCCAGGTTATAAAATGTCTGTGTGCCAAATTTTATCCAAATCCGTTCCGTCATTTTTGCGTGATTAAGGACGCTGTTAAAAATGGTTAGTCAAATCAATACTTTTTTACACAAAAGTATGTTTATTAAATAAAATGCTTTACATTCTTAAAATGTTTTTTGGCCAAACGGTCGATAGATGTGCATGGTACGATTCTGAACTATAAATATAATTTTAGATAGGTGCAGTTTCTCAATAATTGTACCAGAGTGAAAATTTTTACTTCGGTACATTTATTGAGAAAATGTACCTATTTAAAATTATATTTATAGTTCAGAATCGTACCATGGAAATCTATCAACAGTTTGGGCAAAAAAAAATTTAAGAATGTAAAACATTTTATTTAATAAACATACTTTTGTGTAAAAAAGTAATGATTTGACTACCCATTTGTAACAGCGTTCTTAAGTAACCAACATACAAACTTTCACATTTATAATATTACTAGATGCGCCCCGCGGTTTCACCCGCGTATACCGAGATAAAAAGTAGTTTATGTGTTAATTCAGGATATAAGCTATCTACATACCAAATTTCATCCAAATCGGTCCAGCCGTTTCAGCGTGAAGAAGTAACAAACATACACACACACTCACAAACTTTCGCCTTTATAATATTAGTGTGAAGTAGGATCTCAATTAGTATCTAATTTAAGTTGTTATCAAGTTATCTAAATAACTACTCCCCATAAAAGTTGTTAAAGCATTAAGTAGGGAAAGACAAACTATTATACACTTCTGGACACATCTATTGGCCCACCTTCGAGTTTAGGTTTCGATGGCCCCTACCGAAATATGATTGCTAGATTGAACAAAAACTGTTGATGCAGTTTTAAACCTGATACATTTTACCATCTTTTTCGATCGTATTGTTTTAAATTTGAATTCGGAATACCATACGACATGGAGCTACGCCTAACAAGTCGGATATGCGCCTTGTTAAAGGCAATTGATTTTTGAATAAAAAACATGTTTTATCAAATAAAGGTTTAATTTAATAACGCGTGTTGCCTCCATGGGCATCTACCACAGCTCTCATACGATTAGGCATAGAGTTTATCAACCGCTCTATGAAATTTTGAGGGATCATCTCCCATTCCTCTTCTATGGCAGTTTTCAACTCCTGCATCGTCTGGGCAACTGGCTGACGAGCCCTAACACGTCTTTTTAGCTCGTCCCACATGTGCTCAATGGGGTTCATGTCTGGGCTTCTGGCTGGCCAGTCCATAACTGTGATGTTCACATCCCGAAGATATTCCCTGACGATGCCGGCCGCATGGGCTCTTGCATTATCATGCATAAAAAGGAAATTTGGGCCCACATAGTCCGCGTATGGTATCACGTGAGGTTCTAAGCACTCACGAATGTACCTTTCAGCATTTAATGTTGGCAGCCGTGGTCCTGTAACAACCTCAAGTTGAGTTTTGCCGCTCGCGGATATACCGCCCCAGACAGTCCATGAGCCACCGCCATAAGCAACCCTCTCTTCAAAGCAGCATTGTGCGAAACGCTCTCCCTTACGTCGGTAGACCTTCTTCCTTCCATCATTGCCATGTAACACAATTTTAGACTCATCAGAAAAGAGTACACGGCTCCAATCTTGCTGTGTCCAATTTAAATGACTGCGTGCGAAATGAAGGCGCGCTGTTCGGTGGGCTCGCGTTAGTTTGGGGCCATTAGCTGGCTTGTGTGGTACCATATCGCGTTCTTTTAACCTTCTCCGAACAGTTCGAGCGCTCACAGATACTCCGTGGAAGTCGCGAAGTTGGTTTTGTATCTCAATGGAGGTAAGGTGACGATTTCTCAAGCTGGTCGTCACGATGAATCGATCCTGCCTTTCAGTTGTGACCCGAGATCGTGGCCTTCCTTGGCGACGAACAAAGCCGCCAGTCTCTAGGTACCTCCGATAAACATTTCGGACCGCAGATCGACTTAAATTAAGTTGAGCACTCACGTTTCTTTGGCTGTGTCCGGCCTGAATAAGTGCCACAGCTTGGGCGGCGACTTCAGGTGAATATCCATAGATTATTGATAGAACCTCACCTTAATGTTAAGAATAAGTAATGTTTGTTGCAAAACCAAAGATATCAATCACTTTTTCAAGAATTAAATCCAAGTAAACCAATAAAACCAAGTTTTCTTAGTATTCGATTGTTTGATATCAACAAACAGGCTCCAAATTGTCTTTTGTTTCTTTAAATTCTGTGTTCAAAATTCAAAAAAAGACTATTGAATAAAATTGTGAATGTGCCAGGTTCAAAACTGCATAAAAACTTTTTGCTCGACCTAATATAAAATTTTAGCTAGGACCAAACGAAACTGAAAATACAAGGTGGGCCAAAAGATGTGTCCAGAAGTGTATAAACTTTAACAAAACACGTTCGCGTAACAGCCTACCACGGGAAATATTGATTTAAAACCGATTCTTATCAAAACAGGTCGATGACTCGGGTTCAATAAACTTATCAAGCCGAAACTAATTCAAATGTAATAAATAGTTCTATGCCAAGCGAATTATTTGATTTCACGGTTTTGTAAATTTAAATTCTGACGTCATCTTATTACCTGCACTTAAGGGGACTACAGGACCTAAACGCAACTAAACGCAAGTTCTAAAATGCCTAAAAGTATATGATCTACTGTAGTAAACAACCTCAGAAAAATATATGATATTCTTCAGGATATTAATGCTAGTTAGATAGTATGAATATTACAAAAATATACCTGAATGGTCAACACTTTCAGAAATGTTACGAATTCGAGGATATAATTGCAGCGATATTATCTAAGATAAATTATTCTATGGGAAACACAATTAAAAACTTTCTCGTTTGTACGCCTGTCTTTAACGTAATTAAACAGAATACATATGGGTAAAAGTTTGCGAAATCGATTCCACTACACTTAAAACATTCCTCTGTGCAAAGCCAACGAATGGCAATAATTAAAGTAGGAACTCACCCTTTTCACTGAGAACCGCAAGTGTTGCCGCCGGGGTCGCGGGTAGTTCGAAAGAGTGTCCCTGGCACGGGCAACTGAAGGAACACGGGTGGGTTTTAGTCAGTAAAAGTCTGACACGCCCTCCCGCTCTGCCCAGAGCGGGAGAAGTCATTTGATGATTACCCATCCACAAAAAAAAAAAAAAAAGTGTTAAGTAAAGTTGTTTTGATATAACTTCTTAAGGTGAGTAGTGCCGCCAACTAGCGCCACCATTGAGAAAAATATAATAAGTCTGGAGATATGGAACATTTTGAAATTTCCTATGCTCACATTTTTAGTCAGATGAGGTAGAATTAGGCTAAGCTTCGAACCTAGGAGGTTTAGTGTTGATATTTTTGATACAAAAAATACTCGCCTTAAAGACCACTATTCGTTTTAGAAGTACCTAAGTATACGGCTCGAAGGACCAAAAATTAAAACTGTTCTTGGGAACATACAGTATCTAGGTAATCGATATTCACAGCTGATTAAAATAGTATTAATTACTATTTAAGGACAAAGTCCTTTTAGAACGCAAACTGTTGCATAATAATATTACTTCCATTAAATTTAAATAATACCCGAAGGTTGATCGGATCTAACAAGATCTAGGTCCCAGCAATAAGCTGATAAGCTTTCCTGTTCTATTAAAACCCTTCCAATAACTATATTCAAAGTAATGTCTTAGTCAGAGGTACTGCATACAGATTGCATTAAATTAACCACTTTATAAATAAATTATACAATTCTTTGATAGGTCACCTTGCAGGAGCCTTGATCCAATAGTTGATCTACGCATTCCGATCTACGTGTATAAATCCGTTTGTTGTGTTGTTAAGCACTTAAAAATGCTTTCACTTTCATAAAAATGAGCGTGAAACGGAACGGAGAACAATATGTCTTAAACAAAAGTATTGGTGTTGTTTGATTGTTTACATTGGCAATTAAAGTGATGTCACATATATAATCGTTTGTGTTACTTCGTGCCATACTCATAATAATGATGACTTTAAAATAATGTAGGATAAAGAAATTGACGCAATTTTTTTTCTTTACTTGTGCTGTGAGACCTTGCTTCTACCAAATTTCATGATTCTAGGTCAACAGGAAGTAACCTGTAGGTTTTGATTTCCTACCGAGTATCAAATATTGCGTTGACTTAGAAGCTTGATTTTTTTAGAGCTCGAAGGGACCATAGACATACGGGGTATTTGATATTCATTTTAACTTGATACCTCGACGCGTTCCTGAGAAAAAGACTGACAGACAGAGAGACGGATAACGAAGTGATCCTTAAGGGTTCCGTTTTTTCTTTTTGAGGTACGGAACCCTAAAAATCGAAGCAATTTATACAAATCGACCTCTAAAAACAACAAAGGAAAGTATCGTATGTATACTTAGAGATAGACATAATGTTTATTGTCTCGTACAATGATGGTCCAAGAATGATGCAACGAGAGACTCCAAATAGTTGGGTTCAAATGTAACGAAGCATATCGGCTTTCGGAGAAAGTGAACTATTTGTAACAGACGTTATTTTACTTTTTCTTTGTATCTCTAATGTTCCAGACGAGGTAATGGCAGGAAATCTTTATGATAATCTCATCGCCCATCATACTTATGGCTTGAAACATTATGATCAAAGTTATGGGAAAATGTAACAATTTGATAAGAATATCGAGCACTTACGGTTCTCTCAACAAGATATGAGGTTATTACAACTAAACGCATTTACTATTAACGTTTCAAATAAAACATTTGATGATCCATTAAAATCCTTTTTTCTCTTCTGTAATTTAAACTAATGGATAGAGTTGTTTAGTCCTGAAGGAAAACCTGAATATTATTATTACTAACAAATTTTTATAAAGTCTTTATGACTTAGAAATAGTAAGAGGAAAAGAACCAAGCTTTTCCGGCCACGACTACTTCGAAGAAATATTATATAGGTGTGTGTCATCATCAGCCTATCGCAGTAGCCTTTATGAAGGTTAGAAAATACACAAGCAATGATGACTCGACTGATGATGAAACAGGGACCCCACATGGTCTCCTAATGGCTGCAATGCCAAGTAACACCTGCAAAGCTATTCTAATATGGCCGCAGACAATACTTGAGGCGATTACAAATGACCAGATGATATCAATCATTCACCGCACAGGTTCGCAACTTAATTGGCATTATTAATTGTTGCTCTTGCAATATCAACGTTATGGTCATGGTTATTTCCCATGCAAATTCATTATTATTCATTGCCTGTTATATTTTTTTTCGACAAGATTTGCCGGTACTCATTTGGTATCTATTTTACTTGGCTCCGGTGCTATATCAGCAGGAGGCTCACTGTTGGTATGTTTGTTTAGGCAATAGTTGAAGTATTATTGATTTTTCTTCCCGTTCCGTATATTTCGGGCTTTTCATCCCGGATAATCAGCATTGTTGCTTTTCTTTTCGTTTGGTCATTGAAACCTTCTTCGTACTTTTTATGGGTTGTTCTTTTTATTTGACAAAATGTCTTATAGGTACAGCACCAATACTGCTTCTTGATTCTTATGAAATATCATTAAGGATAATGATGTATGATAGATTCTTAAATTTTACAAAAATTTATTAGTCATCCATTTTTGACCTGCTATACCCTGCAAGACCTTGAGTTTTATGGTGTTACAAGATTTATGAGGTAACACTCACGAACTGCTCTAAATCATCAAGTTCATTTGAATACAATACGCGTTATGTTTGAAACCTGTCCGCTATGCTCGGGTATTTCGTCAGCTAACTCCTGTAACAATTATGAGCTGACATTATTAAAACATGTTTCGTTGGCTTTGACGTGTATATTACATGTAGATATTGTGATAAGTGTCGTTAATCTTGATCATACACTGTATGTTAGAATAGCTTTAATTGTAATTTAGATGCTTTGTTCAGATTTGATTTGAGTATCTTCATCATCTGCTTAATCGGTATTGTTATCTTCTTGTCTATCATTTACATCATCTACTTATTAAATATGCCTTACTATTACTATTTCACAGCTAAGCGTAATTTCATTATCGTAATTATGTTGTCATAATCCAATTCCCAGAAGAAATGTTACCATACACGAATGTTCCCACATATAGGTGTGGTGTTATTTTACTTTATTCTTGCAAATTACTTTTGCTAACCTACTTGTAATGCTATCACCCGATGATAAACAGCTATTGAAATCGTATTTACATTTTTTATTTAAGAAATAAATATTTAATTTTAAGCAGCCTGACGCGACGCAACTGCGTAAGTTAATCACACTAATATTATAAAGGCGAAAGTTTTTGGGTGTGTCTATGTTTGTTGCTTCTTCATGCTCAAACGGCTGGACCGATTTGAATGAAATTTGGTATGTAGATAGTTTATAGCTTGGATTAACACATAGGCTACTTTTTATCCTGACTTACGTGGGTGAAACCACGGGGCGCAGCTAGAAATACACTTCTGGACACATCTTTTGGCCCACCTTGTATTTTCAGTTTCGTTTGGTCCTAGCTAAAATTTTATATTAGGTCGAGTAAAAAGTTTTTATGCAGTTTTGAACCTGGCACATTCACAATTTCATTCAATAGTCTTTTTTTGAATTTCGAACACAGAATTTAAAGAAACAAAAGACAATTTGGAGCCTGTTTGTTGATATCAAACAATCGAATACTAAGAAAACTTGGTTTTATTGGTTTACTTGGATTTAATTCTTGAAAAAGTGATTGATATCTTTGGTTTTGCAACAAACATTACTTATTCTTAACATTAAGGTGAGGTTCTATCAATAATCTATGGATACTTCACCTGAAGTCGCCGCCCAAGCTGTGGCACTTATTCAGGCCGGACACAGCCAAAGAAACGTGAGTGCTCGACTTAATTTATGTCGATCTGCGGTCCGAAATGTTTATCGGAGGTACCTAGAGACTGGCGGCTTTGTTCGTCGCCAAGGAAGGCCACGATCTCGGGTCACAACTGAAAGGCAGGATCGATTCATCGTGACGACCAGCTTGAGAAATTGTCACCTTATCTCCATTGAGATACAAAACCAACTTCGCGACTTCCACGGAGTATCTGTGAGCGCTCGAACTGTTCGGAGAAGGTTAAAAGAACGCGATATGGTACCACACAAGCCAGCTAATGGCCCCAAACTAACGCGAGCCCACCGAACAGCGCGCCTTCATTTCGCACGCAGTCATTTAAATTGGACACAGCAAGATTGGAGCCGTGTACTCTTTTCTGATGAGTCTAAAATTGTGTTACATGGCAATGATGGAAGGAAGAAGGTCTACCGACGTAAGGGAGAGCGTTTCGCACAATGCTGCTTTGAAGAGAGGGTTGCTTATGGCGGTGGCTCATGGACTGTCTGGGGCGGTATATCCGCGAGCGGCAAAACTCAACTTGAGGTTGTTACAGGACCACGGCTGCCAACATTAAATGCTGAAAGGTACATTCGTGAGTGCTTAGAACCTCACGTGATACCATACGCGGACTATGTGGGCCCAAATTTCCTTTTTATGCATGAAAATGCAAGAGCCCATGCGGCCGGCATCGTCAGGGAATATCTTCGGGATGTGAACATCACAGCTATGGACTGGCCAGCCAGAAGCCCAGACATGAACCCCATTGAGCACATGTGGGACGAGCTAAAAAGACGTGTTAGGGCTCGTCAGCCAGTTGCCCAGACGATGCAGGAGTTGAAAACTGCCATAGAAGAGGAATGGGAGATGATCCCTCAAAATTTCATAGAGCGGTTGATAAACTCTATGCCTAATCGTATGAGAGCTGTGGTAGATGCCCATGGAGGCAACACGCGTTATTAAATTAAACCTTTATTTGATAAAACATGTTTTTTATTCAAAAATCAATTGCCTTTAACAAGGCGCACATCCGACTTGTTAGGCGTAGCTCCATGTCGTATGGTATTCTGAATTCAAATTTAAAACAATACGATCGAAAAAGCTGGTAAAATGTATCAGGTTTAAAACTGCATCAACAGTTTTTGTTCAATCTAGCAATCATATTTCGGTAGGGGCCATCGAAACCTAAACTCTAAGGTGGGCCAATAGATGTGTCCAGAAGTGTATAATATATCTGATCAAACACTGCTAAGACTTTTTACAGTTTTATTATACGGATATATTATAAAAAGAGCTTTGTAGGTCACTATTTACAACTTAAATGGAACAGTAAATCTCACTTAATAGAATTTCAGTTACGTAAACAAAAAGGAACATAACTTTATCGGTGAATTTACTATTGCTATAAACTATATTACCCACAATAGTTAATAAACATCATTTTATATGCTCAAGCAACTAAACGATCGTAACAATGGGACGGATGCGTTTCCTGCAAGTATGCAAGGAGCCCACACTTCGTAGAACGTCATATTATTATGGTTTTGAATACTTAAGCGTTGTTTCATATACTGAGAAGTATACGCTTTTGTGTAATCAGGACAGGATCGACGTTTTGAAGCTTGAATTAATATTTGTTGTTGATAGGATTTGTTACAAGCCCTTTTCATTTGGAATCGCTAGAGACTTCGTTTTACAAACGTATTATGTGTAACTTTAAACACGACTTTGTTTTTTGTGACCTGTTTCATCATCTTCGGATAGGCACAATGGCAATCTAGGCCAGAATTCAAATAAATTGTAACAGAGCTTTAGTAAGACATTTGGGAAAACAGGTCCTAAATCCTTGTAGAAGCTTAGCGGAATATTCTCTTCCCAACAGGCGGTTATTAACAAATTATACCCTGTAATTGAATCAATTAAATTGTCTGTTCTTTATCATGAGTCATGTCCTCAATAAAGGGTTCATGATGGTCTGTAATTTTTAAAGCTTCTCAAAAGTTAATTTTGTAGTGGAATACAATTAAAATAATATTGAGTAAAGATCTTTTACCATGTTAGAGCTTCATGCAGTTACCGCTGTACGAGTAGTTGGTAGAGAATCACGAAATGTCTCCAATATCATTGTGGCTATTGCAATCTGCAATCGATACTCTGAGCCACAATGAGTATACTGCAGTCCTTATTCACACGGGAATAATATTAACCTAAGTATGTTCATTGAAAAGTGCGACACACCTTGGTTGTCGCACGCTGTGGAGATGCTGGTCAGAAGACCCCGCAGCTAACCGTACAGTTTTTTTTCTTTTTGTTTTTGTTTCTGTGTGTCCACTAACAATAGTTTTTAAGAACAATGTTAGTAACAATTGGGCCTAGTTGCCATTAATAAACAAATATTTAATTTAATTATATTACTATGAGTATTGTATACTCTTTATGTTATGTTAGTAAATACAAGTTGTTTAATTCTGGATGAATCAATATCGATTTGTTTAACTTTTGAGAACTGCGGAACATTGCGATTACGTGAATCACCTTCAAAACGGGTAAATTATAGGCAGTTTTGTGTACTGTTCTAATCAAACTGAAATTAATAAATAAATTTTGCAAGCCTATCTGTAGTTTGAGTTAATCGGAAGATTGTTTTTTGTCAAACTTATTTTCACTATAATTTGCGGTGACCGCGTTCTAAGCCTACGGCTATTACCAAAAATATTTGCGATCTCGATAACGAAGCTAGAAGTGATTGCTGTTATTATAATAAAGTTATTTGTGCCCATAAAGTAGAGCTTCTTGGTGAAAGTGCGGGTACGTGGCAGTAAGAGGAATTTCGATTAGCCTTTTTTAGGTACTGGATTAAGGCAATCTAAAATGATCTTTGTTATCTCCTTTTTAACAGATGCTGCAAGTGCAGTTCTGAGTACCTACTTTTTATGCTTGTATTTTTAGTAGTAATTCTTTTTCATCTTATTTATCATCTTATGAGTTGTTATTAGCATTTCCCCTCTCATCTACCTAAAATATGTTTCTACCACAATAGGAAAACGATCGATCACTAGTCCAACGCCTTATCCATTTGGCTATTGTTGCTACAGTGGATCATTCTGCTATAAATCTCAGTAATAATCAGGAATTGGTGGTATCTTATAAATTGCGATAGACTCGAACCGTCCCGCCCTCTATAACATTCGGACCTAATACAGTTATCGGACGATCGAACTTTTGATGTACGATTGTACACTTCTGTTCAATGTTTTGAGAATTAAAGGTAACCGTTACAATTTGATTCGAAACATCAGTTAAAATTACAAGGTTGTCACTTCGAGAAATATTTTTCACGACTGTACCAAATCAATCTGACGTCATCCTTAGCTTGACGGTTGATTACAAAATTATTTTTTACTTCCCTTGCTAAATCACTAGTAGCAGTATTATATAATATATATATAGACTAGAATTGCTATGCCTTTTAATAGTATTAATAGGAGATGAGGTGACTGACCGTACACACAAAAAACTTACTACACAAATTTAGATCGACACGTTTGCTTCTCGCTTAATAATAGGTGCCAATCTAGCGGCTGCAAGTGGTCTTATTTGGCCATCTAGATTCCTAGTTACTTAATCATTGTCCGTATTAATATCCTCTATAAATAATGTTAGACATTCTGTTGCTATGACTCCTTGAGTGTTGGCTTTAGGATTTTTTACAAACTGTTTGTGAACTTGTTAAAGTAGGTAAATAGGCTAATGATGTATTTTTATCGAAGTTTACTGTTGTACCATCATTTCTTTGTTTAACTGGCGATGTAAAAGTGTCACCAAGGAATCTACCTTTTCCATTTGTTTTCGAAGAAGTGATTAGGATAATTGTATCAGATTGATGGATAGACCATGAGAGCTTTTACAGTATCGGAAAAAGCTTCGTAACTTTAAATAAACCTTAAAAATAAGTGATGGAGGTGAAAACTTAAATATACCAAGTGCACGTCTTCCGTGAGTTGTAAGAGTCAATATAGTGGAAACTGGTTGGCTTAAAGGTGCTAATAGGCGATGGGCCAGCGACCTGGCATTTGTATATTGAGTTCTTTAAATCTAATATGTTGAGGCTATTTGGACTGCATTCACATTGGGACTTATAGTTAGTTCTTCAGTTTTTTATTGCATTTGTTATATTATGAGAATTTGCAATAATTTATTTCATTCGTCTTTGTACTAAGTGGAACTTGGAATTTTATGCCACGGCATGGGATAATTTCTTTCACAACTGCGTTATTTTTCGATTCCAACACAAAACTAATTCATGTAACGCAACAATTGCACAAACAAAAAATATGATTCTTTAATAAACCGTATTGTTTCACGACTATAATATTATGATCCACAGATTGTTCTGTATGTGGTCGTTATTTCAATGTCGACAAAAGGTTAATGACTCAGAAAATTGATGGCATCTGCGTTCCGCTCCCATGTGCTGCAGTGCCGTTTGTTATTGTTTGATTGTCTTGATGTACTGGTATACTGTTCGATTTTATAGTTATTGCTTGTGGCTTTGTCTGTGGGACTTTCGGTATTGAAAAAAACATTGGTTTTTATGAGAGGGAAATTGATAAATAAAATTTGCAATGTGTGAGAGTCCTGCTTTTACTGCCATTATTTTCATTGTTGAACAGAATTTAAATAAATAGTATCATCATAATTTATTAGTCTTGAACCCAGTAGTATAACTTTATTATTTGAACCTGGATGTTATATGAGGTAATCTCTCTTATCGAGTGTTTTTTTCTCACTTTGCGTCTGTACTTCCTCCAAATTTTCTTTCTCAATCGTTCGTGCATTTATAATTACAATTTTAGCTGTGTTATGTTTTATTTGGATACTATTGACCCGCAATTCAGTTCGCTTTGACCTCTTCAAAGGCGTCATTTTACTTTTACTCTCTGACCCCCTTACGTAGTTGGTGGGGATGGTATTATCTTCGTGTGAAGGAGGCTTTTAACGGTATCATTAATATTGCTTGTTTGTTGATGGGATTGTCCTGAATACATAAAAGGATATTATTAACAGCTAGAGTTTGTGATAACTCATTAGTGTGCTGTTGGTAAATAAGACGCTTACTTAAAAAATATAAAACAGATAGTAATCTGATGGTGTAGTTGCAGCAGCTACCACTGGTCCTACACATTTCAATCAGCAAATTGGTGATCCCAGAACAATACAAAAACGTATTTCTTTTGTATTTCTTGTACGCTTGGATTTTTATAATCTGTTTTCTTTTGTATAGTTTTACTTTCAATCCTATCTTAACTCATTTATAGCCGTAAAGCAGTCAGAAGTACTTTCTAAAGAATCCGGTGGAAGCAACCGCAGATGCTTGCCAACTGCCAAGACGAGGTGTGTCGGATGCGCAGTGTGTGACTAAGCTTAATGCGCGGTTCCGTTAGCGCGTGCGCAGTGCGGCCCTATGCGGACGATAGAAAAATGTTAGAATAAAGGTGCGACTTTTTCTAAATGACGCAGGCGGCGGGTTTTTGATTATTACGGTCGTTATGTGAAGGTGTGAAGATATTTTGTGTAGTTGGGGCTTAAGTGAAGAATTCTTTGAAGTAGCTCAGAGAGGTTTATTGATAAAAATGATTAGTAAGTACACAAAGCTATTAGTAGGATTACTAAGAGTGCGCGAGTGAACGCATGTATGTGTGTTCGTATATCTCCGATTTTCTCAAAAACTAATAAACCAATTTTGATGATTCTTTTACTCACGTGATCTACATACTTTCAGGAAGGAATTCCTATATAATACACTAGCTGAGCCCCGCTGTTTCACCCGCGTAGACCGGGCTAAAAAGTAGCATATGTGTTAATCCAGGGTATAAGCTATCTACATATCAAATATCATCCCAATCGGTCCAGCCGTTTGACCGGGAAGAAGTAACAAACATACATACAAACACACACTCACTCGAAGGCTTTCGCCTTTATAATATTAGTGTGAAGATGATCATGGGTTAACTTGACTCGCAAATCCTTATTTAAAGTATTACTTTCTGCTGAACCTATTTCATACGTGCGATTATTACGTGTCAGAGAGTGACAAAAAAGCTGAATTCACAATGATTTTCTTCCCAACATAGAGATATAGCGGCACCAGATAGAGTCACGTACGCTAAACATTTCATTTCAACGTCACGTCTGGCTATCGAGCGTAATAGTGTACAAATTATACTCATTAGTTTCTTTTGCCATGTCATTTATTGGTAAATTACATAAAGGTTTAATTAATTTGCAATATGTAAGCTTTTAAAGCAGCAGTTTAAAAATATAAATTTAGTATGCTCAACTTTTATGGAATTTAATGCGTTATCATTATCTTCATCATTTTCCTGTTATTGAACTTTAGCAGATTTATTTTGAAGAGAATAATAAAAAAAATATATTTTCTTCAAATTCGATTGTTTTTTATATTAATTTTTATCTGTCATATTGTTTTGTTTTTCCTTTTTCATTGGTATTGTTCTGCTTATAATAGGTAGGTGGTGGTCATTGTCAAGTTCATATCGCTCAGATCCATTCGTGGTTGTAGACTGTTCATCATTATATATCCACAGTGTGCCTCATCAAGATTTAGAAAGAGACCAGCAACCTAACAGGGATGATGCCTGGGTAAAAAAAAAAAAATTCTATTTAGTCCGTCAGTCAGATAATAAAAAAATATTAGACACGTATTTTTTGCTTTATCATACTAATAGAAAATTACTTATACCACGCCTTAAAGTATATAACACGCATTAAAGTTGGGGAGTTGGGGCTCGCTACGTCACTTGTACGTATAAAATCCAGCTACACGTGACGTCACGTAATGTTTTAACTCAATGTATCGCCGTAATCTTTTGATTTTGTAAAAAAAGAAAAAATACGTGTCGAATATTTTCTAATAATCTACATGACGGACAAAAGAACAATTGGACCCTGTTAAGCAGAAAAGATCCAGCCAACATTTTATTACTTTTGAGTAAATGCAGTTTAAAGTTAGGCAGATAATAAAAAAATCGTATGATGCAGTACTTATTTGAAATTTAGTAGTGTAATAGGCCATAACATATACATTATTTTGAAAGTAATATATAGTGCATTTTTATATGAAGAGTATTTATTATTCGTGAAAAACTATGCGTGGATCTTTTATGCAAAATACAATATTACAATATAAGTATCGGTTTATTGTGTGGTTCATTTTAGGAGAAGGAAATTAATATATGTACTAATATAAAAATAGTTTAATGACAAAAAAATAATACAAATTTTATTGACCTTTGAGGTAAAAAAATATAATAAAACAATGAACTTGCAATCACTGGTTGGTTATCCAACTTATTTAAGTAGTATCGCTTTCCTCAGCTTCATACTCTATCTCAAAATCAGGTTCAGCACCAAATCCATCAATATCGTCTTCTACATTATTGTCATCTCTCAGATTTTTATAGAATGTTTGAGCATCACGTGGAATCAAATGCATAAGGCTTTTGATATCGCTCAATTTCGCAGCTGCTATAGGTTTACCATTTGGCCAAAGCATATTCATCATATCTCTGGAAATGAAGGGTTGTCTTCCACGTTGACGTTTTTTCAGATCCACCTCTTCATAATCATCCTCTAAACTTTTTCGCATAAACAAGGAAAACATTGCTTCCTTTTTTAATAAAATTTCTTTGGTTTTAAGCCAGGAAATTTTTTCACCAGTAATAGATGTTTTTCTATTGGTGATTGCTTTTTCAAGATTAGCTGATCCAAGAAAATCTTTGACTTCCATTCTGTGCACTTGAAGAGGTTTATTTTTTTTGCAGGTTCTCATTGTGTTCATATAATCTTCAGGTAGGTAAACTCTTTGTTGGTATTTCAGAGCACATTCTATTTTCCCGAAATCTGTGTCATTAGGCAAGAAACTGTGTCCAGACTCTAAAAATCGAATAAAAATTTGTTGTAATGTAGGGTGATCGTTTAAAAAAGCTTTAAGCATAAGGGTGAGCTTAATATTCCTATTTTGGCCGCCGCAGGAATCGCTCCACAAAATAAGATTAGTCACTCCTTCTTTCAATCTTTCCGACAGGTGCTTAATCAGACAAGAACCTACTTCTTGGGAGCCTCTCCCAGCTTCACCTTCTACCCAAATGTTACAGTGCCCTTGATCATCTGATCCCGTATGTATGCCCATATTGTACATCCATAACTGCCTCTTATAAAATACAATATTCGTAGGAATGCGTGGAAGTGGCAACGTTTTTTCTAAATCGTATGTAATTGTTTCTGTGTAAGGATCAGTTTTTGCGAGAGCCATGTCATTTTTCAGTCGTTTTTTAAGATCTTCTGCAGTTTTAAGATGGGCATTATGTTCCTCTATAATCTTTTTCTTAGCTTCTTCATCCGTAATAATTTTTTTTTTATTTTCGTAAAAGTCACATTTGTTACAAGTATCTTTATTTAGGGGTTTGGTGCGGAGATTAAATTTGGTTAAGAAAATATGTTTTGCTTTTGGAGACAAGACATTACTGCCTGCTGAATGTGCTTCTTCAGTGTAGATCTGGTAAATTTTCGAAAAGGTCATATCTGATCTTAAGAATTTTGCAGCTCCTACTTTCTCACGACAGTAATGCGAAATGTACGTAGGGAGCTTTTTTTTTTTTCTTCTAACTTGATGAGCAATATTTACGACTGTACTACAATCATCGCACTACATAACCAAACACATGCAAAAACGTAGGTACCTATAAGGAATCTCATAACAGTTAAACCAGAAAGCGCGTTAGCATGTGCTCACCATTTCTAATTAAATACAATTTCACACTGCACTGGCGTGCGCGCAGATCGTCTACCAACACTATACCTTTCTACTGTGTTACTATAACGTAAAGACATCAATTAAATCACGTTCCATAGACAAACTGATTTTACTTTTGACACTATTTCTAAGAACTTTGTAATAGTGATGTGATGTTATAAATGTTATGTTAACATTACATAAAACAACATTATTAAAATCCTTGTTTCCAATTAATGTTAATTTCCACTTCAATAAATATCAACTGTATGAAGAAGTAAATTAAGTTAATTTTACAATGACTATTATGCAGCATCGCATTCTAGACTTTATTAAAAAAAAAATCAATTACAACATGCATTTACAAACAAAATTTGGAGATCTCCATTTAAGCAAAAAAATTGCTTGTGCTAGGCGACTCCGCTCTTCCACTTAGCATTATGCAATTAAACTGTAATTCAGTGCAAAAATACAAAAAGAAAATAAAATTAGAGAAAAATAAGTAGTTGATTTTTAAATTGAACTAAATTATATTTTAAAGAAGACAAACTATAAATTTCATTGTTATAGTGACTAACATGTTACAGTCAAAAGTCTATTTGTACTGAACTTATTGCATATTTAAACAAGTTTATACATGTTGTGCCCAACGTTCAGCTGTCTCTAAGGAAGATCAGTACAAAGGATTTAGTTTGGGGTCTAAGGTTTCACAAAATGACACTCCAATTAAAAATGCTCTTGAAATTGTGTAAATGTAAAAGATCAAACCTGTTCTGCATCTCAAAATGCTACAACGAATCCCCTTGTCAAAATAAAGAGTATTTTTTTGGTTAATTATTACACTTTACAAATAAAAAATAAATAGGTATTCTGAATAATTATCAATCCGTTCTTATAGTATGAACTTTAATATTTACTTAATTTAAAATCTAGTCTTAAAAAAAAATATGTACAAGTATATAAAAAAGGAGGGGAAATAATCATAGGGCATCAAAAAATTCGTCCGCATCGCTGTCAACAGGAAAAGTGCGCAAAAGGCTGGCAGCATTGCCACGTTGTATGGCAATGCAACCTATTGAAACAAAAAACATTAAAATTAATAAATTTGTTTCTTTTATACCTAAACTAAGTAAAATACTCTTTATCTAATTTAGGACTGACTTGGAATCTTTGGGAAGGGACAACTAGAATCAATTCTATTTTTTTTTGTAACTTTTGACGTTCAAAAGTGCCGTTTATGTGCCTATTTTTTTTTTTGATTTTTTTTTTTTTATTGTTTTTTGCCTTTTTTTTTTTTTTTTTTACTTTGTCCGGTCAAACGGTCAAACCCCGATATCGTATTGAGAGTCGGCGTTTGACTGTCCATGTTGGTCTCTCCTAGTATTAGATAAAAATTCGTTAGTCAAAGACCACAACACGCTATTAGTTTCGACTGTCAGACCTGAGGTTTGACTAGCCAAACCTTGGAGCGCTGGAGCTTCCATGTTTGACACATGGACTAAACAAATATGCTTGGAATATCGATAGCGATACGGGCCATGATAACGTGTTACTATCTACCTCTAAAACAACTTTTTCAATTCCACAAATTATTTTAGGCTCGCATTCCTTTTCTTTCTGTTTAAAAACAAACGTATTAAATTGTAATGTGTGCCTACTATCTCTAAAGGCATCTAATCGTTTTTTCTCATAGCCAGCAAGTAGCGGTATGTCTCATTGGGTAAATAGAGCAGCGAGAACAATGATGCGTCTACCGCACTCTTTTTTGTCATAATAACCGTTAATCTGGCAACACTGATGGGAAAATTAAACTCGGCCATATTGCTTCTCACTAAATATTGTTTTTTTTTTGTTGCAGGTAAGTTCTGGGATTATCTGAGACACAGGAATCCAACGATCGAGTGGAGTAAGTTGTATCATAGATTAGTATCGGTAGAGAGCGGAAGTTTGTTGACTTTCATTATTGGCGCAGTGCTTGAGTGATTAGATCCCACGCTTTAGGCTGCGGATTCTATTCCCACGTGGAGCAAATATTATTTGGTCTGGTGGATGTGTAATTTTCTCTATAAACGCATCTACAATGTATTCTAAATGATGTACTGTCTGATATAAACGAACACCTTTCTCTTGCTATATGACCGATCATGAACTTTTTGACAGTTTTGGTTCTAAACTTATTTGATAGATAGAATAATAGGTTTCTAATTACAATATTGTAATTACAAAGCAAAGACGGTACATCTTAGAATCCCTTTGTTGACGAAGTCACGACACCTACAACTATGAGGTAGGTAGTGCTGTAGGCGGGACCACACAATTAGTTGCGCTTACTCAAACCTAGTATGCAAATGATCGATAATTTAGTTTAACTAAGTTTTGATTTATGGTGTAAGCCAGAAAGCACCTCTGCACTAGTAAAATGACACGGAGTAAAAATTTTGCATTAAGAGACGACTTTTACGAATGTCATAATTTTCATTTGTGTTTAAAAGAATCACCATTGAAGATGGACTTGAAATAACCTGACAACGACGTCGTTAAAAGAGCTCATCCTTCACAATTCCATTGTTTACTATAGGGTCCTCGGTAGGCTCTATAATCCATATCCATATCCTAGGGGCACGTCTTTCCTACCATTATCCCACCGTAGACCGGGCTCCTTGATATGCAATGGTCTTTGTTGCACCTTGTAGCATGAGCCAACAGAGGCTAGTGTGAATCTTTGGGTTAATTCGAGTAATCGAGTCTGGTCAAACCACGTTGGTGTCGATGCATTTAATTAATTCATTCAAGTTTATGACTCTACAACAATGATTAAGTGCACTATTACTTAACAATTAGTAGATTGAAAACGTAAGTCTAGGAGCGTCATTATGTACTTAAAGAAAAGCACACGATGCACTACATTATGCGCAGACAATAACACAGTTTATACACAGTATAGTATTAGCTATTACGATTGATTACAATAAATGAAGTAGATTAAATAAAATAACATTGGATACATTTTATTTTAGATTGGCTTTTATATCAGTTAGACCTATTAAGTAAATGGCCAACGCGGTTTTTTTTAGAGCAGGTGCCGATAAATCGACATGTCCTAGAACCAAAAATTCGAAGACACGTGACATTTACCAAGTCGCACTGGGCCCGCGTGATGGATCGACCCACTCCATCTCACAAAGAGGGGGCCTGTGTCCCAGTAGTGGGAATATTATAGGCTGATTATGTACGTTATGTAAGAACATAAACGGGAGGAAATCTAAACTTTATTGTTTGAAAATGGCAACACGCTGCTGTATCAAACTGTGGTCATTGCAGTGCTGTTTCCTTAACTATATGTGACGAAAAGCCTTTAACTTACAGTAGAATAATCACAGGTTGATAATTATGTAAGTATTAGTAGTAGATATAAGTTTAATTATTGATAATTATATAAATTAAATGTATGTTTGTGAAAGTTCTTAAACTTATATAATTATGTGATATTAGGTACCTACCTACTAGATAATAATAGATTATAGATTATTATTATTACTATAAATGTAACATTAACAGAATATAATGATAATATAATACAATACAATTGAATATAAATATTTAATTATTTAATAAAATTCTAGACTTACCTATAATGTAAAAATTTTACATTAAGTCAAGATTTACAACATTATTTAATAAAGATCTAATTGATAATGTTACAGAGACAATATTCTAGTTTTAAGTTATCTTGCCACGCCCCAACGGGGTCATGTAAGCAAAGCCTGTAACGGTGTGTATATTGTGCACAAAATAAATAAATAAAGTTGCCATTTCTAAATCCAGGTTCTACCTTACGTTACAGAGAAATTACTACCGTTTACTTGCAATGTTTGCTGTCAAATACTCATTAAAGCTGCCCCAAATTTGCCTAACTGGTATATCTTATAAGGCGCACATAATTAGTGATAAATCCAGTCATTTTGCCTACCACGACACGCAGTTTACCCGATCATGCGCAAGCGTCGATTTTTTGCGCAATCAGTACCCTGTTATTACGGTGATCGTTAGTACCTAATACATAATTGATGGCTCATGAATTTGTTAATTGATGTATTTAGTAAAGTTGTAATTAATGTGGCAGGGCTTTTTCTTGCACCAGCTGTTTTGACGTATGGAGCTGGGTGGTATCGGAAGGAAAACTTTGAGGCATACTAAAATATGAAATAGTAATGATACGGGCTAGTTAATGTTGGAGATAGTAAACTAATTTACTATTACTGTCCTACTGTATATATCCATTTTTAAGAACTCTTCCTTTTCGATGACTCAATTTGTCAAATTGTTTATTTTCCCATGTTTCCGGTTAGCACACAGGTCTACGTCATTTAGGCCCTGTGAATGTAGTTACTATTTTAAATCATCGATGCAAGCGTAGTAGCGGATTCTAGCTAGGTTATTCTCCCTGCTCTCTCTCGATTTTCCTCAGCGACAAACAATATAGTAGGAAAATTGTATGATAAACATAGACGTCATGCTTTATGAGTGTTAGTGCGTGTATACAGTTCTCATTAGCATGAACTTTTTCTTAGAATTCTTATGGAGCCATTGTCATCGAACTGACGATTTTGAGTTGGTCATATAAATAGTGTAACTTGTCGTTGTATATAGTTTCATTTATGTCTACACATCTTTTATGTTGGATTTGTTGTCTACACATCTTTTATGTTGGAATGTTTGTTTTGGATTATTTCATGGAACTCTTGCTTCTTATTCTCTGTTCTGATAAAATTGTTTCCATCACAGTTTTTGTTTAAGACGATAGCCTGTTTGCACATAATCTGGGCATAAGCGACACTATACAATATTTGAGTTAGTTGAACACATACCTCAAATAAACCAATCCTCAAATTGATCGCGTCTTAGCTTTAAAACCAATGCAATATCAAAACTTTGCCTACAATTACATAAATAGAGCAATAGTTTACATACACGATAAGTAACTAAGTACACATAGGACGTACTAATAACTTAACAAAGTTACGAGCACATTGTCAGCGCGCCTCCGCTTGGATGCTGCGCCCTACGCTCCTACCCATTGTTTCGGAGGCTCCTACATAACAACATCTTTATTACCTTTACAATATTATGTAACTTTTCCTTTAACATCCGTTTAGGCTCGCCCACGGCCATGTCGTATGTTAATAGATAAGCGGTAGGCTTTCCCTTTACGTACACAATGCCTTGGGCAATTTGGATAACATTTTTCTTCGTGCGTCTTCGTCAATTGGTGTTTTAAAGGTTTGACGAAAATGGGCACTGTGTGTAATATGTGGTCAATTATGTGATGAATCCTGGTAAGTTTCAGTTTCTGAGCTGGTAATTACATGTGTTTTGATAATAGCTATGTATAGATTAGTCTCTTCCTAACGGAGTTTAATGTCAGTAGCGAAATCAACAACTATCGGAGAATACCCTATAAAAAGCGCTGTGAAGTTTTATCTTACTTATTTCATGTTCCTTCCTTCTACTCAGCACGATACAAATTTTTGATCGCACTGGCAGGTGATAAATATCTATGACGCAAAATGAGAAGAAAGCGCACGCTTATTTCGACGAGTAAAAAACTAGGATGCAGGCGTCGGCGTCAGTGCATCTCAATGTGGAGCAAAAGAAACGATAGCGATCAGTAGACATTAGGTGCGGTCTACAATGTTGGCACTAGGCTATAATTTTTTTCTACTACAAAGATTATTGTGATAAGGAAGCCCGATGCTGATGTGGTACAAAAAGTTGTCTTCTAAAACCGGACTGTGCAGGATATGGCAGTAGCATGCTGGATAAACTGTGGGTACAAATAGGATCTGGGCTAGGAACTGGGAACTCCCCGGATGAAAAAGAATTTCGAGGATGAAATATAGGTGGTACTAGAACTTTAAGAGGATAGCTGATGATAAATAAATAAGTATATAAAGCTATTCGTTTTGATGATCGATTACGTAAAAATGTAGGTAATCAAACTTGTCAGAATAAGGTACATATATTTTTGTAGCAATTGACTAAAAGGTTTAAGACTTAATAGGCTACTATTTTAATATAAAATTGCTATGTCTAACAGGTGTTGACTTGACATTTAAAATAAAGGTGCGCTTTATCGCTTTTTCATCAAATTTAACGTTTCTGACGAAAAAGGGTTTGATGTAAACGCAGTATTGGCACTAAAGTGGTTAATTTGTTAATGTTAAAAGCTGACATTTGAAAATTGGTAGTTTTACACCAAGTTTTACGAGTTATAAGTCTTTTGACAACGTGTTTAAATCAGAAAATTGATCGTTGACTTATTTTTAATAGTATTTTACAGATAACATAAAATATTAGGAGAAACAGAGTACTGTATAAATTGCTTGTTACAAGGATAGATAAAATACCTAAAAAAAAAATCTTACGAACGGTAAGCTACGTTATTTTCGGCATGAGAACCTCATTGACCGTTTTGCCCTTACATAGACTATTTCGCGCCAGGTGACTAAAAATAGTTCCTTTCTAATTATTTAACGAGGTTTTTGCGTCGCATAGGTGCAGGGCGTTGGCTAAAGTGGGTGCAGGAAATTAATAGGAGCAGAAACAGGTAGGTAAGCTAGTTCAATATTTGTAGCAGGTATATATATTGAAATCGAGGCGGTTGCACTGATTACGTGGATTTCAATTTCCTTGTGGTAATCGATGGGCACATTAGTAGAAATTCATGGATGTGCTGTTTCCATATCGTTGATGTTTCTTGCTACAAGTATGTTGTGAATAACATTTTCTTTATGATTGACTTATGGCTTTAGATGAATATATTTTGCTTCTATTTTCAGTGCATCGTTTTGTTTAGTCTTAGCAATATTTAGATCATTGATGTTTCGAATTTCTTCTGCTGTCTTATTTGTAGTTCAACTAATAATTTGCATCCAGTGTGATCTCAAGCTTACAGTGAAATGCTGTTTGAAGAATTTCTAACAATAAATTAAAGTTTTCCAATGACTTAATGTCGGAGATCGATCGGTTCCGATCTAGTTTGACTGACTGGCTGCTGGCTGCCGACATTGACTTCAAACATTTATTAGAGACGGCCATAATCATATCTTTTGCTATGCTAGTTTTCTGGTTTTATAATTACGGTTAATGTATTTCTTTCTTTTCGTTTTTAGGGTTCCGTACCTCAAAAGGAAAAAACGGAACCCTTATAGGATCACTCGTGTGTCTGTCTGTCCGTCTGTCTGTCTGTCTGTCTGTCTGTCTGTCTGTCTGTCTGTCTGTCTGTCTGTCTGTCTGTCTGTCTGTCCGTCTCTCACAGCCAATTTGCTCCGAATCTAATGGACCGATTAAGTTGAAATTTGGCACACATATGAATTTCTGTGACCCAAACACGGACGGGTACAACAAATAAATGAATTTTGAATGTAGAGGTCACTTTTGGGGTGCAAATAAGCAAATTAAAAAAAAAAGTTTTGCAAACTACACCATGTGGCATGTCAAATGAAAGGGCATACTATGAGGGTCTCAAAAATGTTTTTTTTTAAAGTTATTTAAGAAAATAGACGAAAATTGACCATCCCCCCCCCCTTCCCTTATCTCTCCGAAACTACTGAGTCTAAAACTTTGAAAAATATACAGAAAATAGATCTTTATCTGTACATTACAGGAAAACCTATAAGAAGTCTGTGGTCTTAAAATAACATGGTAAATCTCTGAATATTGTGAGTACAAACTTACATTTACAGTTGGAATGTACGGAAGAACATGTTTTTCAACTACAATGTTAAGTTTGTTCTTGGAATAATTCATCCCAACTACGGAACCCTTCATTGTGCGTGGTCTGCCACGCACTTGGCCGGTTTTTTAGATGTAGTTATCTTGTCAATGGTTTTGTTTTGCTTTGTAGAAATATACATAAATAATAAAAATTAATGGCTAAATGTATTGCTTAGTGCAAAACTCAAGAAGGACTTTACCAAAAATGCAAATTTTTTTTTTTCAAATATTAGTTGGTGTCCGAGAAAAATTTTTGTGAAGAGAAAGATTGGAAAAGTTGCCGGGAAAACTGAAAGGGCATTTTCAATGGGAATTTTGTATGAATTATTGAAATTTGGACAGGGCAACGTTTGTCGGGATAATAATCTTCAAGTTGTCTAACTATGACACATTTTGATAGAGAACTCATGAATTTAAGGAACATTTATGTAACTACTTGTTAGTGTTAGGGGGAGATAGTTTGATAATAATATTGTTTGTTAGCGAGTTTAGTTTAATACACATACATACGTACCTAACTTCACGCCTTCTTCCCATGGGGGTAGGCAGAAACTACTGAACGTCACCTGCTACGATCCTTACTTACTTGCTTTACGTTCAGACATCTGGTTATACACGCATGCCGCGCCAGTTGCGAGATCTACGATCTTTCAGAAGAACATCACCAATAAAGCGTTTTCACTCACATCTGCCTTGTACATACCTTTTGTTAGTCACCTTTCATTCATCCTCTTAATATGAACAAACCATCGAAGCGTACTCTTTTAAATTTTTGTCACTACATCTCAAACACGTAATACATTTTCGATAAAAATCTATGTTGTTGATTCTTATTTACCTAAAATAAAATAAGCAAAATAACAGCTGCATGTCGTACGATGACTCAAAGTACTTGGAAAGTTCATCACGAGGGTTGAGGAGACTCGCATTAGTGAAAGTGGCCACGATTGCTATCAGTGTTGACTGATAAGATAACTCAATGCGTTACTTATTCGGTCAGATGGCTTTTTGTTTGATACCACTCTTGTTAGGGCGTGCTGCGAGAGTATTGCTGGACCAGCTTTCTTTTCTGTGATACATTTCATAATTATTAAATCAATAGATAACCGTTATAACTGCTACAGAAGTTGTAAAACATACCTATAAACTTGTAACTCACTACGTGATGCAACTGTATAAACCCAGCAAGTTTTCTCATGTCTTTATTTCAGCCAATCGAACAGTATTTTGAATAGTTGCATAGGTCGGTTTTTTCTTACTGATAGGTAGGTACATCGGTCTGAAGTTATTAGTCTACAATAATATACACTGGCGTCTTAATTAAGCATAATTTTGTCACATAAACACGGAAGTGATTTAACACCGGAATTAATCTCCTGCGTTTTGTGTCATCATCGTAACAAACTTTTCAAGCATAGAATGTTAGAGTGATTCAATCTTAACACTCTCGTCACACATGTCATGTTATGGCGAATTCTCATGTGATCCGCTCATTATTGAGGACCCGTGAAAGTTCGATTTTGATTTGTTACTTACAGCTTCGTCACTGTTGTGTAACAGTAACGTGAAGTTTGTACAGTCATGCGAGATTGCGTTGTCGCTGCGATTTTAGTCACATTGTGTACGCGCCTTTATTAAGATGTGATTGATTCGCGATTTCACATGCTTATGTTGGAATTGATAACCCTTTTGATTATTCAGTCGTATTTTATAGGTATTTTTACCAACAAGTGAATAGTCAGTGCAAAGTTAACATTGTTTTAAAACAATTTGGTGCTACAATTTACAATTCCTTACAAACAAATTTACCTACTTCGAAATTTTATTATTTTCCTTGCACAATGTATTATTATGCGTTATGTTGTTGCGATAAATAAAACGCTTTACACATAAAAAGTAATTGCACAATTTGTAGAAACACGCGGCGTTTTCTTTAACAATTCAAGCGCAAATGCTACTAACTAACCGAAAAAAGTTTGCCAATTAAAGCAGAACGGTTACGAAAGTTTCACGTGTGTACACAATTAGACGAACGGACAAACGGACCGAAACCTAATTATACAGATTATACATAATTGCGCATCCGACTGTCAACACGCGCCTTTTTGGTTGTTTTGACAGATTGAGGTTAGGGCGGGAAAATAATAGTGACATACGTCATATTTGACATTCATGCAAAAATATTTACTCAACTATGTCAACTAATGCATTAATTGGATTTGTAAAGGCATTAATTAAGTCAATAAGATTATTTTTGAGATAACGAAGGACACTCAAAGTAAAAGTTTAGGAAGAAGTCATCATAATGACTCGTATTTTATGACAGAAAGAATACCTTCCTTGATTAAATAAATAAAATAAAATTAAAATAAAAATAAAAATCTTTTAATTCAGACCATTAATTAGTCCATTTCACATACAAACAACTTATAAACTAATGTTAGTACTTAAATCTACCAGAAGTAATTGTTTTAATTTATACATCTACATACACTCAGTGGCATGTAGGCGTATCCAATGCCCCAGCATGGGGCTGTCCCACCTGTCCGCAATAACCTTCAGAATGCTGTTGACACTTAAGACACTTTTACTTTTAATTACACTTACTTTCTTATTTATACACAATACCACAATCTTTAATCAACAAAACGTGTTATAAATGAAAACAAACAAACGTGATTTGTGTTCACTCACCTTAGGACGTATGATATGATACGGCCTCAATTCCTGAGACCATGTGGTCGTATCACAACAAAATGATATAAACCTTAAGTGGTTGCATTTATCATAATTATCTTAATTGCTCGTGTTGTAATGTTAATAATTTGTTACAAAATGTCCCTTTGCTTGTTTCAGGTGAGAGCAATTTTCGTAAAAATGCATTGCGGTAACGCCGAGCAAATTACTTAAAGTAAGGTGATTTAGAGTTAATTGTTTACTTGTTAGTATGGTTTTGCAATATTACCTAGGTACAGCCTACAGCTGCGGGTACCTACCTGCTTTTTAGTTTTCCCTTTATGGCTTTGTTCAAAACAAAATATGGTAGATATTTGTGAAGGCATAACAGAGATCTAAAAGATTTGAGAAGACCTGTATCTTTTGCGCCAAACTGCCAACCATACATCTTGTGTTCAGAGCATAAAAGAAATTGGCGAGCAATTAGAGTCAATTATCTGCGTTTTAAAAAGCATTGAAATAATGACAGTGTTCATAAAGTAATGCAACGCCTACGAACCAGTTGCGTGTTTCAAAGACAATCATACTGTGATGTCTAAATAAAGCTATTATGACGTTCAATGTGAAAATGACATTCAAATTACATGTAGCGTACTAACATCTTATTTGAATGGTGTTACGTGGTGTTTATCTACTGCAATCAGTGATTTTCATTTTACTTCTACTAGAATTGCCTTCTTTCATTATTTTATCTAAGCTACAAGATACAAGCGACGCTTAGTTTACGTTTCCGAATTTGGCGAAATTGTATCTTGTACTCTTTGATTATGAAACTTATATTATTTACTAGCTGCGCCCCGCGGTTTCACCCGCGTAGACCAGGATAAAAAGTAACCTATGTATTAATCCAGGGTAGGTATAAGCTATCTACATACCAAATTTTATCCAAATCAGTCCAGCCGTTTGAGCGTGATGAAGTAACAAACATACAAACACACACACACCCTCACACACACCCTCTCACAAACTTTCGCCTTTATAATATTAGTGTGATGTGATTATTATTAGTATCTATTCTATTCCATCTACAACAGCTATCTATTTCATCTACGTTTAATACGTATCCGTTGCTGGATCGATTCTGCCTTTTATTTAACGTATTTTATTTACAACTGAAAGACAACTATCAACATTAATTTGTTTATCCTGAAGCAATTTAGAAATTCGCAACATTACGAGTACAAATTGTGTTTTCCGTTGTCCATAAAAAAGACCTTTCTGAGATAACTATTACAAAACTCGTTAAGTTAAAACTTATTTATACACAAGTTTTTCTACATTGTTCTCACATGTATATTTTCAACTTGAACGATGTAACCAATATTTTGTAAAAATATTATGATTTAAAAGAGTGTCCGTGGAGTTTCTTGCCCGTTCTTCTCCATAGGGATCTACTACGCTTTGGAATGAGCAACTAGCTTCATCTTTCTGACTGACCGACCCATTGACAATTCAAAAGTGCCTGTAATTGGTTTATTTGAAATAAATGCTTTGAGTTTGAGTTTTGAGTTTGAGTTTGACTTAAGATCTTTAGATCGTTACTTCGATATCTATTAGCAATTTAACCAGAGAACAAATTCGTGGCGCCAATAATGATACGTTTTCCATCAAACAGCGAGTTTATAGAAACCGATTTATAATCTACTGTAACTTAATTATGTGTGCCAAGGCCTACCGCCTCATTTGTACCATGCATGAGCTAAACAAAGCTTGATAATAACTATGTTTTAGTAGAGGACAAGGGTGGAGTTCACGTTAATTAAAAATAGTAATTTGTTCTGCTATTGTGTTGTTGGCGTGTGCGGTCGCTCTTAGCGTGTGCTTGGTGATAGAAAGGTTACGGGCTGTTCATGCGTACATTTGTTACCTATATTTTAAAGTCTTTATCTAGTTTGTCCACGGCATGTTACTTTTGCTCTCACGTTTGCAGAATAATAGTTGTAAAATTTTCTCATAATGGTAAATACGTTTCGGGCAAATTCGATCTCGGAATGCAAACAATTTTCTGTGTGAATATTTTGGCAAAACAGTAAACAACGACAACAACATCGTCAAGTGCAGTGCTACAAAATAATTGCTTAAAAACGGTGTAAAAGAGTTGAATTCTCAATAGACTTATATGAAGATACAAATGTCTTCTATTAAAATATTGCTTTTGCCTCAAAACAGAATAACTGACTGTGGTGTTTATACTACATAATAACCACATGCCAAAGGATCACCATGGTATTCTAAGAATACTCACAATATAAGCAAAATTGCTGCTTTGCTGGGTCGTCTTCGGTCCTGACCCGTATTTACGGGGTGGCTCACCATTGCGTGTAGGCATCCACTAAGCCCTCCTCTACTAAGCCTCTCTGTCTCCTATTTATTTGTCACTGTTTTATGTCATTTATTTACCTCATAATAGAGAAGGCGGGCAGGTCATGTAGAAGATGCGGGATCAACTGGACAGATTCCGCCAAAACTGGAAAGAGTGGAGGGTGGCCTTTGTCCAGGAGTGATAGGAAGGATTTTGTCCAGAGCAGGCTAACAAAAAAAAAAAAAAATAGAGAAAATCAAAGCTCAGATATTAATAATTCCGAACGTTGTTTTACTTCTATTTTCTAAAGTTTATTTCAACTGAAAATCAAAGGCAAATTAATTCAGGAAGATGATAATGTGACCGACTAATGACAGAGCAATTCAAAAGTTCTGTAACATTAGTCTTTAGTAGGCCAATAACAAAATTCCAGTTAGTCGTAAGTATATTCATACGTAGTTTTGTAAAGTTTTACTTAACATTGTTAGTACCTATAACTTTGTGGTCAGTATTTGGTTAGATAATGGCATTTGTACGACGGCGCGCAAACTTGCAGTCTTCAGGTTAAACAATAACACAAAAGGTTAACATTTGCTTAATTATATATTATATTTCGTCATTTGTGGTGCTAGATTTGGCATATGCTGATAAAAGCGCAATTTTTAAATTATTACTTACTAGTCAACTAAAATGGCTTTACTTAGCTTTTTTTTTATTTTTTATTTTTTTAGACTTACGACGTAATGACGTTGAAAAGAAATTCCATGACACGTGACTGTAAAACTTCATAAAATTAGTTCAAATTAAAATTAGATTATCTAGAAAAATCTAATTGAACATGAAATCAAAACACTGTGCCAAAAAAACTATGATAAATGATTATATCTCCAAAGCCAAGTTACTATCAGGATGAGACTGATCCGGTCGCCTTATAAGCTCCTGCGCTTAAAAGGCAACTTGATATCATCTATAATAAATATTGCCAGTCACTTTATGTTATTAAATGTTCGCAATTACCACAGACATATTTACGGGAACCGTATTCTGTTTACCGGATCCTTTTATAGTATATTTTATTAGTTTGTTAAGTACGGTAGCATGATGGAGTTAATTTGATATACAGCCTGGTTTCTAGTCTTGGAGTTATTTGTAAATGTTTTAATCTAATCTTTGTATAATTTGCTACTTGTATTTGCACATTAGTTAGTGCTGGTTTACGATGTTTTAGTGTGTTCATGGGTGCTAGCCTTACTTTGAAGATAATAATGTTATTGATAGTAATAAGACAAAATTAAATTAACGTATTGTAATCGTCAATCGAAATCCAAAAAAAACTTGCAAAGCCAATAATATTACTATATTAATTGTTATGATTATGATAGCTTTAAGCTTAGTAGCAGTGTAGGCGGGAGATATCTATGCTTCGCCATTTATGTCGTTTTTGTTTGATCAACGTGAATCATCGGAGACGGAGACACAGTTTATTACTTTATAACTAACGAAATAAAGAAAAATATTACTAAATGAATTGCTTTTATGTATTACTTATGTCTAATTGAGGAGTAAATATAGATATGTCATCAGAGTAAATAATTGTGGCGCTTATAGAGTAAAGTACATACCTAGTTAATAAATCGCTTGGAATATTAAAATAATATGGCTGACTCGGGTTCGAGAACTAATGTTAAGAATATAAGACGTTAATACGATTAGTTATAGTATTAAACGACTGACCAAGATCAGCCTGATAAATGATACAAACATTTCAAATTGCTCAAAGTTAGACCATTAAGTAATTCATTTCCATTCATTCGTAATGCTGTAGATAGCTTCAAGACGGTTACTTTAGAAGGCAACGTAATTTTTCCGACTAAAGTATTAAGATCAGCTATTAAATCTCCATAATTCGCTGGTTTTGTGAACGTTTTCTTAAGCAATCGGATTCGAAATGTTAATCGTGCGCATCTTGTACCCGTATGACCTTTAACCGATAATTGGACACAGCTACCAGAGTGTTTTATTTGTTATGACGTTACCTAATTGATTATTGGATTTGAATTTTGCATCATTAGGGTTCCGTACCTCAAAAGGCAAAAACGGAACCCTTATAGGATCACTCGTGTGTCTGTCTGTCTGTCCGTCTGTCGCAGCCAATTTGCTCCGAATCTAATGGACCGATTAAGTTGAAATTTGGTACACATATGAATTTCTGTGACCCAAACACGGACGGGAAAAGTAAATAAATGAATTTTGAATATAGAGGTCACTTTTGGGGGGCAAATAAGAAAATTAAAAAAAAAAGTTTTGCAAACTACACCATGTGGCATGTCAAATGAAAGGGCTTACTGTGAGGGTCTCAAATATATTCTTTTATAATTTTAAAATAAATTGTTTTAAAGTTATTTAAGAAAATAGACGAAAATTAACATTCCCCCCCTTATCTCCGAAACTACTGAGCCTAAAATTTTGAAAAAAATACAGGAAATAGATCTTTACCTTTAAATTACAGGAAAACCTATAAGAAGTCTGTATAACATGGTAAATCTATCAATATTGTGAGTACAAACTTACATTTACATTTGGAATGTATGGGAGAACATGTTTTTCAACTACAATGTTAAGTTTGTTCTTAAGATAAATTCATCCCAACTACGGAACCCTTCATTGTGCGTGGTCCGACACGCACTTGGCCGGTTTTTTTTATACTTGAGTCGACTTGTTAACTAAATATTGAAGTTTGTTCTTGACCCTACAATAATTTGGTTAATAAAAGGCATTAGAACGTATGATTATAAACTTTGTTGGTAATGGATACTATTGAGTAGAATTTTATCACAACGTAAATAATTCGCAGTTACACAAGAAAATCGATTCCATTTATTTCTAAGTAGACCAATGAAACTTTATGGCGTTATTTCGTCCCACACAATTTTCACTTCAACAAAGATCCCGAAATCTGCATTACGACTCACGATTAATAGCCTCATTAAAATAGATTCTACAACAAAATAAGCCTAAATGATGCGATATATTCGATCTCAGTCACGCAACAACCAGCACCAAACATAGAAGTTAGTGGCAGAGTACTATAAAGATTAAAGTTAAGCTAAATTAGCATGGAGCATTACATCCGTCTGGCAGATATGATCGGGCCTGCAGCTCGGTGGGTGTGCTGGCTGATCATGTCGGCAGATAAGGTCGGGTATCCCTCAGGGCACTATGTTTGGTAACATTTTGTTTCTCTTGGATGGTTTTCTGGAAATCTGTGCCGGAATTTCTGACATGATAATATACTGGCAGTGTCGTCACGCTCTAGTTCGTTACGCGGTTAGAAGTCCTCAGATTTTTTTTTTTTTTTTTAATTTTTTTTTTATTTATTTTAATTTATTTTGAAAACGGTGTGCTTGTTCTAATTAAATTAGAGTAACCATTTTTATAGACACCATAATTTAAAATATTCGAAAGTGTACCCTCGCACCCGAATGCTGCGCCAAGAATGGTGATGCTGAGTCGTGCACTCGTGCGCCACTGGCGATGAAAGCGGCCGCTGTCCCACATGCATTGTTGTTTTAAATATGCGATAGACGACAGTAATGTTCTGTTCTGTATGGGCATACTATGTTATTAGATTACCTTTTGTGTATTCGGACATAGTTGGAATATTAAGTATTTATAAATAGTTCGATTAGAAATGGTTGTGAGGATACAATTGCGATTGTGTTGTGAAATTATGATAGCATCATTATTAATTATTGGTACTTATCCGTTTTGTTACTAATTTGTATAGTTGTTCGCCTTTGTCTTTTAGCTCTATTCTATGCATTTTTATTCACATGTGTAGTTGTGCTATGCATGTGTCATAATTAAGTTAATAAACACATGGCCTAAGGTAAATCATAAATTATGTATATCAGACAGTCAACCTCATCAGATCTTAGTTATCCTCGCGATGACCGCTACATTAATGTGGTCAAAATAATCAAGCAGTTTGTTGTGTTGTAAGTAGACAGGAGAACGCTGTAGCGCAGTCACCTTTTACGATAGCCGATAGTGAAAGGGTTTTCTATTTTTATTTTGGAGAATATCTTTAATTCCAAAATGAATCGGAAACAAATCAAAATTACGTAGTATTATTTTGAGGAAGCAAACATTAATTTATGAGTTCACTTTCAAGGCTCTGAGTATTTTAAGATTTAGTCTTCACTTACATAATATTGTTGTATAATCTGTCCAAATATTAATACATTACCTTGGCATGCAGTTTGTAAAGGAATTTCATTTTCTTTTTTAAAGATTATGTAGTTCTTAGGAATAATAATAACTATAGGCACTTCAGCTTTCTCAGGGTAATAAGTTATTCTAGAATTGCCTTTTTCTTCATACACACCTGAGATTTTTACACATAGCTCTGCAACCGCAACTGTCCTCGCATGACGACCACCGTGGGAAGCATCCACTTCCTCGAGAAAGAAATCAATTTACTTTTACACCGTAGTAAATCATACACTAATAGTAATGGAAAACATGCTACAAAAACTCGTAATCACAGAATTGTGAAATTCGTGCACACTATTGTATTCTTTATGGTTGCTTCAATAGAGGCCATAATTACAGCCATAATTTTTAAGGATGGGACAATTTGTATTGCTTTCATGTTTTTATCTCCTGATATTTGTACATTGTAGTCGGTCAAGGCTGGTTGGCGAGGTCGGTAGCGTCTACTGCCTATTGTTAGAATGGGTCTGTCGTGATCACCGATGCATGAAGAGGAATTCTGAATAGGTTCTATTCATCTTCTATGAGAAATGCTACGTTTATGTCGGTTTGATCTGATAGCTGTTACGATTGTTGTCAAAGAAACTTTGTTCTTGTCTAAAAAATTAGAAAGGCTCTTAAAAACACGCGCATCATGTTATCTAAGCCAATGTGGATATTGTCCTACTTTACTAAGTTTTGCATTTATCCTATTGCGTCTAAAACGTTTCAGGTAGGATTACGTGAAATTATTTACTAGTTAAATTTAACATAATCATAAAATTATTTTATCGGGCCATCAATCATCATTGACATTCATTTCAAATCGCTTTTAGTGGATTTACTATGCACATTAATATTATGACTAGCCCAAATTTGATGCAGGTGACTTGGCGCATTCATATGCATTTAAACATTAGTTAGGTTCCAACTCTTACTTAAGTCGTTCACCTATGTATCTAGGTTGCCTCTTTAGGTGTGGGCTTTACCTCTTACGAAACCTCTTACTGGCACATATGAAATTATCTCGCTGACATGCATCATTTTCTGATAGACTAGTTAGCCATTGATCGAATTTTAACTCCACTTATCGTGTAACTACGAGCATATACTCGATATGGAGTACATAACCAAAATACGATTTGAAAATAATGCAGCCCGAGATATGAAAATAAATAATCTAGATATCTTTACACAAAGCAGTTAAATATAGAGTTTAGAGTGTTATAGATATCTTAGTTATAGATATCTTACCGATTATAAATGACGGTGTCAATCTTCACGTTCACTATCGATAGATTCTCGATTCTTTACGTTCACATACTCTAGTGATGCATCCGCCAATTCACTCAATGGTGTCACAGTATGGTTCAAGTTAAAAGCGGACAGCGATTGTTATTATTGTTGTTTTCCTCCTCTTATAATGCTGTGATTAATAGCCAAAAAAATTTGATATCTCGAACATTGATGAATGTTTATTAGTCATTTTGACACTTACCTTTATTTGTTATAAAGATGTCATGGGATATCTTGTAAGTGGCAACAGATAGTTCCTACCATAATTATGTACTGTTATCAAGGATATAAAACTAAAATATCAGCATGGTGTTAAAATAACATCAAAAACATCATAATTACCATTATTTAAATTTGGGGAGTCTGTTTACAAGGGATGGAAAGATTGATGAAGATGTGGAAAGGAGAGTAAATGCGGAAAATAAAGTGAATGGTGCTATACATGCGATTGTGACTAATCAGTTGATGTCCAAAAAGGCTCTGCTAGCTGTTCACAATGGTGTGCTGGTACCTACGCTTATGTATGGAAGTGAATGTTGGTTGTGGCAAAAGAAGCATTAAAGTAGAATAAATGCTGTGGAAATGCGTTCCTTGCGAAGCATGTGTGGTGTGACTGTGAATGATAGGCTGAGGAGTGATGTGATAAGGCAACGGTGCGGTTTAAAAGAAAATGTGGCGACAAAATTTGAAAAGAGTATGCTTAGATATGGTTTGATCATGTTGAGAGGATGAATGAAAGGCGACTAACAAAAAAATAAACTAATTTACAAGGCAGGAAACGCCCTAGGAAGACATCATTATAGTGACCTTATTGGTGATATTCTTCAGAAAGGTCAGGTGCGTAGTACTCGCAACATACGTGTATGACCAGATGTGTCAACGTAAAGAGGCAAAAAGAGTATGTAAAGATCGTAGCTGGTGGCGTTCTGTAGTTTCTGCCTACCCGCATGGGAAGACAGCGTGAGTTTATGTATGTATGTATGTTAAAGTCTTGTTCCGCCTTCTATGAAGTAATAGGCGTTGAGTTGTTCCATTTATGCCAAACTCGAAATATAACATTAATTATTATTAAACTCGCTCTATTCTATGATTTGGACAACACAAAACTATTTGGATATTCATTGTTTGTCTGCTAAAGGTGGTTGTATTGTGTTAGTACAATGATAGTATAGTCAGCGTTTTGATGTGTCATCGATGCAGGTTTGATCCTGATCACCAATGGGTTACGAAAGTTATTTGTATTCACGGCGCTATACATCGTTTGATTGGTTGCTGGTTTCTAATGTTTCATTAGGAACCATTGGAGTTTCAATAGATTTACGTTCAACTTTGTTACAATGCAAATTAGCAATTTTAGAACCGTTTCTGACATTATAGATGTTGAAAGTGTAATAAGTGGTTTTGATTAAAGCAAGTTCACTGCTCTTAATTCTTAAATTAACGAGTGTTTTTTTCTACGTCCAAAATCCAAACAAAAAGACAAAAAGACTTACGAAGGATTTTTTAATCAAACGTTAACATCCTGCCTTTTTTCACTGTCATCATGGAAAACATTTACTCTGCAACCAATTTGCGTAATTCTTACCTTTGCATTGTTCACACATAACACATAACGTTATCATTTTGTTTCAGGTAAAATGAGAACAGTGTGCGAGATTTCAACATTACGTAAGTAACTAGGGTGTTGGAAACCAAAGTGCTAATATGAAAGTAGCACCACATTACTTACTAGTACCATTTTAGTGAAGATGGTGTGAATTTTACTATAGCTTTGATACTTATTTAGAATGTACGAGTATTGACATTTATGTGGATGCAATCGGCACCGTTGTTGATGATACTTGTAACTATGAGCTTGCTGCAAGGTTTGAAATCAATGATGATAAGTAGGTGCTAGAAATTACAATAAAATTTTTTTGTTAATGTTGAATTAGGTTAAGATATAAATACATCAATAGAGGCAATGCTAGAGCCAAATCTGACCTAGTAGTACATTTAGGATGAAAAATAATCAGAATCTAAGTTTTAAAAACAGCTTTGAATTCTCATCAAATTGGCCATGAAATTGTGGATTTTAAGTACGGAAAACATGTACCAATTGCATATTTTGGCCGCATTTATTTTTTGATTGGATCTGCAACAGAGGCTACGCAATTACATGCAAGTATAGGTAGAACAGGGACAAATACAAGTGTGCGCTTCCATTTATGAGACCACATCATTTACTTATAAACTAGGTATAGTAAGTTTGATATGGTAAAAAATATTAAAATAAATCAAAATACATAACACGAAAATCATAAAAAGGAAAGAAAATTAATTACATAAAAAATATAAAAAAGTTTTATTCCCACGAATCACGATGGACCATCTCACGGCCAATACTGGCAAGTTGGCATCTCACACGGCTAAGCTCATCGTGATGTTTCAAGTGTATATGGAATGTAAATGTTACAAGGCTATATTCAAGAGAAATTACTTATTTATACAATCTTATGGATGTATCGTGTAGAAGTACGCTTGTAGTGAAAATTATTATTATTATTATTATTTATTTAAATCGAACACAAGATTCATATTGTTGTTAGTAACACACCTCATTAAAATAAAATAAAATAAAACAAAAATAAAACAAAACATAACTACAATTAATTTAAAAACCTATAACTATGTCCGCTTCCCGCGGCACCAGACCTGCAGCAGTGCATACGGGTCCAGTGCCCCAGGAACGGGCAATCAGGCTTATTCACTATCACCCTTAAAATGCTGTTGGTGCTCCCCCGAATCCTTCGCATCAGGGATGCTGTTCTTTTTCGCAAGATAGCTTGAAAGCTATCTATATCTGCTTCAGCAAACATGCCCGATGCACTACAGAAACGCGGGAGCCCCAACAGCACCCTAAAGGCGTCATTATACTGTACGCGAAGAATGTTGTAGGCCCTCTGCGTATGTCTAACCCACAGACTGCACGTGTAGAAAGACTGGCAAAACGCCTTGAAAAGAGTGAGTTTCACTTCTTTACTACATCGTGCAAACCTGCGGGCCAGCATATTACATCGGATCCACAACGCTCTTCGCTCCCTTTCTATATCACTGTCATCATTCAAGTCCTCATTCACAATGTGGCCAAGGTACTTAAAATGCGACACTCTGTTTAGTGGTACACCATAAAGGCATACCGGAGGAACTGTCTTAGGCTTTTTAGTACCTACCCTAAACACCACAAGTTCACTCTTGCGCACATTGTACACTAAACCATGCGACGTGGCGTACCTCTCACAAATCTTCAGCATGCGTCTGAGTCCATCAATCGAGGGACTCAGCAGCACCATATCATCTGCATAACTAATACTATTGATAGTCTTACCATCAATCGAGCATCCGATACCAGTGCCACTGAGCTCCTCGATTAAATTATTGACGTATAGACTGAAGAGCGCTGGGGAAGTCAAGCCCCCCTGCCTCACCCCACACTCCAACCCATACGCCCCAGACAACGCACCCGACCATCTGACCTGGTTGATTTGGTGGTCATACCAGTAGTCTAAGAGCTTAATAAGCTCATTTGGAAGACCTTGCTCCCGCAATTTCGACCATAAGATATTATAATCAACCAGGTCAAATGCTTTGGAGAGGTCCAAGAAAGCAGCATATACAGGTGTGTTTCTATCAGTGTAGTACCTGACCGTGTACTTGAGCGCCAGAATAGCAGTTTCCGTAGACAGCCCAGCTCTAAAACCGAATTGAGCGTCATGTAAATTGAGCTGTCCAGTTACTCTCCGCTCAAAAGGTCAGACAATCGATGCCAAGTCTATTCACTAACGAATTGTTCAATGGATTGATTGCTTAATATTTGTATTGTATGGCGTGTAAATATCACTGCATCTCTCCAGTATTAGATAATTCATTAGTCACAGCGATGTCTATTTCATCTCATAGTTCAATTGTTGGTCATAGGTATTGGTTATAACTCCATAAATTAATTTCTCTACATGTTACATGGTGGTTTTGTGATTTACTATATTTTTCAGGTTTTTTCTATTCATTTAATAGCATCGTTTTTATCGTTTTCGTAATAACATTAATGTAGAGTAACATTTTACTCTTCAATAATACTAGCTCTACTTCCTTAGTAATTTCAAGTTATCTTTCAGTTTTGTTAAGTTTGATAGTTTTATAGTCTCCTGCTTTTACGTCAGGTATAGTTTGATCAGGCACTTCCATCTTCTATAGCTTTCCGTTCCTTCCACTTTCGGTTATATATAGTTTTACAATGTTTTAAAGTACGAGATATAATTATTATAATGCTCAGTCAATTTCTATGATAGCTATTGTAAATTGTTTAATTAAATATTACCCGTTTTATCGACGTTATCTAATTTGTCTAAAAGAAATTCAACCAAGTTAACAGTGTAACACAGAAGTAATGCGTGCATTGATTAAACGCATCTATTACTTCAATTTCGGCCCTTTGAACACCTAGTGAATACCGTAGGTATGTGGTTATTTTTTATGATAAGCCACCATTTCGAAGTTGTCAGGTTCTGTTTTCACAATATAATTGTGGAAATAAACCTCATGCAAAAGTCAATCTTGCTGAATTTAATTCCTGTAGGAAAACATGAAACCACAAATCAACACATTCGCTAATTTTTGGACACGACACCGCATTTCTTATAACATGCAATGTAAACAATTAAATTGGTTAGAAGATAGTTATTTAAAGTCTAGCTTAGTAACAACTATTGAAAACCAACATTTTGAATGAGCCAACTATATCTGGCTTTTTATTTGAATAGCAGTACAACCATAGACGAGTTGTGGTTTTAGGGAAAGGTTTAAAGTTACCGCAGAAGGAAAATTGCGAAACCGACCATTTTTCTGCTTTTAATGCCCATTTAGAATAAACCCTTCTTTTTACCTCTCTTTTTAACTCTTGAACGAAAAAATGAAGTGAACAATATTGAAACTGTGAGTCATAAATTATAAGTTTGCCCAGTCTTCTGGGCACGTTTCCGGATGACATCGATGCGGACGAGTACTTCGACGCCTAAGTGTCCTTTTGTTTTGTATTTATTTGTATAGTTAGTTAGTTAGTCATTTACGTTAAAAAATATTTCTATTGTTTGATAAGTTTGTTGAATAAAATAATAAGTTTGAAGTACTACAACATATTTAATTTAAATAAGTTCTCAGGCCGTGGCTGAGAACGAATAATATAGTTTTTTTAAAGGCGGTAAATACAATATGCTTAATACAGGCGCTATCAATGTGCCACCGATATCACTAAATTTTATTTACTATCGATTGGCTCAAATTAAATCTATCCATCTTCAAATGTTGATTTTTAATTTGCGTTAACGATATCAGATTATTTTTTTAATGGCATGATCTAGCTTCTACTGTGCTAGATTTGTATCAACCGGCATTGTAGACATTGCTTGATTTACATTTGATTGTAGTCAAATGATTCTAGTCAGAATTTCAAAATACTCTATTTAACATATCTTTCTCACGTAAGCGTGGAACTAAACTTACGTTAACAGAGTTTTAATGCAAATTCAGTCATTTATTCTGTTGGCTTGCAAATAAATTGACTTTGTATGATTCGAGGAAATATAAACAGTTATAGATTACGTCAGTCTTGTCTATAAGTAAATTGATTTGGATTGCGACAAGTGCATGTTATCCAAGACAGGTGTTATGAAAATGAGAACATTCAATTTAGTATAATTGGCTTCTGGTCATGATCATCGTTAATGAAATGGGCTGATTCTAATTCTTCTACGAGGTCTTAAAATTGTGCACGAAAAGACTCTAGATGCTAATTAGCTGTTCATAGTACTTTATGAACATCTTTACTGAGAAATGAATTGGGTTTTCTTTTTCTATAAGTCCTTATAAGTTTTTTTTCTCTTTCTCTTCATTTTAGAATTTTCTTTAGATTTAGCCTTTTAAGTTTCACTCGTGTGCAAATAGATCACTAACAATTATGTAGTATTTAAGATGTGGATAACGCCGTGAGCTACACATATGTAATCTCTTTTTTTTCTCACTACTTGTTTGTTATGATATTTGTGTAACTGTTTGTTTTCCTGAAATAAATAAATAAATAGACTAGTTCTTGATAAGACTCTAGATTCCTTTCAACAACGCAATCGAGGACAAAGTTTCACAAAGTCTCAGAACCATCAATTCCAATCTTCCAGTTACTATTTAGCTCACCGAATTCCTTTCAAAGGTTTCAAAGCAATTAACATAATCGGCTCGTGACAGAATCATGCAGAGTTCGCCGCTCGTTAAGAAGTTTCAAACGTGATTGAAAAGCGAATTACTGCTGTCAGCAATTAGTTATCACCTTGTCTTACTTTTGCTTTAGAGTCGATTTTAAGTGCGTGTGTTGAACTTCGTGGGAGAATAAAATGAACGGAACATGACAACATGCGTATCTTCATATTTTCCTCAGCAACGAGCGTTTTATTCCTTCCACACAAAGCTGACATTCCTATATGAAACTTATGTTACAGAGAGTTGGATATCATGCAGCTCGAAAATAACTTGGTATATTTCGGTATTTTCATCATCAGTTATGGTATTTCCGTTGGCGACAAGCTAGCGATTTAAGTACGATATAGAGTTTAGGTGAATCTTTAACTGTTACCGAATGTGTAACAGATATTATGTATTCTTCCTTGCTACAATAAATCAATAATATGTAGGTTTAAACATTATAAGTACATATTATTATATTCTGAGGGCTGGCTTGTTCTTTGGCCAAAGAATTAGCATTGTCATTCAACGTGGCAATGCTGCCAGTCTTCTGGGCACGTTTCCGGATGACATCAATGCGGACGAGTACTTCGACGCCTAAGTGTACTTTTGTTTTTGTATTTATTTGTATAGTTAGTTAGTTAGTCGTTTAATTTCGTACCTAGTGTAAATAGTGTTAACTTGTATATTGTTTGTAAGAGATAAATAATATTATATTCTGAGAGGTGTCTGTTAAAGACGCGTGTTGTTAAAAGGACATTTCGAGGAGGGTCTACAAATAAAAACCCTGTTCAAATATCATCTCATCTCATGAGTACAATACCATAAAAAGTTCTCTACGACAGTACCATGCTCTTGGTTCATTTTTATTTCACGTCCCAACCAGACAGTGTACTATGTACTCATCCATTCACAGTTGAGCCAACTCCATACATAGTTCCAAGAAAGTACGCCACTGGCCGTCGCGGTCGCGTCGATGTCGGTCGAATAACAATGTGAACGAAAGTGTCGCGCCCACCGGAAGCGCCCGGTGAAAATCTTATAACAGACAAATAGCCATTACGATAAGTTCAATCGTATTTACTAACGTCTTGTTATGCAAGGGATTATGTAATGATTTATTCTCATATGTATTTTATTCTAGTTATGCGTTGTCATGTTTTCAATTGGTATTTTATACCCATCAGCCGATAGGAGCAGCAGTAGAAAAACGTACGTCTCGAAAAGTTAAAATAAACGATTGATATAAAGTAATCATATTACAGACATGGTTGTTCCAACAACATACTGATTGATGATCCATATAAATAGGCTACTTTTCACGCCTGAATGCGTCAAATATGTAGGTGAATGATTAACGGAACAGCTATGCCTGAATAAATCGCTGAATATGTATGAACTGGCAATAAAATATCACTGTGTTGATAGATGTTTCCTTATGCATGGACAAGTAATTTCTTACGGTTCAGTTAGCTAAGAATGTGGTAGTAACCAGTTATATTCATTATATTTTCAGTTCATATCGCACAATGTGTGACCTAATAATGGTAATTACTGTAATGTGTATGCGGAAATCCAAAGAATCAAAAGATAAATACCATCAACTGATACCGTTCATGCTGTTACAGTCTTAAACAATCATAAAATAAAGGACACTTCTGTTTAACGCACCTGCGTTACTGATGCAAAAATACTTCATCAGTCGGTTGCTAGATCCAAACAAGTAAAGGGTTGATCAACTTTCGTCGCACAGCAAGAACATGTTTTGCGATAATTTTGTGCAATATGTGGTTTGAATTTCATATTATCCATATTTTGTATGCATTAACTTTATGGCTACAAGTTTCTGCATCTAAAAATAACTTAATGGTTAGTAGTAGTAACCTTGTAACGACAAGAGGAATGTATAATTATGCACCTTTCTAAGATCCTGAGAGTATTTTTACAAAAACATATGTAGATTTAGTTGTAGAGATACTAGTACACTAGATATAATAAAACTTGAAAACAATACGACTCAGCCAATCCAATTAGACAGGCACAAAGTCAAAGCAATACTCAATAACTAGGTAGCCAATGTAATTTTATTGTATTCGCACCTAATCTTAGGGTGGTGGTGTAAAAACTCGTGCGAACTTCTATTACTTTACGTAAAGTGCGCAATCCTGGTGTTTAGTGGCCTGTCATTAATATGGACAGACATGGGAGAATGGTGGGAAATACGGATAGAGGTGGTTTTTTCGATCGCGGAAGAACATGATCTTACTTTCGCCTACTAGGTAATGTGTATCTATTGTCTTGTCTATTATCTGTAAGTTCTATAGCTGTATTATTAGTTTTAGATCTAGGAGTGAATGCACATGCTATTACAGATTGGATCGGGAATTACTTTACTAGGTACAACGATTTACTTGGAAAATAAAATGATCACAGAAAAAATTTAGAACTTCATATATTTTTCTATAATGACAGTTTTATAATAGTAAAAACAATGCCTTCTTAATAAGTGCCAAAGACAATTTCACAACATCCTCCGGCCTGTCATGGTCGCCAGATATTACAGATTGGGTCGGAATTACTGTACTAGGTGCAACGATTTACTTGGAAAATAAGAGGATCACAGAAAAAAATTAGACATATTTTTCTATAATGACAGTTTTATAATAAAACAATTTCTTCTTAATAGCAATAAGTATAAGAACCAAAGACAATTTCACAACACATGCTGTATGTGTTATTTACTCCATTGCATTCAAGAGCCTTCTAGTGCGTTTCCGAATTCCTGTATTTACTCATGATAGGCAGTGCTTTAATTTAATTGAATGAAAATCCTGTTTCATTAAGCTAATCTCCAAAAATCATTTAAGCTATAAATAATACCACTATTATGACTTTTCCGATTTAGCCTAAATCAAGCCACCAGTTATAGACGAGAGACGTAACATGGTGTGAAAACGGAACCCGTCACAGTTCAATTGTAAGCGTTTAACGAACAATGTTGCGTAACCCTAAGCTTAATGAGAATACGCGTAAGAATTAAATATTTCCGCGAGTTTCTTTGTAACTTGTTGTCGATAACATCTTCAGTAATGGCTGCATGTGATGTAAATGTTTTTTTTTAGTGTCGTCATTTATTAATGGGTCATTATTGTGATGTCAGGTTAATTTAATTCTAAGGTTATTGTAGTTATGTGGGTGGTGGTAATATGTTTAAATGTGCAGACGTCAGCTGGAAAGGTTTCATATAGAAAAGTTTTTTGTTTCATCTGTACTTTGTATTTCACTGAATCTTTTTAATATCATGCGATTGGTTGATAAGATTTGGTTGGTTGGTAGGTACTCGTATGTTACCGCTAAAGCCATAGGTAGGTTATTTTCTTATTCTTTACAGTCGGTCACTCCAAGCTGAGGGTCGTGACTTTTAAATTGAATATTTTCTATTTCATAAACGCTGTTGAGCCTAAATTGTTCTACTTGTAGAACAGTTTCTATGAAAACTACATGAAAATTGTTCTACCGGAGTAAATTGCGTCGTACCGTCGCGTCGCGCCTATCATCGGGAGCCTTAACAATAATTCCATGTTAATCTACTGGCTGTACGCTGTCAATGCCAATCATCAAACTTAATTAGTAATTACGATTTTCACAAAAAACCAGGGAATGGATAATAATATACTCTACAATGATAACCTTGCCCAACATACAGTTGTAAATTGAGACATTTCACTGTGACAAGTAAGTAACACACAAACGTATCCTTCAGTACGACTGATAAGACCACCCAATATTTACAGCTCTTTGGAAACCGCCTGCATGTGAAATCAGAGTTACAATTACAAGGCCTGCAATTTACGTAGTATTGTGCAATTATTTGAGCACTAAAGATAATAAGTTTTGTTTTATTTAATTGGATTTTCTGGTTTGTGGCATGGTCCTTGGATAAAAAACGAGGTTCATGAGCAACGAGGGCACTTGTTCCTTTCTTGCAGATATTGACAACATTAAGAATTAACCCTCGCTGGGTCCACGTGGTTGTTTATGGCTCACTCCCACTCACAGAGAGGAGGCTTGTGTTCGCATTGGGGGGAACATTATAGGCTGATTGTGATATAATGATGACAAGATCAAGAGATATGCACTCTGTAACTAATTTCCAAATTACTTTATACAAAAATACGTCAAGAATTCTGAGACCAAATCATAACACTGACTTGACTGACCAGGAATAAATATTGTGAATCAATTTTAAAATGAGAGCTTGCTATGAATGAAACAATAATAATCATTAAAACAACCCAATGTTATCAATACATGCCCAGTAGGAAACGACTATTGTGTAATAACAAGTTCGTAGCCAAGTTGTATAATGAAGCCCTGAGCCTAACACATATGTTCGATGGCTTACGATTGTGTTACAATGAATCAATATTATTTATTATACAATGAGATCGCCCCGAGCGACGTGATAGAGTCCGAATTCAGGCAATTAGTTTACAATAAAAGTTTATGTTTGATATATAACACTGTGTTGCCTTTTGATTGTAATGTTCTAGATTAATTTTAACTCTCTCCTGATTTCGATGCTCAAGGGCTAATATAATATAAGTCATTGATTTCTGTTTTAATTTGAGTGGCTTTTATTTAATTTTTTTAACTAGAAGTAAATCGTACACTTCAAATTAGTTTCTAAATGGCATGGCAAAAGGCTTCTACTCAACTTTTACTAGTATCTATAACACTCTTTCCTCAATTTCACTGTTTTCTTACGTGATACTAGCTGCGCCCCGCGGTTTTACCCACATAGACTAGGATAAAACCTATGTGTTAATCTAGAGTATAAGCTATCTACATACCAAATTTCATTCAAATCGGTACAGCCGTTTGAGCGTGAAGAAGTAACAAACATACAAACACACACACACACACACACACACACACACACAAACGTTCGCCTTTATATTAAAAATATTAATTATACTATTATATTGCCTACATAATATAATATTAATTATATTATGTAGGCAGCATCGCATCTACTTACTCTAATATTATCAATAAGGTTATGTACAATTACCATTATATCATTGGTCTGCGGTCGCCACTGTCATTCACCCGCGGCCGCTCACCGGCGCTTGCGCAAGTGACCGCGACACCCGATCTATCTGCCGGTTAATTGCATATTGTTCACGATATTTATGTTGGACCATGTGTGCAGGTACCTTGTGACCACATGCGTTAGGCTATATTGATAGGCAACTTGTAAACTGGGTCGATAGGAGTTAATTTAAGATGTGATGAAGATAATGTTGAAAGTGATTTGTAATTTAGCTCTACATGCACAAATCCTATGGACTTGTACCCATCAAAGAGTCGATAAACGCTGAAGATGATGAAGATGATACCATTAAACGTTATAAGACGTACCTACTTATAAATAAAGCACTCTGGTTGTCAGACCAATATTATAAAGCGAGTAAGTATATCCTATCAGAACATACAAAACATTAGGTATTTCTTTTACATCTGTCTTCAAACTCTCGCTCGTCCTCAATGAAGGCATTTCCAAGACATCTATTACTAAAATGTTGACACTTGTATACTACGTAGTTAGGAAGTACATTCTTGTTTACCAACACGTTGGAATGTATTTGCTCTTCCCACGTGTGTTCCCTTTCCCATTGTGTACACACTGGCCTCTGCAGAGTCTACAACGTTTTCATGGTAGAAGTTAACAGCGAAAGTTGGTAGCCATGAATAATTAACAGTATATGGAATTATGGAAAGTAATGTTTGTATATTTTCAACAAATTATGGTTTTTAAGAAGACTGTCAAAGTTTCTCTAGTCCTTATAACAGTATTTTTGGCATTTTAGCTCCTTATTATTTAGTAAACTCTGAACTCTGTCTCTATATTTTTAATTTTCATCTTTACCTCCAGTGGAAATCGTTTAGTAGTTTGTATACTTTAAGTGCTATGTTAATTTCTTAACCATCATGTTTACTTGGCTAGAATGGTATTTACTTTATGTACTCAAGTTTTATATTTTATTCTCGAAATTTCTTAACATTTCCGTTGTTTGCCAGGATATTCAACAATGCTTGTTGTTGAGGTCGTTTACATTTTGGCAAAATTATGTACAGGTTTTAAAATATTACGTTCTTGATAAATGTAAAAATTATTCGTAACATGATTTAAACCAAATATTTAGAGACATTAAGGTAATATGATTGTTTCCTTGTGTATATTTATTTGTGGTAGAATTTAAAAACATGTTTGTAGACAAACGGATGATGATTAATACCGTAATGCAAGTCCATTGAACGAAAGTAAAAGCTGAGCAGTACGTGCAGTGACCACAGGAAAAGTTATTAAGCTAAGTGTTAATGATGTACACAGTCACTGAGAAGAAAGTTAGGAAAGTCATAAACATTGATTGAACAAATTACAAAAATCTTCATACAATGACCATAATTTCGTTTGACCTTCCACACATTACGACTTCAATGAACGTGCGGAGGATATCATTAGAAACAATAAAACGATGCGAGCTAATGTGGTCCTTATCTTCAATTTAAATAATGACCGACGTTAATTTTGAAGTAGACTTAGACTTAACCCAGTCTTTTGTCCCAGGTACACGAGAACAATAAAATGTTATAACATGCAAAAAACATTTTCTCATACAAATAATTACTTGAATGTAGTCTCGCAATCACGACTGTCCTAGAAAGTAAGTGATCATATTCGTTGCTCGTTCATCATTATGTTGATTTATTTAATAAATTTCAAACTAGCGGCATTGTGACGGTTCTGACTTAAAAACTATTTAGTTCAATAGACGCTGTGTATTCTTTAATTAGTGTTGGAATGCTTTTGTTGGATATAAGACCTGGAATCGGCTGCGTAAGCCGAGTTAAATTCTTTTGAGGTGAAAAATATGGAAATAATGAGATGTGGCGCAAAAGAAGGTGAATAAAGAAAACTTTTATGAAGTTCCAGAAAGAAAACTGTTTCAAACGACCCATGACAACAATTTTAAGTTGGATTTAACTGTCATCAACTTGTGCTTTTTACTGTTTACGTGATATACGAAACGGATACTAATTTGTGTAACCAAAACTTGAAAGTCAGATCTGAATCTTTCAAACTCAACTGAGTCTAATTCGTCTGTCCAAATCTTGAAAACCCTCATCCGTACAAGGCAGATAATTAAATTTTTGCACACGAAGTCGGTCTCACGTCATTCGAAAGTTTTCGCCATTCTTTGGAACCGTCAGATGCATTTTTTGATAAAAAATTAACTGCTTACAGACCTATTATTATTTTTATGAATGGTTCTAGTGAGCATTAGACAGACTCATTTATTGCAATAGAGACTAAGTTGATGCCTGTATTAGAACCATTTTTTTAATCCATACATTTCAATTCTTTTTCCATCTTGGAAATGGCAAGTCTTTGAATTACAGAGTAAACTTTTTCTCACTTTTAATATCAGTGACTGAATTTAATTTACAGCAATTTCTGGACCATTTCCAAAGGCATTGTCAGAATCATTAGGCATGCTAGTTTTTGCTATCCATATCAGTTCATAATGGCCGTCGTGCGATCCGGCGGCGGTCGCACGGTCGCCTGCCTCTTAATTGATCCCATTGTTGTTCTTCACTCGTTTGACGAAGTTATTAGTGCTGGCAAGTTCAAGCAATCACGGCTTACTTGAGAAACGTACCACATTTGATTTCAAATAATTATTAATGTTTTAATTATTTGCCCCAAAAAAGGAGTGTAATGGTTTCAGAGTTCATGTATGTATGTATACGAGTATATGTGAGTTTCTTTATTCCACCAAAACTTTTCAAACTCAAACTCAAAGCATTTATTTCAAATAAACCAATTACAGGCACTTTTGAATTGTCAATGAAATTTTTTAAATGCCTGAACGTATGTAAATTATGTATGAGGTATCGTTAGAATCCTTACATCATACAGAGTGACAGGGTCATATTTAAAAAAAAATCTATATTGCGGCAGTACTGCTGCATTTTCAAATGTGAAAAAATAAAAATCTTCAATTAATATTACATATTTAACTAATTGTCAGAATTTAAATAATACCTACGCAATTCTGAAATAATTTTTGGATCATTATTCAAACATAGGGTAACCATGCTGTGCATTGCATGCATTTGCAGTGTGTGAAAATAAGTCCAGCATATTCATATGAATACATTAATTACATATTTATAAATGAAACAGGTACGCAAAGATTTACAATAAAATTAAGACGAGAATTACTGTTTTCATTCTTAGCATGCAGATGCAGTTATGTGCAGAAAATAACAGTCTCATTAACGCATAGCTCTTTAAAGTATTTAAGTAGGGTAGGCTGGTGTAAGACGACGCGGGCGATAAGAGTACGCAAAGCTGACTACTACGAAGTTAAATAAATAATAATAATAATTTTTATTTACGTCCTTTTTACAAAGTAATACATTTACAAAACTTACAAATTCTTAGTAGTACCAAGTTCTTAACAGATTAGCTTACCTAAATACTTTTATAGAAACTAGTATAATTTAATTTACACAATATGTTTGTTACGAGTACCTATGAAAGGTGCGTTGGTACTACATTATAACTTGTGGCGACCTGCCTGAGCTAGGTTAATAAAAACCTGTGTTTCAGGCCATCCCCAAACTAAGCGATCAGCTGATTATTTCTCCATTAGTTATTGAAATAATACTATCCTACTTATATTACTAAATACAAATAAAAAATACCAATTTAATATAATATCTACATAATTATTGAAGCACTTCTAGAAGTTTTTCTGTGGCTGTGTAATCAAGTCCACCCAAATATTCGCATATCTTCAGACTACAATGTTTATAAGTAGCACTATAAATATTAAGTATCCTATTTAGCTTGTTATATAAATGGGGTCCTAAATAGATATAGAACCGGTTTACAAAAGCATGCCTAGTTTGTGGCTTTACGCAGACCAGATCCTTCCTTCTCTTGTCAGAAGGTACTGGCTTATAAGCTAGTTCAACGTGCTGGTGTAACATGATGTGCAGTATAAATAATTGGCGTACTGTAAGCACCTCACATGCAATGTACAGCTGGTGCGTAGGAAATTTGAAAGGCCTAAAAGTGGCTACCTTTAGAATTGCTCTTTGAGCGCGTTCTAGAGGGAGTAAAATTGACTTTGCAGCACCGCCCCATGAAGTTATGCAGTATGTAAGTATAGATTGGCACAAAGCTAAATATACCTGTTTAATTAATTTAAAGTCAGCAATGTGACGTAAGTTTTTAAAAATATATATTAATTTACGAACTCGAGTACATTGCAAATCAATGTGTTTACGGAAATTTAGATTTGTGTCAATTGTAATACCTAAATATTTCATATAGTCGGCTTTATCTAGAGTAGGACATGAACAAGCAGCATCAGCGTCTGTCGTACAGTTATGAGCATATATGGTATGGTTAGTAAGTGGTATATTAGTGTTTTTCATTCTAAATAGAATATATTTCGTTTTATCTGCATTTAATGTTAGTAGATTCATACGAAGCCAATTTGATACATAATCAAAGCCACTCTGAGCATATTTATAGACCTCCTCTCTTGATTTAGCCGAGAACAATAGGGCTGTGTCATCTGCATATGACATTATGATACCATTTGGTAATTTCAGGTTGCACAGTTCATTTATGTAAATTAAAAACAACGTAGGCCCCAAAATACTTCCTTGTGGAATGCCGTAGCAGCTGTTTTTAAGTTCTGAACTTTTAAATTGACCGAGTTTTACACACTGACAACGATTGCTAAGATAATCAGAGAAAAGTAGGAGCTGTGTTCCCCTTATCCCAAGTGATTCAAGCTTGTGCAATAGTTTAGAGCAAGAAATAGTGTCGAAAGCCTTGGCAAGATCCAGGAAAATTCCCATGCAATGTAAGCCATTATCCAGATTTTTAGTAATATAATTTGTCAATTTGTGTACTGCTTGGCAGGTTGATTTTTTTGGTCTAAAACCAAATTGACTATCTGAAAGTAATTTGTTGTCCTCAAGATATTTAATTAACCTATTATTTATAATTCTTTCCAAAATTTTTGAGAGGCCTGTTAAGACTGAAATAGGTCTGTAGTTATTAACGCAATTCTTGTCTCCAGATTTGAAAACAGGAGTAACCAATGCTTTTTTAAGTAGGCTAGGAAAAACTCCATTAGACAGACATAGCTGAAAGATATGTGTTAGAGGTTGAACTAGTAGGTATTTAAATTTCTTAAGGATCCTATTTGGTATATCATCCCACCCAACAGCACAGTCATCTTTTAACCCAGAAATTATTCCTAAAACTTCATCGACATCGGTATCTAATATAACAAAAGAATTAACTGGATTTACAGTTACAATAGTCTGGTTTTGGCAAGGGAGAATTCTAGTGCCAGGTGTTTTGTCAGCCAAGTTTTTACCAACGTTGACAAAAAAATTATTAACTTTATCAGCTGCTATAGATGGGCAAGTATCTGTTGATAGCAAATCAAGTGGAGGTTCAGAGTTTTTTGCACTAAAAGTATTTGTTCTTATGTATTTCCAGACTAGTTTACTATTATTTCCTGCTGAATGCAGCTCATATTTATCATGTTGGATTTTTATTTTCTTCAGAAGGTTATTACAAAAGTTCCTATACCTTTTGTACGTTATGCTAAGTACCTCATTGTCAGGTGCTAGTTTAGATTTTAAGTGCAATTTGTCTCTATGCCTTATGCAACGGACGAGACCCGGTGTAATCCAGGGTTTGACATTACTATATTTTCTAGGCATTTTTGTAGTGAAAGTATTTTTGATTATTGCATGTTGCAGTGAGCCTATAAAGTAGTTTAGGGAAGTATTCGCGTCGCATGAGTTGAAAACTGGGTTAAAATTTATGCTGCGTATGTCAGTTTCAAGTTTTGCCATATTGATTTTGGTGTAGCTGCGCATGCAGTTTTTTCTAGGTAACGATATTTGTAATGTTAATAAAATTGCATTATGATCAGTTAGCGAAGAATTAGTAATGAATGTTTTGGTTGGTTTCTTTGTTTTCAAAATAATATGGTCTAAGCATGACCCACTTTGATGCGTGGGGTAATGATAAGCTGGCAATAGTCCGTGATATGAGCAAATGTTTAGGTAATTATGTGCATGATTATCGATTTTCCCAGAAACAATGTTAATATTTATGTCACCTATTAGTATAATGTTTTTGAACTTACAAAACTTTTTTAGAAGTGTGTCAAGAGAGTCTAAAAATCGGTCAATATCTTGAGAAGGAGGTCTGTAAACAGCCATTATCACTACATCGGGGCTAATTTCAATGATCAGACAATTACTATCCTGAACTATCGGTTCCTCAACTGTTGCTTTCAGATTTTTCTTGATATAAACTACTAAGCCATCATTTTGATTGAGGTGTTGATTGGTTTTGTGGGAAGAATACCCATCCAGGGGTGGTAAACTGAGTGTCTGATTGGACAACCAACATTCTGTCAGAACAATTATATCACAGCTTATACCAAGATTCTGTAACAACACTTCAAAACTGTTCATGTTTTTGTTTATACTACGAATATTTTGGGTAAGCAAAGTTAATATTTTATCCACAGCGGGAATTAAATGTTTACAGTCTTCAACATTACATATAGTAGTTTCAGACACAGAAAAACTATCTAGGTCACAAAGCAAATTATCAATCATAATTATAGTTATCTACTATTAAAATATAAAAATAAAATTAAACTCCTACTAGCGTGCTTAAAAATATATGAAATATGTAGCGCTCTTAGGCGCCTTCATAATCAATAGAATTTATATAGTTTTCCTCTGCGAACTTGCGCGCCGGGCAACTAGAATCACCAGTGTTATGGTCACTTTTCCGCTTGAAGCGATTGCACGTCGCACATTTGGGGGGAGCATTTTTATTGCTGCAGTCCTTAAAGGAATGACCAGCCTCTCCGCAGTGGTTACAGGTTGTGCTCGTTTCTCGGCAATACTTAGCTGCATGTCCGAATTGCTGACAATTGAAACACCTAGTGACTATCGTGAAATCTCTCACGGGGCAAGACGACCAATCAATGAAAATTCGCCCTTGTTCAATGAGAATTCTCCTGATATTTGCTGGTAATTCTAGAATATAATTACAGGTACTCAAATTTTTCTTACCAGATTTATGGCTTAGTTTCATCGTAGCTAAAAAGGACTCACGGGTTGTGTTCGGCAGCTTCTCAGAGAGGTTTTGCTCGAAAATACAATCAAATACCTCCTGTTCAGTTAGGGCTACAGGGACGCCAATAACTGCAACCCTAGGACGGCGCTTTGTTGGTTCTTCAATGGTAAGGCCTGATGCAACTAGTTTCTCCGACTTCCGTAATTTTTCTATGTCTTCTCGCTTGTCCGTACTGATGATGACCCCTCCGTTTCTCACTTTTCGAACGCCACGAACATGAAGTTTGAGTTCCTCGGGAGAGATGATTTTCTGGACAAGGGACTTCGTGTCATCGCTGGTTTTGGATTTATCGCTATGGTAAATAGCAACAGAGCTTAAATTTGCAGGACGGATGTAGTTGTCGGAGCCCTTCTTGACCATATTCGCGAAGGAAGTAGTTTCTGCGGGCTTCATTTTACTTTCTACGACCTCTTTGAATTGCTGGAGTGATTTCGCAACGCCCTGCTTCTCTTTTAGGTGTTCAATCGTGGTGTAGGCCTGTGTAGTCTTATGTGTCAAAGACTGATACAGGACAGCCATCTGAGAGGTCCCACTAGTCACCTTACGGCATAAATTGGTCACACGGATCTTCTGTTCGGAGTTCATTTTTCCCTCCGCTACTATACTACACACTTCGCCCAAGATGGAGTCTATTGTGGTCATCCATTTCTGAATTTCCGAAGTGGGTATAACTTCAGAAGGTAACTCAAATTGCGTGGGAGCTGGTGGAGTTGGGGCTATGGGTTTGTCTCGTGCAGTTGGCGTCGGCGGAGGACTGCGCCGCAGCAATTGGCTACGGTCAAACGGGCTAGATCCTGAGGTAGCCATATCCACCACTGTAACACTAGTCTGTAGGATTTAGGTCATTGCTTATTGCAATGAAGGCGTAAGTCAGTATTTCGATCAACTCGCGACACACTTTAGTTTGAATGCTTACACTGCATATATAATTCCAAAAACAATTAAGAATTAATTATTTAATTCTAACACATAGTAAGCAAAACAAAAGGCACGTCCGCTTAGGCAAGCGATCGATCAGCCGATCCAAAAAAAGTTGTTTGTGATTTAGAGCTAACTTCAGTGTTGTTTTGAAGTGTTCAATGGCTACTTACGCTGTGCAAAAAATAAATTAAAAGTCTGTGAAAACGGAGACTACACGTAAGTTTGAATATTTGCACTAGTTTTCTTAATTATATTACAGGTTTTTAAAGTATTGTCCTGTCAAAAATCTACGTAATTTGAGTGAATTAAAGTTCCTATACAATTGCCGGCAAACCAGTTGTATCTAGAATACCCACGCAGTACCCTCAAATTTCAACAGATGGCACTACTTGAGGTTTGTCGGTAAAGTAGGCTTAATGTGTAAGAGTACGCAAGTCTACATCGTATAAGAGTACGCGCGCGTACTCTTATACGACATTTTTACTACTAAATTGTAATATATATTATTTTAAATACTTTACTTTTATTTTTGGTCAGCAGGATGTCACGAAGGAAAAGAACGAGTGACCGAAGTTTGTGTCCGCCAGAACTGTTGCAGCAGGCCAGAAACCGAATCACGGAAGGTGAAAGCATTAGATCAGTTGCGCGATCCTTGGAGATGCATGAGGCTACCCTGCGAAAGCGGTTGAAGAAACCCTCACCTGCCACGAGCTTAGGTAGATATACTACTACCTTTACTGCTGTAATGGAAGCAGAACTAAGCAATTATATAAAAAAGGTTGATAATATGTTATACGGGCTAACTACGAAGAGGCTTCGTGAAATTGCTTATGATTTTGCGGAGAAAAATAATCTTCCAAATCGTTTTAACAAGGAGGAGAAACTGGCAGGTAAAGAGTGGTTAAGAGGTTTTTTAAAAAGACACCCTGAGTTGTCATTGCGAAGGCCAACTTCGACGAGTATTGCTAGAGCAATTGGCTTTAATAGGCCTCAATGTGAACGATATTTTAATAACTTATCGCAATTATTGTTAGCTCATAATTTTCCTCCCCAATCAATTTACAATATGGATGAAACTGGGATTTCCACCGTTCCAAACAAACCACCAAAAGTGTTGTCTATGAAAGGAAAAAGATGCGTAAACAAAATTTCTAGTGCTGAACGTGGAACTAATGTGACATTAGTAAATGCTGTCAATGCAATTGGTAACTTTATTCCACCGACATTCATATTTGCAAGGAAACGGATGAAAGCAGAGTTGTTAGACGGAGCACCACCGTCATCAATAGGCATGGTATCGGACACGAGTTACATCAATGGAGATCTGTTTCTAGACTGGTTATCTCATTTCAAAGATAACGCTAAGCCCTCGAAGGAAAATCCAGTACTGTTAATACTAGACAATCATACATCACATTGTAATATAAAAGCTGTTGATTTTTTCCGCAAAAATTACATCTATGCTCTTACAATACCGCCTCATAGTAGCCACAAGACACAACCCCTTGATCGTTGCATTCACAACAGTCTCAAAATATTTTATGCCGCAGAATGTGAAAAGTGGATGCGAAATCATCCTGGTCGTGCCATTACAACGTATCAGATAACGTCTATTCTGACTCCAGCCTATTTGAAAGCGGCCACCCCGGCTAATGCAATTGAGAGTTTTAAAACTACGGGTATAGTCCCATTCAATCCTGAAATTTTTTCAGAAGAAGATTTCTTGGCCAGTTCTGTGACAGAAAGACCTATGCCCGAAACCACTGAATACGATACTACGCCTTCTACATCAGGTCCCATGAGCGGACCCCGTAGCGCATCTTACATTGAAGTCCCTAAGTCATCAGCAATCCTAAATCCTGTCTCAACAGTGCTTACTCCAGAACGTAATTCTAATCATCCTTTAGTTCAAAGAGGAACAGTATCTACCATTTTTATTTACCGAAATAAATGTATGACTCAGAAAAAAGAAAATCCAGCATTCACTTTGGAACCTAATAAATCAGCTTCAACATCAGAAATCATTGAATCATCAATAACACTGGCCAGTGAAGAGGGCGCTTCTTCGTTTCGTGAAGAAAGCCGACCCGATACCACAGAAGAGGCAACTTTGAAAATCTTGGAGGCAGCCCCAAGTTCAAGCTCATCAAAACCTTTTGTATCGCTGTTGGATGTCGCTCCGTTACCAAGAGCAGACAATCTAACACGGTCTACCAGAAAGAAAGGAAAGTCAGATATTTTAAGCAGTTCACCTTTTAAAAGACAACTTGAAGAAGAAAGCGCAAAGAACAAGAAAACTCCAAAAAAACCCAAAATACAATTTAAGACACCAAAAAATATACCGAAAAAGAAAATATGGAAGTGTCCAGGATGCCAAGAAGTATATAAGTAACCAATTAATGAAGATTGGATAGAATGTTCAAGGTGTCAAGCATGGTGGCATGAAGAATGTACCGATTATAATAGTATTGGGGAATATATTTGCGACTTGTGTGTCAAATAAGCTCTGCGTACTCTTGTCGACCCATTAGCGTACTCTTGTCGACCCATCCGCGTACTCTTATACATAGTATTGTACAAGAGTACGCAAGTGCCTTTCTTTTGTTTTTTTTTAATTACTGAAGACTGAATTATTTTAGAGCCTTATTATGATTATATGTTGTTCCTAACTAGATTTGTAATTAAAGTAAACTAGTTGTGATTATCAGAAACGATTACTTTTATTTCTACACTGTCTGAAACCTTAAGTGCGTACTCCTATACCAGCCTACCCTACATATAGTTCTAAATATACTTTACCATTCTATGGGCATCGGTTAACAGCACTGATAAAATTAAAAATGACTATATTCTATATTATTCATTCAAAAGGCAAAAGCTTTTGTAATATAGCATTAAACATTCAAGAATCGTTTTGTAACTGTCTAGTTCTTATGAATGGCTTAATGTTTAACATTCACGGTGTTTGTCTGATATAAAATTATTCCAAATTGCTTCTATATCATCAGGTCTTTGGTCTTTGTTTTTAACTCTTAAAATGTCGATTGCACACCATGTGTACAGATAACAATAGAATTTCAATTGTGTCTGCTAATTAGCGCGCGACGGGTTAAAACGTGCTTATAGTTAAGCACGTTTGTTAGTGCTTACACATAACACATAATCAGCCTATAACGTTCCCACTGCTGAGACACAGGCCTTCTCTCTGTGAGAGGGTGTTTGTTAGTGCTTATTGTTGTTTATTTAAAGCATGTAATGGGATTTGGACAATATGAATGATTTAACAGACAGAATGGCCAGTAATTACACACAATTGGCCAGTAGTACACGTCCCATGATATACCATGGGACGTGTATAATAATGATCAAGAATCTTTAAAGAGTAGATTGAAGAAAATTATAGCAAAAAAGTAAAAAACGGGCAAACAATGCAAATATTAAACGGAAGAACGTGACACGAAAACCAATAAATTATTCCAATACACCAAAAAAATATTCCGCTCATCGAATAAAATGTAAAACCAAAACGGTCATGGGAATCAATATAAAAATTGCAAGGATCACGAGGGGAGCGTTCAACTCTGTGCAAACGTTGCGCTAAGCTCTACTTTCCAGTATAAGCTGATCTCACATTGTATAGGCGTTTCTTACAAGGAGAAGTCAGCTTATACTAGACACGACGTATAGCGCGAGCAGAAACAGAATTCAGATGTCAACACGTAGTAACGTTCACATGATGTGGATGGAATGGCTGATTGTCCATATTATGTATAGCAATATTCGCATCGTGACCGTACGGTGAATTTATGGGAATTGTCGGTTGATGAAAAGGAAATACAGACATGATTACCTTTTTCATGATTGTGCTATTCCGAATAATTCAAACATAGAGACCAGTTTCGTATTGGTTATGCTACTGATGGTGCTTTAAATATGAAGTCTATCAACGACAACCCAAAAATACAGATATACCAACAAGACACATAAATTCAACATTCTAATTTCACTAAATAGCTATTTATAACTCAACTTGAACACATTGATAATACAATTCTAAATTAACCGATAAACTGGAATAACTTATAGATATAGCTGGCTATTAAAACTAATTAGGTTCCGATGGTATTCACGATAAATGAACCGACCGTTAATGACCGTAAAGGTACAGATATCCAAGTAAGGAAGAGACAGATGATCCGCTATCGACTGAGAATTTCCCGTAACTTAATATAGGATGATTATTACGTTATTTTGTTTCCTGCGATCAGTCAGGTCTTGTAATTGAAGTTGCATCATTCGTGATGTCTGCGACTGATTTGAGTCCTGTGGGAATTATGTTTTGCTTGTTCCCATGCTTTGAAGATTTGATCTTAATTTTGATAAGGTAAGATTATGGCTACTTTTAGCTAAAAACTACTTCGTCTGAAGACACTCATGAGAATTTATTAATAAAAATTACCGTTACTCCCAAGTCGTATGACACAGCAAACCGTACAAACGGTACTAGAAAATTACAGGCTTAACTTCGTTAGAAAACTGTAAGTGAGCTGTAAAGGAACTATTAACTAATAAGTGGTAATAAGTGAAATGAAGTAACCCATGTTCAGACTAATGCCTCGCTGGTATCTAGCTTCTAATCACCGTATTCAGCGGAGGTGTAAGTACCACAAGCAATGACTCGTTTGTGCCTAGAAAGTGTTTCAGCAGCACTCTCTAACTACGCTTTAATGTTTCTTTGTATCGGTATCAGATAGTTTTCATCGTTGATTTTTTTTATTGGAAAAACTGCATCATCTTTGTGCAAAATTGATTTTGTTGTTTCTATTAATCTGTTGTATTGAGCTGTTTCGTTTGCTGATCACATTAATCTGAATAAATGTAAGGTTTAGGCTATTTGCAACAAATGTAAAATGCGTGCGTTAGGCAGTTGTAACTTTTTTGAAACATCAAGATAATACCATAAGTGGAAGTCACATCCAAGTCTATAATCAGGCAAAAATAAACTAGGTATTATCTACATGCCCCACTAAACACAACAAGTACAAACCTCATTACGTAATTAAGTAAAACAAATGACAGACAGCATAGATTTTTGGGAATAAAGCCTCTTTGTCTCCGTTGCTACATCTTGCCTTGACGGATTTGGACAAAGTCTCGTCACGTTGCTTGTACACATCGGCTTTATCTTCAACGTCATTTGCAAACAAAATGCAGTACACGTCATAATTTCTATGTTTGGTTATTTAATTATCATTGTCTTTATCTTTCAGAACAACCTAGTTTGTTTTTGTAAGACAAGTGTGTCCATATTGGAGTTTCTTCATATTTTATTCGGCTTAATGATTGTCTTTTAAATAATTTCCATTTTTGTTGTTAAAGTACGGAGAAGCAGGAAAATAAAGCTGCTGTGTTTTATTGACACGTGTAAATCGACTTAATCTACAAAGATACCGTCCATTACACTTTAAGTACATACGCAGGTGGTGCTGCAGTTACCTCTAAAATTAAACACACAATTGCAAATAATTAATTAATTAAAATACTAAACCTTCACGTAACTGTAAGCAACGAAAAAAATAAATAAAAATATGCATCTATTAGCTTAAATACTCCACCAACAGTCACGTACAAACATTACCTACGAGTACGTCTTGCGTAAGAGCATTTGAAACAACCAATTATCGGGTGAGTTGTTTTTCTGAATTTTTTGAAACAAAACAATACTAGACTTACCGGTTCGCTGTGGTCATCGGCAAAGGATGGTGCTTTCACCTGCTAACAATTACTCGTCGGCAGCTGTCCATCTTGAGAATAAGTTCGTAATATAATGGTATGTGCGGCGCCTTCAGTTTTTTTGACATTAGCTGTGTCTTTTGTGGTTTTAAATGTCAATGCTCTGCATTAGTAATGTTGTGTATTTAAGATACCATTTGTTTTTTTTTACTCGTCTGTAATGTAATGAGTTACTAAGAATTAAGTTGAGACTTGTTCTTCTCAGCTCCAACAGTAGGAAGTGGTGAAGAAGGGTGGTCGTTATGGGTGCTGTCTTTAATAACTTTCGACTTTCAAAAAAGTGTTGATTCTCAGCAAAACGACAACTTACTAAAATCAAAATCATCAAGCGTAGGAGATGAATTGTGTTTAACACCATCAATAACAATCGCCCGTGAACCCTAAACACCTGACTTAAGCACTATACATATTATGCATATGAGTTCGTTGATAAAAACACAGCTCGCTCCGTAATGTTACCGCAGTGTTACGTAGGTATTTATTACGTACGACATTATACGCAACGCCCACGTCTGCGTTCCAACCGGTGTGAGTGAGGCTTCTCTCATTGGGAATATTTTGTGATATTGCTGATAATGATTGAATATTAGCACTAACTTGGCAATAAAATTCAAAATTCAATTCAAGAAACTTTATGAAATTATTGTTTAAGAAAGTAATTAAAACCATAGGCATATGATAATAAAATAGATGTGTAATAGGTCAAGTGTTCTGCTGGAACCTAACTTGCATGATAGTTTTTTTTATTTTGTATGCACAAGAATATTGACTCTCTTTAGAATCAATATTGTATTTTTAACTGGCATTCCCTATGCATAATTGTTTGAAGGCTCTAACAAGTTAAGTTTCATACATTCATTAGTAAGTAACTTTAATTTTGATTACAAACGAAACATGTTATGTTCAACTAGTCATTACAAGTTTGTTAATGTGGGTGAAGTTATTGTAGATACCTACATGGATGATTTATGATCGTAATGAGAATTCAGACATTCATATTTTGTATACAATAATAATCTTCTATTGCTTTGTCATTTCGGTTATTGGTTAGTTAATTATGTAATTTGAAACATGTTATATTACCATAGTTGCGAATTTTATCATATAGTGGAAGAGGGTTCTAATCCGATGAGAAATCGATTTGAGAAACCTTTTTGCTAAATTAATATCACACATGTGTGCGTGTTTTGTAACTTTGTTTCATCTTGCACCGAACAAGAACATAGTAACTTTTATGCGGATAAAGACGAAGAATTTATCATAAATTTCATTTAAACGACCCATAAAATAGCGATATAGATAGACTTTTATGTTAATTAAATGAAGTTTGATGTATATTGATGATATACTTTATGTAACGAAGGCGGAAGAGCATCAATAACAATTTAAATGAAAGCACCTGTTTTATGGACGTCGCGAATCGAGTATCGTGAACGAAATTATTTAGATTGAAAGTTACCGGACACGTGGACACTATGCAATCGTTACGATATACGAGAAAGTAAGCAGAGACCATGAAAATGGAAAATTTTATTAGTAAAAGGAAATATGTTTTCACTGGTAAAGTAAGCTTGTGTAAAAAAAAGTGAAAGAATGACAGCTAGAGACGTAAAAAAACTAATTGAAACACTAAGGACTACCATAGAGGGACCAATGTAAGGAACCCCGTAGCATTTTTAATTAAATTAATGATAGAAAAGAGTTAGTCAAAAGAGAGGGGCTCGTGGCTACGTAATAAAAGCCGCACGGGTTGATCGATCAGGTTAAGCTACGCATTCCGCGGTCGGTCCGTAGATGGGTGACCATTTTTACATACCGAGACCCCGTGCCTCGGAAAGCACGTTAAGCCGTTGGTCCCGGCTGTAATTCTTGGATCTTTGACAGCCGTTACGGGTCGTCAGAAGCCCGAAAGTCTGAAAACCAGTCATACCAAGGGGTATCGTGTTACCCAGTAACTGGGTTGTGGACGTCAGATAGGCAGTCGCTCCATGTAAAATACTGGTTTTCAGCTGCATCTGGTTAGGCTGGAATTTGACCCCAACATAGTTGGGAAAAGGTTAGGCGGATTGAGAAGAGTTACTCGTAGTCAAAAGTATAAACATTCTATCACTTTCCAATTGAGTCTGCCAAATTTTAATTAGAAATAATTAATTAAACTCGAGATTTGTTCTCACAATTTAAAAGAGCATTAATCAACGCCAAACCAGAAATTAGGAAGAAATGATGTTGAAGAACTATTTTCCTTATTTTCGTTACATTTTTGCAATTCTTATTATAGCTATGAATGAATGAATTGAATGAATGAAACCGATCCCAGCGTGGTTTAACCAGACTCGATTACTCGAATGAACCCAAAGATTCACACTAGCCCCTGTTGCCTCATGTTACATGGTGCAACAGAGACCATTGCATATCAAGGAGTAGACCGGGGGGCGCTATAATGGTAGGGAAGACATGCCCTAAAATAAATCGTAAAAAAATAATAGTTTAATCTAATTCTTACTGTTAATTTATAAATTAATCAATGGTGCCGATGACGTAAGAAAAGTAACGGCAGTTAATATTAATACTGAACATTTATTGATTGTCGTTTACATTGAAATGACTTTAGGTGATTAATGTAGAATAAATTACATAAATATTACAGTTATTAACTTATGTAACATTTAAGTTATTTATAAATCGCTGTGAATTAGTGGGTCAAAGAAGACAGCAATTTAGTAGCTGCAACGAGATTTTGTTCGATACACCGATACAATATCGGAGATTTAATAATAGGTCGGATATTTTTTAAATTTATGATATAAAACCAAAGTGTGGCTAGCCCAGTGGTGTGCAATTGCAGAAGCCTATGTCTAGCAGTGAATTGTGACTGTGATGATAATAAAACTAAAGCAGTTTACAACGAAGAACTTCATGACAAACAAATTATCCTTTAAGGTTTAAAATAGACGAATTAAGGTCTATAGATAAAGGGATAATGATTGATGACCATCCTTGTTACTTTTAGAACGATGAACGATTATTTTACCGCAGTATATCGTCAAACCGTCATACGTCAGCCACCATATTAGGGAGAATTTTTAATTTCCTGCAAACTTAACAACCTGTCCAATCTTTTCAAGTGGGCGCGGCTCGCTTTCATCCTTACGTAAAAATTTTCATTTTTACGCCATAAACGGAAGTGAATATGTTAAATTGTTTGATGACATACTTAAAGGGACTTGTCGATTGATAAGGTAGGGTCAATGAATCGTTATATAAGTGTGTGACTTTATTGATGTTTATATTGATTATATGTTAATGATTGTTTACGTTGTTTTTCCTTATTGGGAAAACGGCACGTGGTCTTCTTGTTAAATTGTGATATGTTTACGATTAGTTCTCCGAATATAGGATTCTGATCAGGTATAATTCTTGAACAAACCAAGTTTAGAATACTTCTAGTCTTCATTAGTTTCCGCTGTACCTATCCTTCTTTAACATATTAAAAAGGTGTCTAAAACTTTTTTATTACCTCGCGCCTTTTGATATCAAAAGTGTCGCTAGTTATTACATACTCGTATACACTGATTTGAAGATTAACGTGAATAGAATTCATTATGCTCAGTTTGGGTATCAAAAGGGTGCGGAATGATGCCTTATGAAAGTGAATACACCTTGCATACATTTATGTTAATAGTGACGACAGGAAACGACGATACAAATTGTATAATGTTTTGTTATGGTGATGTTTCTTTAGTGTTATGATAAAAAGAATATTGTTAGAAAGATTAAATAACTGGATGAAAGAGCTATGAACCCCAAAGAAAAAATTGATAAATGAGGGATGATTTGAATAGAAATAGAGTATACTGACAAAGGATGATAATGTCACAGCTGATAGGGGAGACTGGAAGAGGAAAACATTTTACTCGGACCCTAAGTAACTTGAGATTAGGGCAGGCAGAAAGAAGTTGCTGAAGTTAGACTTCATGAAAACTACTATAACTCCATATAAAGTATGTGTTTTGTATAAAGTAGGTACCGCAACTATCACAATACTGTTTGAGGATTTTTATTTGACTCGAATATCGAGAGCTCGCAACTTCGCAAAAAGCGAGCAATTACAGAAGAATGTTTAAATCCCATACCAGAATAGAAATGTCTGTTTCGTAACAACCAATTTTGAGTGGATTCCATAACAACCGTCTATATATTTGCTAATATTAAAATAGATGTTCAGCCAAGTTTTATTTTTGAAATATTTCAATAGTTGCGTGAGAAATAACTGTTAAAAATTTGACTTTCCAAACGCAATTCGTGTTTCAAACTTTGAAATGTAACGTTTTATGCTAAACTGCAGGCTGGATTTCAGGCAAAATAACATTAAAAAGGAAATTGCCAGTCAAAACTTAGATTTTATTTTATCCCTTCTATTTGGGATTACATCTAAGATATGAGTAAGCTGAAGCTGAACAAATGCTGCAATTTATTTATTTAATTATTTATTTATTTTAAAAGTTAACAGTATGGGTTCTTATGTTTATACCAATTACAGGTGTATACGATATTTATATACAACAAAGTAATGTTCGTAAATTATTTCAAATTAAAATTATTAATTAAAATGAAAAACAAAATTATAAACAAAACAGCTTTGATTTAAGTCTATAAAAGAATAAAAACCTGAGTTACACAAATATCGATAAAGAATTAAAATACAAAATACAGTAGAAGAAACAAACAAACCACTTTACGATACCAAAACAAAAGAACATCATCATAATCACTTCCATTATTTTTGTCTCCATTACAATTTCACACTTTAACGCTAATTTGTCACTTCTCGTTATTCCTTACAAAATAATTATACATTTGAATACAGTAACAATATAATGCCAAACATATATTTTTTTGTTGTATGTCAAGGCTTCGTTTATTACACCTTAAAATATTAAGGTCGAACCACAATCAATCTAAATACAATACTTGCACAGACAAATTTCAATTAACTAAGTATCGGTTAACGAAATGGTCGATGTTATTTTGTCAATCAATCAAAATCCTAATAGGTTGGTGAAACAAACCTCGTTAGAATTAAGTTACTTATTACTATAGTATTAACAATAATTGTATAAAAATGAATATGCATTACTTTGTGACTGAAGAATGAAGGTGGGATTCCGCGGAATGCAGGTAGCTGACATGTTTTGCAGTTAAACAACTCAAGAACTTAGTAGATTTAATTATGCACGCAGAATTAGATAGGTACCTAAGTAATTGCCAGGGATGTCGGTAGAATACAACACTGCTTTGCGATTTAGCAACATTAGACTAAGCAGTTCTAAATTACTTATAGTATCAAAACATCTTTAATAAAAATTTGGTCCTGTCGCAAGCATCTACGAGACATAAAAAGTCTCATCTTTTACTATCAAAACGCAAGCCTACTCTAATTAACTAATTGAAATAAATAATTCTACATACAAAGGTACAGCAACCCATGCCGGTCGCGCTTGACGTTTATCTGTCATGCACTAGTTGTTATTGCGACTGACACACAATACTCTAATGTCATTGTATAATTCCATTTTTAAATGAATTCGATACCTACCGCAGTTTGTTCCGCAATTGACGAAACACTATGGTTAGTTTAGCCACGTATCCTATAAGGTTTTTTTTTATAATACACCATCTTAAGAATATGCTTATTGGTGCTTTGGATTCCTGAACAATAGAGGCACCAAAAATAGCTTTGTTCCAAGAATTTGTATTTTTTGTTTTTTAAGTCAAGAGATTTACTACTGCCTTAACTACTGCGAAACCTATAGGTAATTAAAACTATTTTACAGTTCATAGAAGTTTAGCGTACCAGCCAGTATTCAAAACTTAAAATAGACCAAAAAGAAGCAAAAAACTATGACACTGAACGAGGTTGAAATGAAGAGCTTCGGCTTTTTCTCTTTGAAATGTAGAATCAGATAAAAAAGAATCAATACACAGTCTTTTTTTTTATTTCTATAACGTGCTAGGTATTCGAGAAAAAATTGACGACTGGATTATATTTCCTAGAGTTAATAGAACATTTGATTTGCTTGTTGAAGTTTATCAGCTGGAATTGGACTATTGCTGGTTTAATGGCGGAAGCAACAAGAATATTTAACAAGAATAATGAAATAGATTAATATCACGCTTTTGCAAATATTACAGACACTTTGGAAGTAGAAATATTTGAACTACTAAATTTTACTATTGCAGTTGAAGATTACTTTTACTTAACTTTTGACTGTTTGAAGAATGCTATATTTAGTAACTGATGTAATGCACATTGTGAATCATGAATGGCATCTATAAACAGTACAGAATTTACAACGGCATAAATTTATATTGTTTTAGAATATGACGGCCGCATATCGCTCGAAGAGAAATTGCGTGCAATTTGTACCGCATTCATGTTTTAAACATCAATGAAATATAAATTGCATAAATTCTTTGATCGAAGTATCTTCGTTGCTACTTACTTTGATTTCAGCTTACATAAATTGATTTGAATATGTTTATGATACCGCATGAGAGAAAATAAATTCTATAAACAATGGTTTTCCAACGCTAATCGAATTACTGGTTTGTTGCACTTTGATGACTAATTCGAAAAATACTGGCTGTATCTGATAGATTCCTTTGTCAGGTAGAACGGCAGGGTTAAAACGCGAGTCGAATTACAATTAGCGGGAACAATCATCTCTTGGCGCCATTTATGGTCTGTCAGTTTGACAAGGGTCAATATTACTGACAGCGAGTTGCATTTATGGGAATGATTTCGTTCTTTTGTTTTAATATAAATTAAGAAATAATGAGATTTAAGAATAGGTACAATTAACCTGTTTTCTGAGATGAAAAGTGATGAAACGATCGTATATCACGAGAAAGAAAAAAAAAAACAGAGTTAGTCTATGAACCTTCTTTCTTCTCACGCAACCAGTGAGAGTCGTTCGAGGTAATTAAGTCACAATAGGTGATACCAATTACTGTGCACTTGTAAATTATCAAACAGTAGCTATATTGTCGTGGAAGAAGATAACGGTGGTACTCATATCATTGATCTATTTAAAATCATTTCAAGACTTACCCAACATGAATATGAATGTAATTCTCTAGCTGCAGTGTCACTTTAGAAGTCTGCTCTAAAAGAGAATGGTAGTAAACTTTAAGTGCCCTACCATCACTCAAGGGTTCTTGCTAATTTATACCTGTCTGCAATTAAATAGTTCTGCTAGACACAGTACCTAATCTTTATTATGCTGTCACGAATTATGTCTTTTGTTGTATCCTCATGAAACTGGTATTGTTTCTCATAACCCAATCGGACCTTGGAGTCTGATTAAGCATTCCTTTGAATCCATTCACTGATATAAATCTGTGAGATTTATATTGTAAAATTGTGGTATTTTTATAACTAATTGATTCATTCAGAACAGTTTCCACTTACTTATTTCAATGTACATGTGCTGTTGTTGCATTTATAATGATAGCTTCTCAAAAGAACGCCTCTGGTGGAACTATCGCCTCGGGGCTCTTCAAAACTATCAAAGAAACACAGCCATTCGCCTTGTTTCTTTTTCATTGCCTCACTTATTGTCTTCATTACGTCATCGGTCCAGCTGGCCACAGGACTGCCAACACCACTCTGTTGTCAGAGGTTACTGTCATTATTTTTTTAATACCACCGGAACTATAAACACGCCATTAAAGAGATAGTATCGCCGACAGACTGCAGATTCTCACTCCGCCATGATTAGCAACATCCCGACACTGCTGTCATTAATCATTAGCGGAGCTTTCCATCCATACTTATCTCCTGCGTTTCCACTTTCAATAACCTCTACACCTTGCAAAATAAGAGTTATAGTTCAATGTTTTAATGAAGATATAAAGTTGTCTGCAAAATAATGATAGAACTGATTATGAATCGTATTGCGGACTGTGTAAGTCTGGAATACTGTGGCGGATGGCAACGGATGCAGAATCGCGTAAGCTTCTCAACAACGGATGGATGCAGGCATAGCGATCGCTTTCCTGTTATCTTTATGTTGCATATTCAAGTACTTATTTTGATTTAAGACTCCTATAAGTATTATCTGTATTGTATAATACAAAGTCAGCTTTTACAACGAAGGTATATTTTACGATGACAGCAAAAACCATGCATTTTGATGAGCCTAAAGACTAAAATTAAGACTGTCCTGTCCGAGTTTTTTCTTATACTCAGACAGTCCTTTGTTTAAGACTTCTTGCAACTTTTTATAGTTTTTTTTTTGTACAGATATTAAAATTATATCTGTTTTTTGTTTCAGACGCAAAGAATGGACTGCGGAGCAAATGAGCTGGGCAGGAAACTGCGAGTTGATCAGGTAAATAATTATGTCTCATATAATGTACACACGAATACGAAAATAACTTGTGACATTTCAATTATCATAAACATTTCACCGTTATAATTAATCGGATAGAATGACAGTAGCAAATTGTCGTGCACTTTGATAAATGGCGGCGAAAAAAAACTAACGCGCATAGATAATCACTCTCTCGATTGACATAAGTGTCATGTGTGTCAGCTGTCAAATTACGAGCTAGTTACGTAACCGGTTTGCACACACCTGTAGGAAAAAACTAGAGTATCCGATCAGCTGTTTGTAGGTTAGTATTTATTGCTGGCAATTATAAACTTGTTGTAGTCTTATTGCTCAGCAATTACTTCGCATTTTAAATGTAACCGTCCGTCTCGTTCATGAGACTTTAATTATTTTATTAAACTTAATTATTAGTTATTAATAATTTTTATGATTGCAACAAATTCATAATTCACGTAATTTGTTTTATATAGTCTGCGTGTTGTCAGCTCTTTGATTTAGTTTGGAAATATTTAGATTTCTTTATTATTTAGATAGTCAATTGACGATGATATCGGAAGAATTATTGTTTATCACAATAAAGTGTTACAAACCCAATTTTCATTTCGTAAACTCTACACACTGTCTGGCACTTGCTCTCGAAGTAATCAAAAATTAATAGAACAAAAACGAGTATTGGAATCGATTCCATTCAGTATTGAGTCGTGAGCGGTTTATATAACGGTCCCGAACTGTGCGAGAGATGGCCCGATATAATCGGACACCGGTTACTCGATTCTTCAGTGCGTCCGAATTGTTGAACTTTAAATTGGTATCCATTAAATTGTGGTGAGTGAGAGGACTTGAATTGAGTATGGTGCTTGCAGGTGAGGGATGGTACCTGTCTGTTTATGATTGTCATAAACACAAAAATCGTCTTTTAATAAATGTTTTGATGTGATTTAGGTATATTTTCTAATACAGTCTCTTATATACAATTTGTGGACTTTTAAACACGAATAAAAGCACTCATAGCACTTCAAGTCAAAGTTAATCTTGAAAATAATTTTGAAGTTCAATAAACATTAAATAACATTTTGCTATTAGTTACAAAAAGGTCAACGTGACCAAAATAGCTTCTCGTGACAAATTACAAAATCTAAGCGAACTAATGATCAAAAAAGTGTATAACATTACTTACCTTTTAGTGTAATTTATTCAGTAGGAACATGCTAAGCTGCAAAATGATTTTTTTTAAACAACATTTAAAAAAGAAGAGTTATTTACACTTTTTTACTATTAACTAACAGTGTAAACTAATTAAGTATACCTGTCGCAGTAAGATTGTTGTAGCCGTTATATAGTTATATCCCTTGGAATACTAGCTATCTACCGTAATATAGTTATATGAAAACTGTCGGAGTGCCCTAATTTTGTTACTGCGACCAATTTCAACGTAGCGCTCGCCGGCTGCTGCCGCGGCATCACTCGCTTCGCTCGCTCGGCTAGCGCGTAATTGGTCACAGTTCTAACCTAACCTAACCTAATTGGTCGGAGTGCCATAATATTTATATTACTAGCTCATGCTCGTATTCTAGTAATATTCCTAGTAAGATAGTTATGAACCGCTTTCATATAACGGTAGATAGCTATATCCCTAGGGATATAACTATGTCACGGCTACAACCATCTTGCTGTGACATATCGATTGAATCGATATTAGTCATCGGAGTAATAACGACCTCCTTTCTATGAACTCTCGAAAAGTAGTCGATTGTTCACATAATAATTTGAATCGACTTCAAATTAGCTTACATAACGTCATTTCAACCATTTCGTACGTAATCCTACTTATGTACTTGCTAGCTGCACCACGCGGTTTCACCCGCGTAGACCGGGATAAAAGTAGCCTATGTGTTAATCCAGGATATAAGCTATCTACATACCAAACATACAAACACACATACACACAGTCACAAACTTTTGCCTTTATAATATTAGTGTGATGTGAGTGTGAATGTGATGTGTTTAGCCTGGTATTTCTAACTTTGAGTAAATTTAAAGATTAGTAAGGTGGCTGGCTGCTGGGACAGACTGGATGTGGAAGGTGGAGTACAGGGTGTTGTGGTGCAGCCTGGGAAAGGCCTTTCCCCAGCAATGGACTGCGATAGGCTGAGTTGATTGAAGGGGAAGAAAGCTGTCAAACTAAAGGACTCTTTAAGAAATAAAAAAATCTAAATTTACGAAACAATACCTAATAATCATGATCTAACTTATCTTAAATAGTAGTTAAGAGGATATATCGAAGTGTGGTTTAGCTCGGTGCTTGAGTGAAAAGGCGTTATGGCTATCTGGTTTGACGCGCGAGATAGAAGACTCACGCGCACCGGAATTTAAACGCGCTACGTTTAAAAATATAGATTTATGACAAATGATATGATGCTATACTTGAATCAATTTTTATTAGAAATCAGAATCAGAAAGCTTAGTAAATATCCAAATACTGCACAATAAGGAATTGTTTACGCATAATCGTATAAAACAGAAACTAGACGGTGCTACTTTGGATTTTTTTTCCATCGAAAAAATTTCAAGTAATCATGTTTCGGTTTTAGTAGATACAGCAGCAGACAGTATAGTCAAATAACACATAAGGAAACACATTTGATTTTTATAGAAATTTAAAAAACACAAAATTATCGATGTATGCCCTAAATCGCATGAATATCTCAGATATTCTTATTATAACACACCTGAATCGCATATACACCATTATTTAGAAGCTAAGTTTATTCATATTATATGTCAGAATTATCAGAACCTGTTTGGTTAGAGATGACAACAATGCTTGTAGAATACTAGAGAGCTTTCAAAGAGCCTGTTTGGGGATATTTATTGTGGTATTGTTAACATAAACCATGTGCTGTACCAACAAGCGACGCTACAAAACTTGACCTACTTCACTAAGCGATGAAAGTTTAGCTTCTTAAAATATTGTCTTTTAGTGGAGATTTGTGTGATCTTTGAGCTCATCTTCATGCCTTTTAAATTTTTGATTATGAATTTTAAATTGGTCATTTTGAGGGATAGAATTCTGTTGATAGACTGTAACTGGTCTGCATCTTATTTCAAAATGCATGGTGAATTTTCCAAGAAATTTTCATACATTAGAGATGCATATAGGCAATCTAATGCCAACTATTAATTATTAATTATTAATTTAACTAAAACTAGAGAACGGCTGGGCCGATTTGATTTTTTTTGTTTTATTCTCCACTTTACTGGGATGGTTTAAAAGAAAAAAAAAATAGGAAAAAAAAAATGAAATTGAAATTTTTACAGGACAACGTCTGGCGGGTCAGCTAGTTATTATTAAGTTTGTATTATTGAAGTTAATAAGAGTTATCACTCATCCATCACAGATATTAATACTGTTTATGATTTCCTCTTATCTATTCAGTGCAAAATGGCATGCGCGTTTGTTTACCACATAATTTTACGCTTACAAGACCCGGAACAAAATTCTTATATTCATAACCTCCTTAAGACAAAAGCCAGCATACCAATACATACATCTATCAGTATGATGTGTGCGCAGCCTCACTGTACTCTCTAGACGTGGGAACAGACATACTGGCGAATCATCGTCTCGTGTGATGCTCGTGCGTCTTCGTATTTAAGTTTTTCCGGTTTATCTCTGCTTTAATAACCTGTTTGTTACCTACACCTGTACCTACCTTAGGTTTTTAGTTAATCAATGTAGTGAGGAATTTGTGTAGAGTTTTTTTTAGGGTGGAGTGTTTTGTTCTAATGGGCATTTCCCGTAATTTAAAGAACATTCTAATCTCAATCTCTCAAAAGTCTGTCTCAAAAATAGCACTAATTTTCCTACATTTTTGACAAGTTTTTGAAATTGATTGTTGCTTTTTATTTAGGTGCGGGAATTGACCTACTGCTCTTTTTTGAGCAAGGATGTTTATGAGTTGCTAAATTCTAGTAAGAATACATGTCGGTTGATTTATGCAAATCAACCGACATGCATTCTTACTATAATTTTCTTTTTTTTTTTTATTGAGTATGCACTCAATGTTTATATTATTCTTTCTTCACAAGATATGAAGTGCGCTTGCCGCTTTCACAACGGCCAGACTCTTATAGAAAATGAGGGGTTTGTGGCTAAGTAATAACAGCCTCACGGATCGATCGACCAGGTTGCCCCATTTGATCCGTGCATAGGTGACCATCTTTACATACCAAGACCCCTCCGTGCTTCGGAAAGCACGTTAAGCCGTTGGTCTCGGCTGTCATGCGTGGATCTTTGACAGTCGTTACGGGTCGTCAGAAGCCCGAGTCTTACAACCAGTCTTACCAAGGAGTATCGTATTACCCTAACTGGGTTGTGGAGGTCAGATAGGCAGTCGCTCCATGTAAAAACACTGGTATTCAGCTGCATCCGGTAAGACTGGAAGCCGACCCCAAAATAGTTTGGAAAAGGCTAAGCAGAAAAGTCTCATCAGGAATATCTATGCAAAACGGAATATAATAAAGAAAGCCGGTATAAGCTTCAAAAAGAATTTGTGTAGTTGTGAAATTTTTGATTCGGAAAATTAAGATTCACCCAGATTTTATACGTGTGACATTTGAACGGTGGTTCGACGTCACGACGGTGATCCATCACGGACCGGACCGTACCATGCAGACCGGTCCTACGAACGGTATACCCGCCATAAGGCGAAGTTTCTACCGACAGATTTAAGCAATACTAAGAACTGAAAAATGTGATTTAATATAATGGTCCTTACTGGAAGGCCTGGTTTAAATAACTGGATAGAGAAAATAAAAAACGGAATTGGGCTGTTGTAAAATGTAGATAAATTATAAATTCGAAAACCTGCTGTTCTCACGTTACATATGGTGCATACAGAGCGCGCAAATCGTGTCGAAAAAATAACTAAGGTAAGTTCTGACTAAAAGGAAAATCGTCCTTTTACCAATCTTTAGCAACGTATTCAACACCTCATCTAAATAAACTAGAACCCCTTAGACCTTTAAACCATATAGGTACCATTTGAATCATCGACAGTGCAGTCTTACCATTAACAGCATCGGATACCGGCGTCGCGACGATTTTACACGTTCGTACGTTTCCGCTCTTGAGCACTTACCCTTAATGACCGGGGAGTACCTGCTTGCGATCAGGTTTGACTTGTTCCGCGATGTGGACTATTGGGTTACATGTCCTTTGCTTCTGAACTGACTGACGAATAGTCAATAATTGTCACTAGAGTTGATCCGGTCTTTAATAAAGACAAGACTTCCGGCAATAGGCTCACCTCTTACTGTGGATGTACTATAGGTAGGTACACACCTCTGCCTAATCTTCGTGGATGTTATGTTATGACTTCCAGCATTTGAGATGTAGTGGTTACTTACACGATCTTTGGATATTTAATATATAAATATCGTAATCCTTTAACAGGTTAACTGTCCGCGAAGCAGAAGCAACAGAAGAAATATCGCAGTGATAATATTATGTAGCACACTGGACAGTGAAAGTTTCAAGATTGGGCTCATATGTTCCAAAGAATCACTAAACACCTTGTGACAGAATTCAGTGACATAGGAAGACCCAAAAGTAGCTCCCCTAAAAATATTCCATTCCACAAAATTCATCACTCCGCCAGTCAAACGTGGTATTTATGCATTATCCCCCAAGAATCTTTCTTTTGAGTTCGTGGGAGATGCAACTGTGCACAATGCACATGTTCGATGGTAAAAATGAATAAATCCGTGATCGAGTTGGTGGATAAGCTTTTCGCTTTCTGTATGAGTTTAAGAGCAGGTTGGATCCAGGTTTTAGGATAAATATTTTTGTGGCATAAAATTAAATATTAACAAATATTTTATTTTATGCCACAAAAATAAAATATTTGTTTAGCTTTCGTTCCGGATGTAAGTATCCTAGTATTCTGTCTAGTAACCCACAACATTCATGACATTATTATCATGTGTCAGGTGCGTAGCTACTCTATCCATCCTATCTGCGTTGGGTTTTTATGACCAATCAATCTGCCTGCCTTTTCCCAACTATGATGGGGTCGGCTTCCAGTCTAACCGGATGCAGCTGACACATGGAGCGACTGCCTATCTGACCTCCACAACCCATTAACTGGGTAATACGATACCTCTTGGTAAGACTGGTTGTCAGACTTTCGGGCTTCTGACGACCCGTAACGACTGTCAAAGATCCACGAATTACAGCCGGGACCAACGGCTTAACGTGCTTTCCGAGGCACGGAGGAGTCTCGATATGTAAAGATGGTCACCCATCCACGGACAACCCCGGCAAGCGTAGCTTAACCTGATGGATCGACCCGTGCGGCTGTTATTACTTAGCCACGAGCTCCTCACTGGGTTTTTATGACCATGTTATTAGTTACAAGTGTTACAACGGTATAAAAAATAAATTAAATAACCGATATCTACAGTAAATTATTTCTTAGATGCCTAACCAACTAACTAACTGCTAACTGTAATTACGTAACAAACTGTGCTAGGAAACCTGTAAACACGTTGCAGCACGCATGCAATAGGTAGATTTTGTATCAATATTACTTGAATCGTAGGTGTTAATTAAATGCACAATCTTAAAGAATTAGGTTTCATCGATTTGTTGGTGAATTATTTCACGTTCTTTCAGTTTATATTTCAAAACGTATTCGTTATATCATTAGTATACGTATCTCTACCAAGCTAGGTACTCCACTAGATTTTGAAGTCGTCTTCAGCACCACTAGATGCCCAGTGCCTAGGTATCAGTTTACTATTATCTCGTTCTATCATTGCCCGTGTTTTCGTATTAGAGCATAATTAAGTTCATTATTTTTTTGGCGAGATCGTAGTCGAAGCTTTTTGTAACCTTAGTTAGTGATCAGAGGGGCTAATAAAACCCCTAGGAATTAAAATTGTTTGACCTTTTAACACTTGCCAAAATCCGTAAAGTTATAAAAGTAATAAAATTACGTAATATAATATTTCGCTAATAAAGTCAAAATCGAAGTTTTTATTTGTAAAACATTTGGCTGTAAAAACAGGTGTTGTAAGTATAATTATGTATAGGTACACTACGTTTTACAAATACAATACAATACAATTTTGTTTTGTATTTCGTCGTACAAATATCAGTAAAGTACATACTTATCTAAAGCAGAATTAAGTTTGAAAAAATCTATTCACAGAAAACTACATAAAACTTGCCATGAATGACTGTTACAGTTTTGCGTACGAAGAAGTTGTTTAATTTTTTTTTTTTAAATCAATCAAATCGCGTTTGTCTATTAGGTATTTTTTGTTAAACAAACTGGGTGCTATTCCTAGAAAACTTTTTGTGTAGAACGCTGTGTTGTGTGTAGTAGCGCAAATCTCATTGTTGCGACGTTTCGTCGTCAGTGTTTCTAATAGATGTATAAATTTGATTCTACAAATACTGCATTCTCATAAATGTAAAAACATGGTAGGGTTAGCAACTTATACTTTTTAAAAAATGGCAAGCAACTGTCAGTTGATTTTAGCTTGAAGACAGACGTAAAAATTTCTTCTGTGCCTTGAATGCTACGAGTTTATCTATAGAATTTTCCCAGTATATAATTCCATAGCGTAGAGTAGATGTTACGTAGGCATTGTACGCTACTAGGACAATGGACTGATTCACAATTTTTCGCAAGTTTTATAGTGCGTATGAGTATTGATTCAACCATCTTGGTAAAGCATCCAACCGCGATAACAACCTTCCTTACATCTCCGAGCCCTGGAACGTGGTTTTCATTGTTATATAATGAAAAAGTTCTTCTCGTCGCAAGTTATTTATTGGCTTACAGGCTTACACTGCTATTGTGCAATTTAACCTTATAATTGGCTTTCGTAAATTCTTCAGCAGACAACAGGTTTACTTTAAACCTGTACCGTAGCACATATGTATCAAATAATCAGCCTTTCGTCTCTTTCTTGATCACGACGATTTTCATAGAAAAGTTGTGTTGTTTGTATCAATAAGGAAATTACTACAATATCTTATGACTGTTGAAATCTATTGTCCACTTTTAATATTATTGCGGAAAATCCTATAAGGAAATTCACACTTTGATCATAAATTCTACAGGTTTGTTTTGTTGTAATGCACAAGAGTGCATTATGAGCTGCATGTTTTATTGTATGCCATTATTTTATATACACGGCTAAATATTACATACATAGTAATAGCAACAATTTTCCTAATGATCCAATCACAAAACATATTGGACAAAATTAATCCCACCAAACATAAAATTCATTCATAAAATATAGGACATTATGCTGACAACTGTCTTATAAAGCTTGTTTTTAATCAATTCGGGTCTTATCAACTAGAAAATAAAGCCTACATGACAGCAGTAGTATCTTGGTAGTATTTCAAACAGGTAACTCTAAAATGATGTCGTGATCCCTTTTCGGTGGTCTACATACATTCATTCCTTGGAACCGGTTTTGCTTCGGGTTCATTCAGTGAACTATGTTTTATAGTTTTTCTCATGTTCGGTATCATGTTACACATTTTTTTTGGGAATTCTTCTACTTTTTTGGGTCCAGCGGCGCGCGGCGTTTAGATGGTGACTTTTGATGAATGGTGTACATTTTATTTTTTCTTTTTTTTTAGTTATCAGTTTGTAAAACAGCTTAGTCAATTTTATGCTATTCCCACATAATTAAATAAAAATAATCTATGCTCATTAAAGTTATTATACAAATAATTAGATGAACAAGGAGGAGCAAATTATAAAAATATTCTCATTGAGTTTTATTCCTTACATGTACAGTCAATTACATCTAAGTAGACATAATTAAATAATTTGCACACAGTCAGCTAATGACATTAATAACTTTGGCTCGTATACTTACGATTCTTATCAGTCTCGTCACGCCTCAGCGAAGCACACGACAAGAAGTAAATGTGCCAACGGAAGTGTCTGCATTCTCACGTGCATCAGATTTTGCGTAATCTATCATGATCATGCTTGATAGCCTGCAAGCAATCCTGCAAGACTTGGGAGTTACTCTTGCTAGGCTTTTGTGGTCTTTGACAAGAAAAATTCTTGAAAAATGTTATTATATCTTAATTTTTAACCGAATTAATAATTATTTAGTTTTTGTCCACCACCTTTGTAAGGATGCAACACTGCGTAGGTTCTTTGGAAGATAAAAGTGCATCCTGTCTTTATGAATCATGCGTCTGCAATTTTAGAGTTGAGAATATTAACAAAAACATACAACGAAAAATCGATCAGGTTTTTTCAAATGTTAAAACTTTTCCTTAATTTGTCATCAAATTATATTAAATTAAAATAAAGGTATCTTTACAAACAGTACAGTTCCTTGTCACTTGAGGGTAAACAATTAACTGACACAAATTAACCGAAATTTACATCTGGTGGTATCCAAAGTTTATATCCAATTATCATTGACAGTATCATGTGACAATATTGTAACATAAAGACACCACGAAGAATTCTCATCATATACTTTACAAGAACATAGGGATAGTACCTCATGTACACATGAAATGGTCATCTCATCGTACAGGTGTTCCACCCACACGGGACCAGCAAAGCGGTCCATCGTCCTACTTATGGCCACTTTCCCAAGGCGTCTACATGTGGGGGTCACAAGTTTATGAACCTACTTTTATTGTGATTTGTATGAGAACTGTATTATTTTTTGTGGCCGATGATTTATTTTGGGATCGATATCGATTGGGTGGGTGTCATCTTTCTATTAGCGATTCGGTGTTTTGATTGATTTCTTCTTTTATAGGCCTTGGCATTGCCGGCATTATAAAAATACGCTATTTCTTAATGGAGTGTTGTCTCATCGAAACTAACATTTGGGTCAGACAATATCTACTTTAGCCATACTTAATTACTCTTGAAATATCTTTCTTACAGGTTACAGAACCAAATCAGAATATTGTAAAACTGCACTTGTTAAATCTCGGAACGGCTTTTGTATGTCACAACAAAAACGCAATAAAAAATCTTTAAGCACCTTGTTGGACAACTTACAACTACTTATAATACTACGACGAACACGAATGGTACCATTGAAGGTATTACACCAACAGTTTAGGTCCAAATTCCTTCACAATAATGGATCGTTAAAGGAAATCGAAAAACAATGAGCGTCCAATCGATTACATAATCGATTAATGGAATAATCGAATGTAATCGATACGGAACGTGGATGCAGTGGTGAAAGTCGGCCGGCCGCCGGCCGGTGCAGGCGCATCTCAGAATGTCAAAGGTTTCGGCGACGACCCAGCTTTTTATGAAACTTGTTATCTCGATCGTACCGTTTTGTCTGTACTCAATTAATTTTATCTTCTTAATTGAGGTGTCAGTTGTTTAACTTGTTAATGTGTTTTATTAAGAGATGGTTATTTTAACGTAAATTTTTGTTATGCCATTCACACTTTTGTACGATATAGTAGGACAAAATAATAGTAGGTACCTAGATAAAATAAATTGCTCCAAAGGTTACGGATGCCAGAAATCACTAAGTGTTGCTTAAAACTTATAATGGTGGGTTAAATAATGGCAAAATAGTACAATGAAGAAAGGTGGTAAAAAATCCAATAAACCCATGTATTCTATGTATTTATTTAACAATCAATAAAGTTAAAAAAATATATCAATCAATCAATCAAGCAATAATCAAAATCAATAAATTTTGTGGTGTAGAAGATTACATCATAAATATCGGTAAGAAGCGTATTGTCCTTCTGTGTTATATTGTGATACATATTTCTAGTTTCTATCTGCTGTGAACAGAATCATTTTCAAATAATCCGTCAAAATATTACTTACATAGCTGGCTTGATCCTAGAGCCATCACCAAAGTTCCCAGCTCCCACTACCAAGGCACCATAGACGACGAACAAGTTGTTCCTTGGTAATGACCATCATTACGGCTTACAACGGGAGGGTCGGACCACAGTTAAGGTCACACTTTCCCCATGTGTTTATCTTTATCTGTTTACATTACAATATTAGAACCTTTCTTTTGGTTTACGGTAAAAGTAATGAACAGGATGTGTGACACTTTTTCTTTATTGATATTGATAAATGACATTTTGTGGTGCTGGACATTGTCAAACTGTAATGCTCCTTTGTTAGCTTTCCTACTTTGCGCCTTATCATTATGCTCGTCTAAAAGGTGTAACTCAAATAACGCAGGTCATTATACTCATCACTATGAACAACTTTTACTATGGGATCAAAACTGAATTCGCGAAAAATTCAGCAGTTATGTTCGCATAACTCGACAAAATATTGGGAACAGCGGCTTTTTTTTCGCGATTTCAGGTTTATTTCCGTACTAAAAGTTGTTCAAAATGATGAGTACAATGATCCCTTAAGTATATTAGTTACACCTTGTATAATATCCGTCACCAAAATAAAGACGCGTCTCCTCTTGAAAGTGGCCTCTGTTAAACTATTCGGTGATTAAAAACGATGGGAGAGAAATGTCAGTTACAAGGTAAGGTATTCAGCCATTCCCGTTTTTTTAGCAAAGTTCGCAATCTCATCTCAGTCTCAATCTGTCAAAAATTGTATAGCGTTTACCTACATTTTTGACATTTGATTGTCGCTGGCATGAGATTGCGACTTGAATTTGAACGTTTTTAGGTACCTGCGTTCTGTTCTACTTGGAGTTTCACCGACCAGTCCACTTACAGAAAAGCCCAAATTACCATTAAAACACATGAAAAACTCGTTCAATTTCTCTCAATAACTATCAAGTGGCAATCTGAGCCTAGGACCTGCTCACGACTAGTGCGGCGCCTTAATCGATAACTTTCGATTTATTACAAGATCGATCCCGTCGATAGTGTTGGATTTATACCGATTTACGATAAACGTGAATTTATCTTGTCTGTCTGTGTTACATAGCGTTATTTACAGCATTTCGTGTTATGTGATTTATTATCGGTATGAGAACTTGTTTTGTGCAGTCTAAAGTATAAATTCGTGGATTTACTTTGTCAACTTTATAGCAGCCGGTGAAATTTTAATTTATAAGCTCTGATTGAATTACGATAATGATGCAAATAGCGCGTTTGTTATCAGTGGTATTGATTTGACATTTATAATTTGATTAAGTAGCATGACTAAATTCTTATTTAGCTTTCTAGACCAGCGCAATATCTGGCGATATAACTCCTATATAATATTTATATCCGTGCCGCGGCAAGCATTTTTAACAAGTTTTTGATTGCTTTTTAATTAGGTGTGGAATTGACCTATTACTCTTTTTTGAGCAAGGAAGTGTATAAGTTGTTAAATTCTAGTAAGAATGCATTTGCATACTCAATGTTTATATTTCTTTCTTCACAAGAAATGAAGTGCGCTTTTCGCTTTTACAACGGTCAGACTTATCAAGAAAATTAGGGGCTTGTGGCTAAGTAATAACAGCTGCACGGGTCGATCGACTAGGTTAAGCTACTCTTGCCGTGGTTGGCCCAACTCCTAATATCCGTGCCTCGGAAAGCACGTTATGCCATTGGTCCCGGCAATCATTCATGATCTTTGACAGGCGTTACGGGTCGTCTCAAGCCCGAAAGTCTGACAACCAGTCTTACGAAGGGGTATCGTATTACCCAGTAATTTGGATTGTGGAGTTCAGATGGCAGTCGCTCCATGTAAAATACTGGTATTCAGCTGCATCTGGTTAGATTGGAAGCCAACCCCAACATGGTTGGGAAAAGGCTAGGCAGATGATGATAATTCCTTTATGAACAGGTATATTTTTACTTTGGTTCTGGTCCTGTGCTTCTTCTTAGAATTTATTTATTTATTTATTTAACATCACATCCTATCTTTACAGGCTAACCTAAATTGATAGAGTGGTACAAAACAAAAGAAAACTGAACAAAATATTAAAACTAGGTACTTACTTACTAACTATAACAATACACAGGCAGATCTGGATAACATAGCAGTCTAGAGGTTACTATAGTAAAGTCGTTCAGTGTACAAGAGAAGAGGTCCAAGCTCATAGCTACCGTGTTGAGAGTGCACAACGCACGCGTTAGCGGAGCACGACGGAGAAGATTGGTGCGCGCTTTCGGCACCACCAGCAGCTGCGGCCGCCGGCGCCTCTTTACATACTCGTTGGGCACGCACAACATAATCGACTGCAGAATGTCTATATTAGATATTTTTCCTCTTAAAATATTGAACAGGTATGTGGCTAGTGCAAGTTCACGCTTAATTTCTAATTTTGTATAGCCTACCATGCCCAAGATAAATAAGGTAGGATACAATAGCGGGTATCCCGGATACACTCCAAATAACTTTTTATACATGAACCTAACATATTTGTTTTGTATCCGCTCTAGCATGAAACTGTATTTGGCCTCACTAGGACTCCAAATAGCCGCGTTGTACTGTAGGTGGCTCTTTACCAGTGCTTCATACAAAGCCTTTAATGCACTTATACTAGTAAACTGACTCGCTTGTCGTAAAAGAAACCCAAGGTTGCGGTATGCCTTTTTGCAAACCACAACAACATGTTTCCTAAACTGCAGATCCGCAGTGAAGCAAACACCCAGATCTTTGACCTCCATGACACGCTGCAGCGGTTTACTCTCCATGAGGTACTGATGGTGACGCGGGGTGTGCGCTCTGGTGTATGATAGCACTGAGCATTTCGCCACATTGAAGTATAATTTATTTTTGTGACTCCATTCAGTGACCCTATCTAAATCACGCTGCAGTGTATCATGATCAGCAATATCCTTTACAACACGAATCAGTTTGAGATCATCAGCAAAAAGAAGGCAAGTTGACCCTTTAACTACTTCCGGTAAGTCGTCCACCATGAGGATAAAGAGGAATGGTCCTAAATTGGTTCCCTGACTTACGCCCGATCTCGTGAAGTAAATTTCGGAAAAGCTTCCACCACAGTCGACATATTGGCGACGGTTGCGCAGGTAATCGGCAAAGAATTTAATAGTGTGCGGTGTAAATCCCATGTTGGCTAATTTCGACAGTAGCACATCATTGTCTACTGTGTCAAATGCCTTCCGAAAATCTAGGTAAGCAACATCCACCTGGAGTCCAGCATCAACAGCCGGCACCAGTTGAGTCATTAGATTAAGTAAATTCCCTGTTGTACTCCGCCCAGGACGGAACCCATGCTGTGCATCGGACAAATGTGCATTTAACTGTGCGTACAAGCTACTATGAATTGCAGCCTCGAACACTTTAGCAACAGCGCAAAGGACCGCCACTGGCCTGTAATCGCTTGCCTCCGTGCCGCCACTACCTTTCGGTACAGGCACCACTCGGCTAAGTTTCCAACGATCAGGAAAAGACGCTGCAGCAATACAAACATTGAACAAATGCAGCAAAGGTTCGCTCAACACCATGCGACTATCTCTTAGGATAAAAGGCGGTATGCCATCTGGGCCAATCGATCGCTTAGGCGGCAGGCGGGCTAGCGCGCGACGCACTGCTGATGCTTCAAGGCAACCGAGGTGAACCCAAGCGCCACTTGGCTCCGCTGTTTCACTCGCGGTGTCCGCGTCTAACGTAGCCGGTTCAGGATTATACACAGAGTGAAAAAAACGACCAAACTCATGGGCGCATTCTTGGTCCGATAGAATTTGCCCGTCTTTATTTAATTTATACTGACTTGAATTCCCTTTTTGTGATCTAATATAACTCCAGAATGCTTTTGGGTCAGTAGACAGATGGCTCTGCACGCGATCCCGATATCGGTCGTGGGCAAGAGCAGTCTCCGCCTTAACTCTCGCCCGACACCGAGAAAACGCCTCATAATCACTAGGGGATTTACTTGTTTTGTATATTTTATGTAATCTATATTTTAACTGAATGTCTTTGACAATGTCTGTAGTATACCACACTGGATATACAAATCTGTTATTATTATTAGTTGGTTTGTTTTTAAGAGGTACACAAGTATCGAAAACCTCGAATACTTTAGTGTCTATATTATTGTCTTCTTCTACTTTGAATACTTTAACGTCATTAAATGTCCTCGCGCAGTTTAAGCTTCTTCATTCGTCACTCCAACGAGTCATGTTCCGTACACGGGTGCATTCCACACAAACTGGATGATTAATGCACTATGTAAATTTTTTGCTTTATAAATATTAATTTCACGTAACTTTTTTATATTTTTAACCCAAAAATATAGTTTAACTCCTTACTTTATGAGCTTCTTTTCCGCCTGATAAGCAGCTGTCGTACGTTAAATTCAACACTTGTGAATACATGTCACGTTTTTGTGTGCGTGACCGAAATACATATAATTGTTATGTGTGTGTGTGTGTAAACAAAACTCAGATTTTACGACATCCTGTTGTAAGTACTCAGGTGTTTGACAAAAGTAAGAGTTTCATAACATATTTGGTTTTGATTGACCTTCCTTTACGTGGATTCTATTTGATACATTAGTACGGATACAACACATCCCAGAATTGATGGTACAACCACTTAAGGGGTCATTGTACTCATCATTATGAACAAATTTTACAATAGACCAAACCCGAACTCGCGGAAAAAAATCTGCTCCTGCAACAAAAATATTTTTTTAAATTCGACTGCTTGTTCCAGAGATTAGCACGTTCAAACATGCAACCAAAGAAACTAAAGACCGAACTTCAGCATTATTATTAGTACCTATAGATTAACCCGTCGCGCGCTAATTAGCAGACACAATTGAAATTCTATTGTTATCTGTACACATGGTGTGCAATCGACATTTTAAGAGTTACGGTTCTAATTGGGACAAGTACCAATGTGACTTTCAATTCATAATACTTAGGTATGTACAGTGGGGTGCATCAATTGGGTAGTTGTATTAAAATTTTAATACAACTGGGGTACCCAATTGATGCAGCCCGCTGTGCTTTCCGAGTTTATCTTAGACATTACTAACATCGGTGAAGGTGAACTCATCTTGAGCAAGCATGGCGTGGTGATCAATGCTCACGCCTTCTCTGTCTAAGAAGAAGCCTTTTCCCAAAAGTAGGACAGTTCTGATTCTGATTCTGGTATTATATTATTTTACATTTACCTGTATTACATAATTAACTCCTGTAACAGCAAATTGGTTAATTGTCTGATCTTTTTTAGTTCCTACAATTTGCAACCGAAGTAATTCTTAATCCTTTAACACGCATCGCCGACTAACGAGCCAAATCGCAGCTAATTCAATCGTAATAACTCCATAAGTCCTTGAATGAACCAGCCCAGTTCTAAATACATGCTCCATTGTTCTAACAATGTTATGAACTAAGGCAAAACAAAGAAACATTATCAATATACCAGTAAATCTGTCTATAAAATTTGCTATCGAACAGTAAGTACTTGCAGAGCATGGGAACTGGAGCAAGCAAACGGGCTTTGAGCAAATAGCCCATGACTTGGGACAGAACAGTGAGCTATACAAGGACATTTGGACTATGTAGCTAGGACATTGTAATAGGATATTGTTTCGTAAGGTTTTAGCTGTTGAGACGTAAGTATTGATGGTATTTGGAACAGAATTATTTAAATGGGGTAATACTTGGGGAGTGTGCACGTCTCTTCTATACAAAAAACTTTTTTACAAAAAAATACAACCGACTTCCAAAAACAACACTACAAAGTGAAAAATAACTTTAATTTCGGAAGTGGGTGTCTAGTTAAATGTATTTTGGTTTTTTTCCATCGACTTCCGAAATTAAAGTTATTTTTCACTTTGTAGTGTTGTTTTTGGAAGTCGGTTGTATTTTTTTGTAAAAAAGTTTTTATTTTTCACTTTTTAGTTGTGTACCTACCCCACACAAATTGTAATACCATTACCTGCAAAACAAACTAGAACATCATCCATGTAAAAGTGAGGAAAAAATACGTATTATTGAAGCTAACTCAAAAACTACCCAAGCAAAGTTAATCAATTTTATATGGGACCAACTGTGATGACCCTCTCGAATAAAACAAAAAAAAACCAAATCGGTCCAGCCATCTTCGAGTAATCGGGGAACATACATAAAAAAAATAAAAAAAAAGGTTCCGACGAATTGAGAACCTCCTCCTTTTTGAAGTCGGTTAAAAACTGAAACCTTACTCTGTGACATCTTTCCGATATCTAACTTAAACATGACACAAGACTGAAAGATGAAGGTTTTGAAGAAATCTTGTGGCGTAGCTGATTATAAATGCCCAATCAACCCGTGTTTTAGTTTAGCTTGTTTGAGCAATGTCATAAGCAAATCCATTGCACTTTCATGAAGGAAAGTGTATACTTTCATTTTAATTAAATTTCAAACAAAATTGACGTTATCAGAACCAACTGATGTGAACTTTGATCTGTAGTTCATCGTTTTACTTTTAAAAGCGATTGAAGCCGCCTATAACGACCGCCATACTTATCAGACACAGTTTTGTAAAATTTAGGAACCAGCTAAGTACCTAGTATATCTATTCCCTTAAAAAAAAAGTACAAAGTACCCTCATCATTAGCGAAAATGCAAGTCATACATGCGTAAATATCGATATATAATAAAAAGTAACCCGGTCACGGATACCAGTTTTTCGGTATTATCGACACGCGCCATCGAGCATCGCCCATCACTATTTATTAGATTATGTTGGAGCAATATTTGACTTTCGCAGCTTTCATTACGAATTCTAATTACTAAGAACAATGTAGTGAAAGTTCTGGTCAGATTACAAATGGTCTTACGAATTAAATGAGTAACTCAAAGCCAGTACCGTGCAACTGATTGTCGTCATTACAGTAGGTACGTGAGTTCTGATGGACTGATTTGCTGCCGAGTCTCATTTATTATTCGCGTGGAGTTTGTAATAAATGGCCACTTACTTAATTTGGTTAGAAACGTTGGCGAATGTAACTTTGATTTGGTTGATGTTGTAAATACAAATGATAATATCATGCGTGCGTGTTGTTTACCTGCCTTTATCTAGCTTTTGAAATCCTTGGCAAGAAGTACCTAATTACATAACTTAAAACTGTCTTAAGCAATAAGGAAAATATGAATCTTGAATCTTTTGAAGGCAAGTCGTACGGCAAATCAAAGTATGAATAACCTCTTTATTTCAATCAAATCATTACGGTATCACAATTTATCGATACAATCAATCAATCAAATCACAGCCCTATCGTATTCAGGGCAGCATGATCTCGCAAATATCTAGAGATGATCACATGAGCTTCCACAACTTTCTATCGACTTTCGCTAATCGATTCGTAACGATCCCCAAGGGAATCGAGAAGTGTAATAGCAATTATTATTATCGCTGTATCGAATAATTGGTTACAGGTACTTGAATAATTGGGTGTAGAGTAGGTTTCATATTTAGAATTGAGAATATTCGATTCGATTACTTAGTGTGTACCTACCTATGTCCTTTTGCACGTAGAACCAATTTTGATTTGGTTGCTCTTCAGAAAGGAAAAAACTTACCATTATTAAAAAGAGTAGGTACCTACTTTATAATAAAATTATTCATGTTTAACTTTAGAATTAAAAGTCTAAATTCAAATCGCCAGGGCATCAAAGTATATAGTTTCCAATAGTTCATAATCTAAGAGTTCCCACAATTAAATTGACCACTCTTTCTTGCACAGTGGCAATGAAAGACTCAGTAGCACAAACTGTTTCCAAATACTCACATTTTCAAGCTTTTTGACGCAAATGCGTTAACATGACAGCACCGCGAAATGCGGTGCTGTCATGACATTGTTCATCATAACCGATTTTTACGGTTTCTGTCACGATACAACGCGTGAAATTACCGTGTAACTGACTATGCATTCGCGTATAAAAGCGGTTTTGGTTTTTTGGGTAAAACTACCTACTTTATAAGATTCGCCGTGGAACTTCTATTGGGTGAGAGATGGTTCCGTATCTTGTAACGCCATCTATCGGTCATCTTCGTCAAATTATGTTCTTTCCTGTTTTTTTAAATCTTGGTGAGAAATATAAATTACATAGCTATAGTATATTTATAGCATATCCAGCCTGCCTAAAATGTTCCCAATGCTGTTACAGGCCTCCTCTCTGTGAGAGGGAGTGGTCCGTAATCCACTACGTGGGTTGATAGATGTCCCTTGTCTTTCAATTTTTGGTTCTAGATATCCTAGAACCAAAAATTCAAAGACAAGGGCCAGTTTCTCAGGATTTTTTCCTTCACCGTTTTGAGAGCAGTGGTGATGAAATAATTTGCGTCAGGGTTCGAACCCACGACCCTCGTAAGTCGCGCGCGGCACTACGGGCCACCACTGCTCATTTACTAAATTACTTTTTCTTCAAGAAAATTTTACAAGACATGCCTAGCCATGTTTACATCGTTATACTTTCTATAAAATAAAGGGTTGCTGTGAACCGGTCGAACAAGCCAAGGTGGTACTACTCTTTATCTGTTCTGTGGTACTTATTAAGATAAGTGCAAAAGTTCAACTAATCCATACTTATCAGTGGCTTGTACAACCATTTGTAGAAAATTATGCCATAAGTTTATGCGGCCGAGAAAACTTGATGTAAAAGTTGAATAGGGCAATGAAAATAAGACTGTAATTACATTCAACATAACAACTTGTTTTAAACGCCTTGCTAAAAAATTGTTTAGTAACGCGTGACAGAAACTTTGCTATTATAAATCATGTAGGCGTTCGTACAATCAAGACGTTAGGACGACTTCGAATTCATTGAAAGAATTAAGGATTAAGATAATCTATATGGAGGAAGGCCGTCGCTCCATGTAAAATACAGGTGCATCCGGTTAGCTAATTTTAATTAAGCTTTTAAAATCAATTCTTAGCTGCAATCTTTACCTGACAAAAGCAAATAAAATTACTGAAATTTTATTTGCAGCCGAAACATAATCTTTATTACTTCCAACTGCTCAATTCTTTTAATAACTTACCTAATGACCGGCTAGACAAAACTAACAATCTCGTTACAAACAAAATCTAAGTCAAAGGCTAACTCGCTCATTAAACATTTCGCATTTGGCATGTCATTCAAATTACACAGATCAGCTCCCACGATACGTATCGTAACTAAACAACTAACCACTTTTATTTTCGTTGCCGTGTCGCAAGAATATCGAGTTAACTTTACCGGTCACGACCCGGCCCGGTCAGAGATATGGACAACAGCTGATGTCAGCCGCAGGCGGTCACCGGTAACTGCTGACAGATTTAAAAGGAATTTGGAACCTGAAAGATGGAAGATAGAGGGAATGTATATGATTAATGTTGGGTGCAAGGTTGGAGTGAGGAAATAGTTGATTACCTACCAAGTCATTTTGAAATTCTTAAATTGACTCGAATTTTAGGTTGAAGTTGATTCTAGAAAGTCTACGTCACATGTCGTAATTACAGAAACAATTAAAAAGCCACCTATAAGGTTCATACGACACGGAAACACTTAAGAAGAGGAAGAGGCTAATTTGTAGTGGAACGTAAAAGATTGTGGATATTGATTATTAAATTGGAATTAGGTACTTATTTTACACTGAATTATTTCAAGCATGAATTCACAAAACTACGGTAATTCTAAACTGAAAACCGGCCAAGTGCGTGTCGGACCACGCACAATGAAGGGTTCTGTAGTCGGGATGAATTTATCCCAAGAACAAACTTAATGTTGTAGTTGAAAAACATGTTTATTTATTTATTTGGGGAAACAAACAGTTACACAAATATCATAACAAACAAGTAGTGAGAAAAAAAAGAGATTACATATGTGTAGCTCACGGCGTTATCCACATGTTCTCCCATACATTCCAACTGTAAATGTAAGTTTGTACTCACAATATTGAGAGGTTTACCATGGTATTTTAAGACCATTTCTTATAGGTTTTCCTGTAAAGAACAATTTTCAGTATTTTTTTTTTTAATTTTAGGCCCAGTACTTTCGGGGATAAGGGGGGGGGGGGGATGGTCAATTTTCGTCTATTTTTTATATAACTTTCAAACAATTTATTTTAAAAATATAAAAAAAATATATATTTAAGACCCTCATAGTAAGCCCTTTTATTTGGTATGTCACACGGTATAATTTGCAAAACTTTTTTTTTTAATTTTCTTATTGGAGGCCCAAAAGTGACCCCCATATTCAAAATTCATTTGTTTACTTTACCCGTCCGTGTTTGGGTAAAAGAACTTCATATGTGTACCAAATTTCAACTTAATCGGGCGATTAGATTCGGAGCAAATTGGCTTTGACAGACGGACAGACACACGAGTGATCCTATAAGGGTTCCGTTTTTCCTTTTAGGTACGGAACCCTAAGCAATCAACACAGAAGTAGTTTGTTTATGCCGGTTGCAAAAAGGAAGTAATGTGCATTGCTTCATCCATTTAAACTAATTGAAGGTTTTTGTTTGTTACAGGAAAAAGGGAAGACCAACCGAGAGGATCTGAAAACAGACATACAGCATCGGAAAGAAACCTTTTATAGGGTATGTATTTGTAACATTTAATATAGTTTGTAATGAACTTATCATTGTAAAGGCTTGCAGACAAAGTTCTAACGAATCACGCACGCTTTGAAAAAGGTCAAATTCTACATTCCACAACAACGAGCCATTACTGAACCTACCATGTATTGAATAGGTATATTCATATTTTATATCGGCTTATTATATTGCCATAATCCATGCTTCTTTACTTGCCTGAAAAAAATTTATGTGCCCTTATGGCCTTGATTCTGAGGTTTTTTAAATGGAGTTTATTTATTCGATAGTGATTATTGGTTCATTAACGTGTTTCTGAACACTTCGTAATGGAAGAATTTAGCTTGAAATTCGAGTGAATTACTAACGAGGGTTTATTTGAGGACATCAAAATCCGAGCATAAGGAAGGAATTCGCTAATAGATAATTTTGTCTAATCAATAACTATTGAGAATTTAAACTTCGTTTAAGAATTCCTCACGAACCGGGCATTAGTCAGAAAAAACATAATAGCCTTCAGTCTCCGTAGGGGTGGACTATGGGCCAAAGTTCCGCATGATCACCTCAAAAGCGATAATCGCATGCACGGCTCACGACTCGATCGCACAATGTTCGTTTGTCACTAGCTGCGCTCTCACAGGAATATTTTCTTAAGTGAGCATGCTTAAGTTTTGTCCATAGTACCTATAGAACACCCACATTTCGCCAGGTCCCATGCTATGAGGGTCGAGCTTATTGCCGTCATCCGGGCACAAATCCAGACTCCGGGCTGCTGCACCGAAATTCCTGAAAACATCGAATAATTCCATATCTGTTTATAATATTATACTTAGTGCTTATCAGTATAACACAGTTATTCATGTTGCAGGAAGCTCCGTCGGACGAAGATTCGGCGGTATCGTCCGCGCCCGCCTCATTGTCACCCCAGCCGCTCAGCGACATGTGGGTCAGTATACTCAGTGTTACCAGCACCCTAATTGCGTACCATATTATCAATCGGAGTTTGAATCATTTTGAAACAAATTGCTAATTCATTGCTTCATATGTTCGAAAAATGTGTCTGCTCGACAACGTAAATAACGCAATGAATGTTGTTGAACTGTCAAAATGAAACCAACTCCGATTGATAATGTGTTACGCAATTAGGGTGCGGGCCAGGCCACTCCGCATTTTAGGTTAGCTGCAAGTACCTACGCGGTGGGCTCGACTTGTCGAGCTAATTTTCGTGTGTGTTATTTCGATACTTACTCACGGGTCGCATCGTAACGTAAAAGAAGACAACCCTAACGAGTCAAAAGGTATAAAAGTTACGCGATAGAAAGAGAGGCAACTTCTAGGTGAATATCACTCGTAGGTAATTAACGCTGTGCGACCTGAATTGCACTTTATTGTGTCGTAGCAAGAGTCGCTATTTATTTAAATGATTTTGCGGAGTGAATCATCTGTACTTGCACTATTATGTATTCTGTGGTATTACACAAAGGCATTCGTTACATCACACATTACTACAGTACCTACTATATATGTCGTGTACACACTGTGTATTATATTGTCTGTGACACTGTTTAGTAAATAGGTGGTCACAGACACCTGCACGTGTTGGAAACAATGCTCTGTGGAAAGCCGATCCGAAAATTCATTAAGTTTTATCAGCTTAAGGTTGTCATATTTTCATCATGACTTTATTACCTACTAGCTGACCCGACAGACGTTGTCCTGTCCAAATTTTATGTACGGTCAGCACCACAAGTCGATTAACATTGCTACTTTTTTACACATCTTGTAAATTAATAAAAATGATTTGATTATCTCCTTTTTTCCTAAAATACCTCTTAGGTATTTTAGGAAGACTAATAGACTTTAAAATTTACTTCTTTTCCGATTTTAATTAAATACCTTGCTCAATAATTTAGATTTAAAAAACTGAAGTGTTAATCGACTTTTGTTGCTAACTGTACCTATGAGACAATTAATTTTCTTCATATTTTTTTTTATTCGTGAAATTTTCCGATGTTTTACTAGTTAACTATTAGATGTTGTCCTGTCTAAACTTCATGTAGGTACGTATGAGACAATTAATTTTCTTCATATTTATTTTAAACCGTGAATTTTTCCGATGTTTTACTAGTTATTATATTGTTCGGGGAGGCAAATGCAACAAATCAAAGATCGTAAAAATTGGTCCAACCGTTGTTGAGTCATAAATGGTGTAAATAACCCGACTTTGTTTTATATATAAAATATGACTGCAGTCGTCAGTCATATCTGCTAGATTTCTGCCAAAATAGTTAGTAGCATCAACAGTTTTCACTGTCTAAGCAGCGTCCTCCATCGTCCGCATTGGATAATCCTAGACAAAATTCTACATATTATATGAAGGGACTTCTCCAAAAAAACCAGTCTTCCATTAAGGGGGAAGCGCCAGGGTAGCCCGCGAAATTTAAATTTTATTACGTTTTTTGCAATATGCAAGTCAGTATTAGGTTTTATGTTGATTAAAGTATAAATCGAGCCCGTAACAAGTACCTATGTATTTATAGAATTATAAGTCTGAAATCGCCAACCCGTCTTGAGCAAGCGTGGTGATCAACGCTCGTGCCTCTTAAGTTAGTATAATCCTCAAATGTCAAGATTTCATGAAATAGTCATTCAATAGGATTACTTGCTCATTCTGCATGTACATACTTGTTACGGTTGAGAATCGTATTTTGATCAACATTCAAACTAATACTGACTTGCAAATTGCAAAAAACGTAAGAAAATTTGAATGTCGCGGGCTACCCTGGTACTTTCACCTTAAGGCGAGTAGTAACGCCAACTAGCGCCACCACTGAGAAAAAAATTTGGAAATATGGAAAATTTTGAAATTTCCTATTGCTCACATTTTTAGTCACATGAGGTAGAATGTTTTGTATCAAAAAAATCAATACTAAACCTCCTAGGTTCGAAGCCTTAGCAGTTAACGTCAAAAACGGGCATTTTTGGCGTTACTGTTAAGGCTTCGAACCTAGGTTGATTTTTTTGACCTCATCTGAAAATTTTAAAATGTTCCATATCTCCATACTTATGATTTTTTTCTCAATGGTGGCGCTAATTGGCATTACTGGAAACTATTCTTTCTCCATCTACGAATAGGTCAAGTCGGCAGATAGGCTCTGCTACAAATCAACATTATCAAATCGCGTGCCAACATTGTAAGTTAAGTTTTCGACTATGGCTTAGTGACTGCTCTTATGAGTCCTTGTTCTAGATTACCTATGTAGGTACCACTCAAAGAATAAACAATATACACATTATACATCATAAATAATCAGGTATCTAGTAGTAGATTTATTGACATTAATCATTACCTTTAGAACATTATTTACGCACGAAGTAGCAAATAGCTGTCGGACTGAGCAACTTGCTTTCCAAATAGATTCTTCCTTGTACCCACAATTAGGTAATTCCGATACATTTGGCTTGCTAACACGTTAATAGATAGTACATATATAATACTGTTTTAGATTTTACGGAAGTATTGAAATTGAAACTAGGTCTACTTTACACGGCTTAGATTTTGACATCTGTGGATTGTGTAGGACAACGTTATGTATTGTATCCACAATTTTGTCTATTGAGTAATTATAGTGTATATAGGTAGGTAGGTAGGTATCGTTCTAGTATGGTATGGATTGTGCAAGCATGGCCAATGATAGAGAGTCCTGTCGTTCAAGACAGGGTCAAATTAAATGGGAAATTATTAATCGCACACCAAAAAAAAATTCTTGCATCAAATAATTTACATCTAATAAGATGTAAATTATTAGGTTGGGGAAAAAGTCTTTTCGCATTATAGTATGTATGAACTTAAAATAAAATATCTTTGGCTATACTATTTGTATCTGGCTGGTTTTGGTATCATTGAAAGTTTAAATTTTAAAGAACATAATTCCAAATTCAAATTAGGAAAATGTGTGATTTTCATTTGTTTTTCGTACTGTCAAGATAAGTGAATCTAATGAAGAAATTCGATACATTTTCAAATTTTACTACAAAAAAGGTAAAAATGCAACGCAAGCCGCGAAAAAAATTTGCGATGTTTATGGACCCAGTGCAGTGTCTATGAGAGTAGCACAAATTTGGTTTAAGCGTTTTCAATCCAGAAATTTTGATGTCAAAGATGCACGTCGCTCTGGTCGCCCTATTACGGATAAAATGGATGCCATTTTTGAAAAAGTGGAGCAAGATTGGCATATCAGTAGTTACAACGTAGCTGAAAAACTGGGAATTGACCACAAAACAGTTTTGGCGCATTTGAGAAAACTGGGTACACAAAAAAGCTCGATATTTGGGTACCTCACGAGCTCACTGAAAGAAACCTAATGAACCGTGTACTCATTTGTGATTCTTTATTACGACGTAATGAAACCGAACCATTTTTGAAGAAGCTAATAACTGGTGATGAAAAGTGGATCACGTACGACAAGAACGTGCGAAAAAGGTCGTGGTCAAAGGCCGGTCAGGCTTCACAGACTGTGGCGAAACCCGGGTTAACTCGCAACAAGGTGATGCTGTGTGTGTGGTGGAATTGGAAGGGCATTATTCATTATGAGCTGTTACCACCAGGCAGGACCATCGATTCTGAACTCTACTGCGAACAACTGATGAGATTAAAGCAAGAAGCTGAGAGAAAGCGGCCGGAATTAATCAACAAAAGGGGTGTGGTTTTTCATCATGATAACGCTAGACCTCGCACATCTTTAGCCACTCAGCAAAAATTAAGAGAGTTTGGCTGGGAGGTGTTAATGCATCCGCCGTATAGTTCTGACCTTGCACCTTCAGATTTCCACCTGTTTCGGTCTTTTCAGAATTCTTTAGACAGTGTCAGGTTAACATCACGAGAGGACTACCAAAACCACTTGTCGCGGTATTTTGATCAGAAGTCCCAAAATTTCTATAGCAATGAGATCATGTCCCTACCTACAAGATGGCAAAAAGTTATCGAACAAAATGGTACCTACATACTTTAGATAAATGTAAATAATGTATATTAAAAAATGTTTTGAATTTTCTTAAAAAATGCGAAGAAACTTTTTCCCCAACCTATTATTTAATGCAAGAATATTTTTCATTATCACTGATTTGGTGTACATGTAGATACATGTACACCAAATCAATGATTGCACTACTAATTAACTAATTGAATACCAAAACTTAGAATAGAATAGAATAGTTCTTTTGCACAGAAAGTAGGTAAAGAGAACAAAAAAAAAAACTAAGTAACTAACTGGAAACTTGTACAAATAATAATCATTTTATACATAAATTTTTGTCCAGTCACAACAAAAAGATTAATTATATATCAGAAATACTAACTGATCATCAAAAATAACAAATGCGCATCTAATAAACTTATTATTGCACTATTAGTTAACTAATTGAATATCAAAACTTGTACAAATTATAATTATTGGGCAACCCGGGGTTCGGTTTGGTTAGGTTCCTTTAAACTCTGCAGACAGAAATAGGAACCTGCGCGGGGCTCCGTCGACCTGACGTTAAGTTTTATTTATTTAGATATGCAAATTTTGATGTGCAAACATTATTTTTGATGTACGTATTCTGTTTGGAAAAAATGGTAATTTTTGCGATTAAATACTACCCACAATAAATTAGCTAGTGAAACTACGCAGTCGTAATGGGTATCGATATCTCTACACGACACATTATAAAAGTAAAAACGATTTGATGATTTATTAGGGTTCCGTACCTCAAAAGGAAAAAACGGAACCCTTATTGGATCACTCGTGTGTCTGTCTGTCTGTCCGTCTGTCACAGCCAGTTTGCTCCGAATCTAATGGACCGATTAAGTTGAAATTTGGTACACATATGAATTTCTGTGACCCAAACACGGACGGGTAAAGTAAATAAATTAAATTTGAATATAGAGGTCACTTTTGGTCAAAATTAAAAAAAAAGTCATGTCAAATGAAAGGGCTTACTATAAGGGTTTCAAATATATTTTTTTAATATTTTTAAATAAATTGTTTTAAAGTTATTTAAGAAAATAAACGAAAATTTACCATTCCCTCCCCCTTATCTCCGAAACTACTGAGCCTAAAATTTAAAAAAAAATACAGAAAATAGATCTTTACCTGTAGATTACAGGAAAACCTATAAAAAGTCTGTGGTCTTAAAATAACATGGTAAATCTATCAATATTGTGAGTACAAACTTATTTACAGTTGGAATGTATGGGAGAACATGTTTTTCAACTACAATGTTAAGTTTGTTCTTACGATAAATTCATCCCAACTACGGAACCCTTCATTGTGCGTGGTCCGACACGCACTTGGCCGGTTTTTTTTTTGGGGTGAACGACCGCTGGTATTGTTTTTACTTGAATTATGAGTTGAGAAATCTGTTTTTTTTTTGTTTTATAATATTTAGATATCGATACCTATCACGTCTGGGAAGTTTACAAAAAAAAACTGATTTTAAACTGATATTTCAACTACATTGCATTGATGACCCCAAAAAAATTCACCATATTAGTTAATTTTTTGCTTTATCAAAGATAAAGATAAAGATATATTTATTTGTAAACATGTGTGACATTAATTATACATATAAATGCAAATGTGTAGAATTTAGATACATCGATATCTAAACATGTTATAGCAAAAAAAATAATTAATTTGGAGAATTTTTTCAAAACTCTGCATGCAAAGCAATGGGTATCAACCCATTGCTTTGCATGCAGAGTTTCGCTACCTAATTTAATTTAACCCCTACCAGATGTTAAAATACTGATTGCAGTCAATGATGATATCATGTTCAATATAGGAAAGAATGTTTCGTCTTTTGTGCTTTCAGCAGGATTATGAATATATCATAGACAGAAGACATGGGTAGGAAAATATTATGCTATTGCACCATATATTCCATCCATAACCGCTAACGCGAGCGATACAGTAGCTCCATTTTATTATTAATTTGCACTATTAGTACTTAATAGTGATGGAACAATAAAAAAATATTTTCTTGGTATAGAGCTCACACCACGTACATTATAAGGAAAAATGATTCCACGGACCCGATCCACACCCCGCTCGCGTGAGCGGATAAAGTATAATTGATGACGTCCTCATTATTACATACATTATTAATTCTATCATGAATACAGGAAACATCCCTGTTGAATGGAAACGTCAAATGGTATTGCCATTCCTTAAACCAAATAAATCCCCATCTGATGTTTCTTCATACCGTTCCATAGTTTTGTCATCAATTCTGATGAAATTAGCGGAGCACTTAGTTAAAAATCGCCTAGAATGGTATGTGGAAAGTAACAGTCTTTTGGCAGAATCACAATATCCTTCTCTAATAACCATTCCACCATTGCACTGTTGGTGATATATTGCATCGAATTTAATTAGGTATTATCTACTACAGTATCAATATCTGTAGTAGATAATACCTAATTCAATTCGATGCAATCATGGATGTAATATATCACCAACAGTTAGGCAGTCGCTCCATATAAAATCTACTGCACCCGGTTAGACTGGAAGCCGACTCCAACATAGTTGGGAAAAGGCTAGGCAGGTGATGATATCACCATCATCTATTGATTTAAATTTTATCTAAAAATTGATTTAAAAGCTGAAGTTTGGATCAAATCATTAAAATAATACTGATAGCAATGTATTTATGGCTGGCTATTAAATTAGCCTAATTCTAGCCACAAAACTATTTCCCTTATATAGGCCCTTCATTTCTAAAAGCTTAGATAAGTCTGTTCCAATTACCCAAAATCTAGCTAGAAATTAGCTATGCCCACGATGTATAATTTGAGGTCCTAAATACACCGGAAAATTTAACTTGGAAAATTAAATAAATGGTTCAATTTAATTCAATTCTCAATTAATTATTGCGTACCATAATGTATATATTTGGTGGGGAAATTATTATATTATATTAGTTACAAATTCACAATTGTGGACCCTGTCGAACACAGCACAGATCAAGCAGGATAGAGGAGAAAGAAAAAAACTGGGTGCTTAATTTGATAAATTTTATTATTAATTAAGTAGTTAGCGAGTTATACTGTTTTATTAATACAAAATACAGACACACACAGACAGAAATACAGAGACACACACAGACTTCTAGAATACAGAGTTACAGAGTTGGGTTGTTAATGCCGTGAAAATGAACCAACCAGTCTCCTTAACACATCTATGGACATTCACGGAAGCAAATCCACAAACAAAAGCTATTTAAAATAACACATAAAATTATGAACATTTATGAACATCAATAACGATGAAATCTAAGCGGCTGACCATTGTGCCTAACAAAAGGCGATTATAGCAGTAACGACCCAATTAAACCCACACAAAACGACTTATCTAACTTGATGTGGATTGCCTTTTACGTGTTATTTAAGGGACAGTTTACACTGAGGTAACTGCTGCCGGCGTCTAAAGGCTGGTGATATAAAGATGTACAATAGGATCCAGGAAATAAACAGCCATTTTGTCTTAAAACTTAAAACGTCTCTTCGTAAAGGCGACGAAGGAATTGGCAAAGGTATGAACTAGCAGGTTCATCCTATGTGATTAATCAACTATGGTCAAATTGTTTGAAAAGCGTGTTGATTATGTCCGGTGCTCACGTCAGTCACGTCAACCGAAAAGGAACAAACATAATATTTCTGAAGTGTGTTGGGGCTCTAACATAATAAACTGTAGGAGTGCGGGGCAAGTCAAGGTGGCAATTTGCTGCACTTCACTTTTCGTCTAATATTGACCAGCTAATATAAGAGTATGTGGTAACCCTTTTGGGCCAAGCAGGTGCCATCAAGCCACATAATCCTGTAGCTTTAATCAAAATTGGTTAAATGACATGATCGGTAACAGCCGGTTGTTAAACTGTTTAGATTTTGTCTCTGACTCTGCGTGCGTGAGTTTATGATCTCGTAACTTGTAGGCTGTATATCACTAATTTGTATACTTTCAATTACTGAGTGGCATTACTAAGTGATTGGTCTGCACGCAACACAGATTATGTTTAGAGACACATAAAGATCAGCAAAGTAGTAGTTAGTGTTACTGTCTGCTTTTGTAACGCGTAAATTAAAAAACTTTTTTACAAAAAAATACAACCGACTTCCAAAAACAACACTACAAAGTGAAAAATAACTTTGATTTCGGAAGTCGGTGTCTGATTAAATGTATTTTCGTTTTTGCCACCGACTTCCGAAATTAAAGTTTTTTTCACTTTGTAGTGTTGTTTTTGGAAGTCGGTTGTATTTTTTTGTAAAAAAGTATTTATTTTTCACTTTTTAGTGGTTCACATGTGCTTACCCCTTCACAGCGTACTGGCGTGATGTTATGTTATGAACTGGTGTGAACAACAAACAGACATGAGATTTCAGCAATCCCAGTCCATTTGCTATCATTTATTGAGGAGTTCCGTTGCCTATCTGAGAAGTTCTTCATCAGATCTTCACCAAATTGAAATGGGACCACTCCAAGAAAGTACTCTTCCAAAAACTATCCAAATCGCTTCAAGTGTGCCTATAAAATTGGAAGAGTTCTCTCTATTTCTCCAGGATCCCATCATCAGATCCAGACTTGATGATCATGGGACCACCTGGAAAGTATACCCTTTCAAACAAACAAAAATAATCCAAATCGGTCCAGCCATCTTCGAGTAATCGGGGAACATACATAAAAAAATAAAAAAAATAAAAGGTTCCGACGAATTGAGAACCTCCTCCTTTTTGAAGTCGGTTAAAAAGCAGGCCAGTTGATTAATGAGCTACTTACTAACGCCACTGATGCTAAGGTTACCGTGGACCTAAGTAATGCAAGAAAATGCCATCAAATCGAAAAGATGAGGAGGATTTCGAGTAGCCTCTTGCGAATTAACTGTACGCTGAGATTTCATGAGTTTAAAAAAAATCTACAGATGAAAACATTCTTCAGAAGGCAAGCAGTTTTAACACTAAATATATGCTATGAAGAGAACTTTTCAGAATATTCCGGAAGCGTTTCAGTTCAATTTAACTCGGAAAACTGACTGAAAATGTATTAGACGAAAAAGAAGTCTTATTTTCAAGACATTTGTTTTGAAGGCGGTCACATTCCAAGCTAAATTAGGAGTTCCAATTAAAACCAATATGAATACAATACCTATGTGAAATACACACCAAATTGAGAACTAGGTATGTATTTCACGTACTTGATTGTTCTACACATAAATGTGCCTCAAGAACCATTTTCCGGCGCCCGGCGCTGATGTATGTGCGTCTGTCTCAAAGAATGCTTTTCGGCCTTGGGCCATACGAGAGGATGGCTGAGATCAGCGTATAATGTCAAATAGTATTGCAGTATAAACATTTTGTCACCTAGTAAACTATTGGCTTGGTTCTTGCGTCACTGTATTGTGTTTCTATGTTATGTAGAGTGACTATGCTTCTTTGTTTTACTGGTACAATCTCTATTTACCGTACTACGTAATTGGATAGTTTGGAATTTGAACAAGGTGACATGTGAATAGAGATTGCCCATTAGAAATAACCAAAACAGTTAGCAAATGTCTGTCTTTACTTAAAGGAACTGAAAGGCCTAAGAAAACACCTAAGAACTGTCTCCGAACACAAAGCTGCGCCTGAGTATTTCTGATGAGTAGGTACTCAAACAATTATTATGTAAATGGTAATGTTAAATGCATATTGCAATTTATATATAGATGTAGGCAGAACAAGTTAGATGATCATGCAAGAGGCCACACGGTAGGGTGATAGGTAATTGTAATTTCAATGTTAATCAAATAATTATGGAAAACTTCTAGTAACTAAGTATCATTAGAATTGCCAACAGCTTTTAACAATTAGAAATTGATATGTTGCACTATGTAGGTTAAAAGCGTTTAATTATTTTCCGTTTCGTGAATTACAAAAGGCTGGTTTTGAATGAAAAATGTTCGCAATAGTTTCAACATTATCTAATTTGTTTCACCGTATCAGTGGTACATGCGAGCTTGGTTAGTGGAACTACGCCTTAGACACGACCCGAGTGGGCAGTGCACGTGTAGGCTATAACTTGTTGATTCTACGAGTGAGTATACACAAAATCGCCCCAATTTGGGCAAAGCGATAAAATCTATGCAGTTTGTTTGGATAATGTAGAAATATTCACCTGCCTTGCCGACATAATAGGATAGATATAATTAGTAGTTTTGTTTTTAGATAAAGAAATAAATTAAAAGGTATTAAATGTCTCTTGTCTTTTTCGTGTTAGTAATAAATTAATTTAACATTAATTGAGTTCATTGGTTTAACACTTTATGTGGAACATTACGTTTTGAAACTGAAGAAATTTTTATGATTCATTTCAGTGTTCGACTATCTTTATTTCAACCTGAATCACTCAGATACAACAAACACACTGAAATGATGGACAAGCCAAGAAAGTAATGCCGTTCTCATTGACGTACAAATATTTGTTACCCTAAACTGAAAATAATATTAAGGTATTTTTTTTTTTTTTTGCAAAACTTTGTCTCAAGTCCATAAAACTGATGGTCCCTTCCGTTCCAGTCATGCGGCCAATGCCGTTCGTCGGCGGAGCGCGCGTCGGCCGCTGCGCGGGAGTGCACGCGGCTTGCGGACGCCTTGCGAGACGCGCGCGACCAACTCGAGCTCATGGAGTTCAGGCTTCTAGAGTTGGAAGACGCACATCCCGATAAGGTACTTACATTCAAAAATCTTTTCTTTTTTTTTTTTTGGAGTGTGTTCAAAGTGAGTGATTCCCTTCTTTAGAACCATAAAGTGAGGTGATTTTCATTTGTTTTCCGCTGTGACGTACGTTTTCGCGCGTGATTCGAATGTTTTATGTACTGTTTTGTGTGTGTTTGAACGTCATGTGAAGGTGAAGGCTCTGTTAGTTTTCAATGGAGTTTAGAAGCGAAGAGATGAATGGCGCACGCGCCGATCAGGTATTTTTGTGTTTTTTGTTTTGTAATTTTTCCTGCTTTCGTATTAATATTTATCTGCCTAAGTATATTGTTAAATTTCAAGGTTTCCCAATATCTTATCTCCAGTAAGTAATTTTAAAGATACAATATTTATGTTTTTTTTTTTGTTATCTTTTTATCACTTTTTTTGAGATAAAATGTGTAATGCGTTTAGCTTTGCAAAATTTTGGTTACGTCGTAGTACAGTCAGCAATAAAAGTCGATTAATAGTTATAGTTTTTTAATCTTAATTATTAAACGAAATATTAATTTCAAATCGGAACAGAAGTACTTAAAATAAAAAATTCAAACAGTTAAACGAAAAACAAGAAGTTTATCGAATATTTTTTTGTTAATTTAGATGATATCAAAAAGTAGCAGTGTTAACCGACTTATTATTACTTAACGATATTTATTATTATAGTGGCAATCCATGCCGATGGGGCGATGGGGGGCGATGGGGCGATGGGGGATGCACGATGGGGCCGAAAATAAAATTAACGTGGTCACTCTACATATAAAACATTCCGTATAATTTTTTTTTGGACTATTATTTTCTAACTTTTATTACAACAACTTCAAAATCTCATAGACAGTTTTAAAAAAAAGACTTGAAAAACAGGGGAAAATTGTGAAAACAAGACATTTCCTCTGATTACGTTCCTACACAACTGAACATTTATCTTTTTATTATTGGCTTTCTTAAAAACATTATTTTATTTTTTTATGGTTTTAAGGTAAGTTTTTTTTTTCGCTGCCATTGCCATAAACGCATTTTCTTTCTTTCTTTGAAGAAAGCCCTTCCAAAGTAACCGTTATTATCCAACACCATTATCCATATAACAGCACGGACTAAAATACTTTCTCACGTAACATTGATTACAGATAACCTTGACCTAAGACTACACACATTCTCCATACAAGCAAGAGGTCAACTAGAAGTGGTTATGTTAAGCGCAGGACACACTGGACTGTAGACATGGGCAACCTTAGCCCTTTTGTTTACATTGAAGCGTCGACCAAGAGCTAAAAACATATGCTCACAGAAACGTGAACTAAGCTAATGTTAACTTAGCGTAATTTTTTGGTGCAACCATAAATATCAGCTATCAATCAATCTGTCTAGCTTTTTCATATGTTGGGGTCGGCTTCCAGTCTAACCGGATCCTATCTCACCTCCATACAGTTACTGGGTAACATGATACCCCTTGGTAAGACCACCAGTAGCGACTGTCAAAGTTCTACGAATAACTGCCGGGACAAACGGCTTAATGCGCTTTCCGAGGCACGAAGGGTTCTCGATAGTAATGCATAGTTAGCTATCCACGGACCGACCGCGGCTAGTGTAGCTTAACCTTCGATTCATCGGTGCGGCTGTTGTCATTTATCCACGAACCCCTTTCGGCTATACAACCATATTACAAGTATTACAACCATATCAGCTATCTCCTTGAGTGTCGCATGATACCGCGTAGGTTCATAAGAGAAAGCGCTTGAATACAACATTATGTCACGTTACAAGTGCAAATAAAGCAAAAATACCATCGTCCAATGGCGACCGCGGGTTGACGGTAGTTGCGAACTTTCTGAGGTTGATATTTCGAGCGCACATTGACATGAACCTGCGACACTCAAGAGGCTATTTTCAAACAAAAATATTTGGATCCACATTCATTACGAAAACTGAAGATGTAAACGTGGCTCTACTCGCGATAAGCTGACCGGACATCAGAGTTCGCTTACCGAGCCTCAGCCTATAATGCTCCCACTGCTGGGACAAAGGCCTCCTCTCTTCGAGAGGGAGTGGGCTGTAATCTACCACGCGGGCCCAGTGCGGGTTGGTAGAAGTCACGTCTTCGAATTTTTAGTTCTAGGATATGCCGGTTGCCTCACTATATTTTCCTTCACCGTTTTGAGAGCAGTAATGGTGATGAAATAATTTACACAAAGTAAAGAGCCTGCCAGGGTTGTGGGCCGTTATCACTAGGCCACCACTGCTCATCTTAGCTAGCTAGCTGAAGACTAACGAGTTAAAGGAGAAGCAAGCATTCATAATTTCATATAGTTCAGCTAGTTTAGCTCGGTTGGCATAACTGTTGTTCACAGTGCGAAGTGTGCGTACCAAAAGACGACGCAGCTTCGTGACCTAAGCTGGCTAAGATAAGTTTGCTTAGCAGGCGGTGTGTCCTTCGCCTTATGTTCTTTCATAAATATAACTTAAGGTGTTAACGGAAACACCATTGATCATTATTAACGGTTTTGTTACTTATTTCTATGGTGGCCGGATACACCTTTATGGACACTTGTCGGTTGATTACCTCATTCAGTTAGTCACAGCCTTATATCAGGTGTTGATAAATAAAACATGTATATCTACTTATGTATTTACTAAGTAAACAGGTATGTATGGAATGGACAGTAATGCGCAGTATTTTAGTTCTAAGGTTGTTTTAGTGCCAAGAATCAAGATTTAAATCGATTAAAGGCTCGTGCAGACTGGCGCGCTGCGACTCTGGTGGAATAATTTCTAAGAAATTGTTTTACCGGAGTCGCATCGTGCCGTTGCGTCGCTCTTGTCTGCGGGAGCCTTAATGCATTTTGATGTTAATTTGTAGTTTCTTTTTCTTGGAATAGAATTGCCACTCTCGGAATGAACGCTTATCGATAAATTATTAGAACTGCTATCGACAGTTATAGGTCTATAATTTCTCACGTTACGCTTAATTTAATAGCAGAGTACGTATCTTTAGAAGAAAAGGCTTATTTAACGGCCATAAAATAATTTATGCAGCAGTCACATTGTCCATCATGATTCACTGGAACATGACAAATCTTCACCCGATGAGTTCACAAATTTTCTTTGCCGGAGATAACCGTGGAGAGTTTCATGCGCATACTTTGTAGACTAGACAGCAAGTCAAACTCATATATCGCGTGAATCCCCGTTACCATCTGCAACTTGATACGGTCCGCAAAACTAATTTAATATCTCATCAATAACGCTAGTAAGTAAGTCACAATAAACATGTCTCGCAGGCTTCGTTAACTCAATTATAACTACCGCAATTATGAAATAATTTTACGCTTTGGGTAATTTAACCGGTGGTTACTCTCGCAATGTTTGAAGATCGCCAACCATCGCTAGTTATCTGAGACATGGAGCTATTGCGGAACTAATTTGTTGGCATGAAGCAATTGATTATTTTTGTTTTTCTAGAAGACACTGCTTTTTAAATAATTGATCGCAATTGATCAGCCTTACTTTAAGCCAACTAAATTAGGTCCTTATCTATGAAATTGCCGATTTTTAATACTGGCTAGTGTGATCAATATCTTTAATTCTATTTAGAATTCCAAATTCAAATTAATTTTATATTATACCATGATATTTATTTTCTTCAAAATCAGTTTTTCATTTATTTTCCCGCTGTTCTAGCAGTTCTAGTTTTCTTTGATGTCGATGTTTCTGTAACCATGGATAAATCAAAACTTAGCGCTATTTTTGAATACGGGTTCCGTCGTCGCACCAAACGCAGCGCAGACAGCACGCAAACGACGTGTATGGACAAGGTACCGCAAGTGAGCGCACGGTGCGTTTTTGGTTTGATCGCTTCCGTTCTGGAAATTTTGATCTCAACAATGAGCCCCGGGGAAAAATTTCAAATCCAACGAGGCGGTGAAAAACGCCTTCAGTGTTCATGGATTCCCGTCCCCAGGATTTCTATAGCAGTAGATAACAACGAACTTTAATTAAAATGGCAAAAGTGCATCGACAATATTTCTTAAAATTTTTTTTTTTTTTTTTTTTATTTAAAATGATAATTTCATAGGTAAAAATTTGTTGATTCGATGGATGTTGATAAAAAAATTGATGTTGATAAAAACGAGCTCCAGTAAACACTCCATTCCTTTGTCCTGTTTATAGATAATTGACATGTTTCGGCCTAAGCACAACAAGCATTCATAAAGGTATATACTTTTCAATAACTGGGACAAACAAAAAGCTAGCGAAGGAGGAAGCGAAACTCGTCCCATAACTCCATGTTAGTTTATTATTAAGTTTCCACGAACGACGGACGACCGCCTATTATAGTAGCAACATTCTACAACATACTTAATCTGTATCAGAAAGAAAAAATCGTTTTACATAGGTATATTTGTCAACGCCTACTGCAAGTCGCTCGTTAGCCTCTGGCCGCCTAAACAGAACCACTACGGTCCAACAAATGAGAGAGTACGGTCAGATTTTTGGCGTCCAGTTTTTATCTCGATTTATAATACGTGTGTGATGTAAAGTGATTGTTGTGTTTCGACAAAATTGTAACGTAATACCGTGTAACCTTCTTTCGGTCTGTAATTGTATGTATACTTTCGTGACTCTTACAAGGATTGCTACTTTGTTACGTTCAGCGGCCTGAAAATTGAGCGGTTATTTTTGTCTGTATTGAAATTGGTTTCATTTCTATAGCATCTAAGTTCCATTTCTCTGTTACAGGGTGCTAGGGACAACCTAACCGACTCGGATTCGGGCTGCGTGTCCCCAGGCTCCCGTATCAAGGACTCCGCGTCGCCTGAACTCAAACGAATGGATTCCGGATACAAATCCCCCCACGCTCCGAGCAGCCCCTGCAACCCCCGACGTCATCTGGGCTCGCCACACGATGACTTTAAAGAAGACTTCGCCAGAGCCCAAGTGTTAGCTGACATTTTAGACAAAAGCTCCGAAACCACCAGTGATTCCCTCAAAAGTAACCCAGTCAAAGAACATCTGGAACAGATGATACTAAATGCGGCATCGGCGGAGGACAGGGCCTGCTTGGAACAAGTTCTAATGCTGCTATACAACCTTCAAGCGTTGAGCAGTTCTGTCAGTGAAGATGAATGCTTTCAGGTTAGTTAGAAACTTTTTACACCTAAACAAATATAAAAGAAAAATTAAATGACTGTTGTCAATAAAAACAGCACAAAAACCAGACAAAACATGTTTATAGTTTTATGATCTATATTTCCAAATTCCTGTCTGTTTTCAGGCAAAACCAAGAAAAATATGTGACTTGAGATTCAAACAAGAAACTGACAAAACACAGAAGGCCATCGCAACTGTTACACCGTATCAACAGAAAGGGTACAAATGCGAGTCCTTGGAGAGTCTTTGCAGTGAAGAACGGAAACCCAGCAATGTTCTACAAGAGAGTGGCATCTTTGAAGGTGTCGAAACAGAGTCAAAGAGTACCCAAACAGACGTCAACGAAAGCTTTGAATGTAGTGGTGAACTAAACACCGAAATACAACGACTGAATAGTATAAGAGAGAAATTAGAGAGGCAAGGAGTTAGGAATAGGACATTAAGTACTAAAGAAGATGGAGACGGCCTGGAGTGCAGGTGTGTGAAGTTGGGCAAGAAACACAAGCAGTATTACGAGAGGAGGCTTAAGTTTTTGGAGGGAAAGATCTCGATATACGAAGCGGCACAAGACGTTAAAGAGGCTAAGCTAGCACAGAGATTACAGAAAGAGTTCCTTCTTGAAAATACAATACAGGTATTCAAAAATTTCATATATATTCTAAAAAAAGATTTGATTAGAACTTGTGTTCAATATTTTGTTTTTGACTTACAGGAACTCGAATCGCAACTATCCGAACTACAAGATAAATACGAGAGACTAGAGGAGGATTGCTGCGAACTAGAAGAAATAGAAAATGACACCCGTTTACATTGGCAGCAGTAAGTAGCGTGGTCTCATTAAAGTAAATTACCATGGCATTGTTTACCTAGCTTTATTACTTTAACTTACCTACTGAATGAAATGCAGTCGAACTCAAGGACAAGATCACCATAAACAAAACTCTTTTGTCGTTGAAATCTTGAATTGTTTTTATGTCTTTTTATTCAGCGTTTAGTTTCCCGGCTTCCCATTTTTATATAGTTGTTTAAACACACCTAGAATATTTTCGGGTTTTCTAGTAACATCGACATCTCCGTCTGTCAGACGGCAGTTGTAACTCGAACTTTAGACTTTTCAATATCACCGTGTTTAGCGGGTAGTTTTTTTATTTTTGATTATAAAAATTCTTTAAACAAGGTGTACTTTATTTAAATAACTCACAACCTCTTAAGGGGTCATTGTACTCATCATTATGAACAACTTTTTATATGGGACCAAACATGAAACCGCAAAAAAAATCAGCTATTCCCTATATTTTGACGAGTCATGCGAACATAAATGTAGGGTATATATCTTATTTAAATAGAAAAGTTGTTCATAAGTACGGGTCGTAGCAGGTGGCATTCTGTAGTTTCTGCCTACCCCCATGGGAAGAAGGCGTGAGTTTATGTATGTATTAAAATTTTAGGCTTGAGATGGACTATGAGCTTTGTTCTGCTCAACTAAGAGACATGACGGAGCAACGAGAGTGTTCGCGGGCGCAGGCCGAGCACCTGATGACCGAACTGACCAATAAGGAGTGCGCATTGAAGTCTAGGGAGGTAAGTTCTTCTTTTTTAGGGTTTCGTACCTCAAACGGAAAAAACGGAACCCTTATAGGATCACTTCGTTGTCCGTCTGTCTGTCTATCTCTCTGTCAGTCTGTCAAGACCCTTTTTTCCATGAATGCGTGATAAAGCAAAAAATACCGTGTCTAAATTTTTTTTATTAACAACGTAAACGTAAACAACGCATTGAATAACGAATTTTCAAAATGATTGGCATTGGGATTGTGAGTGCAATGTATTACGCTTGTCCCTTAATTTAATCTTCTTAAATTTTCGTTCATAAAAATAACGATAAATAACCACATCAGTTGACATCGGATTTACAGTTCGGTCATTAATCAGATTTCACAAATAAATTAAGCATTTGACATACTTAATTTATTTGTGAAATCTGATCTCTGAATCGAAAGAAAATACAATGTCGAAGAAAAGGAAAAAATACATTTGAAAATAATGATAAAAACAATGATGACGATGATGGTGATATTTGAATGAAATGATGAAGTTGCTGATCGTCCGTTAATTCTTTAATCTTCCAGAAAGAGTTACGTACGAGGTTGGAAAAGCTTGAGAAGGCGGTGCCAGCGCTGATAGCATGGAACGTGGTGCAAGTGGTAGGCGCCGAATTGTCGTTTGGTGGAAAGGTACGGTACTTCCTAATTAAACTGATCAAAATCCTTCTTTCCTTTTATATCTTTCGTTGAAGATGATACAGAAGATGGGTAAAAATAAGATGATATTCAAATATTTGCGAAAGGTACTAGATTTGATTTAGAATCTTCTAAAAATCGAGCGATATTTTATTAAAAAAGATTCTTCGCCGTTGTATAATTGTGAAAAGATACAATCTTTAAGTATTTTATTCGTGACAAAAGTCTCTCGTTGACTTTTTCAGATGTAGGAAATGCCTGATTTTTCTACAGTTACAGACTTACAGACTATAATTGTCTCAACAGGCAGTAGTCCAATTTCTCCCCAATATTGTTATTTTTTTTATTTGCTAAAGACTCAAGAGGATGGAAAGCGATGGATGAGGTCTAAGATGGTGCTCAAAAGACGATCTGCCTTCTAATAAAAACTCTCTGTTTGCTCTCCAGCAGGCGCTTATGGACCGTATGAGTGGCTACAGCGAGAACACGCGCACGGCCGTGCAGCAGATACGTCAGGAGAGTCGCGAGTGCAGCAAGCAGTGCATCGCGCTCGTCGCCTGGAACAAAATCCAGACCAGCACCACGTCCCAGGAGCTGGAGCTGCAGAAGCAAGTCACTAAGTAAGTATCACATAAATCTTGGTTGGACGTTTGTTCAAAAGGATTAGCACCATTTCCAATTATTCTTAAGGTTCTTTAGTCCTTTAGGCATGAGAACGGAATCGGCTCGTCAGCAGCGTCTAGAAATGACAGCAGTACTAACAAAATTCTTGACGCCAAAAGTGCGTTGAGCACACAACTTCCGTCCCTAGCGCCTTTCAAAGCCGTCAGTTTCTATACGTCATCTGTATCGTAGTGCATATAATTGGTGAGATAGCGTGAGATACTTTGTTTGTATGGAAACGATTGACAATGCCGCCTCTAGCAGCGGCGACTGAGGCGTCTCCGTACTCTGTGGGTTTAGACATATTCATTATTTTTTCAACGGTCGAATATGTTTTTTCTTGTTTTTGATACGTCACTAAAATTGTATTATTTAGTTTTCAATAGTGCAAGTTGGCCAAAGTTACGCACGATCACCTCAAAGGCGTTAATCGCATGCACGGCTCACGACACGATCACACAATGTTCGTTTGTCACGAGCTGCGCTCTCACAGGAATATTTTCTTAAGTGAGCATGCTTAAGTTTTGTCCATAGTACCTATTTAAATAACTTAAAATGATCACAACAATTAAAAATTAACAACACTTACTTTTTTCGTCTATTCCCAGGTTAATAGCCGAGAAAAGGGATGTAGAAGATCAAACAGCAGATATGCAAAAGAAGCTCGAAGCAAAAGTGCGGGATCTAGAAGAACAATTGGAGACCGCTAAGAGACAGATAGCAGCCACTATCTGCGGTGGAGAAGTGAAGAAAGAAAAGATTGAAGAAAAGTTGGCAAGCTTAGAATCTAAGCTCCAAAAAGATAAAGAGAATGCAAAGGTTCGTTACGTCTACTTTATCTTTTGTAGAAGGATAACATTCGTCCGTACCTAAAAAAATTCAGCTGTTCCCTACTTTTATGTTCGCATAACTCGTCAAAATGTACGTTTTTTAATTCAGGTTAGGTCCCATAGAAAAGTTGTTTGTTATCATGAGTACAATCATGTGTTTAAGTATCGGTCACTAATTATCAGTAACCATATTCAAAGTCGACTAGGTATACTGCAAGCATTTATCCTCGGAAGATCATTGATTGTAGTTGCGAACGTACCGGCTCCATTCAGTCACTAGCCAAGGTCAACCCTTGGGATCTTCATTGAACTGCTTCAAGCCACAAATACAATCAAATTATTACAAATAGCCAGTTAGTTTGTTTGAATCGTTTCATCAGCTATGCATGATAGGTTTAACTGACGTAATAGAGGAATAGAAATTTGAACAACCTGAATACCAATTCACACTGATGCCTGATAACGTTGACTCGAGTCGCACATACTTGCGCGAAGTAGAGCGTTGTAACAATGTAACGCATTAAATCTTTAACCATGACGATTCTTTTGATGAAATCTTGATTGACTTTTGCTTTCCATAACCGAACAGATAAGTAATTCTGCTGCGCTTTCTTAGCGTTTATGAGTTAAATTAGTGTTTTCGATGAATTTTGTTGCAATTACTGCTTGTTGTATTATAATTACAGCAAGAAGATTAAACACCACATTCCGTGCAACACCAAAGACAATGGTCGTGACTACAATACGTATCAGAACGAATAATTCTTAACCTTCAAAAAATCCCATGCCATATTCTCGTATCGTAATGTCACCGGCGCCGTACCTAAATCGCCACATCATCATTCATCATTATCCTGCGCAACATGTCTCTTTTTTCCATACTTCTCTATTAGTCGCCATCTCGGTAGTCACCTCCTTTCTAGTTTATTAAACCTAATTCGCTACGATAAACCGAAGAGTAGTGACTGACAAAATTTCTCAAAACATAATATCAATAAGATAACATCTCGTCCTACAGCAAGCAGCAGACCCGACAATGGGAATGAAGATCCGAGCGTTACTGATCAGCGAACAAGACCTAAAAAACAGAGTGTCAGAGTTAGAGAGAAGAGAGGCGGCTTACCTGGAGATGTTGACGCAGGCAGACGATATGTGGGCCGAGATGGAGGGTGGCTACAAAAGGAGGATCCAGGACTCGCAGACCACGGAGTCGACGCTCAAGGGAAAGGTGGGACGATATGTTTTAAAATTTTAATCGTAAACCGTTTAGGGATGAAGTTGCTATAGCAGACTAATAATGTAAATAGAAAACAGAGGCCAGATGCCTCTGAATGAATTCAATGATGATCGTCACAAGTAGGTAGCAAAAAGTACAAAACAAAAAATGTGAAAGGCAGGATTTCAGATCGTGGAAAAATATATTATGACTGTGTCAAGTAAATTATTTTTTGTAATTTCAGGTCAAGAAACTAGAAACCGAGCGTGAACAATATAAAAGATGCTTCGAGCCACTAAAGAAGAAGTTGAGAGAAGTAGAAGAGTCCGAATCAGGGATGCGCATAGCGTTAGAGAAAGCTGAGAGAGACACCAAAATCCTACTGGATCAGAACACAAGTCTGCATAGCGAGCTGAAAAAGTTAGAAGTCGAAGCTAGGAAGTCTGAAGTCGCGTTTAAGGCCCTCGATGCCAAGTTCAAGGTATTGTTCAGATTTTACTAGATACTTGGTAATACCAGAGTACATTGCTGTTTTATTCCCTGCTGAGGACTTTTTTTAAATGACGTCTCCTTTTTTCGCCAAAAGCAAGTGAATGATCAAAACCTTCAAAATATAAAAGTCAGTTTTTCTGAATATCTTCTACATTAATTTCTATTTGGATTACAGAAAGAGATAGAGCAACTGCGCAAATTAAACAAACACTTGGACACCGAGCTGAAGGTCTCGAAGGAAACAGTGAAAAAGACAGAGATCAGTTTCTTGGGAGACCTGGACACAATCAGGAAAGAACTTTGTCGGGCCAGCAAGTGTAACCAAGACTTAGAAGTAACAAATAGCGAATTGAAGGAGGAGGTATGTACGATAGATTTAAGAAAAGGCGGATATCTTTGTCAGGTTTTTACTAGACACTGCTTTGGATAAGTATAAGATTAATAAATTATCTATGGAGATGGTACCTTCACATTATTCATTGGAGAGGGATAAAATCTTCTTTCCCTTTAGACTTTTAGTTTGATATTTATATTGATTGATTTATTTTGATAATAGATGATAGCTCAGTAGTTGTACGTGTAGTTGCTTTGGGTACGCATTTAATAACGCTTTCAATGTTTACCGCTTTTTAAACTAATGCTATATGCATGTCTGCTTGACACTTACCTTGATCGTTCCGATCGCTCGGCACACGACAGTGCATGCTCCGTATCGCGTTGTGACGTGTAAATATGCATGGAAGCCTTCGAGGAAATTCTAAGAAGAAATGTGTTCTCAGGTCGAATCTCTGGAAAAGCAGCTTGCTTTGACGCAAAAAGCTTTAACGCAATGCAAAAGGAAGTGTGACGAGAAGATAAAGACTTTAAGTCATGAGTTGTCCATCAAAACTGAAGAGCTAGAAGAATTGAGAAGCGAAACAATGAGACAGTCATTCCACGCCTCTCGCGTAGAATTAAAGCCGGATAGAACTGAATATATAGACGAAGGCTATTCTGTATACACGGCGGTACCAAAGAAGACCGATTACGGGAGAATGCATCACAGTATGAGTTACATAACGTCGGAGTCTCGTTGCTCGTGTCCGTCGATGCGCAGTCAGCTGGTCGGCCAGCTGATCGAGGACTTGTTCGAGAGGGTGCACAGCACTGTGGACGATGACCTCACCAGGCTGTGCAACGATATCAATTTGATTAATAATAGAGAAGTGACTGCTGAAACCAAAGCGAAAATTACAAATTACCTCTTAATGGCTATCTCGAAAGAGCTCGTTAGGTCTATAGGGGACGCTGATGCTAAGACTGATACAGAGGTTAGTATGGTAGTGGTTTGTTTTCATTAGTATTATTTAATATCATTTCATTGTGACTAAAGTTTCTGCATTAGATTATTTTGTTTTGATTTTACTAATCAAGAGTTGACAACCTAATGGTTTTGGTCGATATAATTTACTAATGTGGTAACCTGCGTTATTATTTCTTACATACTATTTGATTTTTCATTCAATTTGTCTTCTTCTTGACATTTTACGCGAGATTTTTTTATATTACAAAAATCATTAATATGTCTAGAAATGTTTCCAATTTCATACAAAAAAAAACCATATAATTATAATTAAAAAAAAAAAAACATATAATTATAATTAAAAAAAAATATGATCTCTGGTTAAGCGGTTTTATATTTTCGAAGCTATTTTATTTTATTCATCACATTATCATTATTTTAAGCTGGGCATTCACGATGTTCGCACACCAACTGTGCTACGCGTTGACAAGAACTGTGGAACGCGTGCTCTAACACTGACCGCTGCCACGCACGTGGAGCACGATCCGAGAGTGAAGTAATATCCACTTGCGAAGTAGTTCCGCAATCCCAGAGCGCAGTTGGCGTTCGAACATGGTGGAAATCCAGGTTTACAGAAATGTATGACTGGGGTGTCTTTTCAACGCTATCCGTGACGTCAGAAGTCAGTGTAAACATCGCAGATTTTTTTGCGTCCCGTGGCGTTTTAGGATAATTCGCCCCGAAAGCAGCGCATTTACAATCAAATTCGAATGACGTTCTCTGTGTAAAACCATTGGTACGTCACTGTAATGTAATTCAGCTGAGTTTCATTGCAGTAACTTACTAATAGTTTTACGCCAATCGTGAATGTCCTACTACCTAAGTAGTTGATCCACCAGCGAGCCCGAAAACCTCACAGCTCGTCTTACCTTTACGAGCAAGCCAAACAGTGTTGTTCTCTGTAGTTCGTGTGGCGTGCAGTGAGCCTGGCTTATCTTGCAGTAATATACCAGCAAGCTTTACTGGCGAGCTAACACGACCGACATAAAGCTCGCTGGTGGATCAACGACTTTTTTCATCATGACGGTATAGTTTTGATTGATGTTGATCGCTAGGAGTGGCAGCGTGCGGCGTCATCGATGTCGTACGGCGCGGGAGGGCTGGGGCCGTGCGCAGGCAACGCGGGCGTGGTGGCGGGTGCGGCACGGCTGGCGTCCGTGAGCTGCGCCTGCGCCGCCGCGCGCCTGGCCGCCGCCCGCCCTGACCTCGCCGCCGCTGTTAAGCTGTGTCAGGAGGTAGCTGTTGCTGCACTACTAATGTCTGTTCTGAAACAATCTGATGAAATTGTAAACAAATGGATTAGATACATGTGGATGCTAATTTGTAGTGCCACTTACAAATTGAATGCTTTGATTTGATTATTTGAATACTTAAACCCGAAATTCTAAATCACCTCAAAGATGGTTTTCATTTGACAATTGAGATTAATCGTATAAACATGCTGGTCCTGCTCCATAGGACAATCTATAGCCATCTAAAGTCTAGACAAATTCAAACTGGTTGATGTTTATAGGTACCTACTCTCAATCTAAAGCTTGTTCATGGTGTTTGAACACGCATTAAATCTATGTATTCTTCATCAAGTTATGCAAACTTCGGACAAAGCAGTTTTTGACAACTAATACAAAGTACAATTGAAATTGCAGGAAGTTCTGGATCATGGCGATGTAAAAATCATGGAGGAGCAATTAGCGAATGCAATCGAAAGTATTGTTGTAAGTATTTTTAATATCTCTTTTATGGTGGATCCGCATTCGAAACACGGTAAATCTAACTCGGAGAGATGTATTGATGATTCTTATGGTTATAATTTATGTAAATAAATATTTGTTACTGTCGCAAATCATATTTTCTGCATGACACAGAACATTCTACTGAGATAGATCTTATTGGTTTCAAGCGGTGGGCCCGATGGGGTTTTCCCATTGAAAAAAATTACGAACTTCCATACAAACTTTCATCCCCTATTTAACCTCTTTAGGGGATGACTTTTCTAAAATCCTTCCCTAGCTCCCTTTCGTTATAAAATGAACTTTTGTACAAAAATTCATGCTTCTAGACACAGCGGTTAAAAGAGGCTGTGCGTTGTCTGTCTGTGAATTTAAGATCAACGTCATCATTTGATAAGAATCTCTTTAAAGCCGAGACAGATAAAAAATATTCTTAAGTTTGTTGACTATGGTCTGTTTTTTTTTTTAACAAACGAGTACTGAGTTATATGTCTCTCGTACATTTCCGATATTGACAGTGAGATGGGTCATTGGTCGGGGTGGGGCCAACGCCTTTGTTTCGTTTTGAAATTGTTAAGGCCCGTTCAAATTGAATACTTCTAAAATTTACTGTACAGGAGACATGTCCGCCATGACTCACGCACAAACAATATCGTCTGGTTCACTCGCTAAAACACGTGCGACTCGCAGATAGTCGATGACTCAACTGAATGTACAGCGTTTGGTTTGTGTGGAACGGACTTTATGTTGATTACGTGGACCAATAGCAACGCAGTCAAAAATTTCGGTACTCGTTTGTTAAAAAAACACACTATAGAAAAAAACACGATCTTGACATTTGAGATGTGTACTCAGCTATCATTGTGATGATTGGTGTTACGGCTAGTGGCATTAAGGTGCATCCACACCGCAGTTACTTTTTGTTGAGCAACATTTTGCAACATGATAACATTAAGTAACTTTCTCTATCTTTTGCTGCTTTTGCTATAAATTTTTGTTAACCGTTGTTGCCCAGTAACACTTGCAAACGTTGAGTAACTTCGGTGTGGATGCACCTTTACAGTATAATTCTAATAGCAAGAGCCTCAACCATGTGAGTGCTGAATACCGAAAGTGGTACCTAATTACTCTTGGAAATGGCTCGTATGGTAAGGAGGTTTTTCTCTCTGGAACCTTGACCAGCAAGCTCGGGCCCAGTTTCCGATAGATATATAGATAGAAGGTTTTAGACGATTTTTTTTTGTTTATTTAAGTTTGTGTTTTCTTCTTTTTCAGAATTGTCCATCTTGTGCGTTGGGTACAAATGCGATAGTTTGGAGCACGGATGTCTAACAACGTCATTACGTGCGATTTAATGTGAGATAATCTCATCTTTTTATTTATTATTCATGAAGTTAGCTTGACCTATAAATTTTATGGACTTGATTTATATTTTTTAAGCTTATTTTTAAAGCAATAAGTAGTATTGTTATACCTTACGCCAGATAAATGTGCAATAAAAGTCGTTGACGCCCTCTGCCAATATATGCCATATTTCAAAACGATACGACTGTTGGTCGCTAACACGATCAAAACAAACCTATCGCGGTAAGAGGCGTCCTTGAAGTGTGCACGTGGCATGTTTTTTTTTTGTTTGCATGACCTTTTTTTTACAAGTGAGATTAATGACTTAAGCACGGTTATCTGGCGGAAGGTATAGTAAAAAAATTTCCTGTTCCAGGTGTAATACCTCCACCGACCTCACTCTGGTGCCTTCATAAGTTAAGCCGTTAGCCACTTACGAAATGTAAATATATTTGTATCATAATAATACTCCTATTTTATTGAAGTAACGTAAGCGAACCATATCGAACAAGTGTACCTACATTCTAATAAGAAAACTTATTAATACGCATGAATTGTCGACGTATTTTTGTTTTATTTTTTTTTCTTTTTGTCCGTTTCTGTGCCAATCGTGTTTTGATGTAAACTTGCGTGCAATCAAACTTAGGAATTACATTATTAGGCTTTTGGAACTAAAAATCGAACATTTTGTTTCAAATGTTTTAGATCTGATGATTTATGTTTTTAAATACATTTTATTTACCTACTCATTTATTTTCTGTCTTACGTTTTGGATGGAATAAATCAAAATTGTCGACGGATATTTTCCAGATGTTAGAACAAATCGAATTTAATTAGTTTCATTGCAGGCAAGTGTTGTTTGTGTAAATAGTTATTACCATTCGATGACGAATCAATGTTTTGTTTTATTAACAATCGAGTCACTCACAAAATTAGATACATTAGGTATCTTTCTTTATTTTATATTAAAAAAATATTTCATTTGATTCATTGATCGATTAAAATTATTATTATTTAAAACTGTTGTTTTATTATTAACATACCTGATTTCAAAAGCATTTACTAGATAGGTGCAGTCAACCGCACATCTGTGGTAACATTTCGAAAATCGCTCTAACTACTACGACATAAAGATGCTGTCAATGTCACATACTCATGTGCGATTGACTGTAGGCACTTGATTAGTTAGACAAAGTGTAGGTGCTTCTAAATTGAATAGTCATTTTTTAAGTTACAAAGAGTGGATAGTTTAGGTAGGTACAAATGAATAAATATGTAGAAGTAGGTACAGACGCCAGCAGGTCAAACCACACGAAACTGTAAAATTTTCCTAATTAACCTTGATCCTAATGCTTTAGCGATAAAGCTGAAAATCTATTAAAGAAATTTGACAGATTGTAGTAGCTTGATGTGGTGGCATCTGTACAAAGGTCCATATTTTTATGTAGATAGTTTATTAATCGCTTTTATTACCTTTCTGTGGGTTTCCACTATGCTCGGACTTTTAATTAGCTGCAGTAAAATGACACTTCTTATCTGTCATTTCGTAAAAAAATGTTCCCATTTTATCATTTCATTGTATTACCGAAGCGTATACCTTTTCTAGTTTAATTGTGCCTAGTTTGTGAAAAAAACAGTCTTGCTTGTAGGAAACTCGCGCGGAATGACTATGTTTAAAATAATCCATACTATATACTTATATAATATTATAAATTCGAAAGTAACTCGTCTGTCTGTTACCTTTTCACGCCTAAACCACTGAACGGATTTCGATAAAATTTGGCAACGATATAGATGACATCCTGGGGATGAACATAGACTACTTTTTTTCTCAAAAATAATCCTACAGGGGGTGATGTAGGTGATGAAAGTTTCTATGGGAAATCCAACATTTCTTTAGTGAAATTTATGAAAATTCAAGTTTATGATTTTGGTAGGAAATAAAGAAATATGCGGTTCAGCGTTCTTGAAAAACCATCCCCTAAGTAAAATAGGGGTTGATTTTAAAATTCACAAAACTGCACGGATTTCGATAAAATTTGGCAAGGCTGTAGATAGCATCCTGGGGAAGGACATAGGTTACTTTTTGTCTTAAATATACTCCTATAGGGGGTGATATAGAGGATGAAAGTTTGTATGGGAAACCCAGCATTTCTTAAGTTAGGGATATGAAAATTCAAATTTATGCTTTTGGTAGGAAGTAAATAAATATGTGGTACAACGTTTTTGAAAAAATATTCCTGGGGTATAATAGGGATTGATTTTAGAATACACAAATAATATTAAAAATTTTGTGTAGCTACCTCTTTTTTAACCGACTTCAAAAAGGAGGAGGTTATCAATTCGTCGGAACCTTTTCTTTTTTTTTTGTTTTATTTTTTTTTTATGTCGATTACTCCAAGATGGCTGGACCGATTTGGATTATTTTTTTTTTGTTTGAAAGGGTATACTTCCTATGTGGTCCCATGATCATCAAGTCAGGATCTGATGATGGGATCCTGGAGAAATAGAGAGAACTCTTCCAATTTTATAGGCACACTTGAAGCGATTTGAATAGTTTTTGGAAGAGTACTTTCTTGGAGTGATCCCATTTCAATTTGGTGAAGCTCTGATGAAGAACTTCTGAGATAGGCAACGGAACTCCTCAATAAATGATAGCAAATGGACTGGGATTGCTGAAATCTCATGTCTGTTTGTTGTTCACACCAGTTCATAACATAACATCACGCCAGTACGCTGTGAAGGGGTAAGCACATGTGAACCACTAAAAAGTGAAAAATAAAAACTTTTTTACAAAAAAATACAACCGACTTCCAAAAACAACACTACAAAGTGAAAAATAACTTTAATTTCGGAAGTCGGTGGCAAAAACGAAAATACATTTAATCAGACACTGACTTCCGAAATTAAAGATATTTTTCACTTTGTAGTGTTGTTTTTGGAAGTCGGTTGTATTTTCTTGTAAAAAAGTTTTTAAGAGATTTAAAGGATTGGAAATGTAGTCATAATTCGTATCTTGACGTAACATTTAGTCTTTATTTCATTCGACTTTTTTACGACGAAATTATTACAATAATTAACTTTTGAACGAGTGGACACTCGGTCAAAAGTAATTTGTTATTATAGAGTGACTGGCATAATAAATTTTAACTAAACAAAGTCTCCTCGCCGCGTATGTCTGTCTGTTTGAATTCGATAAAGTCAAAAAGTACCGAACGGATTTTCATACGGTTTTCACCAATGCACGGAGTGATTCAGTGTATAATTGATTATAGTTTTGCGTGAATTGGCTGAATGATTGTTGAAGATATCGGAAAAAATACAACACACTCATCAGAACTTGAAGATATTTTGCGACTATCTCAAATAAAAACTTGGCAAAAAGGCCGTGTCAGAAGTTTGGAAGGCGTAGTTTTTTGTTGACAGAGATAACGAGGCTACGAAATCTGACTTCTGACAATCAAGGCGAAATATAACATACTACTCAAGTAGAGCAATTTGAAGCGGCATATAATTACCATTAAAATCATTTGTAGCCAAAGTCCACCTCATGACAATTCCAATAAGCCCAAACACGGCTGGAATACATTGTTTTGTTACTGAGTTCCGGTGCCTACCTTCCGGCTTCTTCATCAGATCGGTTCGATGGTACCATTTTCATCAAAACCATTTATTTAAAGCTTCGTCATAGTCGCTTAGCTATGTTAATCGAGATATCTTTTCGCCACCCGTGAAATACTTTTTATCGTTGAGAAATTCCCGTGGACATTTGTGGTCTTCTTCATCAGTTCCATTTCATCAGATGATACTTTCTGAATACAAATGCTTGATTTGTTGATGAAAATACCAAAATCTCTATATGTATGCCTATAATTTTTGAGGAGTTCCCTCAATTCCTCATGGATCCCATCATCAGAACTGGATTTTGATAGAAATGGGACCAATCTGGAAGTATGTGCGTGTGGTGTGAGGGCCACTTTATTAAAACTCTTTGAAAATATGCTTAGGATTTAGTGAACATTCCCAAAGAATTGTGAAAGTTGGAATCAGATTTTGTGAAAGTCAACTTTGCGAGATATGGACTGTAAAGTTGGGCCCTCGGTTCTCACATAGAGGATTGAGGGCCCACCTGGACCTGATAAACTATGGACACTACAGAAAAAGCCTTTATGCCAAAATCTAAGGTAATAAGCAAACAAAATTTGTGAAAACAAGATATTATCGCAAAACACTGTCCTACTTAGTATATCTTCGTTCAAAATTCTCCTAAACGGAAAAGTTTATTACGCAAATAAAATGAAACCATTAACTTACAGCTAGTGTTTAAAATCCTATAAGCTACTAAATAAATTGATGTGCATAACTCCAGCTTCCTCATAGGTAATAGAATAATTCTACCAATGCCAATATTTAAAGCATAATAGCTGCAATCAAAGTGCAATTTAGCTGCCGCAAAAACTTCGTCAATATGAATAATTTAGTGTGTGTTAGCTGGAGTGACGCCACCCCAGCTTCCTCATTTAGAACAGGCAAACCAGTGAGGTTAGAGTTTTGGACTAAAGTCAGAAAATTAAAGCATAATAGCTGCCATTGGCAGCAAAATTTTCAAATCTCTGGTCAAAATACTCTATGAGTTATTCAACTTCTAAACATAAGTAGCTGGAGTGACGCCACCCCAGGTGCGTTAATGGAAATAGTGTATGTGGCGCGGAGCGGAGCTGAGTGGACTTTCAAATAAAATATATAAACACGCGGCCCCGAGCTGGACAGAACGGAGTCGTGAAGGGCGGTTCGACTAATCACAGTGCTCCAAATCTCCACTCACCTCCGCTCCGCTTCAGTGGACCCGCTTTTCACTACTCTTCTCCGCTCCACCGCACGTCACCACCTTCGTTGACGTTGTGCGGTAGGACAAACAGTGTAAGAAGGACTTATTCAAACCATCGATTTACATCTTTGATTCAAAATAATTCGGCCATTAAAGAATAGAAATAAAAAGTAGACACATAAGTCAAAAAAAATGATTTTTCAATAGTAACGATGTCTCACAAATAAATGTTTTTATAAATTCAATAAAAACTAAAGAATAAAAATCATGATTACCTAAGTATAGAATAAATTTCTTGAAATGAAGGTGATGGATATTTACCTAAGGCAAGTACTTTTCTCTTCGTTTAATCGGTACCAAGTTTTGTGTTTTAATTCGTGCCTATCCTGTAGCCTGCAAAAGTCCATTATTGAATTAGTTCTGATCCAATGCTCAAATACATGGTCAGTTCTGTGTGTTTACAAGTGTTTCTTCGTGCCAAAACTCGTACGGAGGTGTTAAAGAAGCTTTTGGACAGATATATTGTAAATTCGAGCTGTGTTTGTTTCTTCACAACACATGAGCTGTGGTGAGGCGAAGAAGGAAATGCGTTTTTTTTATAGGACACTAGCTTTTGCTCGCAGCTTCACCCGCTTGTATGTCAGAAAATATCCCACGGCAACGCACTACTTTGATTAAAAGTACCCTATGTGTCAATCCAGTTAAACAATGTATTAATTTCGTAATACATTATTTTCATATAACTCTATTAGTTTACGCGGCGCAGGCGCCAGTACCCTCCCAGTAAGCACAATATTTTCCGACATATTCAACAATCATCAACAATCATCATTATTTCAACCAATTTACATAAAGACTAATGAATTATACAACTAAACCTTCCCCATGAAAGACTCCGAGTCCGTTGGTGATAACCGTATGAAAATCTGTTTGGTAGTTTTTGAGTTTATCGCGTTCAGACAGTCAGATGAATGCGGTGAGGGCACTTTGTTTAGTTAACACTTTAACCGCTTACGTTGGATTAATCCGACAAATATTTTCGCGTTCATTTTGCAGTTTAATTTTGCATTTTTAACAACCAAATCAAAATCAAAAGTCATTTATTCAAATTAGGTTGAGAATCAGCACTTTCTGATCGTCAAAATTCATAGACAGTCCCCAAAAAACGCCCGCCTTTCACTGCTTTCTAGTGCTTTAGCTGGGAAGAAGAAGGTGGCGCAACAAACTCCTCAGCTCCTAGATACCACAGCTCCTATTATCTGCTTTTTATTTTATTACGCTGTATTCTATCAAAAATATTTTTCAATTTACTGTGCCGGGGGTTTGGGGGTGACTTGAAACTGATAAGAAGTTGAGCGGTGAAAAGGTTAAAAATATTCACGTTCTAATAACAAATAACTTTTGACCGCTGACTTAAATGAAATAAAGACTAAATCTTACCTCAAGACACGAACTATGACTACATTTCAAAACATTTCAAAACATTTAAATTTTTTTTTTCATTTTTTTCATTTATTATTATTTGTGAATTTTAAAATCAACTTCTTTTGTACGTGTACTTCTTCTGTGTTTTTGAAAAATCTTCCCCCAAGGGGGTCCTTGGGGGAAGATTTTTCAAAAACACAGAACCACATTAATCTTTATTTTCTACCATAAGCATATATTTGAATTTTCATATCCCTAACTTAAGAAATGCTGGGTTTCTCCATACAAACTTTCATCCCCGATATCACCCCCTTTTAAGATTATGTTTGAGACAAAAAGTAGCCTATATCCTTCCCCAGGACGTCATAATTATATCGCCTTGCCAAATTTTACCTATTCATTTATTTATTATTTATTTATTTTAGTTTTAGTGTTACTTTCGAATTTATAATATGTATGGATATGGAATTTATGGATATTACTATGGATATTTGCAAACCCAGTGTCAAACTTTCACGGGTGGTGAGCTAAAGAAGCTTTTGTTTGGGCAGACAAATGTGTACGAGCTGGCTTCTATATCACAATACATGAGCACACATTTGCTGTGTGTTTTGATTTCCAAATTTTTTTTTTTGGGTGGACAATTATTACTGATAGTACGTAGTATTATATTAACTGTACTGATAGGAAGGTTTCACTATAGTAGACGATAGTCAAATCTATCTGTATGCATCGTGTGTATAATATATAAAATAATATAATATAATATGTATAATATATATAAAAGATATTATCTTTTAAGTAGGTATGCTATTCGTGTTGTAGGTATATTGTTTATACATTTATGTGTTTAATTTAACATCTCAAAAATATGTACGTGACAAATTTTTAACTTTTTGATGATAACATCTTTATATTTTTAAACTTCACTATACCACTACTAAAAATACTTTACTTTTATACCGGTAGTACGTTCCCGTGGGATGATTTCCGTCCTCCACGCGGGCAATGCCACGGGCAAAAGCCAGTCATCTAAATTTGTTGATAGGTATTGGTAAAATCTCGTTAATAAAGGTTGAAAGAGCTCAACGAAGTCTGCTTAAGGTTGCCTATGGAAGACCATTCCGGTACCCCACTAACACACTCTACACCGAAGTGGGAGTTCTTAGGCCTCTGCCTCGAAATTCGCGGGCTGCGGGGAGGCGGCGGCGGCGGCGCGTCTCGCATTGTCCCGCCCCGCTACCGCGCCGCTGTTTTGGAGGTCCGGTCCATTTGTTTTTACGCATAAAATCCTGCCGCTCCCGCTCCGCCGCCGCTGCCGCCCCGTTGCCCGCAAAATTCGAAGCAGAGGCCTTAGAGTCAGACAGCTTTACATCCTGTCAGTCACTCTAAGATTTCACAAAACCTCCATGTGCACTTGTATCCGGTCAAGTCGAAGGGTACAATGGGAAAAGGTTCATTGTCGTTTAACAATCGGTAGAAGGTCGTACGGTTTTATGGGACCGCACATTTACTCGAAACTCAATAACCGACTTAAAATTCTACAACTTACTCATAATAAATGCAAAATTGCGGTTACAAAAAGGCTTCTTACTATGGACTATGATATGACTGAAAACTTATTAACCTAAAAAAAAAAGGCATACAAAGTAAGGTAAGGTATACATATATTTATTTTTATATTTATTTACTATTCTATATTACAAACATACTATTTATATATCACACACACCATATCACACATACACACACAAACACACCCCCTCACACAACACACATAATAACATACATATTTGGATATCTACTGTTTTTCTTTGTGTATTATCATTAGTTTTCTTTTGCAAATCAGTTTTTATTGTATTTTCCTTTCATAGAAATTACGAGTAAATTATTTGAAATTAAGAAATTGTAACGTACTTAAACCTAATACATGTATAGCAACAAATGTTAACGGAGCGAAGGAGCCTAGATCTCACGACACAGGGAATCCTAGTGTGAGTTCCAGGAAACAACACATTGAATGTAATTCCTTAAACAATAAATTATTTTTATTCTTATTCTTCATCATTCTCCTGCCCTTATCCCAATCTATTTGGGGTCGGCGCAACATGTCCTTTTTTTCCATACTTCTCTATTATTCGTCATCTCGGTAGTCACCCCCTTTCTAGCCATGTCATCTTTCACACAATCCATCCATCGTTTCTTTGGTCTTCCCCTACCCTTATAGCCATCGACATTCATACTCAAAACTTTCCTCACGACATTTTCCTCACTCCTCCGCATCACATGCCCATACCATGACAGCCGATTTCCGCACAACTTTTCAGTCACCGGTGCCACTTTTAGACTTCCTCTTATGTACTCATTTCTTATTCTATCCATTCGTGTAACACCACACATCCCTCTTAGCATTCTCATCTCAGCTGCATGCAACTGCTTTTCATTTATCCCTTTTGTGGCCCAACATTCTGATCCATACAAGACAGCAGGTCTAACCATTGTTTTATATATCTTCCCCTTAAGTTTAAGGGGAATGCGGGAGTCGCAGATTGTCCCCGTGACCTGCCGCCATTTCATCCATCCAGTGTTAATCCTATGCTTAACCGTCCGATCTACTTCGCCATCGCTTTGCACGAGTGAACCGAGATACCGAAAGTCGGAGCAGACCGGGAGAAGCGCGCCATCAAGCGCTATGCCTCCAGAACTGGAGATACCGCCGAAATCGCAGAACATATATTCAGTTTTGGTTCTGCTGATTTTCAAGCCAACATTCTCCAGTTTCTGTTGCCATTTCTCCAATCTGCTCCGAATCTCAGGTATTTTCTTATTCTTATTCTTATTGATGTAAAATTGTATTTTTCAGGCCTTGAAAGCACCAAGCTTGTGTTGCAGCAGTCGGGCGTCGAAATAATCAACGCGTTTATCTACACGTAATACCGAAGGAGGAGGAAAAACACAAAATCCTAGGTGTGTTTGCTTATAGACATATCAAAAGTATGGCCCAAAATACATATAAGAGTGCGCTAGTCAATTCCAAAATTGTCGAGGCCGTATGTACGTGTTGTCAGTGTGACATCAAGAATGCTTCTGAAAAGCAACAGGATCTTACCTGCTCTTGCGAAGACTGCACAGAACCTAAAACATGTCTCTATTACACCAAAAGATTGGGTGGCTTGAGTGAGAATCGTACGGACGCATGCTGCGCGAACATGCAAAGCAATCGGCCCGCAAACCCTCCGACTATAAAAGAATTGAGAAGTACAAGTTTAACTCAATTATTAATGAAAAATGGACCACACACGACATCCCCCAAAACCCCATCAGACGTTTATAGAGCTAAGACGGCAACACTGCAACAACAGGAATCCATTGTTAGACAACAAAAAAGGGCTTATTTACCATCAGAAACTAACCCAAAACTGGAATGTGTATCAGAGTCATGTACATCATGTACATGCGTCAGAGATTGGGTTTATGGAGTTATGCGAGAAACACTGCAACAACAGGCATTGATTATTGGACTACAAAAAAGAGCTTATTTACCGGCAGTGTCAGAAACTAACCCAAAAAAGGAAAGTGTGTTAGAAAAATGCACATGCATCAGAGATCGGGCTTATGGAGTTATGCGGGAAACACGGCAACAACAGGAATCGATTGTTGAACTACAAAAAACAGCTTATTTACCGGCGGCATCAGAAACTAACCTAAAAAAGGAAAGTGTATTAGAAAAATGCACATGCATTATTTCAAATCCTTGTAAAACTGAAACTAGCCCACAATGTGTATCAAAAAAATGCAGATGCATCGCAGATCGGGTTTATGGATTTATGCGGGCAATACTGCAACTACAGGAATCGATTATTGAACAACAAAAAAGGGTTTATTTACCGATATCAGAAACTAATAAAAAAACGGATTGTGTATTAGAAAAATGCTCGTGCACCATTTTAGGTCCTTGTCGAAACATACAGAACAGAGATAAGAAAGAGTCGCCGAATTGTTGTGAAACGGGTTTTGTTTCTGAGGTAACAAAGATTTGTCATATGCCAATGTTATCGGGTTATTTGAAAGGTGTTGCGGGTTATGTTTTTGATGTACCAAAGGTTTGTTGTGATACGCAAGAGTCACTGGATCCTATGAAAGGTGCTGCGGGTTATGTTTTTGATGTACCAAAGATTTGTTGTGATAAACAACAGACATCTTTGGTACCAAAGATTTGTTGTCATAATCAAGAGTCATCTGAGGTACCAAAGATTTGCCATAAGCAAGAGTCACCGGAGCTTATGAAAGGTGCTGCAGGTTATATTTTTGATGTACCAAAGATCTGTTGTGATAAGCAAGAGTCGCAGGATCTTCTGAAAGGAGCTGAGGGTTATGTTTTTGAATTATTAAAGAATTATAAAGAACTAAACAAAAAAGGCCAAGAAATAGGTATCGAAAAACAATGCTGTAAAGAAAAGAAGATAGAAGAGTACAAAAAAACAACAACTAATGAATGCAATATATGCAATGCATCAGGAATATCATCATTATCAGAAACTAAGACAGAACAACTTGGGTCAGAGAACAATACACAAAAAATTGGCACAGATAGACTAAAAGCAATGTTGATTGCTTCCTATTCAAAGAACAAATTAATAAATATAAACTCTTGTGAAGCACCTGGATGTATTTGGGAGGTACCAAAACATTCCACTAAACATTATGATCAAAAGCACGATTGCAATGAGTTCACAAAATATAAATCTGATAAACCGGGATATGGTTTGGCACAAAAAAATGAAATAAACTGTTTAAACGCAAACGACGGTGTAATCTGTAGAGAAATAGATAATGCAGAAAGAGTATGGCAAAACAAAAAAAGAGAAACAATTTCACCGTCTGGATATATATATGAGCTACCAAAATGTACACCTAAACTACCAACACAGGAAAATAGTTGTGTATGTCCTGAACCCGTAAGGGAAGCTGGTAAAATTCAATCGGAGTTACCGGGTTATGTGTTTGTGGTACCAAAACAAACACAGAAAAGTTGCACCTGTACTATGTCAGCAGAAAAATATTCAAAATCACCACATGGAACTGCCAACAATGCATGTATTCAGCCTGATACACAAAATATATGTAAAAGCATGGTTGGAAAACAAACTAACACAATTGAAGCCCACGAAAGTTTCAATTTACCATATTCACACAATAGCGCAGAAGTATTGGTACATATGCCTGATGCAGAATTCACTGACAGTTTAACTTGCAGGCAATCGAATATGTCTAATAAACCAAAAAAAATATCAAAATCTGATATCATTAAGAGATTAAAAGAAGCATACAAAGCTTGCAGTTGCAAAATCTGCGATTGCTTGGCTAGTAGGAAACCGGTTAAAACTGATGCAAGCAAACCTTATGAATGTGATAAATATTCGAGATCAATATCATCGCACGAAACGAACGAACAATCACTATGTTCCTGCAGTCCCTGCGATTGTGTTCAATGCCCTAAAATTTTTGCGGAGCAGTGTCATTGTGATCCTTGTCAGTGTGGTGATTGTAAAACAAGGAGTATACACCAGCACCAGAGTTTTTTTGTCACGCCTGTTGCAACAGAAGGGAAACTCCCACGTGGTTCACCATGTGCTTGCATCGAATGCGGTAGTCCGCAAAGTGTTTTTGATTTCTGTAAATGTCAGCACAACAAAGTCATGAGTAAACCAGATGAACATGACACACACGAGTTTAATATACGGACAGCTAGGATTGTTCACAACACGCCTATGTTCCAACGGGTAGGAAGAAATGATAAAATAGCTATGTTTGCAACTGTACCTAGTAGATATCCTACTTTTGACGGTAGTCTAAGCAACACGCAAAAATGCATTTCCAAGGAATGCGAATGTATCTTTTGCGTCGGACAAAAATACGCTATTAACGCTATAAAATCTTCTCAACGCTTTTTATCCAATAAAGCAAAATCAAAATCAGATTTTAACGGCTGTTACAACAACTGTGAACTAAAAATGCCGTACGAACGTCAATTACATAAAAAAATACAAAGCCACGATAAGTGTTCTGTGTGTGATAGTTTCAATTGTGAAACGTCTCACATGCCTAGAAATCTACATAGATTTGGAAGACATCGATATAGTGATGGCCCATCCGAGCGCTGTTCTAAAAAAGAGACGTCAAGAAAAGTTTTGCACCCTTTTAAAAAAGATGATGTTTTAACCCCATCAACCCATAAATTGGAAATCCAGAACCTAATTTTGAAAAAACAACACTTAGAAAAGCCCAGTTGCCCTATAACTAAAGTAACGACAAACATAGATTCAACTTCTAAGCAGCGGGACGTTGATATCTTCTATGAATTAACATCCGAATTCAATACATCAAACAGAAAAATAGGTTCCATTACACGGGCAAACTTATATAAGAACGATTTTAACACAAGTTATAGACATAAATGCAAAACTTTTAAATCCGATGCGTATATGCATTACCAAGAAAAAAATAAAAGGACGTCATTACACTATGGCAGTAACACCCCAATTTCACGAAATGATTCTAGGCAAAGTTCATGTAACAGTTCAGGTTATAATTACCCGGAATATTTCATACAGTTTCCAAAAGAAAATGAGGAAACAAGCCTAAAAAATGATATAGATGAAATTATAAAACTAGATAAATGCAACATTATCCAAAATATTACTGAAAAACATAACGTAGATAAGATATCATATGACAATATGTTAGAAAATGAAAATTATTATAAGATTAATAAATGTAAGAATTTCAGCAATAACAAACTTATAGCTAGGCCAACTGAATCAAACAATAATAATTCGCATCTTATTTGCAAAAACAGTTTACACGTACTGTTAAATAATCAAAATGACAAACATAAAAATTGTGAGAATAATGTTTTACAAAATGGAGAAAGTTATGAAATACAAAATTCTGCGTGTTTAACAGGCAGTCAGTCTTCTTTAAAGATGAATAATGAATACCGTGAATATATTAATGCAATTCATGATTTCAACGAATTCCATGTTGCACGTAATATGTATTATAACATCTCAGAAGGAAATATCAGTAGGCGTTTACTTTCTATACATGATAAAAGATACTCTTGGAAGAATCCAAAACAATCAATACATTCAGACTTTGTTAATGGTGCCGAAATTTTAAATGTGCATGACTACAAAAGAGTCAGAAATACTTTAATTGAAGCTAAGAAGTTTTCTCTAGAACTAATAACATTATTAAAAACGTATGAAAAAGCAAATGATGAATTCGAAAGTATTTCGAAAAAGCTGAAATTATCCCATCCTACTTCATTCTGATTTAAATAGAAGAAATTAAATTTGCACTATTAGTGTAAAGAACGTGTAGGATAGTTGAAGAGAAAAACGTCAACGAAACATAGCACGACTTTAACGAAAATCACTTGGAAGATCCAGAAATGTAAGGTTATAAGCTGATTCTTTTCGCAATTTCAGTCCCATAGTGAAAGTTGGTTATAATGATGAGTGCATGACCCGTTAAGAGGTTTAGAGTTATCAAAAATTAAGCTAGTATTTATCTACATATAATAAGAATTACTTATACAAAATATATGTAGGTACAAAGGAACCTTTTCAAAAATTAAATCAAAGGGAAAAACAAATGTAAAGGAAACCAAACCCAAATATTGCGCAATTGTGGGATTGGGAGCATGTACTGTTGTTTCAGAGACAGATAAGAAAAGAAATGGAGAGCTTAACACCGTGTTACCAGTTCACATTGCTGTTAAACACATTCATGAAGAGAATCGAATACAAAAACCCGGCAGTAATTTAGGAAAATCAGATTACGAGAGAACCACCTACCGTATTCGGAAGCGTTGAAGAAACGACAATGTCGACTTTGAAAACGCAGGAATACCCCATGTGAGTCAAGTCTATGTTTTAAAATTGTATTGACGGAAAGCAGGACGTTTGATTTAACTCAAATGTGCAATCAGTCAGTTATACTACCTAAATGCGCACACACATTCTATAGACTCAATAGAATAATCTATATAATAAAGAGTGTATTTAAATTAACTGTAACTATTATACTATAGCTGCATCCGGTTAGATGTGTAGATGCATCAGCACCTTAATTGCTGGGCACGCCACAATTGCGGCGATAAGTCCCCTCTTTGAGGAGTGGTTGGAGAGGCGCCACGGCGTCCTCACCTTCCGCCTGACGCAGGTCCTCACCGGACACGGTTGTTTCGGGAGGTTCCTGTTTCGGATAAGGCGGGAGGAAACGCCCGGGTGTCACCATTGTGTGGATCGCCCGGAGGACACGGTGGAGCATACAGTGGAGGTCTGCCCGGCTTGGGCGGAGCACCGCCGTGTTCTCACGGAGGCGATCGGCGGCGGCGATCTCTCGCGTCCAAACCTGGTCCAGGCCATGGTGCGGAGCGAGAGTGCATGGGAAGCCGTCACCTCCTTCTGCGAAGCAGTAATGCTCGCGAAGGAGGAAGCGGAACGCGTGAGGGAGAGGCAACAGCCGCGCCCTCGCGCCCCTAGCCGCCGTAGGAGACGCCCTGGGCGGCGGGAATCGATTGCCGATTCCCGGCCACCGTAGGCGCGGGCTTGCGGACGACGAGTAATGGGCAGCTCGCCGTCCGGTAAGGACCAGGCCCGGGTCGACGGCGCGTTGTGTTCCACGCGCGCCTCAAAGAGATGTCAGCAGTGACGGGGTCAATTGGGCCGATGCCGCCGGGGTCGCGGGTAGTTCGAAAGAGATACCGTGGCCCTGGCACGGGCAGCTGAAGGAACATGGGTGGGTTTTAGTCAGTAAAAGTCTGACACGCCCTCCCGCTCTGCCCAGAGCGGGAGAAGTCATTTGATGATTTCCCATCCACAAAAAAAAAAAAAAAAAAAAAAAAAAGCACCTTAATTGCGTAACACGTTATCAATCGGAGTTTGAATCATTTTGAACCAAATTGCTAATCCATTTGTACTGGACGGGCGTGATCGTCGGACACGGTGTGTTGAAGGAGTGTGTAATGCCTATCCAGGTGTATCCCTGTTTGAGGTTAGGCCTCCTAGTCCAAACGGCGCTGACGTCCTGTACCTATAGGCTCAGGATAACTGCAGACTGGCGACCAGTAGCTATGTGTGAAGTCTTGACGGGGAAGGGTTTCTTGATGATGAAATAATAACAGCGATTTTGATAAGTCTTCAGGAGATTTCAGGAGACGATTTGCGTAACTCTTCAGGAACAGAACGATGAATAGGTACCATGCCGATGGCTACGATTCTATGTTTTCGCTTGCGCGCTAAGGTACCTCGAAACTTTACCTTAACGAGAACCGCGAACCGTCTCCTGATTTCGAGTTTATTTTTATTTCAAAAATTTTACAAAAGTGCTTATTAGCAGCTGAAAAATGGCTATAATAACATCATATTATACACCGTTACAATCGTCATTAGATTGTCCAGCGATTGAGACACCTGCATTTCCTGTAACTATATTCGCTGAAAAGATTTCAGCGTGTAAATACAAAAATGTTAATTGTTTTGATTTTAAATTATTTTTCAAACTATTTTATTCGATAACCAAAGAAGATATTTCAACGGGGTAAGCAGGTATCTCAAGCTGGTCTAATGACCTAAAAAACTATGAAAAATTCATTATTACATCTATATTTTTCAGGGCGTGACAGGCCCTGAAAACCTAAATTGCTAGAACGAGTCACCAAAAAACAGCAAATTAAAGTTTCCGACCCCTATAAATCCAATCAAGTAGGCTTTTCAGGACTATAATGGTACGTCCAGGGCTAGGTCTCGGTCTAGGGTACCTGGACGCACCAATTAAACTATAATTTCGGCTATGTAGCCCACTTAATTGGAGTTTATAGGGGTGGTACTCACGTTTTCCTTAGGAAACACTATTTTTCACTGTTTTCTAACTATAAAACACTATTTAAACTGATTTTACTGTTATTTTCACTAAATTAAGCTATAAACAACTGTTTGGTGACGCATCGTAGCGAACAAAAACGTAGCTCATTCGCGACTCGGTACGTTATACGATGGCGGTCCCTCCGCTACTTGCGCTAGCGTGCGCCAGATAGGGTCTCGCAGCTGACACTATGGAAACGCCTAACTTTTCATGTTTTTGATGATGCGTCGTCGCGAACATCTCTCCCGCCGTGCAGCGCTGTGACGACTCGTAGCGGCGTCGGCGCGGCGCTGCATCTTCTCCGGTGAGCGACGACTGTAGCCACGGCGCTCGCTGCTGCGACGCCCGCCGCCACGACGCTCTGCCGTGGCGACGCTCGCCGCCACGACGCTCGCCGCCACGACGCTCGCCGCCACGACGCACTGCCGTCGCGACGCTCGCCGCTACGACGCTCGCCGTCGCGGCGCTATGCCGTCGCGACGCTATGCTGCTACTTCGGTAATGGGACGAGTTTCTTCACCGGACGCTTCAAGGTGCCGCCGGCAGTGCGCACCTCAGCGATCCGGACTTCTCCGTCGGCCCCGGGGAATATGGTGACTATGCGGCCTCGCGGCCACGTGTTACGAGGCAGCTGGCCGTCTGCGATGAGCACGGGGTCACCCACCAGTAGTCCGGGTCCGCGGCTATGCGGCTCCCGCCGGTTTTGAAGCTCCGGCAGGTATTCTCTGACCCAGCGACGCCAGAACATGTCGGCGAGTATCTGTGTTCGACGCCATAGCCTCTTACTGTTTGCGTCTTCCTCGGAGAACACGCCGGGTGATGGTAATCGCGCCGACCCACCAAGTAGAAAGTGGTTCGGTGTGATTGACTCGTCGTCTTCGCTGTCCACGGATACGTGCGTCAGCGGTCGGCTGTTTACTGTGTACTCTGCCTCACACAACAGTGTGGACAGCACCTCTTCGTGTGGGTGCTTTTCTGTGAGCACAGTATATAGTTCGGACTTCACACAGCGCACTAGACGCTCCCAGGCGCCTCCCATGAATGGCGCCGATGGCGTTATAAAGCGCCACACGATGCCTCGACGACTGGCCTCCTCTCGGAAGGCGTCTCGGAGCTCCTTTTCTATGACGCCTTTTGGTAGGCGGGCGAGTGTCAGGTTGAAGCCTAACGTGTCTTCTCTCGGTCGCCATATCAGGCCGAGTATCTTCTCTGTATCATCTATATTTCCGATGCTGACGACTTCAGTTCGGATCTGTGTGGAATCTATATTTTCTATAAGTTGCGTGCTGTTTGATACCCATTTTCTTAGTTCAAACTTCGCCTGTTGGTGAATTTTCTTCACCGCTGTTGCGATACGTGTCGCTTCTTCTACTGACTTGTAGCTATCGAGGTTGTCATCGTTATAATGACTCTGTATATTGGCTTCCTGTGCTTCTGGATGCTCTTCTGTATGCCTTCTCGCGTTCCAATTATTCGCGAGAATGGCCGTGCACGGCGAGCTTGCCGCGCCGAATATTATGGACGTCATGCGGTACTCTTCGGGTGCCTTCTCATCGTATCTCTTTTGGATGAGTGAGTCCATCTGTTCTGTGTATCTGTCTCGAAGAGCCGGTTTGCTATCGAGCTTCTTTTCTATTGAGACGAGCCTTTTGTGTGCTGTCCCGTAACTATCTGGCATTTCTATGTTTTCATTTTTCCACAGCGTGGCTGTTTCTATGTGTCCATCTTCTATTTGTTGAGTGTGACGAGCCAAGATATCTTCTGCTTTCTTCTCGGGATCGGGGTCTGGTCGTCTTGGATTGATAACCAGCGATTCTATAGCGAAGAATTCACGATGCTGTTTATTTAGATCTTCATCGCTAGCTGTAAGTCGGTTGACGTAATGCACCTGCTGACCCAGTATTCTAGTGTGCGCGCCGTGAAGTGTCCAGCCCAGTGTGGTTAGCGACGCAACAGGCTGGTGTTTCGGTCCTCTTCGAATCTCACTGGCCAATAATAAGTGCCAGTTATCTTGACCAATGATTATCTTCGGTGCGCCTGTGTCGTAAATCAGCTGTTGCCTCAGGTCATCAAAATGTTTGCAATGTGCAACGTCCTCTTCGCTGACTGTCTGCGGTGCGAGGTTGAGCTTCGGTATGGTGCGCGCTCTGAATGGCACCCTATTCTTCAGCTGGCTTGCGAGAGTTACGGTGATTCTTCGAGAACAAGGAGTGTCGATTGTGGTGTTTCCGATCGCACCTATCTTCAGAGGGTCGATATGGCCCTCCGCTCCGACTTGCTTCGATATTTCTTCGTCGATCAAGGAAACGGTAGATCCATCATCGAGAAGTGCGAATGTAGAAGCTTCTCCCGCCGGTCCTATGACTCGAACCGGTACTATTTTGAGGTAGGCGTGACTTGATGTTGATCTTGAGCTGGCCACCGTTTCCTGAGCTTCCTTCTTCTGTTCTGAAGCGTCGGGCTTCTCGAGGTCCGTCGCTGCTGGCTTCTTGTTGTAGTGAAGAAGCCGATGATGCGTGGCTATACATCCCTTGACGTCACACTTCTTTGCTTTGCATGTGTGACCATTGCGACGGCTTCGCAAGCATCGGAAACAGAGATTGAGTTTCTTCGCGAGTTCCCATCTCTCGTCACTGGATCCCTCTTTGAACTTCTTGCAATCAGAAGCATAGTGTCCCTCCTTATCGCAGATACGGCATTTATTGGCTGTGTTGTCTGTAGCTGCGTGAGTTCTCTGTATGACACGCTTGGAGGATGTCGCTTCAACAGGGCTGATGTTCTCTGGCGGGGCGAAGGCGCTGCAGAAACGAGCTTGCTCGGTGATGAAGTCGCTGAAGAGTGAGAGATCTGGAAGCGACTGGTACTTCTCGGTATATGTTCGGTACCACTGTACACGCAGGGAGTTCGGCATCTTCTCTGTCAGTAATCGCATCAGCTCAGCATTGATCAAGTAATGTTCTTTCTTCAGTGCGCGCAGAGTGACTACGCCGCTTCTGACTCGACTTGCGAAGTTGCAGATATCTTTTGGTGATTCGCTGCAGCGCGGCAACCCACGTAGCCTGTCTGTTTCAGCTTGAGCGATTGAGTCTGGACGGCCGAATTGCAGCTCGAGTTCCCTCATGATGTCATCAGGTCTGGCATTTCCAATGAGTTCTGAGCTCACTGTTTCCAACGCACGTCCACGCAGGCTTCTTCGGAGTCTTGCTGTGTTCTCAACATCATTGAAGTATGTTCTTGTTGTTTCATAGATGGCACGAAATGAAAGCCATTCTGTATGTGCTCCACTGAAGTTCGGTAAGGTCATGATGGCCTTTGACGCCGAGGGCTGGTTCGATGTCCACTGTTCTGTTTTCCTGTCGGCGAGCGACGCTATAGCGGACGTCAACTCCGTTATGAAAGGACGGAGTGAGTCTTTCCCCTTGGTGTCTTCTATTGCTTCTTTGGAGGGCACTGTGTTGTTTCTCACTTCATTTACTGTAGGATTCGATTGCGTCTGGAGGCCCGCTATAGCATCGGCGACCACAGGGGGGGGCTGTTGCACACGGCTTCTATTTCTGTAGTCCCCCTCGGCGGCGTTGTCCCCTTTCGGCGGCGCTGGTTCTGGTGCCTCTTCAAGCCAGGAACGCACGTACTCATTGTTTGAGCTTCTATCATCCATATATTCGCCGTCGGAGTCTTCTTCCTCGGCTTTTTGAAGTGCTATTTGAGCAAGTTCCAACTTAATCTTCAATAAGTCTTCACGCGCTCTTGAAATTTTTCTGTTTGACCGCGTCGTTCTATTCGTAGTCGACGGCGGCTTGTTCTGTTCGGTACGGGCGTCACCCCGGGTAGTCATCGGCATGGTTCGGCGGTGTTCCTGTTCTGATTCTTTTTCTATTCTCGGCTGTACTGTTCTGTTTACTGTTTCATCTGAAGTTCCCTCCGACTGGGTTCCCTCTCCTGAAATATACGGCTGCTCTTCAGACTGTGCTCGTACAGGCAGATCTTCTCCCTCCCGGGGGGCGGGGCGCTGCTCGGTTCCTTCGACGGTGGACGGTGATCGTGGTGGTTGCTCATGACGGATGCCCGTAGTACTGCGTTCTCTGCCCACCTCCATCGTCGAGGATTCTGGTGCTCTGCCTTGAGATCTTGTAAACCTCATTATGGATCTTCAGTCTTCGCAACGAATCTTCAAACTTGAATTGTGTGATAAGGTTTCAGTGATAAATCTTCAGTCTTCGAGCTTGACTCTTCAATCTTGAATCTTCTATAATAAATCTTCAGAGCATATCTTCAGTCTTGAATCTTCTATAATAAATCTTCAGAGATCTATCTTCATTCTTCAGTCTTGAATCTTCTATAATAAATCTTCAGGACATATCTTCAGTCTTGAATCTTCTATAATAAATCTTCAGAAATCTTCAGAGATCTATCTTCATTCTTCACAGGAACAGATGATCCCAGCCGCAGCGATCCGGCTCGCAAGGACCAGAAAATGTATTGGACGGGCCGGTTCGCTGCTGGTCCCAGTTTCTATCCGGCTCGTAAGGACCAGAAAATCTATTGGACGGGCGTGATCGTCGGACGCGGTGTGTTGAAGGAGTGTGTAATGCCTATCCAGGTGTATCCCTGCTTGAGGTTAGGCCTCCTAGTCCAAACGGCGCTGACGTCCTGTACCTATAGGCTCAGGATAACTGCAGACTGGCGACCAGTAGCTATGTGTGAAGTCTTGACGGGGAAGGGTTTCTTGATGATGAAATAATAACAGCGATTTTGATAAGTCTTCAGGAGATTTCAGGAGACGATTTGCGTAACTCTTCAGGAACAGAACGATGAATAGGTACCATGCCGATGGCTACGATTCTATGTTTTCGCTTGCGCGCTAAGGTACCTCGAAACTTTACCTTAACGAGAACCGCGAACCGTCTCCTGATTTCGAGTTTATTTTTATTTCAAAAATTTTACAAAAGTGCTTATTAGCAGCTGAAAAATGGCCATAATAACATCATATTATACACCGTTACAATCGTCATTAGATTGTCCAGCGATTGAGACACCTGCATTTCCTGTAACTATATTCGCTGAAAAGATTTCAGCGTGTAAATACAAAAATGTTAATTGTTTTGATTTTAAATTATTTTTCAAACTATTTTATTCGATAACCAAAGAAGATATTTCAACGGGGTAAGCAGGTATCTCAAGCTGGTCTAATGACCTAAAAAACTATGAAAAATTCATTATTACATCTATATTTTTCAGGGCGTGACAGGCCCTGAAAACCTAAATTGCTAGAACGAGTCACCAAAAAACAGCAAATTAAAGTTTCCGACCCCTATAAATCCAATCAAGTAGGCTTTTCAGGACTATAATGGTACGTCCAGGGCTAGGTCTCGGTCTAGGGTACCTGGACGCACCAATTAAACTATAATTTCGGCTATGTAGCCCACTTAATTGGAGTTTATAGGGGTGGTACTCACGTTTTCCTTAGGAAACACTATTTTTCACTGTTTTCTCACTAGTTGGACATCGCTCCACCCCGTCAGGGGGTGCGATTGGCGGTGTCGGGGCGTGGCCCCCTCTCCGCGGTAGCGCTCGTTGGCCCGTCAATACGGGCCCCTCATTTTGTTGGCCTGCTGCGGCCTAAAAGATGATGGGACGCGGATATGCGCGTCCCTGTGAGTGGTTGCTATTTCTGTGTCTGTAGGCACGCCACGACGCTGCTAATCAGCGCCGCTTTCTTCACCGTATCCCGGCGGTCAACCCCTACCAGGTGGAACCCCCACCTACATGGGGGAAGCCCAGCAGAAGGCGACCTGCGACAGAGATACGGACTCGACGTTCCTACAGAAGGGGTGAGTGGCTCCCGCCCGCCCCACTTTCAGAGCTAGCCGAGCCTGGCACGGGTTAGGGAGACCGTGTAGTGGGTGTGTGGGTGACATTGTGTTGTGTGACGTCACCCGGTGTCTACGTGAATCGCGCGCCCGCGCTGCGTCTTCACGTGTGTATTTATGCGCCTGTATAGAGGTGAATGTCTACTGTTTGCTGCGCGACACGCCTAAATTATCCTAGCACGCATCACGCAACAGATGTATGTTATGTGTGGAGTCTATTGTCACAAGTGAGCCGCGTGTAAGCTGAGAGCGACTCACTCGGAAGTCCAGTCCGGGGTGGAGTCACAGTCCGGGGTGGAGTCAACTGTTTTCTAACTATAAAACACTATTTAAACTGATTTTACTGTTATTTTCACTAAATTAAGCTATAAACAACTGTTTGGTGACGCATCGTAGCGAACAAAAACGTAGCTCATTCGCGACTCGGTACGTTATACGATGGCGGTCCCTCCGCTACTTGCGCTAGCGTGCGCCAGATAGGGTCTCGCAGCTGACACTATGGAAACGCCTAACTTTTCATGTTTTTGATGATGCGTCGTCGCGAACACCATTGCTACATATGTTCGAAAAATTTATCGACAACGTAAATAACGCAATGAATGTTGTTGAACTGTCAAAATGAAACCAACTCCGATTGATAATGTGTTACGCAATTAAGGTGCAGGTTCTGTCTAATTACGCGGTTAGCAGCGGGTTGCCTTCCTGGAAGCCAACCCTAACATAGTTGGGATAAGGCTAAGCAGATAATGATGTTGAATTATGAATTCTCTTCACAATGTATCATTATGAATTTATGATGAACAATTTTCTGACAGATGTCCTCTTTTCAAATTCTAGTTATTAGTCGGCGGGTGTGCCGTGAAGTCCACAGCTGTGGAGCCGTGCTTGCCAAACACAGACAGACTTGCTGACTATCAGAGCCAATACTAAACTTCCAGTATACCTACCTATCGGTGCCACCAGCAATATACAAATCCCGTCTTTTGTGATTACACATTAAAATGATGTGCTGTAAAATACCTACGTGTTTCTTATGTGTTGAGATATTTCTGTGAAAATATAAAGCAGACATGTAACATAATATAAGGCCGGACCGTAGCCGGGAATTCTCTTTGGGCGGTTCGAGCTCTAGTTGTAAAAAAAGATATGAAAAATGTACCTAATTTCATACCGCGCCGAAGCCTTAAGGGACGATTTTATGATCATCTTCAATCCAAACAAATTCCAAGTGTGAAAGATGATATGTCTAGAAAGGGAATGACTACTGAGATGAAGACTAATAGAGAAGGGAAGAAAAAGAAATGTTGCGTCGATCCCAAAAATAATGGGATAAGGGCAGGAGAATGATGATGATCGGTGTGGTCGCTGTCGGTCGACGATATAGGTGACAAAACAACACAATGTAAAAACGAATTATTCTATTACTTCACTGGGCTGGATAGGAAACGAATGTAGCAGATAGTTACATATTTAACCTTTAAATGATTATCATCACGCTATTTATTTATGGGGCTAAAGCTTAGCGGATGGAAGGATGTCAATCATGACATTATAACATAAGAACGGGTATTTTAGTCTTTCATCAAAGTAAAGTTTTAGCTTAGCGGTTCGATGACTGCTTTGCAAACCCGTGGTTAAAAGTTCCATTCTCAACTCTTTTATTTATCTATTTTTTGTGACTTTTTAAATTTTTTTATACTGTTGTTTGATAGTTCGTAGCATGGACCTAATAATATAATATAAACAGGACTGAGCTCTCCAAAAATCGTATCATACAAAAATTAACCATAAAGATTGCACCTTAGGTTTACATTTGATAGGATATCTTAGCAGAGGCAAAACGAGACGAGAGAGATAGCTCGAACGGAGGCTGTTTGTCCCTTTTGCTCAATTGCCAAAAGATAAAAATGTTAAAGATGGTAGAAAATATTTCACCAACTACAAGTAAAATAAGTTACGTATAATTTTTTTTATTTTTTTTATAGGTTTACAATCTGCACATCATAGTCAATAATTTTATATAAGTAAAATCCATAAGTCCATCAAAATAATACGATTGTTTGGTAGCTATCATATAAATACTCTGGAAACACTGAAATCTGACAGCAATGGTTTCATGGCAGTTCTTTTTCAATTTAAATAGTGAAAATAATGGTGAGAAAGTGTTGCATCAAGAGATGTAAAAGTGAATCATATGCTGGTTGTATGGCATTTCATTTCACAGGTAAGGATCCGAAAAACAAAGATTTTATTTAATAACAATTTTGAGTCTAAGAAGTGTGACCATGCTCTAGACGTTTGTAGACGGAAGACGCTAAAGCTTTTGTGTATTTCTCATTAAAACTTAATGTTAGCCGAAAATACTATTTGTACCTATGTATCGCGTGATTGAAATAACATACTTTTTATGTTGGTTACAGCGTTCCACCGAAAGAAGAAATGAAGCAAAAATCCAAACAGGATGTAATTCCCGAATCACAAACAATTACTAAAAATTCTGTGGTGTGTAGCCTTCATTTCAAGCCGGTAGATTATTATATAGCAAAATCTCGATGAGGGTTGAATGCTAATGTAGGTACCATAATTTTTTCCAGTAGTAAGGATATTGGTTTTATAATTTGTATTATCAGATTCTATTTCTCAGCCTAGTTTCAATAAATAACTTTTGATTTTGATTTTTGACACATTTAAGTTTTATTTCCCTTTGCTTCCCTTAAATACCTAAACACCAGCTCTATAGAGCAAACGAAAAAAAGAGCAAGAAAGGGCCATGTTCCCGGAACGAGATTCTACATGCACACTTGCCTACTTCATAAGCCACGTATCATGTACGTGATCATATTTGATGTATCGACACAAGACTTGTCTCATCAATATTGTAGTCTAGCTATCATAACTTTTTTTCTCAAAAACATGGGTAGATACCTAGTATACCTAGTACACGGTTCAAAACCGACATAGAACACAACAATGTTCAGTTTCATTTTAGGTATGTATAGTTTTTATCCAACGTGCTGCTGCAATGGCGACATTAATTCAACACTCTTCGGTACCGCATTTTCGTTCTAAAAAGATATTTTGATTTCATTAAACGATTTTAAAATTTATTTACGATTTTCTGAAATAGCATTTTGGAGCAACCTGTAGCGCAGAGATGAAAATACATATTTTTCATTCTATTCGATAGAGTATAGGTAATCATTGTAAGTTGATTCGTTAAGACCATATATTTAACAGATCATATTAGTTGGTCCGATTAGGAAGAAAGTGTCTCAGAGGGTATCAAACGGATCAACTAGTTGATTCGTTTAGTTGAACGGAATGGAAAAAGGGAAATTGAAACGAAAGAGAAAGAAAAGGCCACGCCACTCGAGTTTATTTTTTCCATGAAGCTACTTAATAGCTTAATAATAGCTGATTCAGAACAATAGACCAACGATGAACATAAAAAAACGGTGTTGTTCAATGACCTTTTTTTTACCAGATGGCATAGAATAATAGCTTCATGTATGAGTCTTTTGCATCCTAATTGTGGTTATTATTTCATTATTTAGTTTGTTTTAATTATTTTTTTTCAATTTACGAATTATTTTATCTTTTTTTAATTTTTATGATTATTGGCCACTAGCCCCGCCCGCGTGTTGAAGGCACGTCGCGATGGCGGAAACGTTGTATAAGGTTTCATTATTTCACTATATAAGTAACTTAATTACAATATTTTTGTATTACAAACAATAATTTGCAATCACTTAATGTCCACCGGTCCCAAAATCTCTTTCAAAACGAATTTTCCTGATTGTTATAAAAATGTTTGGTCACCCTATTAGAATGGGATAAACAGCCTTTGTATGATATCTCTCTCTGCTCGTGTTTTTGGTACGAGAGCTCAGTCCAGTTTATATATTAGGTCCATGGTTCGTAGAACGTTCACAGAAAAACAACAAGTTTAGGCCTCTGTCATCTATGGTTTTAATAAAATTAAATATCAATGGTTAGCTGACAGCTGACAATTTATGAGAAATCCCGTGTGTACAATCTACTGTTATATTTTTAGCAATAGCCGGGGTTGTCAGGATTAATCTGTAAGAATCACTCACAGTCAGTTTCTTCATCAACAACTAAAGTAATCAGTAAAAGTATTGACTTTTACTTGACCTTCACTGATACTACGGTAAATGCATAGTTACGTAGTCTGTGGGTAAATGTGTTTCTTCATTCAAGTTACAGCTAAAGTAAAATTCAAAAGAGTTACCATTACACAAACGTCGCAATTTCCACAAAAAAGCAGGGGGAGCTTTTTTTACAGATGGCAGCACCACAATTTCACTGTCAAGTGGTGCCAAAATGTCAAAGTGAAAGCTGTTCATAGAGTGCGCGCAAGATAACTCTGCGTGCGGCTGAAATCGGAACTAATCGTATGCCACCTTCTTGTCGTAATCGCCATCAATTATGCCGAAACTAATATAGCAGGGATATTATGTTGAAGGTTAAACGTGCATATGAAGAAGAACTAGACAATAACGCGCTTAAGGTATCGTTTTCCAAAGTTAGGCACGCCCGCGCCACCAGTCGCGCGAGACTGTAGACTTATCATGGACGCACTTTAACACAGCTTTGTAAATTCGAACGTCTATGAGTACTGTTTTTATTGAAAGCTTTATTTCTGTAGAAAATTGTAGATAATTAATGCGGATACATATGTGATAGGTACCTACATACATACAGTTGGCTTAAAAAAGTAAGTACTATATACATAAACTCACGTCTTTTTCCCATGAGGGTTAGCAGAAACTACCGAATGCCATCTGCTACGATCCTTACATAAATACATACTCCTTTTGCCTCAATTCCGTTCATACATCTGGCCTTACACGTATAGAGGTATGAATAACAGGGTGTAAAGTTCACTCATCCTCCATAGAAAAGGGAGGATCCTCCGACCAGACGGGTGTCGTGGCAACTGCCCGACGGTTGATGTCGGGACGTTGTATATATGCTAGTCGCGCGGTAAACTTTGATTGCGCGATGCAGGATTTTGCGTGACGTCAGTGTGAAGAGTAGTTCGTATGTGGCGATGTAGATTCCGCCACACTCGCACGCTAGTTGCGAGTACCTACTACGTACCTGACCTTTCTGAAGAATATCACCAATAAGGTCACCATAATTATGTCTTCCTAGGGCGTTCCTCCCGGCGCGGCGTTTTCACTCACATCTGCCTTGTAAAAATACCTTTTGTTAGTCTCCTTTCATTCGTCCTCTCAACATGACCAAACCATCTAAGCATACTCTTTTCGATTTAGAAGTACCTACACTAAGGACTTTTTTGTATTATTAGGACCTGTGATCTTAAACTGAAGCTTAAACTTTTTTTATAGTAGTTGGCGTCAGTTGTCTTGCAACAGTAAACTGAGGTATGTAACTGTTTCCTTTGGTTTTCTGTATCGCAACAGAAAATTAGCCTCGTCTCATTAAAAAATATCCTTGCCAATATTCAATCTCTTATGCCTATGCGTTAAATAATGAACGATAAGTTCATCGTCTGATGAACTTGAACTTTCACTGGGCAATCTTGATGCCATTTTAATAATTATTTCATTAATAAAATAAAATCCATTACTTATTATTATTACACACATAAATGTGCAGTAATTTATGTTAGCTAACAGCTCAAACAAGCGTTGAATAATTCTAATCTACCTACAACAGTACAACTTTGACAAAATGACAATTACTTTAGCTTTCACATCAGCTTAATGAGCAGTAAAAGTTAGAGGCAAAAGTGACAATAAAAGCAACAGCTAAAATTGTGAAGAAACAAATTTAACCGTCACTTTGACTTTGTGACGTTACTTTGGCTGTTGCTTTTGATGAAGAAACTGGCCGTCAGTGTATCAGTGTTGTGCCATTAGGTGTTATACTCTTATGCAGGAACGGCACGAACAGGTTTTATTTATTCACTAAAAACGAATAACTTCGCAAGCAATGAGAAATTGCTACTGAAGGCTGCGGGTTTTGACCTCAGGACGAGAGCTTCTCAAACGAACAACTGTACATCGCTTGCTGTAGGTATATTTAGGCTGCTGAGACCAAAACTACAAACGTAGTGTACAGGGAAGTTTATGGGACGGCTGATTATTTTTTCTCGATTACGATGTTGGAAGGCGGAGGGACAGGGTGTTGTGGCGCAGCCTGGGAGAGGCTCAGGAGGAGAGGATGTCCAGCAGGGGGCTGCGATAGGCTGAGTTGATTGATTTGATTGACTGACGATGTTGGTCCCATGGAAAATATTGTTCAGTTTACATCCTGTATAGGATGCTGAATCGGCGTCAAAAATATGTGTCAATGGCAGCAATTTTCGCAAATTTATCCCGCTTGTGGGCGCGCTGTTGTAGATGCAGACCTGTCAAAGTGTCAAATTATCCTGCCACTATCGTCCATCAACTAAAGCCCGTCTCAGACCTAGCTATAATACAGGGTGTTAGGTTAACACTTTCACTGTCCATGCATTACATGTAATGCACTGATGAGTTAGCTCCGTACCTACGCCCGTGCATGACATACGTACACTATTAACCACCAAGAATAGTGTTGTTCACGAGAAACTTGAAAAATCAATCAAATAAAAAAAAAAACAGATAATTCTTTCAACCTGCCAAGTACGTAATCTGGCTCCCTAGGTTGCCATATCTAATATGTAAAAAAAATAAAAGTAAAACTTGGTATATTATATTTTAATCAAATAAAAATAAAAATGGTTTTTCTTACTAAAATTCAACTTTAATAAAACTTTTTTTTTATTTCTTTGGGGGGTTTACGCTAATAAACTTTTCTTGAGACATATTAAGTCACCTCCACAGTCGATACAATATACTGCATTAAGTGCCACACAATTAACTTTGTATCGTGGCACTATCACCCAGTTTCTGAATTGAGAATTTGAAGTTGAGAACGTCCTAATCTGTACTTAAGTATAACTTAAACATTTTTCGTTTCTGAATTAAGTTTTATTAAACTCTAATCAAGATTTGAGTAATATAACATCATTTACTCAAATTTGAAAGAAAGCATGCTGAACTCATGCTTAAGGTCGTCAGTTGCGTTACTGAACTAAGAAAAATGTGTTTGACAATACTCAAAGCATAATCAACGTCAAGTTGAGCAGTTGAAAGTTGACACACCAATTTCGGCTATTCAAACTGTAATCAGTAATATAATAACCAGTGATTTTGATCATAATGAGTGACGACGATACTTCCCTGTCGTCTGTGGAGATGCCTCAACGCAGACAACCGCGCAGAAGAATAGCAGGACATCGGCCTAACTTGTTCATCACGCTAAGCGATAAACAATTTAAGAGTCGATTCCGCTTTACGAAGGAGTCGGTTCGGTTTATTTTTAACAAAATAAAGCCTAAACTAACCTGTCATATTCAACGGCAGGACTGTATTTCACCCATATTACAGATACTAATAGCTCTTAGGTTTTATGCGACTGGTAGCTGTCAAGCTGTTGTGGGGGACACCGTGAATGTAAGCAAGGCGACGGTGTCCGCGTGGTAGAGTGGGTGACTAGTGCCATAGCATTGTTGAGACGGCAATATGTAACGTATGCCCACTGCGCAGGAGAGACCATCAGTGGCGGCACGATTTTTTGTCATAGCTGGATTTCCTAGAGTCATAGGTGCTGTAGACTGCACTCATGTAAAAGTTGTGTTGAGTTTGAGTTTTTTTTTCTATAAACGTACGGAATGGTACGGAACTCTCCGTGCGCGAGTCCGACTCGCACTTGACCGGTTTTTGATTCTATAGGGAAGCTTCCCAAACGCTCTTAGGACAAACGAGTGTAGTGTCTCAGATCTTCATGAGTGGGAGCTACATGGGCATTTGCCATGACTTTTGTCTTATCCATGTTCATTTTAAGACCCACTCTTTCGGAAGCTCTGCTGAGCTCCTCCATAGTCTCAGCCATGCAATAACAAAACGATGTTGATGATAAAATCAAATTGAATAGCCGAAATTGGTGTGTCAACTTTCAACTGCTCAACTTGACGTTGATTATGCTTTGAGTATTGTCAAACACATTTTTCTTAGTTCAGAAACGCAACTGACGACCTTAAGCATGTTCATCGCTTAGCGTGATGAACAAGTTAGGACGATGTCCTGCTATTCTTCTGCGCGGTTGTCTGCGTTGAAGCATCTCCACAGACGACAAGGAAGTATCGTCGTTCTCATTATGATCAAAATCACTGGTTATTATATTGCTGATTACAGTTTGAATAGCCGAAATTGGTGTGTCAACTTTCAACTGCTCAACTTGACGTTGATTATGCTTTGAGTATTGTCAAACACATTTTTCTTAGTTCAGAAACGCAACTGACGACCTTAAGCATGTTCATCGCTTAGCGTGATGAATAAGTTAGGACGATGTCCTGCTATTCTTCTGCGCGGTTGTCTGCGTTGAGGCATCTCCACAGACGACAAGGAAGTATCGTCGTCACTCATTATGATCAAAATCACTGGTTATTATATTGCTGATTACAGTTTGAATAGCCGAAATTGGTGTGTCAACTTTCAACTGCTCAACTTGACGTTGATTATGCTTTGAGTATTGACAAACACATTTTTCTTAGTTCAGAAACGCAACTGACGACCTTAAGCGTGTTCATCGCTTAGCGTGATGAACAAGTTAGGACGATGTCCTGCTATTCTTCTGCGTTGTTGTCTGCGTTGAGGCATCTCCACAGACGACAAGGAAGTATCGTCGTCACTCATTACGATCAAAATCACTGGTTATTATATTGCTGATTACAGTTTGAATAGCCGAAATTGGTGTGTCAACTTTCAACTGCTCAACTTGACGTTGATTATGCTTTGAGTATTGTCAAACACATTTCTCTTAGTTCAGAAACGCAACTGACGACCTTAAGCATGTTCATCGCTTAGCGTGATGAACAAGTTAGGACGATGTCCTGCTATTCTGCTGCGCGATTGTCTGCGTTGAGGCATCTCCACAGACGACAAGGAAGTATCGTCGTCACTCATTATGATCAAAATCACTGGTTATTATATTGCTGATTACAGTTTGAATAGCCGAAATTGGTGTGTCAACTTTCAACTGCTCAACTTGACGTTGATTATGCTTTGAGTATTGTCAAACACATTTTTCTTAGTTCAGAAACGCAACTGACGACCTTAAGCATGTTCATCGCTTAGCGTGATGAATAAGTTAGGACGATGTCCTGCTATTCTTCTGCGCGGTTGTCTGCGTTGAGGCATCTCCACAGACGACAAGGAAGTATCGTCGTCACTCATTATGATCAAAATCACTGGTTATTATATTGCTGATTACAGTTTGAATAGCCAAAATTGGTGTGTCAACTTTCAACTGCTCAACATGACGTTGGTTATGCTTTGAGTATTGTCAAACACATTTCTCTTAGTTCAGAAACGCAACTGACGACCTTAAGCATGTTCATCGCTTAGCGTGATGAACAAGTTAGGACGATGTCCTGCTATTCTGCTGCGCGATTGTCTGCGTTGAGGCATCTCCACAGACGACAAGGAAGTATCGTCGTCACTCATTATGATCAAAATCACTGGTTATTATATTGCTGATTACAGTTTGAATAGCCGAAATTGGTGTGTCAACTTTCAACTGCTCAACTTGACGTTGATTATGCTTTGAGTATTGTCAAACACATTTTTCTTAGTTCAGAAACGCAACTGACGACCTTAAGCATGTTCATCGCTTAGCGTGATGAATAAGTTAGGACGATGTCCTGCTATTCTTCTGCGCGGTTGTCTGCGTTGAGGCATCTCCACAGACGACAAGGAAGTATCGTCGTCACTCATTATGATCAAAATCACTGGTTATTATATTGCTGATTACAGTTTGAATAGCCGAAATTGGTGTGTCAACTTTCAACTGCTCAACTTGACGTTGATTATGCTTTGAGTATTGACAAACACATTTTTCTTAGTTCAGAAACGCAACTGACGACCTTAAGCGTGTGTAATAATCTATATTCAGGTTCAGACTTACAGCTAGCGCAACAAAAATTTTATCATCAACATCGTTTTGTTATTGTAAGTAAGTACCTAATAATAGGTCTTTACCTATGAAATTGCCGTTTTGTATGAAAAAATTTAAACGAATTTATTTCATGCATTTTTTATTTGTATTAATCGATGCAATCAATGCATCTTTGCCAACCCAGTGGCAGTTTATTGATGCCCTTCTTAAATAAATCAGCTGGACGGGAGGCAACAAATTCTTCAAAGGCATTTTGTACTGCCTCTCGGGTATTGAATTTTTTTCCCGCCAAGAAGTTATTCAAATTCTGGAAAAAGTAGTAGTCTGTAGGCGCAAGGTCTGGTGAGTAGGGCGGATGACGGAGAGCTTCCAACCCCAGTTCTTGCAACTTGGAGACCGTTTGCTGTGCAGTATGAGGTCGCGCGTTGTCGTGCAGGAGCAGCGGAGACGAGCGATTGACCAATGCTGGTTGGAGATGTGCCAGCTTCTCCATCATTGTGTTCAGTTCTTCACAGTACACATCTGAAGTAATGCTCACCCCGTTTGGTAAGAAGCTGTGATGAATCACACCGGCGCTAGACCACCAAACAGTGACCATCACTTTTCTAGGGGTAAGTTTTCGTTTAGGGCATTGTTTAGGTGCTGAACCAGGATCCAACCAACTTGCTGAGCGCTTGCGGTTATCAAACAGAATCCATTTTTCATCGCAGGTAACAATGCGGTTCAAAATTCCTTCATTTGTGTGTCTGTTGAGCAGTGCCAGACACGTTTCGACGCGTACTTCGCGCTGGCGATCATTGAGTTCGTGGGGCACCCATTTGTCAAGCTTTTTTACCTTGCCAATTTGACGCAAATGGACCAATATTGTTTTGACGCTAACGTCGAAAGCTGCTGCTAATTCAGCCGTAGATTGTGTATCATCAGCTTCCACAATCGCCTTTAATTCGTCATTGTCGACCAAAGTCTTCGGACGACTGCAAGGTTCATTTTTCAGGTCGAAATTTCCAGAACGGAAGCGAGCAAACCAATAACAAGTGGTGCGTTGGTTTATAGTGTTAGCTCCGTAAACGTCGTTGATGTTGCGTGCCGCATGTGCCGCGCTGCTGCCACGACGGTACTCATATTCCATAATTACTCGAATTTTTAACGTATCCATGATGACGAAAAAGATTGAAATGCGAGGAAAATGTAACACTAATCAATAAACAAATGATTACTTTTGGAAAAAAAAGTCCATGTTTTTAAAATAAAATTAATTTGAAATTAAAATTCTTAGCCAAACAAAAATTATTTTGATTTGAAATGGCCAGTACTGCAGAACGGCAATTTGATAGGTAAAGACCTAATATTTTTTAATAGATTTAATTTTATATTTAGGTATCGACATTGACGAAAGTAGATCAACATTTCAGTTTTTGAAATAATAATAAATATTGAGAGCATTGCTAAAAAAAAACCGGAGCAAATGTAATTTTTAAAAGAAACTAGCAAAGCCGCGGGCGGAAACCCGCGTGGTATGTCAATAAAAAGTATTTGTCCTTTTCTGGGTCATGGTCTACCCGTGTGCCAAATTTCATTCAAATCTGTTCGCCGTTTTAGTGTATAAGCGTTATAAACAAACAATCCATCATACAAGTTCACTTTCGCATTTACAATATTAGTTAGGATGCTAAAAAGTAGTCTAGTAGTAGTAGTATTCTATTCAATCATTTTAAGTCTCATGTTGGCAGTGTTAAGGTCATTCGTTGCTGACCGTACCTAAATTTGGACTTTAATCGTATTCAGTAACTTGACAGTTCAAAGCAATACCTATAATTTTCGATGTTAAATTAATTATCGTTTATATTATGGTATAAACGAATACAACGTGTTTCAATTAAAACTAAAAGCACATCAAGGTGGTTTCGCTAATTCTTTTTTTCACCTCATTTCCTTTTTCTTTTGTCAGGAATTATCCCTTCAACTGTCAAGTTACTGAATGCGATTAAAAGTCCTGAGTTTAATAAAAACCTATAATAGTTAAAAGTACCTAATTTCTTATCTTCTTCTTGAAGGTAAATTATTCTTGTTATGCATATATTCGTATTGTGTTGCTTATTTCTAGCACTTCCATGCAACATCTCACCGAGATCATTCCCAATACTTCTAATTCGTAGGCCACATCTAGTAAGTTCAACGATCAGCAAGTCTGCTGATGCGCTTAATTTTGATTTGACATTTTTCCGAAATATTATTTCGTTTCTGGGTAGTACATAATGCGGAAAATTCTTTAGTGTATACTACGAGTATGTCCGGCCGGGTACGCCCAATAACTCTTGGTGGCCAGGGAGCATACTCCCTGGGCGCGCCACCAACTTCTAGAGTAATAAAATTTTCAAATCTCTTTATAGCGTACGGAAAAGAACAATGTCCGTAGAATTCTTTGGTGTATAGCATGTCCCGGTACGCTTTAAAAATCTTTGCGCCACCAACACAAGTCTATAATTTCTAAAGTAATAAAATTTTCATATCTCTTTATAGCGTACGGAAAATAACAATTTCCGTACAATTCTTTAGCGTTTTCTATGTCCGGCTGCGCCGAATAGTTTACAAGAACAATTGTACCTCAAAGAATAGTGAAATATAATAAAGTTTTGGTGGCGCGGCCAGGGAGTATGCTCCTTGGCCGCGCCACCAAAACTTTATTATATTTCACTATTCTTTGAGGTACAATTTTTTTCATTACTCATACCGTATAGTACATAAATGGCACAATTTATCTACCAACATGTTTTATTAATTTTCCACTGTGGCCCGGCTTGGGGGTATCACACGTTCGAATAATCTCGATTCTTGTTGACATTGTGCGGTATGACAAACAGGGTAAAAAGGATTTTAAACCATCGATTCACATCTCTGATTCTAACTAATTCTGCCGATAGAGAATATAAATAAAAAAAGAAGAATACATGTCACTTATGTCAAAAAAAAAGAAGAATTTTCAATAGTACCTAACCATGTCTTACAAATAAATGTTTTTATAAAGAATATATATATATTCACCAAAATCATGATTATATTTAAGAATACATTTCTTGAAATGAAGGTGCTGGATGGGTACCTAAGGCAAGTACTTTTCTCTTCGTTTAATCGGTACCAAGTTTTGTGTTTTAATTCGCGCCTATCCTGTAGCCTGCAAAAGTCCATTATTGGCTTATTTCTGATCCAGTGCTCACATACATGGTCAGTTCTGCGTGTCTACAAGTGTTTCTTCGTGCCAAGACTTACACGAAGTTGTTGTAAAGAAGCTTTTGGTCAGATATATTGTAAATTTGAGCTGTGTATGTTTCTTTAACTCAACACATGCGTTGTGTTGAGGCTAAGAAGGAAATGTGTTTTGTTTAAAGGACGTATGTACTTAGATGTATTTGTAAACCCAGTGTAAACACTTGCACGAGCTTATGAAGCTTTTGGGCAGACAAATGTGTACGAGCTACTTAAGCTTCTATAACACAATACATGAGCACACAACTGCTGTGTTATGTTGATTACCAAATTTTTTTTTGAGTGGAATTATTACTGTTAGGAATTTAGGATGATGTCACTTAGACGAAAAGTCAAATCGTGAAGTTGCGGTACATGTGCTGTCTGTATGTACCTATGTATACATTTTAAGTAGCTATGTTATTTGTGTTTTAGGTACCTATATTGTATAATTATGTATCTATTATATCATCTCAAAAACACAGGGTGTTTGGCAGAACGTTGAACTTAGGAAAATGATGGATAGGTGGGGTCATCTGCTACTTACTCAGCCCTAATTTATTTGGCCCTGGCTCCCTAGATATTTAAAAAACATATTTTTTTTGCTTTCTTCTAGTTTCACCACTTTCTTAACTTTAAAGTGTAATTTTTATTAAAAATGACTTAACTTACATACTACTACACCTACTACATCGCCTCTGTGTCCAACAAGCTTAGCTCGGCGCAGATCCGTATACTTACTTAACAATATAATAAATGAATGAAATTAATGAAAACATCAAGTGCCACAATAAGCTCACATTCATATAAAAAACTAAATACGTTTTCGGCGAAACGGATGCTCGGTCTTCGAAATTGTGGTACATCGATGCTATGGAATTTCGGCAATTCGGGTGTTCGATCTGCTGACTTCGGGGAATTAGACATCGGGCATATGACATTCGAAATCACACAGTAAACCTTTTCCCAGCGGCTCCCCACGGGTTTTCCCACGTGGTTGTCGGAAAATATCCCACGGGAACAAAAATCCTTCCTTAGTGGATGCCTACAGTGTAAAAGCACCAACGGTTGCGAAGGTTGCGCGCTGCATGCGCGGCGCCCCAGGCCCCTAGCGCGACTGCGCCGCTGTCGTCAAACTGACAATTTTATTTGTGACATTTTTTGTGTAAAATTGTTTATTAATCTATTTTTTGTATGACTGTTTTTAGTGCTTGTGTATATAGTTTTTTTTTGTTATAGGTAAGTTTATATTTTTTGTAGCTGTAAGTTTATATGATCAATGCCGGCAGTAGCGACGCCAGAAAATGTGTTGTGTGCGTTGTGTGTCACATCGCTCGATATTCAGCTGGTGAGATGCCCGTATTGCTCACAGGCACGCTTTTTTAAAGGCGAACGGAGGCTGAGGATACACTATGGCAAGATCCACAAATCGCATAGTGTACTATTGTGCCCCCCAGCCACATCTCCAACATCAACACTTCCAGAGCAAACCTTGTGGAAAACCTTAGCAAAATTAAAAAATTCTACTCCAGTTTTAAAGAGAGTTCCCCGGGGCGCGAGACGGTCTGTTGCACAGAGTTTGAGTTGTTGTCTCCGTCTTGCGACCCAGGAGAACTCACAAAGTGCCTGGGAGCAATTACTCACCTTCCCTTATAGGATTCTACATATCCAAAAAAATATGTGCGTGTGGTGTGAGGGCCACTTTATTAAAACTCTTTGAAAATATGCTTAGGATTTAGTGAACATTCCCAAAGAATTGTGAAAGTTGGAATCAGATTTTGTGAAAGTCAACTTTGCGAGATATGGACTGTAAAGTTGGGCCCTCAGTTCTCACACAGAGGATTGAGGGCCCACCTGTACCTGATAAACTATGGATATATATAGGAAAAAAGGCTATACTAAGGATACATAAGTTCCTCCCACCTTTGGACCGGACCAAACGCACTCAAATTTTACCCAGTACCCAACACAGGACCACTTTCGCTCGGCACCAATTTTACATTCTTGGGCCTTATCTGTACAACAAAGTCAATAAACAACTGAAAATAATGGATCTAAACTCTCACAATCTGAAAAACAAACTGACTGAATGGCTACAACAAAAAAACTACATATCCACGGAGTCTTTACTTACATTCATAGAATAATCCCTATTACCATTACACTACCCAACTCACACTATAATTGATCACTCATTTATCTATTCAAGCCTGGTCCCTGCATACTCACTCACTCTCACTTGCCCCCTTAGAGGTACACACACACCCCCATACTCACCACTCATACTCTTACACTACACATACTTTCTCTCTCACGCACACACTCACTCACATTACACACCGGCACACAAATGTGTGACTTGGCCTCCCTCGCGCTAAACACTCTGGCTGCAGCTATACCTTTATGATAAAGTGCCCTGTATGGCCTAACACTGTCTCCTAAGATACAGGACTACCTAATTTAGGAGACAGGGTTACATAATCTGTGTAGATTTATGTAGATATCTGTGTTTTGTTGTTTTGTACATCTGCTTTTGTGTACCTATCATGAATCTTGTGTGTGTAATAAATATTATTCTTATTCTTATTCTTATTCGATATTACAGAAAAAGTCTTTATGCCAAAATCTAAGGTAATACCAAACAAAATTTGTGAAAACAAGATATTATCGCAAAACACTGTCCTAATGAATATATCTTCATTCAAAATGGGCCCTCAATTCTCATAGACGTAAACGTTTATTACGCAAATAAAATGAAACCATTAAGAGCATGTGATACCTCAGCTCAAATTCATATTTTGCCCCCACTTCCCCGCGCCGGGTATCACTCTATCCCACTCGCAACGTCAAACTGATTCAACTAGGGTGAACTACGCTATTTATGGACTAGGCTTGGTAATAATTGATTAAACCTATAAATATATTATTTTACGAAATATTGCAAATCGATTTCAAAGTACTATTAGAATCGACGTCTTCTGGAAAGGTAGATGAAAATATTTTGGAAGTTTAGTAAATTCATTTATAATTTAACACACAACACAACATTACGCCTTCCCCGAAGGGTATTTATAATTTAGCTTATTTACCAAGGTTGGTATCGTACGTACAGACGTCCAACCAAAAGTATGCGCTTCGGCAATCATCATCTATCTTCGAAAATATGAACGCACGATGATGACAACTATTTCAGAGCTGTTGCAACCACAGAAGTACTTGTCTACTTTGTATTCCCATGGTTAGAAAATTAAATATGAACCTCTACACCCTATGGCTATCAGCGATCTCGGTGCTCATGACGTCATCAAGAAATGTGTTCCCAAATTTACTAGTTTTACCTCACATCAGGTTTAAAGTAATTTTAAATATTATTGGACAACTAAATAAAACACTGTTAGGTAATTAAATTATACATTGTCTATGAAAAGATCAATATAGTGACATTGACATTATATTATGAGGAATATGTAGGTAATTTATTTAGATTGTTTCCTATATAGGTACTTAAAAAAAAATATTGAATTATTAAGTGTAACATGCGTTAAAAGGCAATTAACTAATTTCGTAAAAAAATAAGTATTTCATTCAAAAACATAAATATATTATTATTTTCTATGACACTATAATATTTTTTTCATAAACAATATATAATTTAATTAACAGTGTTTGATTTAGGTGCCCAAATAATATTTTGAGATAACTTTAAACCTGATGTGAGGCGAAACTAGTATAAGTGGTAATACATTTCTTACGGCCAGTTTCTTCATCAAAAGCAACAGCCAAAGTAACGTCACAAAGTCAAAGTGACGGTTAAATTTGTTTCTTCACAGTTTTAGCTGTTGCTTTTATTGTTACTTTTGCCTCTATAAGTGGTATCTTAGAGTAGAACTACTTGGAAGTAAAAGTTTCACTAGTTCTACTATTCGGAAATAAATCGAAACGTAGTATTGATGAGAACCAAAACTCCCATTAGTTCTACCATAGAACTGTGGAATGGAACAAGGAGAACAACTGGGAATAAAGACTTCCAATAGTTCTACTATTTTGTAACACCTAATATCGTAGCCCTATTGAGAAAAAAATAATCTCATTAGTTCTACCATAGATCTGTTTAGTAGAACAAGTGGTAATGGGAACAATAGTACATTTTGATACAAATGGAGAATTTTTGTTAATGCATTCGAGGCGGAATTAACACCCGAGCCGTAGGCGAGGTTGTTTTTGAGCCGAGAACTACAATAACAAATGTCCACGTGTATCAAACGACGTTTTTCAATACACTTTTGAAGAAATAAAATAAAATAACGAAAAATATTTTTGTCATTAATTATTAGGAAACTATGATTTAAATTTTCTTTTTTTTTTCCGCGCTTTGCTTTCGCCTGGTTGAAGGAGAAGCAAAGGTATAAAGCCGATAAATGCCTAATATGAAAAATAGAATATTCAAATATTTTTGAGTTAAGAACACAAACGTTTTTTTTTTATTGTAATAATCATGGGTTTTGATGATATTCTATTTATATACATTATTTAAATATTCAAAAAATATTAACGCCGTAAAAACGCTTAACTCTTTGCCGAGATTAGAAAAAAACATTCACCTCCGAATAGAGACGCTGTGATTGAGGCATTGAACAAATTTGGACTAAGTATAGGTATAAGTTATCTGTGGCAATTTTTATTCCCGCACATGTGTTGGAAAATGAAAAATCGCACGCGTCTGTAATATATTGCATTGTTAACCTAATCGTAGTGCGATATGAACCAGTTTTCGAGGAAGTGTATTGAAAACGTTATTTACGTTACACATCCGTGTTTGAATCACAGCATGGGATTTCCTCAACAGTTTAAGAAATAATTATGTACAGACTTTTACAGCAAAACATATCCAGGACGTGAAGGATTCAGGATTACATTAGGAATACAGTTTTGAGTAATATATGCGTTTTTACGGTTCCATACCCCAAAATGAAAAAAAAAACCCTTATAGGATCACTTGTGTGTCTGTCTGTCCGTCTGTCACAGCCAATTTACTCCGAATTACCAATAATGAGTTTGATTGGACCAATTAGGTTGAAAAGAGACATTAGACTTCAATATTACCAAACCATCACTGAACATTTTGCGGATTTTGGCGGTCTGATTTTTTTGTAACGACTAACGAGCGCGCAGTGGCGCGTTTATAGTTATTTCTTTTATTTTAGAATGAAAATGCAGAAAATAAGCAGGAATAGTTGTGCTCCACAAGACTATACGTTATTATCATTTACAAATATTAGCTTTATATTATTAAGTTTTACCAAAATCGTAAAAACTAAAATAAAAGAAATAACCAAACAAACTCTTAATATGATGTAAACATAGGTTTCTAGGTACAAAATACTCATAGAGCAGATCTCTCATTTGGTGCAACCATTTTTCTAGTTTGCCTAGAGACTTTTAATAAAGTTGACAACCTCTCATCAGAATCCTTAGTTCTAAGCATAATTAAATATGCTGCTGATCTAGGTTTTCCCAATAACTGAGGAACCTCATTTGACGTTTGAAACTGCGCTTTGTTTAACCCTATCCATGTATGCACAACATGGTTTTCCATATCATCTATACTCACAAAATGAAGTAATCCTGAATCCTTCATGTCCTGTATATGTTTTGCTGTAAAAGTCTGTACATAATTATTTCTTAAACTATTAAGGAAATCCCATTCTTCTATACATCATTATTAATTTCTGTAATCCAAACACGGATGTGTAACGTAAATAACGTTTGTTGCCATTCCCACTTCTTTTATTAAACAGTTCTATGGTAGAACTAATGGGATTTTTTTTCCTCAATAGGGCTACGATATTAGGTGTTACAAAATAGTAGAACTAATGGAAGTCTATATACCCAGTTGTTCCACTTGTTCCATTCCACAGTTCTGCGGTAGAACTTATGGTAGTTTTGGTTCTCATCAGTACTACGTTTCGATTTATTCCCGAATAGTACAACTAGTGAAACTTTTACTTCCAAGTAGTTCTACTCTAAGAAATGTGTTACCACTTATACTAGTTTTGCCTCACATCAGGTTTAAAGTTAACTCAAAATATTATTGGGCACCTAAATCAAACACTGTTAATTAAATTATACATTGTTTATGAAAAAAATTTTATAGTGCCATAGAAAATAATAATATATTTATGTTTTTGTATGAAATACTTATTTTTTTACCAAATTTGTTAATTTCCTTTTAACGCTTGTTACACTTAATAATTCAATAACATTTTTTTAAATACCTATACAGGAAACAAACTAAATAAATTACCTACATATTCCTCATAATATAATGTCAAAATATTGTCACTATATTGATCTTTTCATAGACAATGTATAATTTAATTACTTAACAGTGTTTTATTTAGTTGTCCAATAATATTTAAAATTATTTTAAACCTGATGTGAGGCGCTGTACTGTTTTTGTGGGCTAACTATACTCAAAAACAGTACAGCGCCCTACGAGTTCAATTCAACAATGCCTACAGGATGTTGTTGGGGCTGCCTCGGTACTGCAGTGCGTCGGGGATGTTCGCTGAGTCGCGCATTGACTGCTTCTATGCGACGATGCGGAAACGGTGCACATCCTTGGTGCGTAGGGTCCGCGCCAGCTCCAACACCATCTTGAGGATGATGGCTGAGAGGTTCGACTGTCACTACATTAACCATTGCTGTATGCTTAATGTAGTGATAATAACAATAAAATGATTTGTGTGTTGTGTGATGTCTTATTTTTTATTTTGATGTTTATATAACTAATGTATTTTTAATTTTCTTATGATCCAATGATGATTGAAATAAATGAATTGAATTGAATTGAATTGAAAACTAGTAAAGGTAACACATTTCTTAAAGTAGAACTACTAGGAAGAAAAAGTTTCACTAATTATAAAATCGACACGTAGTACTATTGAGAACCAAAACTCCCATTAGTTCTACCATAGAACTGTGGAATAGAAGAACAGAGATCCGCAATAGCCCTGCGAGTCCCGAGGATCAGAAAAATATAATGGTTCATCAATCGCCACCTGGTTAAAATTAATTAATTAATATTTACCTGGGTGTGTGGTCAGCTAGAGATTAAGTAAAGGGCAAGTGCTCCTCTACATCCAGGGCTATTGCGTATCTCTTTTGACAGTTCATAGTGATGATCACTTGGCAAGGTGTTTAACTATTAACTGTCAAATAGTTTCCTATCGGCTATCTTCAGTGACTAACTAGGATGACGTCATAAGCACTGAGTATCGCTGATAGCCATAGGGCGTCGAGGTGTTCATCTTTAATTTTTTAACCATGGTAATACAAAGTAGACAAGTACTTCCGTGGTTGCAATAGCTCTATAATAGTTCTCATTATCGTGCGTTCATATTTTCGAAGATAGATGATGATTGCCGAAGCGCATACTTTTGGTTGGACGTCTGACCGTACGATACCAACCTTGGTAAATAAGCTAAATTATAAATACCCTTCGGGGAAGACGTGATGTTGTGTTATGTATTAAATTATAAATGAATTAACTAAACTTCCAAAATATTTTCTTCTACCTTTCCAGAAGACGTCGATTCTAATAGTACTTTGAAATCGATTTGCAATATTTCGTAAAATAATATATTTATAGGTTTAATCAATTATTACTAAGCCTAGTCCATAAATAGCGTAGTTCACCCTAATCATTTTTTGTTTTTTTTTTTTTAATGCAAGTTGAAATTAAGATTTAAGTATTTTTTACATCTTTCTGTAAGTTTGAGGACTCATAACTTTTTTTCTAGCTAACATCTGAATAAAGCAATAATTCTATATGAATCTGCCAACATTAAAGATTAAAAAAAAAACAAAATATTGCCTGTTTTACTCATTTTTAGGGTTCCGTACCTCAAAAGGAAAAAGGAACCCTTACAGGATCACTTCGTTGTCCGTCTGTCTGTCTGTCTGTCTGTCTGTCTGTCAGTCTGTCTGTCAGTCTGTCAAGACACTTTTTTTCAAGAACGCGTCTCCACGCGTTCTTGAAAAAAAGTGTCTTGACAGACTGACAACAAGTAACAAGACTGGTAACAAGTTGAAATTAATATCAAATACGTAAGTCTATGGTCTCTTGGAGTCCTAAAAACCTCAAGCTTCTAAGTCAACGCAATAAAAACATACGGCCATTTATGCGACATATTTTGATACTCGCAAGTAAATCAAAACCTATAGGGTACTTTCCGTTGTCCTAGAATCATGAAATTTGGCAAGAAGTAAGCTCTTACAGCACAAATAAAGGAAAAAGTCCGAAAATTGTAAATTTGTAATTCTATCATATAAAAAAAAATTCAACTCTGACAGTCTGTCATGACCCTTTTTCTCAGAGACACGTCGAGATATCAAGTTGAAATTAATATCAAATACGTAAATCTTTAGGCCCTTAGAGTTCTAAAAAAATCATGCTTCTAAGTCAACGCAATAAAAAAATACGGCCATTTTGCGACACATTTTGATACTCGCAACTGTCGCAAGTAAATCAAAACCTATAGGGTACTTCCCGTTGACATAGAATAATGAAATTTGGCAAGAGGCAAGGTCTCCCAGCACACGTAAAGGTAAAAGTCCGAAAATTGTTAATTTGTAGTTTTATGACATAAAAATATTTTTTTTTGGGATCCATTGTTAAGTTTGTTTTTGGAAAATATTCTTTTCAACTACGGAACCCTTCATTGTGCGTGTTCCGACACGCACTTGGCCGGTTTTTAATAAAAATTACACTTTAAAGATAAGAAAGTGGTGAAACTAGCAGAAAGCAAACAAAATTTTTTTTTAATATCTAGGGGGCCAGGGTCAAATCAATTAGGGCTGAGTAAGTAGCAGATGATCCCACCTGTCCACCATTTTCGTATGTTCAACGTTCTGCCAAACACCCTGTATATAGGTACGCAAGAAATTTTGAACTTTTTGATGATTTCTCTAATTTTTAACCTTGAATATAGCACTAATAACAATACTTTACTTTTATCCCAGTAGTACATTCTCGTGGGATGATTTCCATCCTCCACGCGGGTGAAGCTGCGGGCAAAAGCTAGTCTTCTAAAAATTTTGATAAGGATTGCTGTGAAATGGTCTTTTTCAGGTCTTGAAAGCACCAAGCTTGTGTTGCGCCAGTCGGAGTAACACCGAAGGAGGAGAAAAACACAAAATCCTAGGTGTGTACAAGCTTATAGGAATTTTAAAACTATGGCCCAAAATGCATATAATGTTGGCAAGGCTCCGCTAGTCAATTCCAAAATTGTCGAGCTCAAATGTTCGTGTTCATATTTTGACATCAATGCGTCTAAAACGCTTGAGGATCCTACCTGCTCTTGCGAAGACTGCACAGAAGCTGAAACATGTCTCTATTACACCAAAAGATTGGGTGGCTTGAGCGACAAACATTCGGATGCACGCTGCGCAAACATGCAGAGCAAATGGCCCGCAAACCCTCCGACTATAAAAGATTTGAGAAGTGCAATCTTATCTAAATTATTTAAGAAAATTGAACCACTCACAACATCCCCCAAAACACCATCAGAGATTTATAGAGTTATGACGTCAACACTGCAACAACAGGAATCCATTGTTGGACAACAAAAAAGGGCTTATTTACCAGAAAGTAACGCAAAAAGGGAACCCCGCAAAACCCAATTAGAGGTTTATAGAATTATGACGGCAACACTGCAACAACAGGAATCCATTGTTGGACAACAAAAAAGGGCTTATTTACCAGAAAGTAACGCAAAAAGGGAACCCCGCAAAACCCCATTAGAGGTTTATAGAATTATGACGGCAACACTGCAACAACAGGAATCCATTGTTGGACAACAAAAAAGGGCTTATTTACCAGAAAGTAACGCAAGAAGGGAACCCCGCACAACCCCATTAGAGGTTTATAGAATTATGACGGCAACACTGCAACAACAGGAATCCATTGTTGGACAGCAAAAAAGGGCTTATTTACTAGAAAGTAACCCAAAAAAGGAATGTGTATGCATCATTTCAGATCCTTGCCGAAACATACATAACAGAGATAAGAAAGAGTCACCTGCAGTACCAGATATTTGCCATAAGCAAGAGTCACCGGATTATTTGAAAGGAGCTGCGGGTTATGTTTTTGATGTACCAAAGATTTCTTGTGATAAGCAAGAGTCACCGGATTATTTGAATGGTGCTGCGGGTTATGTTTTTGTTATACCAAAGATTTCTTGTGATGAGCAAGAGTCACCGCATTATTTAAATGGTGCTGCGGGTTATGTTTTTGATGTACCAAAGATTTCTTGTAATAAACAAGAGTCACCGGATTATTTGAATGGTGCTGCGGGTTATGTTTTTGATGTACCAAAGATTTCTTGTGATAAGCAAGAGTCACCGGATTATTTGAAAGGTGCTGCGGGTTATGTTTTTGATGTACCAAAGATTTTTTGTGATAAGCAAGAGTCACCTGATTATTTGAATGGTGCTGCGAGTTATGTTTTTGATGTACCAAAGATTTCTTGTAATAAACAAGAGTCACCGGATTATTTGAATGGTGCTGCGGGTTATGTTTTTGATGTACCAAAGATTTCTTGTGATAAGCAAGAGTCACCGGATTATTTGAATGGTTCTGCGGGTTATGTTTTTGATGTACCAAAGATTTATTGTAATAAACAAGAGTCACCGGATTATTTTGATGGTGCTGCGGGTTATGTTTTTGAGGTACCAAAGATTTTTTATGATACGCAAGAGTCACCGGATTATTTCAAAGGTGCTGCGGGTTATGTTTTTGATGTACCAAAGGTTTGTTGTGATAAGCAAGAGTCACTGGATCCTATGAAAGGTGCTACGGGTTATGTTTTTGATGTACCAAAGATTTATTGTGATAAGCAAGAGTCACTGGATCCTATGAAAGGTGCTACGGGTTATGTTTTTGATGTACCAAAGATTTATTGTGATAAGTTAAAGGCACCGGATTATTTGAAAGGTGCTGCGGGTTATGTTTTTGATGTACCCAAGATTTGTTGTGGAGCACAACTTAGATCAGAGAACAATACACGAAAAATTGACACAAATAGACTAAAAGCAATGTTGATTGCTTCCAATTCAAAGAACAAATTAATAAATATAAACACTTGTGAAGGACCTGGATATGTGTGGGAGGTACCAAAACATTCACCTAATTATTATGATCAGAAGAAACAAAAGTGCAATTGCACTAAGTTCGCAAAATATAAATGTGATAAACCGGGATATGACTTGGCACAAAAAAATAAAATAAACATTTGTGCGCTCACTGAGCCCGTGAAAGGTAAACCTAAACTACCTGAATGTACGTATGACGTACCAATTTGTAGAGAAATAGATAACTCAGAAAGAGCCTGGCAAAATAAAAATAGTGAATGCAAATCTATGTGGGAGGTACCTAAACATTATGATCAGAAGAAACAAGAGTGCGATCGCAATGAGTTCACAAAATATAAATCTGAGAAACCGGGATATGGCTTGGCACAAAAAAATACCATAAACAGTTGTACGTGCACTGAGCCAGCGAAACGTAAACATAAACTATCTGAACGTACGGACGACGTCACAATCTGTAGAGAAATAAATAACGCAGAAAGAGTATGGCAAAATAAAAAAAGTGAATGCAAATCTATGTGGGAGGTACCTAAACATTATGATCAGAAGAAACAAAAGTGCGATCGCAATGAGTTTACAAAATATAAATCTGAGAAACCGGGATATGGCTTGGCACAAAAAAATAACATAAACAGTTGTACGTGCACTGAGCCAGCGAAACGTAAACAACTACCTGAACTTACGGACGACGTCACAATCTGTAGAGAAATAAATAATGCAGACAGAGTATGGCAAAATACTGAGCCAGCGAATCGTAAACATAAACTACCTGAACTTACGGATGACGTCATAGTCTGTAGAGAAATAAATAATGCAGAAAGAGTATGGCAAAATCCTGAGCCAGCAAAAAATAAATCTAATTTACCTGAATGTGCGCATGACGTAACAATCTGTAGAGAAATAAATAATGCAGACAGAGTATGGCAAAATACTGAGCCAGCGAATCGTAAACATAAACTACCTGAACTTACGGACGACGTCATAGTCTGTAGAGAAATAAATAATGCAGAAAGAGTATGGCAAAATACTGAGCCAGCAACACATAAACCAAATCTACCTGAATGTGCGTATGACGTATTAATATGTAGAGAAATAGATAATGCAGATAGAGTATGGAAAAATAATGAGTCAGCGAAACCTAAACCTAAGCTACCTGAATGTGCGCATGACGTAACAATCTGTAGAGAAATAAATAATGCAGACAGAGTATGGCAAAATACTGAGCCAGCGAATCGTAAATATAAACTACCTGAACTTACGGACGACGTCAGAATCTGTAGAGAAATAAATAATGCAGAAAGAGTATGGCAAAACACTGAGCCAGCAAAACATAAACCTAATCTACCTGAACGTGAGTATGACGTACCGATCTGTAGAGAAATAGATAATGTAGAAAGAATATGGCAAAACAAATATAAAAGCATGGCTGAAACACAGACAAACACAGTTGAAGTCCTCGAAAGTTTGAATTTACCACATCCAGCAGCGAAATACTCGTATAAAATTGATTTATGCAAAGATATCGTTCTAGATCAGGCAGAGGCTATTAAAGAGCTGAAAAAGATATATTTGCCTCAATCAAAATACTCACATACAATTGATATATGCAAAGATGTAGGTAAAAATCAGGCAGAGACTATTGAAGTGCTAAAAAAAATATATTTGCCTCAATCGAAATACTCACATACAATTGATATATGCAAAGATGTAGTTAAAAATCAGGCAGAGACTATTGAATTGCTAAAAAAAATATATTTGCCTCAATCGAAATACTCACATACAATTGATTTATGCAAAGATCAGGCAGAGGCTATTAAAGAGCTAAAAAAGATATATTTGCCTCAAACAAAATACTTACATACAATTGATATATGCAAAGATGTAGTTAAAGATCAGGCAGAGACTATGGAAGTGCTGAAAAAAATATATTTGCCTCAAAAAAGCAAATTGGTTTCTACTTGCTGCTCTCCACTGCCAAATTTGAGCGAACTATCTTATGATTTACAAAAATGCAAAAATGAAGCAACACAGCCGGAATCTGCAAATCTTAGCGCAGAAATATTGGACCATATGCCTGATGCAGAATTCAATGACTGTTTATCTTGCAGTCAATTGAATATGTTTAATAAACCAAGAAAAATATCAAAATCTGATATCATTAAGAGATTAAAAGAAGCATACAAAGCTTGCAGTTGCAAAATCTGCAATTGCTTTGCTAGTAGTAAACTGAATATAACTGATGCAAGCAAACCTTATGAATATGATAAATATTCGAGATCAAACGAAACAACACACGAAACGAAACATCATGTAACGAATGAACAACCACTATGTTCCTGCAAACCATGCGATTGTGTTCAATGTACTAAAAGTTCAGCGGAGCACTGTCATTGTGATCCTTGTCAGTGTGGTGATTGTAAAATAAGAAGTATACACCAAGGCCAAAGTTTTTTGGTCGCGCCTGTTGCAACAGAAGAGATTGTCCCATGCTCTTGTTCACCATGCGCTTGCATCGTATGCGGACTAATTTACCCATTGCCTTCTAGTATAGTGAATGAAATGTCAACGAGTACAAACAGACACGCACTGTGCAGATGTGAAATCTGTGACAATGAAAGTTGTGACCAAAGTGGTTTAGATTCCTGTAAATGTCAAAAGCAAAACAAGGTCATGAGTAAACCAGTTGAACATGACACACACGAGTTTGATATACGGACAGCTAGGATTGTACACAACACGCCTATGTTCAAACGGGTAGCCAGAAATGATAAAATAGCTATGTTTGCAGCTAAACCTGATAGATATCATACTTTTGACGATAGACTAAGCAACATGCAAACATGCAATTGCAAGGAATGCGTATGTATCTTTTGCGTCGGACAAAAAGAAGCAATTAACGCTATAAAAGCTTCTCAACTCTTCTCACCCAATACAACAAAATCAAAATCAGATTTTAACGACCGTTACAACTGTGAAATAAAAATTCCGTACGAAATATATAAAAAAATACAAAGCTACGATAAATGTTATGTGCGTGATACTTGTGATAGTTTAAATTGTGAAACATCTAACATGCCTAGAAATCTACACAGATTTGGAAGATATCGATATAGTGATAGCCCATCCGAGCGCTGTCCTAACAAAGAAATGTCAGGAAGAGTTTTGCACCCTTTTAAAAAGGGTGATGTTTTAACCCCGTCATCTCATAAATTGAAAATCCAGAACCTAATTTTGCAACAACAACACTTAGAAGAGCCATGTTGCCCTATGACTAAAGTAACGACAAACACAGATTCAACTTCTAAGCTGCAGGAAGTTGAAATCTTCCATGAATTAACATCCGAATTCAATACATCAAACAGAAAAATAGACGTTGCACGGGCAAACTTATATATGAACGATTTTAAGACAAGTTATTTACATAAATGCAAAACTTTTAAATGCAAAGCGTATATGCATTACCAAGAAAAAAATAGAAGGTCTGTACATAAAAATATTGCGATTGATAATGAATATTCTGGAAGCTGTTTTTCTGATCATTCGTCATCTTATTACAAATGCTATGGCAGTAGCACCCTGATTTCACGAAATAAATCTAGGGAAAGTTCCTGTTCAGGTTAAAATTACCCGGAATATTTCATATAATTTCCTAAAGGAACTGAGGAAACAAGCTTAAAAAATATAATGAAATTAGACATAGATGCAACTATAAAACTAGATAAATGCAACATTATCCAAAATAGTACTGAAAAACATAACGTTTAATATCGTTTTATACATGATAAAAGATACACTTGGAAGAGTCCAAATAGTACTAAATAGGATACATGACAAAGATAACAAATATAATAATATAATATGCGGTGACTTTAATATTGACATTTTAACTGACATTAAAAATAAAAATGAATTTATCAATATTCTATACAATTATAAATTGACACTCCATATAAATGAACCAACTCGACAAAAAACATTTATTGACAATATAATTAGTGATATAAAAGATGCGAAGGGGGAGGTACACGAATTAGGACTGTCTGATCATAACACGGGGCAAACTTTGTCAATAAAAACAAAAACAAAAAATTTTGTTAATCAACATTGGTTTGTATATAAAAGAGACCAATGTAGAGATAATCTGAACAAGTTTAATTATTACCTAAGAAATATGTCTTTCTCAGAGAACCTTGCTGAAACAGACTAAATAAAGCGTTTTCTTTGTTCCATGATGATATTTGTCTCTTTTTTAATCTTTGTTTTCCACTGATAAAAGTCAAAATGAACTAAAACTCGACAAACCCAAAATGGATTACTAAGGGCTTGAAAAAGTCTTTTGTAACTAAGCGAAAATTACAAAACAAATATTATAAAAACAAAAGCAGACAAAGCAAGCTAAAATACACTACATATAGTAAAATATTAAGAAAATGTGTTGCCAATATTCAAAGCAGTAAAAATAAACATACTATAGAAAATGCTAAAAATAAGTGTAAAACCACTTGGAAAATAGCAAATGAACGACTAAAACAAAATAATACAACCAAGGAATTCAAGGAAATCTCGGATGGAAAATGCATGTTGGACAAAGGCAATGACATTGCAACATAATTATTTCAACAACTTCTTCATAAACATCGTGAAACCAAAATTCAACGAGCACCCAAAAAACAAACCAATAATGGGAAGAAGATTAGCAAACTCCATCTATCTTGAACCAGTTGATAATGTTGACGTTTATAAAATAACAATGGAGTTACGAAAGTCAAATTCAGCAGGGTATGCAGTCTCATTATTTTGCTATGTATGTGCTTAATATTTATTAGATATAGATTTATTATTATTTTATTATTTTAATGTGGTAATATCGATAGTGGGTATTTATTTTAGTTTTTAATTAATCACAATACAACACACACACGCATGCATGTCACATCATTTCATTATAATTAATTATCTTATATCTAGAATAGATATAAGAGAATTAATTGTATTAATTATTCAGATTATTCTAGCCTTAGATTCTAGGCACTCGTGGGTTGCAGCTGAAAATCAGCGTCAGATGGTACACCTTGTGTTGTCATCTGACAATATGCTGAGCTGAGGCCCTTTTGGCATTACAATCTTTGTTTTGTGTTTTTATAATTTTAAGGTGTATTTATTTATTTTTTTGCTGTAATGCCAATTAAACGCATTTTTCTTTTTTTTTTCTTTCAACCGTTGAAGGCGCGCACCTTGTTTCCGCCTGATAGAAGACTATTAAATACTTTCTTCAGGCGGCCAAAGAAGCGCTCCTTCAACGATTGCTTCATGTCAGTAACATTGATACCCAACGCTTCTGACATACCCAAATACTTATAGGTTTCGGATGCGGAGAGGGTTCTAAGGTTTATGGAATCCGAGAGTTGGGTTCCCACGGATTCCATAATTTCCCCTCGCTTTATTTGCATGACCGTACATTTATCCACACCAAATTCCATCCTGATGGCGCTACTGAAACTTTCAGTTACTTTCAGTAGCTTCATCAGTTGCAAATTGTTAGGGGTAAAGAGTTTTAGATCATCCATGTAGAGGAGGTGGGATATTACCTGACCACCTCTCCTCAGCCGATAGCCTAGACCTGAATCCTCCAGCAGTGTGCTTAGAGGATTCAAGGCTAAGCAGAACCAAAGCGGACTCAAACTATCGCCCTGAAATATGCCTCGCTCGATCCTTATCGGCTCGCTATTCCTCTGGATATTTCGACATCCTGGATAGCGAAGGACCGTCCTCCATTGCCCCATAAATGACATCAGGAAGGTGCGTAGAGTTGCATCTACTTTATGTGTATAATGTAGATGCAACTCTCCAGCATGCTCATAAGCCATGTATGTGGCACCGGTCATAGGCCTTCTTATAATCTATCCAACATGTCGATAGATCCTTTCGGGAAAGATGAACCTGTTGGCTTATGGTCATATCAATGAGGAGTAGCTCCTTAGTACCGCGGGACCCACTCCTGCATCCATTTTGAGAATTGAGAGGCAGACATGACGGAGTTGGTGTCTATATGTTTGTTAATTTTAGCTCTCAAAATAGATGTAAGAACTTTATAGACCATCGGTAAACACGTGATCGGCCTATAATTTTTGGGTTCCACGGTGCTACCTGATTTATGGAGCAGGTGGGTAACTCCTGTCGTTAGGAACTGGGGTAGCGAACCAGACTCTAAAGCAGACTGGTACTGAGCCGCTAAGCGAGCGTGCGATCCAAGAAACCATTGAATCCAGAAGTTGTGCAGTCCGTCCGGCCCTGGAGACTTCCAGTTAGGCAACGGACGGACTGCACGAGCTACATCTTGGGGACAGATGGTAATAGCCTCCATTTCTGGTATTGGATCGCAGACTGTGATGGATTGTGTGACTGACAGGCACTGACCAGATACTGCGCCAGAAGGAAGACATGGCATCATAATCAGTTGCGTGTCAGTCACACCTTGGTCCGGTCGCTCCCAACCCCTATAAACCCACCTTTCATCGCTCTGGGAGGTGGGATTGCATCGAGTGTATCGGTCCACTCGCTGCTTATAGCTACAAATACGGTTTGCCCATGCATAGACTTTCTGCTTCAGGAAGTCGATGCGCTCTGTGACACGGTACATATAGTCCTGAGGGCTGACATCAGTCCCTGAGAACGCCCGCCTCACAATGCGCGTCACTCTAGGGCGAGTATTGCCCTCCCTAAAGCAGATTAGTTTGCCGATGAGCGCTCTGGTCCCACCAATACGGCGCTCATTTCTGCACTGCCAAGCTGGTACGGCTGGTTTTGGTCGTGTAGCTCCAGAGTCATTAGCAAATTTAACATGAGCTACACGACATGCCGCTACAGCGGCGCAGTACAGAATCGAATGAGTATCGGTGAGGTCTTTGCAGTCATCAAAATAGTTTGTCAACTGCGAATCCAGAGTCGCCACAAGCGCCCTATTTTTGTTATGCACGGGCAAACGAGGTAAGCGTGGTCTAAAATCGTGAGACATGAATCGATATTCCCGAATCGCACCTTCCAAAGCACTCCTCAATTCTTCATTGCACTGGGTACTTACGTTTGTAGCCCTGTCATCACTTCCCTCATCAACTTGGTTTGTGTCGGACTGTGGTGGTACTATATTAGTCTTCGACGGGGGGGCAATGACATGACTACTCTGCATTTCAATTCGCAAGCGATCAAGTACAGTGTCATCCAACATATGTTTACGCTGGATGACCTGCACCTGATCCGACAGTCGTTGTGCCGAAACGTTGACAACTGGCTCAAGCACCTGAAAAAGAGAGAGCATCCGAACACAGAACGCGGTCAGATTGTTTCCCCCGTCTGTAGCCCCATAGTATGAGCGCATGACGTTCTCATTAATGGATCGGGTCCATCTCATGCGCTGCATACTTCCGCCGGGAGCTGGGACCCTATCAGAGGCCGGTGGGCCTCGAGATCCTAAACCATCCGGTGGCCGATGTCCTCCCCGTCGACGAGCAGGTGGTGGTGTCGTGGGCGGCGAGAAATACTCGTCGCTCGAGCTCGACGCAACTACCGCGGCAGGTGTCGTCACAGCGCTCACAGTGAGGCTGGGTACCGGCGGCGGTGAGGTGGAGCTGAGCCAAGAGTCCGGAGCCGCACGAAGAGCACGCCTACCCCAGGCGTGCTCTTCGTGCGGCTAATCTTGTCAACATATTTTTTCGGTAATTTGTCTGGATGTTATTTTCGGAGGTTCAACATTGTAACATTGTAACCTGTAATTTAAATGGTGTGCATAATAAAGAGTATTCTATTCTATTCTCTTCTATTCTACAAATTCCGAGACGTTTGTTGACGTTGGTGTTGCCAGCCGTGATTATCTTATTATTATCTTACTATAATTTTTATGATTTGCGCTCTAGTATGGTGCGGGTGACACATGTCAGTATGGCATGACTAGGTCAGTGACAATATGCACAATTCAATTTTATCGATAACGATTCTTACAAAAAAGCAAAAATCTCGTTCTCCTAATAATTTAAAAAAAGTATTTGATATTTCATATTATTATGAAATTAATTTTAAAATATGTATTTAATACAAAACATTAAAAAATCACATTCAAAGCACTACCGGTATTTATTTTAAAAAAAGTTTTTTTTTTCATGGTATAATTTTTTCGGCTAATTTAACTCTATAGATGTCTAACAACAAAAATTTGAAAATACATACAGTAAACTTCTTTTTCTATAAAAAATATCGACTATCGATTAAAACCCATAATAGCAATACATCACATCACTAAACATGTCTATGGTGTTACGTTACACGCTTATCACTTTGCTTCATTTTTCTTTAAATTTGATTTTATTTGTAGATAATAACATTTTGGCAGGATGATTTATTTAATTTACTACAGTTATTATTGAATCCGTGTTTTACGATATGATATTTAGGGTGCAGCTAAAATATTAAATCAAGATTGTAAATCGCGATAACGTTCAAGAGTGAAAAGGAACAGTTCGTCAAATGTCACCCTCACCATGCTAGAGCGCAAAAACTATAGCCCTACCCGCGTGTTGAAGGCATGTCGCGATTGCGGGAACATGTTGTACTTATAAGGTTTCATTATTTCACTATATAAGTAACTTAATTACAATATTTTTGTAATACAAACAATAATTTGAAACACTTAATGTCAACCGGACCCAAATTCTCTTTCAAAACGAATTTTCCTGATTGTTATAAAAATGTTTGGTCACCCTATTAGAAAGAGATAAACAGCCTCTGTATTCATATCTCTCTGCTCGTGTTTTTGGTACGAGAGCTCAGTCCAGTTTGTATATTAGGTCCATGATTTTGACACCACCACCACCGCCACCACCGCACCGCTGGACCACTTTTTTGACAGTTTGGATTCCCCCATGGGTGCAGCGACTGACTCTCACTCATTCATTCATGATTAGTGATTCAAAAACAGACAGACTGACACTAAAACCCTGGTGTCCAATAAACCAATACCAAATACTACTTAATCTGTGCTGGTGACTTGACACTTGACACTTTGACAGTGCAAATTATTTTCGATGGCTTGGCCAGTGTTGCCGTTTTAGCCACTATGGCTAGATCTAGCGAATTTTCGACGGTTTTAGCCAAAAAATAATCTGTTTTAGCCACCAAAATGAATCTAGCTACTTCTGGCTACTTTTTAGATTATTACTACATACCTACTTTTATTACTATTTTGCCACCTGAAGTTTTAACAAAAGTCACAAAAACGGTGAAACCAACTGAAATACCATCCATAACATCATCCATTAACGAAGAGATTACAGAATTTCCAGATGAAATTGTAAACTTTCAAATTGGTTTTTAATTTTTTACTAAAAAACTGGATTTTTAATGTTTTTAGCTATTAACTTGTAAACAGTTTTTAATATTTTTACAACAGTATTACATATTGTTTTATTAAATCCACTTATCCCCAGCCCTATATATTAAAATTATATTAAGAATATTAATAGGATAAAGTAAGCCAAAAATACTTTAGCCACTTTTAGCAGAATTTCGAAAGTAATTTAGTTACAAAACTAGCAACTTTTTTTTTTTGTGTAGCCACAAACTAGATGGTCCTAACGGCAACACTGGGCTTGGCTAAACTTGTCTTCTGTGTCAATATAGTCTGATATAAACAGTTTTGTTTATTGTAAAAATTGATTAGTAAGTGGTAAAAATGGATGAATTAAAATATTGCCGAATATGTCTTGTGACTGATGTGAAGATGTTTAGCTTGGAAACTACGTCGAGCGATTCCATCGGTGTTGTTTACTCACATTTGGCGCAGATTCCGGTAATTAATCGCAAAATGCGCTAATTTAAACTATTTCTTCAAAAAACAATGATATAGAATTGCTAATATGCACTGGGCCTCTAATTTATTTGTTTTAATGACTGCTTAGATACCGCAGTGGCTCCTTTTTAAAAAGTGACGCTACCAAATGATTGCACAGCAAGTTTGCGGTTATTAGCGCTATGAAGGAAGGACACTAAAAGAGACACAATATATGTTTTAGTTTTATATTTTTCTCAGTATGTAAAGATGGTTACCCATCCACGGACCAACCCCGGCTAGCGTAGCTTAACCTGATGGATCGACCCGTGCGGCTGTTATTACCACAAGCTCTTTAAACTTAGAAAGATAGATAAGTTACAATCATTTTTGCTGATGTTCTTAAGATCATCATTCTCCTGCCCTTATCCCAATCTATTTGGGGTCGGCGCAACATGTCCTTTTTTTCCATACTTCTCTATTATTCGTCATCTCGGTAGTCACCCCCTTTCTAGCCATGTCATCTTTCACACAATCCATCCATCGTTTCTTTGGTCTTCCCCTACTCTTATAGCCATCGACATTCATACTCAAAACTTTCCTCACGACATTTTCCTCACTCCTCCGCATCACATGCCCATACCATGACAGCCGATTTCCGCACAACTTTTCAGTCACCGGTGCCACTTTTAGACTTCCTCTTATGTACTCATTTCTTATTATATCCATTCGTGATGCTGCTGCATGCTGATGTTCTTAAGAAAACCTAAATAATGCTTTCTTATCCCCAATATAGCAATCCCAATACGGTCAGTGGGTCGTCTTAGGGGCGGACTTAATTCCAATGTACGTAAATCCCATATTTACTCTATTACAGATATTTGACAGGAATCAACATGTGTGTTTTGAATGTGCTAGTCTCCTTCTCAAGTATCAAGAGTTCAAGTCAAAATCTCTCAGAGCTCACAACATTATATCTAGACTCAAACTTGGTTCATCACAGGTAAGTATTTTCAAATAAATGTAGGTATGCAGTCAATCTGCCCAGCCTTTTCCCAACTATGTTGGGGTCGGCTTCCAGTCTAACCGGATGCAGCTGAATACCAGTATTTTACATGGAGCGACTGCCTATCTGACCTCCACAACCCTTTAACTGGGTAATACGATACCCCTTGGTAAGACTGGTTGTCAGACTTTCGGGCTTCTGACGACCTGTAACAACTGTCAAAGATCCACAAATGACAGCCGGGACCAACAGCTTAACGTGCTTTCCGAGGCACGGAGGAGTCTCGGTATGTAAGGATAGTTACCCATCCACGGACCGACCCCGGCAAGTGTAGCTTAACCTGACGGATCGACCCGTGCGGCTGTTATTACTTGGCCACAAATGTAGGTATGCAGTCAATTAAGTATAATATTTTTGATTTTATACTAAAATTTCAATGAAATTGCAGATAACAAGGCAAACCCTCAAAAATATAGATAGGAAAATAAATAAATTGGAATCCACGTTGGTATTATCTCCAGTAGCTATCCTATATGAAGAACCTACAAATAACACAGAAACAGAAATAAATTTTCAAGACAAAGAAAATAAACAATTAGAAATTAATGTTAAAATAGAAGAAGTCAATAACATAGATATAGAAAAGAAATATGATTACAATGACTCATATTATGAAGATTACATTGATTTTACAGAAGAGTCTGTCCCAGAAAAGGTTACACAACCAAAACATAATAGTAAACCAAACAAGGAATCAAAAAGTAAAAAAAGAAAAGTTAAAACTGTTATTAAGAGCGAGGATGATTTCAGTGATAATGAACCTTTGTCAAAAAGTGCTACGAAAACAGTAAACACAACACCTATTAAAAAAAAGAATGGTCTCAACATTGGTTACTTTGATGACTATGCAGCTGTTGTGTTTCTGACCCCTGAAGATGCCAGAAAGGAGGTGCTGTTGAGGAAACAGTCCAGTAACTATAAAAAGTCACCTTTCAAGTGTGATTTATGTTATAGAGGGTTTGAAGCAAAAGCAGCATTTGAGAATCATACAAAGAAACATAGCATTGTAAGCATTTAGTCTTTATTTTTATCCAGAGCCGGATTTGCAGTCTTGGCCGCCCTAGGCCCCAGGCCATGTAGTAAAAATAGGTACCAGCCACCCCTTTCTCAGCACCCATCTTATAGGCTGCATAATGAATTTACTGTATTGCCAACTTTTATCGAAATCGAGTTATTGATTTGTTTTCGCGATTTCAGGTTTGGTTCCATAGTAAAAGTTGTTCATACCCAATAATCCAAATCCCCCAAATAAATCCAAAATCAATCCTCCCAATAGTCCATAGTAATAGTTGTTGTTGTTGTTAGTGACCCCTTAAGAGAATATTGGTCAGTAACCCTGTATATATGAGTCATTTAGGAAGATTATTGTTATATGCGAGTCTTTAGAATATTTAGGTACTTTCAGTTATTTCTTATTACATCAGTTTTTGTCAGATTGGCTGCCCCTAATATCTGGCCACCCTAGGCCCGGGCCTAATGTGCCTTAGGGCAAATCCGGCTCTGTTTTTATCCTAATATTATAAATGCAAAAGTGAGTTTTGTTTGTTTCTTTTTTTTTTTTTGCTTTCACGCTAAAATGGCTGAACGAATTTCGAAGAAATTTAGCTTGTGGGTAGGTCATGACCTGGGTTAAGACATAGAATGTTAACTTTTCATCTTGGATCACAGACAAAGTCGTGGGCAACAGCTAGTTTACCATAAATGGTAGTTCTGATTTGAATCATTTTATTTAGGTTAGAGATTACAGATTGCACACAGCATTTACGACCTTATTATGAATACAATGTGGCAGACCCTACCGCATTGGTTCAGTGAAATGTTAGTAATTTCAGTAGTTTTTATAACATTTTCAGGAGAACGGGAACTATGAATGTGATCTCTGCCACCTCAGGTTTCCTCAACAAGTACACTTGTGTAAACATAGACTTTCATGCCACAAGAGAAAGTTTAGCTGTAAACTATGCTCATACATTTGTTATTGCACGTAAGTATTATTGCTACACACATTTGTTTATGAGCCATCATAGTTTTATGTTACTAAGCTGTTACTCATTATTAGTAGGATCAGCCTATAATGTTTCCACTGCTGGGGCACAGGCTTCCTCTCTGTGAAAGGGAGTGGGCCGTAATCCACCACGTGGGCCCAGTGCTGGTTGATAGATGTCACATGTCTTCGAATTTTTGGTTCTAGGACATGCCGGTTTCCTCACGATGTTTTCCTTCAAATAATAATAATTGAAATAATTTACACAAAGTAAAGCGCTTGTCAGGGTTCGACCCGTAACTAGTAAGTCGCGGCACTGGGCCATCACTGCTCTCCTAATGACTAACTCATCATTGGTAATGACAGTCTTCTGATTAAAATAAAATACTCGTCAAATCGATTTCTGAAAATGTTTTATCAATAAATGAAGGCTGATTTTTGGTAGACCATCGATGCAAGATGCAGGACTTCTCTTTTTATTTATATGTATAGATGTATAGATAGATTTACGTTCTTGTTACAGTTACCAAGCAAAAACCCATGTTAGTCTACACAAAGGAAAGAAATATCCATGTAAACATTGTGGAGAAATATTCAGGTACCTATGACATGATTAACCTTAAAAAATTTGGCAAAATGCATTTTGCAAGATTTTTTTTTATACTTATTATTGATTTTGTGGTCACAAGTGCGGCTGCTGATCATGGGTTCCAGGGGTTCGATACCCGGTCGGGGAAAGTTTAATGGGCTCCTTTTACATAGGATGTAAACGTAACTGGCGAAATGTGGGTGCATTCACACCTCAGCCGAACCGAGGCCTGATGATATTGTGTTTTTAAATATGTTGACCCTGAACCAAAACTTGTGTGGACAAAAATAATAATAAAAAATATTTTCCAGCATGCCAAACAGTTTACTAATGCATACACGTATGAAGCATTTGAAGGAGTCTGTACGTGAAAGTGTTTGTGAACTTTGTGGAAGCACCTTCGGCACGCCCAGGGGACTGTTCTTACATAACATGAAAGTGCACAGGCAGGTGAGATACTTCGCATTGGATTTTCAACGCTCTGCTGAACGCCTAGAGTTGAAAATCCAGTGCGCGATAAAATCCCGCCGCGACATTTTTACGTCCCTGCGAACGTGGACTTATTATAGAATGCTACAAGGGTCTTTTGGCGCCTGAATGACATTGATAAGGGGGCGTTGTTGATAAACTTTATTTTGTGAAATTGTCAGAAATTGTATTGAAAACAAAAGCGGCCAAGTGCGAGTCGGACTCGCCCATGAAGGGTTCCGTAGCAGCAAGTAACATAATATAAAAGTTCTTGTAGTTCGTTTGATTAAATTAAAGGTAAATTGCGGTTTACGATTTATGACGTATTAAAAAAAACTACTTACTAGATCTCGTTAAAACCAATTTTCGGTGGAAGTTTACATGGTAATGTACATCACATGTTTTATCATTCTCTTATTTTAGAAGTTACATGAGGGGACGACACACATTTTACCACGTTGGAAGTGTTTCTCGCGCAAGCTATTCAGTTTAGAAAAAAATGATAATAGGTCTTTACCTATGAAATTGCCGTTTTGTATGAAAAAATTTAAACGAATTTTTTTCATGCATTTTTGATTTGTATTAATCGAAGTAATCACCCATGCAATCAATGCATCTTTGACAACGCAGTGGCAGTTTATTGATGCCCTTCTTAAAGAAATCAGCTGGACGGGAGGCAACAAATTCTTCAAAGGCATTTTGTACTGCCTCTCGGGTATTGAATTTTTTTCCCGCCAAGAATTTATCCAAATTCTGGAAAAAGTAGTAGTCTGTAGGCGCAAGGTCTGGTGAGTAGGGCGGATGACGGAGAGCTTCCAACCCCAGTTCTTGCAACTTGGAGACCGTCTGCTGTGCAGTATGAGGTCGCGCGTTGTCGTGCAGGAGCAGCGGAGACGAGCGATTGACCAATGCTGGTTGGAGATGTGCCAGCTTCTCCATCATTGTGTTCAGTTCTTCACAGTACACATCTGAAGTAATGCTCACCCCGTTTGGTAAGAAGCTGTGATGAATCACACCGGCGCTAGACCACCAAACAGTGACCATCACTTTTCTAGGGGTAAGTTTTCGTTTAGGGCATTGTTTAGGTGCTGAACCAGGATCCAACCAACTTGCTGAGCGCTTGCGGTTATCAAACAGAATCCATTTTTCATCGCAGGTAACAATGCGGTTCAAAATTCCTTCATTTGTGTGTCTGTTGAGCTGTGCAAGGCACGTCTCGACGCGTACTTCGCGCTGGCGATCATTAAGTTCGTGGGGCAGCCATTTGTCAAGCTTTTTTACCTTGCCAATTTGACGCAAATGGACTAATATTGTTTTGACGCTAACGTCGAAATCTGCTGCTAATTCAGCCGTAGATTGTGTATCATCAGCTTCCACAATCGCCTTTAATTCGTCATTGTCGACCAAAGTCTTCGGACGACCGCGAGGTTCATTTTTCAGGTCGAAATTTCCAGAACGGAAGCGAGCAAACCAATAACAAGTGGTGCGTTGGTTTGTAGTGTTAGTTCCGTAAACGTCGTTGATGTCGCGTGCCGCTTGTGCCGCGTTGCTGCCACGACGGTACTCATATTCCATAATTACTCGAATTTTTAACGTATCCATGATGACGAAAAAGATGGAAATGCGATGAAAATGTAACACTAATCAATAAACAAATGACTACTTTTGGTAAAAAAAATCCATGTTTTTAAAATAAAATTAATTTGAAATTAGAATTCTTAGCCAAACAAAAATTATTTTGATTTGAAATGGCCAGTACTGCAGAACGGCAATTTCATAGGTAAAGACCTAATATTTGAAACCTCAATGACATTTTTAAACACCTATCCATAGATACTCCACACGTATGGGTTTGATGAAAAAAAAAATTTGAGTTTCAGTTCTAAGTATGGGGAACCCCCAAAATTTATTGTTTTTTTTTTCTATTTTTGTGTGAAAATCTTAATGCGGTTCATAGAATACATCTACTTACCAAGTTTCAACAGTATAGTTCTTATAGTTTCGGAAAAAAAGTGGCTGTGACATACGGACGGACAGACAGAAAGACAGAGACGACGAATCCATAAGGGTTCCGTTTTTTGCCATTTGGCTACGGAACCCTAAAAACAAGATGGCGGCATTAGTTCTGATTTTGGCCACGCGCCCAACAATCATATACACACGGCTACACATCAAGCTATACATTTCCAGTTTACACTGCGAGATCAGCTTATACTGAAAAAGTATAGCTTGATTTGTAGCCGTGCGTACTATCTGTACACCGTAAAGACTATTCTTGCTTGCAGCGCTCGGCCGCTATAGTAACGCTTGCTGAGATGGGAGCCTTTTTGGCCTCGCACAGGTCTCTTTTTTTAGTCAGATTTTTTTTAAATTTTTTTTATTGTTTATTTTGTTACTTTTATATGCTCCTTTATAACTGTATTTCCTGTGCGTAATATTTTTCTTTCTTTCTTGCTAACAGATGTGGTCATCGTGTGCACGGTTATTTTTTTCACGGTGTATAGACGTTCGTTTGTCCCATGGTACCGTTGTATTTGGAATGTTCGAATCTTTCCTTAAAATCCCGTTTTTATGAGAAACTGACCTTTACGGGAAACATCTTGAAGGCTCATATTGTATGTATTTCATACATATATGTAAGTACTTTGAGTATGAAACATGTTACCAGCAGCAAAAAAATGATGTCGCTGCAATAATGTTACGAACTTTTGTTTACCAAGATACGGCTAAGGCACTTGTCCCACCGCCAGCGATTAGCGAGTAGAGTTAACAACTAAAAACGAGTTGATTGTCAGAGTTCTCGCCGGTAGTGTGAACAGTCGGCGATCACCTACAAGTTTCTTGAGCGAGAAAATAGTCGATAGCTTGTCGCGTCCTCGTCGGCGGTGGGACAGGTGCTTAAAAGGGGTGCTCTAAACTAGCCCACGAATTTTTTTCTAAGCTTTTTCAGATTGCAGCTCATGACCTAAGAAAAAAAAGTAGAATACTTCTATTAATGTTTTTTTTTTAAATTTATGTTAGGATAAAAATGATAAGCATGGCCCCGAGTGTGAAGACTGCGGGGTGCACTTCACATCAGAACTAGCCTGGAAGCGACACCTAGTGCTTTCTACTAAACATGAAGTCAGGTTTGTACAAGATTAGAATTAATTTTTGAATCAAATAATGAGAGACAAACGATTTAAGACCATGTTTCGTTACAGTAACGGTTGCAAATTCTGTGGAGACACATTCTCGAACGAGGACGACCTTAAAGTTCACTTGAGAGTGCACTCTCGGAAGCCAAACAACAGATGTAATAATATAAAACTACCCGCCGCTTGTGCTATTGTGAGTATTACCATCAAGAGAATTCATCATCGTAGTACACGCGCGTCTCCCTCGCCACCTCAATGATGTAGCCCCGAGTCACTTCACTTATCTCAAAAATCTTCATAGTGAGCGGTCATTTTCTTGTTTCATTGTACCGATTTGAATTTTTAAGGTCATCTGATAATTTAAAGCTCAAAATGCCTATGCAATCCACAACTTTCCTCGATAAATCCTTTACTGTCCAGGCTGCTCGTTTGTGGAATGCATTGCCAGTTCAAATATAACGCGCGCAGTCGTTACCTATGTTTAAAAAGCTCGTAAAGGAACATTATTTGTCGTTGTGATCGTGTTCACGTAACTGTAAATATCTTTAGTCTTCATTTGTTTTCGTTGCTTATATTTAGTATGTATGTATTTATGTATCTATTATTTAGGTTATGTATGTATCTATTTTAGTATAATATTGTAAGTAGGCACTTATTATTTGCACCAAAGACAGCCCCATTTCATATCCAGGCAAATCACTGTCCATTCTATGGTTGCCTGGAAGAGATTGCAGAAAGCGATAAGGCCGCCCATTGTATATTTTGTAGTTTGTGTCTTTTTTTTGTTATGTATTTTTGTGGTGTACAATAAAGTATATATAAATAATAAATAAATAAATAAATGGGGCATTAAGATTCATCCTACATCCAGTGCGAGTGCGGTGCTCCTGAACATACGATGCCCCATCTGCTAGTGTCCTAAAACTCCGTTCACCCGCAACCTTGACGATCTGAGCAACGACTCTGACGCCGCAATAAATTTAGCCACTTACTGGGCCCAAACACTATAAGAAACAGATGTAGGTACCGTCCAACGACCATATAGCCCATAGACGCCTAATGCTTGATTTAACGCATCAAAACAATTCTGTCAACTAGCTGAGGTATGAGGAAGCGGGGTACTGCGTTCTGATTGGCCCTTCCAAGGTCATTACGTATCACTAGGGATGGGACAGGTTTAAATAAAACACGAAGGTATCGATATTTTTTTGATAAGAATTGTACTTTATAAAATGTTTAATGGGCTTTTTCACCTTCCCATTTATTAATACTCCATCCATTCATCCATTTATTTTTTTTCGAGTACTTCGTAATTGGCGTAATGTTTGGTATAATAATTTGTGTTTGCTTACTGTCAGCTGTGAAGTTACCTTATATAATAAATAATAAATAAATAATAATAATTAATATTATTTTAACATGTAATTACTTAAACATAAAATGTAAAAAATAAAAACAACATACGAGTATCAAAATTCTTTCCGTATTTATTTAAAAAGATATCATACAGTCATACTTTTTTCGGAGGTTGGTAATAGTTAAACAAATGTCTTAATTAATAAAACAATTGGGAAACAAACAAAAACAAATCATGGGAAATCTCCTTTCCAATAAAAAAATAATCATCAAAATCGGTTCTTAAACGACGAAGTTATCCGCGAACACACATAAAAAAGTCCAATTGAGAAACTTCCTTTTTTTGAAGTCAGTTAAAAAGATTTTCAAATTTCGTTTAGATAGTATAGGTTTTTGCTTTCTCGATAACTTTGGTCATATGATTTGGTGCATCACTATTATTCGTTAGGTATGTTTACCAAATAATAGAGGAAAAGAGATAGCTAAAAAAATACTTTCAGAAGAAAGGGACGCAAACATGAAAGACATCAACGAGAGACCTTGCACCTTTCGTCCACCTACAAGTTTGACCAGTGTAGGATGAACTCCGATAAGTAATAACGGAACATAAATGTAATCTAATTATGAATATATAACTATTTACTTACCGATGAAATGTTATGCCATCTTTTCGGAAACTCGAAGTCTGGCTGTTGTTACCACACCAACGTATTGTGCAAGGGGCCATTATATTATTTTGAACAATTTTTAATCGACTAACGCGGAAGTGTTTACAGCTCACAGAAGTGGTTGAAACTGAATCGAAATTGTTGACTGGCGACCTATATCAGATCTATAAGTCTGATGTGTTGACAGACATCGGTCGCCTGTTATTAGGCGTCTATGGGCTATATGGTCGTTGGTACCGTCAAAACGAATTAGAATTATTTATTTGTAAAACGTAGGTTAAAGGTCAAGGTATTATACAGGGTTACTGGTAACTCGACCACTTCCTTGCAGGACGTCATAGTAGGGTTCAAATGCAACAAATTAAGCCACCAAATGTTCTACCGAAATTCAGTTTTTTTTTCGTAAATTTAATTTTTTCAGACAAAATTTACGAAAAATAAAATGTTTAATTAGTTATCTTTGCCAAATTTTAGGCATTTTTGAACTTTTAATTATTAGCGCAAAGGTCTGCTACTGCATCAGATATATTACTAACTTAAATTCCAGAATAGTCGCGCCGTAAATAATTTTAAATTGGATCTTTCATATAAAAACTAAAAATCTAAGTAACTCAAAAAGTATTGAATTTCGGTAGAACATTTGGTGGCTTAATTTGTTGCATTTTAACCCTACAATGACATCCTGCAAGGAAGTGGTCGAATTACCAGTAACCCTGTATAATAATTATATAATTATGCTGCGCTATGTTTTGTCATTGACGACATACAAATATCAGTGAATACTTTAAAAAATAAAAACAAACGAAACTCATTAAGTATAGAAAACAAACAGTAAAAAAATTATAATAATATCAAAACAAAAGAAAATACATGCATGCAATATTAGATTAATAAATGGTACAGTAGTTACAGTGTTTTGTCATCTAGGGCACAGTAACATTTCTCAACTAATAATTTTTGAAAACATTTTTTAAATTTATTAAATGGCATACTTCTTATGACATCGGGTATTTTATTATAAATTTTGGGAGCAACACAAAAGAAGCTCTTTTTCATTAATGCTGTATTGCATTTTGTCGTACATAATTGATTTTTATATTGGGTACGGATTGGGGTCTTCTTAACTGGTGACAATTTAGTAAACCGCGGATAAAAATGCGGATTTGATTTTACAAACAACGCATTTTCCAAATATATAAAGCTGGTAACGTTAAAATCTTAAATTTCTTAAAGGTTTTAAATTACACATGGATCGTACACATCTTTTTTGCATTCTGAATATAAGTTCCCTGTTTGACTGCCCCAAGAAAACAACACCATACCGTAGAATAGATACGAATAGAGAAAACGAAAAGAAAAAGAAGCTAATTTACAACTATTATTATTAATGATAAGGTTATACGCCGCAAGTGGCACGTCAACATCTGGCTAATTAGCCACATTTTCGTGGTCTTGCTTCTTTTTCGCTCTCGTTAATTACTGTATGCCGTCCTACTTCCACTTATCATGTTATAGTTCTACATTGTGCCGTTTTTGAACATCGAATGTTGGGTAGGTAACCTATCTACGTCTTTTTACTTATAATATCATTGATTATTATCATACAGTTCAGTTCACTAGTTTAGATACTACCAAGTATACCTCAAACATTTCTTCGAACTAAATCAATGTTTCGTGTGTCGCTTAAAAACAAATTTAATTTTTATTACCCGACTACGGCAAACCCAAAAGGAAGGGTTATGATTTTAGCAGTCTATGTATGTATGTAAGTATGTATTTACGCGTGTTCCACCGTAGCGCCTAAACTACTGAATCGATTTTAATGAATGAGGTACCTATCAATAGATTCGTAGTAATGGTCCGGGTGACATAGGCTATATAAATTCTCCCTAAATTTAATATGGTGGACTTTACACGTAAAAATCTGACCTCAAAAAAATAAAGTGATAATAATGACATGTTTGGAAAAAGAAAGGTCTTGACGAGCACATTACAAATATGTATATATATGTAATATGTTTAAATTGTTAAAAATAAGTAAAAGTAGAGGTAAATAATATTAATTTAATTGGTTACAGACCGACCGCGGCGAGCGTGATTTTTCAGTAGTCGGGTTTTATTTTAGAACTTACTTTTTTTTGTGTTACTGATGATGACCAATGGGGCCGATGACTTGAAATGGAGACCACGTACTGGTGGACGAGTAGAAACCGTTGTGGCGATACTTTAGGGAGGCCATGTCCAGCGGTTTGAATAATAATTATGATATTTATGTGTATTGCAGTGCGCCAAATGGCTAGTGAACCGCGTGGAGTACAAGACACACGTGACGTCAGAGCACCCTCACAGCGACGAGGCGAAGAAGTTCCTCGCAGACGACCAGACGCCCTTCGTGTGCGAAGTTTGTGGACAGATGTTTAAGGTACTCATTGATATTGCCTTTTATTAAGAACTTAAGGTTGATCCGCAGTAGCAGCCCGCGAAATTCAAATTTTCTTCCGGTTTTTGCAATTTGCAGGTCAGTGTCAGGTTGTAGTTAGATTTGTTTTGTATTGTTGTAGTGAGAGTTGTATTGATGATTCTCATGGTTATAATGATGTAAATACATATTTTGTTATAGTCGCGGATCATATTTTGATCAAGACAAAACCTGACACTGACTTGCAATTTGTAAAAAACGCAAGAAAATTTGAATTACGCGGGCTACCACTGGATTCGTCTTAAAAAATATTCATTACTGCTTCATTGGTCTAGTGGTTGCAAACGCTACTGCTGAGCATGAGGTCCTGAGTTCGATTCCCAGGTCGAGAAAAGTATTATTGGGTTTTTCCATCAGGGATCAGTAGCAGCCAGGAGTCTGGATTTGTGCCCGGTTGATGGCAGTAGGCTCGTCTCCTATTACATAGCGAAATGCGGGTATAATAAATAGGTACACCTCTGCCTAACCCTTAGGAGAACTACAGGCGTGGTGCTATGATAAGTAAAATATTCATCCAATGTTTTATTTTGCCGCTGAGAATCTTTATATCAAAAAAAAAATATATAATATATTTTAACCCTGGTAGTGAAATATCCTTTCTCACATATTATCATCATTCTCCTGCCCTTATCTCAAATTATTTGGGATCGGCGCAACTTGTCCCTTTTTTAACCGACTTCAAAAAGGAGGAGGTTCTCAATTCGTCGGAACCTTTTTTTTTTTTATTTTTTTTTTTTTTATGTATGTTCCCCGATTACTCGAAGATGGCTGGACCGATTTGGATTTTTTTTGTTTTATTCGAGAGGGTATACATCACAGTTGGTCCCATATAAAATTGATTAACTTTGCTTGGGTAGTTTTTGAGTTAGCTTCAATAATACGTATGTTTCCCCACTTTTATATATGGATGATGTTCTAGTTTGTTTTGCAGATAGTGGTATTAGAATTTGTGTGGGGGTAGGTACACAACTAAAAACTGAAAAATAAAAACTTTTTTACAAAAAATACAACCGACTTCCAAAAACAACACTACAAAGTGAAAAATAACTTTAATTTCGGAAGTCGGTGGCTAAAAACGAAAACACATTTAACTAGACACCGACTTCCGAAATTAAAGTTATTTTTCACTTGGTAGTGTTGTTTTTGGAAGTCGGTTGTATTTTTTGTAAAAAAGTTTTTTATAAGGTTTTATTTAGTTTCTCCTGTCCCGGTGTCTGTCTGTAATCGAATTTAACTTGCAAAGTTAAATGTGACCCAATTCCCGGTTTCCGATTGACCTGAAATTTCACATGCATATGTAAATCGGATGACAATGCAATATTATTATGACATGGAGCTGATCTGATGATGGAGCTGGAAGGTGGCCATGGGAACTCGGTAATAAAACGACGGAACCGTATCGAGTTTGGGCTTGTTTGATTCGTCTTAACAAGGACTCTGGTCCTAGATGATATCCAGACTAATAAAACCTTGTTTTTTTTTTTTAATAAAACACTTGTTTTGCATACTTTTCTATTAGTCGTCATCTCGGTAGTCAACCCCTTTCTAGCCATAATCCTCTTTGTCACATAATAAAGGCTGCTTATTTTTAACCGACTTCAAAAAGGAGGAGGTTCTCAATTCGTCGGAACCTTTTTTTTTTTTTTTTTTTTTTTTTTATGTATGTTCCCCGATTACTCGAAGATGGCTAGACCGATTTGGATTTTCTTTGTTTTATTCGAGAGGGTCACAGTTGGTCCCATATAAAATTGATTAACTTTGCTTCGGTAGTTTTTGAGTTAGCTTCAATAATACGTATTATTTCCACACTTTTATATGGATGATGTTCTAGTTTGTTTTGCAGGTAGTGGTATTAGAATTTGTGTGGGGTAAGTACACAACTAGAAAGTGAAAAATAAAAACTTTTTTACGAAAAAATACAACCGACTTCCAAAAACAACACTACAAAGTGAAAAATAACTTTAATTTCGGAAGTCGGTGGCAAAAAACGAAAATACATTTAACACCGACACTGACACCGACTTCCGAAATTAAAGTTATTTTTCACTTTGTAGTGTTGTTTTTGGAAGTCGGTTGTATTTTTTCGTAAAAAAGTTTTTTTCAAATAAGATTTAGAGCGATCAGATTTCCCAAATATTGGGAAACTGGATAATGTACAGGCGACGTCGACCTCGTAAATGCTATACCACTTTTAACAAAAAATTCAATTGAAACTTCATTAAGGATGAATTATCTGTCTCACTAGTTTTGAAAGCAAAGAATTGCCTTTATCGTTTTGTAATGTGGAAGTCACTAAAAGTCATTTGAGGTACCTACCTATAATTTTTCCATCTTTATTCCAGCAACAATGCTTCCTTACATACCACCAACGGAAACACACGGGAGAACGTCCCTACAAGTGCCACGATTGTGACAAAACGTTCCAACTGGCCGGAGCGCTGTCTATACATCGCAGTATACACAATCGGAAGAGGACGCATAAGTGCGAGATGTGCGCCCGTGTGTTTACATTCAAGAGTGCCCTTAACAAACATATGAAGGTAACAATTTATTATTCAGTACTTACAATACATTTTTTAAGTCAATGTAAAACCAAAGGAGAGTTAAGTGACATGCGAATTTGTAACATGTACCTTACGAAAACGTTGATCAATTTTGAACTTTATCACGTAAAACTAAATTGTCAATTGGTGTCACATGTTTTGTCATTGCTGTTTGCAACAACAAGGTATAACAAGATATGATAAGGTTATATGTATGGTAAAATTTTTCGTAAGTCGTATCAACTGTTAAGAGGCCGTAAGTATACGATTTTTTTCCGATTTCACTTATTTACGTGATTTTGTAGTTAAAACCAGGGACCGAAACCGGTACGATCATTACCGGTATTTTTCGGTTACAACCTTTATTTTTTTACAGGTATTTTCAAAGGTTACCTTAATTCTTAAATACTGAATAGGTACAACCTGTATTAATACCGGTTACCGAAATAAAAATTACCTCTATCTTAGGTACACGTGCCGTCGGCATACCGAGTTAATTTCTATGATGAGGGAAAAAGATAAACAAATGGTATTTTACCAATTTACAATGTAGGTACTTAATATTATCTTACTTACCATTGTTCATTTCCTTTTTTTTACTTCAAGCTTCAACTCCAATACCTACTCCGCAAAAAGGCGCACTAAAAACACGTAAACAGTACTGGTAGGTACAGCACGCATGACGGTCTCCCTGCTAATGTATTTTCTAATGCCAACAAATTGCCGGCATTGCGATATTCTGTTTCTTTCTCGTAATCAAGGTCATTTTTAGGTAACCGGTATTAAAACGGTAACATGTTTCTTCTTCTTGGGTTACCCAGATAGCGGTTACCTTAACCGTAGAGGTAGCCAAAATTCTTCGATACCTGTACCGTAATTCATAAAGGTTTTCGGTCCCTGGTTAAAACAACGATGCTACTACTGTGTTGCTATGAGTTAAGAACGAGTTATAACTTCAAAAAAAAATGCTTTTGATTTTGGCTACCCGAAATCAAAAGCATTTTTTTGCCCATTTTACTCAAAATTTTTACATGAAAGTGGTAACAAGTGACGACTACGACTTTCACAAGAATACATTGTATTTTTTTCATACCCTTTAGACATCAAAACGATTCGTAAATATGTGATATTCTAAACCTCTTACATCTAAAGTTCACCAAAAAAAGTCGCCGGTTTTAGGTCGATTAATCAAAATTAAATAATAAAAACAAAAAAAGTAGCTCATTCATTAGATCATAATTGAAATGATATTTCATGTTGTGCATTCAAATTTATAGTAACACAGTATTTTAACTGTAAAATCACGTAGGTAAATCAGCGAAATCGGCAAAATTTCGTATACAGCCTCTTATCTGTTACCAAATGATTATGGTAAGCACTGTAAAAAAGGAGGTTTAATATCGCTCTTGCAAAAACTAGGCCGTAAGGCGTCAGTACCTATTTTAGATTTTCCAGAGAGCAGTCTGGCTTCCACATTTACCCAGTATATCGTTAGGACTGAATTATGTTCCACCATTTCTCGCACCCAACACTTACAAAGAAAGAAAATTTTATTTGACCTAGGTTAAGGTACAAAATGAGCAGTGGTGGCCCTGACTTACGTGGTGGTTTCGAACTCAGGCAGGCGTTTTACTTTGTGTAAATAATTTCATCACCGCTGCTCTCAAAACGGTGAAGGATTATATCGTGAGGCAACCGGCATGTCTTAGAAACGAAAATTTGAAGATATGCGACACCTACCAACCCGCACTGGGCCCGTGTACATGGATTACAGCCTACTCGCTCTTGTAGAGAGGAGGCCTGTGTTCCAGCAGTTTGAGCATTATAAGCTGATTATGCATGCATGGCACATAATACAAGGTGTAATTAAATATCGCACAACTTCATGGGGTCATTGTACTCTATCATTATGAACATCTTTTACTATGGGACCAAACCGAAAGAAAGAGAAGAAAAGCGAAAAAGAAATCAGCTGTTCCCTACATTTTGACGAGTTATGCGAACATTAATGTAGGGATCAGCTGATTTTTTTTTCGCGATTTCAGGTTTGGTCCCATAGTAAAAGTTGTTTATAATGATGAGTACAATGATCTCTTAAGATGTTGTTTGTGCGTTATTTAAATTACACCTTGTATAAGAACAAAAAATACTTATTTAGTAAGTAATAACTAATTAAGTAACACAAAAAAAAAATAATAAGCACAGTCTATACATCATCATACAGTCGTAGACGAAGCCCGAGCTGCATACGAAGTTCGGTGAACTTCGTAAGCAGCTCGGGTTCTCGTCGGACGACTTTATGATGTATAGACTGTGGTAACAGTACTGTCGGCCTCACGGCTCACTCCCTCATTCCTTTCATACGCTGTCAACAGGTTCACCTCGGCATCCGTCCCCACAAGTGCGCGATCTGCGACAAAGGCTTCATACACATGTGCGACTTAAAGCTGCACATCAAATACGTACACGACAAGATACCATGGCCTAAGAAGAAGAACAAGAGAACTATTGTTGATGATGCTCCGTATTTAGACTACCACTGATGTACCTACTGAAAAAGCACGAAGGACTGACAACCAATCTTACTAATGGGTGTCGTGTTACCCAGTAACTGGGTTGTTAACGTCAGATAGGCAGTCGCTCGATGTTAAATACTGGTATTCAGCGAAGCTGGAAGCCGACCCCAATATACTTGGGAAAAGGCTAGGCAGATGGTGATGACTGATATAAAGTCTAAGTCAGTTCTGTAAAATATAAATTAACTAAAATATACAATTATATAAAGAAATATGTGTTTTTATTTTTTATAAAACACCATAACACGCCCACGGTCATCTTTTCACTACGACAAGAACTGTTCTCATTTAGCTACTCCATTGCAACGTGTGCGTGTGGATTGAGACTCCTTTTTAAAAGTTAACTATATTTATACGAAATCAAGAAAGAATTTAGGAAATAATTGTGAAAACTTCATGGTGAAGATAAAAAACACCTATGATGAGAAAGTCTTAGTCAATTAACTAGTGTCTCAACATATACCAGATATATGTTTAATATTTTTATGTGGATTAATTGTATTGAATTTGTGAAAACTATTCATAAATACTCAATTGATTTTAACGGTTTATTTATAACATTCAATCCTACTATGGTGCAGACGGAGTGTTCCGAAAATCTCCAACATTGGCAAAATAAATTATTAATATTCTTACTCTATTTTACGAGTATAATTCTGACTCAATTTGTGCAACAAAAACCTTGACGTAAAACATAAGGTGTATTCCCGTTCGTCCCCTCCGACCTCGTCCCCCTCGGGGGACGAACGGGAATTCACAAAAATAATATTTAATTTGTTCCCGATCGTCCCATTACTAATTCAAGAGGGGACGAATGGGAATATGTTCTTCGATTAGTGCCATTCGTCCCACTAAAAAGATTTGTGCATAATGTGTTTATTCGTTGTTTCGTAGTTTACTTTTAAATTAGTTACTTAGTTAGATTTAATCATTATTTTACAAAATTCTTCTCTACTTTTTTATGAATTATAAAAACGTATCTTAAGTTTATCATTGTTTCATTTAAAATGTTTACCTACACTAAATGTAACAGCTCTGGCGGGATGCGCCGGCGATGCCGGTACTTAACAAAAGAGTGCCGATATCATTGTGTTATTTGCGTAAACCCTATCCGTCTTATTACAAAACAAGGTTCATCTTCAAACCCAGGTTTAAACCATGGACCCTTTTTTGAATTTCGAGCTTTATTCTGACACGTTAAGATGTCAGTTTTACAAAACTGACAACTTAGTACCGGACTAAGTTGTCAGTTTTGTATAAAGAACTGTATTTCTATCAAAGCTAAGTTCATATTACAAAAACTGGCTCGATGGTTTAAACCATGACGAAGAAAAACCTCGTTTTGTAATAAGACCGTATGGGTTTACCTGACATTCGCTCCCTTTCCTATCCTTAAATTAGACCGGTCGGGTTAGTGTTGACAAAACAATGAAAGTGCACGGGTGTTAATGTAATAATATATTTGACACGAATTCTGCTGAAAACTACTGATGTAAGTACCTACATTTTGTGTAACATGTTCTGATTTCTTATACAATATGTAACACAAAAATGTGACACCATACCTACATAAGCAAATGTGACTTTATAAAAATTAGGACTTTGTAAGAATTAGTTGATTCTGTGATTTTTATTCCTTAATAAATGACTGATTTTATTTCAAATTTGTTTTTTTACCACTTAAAACCACCAGTCTTATATTATTTGGTGGGAGCAATAGAACTATAAAAAGAATTAATAAATTATTCCCGTTCGTCCCCCCAAAAAAATTAGGGGGACCATCGGGAAAATAAATAACGCATTCCCGTTCGTCCCCCGAGAGGGACGAAGTCGAGGGGACGAACGGGAATACACCAAACATAATAGGTTGTTAGAGAGTACTTAAAAAAATACTTTCTGTTCAACGTCCCGTTTGAGTGTTCCATGTTGTAGTGTTTATCTAAATAACCCGAACAATAATAATAATAATGGAATTTGGTGTGGACAAATGTGCAGTCATGCATGTAAAGCGAGGTGAGGTTATGGAATCCGATGGAATTCAACTTTCGGATACATCTTAGATCCCTCTCCTCATCCGAAAGCTATAAGTATTTGGGTATGTCGAAAGCGTTAGGCATCAACGTTGCCGACGTGAAGCAATCGTTGAAGGAGCGCTTCTTTGGTCGCCTGAAGAAGGTATTAACCAGTCTTCTTTCAGGCGGAAACAAGGTGCGCGCTTTCAACGGTTGGGTCATGCCGGTTTTTATGTACTCTTTCGGCATACTCAAATAGACTCAGACTGAACTCGACGCCATGGATAGGAGGGTCCCTACACTGCTGACTGCAAACCGGATGCATCACCCACGATCATCGGTGATGAGACTGTACATCCCGCGGAAGTGCGGGGGTCGAGGCTTTTTAAATGCGAAGACCCTCCACAACTGCGAGGTGTGCAGCCTCGGAGAATATTTTTTAAAAGTCGAAGTGGGTATGCACCGTGATGTGATTGCAGTGGACAAGGGGCTCACCCCGCTGTCCATGGCTAAAGAGAACTGGCGCAAACCTGTAGTACTTACTACCGATGACCGCAAGAAGGTATGGCAAAGCAAGGAGCTCCACGGGCGCTTCTATCGGGTGTAGATTTCTTAGCGTCCGTATCCTGGCTACGTTTCGGTGACCTTTTCGGGGAAACTGAAGGTTTCGTCTGTGCAATTATGGACGAAGTTATCTTGACGAATAACTATCGGAGACATATTATGAAGGGCGGGTCGGTTGACGTTTGTCGGGCATGCCACCGTCCGGGTGAGTCCATCAGACATATTATCTCTGGTTGTTCTCGTCTGGCTAACGGCGAGTACTTGCACAGGCATAACCAAGTAGCTAGAATTATTCACCAGCAACTTGCTTTGAAATATAAACTTGTGGACTCTGAGGTACCGTACTACAAGTATGTGCCCGACCCTTCTAGAAAAAGACCATGTCACTTTGTACTGGGATCGGTCTATCATTACTGACAGGACTATTGTCGCCAATAAGCCTGATATAGTGGTGATAGATCGGTTAGCGCGCCACGCAATGATAGTCGATGTTACATTCCACATGACGAAAACCTCGTGAAAGCTGAGAAAGAGAAACAAATAAAATATCTCGACTTAGCAGCTCACGAGGTTGTTGACATGTGGAATGTGAGCTCGGCTGTCATTGTGCCGATTGTCGTAACGGCCAATGGCCTGATGACCGAAAGCCTCGACCAACATCTCTCGAGGCTCTCGTTAGGCGGTTGGATCAAGGGCCTGATTCAGAAGGCAGTATACTCCTTGATACGGCTCGCATTGTGAGGTTCCTGTCTCTGCAGCCCTAACCACCGGTAGCTTGGACCCTGTAGTGCTATTCTGTAAATATCTCACCGTGAAAACATGAGTGAAGTGATCTTAAAGTGAGCTGTCAATAGTGTCAACCCCTAGCATTAGGTGGAATGACGGCTCACTTCACGCTCACATCACCTGAGCTATCACGGTGAGATGTTTACAGAATAGCACTACTGCTCCCGACACCGGCGGACCTCTATTTTTTTATATTTTTAAATGTTTTTTTTTTGTTTTAATATCTTTTTGTTTAAAAAATATTTAAAAATGTAACTAAATAAGAATTTAAATGAATAAACGAATAATAATACAAACGGCGGCTACATCAGAAATTATGAAAATGTTGTCACTAAAGTATAACACGTTTCCTGTTTTTGTGAACTATAAAAAATGTTATGAGCATGTTGTCAAGTCCAATCTCTTCGATTACTCTCATAAGTTAAAGTATGCCATTAGCTTAGAAAGTTATTACCTACGCAACATATACACTTCTGGACACATCTATTGGCCCACCTTAGATTTTAGGTTTCGATGGCCCCTACCGAAATATAATTGCTAGATTGAACAAAAACTGTTGATGCAGTTTTAAACCTGATACATTTTACCATCTTTTTCGATCGTATTGTTTTAAATTTGAATTCAGAATACCATACGACATGGAGCTACGCCTAACAAGTCGGATATGCGCCTTGTTAAAGGCAATTGATTTTTGAATAAAAAACATGTTTTATCAAATAAAGGTTTAATTTAATAACGCGTGTTGCCTCCATGGGCATCTACCACAGCTCTCATACGATTAGGCATAGAGTTTATCAACCGCTCTATGAAATTTTGAGGGATCATCTCCCATTCCACTTCTATGGCAGTTTTCAACTCCTGCATCGTCTGGGCAACTGGCTGACGAGCCCTAACACGTCTTTTTAGCTCGTCCCACATGTGCTCAATGGGGTTCATGTCTGGGCTTCTGGCTGGCCAGTCCATAACTGTGATGTTCACATCCCGAAGATATTCCCTGACGATGCCGGCCGCATGGGCTCTTGCATTATCATGCATAAAAAGGAAATATGGGCCCACATAGTCCGCGTATGGTATCACGTGAGGTTCTAAGCACTCACGAATGTACCTTTCAGCATTTAATGTTGGCAGCCGTGGTCCTGTAACAACCTCAAGTTGAGTTTTGCCGCTCGCGGATATACCGCCCCAGACAGTCCATGAGCCACCGCCATAAGCAACCCTCTCTTCAAAGCAGCATTGTGCGAAACGCTCTCCCTTACGTCGGTAGACCTTCTTCATTCCATCATTGCCATGTAACACAATTTTAGACTCATCAGAAAAGAGTACACGGCTCCAATCTTGCTGTGTCCAATTTAAATGACTGCGTGCGAAATGAAGGCGCGCTGTTCGGTGGGCTCGCGTTAGTTTGGGGCCATTAGCTGGCTTGTGTGGTACCATATCGCGTTCTTTTAACCTTCTCCGAACAGTTCGAGCGCTCACAGATACTCCGTGGAAGTCGCGAAGTTGGTTTTGTATCTCAATGGAGGTAAGGTGACGATTTCTCAAGCTGGTCGTCACGATGAATCGATCCTGCCTTTCAGTTGTGACCCGAGATCGTGGCCTTCCTTGGCGACGAACAAAGCCGCCAGTCTCTAGGTACCTCCGATAAACATTTCGGACCGCAAATCGACTTAAATTAAGTTGAGTACTCACGTTTCTTTGGCTGTGTCCGGCCTGAATAAGTGCCACAGCTTGGGCGGCGACTTCAGGTGAAGTATCCATAGATTATTGATAGAACCTCACCTTAATGTTAAGAATAAGTAATGTTTGTTGCAAAACTAAAGATATCAATCACTTTTTCAAGAATTAAATCCAAGTAAACCAATAAAACCAAGTTTTCTTAGTATTCGATTGTTTGATATCAACAAACAGGCTCCAAATTGTCTTTTGTTTCTTTAAATTCTGTGTTCGAAATTCAAAAAAAGACTATTGAATGAAATTGTGAATGTGCCAGGTTCAAAACTGCATAAAAACTTTTTGCTCGACCTATTATAAAATTTTAGCTAGGACCAAACGAAACTGAAAATACAAGGTGGGCCAAAAGATGTGTCCAGAAGTGTATAAAAATATGTAAATATTGGCAGTGTACACTGCGCCATGCATCGTAGCTCCCAAACGCCTGATCCGATTTCGATTTTGTTTTGTTTGAACGGTGACTTAATTGAGACTGACCTAGATATCATTCAAGAAAATCTGTTTAGCCGTTTGAAGAGTATCAGTTCTTTTCTACAGAAACGAGTCAAAATTTCGTATTCTGTTACTTCAATGATATTAGAAGAACGTAGAAACCTTGAACTGATGCTGCAGCATCACCTGGAATTTGTAGGATACCCAACTCGCCTCACCGATTCAATATAAGAATATATTAAGCTTAAGAACAGGGGTAACGGCCGTGACTTACCGAGCCGTGGTCGTGGGTTCGAACCCAGACAGGCAATTACTATACATTAGATCGCCTTATGTATTCCTTTTATAGTATAGCTAGTGTTAGTAAGTAATACAATATTGTAATTGAGCTATAGGTACAGGAGCTAGACCACCACCTCTTAAAGCAGTATTATTTTAATCTTACATGAGTGTGGGAAAGAGATGGAGCTAGACGTCCTGTATAGCTCCATCTCTTTCTCACACTGAAGTAACATTAAAATAATACTGCTTTAAGAAGTGGTGGTTGGTCCCCTGAGGTCTACTTTTTAGTAAAATATAGGGGCGTGGGTAGGTATCCAAAAAAACCGGCCAAGTGCGTGTCGGATCACGCACAATGAAGGGTTCCGTAGTCAGGATGAATTTATCCCAAGAACAAACTTAACATTGTAGATGAGAAACATGGTCTCCCATACATTCCGACGTTACACAGTATTGAGAGATTTACCATGTTATTTTAAGACCACAGACTTCTTATAGGTTTTCCTGTAATTTGAACTATTCTCTATATTTTTTTCAAAATTTTAAGCAAAGTAGTTTCGGAGATAAGGGAGAGGGAATGGTCAATTTTCGTCTATTTTCTTAAATAACTTTCAAACAATTTATTTTAAAATTATATAAATATTAAAAATATATATATATATTTGAGACTCATAGTGAGAGCCCTTTTATTTGGTATGTCACACGGTATAGGTAATTTGCAAAACTTTTTTTTTAATAGTTACTCCCCAAAAGTGACCCCCATATTCAAAATTAATTTATTTATTTACCCGTCCGTGTTTGGGTCATAGAAATTCATATGTGTACCAAATTTCAATTTAATCGGTCCATTAGTGATCCTATAAGGGTTCCGTTTTTTCCTTTTGAGGTACGGAACCCTAAAAACAAAAGGATATTGTATAGGTATTGCTTGGTCGATATTTCGGTGCGTTTTTTTCATCGCAGTGCGCGGAACTTCATATGGTTAGTACTTATCTCTTTGCGATACAAATTACGTGCGGTGCACTCACCGCAAATTTGCAGAGGCCCACTGTGAACTAACCGCTTACGTTTATTTCATCGCAATGCGCACACTTCTATGACATTCCGTGCTTCACAGACTTTGCGATAAAAAACGCACGGCACGACAGTGTGCGCTAGGCCTTAGTTTGTTTTTGGTATACCTAAGTCCATCCCAACCAATCCCAACTACGGAAGCCTTCATTATGCGACACGCGCTTGGCCGGTTTTTTGTATTTTATGTCAGTTAGTTAGTTATATAAACGTCATCATTAATAGTATATTATCTATGGTCATCAACATCACTTATTGTAATAACATTTTCTGAATCAGTTTTAAAAATAACCAAAAAAATCTAACGTAAAATGTAAAAATATAATATAAAAATGAGCAGAATGCCACGAAGAGGTAGGGTGCCTCCAGTGCCTCGTTACAACGATAGCCTAAATAGATTCAGGCAGGCAACTAAAATAAAAGGATCGAATGGCATACAAATTTCGCATTCTCCTCTCCGTAAGCCACGGAGTAAAGAGAAGAGCGGTGTCAATAGATGCTGTTATATATCACCGGTACAGAAGGACTTTGGTCAGTATTACACCAACTCGAGCCCTAGCAGTTCTAAGGAAACGGGGCAGCTCGCACCACAATCCGATCTTGATCAGGTAAATTTTTACTATGTGAAAACTTCTAGAATGCTGGTTTAAATAATATCCTACTAATATTATAAACGCGATAGTTTGTGAGGATGGATGTTTGTTACTCTTTCACACAAAAACTACTGAACGGATTTTGATGAAATTTGGCACACAGTTAATTTATAACCTGGATTAATACATAGGATACTTTTTATCCCGATATTCCTCAGGTTCGAGACTTACGCGTAAAGTAAGTTTGTTTGTTAGGTACGCTTTCACGCTAAAACGGCTGAACGGTTAGTTCATGACCTGGATTAGGACACGATATTTTTTATCCCGGTAGTACGTTCCATTGGGATAATTTCCGACAAGCACTCGGGCGAAGCCGCTGGCAAAAGCTATTTATTATAAGTAGCTATACAGGGTGGAAACTTTCAGCGGGGCAGTAAGGGGAAGTACCATACCCGTTGCAGCTACGCGAAAATGGTCTTAGGAGACTATCCATAATTTTTTATGGCATTTTGATCCCAATTCACAGATTTTCAAAAAAAATTACAGTTAGCAAGAAAATAGCCATTTTACACAAAAACATTTTTTGATGCCAATCGATCCTGTTTCTAATACTGATCAAAAACTTCTATGGAGCCAACCATCGTTGGAGTACTCAAAAAGTCACAAATTGCATAAAACTTTTCCCGTACATTTTGTATGAAAATTTTACGCAAAAGCTTTTTTAGTGACGGTTGAGATCGTTTTGTTGACTGAATAAAAATATAAGTTTAAAAACAATTCAAATTACGAACTCGTTATTATTAAATAAAAAACAATCTTCAAGAAAAATTCTGTAAGTATTTGATAATTTCTGTTCTTACACTTGTCGAAGCTTATCCCGAAATATCGGCTATTATAAACTGGAAGTGAGAAGGGAAGTAGCTCTCGCCACTTACTTATTTGAGATTATGCGTGGTAAAATACACAACCCAGGCGTTCTACGCACGGTTGGATTGTGTGTACCTGATGGGCACGTGGGGCGACGGAGGCGGCCGCCGCTGCTGTGGGTGCCGCCCGCTCGCACCAACCTTCTGCAGCACGCGCCACTGACGCGCGCGCTACGTGCACTCAATATGGTGTCACAACAGATTGACTGCTTCAATTGTACTCTGAGTGAATTCACAAGGGCCGCATATTGTAAAATTGTATGTCTAACTTTGTAAACTCTGTGTTATCATAACTATAACTGTTGTATTGGGTAACCCTGTAATGATAGTTGTATGTGTTTTAAATAAATAAATAAAAATAAAAAATCATCAAGAGCAGTCGCTGAAGAAGTAGGTGTCTCACATCGTTTCGTACTAAAGATATGGAAGAAGTATGGTTATAAATGTTACCGACAGGGGCGACTAGTTCAAGCCTTACATTCAGGGGATGCCGCTCGTAGACTTACTTTTTGCAGGTGGTTAAGTGGAAAAATAAGCAGAGATTACCATTTTCTGAATTTCATATTATTTAATTTTATTTAAATAAGAATAAAATCATCAAGTTATGTTAGTTAATAAAAAAAAAGAAAATTAATACGCCTTCTTTTTGATATGTGTAAAATTATACGTGATCATTTGTCTTTTATTTTATTTTTGTATTTCAGTTACCTACACAAATTCTTTACAAAATGTACGGGAAAAGTTTTTTTGCAATTTGTGACTTTTTGAGTACTCCAACGATGGTTGGCCCCATAGAAGTTTTTGATCAGTATTAGAAACAGGATCGATTGGCATCAAAAAATGTTTTTGTGTAAAATGGCTATTTTCTTGCGAACTGTATTTTTTTTTTGAAAATCTGTAAATGGGGATTAAAATTCCATAAAAAATTATGGATAGTCTCCTAAGACCATTTTCGCGTAGCTGCAACGGATAAGGTACTTCCCCTTACTGCCCCGCTGAAAGTTTCCATCCTGTATAATAATATTAATTTATTCACTAACGGCTTATTTGTAACAATTACCTACACATAAATATTGATTGCTATACATTGGGTTATATTTTATTCCTTGTAACAATTACCTAAGTACATGCATATCGCGCTTGATGGAACTTTACTTTTTGCTGTGTGCATGTACCGACTGCCAAAGTAATTTACTTAGTTTCGGTAGGCATTTCCATCTACCTACGCCAAAATGGAAAACGTACCTACTTACATGAATTGATTGAGGAGGGCAGTGGATTTTTTAGCCGATAAGCGAGAAAATCATAACTAAAAAACTTTTAACATTTAATCATTCGCCTTTCCCATGCGGATATCATTGCATGATCCTAAAACAATTAAGTCAGTTTTTTTTCATGCTTTCCAGTTCCTAACTATTTTGCAAGATCAATTTGGTTACGACCCACCACCAAACATCACTCATCAGAAGGAGTTGAAAAATGAGCTCTGCGACATACGCAATACGATTAAAACTTGTTCGCAACGCACTGCTAAAAGTAGTCGCAACTCGTCTAAGTCTGAGGCCGGATCTGACGGAGCGCATTGGCAGAAAGTGGATAGCGTTGCAGATGTTGATAAGCTTATTACGAGCAGTGGTAACTATTCGGCCTTATCAAAATAGGTATGTAGGTATTAGCATCCGACCGAAGGTGCAGGAGGGAGGAGCAGTGGTGGCCAAGTGGTAGGTAACGGCCACGACTTACGAGTTTGTAGGTCGTAGGTTCGAACCCAGACAGGCGCTTTACTTTGTGTAAATTATTTCATCACCACTGCTCTCAAAACGGTGAAGGAAAACATCGTGAGGAAACCAGCATGTCCAAGAAACGAAAATTTGAAGACATGTGACATCTACCAACCCGCACTGGGCCCGCGTGGTGGATTACGGCGCACTCCCTCTCAGAGGCCTGTGGGATCATTATAGGCTGATTACGACATTATCCCACCATTCATCTAAAGTAGGTTGCAAAGACCGACACCTAACGCTTTCACTGTTAAAAAGTTATCAGATCTAATGTAGAACCAAGCCCCTAACTCTACAAACTTTACATCTTGGTCAAATGTACTGCTCGGATGTTATGCGGCCGTCGTATGGGCTTATGGTAAGAAATTAGGTAGGTAGGTACCTAAGTCACTGGTTTTTATTGTCGGTAATTGTGTCATGCAATATTTCAATGGAACGGCCGCCAAGCCCTACGTTTTGGCCAAGATGTAAGGTTTGTAGAGTTAGGCCTTGTAGTTAGGGGCTTGGCTCTAGGTACATTAGATCTGATAACTAGTATAAAAGCTAGCCAAATGACAACTTTTACCGTCTTATTACAAAACAAGGTTCATCTTCAAACCCAGGTTTAAACCATGGACCCTTTTTTGAATTTCGAGCTTTATTCTGACACATTAAGATGTCAGTTTTACAAAACTGACAACTTAGTACCGGACTAAGTTGTCACTTTTGTATAAAGAACTGTATTTCTATCACAGCTAGGTTCATATTACAAAAACTGACTCGATGGTTTAAACCATGACGAAGAAAAACCCCGTTTTGTAATAAGACCGAGTGTGTTTTAAGTCTGCTAACCACATTTTATCTTGAGAACTCGAACTCTAGCATTCATTATACAGGCCGAAGCAATGAGGGTTTGAAAATACGACGAAACGCTTCGAGAAAATACAGGTAGTGCCCCTGCTTTTTAGGGTTCCGTATCAAAATGGTAAAAACGAACGGTCTGTCTGTCCGTCTGTCACAGCTGGATGTCTCAAGAACTACTAATGCTATCAATTTCAAATTTGGAACATTTTTAGATGACGTTTGCCCAACTATTTTGCAAATAAGAATAATAATTATTTATTACACACACAAGATTCATGATAGGTACACAAGTGCAGATGTACAAAACAACAAAACACGGATATCTACATAAATCTACACAGATCATGTAACCCTGTCTCCTAAACTAGATAGTCCTGTATCTTAGGAGACAGTGTTAGGCCATACAGGGCAGTTTATCATGTAGGTGTAGCTGCAGCCAGAGTGTTTAACGCGAGAGAGGTTAAGAAAGAAATAAAAAAATAAAAAATTTAATTGCAACAGGGACTGAAAGGGGGTTTTAAAAATTCAAAGTGGGGCTACTAGGGCATGTGGGGTATCATAATGAAATAGCGCTGTTTGCACATTCTCAATCATTTTTTTTCTTTTTGTTTAGGCCGCATAGTTGTCGACTTTAGATGAAAAATGTAAAAAAAAAAATACCGTGCCCCCCACTTTATCTTCGAAGTTTGCATAGAGAAAAATCTGAAATTATTCTATGTGATAGAAGTTTATGTAAAAATTGCTGGAAAAATAAAACGATGTCTCTAAATAGCACACTTTTTCAGAAATCGGAAGGGAACCCTCGGTGCGCGAGTCCGACTCGCTCCTGACCGGTTTTTGTTTTTGGCTCATCATCTTGCAGATACCTACACAGGCATAGACCTCTCCAATCACCCGTCACTCAAATCGTTCTCAGCTACCTACACTACGGCCGAAATATCTTGGCGAGTCTGAACTTTGCGCAGAAGGCTGCGCAGTAACATTTTTGAGGAACGAAGAGTGACATGAGGCGAGAATGAGTGAGTGAACATGTGCGAAAGTTCGTAGTGCCTATGTTCAGACTCGCCAATCTTGTAGGTACTTTGTGCTTGTCCAGCTGCTACCATTCAACCTCCGGAGATCGCCGCTCTACCTAGGCAGAGGCTGTCCTACGGTCTTACCTTTGCCGTTTTGATGGAGTTATAGTTCTTCTATATTGTAAGAAAGAAACATCCCAAATTGCGTATCTACCGTTAAGCCCCTGATGGGATGCCATTCACCCATCCGATTCATGCGGCTTAAACTTCTATTATTAGGTAATAAGGGCAAATATCCAGTGTCGGCAGTTTCACTCTATGTCAGATAGATGTTCTGCCGATAGACATTAACGTCAGAAGTGACCGGGGACTGAGAGGTTAAATTAAATATGATTATGATTGGGTTGATAGCCTCTCCTATCGTCAGCTGGTCTAGCCCTGTCGACTACAAAACGGTAGGCTTTCACATCGTCACGTCAGTTTTAAAAAAAAAACTAGATTTCATCAAACCATCTTTCGTGTAGATTACTGCTTTAGCAGTCGACATTGTTATAACCGCCCATCTTCTCCAGAAAGCTCGGGCATGGTGTACCCTTCGAAAAACATCTTAATATCCAAGGTGCCACGCGTGAAGGTCATTGCAGAGAAGTTTGCAAAATATAAGAGAGGCAACCTGGAACTGCGTAGATTGGAGGAAAGAGTGGTTTGCGTCGAGTACGAAATTTTCAATCAGCCAGCCAGTGAACCGGTTTTGAAGCTAGTGCAGAGGATGAGGGCTTTCTTCTCAATCAAACCTTCTCGTGATAATGACAGTGATCAGAAACCAGGTGGGTTTATTTTTGTCGCATTGTTGAAACTTCATAGGGCCTTTTGCAGAAGATTCAAGACTTGGTTTAAACATCAAGTTCAAATCAAACGGTTATTATACATTTGGTGATCTTTAGACTGTAAGGCAATAAATTTTATATTTATTATTTTTTATATTATTAGCCTACATTGTGTCCCACTGCTGGGCAAAGTCCTCCCTTTTCCTTCCAAACCTCCCTGTCTTGTACGATTTCTGGCCATGTTGGCCCTGCAAACCTCACATCGTCACATCAACTTCGCCGTGGCCTGCCTCGACGGCGATGTCCGCCCTCAGGCGTCCAGTGAGTGACGATCTTTGCCCATCTCTCCGGGTGCATTCGTGCGACGTGTCAGGCTCACTCCCACTTCTGCCTGGCTGTTTTTTCCCCAACATCTGCTACTTGAGTTATGGAGCGCAGGGTGATGTTTCTAACTCGGTCTGTACGCTTGACGCCTATTATGCTGCGCTCCGATGCTAAATCTTGAGTTTGGACTTTTATTGTTCAGTAAGTGACCAACTTTGTGTACCATAGGTTAGAACGGGCAGGATGCAGTATGTCGATGAGTTTCCATTTAAGTGTTCTAGGAATACTACCTTTCATGTGTTCTTTAAGGGCCCAGTAGGTCTTTATGGAAGAGAAAAAGGCAACTTTAGACAACTGAAAATAATATTTATTATTTTCAGGGTTACATACACTACCATCAAATATCAAAAATGAATTCGAAGTATTAGACGAAGATTTTAAAAAATTAACACAGAAAGAGTTAGAATTTATCGACGGTAAGATAGAAGAAAACAAATCTTATCTGAAGGACTTAACGCATATTTTAAAACGGAAACATATGATAAACGCTCGAAAGAATAAGACTTCCTTAGATTTGCAGTCCCTCTACGAAATGGCGAGAAAGGACAGACGTCATTTGAAATGTGATTTCTCGGAAACAAATTTGTTGTCAAAGGCGCAGTTACAAGAAGTAAAAGATTTGATTTTTCAGCGATGTACATCGAGTGTACACGGGTTTAGTAGAAGAACGATGAAAATGAAGGAGAATGGCTCAGCAATGGATAATGGTGTTATCTCTGAAATCATTATGGCAGAGTTGATACGTGGATGTCAAACATGAATTTCTAGTTAACTCTAGTTTATCAATGAAAGCGTTGTTTTCCATTCGTAATCATATATTTCAAAAAGTATAAAAATAGGTAACAATACTTTAAAATATTATAACAATACATCGCTTAGGCACAGATTAATACAGATGGGACAATCCGCAAAATCATTTAAATAAAAAGCGACTCTTGCTACGACACAACAAAGTACAATTCAGGTCGCACAACGCTTCATTACCTACACTGAATTGACCCAGTGAGATGAGCCCGTCGCGTACTTTTAGCTTCATACCTAAACTGCGGAGTGTCCCATCTGTATTAATCTGTGGCTTAGGTAAGACAAACGTCATTATATTTTGAGGACATAGATTTAGATGTTTTTATCGATAAGCCGACGTTCGTACGGACGTAAAAATATCGCGGCGGGATTTTGATCTCTCGGTGTTGAGCCCAGCATTGAGAATCCAACAGAGTGCATCCCAGCGCGTCGAAAAAACACACTGTTGGATTTTCAACTCTCGGCGCTAAGCAAAGCATTGAAAATCCAGTGTGCGATAAAAATCGCCGCGACATTTTTACGTCCTTGCGATCGTCGGCTAAGTATGTACAGTTTCACAGCCACCATTATAGCAAAAGCTTGGATAAAACATTTTGAATCTTATTATTATTTGGATAAATCTACGTATTAGTGGTTTAATTGTGATCTCAACGTCACCGTCATCACTTCGCCCCATTTTTGACGGTATCTGGGTTAAAGGCTGGATCGAGCCCTAATTTCTTCATCTCGACCGCCATTTCGAATAAGTAATCGTAGCATTCCGTCCTGTTATTAATAAATTTTAATTAAATCGAAAACCACTCCAGGATCAAGGAAGAATATAAAATAGCTTCAGTGGATAAAACATGCGATATGAATGGCACGGTTGCAGAACGCGAAGAATTTTGTACATTGGCCTATCACTACTTCTCTCTGTCGCTCGCATGTGACTATTGCCGTTTCGCTCATACATATGAGAAGTAAGACTGCAATAAAATAACGTTGAGCTGAGGATATGGGTGCCAGTCTAATTACAGTCACATCAGACATTTAAGTTTTGTCTCTGGGACGGCAACGCAATTCAATACTAGAGGCATTGCAGATGCCCATAGACAACAGTGACCAGGCCAGTGGCTTCTTTACCATCTGATATTAAAAAAAAAAACTTAACAGTCACACAAGACATTTTAGTTTTGTTTCTGGAATGACAACGCAATTCAATACTAGAGGCATTGCAGATGTCCATAGACAACAGTGACCAGGCCAGTGGCTTCTTTACCATCCAATATTTAAATAAAACTTAAGTCACCTGAGACATTTTAGTTTTGATTCTGGAGTGGCAAAGCAATTCAATACAAGAGGCATTGCAGATGCCCATAGACAACAGTGGCCAGGCCAGTGGCTTCTTTACCATCCTATATTTAAAAAAAAACTTACATCGTCTTCGCCTGCTGCCAAGAGTCTCCCCAAACGTAGACGCCATGCCTCCTAACGAGCACGGCGCTGGTACCAGGGTACTGACGCAAGGCTTCTCCGAGAGAGCCTGCGAGGTCTTTCTCGAAAGGAGTGTTCTCTATGATCGGTACGACCAGCTTCTCGTCGTAACGGAGGTAGCGGCCTAGGGAGGCGTCTTTTATGCCCTGTAAAAGAAAAAAATAAGGGTAAATATAATAGCTAACGACTCGCACGACCTGCCCCTGCTTCGCTCGGGTGCACTGGCCACATGTCAAAACATCGACATTTCTGTGCTTAATCTAAGTTAAATATTAATGTTTAATCCTTCCGAAACAAATTCTCTAAATGGTGGTGAAACCGCATCAAATTATGTCGCGTAGTTTAGAAGAACAACGCCGTCACAGATATGGACAGTAGGGAAACTACGAACAAACGTAAGAAACGGCATACACACAGACGCGCGCATCCACGAAACCCCTAAGCCACAATAAATATACTGAGAGCACCGCGACTATCGCTTAGGGCCTCGTCGCCGTCGGTGCGCGCGTCTGTGTGAGTGTGCTGTTTCGATCGTTTGTACGTAGTTTCCTTACTGTCCACATATTTATTGTGGCGTAGGCCTCCCCGAACAGTGCCAGCTACCGGTCTTGCGCTGCCCGCATCCAGCAGATTTCCGCAACTTGATCACATTGAATACAAAGCAAAGCAAACTTAACTTTTTGGCTCAGCAAAGTGGGCAAAACACAAACAACAACACAAAACAAACAAAACAATTTAAACAATAAACACAAAACAAAACAATAAAACAACACACACACACATTTTTAATAGTTTTTGCTTATTGATGACTGTGAATGCTATTATAACACAAAACGGACATTTTAAAGGAAAGCTAAGGAAGGAAGGAAGGCGTGTTAGAATTGAATTCCTATGTTTAAATGCTTTTCTCTGTAGTGTTCAAACCGGAGATAATGTATGTGTCTTTTCGGCTGCGCTTACGTCAAATAAGCTACAGAGGAACCAACCATCAATTATAATGTAAGTATGTGTTTATTAATTAAAAACAATGTTTTGCAACTTTGTTGTTAGCAACATTTGATGTTGCAATGTGATCTTTTGCTTACCGTGAATACGGAACATTGGCATGCTGGCGGCAACATTGTTCCCCGCAACTCAAAAAAACATGTTGCTGAAACAATGTTGCGTAACTTTGTACGCGGCTTTAGAGTACTGATCCATACCTTGATCATCTCCTGATGAGTGACAACGAACTCCTTATCATACAGTAAGGTGCAGCGCACCGCGTGTGGCGAGTGCGTGTGAATGACTGCGCCCGCGCCGCGCTCCTTGTACGCAAGCATAAACAGTGGGGTGCATTGGCTTTTCTTTAGCCTGGAATTTAACATTATAAAAGGTTTTTTTATTTTTTTCCTACAATTAACTTGGGAAAGACAAAAAGGTTAAGAAGCCTTGAAATGTTTCAAGCATAGGGTTGATTTTTATCAGGAATAAAATTGAGGCTTGACAGATTTTGTTTAAAAGAAGAAACAAATTTTAAATAATTTCGTAAATGTAAAATATATCAGGCGATTGGAAATAGCTTGAAAATAAACAGGCAGGGAGTAGTGGTGGCCCAGTGGTAGTCGGTCGGACGGTCGTGTCTTCGAACCCAGGCAGGCGCATTACTCTGTGTGATTTATTTCATCACCACTGCTCTCAAAACTGTGATGGAAAACATCGTGAGGAAACCGGCATGTCCTAGAACCAAAAATTCGAACACATGTGACATCTACCATCCCTCACTGGGCCCGCGTGTTGGATTACAGCCCACACCCACTCACAGAGAGGGGGCCTGTGACCCAGCAGTGGGAACGTTATAGGCTGATTATGGTGAAAATAAACTAGAGATAGTTTGATGTGTAATTTTTGAAAAAACTACAAAAGACGACTGTTTTACCAGGCAAATCACAGCGAGAAGTCGAGAACACCTCTCAAATACAATTTATATTGTGAGAATAACCTATACATCTATACAAATAAATAAAATTGAAGTGTCTGTTTGTAATGTCAAAATAACAGCTTTTTACTAAATGCATATGAAAGTATATACGGTACTCAAAACAAAAACAGTTTTTAAATTTTTTGTCTGTCTTTGTTCCGGCTAATCTCCGAAAAGGCGGGACCGATTGTGACGGGAGTTTTACTGGCAGATAGCTGATGTAATTAGGAGTAAAATAGGAAACTTTTACTTTGAAAAAATAATTGGGGTTCCGCGCAAAAAAAAAAAAAAAACCCATGAAATTGTAAACAAAACGTCGGATTTGAACAATTCTTTTTGCATTTGGTGGCCCGATTCTCGAGGATGGTTATAGGCTATTTAACATCACACTGCGACCCTTAGAAGCCGAGCGAAAAGAAGAAAAGTCTGAAAGAACGCTAAGCGAAAACGAAGTAATAGTGCGGGTGGGCGATGCAACGCGGCGGCGCCGGCGGGTCGGTGGACGAGAGTTTTATTAAAATGTGGCTGTTATTATAGTAAGTATATTGTGTATCTTACGACTTCCACGCGAACGAAGTCGCGGGGCACTGCTAGTAATAAATAAATAAGAAAAAAAAATATATAATTATAAAAATTACTTTTTCTCAGGCGGTGGCAATTCAATATCCTCATCATTGATGGTCTGCACAAACAGATCATCAGACTTCATGCGTTCTTTTTGTACTCCTGATGGTGCAATGAAGATTTTGTCCCTGAAATATATAATTATATAAATTTTGAATATGGAATAAGTTCAGAATGCCAGTACGTCAACATGTTGGCTACATGTTGACGGGCCACATCATTGTACGTAGTCACTGTTGGTTGCCTATGGGCAACTGTAATACCAGAGGCATCACAGATCAGATACAAATAAATAAAATTGAAGAGTCCATTTGTAATGTCAAAATAACAGCTTTTTACTGAATGCTTATGAAATTATATAATAATATACCGTATAATATTATACACACATAAAAAAAAATTGTGATCACTAGTAAAAGCCGATACATTTTTAAAATTTAACTTTATCAAGAAAAGGTGTTTACTTTACATACAATAAAATACACTGTTTATTTCTATTTAAAAAATATATAACGTAAACATTTTTTCTTGATAAAGTTAAATTTAAAAAATATATCAGCTTTTGCTAGTGATCACAAACTTTTTTTGATGTCTGTACACTTTTATATGCATTTAGTAAAAAGCTCTTACTTTGGACTAATAACAAAAGCAATTTTTTAAATTTACTGTCTGTCTGTTCTAGCTAATCTCAGAAACGGCTGGACCGATTTTGACCGGTTTTTCAGTGACAGCTGATGTTATAAGGAGTAACTTAGGCTAGTTTTATTTTAGAAAAAGAATTATGGTTCTGCGCAAAAATTTTAAACCCATGAAATCCGACATCAGTTCTTAATTAAGTAAAAGTATTAAGACTAGAAGAGTCAAACATACCCTTCCCTTATAGAGATGCCACCACCAGTTCCTGTTACCCATCCTAAGTGGTAGAATTGATTACATAGCTCCGGGATCAAGTTTCTTGGGTGTTCCTGCAAAATTTGAATGGAAAGTTGAAAAAAAAGTTATATAAAACTGTTCAACATATTATTATGGACTGTCTTACTATACAGTATGAGTCTTCATAATGTGCTCGTGCACATATCGAAATGAGGGAAACTATGCTTAATTTTATTAAGGAAAAAAAAAACACTTTTTAGAGCATTTTTAACCGACTTCAAAAAGGAGGAGGTTCTCAATTCGTCGGAACCTTTTTTTTTTTTTTAAATTCTTGTTAACTTTAAGTTTTAATTTGATCTATTTCAAACTCATTAAGTAAAAAACTGTTAAAGCAAAATGTTGAACTAACTACCCTTATTTTCAGGTTTACTCATAGATTATTGATATTAGTAAAAACTGTATAAAATTAAGTTTAGATCGAAAGGGGACCGCATTTAACGTTTGTTTGTTTGTTTTTTTATACGTATGGCGAACGAACCAAACCGAGACATATTAATAGTCTACCCCCAGAATTAAACAAATATATTACACATAAAAATATCAAATGTAAACTTAAGCAATATTACTTAAGTATTATGTAGGAATGATTGTAACTATATAAAGATTTTAAGATTTTATTAATTGTATCGACAATAACGCATACATGCAAAACGCATCATTGTATAGTTTGATTTTGAGATAGACTCATGATAGCACAAGTTTCCCAACAACCAAAAACCTTAGTGATTTTTGGTTGCTGTATTCTTTTGTATAAACGTTAAATAAATATTTAAAAAAAAACCTGTACCTAACAAAAGTGAATGCTGAATTCAATTATTTCAAAAGCTTTAAAAGCTTCATAAGCAAAATATTATAATGTTCATAATAATAATTGAGTTTATGACCTTTCTCAGAATAATACTTACCATTTTACTATTTAAATTATAAAATGTAAAAAGCTTTAACCATATTTATTGTTTTTTAACTGTACAAACTGAAACAGATTTAGGCCATCAGGTTGAGGTAATAAGCAAAGTATGTGCATTGTCGTGGAGTTGCGGATACCAGCCCGTATTACCTAAGCCATAACATTATTTATTATGTTATACTGGTATATTTTTTTGAAAATGTGAGAAGATACACATAACTTTTACAAACTCATTATCTCTACAGCCATTAAACATTGCATTTATTTGGTTTTACCAGTAGGTAGTGCTTAAAAAAATATATGCAATTGCATTTTTACATTGATTTCGTAAAAAAAATGCATTTAATATCTTTTTTTACCAGTAAGCAGAAGGGAAGCGATAGTATCACATATCAATACAGTTACGATGGGATATATATACAACACACTTTACAATACCTACACTTTTTTGGGCATCCCTAACTTACTTCATCATTCTCCTGCCCTTATCCCAATTTATTTAGGGTCGGTGCAACATGTCTTTTTCTTCGATACTTTTCCTATTATACTCTGCATTTTTCTCTCTGTACAAACAAGTACTGAGTTATGTCTTCCGATATTGACAGAGTGCGATGGATCATTGGTTGGGGTGGAGACAATGCCTTTGTTTTGTTATGAATTTGTATAAATCTTACTGAACTAGACATCCGCCTGTTACCAACTAGGTTGGATTGTTTGTCTCAAAGTGTTCACTGCCTGTGCCTTCAATATCTGTGTCAGTGTAGCTTGTCAGTGTAGCTTGTGAAAATGTAGTGGGTAGTATCCACAGTAGGTAGGTACTTATATTTGTAAAGTTAAACGTGAATGCCGCAATTACAGAAACAATTAAAAAGTCATTGTGTCTCGCGTATACCCCCGTTTCCGGCAGTCGAGTAGTTAATCTACTCCTGTTTGTTTTCCCTTACGAAATAAAATAATACAGCAAAATAAACACAAACAGGTACTCACTGGGCCAAGTTCTGTCATGTTTCGTCTTACGATCTCACAACCTACTACTGATGTAATCGATCCCTGGAAGACAAAACAGATGTTTTATCACAATTTTACAACGTCTTACTGTATCTTATCAATACTATACAGTCAGAAGACTTGCTCAAATGCGTTCAAATCTGTGGTTCAAGTTCAAATCAAATCGTTCAAAATGTTGACACCACACGTCACACACAATCACAAAGGTCATGACATGATTGATGTCATTGATATGTCAACTCTACATGCGTTCGGAAGTAACTAGTGGATATTTAATTTTATTATTTGACTGTAAACATAACCTAAAAATAACATTATATACTAACATAACTAACAGTAACTACACTTCTGGACACATCTTTTGGCCCACCTTGTATTTTCAGTTTCGTTTGGTCCTAGCTAAAATTTTATATTAGGTCGAGCAAAAACTTTTTATGCAGTCTTGAACCTGGCACATTCACAATTTCATTCAATAGTCTTTTTTTGAATTTCGAACACAGAATTTAAAGAAACAAAAGACAATTTGGAGCCTGTTTGTTGATATCAAACAATCGAATACTAAGAAAACTTGGTTTTATTGGTTTACATGGATTTAATTCTTGAAAAAGTGATTGATATCTTTGGTTTTGCAACAAACATTACTTATTCTTAACATTAAGGTGAGGTTCTATCAATAATCTATGGATACTTCACCTGAAGTCGCCGCCCAAGCTGTGGCACTTATTCAGGCCGGACACAGCCAAAGAAACGTGAGTGCTCAACTTAATTTAAGTCGATCTGCGGTCCGAAATGTTTATCGGAGGTACCTAGAGACTGGCGGCTTTGTTCGTCGCCAAGGAAGGCCACGATCTCGGGTCACAACTGAAAGGCAGGATCGATTCATCGTGACGACCAGCTTGAGAAATCGTCACCTTACCTCCATTGAGATACAAAACCAACTTCGCGACTTCCACGGAGTATCTGTAAGCGCTCGAACTGTTCGGAGAAGGTTAAAAGAACGCGATATGGTACCACACAAGCCAGCTAATGGCCCCAAACTAACGCGAGCCCACCGAACAGCGCGCCTTCATTTCGCACGCAGTCATTTAAATTGGACACAGCAAGATTGGAGCCGTGTACTCTTTTCTGATGAGTCTAAAATTGTGTTACATGGCAATGATGGAAGGAAGAAGGTCTACCGACGTAAGGGAGAGCGTTTCGCACAATGCTGCTTTGAAGAGAGGGTTGCTTATGGCGGTGGCTCATGGACTGTCTGGGGCGGTATATCCGCGAGCGGCAAAACTCAACTTGAGGTTGTTACAGGACCACGGCTGCCAACATTAAATGCTGAAAGGTACATTCGTGAGTGCTTAGAACCTCACGTGATACCATACGCGGACTATGTGGGCCCAAATTTCCTTTTTATGCATGATAATGCAAGAGCCCATGCGGCCGGCATCGTCAGGGAATATCTTCGGGATGTGAACATCACAGTTATGGACTGGCCAGCCAGAAGCCCAGACATGAAGCCCATTGAGCACATGTGGGACGAGCTAAAAAGACGTGTTAGGGCTCGTCAGCCAGTTGCCCAGACGATGCAGGAGTTGAAAACTGCCATAGAAGAGGAATGGGAGATGATCCCTCAAAATTTCATAGAGCGGTTGATAAACTCTATGCCTAATCGTATGAGAGCTGTGATAGATGCCCATGGAGGCAACACGCGTTATTAAATTAAACCTTTATTTGATAAAACATGTTTTTTATTCAAAAATCAATTGCCTTTAACAAGGCGCATATCCGACTTGTTAGGCGTAGCTCCATGTCGTATGGTATTCTGAATTCAAATTTAAAACAATACGATCGAAAAAGATGGTAAAATGTATCAGGTTTAAAACTGCATCAACAGTTTTTGTTCAATCTAGCAATCATATTTCGGTAGGGGCCATCGAAACCTATACTCTAAGGTGGGCCAATAGATGTGTCCAGAAGTGTAGTTGCTTTTAATTTAATTGCGATTAATGAGATTACGGTAATCAGAATAATAGTATAATATTCTAATAAGTATTTTTACTAAGACCATTTTAATAGATAAAATTGTAACTGTAAATTGCTTAATATTTTTTAAAGAAATCCTTTGTGATATTCTAGTTTTAGAGAGGTTTTGGAACGAAACTAGATTTTTTGATGTTTACAATTGGTGCGTTTGAAAAGTTTGTGTGGTATTTTAGTTTAGTCTGTGAGTTTAGTCTTGGCATGGACTTAATATGGACCATTATACAAACTGGACTGAGTTCTCGTACCAAAAACACGAGCAGAGAGAGATGTCATACAGAGGCTGTTTATCCCTTTCTAACAGGGTGACCAAACATTTTTATAACAATCAGGAAACTTCGTTTTGAAAGAGAATTTGGGTCCGGTTGACATTAAAGTGATTATGACAGTAAAGTGATTTCAAATTATTGTTTGTAATACAAAAATATTGTAATTAAGTTGTTATAGTGAAATAATGAAACCTTATACAACATGTTCCCGCCATCGCGACATGCCTTCAACACGCGGGTAGGGCTAGTGGCGAATAATCATAAAAAAATATAATAAGATAAAATAATTCGTAAATTGAAAAAAAAAAGGAATTTTTAAAACAAACTAAATAATGAAATAATAACCACAATTAGGATGCAAAAGACTCATTCATGAAGCTATTATTCTATGCTATCTGTTAAAAGGTCATTGACCAACACTGTTTTTTTATGTTTATCGTTTGTCTATTGTTCTGAACCAGCTCTTAAGCTATTAAGTAGCTTCATGGAAAAAAAAAACTCGAGTGGCGTGGCCTTTTCTTTCTCTTTCGTTTCAATTTTATCTCTGCGCTATAGGTTGCTCCAAGATGCTATTTTAGAAAATCGTAAATAAATCAATAAATAATAACGTTTAATGAAATCAAAATATCTTTATAGAACGAAAATGCGGAACCGTATACGAGTGTTGAATTAATGTCGCCATTGCAGCAGCACGTTGGATAAAAACTATACATACCTATCGAAATACTTTGTTCGAAAGCTTCTTATTTGAAACTGAACATTGCTGTTGTCGGTTTTGAACCGTGTATAGATGTACCCATGTTTTTGAGAAAAGAAGTTATGATAGCTAGACTACAATATTGTTGAGACAAGTCAGTGTCGATTCATCAAATATGATCACTTAGGTACATGACGTGGCTTATGAAGTAGGCTAGGGTGCATGTAGAATCTCGTTCCGGGGCCATGGCCCTTTCTTGCTCTTTTTTTCGTTTGCCTTATAGAGCTGGTGTTTAGGTATTTAAGGGAAGCAAAGAGAAATAAAACTTAAGTGTGTCAAAAATAAAAATCAAAAGTTATTTATTGAAACTAGGCTGAGAAACAGAATCTGATAATACAAATTATAAAACCAATATCCTTACTACTGGAAAAAAATATGGTACCTACATTAGCATTCAACCCTCATCGAAATTTTGCTATATAATAATCTGCCGGCTTGAAATGAAGGCTACACACCACAGAATTTTTAGTAATTGTTTGTGGTTCGGGAATTACATCCTGGTTGGATTTTTGCTTCATTTCTTCTTTCGATGGAAAGCTGTAACCAACATAAACGCAAAACAACAACAAGTTAACAAATTATGTTATTTCAATCACGCGATACATAGGTACAAATTGTATGTTCGGCTATCATTAATAGTTTTAATCAGAAATACACAAAAGCTTTAGCGTCTTCCGTCTACAAACGTCTAGAGCATGGTCACACTTCTTAGACTCAAAATTGTTATTAAATAAAATCTTTGTTATTCGGATAAGGATCCCTGAAAAACCTGACCTGTGAAATGAAATGCCACACAACCAGCATAAGATTCACTTTTACATCTCTTGATGCAACACTTTCTCACCATTATTTTCACTATTTAAATTGAAAAAGAACCGCCATGAAACCATTGCTGTCAGATTTCAGTGTTACCAGAGTAATTATATGATAGCTACCAAACGATCATAATATTTTTAATTATGGATTTTACTTATATAAAATTATTGACTATGATGTACAGATTGTAAACCTATAAATAAAATTATTTAAAACTAATCTAAACGCTAAAAAAATTATACGTAACTTATTTTACTTGTAGTTGGTGAAATATTTTCTACCATCTTTAACATTTTTATCTTTTGGCAATTGAGCAAAAGGGACAAACAGCCTCAGTTCGGGCTATCTCTCTCGTCTCGTTTTGCCTCAGCTAAGATATCCTATCAAAATGTTAACCTAAGGTGCAATCCTTATGGTTCATTTTTGTATGATACGATTTTTGGATAGATCAGTCCTGTTTACCTATTATATTATTAGGTCCATGAGTCTTGCTTTAGTCCCATAGGATTCAACGATTCAACGCAATCTAAGAAGTCAGTTTGGACGTTTCACATGCCACGGTAACTTTGTAGGTATGAACAACTACTTACGTAAGAAAACGAAAAATCAAATTCGTAATTCACCTTTCAAAGTTTTCTATTTCTCATTGTTAAAGATAAAAATATTATACTTAGTTAGTGTAAAAATATTAAGTGCATAAAATGTGTCGAATCGATACCTAGCTATTGACAGTTTAAACTCCGTTCAATAATTCCTCAGAAACCGGGCATCAGACTTTGTACTTTGACAATAAGTCAAAAAAGGTCTGGTAGTTCTCGACGTCTACTACAACCAGTAGGTTGTAGTAACAACAAGCGGAGGTGGCGGAATCTTTTTGATGTTCACTTTTTCGGTTTGACAGTCGTTGCGGGTCGTCAGAAGCCCGAAAGTCTGACAACCAGTTTTAGATACCAAGGGATATCGTGTTACCTACCCAGTAAGTGGGTTGTGGAGGTCAGGTAGCTCCATGTAAAATACTGGTATTCAGCTATATCCCGTTAGACTGGAAGCCAACCCCAACGTAGTTGGGAAAAGGCTAGGCAGATTGACTTCTCGGTTTGAACATTCCCTAAGTGTTCAATGTTGGCAGTGTGAGTGGGCGATGTTTTTCATTTTCTATTTTTCCTGCTCTTTTTTTGAGTTTCCCTGGCTAACTCCTCTTCGTCCGTATAGTATTCAGGACACTGTGTTGGACTTTTTATTGGCTCATCTGGCTTAATGGTTGCAGGTGTACTTTGTGTTCCTTTATGTTATAAATACCTCACTTGTTGTTGGAGGCGTTCTATTTGTTTTTCCATATCAGAAATAACATTATGCAGTTGTTCATTATCTGCTCTTTTTGCGCTGTAGTATTTGTAAGTAGGTACCTACAGCAATTGTTCATTTTCGGTTTTTACCTGAATTTTGGTGTTCTCAGCCATGTTAGTGGCGAGTTAATACCAATTATAATAGGAATGTAGGACATTCTTACATATCTAATTGTGTGTGACATCGCGGCGAGCGCGGTCAGGAGTCCGGACCGCGCTCGCAGCGATGTCAGTGTCCGGACTCCGGACGGCGGCGACACGACGGTGCGGTTGGTTTTCTGCATCTGCTCTTTACACGAAGAGCACGCGATCGACTTTTTGCATTTCATAGCCCAATTCTTGAGGAAGGCTATTTAACATCACGCTGGGACCCTTAGGAGCCGAGCAAAAAGAAAATAAAATCAGAAAGAACGCTGAGCTGAAGTAATAGCGCGGGCAGGCGATGCGATGCGACGTGGTGGGGCGGGGGAACAAGAAATTTCACGCGGACGAAGTCGCGGGCAGAAGCTACTATGTAATAAAGTATCACAGAGGACTTTCGAAATTAATTATAGGTACCTACCTGATAAAGATGTGATGAGGTTGTTTTCATTTTCACCGTGCGTGCAAAATAATGTTTCAGTAATATCAGGTGGCTTTTGCCAGCGGCTTCGCCCACGTATCGTTGTGTGTTAATCCATCCATGATAAAAACACTATGTGTGTGCCTTTCATCCAAATCCTTTTAGAACTTTTTAGAAGCATTATAATACTAATGATTTAAATATTATCGTTAATTCATGCAAACCTAGTCGCACGGCTACAGATCAAGCTATACATTTCCAGTATAAGCTGATCTTGCATTGTTTGATTCATGTTATAATATTATCGTTAATTCATGCAAACCTAGTCGCACGGCTACAGATCAAGCTATACATTTCCAGTATAAGCTGATCTCGCATTGTTTGATTTCCTTACAATGAGAGGTCAGTGTAAACTGTGGAAGATGGGGCGGCCTTTAGTGTGGGACGCTACTTGTGTAGACACTCTTGCGCCGTCACATCTTCCTGGAACACAAAATAGGACTGGTGCGGCGGCGGAATCAGCGGAGGACCTCAAAAGGCGCAAATATAGTTCCCTTGATAGTGGATACATATTTGAGCCTTTTGGGGTAGAGACGCTGGGTCCGTGGGGACCGGGAGCACATAAAATTTTTAAAGATCTTTCGGCACGTTTGGTCGAAGCTACACGTGACCAAAATGCTGGCCTGTATTTTGCACAAAGATTAAGCATTGCCATCCAGCGTGGCAATGCTGCCAGCATTTTGGGTACGTTGCCAACTGGTAGCGGTTTCATAGATTTATGATAAGTAATTTATAACCTTAGTTTTAGTTCTTCTGTATATTCTGTGAGTATTGATTTATATTTAGATATTAACTGTTTTTATTGCAAACTGGTAATTGAATATATTAAACAACAGTGTAAACTAGATATGTATAGCTTGATATGTAGCCGTGTGTACTAGGACTAGGATTGCATAAATTCAAGATGAATTCATGCAATCCTAGTCCTAGTAGGTACTTTTTGTTAGGTTACAGAGGTATTTCTTTCTGATTTACTATGTATTTTTATTTATAGCATTTTTTTAATTTTACCAAACTGATCTAATTTTCTTATTTAGGAACCGATTGAAATAAAATAAACCTCAGCGAAATGCATTAGTGAAAACCACATCCAAATAGGTTAAGCCGTTTCTGAGATTAGCGCCGTCAAACACTCGGTCACAGAAAAACAGTCAAAAATTCTAAAAATCATAGTTTTGGGTTCTATTACAGACTCCCAATAATAGTTTTTCTCAAATATCTTCCATGTACAGAAGACAGCGATCAGTTACATTTTTGTTATGCTTATAATAACTAGGACCTATTTCACGGTGTCCGAATAGCCAACACTACTTACCGAATAAATTCAAAAATGGAACAGAATTTGTATGAAATTATCTGCCAAGTAAGTTAATAGGAACATAGGAACTTACAGTCCTACCAACTTATCTGTGAACTGAAAGAGGACGCCACCGTCGATGCGTCGACATGGCGTCGACACAATCGAATCGTTTGTTCGGTACTGTTTGTTTGCGTCGGCACAATCGAAGACATTTCAACATGATGGCCGTAGTTCCAATTTTCGCCATTTCACAGATAAGTTGGTAGGAGTGTAATCGTAGGTGGCGAAAAGCACGAAAATGTAACCAGTACTGGCACAATAAATAGGTTTATCTTCTATTAACTTTTTTATAATTTGACACCGTCAAAGCAGTGTGTCAAAATTCTAGCAATAATAACCAGTGTTATTAACGTGATAACAACTAATAAAAATAAAACCGTTTAAAAATAAGTATATAAAATAAAATTGTTTGCTGAGGTTGCTGACCATGACAAAGTAATAAACATAAGTAAAATCATAATTGGAAACACGACGCGGGTAAGTTAATTTAGAATCTCCAAATAGAACCGTTCCGTACCGTAGAATCGTTTACATATAACTTTAGATAATAATGTCAAAGCAAAGTGTGAGTGCTGTGCTTGACTAGCGTCAACCATGAGACCAATGAGATTTATCGATTGCGATGAGATAGATAAGAAGCGCGGTTTCCTGATTAATGGCGCCAAACACATGGTATAACACATGGTATAACACTTAATATAGGCCAAGAAGTAGAAGTAGGTTATACCATGTGTTATTTATCCATCTCGATCAGTGTCGATGATAATGACATAGTACTTTGACCAGCGTCGACGATGATGGTACGCTCCGCGCATGTTGAAGTCGGAAGACTATTTCGCGCTACCTACTTACCCGTCTCCTGAGGGCCTAGACCATAGATATAAGAAATTTATATTTCTATGGCCTAGACAAAAGGCATTCGCTTCGTAGCGATTCTATTTCTACAATGATCGCTACTGCTTCGGTGACATTGACATGATCACGTGACATTTCAATAGCTTATGTCAACCCCATAATTTTTTTTTGGCGTTTCTACTAGTGTCATCGCTAATCTTATGTTACTTTGTCTGCAACCTCAGATATCACAAACACATTCGCCTCTTTGCGAGAAAAACGTGCTAACTCGAAATATGCAATTTGACAGGAAGCGATTTGTAAACTTAGTAGTTGTACGAGCAAACCCGTACATATCAATAGTTTTACTTTTATGCTGACATCGACGCGCAGCGAATGAATAAAATGCATGTATTTGAGTAAGCAAGCTGTAGTCGCATATCATCGTTCGGGCTATCATCAAAAGGACTCATTCGCCGCGTGTTGATCAGTTATCAGTTTTGGGTGTTTTTCTGTGTGACTGTCAATACACAAGTTGAACTCCTATATCAGTCTATCATTTAAATGTACCTTACCCGTACAGTAGTAGTTTTCTGTGTTTTTAGTTTATTTTTTCTACTAGCTGACCCGACAGACGTTGTCCTGTCTTAGCTATGAATATTCTAATGTAAACGCGCGAAGTTCCCAAAGGCGCAAGCTGAGAACATTTTGAATTGTGTAGGAAAACTTAATTCATATTTTATGAATTGAACTACGATTTTTTGCTGAAAAACAAAATATCGGCATAAATTTAAAGTAAAAAGGTCAAAATTATGAAAAATACTTAGTTTACACAAAATTAATTTCTGATCGCATAAATATTTGACTTGTTTTTTTTTTTTTTTATATATAAGTATGTCAATCCTTTTTCATTACTGACATTATTCTACATTTTTAAAATCTAAAATACACCACTATCCGAATATTGTGGATATAATAGGTTGGGGAAAAAGTTTCTTCGCAATTTTTAAGAAAATTCATAACATTTTTTTATAAACATTATTTACATTTATCTAAAGTATGTAGGTACCATTTTTAACCGACTTCAAAAAGGAGGAGGTTATCAATTCGTCGGAACCTTTTTTTTTTTTTTTTATTTTTTATTTTTTTTATTTTATTTTTTTATGTATGTTCCCCGATTACTCGAAGATGGCTGGACCGATTTGGATTATTTTTTTTTGTTTGAAAGGGTATACTTCCCAGGTGGTCCCATGATCATCAAGTCAGGATCTGATGATGGGATCCTGGAGAAATAGAGAGAACTCTTCCAATTTTATAGGCACACTTGAAGCGATTTGGATAGTTTTTGGAAGAGTACTTTCTTGGAGTGGTCCCATTTCAATTTGGTGAAGATCTGATGAAGAACTTCTGAGATAGGCAACGGAACTCTTCAATAAATGATAGCAAATGGACTGGGATTGCTGAAATCTCATGTCTGTTTGTTGTTCACACCAGTTCATAACATAACATCACGCCAGTACGCTTAAAAATAACTTTAATTTCGGAAGTCGGTGTCTGATTAAATGTATTTTCGTTTTTGCCACCGACTTCCGAAATTAAAGTTATTTTTAAGCGTACTGGCGTGATGTTATGTTATGAACTGGTGTGAACAACAAATTCACTTTGTAGTGTTGTTTTTGGAAGTCGGTTGTATTTTTTTGTAAAAAAGTTTTTTGTTCGATAACTTTATGCCATCTTGTAGGTAGGGACATGATCCCATTTCTATATAAATTTTGGGACTTCTGATCAAAATACCGCAACAAGTGGTTTTGGCAGTCCTCTCGTGATGTTAACCTGACACTGCCTAAACAATTCTGAAGAGACCGAAACAGGTGGAAATCTGAAGGTGCAAGGTCAGGACTATACGGCGGATGCATTAACACCTCCCAGCCAAACTATCTTAATTTTTGCTGAGTGGCTAAAGATGTGTGAGGTCTAGCGTTATCATGATGAAAAACCACACCCCTTCTGTTGATTAATTCCGGCCGCATTCTCTCAACTTCTTGCTTTAATCTCATCAGTTGCTCGCAGTAGAGTTCAGAATCGATGGTCCTGCCTGGCGATAACAGCTCATAATGAATAATGCCCTTCCAATCCCACCACACACACAACATCACCTTGTTGCGAGTTAACCCGGGTTTCGCCACAGTCTGTGAAGCCTGACCGGCCTTTGACCACGACCTTTTTCGCACGTTCTTATCGTACGTGATCCACTTTTCATCACCAGTTATCAGCTTCTTCTAAAATGGTTCGGTTTCATTACGTCGTAATAAAGAATCACAAATGAGTACACGGTTCATTAGGTTTCTTTCAGTGAGCTCGTGAGGTACCCAAATATCGAGCTTTTTTGTGTAGGTACCCAGTTTTTTCAAATGCGCCAAAACTGTTTTGTGGTCAATTCCTAGTTCTTCAGCTACGTCGTAACTACTGATATGCCGATCTTGCTCCACTTTTTCAAAAATGGCATCCATTTTATCCGTAATATGGCGACCAGAGCGACGTGCATTTTTGACTTCAAAATTTCCGGACTGAAAACGCTTATCTCACAGACACTGCACTGGGTCCATAAACATCGCAAATTTTTTTCGCGGCTTGCGTTGCATTATTACCTTTTTCGTAGTAAAATTTTAAAATGTATCGAATTTCTTTATTAGATTCATTCATCTTGACAGTACGAAAAACAAATGAAAATCACACATTTTCCTAATTTGAAGTTGGAATTATGTTCTTTAAAATTTAAACTTTCAGTGATATCAAAACCAGCCAGATACAAATAGCCAAAGAGATTTTAAGTTCATACATACTATAATACGAAAAGACTTTTTCCCCAACCTAATAATTATATAGTCGATTCGAAACCTTTATCTTTAATTTGAGGGGAGAGTTTACCGTATCGATGGGATGAACATTATATGTTTCACAGTTACGAAACCCATGAATGAAAATTTTGTATAGGTATTTTTTTTCTTTCATTTTATTTTTCCTTCAATTTTCCCATGTTTTTAATAGCTACTCTGCTATTCGGGACGGAGACAAATACAATAAATCAAAAACCATGAAAACCGGTCCAGGCGTTCTCGAGTAACAAAGTAGAAGTAGTAGTAGTAGTAGCAGTAGTATAAGTATTCGAACAAACCCGAGTTTGTTTTTACCCGACTACGGCAAAGCAATAAGGAGGGTTATGATTTTGACCGGTATGTATGTATGTATGTATGTTCATCTATTCCCTCATAACTTCTAAACTACTAATCATAATTTGACAAGCGAGGTATCGTTGAAAGCGTCAAAAAAAAAATATATTTAATTATGCCGTGTTTGGTATCAAATGAAAGGGCTTAATTAGCACATTTCTAAAATATATATATTGTTAGCTGTTGCTCGCGGCTTTGCTTGCATGCACCCGATAATTGGAAATAACTTCTAAAATTACGCCTCAGATGTGAGTCAAACATATTTTCTCTGCAAATCTACCCAAAACTTACATATGTATGTAAGAATAATTATTCTTCTTTAAAAATGTAAAGTGGCTCTGCATGAAATTATAACCCCAAAATATTTTAAATAAAAAGTAAGTTTCAAAACTAAAACCGGCTACTGAAAAATCACGCTCTAAAAAGTATGAAACAAGAAAATTTTCTCATCTGAAATTAGTAAAAGACGGACAAATTTAAAATCCGGAGTCATACGTAGGTAATCTATTCGATTTATCCCTAACATGACGTATAAATAAACTGTCGTAAATAAATATACTGTCGCTACTTCGGCGGCGGCGGCGTCATCTCGTTCTCGTTGACGTCCCGTTCACGGTGCGGTTGAAAAATAGTGTACGGGACCTCGCGCACTACACGTGGTCGTGGACTCGTGGCCGAGTAGTAAGATGCTCTTTTTTATTTTTAGGACATCTTAAATTGCACAAAATGCGTGAGATGCCCGAATGTCTGAACCGTCGGTACAAATTGTTGAACGACTTGATCGAGGATATTACCGCCGCCGACTCCGGTACCGACGTGGGCGGATGCTTAACCGCGGCCGGAACCCAGCACTCTTGTAGGGGGGAACCCACCTCTGAGGACAGCGAAGTTGGCATAAAGTTAATGTGCGACTTCTGGAAAATCCTGCAGCGTGATCCAGATTGCAATCTAACGGTTCGTAAATTTTTTGATCGGTACCTACTACTGAGACGCATTCATGATCATGTACTTATAGGTAGGTATGTGTCCACGCAAGAAAACCCAATTTCATGTGCTGTCAGCAACGAAAGTCAATTAACTGTTGCTATATAATTTTTATCAAACATTTTTTGATACACTCCTGTCATGATTTGTTTAAAAATATGATTGTTGTGTGTGTGCCAGGAGGCAACACAGTGTCGGATGGCCGAATGTCATGATATCCAAATAATAATAAGTTTTGTGGATGTAAAATACTAAATATAAAGTTGAAAGTATGTGATTTGACTCAAATGATTTTGTATCTGTGTATTCGTGAAGTTAAAAAGTATCTCATTTGACAGTTGCCGCCAAAAGTACTGGTTTTATTGTAGAGAATTACCATTACCTACGTAATGAAAACATGATATTTGGAGCGTCGTCAAAGTTAGTTCGCTTCGAGCCTCAGTTTCTAAAGGTTGTCTAGAAATCTAGTCTATACTGATATTTATTGAGTGCCTAGTTAAACAATCTGTTAAATATGGCTATCTTATACCAAGTTTGTATTTGTGCAAGGAGATAAAATACAGAATTAATGCAATGAAAAAGGTGTATCATTTCAGTCCTTTTCATAATATTTATTCCTTTTCATTATATAGAATCTTCCGAATTTGTTAGTGTGACATATTAATTGTGGTTTAAAACGCTAGTGCTATTTGACTTTCGTTGCTTACTGCTGTACCTATCTACATGAAATAGGTGGCGTGGAATTGTCACTTTATTCTGTTTTGCTTACGCATCGCGCTTTTGCGTTGCCTCGCGCTTGCCTGTAGTCGCAGCTCTAGCTGGTATCACAGCAGCTTCCAGGTGTATTTAATGAAAACTAGGGCTGACCAGCTTTACACTTTTACAGTCCTGAAACATGCAGGGTTAGTTTCAAGTACCAGAAAATTGAAAAAAATGTACCTTCTCGATGCGTAAATTTTTTTTAGCAAGCAGTCCAGAAACGAATGTGCGTAGAAAATTGTACAGGCAAATGCAGCAGGACCAACTCGGACAAGACATTGTGCTGTAAACCATCTCCAACCAGCAGCACCGGCGAGAGCAGAGTTAAAAAGTAATCTATTATTACTCATTTAAATTAATACTTGTAAGACTTGGGCCATAGTTTCACATTTTGACGTACTGTCTCACTATATAAATAGCCTGGTGAGAGTCCTAAGACCCATTATTTCGCCAAACTCTGTTGGACGTTTAATATCTTACAGAGTAGGTGTGGCGAAACAGGCTCTAAACACACACATATCAATAGTGTCTAGGGATCAAGCACGTTTTTGCTAGTTACTAAAAATCAGGTTTTTTAAATACTATTTTTTGTAACTCCTATGGATACTTTTTAGTAAATTTCGTCATTTGAAAAGGCAATAATTTTTGAATTTCGGTCAAATGATGACAGTGTTTTGTGAAGTCGTATTCCTATAGAATCGTGCAACGATTTCTGCCATATTTCTGAGTGGAATCAATACAAAAGAACGTTATTATGGAGAGAAGACGTCATTTGAGCCGAGAAAAAATGATCGGAGTCTTGGGAATGTTGGAAGCTGGTTCTCGGCCTCGTGCTGTGGCAATCGCTCTGGGCATTAAGCAGAGGATTTTAAGTCTACTTTGAACACGTTACCGCATCACTGGCAGCGTGGCAAAGCGTCATGGAGGACGAGCTCGCATCACCACATGCAGACAAGATTGTTACATACAAATTACTGCTCGCTGCTGCTACTACAATGATCGCGATGATGTTAGTTATGAGGCTTTGTAGCTATTCAGGGATGTTAATAAGCAATTAGACCTTATGAAATTGATTGAATGAAGTCAATCTCCATTTCCGAAGGCCGCTACGTGTACCACCTATTTAATTGAGTCCCGCAATCGTAGAGACCGTTTACAATGGGCTCGTGAACACAGACGCTAAAACGTTTAAAATCATGCCAGGAAGTCCATGCATACAGTGATGGAACAATCATGATATGGACGGGTATTTGGATCGGTGGAAGAACCGAACTGATTTGGACCAGAGGCAACTTCAATGCACAGGTTTCTTCTGAAACGATTGTATCAGATGATTCCTTTGCGGACCCAATTTGGTGCTACATTTCTGCTTATGCAGGATAATGCCCTCCACACTAATATCAATGTCCTACCATGAGACCTGCTCTTGAATCTCATTGAGCACGCATGGGATATGCTTCGAAGAAGAGCTCTGCCAAATATGGATGCCGTACATACACCAAATTTTTTTTCGCCTGTTAAAACGGTAGTGGGCGCCCATTCCGCAACGTGATTTAGATGAACTCATAATGACCATTCAACAATTCAATGGCAATTTCAACATGTCGTGATTTTTTCTAATTTCGGTGTTTTTTTTTTTACTAGGTTTTATTGTTTGTTTTTACCCGACTACGGCGGAGCAAAAAGAAGGGTTATGATTTTGACCGGTATGTATCTATGTACGAGTATGTATGTATGTATATTCATCTATACCCTCATAACTTCTAAACTGCTTATCAGATTTTGACAAATGAGGTATTGTTGGAAGCGTCTTGATTGTCCGCTTGTTATAGGTTACGTGACGTCACGTTAAATTGATTACGGCGCCTTCTAGAGGACATCAACTAAAAAAAATAATAATGATGGCTTGTTGGGTATCAAATGAAAGGGCTTAATTAGCACATTTCAAAAATATATATATTGTTAGTTATTGTTAGTGACTTTGCTTGCATTTACCCGATAATTGGGAATAACTTCTAAAATCACGCCTCAGATGTGAGTCAAACATTTCTTTCCAAACCTACCCAAAGTACTTAATTATAATATAATATTATTCTTATTTAAAAATGAAAAGTGCAAGCAAAATAATTTAAATAAAAAGTACCTAAGTTTAAAAACTAAAACCCGACTACTGAAGAATCACGCTCTAAAAAGTATGAAACAAGAAAATATTCTCATCTGAAATTAGAAAAAGACAAGGGTAAGGGTATAAAACGAACAGATTACGTGTGACTCCGGATTTTTAATTTGTCTGTCTTTTTCTAATTTCAGATGAGAATATTTTCTTGTTTCATACTTTTTAGAGCGTGATTTTTCAGTAGTCGTGTTTTAGTTTTTAAACTTCTTTTTTTAACTTTAAATTGTCCTTCAGTTTAGTTTAATGAATACAATATGTTAGTGGGATTAAAATATCGTAAGAAATACGTGATATTTGAGATTAATTTTAAATGTCACCGAAATGATAAAGCGATCCACCGAAAATATACAACGTGTCGTTTTGCATCCACGTCAAATTTCAAGGTGTGATACAGAACATCAAACCGAACAACTTTCTCCATGGGGCCAACATCGTAATTGCGAAAAAAATTTCAACTCAACACAAATGTATGGGATGGCTTATTATTTTTTCGCGATTACGAAGCTGGTGTCATGGAAAAAGTTGTTGTTGTTGTTGTTGTGGGTGTGGTTGTACCACACCCTTAAATTTGACGAGGATGCAAAACGACACGTTGTATATATCTTGCCACCGAAATTAGATTTGGGTCACCGAAATGAAAATGTAAACATAAAACAAAAAGAAACAGCTTCGTGGCACAATGTCACAAGGCACAAGGTCCTTTTTGAATGACTCTTAAGCATAAAGTTCCTAACGCAAAATGTCCATTTCGACGTTGACCATTTGCGAATGGGACCGGCTGCGAATAAGACCATTTGAGAAAGAGAGACTGCTTGAGAATGGGACCGTCTGCTACTCATCATAATCATCATCATCTGGGCCACAAGACATTCACTGCTTCACATAGGCCTCCCCCATGGGTTTCCAGAGTAACCGGTTGTAGGTGGCTTGCATCCAGCGACTTCCTGCTACCTTAGGTCCTATGCTGCGCTTGCTGGTATGTGGCCTCCATTCGAGAACGTATCTGCCTTGGCGGCCATCAATTTTACGTGCAATGTACCCTGTCCACTGCCACTTCAACTAGCTAATACGTTGGGCTATGTCGGCAACCTTTGTTCGTCTGCGTATCTCCTCGTTTCTGAGTCGGATCTTGCAAAAAAACTCCTAGCTCGTTGTGTGTCATTGAAAAGAGTATGGTATCGACTAACAGTTGACGAATTTTGACAATGACCTCATGAGAAATATATCTCAGATTAATGTGTTTTTTTTAATCGCACCAAAATAACAAAGCCATCCGCCGAAGTGAGCTAAATGACCACTGAAAGCGCATTTAGGACAGCGAAATGGGATTTGTTGTCATTTCGGTGAATTTTCTCTTAACGGTTGCGGTTTCAGGCCAACGAATCCACCGTTATGAGAACTCCGACAGGTGAAAAAAGACAAAAAACAAAAATTACAATATAAAAAAAATGTTTAGGACATAATGAGCACTACTCAAGTAAATATATACTTAGAGCGCATGTACAACACACACAATTAAAAGTATAATTCTCGGTAAACAAGTTAAAACAGCCACCGAAGCGATATTTTTTTTGTCCTCATTCAATGAATAACTTACGTTTTAGGCGGGAACACGCAGCGAGGTAGCGACCGTTGCTCCGCGTCGAGTACTTAGGGTGACTGACTACAGCTAGGTGAGCGCTAATGCCTGTGCTTTTTTTCACCGGGATGAGTATATTTCGCGGGACATTTGCGTTTTTATTTATCAGTAACTTCACTGGGTAGGTATATTATATAATTATTTAATTGGGAAAACTAACAGTTACATAACTTAACAAACAGGTAGTGACAAAAAAAAAAAAGAGATTACATAAGAAAAGCTCCTATACCCATTACTATAATTATAGACAAAATAAAAGGGGAGGTGGAGTGTCAATATTTGTGCACAACAATCTCAAACATCACCTTGTTGAAGAACAATGCGTGGATGATACTCATCATCTTTGGGTATACGTGAAAAAATTCTCTCTAAATATCGGTGCTATATATAAGCCCAATAAAATGAATATGGACAACTTTCTCGAGATATATTCACAACAATTACACAAATTGAAACGAGCAATAGTCTTTGGCGATTACAACCTAGACTTACTCAATCCGGACTTAGCTACACGCAAGTATAAGAACACTTTAAAAGAAAACAACTACAAAATCCTGAACAAAATAAGTCCAAAACACTGTACCCGTGAAACAACCTCAACCAAGACAATGTTAGACCATGTTTCTTGTAACTTAAGTGAAAATAATTTTCATTTTGTCACTATGGAATCTTCAATGTCTGACCACAAACAAATACTTTTAGAGATAAAGCAATACGAACCACCACCTATCATAAAACAGAAATACAACGCAGTAGACTTCAATAAACTTTATCGATGCCTGGATGAATATCCTAAACACCATGAAGACGTAGAGTATGATAAGTTGGCAGACAAATTACAATCCTGTTTAAATAAATGCAGAATCACAAAATTTAAATTTCTGAATCCTCCGCGGCAAGACTGGATTAAAAAAGAACTATTAGAAGAGATAAATAACAAGAACATACTATGGCAAAAATATAAAGCAAATGCGGTGGACACGGAATTAAAAGCAGAGTATGAACATATAAAAGCCAGAGTATCACACCGCATAAGTAAAGTGAAAAGTGATTATTACCTAAAGAGGTTTGAAGAAAATTCAAGTAAACCACGAAAAATGTGGCAACTTATAAATGATTTGTCGAAAAACAAACTGCATGACAGAACTGGACTGGACAAACTTGAAACGGCAGCTGGTACTATTACGGACCAAAAAGAAATATGTGAAAGTTTTAACTCATATTTTTCGACTATTGGCTCAACCCTAGCAAATATGATTTCTGAAAAAATCAAAAGTAAGTCAAATTTTAGAAGAGTGTAGACTAACTGATAAAACGGAATTGCAGTTTCTGGAACCAGTAACTACAAGGGAAGTTATTACCATAATTAAAAATTTGGACTGTAATACTGCATCTGGCATTGATGGTATTAGTACAAAATCAATTAAATGCGTAAAAGACATTATTGCCACGGAACTAACAATCTGCATTAACTATCATATGGCACGAGGTATTTTTCCCAACGAGTTAAAAGTTGCAAAAGTTGTACCAATTCATAAATCCGGAAGTAAATTTGACCCGTGCAATTACCGCCCTATATCAGTTCTCCCGGTGATATCTAAAGTTTTTGAGAAGATTCTTTATAACCGATTAGAGTCATTCCTTAATTCAAAAGGTTTCTTTTACCATAAACAGTATGGATTTAGAGCTCAATCAAATACTCTCGCTGCTACAATTGACCTCGTAACCAAAATTAAGAATAAAATTGATCAAAAACAAGTGGCCTTAGGCATATTTATTGATCTTAAAAAAGCCTTTGACACCATCAGTCATGACAAATTACTACAAAAACTAGAACTCACCGGTGTTAGAGGCAAAGCACTTGAAATTTTTAAATCATTTACGGAGAACCGTAAACAAATAGTAAAAATAGGTAAATATGAAAGCAATCCCTGTGTCCTGAATTTTGGCGTCCCCCAGGGATCCATATTGGGCCCACTCATGTTCCTTATTTATATTAACAGTATCAGTGAATTGGGTCTCAAAGGAGACATCTCCCTCTATGCAGACGACACGAGTCTCTTTTACTTTGGACACTCAGTTGAAGCTATAATAGCAGACGCTCAAAATGATCTTAATCTGTTAAATGAGTGGTTTCAGTCAAATCTTTTAACTATTAATATTAATAAAACAAATTATGTAATGTTTGCAGCAAAAAATAAAAAAATAAATGACAATTTTGAACTTAAAATAGACGGCCAACTACTTGAACGAAAACCTAAAGAAAAATATCTCGGACTTATATTAGATAGTAACCTAACTTGGAAGCCACACCTAGAAAAAATTAAACATAAACTAAGTTCACTCACAGGGGCACTACGCAATATAACAAATTGCCTCCCTCGAAAAGTGCGATATCTTATCTATAATTCTCTGGTTAAGCCTTATATCGACTACCTTATTGAAATCTGGGGTACTGCGGCAAAGACTAATATAGATCCAATTCAACAAGTTCAGAATAGATTAATTAAAATTTTATTTAACTATAAATTTCGAACACCGACTGAAACTCAAACTCAAACTCAAACTCAAAGCATTTATTTCAAATAAACCAATTACAGGCACTTTTGAATTGTCAATGGGTCGGTCAGTCAGAAAGATGAAGCTAGTTGCCCATTCCAAAGCGTAGTAGATCCCTATGGAGAAGAACGGGCAAGAAACTCCACGGACACTCTTTTAAATCATAATATTTTTACAAAATATTGGTTACATCGTTCAAGTTGAAAATATACATGTGAGAACAATGTAGAAAGACGTGCACGTTAAAAAGCGTCCGTAATAAAAAGATAATAACTAAAACAACTAAATTAAATATTAAAATTAAAAATAAGCCATGGCAGCTAAGAGACGACCAGTCCCAACTGACGGCGCCCGTTCACGAACATGACGCATGGATCAGCACCATTTAGCTCAACCATTTTGAAGGGAACTTAATGATCCAACACACACGCCACCATCAGCGAGACATTTGAGTGAGCATGACATACTCTCAACCGCCAGGGCACACTCAAGTCAGTGAAAGACGTACCCAGTAAAAGGTAGCTTAATAGTAGCTACATAGTGCTCACACGTGCTATGCAATTATATAATACTAAGAGATTGAATCTAAACAATGCAAAGAAAGTTTTCTCTCATCTTAATCTTCAGCAGGTCCAACAATATATCCGAATGCTAATCAATTAATTAATGCGTCCTTGTGGAGCAGGACAAGCATTCAGCCAAGCATTTTTGTCAGCGATGTAATCCCCCAACTTATAATATGCCTGGCTGCATAGTGTGCGTTTTATACAAGATTTAAATTTCCTTTCATTCAGCTGGAGTATGTACTGTACTGTACATGTATGTATGGGTACTGTTTAAAATGTTATAATAAAATACCTCCCGTATTTTATTATAACATTTTAAACAGTACCCCATGAAGGATGAGTCTACTTTAGCCAGTCTGAAACCTGGTTGAACTAATTGGTCCCTGAAAAGATATACGAGGAAACAAGAATAATGAATATAAAACAAACTTACATATACTACACATGTATTCTAATACGTAAAATATTAAATAAAGAAATCCATTCCAATATAAGATTTGTAACAAAACAACAAACACGAAAGATGAACTTAAGACGTGCTAGTTACTTAGTGACCCGCCCTCCTAGGACTAACTATGGAAGAAGAAATTTGGAGTTTGAGGGTGTTACAATTTATAATAAGTTACCATCAGTAATAAAAAAAGAACAAAGTTATGCCCGGTTCAAAAAGCTACTAAAAACTCACACAATTAATACATACAAATAAGTGCAGGAAAAGGAATAATATATATATATAAACATAAATAAAATACACACATTATATAGATTAACTATAAACCTCTAAATCAAAAATATACATTAATTTAAATTAAATAAAAACAAATAAAAACCAACACTCAAAATATTTTATAAGCCATGTATGTACCCAAAATATACAAATATAACAATAAACTAAAAATAAAATAGTCTTATAATAATAAACTTGCTATTATCAAACTATGCCATCAATGCCACATCTAGTAAAAATCAAATTTATACATCCATGTTGTGCTTGGTTAACTTACGATCGATTTGCATGTTATCTGTTTACCCACATTCTTTTTTTTTTTTTTTTTTCTTTTCCTTTTTTTTTCTTTGCTATTTTGTTTTGTTATTTTATATACGTATATCTGTGCGCTCTAATTAACAATCTTAGTGTTAGACATTGTTTCTCAGTAAGTGAATTATGTATGCAATTCTTATGAGAAATAAAGTTGTTCTTAAACCTAAAAGCTCTTATAAGAATATGTAATAACACTTTTTGTTCATACTCTAACTACTGGCCTAATAAATATAAGAAAAAACATTCAACGTGGCAACGTTTTTAGTTCTAAGTTTACATGCTGCCAGTCTTCTGGGCACGTTATCGGATGACATCGATGCGTACAACTACATCGACGCCTAAATATCCTTTTGTTTTTGTATTTATTTGTACTATTTAGTTAGTCATTTAATTTAGTACATATTTAATAGTGTTAATAACAAATATTTTTTCTTACACGAGGCCATTACCATCAGAATTGGGGGCCACCGCGATGACTTTAGTGGTTTAACATTTTTTTTTTATAATTAACTAATCATAATTAAAATGAGGAGGGCAGTGGACGTCTTTCGGCTGATATGATGATGATGAGATAATTAAAATATATTTATTGCTTCACGTGAATAGCTACATTTTCTAATTAAACAAATATTTCAACAGTATATTAACTTTTTGATGTGGTGTTTTCATCCACGTAACGAGGATTTACTGTTTGGGAAATTCACCCTGAGTATGCCGCCGAATCGCTGCGATTGTGTAATATGCGTTTACGGGGAAATACAGACTACTAATTGTTTATTTTACGCAACAAAAACTTTTATTTGTATCTTTTTATCACATTAAATGCCAAGATGCAAAAAAGCAAAAAAAAAAATAATGCAAAAATCGCGAGTCTTTATTGATGCAAAAGAGGACTTCTTAAGAAAACATTTTATTTCAATAGGGCAATAATATATTTAAAAAAATACTTTGTATCCCTAGATACTTTTGATGTGTGTAAGTATATTAGTCGATATGGCATCAGAGACGGTTGTTATTTCAGCCGGTCTATTCTACAAAATCTTACCGTGAAAACTTAGGTGTGAAGTTAGCTTGAAGTGATCTGCTACCAATCTGATGCATGGATTGATAGTTCAATCAATCTGCCTAGCCTTTTCCCAACTATGTTGGGGTCGGCTGCCAGTCTAACCGGATGCAGCTGAATACCAGTATTTTACATGAAACGACTACCTATCTGACCTCCACGACCCATTAACTGGGTAATACGATACCCCTTGGTAAGACTGGTTGTCAGACTTTCGGGCTTCTGACGACCCGTAACGACTGTCAAATATCCACGAATGACAGCCGGGTCCAACGGCGTAACGTGCTTTCCGAGGCACGGAGGCGACTCGGTATGTAAAGATGGTCACCCATCCTCGGACCGACACTGGCAAGCGTAGCTTAACATCATGGATCGACCCGTTCGGCTGTTAATACTTAGCCACGAGCTCCTCCACACATGGATTAACAGTTCACTACAACAAAATTTTCACGGGAGATTTTTTTCACAGAATAGCACTACAGCGCTGTACGTAGGTTAGGTACGGGTAGGTTACAGGCAAGTTGCCCGGGTGGTTCTGGAGTATGTCTCCAGAGAGGAGACCTGGTGTTGGTGGTGACAATCGGAAAAAATCCCACACTCCCTGGTCTAGGGGCTGTGGGATTTTTATCTCACTTATAGTCTTACAGGTGTCTTCAAAAGCCTTTTTAAGGTTTCCTCCCAAAAATCAAAAAGGCACAATTCTTAGGGCGTTATACTATACATACTCGTACATATTATTATGTACTTAACGTTTGCATGTTTAGTACATTATGTATGATTTATGGTGAATAAATTATCTTTATCCTAGAATACTATTCAAGTTTAATTATTTTCTAGCATGATGTGCGCATCTAGTAGCAAAGATTCAACGATAAGGCGACCCAAAAAACATGACTGTGGTGCGACTTCCGCTAACAAGGGAAAGGACGTACCACTGCGTAAAGTTTTAGGCAACCTTAAACAAGTTAGTGTTGTTTTTATTTCTTTCTCTCCATCATCATTTTCTAATCTCAGAAATCGAATTCGAGATCAAAAATGTAAACAAAGGTGTTGCCAATTTTAAATAATAATCTCAATTGTGCAGTTTGCCGAAAAGTACTATAACATAGTGCTAAAATTGTAGACATATCTTAAACAGGTAAAATATAATATTGCACACAGTTTTCAGCTTTAAAGTTACGTAAACTACGATCCAAGAATAAAATATAACTGTTTGAAATAAAATCGTGCAATTATTTTTATAATACTGGCAATAAGGCAGAAGCTCTAAACAGTTGGACTTTCATCAATTATTTTCTATTTATAAAATGATTTTCCTTCTAAATAAGTGAATCGTTAAAAAAATCGTAAATAATATTGCGTTATCCTAATAATCGATTCAAGTTGAGCGTCCCAACCTGGTCGGCATAGATGAAAGTAATAGTACTGTCATCCGATTTCAAAATCAAATAATTAGAATGACTAGAGAAATGTTGGCTACCTCTGAGCTGTCACTTTGATAATGACATTTCTTTGTTTTACATTTTTGATCTCGAATTCGATTTCTGGGTTTACTGCCTTTATTCCAATTTATTTGGGGTCAGCGCAGAAGGTCTTCTTCCATACCTACTTCTCTATTAGTCGTCATCTCAGTAGTCACGCCCGCCTTTTCTAGCCATATCATTTTTCACACAGTCCATCCATAGTTTCTTTCAAATTCCCCTACTCTTATAGCCATCCACATTCATACTCAAAATTTTCCTCACGACATTTTCTTCATTCCTCCGCATCACATCCCATACCACACCACATCCATCCATCCATCCATGACATCCGATTTCCACACAACTTTCAGTCACCGGTGCACCTTTCAGACTTCCTCTTGTGTATTCATTTCTTATTCGTTCTATACATTAGCGTAACACCACTTCCCTCTTATTCCTTTCTCTCTGTCGAACTTTTTCTCTCTCTATGCACCAAAAGATTAGTTAATAAAAAGTGTTTGTGTGTTAAAGGTAGTAAGTACTTATAGCAGAACACAGGCACGTGTTCTCATAGAACCATCATTTTAATAACCAGCAAATTAAATATTTGACTGTATCCTAATTATTTCACTTGAATCACTGAAAGACGTTTGAAATAAGTACATACCTAGGAAACGGGTTTTTATTTCTCAGTTTTTAGCCAGCGTGCGCACGGACGTAAAAATATCGCGGCGAGATTTTATCGCGCACTGGATTTTCAACTCTCGGTGTTGAGCCGAGCATTGAGAATCCAACTTAACAACAACAGAGCACAGAGAGAGAGAGAGAGTTTCTAGTGCGTCGAAAAACACACTGTTGGATTTTCAACTCTCGGCGCTAAGCAGTGCGTTGAAAATCCATGCGCGAAAAAAAATCGCCGCGATTATTTCACGTCCGTACGCACGTCGGCTTATAGCTGCTATGCGAAACGTGTGGGTCGGTACTTGGGTACACTAAAGGTTTGAGACACTATTGAAGTGTACTTAAGTAGAGACAGTTTTCTAACCCGTAGTTTACGAGCACCCTAACTAAGCCATTTAACTGAGTACTCGTTTATGACCAAGGCGTGAGCAAGCTCCTAAAAAACTCAAATTTAGCTCACTCCTCAGTTTTGTTATATTTATTTTAAACGGCACGTTTATTACATAATTTATTAAATGGAATCATGATCTTCAGCGTTTTTAATATTTTATCGAAAGGCGGCTTCATTCGAAAAGAAATGCAGCGACAGAGTGAGTGAGCTGATAGCAACTCAGAAAGATCTAACAAATCAGATCAACAATTTGGAGGAAAAGGAAAAAAATGGGATTGTACTAATGAAGCAGGCTGACTGTATGTGGTCTTGTATGGAAAACACGTATAAGAAGAAATTGGCCGAGACTCAGGAAAGAAATCAAGAGTTGCAAAAACAGGTAACAATATACTTTTTTATGAAGCCACCCAATGTTTTGCCAGGCTAATCCCTACACCTCCACTTTTTCATTATCATTATCTTCCTGCGTGTTTCCAATTTATTTGGGTTCGGCACAACACGTCTGAAAATAAACCTAAGTACGCTTTCAATAATGGCTTTTTAGTCCTTTCAGTAATTGAGGTATTTCCCAACTTCTAAGGGCTGTCGCAAATAAAATTGTGCTCAGCGGAACACAAATTTTAATAAAGCTTTGGTTTGCCACTATAGATAGTTAAATCAACCAACGTTGGTAGGCACCTAATCGTCAATCTTTATTATAGCTAAAAGAAGTAGAAATAAGTGCAAACAAGTGGCGGAAGAACAAAAAAGATCTGGAATTTCAGATGAAAAATATAAACAAGTGCAACCAAGATATTAACGAAAAAAAAAATCAAAAGCAGAACGATGTTAAGGTTATGGAACTGGAAATTGAAGGCTTGAAGAAAAGAATCGTGAGTAACCAGAAGGACCTGGACGCTGCAAAGAATTCGTATACATCGAAGAAAAATGCTTCAGATGTAAGTAACAACATTCTATCTAAGGCTAACAACAGATTTTAAGTAGGTAATATAGGATTAAATGTTTTCAATTTATTGTTTTGTTAAATTTTTAAACATTAAAACAAGGGTTCCTTGGATGAAACATGATAAAAATGACATGTCAATTAATAAAACCGTGAGTAAATTTTTCAGCTTAGGTACCTACTCACTCTCCGGCGGGATCTCATGGCGACATGGAGAGTGCGATTGTCGCAACCCAGCGCTGGGCACGCCACAATTGCGGCGATAAGTCCCCTCTTTGAGGAGTGGTTGGAGAGGCGCCACGGCGTCCTCACCTTCCGCCTGACGCAGGTCCTCACCGGACACGGTTGTTTCGGGAGGTTCCTGTTTCGGATAAGGCGGGAGGAAACGCCCGGGTGTCACCATTGTGTGGATCACCCGGAGGACACGGTGGAGCATACAGTGGAGGTCTGCCCGGCATGGGCGGAGCACCGCCGTGTTCTCACGGAGGCGATCGGCGGCGGCGATCTCTCGCGTCCAAACCTGGTCCAGGCCATGGTGCGGAGCGAGAGTGTATGGGAAGCCGTCATTTCCTTCTGCGAAGCAGTAATGCTCGCAAAGGAGGAAGCGGAACGCGTGAGGAAGAGGCAACAGCCGCGCCCTCGCGCCCCTAGCCGCCGTAGGAGACGCCCTGGGCGGCGGGAATCGATTGCCGATTCCCGGCCACCGTAGGCGCGGGCTTGCGGACGACGAGTAATGGGCAGCTCGCCGTCCGGTAAGGAACAGGCCCGGGTCGACGGCGCGTTGTGTTCCACGCGCGCCTCAAAGAGATGTCAGCAGTGACGGGGTCAATTGGGCCGATGCCGCCGGGGTCGCGGGTAGTTCGAAAGAGATACCGTGGCCCTGGCACGGGCAACTGAAGGAACACGGGTGGGTTTTAGTCAAGTAAAAGTCTGACACGCCCTCCCGCTCTGCCCGGAGCGGGAGAAGTCATTTGATGATTTCCCATCCACAAAAAAAAAAAAAAAAAATGGTACCTACTCACTACGATGGTGCTTCAAAATATACGATACTGTGACTTGCACATATTCAGAGACCGTTGCAAACACAGGCCTTTCCCACGCTGCGCCACAATACTCTGTCTTCCGCCTTCCGCATCCAGTCTGTCCCAGCCAACTTTTTAAGGTCTTCAGTGCGTCTAGCGAGGGGCGTCTTACACTACGCTTTCCGATACGCGGTGTGCACTCCAAGACTCGTCTGCTCTACCGGCCATCAGTCCTTCGATAAAACAAGGCCACCCCACTGCCACTTCAGCTTGCTTACTCTGCAAGCTATATTGATAATTACGGTTCTTTTCCGGATAATTTAATTCCTGATTTTATCCTTCAAAGAAACTCCGAGCATAGCCCGTTACATAACGCGCTAAGTGAGCATGAGGTCTTGGGTTCGATTCCCAGGTCGCGCAAGGTGTAAATGGGTTTTTCCATCAGAAATTTCTCAGTAGCAGTCCGGAGTCTGGATTTGTTGGATTTGTGCCCGGTTGTTGTCAATAGGCTCGCTCCCTGTTAAATAGCGCTTGAACATAACTGATGAAATGTGAGTGTACTATTAGGTACACCTTTTCCTAATCCTTCGGAGAAAACGACCGTGATCCTGTGTAAGTTTATCTTAAAAGAGCACGGATTCGTCGCCACATATGAATCCATAATCATAATCATTAATTTGCAATAAGTATTGCTACAGTGTTGGTCTTAAAGTCAGTAGTTGAGTTCCTAATACAAAGTCAGACATTTGACATGCAAAATATTACAATGTAGGTATTTAATGCTATATCTACCATGCCATGCATATTCTCCGTGCATGTAGACCATACCTCATGCTTCAGCATATGCTTTATAATATTTGCTATTTCATCTACAACAGACTAATAATCGCGTTAAACATAATTTAAGGCACGACTAATAAAAATATCAGAGGCAATGGAAAACATTCAAAAAAAGATCGATAATGATTGCAAATGTAAGACTAATAGAGAAAACGAAGGTAGCATCGTTGTTAAAGAAGCAAGAGATGATTTGCAAAAGATTTGCAGGGGTCTGTTACAGAAGAAACTTGAGAATGAAGATCTTCGAGCGGAGGTAAGAGACACTTATGTTGATAGATAATGGTTTATTCTTTTTTAACGACAGAAGATTCTCGACTTTTTAAATGTTGTTAACAGAGACAAGACAAGTATCCACCTCACCAAGTAAACTGCTAGGCAGGTATGTCTCAGTATATTACATACAGACAACGAATAGAAAATAGAGAGAAAAAAAAATATTAATAAAAAAAAAGTGAAACGTTGTGTTATTAATATTAATTCATTTATATTATATTTTTTTATAATTAATATTTTAATTATAGAAAATATTTTTTTTATTTTTTTTTATTTTCCTTCTTATATAAATAATATCGATGGTATTATGGTACGCCAACACAATAAGTATCCTCAGATATTTTTATGAAATAACGGACAACCGTTATTCAGTCAAAATATCAATATTAAAAAAAGCACTACCTATCAGATTATCCCAAGTTATCCAATTTTGCAGGAAAACTTTTTCACATTTCTTTCCTTTAAAAACCTAATTCGGACGGGACAAACATTTTAAAACAAAATATAGCCTCAAGTGATTCGCTTACCAACGAATTGCATTTCATTTGTATCTACACACATCAAAAGTGTCTAGGGATCAACATATATTTTTGCAATAACTTTTCTCCTGATTGATATTAATTAAAATTTTCTTTAAGGATTCATCAAATAAAGTGTTTTCGTTTGTCACAGTAACGATAAACCAAGTCACCTTTGCATTAATAAAGAAATTTGCCATTTTCCTAATAAAGGGATTTTTGACATTTGAACCACTAACATTAAAGTTCGAAAAAAAGACTGAAATAACAGTTTTCTTTAAAATTTTATTGGGTAACTTAAACAATTAATAATCCGTGTTTCTACCGCGAACACTAACAACACAAGAACATCGGTTTGGCATACTCAAAATGAGTTCATCCAAATCACGCTGTGGAATGGCCGCCCATGTTCGTTGCAACAACAAAAAAAGGTCTTCTTGCGACTGGATACCCTCCATATTCGGCAGAGCTCTTCTCTGTAGCATATCCCATGCATGCTCAATCGGGATCAAGTCTGGCGACTGAGCAGGCCAGGGCAGGACATTGATGTTAGCTGCGGCGAGAGTCTGTCTTACAACTCTTGCGGTGTGCGGTCGTGCATTATCATGCATTAACTGAAATAAGGGACCGATTTGCACTTGTAGAGGAACGATGACGTCTGATACAATCGTCTCAGCATAAATTTGAGCGTTGAGGTTGCCTCTGATCCAAATCAACTCAGTTCTTCCGCCGATCCAAATACCCGCCCATACCATGATGGTTCCACCACTATAAGGATGGACTTCCTGGCAGGATTTTAATCGCTGTTGGCGTCCAGGGGTTCTCCAGTGTCGTATACGTCTTGTATCCGGTCTCATACCAAAACGAGACTCATCAGAAAAGCACACGAAACGCCATTGTTCTTCTGCCCAATTTCTGTGTTCAAGAGCCCATTGATATCGAATCCTACGATTGTGCATTGCTATAGGTGGTACCCGTAGCGGTCTTCGGGAATGAAGGTTCACTTCATGCAAGCGGTTTCTGACTGTTTGGTCGCTAATTAAGTTCCCTGAAGAGTGATGAAGCCTCACGGCTAACATCATGGCGGTTATAGTTGGAGCTCTTCGAGTTAAGATTTGAATGTATCGGTCTTGTCTCCGTGTGGTGCAGCGATACCGTCCTCCATGGCGCTCAGCCACGGTACCAGTGCTTCGGTAACGTGTCCAAAGTCGACTGATAACACTCTGACTTGTATTCAGAGCTAAAGCCACAGTACGTTGCCGGGAACCAGCTTCTATCATTCCCACGGCTCTGAGCATTTCTTCCCTGCTTAAATGACGTCGCCGCTCCATAATAACGTTGGTTTTAATCAGTAGTAGGGAAACAGTAGCACTAATAATGTCTTCAATGCGTTGTATGTTTTTATAGGGAAAATATTGACAGCTGATTTTCATCTTTTACTCGAATTTGATTCACAGTTCCTGATTCAAATTATGAAATGCACCAAAAAGGATCCATATAAATTTATAAAATCATAAATTTATTACAAAGCCACATCTCAATCTCAAGAAATCCGCATAAAAATGCTTGATCCCTAGACACTTTTGATGTGTGTATTTAGATTGTTATGTATATTTACAAAAATAATTTACACACACACAATATTAACATAATATTTTAGAAAGAGGCGTTAATACAAGAGATTGGACTACTAAAAAGTACATGTGACACTTGTACAGCAAGATGTGCGAGAAGAGAAAAAAATATTGTTGAAGAAACGACAAGAATCGACAAAGAAATATCTAACTATACGGCTAAATGCATAAAATGTCACAAAAGTACTGACAGCTCAGACGTAATGGGGTACTGCGTCGATTGTCCAAGATGTGCAACCCAACGGGAGTGTCTGACCGAAGGCGACCGCTGTAGTACTGATCATACTAGGGACTGTGTTTGCACGCGTGTCAAGGAGAAATTCTTAGACAATGTATTTGAAAATATGTACACTGTTCTGGAAAGACAAGTAAAGACATGTCCCGGTAAAGAGTTGGCTGACTGTATCTTTAACTGCTTGAAGAGAAGTAGGAATGGGAAACTCGATGAGCCAACTAGGAAAATCTTGCAAGAGTTCGTTTTGAGTACAGTGAAAAAGAATTTGAATTTAACGATAGTCGGTGGAGCGGTGAAGACAAGGTGTGAGGTAAGTGTAACGAGTAAGTCGACGTTAGCACGGACGTAAAAATATCGCGGCGATTTTTTTTCACGCACTGGATTTTCACCGCTCTGGTTAGCGCCGAGAGTTGAAAATCCAACAGTGTGTTTTTTGACGCGCTAGAATGCACTCTGTTATTAACGCTCGGCTCAACAACGAGAGTTGAAAATGCGCGATAAAATCTCGCCGCAATATTTTTACGTTCGTGCGAACTAAGAAAGTATGTAATTATGGTTTGCTTTGTCGATGATTTGCGATTCCATTCCATTCTGATTACAATAGAAAAGTAATTGACCTAATAGCACCCTAATTTAATTGCTTAGATAAGGTCCCATTAAAATAGGTGGACAAGTTTTAACACAGCGTTCAGTACGCCTAACCAAAGATATTCAAGCAAAAAAAAACACTGATTAAAGTAATAACAGCCGCACGGGTCGATCCATCAGGTTAAGCGATGCTTGCCGGGGTTGGTCCGTGGATGGGTGACCATCTTTACATACCGAGACTCCTCCGTGCCTCGGAAAGCACGTTAAGCCGTTGGTCCCGGCTGTCATTCGTGGATCTTTGACAGTCGTTACGGGTCGTCAGAAGCCCGAAAGTCTGACAATCAGTCTTACCAAGGGGTATTGTATTACCCAGTTAATGGGTTGTGGAGGTCAGATAGGCAGTCGCTCCATGTAAAATAATGGTATTCAGCTGCATTCGGTTAGACTGGAAGCCGACCCCAACATAGTTGGGAAAAGGCTAGGCAGATTGAGTGAAAGTGATTTTATTTTGACCTAAAATAAAATAAAAAAAAAACGCGGCGGGCGCGGCCGGTGACGTGGTTACGTGCGCCTGCACATTTGTAGTATCAGAATTATGAGTAAACAAAGACATGGATGTGTTTATGCATTGGGTAACCAACATTTTTAATGTACTTTCGTTACCTGATTTTTTTGCTTTTAATTATATTTCTAAAAGTTTGTCCATCTATTTTAATGGGACCATAATATTCATAAAACTAAATCAATTGCTTCATAATGTTTTGAAATTCTTCTGATTGACTGTAAAAATAACACAACATACAACAAGTGAGTTGATTACGGAATTTCAGAACTTTGTACGTAAATGTGAAACTAGACTGCGCTCTTTATTGATCTCCTTAAAACGATCGTCGATCGATGCGATGACCGTAATCCCGCTGCCATGCACCATTGAAGCGAGCTGAACAGTCGAAGTCAACGATGGACTGAAATCTAGTAGCATTTTATTTTTATACTACACACATCAAAAGTGTCTAGGGATCAACATATATTTTTGCAATAACTTTTCTCCTGATTGATATTAATTAAAATTTTCTTTAAGGATTCATCAAATAAAGTGTTTTCGTTTGTCACAGTAACGATAAACCAAGTCACCTTTGCATTAATAAAGAAATTTGCCATTTTCCTAATAAAGGGATTTTTGACATTTGAACCACTAACATTAAAGTTCGAAAAAAAGACTGAAATAACAGTTTTCTTTAAAATTTTATTGGGTAACTTAAACAATTAATAATCCGTGTTTCTACCGCGAACACTAACAACACAAGAACATCGGTTTGGCATACTCAAAATGAGTTCATCCAAATCACGCTGTGGAATGGCCGCCCATGTTCGTTGCAACAACAAAAAAAGGTCTTCTTGCGACTGGATACCCTCCATATTCGGCAGAGCTCTTCTCTGTAGCATATCCCATGCATGCTCAATCGGGTTCAAGTCTGGCGACTGAGCAGGCCAGGGCAGGACATTGATGTTAGCTGCGGCGAGAGTCTGTCTTACAACTCTTGCGGTGTGCGGTCGTGCATTATCATGCATTAACTGAAATAAGGGACCGATTTGCACTTGTAGAGGAACGATGACGTCTGATACAATCGTCTCAGCATAAATTTGAGCGTTGAGGTTGCCTCTGATCCAAATCAACTCAGTTCTTCCGCCGATCCAAATACCCGCCCATACCATGATGGTTCCACCACTATAAGGATGGACTTCCTGGCAGGATTTTAATCGCTGTTGGCGTCCAGGGGTTCTCCAGTGTCGTATACGTCTTGTATCCGGTCTCATACCAAAACGAGACTCATCAGAAAAGCACACGAAACGCCATTGTTCTTCTGCCCAATTTCTGTGTTCAAGAGCCCATTGATATCGAATCCTACGATTGTGCATTGCTATAGGTGGTACCCGTAGCGGTCTTCGGGAATGAAGGTTCACTTCATGCAAGCGGTTTCTGACTGTTTGGTCGCTAATTAAGTTCCCTGAAGAGTGATGAAGCCTCACGGCTAACATCATGGCGGTTATAGTTGGAGCTCTTCGAGTTAAGATTTGAATGTATCGGTCTTGTCTCCGTGTGGTGCAGCGATACCGTCCTCCATGGCGCTCAGCCACGGTACCAGTGCTTCGGTAACGTGTCCAAAGTCGACTGATAACACTCTGACTTGTATTCAGAGCTAAAGCCACAGTACGTTGCCGGGAACCAGCTTCTATCATTCCCACGGCTCTGAGCATTTCTTCCCTGCTTAAATGACGTCGCCGCTCCATAATAACGTTGGTTTTAATCAGTAGTAGGGAAACAGTAGCACTAATAATGTCTTCAATGCGTTGTATGTTTTTATAGGGAAAATATTGACAGCTGATTTTCATCTTTTACTCGAATTTGATTCACAGTTCCTGATTCAAATTATGAAATGCACCAAAAAGGATCCATATAAATTTATAAAATCATAAATTTATTACAAAGCCACATCTCAATCTCAAGAAATCCGCATAAAAATGCTTGATCCCTAGACACTTTTGATGTGTGTACTTCAGCTGTATTTCTTTGACTCCCGCTATCGCTTTTTCGTTTTTGATGACGTATTTTTTAGTTTTTCTTGTTTTAGGCTCATTTTCTTTATTTATTTTCTTTTTATTAGCATAACGTGATAATATTTGTACCTAGATGGAGCCAGAAACTTATAGGCAGCTGATGCTTTGTCTCAAGGACGTTGCTGTGACCCGTCCAGTCAAAGAAGACAAGACTGTGTCTAAGAAGGTATTGTACACAAATTTACTGCTATACATAAATAAAAAAAAAATGTCAATATCCGGCTCCTGAGCAATCAGGGCGTTCAGCAGATGGATCGCCTGGGTTGTGAGAGCGAACTACACTACTATTTTTTGAGTAGTACAAAAAAAAAATAGGGCACTATCCATACCCGTTACTGATCATATTTGTGTACCTAGTCAAAAGTAAAAAAAAATATCCCAAAATTGTCCACGAAAATTTGCCATAATTGGTAAATTCATAATTGAATGAAACATTCATAACAATTGCTACTAGAAAATACTATGCGCAGTGCTTTTCCATGATTAATGAATACTACTATGTAGCCTGAACAATATTTCCATAAACTGAGTGATATTTTGGGATATAAACAAACGCTAATAACTTTGCTGTTTATGAATATTATTAATTGAGACTTTGCATATATAATAACAAGACCTTCTCTAATAAGCCCTTTAAGTATTTGTACTAATTAAAAATTAGTGGTGTATATTTGGACTACTCATAATTTTTAAACCTTATTCTTAGCATCTAAGTGAACTGATATTATTAAATTCATAAGTTTGCTTTCCATTTACCTGTAGTTTTGTTATATTTCCAAATTAATCACTGTTTCTCTGTTTCCGGTGAGACACATCTATACAATAAATTAAATAAAAAAATTTACGAAGTTTTTATGTTTCTTTGTAATCCGAAGGTGGTGAAACAGGTTCAGGCCCGTACTATAATAATTTGTAGGGCAGTTTATGTGCAGGGCATGTCAAGGTGAAAGATATTATTATTTGCACCACACATGGTACAAAATCTCTTGACACTTCACATGAAAGTGGAGTTAGACCTGACGAACATTTATAACTTGAACAGTTCTTTTCCTGAAATTTTAGTATAGATAGACCGATGAAAGAATACTCTGTCCCTGTTTACGTAAAAATAATTAGGTAGAATGGGGATATAATGTGCTTTCGCTCGTTTGGTCTAATCCGAGTTTCACTTATGAGAGTGTTTGTCAACCCCCCAGCCGCCGTGTAGCTACTGGCAGTCAAGCGTCGAGTGCAACTGTCCTAAGGGGCCTAAAGGCTGTCCTTGCGCTAAGAAGGCTCCGAAGCCGCCGACTTACCCCGGATCGTGTGGAAAGTCTGACACGGAAGAGGTGGTGGTAAGTGATTTAAATATGTGGGATCTTGTAGTATGTAGGTAGATATAGTCCAAGATCCCAGAGCCGCCTGATCTTACTTATTTTCTTAGTAACAAAATGTATGGGTTAGTCGACGTTCGCACGGACGTAAAAATATCGCGGCGATTTTTTTTCGCGCACTGGATTTTCAACGGTCGAGAGTGCAAAATCCAACAGTGTGTTTTTTTGACGCGCTAGAATGTACTCTGTTATTGTTAAGTTGGAATCTCAACGCTCGGCTCAACAACGAGAGTTGAAAATCCAGTGCGCGATAAAATCCCGCCGCGATTTTATTACGCCCGTGGGAACGGGGCTTAGAGTAGTGTTAGTATGTACTTATAAGGTACGCATACCTGCTAGCTTGGGTCAACGGCCAATTTTCAGGTATCAGGTACTAAAGTTACGTAAAAATTACTCACTTTTCTTAAAGTCTGACTACTGATTTTTAGGTATGTTTTACAGAATATTGTTAATAATTGTCGGCAGTATTTTCCGCCAGACTAAAGCTCTCAAAAAATTACGTCATCTTATTATAGTTTGAGTCTTAATTTTTATATAACGATACTCGGGGAACTATTTCAATACTATTTATCCACTCACGCGAGCGCGGTGTGAATCGGGTCCGTGGAGTCATTTTACCTAATATTGTACGTGGTGTGAGTTCTATACCAAGATGATGCGATTCGAGATAGAAGACTCTCACGCGCACCGGAACTAAACACGCTTCGTTTTGATGTAGATTTATGACAAAATGCTATATTTAAATAAATTTCTAGCTTAGAAATGTCATAACATAATTAAATACATTCGATTTAAAGCAAATTTTATGCACAATAAGGAACAGTTTACGTATAATCGTATAAAACAAAATAGACGGTGCTACTTTGCTTTTTTTTCTGTCGAAAAAATTTCAAGTAATTCGGTTTTAGTACAGCAGTAGTAGAAAATATAGTCAAATAACACACATGGAAAATCCAAATGATTTAACCATATATTAGGTCTTTACCTATGAAATTGCCGTTCTGCAGTACTGGCCATTTCAAATCAAAATAATTTTTGTTTGGCTAAGAATTCTAATTTCAAATTAATTTTATTTTAAAAACATGCATTTTTTTCCAAAAGTAGTCATTTGCTTATTGATTAGTGTTACATTTTCATCGCATTTCAATCTTTTTCGTCATCATGGATACGTTAAAAATTCGAGTAATTATGGAATATGAGTACCGTCGTGGCAGCAACGCGGCACAAGCGGCACGCAACATCAACGACGTTTACGGAGCTAACACTACAAACCAACGCACCACTTGTTATTGGTTTGCTCGCTTTTCGCGTTCTGGAAATTCCGACCTGAAAAATGAACCTCGCGGTCGTCCGAAGACTTTGGTCGACAATGACGAATTAAAGGCGATTGTGGAAGCGGATGATACACAATCTACGGCTGAATTAGCAGCAGCTTTCGACGTTAGCGTCAAAACAATATTGGTCCATTTGCGTCAAATTGGCAAGGTAAAAAAGCTTGACAAATGGGTGCCCCACGAACTCAATGATCGCCAGCGCGAAGTACGCGTCGAGACGTGCCTTGCACTGCTCAACAGACACACAAATGAAGGAATTTTGAACAGCATTGTTACCTGCGATGAAAAATGGATTCTGTTTGATAACCGCAAGCGCTCAGCAAGTTGGTTGGATCCTGGTTCAGCACCTAAACAATGCCCTAAACGAAAACTTACCCCTAGAAAAGTGATGGTCACTGTTTGGTGGTCTAGCGCCGGTGTGATTCATCACAGCTTCTTACCAAACGGGGTGAGCATTACTTCAGATGTGTACTGTGAAGAACTGAACACAATGATGGAGAAGCTGGCACATCTCCAACCAGCATTGGTCAATCGCTCGTCTCCGCTGCTCCTGCACGACAACGCGCGACCTCATACTGCACAGCAGACGGTCTCCAAGTTGCAAGAACTGGGGTTGGAAGCTCTCCGTCATCCGCCCTACTCACCAGACCTTGCGCCTACAGACTACTACTTTTTCCAGAATTTGGATAACTTCTTGGCGGGAAAAAAATTCAATACCCGAGAGGCAGTACAAAATGCCTTTGAAGAATTTGTTGCCTCCCGTCCAGCTGATTTCTTTAAGAAGGGCATCAATAAACTGCCACTGCGTTGGCAAAGATGCATTGATTGCATGGGTGATTACTTCGATTAATACAAATAAAAAATGCATGAAAAAAATTCGTTTAAATTTTTTCATACAAAACGGCAATTTCATAGGTAAAGACCTATTACATCTGGTTTAGGATTTTTAAGTACATAAAATTTATCGATGTATCCCCTTAACTTTGACTTTGGTTTTGCTTTTGCATTTAGGACTCGAGTGTAAAGATCTGCCCCCAAGCGGAGTCAGCGGCGTGCGCGTTAGACTGCGGCATGCTGGGCCTGCCGGGCGCGGCGGAGTGGAAGCGCGAGCCGTGCGGGGGCCAATCATGCCCCTTCACCGCCAACATGCGCGCTGCGCAGTGCGAGCTGGGACCCGAGGCGCTGGCCGACGTGCGCACCAGCCGGCTCACGCCGCCCATCGTACCCACCAGCCGGCCCACGCCGCCCATCGTACCCACCAGCCGGCCCACGCCGCCCATCGTACCCACCAAGTCATCCATGGAAAAGGTGTGTGAACGGTCTCACTGTTTGGTAGTACCGTTCTCAAGGTCAACTTACGAAAACCTTAACCATACTTACCTACTTAGAACCTTGTCATATTATACGATGCTAGTTAATATTATTATTTTATAAATGGCTTGGACATACGAGTAATCTCGGGGGCTTTTGGAAAGCGTACGAGAAGGCCGGTTAGACACTTATTATGATTATTATTATTAAATGCCTGTGACGTCTCACTACAGGGTGAAGACCTCCCTACTCTCTTACTGCTTCTCTTTACTTACAGGATGTATCGCAGCCAACTGGTTTAATTAGCCGTTTGGTCAACCGCCTAGCTATTTCACTAAACGCCGATATTCAATCAACGGCCTGAATGATATTCAGCCATTCAATCAAACGCCTAGGCAAATTACTTGAATCGATAGCGTTTAACTACTTGCCTAGCCCAGATATTTCAGTTTAAGTTTAGTTCCATTTTCTGACACCTGGCGCTGAAATCCACACTGTCAATACGAGTATGGCGTCGACAAGCGACTATATTTCTGGTGTTTCTCACAGTTTAAGCCGCTGTTCGCACGGATCTAAAAATATCGCGGCGGGATTTTATCGCGCACTGGATTTTCAACACTCGGTGTTGAGCCGAGCTTCGAGAATCCAACCTAACAACAATAGAGTGCATCCCAGCGCGTCGAAAAAACACACTGTTGGATTTTCAACTCTTGGCGCTAAGCAGAGTGTTGAAAATCCAGTGCGCGAAACAAATCGCCGCGATATCGTTACGTCCGTGCGCGCGTCGGCTAAATGCGTTTACGTTAAACTGAGTCGGGGCACCCCGAATCCACGTATTCTTTTGGCTGCTACCTCTAGACTCTAGAGTGTATATAAAATCCGGAGGCGCGAAGGGAGGGCAGCCCCAGTCCGCTGTGACAAAGCATAGGCGTGTGAGGCGTAGCGGCTGAGGTGAGGTGAAGGTGAGCATGGGTGCCTATCCTTTGGTACATAAGGGCGAAGGTGTTGCACTTCCCGCAGCGCCAGAGACGCTGCAGAAGCAATTTTAAAGTGTTTTGAGATTGAGTTACAATAATTTGTTTTTCTCAAGAGCGGTGCGTTACCTTTACACTGTCGGTAATTTTAAATTGGAATGTAATAATATATCTAAATGACCTACCGAAATACCCTATTGCATGGCCCTATTGTATAAATGGCCTAAGCATAAGGCAGCCAGTTCATTAAATGTTGTATTAGAAGTATTTATTTATTCATTTATTTTAGTACATGGAGGACTTACAGCTAATAAAAACAAAACGAAAAAGGAAACCATAGTCATCAAAAAGCCAATTGCAAATCCTCAGAAATCTCAATCCTCCTCTTAGCGGCTGAATATCATTCAGGCCGCGCGTTGTGTTGATTGAATCGCGGCGTTTCGTGAAATGGCTAGGCGGTTGACTAAACGGATAATTCAACCAGCTGGCAGCGACATATAATAGGTTGGGGTAAAAGTTTCTTCGCATTTTTTAAGAAAATTCAAAACATTTTTTAATATACATTATTTACATTTATCTAAAGTATGTAGGTACCATTTTGTTCGATAACTTTTTGCCATCTTGTAGGTAAGGACATGATCCCATTGCTATTGAAATTTTGGGACTTCTGATCAAAATACCGCGACAAGTGGTTTTGGCAGTCCTCTCGTGATGTTAACCTGACACTGCCTAAAGAATTCTGAAGAGACTGAAACAGGTGGAAATCTGAAGGTGCAGGACTATACGGCGGATGCATTAACACCTCTCAGCCAAACTCTCTTAATTTTTGCTGAGTGGCTAAAGATGTGTGAGGTCTAGCGTTATCATGATAAAAAACCACATCCCTTCTGTTGATTAATTCCGGCCGCTTTCTCTCAACTTCTTGCTTTAATCTCATCAGTTGTTCGCAGTAGAGTTCAGAATCGATGGTCCTGCCTGGTGGTAACAGCTCATAATGAATAATGCCCTTCCAATCCCACCACACACACAGCATCACCTTGTTGCGAGTTAACCCGGGTTTCGCCACAGTCTGTGAAGCCTGACCAGCCTTTGACCACGACCTTTTTCGCACGTTCTTGTCGTACGTGATCCACTTTTCATCACCAGTTATCAGCTTCTTCAAAAATGGTTCGGTTTCATTACGTCGTAATAAAGAATCACAAATGAGTACACGGTTCATTAGGTTTCTTTCAGTGAGCTCGTGAGGTACCCAAATATCGAGCTTTTTTGTGTACCCAGTTTTTTTCAAATGCGCCAAAACTGTTTTGTGGTCAATTCCCAGTTCTTCAGCTACGTCGTAACTACTGATATGCCGATCTTGCTCCACTTTTTCAAAAATGGCATCCATTTTAACCGTAATACAGCCGAACGACCAGAGCGACGTGCATCTTTGACATCAAAATTACCGGACTGAAAACGCTTAAACCAAATTTGTGCTACTCTCACAGATACTGCACTGGGTCCATAAACATCGCAAATTTTTTTCGCGGCTTGCGTTGCATTTTTATTACCTTTTTTGTAGTAAACTTTTAAAATGTATCGAATTTCTTCATTAGATTCACTCATCTTGACAGTACGAAAAACAAATGAAAATCACACATTTTCCTAATTTGAATTTGGAATTATGTTCTTTAAAATTTAAACTTTCAATGATACCAAAACCAGCCAGATACAAATAGTATAGCCAAAGAGATTTTATTTTAAGTTCATACATACTATAATGCGAAAAGACTTTTTCCCCAATACATATTTTGTTATTAAGAAAATTCTCTAATTTAACATATGTTTTTTCCAAATCATTACCACTACCATTACTCGTTATTATCATTACTCGTTTAGACGTGATCTTCTGTTGAAAATCATTAAAAGTCGATTATTGTCGCCTTAATGCCAAATATACAGATTTTCATGACAGCTATTATAATATGACAGAACCGTTTTCTTGATACCCAAGCTTTACCTATAAAGCTTCTTTAAATTAGCCCCTAGGCTAATTTGAAGTCATCCTCATCAATCGATAACGTTAGGACATTAAAACCACCATGTATTATAAAATGATTGCTTGTCTAATTTGATATGATGCTTGGAGCAGCAACTATTGGTTGTTTATAGGACTAGCTACTTATATTATATACAAAACAAGAAATTCATAAACTAATATTTATTAACTTAGGTAAAAGGTAAAATAATATAATTAGTAATATTTTTATGTTCAGGCTACATGCATTAGTGGAGGCAATGCGGTAAAATCATGTCATACAGGTCAGTGAAACTGTAGATTATGGTTTGAAATTTACGTGGGAGTACAATAATTTAGAGCTACTAGACATTCATTCGTCGTGACATTTAAATCTTAGTAGTTTTAGATGATAGGAGTCAATCTCGACACCGAATAGAGGGAGTCTTGGGAATAAGCGCTGAGGTGTCTACAGAAGAAGTAAGTTTTACGGCAATAGAGATAGAATCTTCAAATGTTAGTTTTTAAGAATTTTACAAACCTGGCTAATCAAGACTGTTACAAACATCATATTATTATTATTATATTAAGGGCTAATTTGACCAAAGTCGGATATCTTTTATGACGACTGACAGTTTTTCTATGGAGAAACTGTCAAAAACACAAAATTTATTCGAAGATTAAGACTTATACTGAGTATAGAAGTTTGGTTGAATTCACCCTAAGTATCGAATTACGTTTCATGAATTTGAAATCTTTTCGTCATAAAACTAATAAAAATACATGGTGGTTTAATTTCTAGGTAGTTTTAGAAAACTGACCACCATGTTGGAGTACCAATAAGATACTGAATGTTCCGTTAATTCTGCTTTAGATCAATGTGGCTGAACTTCGTGGTGTAATGCATGCAGAAAGAAAAAAGACTTCAGGATGCGATTGTTCTAGGTTACCAACTCAGACCAAGAAAAAAGGATAGACAATACCTCGACAATACCTCGAAATTGGGTCGTATTAATTGACAAAGTCATAGGCCGCGTCCAAATAACCAAAAGCGATCGTCGCACGAATACGTGATCGTTGACATTTAAACAAGACGCGCAAGTACAAGCACCCAAACCTGCCTGCACTCTGATTCGCCCCACAATGTCTTGTGCACACTCACCCTACTTCAATTCAAATCTGTTCAGTGAGGCTTTGTCTATCCTTTTTTGTTGGTTAGGGGTTACTAATGAAATATTATTTATAAGTTCATAGGTAAGGGCACTTTATTCCGAGGTATTTAGAAAAAACTGCGTTTACGAGCGGTTTACAAGCTCTTTATAACTGAAAGATCTCATTTTCAATTTTATTGACAACTAGCTTTAGCCCGCGGCTTTGCCCGCGTGGATGTCGGGATATATCCCACGGGAACGTACTACTGGGCATTCCTTCCTTACTCCTTGTCTACATTATAAAGGGAACCTCTATGCAAAATTTCAGCTTTCTAGGTCCAAGGGTTAGGGCTGGGCGTTGATGAGTTAGTCAATCAGTCAGTCAGCCAGGAGTTCTCTTTTTATTTATATAGATAGACAGCTTCTGCCAAAATTATAAAATTCCTTGCTGCTGAAATTTCTTGTTCCCCGACCCACCACGTCGCATCGCATTGCCTGCCCACGCTATTATTTAGTTGTTGCTTACCTTTCTTTCTGACTTTTTTTCTTTTTGCTCGGCACGTAAGAGTCCTAGAGTGATGTTAAATAAACCTACAGCCTTCCTTAAGAATTGGGCTATCAAATGCAAAAATAATGATTAAAGTCCGCCTGGTAGTTCCAGACATTAGCGCGTTCAAACAAACAAAGCAGTGTGTGTGTCAGCTCCGACGCAGACTGGAGTTTACTCTTGTTTTTTGTGCCGACTCAGTTTTTCGGTCATTTCTGTCGGGCAGGGTTTCTTCAATGCATCTATGCTATACAAAAAGCAACTTTTAGGTATAAAGGCACTCGTCATCCCTCTCCGTCTCCTTCTAAGCCCCCTCTCACCCCTCCTCATGTCCCTCTAACCCTCCTCTCAATGCCCTCCCACTCCCACCCCTATCACCCTCCCCTCTCACCCCCACATCATATCCCCTTCCCTCTAACCTCCCCCTCCGCCTTTTACCCCCTCTCACACCCCCTTCACCACTTTCTCCTCCCCCTCTACCCTCGCCAACTCCTCCCCTCCCCCTCACCTCCTCTCCATACCCTCCCACTCACTTCACCCTCCCCCTCACTACAACCTTCTACCCCTCTCCATCTCTTCCCGCTCTCCAATCAATCAGTCAAAAATCTCAACTCAATCTCTCTTCAATGAATCAGTGCTATACAAAAAGCAACTTTAAGGTGTAAAGGCTCTCGTCACCCACCCCTCTCACCTCACTTCTCACTCCTCTCCCTCTTCCGCTCCTTTCAACACCCTCACCGCCCCCTCTCACCCCTCACAATCCCCATCCTCATCCTCCTCTCCCTCTTACCCCCCTCACCACATCCACTTCCCGCTAACCACCCCCTTCACCGGTTTCCCCAGTCCCTCAACCCTCACCAACTCCTCTTCTCCCCCTCTTCACCTCCTTCCCCCTCACACCCTCTTATCCCTCTCCCCCTCCCTCGATTATCCTCCCCTTCTCCCTCCTCACCATACCCTCCCCTTCCCCTTTCCCCCTCAATACCCCTCCCCTTTCCCTCCTCCCCTCCCCATCTACCTTTCCCTCTGAAGGAAAAACTATTAATGACAAACTTTATTACTTGCTTAGGCAAGTATTTGTGCCAAGTTTCAAGTTAATTACCTAAATGATGATATTTAATATAAACCATATTCCCTGTTTTCACAAGTTTTCCCCACAAGGGTGGAATTAAAAAAAATTGCTTGGGATATTTCCGTAACTTGACTGAAAGATTATTACCACCAATTTTCGAGTTAATCAAGTTCCACAGTAAAACTTGCCCTGTAAAATTGACTACCCTTCTTCACCCTCTTAGGGGTTGATTTTCGGAAAATCCTGATACACATCATTCTTCATTTTTGATCTCAAGTATAAATACTGAATTTCGAGTTAATCGGAACGCGCGTTAAAATTACTCCATACAAACTTTGACACCCCCTATATCCCTTTTTAGGGGGTAGTTTAGGAAAACTAAAAATGACAAACTTTATAATTTACTTATTATATAAACATTCGTGCCAAGTTTTATGTCTGTTAACTCAAGGAATAAGATGGTTCATACAAACTTTGGACCCCCGTTTCACCCCCTTAGAGTCGGGGTGGCGCTGCGTTATGCTCCAGTGAGTCGGAGTGTAAAGCGCTGGGTCGAGGCTAACTGCTGTCGTCGACCAGGAGAGGGTAGGGCTCTTCTTGTGGACCGGCTGAAAGTGCAGTGTGCTGTGCCAAGGTTGCTGATGAGGCTAAGGGTGATGACAAGGAATGCGCGTCCGCTGCATGCAGATGGTCAGGATACCCGTTGAAGCCGTGGGTGCTGGCTGCCTGTGTGACTCGCCGCTCGAAAGCTTGAGGAAGTGATGCTGATGACGTCACGCTGAAGGAGTTGCACGAAGGCTGCGCTGACGTTCATACTCGGGGTCACCAGTTTAGAGGCATGAGGAACAGGGTGTCAAGTTCACCCATCCTCTATTGAAAAGGGAGGATCCTCCGACCAGACGGGTGTAGTGTCTGGTGGGCAACTGCCCGACGGTTGATGTCGGGACGTTGCGTTGCGTTGGTTATATGCTAGTTGCGCGGTAAACTCTGATTGCGCGATGCAGGATTGCGTGACGTCATGTCATTGGATGCGTAGTTCGTATGTGGCGATGTAGATGCCGCCACAAAACTATTTCAAAGATTATGTTTTCAATCGAAAACACTTGTATGAATAAATCAAGGGAAAATACGTCTTGAAAATACCGCGGCATTAGGTGCCAAATATTTCAGCTGGTTCCTTATTCCGATGTTTACCGCGCAATAGCGATTTCAGATACTAGATTTCTTTTTTAATTTTCAGGGTTGTTTTTATGATTAGGCTCTTCCCGCTTTGTGTTCGAGAACCTAAAAAGACAATGAATATTAAAATCTATTTCCGAGGTATACTTTTGCGTTTCATTCACTAATTATAGCATGTTAAATCTATTTAGGTATCTATTTAAGTATTTTGTTAATTCATTGTTTGGGAAAGCTACGAAGTAAAATTTAAGTTCGTACACAATTCGATGTAATTTTTAGCGAGCCTATTAAGTATATTATATTTACAATGATTTTGCATTAAATATTCTATACTTAGAAATCATGCAAAAATCTTGTATTTTGAATACTCTGAATTAAGAAACGTGATTATTTTTGGTATGAAACACTATTCCGATGTATCGGTCGGGATAAGGATTAATGAGCAACTGATTCAGCGGCATATATACACGTAAAATACAGAGGGTTCACAATTTTACGCAGCTTGCCATGCAATTTTCTTTTATAGTTTCAGTTCAGTTATAGTTTAATATATTTTATATGACTAATATAATAGACAATTCATTATCTAAAACTAGCTTTTGCCAGCGGCTTCGCCCGTGTGTAAGTCGGAAATTATCCCACGGGAACGTTCTACCGGGATGAAAAGTATCCTATGTCTTAATCCAGGTTATAAGCTATCTGTATGACAAATTTCATCCAAATCCGTTCAACCGTTTTTACGTGATTGAGTAACAAACATCCAAACATACAAACTTTCACATTTATAATATTAGTAGGATGAATATTGTGACATCATTTTATTAGAACATCAAAATACTAAATTAATAAAAAGAGTTCATTTTTTGATCACCATGTTATTATTCTTCCTACCATTTTCCTTTGCATTTTGTACACTCGGAATTAGGAACCAAATACATCGGAACAAGGATTTGTACATCGTAATAAGGTGCCTCTGACTTCTTTTCATATTAAATTATTAAAGAATACAAATCAAGATCTAATAGCCAATCCTATTGTCTGAAGTAGACAATAGGTTGGATAAAAATAGCCAAACCTTCAAAAGGGTATAAATACTTAATTTTCGGTTTCCTTTCGAGTTTTAGTAAAAATACTGCGGAAATAGGTGCCCTTAGCTTACAGAATTAAAAAAACAAGCCGGTACGTTGCTTGTTCATCTAATTACGTATCTCGGAAAGACGGAACATTTGTCTGAAAATTGCCCATTAAAGGTAGTACTTCATTGGGCAATTCTCTTGCCTGCTATTACATCCTGTATAGGTACAATGCGTGCCACGAAAAATGAGACTTGACACACCACGTAGTTTGACTTGCGCGGTAGATTATAATTATCTGATTCTGATTACTCTGATATCTCTGTCTCGTGTCTAGGTCTCTTTAGCGGTATGAGGTCTGGGACGGGAAGGGACCGGGCGTCATCGGGGCGGTGCGGTGGCGGAAGGAGCGCGGGAAGCGCGATACGCGATACTGCGTTCGTCAAGTCTCATCTTTCGTGGCACGCATTGTACAGGGTGTAATATAAATTTATAAAAATGTACAGGTATAAAAAAAAAAAAAAAAAAAAAAAAAAAAAATGTACAGGGTGTAATAGAAATGAGTGAAAACCTAAAAGTTGTTTTTTTTTGTTATTATTCCCCATGAAAAATATTATTATGAACAATTGAAATGCTATAAAATGGTTTGGTAGCCTGCAACAATAAATACAATTAAGTTACATTTATAAATGTAGTAAAATTTAAAAAGCTTATTTTTATTAAAAAAAAAAAAAAATAATATATGTATAAATGTATACATTAAATAAAAGGATAACGAATGAAAATTCCTTGATAAAAATTGGGAATTTTAAATTTAAACAGGCTTATTCACTCGTTCTGATTTCATGGGTACCTACGTATTTAATTGTTCTTTATCTTGTTTTTATTAGATGGTACTTCATTAGGTATATTCTGGACTTGCAAAGGCTCGTTAACACGAGAACAGTTTCTCGGTTACCCATCTTGGTAACCTCCATGTAGCTCGCATGAATAATATTCATGCGAGCTACATTGAGGTTCTCTATGGCGCATCAGCATTCTCGCATCTCTAAAATCGAGAAACTCTCTTCATGTAAGCGAGACTTTATGACATTTTTGTTAAATAACTGTACATTCGGTTTTCAACTTTCATTTGTTTTGTACTCCCATGTAATTTCACACACACGATGATTTTCGAATAACTTATTTTTTTTATTGATTTATATTAATAAATAATATTTTGGATTCCAGATACAAAATACCTGAAAGGAGATAAGAAAAACAATTTCAATATTGGCACGAGGGTCGACTATCAGAAAACATCAAACGAAAATCTTCAACTTAAATTGTCCCCGTCAGACGCTGCACCCGCACAAGCTAGTTTAAAGCCAATGTTTAGTCTTGAAAAAACTATCTTGTTTGCTGATGAACAACAAGAAAAAATACTCGAAGAATTTACCAAAAATAACTTTAACCAAAATAAGACTAAAGAACAGTTTCATAGAGAGAGAAATGAAAATGGTCAGTCAAATCATCAATTTACTGAATTGATACAAACACCATCCGGAAAGTTAGCTATCGAGCTAGACGAACAGGCATTCAAAATAATAGAAGAGAAAAGTATAACTGATCCTTATTTATTTATATCTATTAATACATTAAACTCTGGACAGGTATTAGTTGATTTTGATACAAAAGAAAATGTAATTGATACGAGTGACAAGGTGACAGTTAGACGAACATCATCCGGAACAACAGTACTAGATATAGATAAAAATGTAATTAGAATACTGAAATATACTTTATCGAATAAAATAATACCAAATGCGGGTTTACCTAAAAGTATTAAATTACCGTCGAGCTCTAATAGATCAGAGAGTTCAATTGATGCGGACACCGAACTACCAAACCTACTTATAAGTGACAAAAACTTATTGTTGAAGGATAGTACGGGCACTACATACAGTGACCCACATTTATCGCTGAAAAGCATTACGGGACCTATAGCCACAAATAATCACTTGGAACATAATTCGGGCATACTTACAGAAATATTTATGAAGCCTAAGAAAAAGCAAGAACTGAAGAGCACCTATCCTAAAACCACTCCGGATTCAGATAGTTGCAAACTTATGAGTGACACAGGTTTAATGCTAAATAATAAGAAAAAAACAACACATGCCTGCTCTTGTGATAAATCAAATAAAAGTTCGGTTAGATGCAGGATAGTTACAAAATGTAATATTCCTAGTAGTAGCTGGAAATCATCTACTTCTAGAAGTGTGGATAATTGTAACTTTAGATCAGAATTCAATCAATTATATAAACAAGGCAACGCAAATGTCGCAGTAGAAATTCAAGTGGAAAATGGAGTGGTCCAGAAATTACTTGCGACCGTTACAAAGATTAAATCGGGAACTATAGCTATCTATGCTAGGGGTTTGTCATCTTTACAAGAAATACGTTTTGACGGAAAAGAATGCCTAGTACTTCTTTCAAAGACGGTTTCAGGGACTTATTTTGTAAGAATTGGTAATAATAATCAAAATTTAAATGCGTCTCTTAGAAAAACTCCATCTGAAGGAATTTTACTGATACCTCAATCATTTCAAGAAAAGCATCGAAACGGACATGAAGCTAAAGATTTTTTCAAAGTAAAATCATACGTTATGCGAAATCAGCTATTAGAACTCCCAGCAGTATTAAAACCTACACCATCAAAAAACTTCTTAGTTGTTTTAGACAAAGAATTTGAAACTTGCTATAAAGAGACTTTAAGAGAATATTTTGGAGACAATTTCGAGGGTAGTGTAGATTTACAAACAACAAGTTCAGGAAATTATATCTTAGAATTGGAACACGAAGACGAAAGTCATTTCGGAAAAAAAAATGCAATGCTTGTTAAAACTTCTTCAGGCCATATTAAAATCCTAGTTCATGGACCTGAGTTTGAATCTATGGTTCAATGGAAATTAAGCATAAGCTCAACTTTATCAGCACAAGCCTCGCCGCAAGTAGAACAAATAAATAGCAACTTGGCTATCTCGAGTAGAAAAATTCACAGAGAAAATCTAAAAAAATCAAAAAACCTCGACAATCAAGCAATCAGTAAACCACAATCATTAAGAAAAGTGGAGGGAAAGCTTCATGATAGTTTATCATTACATTCCAAAGCTTCTACTGTTCTTAAAAAGACTCCCTCTGGCCAATACGCTGTTCTTTTAAATGAGGAGTCAAAAAAATCCGTGCTTAACAATTTACAGAATAATTCTTTAACGAGTAATACAGAAGAGCTTGTACCCATAAAGCGGTTGGATTCAGGAGAAATAATTATAAATCTTAATAACAAAGACGAAAGAAAAACACATTATGGAACTTTGAAAATAACACCATCGGGAACTTTTTATGTGATAGTTAATGAGGAAGTCATGAAAGATCTGACTAAAAGTTCTACAAAGAACGAAGTGTCATGTAACTCACTAATAACAAGGTCTAAACACGCAACGCAACTAATCGAATCTGTTCATAAAGCAGTTGCAACAACATGTCAAGCTAAATCAGACGATTGTTGCTGTGACCCATCCACATGCGTATGTGCTGATCGGCTATTTCTCTCAACAGATGGGTCAAACGACAAACTATCGCAGCTCTGTCCATGTGTCTTTAAAGAGGCCAGCGCTGATAAATATAACGCAGAAAAAAATTGTGGTCCTATACTCACTTCAAGGGATGAATCTGGCCAAATTGTTTTTGAATCTAGTTATGATTCGACTGCATGTAAAAACGAATTTGAATCTAAAGAGCTATGCTTTTATTGGCTAAATTCTAGTTATCCACAGCCTCAAATTTTTTGTGATGGCGAATCTAATAAGTTATTAGAAAACACAGAATTTTGCCAAGGGAACGAAACTCAACCTAAGAAAAAAATAGAGTTTGAAGCAATAAACGGAGAGTCTGCAGAACAAAATGCGTGTGTATGGGATGCTTTAGATTATTTACCACCACAACTTCCATATTTTTTAAAAGATGTTAGGTATCGCTAATAAGGGCTTTTGTGTTTTTTGTTTTGGTCTATAGCAGGTTGCTGAATGCTTATAAAAATAAAACTTATTCAAATATTGTTTAAATAAAATGAACATTTATTTAAAAAAACATAATGTATGTCGCCCATTTTATTTCTCTTCGTATGATCAATGATCGCATACGTTTTGTTGAGGAACTTGTAATGGTTGTATTTTGAAATGCCACACTAAAACTCTACGATTGATGATCGAAGTTCCATTACAATAGCCATTTATCATATGCTTGTGTTCGATGTGCGGTCATGTTTTTGTGTAAAGATAGGAAAAGGTACCTAATAGGTACCTGTAGGTGTCATGCTAATTAAAATACAAATTTTATTTTTGTTTTCAACGTTATTAAATGCTCAACAATTGAACGTTACTTTATTTAAATGCTGTTTTTTTTTGGGATTTCACATGACATCACATTTTATTTACAGTAGGTAATTTATTTTTAACCGACTTCAAAAAAGAGGAGGTTCTCAATTCGTCGGAACCATGTATGTTCCCCGATTACTCGAAGATGGCTGGACCGATTTGGATTTTTTTTGTTTTATTCAAAAGAGTATACATCACAGTTGGTCCCATATAAAATTGATTGAATTTGCTTGGGTAGTTTTTGAGTTAGCTTCAATAATACGTATTTTTTCCCCACTTTTATATGGATGATGTTCTAGTTTGTTTTGCAGATAGTGGTATTAGAATTTGTGTGGGGTAGGTACACAACTAAAAAGTGAAAAATAAAAACTTTTTTACAAAAAAATACAACCGACTTCCAAAAATAACACTACAAAGTGAAAAATAACTTTAATTTCGGAAGTCGGTGGCAAAAAACGAAAATACATTTAACTAGACACCGACTTCCGAAATTAAAGTTATTTTTTACTTTGTAGTGTTATTTTTGGAAGTCGGTTGTATTTTTTTGTAAAAAAGTTTTAACAAATACCTTCAAATTTACACACTCGATTCAAGAAACGATTCTCAATTTTCATTTCCTCTCTGCATGGCTTCTATTTTCTTGAATACTTCCCACAGTGCCTTCTTAATGACTTCCTCCGCAATATTTTCCGAACAGGCGTCTCACAATGTTTTCCCTTTATACGTGCGCCCGGTAAATGGTTTAAGTTTGCCTGCAGCCTGCAGTTTCATCTTGCACGTGTGTACCCGATTGCGGGCCGAATACTAAACTTAATGTGCGACGCATTAGTCCAAAGGATATTATTCATTTTTATTCTGTTAGTTTCTTCGGCTGCTATTTGTGACTCACGGTCGTGCGAGATATATGGTAATGCTTGGCTTTAAAAATAAACTTTGTGAAGATGTTTTTATGGAAATTGATTTGATGTAGGTTTCTATTCTTTCTTGAATAAACAGGGGTTTAAAGGAAAGTTTTGTTACACTGGTTTAAAGGTACATGCACAAGCAACATCATCAGAGTCACAACTTAGCTTCGTAGTCGTGCTGAGAAAATTACAACACTAATCATCACCGATACACCTACATATTTGTGAAATAATTAGTTAACCATCAAAGTCGTAAAAAGATATTCTTAACAATACAGTGAACATCTAGCTAGATAATTAAAATAAAACAAACAGTAACTCGAGCCTGGTGATTACTTAGCCTGAACATTGAGTTTCATCTCTGCGTGCTTGTAACACGTTTCAAATTACATTTTACGCACGCAGAGCCCTTTTCATAAACCTACGTCGTGTTCCATTTGGTAGTCAACAAAGCTGGCGTTAGAATACTGTACCAAACTCTCTAGGAGTAAAGTTGTAGGTAAGTACTGGAAATGACCAAGATAGTTGTGTTATATGTTTTGTCACGTGTTTTGTGTATCAATTAAATTACAGGGAAAATGTTTATGGAATGGGTGTTAATTTGGCTCTACCATTACCGATTGTGCAGATTAAGCCACTGAGCAGACAATGGAAAAATTGAACCGCGACGATAGAACGTATGTAAATCGATGCAATAACGTACCTCTGGGCAAATAGACTGTCGCGATTTTCAATTCCGGGGACTTTGCCTGGCGTAAGCAACGTCAGGGATCCCTGTCCATGTTACAAATATTTTTAAACCACGACATAACAGCCGCACGGGTCAATCCATCACGTTAAGCTACGCTTGCTGAGGTTGGTCCGTGGATGGGTGCCATCTTTACATACCGAGACTCCTCCGTGGCTCGAAAAGCACGTTAAACTGTTTTTGGTCCCGGCTGTCATTCGTGGATCTTTGACAGTCGTTGCGGGTCGTCAGAAGCCTGAAAATCTGACAACCAGTCTTATCAAGGGGTACCGTATTACCCAGGTACTGGTTTGTGGGGGTCCGAGTCCCACAGTATAATTCAAAATATTGTGTTCTTGATCATATTTTGAAAATGTACATTTTTAGTGTGGTGAGAAATAAATCTTTATCTTTATGATAGGCAGTCGCTCCATGTAAAATACTAGTATTCAGCTGCATCCGGTTAGTCTGGAAGCCAACCCTGACATAGTTGGGGAAAGGTTAGGCAGATTGATTGACTTCTTTCTCACAGCGCGTCTTCCAGTAAAATATTTCCATGTCAATGGATCTCCGTAAAATTCGCAACGAAGCGATATTTCGGCTGCGCACTTACTCCCGTGGGTTCGCGAAGCTTATTGAATACAAATTGTTTCTTTATCAGCCAACTTTCGCGGAGCGACGCCGACGCCAGAAGTAATCGCGTATTGTGAACTGTTCCCACTTTTGTGAATACACGTTTACACTTAAACGTTTTATATTCGAGTTGCAACACCTTTTTACTGCTTTTGCACTTGTTTGTTTTATTTTGTAAACTGTCTTAGCTATTTCATTTATATTAATTTGAAATTGAATTCTTTATACACCGCCATCAATTTGTGCGTGTTGTTGTAATCTCGTAAAAAGGCAAAAAGTATTGAAAGCCTGGGAACTACTCTTGTTAGGCGTAATAAGTATGAAGTAATATTTTTTGTGTCTCTAATTTGCTTGCATGGAGAACTAAGTGAACTAAGTGCCTAATCAAAGTAAGCTAAGGTAATTGTAGGGACCAGTTCCGTGTGATCGGAACGTGTTATCGAGTGCAATCATCTTCACCTGTCTGTCATCCGGTGCCCGGTAGAACCGCTATTGCAACCTGTTAGTAAGATCTTTTGTTTTCGTGGGATACGTAAATTTGTCGTCGAGTAGGTCGATTTGGTTGATGGTGTTGTGTTTAAATAAAATAAGAACTCGTTTGGTGGACACTTTTTTATAAACTAGCTTTTGCCAGCGGCTTCGCCCGCGTGGATGTCAGAAATTATCCCAAGGGAACCGTACATTTTTCCCGAATAAAATGTAGCTATGTGATATTTCAGAAAATAATCTATCTCTGTGCCAAAATTCATCCAGATCCGTTTAGCCGTTCTGGCGTGATTGAGTAACAAACTATCGCCTTTATAATATTAGTGTGACTAGCGGCGCCCCGCGGTTTCACCCGCGTAGATGGGGATAAAAAGCAGCCTATGTGTTAATATCCAGGGTGTAAGCTATCTAGGTACATACTAAATTTCATCCAAATCAGTCCAGCCGTTTAAGCGTAAAGAAGTAACAGACATACAAACACACAACACTCACAAACTTTCGCCTCTATAATATTAGTGTGATTAGTGTGAGGTGTGATTTTTTGTATTTATACACTTTTATAATATAGGGCACGTATACTTGCATAAATCTGCTGATTTATTTTCTAGGACTGGAAATAAAACCACAGGTTACATTGCTTTTAAAAAGTCAAGCGTATTTTCAGATTTTCATGGCAAGTCCGGTATGGTCTAGTGGCTAGGATACCTGGCTCTCACCCAGGAGGCTCGGGTTCGATTCCCGGTACCGGAAATAACCTTTTTGGGTTCTGCTAGCATTAATATTTTAGAACCGGCTTATGTCAAAGTCCTTAATTTTACTTCGCGGTCCTTAACGATTTGTAGTTTTGGTGTATGTTTTAGACAAACTGTTTGTGATTGTTAAGTTGGTGCAAAGCCTTTAGGGGGTGATAGTTGACACCTTTTAGAGCATTTTGAGGTATATGTACATTTCTTACACGAATTACCTAGATTTTTTTTTATTTTTAACTGATTTTTTTCGTTTTTTTTAAATAATCCTATTTCTAACAGATAATTGCCAACAGTGACCCAGTTATGTGTGACCAGTGTTAAGTTGGTATGCAATGTTTTTCTTTTTTGTGGTCTGTCTGATGTGTACCTAATTAAATAAACCAAGTTCCAAATACATAACTGTGTTATTAAAAAAAAAATCTAGGAAAAAAACTAAAAGTTTGCAGTTAAAAATAAATAAAAATATTCATACTTCGTGTAATTCATGTATGGCTCAAACGCTCAAAATAGTGTCAACTATCACCCCCCTTAAAAATTTGCACCCAGCTTCCAAACACCCTGTATTTCATCGCAGTCGTACAATTAATTTAATACAATAAAAAAAAACCGAAACCAAAAATGCACAAAACAAAAGCGCTTCCCGTTCGGCCGCAAACGCTTCGAAAAAACAAGTTCTTTTTTAACAGTATACACAAAAACTATCCAGATAGTTGATACAGATAATAGTAACAGGGCAAAAAACCCTTAGGCTGTCACGCCACGCGAGCCCCCACGTTTTCAACCACATTTTTCGCCACCGCATGTATACGCCGATGTTTTTTGTAACCCTCCAACGCTCGGCTGATTGATTTATGACCAGTAGTCTGATGTACATAGTTCAGATTTTTCGGATAGTATTCAAAATGTGTAGTGTGTTAGCAAACAATGTTTCATAAAGCACACAGGTAATACCTACCTTTACATTATCATCCTATAATGTTCTCACTGCTGGGACACAGGCCTCCTCTAGGTGAGAGGGAGCGGTACCACGCGGGCCCAGTATGGGTTGGTAGATGTGTCACAAGTCATCGAATTTTTTTCAAGGACATAACATGCCGGTTTCCTTACGATGTTTTTCTTCACCGTTTGGAGAGCAGAGGTGATGAAATAATTTACAAAAAGTAAAGCGCCTGTCTGGACTCGAGCCAACGATCGATGACTCGGCGACTAGGTAAGTCGCGGCCGTTACCACTGATCCGTCCACCACTGCTCTCCTATGGATAGTTCTATCTACTCCAAGAAATTTAGATGACTTTGATAGTTTGATAGATTCAGAATTACAGTGTCTACGTTAGTCTTGGAATAGACTACATTTTAGTCTATTGTTCAGTTTGATAAAGGAAATATACAATTTTGTTAACAAAAGACTCTCATTTTCTTGTTAGTCTTTCATTCACTCTTGAGAGATGGTTGTTGTTCAGTGTTAAATTCATTCATCATTGGGGCGGAAATTACTTAGCCTGTCTAATATTTTTTCATGAAAATAATCGTTGGATAAAATAAATAATAAATCAAAAATACCTCTACGTACAATAAAGTAAAAACTTAGATTAGGATAACTAACATTACAACACAACAACAACATATACAACAACATTATAACAAATATAACAACAACAACACGCACAACATTGTTCATAACTTACTGGTTTCTCTGGTTTACATTTCCTTATCCACCATAATAATTATCATCACAGTACAAATGTCACGAGTTTCTTTGATATACCTAAATGCTTATAGTAAGTCGACTCAATGGAATCTGATACGATTGGCGTATTTCCAAGCACATCGGAGAAAGTGGGTAATCAACTGGATCCATGTTATAAAAAGTTCGTAAAATGTCAAGCCTCTCTTTTTGTGACGCATTGGAGGCATTTCTTCGTCATAAACATTCAATAACTCCGAGTGTGGAGTTATAAGGTTAGATGTGTTCACATGTGTATTTGTAGGTACAGGCAGCGTCAAAAATATCGGGACGAACAGGCTGTTCAGAATGATCTCAACAACTAAGAAAATTAAACTTTATTTCAATTGCATAAAGTTCTTATCAGAATGACAGTTGTCATGTACTGTCTTCATTCTGAAACATTCCTTGTGTCATTGAGTTAATATTTCATTTTCATAGTTGTTTAGATCATTTTGTTTAGTCTGTTCGTCCCGATATTGTTGACGCTGACTGTACGAAGTATTGGTACAGAGGTAGAGAAGTATTGGTATTGGCATAGAGCTTTACTTTGCTATTTATTTCCTTGAAAGGTTTTTCACGATTTTTATTTCATCTTACCCATTTCTGTTGTACACAAGTATCAGCTATTTCGCTGCAAATTGGGCAATAGTATAAGTACTGAAATGGTTGTGGTGTAGTTTTAGTATTTTCTGTTTAAGGTTTATGAGGCAAGACTGAGAGAATGCCTTTCATATGACATTGAATCACAATTTATATCTACGCGCATAATTTAAAGGATGACGAATGGTGTTGTTTTAACAATTCGTTTATAAATGAAACACACTTACAATAAAACACGTTAAACATATAAATAGGCTATTAGCCTATTTATGTACTTGTGTACCTTTTCTATTTATAATTCATTATGCTAAATGATATATTTTATATCATTGTACCTACCTCTTAAACAGAGTACCTGCCATCTTACCTCTTCACCACCCTTGGTTGACTGGTAGAGGTCTTAGCACACATATCAACTTAGGAAAAGGATCGTCACCGTATCGCCGCGATTCGTGAGCTTCGAGGCGATTACGTTATGATTACGATTAGTCGACGTTCGCATGGATGTAAAAATATCGCGGCGATTTTTTTTCACGCACTGCATTTTCAACGCTCTGCTTAGCGCCGGGAGTTCAAAATCCAACAGTGTGTTTTTTCGACGCGCTAGAATGTACCCTGTTATTGTTAAGTTGGATTGTCAACTCTCGGCTCAACAACGACAGTTGAAAATCCAGTGCGCGATAAAATCCCGCCGCGATTTTTTTACGTCCGTGCGAACGTTGGCGTGTGCGTTGCAGTTATTGATATAAAAACTACGCAGTAATATATAAGTCAATGGTTGCAGTAGAGGGTTTCATACAAAGAATACCGCACGGCTCGAGTTGATACGGTGACAATCCCTTTCCGAGTTGATATGTGTGCTTAAGAGCTTAAAGAATTAAGTCCGCCTTTGTACCTTTTTGTGTGCTAGAAGTTTAAATAATTAAATAACTTCCCCCATTCCTCAAACGAAACAGCTCAAACCAAAACGAAATAAAGCTGCCTATAAAGATTAAAGATCACCCAGCAGCCTACAATTCATTCTGTTCACAATTCCTCGCTTGACAAAAAAGTAGCGCGCACAATTTGTCAATCCATCCATCCGTACTGTTAAAATGGGCTGTAAAACTTTTAACACTCGACCCTAGGAGAGTGGGGCGAGACACTCAGAATTTTGTAGTTCCGCATAGGAACCACATAAAGCGAAATGGGACAAGACCGGAAAAGAATAAAAAGAAAGGTCGGCCCGGATACGATGTGCCCGACAGTAAAACCAGTACTTGGATGAAAAAAAAACTTCAGGAGAATAAGATTTGGTGCGTCTTCGAGACGTGAGAGAGGAATAAATAAAAATGGCCGGTGAATTTGTGACGCGACCGATAGCGCTAACAATTTGATTTGCTGTGAAAATGGGTGATAATCTTATAACTACATAATGTTACTTAAAGATCCAAGTTATTACTTGGATCTTGGAACTATTGTTCCTAATGTGTTAATATTGTCGTTGAGGTAGTCAGATCGATTAGTATACTAGCAACTCGGCCCTGCTTCGCATGGTTTTTACGACTTGACAAAACATAGAGGTTTCTATTTTATATTATATAGGTATATATATATATAAATTAAATATTGATCTTACATTTAAACCTTCCGGAATAAATAATTCTTTAAATGATAGTGAAAACCGCGTCAAAATCCGTTGCGTAGTTTAGAAGAACAACGCGGACAGACACACGAAAAGCGACTTTATTTTTTAATAACTATAGATTTAAAACGGTCGAGAAATATAAGCAAGAAGCCGATTCCCGACATCCCTTCCGCCAAATGTATAAATACAGTTGTTGTGTAAAAATACAGCCACCCAACTTCGTCCAGCCCCAGGAGCACCTGCCACCAGCACCCTAATTGCATAACACATAATCAATCGGAGTTGGTTTCATTTTGACAGTTCCAACAACATTAATTCCGTTATTTACGTTGTCGAGCAGACAAATTTTTCGAACATATGCAAGCAATGGATTAGCAATTTGTTTCAAAATTGTTCAAACTCCGATTGATAATGCAATTAGGGTACCGAACGTGACCTGCAGTGGCCTATATGGAAAGCAATCGATCGACTGCGGACCCAAGTAGACCGCTGCAAGCACAATCTATACTCCATTAGAAGATTAGACATTTAAAATAAACCTTTTTTTACAGTCCGTTCAACCAATTTTGACTTCTATTGTGTTGGTGGCATGACAAATGGCAGCTGCAGTAAATAGTTGGTATTGTAACCACTCTTTTGCCTATAATGTTATCCTTAATCCTACGGAATAGAAATCGAAATCAGTTGAATGAACTATAAAAAAAGGTTTGTTTAAATGTCTAATCTCCTAACCAAACCATGTCTCATACGTTGGAGTGTCCATAGTGCTCATAAAAAAAAGAATTAAAAAAAATAAAAGTATTTTCTTTCTTTCTTTCTTACCATACGCCTGCACTTCTGGGGACATAAAAAACACCACTGATGCCGCGATTGGCGTGGTCATCAACTGGGCTCAACTGATATAGCAGGTATCTACAATATTTTTTTTTTTATCTTTGCCATCGACTCTAAAAGAAGAAGAAGAACGGTCCAAGTTGAATGAAAAAGGGCGATGAGTGAGGAAGATGAGATGGCTAAGAAGAAAGTTAACGATAACCACTTAAAGAGATGTAGGTATGTATGAAAAAAAGTGCTGCGCCGAACCCAACAGATGTTCCCTCTCAATCATTAAAGAAGAAGAACTGCCTGGCTAAATCCATGTTATTTGTCCAAGTTTCATCACTCCTAAAACTAAGTAAAAGTGACTTCATAACTTTGATTAAACACGCAATATATGAAGCAAATAAATCAGGTTCCTTATTATTATTTGATAGGATCCAATACCGAGGTCGTATTACATAATAAATTCTTATGACGAATGCCTTTCTTGTTGATGGAGTATGTACTAGACTCTAGGTAATGTATGTGATTTGTTATGTACATACGATATTAGATAATTTATATTCTTCCATACTGCTTATTATTACTATCGATTGTCGTCATATTTAATTTACGTTTGTTGTCACATTTGTTTTAGTTTGTCTGGTATATTAGTTTAATATTCTGTTACTTCTAGAAGCTTTCTTTTTCGAACGAAGTTCTTTAGATTGTGGTAGGTGTATCGCAAGCAATTTGTATGATTCCGCGTTTTACAAACGGCGCCGTGCGTTTAAAAACGCTCGCTGTTTTAAAATATGCCGAAGGCAAATTGGCGAATCGTTCAATTGTTAAAATTTCGACATTGATTGTTATAGTAGGGTGACCGTCATAAAACACAGGTTGGACAAATCAGACTTTATTTCAGAAATCTTATTCAATTATGACTAACTTAAAATACATGCTTAGGCACTCCTAAAGTAAGACCTCCGGCAGAAAGACTAGATTATATAGAAAAAACATATGGAAGAAAAACCTAAAATAATTTTTTTTTTTACAAAAAAATACAACCGACTTCCAAAAACAACTACAAAGTGAAAAATAACTTTAATTTCGGAAGTCGGTGTCTAGTTAAATGTATTATCGTTTTTTGCCACCGACTTCCGAAATTAAAGTTATTTTTCACTTTGTAGTTGTTTTTGGAAGTCGGTTGTATTTTTTTGTAAAAAAGTTTTTATTTTTCACTTTTTAGTTGTGGTACCTACCCCACACAAATTCTAATACCACTACCTGCAAAACAAAAACTAGAACATCGTCCATATAAAAGTGGGGAAAAAATACGTATTATTGAAGCTAACTCAAAAACTACCAAAGCAAAGTTAATCAATTTTATACGGGACTAACTGTGATGTATACCCTCTCGAATAAAACAAAAAAAATCCAAATCGGTCCAGCCACCTTCGAGTAATCGGGGAACATACATAAAAAAAAAACCTCCTTTTTGAAGTCGGTTAAAAAAGAACCAAATTTTTTGTCATTGGACCGGTCACTCCTCCGAGCAAAAGATTCCATGGACAGTATGGATACTTCAATTTGCCGCGGCATTTTGTATACGGCGATTGAATTGATGTCTGTCAAATGTTGTGGCATATTATAAATTGACAAGGCAATTTACATTTTGCCTTCGGCATATTTTAAAATAGCGAGCGTTTTTAAACGGACGACGCCGTTTGTAAAACGCGGAATCATACAAATTGCCTGCGATAGGAATATACTAATAGAAATCGTCATGTATAGTCAGTTTCAAGTGTCCAAAGTTTTTGTTTTTTAATACAGAGCCATCTAGTATATGTTTTTAGCTTCCTCTGTATTAATCCTAATCCTAACTAATATTATAAATGCGAATGTGATTTTTTTGTTTGTTTGTTTGTTACGCTTTCACGCTAAAACGGCTAAACGGATTTGGATGAAATTTGGCACATGAGTAGACCATGATCTGGAGAATGACATAGGCTACTTTTTAATCTGGATAGCAGACGAAGTCGCAGGCAAAAGCTAGTGCTTAATATAAAGTGAAAGAAAGTTCGTTTCAACCGGATATCCCACGACAACGCCCGACTTTTTTTTATTCCTTCAATTTTTCGTGTGCAGCTGATTCCTTTCAAAACATAGATATTGCTGCCTTCCTAAAAACAGGAGGGGGCATTCTGTAATTTCAGCTTTAACTCCTTGTTTATTAAATCCATTTTCTGTTCTGTGTTTTATCTACCACCATTTTTTCCTATTGCAGGTACAATTAATTTCTTAGGAGATAACACATAACATGTGTGTACTTCAAGGGTATACATGTATTTTTACAGTCCGCATGTTATTTCCGCGACAGCATTAAAACGGACCTTTCTGCTCACACATGAAAAGTTAATGAGCGTGAAGATAAGTGGGATAGAGTAAATAAAGGCCAAAAGATGACCCATGTTTTTGATGTTGTGTTTGCTGAACTTTTGTGTTAACATACACACTTCGTATGATCAAAGGTTTAGACCTAAATAATGTGTGGTTTGGTTTGTAGAATTTACAGGCCCGCACTAATGTGTGTTCTACAATCTCACTATTATCTTAGTTTATACTAGAAAATTCGGTGATAACTAGCCTTTGTGTTGTATCATTAAGAACCACATATTTCATGCTTTTGACAATTTTTGTATTGATGATTTGTCTTGATGATGACCTTGTCTTTGCTTTTGATATTTAGGTTTCGCGTGTGATGTTAGTGTAAACGGGTAGCGTTAGATTAGATTCTCAGCAGCAGTACTATTCTGTAAACATCTCACCGTGATAACTCAGGTGAAGTGAGCGTGAAGTGAGCCGTCATTCCACCTGATGCTAGGGGTTGACAGTATTGACAGCTCACTTTAAGATCACTTCACTCATGTTTTCACGGTGAGATATTTACAGAATAGCACTACAGTAACCTTAATAAGCTCGGGCTTTAACAAAATCACAAGCCAACAAATTAGCTGTATGCCAACGTGCCATGGAAGGAAACGACATGGGAGTAAAAAGACAAGACGAAATTAAATTCAAAGAAATAAGACAGGTTACGACGACGGTGACTGACATCACACTCTAAATCAGAAAACTTAAATGGAAGTGGGCTGGTCACACCCTCAGCGGCTCAGACAAATGGAAAAAACTAACAATCTGGTATCCGAGAAATGGCAAACGACATAGAGGATCGAAGGCAGTTTAAACGCTGGAGCGACGAGCTGAAAATCACGTGAGGTTATGGACTCGAAATACGAGTAGTAATCGATGGAGAAAAATTGAAGGAACTGTAGGAGGCCTTTGCCAATGGGCACACAGACCAAAACAACCGGTGACGTAACAGAAGTATTTTTTAATTTATTTTGCACCTTTTTTTTATTTTTACAACTTGTCAAATAATTTTATTTTAGAAGCATAAGTTTTAAATGGTCTGATTAAATGGCTTTATCATTATTTATGATTATTAAGGTTTTTGCGATCCCTAATTTGTGATAATTTGTTAGGGTCTTGATTATGGTAGAAACAACCATTATCTACCAATCCATCTATCATAGCAATTTGTACCATGAATACTAAAAACGATCAGGGTTTAGCTAGGTATAACAAAACCCCTTGGAGGGGTGCTGATGGCATGTTTCAAACACGCAACATTCCCATATTACATGGGAAATACACAGCTGAAACATTTTATTTTCCCCATTTCTTCAAATGCAGGGAAATAATGGCTGGCGCTCGTATGGCAGTAGCTCGGCTTGCCTTGGCTGTTTACAAAGTTCGAGCAGCTGACTAGACAGTTGCTCGCACTATGTACTCGCATGTCAGTAGCTCGGCTTGCCTTGGCTATTTACACAGTGGCAGTTGCTGCACTGCTGCTACTCGATAGGCCGACTCACTCACTCATGTTGAAGTTACTCGGCTGCGAGCTAGTGTCCAATTCGCAAGTCCAAGTAACTCATATGATACGTCTATACAGTACGAGTTGCTGCACTGCAGCTACGCAGTAGACCAACTCACACTGTGTAAACTAGCCATAATGCAATGTGACATTAAAGATTTGACTTGCCTTATTCCGATGTGCGTGAAGACTGAAAAGTGAATTCAGATAAGAGTGGGATTACCTAGATATCCTATGATATGAATTGGGACACAAGAAAGTACCTAACTAACGAAAAGTTGTTTGTGAAATGTTTTCGTTTGATACAATTCCAGCTGTTGATTGACAACTCTGTTTGAATATTACTGCCTTTAGTGAGTGTATAATGATTGACGATTATCTGCATTTCAAGTACCATTAGTACCTGGGCTATCGAGCTCTGCTCGGGCCTCGGGTGAATTGCGCGAGCAAATATATTTGCGTGAAAATACGGAGAAAATTAATTTTCCCAGTTAAGAGACCTAGCTAGATCGAATTTTGCAACTTTCATTGAAATCATTAAAGCCGTTTTCTAGAACGTGATTACAAAAAATACATATACAAATATTGCTCATTTATACGATATGCTTATTTATATGACATAGTATATGATATGATATTGTGTTCACAAATCTCCCTTACGATGGGGCGTTCCTGCTTATGATATTGGGAACATAAGAGAACCATTTGTAATTCTTTGTTATCCATAACAAGGGCCAAGTTTAATAACGGACATTTAGAAACGGATACGATATCCACTTGAATATTCTGCACGGGTCCTAGGCAAACAAATTTAACAATCTGGACGCATAGAAAAAAGACAATAATCGAAGGAATTTGTATTTCCATAAAATTTTTGTTTGTCTACCCTCGGCGGGTCCATTATGAATTGATTTGTATTCAATCGCAGTGTATTCAAATCAGTTATTGTGTTCTTTGCGCGAAAGGGGACGGCGTTATACCTATTGATATTTTGCGGTTTTACATGTTAGGGAATTGTGCGTGTGCGGGTAGGGAATACTATTATTTTAAAGCTGGATGGATAGTATTATTATTTGGGAGCAGTTTTTTCATGTCCGTTTAAGACGCAGATCTATATATATGCCAACGGCCTTGAGTGGTTGGAACGGCATAGCTTGCGTGTTCTGTACTGAGCTCACGCAACGCGTCATACGTCCACCCAGAAATAGGACTCGTCCATCTAGGAGCACTGTCCCAAATTAGACAAGAGAAAAATGCTCTAATTTAACACTTATTTTTTCCAAATCACTAACACTACTCGTTTAGACGTGATCTTCAGGTTAAAATCATTAAAAGTCGTTTATCCAGGATAGGGAAGTTGTTTTTGGATCATTTGTGACGATTTGGTACATATCTGACGTCGAACTGAAGTTTAAACCTTTGGGATCACTGAGTCATCGTTCCTGAATAACTTAGCGCAGTCAGATCTCGATAGCTTATTCTTGAAATACGTTTCTCACTTTATTTTCATTATCATCATTCCTTTTCATCATCGTCATCAACTGACTAGGTATCTGATCTCTGGTCTCTGGTCTTTCTTAAATTTTATATCAACTACATTATGCCATTGGTACTGTGAGATCCTGGCGCCTCCACCAAATGTGAGATTTTTGAATCTCACAGGGGACGTAGGCAGGTCAATCTACAAATTATAGAAGGTAAAGCAATAAGGGACTTGTATTTGAACGAATAACAGATTTCTCTTAATATAAACACGCACTGCCTGCCCTTATCGTATCCCCCATGAATTTTCTTCCTTTCTTCCGAAAGTTTTTATTCAAAAGTGACTGAATGTTCGAATGTGTCACAGACATAACCAGCCTGTTCTTAAACTCTTCAGGTGATACAATATACTAATTAACCGACTTCAAAAAGGAGGAGGTTCTCAATTCGTCGGAACCTTTTTTTTTTTTATTTTTTTTTATGTATGTTCCCCGATTACTCGAAGATGGCTTGACCGATTTGGATTTTTTTTGATGAACGGGCGCCGTCAGTTGGGACTGGTCGTCTCTTAGCTGCCATGGCTTATTTTTAATTTTAATATTTAATTTAGTTGTTTTAGTTATTATCTTTTTATTACGGACGCTTTTTAACGTGCACGTCTTTCTACATTGTTCTCACATGTATATTTTCAACTTGAACGATGTAACCAATATTTTGTAAAAATATTATGATTTAAAAGAGTGTCCGTGGAGTTTCTTGCCCGTTCTTCTCCATAGGGATCTACTACGCTTTGGAATGGGCAACTAGCTTCATCTTTCTGACTGACCGACCCATTGACAATTCAAAAGTGCCTGTAATTGGTTTATTTGAAATAAATGCTTTGAGTTTGAGTTTGAGTTTTGTTTTATTCGAGAGGGTATACATCACAGTTGGTCCCATATAAAATTGATTAACTTTGCTTTGGTAGTTTTTGAGATAGCTTCAATACTAATAATACGTATTTTTTCCTCACTTTTATATGGATGATGTTCTAGTTTGTTTTGCAGATAGTGGTAATTAGAATTTGTGTGGGGTAGGTACACAACTAAAAAGTGAAAAATAAAAACTTTTTACAAAAAAATTCAACCGACTTCCAAAAACAACACTACAAAGTGAAAAAAACTTTTTTACAAAAAAATACAACCGACTTCCAAAAACAACACTATAAAGTGAAAAATAACTTTAATTTCGGAAGTCGGTGTCTAGTTAAATGTACTTTCGTTTTTTGCCACCGACTTCCGAAATTAAAGTTACTTTTCAGTTTGTATTGTTGTTTTTGGAAGTCGGTTGTATTTTTTTGTAAAAAAGTTTTTATTTTTCACTTTTTAGTTGTGTACCTACCCCACACACACAAATTCAAACACCACTACCTGCAAAACAAACTAGAACATCATCCATATAAAAGTGGGGAAAAAATACGTATTATTGAAGCTAACTCAAAAACTACCAAAGCAAAGTTAATCAATTTTATATGGGACCAACAATCCAAATCGGTCCAAAAAAAAAAAAAGGTTCCGACGAATTGAGAACCTCCTCCTTTTTGAATTTCGGAAGTCGGTGGCAAAAAACGAAAATACATTTAACTGGACACCGACTTCCGAAATTAAAGTTATTTTTCACTTTGTAGTGTTGTTTTTGGAAGTCGGTTGTATTTTTTTGGAAAAAAGTTTTTTTTATTAACCCAAAACCCCCAGGTTTAGTTGCGAACCCCATAGGTTCACAACTACTTACGATGCTTTTTTTTCCATCGGATGATGTTTTTTTACATTTATATATACCACATGACTTTTTTTACCGTCTTGAAAAAAATAGGGTATATTAGGTGAACGGAGTAGAAGCATATGGCATACCTAATTTTTCTTTTTAATAGCTTAGTCAGAAAAAAGTATCTCAGTATCAATAAATACTACAAATTCGATGTAAACTTTTAATTTTAGAACAATAAAAACATAAATTTTGAAAAAAAATAATAAATCCTTTAAAAATATCGAAATTCAAATCATATGCAACCTGCGTTATGATTTGAATATTGATTTTTATAAATTAAAAAAAAAAACTACATATTCTTCTACTCCGTTCCCCGAATATACCTACCCTTTTTTTTCAAGACGTTAAAAAAAGTCATCCAGTATAATATATAAGCTTATATACCTATTATATAAAGGGTTTTGCCTTATGCACACATGGGGTGCAGAAAGCCTTCAAGGAGTTAGGACGCTGCCCTTTAAATGAAACCTTTACAGTGCATACTTCCAGAAAGATTCACCACCTACTCGGTATCTATTGCACAACACACAATACAAAAACTTTCCAAAACCTCCGAATAGTTTGCCGCACATCATTGTACACTAAACACCCCGTTCAGATATCAATCACCGGGATTGGTGGCACGGTCCGTGAATCAATCACGACTACTCGCAAACGGCACGATCCTAATGTATTGGAAAATTGAACTTTCAACGTGCTCTTATTTTTGTTTGCCATCTCAAGCTGTTTGTGTCGTGGATTCTATTTTGTTTTTGTTTATGTTAAAATTGATGGGAGTTTTAAATAAAATTTGTTTACCTATTCCAGACAATTTAATGCAGATTGTAGGCGGGGTACCTACCTATGTTACCATTGATTTTGTTTTTTTCTAGGCGTGATGTGTGAAGGGCAGTCAGAAGAGGTGGAAGTGTATAAGTACTTACAATATTTCGGTAGCGGTAAGTCCTATGGTATAGAGGCCAATCAATAATTGAGCACAATGCTCTGGGCAATTTTAACTCTAATCTTCAGAGCCTACCTCAGCTTTTTATCTCGCTCGCGGACTGAGTGAGAGCGAAACTTAATGCGGTGCTGGGCGTCGGTACTTTTGATAATTGCTTTTTACGGTGAAAATGAAGGTAATTTGAAAAAAAAAACATAAGACCTGCTTTATAGTTACTTCAGTTAGTATGCAAAGTTCCATGATCTAATTTGAAGTATTTTTTTAATCCCAGCGGTTTATTGTTCGGTTTGGACAATGGTTTGGAGGTAACTTTTCTATCGAGAAAATTTTATGGAATCGTGATTTCGTCAATCATGGTACTTAAAATTAATTCTCAACATTACCATATATTTATTTAAAAATTAATGCTGCAGTATTTTCGACATAACAGACGATCATGCTAAGCCATTTGAAGTAGTATAGGCTCTTATAGAATGTCCATAAACTGCCCTGCCCTGGCTGAAGGCTCTCCTTCCACTTATGCCTATCTACTACTGTTTGTGGCTGCCCTAGGCAGACCTGCACTGGGACACAACCGACTGATAATAATAATAATAATCGTTGGGCAGCTGGATTAAGGCTGCCTATCCACCGGAGCGGAGTGAGGCTGCGGCGGAGCGGAGAAACGGAGAATTTAAACCCTGGAGAGGAGTTAAGATTCTATTGGTTAATATTTCTCCGTTTCTCCGCTCCACAGCCTCGCTCCGTTCAGGCAGCCAGACAGGCAGCCTAAGGGCCTGATCGTGAAAGCAGTACTTCTGGACACGGCGCGCTTTGTTAGGAGGTTCCTCTCTCTGGAGCCCTGACCGCCGGGTAGCTTGGACCCTGTTTCCGATACCAGTGGGCTACTATTTTTAATATTTTCAAATATTTTTATTTTTTTTATATTCTAAAATTTAAAAATTTATTTTATATACAAGATAATAACAGCTATCAAAGTCTGTCACACAACATCAACAGACACAACTTCCCTTCAATTGGTTTTTATATATTTGATCATAATATATCATATTTTCAAGTAATATTTGCAAGTCGGTATTCGAGTACCTACCCGGAATTCTCTATTGCAAGGTCTACCAAGCTATCTCAGCGTTTTGAGAAAGGTCGCAATCATCGAGTAGTTATGACGGATCTTGTAGCAATCTGCTGAGAAGCTGAGCCAAAAGTTTTGCTCCTCAGTTCTTGTTCATATTTCTACCTTTTATACGGATATTAGGTATAAATACGGATATTAGGTAAAAACGGATATAAGGTTAAATATACCTGCATGGCTTTCTGTGGCATTATTTAAATCGAATAATTTGCTGGTTCGTGGGAAAAATATAATATTTGTAAAAACTGGCACTTAAAATAAACAAACAGATGAATAAATTTGAAGAAAAAGTAATAAACAGCTCTCTTAAAATATTGTTAATAAGCATCGTTTTAACAAATTTGCAATCTGAGATGATTTATTTTCGATATAATCATCTCATTATGATTGAAGAGTAGTAAACATAACCATCATAATATGTGGTTTGTTTTGACAAGACAATGCAGTGTTAGGGCGAAGGAGTCGTATTTAGTATGGGGCTCGCGGTGAGACGCTCAATTGATGTTTCCGATTGAGTGAACAAGATATTTACATAGAGCAGACAAAACGACACAGAAAATAATTGTGATTATTATTAGATTATTAGTTAGATATATCTTTGAGATGTACATATACTACGCGAGATAGGCATTACCTATGAGGCGCGACACGCGACGCGAATCGCACGCGACACAAAGACACCGCGTGTCGCGTGACGAGCGGTGCCTATTTGAATGAGTCTTTATAGTGAAAAATTACGATAAAAAATAAAAATGTATGGCAACGAATTTCAAAGCGAAAAATATTGCTAACGTCAGTAAATACTTTATTTGGAAACGATTCGTAGACGGTGTTTTGTCAATCATAAAGAGTACCTTAGTAAGTAATATTAATGATAATAATAAAAACAAACTAACTGGAATTTGTACTGAGATCGGTCTATCATTACTGACAAGACTATTGTCGCCAATAAGCCTGATATAGTGGTGATTGATCTATTAGCGCGCCGCGCAATGATACTCGATGTTACCATTCCACAGGACGAGAACCTCGCGAGGCCTCGTGAAAGCTGAGAAAGAGTAACAAATAAAATATCTCGACTTAGCTCACGAGGTTGTTGACATGTGGAATGTGAGCGCGGCTGTCATTGTGCCGGTTGTAGTAACGGCCAACGGCCTGATGGCCGAAAGCCTTGACCAACATCTCTCGAGGCTCTCGTTGGGCGGTTGGATAAAGGGCCTGATTCAGAAGGCAGTAGGAAGGTACTCCTTGATACGGCTCGCATTGTGAGAAGGTTCCTGTCTCTGCAGCCCTAACCACCGGTAGCTTGGACCCTGCTCCCGACACCGGCGGACTACTATTTTTAATATTTTAAAATGTTTTTTATATATTTGTTAAGAAATTATTTAAAATTTATTTTAGGAAAAATATTAATAAACAGCACGAACTAAAAAAACGTTAGGTAAAATGTTGCATTGCCAAAAGTTTAACAGGTTCACGCGCGGCAAATGAGACAATAGAAGTTTTATTGTTATGACGGTTATAGCCGTAAAGTGCGCCAAAAAGTGGTAACAAAATTTTTCCAAGCCAAAAATGTTCTCGAAAAAAGTAAAAAGGTTCCAACACCTCTATAAACTTACATCAGCTGTATAGAAATCGAATCACATACTCCTTGATTTTGAGGAGATCACAACCGGAATACCAATGACGCACCGTCAGATCGATCTGAGGGTAGCTGGGTAGCTACACTTTACTGGTATGCGCGCCCTCTATAGGTCATAATCTAAAGATGTACGCAATTTTAAACATGGAACGTGCTAATGCACCGCGTCTCCGCGTGTGTTATGGGCTGCCTCGTTTTTTTGCGTCTTCTTGTAATGTCCGGGCTACACCAACGGTAAACGCCATTGATTATCGCGATGATGGATGTAGGCCGTAGGTGTCGCCACAACTTATCGCGATAATTTTACAACGCCATTCACATTGTTGATTGACGTTGCGGTAACTCGGTGGCGGCGTTCAAGTGTGGCCACTCAATTTGTCGCGATTTTTATCGGAATATTTACCGCGATGTTTATGGCGATGTTGGGCATTGACGTTGACGTTGGTGTGGCCCTGACATAAGTGATTATTTTCTACCATTCATGTTGGAGGGAGAATGGTTTATATTGGTTGGGTATTATCTGGGTGAAGATAAGAAGTAAGAAAATAAGTTTCGTGGAATCCTTTTATTCCAAACAGGGTGTTCGACCTGAGTGTAAAGATAGACTCCACTTTTCACAAAAAAAAAACAAGTAATAGGTGCTGTCCATTATATTTTTTGATGCCCCTGTGAGTTCTGTTGTACAGTCAGCAACAAAAGTCGATTAACACTTGCAGTTTTTCAATCTTAATTATTAAACGAAATATTTAATTCAAATCGGAACAGAATTACTTAAAATTTTAAGAACATTAACTCTTAACAGTTAAACGAAAAAAAAGTAGTTTATCGAATCATTTTGTGTTAATTTAGATAATGTCAAAAGGTAGCAGTGTTACCGACTTCTATTGTTGACCGTACCTATTTGAAATTCTGCTTTCAATATTTCCATCCACAGGTGACGTTATAGAGTGCCGATTAATTTATGTGTCTGAACTAATCACAATAAAACAATAAGGTCCAAGTACATAAAAATATAAAATAAAACAAAAAGGTCCAAGTACATGAAAATATAAAATAAAACAAAAAGGTCCAAGTACATAAAAATATAAAATAAAAAGTTAACCAAGCCACAGAGGTTACGACCCAACCAAAGGCTGGGTATTTCATAGAGACCAGGCACCTCCTACAACACTTTACGACCTTCCTAAACTTATTCAACATTTAAAACTATATTAAATTCTTGGGAAATGGTTACAGCTTTATAAAGACTTCATTTCGTCAGTCAGAAACTGACAATTTTTTTAACGTAGGTAGGTATATTATTGTGATGATCTTTTGTGGTGTGACTGATACTGGCATGACCACCATCAGAGATTTTAATTTTGATAGCATAAAAAATTTGTCGCTAAATATCAGAATTTGTCGGTGATGGTTCAAAAGTTATAAGGGTTCTTAGGTGGCCGATCTGGAGAGCATCTCCCCAGCTTGACCACATTTATTATCTCAACTAGGCCACCTAGCGAAGATCTGTTTTCTCCCAAATTTAGTCGCAAATTAGTCGCAATTTTTCGCCAAGTCACAGATTTAGTCTGGTCTTAGTTTAGAAGATATAATGAGTTCAATTTTAAGTGGACTATCCACGAGCTAGATCGAAGAGTTTACGATAAAATCTTTGGTCTAGCTCTTGGGCTTGATGTTTGGCGACAAATTTCGACAAATTTTTTATGATATTAAAATTAAATTCCCCGATGGTGGCCATGCCAGTGTCAGTCACACTTCTCAGATATTTATACGGCATAATTATCTATATCCCCAAAACCCACCTAAAGTCCATTTCACGAAAGAAGTCCCGCAGACGCAGCGCTGTATTCGCGCGACATAATGTTGCCAGGGTTAATTATGGGGAAATCAGGGGAAATAATGTATCGTTCATTTACTTTCATTTTATTAACTACTACGACTCGAATATTTAGATAAGAAAAAAAAATATTTTTAATATACCTACCGTATATATGTACATATTTGATGACCATACTGCTAAGGTCAGATTAGTGAAAAACAAATCTTCCTGTATTTTCTAAAATATAAAAAGGAGATGTTCGACCAACTTTAAATTAGAAAAATAAAATAACATTTAAAAGTTTCATTCAAAGTTTTATTGAATAATTATGATCGGTCATACTATGATCACTGTCAGAAGAGTGAATAGAAACAGAATCAGATTCTGTTTCACTATCACTAGCCGTGGATACAATAAATCGATCCATTTCTTCATCCATAAGACCATCATTTTTTAAATATTCTTCCTCCAAATGCTGTACATGTTTACATTGAGCTGCCCAATCTTCCGCTTTAACAGTCTCAAAAGCCTCTTCTGTTAGGCGTGCAATTTCTTTTGGATCCACGTTTTTATCCGCTACCCGTCTCTTTACAAGGCTCCACTTTTTTTGTGATCGGATTTAGATCGCAGTGGTAAGGCGGCAATTTTAGCAATTCATGATTGTGAGATTTTAATAATGCATCCACGGCATATGTAGGTGGACCTTTGTTTTGTTTAATTAATTCAAATAATACAGCTTTTGTCCAAGTATCTTCAAAATATACTCCCTTTTCTCGCAGCCATTCCTGCATGTCACGTTTAATACTTGACATTGTAGGCGCTTTATTTATTTGAGTGCAGTGATACGGAGCGTTGTCCATTACCACAAGTGACCTTTCAGGTAGGTTAGGAATGACTTTTTCACTCATCCATTTCAAAAAATTACACTTCTGGACACATCTATTGGCCCACCTTAGAGTTTAGGTTTCGATGGTCCCTACCGAAATATGATTGCTAGATTGAACAAAAACTGTTGATGCAGTTTTAAACCTGATACATTTTACCATCTTTTTCGATCGTATTGTTTTAAATTTGAATTCAGAATACCATACGACATGGAGCTACGCCTAACAAGTCGGATATGCGCCTTGTTAAAGGCAATTGATTTTTGAATAAAAAACATGTTTTATCAAATAAAGGTTTAATTTGCCTCCATGGGCATCTACCACAGCTCTCATACGATTAGGCATAGAGTTTATCAACCGCTCTATGAAATTTTGAGGGATCATCTCCCATTCCTCTTCTATGGCAGTTTTCAACTCCTGCATCGTCTGGGCAACTGGCTAACGAGCCCTAACACGTCTTTTTAGCTCGTCCCACATGTGCTCAATGGGGTTCATGTCTGGGCTTCTGGCTGGCCAGTCCATAACTGTGATATTCACATCCCGAAGATATTCTCTGATACACCTGCAATAAAATGAACAAGTTTGAATGATTATTTTCGTATTTAATTACATTATTGTTGAAGTTATCACAATTTTTTGTTGTATTGTGGTAATTTCTTTTAAAAATTTCCATAAATAAAATCATGCATTAAAAAAACTTAATTCCAATCTGTAAGAAATCAATCGGGAAAAAATCTGTATATGGCAGCCCCAAAATTTACCTGTCATGGCGGCGACTCTCTTGCGAACATTGTTTATTGGTATTAAAACACCGTGATTCTTGAGTTCCGCTTCACAGAACTCCTTCACTTTTAATATCACTTCTCGACCTGCACTTTTTACAATTTTTGGCATCGTAAATAAACCTTATAACGCACTAATCCAATAATAAACTCACAAAATATCTACCACAACAAACGCACCTTGATTACATCGACGAACGACAACATGGCCGATCTCCCCATCTGTCAAAATTAGTTCCACAATTGTCCGCGGGACTTCTTTCGTGAAATGGACTTTACCTACCTTCTGCATCCTCAAAATGAAAACTATCAATACATATATTAGGTTAAGAGGGCTGTCGCATTTTGTCACCTCTCTCGCTCACACGGGGCCAAATTTTTAAGATTGTTATATGAGAAGATGCTTTTTTGAAAAATGTAATCAATTAGCGAACTAGTAAATATATTAATTGAATAGGTAATTATTATAAACATATTTTTACCGTGGCATTTATTTATTTATTGTTTTTTTTTTTATTTTTTATTTTATTTAACTCGTCTTAAAAACAGATACCTAATACTTTTTAAAAATATTAATATTTTTTGTATTATCAAAAAAATTGCTGTTCGTTTGTCTCGCTAAAACTCGAGAACTGCTGGGCAGATTTGAATATCTTTTTTTTTGTTTTATTCTCCTTTTTACTGGAGTGGTTTAAAAGAAAAAAAAAATAGGAAAGAAAGAAATTGAATTTTTGACAGGACAACGTCTGGCGGGTCAGATAATAACACAATAGAAATGTGCTTTTAAAATTAGGTATTTGTTAAATTAATATTATTTACTAGTCCGCTAATTGATTACATTTTTCAAAAAAGCATTCCATTTAACAATCTTAAAAATTTAGTCCCGTGCCTGTGTGAGCAAGATAGGTGATAAAATGCGACAGCCCTCTTAAATAGTAGTAGACACACGATTCCGTGAAACAAAATATTCCTATAAACATAAAAAAATACCTTCTACTTTCTCCATTCGTGAATTTCTAGCTGCTGTACAGGCTAGCAGATAAATTAATTCAACTACTTTGTTAACTCATTCTATCTAGGGTGCAATTCCTTTTAAAAACTCTTCCACTGCAAAACTTTTAATTAAACTGAAAGCTCCAGTGTCACCTGAGAAATACTGTCTAAATAATTCTTCGGTCAGCGTACTATTAAATATTTTATATTGTAATCTCGCTATACAGGCGTTCCGTCTTTTATTGACGCAGCCAGACCTCTATAAAGTGGCTCCGCTTTACGACGCCAACAGAACTAAAGCTTTTTGCACCGTTGTGTATGATTAAAATTAATTATTTAATAATGAAAAGTAAGGTTCAAAGGGAATTGAGCTAGTTTTGTGTGGACGGAATTTTTGGGCGGTTCAGTAACGGAATATTGTTCACAAAGGACTTTGTGGGACTCATTTTGTAATGGATTAAAGTATGTCAGGAATTCAGGATAGTGAGTGGTTGGAAAATATATTGGATACTTTCGGAAATAATGACTCTTTTTTGTAAAAAGGCTTTACCAAATACCTGTAGGATTATGTAAAAAACAATACACATATGTCAAAATTTATTTACGCATCCATCTACCATTCAAAATAATCAATATGTGCGCAAGAGTTGACATTGCCGCAGTGTTTCCTGTCTGTGAGATTAGGACAGTTGCGGCCGCCATCTTTCTTTTCGCGCACCACGCTCCTGTACCGAAGCTTGTCCCCAAAGCCGCAGGTCACTGAGCAAGGAGACCAGGCACTCCATTCTGACACCAGGCAGTCATTCGCTGTAGGTGAAAGGAAAGTAAAGGTAATATTTTTCTTTCTTTCTTTATAAGAAAAGCTATATCTAAATATTTTTAATTTTTATTATTAAATTAGTAGGTATTGATCGCTTTAGCTAGCTAATGGTAATTAATTCTAATTAAGCTTTATCTTGCCTCTAATTTGCCACTTTTAATTAAAGTTTCTAGTTATAAAATGTCATTTATACGGTGTACAGACGCCAGCAGGTAAAGCCACCCGAAACTGTCAAATTTTCCCAATCAATCTTTGAACCTAATGTTTTAGTGGTAAAGATGAAAATCTATTAAAAAAAAAATACAGATTGTAGTAGCTTGCTGGTTTCTGTACATAATAAAAGAGTATTCTATCTTACGTTGGATCTTGTTAACTGCGTGGTGTAAACGCGACCTGAAGTGCCTCGGCAGATGCTTGTGTAGACCAAGCTTTCTGCCGTGAGCAACAGCCAAGACGACGTCATCCATGTTCTTGAGCTCGCCTTCAAATTCTGCTTCTGTTGTTCTGTAATGATTAAAAATAATTTCATTTCTACGATATGTAAGTCTGTATTTATTCTCCCATTATAAACCTATAATCACGTGCCTAGCCTTTTCCTAACTATTTTGGGGTAGGGTTCCAGTCTTACCGGTTGCGGCTGAATAACAACCAGTACCTATTTTTACAATGGAGTGACTGCCTATTTGACCTCCATAACCCAGTTACTGGGTAATACGATACCTCTGACTTGGTAAGACTGGTTGTCAGACTGTCGGGCTTCTGCCGACTATCAAAGATCCACGAATGACAGCCGGGATCAACGTCTTAGCGTACTTTTCAAGGCACGGAGGGGTATGTAAGGATGTTCGCCCATCCACGGACCAACCGCGGCTACCTAGCTTAACCTGGTCGATCGACTCTACGGCTATTATTACTTAGTCACAAGCCTCTACATATAAACCTACAAATGCCTACAAATTAATAAAATAAAATAAAAGTTATTGAATTCCCGACAAAGCGTCGTTAACATGTCGAATTATTCCGGATATACAAACACAGTCTGTCGAGTATCTTCCCGTTTCCATTATACCAAGAGTTTAATAAAATTTCTGTTCTATTTGCAATGTAAAAATACTAATAGGTATAGAATGACATTGCATTAAAGAAGAATAATTGCTTAGTACGCGCAACCGGCGTGCGTGTATGACCTGATGTATGAACGTACGAGAGGCAAATGAAGTATGTAAGGATCGTAGCAGGTGGCGTTCTGTAGTTTCTGACTACCCCCATGTGAAAAAGGTGTGAGTTTATGTATGTATGTATGAAGAAGAATATTAATATTACCTACTCTTAGAGTATAATTGAAAGTCAATCATTTCCAAAGATTAGTTTCCGACGTACAAATACATGAAAAAAATGCCATGCTTTATCTTATTCCCTAGTAACCCAGAATAATATTACGAGAAGTCTGCTGGTATGTACAGCAATAGAAGTCGGTTAACACTGCTACTTTTTGACATCATCTAAATTAACACAAAATGATACGATAGCGTGCTTTTTAGCATTTCATTGATTAAATAAGAGTTAATTTTCTTTAAAATTTGCATCTGTTCCAATTTTAATAAAGTATTTTTCTCAATAATTAAGATTTAGTAAACACAAATATTAAACGACTTTTGTTGCTGACTGTAGTATAACTAAGTAACTGAGGAGATATAATGCGACGCAATATTGATACATCTTAATACAAAAGCACTCTCAATGTGATGCAGTACATGCTTTGATGGCAATTATCGGTAACCAGTTGAACAGCCAGACATAATGGGAACGAGTCCTTATGCTAATACTAATGGAAATGTAATAAAGGTAAGTAACGATATGAAATTCTATCAATTTCAATGTAGCAGGAGTGGGTTTCTGTGTTCAGGCTTTATAAAAATATTTGTCTCTTTCTGAAAGCAATCTCTCGCGTTTCCATTAGTTGACTTGATTTTGATGTGATAAAATTTTATATTGATATCATCTACAGGGTGTAAGTGTAAACAGTGGCATATTTTAACGGATTGTACATTGTACTCATCATTATGAACAACTTTGACTATGGGACCAAAACTGAAATCGCGAAAAAAAATCTGCTGTTCATTTTGACGAATTATGCGAACATAAATGTACTGAACAACTGTTTGTTTTTTCGCGATATCAGGTTTGGCCCCATAGTAAAAGTTGTTCATAATGATGAGTGCAATGACCCCTTAAAATATTGCCACTGTTTACACTTACACCCTGTATAACGAGCTTGTTTTTTTGTTTGAACGCGCTAATCTCGGAAACTACCAGTCGGATTTGAAAAATTCTTGTAGTTTATTTTACCCTGCTCCTAAGGACCGTAACGTGATGTTAAATAGCATAAAGCCTTCCAGAATTGGGCTATCAAATGCAAAAATAATTTTTCAAATCCAACTGGTAGGTAGTTCCAGAGATTAGCGAGTTCAAACGAACTCTTCTGCTTTATTATTACTTCAGATAGATATAGATTACGCATTGGTAATTTACAATTATATCATTTATAATCATTAAATATCGCACCGTACGTTTATCTTACAAAAACGCTTTGTGTAAGTTTAAACTATTAACATTACGCTCTAGACGCTTGTTGCTCCAGGGAATGATGCTCCATGGACTTGTACATAATAGGTTTGATTGCTCTGAATTAATCAGTAAAATATGCTATATTGTACCTAGAACAGTGTTGAGACGTGAGGCGCGCTCTTATCCACTGTTTGCTACAACTCGCTGCCGCACAAATGCAGGGGAGAGAGCGCCGCTCCAGAGATTGGTTCAGGCTTACAATAATAACTTTAATGATATTGATGTTTTGCCCTATCTAAATATACATTTAGAGAACAAATTATTAAGCGCCTTGCTCATAAATTTTAATTATTATGTACCTATTATTGAGACATGTAATAGCTAGTTAATTACTGCTTAATTTTGCTTAATTTTCCCAACACTGTATCTTTTTTTTTTAAAACTAGTAACATGTGGAAACGTAGTGGATTGTATACATTTACTTATAGCATACTGTGTATCTAGATTTAATATTATACACTACTATTTTTTAATTAGTACAAAAAAAAATGGGGCTCTATCCGTACCCGTTACTGATCATATTTGTGTAGTCAAAAATCAAAAAAATTAAATTCCAAAATTGTCCAGGAAAATTTGTCATAATTGGTAAATTCATAAATTTCATAATTGAATCAATCATTCATAACAATTGCAACTAGAAAATACTACGCGCAGTGCTTTTCCATGATTAATGAATAACTACTATGTAGCCTGTACAATAGTTCCATAAACTGAGTGACATTTTGGGATATAAACAAACGCTAATAACTTTGCTGTTTATGAATATTATTTATTGGGACTTTACATATATAATAACAAGACCTTTTCTAATAAGCCCTTTAAGTATTTGTACTAATTAGAAATTAGTGGTGTATACAATGAACGATTGTCTGTTTTCCCAAATAAAATAAAATAAAATAAAATCATAAAATTAGATATAGATTACGCATACTTACGTGGTACTCGGAGCGTTAGTCACAACGACAACATAATTTTCAGGTGCATTAGGTCTCGGAGTCCCAACAGGATCCTCTTCTAAGTCCTTCAGCTTGTCAACATAGTTTCTTGTAGTCATTACATTGTGTTCTTGATTTTCATCATTGAAATCGGTGTCATCATCATTGTTCGCTATTGTCTTTCGTGCTAGTCCTTTATATTCGTTTTTAGCTTTTAGCACTGACATGAGTTCTTTGCGAGCTAAATCATTCAGTTCCTTTGTTGTGTATTCTTTTACCTGAAAGTATTAATCAGACAGGCTTTGATTATACACCTGACGGGCAATTTCAGTATTTTTAACAATGTTCTCAATCTCATCTCAGTCTCTATCTGTCAAAAATTGTGTAGCGTTTACCTACATTTTGACGTTTGATTGTCGCTGGCATGAGATTGTGACTTGAATTTGAATATGTTTGAGAATTGGCCTTCTGATCAAAGTAGGCAGGACATGAAAACACAAATATACAACGTGTAACTTAATTACCGCACAACCTCTCAGAGGGTCATTGTACTTATCATTATGAACAACTTTTACTATGGGATCAAACCTGATATCGCGAAAAACAATCAGCTGTTCCCTACATTTATGTTCGCATAACTCGTCAAATTTTAGGGAACAGCAGTTTTTTTTCACGATTTTGGATTTGATCTCTTAGTAAAAGTTGTTCATAATGATAAGTACAATTACCCTTTAAGAGGATAACGGTGATTAAAATTACACCCAGTATAGTAAAAGCACACTCCTTCATAGGTACCTACACATAGTACATACGGCTACACATCAAGCTATACATTTCCAGTTTACACTGACCTCTCATTGTAAGGAAATCCTATACAATTCGAGATCAGCTTATGCTGGAAATTTATAGCAGATATTTATATTTATCTGTAGCCGTGCGTACACCTCTGCCTAACTTTTTGCGGAAAGCAAGCGTGCTGTTCTGCTACGTTATGCGTACATAATATACATGTAAACAAAGTGCGTGACACTTCATTTAGTCTGAGTTTGAATTTGCCGCATATTAACATAGATGTACTTATAATTTATCTGTGAAATTGTTTCATGCTATGGAGCGAGCTGTCATATTGAATGACGGATACAGTAGGCTATACAAGTGAGAATTTTAATGCAATTAGAATATTAATAGTGATTAACAAGAACTGGTGAAACAATAGCTTTAAATGTTGTTTCTCTTTTCAGGTAAAACTAGTGAATAATCAATGTTAAAGAATATGTTGTAAAAGTGTTAATAGCTAGTTTTTTATGTACCTACATATTAAAACAAAATTCCTCTTTTCAGAGCAACTCAATTTTGGTTATAGTTTTACTATTCATCACAATATTCAAGGATAATTATAAACTTTCATATTATATACATATAAGAAGAAGAAAGAAAGAAAATATATTTATTTACTTAGCAGATAAAAAAAAATAAAAATCAATTAGAAGTCATAATTATAATGTTTATAAGTCAAGGGCAGGAAGATAATAATGATAGCTTTTGTTGTAATACAATACAAGTAATCTGATAATTTTCTTTAATAATGTAGATATTTTTATCATTTTATATTTCTTGCACTTCTTCATATTTCTACTGACTCTACGTTAGGCCGAATCTCGAAATCCCGAATCACTTTCTCCCGAATGAATGCTATCCCAAATCACTTTCTCCCGAATGAATGCTATCCCAAATCACGCTATTCCGAATGAACGCTATTACTCGAAACAAATTAGATTTCTTCTACAAAGCGTTTTTTGAAAACCCTACACTACCTCATAAATTAAGATGCAGTTGAGAAAAGCGATTATTTCTCATATAACCTGCCATGGTTGTCTATGGGTTCACAAACTGCATCTTCATACAATGTAACTGCAATTTTATACGGTAATGGTGGCCCGCCAACGACTTTTCTGAAAAGAATTGATACACGCAGTCTTTCTCGAAATAAATTCTTTGTGGAACAATTTTAGGTGATCATAAAGATCTATGTTATTTTTATAATGTGCTATTGATATATGTAGAATATGCATAAAGGGCATACATTCTTTTTTTAAATATTTGTTTAAAGAGTTAATTCTATTAGATCTACGCTATACCACACCTTATCACCCCCTAGGCATAAAACTAGCTCGTAGTCACGGAACGGAATGATTTGATTAAACACTTGAAGCACTTGCATAACAGTATATGCAGTGTAACCCGATAGCCTGTGTAACGCGATCATGTACTTGCATTAACATAACAGTTACATTACAAGTTACCACGCCTCGTCAGTAGGTAAGGATGCGCGGTTTGATTTTAGACTACGATAGGGATATGAGAACAGTAGTGTTATTTTGTAAAAATCTCACACCTTGAAAACCTAGGTGAAGTGAGTTGTCATTCTACCTGATGCCAGGGATTGACACTATTGACAGCTCACTCCACGCTCACTTCACCTAAGTTTTCACGGTGAAAGTACAGAATGGCACTGCAGCGATGTGGGTAGGTTTTTGCGCTACGTATGTCTACAACGAAATGTTAATTATTTAGCGATTATATTGGAAAGGTAAGAAGAGGATTTGCCAGAGAGTATTCTGGGTATCAAACTTGTGGACCAGGATATAACAATCCATTCCATCACTAAAATGTCTGATGCCACTCGGAAAGCTGCCACGCTTAAATGGAATTGGGCTGAATACATCTGCCGCATGACCCAATCGGTCCCACTTAATGGCAAACGGCATCGCGGCAGGCCCAAACGGAGATGGCGGGATGATCTGGACTCTGAAAATTGGTCCTTGGTAGCTCTGGACAGAGAGAGGTGGAAAGAGAGTAGGAAAGTCTTTTCCCAACAGTGGGACAATACCTATTAGCTAAAAACAAAAAAAAAATGAGGATGAGTTTGATGCTGCAAAACGTTGTCATTGTTACGTTTTTGGTTGTGTTAGTTCAGTAGTGAAACCGGTATTTGGGACGTATGAATTTAAGCGGTTACCTATTTTGTGTGTGACTCTTAACTGTGTGTCATTGTGGTGACTCTTCAACAAAAGCCGTTGAGTTGAAAGACTTGTTACCAAGAATGAAGAAAAAAATGAATAGATGTTACCTTGGTAATTTCCACTTTGGCGATAGCTGGCAGTTCCCTCAGCTGTGGGTAGTAGAAGCCGGCGGCTGGATGATCTGGGACCCTTGGCTTATGCCTCATCACAGGGTCAGGAGGAGTGGTCTCCCAACGAGGAGCTGTGAACGTCAGCCCACTGGCCGCACCCGTGTCTAAAGGCTCCAACTGGTTATAAACAGGTTAATAGTTAGACAAGGAGGGATAAAACTGATCCGATTAGTTTGACCGGATAAGTGCACATACACAAAGCGACCTGACTGTTTAGTTTCAATGATTTGCTTGTAACTGAACTGAAGTTTGAATTGGTCAAATGATCATGCCTTAAAGTAGTAGACTTAAGTGACGATAATCGACTTTTAAGTAGTTCTCCTCTTACATGTATCATAGATCTCGAAGCTGCAACCAAGGTACGGTTTTCGCGCTCACTACATCCATTCTGCTCAGAGTGTAAGACATTGTCAGCCGTTGTTGAATTCCATATTTCTGTAAAATATCTCGTGAAAAATATCGAGTGAGGAAAATGTCGTGAGGAAAGTTTTGAGTATGAATGTCGATGGCTATAAGAGTAGGGGAAGACCAAAGAAACTATGGATGGATTGTGTGAAAGATGACATGGCTAGAAAGGGGGTGACTACCGAGATGACGAATAATAGAGAAGTATGGAAAAAAAGGACATGTTGCGCCGACCCCAAATAGATTGGGATAAGGGCAGGAGAATGATGATCTCGTAATTCTCTGTTGTCTATCTTAGAATCGTCTTGATTGTAAATCCAGCGGTCTTGGCTTCTTGTCACATTTGAAGGAGTTTAATCTTAACTTCAAACTTGTTTCTGATGAAGTAGACTATGCGATAGCCAGAGAAATCATCTTTAAAAGAATAAGTAATATTTGTATTTTGAGATGCTATCTACGAAAGGGCTGCAAACATCGCTGTGAATCAGCTCTCCTCCCTTTTTCTGAATGGTTTTCTGTGTGATTTCTCATAAATGCAGCCTTCACATTTGATGTTGTCAGGACTCAACTGTACTCGTACTCCAAGCTCTCTCTTCACGAGGCGAGTCACATGTTTCTTGTCCTGATGTGCAAAACGCTCATGTTATTAGCTGTAGCAGATTAGAGCCAGTCACAGCGTTGACCTCTGTGGTCCTAGGTTTAATTGGCATGACCGTCTTCATGTTCAACCTATAAAGTCCTCCATATTAGACTCTCTTTCTAACAACTCTAGTTGTGCCTCCAATAGCAAGCTTGCACTAGAGAGTGCGCGACTAGAGAGTCGCGGAACTGAAGATGTTGTTCTGCATCCTGTCTTGAGGTGCAAGCGGTGAGAAGAGGTTCTCTGTTAGTGATGATAATAACCACTCATCGTTGAGTACGAGTATTATTCGCTCCCTCTTGCCAGTTTGATTCCACCTCAACGGTACCTTTCCCCACCGTGTGTAGGAAGCTCCCGTCCACAGTCGATACGGTATGGTCTGAATGAAATTCGTGAAATTCCTGCAAATAAACTCTACTTACTTCAATGTGAGTTCGCTTTCCCTGTCTTGGGTTCGTCCAGTGGAACAGGCATTCAATAACAGAGAAATGTGTTGCACTTACTTTGACGTGAACCAGCTGCTGATGTGCCTGGTGTGGGTTTGGGTGGCCTCCCATCCTTTATCCACTTTTTGCACTTCCCAACTTTGTGTCCTTTACCGGAACAGTAGTCACAGATGAGCTATTTCTCATTGCATTGCTTTGCTTGCTCCTGCTCACGTGGCCCAATTGTCTTTCCCCTCTAGATTGCCTATTAAATGTCTAATCTCTAATGTCTAATGTCAAGTGGAGTATAGAAGCTATGCAACCTTTAACAAAAATACTTAAGTAGTTAAACTACAAGTGTTTCCTTACGTCAAGCGAAATCTGGTCCACCCAGGAGGAGTCTACACAAAGGTTCACACCATCCACACCGATGAACCAATCAGGAGACGGGATCATGCGACTCATGAGGGATACCTGTAAAATTAATATAACATAATAATAATATTACCTACGTTGGTATTCATCGAAAGGTTGATAATATTCGTATTATATGCAATATAATACTCCCACATGTCTATTCAAATATAGTCATAAGGGAATCCAGATTATTGCCTACTGAAAAATTCTTATAGGGAAAACCGAAACGTTTTGTCAGACTCGGAAATCGAGCCCAGGACAGGACACTACAGTCGCGCGACCACCAGACCAACAAGTTATGTTTGTCACTGAAGTGACATGCGATTTTTTACCATCTTTGCACCAAATGTTCATTGTCACCTTGGCCAAACTCAAACTCAGAGCATTTATTTCCAATAAACCAATTACAGGCACTTTTGAATTGTCAAGGGGTCGGTCAGTCAGAAAGATGAAGCTAGTTGCCCATTCCAAAGCGTAGTAGGTACCTATGAAGAAAAACGGGCAAGAACTCTATTAAATTTAACTAATTAAATTTAAATAAGCCGTAGCAGCTAAGAGATGACCAGTCCTTACTGACGGCGCCCGTTCACGAACTTGACGCATGGATTATCCTAGGACCTGCCCTGCACATGATTATGCCCATGCAAAATACCAGCTATAACCTTACCAAACTATGTCCACCATCAACAAACACCATATTCTCGGTGTCCCCAGTCCCAGCTCCCACAGCAGGCGCAGAGAACTGGTCATACACTTGCTGCTCATCATCTCCTTCCTTCACCAGGTCATCGATCTTGCCGTACTGCGAGAAGGCGCGAACTGATGACTTGGCTACTGAGCCGATGTGGTAGAGGCTGTAGTTTGTGGAGTGGGATTGTCCTAAGAAGAACAGAAAATAAGTTAAATAATTTTATGCGGGTAGTCGATATTAAAATTGAAAATACTCGTTTTGCACACAATATTTACTAAGTATTAAGACTACATCTATTGGTATAAAGGCTAGTGCTACATTAGGGCTGGCCACATTGCATCGCAACGCATCGCACAGCAATAATCCCCTTCATCACTTTTGTACATTAATTACCACGTAAGTAATAAGTTTAGATTAAAATAGCTTATTAGTCTTGTAGGCTAGATTGTAATTAATTATTAAGAACGTGGTTATTTTTAATAAAGAATAAAAAAACTGTCCTACAGTTTCTATGAACCAACACACACTTCAGGCGGGTATCACCACACTTTTTGTATGAAAATGCGTTGCTGTGCGGACCCTTTTTTTTTTGTGGATGGTAAATCATCAAATGACTTCTCCCGCTCTGGGCGGAGCGGAAGGGCGTGTCAGACTTTTACTGACTAAAACCCACCCGTATTCCTTCAGTTGCCTGTGCCAGGACCACGGTATCTCTTTCGAACAACCCGCAACCCCGGCGGCATCGGTCCTACGGACCCCATCACTGCTGACATCTCTTTAAGGCTCGCGTAGAACATAACGCGCCATCGACCCGGGCCTGGTCCTTACCGGACGGCGAGCTACCCATTGCTCGCCGTCCGCAAGCTCGCGCCTACGGTGGCCGGGAATCGGCTACGGATTCCCGCCGATCAGGTCGTCTCCTGCGGCCCCTAGTCGCCGCAGTTGCCTCTCCCGCACGCCGGAACGCGTGTCCTCCTTTGCGAGCATAACTGCTTCGCAGAAGGAGGTGACGGCATCCCATGCACTCTCGCTCCGTACCATGGCCTGGACCAGGTTCGGACGCGAGAGATCGTCGCCGCCGATCGCCTCCGCAAGAACACGGCGGTGCTCTGCCCAAGCTGGGCAGACCTCCACTGTATGCTCCACCGTGTCCTTTGGGCGATCCACACAATGGTGACACCCGGGCATTTCTTCCCGCCTTATCCTGAACAGGAACCTCAGAAAACAACCGTGTCCGGTGAGGACCTGCGTCAGGCGGAAGGTGAGGACGCCGTGGCCCCTTTCCAACCACTCCTCAAAGAGGGGACTTATCGCCGCAATTATGGCGTGCCCAGCGGTGTGGCCCCTTGAGGTTGTATTGTGCTCTTGGCTTAAAGGCTCCTACAAAACAGGCGCGACACGGGATATAATCACGCACGACACAAAGGCACCGCGTGTCGCGCGACGATTTGTGATTTTGTGTCGCGTGCGATTATATCGCGTATTGCGCCTGCTTATAGGAGCCTTCGCAAAAGTTTATAGAATAGTAGCTTTTGTCCGCGGCTTCGCACGCGTGGATGTCGGAAATTATCCCACGGGAACCTACTACCGATATAAAAAGTATTCTATGTGTTAAACCAGGTTATAAACTATCATTGTGCCAAATTTCATCCAAATCCGTTCAGCCGTTTTTGCGTGATTGAGTAACAAACATACAAACTTTTACATTTATAATATTAGTAGGATTAGTAGGATTTCGACGATAAACGATTTTTATCTTCATATCTATCACCCATACATATGGATAAAGTTATAAAAGTGTGCGAAACGAGTATTTTTAATTATACAATTGTTCGAATTTACGTTACGTTTTATCCCGCGCACTCCTGCTAGGCCCACAGCCACAGATACGTAAAACTAGCTGTTTTACAAAACCCTAAGGTGAAAATATACATGACTGCAGCCGGTACAAGACTATGCAAGTAGCTGGCATGCCGTGTGCACTGCTTCTGATTGGTGAATGTCACAATGGCATGCCAGCTACTTGCACAGTTTCGTACCAGCTACAGGCATGTGTATTTTCGCCCTAATTCCAGTGAGTCATACATAATGAATTCCCTCTACTATTTACTCATTGAACCTCGTTTACAGACGAAACTCGCGTAGGTATATACCGGTGTATTAAGTTAAATTCAACGTAAACGCGGTTAAAGGAAGCGGTCCATTGAAGCGTCTCCGTCTGCTGAGTGATTCTCAAAGGAGTTCCGCACAATATTGATTGTGGTTGGGATTTATTTATTAATAATTTTGTATATGATTATGAGGGTTATAGTGTTGGAAAGGGTTTGTTCTGAACTAATTAAGACTTTAAGTCGGTAACGCGATTGTTTCTCCAAAAGGTAGTTTAAAATGTATCTAAACCAGATAAACTGATTCAGAAAGGTTAGTAGTGACACATTTATTAATTAAAAAACGTAAACCCTCCCGATGGTATATCCCATCGGCAAAAATTACGGACTTCCATACTTATTTATTTATTTATTTATTTATTTATAATTAATTACAAGGCTTGCGCCAATGACACATACAAACTTTCGTCCCCTATTTAACCCCTTTAGGGGATGAATTTTCAAAAATTCTTCGTTAATGCTTACCTTCTTTGTAAAAGGAACTCTTGTGTAAAATTTCATTCTTCGAGACCCACCGGTCTAGGTTGAGCGTTGTCTGTCAGTGAATTTAATATTAAATAGATGTAAAATCATGGGGATCATTCTTTTTGGGCTAAATACGAGTACACTTCTGGACACATCTATTGGCCCACCTTAGAGTTTAGGTTTCGATGGCCCCTACCGAAATATGATTGCTAGATTGAACAAAAACTGGTGATGCAGTTTTAAACCTGATACATTTTACCATCTTTTTCGATCGTATTGTTTTGAATTCAGAATACCATACGACATGGAGCTACGCCTAACAAGTCAGATATGCGCCTTGTTAAAGGCAATTGATTTTTGAATAAAAAACATGTTTTATCAAATAAAGGTTTAATTTAATAACGCGTGTTGCCTCCATGGGCATCTACCACAGCTCTCATACGATTAGGCATAGAGTTTATCAACCGCTCTATGAAATTTTGAGGGATCATCTCCCATTCCTCTTCTATGGCAGTTTTCAACTCCTGCATCGTCTGGGCAACTGGCTGACCAGCCCTTACACGTCTTTTTAGCTCGTCCCACATGTGCTCAATGGGGTTCATGTCTGGGCTTCTGGCTGGCCAGTCCATAACTATGATGTTCACATCCCGAAGATATTCCCTGACGATGCCGGCCGCATGGGCTCTTGCATTATCATGCATAAAAAGGAAATTTGGGCCCACATAGTCCGCGTATGGTATCACGTGAGGTTCTAAGCACTCACGAATGTACCTTTCAGCATTTAATGTTGGCAGCCGTGGTCCTGTAACAACCTCAAGTTGAGTTTTGCCGCTCGCGGATATACCGCCCCAGACAGTCCATGAGCCACCGCCATAAGCAACCCTCTCTTCAAAGCAGCATTGTGCGAAACGCTCTCCCTTACGTCGGTAGACCTTCTTCCTTCCATCATTGCCATGTAACACAATTTTAGACTCATCAGAAAAGAGTACACGGCTCCAATCTTGCTGTGTCCAATTTAAATGACTGCGTGCGAAATGAAGGCGCGCTGTTCGGTGGGCTCGCGTTAGTTTGGGGCCATTAGCTGGCTTGTGTGGTACCATATCGCGTTCTTTTAACCTTCTCCGAACAGTTCGAGCGCTCACAGATACTCCGTGGAAGTCGCGAAGTTGGTTTTGTATCTCAATGGAGGTAAGGTGACGATTTCTCAAGCTGGTCGTCACGATGAATCGATCCTGCCTTTCAGTTGTGACCCGAGATCGTGGCCTTCCTTGGCGACGAACAAAGCCGCCAGTCTCTAGGTACCTCCGATAAACATTTCGGACCGCAGATAGACTTAAATTAAGTTGAGCACTCACGTTTCTTTGGCTGTGTCCGGCCTGAATAAGTGCCACAGCTTGGGCGGCGACTTCAGGTGAAGTATCCATAGATTATTGATAGAACCTCACCTTAATGTTAAGAATAAGTAATGTTTGTTGCAAAACCAAAGATATCAATCACTTTTTCAAGAATTAAATCCAAGTAAACCAATAAAACCAAGTTTTCTTAGTATTCGATTGTTTGATATCAACAAACAGGCTCCAAATTGTCTTTTGTTTTTTTAAATTCTGTGTTCGAAATTCAAAAAAAGACTATTGAATGAAATTGTGAATGTGCCAGGTTCAAAACTGCATAAAAACTTTTTGCTCGACCTAATATAAAATTTTAGCTAGGACCAAACGAAACTGAAAATACAAGGTGGGCCAAAAGATGTGTCCAGAAGTGTATATAAATGTCAAACAAAAAAAAAAGTTCTAATCCGTTAGAACATCTTATTTTATTCACTTTTCACGATGGGGCCAAATTTGTAGAGCCATTCCCTGCGCTGTTATACGAGTTTGAAAATACAATTTTCAGTAAGTATTAGTTAAAAGAATAATAGTAAAAAAATAAAAGAAAAACAGAAATAAATAGAAAAAGTATTCTTTCGGAAAATAGCTTTTTTTTTTGTTTGGCACTTCACATCTAGCCCAAAAATGTATGGACGGTGAATGATCTCCTTTAAATACCAATTATTAATAAAAAAAAAAACTTTTATAAAAAATCTCATTAATGCAGAGAGCAGACTCTATTTTTATTCTGCGTTCCCAGAGGAATAACGTTGTTAGGCTTTTAACATTAATTTTAAAGTTTAAATAGTAAATACTTATTATGATAACGAGCTATAACATTTAATAATGAACCTTTTGAAATAATAAAACGTGAACAATGTAGAATTATAATAAAGTTCATAATAATGAGAAAGCACGTTGGGTATAATGTAATGTAAGATAATAATCATGTGATAATTTAGCATTTTCTATTTTCTTTTCATTTCGAAAGCCGTTTTTTTAACATGAATGAATTCACGACGACCCTATTATAATAACGGGTTATTATTAAAATAATTCAATTTAATCTTATTTGCATTTGCAGAATGGCGCTCGTAGCTACCTTCGCCTTTATCGAAGCATTTTATAGGCCATTTGCTTGGAAACAAGCGGAGTGAGATATGCAAATACAGCAGTTTTCTAAGGCCCAGGCCTTGTTCATTTTATTATAATTACTTGATAGTCATCGTCTGGGTGCTCCCAAATTATTAATAGATGAACAGTGAATTATTTATGAGACTTTACTGAATTATCTTCCGAGGATTAGGAGGGGTTCGTTTTATAATGGGTTAGCGCAATGTTACTTTTAAATTAATAGATAAATTGAGGTAAACTTTGTTTCAAGATGTAGGTAGCAATTTCACTGTCCGCGAAACAGACATAATAGGTACTTACCTAAGTACTTTAATCAACTGTCCGTCATGAACCGTAAAACAAAACCACAGTTTGTACATGCATAAAAAAATCGGCCAAGTGCGTGTTGGACCACGCACAATGAAGGGTTCCGTGGTTAAAAATGATTTATCTCAAAAACAAACTTAAACATTGATCCCAAAATTTTATAGCTTGATTTTTTTAGAACTACAAGGGACTAATAGACCTACGAAATTGATATTAATTTCAACTTCATACCTAAACGCGTTCCTGCGAAAAAGGGTCTTGACAGACTGACACACAGACTAAGGGTTACGTTTTTTCCTTTTGAGGTATGGAACCTAAAAAATTAACAAATATATTTTTACACATTAAATTACAAAATCAGAAACTGAAGACATGGAAAAATTACTTTTTGAAAATAACATTATTTAAATGTCGTCCTTCGCGGCTCTGGCACTCTTCAAAGCGATCTCTAACATTCATGAAAACGCGCCTCAGAAGATGAGTAGGAATGTTGTTGATTTCTTGTCTAATGTTTTCCTTCAATTCAGATATGGTTGATGGATTACTGTTGTACATCCGGCTCTTCAGATAACCCCAGAGGAAAAATTCCGGATGTTTGAAGTCTGGGCACCTCGGGGGCCATCTGATGGCACCTCTTATTGAAATCAACTTTTCAGGGAAGTATCCACGTACTGTCTTCATTGACTGGTTTGACAAGTGGCCCCATCTTCGAGTGTATGTCATTAGTGCGATAAACATGTCGCACTGACGTGCGACAGGTCTTTAGTTCGACAAGCAATGTATTACGTTTAACAAATATGACTTCTAGGTAATGCGGTGCTTGATACCGATGGGGCTACTACTTTTTCCAAGCTTTTATTTAGTTTCACCTGTCACAGTGGCTGTCTATCTGTCGGTAATATATTATAATATTGCTTGACCCACTTCCCGGTTTCCGATTGAGGTGAAATTTTACATGCATGTGTAAATCGGATGACAGCGCAATATTATTATGACATGGAGCTGATCTAAAGAGAGATTCGGAAGGTGGCCATGGGAACCCAGTAATAAAACGACGCAACCCTATCGAGTTTGGGCTCGTTTCATTCATCTTGAGAAGGACTCTGGTCTTAGATTTTCTTCCTAGATAGTCCTTTAATAGCGATTTGTAATGGCACTATCAGCTAACACGTAAACTCATACATAAACACACACTAATACACACACACACAAACATAAAACACACACACACACACACACACACCCACACACACAAACAAACCCATGCTCAGACACAACTACAGTCACACAAACACATACCCACAATTGCAAAATACATAGAGCTGCTAATTATTATTATTATTATTACTTTTTTTTTATATCATTGTATTCTCTTTGTTTCTAAATTAGTTCAATTAGCTTTATTAGTTTTATTTTAATTGTTACAGAGTCTCAATAGTGTATACTTAACAATTAAGGGAAAGAGCGAGTCAACCCCAACACAAGTATTATTAATTACTTACTGGGGCTGTCTCAATCACATCTGCAAATGTAACTGTTTGAGACCCAATAAACAATTTTTTTTTTATTTTTTTTTTTTAGATCTGGTCTGGTACGCATGGTGTTGTTTGTAAGTGTTTGATTATTCAACCATTTTTGTTCAATAAATATTTATTTGATTTATTTTTAGATTACATCCAGACTAATAAAAGCTTGTTTAAAATGTTAAGGAGCATGCGTTGTGGTAGCCCGCAAAAAAAATTCTTGCGTTTTATGCAATTTGTAGATCCGTGTCAGGTTGTAGCTTGATCAAAATATGATACGCGGCAATAAAACATATGTATTTACATAATTTTAACCATAAAAATCATCAATACATCTCTCTAAGTTAGATTTCGTGCAGATTCATCGAACGAACGAAATCTAACGACTCAGTTTTGATTCAAAACTGCGAAGTTCATTGAACTGTAGTATATTTTGAGTAAGTAGCTGAACTTCCATAAAAACACAGACAAAAATAGCGCGTAGTTATAATGCAAGAGAACTTTGTGTAATAATATTTAGATTGGAGCGAGATATATGATTATTATATTAGAGCGTTGAGTGAAACGAGTACACTGAATATATTCTCGAATATGTTTAGGCAAATAAAAATGTAAGAAGGCTGATGGATATTTTTTATTGTGGTTATAAAATATTGAATAGTTATAATGATGGAGGAAGTCGATAAGAAATAATGACGTTCATTGAACCATTATCACAGAGTACATAATAGTACAAGTACAGAAGAGTCTCTTCGCAAAATCATTTAAATAAATAGCGACTCCTGCTACGAAACAATAAAGTGCAATTCAGGTTGCACAGCGTCAATTACCTACAGTTATATTCACCTAGAAGTTGTCTCTCTTTCTATCGCGTAGCTCTTATACCTTCTGACTCGTTAGGGTTGTCTTCTTTTACGACGCGGCGCGTGAGCGAGTATCGAACTAACGTGCGAACCGGCCGGTGCATGGCAGCCTACAATGAATTAGCCCGACAAGTCATACCTTAAATGCGGAGTGCGCCTGGCCTGCCATTATCCGTAACCAATATCTAACAAAAGCTAAATAGATATTAAGACGGTATGTAAGTAGGTATTTCTGTTATAACAAGTGTATTATTTAAAAAATCTTTTATTTAAACAAGGTTTTATTAGTCTGGATATCATGTGTGACCAGAGTCCTTGTTAAGACGAATCAAACGAGCCCAAACTCGATAGGGTTGCGTCGTTTTATTACCGAGTTCCCATGGCCACCTTCCAGCTCCATCATCAGATCAGCTCTATGTCATAATATTGCATTGTCATCCGATTTACATATGCATTTAAAATTTCAGCTCAATCGGAAACCGGGAAGTTGGTCAAATTTAACTTGCAAGATTAGATTGCAGACAGACAGACAGACACCGGTACAGGTGAAACTAAATAAAATCTTGTAAAAATTATTATCATCTGATAGCCCGTGTCATGAGAAAAATACTACTGATTATAGGGATAATCAGCCGATAACGTTCCCACTGCTGGGACACAGGCCTCCTCCCTGTGAGAGGGAGTGGGCCGTAATCCACCACGCGGGCCCAGTGCCAGTCTTTCACCGTTTTGAGAGCAGTGGTGATGAAAATATTTACACAAAGTAATGCGCCTGGCTGGATTCGAACACACGACCTACAACTCGTAAGTCGGGGCCGTTACCACTGGACCATTATTGCTCGCCACTGACTGATTATAGGGCTCAGACATAATTATTATGAAATGTGGGTTTTTTAATTTCTTTCGGGAATTACAGGTGTGTGATGTTATGTTATGTTTTCTATATAAATAAAAAGACAAGTCCTGACTGACTGACTGACTGACTGACTCATCAACGCCCAGCCCAAACCCTGGGACCTAGAAAGCCAAAAGTTTACACAGAGGTTCCCTTTACAATGTAGACAAGGAATAAGGAAAGATTACTAGACTAGAAGGAAGACACGCGGGTGTAGCAGCGGGCAAACGCTAGTGTTACATAATTATATTATTAGTATCCTTTAATATATTGATACCATTTAGAAATATTATATCTTCAATAAGTTTTTAAATCAAGACACAAGCGCTCTATTTTTTAATTAACCTTATTTCTTGGTATGAAAATATAATAAACTTGCACCGCCCCGCGGTTTCATCCGCGTAAATCTCGAACTCTTAAGAATATTGAGATAAAAAGTATCCTATGTGTTAATCCAGGTTATAAACTATATGTGTGCTAAATTTAATCAAAATCCGTTCAGTAGTTTTTTCGTGAAAGAGTAACAAACATCTATCCATCCATCCTCACAAACTTTCGCGTTTAATATTAGTGGGACTCAGATTAAAATCAGAGCAAATATGTTTTAATGGAACTAATGTTTGGATAGAAGCCAAGAATCTACGATACTCGTATTCCCAGAAGATGAATTAAATATACAACAATAGAACTACCCGGGATTAGTAAAACCGGGTTCTAGAAAAATGTATAGATAATTAGTTAAAGTTAGCATCTATAAAATCGAAGGAAAAGTGGTGGAATACACATTTCTTATTCCACCTTTTCCTCATCATCTAACTGGTCACGAAATAGTTGGGGTCGGCTTCCAGTCTAACTGGACGCAGCTGAATACCAGTATTTTACATGGTACGACTCTATCTGAGGCTTTAGTGCGAGTTTTCATACTTACTCGATCACGTTCACGTAAACTTCCATTTGTACTGAAACTGAATAAGCGCCGTCTGGTGACTATAATGGGAAACACAATTATTCCATACAAATTGACGTAAGGTAACGTTAACGTAAACGCGATCGAGTAAGTATAACAAAATACACTAAGGTCACTGATCTCCACAACCCAGTTTCACCCTTTGCTATTACATAAATTGTCTTCAGTCGGTAATTAGCTTCATTTTACAATTGCCTTTTTTACTGTGGCTTAGTTTGATTTACGATCACTCTTTGAGGGAGTGCATCCCCGTACATTTAAGAATGTACTGACATTATGATGAATTCACACTAATATTATAAAGGCGAAAGTTTGTGAGTGTGGGTGTGGGTGTGTTTGTTACTTCTTCACGCTCATACGGCTGGACCGATTTGGATAAAATTTGGTATGTAGATAGCTTATACCCTGGATTAACACATAGGCTACGTTTTATCATAATCTACGCGGGTGAAAATGCGGGGAGCAGCTAGTTTGAAATAATTCGTTGATCATTTGAGTTTCAAATTTCATTTTCCAAGTAAACGTGAATTAATTCCAATAAGCCGATGGATTTAAGTCTTCATCTGCAACATATTTCATTTCATGATAAGCCCACGATCTCCTCACGAAGGAACTTCTCAAGTCATCGTCCTTTATTATAATACCAACTAACCCTACAAAAGCGTGCTTAAAATATCTGAAGCTAAGTTATCTTTAAGTGCGAAACTTGCGAACTTAAGCTCTTGCAGCGGATAGCTTCCAGTGAAGTGTTCACCGTTATAAGTTTTATGCATTGTACTGAATACAGTTTTGTTTCATTTAAATTATTTTCTAGAATAGGTACATTCTTTGAGTTTGTTCTGGGAAAATCTTGTTTTAATATCTTCATTCTTGCTTCTTTGGAGTTAAATTGTAGTTATATAATCTAGCTCAGCGTTTGTAGGTTTAGATAAAGTTTAAAATGTGGTTTTCTGCAAAAAACAGTCACTTCTTTTTCTCCATTGGTGTTGTAAAAATCAGTGTCATAATCATAATCAGTGTAATTTAGAATTGTAATGCCTATGCCCTGCTGCGATATGTAATCCGATCAACAATGAATTAATGGAAATTGTATACCCATCTCATTTACTCTACATTACGATACGTAATACTTTCTTGTCTTTGAATTTTATAGCATGACTTTTCATTTTAGTCGTATTGTACTAAATCTCCATGGAAACAACATAGTATAATATTTATGTCATGTGTTTTCCATGAAAATTTAGTTTATTGATTGACGAAAACGTCAGATGAAAAAATATGTTTAAGTTTTTTTTATAATTTGTATAATGTCTGCTGATATAGTACAGAATTTTAATTTTTGTCGAACAATATAATACCAAATAAGTTATCACTATCTAGATACCTCATAACGTTAATTTATTTTGACATTACTTACACTAACTCAGAGGTTAGCGACTTAACTCTCCCACATCAATGGGTTAAATATTTAGAACTTTAATTCTTGGTTTACCTCTAACTCTTGATGGCGTAAGATGATTTTTTTGAGTAACCCTGAATTAGCTATTAACTCTGAGTTATCTAAGGATAACCCACGAACGCGCATGTGGGCCTTAGGGGTACAAAAATATTAAAATAATAACACCCATCTTCTTAATTAGAACTGAAACTTGTTTTTATCAAAGGTTTTGATACCGAAAAGATAATGCGCTTATTATAGAAGTTAGTAGAGTAGTGCAAATCTTTGTCCAACGAAAAGCCAGGTTGTCATTTTTACCTACGAATGGTTCCTGAAAGAATGACAATCAAAAATAAGGAGAAAAGAAATTTCTGGAACCTTTTTGTCGCAGTATGTAACACATTGTTTACACGCAGTATGTCTGATAGAGGTTCGGTAGGTACCTAATGCTATTTGTATGTAACATGTGTCTTAGAGCCTATCTGATTTTGAGCGGCTGCCTCATATTGTGCCGAAATAGGGCTGTCCCAAGTTCGTTTTATTATAGGTGGACTAGCGACCCGCCCATGCTTCACACGTGGACAATGTACTTGTACTTTTGTTTTTGTGTTTCACGAAGTGTGTCCAAATAAACGTTTTTCTTTTCTTTTCTTTTCTTTTCTTTTTTACTGTGGTGACATATGAAAACGTCGAACACAAAAGCCTTACAGAATAAACCATCTAAATGATGGTGAAAACTTCATCAAAGCCTATTCAGTAGTTTAGAAGAACTAAGCGGCCACACAGGCAGAAACTAAAAGTGACTTTGTTTTATACTACTCTAGCGGCCCTACTTCGCACGGTTTTTACGACTTGACAAAACATGAAGGTTTCTATATTATATATAAGTTATATATTAATGTATTATACATATAAACCTTTCGGAATAAATTCTCTAAATGATAATCAAAACTGAATCAAAATTCGTTGCGTAGTTTAGAAGAACAATGCGGCCACACTGGCAGACACGAAAAGCGATTTTATTTTATAACTAGCTTTTGCCAGCGGCTTCGCCCGCGTGGATATCGGAAAATATCCCACGGGAACGTATACCGAGAAATCCTTCCTTATTCCTTGTCTACATTATAAAGAGAACCTCTGTGCAAAATTTCAGCTTTCTTAGTCTAAGGGTTTGAGCTGTACGTCAATGAGTCAGTCAATCAGTCTGTCAGGACTTCTCTTTTTACTTATATAAATAAGTATACATAAAGATAAGATAGGTAGGTATATATACATAGCATCACGCCATTTTCCCATGGGGGTAGGCATAAACTACAGAGCGCGACCTGTTACGATCCTTACATACTTAGTTCGGGTACGTATCAAAATCCCGAATTTTAAAAGACCGAATTTTAAAATACCAATGGACGAAATCCCGAAAATTGAAACGCCGAATGGTTGTTTGGTCGAAAGTTTAAAATCCCGAAAGTTCATTTGCCCGAAAGTTTAAAATCCCGAAATTGTCAAAAAATTGAATTGTCAAATTGTTGAAATTCTGTGTAAAGGGTTTAAAGTAACCTTACCAAATCTAACCTCGGGGTGCCCTTCGCTCGCTCTTGTCTCCTATGTTGACGAAGCCCCGCTTCGCGGGGCTCTGTATTTGGTTTAAAGTAACCTAAGCAAACCTAACCTCGGGGTGCCCATCTATGAGTAATCGCGGGAACTACGTCGCCGCTCTTTGGGATTTCATCCATCGGTATTTCGTCCATTCGGGATTTCATCCATTCGGAATTTCGTGTTTCGATATAACGACTATCGACATTTAAAACTTTCGGTATTTTGAATTTCGGTGTTATGGACGTCGGTATTTCAATCATGGGTATTATGAACATTCGGGATTTTGATACGTACGCAATAGTTCAGTTAAATTGTATTTTTACTAGGAAAGTTTTGGGGTAGTTCTGATTTCTTTCATTCCATATGTATTTTAGGGTGCTGAATCCGAATCTGAGGTTTGCGGACAAAATTTCGTGACGCAACATTGAAAAAATCGCAAATAAGCGAAAAATTTCTGTTTTATCCCGTTTTTTGCTTAAAGCTCGAAAACTATTAACTTTTAGTAAATGGTCTGTTTACAGAAATAAAAGTACTTCAAATTCTCTGCAAATGTCACTATTTAGTTTTTTTTTTTTCAGACGAAGCGTTCGGTCTCAAGTGCGAGTTGAAAATTGGAAATTTTTCGCTTTTTTGCGATTTTGTCAATGTTGCGTCATGAAATTTTGTCCGCAAACCTCAGATTCGGATTCAGCACCTCAAAATACATATAGAATGAAAGAAATCAGAACTACCCCAAAACTTTCCCACTAGGGCCCCTTTAGAGTAATACGCTCCTTTCGTTTACGTTGTGTTATGCTATGTATAGATATAGATTCATTGTGGTGATATAATATTGTGGAGGTCAGATAGGCAGTCGCTCCATATAAAACACTGGTATTCAGCTGCATCCCGGTTAGACTGGAAGCCGACCCCAACATAGTTGAGCACACCTTTCTGATACATCCTGTAGATTCATTGAATGAACATTCTTGAATAGAAAGAATGATAACTTCTAGTTTTAATTTAAACTAGTTGAAAGTATAAAAAAAGAAAAATAAAGAAAAGAAAGAAAAAAAAAGAAAGAAAGAAAAAAAAAGAAAGAAAAATGACATGATGATGATGATGTAAGAAAGATGGCGTAAACATTTAAAGTTTATTGTACTATCGAAAGTAAGAAAACAAACTTTCAGAAAGTGGAAAGCTTTAACTTTCAGTGGGAAAACTCTGTAAGCTGTTAGGTTACAAGAGCTGTTGGGTAAAATTAGATTATTTTCATTAGCAATTAGTACTAGTTAGGAGTAACAACATAACCTTTTTTAGGGGTCCGTACCTCAAAAGGAAAAAACGGAACCCTTATAGGATCACTAGTGTGTCTGGCTGTCCGTCTGTCACAGGCAATTTGCTCCGAATTTGATAGACCAATTAAGTTGAAATTTGGTACACATATGAATTGCTGTGTCCCGAACACAGACGTGAAACGTGAATAAATGAATTTGGAATATGGGGTCATTTTTGGGAGGCAAATAAGAAAATTAAAAAAAAAAAAAGGTTGCAAACTGTACCTACCGTGTGACATAATAGGTCTTTACCTATGAAATTGCCGTTTTGTATGAAAAAATTTAAACGAATTTTTTTCATGCATTTTTTATTTGTATTAATCGAAGTAATCACCCATGCAATCAATGCATCTTTGCCAACGCAGTGGCAGTTTATTGATGCCCTTCTTAAAGGAATCAGCTGGATGGGAGGCAACAAATTCTTCAAAGGCATTTTGTACTGCCTCTCGGGTATTGAATTTTTTTCCCGCCAAGAAGTTATTCTGGAAGTTAGTAATTCTGGAAAAAGTAGTAGTCTGTAGGCGCAAGGTCTGGCGAGTAGGGCGGATGACGGAGAGCTTCCAACCCCAGTTCTTGCAACTTGGAGACCGTCTGCTGTGCAGTATGAGGTCGCGCCTTGTCGTGCAGGAGCAGCGGAGACGAGCGATTGACCAATGCTGGTTGGAGATGTGCCAGCTTCTCCATCATTGTGTTCAGTTCTTCACAGTACACATCTGAAGTAATGCTCACCCCGTTTGGTAAGAAGCTGTGATGAATCACACCGGCGCTAGACCACCAAACAGTGACCATCACTTGTTTTCGTTTAGGGCATTGTTTAGGTGCTGAACCAGGATCCAACCAACTTGCTGAGCGCTTGCGGTTATCAAACAGAATCCATTTTTCATCGCAGGTAACAATGCGGTTCAAAATTCCTTCATTTGTGTGTCTGTTGAGCAGTGCAAGGCACGTCTCGACGCGTACTTCGCGCTGGCGATCATTGAGTTCGTGGGGCACCCATTTGTCAAGCTTTTTTACCTTGCCAATTTGACGCAAATGGACCAATATTGTTTTGACGCTAACGTCGAAAGCTGCTGCTAATTCAGCCGTAGATTGTGTATCATCAGCTTCCACAATCGCCTTTAATTCGTCATTGTCGACCAAAGTCTTCGGACGACCGCGAGGTTCATTTTTCAGGTCAAAATTTCCAGAACGGAAGCGAGCAATCCAATAACAAGTGGTGCGTTGGTTTGTAGTATTAGCTCCGTAAACGTCGTTGATGTTGCGTGCCGCTTGTGCCGCGTTGCTGCCACGACGGTACTCATATTCCATAATTACTCGAATTTTTAACGTATCCATGATGACGAAAAAGATTGAAATGCGATGAAAATGTAACACTAATCAATAAACAAATGACTACTTTTGGAAAAAAAACCATGTTTTTAAAATAAAATTAATTTGAAATTAGAATTCTTAGCCAAACAAAAATTATTTTGATTTGAAATGGCCAGTACTGCAGAACGGCAATTTCATAGGTAAAGACCTACTCGTAATATTAAATGAAAGGGCTTATTCCGAGGGATTCAAATATATATATTTTTTAATAATCAAATTTTATAATTATAAAATAAATTGTTTTAAAATTATTTAAGAAAATAGACGAAAATTGACTATTTCCCCCCCTTTTCTCCGAAACTGCTGAGCCTAAAATTTTGAAAAAATACATAAAGTAGTTCTTTACCTATAGATTACAGGAAAACCTATAAGAAGTCTAGGGTCTTAATGCGTGCGTACAAACTTACATTGGCAGTTGGAATGTATGGGGGAACATATTTTTCAACTACAATGTTAAGTTTGTTCTTTGGATAAATTCATTCCAACTACGGAACTCTTCATTGTGCGTGGTCCGACACGCACTTGGCCGGTTTTATTTTTGTACAAAAGCTATACTTAAAATTCTAATCAGATGAGATCAAAACATTTTCAGGCTGAATTTACATTGCCACAGAAAGGAATCGAAGCGAGTTTTTGTAACTATGTTGTACATAGCAAAATTAACTTTATAACAATTCTGTAACGTAAAATTAGATACGAGCTTTTAACTGCGGGAATGACCGAGAATGTGCGAGAAGTCTCTAGAAAATGCGCGACCTGTTGTTTCGCTCGTATCTATCATATATATGGTATCATAACAATGCAACTCCACCCCACGGTCGTCCTGAAATCATCCCCTTTGACGTGTCCATTGGTGATACACCCGTATAAGCGAAGTCAGCATCTATACAGCTCAGGAAATTAATGTCGTGCGGCAGTAGCCAGTGTTCTTGCAAGGCAATTATATGGGATGTTCGACATAACTGCCGCACATCTTCCACTGAGCGTTTCACATTCTTACAGTTGAAACTTACAAAGTTGTATAATTCCGTATTTGCCATATTATTCATTTTGTTTCTTGATGAGCCGACACAGCGTAATTACCGTTCATACTCCTTTGTCTAAAATTTATAAATCGTCTAAATATGACTCCTTCTGGCCATAAATTACTATCTAAGAACATAGATAGCTTCTGCTCCGATACAAAAAACTTAAAAGCTTTATGATCCTTCTCTTGTTTTATTGTAATTTCTTCCACAGATATCATCTCCTTCGTCTTTCTATATACATAGCTAATTATGTCATTATCTGTCGTATCCATGTGAATCTTTGTTATAAATATCGGAACTTTTTTGTCAGCGGCTTTGAAGCCCCCTTCCATATCTTTCGAAATTCCGAATCTCCCACGATAACGGTAATTCAATTTTTTGCGTCTCGATATGATCTTCCAGCCTTCATTATCATTCTCGTTCGGTTCAGATTCACCTACTGTGTTTACTGCGCTGTGGCGCTCGACTCTTTTCTCCATTGTTTGGCAGCTATCGGCGCACTGACCGACCGACGCCGCAGGTAGCGGTGACGTCACCGCTCGCCGGTTCACACCGCTTGCTATTATATTCTCACCTCCAAACAATACCGGTGACTGTTGTCTCGGCACAGATGATTTACGTGCATTTTGCTTTTTTAAGTTTACCCTCAATATTTCTCGGTATTCCTGTATATTATCACCGGAACTGTTCTTCTGGTTATGTAGCGGCTCATTTAACGTGGAATTGTTTATATCATGCGAGAGACCAACTGGCCCACTATCATACAGCTGCCATGCTCCGCGCCTTACATTCACGTTCTGTGGAGACACAGGTGGTAATGAATTATTTCTCAACTGTAGTAACTCAGATCTGCACTCACCCAGCTGCTCTTTTGTAACGTAGTTAGCTTTAACTACATCTAATTCACTTTGCACTTTTAGTAGGTCTTTCAGTAATTTCGTGCAATCAAGATTATCGAACAGAATAGGGGGTAGTTTCTCCAGCTCGCGAGCCACAAAAATAGGTATAACGTCGGGTTCCGTCGATTTAAAGAGGCTCAGTATATCGACTAGGTCTCTTCCTTCCTTCCCTTTGTTCTTCCGATTTATCTTGACTTTGTCCGTAGGAATAGATTCAAACAATAACGTCTTAGCTTTTTTAATTTCTTCGCTCGTAAATGACGTTGAACATATTCGCACTAGCGTTTCCTCGTCTATTATCGAAATTTTGTTCTGAATATAGGATAAAAGCTCGTTGATCACTATATTACACGAGTTACACTTGATAATTTCCGACATGTTGAATACTTATCAACACTACACACGGAGTATACGCTCACAGCGCCCGGCACTGAAGAATGCGCGCGCGCTGACTTTCAGTCAGATCCACGGTAATGTAAGTTGAGCTTTATGGGACTTAAATCGTAGTCAGCCATCATATATCGAGTAAATTTAAAAGCTAGATTGAATATATTCCTCTAAAATTTTAATCAAACAGATTCCTCGACATTTTATTGACTCTTGATCGTGAAAAAAGATGTCGCCAATAAAAACATAAACCCTTTTTATTTCCAATCTGCGAACTCTGTAACCTTAATACACAAACATGCGACATTTTATTTGAGTAGAAATTTTTGGGACACATTTCAGAATCACCAACCCTATCGCCCGCCCCTTTTTGATTGAAAACAGACAAAAGGATTTTTTTTTCGTCGCAAAAAGGACAAATGCCTTTCAAATACCGACGTACCAGAAGATTTATACCCTCTCACGGATAATTCAATATCTTTTACTCTCATAATATAATGGAGACAACTTTGTTTTCTGGTCACGGCCTGAATCTTTGAACAGCATAGAGATGTTCTTTGAACAGTTCTCGGTTTTAATCATTTCTTTTCTTTGTTGTTAAGTTAAGAGTATGGGATCATGAAATACCTACATTATGTACTTACCTAATATATTATGTTTACCTTGTACTTAAGGTTGATGAAGATTCATGTAATATGAGGATGTCTCTTGTCATTGTTTAACTTTATATTTTGTCTTTGCTTTAGGAAGTTGTAGGATTCTTAACCATCTGCGCTTGTTTTATCGTATTCCAAACATTTGTCTATAGGTACCATCGCGGACATTTGCAGTGAACTTTCAACCTTATTATTAAGATAATAAGGTTTAAAAGTGGTTCACCGCAAATGTCAGCAATGATACATCATCATCATAATCTGCTTAGCCTTTTCTCAACTAGGTATATTGCAGCCGTTTACGTAGGTACGGTATTTTAAAGGATTCCACAGACTTCATTGCTTATTGTAATTAAGTATCACTGACGTTAGATTGCTATGAGCATAAGTATTTGTCTAATGAATAGAAATACACATTTTTGTATTCCATGTAGGATGTATAGGACACAACAAATGTATTGCGGGCGTTGAAGTTACATAAACGTAATTATCCAGACGATACTAATTACATTATAATTTCGCCTCTGATTGAAAATAGCCTATTCATTGGCTAAATTAAGTTCTGCACAGTCCCAAAGGTGAATTATGAAGATTAATTCAGGCCAGATATCCAATAATGCTTTAACTGGGATAAAATGGTTTTGAAACTAGTGTATAATAGATTACCTTTATTCGACTGTTCAACTAAAGGAAATAAAATCATCTGCTTTAGGGCTGCTTTTTCAATGTCAGACTTGTATTATTTTATTTAAACTAATATTATAAGCAGGTAATATTTTCAATGTCAGACGTGTATTATTTTTATCTAAACTAATATTATAAGCAGGTAATATTTTCAATGTCAGACGTGTATTATTTTAACTAAACTAATATTATAAACAGGTAATATTTTCAATGTCAGACGTGTATTATTTTATTTAATCTAATATTATAAACAGGTAATATTTTCAATGTCAGACGTGTATTATTTTATTTAATCTAATATTATAAACAGGTAATATTTTCAATGTCAGACGTGTATTATTTTTATCTAAACTAATATTATAAGCAGGTAATATTTTCAATGTCAGACGTGTATTATTTTTATCTAAACTAATATTATAAGCAGGTAATATTTTCAATGTCAGACGTGTATTATTTTATTTAATCTAATATAATAAACAGGTAATATTTTCAATGTCAGACGTGTATTATTTTATTTAATCTAATATTATAAACAGGTAATATTTTCAATGTCAGACGTGTATTATTTTTATCTAAACTAATATTATAAGCAGGTAATATTTTCAATGTCAGACGTGTATTATTTTTATCTAAACTAATATTATAAGCAGGTAATATTTTCAATGTCAGACGTGTATTATTTTAACTAAACTAATATTATAAACAGGTAATATTTTCAATGTCAGACGTGTATTATTTTTATCTAAACTAATATTATAAACAGGTAATATTTTCAATGTCAGACGTGTATTATTTTATCTAAACTAATATTATAAACAGTGAATGTTTGTTTGTTTGTATTTAAGGGGTCTCTTGAACTACCAGTTGGATTTGAAAAAATATTTTTGCATTTGATAGCCCATTTCTTGAGGAAGTTTGCGTTCTATCCGATTTTTTTTCTTTTTGCTTGGCTCCTAAGGATCCTGGCGAGATGTTAAGTAGCCTATAGTCTTCCTCAAGAATTGGGTTATCAATTGCAAAAAGAATGTTCAAAATCCGACTGGTAGTTCCAGAGATTAGCGCGTTCAAACATACAAACAAACAAAAACAAAAGCGGTCAGATCGTGATATTTTGTTCCTCAGATAAATGTTACTGATGATTGAAAAATCAGCCCCTTAGCCTTATAATAGGGATAATACCTGGGTGAAAAAAATAAATTCTATTTAGTCCGTCAGTCAGATAATAAAAAAAAGACACGTATTCTTTGTTATATATTAGGTCTTTACCTATGAAATTGCCGTTCTGCAGTACTGGCCATTACAAATCAAAATAATTTTTGTTTGGCTAAGAATTCTAATTTCAAATTAATTTTATTTTAAAAACATGGATTTTTTTTTTCCAAAAGTAGTCATTTGTTTATTGATTAGTGTTACATTTTCATCGCATTTCAATCTTTTTCGTCATCATGGATACGTTAAAAATTCGAGTAATTATGGAATATGAGTACCGTCGTGGCAGCAACGCGGCACAAGCGGCACGCAACATCAACGACGTTTACGGAGCTAACACTACAAACCAACGCACCACTTGTTATTGGTTTGCTCGCTTCTGTTCTGGAAATTTCGACCTGAAAAATGAACCTCGCGGTCGTCCGAAGACTTTGGTCGACAATGACGAATTAAAGACGATTGTGGAAGCTGATGATACACAATCTACGGCTGAATTAGCAGCAGCTTTCGACGTTTGCGTCAAAACAATATTGGTCCATTTGCGTCAAATTGGCAAGGTAAAAAAGCGTGACAAATGGGTGCCCCACGAACTCAATGATCGCCAGCGCGAAGTACGCGTCGAGACGAGCCTTGCACTGCTCAACAGACACACAAATGAAGGAATTTTGAACCGCATTGTTACCTGCGATGAAAAATGGATTCTGTTTGATAACCGCAAGCGCTCAGCAAGTTGGTTGGATCCTGGTTCAGCACCTAAACAATGCCCTAAACGAAAATAAACCCTTAGAAAAGTGATGGTCACTGTTTGGTGGTCTAGCGCCGGTGTGATTCATCACAGCTTCTTACCAAACGGGGTAAGCATTACTTCAGATGTGTACTGTGAAGAACTGAACACAATGATGGAGAAGCTGGCACATCTCCAACCAGCATTGGTCAATCGCTCGTCTCCGCTGCTCCTGCATGACAACGCGCGACCTCATACGTCACAGCAGACGGTCTCTAAGTCGCAAGAACTGGGGTTGGAAGCTCTCCGTCATCCGCCCTACTCACCAGATCTTGCGCCTACAGACTACTACTTTTTCCAGAATTTGGATAACTTCTTGGCGGGAAAAAAATTCAATACCCGAGAGGCAGTACAAAATGCCTTTGAAGAATTTGTTGCGTCCCGTCCAGCTGATTTCTTTAAAAAGGGCATCAATAAACTGCCACTGCGTTGGCAAAGATGCATTGATTGCATGAGTGATTACTTCGATTAATACAAATAAAAAATGCATGAAAAAAATCCGTTTAAATTTTTTCATACAAAACGGCAATTTCATAGGTAAAGACCTATTATTAATAAAAAATGACTTAGATAAAATGCATTAAAGTTGGGGAGTGGGGGCTTGCTACATCACAACTAGGTATAAAATCTAGCAAGGAGTGACGTCATGCCACATTTTAACTCAATGTATCGTCGGAATATTTTGATTACGTAAAAAAAGAAAAAATACGTGTCCAATATTTTTTATTAATCTACATGATGGACAAAAAAAATTTTAGTTAGCATCCCTATTGCTAAAGTAAATACATACATAAATCACGCCATCTGCCTATAGGGATAGGCAGAAACTACAGAACGCCACCTGCTACGATCCTTACATACTCCTTTTGCCTCGTTTACGTTCATACATCCTGGTGACACACGCACGCCGATTGCGAGTACTACGCACCTGACCTTTCTGAAGAACATTCTTCTTGCTAAAGTAAATCTCAAGACAAAAAGAAGGAATATATAGATTGGTACCTTCCGGTAGAAACAACAAACAAATACCTACGACAATAAAGTAACAATGACTCTACCTAGAGATCGGGAGAAAAGTAACATTTTCAGATAAGATCTCTCCTTTGTGTAGAGAAAGGACGGACAAATAAATAGCGAGTTATCTTGGACGAGAAAAACCGCGTGACGTCACTTAAACGTTCAGATAAAGGGAACCTTATTTTTAGTTTCCCCTTTTGCTTCTCTTGTGTCTTTTTGAGTAGTTGCGTTTAATTATTTTTTGTGAACCACAGTAAAAAAGAAAGGCAACGAGCAAAACTTCAGTTTTCACTCTTATGTTTTATCAGTTAGGTACCTACTTATGACCTAACTAGGTACTTATTCTTTCACTTTTTACCCGACTACAGCAAAGCAAAAAGGAGGATTATGATTTCGACCGGTATGTATGTATGTATCTTACTTCTAACTTCTAAACTACCTACTTATCGTAATTTCACAAATGAGGAATCGTTGGAAGAGTCTTGATCGACCGCTGGTTATAGGCTCTGTGACGTCACATTAAATTGAAGATGGCGCCCTCTAGAGGACATAAAGTAATTTAAAAAAAAAATGTTTTTTATGATGCCGTGTTGGGTATCAAATGGAAGGGCTTAATTAGCACATTTCAAAAATATATTATTGTTAACTGTTGCTCGCGGCTTTGCTTGCATGCACCTGATAATTGGAAATAATTTCTAAAATCAAGCCTGATATGAGCCAAACGTATTATTTTCTCTCCAAACCTACCAAAAATACATAAGTACACTTTAACCCATTTCTTAACTAGAAAAATCAAACATAATAAATAAAAATATTTAAGTAACTCCTGTACCTAAAGTACATGCTGTAAATCATAAAAAATAGGACTTATTTCAAGCAAAGATCAATCACTTCAAGGTGGTATGAGCAGAATAATACGGTATTGAATGCAAAAAAAAAAAATGCTCTCCCGTAAAATCACAAAAAGTGCAGTTGGGCCTTGTCTTAACGAAGGTGCGATATCTTTGAAAAAATCTGCAAATATTTTATTACGAAATTACAACCCCAAAATAATTTAAATAAAAAGTAGGTAAGTTCAAAAACTAAAATCCGACTACTGAAAAATCACGCTCTAAAAAGTATAATATAAGAAAATATTCATTCATCTGAAATTTAAAAAATCAGACAAATAAAAAATCCGGAGTCACACAGTCGATTCATGACATGAGACTCAGGATTTTTAATTTGTCTATCTTTTTAGAGCGTGATTTTTCAGTAGCCCTACTACTTTTTAGTTTTCAAACTTAATGGGCTCCCCTCCACCCCTCTCCACCCCTCTCTACGTCAAGAAACGTTTCCAGTATCTTAAACTTACATAATAAAGATATTGTGATGTTTTGTCTAGTCCGTAACAAGTTACAGTTTCTTTGTCTTTTCTGACTACGGTTCCGACATTTAAATAATAATAACATTAAATAAGTAGGTAAGGCTTGTACGATCTGAGACGGAAGAAATAATAGCAATTATAGTTAAGTCCTCTTAGGAAATAATAATAATAATTATTATTATAATTGTTTCTCCTTCGAGGTAATCTTATTGTAAATAAGATATCAGCTCTTAATCTGGTAAGATTATTATTGTTATTTGTTCTGTATCAAGTGGGTAAGCCCTTGATGGCTTAAAGGATATCAAATTACTATATTCAGTAAACAATTCTGGTGGATTTACCTAATGGTACGATTCCGTCTTTTTTTCTTATATTACCTTTCTTAGGACCGGTTTCTGAGTAGTTATTGATTCGACAAAATGATCTATTAGCGAATTCCTTTCTTATGCTTGGTTTTTGATGCCCTCAAGTAAGCCCTCGTTAGTAATTCACTCGACTTTTAAACTAAATTCTTCCAGTATGAAGTGTTCAGAAACACGACAACGAACATCGGTTCGAGAGGAGTTTATCGAAACTCCGTTTAAAAATCTCAGAAACTCTCAACTTTAAAATATTGGATGGTATTAACGCTCTATAGCTATCTATGTATCGCAGGAAGATGATTGTAGCCGTGAAATAGCTACATTTCTACGGATATCTAGGGACATAGCCGAATTATAGTTATATGAATGCGGTTCTTAACTATCTTACTAGGAATATAACTATAATACGAGCATATCTAGTAATATAAGTATTAGGACACTCAGACCAAATAGGTTAGGTTAGAACTGAGACCAACTAAGCGCAAGCCACGCGAGCGATGCCGCGGCAACGGTCGGCGAGCGCTACGTCGACATTGGTCGCAGTAACAAAATTAGGGCACTCCGACAGTTTTCATATAATTATTTAAGAAAATTTATATCCCTAGGGATATAACCATACAACGGCTACAACATCTTACTGCGACATATTTTATATTGCATAGGTAATAACATTTTCGATATTTAAACACGACAAAATAAAAATAATTTGATGACTTTTTTGGGGTCAATGACCGCTGGTAGTGTTATTACTTGAAGTGTAAGTTGATAAAATCTGTTTTATCGTGTTGAGATACCCATCACGTCTGTGCTTCCAACCACTAGACCCACGAGGAGTTTTTTTTTTGTTAATACGAAATTTTTACTAACCAAAAACCTGTGACCACTGCGCCTTAGGCCGGTTCTGTGGATAGTCCTTGGGGAACCTCTCCTCACTCCACAGCATTTGCAATGACACTTTGTACACAGCCACATCATCAACGTCACATCCTACCGTCAAATCTAACAACGCTATCACCAAAAACAAGATGGCGGCCATTCGACGCACAACCACCATCACGAATAGACGTGCGCGAAAACACTAATGTTATATTTTTTAACGATTTTTTAAACGTATTTAAGCGAAAAGGTGTTTAAGTTTGTTAAAATTCACAGTTTCCGTGTGCGTGTAACTGCGTCGGGGAGATGCGGTGGACTTTTCTATTTTGGATTCCCGTTCTCTGCGGACAGAAATAAACACATTGGCGACGATCCGTACCCGCGAGCCGATGACTTGTGCATCTGGTTGGTTTATTTATATTTGAACTAAAACATTTTCTTTTACTGTTTTGCACTAAAATAAGCAGTTAGAATCTGCTGGTTACTTCGGATTTATGAAATTGAGCATCACTATTAAAAAAAAACTACCTAAATACTGCCTACAGATTTTATAGATAATGATAGAGTAAAAAAAAAAAAAAATTGGGCTGTCTAATTACGATTTTCACAGGAATTCTAAATCCAAATTGACGTCAACGTTTTTCAAAAGCCCCATTGAAACGCCAATATTTCACAAAAGGAAAATAAAATTTCAAATACAATTTAATCCTCATTCTACAAAGTACGTAGACGTTCAAGGGTCGCAGGTGTTAGTGGTTCGACGGGTCTTCTAGGCCCACGGGATAAATAGAGGCGGGAGAGGGGTGCTTAAATCGCGAGGCTTTTAACCCGTCCCAAGTGTCCACAAGATTGATTGATAGTGGACCTGTTTCATTGGATTTTTGGGCAAGAATGTGATATATCTTAGTCTAAAAAGGTATTAGCGAAATAAACCAACTGTTTACTAGTTTTACTATAAGCTACTATTGCGGGTCAATCTGGATGAAACAAACACTGAAACTTGTAAACATACAAGAGAATCATTCAAGATCGATCCTATCCTTCATTATGGCTCCCGCAGATAGGCGCGAAGCGACGGTGCGACGCGATTTGGTAGAACAATTTTCATGAGAGCAGTGGTGGCCCAGTGGTAACGGCCGCGACTTACAAGTTGTAGGTCGTAGGTTCGAACCCCGATAGGCGCTTCACTTTGTGTAAATTATTTTATTACCACTGCTCTCAAAACGGTGAAGGAAAACATCGTGAGGGAACCGGCATATCCTAGAACCAAAAATTCAAAGAAATGGACATCTAACTACGCACTAGGCCCGCGTGGTGGATTACGGCCCACTCCCGTCGCGTCACGCCTGTCTGCAAGAGCCTTTACTCCACGAATAACCATGTAATACCAGTATTATGTTCTATCTATTTACGTAATACAAAGTAAAACAAAAGACGGGACACTAAAAGTACATCATTCTTTATACTAAATGCAACTTTATCCAGACGAAGCGAGTACCTTCGTCCTAGTTCTAAGTAGTGGAATAATAAAAACTTGAAAATTATGCGCTTCAAAGTTTCTCTATTGATATAGTTCTCTTCCAGATATCCTAGGGTTCAACCGGTATAAAGCCCCGTCTCTATTGGTATTCCATTTTACTTATAACAATATACTTTGTTTGACAACCCTATTTTCTACCAAAAACTTGTATGACACGACGAATAAACACTCTTAAATCACGCAGATAGGGTCGAGTTTGTGAAGTATTTTATTATCTGTGTGACTATGTTCTAATGTCAACCACGCTCTACACTTCCTGTTCCTGCCCCGTCTTAACAAGATGTCTGTAGTGTCGGTATTAGCTAGGTTAAGCTGTATAATAAACTGATAGTTATCAAACGAATCTTTTATTTAACTATTCTAGTTCTCACAGGTTATGGGCCCAGACGCCTTATTAGTTGAGCTAGGAATATAGTTAAGTATTTAGTTTGGTTTACCGAGCGCGTTTTCAGAGCACAATGGAGACCACGCCGGCAAAGATAATAAATTTTCCCCAGCTAAAAGCCGAATCTTTCGGAAATTGGCTCTTCAGAGTACAATGCTTATTAGATGAAAGAGGCCTAAAAGAGATAACAGAGGCAAAAGAGATAGAAGAAAATAAGAAGAACTTGGATGCGAAGGCAAGAAGTTTAATAGTGCAATGCCTAACGGATAGGCATTTAAACCTGGTTAAAGATTGTTCAACGGCGAATGAAATGATGAACTCCTTGAAAATCACATTTCAAAGAAAAAGTGTGATATCAAAAATCACTCTTCGAAGAAAACTATTGACTTTAAAGCAAGATGGCAGCTTGGAGGAATATTTTGCAAAATACGAAAATCTGATTCGGGAATTAGAAGTATCGGATGAAAAGATAGCAGAATGCGATAAAGTCTGTTACCTCCTAACGGGGCTTGGAGAGGAGTATAACAATGTTATAACTGCAATCGAAACTGTTAACACAGACCTATCTCTAGAATTTGTCCGGACAAAATTGCTGGACCACGAAGTAAGAAAGTCCCAGGAGTCAAATGTAAAAGATGAAACATCATTTGTAAGCAGAAGCACGCATGTGATTTGCTACAAATGTAAGAAGAAGGGCCACAAGTCGTATGAGTGCCGGATGTTGAGCAGAGGCCGGGGACGGGGCTACAGATGTCCCAGGGGCAGAGGAGAAGCAGCTCATCCTGCACAAGAGGAGAGCATGTTTATAGCGTCGGAGCAGGCGCTAACTGCCAAAGACATGGCAAACACTATTTCTTTTATTGTTGACTCCGGTGCCACTCAACATTTTGTACAAGAACAGTACTCAAAATATATGACAGATGTAGAAAACTTGCCACAAAAGTTAAATATAAAAATAGCAAATGGACAGACCCTTACAGCTACACAGAAGGGAATTTTAGTAGCCACTCACAATAATAAAAGGATTAAAATAGAAGCTGTAATAGTACCTGGTCTCAGTACTAACTTGCTATCGGTCAGTAAATTAGTAGAAAGAAAAATGGAAGTAATTTTTAGAAAAGGTAAATTACTAATAAAGCACCACAATGAAACCTATCATGGAGTGAAAAAGGGACAGCTATATACATTTGATGTAAAAATAAATATTGAAAACGATGCGCATTCATGTCAGTTGACAGAAGATAACATTAATGTATGGCATCAAAGATTTGGTCATATGTGTAGAAAGAAATTGGCTATATTAGGATTACCATTTAGTACAGAACCATGTGAGCCATGCATGAAAAATAAAGCAACAAGATTGCCATTCAAAAGGCTACAGAGACCAAGATCAAGTAAAATTGGTGAATTGATACATACAGATATAGCAGGTCCTACTAGAGTGCCAACTACAGAAGGCTATAGGTATTTCCAAACAATAATTGATGATCACAGTCACTTCACACAGACATATTTGTTAACGCATAAATCTGAAGCAACAGGAAAGCTGATATCATACATAAAGGAAATGGAAAGACAAATGGAAGTGAAAGTCAAAAGAGTCAGATGTGATAATGGTGGTGAGTTTACAGCAAACTCATTAAAAGATTTCTGCACAAACAAAGGAATTAGGATAGAGTATACCCAGAAATACAGTCCGCAACAAAACGGCAAAGCTGAAAGGATGAATAGAACAATTTATGACAAAGCAAGAACAATGTTGGATGAGTCTAATCTGCCGAGACACCTCTGGGGACATGCTGTATTAACAGCCACATTCCTAATTAATCGCTCACCATGTTCATCTATACAAGACAAAGTACCAGCAAAGGAAATGAAGAAAGAATGTAATCTGCAAATGATAAAGATTTTTGGAAGTAAAGCTTGGGTACACATAATGCCTAAACAAGATAAGCTATCAAGCAGAGCAACTCCAGCTAGAATGGTGGGATATGCTATAAATGGTTATAAAGTATGGGATCCCAACACAAACTCGATAATAATATCGCGAGATGTAAGATTTGATGAAACAAATATAAAGTATACAGAAGAAAAGAAACCACAATATTTGAATGAAGAAATATTAGATGATACAATCCCAGGAGAAGTTGAAGAGACTGAACAACACAAAAATAGGGAAGACAAAAGTAGTCAAAATATATGTACTAAGTCAGGAAGAGAAGTGAGAAAACCACAGCGGTTAAATGATTATGAGACTTATGAAGCATACTGCTTATTATCCAGTGTAAGCGACCCGGTAACATACAAAGAAGCTATAGAACAGAGTATTGAATGGAAAACTGCAGTAATAAATGAAATAAAATCATTAGAAGAACAAGAAACATGGTCAGAAACAGAACTACCAAAAGGATGTAAAACAATAGACACAAAATGGATTTTTAAGACCAAATCAGATGGAACCAGAAAAGCGAGGTTAGTTGCCCGAGGATTCCAACAAACAGTTGAAGACTATGTATATGCTCCAGTGGCAAAACTAACTACCATAAGAATGGGATTATCACAAGCAGTGAACAATGACTGGAAAATAAATCAATTAGATATACCTACAGCATTTCTAAATGGAAAATTAGAAACAGAAGTGTACATTAAAGTTCCAGAGGGAGTAAATGTGCAAAATAACAAGGAAGGAACAGTCTTAAGACTTAATAAAGCTTTATATGGCCTAAAAGAATCGCCAAAATGTTGGAATAAAACATTTGATACATTTTGCAAGAAAATAAATATGACAAGATCCAAAAATGATATATGTCTCTACTCAGGCAAGAATATATGGCTTATACTATTTGTTGACGATATAATGTTGATGGGAAATGAAAAAGAAGTAAATAATGTGATTAAACTATTGCAAGAAGAATTTAAAGCCAAAAACTTGGGAAGAATAAGTAACTTTTTAGGTATTGAGATACAGCAAAATAACAACACAATAAAGTTATCACAAAAGCGTTTTATTGAAAATATAATTGCAAAGTTTAATATGGTGAACTGCAGAGAATCAAAGACACCGATGGAGAGCGGCTTCCAAGCACCTGAAAAAGAAGAACAGATTAATAATGTACCATACAGAGAGCTTATGGGATGCCTAAATTACCTGGCAACAATCAGCAGACCGGATATTACCTTTGCTACTTCATTTTTGAGTAGATACCTTGACAAGCCTACAAGAAGCTTGTGGACTGCAGCAAAGAGAATATTGCATTATTTAAATGCAACTAAAGATATGGAATTGACTTACCATAAGAAAAAAGAAGATAATAGCAATCTTTCTCTAATTTCAGCCTTTTCAGATGCAGACTGGGCTGGTGATAAGACAGACAGAAAAAGTGTCAGTGGTATGGTCATCTATCACCAAGGCAATTTGATCTCATGGTCTTCCAAGAAGCAACAGTCTGTTGCGCTTAGTACTGCCGAAGCTGAGTATATTTCTGCAGCCATGTGTGCGAGTGAACTCCTGTTTATTCATGGTTTGGCAAAAGACTTTAATGATCAGTGCAGTGTTGAACTAAAAGTGGACAATCAAAGTGCTATAAAAATGATTATGAACAGTGAAAATACGCGATATTCAAAACACATAGACATAAAGTTTCATTTCATAAAAGACATTATTGCTCGAAATTTAATTACAGTGAAATACGTGAGTTCTTGTGAAAATACATCGGACATTATGACAAAGCCCTTGTGTAGTGTAAAACATAATTATTTTCGTGCTAATTTGTTTAATTGAACTTTAGCCTTTGTTTATTTTGATTATATTTGAGGTTATGTAGAAATGTCAAACTAGAAATGTCACTCATGTCAAATGTTAAGATACTGTCACTCTAGTGTTGCCATAAGATTAAAAATATATATATATGATTTTGTTTCGTGTAGCAATTTGAAGTTGTAATAATGTTAAAAAAAAAAATATTGTAACTTAAAATTGAGGGAGTGTGTGAAGTATTTTATTATCTGTGTGACTATGTTCTAATGTCAACCACGCTCTACACTTCCTGTTCCTGCCCCGTCTTAACAAGATGTCTGTAGTGTCGGTATTAGCTAGGTTAAGCTGTATAATAAACTGATAGTTATCAAACGAATCTTTTATTTAACTATTCTAGTTCTCACAGAGTTTACTTTGAATAATAAAGTTGCCCAAATGTAAGAACGACATTGTGCTATTTGAAAGGATATAAGGCCAAAACAATAAATTTTTATCAATGTAGATATGAAAAGCATAGTGATTGAAATAAAATATAGAGCTACTAAATAAAACAAATATCCAGCTTTTAAATGAAAATATGAGTTTTTCAGTACCTAGTCATTGTTTTGGAAAAAGTGATCCAAAATGACCAAATACAAAATACAAATACAAATACAAATCTTTATTGCTGAACACAGTACATATTATATTTCAGATGTTAGTGAATGCGCAGTTCATTGTGTCCTACCAATTTAGGCATGCAAAATTTTCCATCACAAATGAAAATATACAATTAAATCAAATAAAAGCAATCAAAAACAAAATAAATTAAATTAGTTTAGCGTGTACGTCATACATTAATACAATAGCGTCAACACTTAAAATAATCACAAAATTAAAATAAATTAAATTAAACAAATAAATGATGAATGGTGAAAATCGGACTTAAAAAAGTATCCACCTTAACACTATTTTACACATATTTTTTTGTCTGTAAGGTACTCACTTACTTTGTAATACGTCTTACTTATCAACAGACTATTTAACTGTCTTTTAAATATATTAAAATCGTTACAGTCTAATAAACATTTAGGCAGTTTGTTATATATCTGCGAAGCCATACCTAAAAATTTTTTACCAAATATGGCTTTTCTGTGTGGTCTACCGCTTATTTTATTTTTATATCGCGCACTGTTAAGTGTTCCAAACAAATGAAGATTTTTTTTGACAAATAGAGCCACCTCATATATGTATAGGCAGTGTACCGTCAATATACGAAGATTCGCAAATAACGGTTTACAGCTTTCCGTGCTTGGAATGCCGCATACTGCCCTAACACACCTTTTCTGAGCTTTAATCACCTTGTCCATGTTCGTGGAGTTGCCCCAATATATTATCCCGTATCGTAACGTGGATGTGACATGTGCATGAAACGCCGTTACCACAACTTTTCGACTGACCTCCTTTGCGAGATTGCGTAGAGCATATGAAAACTGACTCAGACGTTTACATACACTGTTAGTGTGAGCCTTCCAAGACATATCTCTATCTAGTTCCAGTCCTAAAAATTTTGTGGTACTCGTTTCCGATATTATTTTGTCTTGATATTTTATGTCAGGTTTTTTATGGTTAGTTTTTTGCTCAAATGTCATTATTTTCGTTTTGCCAATATTTATTTTTAAATTATTCACACCCATCCATTCTATCAATACTTGGAGACAGTGGTTTATTTCTCTCTCAAGAGTCGGTGCATCATTGATGTCATTAAAAATTACCGTGCTATCATCAGCAAACAAAACCATAGGATGATGTGTTTCTCTGGGCATGTCATTAATATAAATTATAAATAATAAAGAGCCTACAATACTTCCTTGCGGTACACCATAGTTATTCGATCTCAGACGCGATAGGTACGTATACTCGGTTTTTGATGTCATACAGACCTTATCTATCTTCGTACATTGTTGTCTATTTGACAGGTACGATTTCAAGAGGTTAAGAGCATTACCCCGTACTCCATATCTTTCCAGTTTCTTTAGAAGTATTGTGCGATCCACAAAATCGAACGCCTTGCTCATGTCCATGAATAACGCTGCTACTGGACTTCTGTTATCGATACTTGTAATGATTTTTTCAAACAAGTTGAAAATTGCCATGTTAATGTTCTTTTTTCTCCTAAAACCGAACTGTTCATCAGCAAAAAGATTGTTTCGTTCAAAAAATGAGTATAATATGTCGTATATAACTTTTTCTACTATTTTGGAGAATATAGGTAGTAAGGCAATTGGCCGGTAGTTGGCTGGGTCATGTTTGTTACCTTTTTTATGTAGTGGTTTTATAACTGCCAGTTTTAGCCTATCCGGGAACACACCCGATTCTAAGCACAAATTTATAATATGACTAAGTACTGGCGCGATAACAGTTGATACAGATTTAATTACACTCGTTGTTATGTCATCATACCCAGAGCTGTTCGTATTATTTAAAGAATTTATTAATTGTATAATGTCAGGGGGAACTGTAGGTATTAAAAATAAAGAGTCAAGATGCATGTCAAATTTTAGATTTTGATTATTAATTTGTTTTTTATATTTATTTTCTCAGGTTGATAAAACCTGGTATTTTTAAAATCTCACGGGTGTTAACCAAGGTGAGATTTTAAGTTTGAGTAGATGGATTAGGTACTTTATACTGCATTGAAATTATTGTCTAAATCTAACTGTAGGAATTTCCGGACTATACGACATGTGTTTAATATAGCTGCTTTCTGAAGTGTGAGGTAAGTATACTTGGAAAGGTTTATTGCATTTAAGCTGTTAAATAACTGTTTTGGGATAATACCAGTCGTCGATACCACTATTGGGACTATGGTTACTCTGTTAGATTTTGATTATTAATATTATTAATGTCAGATACAGATTCAATTTCGTCAATAAAGTAGTCATTAAATGTTTGGGATATATTTTTTGGGTCAGTTACATAATTGCCATTTATATTAAGTCTTGTTATGCCTTCAACCGGCTTATTATTTTTGCTCTTATTTATTATTTGCCATGTGACCTCTTTCAAGAATTACAGATATTAACGATATTAACGATATATAATTTATATAAATTAAAATGAATGGCTAAATGTGTTGCTAAGCGCAAAACTCGAGAACGGCTGGACCGACTGCTAACTTTTTTTTTTCAAATATTCATAAAAATTCGAGGAAGGTTTTTATGAAGAGAATATGAAGCGAAAAACAAGCAAAAAATGGAAAAGTTGCCGGGAAAATTGTAAAATTCGGAAAAACTGAAAGTGCATTTTCTATGGGAATTTAGTATGAATTATTAAAAATTTAGACAGAACAACGTTTATCTGTTCTGTAGGACAACGTCTATCGGGTCAGCTAGCTTATAATATTTATAGAATAACGTGCTCACAGGACTCCTAAGAACTTCACTATCTTTTACATAAAGTGCAAGATAAAGTTTGATAAGTTTATATTGCAGGGTAGATGGCATTATCGGGCAGGGCAGATTAATGCGGTACATCGCATGTAAGAGTAAATCGAGTTCACTTAATTCCGATGAACAGTGAAGCAATATCGATAAGGTAGCAGTAGAATTACTTGCTTCAGTTTGACTTAACGACATCGTTAAAAAAAAAAAAAAAAAAAAAAAAAAAGTTTATTGCATATTAAAAAACGTACACGGAAATGAGCTCTTGACTTCCAAACTAAGTAGGACTTGTATTATGGAAGTCAAGGCACTCTCTCATTATATATGCTTAATGAATACAATAAAAGTAAGGGATGCATGCAGCAAACAAAAAAAAAAAAATATTAAAATACCAAAAGAAAAATAACCAAAAAATAAAAAAGTAGGTAGGTATAACAAAATTAAGTTCTACAACTACCTGCGGAGTGTAGTATTGTCAAAATGTGAGTCAGTGTGATGAATGATAAGTGAGATTAGTGTTATGTGGTGTTACGAGTGGTGTGTTCGTGTGCTATGTGATATGTAGTTAATAAGTGTTAAGTATGTTCTGTACGCGGCGAGTTTCGTGGGGTGTGTCATAATATGAGGCGTTTTGTACAGATGAGTATGCGTGAGAGTCTGTGTGTTGAATCTTTAGCAAAAGATAAATTACGACGTGTGGATAAGTTAGATATAAATTGGGTGACCACGAATCGTTTGGGAATGACGGGAATCATCTCAATGTTATCTTTGATTCGACGTTAAGTTGTATGGTTGTTCTTTATATAAGAAATCAAGAATAGATTTTCGATGGATTTTCTTGTGTTGGACTAGACAGATTTGAATAGTATAATGTTCATAAATATAAGAATAATCCACAAAGTAAATACAAATTCTGGCAGGGTGTTCTTTCTTTTGTTTTCCCCAACGCTTGTAAAAATATAAATTTAATCAGATTACATTACTTTAATAAGAGAAATCAAAACACAATATTTAGAAGATTTTTAAAAGTACGAAAAGTTGCTTTTGTAACTACCAAGATTTCGGTAAACACCCAACTTCGTCAAAGCCCAATTTCTATCCTAAACTACGCTATCAATTCCGAATCTTAACCACAAAACAAGAACAACGGGGCCTCAATTTCCTTCATAAACTTGAACATTCATTGCTTATAGAAACATCTTGCCCATTCCTAGTCCCCTAGTCCTTATAACAAAGCCTTCGTTCAACATTCGAATAAACAAGGAGGTAAGGAGGTTGGACTTCAACTCTTTCGATATTAAAAAAGTTTGGAGATGCTATGGAAGCCTCTAGTCTGTTTACCTTCAGATTTTTGTGCAGAACTAGATATATTTTGGTTGGAATATGAAAAAGATGTAATTTTTTGTGAATTTGGAGTATAAGAGGTGAGGTTGTCTCATTGAAACCACCTTTTCAGTAAAAGAGTATATTTGGACGGTAAAACAGGTAAACAGTTCTGTTGTAAAACTAGGAACGAAATTCCTAATAAAACTAATTCGCGTAACAAATGGCGTGGAGTCACACGTCATGTATAAATCGAACAGATTACGTGTGACTCCGGATTTTTTATTTGTCTGTCTTTTTCTAATTTCAGATGAGAGTATTTTCTTGTTTCATAATTTTTAGAGCGTGATTTTTTATTAATCGGGTTATAGTTTTTAAACTTACTTTTTATTTTCGACTGTGATTGAATAACTGATTTTCTTTTTACCGATCAAAACATACCTATTATACATGATCAAAGTATTGCCATTAACAAAAATATAGTGACGTTGTAATATTTAGCACATGTTCCTATTTTAGATGTTGCCAGCTCGTACTACACTTAACCCAGTTTCTTGGATCTATTTTATGAGTTGCAAGGGAAGCTTACGATAGGTATCTTATTATTTCTCTATCAGCGAGGAATATGTCGTAAAAATATGAATTCAAATAAATGGCTTAGTGTACGCTGAACGTGCGCTGTTGACCTTTAAAGGAGCAAAGACTATCTGATTGAGACACTCTACCCTACTTACTGTTTTGTTCTTGTACATTTTGTAAGCTCAATATTTATTACGTCAACATAGCTACCTATAAGCTTTTGAAGATGTTGGGCTGTGTTTTTATTCTAGCGTTCCATGGAGTATTCTTTTCCTCGTTATTAGCTAGAATTGATAAGACACCAAAGTTATTAAAAAGAAATAAAAAAAATCAAAAAAAAAAACAAAATCAAAAAAATCAAAAAAAAAAAAAAAAAAAAACAAATCAAATTGAGACCCAATTTCAGAATATATGCGTGCAAGAAAACCCATGAAGAGACAGGAACAAAACAATATGCCTCAAACTAGATAGTTATAAGACCTACGTCCTAAAATTTGGTGAAATTAATTAAGCTGGTGGATCCGAAAGATGAAAAGCCAGCCAAGTGCGTGTTGGACCACGCACAATGAAGGGTTCCGTAGTTGAAAATAATTTATCCCAAAAACAAACTTAACATTGTAATTGAAGGACTACAATCAATCTGCCTAGCCTTTTCCCAACTATGTTGGGGTCGGCTTCCAGTCTAACCGGATGCAGCTGAATACTAGTATTTTACATGGAGCGACTGCCTATCTGACCTCCACAACCCAGTAACTGGGTAATACGATACCCCTTGGTAAGACTGATTGTCAGACTTTCGGGCTTCTGACGACCCGTAACGACTGTCAAAGATCCACGAATGACAGCCGGGACCAACGGCTTAACGTGCTTTCCGAGGCACGGAGGAGTCTCGGTATGTAAAGAATGGTCACCCATCCACTGACCAACCCCGGCAAGCGTAGCTTAACCTGATGGATCGACCCGTGCGGCTGTTATTACTTAGCCACGAGCTCCTCCTGTAATTGAAGGACTACAAATCTCAAAAAAGGTCTATTTATCTAAACTTCACAAGTCATCATTGAGAGTAAGTAGAAGATATTCTATCTTGGTATGGTATACAGGGGGCCAACCACCACTTCTTAAAGCAGTATTATTTTAATGTTACTTCAGTGTGAGAAAGAGATGGAGCTATACAGGACGTCTAGCTCCATCTCTTTCCCACACTCATGTAAGATTAAAATAATACTGCTTTAAGAGGTGGTGGTCTAGCTCCAGGTATGGGGAAACTCGGTGCATCTCGGAAGAGTTTTCATCGCACAAAAGAGGCGTTCGAGTCTACGTGCGATTTGTAATGTAGACCCACTTAAATCTTGTAAACCACTGTTTAGGAAACTTATAATCTTACATTAACTGGTATTTATATTGAGGAAAAATGTAAATTTACCAAATCTCACGCTGAGATGTTTGTAAAACTGAGAGATAAATATAAGTTCAATATTAAATATCCTAATAGATTAATTATTCCTAGAATGAAAACGGAACTATATAGGCGAAGTTGCTATCTTAGGTGTACTTAGATTTTAACAAGATTTTTAACCCCCGACGCAAAAACGACGGGGTGTTATAAGTTTGACGTGTCTGTGTGTGTAAATGTGTATGTGTCTGTCTGTGACATCGTAGCTCCCAAACGGATGATCCGATTTTAATGCGGTTTTTTTTGTTTGAAAGGTATATCAGTCGAGAGTGTTCTTAGCTATGTTTGGTGGAAATCGGTTCAGGTCTTCAAGGTCATCAGGTCGTTTGTTAGGTGTGATAGGAATGTTACACGCTCAGTTTGCTTGCAAGCAAATGTGGGATCTGACATTTGAAACACTAATGTCTTCTGGAACCACTGAGCTGGTCTGCTGTTAGGGCTCGAAGATAGGAGACGTAACCCTGGACTGCCTTTTAGTAAACCCATCGAGTTTGGGCTCGTTGGATTTGTCTTAACTAGTTCTCTTTATGTTTCTAATTGACGAGGACCTGATGCTGGAAATCTGGAACCTCTGAGCTGGTCTGATGATAGGGCTCGAAGGTAGGAGACGTGACCCTGGTCTACCTTTTAGTAAACCCATCGAGTTTGGGCTCGTTGAATTTGTCTTGACTGGTTCTCTTCATGTTTCTAATTGACGAGGACCTGATGCTGGAATTGGGATGTGGTTTTTTGCTTTTTATAGGGTTTAGCATTTTTAACCTTTTGTCATAATAATTGCGTACTTTTTTTTGGTCGGGGGTTTTTTTTAACCAAATAAAGAACTTCCAATGGTCCCCTTCAGAAGGGCTTTACGTAGGTGATTAATTGAGAATTCCTTCTATACTATATAGGAATTCCTTTAGTTTAAATTTAAATGATCTAACTGTACTTATACCAAAAATTTGCATGTCATTATGTTTATACTACCACTGTAAGAACTTTAGCAAGCATATTTATCAGCAAATAAATCTTTGACTTTGACTTTGGTGAAGGAAGATATTGAAAACCCTATAATAAACTGTGAATGTGAGTGTGTGAAAGAAGAACATTACTTTCATGAACAAAGTTATACTCGTATACTAGGTATAGAGATATGTCTAAACGATTCAATTCCCAGTGAATATTTTAAACTTATCTTGAAATAGAGAACTGAACTTGATAGTTAGGACGGATTTATTTGACTTGGTCTATCGTCCGATAGCAGATAATATGGAATTGAATTCATTTTGGGTTTGCTCTTCGAATGTTTTACATTCAATGAGGTAGAACTACTTTATGATGCTAAAGTTTCTATTAACTTTGATATGTAAATGGAATGGAACCTAATGAAAAATCATTAACGGAATATATTTGAATGCTTCAATCAATCTGCCTAGCCTTTTCCCAACTATGTTGGGGTCAGCTTCCAGTCTAACCGGATGCTGCTGACTATCAGTATTTTACATGGAGCGACTATCTGACCTCCACAATCCAGGCTCCTACTATCAGGCGCGACACGAGACGCGACAAAATGAAACTAATAATTTATTATTTTTTGACATGACTTATTATTTTTATTTTTTTTTTTAGGAAAATCGTCTACTTACTTTTACAATGTTTATAAATATGTGAGCACCATGTCATCAACTAATTAATTTACCTGTCATTGTTTTATTTGTGTTTTTTTACCTATTGTGGTATTGTAAATTCTAGGTGCATCGTCTTCACATATAATAATTACTGTTCATGAATAAAATATTGTAAAACAGCTACTAAAATTATTTATTTAAATTAGTACTAAAACCATTTTTTATACATTTTCATAAAAATAAATAAGTATAAAATGAAAATTAGTTTAATTAAAAAAAAAAAAATGTTTATTCAAGAAAAAGCCAAAGTTGGTACTAACTAAAACAATGTTATATTTATAACTAGGTGGCTATGCTATGCACAATACATTGAAACCCTGATCTCTAGCTTTTGGGTTCATACTCCAACTATAAAGGAAATACCTTTTTTTTTTTTAATAAAGTGTCTGATTAAAGAGTATAAATTAAGGATCGATATCTGATAGGATAAATTAAGTAATTATTTTACCTAAGAGTAACGCTGGAGTTTCTTGCCCATTCTTCTACATATGAACTACCTTTTGGAAGAGGCGACTAGAATCAATTCTATTTTTGTTGGAAATTTTGACGCTCAAAAGTGCCATAAATGTGCCTATTTGAAATAAGTGACTTTGACTTTGACACAAAGACATCGCGTGTTGCGCGACGAGCGGTGCGCGATTCGCGTCGCGTGTCGCGCCTATTTGAAGGAGCCTTTGATACCCCTTGGTAAGACTGGTTCCCAGACTTTTGGGCTTCTGACGACCCGTAACGACTGTCAAAAATCCACGAATGACAGCCGGGACCAATGGCTTAACGTGCTTTCCGAGGCACGGAGGAGTTTCGGTATGTAAAGATGATCACCCATCTCCGAACCAACCCCGGTAAGCGTAGCTTAACCTGATGGATTGGCCCGTGTGACTGTTATTACTTAGCCATGAGCTCCTATATTTGAATGCTTATCTACCAGAAATGACATAAGTAACAAAAATAAAATGCACAAAAAAAAGAATACCTAAACTAATACAATGAAATTTTTTTTGCGACTAAAATCTTGACCCTCGTGTTCTCCCCATCTTTCTTCTAAACAAGCCCAAAGTTTTGGACAAAAATAAGTAGGCAACGTCACTATTGTATACTCACATGTCTGTTAGTTATTCTTATTAGGGATGGGCCGAAATCCGTTTCACATTCGGTTCCAACCAAAATTCGGTGGTATGAAACGAACTTCGGCATTTGGCCGAAATTCGGTTAATTTCGGCAACTCAATTTTTTTGACTAAAGTAAAAAAAACTAAACCATTAAAATAAAATCATTTATTTATTGTTTGTTTGTTGTTACTTATTTAACAATTTAATGTATTCTAAATATTATTGGAATTTTAACATCTAAAGATTGAAATAATTATCGCAAAAAATCACTACTTTTCATTTTTATAGAAGTGTTAAATTAAATCTCACTGTCGCACTGGTATTTAAAATTTACCAAGAGCAGGTTATGGTGAAAAAACACCGATGATTCTGCGTTATCTGGCAGGAGTCTGTTACGTTTTAGTTCGTATACATTTCCCAGCGAAAATAACCGAAGTTTAGCCGAACTTCGGCCGAATTTTTTATTTTCATCGAATGTTCGGCCGAACTTCGTATTCGGTTCAAACTCCGTTCGGCCCATCCCTAATTCTTATCAACCCCAACATGGAAAAGTCACAGACATGTCAAAGAAAAACTTTGTCGAACACAGGATTATGCCATCCACGAGTTCGCTGACAATTGTCAAGTGGGGTGGGAACAACCAAAACAAGTCCATTCGGAGGGTATAAAAACATATTGCGAACATTAACTCGGTTGCAGAGTGGGGCAGTGTTCAGTTGTCTTGGAAGCCGTAAACTTAGCAAGTTATACGGAAATTACAATGTAGGGAATGTAGCTTTAGGGAGTAAGAAGGGTTTTTGGCCGCTTTGCTGTTTGTAAGTTGTTCTTGGGATCTTTTTTAACAGAAAAATACTTTTTGGTACTAAATTATTAAAAAACTATTGCTAATTCAAGTTTTTTTAAATCTGTGTATTTGTGTTTTTAATCTTTTTGCTTATTTTTGCTTTTTGCTTATTCCTCACATCTGTAGAAGGATTGTAAACTGGAGGAGCGGAACCACCTCATACAAGCAAATCTTTGCTTAAAAGGTGACTCCAAACCTAACATAGTTGTATCCTTAAGTGAAGAAATAAACATTTTTATTTTATTTTTTTTTTAATTATTATTTTTTTTTCCTTTGTCAAATACCGAAGTACCAAAGCTAATGGCTCGTGCAGACTGGCGTGACGCGACGGTGCAACGCGACTCTGGTGGACCAAATTATTATTATTATTTATTATTTATATATGGCATCTCGCAGTTGACCACTAAGGGTCGAGACTGCTCAACCGGGCGTTTCCTGTGGGTTCTTTAAGCGAACTTAAAGCCCCCGGCCAGGCTTAAAACTAGAGTAAATTATTAGTCGACTGAGCGTCGCTAATAATAATATGACAGCCAGACGGGGCAGGCTGGATCATGACGGGGAATGATGGACCAAGAAAGAAAGAAAGAAAGAAATCATTTATTTGCTGATAATGTAGGTATACATATAAGTTGGAATAATTGTTAAATGTCCCGATACATTTTACCTTACGGCATGCAACATATTAGGTTTGAATTGAATAGCACTATAGATACAACAGCTCTTGATACAAATATTATTAGCCAAGTCAAATTTAATATACAGATCAGACTAAAGCAAAAAAAAAAAAAAAAATAAATAATAATAACAATAATAATCAAAATAATCAATTAATTAAATATAAATCTCTCGCAAATCATAAAATGAAAAATATATGTATGTCGCAATGTGTAATGTTAAGAAGCTAAATGTCAAAATAATCCAAATCACAAACGACAATCACAATTAATACTAGTTATAATCTTTACATAATCTGGAAATGTCAAAATCTGTTTGTCAAATTACAATATAGAAACAACAAAAAAAATAATAATAATAATAATAAACAAATAACAGTGTCATTATTATAATGTAAAACATTCGAAATTGCAAAGAAAACGCACATTTATCAATAACATTTCCCTATATAGTTTTATCATTTAAAAAGTCTTTAATTGTGTAATAGCATTTCTCCAGCAATAGTTTTGTTAATTGATTTTTAAACATTTTTATGGGAAGGTCTTTTAAATTTCCAGGTAATTTATTATATATAAGCGGTCCCATGGAAAGGATGCTATTTTTTAATAAGGCTGTTTTATGACCACCTGTGCACAATTGGTTTTTATACTGGGACCTCATTGGTGCTGTGCGCTGTCTTATGTCAATAATTGAGGTAAATAGGTGTTTATTTAATTTAACGAATAAGGCAACTTCTAGGATATATAAACAAGGTAATGTCAGAATGTTTAGGGATATAAATACAGGTTGACAACTTTCAGTAAACTTAAGACCTGTCATTGACCGAATACATCGTTTTTGGGCTCTAAATATTCTTTCCCTCTCACTGCAATTGCCCCAAAATATGACACCATATCTTAGTACTGAAGCAACTAATCCATGATAGGCCATAACTAATGTATTTATGTTTAGTTTATTTGAGAGATTATAGAGTACATATGAAGATTTACTAAGTTTTTGACATACATTTTCAGCATGAAATTTCCATGTCAATTTATCGTCAATCTGTACTCCTAAGAATTTAGTCACTGAAGTAGTGTCTACGGTTTGACCATTATATTCAGCGGTTACTTTTTTTGGCTGTAACCTCTGGTGAAAATGCATGACTTTGGTTTTTTGTAAATTTATGACTAGATTATTTTTATTAAGCCACTCTATTATTGTTTTAAGTGTGCTGTTTATTTCATCTTCGTAGTTTGTCTCATTCCTATATTCGACTATAGCAGTGCTGTCATCGGCAAATAATGTCATTGGGTGTCGAATTTGACGGGGTAGGTCATTAATATAAAGTAAAAAAAGTAATGGACCTAGTACACTGCCCTGTGGAACTCCGAACTTTATTACTCTGCAACTTGATAGGTATTTCAATTCACGTTTAGTTTTAGTACAGATTCTCGACAGTTCAGTGTACTGTTTTCTATCCGTGAGATATGACTTTATTAGGTTTAGGACGTTTCCTCTTATGCCATAGTCGCTAAGTTTATTTAAAAGAGTTTCATGTTTTACACATTCGAATGCCTTTGACATGTCTGTGAATATTGCACATATAGGGTTTTTTTTATCCACATTATTCATGATTACTTTCAAGAGATCGAATATTGCCATGTTGATATTTTTATTTTTTCGAAAGCCCTTTTGTTCTTCACATAAAATGTCATTTTTAGCTATAAACGCGTAAATAGATTCATAGATGATTTTTTCAAAGATCTTAGAGAATACTGAAATAAGAGCTACAGGTCTATAGTTAGTCATGTCTTCCTTGTCATTCTTTTTGTGCAATGGTTTTATGATCACAGTCTTTAATTCATCAGGGAATATACCTGAGCTTATACACACATTAATTATATGGCTTAATGGTTTTGCGATAATATCAGAGACAAATTTGACTGCAACTGTTGAGAAGCCATCGAATCCGAAACTTTTTTTATTTTTTAAGTTTTGTATCACACGTGAAATATCTTGGGGGACTACCGGCTGCATAAACAAAGAATTACGGGTTTTGGTAATTGCAGCTGTATTTCCCTTACAATAACTGGATACATCACGAATTTGGTCAACAAAAAAATTATTAAATGCTTCTGCAATCTGCTTAGGGTCTTTTATTAGTTTGTTTCCGTCCTTAATTTGCAAAATTGGTTCTTTAACAAAATTATTATTATTATTTATTATTTCCCATGATGATTTTGATCTGTTTATTGAGCTATTAATTAAATAATTATTTTGGGCTCTTTGAGTCAGTTTTACAATCTTTTTAAGTTTCTGAGCATAGTTTCGAAATTTATTTTTGTTCTCGCTTGTAGGTGATTTTCTGTATTTCCATAGCATATTCCGTTGTTTTCTGCTACATATCCTGATACCGCGTGATAGCCATTTAATTTTTTTATCAGATTTTACATTTTTTAATTGCATTGGGAAGCATAAGTTATATAATAGACGAAAGAGATCTATAAAATTATTATATGCGTCATTAGGGTCATCTGTTTCAAGCACTTCTGAGAAAGATAGGCACTGAAGGTGCTTTTTAAACAAAATTAAATTTTCTTTGTATAAATTACGCTTTTGAATTCGCCAGGATTTTATTGAACATGTTTTGTTTACCGGTATTTTTAAAATTTGAGCAGTATGGTCCGATAAACCGAAGTCGACTACTTCGCTCATACAATTTTGTTTGGCATTGTGTGCAAAGTTATCTAAACACGTGTTGCTCTTTGGTCTAGTTGCTTGATTAATCACTAACTTAAGATTATAATTCAACAGTAAATTTTCAAAATCCAATGTAAAGTTATTTTTTTTCAGTGTGTTGATGTTGAAGTCACCACATACTACTATTTTTTTGTTTGCTTTGGTACACACTTTCTTTAACAAAGTATCTAGATGATTAAAAAACACATTAATGCAGGACATGTTCGGCGGTCTATAAATACAAATAACTATTAATCCCTGCTGACTTAATTCTATTGCACAATATTCAAATACACCCGTAGATGTGTTAGGTAGCTCTTTACATTCGTATTTGTTTTTAATAAGGATACATGCTCCTCCTCGCTTCTTACTTCTTGAGTAACACGCTGCAAGCTTATAATTTGGAACGTTGATTAAAGATTCCTGTCCTGAGGTTACGAAATGTTCGGTGATGCATAAAACATCTATGTCTAAATTTTTGTTTTTTGCGGATAGCTCTTGGATATGCAGCGTCAACATATCAGTTTTATTAAGAAGTCCTGCGATGTTTTGGTGCATGATGTTCATGTGCTTATAAAAGAAATAACTGATCTTGTGTTCCTATTGATTTGTCTTCAGTCACGCTATTTGAGAAAAGCGGCGTTTGATCAATACTGTTGTTTCTAAGATCGTCTTGAGAGTAGAATAATTTGTAGTCTATCAATATGTTAGATAAGATTTGTTCAAAAATGTTCCTCCATCCATTTCTGTTTAATTTTCCTGTACTATTGGAAAACATTTCAAGTGACAGGGTGCGATTACTATCGAAAAAGTATGCGTATTGATTGATCTTTATGTTTAAATATAGCAGGTTATTAAATAAATCGACTTTATAATTGTGAATTAGAGCCCCAGTTTTGTATGTCGGAGCGCAGATAATAATATTTGTATGGTTGATATTTTCCATCGCATTTTTAAGGTTGTATAGTATATTCAAATAGTCTCCACTGTTAAGATCATTTTCTCCAATGAAAAACAGGCAGTAATCGCTCATCGTGAATTCCTTTAATTTATAAATAAGAGAGTTAAGGAAACCTGGTGTGGTGACTTGGGGCAGTAAATGATGACAAAAATTAAAATATTTTGAGAAGATTTCTTCGATTAGGGGCAGCATTCCCTTTGTGCAATTGCTGCTTATTACAGATAATCTGTTTTTATGTTTTGATACATATAACTCTCCTGATGTAATTTCGCAGGCAATATTACACACTTGAGAAGTTGCTATTGATGTTTGATTAGTTTGCGTCGATTTATCGTTGTTCAAATTGAATGTTTGAGTTCCCATTTAAGCATTTTAATTTTTTTGGAAGGAGTGCCTTTACTCATGGACTCATTATTTGAGATATTCGGTGAAATGTATTGTTGTTTAGAGGTTTTTTTGCGAGCTAATGGTGTAGAGACCTTTTTCCTATTAGGCGTTACGCAAATTTTTTTACAGGTTTCTACGGTTTTCAAAGATTTTTGTAGATCAGTTTTTAAACGGAAGTTCTCGTTATTTAAGTCGTCTATTTCTTGATGAGCACTCATTAATTGAATTGTAAGTGATTTAATTTGTTCTTTAAGGTCGTTAACCATGTCATTGTCGCTATAGTTCTGTAGACTGTCTGGTATGCTTAGCAATGTGGTGTCTAATATTGTTTTATCCTCGTCATTTGTCATATCAGACAGATTACTTAGCGATCCCGATTTGTGCGTTTTCCGATGTGTAATGTTATCTAGATCCATGTTCTATTATATCACCAGCGCCCTCTGTCGGCACTAGCACGTATTCCACTGAGAACAATTGGTAATCAAACATTCACAAAAAGAGGTGTCAGATAGCGGGGCTCGAACTTGGTACTCGTTGTATAGCGCGGTTGCAGAGATCAACGCTAAGCGTACCGAGTCATTTGAACGATTACTAAGGTGTCCAAATTACGCTAATACTGTAGTGTCATAAAAAAAAAAAAGTTCGTTGGGTAGTTTTGAATTCAAATGATTTTAATGAAGTCCAAAGGTCGTTTCTTTGTTTGTTGTACACTAATGTTTCACTTTTTTGTTTCTTTAATCGCTTCTTTAACACTTTTAGGGCACATAATGTTGAGTTTTGTTGTATAAGGTAAAAGGTACTCGTTGAACACTGCTTTATAGTTTATAACATTTGATAATTTGGTCGAATATAGTCTATGGAAGAAAAATAGGTACTTTATAGTAATGTTCACTGTAGTATTTAAGTTTATATAACACTTCCACATATACACCGCACTGTTCAGTTTATTATAGCACTAGTTTTATGTTAGTTTAAGTAGTTTTACTATTTTTAGATATTTAATAACACGGAGCACATACTCGCTGCCCGCGCTGACCTCCTGGAACCCTTAAAACTCTTCAAGTGCAGTTATATACTAATTTATAAACCCAAAACCCCCAGGGGGAGGGGGGAAGGGGGTTAGTTGCGAACCCTATAGGTTCACAGTTGTGTCAAAAAAATCATCCTACGTAGTTACGTAGGATGATTTTTTTTTCCATCGATGATGTTTTTTTACGTTTATATATATAATATATAAGCTTATATACCTTTACATAATTGTAAATGGGTTTTTCCTTATGCACACACGGGGTGCAGAAAGCCTTTGAGGGGTTAATTCTATGAAAGCTTAAACAAAAATACTTATTGTATTTCAGATATCTCATCATCATCATCTGTTTTTTCCCATCTATATTGAGGTCGGCTTCCAGTCTAACCGGATGCAGCTAAATACCAGTATTTTACATGGAGCGACTGCCTATCTGACCTCCACAATCCAGTTCTTGGGTAACAGGATACCTCTTTTATTCAGATGACTGCAATTCAAAAATGATTCCTTTCAAATATTATTCTCAAGTCTATCACATAATACGATGCATACCTACACCATGCGCATCCATTTTTTTTTCGTCTACAGCGCAGGCAATTGGCTCAATTTCCGGTCTAAGGAAAAATTAATGAAGACAGGATATTGCCTGAAACCTTCCTGTATAGGTAGCTACCGTAATCGAATATGTTCCGATATTTTGTACATTATTTATTGGAAGCCGAATAATTAAATTGGGTTTCCGTGTTTATCCTACTATAATATTATAAATGTGAAAGTTTGTATGTTTGGATGTTTGTTACTCAATCACGCAAAAACGACTGAACGGATTTGGATGAAATTTGGTATACATATAGTTTATAACCTGGATTAAAACATAGGATACTTTTCATCCCGGTAGAAGGTTCCCGTGGGATAATTTCCGACATACACGTGGGCGAAGCCACTGGCAAAAGCTAGTCTTTTACTAAAATATTAAGGTTTTATAGGGATATCTATGTTTATAAAGTCAATAATGAGGTACCTGCCTGCCTTTTAATGTAAAGGAAACTGTTCATGATCGGTAAATGTCAATAAATGTTGAATTTATGACTATGGGCACCTAAACATAATAATTATCTATGTCTCGTTTCGGCGCTCGAAGATGTGACGACAGGATTTTGTCGTACTGTATATGTAAAAGCCGTGTCTCCTGCGCGCCTTTTTGCGAAATATTACACAAAAAGCCTTACACATAAGCATTATTTTATTTTCATACACAGGCTGTCTCCTGCGTATTCAAATATTTTTAGTTACACATTACGTGCATTAGTTTGACAACAGAGGGGCAATTCCCGTATTTTTATAACAACGTTCGCAATCTCATCTCAGTCTCAATCTGTCAAAATTGTATAGAGTTTGCCTACATTTTTGACATTTGATTGTCGCTGGCTGACATTGCGACTTGGAATTTGAACGTTTTTAATTACGAGAATTGGCCCTCAGATGTGCGCGGCGCGCGCGGCAGTTGAAAATGAAACAAACCCATCCCCTCTTCCACCGCGCGGAGAATGTTTTCCAAGCAGCTCGGAAAACAAAAACATCGCGTTTGCGTACACAAATGTGTAAGGCCACGCCTCTTTGTTTCGACGTTTTTGCGTAATGTTTCAAAAAAACACGCGCAGGGGACACGGCTTTAGCCTTGCATGTCGGTCGTCGTCAAAGTGTCATCTTGTAAACGCGACGAGGTGACCACCCGTGTTTAACATGATGTGGCAAAGCAAGTATTAAGTACTGAGATGGTGTAGTACACACCGCTAAACATCAAGCTATACATTTTCAGTTTACACTGACCTCTCATTTTAAGGAAATCCTATACAATGCAAGATCAGCTTATACTGGAAATGTATAGCTTGACCTGTGGCCGTGCGTACCTATCCACTATGTCATGTAAATCTTAAGTGAAGAAGATGATTGAATACATTGAAATACATTAAAAGAAAACATCGCAAAGAAACGTGCGCAACGATCTAGAATGTTCTACCTATTTAAACTATTCCATTTCAAACCCGCAGCTCTTTACTTTACATAATAATTAGTGTAACAAAACTGTGCAATTACCATATTTATTACCGTACTAAACATTCTAAACACCCTATTACACGAACAAAACATTGTGATAATTATTAAATTGCATGGAAATCCTTGTTTACATTTTGATAATAAAAGTTACATTGTTCCGCGTTTGGATTGGTCAACCGAACTCTATGAAAGGGTTGTCTTGGTGATAAGAATAATAATGGGTGATTAGATGGGGAGAAAGGGGTGAACGAGCACATGTCAAAAATTTCTTATGATAAATTATTATTTAAAAGTGATGATGGCACTGAGGCTAGCATAATCAGCTTATAATGTACCCACTGCTGGGACACAGGCCTCTTTTCGGTGAGTGGGAGTAATGTGCAAATTACACCTACACATACATAGGTCCTATACCATTGGTAAAATGTTTCATCCTATTCTATAGGATGAATTTTTCAGTACATATAGTCCACATGCTTATTGCTTAATATTTTATGATAATACTAGCGACCCGCCCTGCTTCGCACAATTTTTATAACTTGACAAAACGTGAAGGTTTTTATATTGTATATAAGTTAAATATGAATGTATTAGGTTGGGGAAAAAGTCTTTTCGCATTATAGTATGTATGAACTTAAAATAAAATCTCTTTGGCTATACTATTTGTATCTGGCTGGTTTTGGTATCATTGAAAGTTTAAATTTTAAAGAACATAATTCCAAATTCAAATTAGGAAAATGTGTGATTTTCATTTGTTTTTCGTACTGTCAAGATGAGTGAATCTAATGAAGAAATTTGATACATTTTAAAATTTTACTACAAAAAAGGTAAAAATGCAACGCAAGCCGCGAAAAAAATTTGCGATATTTATGGACCCAGTGCAATGTCTGTGAGAGTAGCACAAATTTGGTTTAAGCGTTTTCAATCCGGAAATTTTGATGTCAAAGATGCACGTCGCTCTGGTCGCTCTATTACGGATAAAATGGATGCCATTTTTGAAAAAGTGGAGCAAGATCGGCATATCAGTAGTTACGACGTAGCTGAAGAACTGGGAATTGAAAACAAAACAGTTTTGGCGCATTTGAAAACAACTGGGTATACAAAAAAGCTCGATATTTGGGTACCTCACGAGCTCACTGAAAGAAACCTAATGAATCGTGTACTCATTTGTGATTCTTTATTACGACGTAATGAAACCGAACCATTTTTGAAGAAGCTGATATCTGGTGATGAAAAGTGTATCACGTATGACATGAACGTGCGAAAAAGGTCGTGGTCAAAGGCCGGTCAGGCTTCACAGACTGTGGCGAAACCCGGGTTAACTCGCAACAAGGTGATTCTGTGGGTGTGGTGGGATTGGAAGGGCATTATTCATTATGAGCTGTTACCACCAGGCAGGACCATCAATTCTAAACTCTACTGCGAACAACTGATGAGATTAAAGCAAGAAGTTGAGAGAAAGCGGCCGGAATCAATCAACAGAAGGGGTGTGGTTTTTCATCATGATAATGCTAGACCTCACACATCTTTAGCCACTCAGCAAAAATTAAGAGAGTTTGGCTGGGAGGTGTTAATGCATCCGCCGTATAGTCCTGACCTTGCACCTTCAGATTTCCACCTGTTTCGGTCTCTTCAGATTTTTTTAGGCAGTGTTAGGTTAACATCACGAGAGGACTGCCAAAACCACTTGTCGCGGTATTTTGATCAGAAGTCCCGAAATTTCTATAGCAATGGGATCATGTCCCTACCTACAAGATGGCAAAAAGTTATCGAACAAAATGGTACCTACATACTTCAGATAAATGTAAATAATGCATATAAAAAAATGTTTTGAATTTTCTTAAAAAATGCGAAGAAACTTTTTCCCCAACCTATTATTATACATATAAAACTTCCGGAATAAATTCTCTAAATGATAGTGAAAATCGTATCAAAATACGTTGCGCAGTTTAGAAGAACAACGCAACCATTCAGACAGACACGAAAAGCGACTTTATTTTATAAAGGCTCGTACAAATATGTGCGACACGTGATATAATCGCGCGCGACACAAACAAAGGCACCGCTCATCGCGCAACACGCGGTGCCTGTGCCGCGCGCGATTATATCGCGTATCGCGCCTGTTTGAGGGAGCCTTAATAAGTATAGATTTTGTGCTTATTTATTTATTTGTTTCTGGCCAACCAACAATTGCTTATACTGTTACATGTTAAAATAAACATTCTTATATCAACCTATAACAATCTCTTATAGGTTAGCACCGCATGCCCCATAAAGTAATAGATGTTACCAGTTATATGAAGGTTTAAATCAAAATTTAAATCAGTAACAAATTAAAAATCTAAATTAAATACAAAATCAAAATTAATACTAAATCAAAATTAAATACAAAATCAAAATAAAATACAAAATAAAATTAAATACAAAATCAAAATTAACAACAGAATCAATCTTATCCTGGAATATAACAGTTTTGAGTGAAGCCACTAAAAATATTAACCATATAACAGTTTCGAGGGCAGTGGCTAGTATTGAAATAAATAATTCCGAGTGAAATTCCACATTAAGGGTACAAATTAATACGAACCGGTGGGGGCTAGGAAACACAAACAAGTCACAAAGGCTGCTTAATTGCCAATTTACTCAGGTTAACAATACTATTGTTTAACGCCGGGACTGGTCAATTAATTTCTACAATTAAAACTCTACAGTGACAGCGGCTGTCAAATAAATTAGGACTTTGCGGTGGACTGAAGGAATTCAGGGTAATATTTCAATAGAAATATCTTAATTGTGGACCGTGAATGAAAACCCTATTTATGAGAGTAATATCAAGTAATATGGACGGGCAAAAAAGATACTCTATAATGGTGTAAATTTTTATGTATGGCATGTATGTAATCAACCTCTAATAATTCCCATCTGCGCTTCTAAAAATATTATTGAACACTCTAATATAATGGCTGCGCCTCTTTTTGTAAACCTTAAATAATTCCTATTTTGGGGTTATAAAATACTAAATGTTCAAGTAACTGCGACCAACTTGAAAGAAATGGATGTAGCGATCGCTGGCTGCTGACACGGTACCACTCGCTGCGCTCGCTTAACTCGCACGCGGTTGGTCACAGTTCCAACCTAACCTACCCCGTTGGGTTAGAGCCTAGCTTATTTACTACGACCAACTACGAGAAAACGCCCGAAAGTTAAAAGAGGTTCAATTCTTTAGAAGTATGGATCATTAGAAATGCAAAAAGTTTTTAGAGGTTCATTAATTTAAAAAAGCGATCATCCTTAGATGATCAATAAGTTTTTTAAACGATCAGTTAAATATTTCCGATTTTATTATAACTTTTATAATATTCGCTTTCGGCTCGCTAGGGCTGCAGTGAATAATCATCGCGAAAACTTTCGCGTGAAATAGGGTACTAGTTGTGCCCTGAAATGTTATTCTCAAGTACTTATGATGAACTGAAACATTCCGTTTAAGATAAAGTTAATATCGAATAATCCTGCTGCAATACCTAAAATTCTAAATGATAATTATGATTATACCTCACGGATGCTCAACACGTCATCAGAAGATTATCGTAAAACATGATAAATAAAATATTATTCTGTTTTGCAATTTTCCTTTTCGTACCCGTTATTCATAATTCCAATGTTATCTGTCTGAACATCAAACCATTTTCCGAGTCATAATAAAGTAATGAATTTACGCAAATCGACAAAACAAATGATGGACAAACACGCGAGTTCGTTTTCAAAGATATTTGGCATGTTTACTAGTCACGAGCTTTGCAGGTTATTTTAAAAATGGCTGTAATTTTCATAAAAGTGTTTGTTTGTTTCCCTTCTGAACAATATTTGTTTGCATTTGCATTTCCATAAACACAACGCTTGTCAAATAAAATTGGTGATCGCAACCTGCGGTTTTTAGCAGAAAAGAAGGCACTCTATTGTATCTTCTTGCAGTAGATGGATGGCTTCGTCCAATCTACAGTATAAAATATGGACAGTATGGAAACATGGCCTATTTGTTGAAATAATTACCTACGCTCCAATGGAGCGTTAGGATTGTCACTTTTAATGTTTAAACTAGCTGCGCCCCGCGGTGTTACCCGCGGTTTATGAGATACACTAAAACGTGTATTATTTAATCGGTGAGAAAAGTATTCACAAAAAAATTGCTCATCCCACGGGAACACTTCATTTTTTCAGGATGTAAAGTAGCCTATGTGTGCTATGTGTATACAGGATGTCTGCTACTTCCACACCAAATTTTATCCAAAACCAGTCGAGCCGTTTGAGTTTGAAGGAGTAAAAAATATATTTGAATTCCTTGCTCATCCCACGGGAGCACTACATTTTTTTCGGGATAAAAAGTAGCCTCTGTGTTAATCCAGGGTATAAGCTGTCTACATACCGGATTTCATCCAAATCGGTCCAGCCGTTTGAGCGTGAAGAAGTAACAAACATACACACACACACTCTCACACACACACAACCACTCACAAACTTTCGCTTTTATATTAGGTCTTTACCTATGAAATTGCCGTTCTGCAGTACTGGCCATTTCAAATCAAAATAATTTTTGTTTGGCTAAGAATTCTAATTTCAAATTAATTTTATTTTAAAAACATGGATTTTTTTTTCCAAAAGTAGTCATTTGTTTATTGATTAGTGTTACATTTTCATCGCATTTCAATCTTTTTCGTCATCATGGATACGTTAAAAATTCGAGTAATTATGGAATATGAGTACCGTCGTGGCAGCAACGCGGCACAAGTGGCACGCAACATCAACGACGTTTACGGAGCTAACACTACAAACCAACGCACCACTTGTTATTGGTTTGCTCGCTTCCGTTCTGGAAATTTCGACCTGAAAAATGAACCTCGCGGTCGTCCGAAGACTTTGGTCGACAATGACGAATTAAAGGCGATTGTGAAAGCTGATGATACACAATCTACGGCTGAATTAGCAGCAGCTTTCGACGTTAGCGTCAAAACAATATTGGTCCATTTGCGTCAAATTGCAAGGTAAAAAAGCTTGACAAATGGGTGCCCCACGAACTCAATGATCGCCAGCGCGAAGTACGCGTCGAGACGTGCCTTGCACTGCTCAACAGACACACAAATGAAGGAATTTTGAACCGCATTGTTACCTGCGATGAAAAATGGATTCTGTTTGATAACCGCAAGCGCTCAGCAAGTTGGTTGGATCCTGGTTCAGCACCTAAACAATGCCCTAAACGAAAACTTACCCCTAGAAAAGTGATGGTCACTGTTTGGTGGTCTAGCGCCGGTGTGATTCATCACAGCTTCTTACCAAACGGGGTGAGCATTACTTCAGATGTGTACTGTGAAGAACTGAACACAATGATGGAGAAGCTGGCACATCTCCAACCAGCATTGGTCAATCGCTCGTCTCCGCTGCTCCTGCACGACAACGCGCGACCTCATACTGCACAGCAGACGGTCTCCAAGTTGCAAGAACTGGGGTTGGAAACTCTCCGTCATCCGCCCTACTCACCAGACCTTGCGCCTACAGACTACTACTTTTTCCAGAATTTGGATAACTTCTTGGCGGGAAAAAAATTCAATACCCGAGAGGCAGTACAAAATGCCTTTGAAGAATTTGTTGCCTCCCGTCCAGCTGATTTCTTTAAGAAGGGCATCAATTAACTGCCACTGCGTTGGCAAAGATGCATTGATTGCATGGGTGATTACTTCGATTAATACAAATAAAAAATGCATAAAAAAAATTCGTTTAAATTTTTTCATACAAAACGGCAATTTCATAGGTAAAGACCTATTAATATTAGTGTGATGTGATAGTGTGATTATTTATTTTTGTTTTTTTTGTTTTCAAACTTTTATTATTGTTTTTTGTTTAGTTGGTGATCTTCCTGTGCTAGTCACAATAAATACTTTTTCTTTCTTTCTCTATTTTTTCGGGATAAAAAGTAGCCTATGTGTTTATCCTGAGTGTCAGCTACTTCCACACCAAATTTCTTCAAAATCACTCGAGACGTTTGAGTTTGAAAGAGTAGCAAATATATTTGAATTTCTTGCTCATCCCACGGGAGCACTACATTTTTCCGGGATAAAAAGTAGCCTATGTGTTAATCCAGGTTATAAGCTGTCTACATACCGAATTTCATCCAAATCGGTCCAGCTGTTTGGGCGTTTGAGTTTGAAAGAGTAGCAAATATATTTGAATTTCTTGCTCATCCCACGGGAGCACTACACTTTTTTGGGATAAAAAGTAGCCTATGTGTTAATCCAGGGTATAAGCTGTGTACATACCGAATTTCATCCAAATCGGTCCAGCTGTTTGAGCGTGAAGAAGTAACAAACATACACACACACACACACACTCACAAACTTTCGCCTTTATAATATTAGTGTGATGTGACAATTGAAAAGTGTTTTATTGGAACGAAGTTCACGAAATTGTAAAAATCATCCCGCGAAAAAGCGTTTCCATTTTACAAATATTAAGAGTAACAACTCTAACGCTCCAATGGAATATAGGTAATTATTTTAACAAATAGGCGTGATTTCCATACTGTCCATATTTATACTGTAGATTTTTGTTAGGTACTTAATTGTAAATCGGGTAGAGATGGGATCGCTGAGAGTAGGGACGAAGCCTCACCATCCCTGTCTCGTTCGACACCTACGGGCTAGAAACGGTCAGTGTATCAGATATAATCTTGTTGAAATAATATCATACGGAAATTAGAACGTAAACAAATAAAGGTATCGTTGTTTACATTGCCATTCTATTAAAAATGAAAATAGAACTTCTTTAAAGGTAGCAATTTTTCTATTCATAACAAAATTGAGGTGCTAGAAACGGTTTGGCTGATTTTGCCGTCAAACCGAGGGGTTGCGTCGGAAATGGAATAATGGCTACTACCGCCGCGCTACCGGGGTCCTGAAACCTTTGAGAGGCCCAATATAAAGGGTTTGCAGGATATTGTGGTCTGGCAAGCTGACCGCTAAGGATGTAAAAGAGATTTTAATACGGAGGAGTATTTTCGAAACCCACATTTTGGGTGGGAAGGGAGGTAGAAGAGGACAATTGCCGTGCGTTATAATTATGTAGGGCACTGGACATTGACGTTCACCATAACATAACATCACGCCTGATATCCCTGAAGGGTTAGACAGAGCTGTAACTACCTATAGTACATCCACATTTCGCCAGTTATGTTTAAGTCATGTAGGTAATAGGGCGAACCTATTGCCATAACATTGCCACAAATCTAGACTCCGGGCTACTACTGAGAAATTCCAAATAACACTGCCTGACCTAGGAATCAAACCCAGGAGTGCCCAGGACCTCAAGCTCAGCAGTAGCGCTTGCGACCGTGTACCAACAGGCACTCGAATGTCGATTGACGTTAACCTAAAGGTTACTAGAGTTTACACGGTAAACCGCATCATCATCTGCCTTGCCATTTCCCAAAAATATTGAGGTCGGCTTCCAGTCTAACCGGATGCAGCTGAATACCAGTATTTTACATGGAGCAACTGCCTATCTGACCTCCATAACATAGTTACTGGGTAATACGATACCCCTTGATAAGACCGGTTTGTCATACTTTCGGGCTTCTGTCGATCCGTTACGACTGTCAAAGATCCACGAATGACAGCCGGGACCAACGGCTTAACGTAAACGTAAAAACTATATACTATATATGCATACATACGATAAGCCGTATAAACTCTAGTAATTAAATAACAACATAACAAACCCTCAACTAATTAACTTACCCTAGGACAACTTCAAAACAGTTACTACCCACGAATGACAAAATAAAGATGGCGCAGGCTAATCCATCAAATTGCGCGTCACTAAGGATTAACCAGTAATGGACGTCAAACATTTACACAGGAGAAACGTGCCCCTGGCGCAGCTACTAGGATCAAAATCATTTTCTTTTTAAAGTAGGCACTTGCACCCTTTCGTCTTGAAGCCCAAAATATGTTAGAAATAACATCGGCTTTGTCCTGTGTTCGGTTATGTTTATTCAAGCGGCTAGACTGGAAATCAAACAAAGAATTTATGTTTTACATTATGTATCAAGTACTGTGCCTGGCCGTAAATACGGCCTTTTTGAGTTTGAGGAAAAGTTCAGCTCAGTAGAGTGCGTCTCTGTTACTCAAACATGTATAACAGTCTCTTTCCAAAGGCATCCTGATATCATACCCACCTAGACTATCTCTACCTACTAACAATAAAAACAAGCCTGAAACTCTGACTGGCTGAATGCTTCGTAAGATAAAAATATTACAATATTAAGGCGAGTAGTGCTGCCAACTAGCGCCACCATTGAGTATAAAAATTTAAGTCTGGAGATATGGAACATTTTGAAATTTCCTATGCTCACATTTTTAGTCAGATATGAGGTAGGTTTGAAGTCAAAAACGCCCGTTTTTGGCGTTAGTTGCTAAGGCTTTGAATGTAGGAGGTTTAGTGTTGATTTTTTTGATTAAAAAAATTCAATCTCATCTGACTAAAAATGTGAGCATAGAAACATAATGTTCCGTTCTCCAGACTTATGATTTTTTTCTCAATGGTGGCGCTAGTTGGCAGCACTACTCACCTTAAGTACTAGTCTAACCAATGCTCAAACAATTGTTTAACGAAAATTCACACAACACAACACGCAAACAACACAACAACATCACAACATCCGAACACAACACAACAACACAACATTCCAATTAAAACATTGTTATTAAAGACTAAGCTAATAAACGCATCTCAATAAAATAGTAACAACAAACAGAAAGCTATAACCAATAAATATTCATGAGATGACCCAAAACAAGCATGTAAACCAAAATCAAACACTCCACCGGGATTAATCGATCAACTAATCAATTCGTCCCAACAAGGCGTTGAAAACTGACGGCAACTCGAGATAACTCAAGTGTCCTCGGTCACATTACAAGATAGTTAAGCGTAGTTCACCAACTTGTGCGAGCTTGCGACCTATAAGTTGTATCGTTAACCCTCCAGTCCTTTACACGGAATGATAACGCGAAGATGTTTCCAAGGATTATGTAGGGTTGGGTGGAAGATTCTTTGGGGTTTTGTTTTGCGAATGGAAGATTACGATGCATTAAAAGATCTTGCATGAGTGTCAATAGTTAACAATAGCTGACACAGACCAGAAATGTAAAAGAAGGCCAGGGGACGCAGCATTATGCTGTGCGATTTTCCCCAACTTGTTCTTTTTTTTTATGTTATTGTTTTTTCTTTGCATAATGTTTACCGCAAATATACGTGTTTTCTTTCTTTCTTTCAGAACACAGACAGCTAGTTGCAACAAGGGTAAAGGGCCGCTATTAACGTGGCCGTCACCTAATGGTCGCAACTAATATAAAAAGTACCATCGTCGACTCGATAAGAAGAAGACAAGGGTAAAATAAAACAAAACACACACATCATCAACAGACAGCACAGTCAGACATCAGACATCTAATGTAACATCCTATATTCTAGCAAATAAAGTTATCATTCATTCATTCAAAATATTTTATTAAGGTGAAATGGTACCGTGACGGGGATTGGAGCATTGGTCTGGTGGATCGCCAAATGGATCATGTAGAATTAAAAAAAAATATCTTTTTATTAAAATTCTTTATGTTACATTGAAATAAACCCATAATTTTTCTCTCTTCTTTAATGATGAACGTGTAGACGATATTGAAATTGCTTTTACAATCGAATAAAACAGTTTTTTCTCATAAAAAAATGCTAATTTTGAGGAAACTATCAAATTGTGTCAATCGTGTTTTGGCCCTCATAATTTATTAAAGAAAATCTTCAATTTTTATAACCATGAAAAAAAATAACTCTAGTTTTTGAGGACAAAATTGATTTTGCGTAAAATGCGTCAAAATATCTTCTTTGGGACCTATTCGTGGTACAGCCCACACATTATAAGTCAACCAGACGTAATTTTTCACCAGACATGGCGCTGACACATGCAAAGTGACTTCACATATTTACGTAAAATGTTTTCCCACAGATAATCGATATGGTCCGTCTCGTGTCGGACATTGGTCATCCACCGCATTTTGGACATCAGCCAGGAGACTTGAGGAAAAAACATGTCGTTTAGACACATTATTGTCTGACTAACTAGCAGGCGTTCACATTGTTGAGATGTAAACAGGAATTTTGGGGGAGGCTGCAAATTATGACATGTTTTGTTGAAGGAATGTTTTCTGTTTACAACGCTATTTTAAGGGGGAGAAAGAAGGGTCATATTAAACTGTGGCTAGTAGTAAAATAAGCAGAAGGATGTCAACTTTGTTAAAGCATTATTCAAATCTTGTCCGACGAGCGGGTCAGGTAGCGTAACACACTATCAATCGGAATCGGTTTCATTTTGACAGTTCAACAACATTCATTGCGTTATTCACGTTGTCGAGCAGACAAATTTTTCGAACATAAATATGAAGCAATTGATTAGCAATTTGCTTCAAAATTATCCAGATTCCGATTGATATTGTGTTACGCAATTAGGGTGCTGAGCTTCAAACTGAAATATTTGCTTGGACATGCTTTAGACAATCTGTCAATTTTTTTTTGTAGATCAGCCTTTATAAAACCGGGTGATGCCTCATCTACCGGCTTAGTATTTGCATGTAATTAGTTAGTTACTTGAGAGCCAACATCTACTATCTCTGAGTAACACACTGTGCTAAGATTAATAACAAAATAATAAGGATACGAAGTTTCAAATCTTAGACGTAACAAACAGTTAGCCCAGGTTCGCACTAGCGATTTTTTCGCGCAATGGATTATCAACGCTCTGCTTAGCGCCGAGAGTTGAAAATCCAACAGTGTATTTTTTTGACGCACTGGGATGCACTCTGTTGGATTATCAACGCTCGGCTCTACACCAAGACAGTTGAAACTTTAGTGCGCGATCAAATCCGAAGCGATATTTTTACGTCGATTTCGGAAGTTAAGAATGATATACATCGGCTTTTAGAAAGATACCGTCATTCAGGTATGATTAACAGAAAGAAACCTATACAAAGCCAAACTTCTTTTTAAACTTGGGTCGAATTTCACCAATATAAATGAATGCGATCAGCAAATAAACCACGTATAAGAGCTGTCAGTGTTTTCACGATGTCCGAATAGCCACTACCTACTTACCGAATAAATTAAAAAATGGAACTGAATTTATATGAAATTATCTGCCAAGTAGGTTAATAGGAACATAATCATAGGTGGTGAAACAGCACTATCTTTTGTGGAATAATGACACTGACAGCAGTTGAACGCGGTTTAGATGTTATTTATTTATTTATTTATTAAAACTTTATGCACAAGTAAAACAATACCGCGATCATCAAAAAAAAAAAAAAAAATATCGCGATCAGTTTAATGAGGGTTTTCATGAAAATTCACGCCACCAGTTGGCGCCACTTTGACAAGAGGTCTTCCATTTCGACAATCAAAATAAAATATGATGATGTTCATCATTCCTTTCATTCATTCGTTCATCATTGACAACTAAAGAAAATATACCTAGGCGCTTTGACACTATTGACAGGTGCCCAGAATTGACGCCTCACTGCTGCCACAAAACCCTCATTTGTGAAATTCGATCTAAATGAGCTATTTTAAAGTATAGTCGACTTCATAATGCTTAATTCCCGTAAATTGAAACTGCACTAAGGTTAAAACTGTCTAACTGTCACATAGACAAATGGACTTTGTCGTTTTATGACGTGCAAGTGACTTTTAACCTAATGCCCAGGTTCATGAGGCTAGTTTTTTAAGCTAGAATAAGTAATATCCTGGCTAACTATCCTGGTTTGGCACCATGCTAGAGCTGTTGTTATACTAGCTTAAGCAACTACGAAGTCAACGATACACAGTCCTTTTGAACGTATTCATAAAGTGTTAGTAATGTAAAATTTTACTTGAATGAACGAGTCTGAACCTGGTTTGTTTAGCAACGTCTGTGAAGGTAACAGTTTAATTTGATGCCTGATAGACGTAGCTAGGTGAATAGGAATTTAAGGTGGTCAGCTCTTGGAAATGGAGTAAATTAGATCTTCTAGTGATTGGATTTGAATTTATAATATGACTAGCTGCGCCCCGCGGTTTCACCCGCGTTGACCGGGATAAAAAGTAGCCTATGTGTTAATCCAGGGTATTAACTATCAACATACCAAATTTCATACAAATCTATCAAGCCGTTTGAGCATGAAGGAGTAACAAACATACAAAACACTCCCACACACACACACTCACAAACTTTCGCCTTTATAATATTAGTGTGATGTGATTCAATGTGTTTGTGTTTTAATGCCTGTAAAGCCTTGGTGTTAGGACTGTTAGATCTAATCGGCTTAGAAGAGCAGCTGACTCTATAGTATTTGAAAGTGGTAAGTACTTAAGAATAAGATATTCTGATAGGTACAAGAGTCAGTCAACAAAAACCATAGTCAGTCATGGGTACTGCCAACAGAAATGAAAACTTCACAACGTGATGCGTGACGCGAACTCATAAGATTTTTCCCTACCAAAAATCGCTATCGCGCTTAAAGAAGTTTTCACTTTCACAATTTTCTTTCGAGTTTTTGTGTGAAATCGCAATTATCCAGATCTGAAACATTGTTAATGTTTTTATTTTACCTACACGTTTAAAAATAGTAGCATAGTAAGTGCTTCCTCACAAGCGATGTAACCAGAAAGCAATTAAGCTGATTTCAGACTACGCTATAATATAATAGCATATAGTATATAGCTCATAGCACAACAATATCACGCTCCATACATTGTTATGGACACGTTCACATTGTACTATATATTATTGGCTTGCTATACGCTATAAATTGGTGCGATTCGCAGAGTTTTCATCCATTGTGTCGATCGTGATGTGTGCTGTGCAACTGTGCACACTCTTCAAAGATCGCGATCGACTGAGCTTGCGATAATATCGCGTATGTGAACGTCATGCTATATAGTATAGCATTAAGTCCTTCTTTGCTATACTTTATAGCACAATAGTATAGCGTAGTCTGAAATAAGCTTTATCCGAGCCGCAATTAAGGGGTAGGTACTTCAGGAACATGCTGTTAAACTTTCGCTGTTAAACATAAAAACCGTCCCACACATACCGCAAAACAAATAAAACCTCATATCGCGGTCAACCGTCCACATTGTGGTCGTTTTCCACATTTTTACCTTCGTTCAGTGTTCGCGAGAGTTTAATAATATCTGCCAAGTGCGTCTCGGACCACGCACAATGAAGGGTTCTGTAGTTTAAAATCATATTCTCTCCTAGTTGATATACAACCTGCCAAACTATGTTGGGTCGGCTTCCAGTCTGTCCGGATGCAGTGGAGCTACTGCCTATCTGACCTCCAAAACCAGGAACTGGGTAAAACGATACCCCTTGGTAAGACTGTTTTTCAGACTTTCACGCTTCGGACGACCCATAACGTCTGTCAAATATCCACGAATGACAGCCGGGACCAAAGGGCTTAACGTGCTTTCCGAGGCACGGAGGAGTCTCGGTATCTAAAGATGGTCACCCATCCACGGACCAACCCCAGCAAGCGTAGCTTAACCTGATGGATCGACCCTTGCGGCTATTATTACTTAGCCACGAACTCCTCATCCATGCATTTCATCCATACATATACGTCACGATCAATTCTCCAACTACAAAATTAAGTTTGTAATCCTAAAACAAAAAAAAATTATATTATAAAATTACAAATTAACCATTTTCTGACTTTTTCCTTTATTTGTGCTATGAGACCTTGCTACTTGCCAAATTTCGTGATTCTAGGTCAACGGGAAGTTCCCTATAGGTTTTGATTTATTTGTGAGTATCAAAATATGTCGCATAAATGGCCGTATTTTCTGATGCGTTGACTTAGAAGCTTGATATTTTTTAGAGCTTTAAGCGACCATCGTATTTGATATAAATTTCAACTTGATACCTCTACACGTCCCTGAGAAAAAGGGTCTTGATAGACTGACATACGAACAGACATACAGACAGACAGACGGACAAAAAAGTGAACCTATAAGGGTTCCGTTTTTTTCTTTTGATGGACGGAACTCTAAAAACGTATATAATCTCGTAATTCAGGACGATGGGGGACAGTTTAATTATTTAGCTTGTTTTGCTGCTGAATGCTTAGAAATATGAGGCTAGAGAATAATAGGGCTGGATTAGGCAGTGTAATGTCCTGCAGTAGGTAATAGGTAATACGGGCTGGTATCCGCAACTCCACGTCAATGCGCGTATTTTGCGTATGGGTGGGAAAATCGATTATTCGATCCAGCCCGGCTCCTCAAAGAAGGCCAACAGCGCCTAGATGTTACTGGCAACTTCACGGAGGGTACCTGGGTTAACGAAGTACTTTGCCCTGTATGCGGCGACCACCGGGCAGTTTAGAAGCACATGAGTTGCTGTCTCGTCGTCCTCCATGCAGGCCTTGTACAGCGGACTGTCTGTGACTCCTATGACAAAGAGGTGTTTAATAAATGACCTATGGCCAGTTATAGCAGCTATAACTGTAGGCAACTGTGTTTAATAAGTCGGAGAATCTGTTTCGTGAGGCGGCCATCAATTGTAGGGAGTGCTTACTTAGCGTGCCGACACTCACCTTGGTTCGACCATGGTTTGTGATATTGGTCCCTGGTACGTTTCCTTACCAGAGTGCGCAAGCACCTGAAGGGGAGCGGCACTATGGGTTCTGGTCCCACTGGTGCCATGCTCGACCTCCTTCTGGCAAGTTCGTCGGCTGCGTCGTTGCCTAATGAGCCGCTGTGTCCTTTATCCATTGAATGGTTATATTTTTCATAAAAAACTTAACAGCTTCTGAAGTCGGTGCTAAGCTAAGGTGCATTGAAGAATTGAAGACACCGACTGTTAGGTTTTTTATTATGAAAGTTATTTTATTCGTTTTAGGTTTCGAAGTCAGTTTTTACTTTTTTAAAAGTAAATTTATTTGACCATTTTTAGTTGAACATATAATTACTACGAACGAAAAGAAGAATCATTAAAATCCGATTAGCAATGCCGGAGATACAGTACAGTTATGCATATAACATCGTGTACAAGAATAATTACCTAATGTATTATATACTGAAACCTTCCCGAAAGTATGTAGATTACGTTAGTGAAAGAATCATCAAAATTGATTCATTAGTTTTAGAGAAAATCGCCGACATACAAACATACATACATACGGTTCGAATACAGAACCTCCTTTTTTGAAGTCGGTAAAAGAAAAGTAGAAAACTAGTAGAAGGTTGTGTAACTACCGGTGACAATTGATGGTCATGCTCTCCTCTGGTCATAAACATGGAGGGGATTTGATGTGTGAAGTTCAGAACATGGTTATCCTGCCTGACTGATCGCTGCAAACGCACTTTGACCTCGGAGTTCAATTATATACATTTACTTCATAATAATTCCGACTCTTCAATATCGCTAGCAAAATAGACAAATATTGTGTTATAGTTAAACAAGTTTTCCATTTTTGCAATCGATGCAGTCGCGACAAAGCAATTAGAATGCACTCGACGACCGAACATCGAGACTATTCGATTATTATCGATTGGATCGACGCGCCACAATAAATAATCTGTTTGTGGAAACTTTTCAGACTTTTTGACAGAAAAAGATCAGCTCTTTGCCAAGTGCCTCGATAACTGGGGGCGGATATACATAAATTAGTAAGTTATAAATAGATTATAATAATATGTATATGGATATTCCCGACCCCAAATAACGGGACCAGCACCCTAATTGCGTAACACACTATCAATCGAAAAGCAAATGCAATGGATTGGCAATTTGCTTTAAAATTATTCAGCCACTTTGAAACAAATTGCTAATCCTTTGCTTTATATGTTCGAAATATGTATCTGCTTGATAACGAAATTAACGTAATGAATTTTGTTGAACTGTCAAAATGAAAGTGATTCCAATTGATAGTGTGTTACGCAATTGCCCCGCTGCGCGCTGGGACGGCAAAATATGAAGGTAAGGAATTCTCCTGCAGAACTTACTTGGATTGGCTAGATTTGGCCGTGGTTTAAAACTTATTGTAAATAAGAGGCTTCTTCTTTAGTATTAGGGTTCCGTACCAAAATGGTAAAAAGCTTATGCTTAGCTTATGGTGCGACTCAGTCTGTCTATCTGTCACAGCTGGATATCTCAAGAATTATTAATGCTATCAGCATGAAATTTGGAACAGTTTTAGATGACGTTTGCCCAAATATTTTTCAAATAAGAAAGAAATATTAATATTTATTTTATTTTTGCAACAGGGACTGAAAGGGGACTTAAAAATTCGAAGTGGAGCTAAAAGGGCATGTGGGGTATCATATGAGAGAACGCTGTTTGCAAATTTTAGTAAAGTAGTGTTAGTATGTACTAACACTACTCTATCTAACTCTATCCCATACATTTATTAAATCAGAAAAGTAAGGTCTAGCGGCCCTGGGATCTTGCTATATAAGCCAACGCTATAGAGACGAGATAAATTTCATGCTTTTGGATTAAAAACTTGAACGTGATTGCGTATTCAGTTTCCATTGCAACTAAAATTACTTTATGACGTTTATCGATAGTTTTTTCATTCAAAACTCAACTTAGATAATTTGAGTTTAAAGTTGATATTTGTATAATTGCAATTTTATGTAGGTACTTACCTCGTACCGTTGGGCTAAGTTTATAAACCTCTGTCTATTTCTTCAGGGATAACATGCATCATATTATGTTTTGCTACATATTTTATGTGTTCTATCGCAGTTCAACAACAAAACTATGTCGGATGGTGAAATGGGAAGTTATTTCAGCTGGAATTTGATTACGAATTCTAAGCTCGTGGCTAATAACAATTTTATAACAGAATAGCTTTGGCTTCGCCCGCGTGGATGTCGGAAAATATCCCACGGGAACGTACTACCGGGAATTCGTTCCTTATTCCTTGTCTACATTATAAAGAGAACCTCTGTGCCAGCTTTCTAGGTCCAAGGGTTTGGGCTGAGCGTTGATGAGTCAGTCAGTCAGGACTTCTCTTTTTATAGATAGATAGATAGTAACATCATTGGAGTTATAGAAACCGAGATAATCGCGAAAAAACAATTTTTGTGACCTCGGTGCCTCGGTAAGACGTTGGTCCCGGCTATCATTCGTGGATTTTTGACAGTCGTTACGGGCGTCAGAAGTCCGAAAGTCTGACAACCAGTCTTACCAAGGGGTATCGTATTAACCAGTTACTGGGTTGTGCAGGGCAGATAGGCCTCCGTGTTAAATACTGGTATTCAGCTGCGTCCGGTTAGACTGGAAGCCGAGCCCAACATATTTGGGAAAAGGCTAGGCAGATGGATTGATTACGAATTCCTACAGTATATTATTGCTAATTGAGTTCAAATAATAATGATGTAAACATTAATAGTAATTAGGGAGGCTACACATTATTTTGTTATTTAACCAATTGAAATGCAATTCAATTACTACGTTGTCTTAAATATTTAATTGAACCCGTTTTTAGTGCTCCTGAACGATTTAATGTGTTGTTCAATTATTCAATGCGGTTAATTCAATTTAAGGTAGCCCATCAGTTATTTGGGCTTCGATTTAATATTTAAACTCTTATCGCTTGATTTAACTTTTATATTGGATATACGTTTTAGTAATTAAAGAAAGAAAGAAAAATGCGTTTAATTGGCATTACAGCAAAAAAATAAATACACCTTAAAATTAAAAAACATAAAACAAAGATTGTAATGCCAAAAGGGCCTCAGCTCAGCATATTGTCAGATGACAACACAAGGTGTACCACCTGACGCTGATTTTCAGCTGCATAATTCAGTCTCGTTTTTGATTAATCTGGATTTTTTAAGAGAATTGAAACGGTTTTTGAATACTAATAATGTCTACCTATACTTTAATAAATCTTATAATGTGAGACTAGCTATATAGCTAGTCTCACATTATAAGACAAACAACTACAAACACACACATTATAAATAACTTTTATAGGATATCCTATAAAAGTTATTTTTATCAAGAATTTTGATTAACAAAGAAAACAGCAAAATACACGAATTCTCTATTTTGAAGGCCGTTACCACATTACTTTTTAACCGGCCTCAAAAAGGAGGTTCTGTGTTTGACCCGTAGTATATCTGTATGTTTGTATGTCTGCGATTTTCTCAAAAACGAATGAATTAATTTTGATGATTCTTTTACTAACGTAATCTACATACTTTCAGGAAGGTTTTAGTATATAATACATTAGGTAATTATTCTTATGTACGAAGTTATATGCATAAATGTGCTGTATCTCCGGCATTTCTAAGCGGATTTTGATGATTATTTTTCAACGAAAAGAAAAACATCTTGGGCATAATTATGTAATTGTATAGTCAACTAAAAATGGAAAAATACATGTACTTCAAACAAAGTAAAAACCACCAAAACCTAAACGAATAATAACATCCGTAGTAAAAAACTTAACAGCTTCAAAAGGCGGTGTTTTCAATTCTTCAATGCACCTTAGCTTGGCTCCAACTTCAGAGACTTTAAAGTTTTTTTATTAGTGTTATTTTATTTGTTTTACGTTTTGGAAGTCGGTTTTTACTTTTTTAAAAGTAAATGTATTTACCTCTGCTTTGAATATCCTGAAGGAGTTCGTTCCGATACGAAAAAAAAAGAATCAAAATCATCCCTTACACATAAAAACGTTAGTTACCCTATCCCCATCCCCCATGATATTTCAATAACCCATAATATTTACATAATAGCGAGTGCACTTAGCATCCGGAAGCTTGTGCCAACATGCCTGGTCAGAAAACCTTTATAAAAATGAAAACACGCCGTGTCAACGCATTCATTACTGTCATTGATTTTCTAAGAGATTTTACAGACAGCGATAATTATCATTTAATCAATTAGGTTATGTTTATATTACATTTAAATAAGGTTTCATTTCTCAATAAAAAAAAAATATTTTAATCACACTCAGTAATAATTAATATACCCATACATTTTTAAATGTTTTTTTTCTTATATCTTTTTCTTTAAGAAATATTTAAAAATGAAACTAAATAAGATATGAAATGAATAAATGACATAATATAGTATCACACTAATATTATAAAGGCGAAAGTTTGTGAGTTTGTGTGTGTGTATGTTTGTTACTTCTTCACGCTCAAACGGCTAGACCGATTTGGATGAAATTTGCTTGGTTTGGTTGTTTGTTTGGTATTTGGTATGTGTTGTATGTTTGTTTGATAGCTTATACCCTGGATTAACACATATTCTACTTTTTATCCCGGTCTACGCGGGTGAAACCGCAGAGCGCAGCTAGTCCTAACTAATATTATAAATGCGATAGTGTGTTTGTTTGTTTGTTACGCTTTCACGCTAAAACGCCTGAACGGATTTGGATGAAATTTAGCACATGGGTAGACCATGATCTGGATTAGGATATAGAATACTTTTTTCCCGGTATTACGTGCCCGTGGGATAAATTCCGACCTCCACGCAGGTGAAGCCGCGCGGAAAAGCTAGTATTGTAATAAATCTAAAGGCTTATGTCTTATGGTAACCAATTCTGCTAGTTCGGAGATTAACGTTTCGTCAACAATGTTAATAACTGACTCATCAGATCAAACTAGTCCAAAATATCCACACAACCATTAGCGTTTGACGTTTTTAGGGACATTGTTTATAGCAATATTTGTTTAGAACCCACGATGTAACAAGATTTAGAAGAGTGTTGATTCCAAAATATCTAAATAGCTGTCTGAGGAAATGAAAAGAAATTCGCACAAATAAAGGTTTAAGCAGATAAGCTATGGTTGGATTTCAGCCATGAAACTGAACGCAATCAGCACATCTAAACCGCGTTTAAGAGCTGTCAATGTCATCATTGTTGTGAAATATTGACACTGACAGCTCTTGAACGCGATTTATATACCTATACTGATTGCGTTCAGTTTTATTTGTGAAATTGGCACTAAGTCTGTGAATTAATTTTAATTTCTCAAACATTGAAATACTTCGAAGTACCTACTCGTAGAAGTACTATAAGAAGTATTTTTCAATACTATCATCATTTGTTATTCCATTTATTGCAGCGACAGCTCATTGTCTGAACCGCCTTAACCCACCGCATCTCAACACGGCTTTCATTCGTTGATAGTCGCGCAAACATTTATGTTTGAGCTCTGTTTGCGCACGGTTTCAGGGTCTCACTGTTTGTCGTTCATTGCACAGACACAGGCGCATATACTTGACTGACGGATTTTACGCACAGTTCACACTGTTCGTATGAGTAGGTATTTAGAGCGTTCTTTAGAAGTGAACCACACTTGTGGCAATCATTTCAAAGCAGTCTCGGTGCTTCTAAACGGGAAATATTTTACTGCAATATGTGGCTGCAACACGGTGGCCGCCAGCATTGCCAGCAATACCAGCCAGACTGTGCAATATTGCAATAATGTCCCGGCCATAAAGCCACATATGTTTGGTATGGCCATGCATTTTCACTTGTGAAGTAAGGTCGAATCCACAATCTTGTCTTTTTCTATAGTTAAAAAAAATATAAGCCGCTACGACAAGCGTAACTTCGTCAGCCATTGTTGCCTGATTGTGTAGCCCGTTTACGAGTGTGAATCATGGGCCACATAGTTGCATATATATTACAATACATGGCCCAGCCATAGATTTCTCAGCCATAAGCTGTAATAAACTTTTTCGAGATGGCCGAGCAATAGTTGCGAATAGTACAGCCACACATTGCCGGGAAAGTATAGCCCGTTTAGGAGTGCCTTTAATAAAAACAAGGTCATTACAAGGTTTTTTTTTGGATTTGTTGGTGAAACTTGACAGATATAAAGAAGGAAATGCCTACATTAGATTAGCATAGACTAAAAAACACAACACATTCTGAACATAAAAGGAGGAGCTCGTGGCTAAGTAACAACAGCCGTACGGGTCGATACATCAGGTTAAGCTACGCTTGCCGGTGTTGGTCCGTGGATGGGTGACTGACCATTTTTACATACCGAGACTCCTCCGTGCCTCGGAAAGCACGTTAAGCTGTTGGTCCCGGCTGTCATTCGTGGATCTTTGACAGTAGTTACGGGTCGTCGGAAGTCCGAAAGTCTGACAACCAGTCTTACCAAGGGGTATCGTATTATTCAGTACTTGGGTTGTGGAGGTTAGATAGACAGCCGCTCCATATAAAATACTGGTATTCAGCTGCATCCTGTTAGCCTGGAAGCCGATCCCAACATAGTTGGGAAAAGGATAGGCAGATTTGTTTCTGAAAATAAAATCAAATTAAAAGTACAAACTGCGTTGTAAGATATAGGTAAGTAGGTATAAGTAAATAAATAAATTCTTTATTTCACCATAAGCCCATAACAATATCCTTATGACTAACACTTAAAGATCAATATTTAAATATTCTGACTCCTAAACTAGCTGTAAGTTCATGTGACTTAGGAGTCAGAAAAAAATTTAGATGATAGGTATCGGTATCTTATCTGGGTTTCATATTAAATTTTCGACAAAATACACAACAAAGCTTATGCTCTTTTGGCCCGGAAAAAATGCCAATAAATACGTGTGGGATTTTTTTTTCCTAACTTACAGAACATGTAAGTAATACCCCACGATATTGTGTAAGGTCAAAACTGTAGTCCCAGGGGCGTGCCCACCAAGATTTACGATTCTACCCAACTTTGTACCGAGCAGATGTTTCAGTACCCAACACTTGTTGAGAATGTAAAACATGACTGTTATAACAGTTTCCAACTTTTCTTTAACATTTTTATGTGAAGACGTTTAGGGAGAGTAAGTTATGGATCTCTTGTGTTTTGTTTCTTTGTGGTGAAAGATGAGAGTAACGAATGAGATGTGGACTCATAACGTTAGCAACAACCTAAACAACACAACGACAAAACAACCCGTTCTTAAACAACTAAGTTCCTATTAGCAGAGGAGCTCGTAGCTAAGTAATAACAGCTGCACAGGTCGACCCATCAGGTTAAGATTAAATTCTTTATTTTTGCGTGTTTGTAAAAACAGAATAAATAGTGTTGTGAAAAGTACATCTCCAAATTGTGTTTATTTATTACAAAACCTACAGCTCTTTAACAATTTTACTTAAAGAGATAAAACCAATCTTACAGCCAATTACGGATTTACAATATAAAGCAACACTGATTACATGCATCAGAAACAGCAGGATGTTGTTAAATGTTTAGTGATTGTCCTTCTCACAAAACATATAATAATTGGTTATTCGATACTCTCCGCCATAGTTTTAAGAATTTATAAGTAAAGCTACGCTAAGTAATAACAGCGGCACGGATCGATCCATCAGATTAAGCTACGCTTGCCGGGGTAGGTCTGTGGATGGGTAACCATCTTTACATACCAAGACTCCTCCGTGCCTTGGAAAGCACGTTAAGTCGTTGATGCCGGCTGTCATTCGTGGATATTTGACAGTCGTTACGGGTCATCAGAAGCCCGAAAGTCTGACAACCTGTCTTACCAAAGGGTATCGTATTGCCCAGTTACTGGGTTGTGAAGGTCAGATAGGCAGTCACTCCATGTAAAATACTGGTATTCAGCTACATCCAATTAGACTGGAAACCGACCCTAATATAGTTGGGAAAAGGCTAGGCAAATGAGGTTTCGTTCGGTGTCCTTGAATGCGTTAATACTCGTACGGATTTTTTTTTTTTTAAAAACACCGCTAGTAAATTTCAAAGTTAAAAAAAGCATAAAACTACTGAACTATGAAATAATTAACTTTTAAAACACAAAGTTAGTTCGCTAACTTGTGCAGAAGAACCCCTTAGTATCCAATATATCATTTTCACAGTTTTATGGACGTAAACTTTCATAAAGTTAAGTTCAGACTTAACGCTGCATAGGATGGACCGTAATTTAAGATAACTTAAGATTTAGATACGGTTAAGTGAGGTTAAGTTGGAGTTAAGTGCTAAGTTGACGGTGGTCCGGCGATGTAAATCGAATATTCTGTAGGGAGTTTAAAATTTAGTTAGGACTTTGAAAGTCCCGGGATTAAAGTCGATGTGACTGACCTTTGTTAAGATGAGAAGGGGAACATTTTGGAAGAGAATTGAATTTAATTCTGCTTGGACTAACTTACAAGGAATTGAAAAAAAGTTTTGTTTGTTATGACGGGATTTGCGTAATGGAGTATGAGAATTTATATTTGAGGAAATGTTGGATGCTACGAGCTCATTCAACTTAGGTAGGTACTACTTATTATCGTCATCGATGGGGACACAAACATAAAGCTTGAAATATTGTAATATATACTTCATTGATTAGTTTAGTTGATTTCTAAAATACGTTGCCTAACCACACCACCCCCCGGCTCTCCCGCGCGACGCCCTCGACCATTTTTTGTCGGCGCGCAATGGGTGCGCATGCGCACCTATACATGACTTCTATGCAAAATATTTCTATGAACTAATAGTAAACTAATGACTATCTCATAAAGTGGATAGACTAGGCTAGATCACGAATTTTATTTTAGAACAATAGATTTTTTTTCAGTTATGGCTCTTAAAGCCTTAAATAGGGTAATTAACCCGTCGCATGTCGTTAAACAAACGGAACAATTAAAAAACTATTGCGTCTGAACCTATGGGGTTCATACGACACCCAAAGACAATGTCTTGTAATGATTTAATGAACCATAATAAATATGCATAATTAGGCTTGGTGTTTTACTCTTAAACACTTCTCTGATATTTATGATTCCCTTTTAAGTCCTTGTTTCAAATAATGTTTGTTGTAACTAATTTAACCGAAAACTGAGTGAGAATATTTATGTTGCGGTTTTGTCTGTTGATGAAAAAAATCCCAAAAAACATTTTTTGACGCTATGGACAAGTATTTAATTGTTGACATACAGTTTTTTGAATAAATCTAAACGATTTACATTTTTTTAAAATCAATAAAAAATAGGAAAACATAATATAAGCGGTTGAATGCGAATGTGTCCAATACTGTACCGACGTACTACTTTAACTGATTCGATGCGAAAGCAATTCTTAATACACATGACACGACGACATACACGTGACTTAATAATAGACATGCAAAGTAGACTAAACCAAAAATAATGTTATCAACAATCTATCAGCCACTAAGTATTATTCCGATAACTTTGAAACCGAATCCGAATCCCTCAAAAACGCAATCGTGCGTCTTCTACCTTCGTAACAGGCAAGCTGGTCGTAAACTAAACAGGGGGTTCCAATCAGCCACAGTGCTCACCCGAAAAACAACTGACCGCGAAAAACGGTGAAAGGCTCCGTAGGTAGTTGGGATGAATTTATCCTTAAAATAAAACAATCTTAACATTGTAGTTGAAAAACATGTTCTCCCATACATCGATATACGTCACGGTCAAATCTTCAACTGCAAATGTAAGATTATAATCGCAAAAAAAAAAATACTGTGATAAAACCATTTTCGGACTTTTTCCTTGTGCTGTGAGACCTTGATTCTTGACAAATTTCATGATTCTAGGTAAACGGGAAGTACCATAGAGCTTTTGAATTATTTGCAAGTACCAAAATATGTCGCATAAATGACCATACTTTTTTGTTGCGATGACTTAGAAGTTTGATTTTTTTAAACTCCAAGGAACCGTAGACCTACGTATTATATAATAATTTGAACTTGATACCTCTACGTGTTCCTGAGAAAAATGGTCGTGACAGGCTGATAGACAGACAGACGGACAACGACGTGATCCTATAAGGATTCCGTTTTTTCCTTATGAGGTACGGAACCCTAAAATAAAAACAATTGCCAAAATGTAAAACTGAAAGTAGGACATGCCAGAAACAACTTACTATACTCCGCCTAATACCCATCAGATGAGGAGCTTCTCCGTTGTCCTGCCAACAGCTGGAATGGCGCTTTGCTTTTCCGCTTGTGAATATGCCTGTCCAGCATGGGACCGCTACGCCCACGACAACCTAGTGGATACAGTTCTAAATTTAAAATAAAAATAAAATTTATTGAAGTATAAAGCACAGCACCATTTCATACCACCATTGTCTGCATCACTAAAATCAGCGAGGCGTATCCCTTATCTTTAGGATAACGGTATGTAGTTGTAGGTACAGTCACCCTCAAAAAGATGTATACATCCAAGATTCATTTAATTGTCTACAATCTTAATAGCATCAATCTGTAGCCACAAAACATATTATACATTGGCTACTTCATTATATCTATACATTGTTACAGATTTATGGAACAGTTTCAATTGTAGACAATCAAATTAATTCTTGTAGACGCATACCTACATCTTTTTGAGGCTGACTGTACCTTCTTTGTCTCAAAACTCTTCGCATACGTAGTTTATGCAAATAAGGCGTGAAAACAGGATATTTTGTTGGAAACCACAGTTCCCTTGGCAACGGTTTAGCACTTTATGTTAGCAAAATGCATAGCTTAACTTATTCAAACATCTCGCGATACAGCGAAAAGAAATGGATGTGGCATCTGTTTTAAGGAAACCAGTATTTAAAGGTGACCGTGAAAGATAGCTTTTTATCTTCTAATATTAGAAAGAACTAAAATTTGTTTGTTTGTAAGTTTTGTATGTAGTGGTGTAATCTTTGGAACTAGTGATCTGATTCCGATTTCTTTCACTAATAGGAAGCTACAGTATTGCCGAGTGTCACAGGATATCATTTCAAGCGGACAAAGTCGCGGGGAGAAGTTAGTTTTATGTAAAACTCTGGTAGGTAAGATTGATGATGTACAGCATCACCACATACATTTGCAGAAAAGTATGAAGTACATCGTTGTGTATTGGCACGCAATCGAGACGGAGCATTGCGTTGTCATTAAAATATTTATAACTAACTTTTACCCGCGGGTTCGCACGCGTGAATGTCGGAAAATATTCCACGGAAACGTACTACCGAGATTAAAAGTACCCTATGTGTTAATCCAGGATATAAAATCTGTGTGCCAAGTTTCACCAAAATCCGTACAGCGGTTTTTGCTCCAATCCGGGACATACATCCAGACAAACAAACAAACAGACAAAATCCCACATCTCATAGCAATTACTTTTTTCAAAAATATTCAATGCAGACTTTTGACTTCGTTACCATTTTATTAAATGGTTAGCTAAAGATGTATAGATTCTAATATTGTGTTTGTAGAAGGTAATATTTATAGTCAACCAATTAGTAACTGTACTACCTGCATAAGTAGTTAACAATGTATACTTTCTCATTATTACTCTGCAATAACTCTTTTGCAGTAAGGTACAAAAAAAAGTTGAGAGGTGTCAAGGGACACCCGGATGGAACGAAGTTCCTTTCGATTAATTAGTGAAGAAATTGTAATAATTTTTTTTTGTTATTTTTTTTTGTTATATCTGGCTTGCTTTCTATAAGAGAGAGAGAGAGAGAGACAGACAGAGAAACATGCGCACGTCGCACAGCTTACAGTAGCTTACTATAGCAAAAAGTATCGTTACAACTTTTCGTGAGAATTTTTTCCGTCTAGCCCCCTTTCACAACGCGCGATAAGGAACTTCGTTCCAAAAAAAAACAACAAATAGATAAGATGAAGCCGGTGGTGCGCTGTCTAATTAATGCACGGGCAGATTCTTTGATTGAAGTGGTTCTTCACAATAAATTGAGTAAAGAAAGGGAGTAAATTGACAATAGATACGTTCACCATTTGACAAGCCCGATCGGATTTCTCATCGGAAAAAATGTCGAACTTTCATACAAACTGTCATGGCCTATTAACCCTTTGAGGGGATGAATTTTCAAAAATCTGTCTCTGTATCTGTGTGTGTGTGTGTGTGTGTGTGGTCTGGAAACATTTTTTGCAGGTAAGGAATTACCTGCAAAAAATGTTTCCAGACCTATCAGTTTAAGACTGTACGTTGTCTGTCAGGAATTTTTAATATGTAGATCTTTTGCTTTACGTCCAGGGAAATTCGTTTTTTACCCAATGGGGAAGAAAACTGTCAAATTAGGTCCGCGTAGATGGCGCTGAGTGTGTGTTGCTTTCATTCAGCTGCCAATGGAGTTCCTTGCTAAAAACTTTGTCGCGAGATGGTGCTAAGTGTTTTTTTCTTATCGCCGATTGGTCGCTTTGTCTTGACTGACAAGTGACAAACACACAGCGCTCTTTTGCGGTGATGCTTTCCGGAAACAATCCCATTGACATACAACATCAATTTGTCGTGTTAGAGGCATTTCATACAACTCTCAAATAATGACAGTTATAATTTCAATTTTCGGACCATAAAAGTTTGATTATCAAACGTTTTTTTTGACTTGTTTGTCCTAGTCGTATATAATATGTCAAAAACGCCACCTCCAAATTTCCGTCAGCCCAAACCGTGCCAGGAAGTTACGGTCTATAGGATGTTAGATATTTTTGAGGCATGCACACTTCGCTGGTTATACGAGGGTTCACTAGTCGGGATAGAGTGGAAACTTTTAAAATACGAACTTGCTATTACAGCTAAACTCATACAAAATGCGGCGCTCGTTTCGGATTTCGCGTCCTAAATATTTCAACTTTGGTGATCCCACATTTCCAAAGTTGGCTGGTTAAGTGCCCATGGACTGACGTTGAAAAGTCTAGCTAGAAAGTAGAAACTAATTCGCTTTAAGCCAGGTCCATTGCGGTGTAGGCATAGGAGCTCGAGCGCTTAAACTGCGAACTCTAAATCCTACTTGGCTTCACCTGTTATATCCTCCTATCCTGGAGTTAAATAGTAAAAGTTTTGAAGCCATAATTTCCGAGAGTCGAGAGCTTTTATGGAGGCGTAAGAATTACTGAAAATGTATGTAGTATGTTAAATAATTGCACGGGGTGATTAACAGAACTGCCAGACTGTTTATCATTTTTCGAAATCAAATCAATGCAAAAATGTAATTTCTCAAAATATTCATTAATTTAAGTATTTTTTCGCCTTCAAAAATTTGAATGGAAAGAATGTCTACTAAAAGAGAAATCATTTCGTTTGCATTTGCAAGTTTCCCCCATAAATCTTGAAAGCAATCTCGGATTTGCTGCAGTGTTGTCAAAAATCACGTTTTAATAAAATTTCTGGGAAAATAGTAAAATGAAAGTTGGCAAAAGTAAAGTATTTTATCGTTTTATCTGTCTTCTTTGGTCTGAGTGACGAGCGGTTTTTTTTTTTAACCGACTTCATTGTCATTCAAATAATCTAAAAAAACAATATTTTTATAAATAACAACTATGAATTACTATTTTTGAGTATTGAAGATAGTTGCGTTGGTCTAGCTTAATTTTTGAGTTTCTCTTCATCGATTTAACTATGGGTAAAAATATGTTTACCAAAATAGGTGTTATTTTTTACGAATTCAGATTTTTCTTCGATTGCCATTGGCAGACGTTAGGCAAACGTGGTGGTCTGTTTTTATTTTTGCTTTTTTGCTTGCTGACAATTTGTGCTGTACTCATGTTTGAGCAAATAAATTATTCTTATCATGTCTTAACTCATCTTTCATATTCTGCTACATTGGTTGTAGTGTTTCAAAGCTCTTGCACTTTATAATATTCTACTTCACACTTGTCTAATAAATAAGAAAACATATTAATATCAAATATAAACACTTTTCAAAACGTAAAATAAAATGCTTTCCTGATTCTCATGCTCAGCTTGTACCACAAGTCAGGCCGACCGGCCGCCATATTGGATTACAGTTGACGAAATCTGCTGACGTAGCGACCACGACCCAAACCCGTCACGAACTGCACCGAACGTATTTTTACGCCGAAATTCTTCCTTTTATTGGTATTGTTTAGTTTTTGGTTATAACCAACCGATTTTTGGTTTACTGCGTTTTTTCTGCAAGTGTATTGGTGTAGCATGTGCTGCGGCTATTCAATTTTTATCTGCTTGGAGGCAGTTTTGTGTTGCGTAAAAAGTTACGATTCCGAGAATTGTTTTTTCTGAGTTGGCGTTTTTTGTTTGTAATTAGTAGGGTCCAGAATTGAACCGTAGAAATTGCGGATTGCGTGGCCTGCTTTTATTAAGATTTTGTTTTACTAATTAGGAATAATCTATAGTTCCCAAGAAACGTTCTATTTCTCGTGTATAGGTACCATCGGCAAACTTTCCAGTGAACCACTTTTCGACCTTATTACTAACGCAATAAGGTTGAAAAGTGGTTCACCGGAAAGTTTTCCGATGGTACATACTTACATAACTATAGGTACAAAGCTACCTCTGCAAACTATGATCCTCTTCCTGTAATATAAAATAGATAAGTTTGTTTTGTCTATTTATGGAAAGCACGTAAATTGTTAATTAATAAAATTGATTCTCAGAAAATGAATCAAGATAAATCAATAATGCGTCCTTTTAACTTCGATACAAGTACCTACCATATCATACATGAACATGAATTCCCAGCCATTACAGAATACTTCAGGAAAATAAATAAAGCCAGGTATTCGAGTATCCGTATGAAAATATTGCCGCGATCGTCGGCGTGTCGTAGGCAGATGCCGGCCGGATATTCAAAACTGTCCTCTTTATTAACAACCAGGTGCTCGTGACGTTTCTGATAACTACACTGTCTTATGAAAATGTTGTTGATTTGCTAGAATATTTTTTATATTTAAATATCAATTGATTTTAATCAGGATTTGGCTTGCTATCTAAGTAAAATATTCTTTTTGGCGTGAGAAGTAGGTTTATTTTTTAATGTAGTGCAAATGAATTCCTCTGCCAAGTATGAAGCTACCGAGGTGGTTCTAAACTCGTAGATATGCCCATAATTACTGCTCTTGGCAGATGGTTTTGGCAATCTCAGCCGAATGTTGATAGTTTACGTGGGGTTGCTGCACTTAAACAATACGTACATGACATTTACGGAGAAATGGGGGGAATAAATCTCAAGAAATCTCAAATATGCTGTTACTATATTTTTAGTCTGAAGAAAATTTTAGCGCCTTTCACTCGCTCTTAATAGGGAATGTTACGCAACCCTGAGACAGCAAATGGCGCCACTTTGACATGGGGTAAATAAAGCAAACTGCCAAAAGCGCGCGGAAAATTTTTTCGACGTTTTTCACTATTATTTAAGCTTTATTTCATCCTTGTTACTATCATTGTAGGATAAAACAATAACAAAAGGTCAAAAACATGACTATGACAATTTCAAACATAATAAAATTGTTTTTGTGATTTTGAACTACACACACACACACACACACTTAGGTACACTTTTTTTTCTTTTGTTTATTTACTTTATTATTATTTTTTTTTATACTTTTAACGTTACATTCAAGTAAATAGTACTAAAAATATTGTGTTTTTACATTGGGTTTATACTTTCACCTGTAAAAAAATCCTTCATTCTTCAGCTCCAAAATGATCAGAACACTTGACTGTAAAATGCTTACAATGTTGCAATTTACCATTGCTTGCGAAATTATTCGTTTTTAGTGAATTAATGATCGCTTTCGTTCCTGCATATACCTACTACCTAATAGCACAACACTGATTCACTGACTGATGCATTAATCTCAATCTGCCTAGCCTTTCTCCAACTATGTTGGTGTCGGCTTCCAGTCTAACCGGATGCAGTTGAGTACCAGTATTTTACATGGAGTGACTGCCTATCTGACCTCCACAACCCATTAATTGGGTAATACAATACCCCTTCGTTATACTTTTTGTCAGACTTTCGGGCTTCTGACGACCCGTAACGACTGTCAAAGATCCACGAAGGACAGCCGGGACCAACGGCTTAACGTGCTTTCCGAGGCACGGAGGAGTCTCGCTATGTAAAGATGGCCACCCATCCACGGACCAACCCCGACAAGTGTAGCTTAACCTGATGGATCACCCGTACGGCTATTATTACTTAGCCACGAGATGTATTAATCCAGATTATTCCTGACGAACGGATATCACTAAAATGTTTTATTAGTAGATTGTAAAAACACCGGATTTCTCATTAACAGTCACCTGAACATAGATATTTATTTTTTTATAACCATACTAGCTTCTGCCCGCGACTTCGTCCGCGTGAAATTTCTTGTTCCCCTGACTAACCTTATCGCATCGCCTGCCCGCGTTATTACTTCGTTTTCGCTTAGCGTTCTCTCTGACTTTTATTTCTTTTTGCTCGGCACCTAAGAGTCCTAGATTGATGTTAAATAGCCTTCCTTAAAAATTGGGCTATCAAATGAAAAAATAATTATTAAAGTCCGCTTGGTAGTGCCAGACATTAGCGCGTTCAAACAAACAAAAAAAGAGTGTGTGTCAGCTCCGACGCAGACTGGAGTTTACTCGTTTTTTGTGCCGGCTTTCTATTTTTCGGTCATTTCTGTCGGGCAGGGTTTCTTCAATGCCTCAATGCTATATAAAAAGCAACTATAAGGTATAAAGGCACTCGTCATCCCTCCCCGTCCCCCTCTAAGCCCTCTCTCACCCCTCCTCCTCTCCCTCTAATCCTCCTCTCACCCGCTCCCCTACTCTCCCCACTCACCTTCCTCTATTCTCACCCTCACCACCCCCTCTCACTCCCTCACCCACCCCGTCCCCTCTCCCTCTCACCCCTCACTACATCCCCTTACCCCAGAACCTCTCCCTCCCCATTTTACCCCCTCTCCCACCCCCTTCACCGCTTTTCCCTCCCCCTCTACCCTCGCCAACTCCCCCCCTCACCCCGTTCCTACTTACTACACCCTCCCCCTCACTACAACCTCATATCTCTCTCCAAATCTTCGCGCTCTCCAATCAATCAGTCAAACTCTCAACTCAATCCCTCTTCAATGAACCAGTGCTATACAAAAACCAACTTTAAGGTGTAAAGGCACTCGTCGCCCCCCCACTCACCCCACCTCTCACCCCTCCTCCTCTCCCTCTAACCCCCTCTCACCCATATCTCCTTTCCACCTCTCACCACCCCCTCTCACCCCTTTCAACCCCCTCACCGCCCCCTCCTACCCTCTCACCCTCCCCATCCCCGTCCCTCTTACCTGCCTCACCACATCCCCTTCCCGCTAACCTCCCCCTTCACCGGTTGCCCCTCTCCCTCTACTCTCAAAAACTCCTCTTCCCCCTCTCCACCTCCTTCCCCCCTCACACCCTCCTATCCCTCTACCTCCCTTGATCATTCTCCCCTTCTCCCTCCTCACCACACCCTCGCCTTCCTCTTTGCCCTCCTCAGTACCCCCTCCCCTTCCCCCTTTTCCCCCTAATCACCCCCACTACTGCTCCCTCGCTCTCTACCCATCTCTCTGGAGGAAAAACTATGAATGACAAATTTTATTACTTGCTTAGGCAAGTATTTGTGCCAGGTTTCAAGTTAATTATCTAAATGAATAAGATATTTCATATAAACCATACTCCCTGTTTTCACCCCCACAAGGGTGGAATTTAAAAAAACCGCTTGGTATATTTCCGTAACTTGACTGAAAGATTATTACCACCAATTTTCGAATTAATCAAGCCCCACAATACAACTTGCCCTGTAAAATTGACTACCCCTCTTCACCCCCTTAGGGGTAGATTTTCGAAAAACCCTGATACACGTTATTCTTCATTTTTGATCTCAAGTATAAATACTAATTTTTGAGTTAATCGGACCACGCGTTAAAATTACTCCATGCAAACTTTGACACCCCCTATAACCCTTTTTAGGGGGTACTTTTGGAAAACTAAAAATGACAAACTTTATAATTTACTTAGATAAATATTTGTGCTAAGTTTCAAGTCTATTAACTCAAGGAATAAGATTTTTCATACAAACTTTGGACCCCCGTTTCACCCCCTCAGAGGGTGAAGTTTGAAAAATCCTTTCTTAGTGCACCTTAACACCCTATAAAAAACCTACGTGCCAAATTTGGAATCTCTAGACCCAGCGGTTTGGGCTGTGCGTTGATATGTCAGTCAGTCAGTCAGTTTCTTCTTTTATATAATATTTAGATATGACAGAAGGGGCTTAATAAATACTTCGTGTTTTTCTGCTTATGATATTTACTTTTTTATTTATTTATTTTATCCCCCTTATCTCATAAAATGCATTTAATATTAAAATTAATTACAATTTAAAATGATTAAGAACTTTAACCTTTTATTATCTAGTCAAATGTAGGGCAATGGTGCCCTCTAGCGGGAGCAAGTGGCAGTAAGGTTTCTGTTCGTGTTGTTATGAATAGAAACAAAAACTTGTTGCTAACTTAAGTATTATTTTACCCAACCCGCCACGGGATTAATTACACCCATTCCCCACAGTGATGATCTGTCTAATCCGGTTGTTCTACCCAAAACATTTCTCCCGGTATCTCTCGTGCCAACGATATTTTACCTGCAATTTCACAAAGTTCGCTCCAGCGCGCGTCATGATGACGTTTACGCGGTAATTCAATATGGCGGACGACGGTGTGTCATGGCCGCGGGCGAGACATAACCTCAAAATCGCATCAACTCGCATTTGATTACCGGAAAATTAAACCGACGTGGCTGTTATGCGCCCCTGGTGTTTTGGTCAAGGAGATTACCGTTTGTGCGGTGTGTATGTAGATATATTATGGACGTAATGGCTGTCAAGTCCACTGCCGAGGGAAGGAAACTCTACTAAGTGACATTAGATAAATAATAAAGTTTAGGGTGGGTAGTAGGTACTTTTAGCCTAAGTTAGTTCCACTACGCTATATCCTATACTATTAGATGAGCAATATTTGTAATCACGTTCTCGAAAATGTTTGAAAATGAAATTTGTATCGATTTCGAAGAAATTTGCAATAAAGGGGTTTACGGGGACGAAACAATGATCTAGCTAGGTCTTATTTCTGGGAAAATTCGTTTTCTCTATTTTCACCCGAGCAGAGCTCGGTCGCCAATCTAAATAATAGCTAAGTTAGTACCTAAATTCATTTATTTTCAGGGACAAATTAATTCGCACCCTTTCCAAAGTTTATAAAAAGCTTTGGCTTGGCACTCCAGTAAAAATTATCGGGGACAACATAATTGCTCAAACAAGCTGACCTATTGGTCAGCAAAGCCTCCGAATATAGACCGTCATAACTAACAAAGTACTTGAAAAACAGACAGGGGTTCCAAACAGGCTGAAACAAGACAAACAACTAATCAGTCTGCTAATAAAATACTATGTTCTCAAATCCCAGGAGTGCGGCTGAGGTCGATACCACCCACAAATTGGTTCTCGTTAACATTTGGACGCGATTTCCGAATTTGTTGGCCCTTAACAAGCCGACCTCGGGAAGTTTAGCTGGCGAACAAAATGACCGGACATGCCTCAATTAGTGGACGGCGGAGCACCGAAGATCCTTATCGATTGCTGGATGTGCAATTAGTTTAATTGGCACAGCATTGTTTGTCACTTCACGTCTTTGCTGTTAGTCAGGTAAAGGGGTTAGTTAAATTAATTCTGCTTAGTGCTGACTTGTTATTTGGCGATGGACTTTGGAAAATACACAATTTTACTGAAGTGGCATGTCGTATGGACCAAATAATAAAACTTAAGCAGACCAAATCACCAAAGTATAAAATAGTATTTTCTTCTAAAAAGCTATCAGGCTTCGCAACGGCGCCGGACCGCATGTTTATGTATACGAATGAATATCACCCAAGCAGCGCCGCACCGCCGCCACACCGCAGCCGCGTGTACACTACATTGATACCGAGTTATATAGTAAAACAACGAGCATGCTGTCCGGCGCTAGTGCGTCTCCAGCGTCGTGTACATGAGAAGCCGTAAGGTTTATACAAATGTCAAGATTCGAAACTTTCAGCGAGAAAAATCTGACGTACTCGTACAATATTATTTCTAAATGTTGAGCTTGTCCAAAGTTCGGCGAGTTTTAAACTTGGATCCGTGTCGGCATCGAGCACAATTCCGGGGCTGCTCCGAAACTTTTAAGTAGATGCTCATTTTCAACTGCCCCCAACTATCCATCGGTTGTCGGTTAATCAGCTGAGGAATAAGCTGAAGGGAGGGGTGTTCCAAGTTTAGGGATGGGTTGAGGTCATTTCAGATGTTGTTTTGCCAGATTATTACGAGTTGTGTGTTTTTAATTGAATTGTTATTTGTTATTTTTCTATTAGAAGCAGCGAGATGTCGGCATAATATGTAGGTACCTATTACGGCGATCTCGGTACATAGTACAAAGTTTTCTACGTATGCCTTGACTTTATTTCTACATTTATATCCACAGTAAGTTATCCTACAGTATATGCTTATTTTTCAGAATATTCAGTCATCATCTCACCATCATCTGCCTATCCATTTCCCAACCAAGTTGGCGTCGGCTTCCAGTGTAACCGGGTGCAGCTGAATACCAGTATTTTACATGCAGCGACTGCCAATCTGACCTCCATTATCTGGATAGTGGAGGTCAGATTGGCAGATTTCGTATTACCTAGTAACTGGTTACTAGGTAATACGAAAGCTTTTGGTAACATAGTTGTCACAGACTTTCGGGTTTCTGACGACCCGTAACGACTGTCAAAGATCCACGAACGACAGGCTTTCCGAGGCACGGAGGGGTATTGGTATGTAAAGACGGTCACTCATCTACAAAGTAAACGATCGACCCGTGCGGCTGTTATTACTTTCACATTCAGTCAACGTTTTTAAATAGGTAATACTCGTAAATTGTAAAACGAACAAATACTGAGGAAATCCATCTTTTATCAAAACATTTTGAGTAAATGAGTACCTACCTAATCTAGAGGCATAGTCAATCACCACAGACACTATTACGGCTAGACTTAATTTAATTGCGGTAACCAATGAGTAAAAAGACGTAGATAGGTTGCCTACCCAACATTCGATGTTCAAAAACGGCACAATGCCGAACTATTATGTGACACGTGGAAGTAAGAATGTCGTTGTCTTAATCATCGCGAGCAAAAAGAGACAAGACGACGGAAATGTGGCTAATTAGCCTGATTTTGAGGTACCATTTGTGGAGCGTGTTAACTTATCTACCTCTTTTTAGGGTTCCGTACCTAAAAAAGAAAAATCGGAACCCTTATAGGATCACTTCGTTGACCGTCTGTCAAGAACCTTTTTCTCATGAACGCATGGAAGTATCAAGTAGAAATTAATATCAAAATACGTAGGTCGATGGTCCCTTGGAGCTTTTAAGCTTCTAAGTCAACGCAGTAAAAAAATACGGCCATTTATGCGAAATTTTTGATACTCGCAAGTAAATCAAAACCTTGGTACTTCCCGTTGACCTTGAATAATGAAATTTGGCATGAAGCATGGTCTCACAGCACAAGTAAAGGAAAAAGTCGGAAAATTGTTAATTTGTAATTATATCAGTTAAAAAAATTTTTTTTTGGGATGTTAAGTTTGTTTATGGGATAAATTCTTTTCAACTACGGAACCCTTTATTATGCGTGGTCCGATACGCAAACATGCACTTGGCCGATTTTTTTTTACTTATAATATCTCTGGCGGTAACTCATTACAGCTACATCTACCTGCTACACAATACACATAGGTACATAATATACCCAGACAACACACACACTCAAAACACACATAATTCGAGGATCGCACTCTCATTTTCAGGTCATTACATCGCATCAGGCGCGAAACGAGTTCGCCGCATGCGCCCTAATATCCATGTTTTACATACAAATTAATATTATGACAGCCTGCAATGTAATACTTACCACTTGTCGCGTTCACTTTGAATGAATTTTGTTTTTGATGGCTCCTTATTTGTTGAGGGTTTAAAGACGCTAATTTTGTTCTGTTGTTATTGCAGTTGTTTTGTTTCGTGTTGATCTCAATTAAGCCGTATTTTCGTTATGACTTCTGCCTGAATCTTCCTTTCCAATAGGATGAATGCTTGGGTAAAAAAAAAGAAATTCTATTTAGTCCGTCAGTTAGATAATAAAACAATATTAGACACGGATTTTTTGCTTTATCATAATATTAATAAAAAAAATAATTAGATATCACGCATTGAAGTTGGGGAGTGGGGGCTTGCTACGTCACTTCTACGTATAAACTCTAGCTAGGCGTGACGTCATGCCATGTTTTAACCCAATTTATCGCCGTAATATTTAAAAAAAAAGAAAAAATTTAAAGGACGGAAAAACAATTTTAGTCATCATCCCTGTTTGACTATTTAACTGTTGTATAAAAACAAGGAAAGTGCTACCCCAAAAGAAACTGTTACCTACTACATATTAAATTGATAACGTGTGAGCCTAACCTTAGCCTTTAAAGAAATCTAAAGTCATTTTTGAGTAGTGGTGGCCCAGTGGTAACGGCTGCGACTTACGAGTTGTATGTCATAGGTTCGGACCCCGATAGGATACTTTGTGTAAATTATTTTATCATCACTGTTCTTAAAACGGTGAAGGAAAACATCTTGAGGAAACCGGCATGTCCTAGAACCAAAAATTCGAAGATATCTGACATCTACCAACCCGCACTGGGCCCACGTGGTATATTACGGCCCACACCCTCTCGCCGATGTCCCAGCAGTGGAAACATTATATGCTGATTATGAAAAACATTTATTTTCATCATTGAGCTAAACATTAAAAGATTTTGAAGAGCTTTTGCCAGCGGCTTCGCCCGCGTGCATGTCGGAAATTATCCCACGAGAACTGTTCCAGGCTATAATCTATCTCTGTGCCAAATTTCATCCAGATCCGTTCAGCCGTTCTGGCGTGATTAAGTAAGAAACATCCATCCATCCATCGATTAATCCAAACTTTCGCATTTATAATAGTAGGAAGATTAGTCCAGAATATAATCTATGTCTGTGCGAAATTTCATCCAGATCTGTTCAGCCGTTCTAGCGTGATTGGGTAACAAACATCCATCCAAACTTTCGCAATTATAATATTAGTAAGAAGTAAGATTTTCTGGTTAAGAACCAAACTTAAGAAAATTTAGATACCTCCATACTTAAGTGGTTATATCATTAGTTGCTTATTCATCTAAATTACGTCAAAAGGGAGGGCCGTCCTTTCCAGTTATGAAACAACAACTCCTCAATGTTTTCTAGAATCTTCTACTTCCAACAAATTGCTCTACACACAAAGTATTCATTCAATTACGAGTTCCGAAGTATAACACAGTGGTGATGCTCGTCGGTGCCCCGGGTCGTGTCGATGCATAAATTATACAATTGTCGGGTATTAATACTGCCCAAGAGACCCGGATGTGTTTCAATAAAATGTTTCGCTGAATTTATTAGCCCTCGCTCTTGGTGGCCAATTGACTGGGCCTGTTTCCGCGGTTTGAAGGATGGATTGGCTATTTTGTGTGAATGTGTGTTTGTGTGTGCGTATGTGGTGTCTGTTGTTGTGTGAGGGTGTGTTTGTGGTTGTTAATTGTGTAGTGTTAAGTATTCGTGATTTATTGGTGAGACTATTGCAAGTATTTGTAAGTTGTATAAGTCTTCATAAGTAGGTAGTAAAATAATATAGCTCTAGAATTATGTTATTCGATTGTTTTGGGCACACAATGATGATGATCATCTTTGTCTTCGATGAAAAAACCTAATATTGATGTGATTTTAAAACTTTCTTTTACAAGTACGACACTGCCCCAATTATTCCTGGAAGCAACGAACAAGGGTCCAAATCTTTACTTTGGCGTTTCCTTTAATTATCTAATCTTCCGTAAAGTCCAAACAAAGTCCGACAAACAAGGAAAATGCCTTCTAAAATTACGCCTCCCTACATTATGCCTCCAATAGGCTTCAATTTGAAGTTGTAAAAAGTTTCCAGTACTTTCTCTTAATGAACTAACAAATGGCTTCGCGATACACAATGACTTAATCAAACCGCATTGAGATAAGGGAAACAAAAGGCCCCTTTAGAACGGAACTGGGGCATAAGAAACAAGCTCTTTACAGCATATTTGAAACATTTGTGGTGATAGTGGACAATCTTGTACGTAGACTATAATCAGAGTAACCTAGGTATGTACCTATTGTGGACGAAGGTTTACCTATGTGAGTTTCTTGGAAACATGATGTCTTTTATTGATATACAGGATGACAGGGAAATTCGACCTATTCCTTGAAAGGGGTTATAGTATAGGTCATTGGCAACAAATTAAGTCTGGTTAACTAGGCGTCAAAAAAAAACCCGCTGGGAAAGTTACACTCTTAACATTTGTAACTTTTTGGAAAACTTATCAAACCAGTTAGTCATTTTACTAATTTGTAATAATAAAAATTATTGCTACTAATGACCTTTTATTTCTGAGATTAGGTGTGTAAGTTTTGGGCAAGCATTTTTTTTTTATTGATCACACATTTTCAGATTTCAGAAAAGTATCAATTAAATGTTAAGAGTGGAGTCATTTTTTCATAATTAATTGTTATTGGTAACAAGACAAAAATAAAAAATAGAAGAACCGTCACAGCTTAGTAACCATCAGGTTTTGACCCTTAGTTAAATGGACTTAATTTGTTGCTAATGACCTCTAGTATAACCCCCGTCAAGCAACAGGTAGGTCGAATTTCCTTGTCACAATTTATGTAGTTTGACAATGTACTTTTTCAGTTTATATAATGGTGAATATTTAATTTGGTCACTCAATTTAAATAAAATATCGAAATTGATTTTGTACGTTTTTTTTTTTTCAAATAAGAGGAAGAGCAGAAGAAGAGGAAGGAAGCCAAGAACTTTCTCGCTTCCTTAGACATAATCTTGATTAAACTTCTCATCATAAGATTTAGGTAGATACTAGAATAACCTCAATCTGCTGCGAGTTTTCTATCAGCCAGTCAATAACTTACACCATACCACAACATCTCCAAAGGCCTAATAAAAAGCGACAGGATAAAATGATTTATGGGATAGCTAGATAAAGAGGGTGCCAAGTTTAGTGGACCCGCTTCAGGAAGATAAGACAATAATAATAGATTTGTTACTTTTGTCATTCGCAAGACATCCAACAAAAACGCTTTGAATGTCAGAAGTAGTTGGAACTGACAGGCGGAGTATTGTCGCCTTGTTTGGTCCCTAGTGGTATCGGTAGATTTGTTGGAACTGGTATTCGGGTTCGGGGAAGTATTTTTGACAGTAACAGTTCCGCGTCGAGCAAAAACGCTTTGACTTGATAACTCAAAGGACCCCTTGTCGAGAACACTTGCGTTCTCGGAACAGTGCAGACACCTAGCGTTCAGAACACAAATCGTTCGAACGGGGTTTACATAAAATAAGTAAAATACCAATCTTTTTCCGTGTTTCTACGAATTTAATGACCGATAGACAAGGTCTAATTTGCGTAGTCTTTGCACAAAACATGGTTTTTAAGCTTACTTACCTAACTGCATAAGTTGGCTGAAGAAAGAAGCGTTTTTAAAGCAGATTCTGTTAACCAAATTACATAATGTAGGCCTCCGCTATATTACCTAATTTTATACGCCACCTTACGTAAAGCATCAAATGACTTCTCCCGCTCTGGGCGGAGCGGGAGGGCGTGTCAGACTTTTACTGACTAAAACCCACCCGTGTTCCTTCAGTTGCATGTGCCAGGGCCACGGTAACTCTTTCGAACAACCCGCGACCTTGGCAGACCTTAACATTACCTTACGTCCATTTGTATGGAATAATTGTGTTTCGAATTACAGGCACCAGACGGCGCTTATTCAGTTTCAGTACAAATTAGTATCGTAATCGAGTAAGTATAAAAACTCGCACTAGACTAACTAAGCTCTGTTGTTTGTCAACCCAGTTGCCGGTAACTACACAAACAATGTCTATTTTTTTTTTTTTTTTTTTGAGCTAATCTGCAATCAGACAGCTACTCTTTGTAGGTATTTACTCTATGACAATCAGTAATTTTTCGCTAGAGTATGTCTTTTCTCTTGAGACGTTTTGGATAGCTGCGTGTGGTTAGACTCGCCGCAAGTACGAGTAGGTACGTTCGGATGCTTTCCCAGCCGCTTCTGATATTTTTTTGACGAGGCCTGAATTTCCTCTTTTATATAGTGGTCATATTTAGGTGAGCGTGGATTTCGGAGTTAGTAATAAACCACGGTATATGCGCTGTTGTTCTTAGTATTGCGTTCTGCATTCTTTACAATATTGCGATGTTTGAATTACTTGCACTGCCCCAAAGCTGGATGCCATATGTCCAAGCCGGTTTCAATACGGACTTGTATATTAGGAGCTTGTTATCTATCGATAACTTGCTATTTCGACCCAGCATCCAATAGAGGTTTCTGTGCCGTATTTTGAGTTCTTCTCTCTTGCTTTTGATATGCTGGTTCCAAGTCAGACGGCGATCTAGGTGCATGCCCAGATACCTTACACTGTCTTTGTGTGGCAAAGTAGAGTTTTCAACGCATACAGGTGGGCAGTTTTCTTTCCGAAGCGTGAAAGTGACCTGAACCAACTTAGTTGTGCTAGCTTTGATCCTCCATTTTTGGAGCCATTTTGTAATAGCGTCTAGGCCTTGTTGTAGTTGCTCTGTGGCCAGCTCAGGTTGCTTATTACTTGCCATTATGGTTGTGTCGTCGGCATAAGTAGCAGTCATGACTCCGTTCACCTGTGGTAAGTCCGAAGTGTATGAGGTATACAAAATCGGTTTAACCGCAAGAGCATAAATCCAGACCCCCCCCCCCCCCCCCCAACAATGTCTATATGAAAAAGTAATCAATCCCACCGATTTCCAATTACGCCCACGTCATCAGTACGCGGCTTGACTAGATAATTGTATCAAATCTGAATGGATTCGTAAATCTAATCCGCTGGGCAATAATTACTGCACAATAGTGCCACTGTCACCGCGAGGTACGCTTCAATTAGGAAACAGATAGATACAGAAGGTTGACCCCTTAGAGCTGGGCGAAAACAAAACACACAGCCAGTTGCAAGCACACTCGCAACTGGCTTGCAGCTACACTGTGTATCTGAATATTTGCAGAACACAGACCTCCTCTCTTCGAGAGGGAGTGGGCTGTAATCCACCACGCGGGCCTAGTGCGGGTTGGTAGATGTCACATGTCTTCGAATTTTTGGTTCTAGGACATGCCGGTTTCCTCACGATGTTTTCCTTCACCGTTTTGAAAGCAGTGGTGCTGAAACTATTTACACAAAGTAAAGCGCCTGCCTGGGTTCAAACCCACGACTCGTAAGCCGGGGCCGTTAACACTGGGCCACCACTGCTCACTGGATAAACATTAAAATGTGAAATTAAGTAATTTTACTTTCCTTCATCATGATTCTCCTGCCCTTATCCCAATTTATTTGGGGTCGGCGCAACACGTCCCTTTCTTTCATACTTCTCTATTAGTTGTCATCGCAGTGCCCTTTCTAGCCATATCATCTTTCACACAGTCCATCCATCGTTTCTTTGGTCTTCCCCTACTCGTATAGCCATCAACATTCATACTCAAAACTTTCCTGACGACATTTGCCACATTTCTCCGCATCGCATGCCCAAACCATGACAACCGATTTCCACACAACTTTTCTGTCACCGGTGTCACTTTTAGACTTCCCACTTCTTCACTTCTTCTTTCTTCTTCACTTGACTTTCTTTCTTTCCTCTATGTATACTCATTTCTTATCATAACACCACACATCGTTCTTAGCATTCTCATCTCAGCAATGTTTTTATAAATCTTACCCGTAAGTTAAGGGGAATTCGGGAGTCGCAGTTTGTTCCCATGACCTGCCGCCATTTCATCCATCCGGTGTTAATTGTGTGTTTAACAGTTCGATCTACTTTGCTATCGTTTTGCACGAGTGAACCGAGATACCGAAAGTCGGAGTAGACCAGGAGAATCACGGCATCAAGTGCTATGGCTGCAGAACAGGAGAGACCGCCGAAGTCGCACAACATATTTACATTCGGTTTTGGTTCTGCTGATTTCCAAGCCAACATTCAGCTTCCGTTGCCATTTCTCCAATCTGCTCTAGATCTCAGGTCCATCTTTACCGACAAGAATGATGTCGACGGCAAATATCATGCACCAGGTGCCTCTTCCTGTATGCCCGATATCAGACTACTGTGATAATTTATGATCTTTGTTATTTACTACATAAGTTTACAATTATGTTCATAATTTAAATTTTATGATTGATTTCTAATGTATATGCTGAGCACAGCATATTAGGTATGTATTTTTGTTCTAGCTAATTTGTTTAATTTTAGTTCTGATTACCTGTAGGTAATTTGCATGCCTAAGGATAACACATTATGATACTAAAAGTATATCTTTGTATTAGTAGTTATAATTATGTATTTAAACTCTTAATTGCAAAAAAAATATTTGACTTTGCATTCGGTTGTGATCACCGCACGTACTAATGTACGCGTACGCTTGTTTTCTCTAGTTGTACGGAGTGAGCCGACCTTCTGTACTGCTCTGTGATAGCGCCTATCGCTAGAAACGCTCCAATTATGCGCAATATGCGATTTCTCCACTGCCAATGTTAATTAATTGTCTGGTTGATTAATTAATCGTCATAAAGGCGAATTTGGTGATTTACGAGTTTTGGGTAGGTTTGTTTATGGCACTGTACGCAAGTTTGAAGATATAACCCTTGGGGTAAAAGGGTTGTTACATGGTGACTATGAAGTGAAAGGCGGTGCTTGGGACGGCCCTTCACTCTGCGGTTCCGGAGAACAGTTGTGTCAAAATCAAAGATTATTGAAATAATACACTCTTATTATTCATAGTAGAGTTGCACCTTAAGAGGATATATCGAAGCGTGATTTAGCTCGCTGTGTAAGTAAAATGACGATATGGCTGTATAGTTTGACACACGAGATAGAAGACTCTCACCGGAAATTAAACGCGCTTCGTTTAAATGATGCTATACTTAAATCAATTTTTAGCTTAGTAATTTCTTAACCTTTTTAAATACCTTCGTTTAAAGCAAATTTTACTGCACACTAAGCAACTCTTTACGTACGAGTCGTATAAAACAGAAAATAGAGGGTGTTACTTTGGAATATTTTTCTATCGAAAAAATTTCAAGTTTTAGCCGTAGACAATAATAGTCAAATAAGTAACACATAAAAGAAAAATACAAATGATTTAACCATATATATTTTGTTTTATAGGAATTTTAAAAACACAAAATTTTCTATGTATCCCCTTATGGGGATAGCGCCAGGGTAGCCCGCGAAATTCTAAAGTACAAATTCTCAAAGTTTATTAATTTTTACAATTTTCAAGTCATGTTGTATGCTGATTAAAGTATGATTCGCGATCGTAACAAATTTGAAATTACTGAATTATAATCATTAGAATCAGTAATACAACTAGATTTCATGAAATAGATACATTGATACATTGTGGAATGCAATAAATGATTGAGCATTGAGTAAATAGTCATTCAATAGGATTACCTAAGCTGGTCTTAAAGAGTTGTATTGATGACTTTAATGATTATAATTTAGTAAATACATACTTGATCGCGAATCATATTTATAACAACATTCAACCTATTACCGACTTGCAAATTGCAAAAAACGTAAGAAAATTTGAATTTCGCGGGCTATCCTGGCGCTTTTGTCTTAATATAGCTCAATGGTGCTCCTAATTCTACATGTATCTTAATTCAATTCATTCAAGGTTTTACAATTTCATGATAATAACAATGAATACATAATCTTAATCTAGGTCAATAAAATACATGAGCCTGAACTAGGTAATCCTGATCCCAATGTTACGATTGTGAAAGATACCGATATAAAATATAATTAATTTTTGAACACTCTAAAATAATAACTTTAATGGTCCATCACGTACTGCCAGAAATGGGCCATATCATCGACCGGAGTTCCAAAGCGATCACCTAATCACAAGATCCCGCAATTGATTACCGCACCATCTCGCTAACAGTTATAAATGATTAAAAGTCTTCGGCAAAATTATTGCGAGAAAGAATCGAGTATAATATCGGCTAGTCACGGCTAGTAGAATTGTTCTCATTCAATCCACCCGTCATCCTTTTGACCGCGGATGATCGGCAAGAAACCAACCAACGAACACTTCTTGCCGGCAAAATTACATTTTTTCCTCAACAAAGAAGATGGAAATACAAATAAGTGGCTTTTTGTATGATGTTATTTGTTCTCGCCTCTTCTGTGTTTATGAACAACTAATTCGTTGGTTCCTTTTTCTTACTTTACAATACAGGATGGAAAGATCGAAATTGACCTTTGAAAAAAGAATCCCTGGATACGTTTCTTTTTTAAAGTAAGTCAAACAGTCACGCACTTCGTCGATGAACATGATAATAGTTCCAATATTCATATGTTTAGGGTACCGTACCTCAAAAGGAAAAAAACGGAACCCATATAGGATCACTTCGTTGTGTGTCTGTATGTCTGTCTGCCCGTCTGTCAGTCTGTCAAGACCCTTTTTCTCAGGAACGCGTAGAGGTATCTAGTTGAAATTTATACCCAATACGTAAGACTATGATCCCTTGGAGCTTTAAAAAAATCAAGCTTTTAAGTCAACGCTATAAAAAATACGGCCATTTATGCGACATATTTCGATACTCGCAAGTAAATCAAAACCTAAGGAACTTACCGTTGACCTAGAATGATGAAATTTGGCAAGAAGCAAGGTCTCACAGCACAAGTAAAGGAAAAATCCGATAATTATTAAGTTGTAATATTTTTAGCACATAAAAAAAATTGGAATTACAAACTTGCAATTAGAGAATTGACCGTGACGTATATCAATGTATGGGAGAATATGTTTTTCAAGTACAATGTGAAGTTTTTTCTTTTCCTTCATCGTGCGTCCGACATGCACTTGGCCGGTTTTTTTACAAAAGAGGCAAAATCTAGTAATCCGTAGTACTAGGTTTCATTCGTATTTGGGCAAAGCAGAGCCCTTTGCTGCAACAAATTCGTCCGCACGTTCACGCTCCGCTTGCTTGCCATGCCACATCCGTGCTGACCGCACTGCATATTGTTTTATAGCTGAGCCATCAGTCGTCACCGCGCTGACTAAGCCCCGTCAGCGTGACTAGGGTTAACTGAGAGTCGCAACTGGGCTGGTTGAACAAGATTCGTTGATGATAAATGTATGTATGGGGCAATAGGAATGATGCCTGGGTAAAAAAAAAGAAATTCTATCTAATCCGTCAATCAGATAATAAAACAATATTAGACACGTATTTTTTGCTTTATCGTATTAATAAATAAAATAAAAAGCGCACGCACGATGAAGGATTCTGTAGTTGGGATGAATTTATCCCAAGAACAAACTTAACACTGTGGATGAAAAACAAGGTCTCCCATACATTCCAACTGCAAATGTAAGTTGGTTGACTATTACTCGTAAACTTGATAAGCCTACGTAGCTGTAATAATTTTCCTTTTAACTTCGTTATAATATACTATTACCGTGATTTTTTTTCCCATCCAAAACTAACCGTTTTGCTGGCAGCAAATTTTTGTTAGAGTCAAGTGTCCCCCACTTGACTATAACAAAAATTTGCACTTTAAAGCTTATTATTTCAGAAACGGATCACTAAATCGAAAAACTGTTTTAACAAACCTACAATATTTTTGAAACACCCATCCAACAACACCCCACACCATGGGATGGACGAGAAAAAAAAACATCCCCACTTTACATGTACAGAAGGTACCGTAAAAAAATATGTATATTCATGCCAAATTATAGTTTTCTAGTACTAAGTGTCTTTGAGCTAGGCAGCGTACGGACAGACGGACGGATATAGCGAAACTATAAGGGTTCCTTGTTGACTACGGAACCCTAAAAATGACTTACATAAAACGCATTAAAGTTGGGGAGTGTAACAAACTACGTATAAAATCTAGCAAGGAGTGACGTCATGCCACATTTTAACTTAATGTATCGCCGTAATCTTTGATTACGTAAAAAAAGAAAAAATACGTAACTAGTATTTTTTAATAATTTACATGACGGACAAAAAAAATTTTGTGTCATCATTTCTATTGTTTGATTATAAACGAGAAACACTGTTGCAGGAAACCTGTAGGCTTGTTTTTAATTTTAACTACAGCTGTCTTAAAACCAACGCAACATAACTGCTGGCATAAAAATTACACCGTTTGACTTTGGGGTTGGCCGTCGTATTACGGCTGTTATATGATGGCACAGCCTTCTAATGAATACCAAGCTTAATAATTACATTTTCCCAAAATCAGAGCGTAGTTAAAAGGATGACACATGAGGAGCTCGTTGCTAAGTAATAACAGCCGCACGGGTCGATCAATCAGGTTAAGCTACGCTTGCCGCGGTCGGTCCATAGAGACCATCTTTACATACCGAGACTCCTCCGTGCCTCCCGGCTGTCATTTGTGGATCTTTGACAGTCGTTACGGGTCGTCTTAAGCCCGAAAGTCTGACAACCAGTCTTATCGTATTACCTAGTAATTGGGTTGTGGAGGTCAGATAGGCAGTCGCTCCATGTAAAATACTGGTATTCAGCTGCATCCGGTTAGACTGGAAGCCAACCCCATCATAGTTGGGAAAAGGCTAGGTAGATTGATTGAGGTAAGTGACAAAAAAAAAATTGTCGTCATCTAGATTATTAAAAAACTAGCTTTTGCCAGCGGCTTCGCCCGCGTTGATGTCGGAAATATCCCACGGGAACGTACTACCGGAAATTCCTTCCTTATTCCTTGTCTACATTATAAAGGGAACCTCTGTGCAACATTTCAGCTTTCTAGGTCCAATGGGTTTGGGTTGGGCTTTGATGAGTTAGTCAGTCAGTCAGTCAGGACTTTTCTTTTTATTTATTAAAAAAAAAAAAATTGAACACGTGTTTTTTCTTTTTTCTAGTAATAAAAAGATAACGGCAATCGTGACGTCACTCCTTGCTAGATTTTACACGTAGTTTGTTGTAGTTGTGACGTAGCGAGTATGCTAAAGCAAAAAGTACGCGTCTAATATTTTTTTATTGTTTGACTGAGACGGGACTAAATATAATTTCTTTTTTTTTACCCAGGCATCCATCTCTATTATACAAGATAAGCACAAGTGAGTACAAGGATGAATATAAACGATTAGTTTTTTACCTAGAAACGAGATTTTAAATAAAATTTTCAGCAGCGTCCTGAATCCTGACCTAACAGGACGGTTGCACACTGACCGCAAAGTGCACTTGTTTTATTTTCAAAGCGTCACCGTGCCGACTGTGAGCCGTCAGCGCAGTGTAACTGGGATCAAATGGATCGCTTGGGTGGGGTTAACGGTTGTGTAGAATTTTAACATAAAAGTTAACAATTTAGATATATTGAATGCATATTATATATAAGACAATTATTTTCAGAATGCAAAACAAATACGTTACAAAATGAGATTGTGATTATGATTTAGATTGTGACTTCAAGCACTTAACAATGTTAGGCTACTTTTACTTGCATGACATTTATTTTTTTATTTAGGACTTGACCACGCTTAGGTTGAATGCACAGACGTTCACCCAGATTAAAACAGAAACTCTCGGAACACCTAGATCTTTCATAGATGTTCTTAACAGTCTAGGACACTTGGCTCAACTTCTGGAGTGAGGTGGGCTGGTCGGAATAACCCCCGACGGCCGCCATGGCCGGAACTAAGTGCAGAAACCAAATCCTCTAACATAGAACTATAGAAAATGCCGTTGGCAGCTTACAGCGCTAGCTTATGGTCTCTTATAAACGCCGTAGAGAGCATAAAATAGGAGACCAAAGGACCCCGGTCCTTGGAAACATGCTCTATCTAAGTGTTCCCATACATCAGGCGTATCAACCGCGGTGGTTCTAACTTATGGTGGTTCTTCTTCACATTTAGCTAAGATAGGTTAGAATCACCAATTGATAAGCCTGGCTTTACGATACCTATGAGAAACAAGCAGCTTCCCTGTAACCCGAGGAGAAGGCATATATTTTATTTAAAGACTATCTCAACTCTTTAAAAAATTCGCAGCGATAAATATACAAAGCAGAATACTCTTTGTCGCTACACCGGGTGCCTTAAATAACTTTTAGCGCATTTTATTTAGGAAACTTGTGAGATGCATCGCCTCGCACACGGTGGAAGTACTTAAAAACGTGTATAAATCTCGGTAAATCGCTCCAATAGACGTGTTTGCGTTTAAATGGCACTCCATCCGGGAAAATATTGCAAGGAAGCTAGATTGTGGTCGGTTCTTACGTGAGAAACTATTTACAATTTTAAAGAAGTTGCTGTTAATTTACATTATTTAGAAATAGCTCAAGATTCTCTAAATGGTAGCACCCATTTAGAGAATCTTGATGGAAAATTCCATAAATACTTTGCTTGACCTGGGAATCGAATCTAGGGTCCCACGTTCAGCAGTCGCGCTCACGATCACTAAACCAACGAGACAGTATGACTATTGAATTATTTAGTTTAAGATTATGTTACGGCCCGCACCGCCGCCAGGTCGCGTACGGCAGGACTTACTGCCGCCATGCCTGCGTGTCGCCATACCGCGAGGCAGGCTGCGCCCGCGTCTCCACTTCGCGCCACCAGGGGCGCCAGTCGTCGTCCCACCATAACATTGCGGACGTCACGTAGCTCATTTTCTCATATTCTGATGCGGCCAAAAAGTTGTATAGCTTTGCAGGTCTTCGTTTTGTTAAATAGATATTAAGATTATTTTGTTTGTATAAATTTAAGATATAAGGTACAATGGGACTGCCATGTATTTATGTACAAAAGTTCCTAATTAAATAAAGAGAAAAAAAAAATAATAATAAAAATCTGATTCAGATATTAACAGAGCTTGTAAACCAAACCAGACTATAACAGATTTGAACAGAATTTAAAAGTAAGCGTCCATTATTTTGAAGCGAATAAAGAAACACTACTTAGCGGCAGCAGCCGAAACAGATTAAAGAATCCGGAAGAAAAAAATGCGAAACTGAGTTAGTTTGTTTCTATATTTGTTACGCTTTCACGCTAAAACGGCAGAACGGATTTGAATGAAATTTGGCATATGGGTAAACCATGACCTGGAGAAGGACACAGGCTACTTTTCATACTGAATCGCAGACGAAGTTGCGGGCAATAGCTAGTAATTAATAATTAGGTACCTATTTATACAAAGTCAGGGAAACTGAAATTAAAAATTGTCTATCAAATTGACTACCAACTTAAACTGTCTGTATATGCAAATCAAGACTGTCAATCTTTGACTGTCATTGATGTATAAATTAGGAAGATATGGTTCGCGCTCCTCGACGTGGACCGTATAAATTGTGCTCACGGACACAATTGACCTCAGCCCTGACTCGATCGCTCGCACCCTCCAAACCGCAGTCGATGCCCTCGGCAAGTGGTTTCGAAAGTGGAGAATCGAAGTCAATCCCGATAAAAGCCAAGCCATTCTCTTTACGAGACGGCGTAATCGGCTCACCGCCCCTCCTCGGCCGATCACCATGTTTGGCAAGCAGATCCCTTGGGAAAAGCGAGCCAAATATTTAGGTGTGACGCTCGATAGTCATTTATCATTTTCAGAGCACATAAAGCAGGTTCGTTCGCGGGCCTACTTTGCTCTCGGCCGTTTACACTCCGTTCTGAATGCACGCAGCAAGTTGTCCCTTAAGTGCAAGTTGCGCATTTACACAGCGTGCATTCGACCTATCATGACCTATGCGGGCCCAGTCTTTGCGCATGCAAAGCCCCACCTCATCCATAGGATGCAGACCCTTCAGAACCGTCTCCTCCGAAAGGTAACGGGAGCCCCCTGGTTCGTTCGGAACGCGGACCTCCACCTTGACCTTAAAGTCCCGACCATCCGTCAGTACTTGAAACGCCTTTCCAAGCGTTTCTTTGATTCCGCCGTGAAACATCGCAACCCCTTGGTTGTCGAAGCCGCTAGCTATGTCCCCAGTAGAATCAGCAGTATCCGCCGTCCGCGACATGCCCTCACTGAACCCGATGACCCTATCACCCTCCTCCAGGAAAGTAGTAGGGACACTAGCACAGTCCAACACAAACACAGATCTACATTCCGGCCTCGCCGCCGAGGCCCATCGCGTTTAAGACCATCTAACGTAAATGTAAATTCATGTCCCTTGATCGGTTTAATCGAGCCAGCTGGTGGCGTAGCTGAGCCTGTAGCTTTAAACTCCCCTGATAATAATAATTCCCCTAACTTGATCCAGCCTATTGCTTTGCCTTGTCTATCATTGGTCAATGACAACGACTCCCTAAGCCGAGGTCCGTACCCCACAGGGGGTGCCCTTAGTGCGCAGTCGTTTAGTTTATAATTTAGTTAGTATTTTATGCCCCTGGCTGGAGGCTTTTGAGCTCGCTTAAAGGCACCCACAGGATAGTCCGGTTAAGTAGTCGAGACCTCTCATGGTCACACTACGAGATGCCATTCAAAAAAAAAAAAAAAAAAAAAAAAACAATTGACCTCAGTCACAATCGAACTGGCGTTTGTATAGCACGTAGTAAAATTACCGTAATGGTATATATAAGCAGCAACAATGCCTTCCTGTGTTTTCAAAATGTGCACAAATAGAACAGCTCAAAAACCAAAAACAAATTCCACGGGATTACTTTTTACTAGTAAATACGTGGCAGCAAGCTACTCTTCCCATCCGCCTGGGTGGTCTCGGCGTCCGCAAAATTTCAAGTATTAGTTTACCGGCGTTCCTCTCCTCGGTCCACAGTACCGATAAATTAACCAGGAAAATTTTATCTTCCTCACTGGTCGATTTTGAGGTACCGTTTTTGACCGATGCGTTGAACGCTTGGAAAATGGCTTGTCCCAATACGGATTTGCCCGACAACCCGTCCTCCCAGAAACTGTGGGACGTGCCGCTCTGCAGTATTATACGGAATACCCTATTAAACACGTCTTTTAATACTGTTGAGCGTGCCCGTCTGCTGGCTGTGGGAGAATGGGAGTCAGGCTTGTGGCTTCAGGCGCTCCCGTCATCCACCATAGGTACTATGATGGATGACTCATCGTTTCGGCTCGCTACGTGTCTCCGCTTGGGCGCACCTTGTGTTGCTCCGCATCGGTGTCACTGCGGTGAAGCTGTCGACAGTCTCGGGCACCATGGCTTGTCCTGCTACAGGAGCGCAGGTCGCATAGCACGGCACGCCAGCATCAACGACATTATTCGTCGAGCTCTTGTTACCGCCGGCGTACCAGCGGTATTAGAACCAAACGGCTTGGTACGTGACGATGGGAAGAGACCAGATGGCATGACGTTGTTGCCTTGGAAGATGGGTAGGCCTCTGGTGTGGGACGCAACCTGTGTCGACACCCTTGCGCCATCTCATGTTCCAAGCACGACGTGCTGTGTTGGCGCCGCTGCTGCGGCTGCTGAGACCCTCAAGCGGCGCAAATACTGTAACCTTATAGGTAACTACAGTTTTGAGCCGTTTGGGGTCGAAACGCTCGGGTCATGGGGCCCGAATGCACGTCTACTTTTTAAGGAAATTTCTCGCCGACTGGTCGAGGCTTCACGTGACCAGAGGGCTGGCTCGTTCTTTGGCCAAAGAATTAGCATTGCCATTCAACGTGGCAATGCTGCCAGTCTTCTGGGCACGTTTCCGGATGACATCGATGCGGACGAGTACTTCGACGCCTAAGTGTCCTTTTGTTTTGTATATATTTGTATAGTTAGTTAGTCATTTACGTTAAAAAATATTTCTACTGTTTGATAAGTTTGTTGAATAAATAAAGTAGGTAATAAAAAACGTAAATACGGCAAAAAAATATTAATTTGTTGAAAATTATAATAATATTTAGTGTTTGCTTCGCCATGTTTGTGAGAGCGAGATAGACAGTGTTATTGGGTTTTTCCATCAGGAACTCCTCAGTAGCAGCTGGAGTCTGGATTTGTGCCCGGTTGGCTCACCCCCTATTACTTAGAAATTAAACATAACTGGCGAAATGTGGATGTACTTCCTATAGGTACACCTCTGACTAACTACAAAACAAAAAACTAACTTCTTATTTTTCTAACTATGGTCAGAAATAAACATTTTTTAACCGACTTCAAAAAGGAGGAGGTTCTCAATTCGTCGGAACCTTTTACTCGAAGATGGCTGGACCGATTTGGATTTTTTTTTTTGTTTTATTCGAGAGGGTATACATCACAGTTGGTCCCATATAAAATTGATCAACTTTGCTTCGGTAGTTTTTGAGTTAGCTTGAATAATACGTATTTTTTCCCCACTTTTATATGGATGATGTTCTAGTTTGTTTTGCAGATAGTGGTATTAGAATTTGTGTGGGGTAGGTACACAACTAAAAAGTGAAAACATAAAAACTTTTTTACAAACAAATACAACCGACTTCCAAAAACAACACTACAAAGTGAAAAATAACTTTAATTTCGGAAGTCGGTGGCAAGAATCGAAAATACATTTAACTAGACACCGACTTCCGAAATTAAAGTTATTTTTCACTTTGTAGTGTTGTTTTTGGAAGTCGGTTGTATTTTTATTTGTATTTTGTAACTCTTTGGGGTATTCAGGCGTGATAGTATGTGTTACGAGTATGTGTGTATTTTATTATTCAGACTCAAACATCTCACCGTTTTCCCAAAATCAGCCTTTAAGGGCACACTATTTGAATATTCCTGTTTTTAGAATCAATTTTAAATAGTCAAATTAGGGTATTTAGATCCTGAAAAAAAAATATGTCATAGATACATCCTTGCTTTAGGTAATTCTACGGTTCAAAACACGATAAATTGTAGTTTCCTCGATAAAAAAAAAATCCGAAATGGGGTCGATTTCAAAACTATTTTTTGTTTGATTTCCTAGTTATAGCACAAAATTATATGAAAATTACATGTACCATGAGGTAATAGTATTTCAGAGGGAATTCTATGGTTGGATTTTTAAGTGTAATACATTTTTTCTAAATAAACTCAAAAATAGTAAATTGGGCTAAATCGGCTCGCGCTCAGTCCTGCGGGACTTCATCAAGGTTGGACCTGTGTCAAAATTTTTAAAAATTCGCTCTCCCTGCAGTTGTTCAAAAAAAATCGAATAAACGAAAAACACATTAGATATGAAATTGCGATAGCTCAGAAAAAATATCTCGTAATTATATTATAGTTTTAATTCATAATATCGTTTTCGAAAATGTGATTATTTCTATGTGGTATGATGACGTTTAATTGTCATCTTACGATAGTGTTAAGACACATTGCAAATTATTATCGGTAAATTTATAGTCAAGCGCGAGTAGTATATAATTTTTTTATCGTGGTCCTTTATGAAGAAGTTTTAAAACACATTTTTCTAAGATTTTTTCATCAGATTCATCCATATTACTATTTTCACTCTTCATCGAACTGTCTTCGCTACCATACCCTACCATATCCTACAATAATCACACATAATATAAATACAATGTACCGGTTGTCGGTAAAACTAAATAACAATAAATAAAAAACAATAATAACAATAAATAACATAAATAAAACATATCTGGCGATTTAAAAATTTGCCCTTATAATAGTAGATTCGATAAATTATAGGTGTAGCAGTAGGTACGTCCCTTGATAATAAAGTACGGCAATTCTTCCTTCATATTTAGTTGTCGATATTTACTGATCTTCATGAGCAGTGGTCAACATCAAAAACAAAAGAATATGGTTACAGCATAAGCAAAATAGTACGACCATTTTTAGCCCATACTTAATAAAAATATTATTGTTTTTTTTATTCAGTCACTAAAAGGGTTACCTAAATAGGGGATGAAAGTTTGTATGGAAATTCACCATTTATGTCGATGGAATACCATCGGGCACACGGCTTGCCTACTTGATAAAATTCTTATATTCACTGACAGACAATGCACAGCCTAAACCGCTGGATCTAGAAGCATGAAATTTTGCAAAAGAGTTCTTTTTGTAACGAAAGTAATTAAATTTCTATTAAAATTGCAATTTAAAAAACCATTGCAATTTTGAAATTTCACCATAGAACCGCAAAATCATGTTTTTCTTTAGCTAGCTTCTGCCCGCGACTTCGTTCACAATATACTAAAACAACAGACACATTATAAAAAACTTTCCTGTACAGTACGTTAGTAGTTGTAGTATCAGCAGCCTAAATATACAGAGAGTCGTCCGTTTAAGGAGCAGCTTGTCCTGAGGTCGAAACCCGCAGCCTTAACAGCATATAATACCTAATGGCACAACACTGATACACTGAGTGATTCTTACAGATTGTTCCTGATGAACCCGGCTATCGCTAAAAAATATGACAGTGGATTGCACACACGGGATTTCTCATTAATACTGTCAGCTAACCATTGATATTTATTTATATTATAAACATAGATGATATAAGAGGAATAAACTTCATGTATTCTGTGTACGTTCTACGAACTATCAAATAACAGTATATCAAAATGAAAAAAAAGAATCGAAAAAAAATATCAACAGTTGAGAATCAAACTTTTGTGGTTTGCTTTGATGAAAGTTGACTAAAATAGACGTTCTTATTAATAATAATAATTAATTTTAATTATTTTTTTAATTTCTTATTAATAATTGTACCTATCGCTATCAAATCGTGTTGGTATCGTTATCTGATAATGTGAAAACAAAACGACATTTTATTTAATAATCTTAGTTTACTCCACCGTAGACACCATAAAAAGAAAACATATGGAAAAAATCGACCTAAGAAAAACTAATTAAGTTGATCAACTGCAAATATTTTACACTGTGGCATGGATTTTCTGTGAAATCGTCGGCGGCGCGTCGTAAATAAACACGTCGCGCTGCATTTGGGGGAGGCGGAGGTAGCGTTTCAAAGGCCTATAGGCCCGAATAACCTGGCCTTAATGTGTTGGCCCGCTACTAGACCTGCGTGGTAGATTACAATCCATCACGCGGGCCCAGTGCGGATTGGATGTCACAAGTCTTCGAATTTTTGGTTCTAGGATTTTCTCACGGTGTTCTCCATCACCGTTTTGAGAGCCGTGGTGATGATATTATTCACACAAAGAAGCGCCTGACTGGGTTCGAACCCACGACCTACAACTCGTAAGTCGGGGCCGTTACCACTAGGCCACCACTGCTCAGTTTTCCCATCCGTAGCTAATTAACAAGGCTTAAGTATAGCTTTTCGCATCCTTCCCCCATGTATTCGTTTCGGTCAGTTTATCTCCGTCAGATCCCATAAGTTGTAGTAATCCATCATTAGGAGCTGACCACGACCTCACCATTTGCCTTGCCAATTTGCTACAGTTTATTTGTATTTAAGACTTTTTTGGTTTCTTGATGAACAAATGATTAAGTACGTACTTAGTTTTACTTCTAAATCAATATTATAAAGTAACAACCAATTTTTTAAATAATTATACAGATGTAGCATATCAGCATAGCAGATGTAGCAGATCGTAGCATAGGTAGCGTTAGTAGTTTCTGCCTACCGCGATGGGTGAGCTTGAGTTTCAATCAAGTCAAATCAAATTGTTTATTTATCAAAACAGAATTGTATTACATGGTAATTTAAAAGGTAGACAAATCAGTGTCCTAAAAAAAAACTACAACTGAAATGGTGGTGAGGTGCTGCATTCCCAGCTAGGTTATAGAATAACCTGTATAAGGGAGTACAGTGCCAGTCCCCATTTTGTATTATAATTAAATTAAATAAATAAATAAATAAATAAATAAATAAATATGTTTGGACATATCACACAACGCCATCTAGCCCCAAGCTAAGCAACCTAATGCTTGTGTTATGGTAACGAGATGGCTGATAAACTACTTATATAATCTATATATATAAAATGGTAAACTGACTGACTGACTGGGTGATATATCAACGCACAGCCTAAACCGCTGGTCCTAGAGAAATGAAATTTGGAGGGTGTGTTCTTTGTAAAGAGTAGGTATCCACTAAGAAGGGGTTTTTCGAAATTCCACCCCTAAGGGGGTAAAATAGGGGATTAAAGTTTGTATGAAAAATCTTATTCCTTGGGTTAATAAACTTGAAACTTGGCAAGAATATTTATCTAAGTAAATTATAAAGATTGTCATTTTTAGTTTTCCTAAACTACCCCCTAAGGAGGGGTTGGGGGGTGTCAAAGTTTGTATGGAGAAATAGCGCGCAGTCCGATTAACTCGGAATTCAGTATTTATACTTGAGACCAAAAATGAAGAATAATGTGTATAAGGGTTTTTTGAAAATCTACCCCTATTAGGGGGTGAAAAGGCTTAGTCAATTTTACTTTTATACACATTATTATTCTTCATTTTTGGTCTCAAGTATAAATACTGAATTCCGAGTTAATCGGACTGCGCGCTAAAATTTCTCCATACAAACTTTGACACCCCCAACCCCTCCTTAGGGGGTAGAATATCGAACAGAATGCGATACTGCTCATCCCTTATAGCAAATAGCGTGATAATTTGTACCTTACAGGCTGAACACACAAGGGGAATATCTATTGCATTATTTTGAACAAAATCTATCCAATAGTTTTTGGTCATATTATTTACTTTCAGAGCAACAGACAGAAAGAAAGTTACCCGGGAGCTCGATAGATGGCGTTAGTGGAAAAAATAGAAGTCGCTATGGTTTCGTTACCGCGCGTTGTATAAGTACCCCAGTGATCCGTACCTTCGGTACGATTTTATTTTCCGGATAAGATACGAAGGAGATAAAATAGTAAGGTAGCTAGGTTAGGTTTAGAAAGTCGGAGCAGAATTTTATGTGTTAAATATCAAGATTTGTTTTTATAAATTAGGATTAGGATAGGATTTTTTCTTTTAGGTAGGTAGCTGTTGTAACATTGATAAGTCTTTTTTTTCTTTATGTATAGGTTTTAAAGTATATTATTTTTAGATATTTTTTTTATGATTTGTTTATTTTTCACTTTTATTTAGACTAAGGAAATTGATTGTAAATATGGTTGTTGAAATTATAAATATTGATGGGCAGATGGTACAACAGTTTGTCGTACCAATCGTAGGGGACGGAGCTTGCCTTTTTAGGTCTCTTTCTTTTTTGATGCACGGAAATGAAGAAATGGCATTCGAAGTACGTCAACAAATTGTCGATCACGTAAAGCAAAACTGGGATGAGTTTTCCGGTTTTTCTGAAAATGGACGTGGTGATAACTACAATACATCAGACGAATACTATGTCGATATGATTCTGTCTTCAACTTATGGCACATTATGTGAGTTGACCGCGGCAGGCAGAATATATAATTTTGTTTTTGAGGTTTACCGCAATTGCAAGTTATATGTAAAGGTTGGTGCTGAAGGTTGTCCGGTTAAGCGCCTTCGCTTTTCAGGCGATCTATGTAGTGGTCATTTTGAAGCTTATGTTTCAGATGAGGAACAATTATCTGAAGTAGAAATAAATTCTACACTCAATCCAATCTCTGTAAAGGCTAAAAAAATTACTTCCAGACGTGTTGAAGTAGTTGATTATATACCTGTGTCATCAACTGATTCAGATTTTTCTTTGGATTTTTCTTCCAAACCGCCAGTTAATGTATCTATTTCTCAGTCGACTTGCTCGATAGCTCAAAAGAAAAATAAGAAGCGTAGAGCTAGATACACAGCAGCAACGAGAAAAAGTCAACTAAAACAGGCTCAAAAAAAGTATTCAAAAAGTAACCGTACACCTTATCGGAAAGCGGCATCTAAATATAAAAAAAAAAACTCAGAAATGCACAGGCAAGATGCTGCTAATTATCAGCAGGCTCATCCTGAAGTACACAGGCGAGCTGCTGCTAATTACCAGCAGGCACATCCTGAAGTGCACAGGCGAGCTGCTGCTAATTACCAGCTGGCAAATCCTGAAGTGCATAGAGCGGCTCAGTCACGATACAACACGCAGGCAACTGCAAGTCCATGGATTACAAAGTACCTTTCAGGTATGTCTTACAATCCAGGAATGGCTTACGAAAACGATTGTATGGTGTGTATAGGCAATATGAATAATAAGTGTCAGTGGTGCAACGCACTCAAATGGAAGGATGAGACTCTTGGAATGTGTTGTGGTAGTGGAAAGGTGCAACTCGAAGCATTACATAGTCTTCCTGATCCTCTATACAGTTTGGTAATGGATCTGCACCCAGACCATAAGCATTTTATGAGTAATATTCGTAAATACAACAGTTGTTTTCAGATGACATCTTTTGGCGCAAAGCAGGTGGTGCAGGATGGTTTTATGCCAACATTTAAAGTACAGGGTCAGGTCTATCATTTGGTTGGAAGCATTTTACCGGAACCAGGTGAGAAAGCTAAATTCTTGCAGATTTATTTCGTTGGAGAAGACGATAGAGAAGTAAGTCTAAGGTGCTCAAATTATCAAGGATTGAAACCAAGTTTGGTTAAACAGTTACAAAAAATGCTTCATGATGTTAACCCTTACATAAAAGACCTCAAAAGCACAATTGATAAAATGACCCCCACCTGTGAATCGTTTAAAGTAGTCATTCATGCCGAAAAGAAACCACTTGAAGGTCACAGAGGGCGTTTTAACGCCCCAACAACCAACGAAGTTGCTGTGGTGATGGTTGATCAGCAATTTGAGAAACGGGACATTATTTTGGAAAGCCGTAGTACTTCTTTACGTCGGATAAGTGAACTGCATCGGTCATACGATGCCTTGCAATATCCCATAATATTTTGTTATGGTGACGATGGTTATTCTGTCAACTTGCCTCAACACGATCCCATGACAAAATTGCCTCTAAAAAAAACAGTTTCGGCAGCCAGTTTCTATTCCTTCCGTATAATGATAAGAGACGGTGAAGATAACATTCTCCTGCGTTTTATCGCTCTTTTTAGTCAGTATTTAGTGGATCAATACGCTAAAATAGAAACCGAGAGACTCAATTATATACGACATAATCAGGCAAAGTTACGTGCAGATAATTATATACATCTTAAGGATGCAGTTAGACGACAGGATGCTGATGCCAATCAATTGGGGCAAATGGTAGTACTACCGTCCTCTTTCACTGGTGGTCCGAGGTACATGCACGAGCGTACCCAGGATGCAATGACATATGTACGCAACTACGGTCGCCCTGATCTCTTTGTGACGTTTACATGCAACCCTCGCTGGGAGGACATCACCAAAGTTTTACTTCCCGGACAAAAGTCTTGTGATCGTCACGATATAATTGCTCGAGTGTTTCATATAAAAGTAAAAAAACTGATTAACTTATTAATTAAAGGACAAATATTCGGAGAAATTCTATGCTATATGTATTCGGTTGAGTGGCAAAAACGTGGTCTTCCACATGTCCACATTCTTCTATGGCCGAAAAGTAGCATAACGCCAGACTCTATCGACAAAGTAATCTGCGCTGAAATACCTGACCCTGCACTTGATCCAAAACTTCACGAAATAGTAAAGTCGAACATGATTCATGGCCCTTGTGGAAGCTTTAATCATAAATCACCTTGTATGAAGGACAACAGCTGCACTAAAAGATATCCCCGACCTCTATTGAGGGAAACACAAACAGGTGATGATGGCTATCCACAGTATCGGAGACGATCTGCTAGCGAAGGCGGTTTTACCGTTAATGTTCATGGTATGGATCTAGATAACCGTTGGGTAGTTCCTTTTAACCCTGTACTATTAAAAACTTTTAACGCACATATAAACGTTTAGTATTGCAACTCTGTTAAATCAATAAAATATGTATGCAAGTATGTTAATAAAGGATCGGACCAGGCTACATTTGCACTAGAAAACGAAAAAGATGAGGTGAAGATATATGAGAGCGGAAGGTACATAAGTAGCTCAGAAGCAGTGTGGCGAATTCTTGGGTTTTCCATACATGAGCGTTTTCCCACAGTTGTTCATTTAGCAATTCATTTGGAAAACGGTCAGAGAGTTTACTTCAACTTAAATAATCTAGCTGACAAAATAGCTAATCCACCAAAAACGACGCTTTTAGCTTTTTTCGAACTATGTCAATCAGATAACTTTGCTAAAACTCTACTTTACTCTGAGGTACCCGCATATTACACATGGAATAAGAGTAATTTCGTAAGACGAAAAAGAGGAGTAACAGTTGATGGTTGGCCAGGTGTGATGAAAGAACGCGCCTTAGGTAGAGTATATACAGTTCACCCGAACAATACGGAGTGCTATCATCTGCGTTTACTGCTACATGAAGTGCGGGGCCCAACTTCATTTGAAGCACTAAAAACTGTGAATGGTGTGTTGCAGCCTACTTTCCAAGCTGCTTGCAAAATGTTAGGTTTGCTTGAAGATGATCTACACTGGCATGCGACGTTGGAGGAGGCAGCGCTTTGTCAGTCACCAGCAAAAATGCGAGAGCTGTTCACAATTATGTTAGTCTTTTGTCAAATATCAGACCCAATAGCTCTTTGGGAAGACTTCAAAGACTATTTGTCTGAAGATTTTAAGCACAGGCTGCAAAAAGAAATCGGAGACAATGTAGACAATTTCAAAGACCAAATTTTAAATGAATGTCTATCTGATATTGAAGAAGCAGTGCTGACGTTAGGTGGAAAATCAATAGATATGTACGGTTTGCCAAAACCAACCAAACCACAAGTTGCCGGTAATAGAGAGTACATGAGAGAAACTAATTTTGATACAGTAGCTTTGGAAAGTTTTGTAAATAATAGTACGGAATCGTTGACCGCCGAGCAAAAGTCTGTATATGACCAAGTCATGAAAAGCGTAGAAGTAAGCGAAGGACAAATTTTCTTTCTGGACGCCCCTGGTGGCACAGGTAAGACTTATCTTATAAACTTGCTCTTGGCAAAAGTAAGAAGCACTCGAGACATAGCTTTAGCTGTAGCATCGTCTGGGATTGCTGCTACATTATTAGAAGGAGGTCGAACTGCACACGCTGCCTTAAAACTACCTCTAAACCTTACAAATGTAGAGACACCCTTATGCAATATACCAAAGCAAAGCAATCTTGCCGAAGTGCTTAAAAATACTAAACTAATAGTATGGGACGAAATAACGATGGCACACAAAAGAGGAGTCGAAGCCTTGAATAGGAGTCTGCAGGACATACGAAATAATAAAAACATAATGGGTGGCATGACGGTGTTGCTAGCAGGAGATTTTCGCCAGACTTTACCGGTAGTGCCCAAAGGAACGCGCGCAGATGAGATCAAAGCATGCATCAAAAGATCTTTCTTATGGCCTTCGATTAAAGTGTTAAAACTCACTCAAAACATGAGAGTACATCTCAGAGGTGAAGTTTCTGGAGGTAGATTTTCAGATCTTCTTCTTCAAATCGGAAACGGAAACTTTCCACAAATAGATGGGTTGATACAAATACCAAATGAATTATGTACTGTGGTATCAACAGTTGAGGGACTTATAGATAAAATTTATCCTGATGTTAAAAATATTAAAGACAAACCGATGGAGTGGTTATGCGAGAGAGCCATTTTGACTCCCAAAAACGACCAAGCCGCTGCGATCAACGAAATGTTGATAAATACATTCGGAGGTGAAGAAATGATTTATAAGTCTGTTGACACCATGGTCGATATGGACGAGTCGGTCAATTATCCTGTAGAATTTTTAAACTCTCTTAATCCGCCGGGTCTTCCGTGTCACAGACTTATGTTGCGTGTAGGTGCTCCTGTCATGTTGCTTCGAAATATACGGCCTCCAAAATTGTGCAATGGAACTAGACTCCAAGTAACAGCTCTCCGCCGCAATGTTATTGAGGCCAAAATACTAACTGGATCTGCCAGAGGAGAAACTGTCTTCGTGCCGCGTATACCATTGATACCAAATGACCTTCCTTTTGAATTTAAAAGATTGCAGTTCCCAATCAAGGTTTGTTTCGCGATGACTATCAATAAATCACAGGGACAAACTCTGAAATTTGCAGGAGTTGATTTGCGGCAAGACTGTTTCTCCCACGGCCAGTTTTATGTGGCTTGCTCACGTGTAAGCTCTCCAACTAGCCTGGTTGTTTTAGTGCCCCCTTCCGAATTAGTGAAAAACATTGTGTATAAAGAAATACTATGAAAGACGGTATTTAGGTAGATACCGGTCCTTTACAGTAGGTATTTCTTTTTTTTTTCAAATATCACACGTAGTGGAGGACAATTAGCCGTGAACAAAACTCTATATTCTTATTGTTATAAAAAAGTACGAAACTCACGCGGACGAAGTCGCGGGCAGAAGCTAGTAAATAAATAAAATAATAATCTATATATATAAAATGGTAAACTGACTGACTGACTGGGTGATATATATTATTATTGGTGGCATAGTGTAACTAAGGAAAAATTACTGAATAATAAAAAGATAAAAACATTATTTTGCTAAACGGTAAGTGAGTGTGATTGTGTGGGCATGTTAGTACATGTGAGTGTGTGTATGTATGAGGGTGTAAGGGTGTGTGTATGTGAACGTGTGGGGTGTGTATGTGTGTGCGTTAGCGCGTCTATGCGTGTGTATGTGGTTTAGTTTCTGGGAGAGTAATGGTGTGATTATGAAACATATTTTTATTTATGCTGTTATAAACTTTTCTGTCTCATCGTTAGTTTTATTTTGTAGAAATGAGTAAACTGCTTTTTGCATTTATGGTGCGTCAAACCATTTATTGCATGTATATTGTGGCAGCAGTTTACTTTAAAATTGGTAATATTCATTCTTGGTTTTCTTATCACTATCACTGTCCAAAAAAATTAACTGTATCAAATATCTGGACAGTGAAAGTTTTACTCATTTTCAAATACATTTTTTATAGTTAAATTATTCTCCGCATCGAATGATTTCGATTCGCTTGCATTTGGTTTAAAAACAGGGAAATCAATGCCAGTCTCTTATTTTGATTGGTGCCTCTATTTTTACTACTCCATGTAAAGTCACAAGCACTAATATGTATACGTTTTACAAAATTCAAATCGATTTTCTCGAGGAATAACGGTTGTGACTTGAGATAAGACCTATTTCATAATAGTATGGGTTCCAAAATACTATGTTTGTAAAATCATACAGTAGGCGAAAATTACTTTTAAAAGTTGCTACGTGAATACAATAAAGTGCTCGTGACTGTCCTTACTGTTTTTGGGCGGACCTTAATTCTTTTTCTAAAATCAAAGTAGCCTAAGTTACTCCTTATAACATCAGCTATCTGCCAGTGCCAGTGGAGAGATTAGCCGCAATAATTAAAAAAACAGACAAAAATTTTAAAAACACAATTTTTATTTGCATAAAAATATGTTTTTTTTATATGCATAAAAATCTATTATTTTGACATTACAAATCGACACTTCAATTTTATTTATTTGTCTACTATCTATAATTATTCCATACGTAATCTATAAGTAAGTATTTCTTCTTAATTTTTGGGGTTCCGTACCCGAAATGTCCAAGCTCTATTGCTGTCACTCACGTGTTCGTCTATCCGTCGTCTGTCTCACAGGTTTTACAGTCAAACGGTTAAAGCTAAAGTCTTAAAATTTTCACAGTATAAGCATCTTGTTGAGCTATACAAATTTTCACAGTATAAGCATCTTGTTGAGCTATACAAATTATAAAAAAATATTTTCAAATGTTTATAAGGGCCGTACAGATAAATGGGGGCGCGAAAAAAAAATTTGACCTACTCCATCGGGTACGTATCAAAATCCCGAATTTCAAAAGACCGAATTTTAAAATACCAATGGACGAAATACCGAAAATTAACGTAACCATTTTTTTTTTTTTTGTTGACGCTGGGAAAAATGCATTACGCATGCCCACCCGTCGGGGGACGGGTGGGGTATGTGGGACTCCCCGGTAAATCCGGTATACCCACTAAACGACCCAGCGGCGCTCCCGCATCGCCGTGACGGGAGGGTCATGGGAAACTGGCTCAGCCTTTACATCCACAACCCTCCCGGCGCATGCCCGCCTAGCTGGCGGGCCCCGCTTGCCCCCCAGCAGGTTGAGGGGCTACGGGAATGGCCGGGAGCACCTGACCATTCCCGTCCGGCACTGGTGGAGGTCCGTGCGATACAGGCAAGGGTGCCCCCGCACCCGTTGCCTGCTGGCCTCCACCTGGGAGGAGTCGGAGATGAGTATCAAACTCACGTCTTCTTCGACCCCTCCTCCGCCTTCGAAGCGGCGCCGCGTGAGGATCATCCTCCCGCGCCCGCTCCGCCGCCTCCTTCTGGGACATGACGTGTTCGCAGAAGGAGGCGACTGCCGCCCAGGACCTCTCATCCACCAGCATGGCGTTAACCACGCCGGGGAGCGAGAGGTCCGGTCCTATCACCGCGACCAGATCGCGGCGCGTCTCGGACCACGACGGGCACGACCCGAGGGTGTGCTGCGCCGTGTCCTCCGCCGCGCCGCAACCGTGGCACGATGGCGTCTCCTCCCGTCCGATTCGGTGCAGGTACGACCCGAAACAGCCGTGTCCGGACAGCACCTGCGTCAGACGGAAGAAATTAACCTAACCAAACCTAACCTCGGGGTGCCCATCTATGAGTAATCGCGGGAACTACGTCGCCGCTCTTTGGGATTTCATCCATCGGTATTTCGTCCATTCGGGATTTCATCCATTCGGGATTTCGTGTTTCGATATAACGACTATCGACATTTAAAACTTTCGGTATTTTGAATTTCGGTGTTATGGACGTCGGTATTTCAATCATGGGTATTATGAACTTTCGGGATTTTGATACGTACCCACTCCATCGAGTGGGTTATCGTTGTTTAGAACTCACTGAGTAGATAAATACTCTATATTTTGTTTTAAAACATATTGGAAAACAAAGGAATGAGAAGCCACCAAAGTCAGCTTTTTCTTTAAAAAATTTTGTTCCGATAAATTTTTTAACTTCCCTACCTATGAACTTAAAATTTGGCGATAATGTTTATTATTACGTATATTTAACCAACAAAACCAATATATTGATAAATCAGATATTGTACGAAACCCTAAATGTGCGAAGTCCACACACACTTGGCCGGTTTTTTTTTCTGTTCTTATTTCTCCGTAACTAATCACTCATAGTCCTGAACAGGTTAGGTTAGGTTATTTAAGTACGCGTATCCTTGTCGGTCAGTTCATCCCCCTATCCGATCGAGCGCGTCAGTAATCCGACGTTAGTGAGCGGATCAGCGGATTATGTGTTGTAGTTATATGTTGTAGTTATGTGTGTAAGGAGCGTGAATATACGGAGCTTTATGGTCAATTATTTTTTTAAGTGTCTGTTAAAAAATGTATTATATATCAATATAAAAACAATTCAACACAAAAATCAGGTTAGAGAATGAATTAAACCGCCTCTGATCTGAAAAAGAGAACGCCTTGAGATTTAGACATTTTGAGATTTGGACTAAGAGCGACGTGGTCAATTTGCGATCCAGTCATTCTGATACCAACCCATATTATTAGGTATTACTGTAACTGAATGAGTAGAGGGATCATTGAGGGATTTGGATCAAAGTTTCTAAGTGTCGACAAAGGAATTTAGTAATTTTCATACCAGTCTAAGTTTAAAAACAAAGGTAACTTTACTAAGCTTCGCAAACTAATACTCGAAACTCGATGAATATTAGACTAGAATTAGAGAATGACATTATAGACGATGCATTTAAGACAATAGGGTATATAATGGGTAGGGTATATGATTCAAATAAAGATCAATTTTTTTTTTTAATGAACTGAATTAGTTCAGAATTATGCCTCCATCAATATTTTTGATAATAATTAATTTTTGAGCAAGAAATAAATTTTTAAAAAGTGCAAAAAAACTGTGGGAAATTCATATATTATTTGAAAAGCGATGCCATTGTTCAGTGCCAATGTGACATTAAAGTCTATGACAACAATAAATGTCAATGTGTTTTGTAGATTTTGTGGGAGTTCAGTCTGGCTTGCGATTTCTTGTTTATTTGTTGCAGGACTTACATGACGTCACACCAAGCGCGCCAAAATGGTGCCCGTGTCGGTTGGTAATTTTTTTTTAACTTTTTTTTTAGTACTTTCAATAGCTTTTTCAGCTTTTAATATGTTTTTAATATGTTTTATGTTTTATGGTGATGTAATGTAAACTATCTGTACTATTATTATAATAATACTAGCTGACCCGACAGACGTTGTCCTGTCTTAGCTATGAATATTCTAATGTAAATCCGCGAAGTTCTCGAAGGCGCTAGCATTTTGAATTATAGGAAAACTTAATTTATATTTTAAGAATTGAACTACGATTTTTTACTCAAAAGTTAAAAACTAGAACTAATTTATAGTAAAAAAGTCAAAAATATGAAAAAGATTAATTGGAGCCAATTAATTTGAAAAAAAAAGTTTTGAGTATGAATGTCGGCAATAGATTTTTACTTTAGAAAAACCCAAAATAAATTTAAGCAAAATAGTCAAAATTATGAAAAAGATTAATTGGAGCCAATTAATTTGAAAAAAAAAGTTTTTTGAGTACGAATGTCGACAATTGACTTTTATTTTAGAATACTACATAGCTGACCTGCTAGATCTCCTGTCAAAATTTCAATAAATCGAACGCCAGGAAAACAAATGAACAACTGATTATAAAATTAATTTGAATTTGGAATTCTAAACAGAATGAAAGATTTCCGACAGACATTGCCCTGCCCAATGAATTTTCTTCATATTTTTTTTTCGTCAATTGTGCAATGTTTTTAATAGTTATTCTGCTATTCGGGATCGGAGAAAAATAGGACAAATCAAAAACCATGAAAATCGATCCACCCGTTCTCGAGTTATGTGTGTTCGAACAAACCCGACTTTGTTTTATATAAATTTAATATCGCTTCAATTTAGGAGTCAGAGGTCAAGAAACACTAGATGTTTAATTCTCAAATCTGTATTTTCAGTATTTAATACTCTCTTAAACGTCACAGAAGCGGTACTTAACTCGTGCTTACAGTGCTTTACTTTAGGTACATTTCTAGGTTTAATTAAGCGGTTAGCTGCAGTATATTCAGTCCCACAAGATAAACGCTCATTCCAAGTTATGGGAGGTCGCGATTTTTATTGTTATTGAAGAACGGATAGATGGGAACCAAACGTGTAGGATTGGCGACCTCTTAAAGAAAAGTTTACTTTTAAAAAAGTAAAAAACGACTTCAAAAACCTAAAATGTATAAAATAACTTTCTTTTTCTTTCTTTCTTTTTTTCCTTTGTGTTTAATTTATTATTTTCCGTTTAATGTTTTATTATGCTAATTGATAGTGCCGTGCTTTCCTATAATTTAGATACATGCGAGATCTATATTATGACAAAGACGCTGGGTTAATGCTGTGTATGTCTTTAGTTGGTAAGCCTTTATATATAAATAAATAAATAAAAAAACTTAACAGCTTCTGAAGTCGAAGCTGTTAAGTTTTTTTTTTATGACAGTTATTTGAAGTTTTGTACGGGACAGCTGATAAATTTTCTCGATTACGATGTTGGTCCCATCGAGAAAGTTGTTCAGTTACCACACCCTTAAATTTGGCACAGTTTTGTAAACATCCTGTATAGAGACACAAAATCAATCCTTTCTATCTGACCCTCTTATATTAGCCCTTACGATCCCAGCACACCAGTAGACCAGTCTACCGGTGTCACCCGAAAAATACAACAGTGTAAATACAATACGTAAAGAATTTATCGCCCGTTCCCTCTTCCTTAGATAAAGGCATAGGCCTGCGGTCCCTAGCCGGAGCGTTATAAATCCTACCCACCTTAGAATTTAACCGCTTGTTTTTGGCGAATTTTGTGGTCTGCCTGTACTAGAATTATTTTTAAACTGTTTTGTGGATTTCTTTCTGGTTGTAGGATCTATTTATAAAATACTTCGCAATTCTAATAATTGTAGATTTTTTTTTAGTTTTTGTTTAGTTGTTGTAATCTTTATCTTTTCTTATTTTAAAAGAAAAAAAGTTAATGCAGCTGAATACCAGTATTTTACATGGATTATCTGACCTCCATAACCCAGTAACTGGGTAATTACGATACCCCTTGGTAAAACTGGGTGTCAGACTTTCGGGCTTCTGACAACCCGTAACGACTGTCAAAGATCCATGAATAACAACCGGGATCAACGGCTTAACGCGCTTTCCGAGGCACGGAGGAGTTTCGGTATGTAAAGATGGTTAACCATTCACGGTCCAACCCCGGCTAGCGTAGCTTAACCTGATGGACCGACCCGTGCGGCTGTTATTACTTAGCGACTTACTTATTTGTCACACAAATGTGACAAATAAGTAATGATATTTATGTTATGTGCATATAAAAATAATATAAATCGAATAAATGACACGATACTATGAAAATAGATCTAATATTTTTACCCGACTACGGCGAAGCAAAAAAGAAGGCTATGATTTTCACCGGTATGTCTGTATGTATGTATGTTCATCTGTTCCCTCATAACTTCTAAACTCCTTATCATAATTTGACAAATAAGGTATCGTTAGAAGCGTCTTGACCGTCCGCTGGTTATAGGCTATATGAAGTCACATAAAATTGTCGTTAGAAGCGTCTTGACCGTCCGCTGGTTATAGGCTATATGAAGTCACATAAAATTGTCGTTAGAAGCGTCTTGACCGTCCGCTGGTTATAGGCTATATGAAGTCACATAAAATTGTCGTTAGAAGCGTCTTGACCGTCCGCTGGTTATAGGCTATATGAAGTCACATAAAATTGTCGTTAGAAGCGTCTTGACCGTCCGCTGGTTATAGGCTATATGAAGTCACATAAAATTGTCGTTAGAAGCGTCTTGACCGTCCGCTGGTTATAGGCTATATGAAGTCACATAAAATTGTCGTTAGAAGCGTCTTGACCGTCCGCTGGTTATAGGCTATATGAAGTCACATAAAATTGTCGTTAGAAGCGTCTTGACCGTCCGCTGGTTATAGGCTATATGAAGTCACATAAAATTGTCGTTAGAAGCGTCTTGACCGTCCGCTGGTTATAGGCTATATGAAGTCACATAAAATTGTCGTTAGAAGCGTCTTGACCGTCCGCTGGTTATAGGCTATATGAAGTCACATAAAATTGTCGTTAGAAGCGTCTTGACCGTCCGCTGGTTATAGGCTATATGAAGTCACATAAAATTGTCGTTAGAAGCGTCTTGACCGTCCGCTGGTTATAGGCTATATGAAGTCACATAAAATTGTCGTTAGAAGCGTCTTGACCGTCCGCTGGTTATAGGCTATATGAAGTCACATAAAATTGAAGACGGCGCCCTCTAGAGGACATAAAGTCATGAACTAAAATTTTTTTTTTTAATTAAACCGTGTGGGGTATCAAATGAAAGGGCTTAATTAGCACATTTAAAATACATATATATATATATATATATATATATATATTGTTAGCTACATACAATTTTATAATAATTATTCTTCTTTAAAAATGTAAAGTGGCTTTGCAAAGACTTTATCAAGAAATTATAACCCCAAAATAATTTAAATAAAAAGTACGTTTAAAAACTAAAACGCTCTAAAAAGTATGAAACAAGAAAATATTCTCATATGAAATTAGAAAAAGACAGACAAATTAAAAATCCGGAGTCACACGTCATCTTAGGTGTTAATCAAACAGATTACGTGTGACTCCGGATTTCATATTAGGTCTTTACCTATGAAATTGCCGTTCTGCAGTACTGGCCATTTCAAATCAAAATAATTTTTGTTTGGCTAAGAATTCTAATTTCAAATTAATTTTATTTTAAAAACATGGATTTTTTTTTTGCAAAAGTAGTCATTTGTTTATTGATTAGTGTTACATTTTCATCGCATTTCAATCTTTTTCGTCATCATGGATACGTTAAAAATTCGAGTAATTATGGAATATGAGTACCGTCGTGGCAGCAACGCGGCACAAGCGGCACGCAACATCATCGACGTTTACGGAGCTAACACTACAAACCAACGCACCACTTGTTATTGGTTTGCTCGCTTCCGTTCTGGAAATTTCGACCTGAAAAGTGAACCTCGCGGTCGTCCGAAGACTTTGGTCGACAATGACGAATTAAAGGCGATTGTGGAAGCTGATGATACACAATCTACGGCTGAATTAGCAGCAGCTTTCGACGTTAGCGTCAAAACAATATTGGTCCATTTGCGTCAAATTGGCAAGGTAAAAAAGCTTGACAAATGGGTGCCCCACGAACTCAATGATCGCCAGCGCGAAGTACGCGTCGAGACATGCCTTGCACTGCTCAACAGACACACAAATGAAGGAATTTTGAACCGCATTGTTACCTGCGATGAAAAATGGATTCTGTTTGATAACCGCAAGCGCTCAGCAAGTTGGTTGGATCCTGGTTCAGCACGTAAACAATGCCCTAAACGAAAACTTACCCCTAGAAAAGTGATGGTCACTGTTTGGTGGTCTAGCGCCGGTGTGATTCATCACAGCTTCTTACCAAACGGGGTGAGCATTACTTCAGATGTGTACTGTGAAGAACTGAACACAATGATGGAGAAGCTGGCACATCTCCAACCAGCATTGGTCAATCGCTCGTCTCCGCTGCTCCTGCACGACAACGCGCGACCTCATACTGCACAGCAGACGGTCTCCAAGTTGCAAGAACTGGGGTTGGAAGCTCTCCGTCATCCGCCCTACTCACCAGACCTTGCGCCTACAGACTACTACTTTTTCCAGAATTTGGATAACTTCTTGGCGGGAAAAAAATTCAATACCCGAGAGGCAGTACAAAATGCCTTTGAAGAATTTGTTGCCTCCCGTCCCGCGTCCAGCTGATTTCTTTAAGAAGGGCATCAATAAACTGCCACTGCGTTGGCAAAAATGCATTGATTGCATGGGTGATTACTTCGATTAATACAAATAAAAAATGCATGAAAAAAATTCGTTTAATTTTTTTCATACAAAACGGCAATTTCATAGGTAAAGACCTATTATTTGTCTGTCTTTTTCTAATGTCAGATGAGAATATTTTTTTGTTTCATACTTTTTAGAGCGTGATTTTTCAGTAGTCGGGTTTTAGTTTTTAAGCTTACTTTTTTAACGAAGGTTTCGTACACGGTACTCGATTGTAAAAGATTGAACGTTTGATCCTCGTGTTCATATCTCTAAACACATTGAAATAGACGAGACAGCGCCGTCCAGCATCGATCGAACATCCAAACAATTTTCGAGTATGCCTTTTGTTTCAAAACTTTCTCATGCATTACATTTCAAAACTCAGACGAAAAACGCTTTTGAAATGAAAAATCAACTCAATAAATCTGTTCAGATATCTTTGAAAGATAGAAAAGTTCAAAGACTAATTAGCTGGCATACTTGTTCATTGTTAGGCTATCTTTGGGTTGAAATGAAGCGATTACTATAAATTAAACTAGTTTTTCTGAGACAGAACAAATGAAAATTTATTAGGAACTATATAACTATACATTCAAAATATATAGTACAACAAATAAATAACAGATGGCGTTACCAGTATCTTATTTTGATATAAAAAATTAACATCCCCACTTATCAAAAATAATCTAGATACCTACTCACCAATTCACTCAAATAACATAAACTAAATTTTAATCTCCTGCACACCTAACAACTGCATAAAATGATAATGCTTGACACTACCCAAACCTTTCGTAAACAGGTCTGCTGGCATTTGAGCCGTTTCCAAATATTTTAAATCAACAATACCATTAACAACACATTCTTTACAAAAATGGTAGCGTATATCTATGTGTTTAGTTCTTTTATTAAAATTATCATTTGAAGACAGCTTAAGTGCACCCTGGTTGTCATTATACAAAGTTATGGTGTATGTCTCATTAGTCATTTCCTTTACCAAATGTATCAAGTATACAGCTTCCCTACAGGCTTCAGCTAAACCCATGTACTCAGCCTCTGTGCTTGAGAGCGCTACTGTCTTTTGCTTTTTTGCCTCCCATGAAACAACACTTCCAGCTAACATAAAACATAGACCCGTGTAAGACCTCCTGTCTACGACATTACTCCCCCAATCTGCATCAACAAACCCTACTAATTCCGAATTACCACTTCTAGTATATTTCAACCCAAAATGTTTAGTTTTCTTAAGATATTTCAAAATTCGTTTAGCATATGCCCAAGTTTCATGATTATAGCAATTATTAAATTGACTAAGGAAACTTACTGAATAAGCTATGTCAGGCCTAGTTAGCACTGCTAAATACATAAGTCCGCCTATGAGCTGCTGATAAGGTAAGTCATTTTCACATTTTTTGTTTACAAAGTTAATATTCAATTTGGTCTCTAAAGGTGTATCAGTTACTTTACAATCTGCCATGTTAAACCTATCCAACAACTGGTTAACATATTTCTCTTGGCTTAATGTAACTGTGCCATTAACTTTATCAATATTAACTGCCATTCCTAAACAATTCTTAACTTGTCCTAGATCTTTTATTTTGAAATTTAAAGACAATACTTCTTTCAAATTATTACATTCAACATCATCGTTTGAAAACACAAAAAAATCATCGACATATAAAGCTATTATGGTCATTCTACCAGCCTTGTTTTTAGTGTACAAACATGATTCTAATCTGGAGCGTTTATAACCATTGCCAACTAGACATTCATCTACCTTCTTGTACCAGGCTCTTGAGGATTGCTTTAGCCCATAAATTGCTCTATTTAATTTAAGTACTTTATTATTATTATTGTGACATTGAGAATCTAACAAGCATTCTGGTATTTCCATATAAATTGTCTCCTCAAGATCCCCATTCAAGAATGCTGTAACAACATCAAGATGTGTAACATCCAAACCAAGTTTAACAGATAATGCAAACAATAACCTTAAAGTTGAATGCCTAACCACAGGTGAAAAAGTTTCTGTATAGTCCACATTTAACTTCTGCATGTAGCCCTTGGCTACCAAACGAGCACGATAACGAACACTATTATCACTGTTCTGCTTTTTACGTAGCACCCACTTACACTTCACTATGGTCTTGTCATCTGTTGGCATATCTACTAGCTCCCATGCATTATTTTCCTTAAAACACTGAAGTTCTTCTTTCACTGCTGATAACCACTGTTCTTTTTTTGATCCCTTTAATGCTTCTTTTAGAGATATTCCACTAGCATCATCAAATACTTCCTCAGGAACACACACATTTAACATCCCATATCGTTCTGGCTTCTTTCTGATTCTGCTGCTGCTTCTAACACGCTGCTTAGGTGAATCATGAGCATCTTCATACTCACTGGGAATATATGAGTCATCTGACCCATCCAATATTTTGTCAATTAGTGTATCCTCATCTCCGGTTTCTGCTTCTGGACTTGCTGGACTTGGTGAACCCTTGTCAGATAAGTCCCCCACTGAACATGAGTTTTCTCCACTTTCAGTAATTGGTATACTGACCTCTGTGTTCTTCTCATCTTCCATGACAATAACATCTCTGCTTGTTGTCACTCGTCCTGTTCTTGGGTTATATATTTGGTAGCCTTTGATGTCATCTGGATATCCCACAAGTATCTGCTTCTCAGATTTTTTATCCCATTTCTGGCGTTTCTCTTTAGCCACATGGACCATCACACTGCTGCTATTAACGTGACCCAATCGACGATGCCAAATATCGCCTGATACAGTCAAATTCGCCACTACACTGTCAGGTACTCTCAACTTGTATAATCCATTGATCAGCACAGCTGTAGCCACTAATTCATTATTTCTATTGAATACTTCACAGCCTTCTTTCATGAACTGAACTCTGTTACCGGATTTTATTAACTGGCTCACGGACAATAGGTTAGTTGTCAATCCTGGAGCACATAAAACATCCTTTACTGTAACTTCAAATTCACATTGATCAGTTTTTGTTACTATGTTCACATCGCCAGAACATAATACCTGTAGTCTCTCGCTATTAGCAACACAGATTTCTTTCATTTTGTAATACGTAGTATTCACGATCCACTGTTCGTTAGCCGTCAAATGCATACTCGCGCCCGAGTCAATATACCAGTCGTATTTGTTAAACTGACCGCTTAAAAACACCGCACTAAATGCATTAGTTTGTTTATTTTGCGATTCTTTTTTATTATCATTGTTTTCTCCATTTGGACACTGAGTCTTGTAATGTCCATATTGGTGACACCGGTAACATTTGATATGACTTTTAGCGTTGACATTGACATTCTGCTTTGCTTCATTTTTCTGTGCACTGGCCATAGATAATTTAATATTTTTTTTAGACTGCCATTTCTGCGCACCACTCGCGAATGCACTGCTAACTTCACTCGATTGACTTCCACTCACTTCCTTTTCCATGTCCATGAGTTTTGTTCTTATGACATCCGTTGTAATTTGTATACCGGAATGCTCAATAGCCATGATCATCGGCATGAACTTTTCTGTCAATCCTGCGAGTAATAAGCAACCGATCCATTCGTCACTGATACAAAATCCTGTCCCACTTAATTTTTGACCCAACTCGACTATTTGCGTTACGTACGACTGCATTGAAACACAATTTTCCAGGCGAATTGAGATTAGATTACGTAATAGGGATATTCTTCGTGTAAATCCTGAATCGTCAAATAATGCCTTTAACTTGTTCCATAGCTCCAACGTGGTTGTCACATTTTTTATATGTACGTACAACGCACTATCTATAGTCATAATAAGTTTTGCCTTGGTTTTCGCGTCATCTGCGGCTTCTAGTTTCTTCCCAGTATCTGGCTTGATGCAGTGAATCGTATCCTCTAGGACTAGAAAATTCTCCGCAGCGAAGACCCACTCACTATAGTTTTCTCGCCCCTTCAGCTTCGGAACATTTACTAAATAGTTCGAAGCCATTCTTGCAAATCTTTATTGCATCCACGAAACTACTTTTATTTTATTTAGTAAAAGAAACTGAGAGTCCTGGGCCCATAACCTATAAATTAAACTAGTTTTTCTGAGACAGAACAAATGAAAATTTATTAGGAACTATATAACTATACATTCAAAATATATAGTACAACAAATAAATAACAGATGGCGTTACCAGTATCTTATTTTGATATAAAAAATTAACAATTACAATACCGCTTTGTCGTTCGCTCTCGACTCTTAAATGTTCTGGTGTCGAAGCGCTCCGAGGGACGCTTTGACGTCGCGACGCTGAAAGGAGTCACTGCGGTACAATGAGTAGTGGCGGTCAGGGTTTAGTGGTGAGAGGTAGCGGGAGCGAAGGCGAATATGATTTAAACATTTTTTGTTAACTAAGTTTTAAATAACTAAGTTTGCACAACTAGTTTAATAAAGTAAATTCGGCTTTATTGCATTTCTGCCATGGCACCCGTTACCATGAATTATGTTTCAATTAAGCCGGATTTACAATAACGAAATTAGTGACATGCAATTATTTTCTTGACATTAATTTCATTAAAAATTTCACGTGTAAACTTTTCATTTCATGATGCATGCATTGATTAAGAAGCTCGTGGCTAATAATAAAAGCCATACGGGTCGATCCATCAGGTTAACCTACGCTTGCCGGGGTTGGTCCTTGGATGGGTGACCATCTTTACATACCGAGACTCTTCCGTGCCTCGAAAAGCACGTTAAGCCGTTGGTCCCGGCTGTCATTCGTGGATCTTTGACCAGTCTTACCAAGGGATATCGTATTACCGAGTAAATGGGTTGTGGAGGTCAGATAGGCAGTCGCTCCATATAAAATACTGGTATTCAGCTGCATCCGATTAGACTGGAAGCCGACCCCAACATAATTGGAAAAAGGCTAGGCTGATTGATTGATGCATGCATTAATTTCATGAAATCTAAATACTTTCGTGCCAAGCGCGATTTTTGATAAAAGTACTTAGTACAAAAATAACTACACGCCTGTATTTCGTGAAGGTGTAGGTAGTGGTAACGTAAAGTACATACCTACACAGTTACGTTTAATACCCATGCTATAAGGGCTAACCTATTTGGAACAGTAGCTCCTGGTTATGATCTAGCGTAGCCTTTTCCCAACGATGTTGGGGTCGGATTCTAGTCTAACTGGATGCAGCTGAATAACAGTATTTTACATGAACCGACTGCCTATCTGACAACCCAGATACTGGGTAATACGATCCCCTTGGTATAACTGCTTCTCAGACTTTCCGGCTTCTGACGACCCGTAACGACTGTCAAATATCCACGAATGTCAGCCAAGACCAAAGGATGCACGAAAGGGTCTCGGCATGTACAGATAGTCACTCATCCACGGAACAACCGCGGCAAGCGAAGCTTAAGCTGATCAATCGACCCGTGCGGCTGTTATTACTTATTACTTAGCCACAAGCCCCTGAACAGTAACTTCTGGTGTTTTTGAGAAATTCCTGGCTGGAAAAGCCGCACAGAATAGTACATTTTGATACAAGTGGATCGAACGTGTATAAAACGACGTTTTTCAATACAGTTTTGAAGAAATAAAATAAAATAACGATAAATATTTTTGTCATGAATTATTAGGAAACTATGATTTAAATTTTCTTTTTTTTTCCGCGCTTTGCTTTCGCCAGGTTGAAGGAGAAGCAAAGGTATAAAGCCGATAAACAGCCTAATATGAAAAATAGAAAATTAAAATATTTTTGAGTCTAGAACACAAATAAATGTTAATTTGTTCAGAAACGTTTTTTTATTGTAATAATCATGGTTTTTGATAATATTCTATTTATAAACATTATTTAAATATTCAAAAAATATTAACGCCGTTAAGAGGCATATCTCTTTTCCGAGATTAAAAAAAAAACATTCACCTCCGAATAGAGACGGTGTGAATATAGGCATTGAACCAATTTGGACTAAGTATACTTAACTTATACCTAAGTGTAAGTTATCTGTGTCATTTTTTATTCCCGCACACGTGTTGGAAAATGAAAAATCGCACGCGTATGAAATACATTGCATTCTGAACGTAATTGTAGTGCGATATGAACCAGTCTTCGAGGAAGTGTATTGAAAACATTTTTAACAACCCCTCTGTCTCTTCTCGCTATAACCAGACCACTAAAATCTTATGCATAGCATAGTGCAGCTCCGTTTCAAGCTGAAACAGTCCCATTCAGCTTGTAAACATGCCGAGCGAGCCGCCCGCATACGATATTGTGAACTACCCGCTTTTTAGACCAAAACTTGGCAACCCTCTTTGAACAGTAGCCAGTGTGGAGATGCCACTCAATGTGCTATTTTTTTATGGTGTTTGTTATGCGTAAAGTACCTATGCAAAAAAAAAGAAGAAGATGATGAAGATGCGATTTTATCGTATCTCGAAAAATGGAAAATTGTATTTTTCATCATTGAAATCAAAAATAATACTGCGTCTGACGGTCTCAGGAACGTTTTCCTACGACGTTTTTTTTTATGATACGACGTCGACTTTTTCTAAACTTTTTTAACTTAACATACTTCAAAATGCTGTAAATACCATAAAATCTGCTGTTTTTAAATGTTATAATGTTATATAGATACAGCAAAATCATTGTAACGATTTTGTTGTAACTTTGACTTTTAAAGCTATTTCGTTGTGCCTTATGTTACAACTACTAAGGTGCAGCAATATTGCTACTTGAAATTGAAATACCGATTGCTGTAACTTCCTACTAAAAACGCATGTAAGACTAATTTCAGAATGCTATCTTATTCTGATTTTCATTATTTAAAGTAAGAAATACGTGTTCCAAAAATTACCTGTCTGATTCAGCTAGTTTAAGAGTTATGAATTTTTGAAATAGTTTTTTGGCTCTGGTGTAAAGTACAACTTTTCGAGATACTACATGATTGCTTTCTTTGCGTCGATATCTACATATGTGTTTAGTTTCAACGATTTGTTCTTGACAATTACTGTAATTATATCTAATCACTCGTGAAGTCATGTAGGTCATAAGCTAACATTATAACATAACATCACGGCAGTATTCTCCCAAGGAGAAATCAGAGGTTTATACAACAATCATATTTCTACAGTTACGTTTAGATTATGGAGCTCGTGGCTAAGTAATAACAGCCGCACGGGTCGATCAATCAGGTTAAGCTACACTTATCGGGATAGGTGGATAAGTGGCCATCTTTACATACCGAGACTCCTCCGTACCTCGGTAAGCGCGTTAAGGTTGACCCCGGCTGTCTTCGTAGACCTTTGACAGTCGTTAAGGGTTGTCAGAAGCCCGAAAGTCTGACAACCAGTCTTACCAAGGGGCATCGTATTACCCAGTACCTGGGTTGTGGAGGTCAGATAGTCAGTCGCTCCATGTAACATACTGGTATTCAGCTGCATCCAGTTAGACTGGAAGCTGACCCCAACATAGTTGGAAAAGGCAGGCAAATTGATTAATTATGGTAATGTTAAAAGGTGACCATATTTTCACAATTCTAGAGTCCGAGGTGTTACTAAGGTAATGGAATAACATGGCACTTTGCTTGTCTTTGGAATCAAACATGACAAACCACTAGAACAATATGTGAGGTGAACGAAACTAACATCTACGAGTATGTTAGTTTACAGTCTAAGCACACACAACATATTACCATAGACAAACGTCAGCTACACAACTAACAAGAACTAAGGGCCTGTTTTACCACCTACGATTAATTTCTTATGATGTTACTTGGTAAATAATTTCTTAAAGATTCTGTTCTATTTTTGAATTTATTCGGTATATGTAGTGTCCTTTCAGTCATATTGAAATAGGCCCTTACAACTTAAGGCTCGGACTGACTACGATTTTAAACGGCACACAACCGCGTAATCTATTGTCACCATTAGATAGCTTGAAATAAGGTTGAAAATTGAAAATAATACTTGTGTTGCCGAGATGTGAGTAAGCTGCGAATGTTGTTTATTTTCCGGGTTTTCTTCAGATTATTCAGAATATACACAATAAATTAAATAATTTTCGGTTTAAAGATAAAAAAAAAAATCTATTAAATTCCTAAAAAAAAAAAATGTCGTTATCGCTGTAAATACAGAGAGTTCGACGCCAAAGTTTATTTTTGTGGCGCAACTTCCAAATCTTTATTGGGAATATTAAACTATTTTTTACTATTCTATTCGGTTAAAATTTTTCTTTAAACTCTTCTCTGTCCACTGTATTCTTTGCGTCGGATAGTTTCATTGCGTTACGTCATACTCGACAATCTAAGAAACCAATTTTTGTGAATATTGAGCTAATACCGCGCGTTAACTAGAATCACCAATAATAAATAGTCTATACAGTTACCACCCTCAACATTAGTCCATACACAGACACTTGACACACTTCATTATGTACCCTATGCAGCACAACAAATTACTGCATGCGCCACAGCCGCATGTGCCATTAACGGCATTATTAACGGGCCACTGAAGGAACGCTACACTAATGACACTATATCGCCCACCTGGCCTTATTTATGGGTTGTGTGGCTCTTATTTTGAGCTTGCAACAGACCTCAATATTTATTTAACGGCCTTGACAATTCAAAAGTGCCTGTAATTGGTTTAATTGAAATAAATGCTTTGAGTTTGAGTTTGAGTTTGAGTTTTATTTATTTGATACTTCAGACAGATGTACAGTCAGCGTCAAAAATATCGAAACGAACAGACTGTGCGTAAAAACTTTTTTATAAAAAAATACAACCGACTTCCAAAAACAACACTACAAAGTGGAAAATAACTTTAATTTCGGAAGTCGGTGTCTGGTTAAATGAATTTTCGTTTTTGCCACCGACTTCCGAAATTAAAGTTATTTTTCACTTTCTAGTGTTGTTTTTGGAAGTCGGTTGTATTTTTCTATAAAAAAGTTTTTAGTTTTCACTTTTTAGTTGTGGTACCTACCCCATACAAATTCTAGTACCACTACCTGCAAAAGAAACTAGAACATCATCCACATTAAAAGTGAGAAAAAATACGTATTATTGAAAGCTATCTCAAACTACCCACGCAAAATTAATACATTTTATATGGGACCAACTTTGCGGTATACCTTCTCGAATAAAAAAAAAATTATAATCGGACTGTAAAAAGTTATGCGGTCATACCTAAAAAAAAATATATACGAATCGAATTGAGAACCTCCTCCTTTTTTTTCGGCGGTTAAAAATAATCTCAACAACTAAGAAATATTAAACTTTATCTCTTGTGTCATTGAGTTAATATTTTTAAAATTCATTTTCATAGTTGTTTAGATCATTTTGAACAGTCTGTTTGTCCCGATATTATTGACGCTGACAGTACAGAGGCGGACTTATGCCATAGGCATTTTCTACCAGTCAACCTTTGGGTGATGCAGAGACCAACAGTACTAGGTGCTATTACAAAAAATTGAGGAATAGTACACTAACGAAAATTATTTTAGTCATGAATTATTACGAAACTATGATTTAAATTTTTATTTTTATTTCCGCTCTTTGCTTTCGCCAGGTTGAAGGAGAAGCAAAGGTATAAAGCCGATAAACAGCCTAATATGAAAAATAGAAAATCCAAATATTTTTGAGTTTAGAACACAAATATATGTTAATTTGTTCATAAACGTTTTTTTTTTATTGTAATAATCATAGTCTTTGATGATAAACTTTATTATTATTTGTTTATAAACATTATTTAAATATTCAAAAAATATTAACGCCGTAAAGATGCACATCTCTTTGCCGAGACTAAAAAAAAACATTCACCTCCGAATCGAGACGGTGTGAGTAGAGGCATTGAACCAATTTGGACTAAATATAGGTATAAGTTATCTGTGGCAATTTTCATTCCCGCACACGTGTTGGAAAATGAAAAATCGCACGCGTGTGAAATACATTGCATTGTGAACCTAATGGTAGTGCGATATGAACCAGTTTTATAGGAAGTGTTTTGAAATATATATTTATTTAAATAAAAAGATACAAATTAATTTATACCTATTACAAACCATAAATATAGTCAATTAGATACCTAATTATATATAAATATAAGCACAAATAAATAAACACAAATATATGAATATACTAAAACAAATAAGACATACAGTAACAAAAAAAAAAAAAAATTGGATAGCGTGGTTTTGTTCGTGCGAGCTGTTGGTGGGGACGAGGACCCCAGAAGGCCTTTCAGAAGTGTCATTCATCAGCAATAACGATGACAGAAAAGTCAAAAATGTATAGGACTGACTGGGACTGACATTAATTATAATGCTATCGAAAAGCTTATGTCATCATCAGCATCTGCCTTGCCTTTTCTGAACTATGGTCGGCTTCCAGTCAAACAGAATACAGTTGAATACCAGTATTTTACATGGAGCTACTACCTACCTGACCTCCACAACCCAGTAACTGGGTAATACGATACTCCTTGGGTCTTGGTCTACGATACTCCTTGATCCACGAATGATGCCGGGACCAACTGCTTAACGTGCTTTCCGAGGAACGGAGGAGTCTCGGTATGTAAAGATGGCCACCTATCCACGGACCGACCGCGGCAAGCGTAGCTTAACCTGGTTGATCGACCCGTGCGGCTGTTATTACTTAGCTACGAGCTCCTCTACCATTTGCATGTATTTTCTATATTATTATGTTGTGACTTCTTTAAACAAAGATGCTTAGACTAAGTTCACGATGGGTCAAAGAATGTTACGGTTTCACGAGCTGACTTCCACAGCGTAAAGCACAATCGGCTAGCGGGACTAGTGTTAAAGAGTGCCTTTGTTTCTTAGGCAACTAAGAACTGCACCGTAATTTAAATTTGTTAACTCTGATTTATTGATCTTTTTATTAATTGTACCAATCAATGCTAATTTATCTTTGTTAATTATTTTATTGTTATTATTTTAAATTTTAAAGTGTTGAATACATATTATTAACCGACTTCTAAAAAAGGAGGAGGTTCTCAATTCGGATGTTTGTATTTTTTTTTATTTTTTTATGTTTGTTCGCGCATAACTCCGTCGCTTGCCAACCGATTTGAAAAATTATTTTTTTGTAGGAAAGGGTATACTTTCCAAATGGTCCCATTTTTGTCAAAATCCAGTTCTGATGATGGGATCCTGGAGAAATCGAAGGAACTCTTCAAATATTATAGGCACACCTATAGCGATTTGGGTATTTTTTATAGTAGCTCGTGCATTTGCTCTCGGAAAGCACCACTTGGTGAAGTGAAACTGATGATGAAGACCACAGATGGCTGCCGGAACTACACAATGATAAATATTTCACGGGTTGCGATTCGATTACTTTAATATGGTTGCTAATCAATTTCCGCTCGTCACACAATGAGTGTGATGAGTGGTTGTTGAAGAGTTCTCCTGGTTCTTACCAGCAGAACTCCTCAACAATTAACGTCCCAGCATCGGGAAAAGCAATATTTTGTAACATGTGATGAGCAATTGACATTAGCCTATTGTAACTTATAAAATTATAAACAGACCCACTAAAAAGCGAGAAATAAAAACTTTTTAACAAAAAAAAAAAAACCGACTTCCAAAAATCACTACAAAGTGAAAAATAACTTTAATTTCGGAAGTCGGTGGCAAAAAACGAAAATATATTTAACCAGACACCGACTTCCGAAATTAAAGTTATTTTTCACTTTGTAGTGATTTTTGGAAGTCGGTTTTTTTTTGTTAATTTTATATACCTATTTGACAAGATAATGAAGAAATGTAAAATTTTTATTTTTTATTTGTTAATGTAAGTAATTTATAAAATTCAAATATAAATTATTTTAGTGTATATGCTGTAATTGTGTAATTTTATGTGTAAATTCAGATAAAATTTATTTGTTTATGAATAAATAAATATGACTATTAAAAGAAAAAAAAAATATTGTGGATTTTTTACGCAACTAGTCGCAACTAATTGCGTAAAACACTCACAATTTCCCTTATTTTTTTTTCAAAATTCCACACATTCGATTTTTGCTGTCGAACAGATGAGTTTTTTCAAACATGTTTTGTGAAGCACCTAATTGAATTTGTAATTTTTTTTTTTATGTTCCCAATATTAAGTATGTATTGTTTTGTTTACATCACCTACTTACTCTGTTGGAAATGAATTCAGCAAAAGAATAATACGTGGACATAATGCATGGACTATAGGGAAAACAAACCAACCTTCTAATTGTCTACTATTTCAGACATGTTTCAACAATGTCAGTTTCCTTTGCACTTGATTTTCAAAACCACTACCTCCTATGTCTTACTCCGGTGCACTTTGCAAAACAATCGTAAATATTGAATGAACTCCTTAACTCGAGACGGACGCAGCTGCGACCGATAACATCAGATGATACGTGCATTCGTGCAATGCTTTTAAAGCACTGGCCAATTGAGCGTCAACTATGAAATTGTTTGTCATAAAATGGTAGAAAATGTGATGATGGCCTGGAGGTTGAGATGGTATCACCAAAGAGGAGAGGAGAGATCTTGAACAACTAATGTATGTGTTATTTTCACATCATCAAATAACTGCAAATTAATTATGTTTTCGTTTTAATAATACTTTCTTTTTTTCTTTTTATTAGTGTCCAACCAAATGGTTATTTAAATAGTTATAACATTACGAGGGGGGATCAAAAAGTAGTGAGAGTGGGATAGATTATAATGACTATTGATAACTTAATAATTTATTTTTCTACATAGTCTCCGAGTCTCTCTACACACCGAGTCCAGCGCTTTTCCAAGACTTCAATCCCTTTCAAAAAAAAAGTTTTGTCTTGGTCCTGCAAAAAGCTCTCCACGGCATCCATCACCTCGTTATCGTCTTCGTACCTGTTTCCCCTTAAGTATTCTTTCAATTTGGGGAACAGATAAAAATCGCTAGGCGCCAGATCTGGTGAATAAGGGAGGTGGTCAACCAATTCGAAGCAAGCTTGCTGAATGGCAGCCATCGCAACTGCCGACCTGTGCGCGGGTGCGTTGTCGTGATGAAACAGCACGCCCCTTCGAAGTTTCCCTCTCACTACTTTTTGATCCCCCCTCGTATAATTTATGTAATATGTTTCTGCTTGTATGCTCACAACATAAATTCTAATAGAAGTCTAAACGCGAAGACTTGTAATTGGCTCCAATGATATTATATAAATAACGAGTAGCATGGCACATACGCGCGCAAATTGTTGCAGACAAATTCAAACAATTGTTGTAATTTGATTTAGTCGGCTATTATCAGCGAGCGAAATAAATCGTGTCCGTGGCGTGACAATATATCTACAATGCCAACACTGCATGCACTTTCTGTATCATACGTTCCGTATTATCTCTCGCTGTCGTAGTTGAAAACTACTATACGAGTACACCTATAATATGTAAGTACAATTATAATAACAACGCAACAATATCCGAACGCCGCTCAGTATGAGTGTAGCGTATCTTTCCTTTATAATATCATTGATTGGTACTCTGTTGACTATTGTTTCCCTTTTTGTTGTTAAGTTTTTTTAGCAGTATGTCTTCCATGCTGAAATAAATAAATATATCTCTTCGCTAAGCTTGAACGCAAATAACTATTGTTTGTTACGAGACATCCACATGTGCTCTCCGCCTTGATAGCTTTAGCAGCCCTAAAGACTAAATGACCTGCTTTTCAAACATGAGGTTGCGGGTTCAAACAGTCAAATTCAAATCTTTATAGCCTATCACATGTGTTTACAAGGTCTTAATAATGTTAATAAGGTTCACATGGACCCTGTCGGTCACAACAATTTAATCAATTATAAAATTTGAGCAGTAGCTTGATTTAAAATAAGTAAATAAGTAAGATAACCAACAAATTAAATTCAAAAAGGCATATCACAAATAGAAATTATATAAAAAAAAATCTGTTATATTTACATTTTTACATATTTTACATTATTTTCTGATTATACCAAGTGTGTCGGTGAAAATACCAATATCAAGACCGGCATTTCAGTCTGTTTGTAGCCGGATTAGTAAAAATATTGAACGTTGCTTTGGAATTGTTAGTTTGGCCCATTTGTACAAAATGGTGCAGGTTCTAACAAAATACTGCTGTCCAAAAAATGTGTGGCACATTTTTTACTATTCGTTCGTATATGGAACAGTTTGTTTTTGACAACTAAAGTTAATGTTGTCTTTGAAAATTTACTACGGCGAATATTTTGCTACTGCAAATAAGTAAAAATTGAGAGAAATAGTTACGTACTATGGACAAAACTTAAGCATGCTCACTTAAGAAAATGTTCCTGTGAGAGCGCAGCTAGTGACAAACGAACATTGTGCGATCGAGTCGTGAGCCGTGCATGCGATTATCGCCTTTGAGGTGATCATGCGGAACTTGGGCCCATAGTACCTTAAGTCTATATATTATCACGATTATCTTTGAGACTAATGCATTCTACAATTTGTTCTTCAATTAAAAATTAGATACGTCATCCTTACCGTCATCATTTCAGCCGAAAGACGTCCACTGCTGGACGTAGGCCTCCCCCAAGCACCGCCACTTTGACCGGTTCTGTGCTTCCTTCAACCAGCGAATTCCTGCGGCCTTCACAAGGTCGTCGGTCCACCTTATCTGCTTTCCAAGGTTACGATCTCCGGTACGCGGTCGCCACTCCAGAACGTTTCGGTCCCATAGGCCATCTATTCCGCGAGCAAATTGCCCGCCCAGCCAACTGTCACTTAAGTTTGGCAATTCTTCGGGCTATGTCAGTTACCTTGGTTCTCCTCCGGATCTCTTCATTCTTGGTTCGATCAATAGGGAAACTCCAAGCATAATCATCTCTATTGCCCTTTGGTTGACTTTTAGTCTTCTAATAAGGCCCACTGTGAGCGATCACATTTCATTGCCGTACGTAATCACTGGCTACACGCATTGGTCAAATAATTTCGTCTTGAGATACTGCGGTATGTGAGACGAGAGGATATTGGTAGCTTCCCAAACGCTGCCCAGCCGAGTCGGTTTCGACGATTGACCTCTTTCTCGAAGTTGGACCTACCTAACTGGACAGTTTGTTCTAGCCACTTGCGCGACCGCGGGAAGTTTGTTCCCTAACAGTAGATTGTCCGTGTGAACAAAGTTCCCAAGACAATCTTTTTTTACTTTTAACCTTGTTCCACCACTATTAAGTAGTATTATCCAAATCCATGCATTTACTGTGATAGATTATCTGGGTCCAAACTCAAACTCAAACTCAAACTCAAACTCAAAGCATTTATTTCAATTAAACCAATTACAGGCACTTTTGAATTGTCAAGGGGTCGGTCAGTCAGAAAGATGAAGCTAGGCGCCCATTCCAAAGCATAGTAGGTACCTATGGAGAAGAACGGGCAAGAAACTCCACGGACACTCTTTTAAATCAAGATATGGTTACAAAATAATGGTTACATCATTCATGTTGAAATTTCATATGTGAGAACGATGCAGAACGTTAAAAGCGTCCTTAAAAAAAAACAATTCAAATATTTAAATTAAATTAAAATAAGCCCTGACCGCTAAGGTATGCCCAGCCTTCACTGACAGCGCTTATTCACGAACCTGACGCATGGATTGGCTAAATGATCCAACACGCGCCACCATCAGCGAGACATTAGTGTGAGCGTCACATACTCTCAGTCGCCAGGGCACATTCAAGTCAAACAAAGACGTACCCAGTAAATGGTAGCTTTAGAGTATGTACATAGTACTCACACATGTGCTATGCAATTATATAATACAAAGGAGATTGAGTCTATACAATGCAATGATAGTCTTACAATCTTCAGCATCTCCAACAAAAACCTTTTGAGATACGACAAAACTTACTGAACTAGTCTATGACATTAAAAAAATATTATTTTCGCTGTCATAAAATCTAAAGTAAAGAATAACAAGATTTTGTCTCAACTTCGGAAGCTTGTAAATAATGAATATTGTACTGTGGTAAGTGGTTTTATTTATGTTTCAAGTTAAGACTTAACACAGCATGCATTTGAAACCATAAAAAATTTAGGTCATCGCTTGTTTTTTCTTTGTAGAAAATTTAGAAATCTAGAATCTAGAAATCTGAAACTAACTTTGTTTGCTCTTTACATACATATTTTTGTGAATTTTATACGATCATACATTCAAACGAAACATACACTACAATAGAGTCCAGTTCTCTGGCATCCATAAAAACATTCGAGCGTTACAAGATTCTAAGAATCTTCGTCGCTTCGGCATTGTTTGTAAACACGTGCGAAGTGCCGGCTGACGTCACGGTGCGTGTACGCATGACTGTACGATGGATTGTTTTTTGTGTAGAGCCGCTTTCGTACTAGTAGCTAGATAAACATACTCGTCCACAACTTCGAATGTAGTGTCTCCGATCTTCATGAGAGTGGGTGTTACATGGGATGACCTTTATCTTGTCCATGTTCATTTTAAGACCCACTTTTCGGAAGCTCTACTGAGGTCGTCGAGCCATGATAAGTTTGTGTGCAATTTTAGTTAGCCCGATAGCCGAACCAATAATAAAATATAAGACTAGTCCAGACTTAATGCTTTTTCTTACATCAATTTCCGTTACAGAGGGCCTATTCCAAGCCCTAAAATAATATGAATGTTCAATACTGATCCCTCCTCATACGTCTAAACATAATTACAACTACATACGTATAAGTACATGGATCAGTTACTTTAGAATCCCTCCCCTTTTATTTGTCCGGTGCTGCCCGTTTGGTCCCGGGGACCCTTTCGGACAATGTTACTGAAAGGTCCTCGCCCGGGGCAGTTGTAAGCAAAAGGTTACTTATTTGTAGCAAATACGACGGCTAATTAAATAATTAAGTACTTTTTTGTTACAAAATTTTTCATTAAATACTATGGTCTGTTTTTTAATCTCGGAGACTAAACTGTCAAGTGAAAATGAACTTTATGATAATGTAATGTAGCATACACATAGAAATAATATCTATGGGCATACATTTGCACTTGTCAATTTAGTTTGCGAGATTTTATAATGCACTTTAATTATGATTTTTGTAGATAAGTGTAACGCACGATAGGAAATTTATTCTAATTAAAATTTGTTTCTTTTGTACAAGCTATTTCTACTTACTTAGCAATAGATCACAACAATAGGTGTTGTGATAATATAAGTTACGAAGGCCTAAAATGGTAGCAAGACTTGCTTAGGATGCGATGTACTTTATCATGCTACTTAGTGACGTCACCTAGAAAGGTTAATTAATGCACCCCTAAAAACAAAGCTCTTGTACGAAATTAAATGTTTATTTCTGTAAGTAGATCTTTATATTTTTTTTTTGCCTTTTCAAGAAACTTACACGTAAATATTTTGGTCATTATAGATAAAACCGCCCGATTCGGGCGAGTAAATTCGTGCGAATCGACTAACAAGCCCTCTTATAATAAACATTACCTTAAAGCAAACCACTGAAAGGATAACTGCTCGAATACAGAATTTAATTAATTCAAATTTAAAGTGTCGTGTTCTGAAAGTCGGGTGCAAGCGATGCAACACAGTTGCAAACGTTAATGGCTGACATTCATGTTTAGTGCTACGGTAGCGTTAGTTTCTATGACTTGACTTTACAGAATAGTACCCTGAGGACCGCATTACTGAATGTAAAGCGTTTTATCTTTTAGTGTTCGGGCAGATAATACCGCGAAATGTTTGTGATAGTTTTTGTTTGTGCATTTTGTGTTTGTTTTGCTTGTAATAGTTTATAATGTAGGTACCTAATTTAGCGACACATATAGGAAAAAAAATCGCGTCAATAATTTAGGTCTGATAAGTCGCGTAGTTTTGCAAAAAGTGTCGCACGTAAGACTAATGTTATGGCCAGACCTGTGCGTCAAGTAGCGGGACGCGAACCCGGAGCGTCTACAACGTGATACTTTTACGTGCACACCTGCGCGACTACAGCGCGAACCGCGAACCTCATTTCTAGTGAGTAGTCACTGAAGCCGCACGTCTATAGCTTAGTTTAACACCTAAATTGTTGTTCAGCAATAGAAAGTCGCTTGACGAATTCGTGCGTCGGAGCTGACACACACGTTTTCTTGCAAAGCCAGGTATTTTAATTACCAGTGGAGGTCTGCCCGGCTTGGGCGGAGCACCGCCGTGTTCTCACGGAGGCGATCGACGGCGGCGAGGCGGCGATCTCTCGCGTCCAAACTTGGTCCAGGCCATGGTGCGGAGCGAGAGTGCATGGGAGGCCGTCACCTCCTTCTGCGAAGCAGTAATGCTCGCAAAGGAGGAGGCGGAACGCGAGAAGGAGAGGCAACAGCCGCGCCCTCGCGCCCCTAGCCGCTGCAGGAGACGCCCTGGGCGGCGGGAATCTATCGCCGATTTCTGGCCACCGTAGGCGCGGGCTTGCGGACGACGAGTAATGGGCAGCTCGCCGTCCGGTAAGGACCAGGCCCGGGTCGACGGCGCGTTGTGTTCCACGCGCGCCTCAAAGAGATGTCAGCAGTGACGGGGTCCAATAGGGCCGAAGCCGCCGGGGTCGCGGGTAGTTCGAAAGAGATACCGTGGCCCTGGCACGGGCAACTGAAGGAACACGGGTGGGTTTTAGTCAGTAAAAGTCTGACACGCCTTCCCGCTCTGCCCGGAGCGGGAGAAGTCATTTGATGATTTCCCATCCACAAAAAAAAAAAAAAGAAGTATTTTAATCACGATAGTTGTGTAATATTTGCGGGTTGACATTGTAAAGTGCTATTAACATAATAAATGGTACAAATGATAGTCACTATTCATAAAATTCTCGCTTTGTTCAGAGCAGACAAGCCCTACATACGTCTGACCACAAAACGCGTACGTCCGACTGCGTCCCGCTTTGCAAACGCGGTCTTCCCGCGTCACGGTCGCGCAGGTATGCCAGACGCCATAAGATAACACGGGCAGCGTCCGACACTCCCGCTTTGCAGTCGCTTTGGTCACTCAGGCGTGGCCGAAGCTTAAAACGTAGAATTGGATGAGTTTGATTATTTTACTTCACTTTAATGTAATATTTAGTTTAGTTATGCATTTAAAACTAATTCAGAGAAATTACTAAAAAAAAGTCAAGAGTTTCATAATTGAATTCTACAACAATACTCATACAAAATTATTCTAAGAAACCATGAGTCTTCAAACCCCGAAAATTCCCAACAATAAGATTTCATCGGCAAACACAACATTTGCGAAAAAGTTTCTTAGCTCCCCGGGGAAGGATGCAGCATATCCCCCACATCCGCTCCCCTCAGCTAAAGTATTTGCGAAGCGCTCCAAACCGGAGCCGAACGCGAATCGAATCCCAAACACAACGTTAGAATAAATAATTATTTTATACTTCCTTTACCTATATTGATTTGTTTGGATTGTCGTCGTATTGATTTCTTTGGGGTTTCTGGGAGCCTGATATGTGTGCTATATCTGTCATGTAAGTTGTTGTGATTGGTCGACTGAAGTAACAGGACACCATCATCATCTAGCCTAGCCTTTTCCCAACTATGTTGGGCTTCCAGTATAACTGGATGCAGTTAAATACCAGTAGTGTAACAAACACAGTGCCATCTAGCGTAACTTATCCAAAGCACTATAGTGAGCGGCTTCATTTAAACTAGAAGACAACAACTACAGGCGACTACGTATAGATATTGTGCACACACACATGTCAACTGTCTGCCTTTATAAGCAGAGCTTCTTCAAACAAATCGTCACCCTACGATCCATCAATTTTTGAAGCGCGGCTCGAAGCGTTTCTTTGATGCCGCCGCGAAGCATCGCAACCCTTTGGTTGTCGAGGCCGCGCGCTATGCCCCCTCTAAAATTAGTAAGACTCGCCGTCCGCGACATATTCTCACCGACCCTGATGACCCCACAACCCTCCTTCAGGAGAGTAGCAAGGCCACCAGTACGGTTTACAAACATAGACCACCCAGGAATACATTCCGACCTCGCCGCCGAGGTCGCAATCGTAACCGCCCCCCCCCCCCTATCCCTTACTCGGTGAAGCTGTGCCAGCTGGGGGCACAGCTGAGCCTGTAGCACTTATCCCCCCCGTTATGATCCAGCCTGCCCCGTCTGACTGTCCTATCATTAGCGACGTTCAGTCGTCTAATATTTTACCTTAGTTTTAAGCCTGGCCGGAGGCTTTAAGTTCGCTTAAAGCACCCACAGGAAACGCTCGGTTAAGCAGTCTCGACCCTCAGTGGTCAACTGCGAGATGCCATGTATAACTAACTAATAACAAATCGTCATTAGCCACGCAGCCTTCTCTGATCCTAAGTAAGCCTAGTTCCTGCTTCTATAGCCTAGCAGTCTTCAGGAACTAGTCAGCTAGGAGAGGTCTGAAGGGGGATAGCCACGCAGTGCCATTCATCCCTCAGGGTTGCCACGTGATAAATTAATGATTGTAACGTGTAACGTAATATAAGTTAAGGTGCCAATAAATTATCATCAAGTTCAACGGGGCTTTATTTTCACAACCAGCAACCCTACCGTAGGTATTTTACATGGAGCGACTGCCTATCTGACCTCGATAACCCAGTTACTGGGTAACACGATACACCCTGATAAGAAGTACCTTAGCATAATGTTTGTGTTCCCCGAAGGGTTAGGCAGAGCCGTAGGTACAGTCAACAAAAGAGATATCTAGGCAGGGAATACTAACATATTTGTATGTGAATTGCTTCATGTTCAATTGTAACACACCAACACAAAATTGTATATTGTCACGAAATTGCTAAGAAAAATAATTGAATTGGCTAAGTAAAATAACAGCCGTATGAGTCAATCCATCAGGTTAAGATATGCTTGCCGGGGTTGGTCCGTGGATGGGTGACCATCTGTACATACCGAGACTCCTACGTGCTTCGGAAAGCGCGCTAAGCCGTTGGTCCCGGCTGTCATTCGTGGATCTTTGACAGTCGTTACGGGTCGTCAAAAGCCCGAAAGTTTGACAATCAGTCTTACCAAGGGATATCGTATTACCCAGGTTGTGGAGGTCAGATAGACAGCCGCACTACATTGGTCTTGCATCCGGTTAGACTTGAAGCCGACCCCAAAATGGTTCGGCAAAAGGCTATGCAGATTGATTTATCTTACCGTCCATTTAAACTGTTACGTACTTATGATTAAATTAGATTGTTTACAATACCAAATGTTCGCTAATTCTGCCGACGAACTGTCACGCGGTTTGACCAGGTTTATAAAATGTGTACATGTGTTTGGTCCAAAATAAAATAAAAAAATAAAAAAAAAGAAGAAAAATTTTTTTTTTTGGAAATACCCAATACCCTTTTAAACCTGGTAATCGAATCCAGGACCACTTGTTCAGCAATAGCTCTTGTGACCACTAGACTGGCGCGAGGCAGTCAAACAGACGATCAGTGCAGTAGTGTAATCAGTTCTTTGTTGACTGGAGTATCAACGGAAAATTATGAACAAAGCATGAGCTACTCGCTAGGCCGACGTTCGCACGGACGTAAAAATATCGCGGCAATTTTTTTTCGCGCACTGAATTTTCAACGCTCTACTTAGCGCCGAGAGTAGAAAATCCAATAGTGTCTTTTCGACACGCTAGGATGCACTCTGTTGGATTCTCAAAGCTCAGCTCAACACCAAGAGTTGAAAATCATGTGCACGATAAAATCCCGCCGCGATATTTTTACCTTGGTGCGAACGTCGGCTAATAGTTACTTCCGATACGAGAGGTGAGGCGAAATATTTATAAGGCTTACAAAAGTCGAGTTGGAATAATGATTTACCATTGACTGGTTTAGGATACACGAATAAGAGAAAATTACAAAATAATTTGTTCCTTCTCTGAGAACAAACTAGATTCAGGCAGCAACACAAGTCGGTTAATAGTTCATTAAAATCAGAACAGATGTAAATTTTAAAGAACATTAACTCTTATCTAATAAATGAAATGCTAAAAAGCAGGTTATCGTATCATTTTGTGTTAATTTAGAATTTTAGATGATATCAAAATATAGCAGTGTTAACCGACTTCTGGTTGCTGACCGTATCATCGCGAAACTTTGTAGGGAACCACTTTTCGACCTTATTACTAATGCAATAAGGTTGAAAAGTGAATCACTGGAATGTTTCGCGATGGTACCTTTCTCTTACTTAGCTAAAGCATTGTTAAATGGCATACCTATGTGTTGTCTGTGTGCAACATAACACAACAATCAACTCTCTAAAAACTTTTAATAAAAGCTTAACTTTGAATCCCCAATACAAAAACCCAGACTAACTATACATTTTCCAGCAAACACTTCCACTTGCACAAAAATCAAATTTGGAAAGTTCTGGAAAAGTTTGCGTTTCTTTATTTTCTCACTTAGCACTTTGTTACCTTGGTACCTTATACGAGAATTGTTCCCGCTCGCTTGAACACACGAATATATTGGAAAAGTTAACTGGAATACGTACACTCAACCAAAGAGATATCTGGGCAGCATATACTAACATCTTTGTGTTTGAATTGTTTCATGTTCAATTTCGTGAAAATATACAATTTTGTGTTGGTGTGTTTCATTGTAGGAGTATTGCAAAAACAAAGTGATATATAAAATGGAACATGAAGCAATTCACCTACAAATGTGTTCGTGTGCCCTGCCTAGATATCTCTTTTGTTGACTGTACGTACACTTGCAATGTTCGTGTATTGAGCACAAGTGGAAAATCGTCAAAGTTAAATTGGAGATCACTATCTGGAACTCGGATTTGAATCTGGGATGTTAACCGAGAATGTATAGCCATTGCTCGTTGTTGTGTTACGGCAGCCACTTGTTGTGAACGTCCATAACCTTTGTGGCGAGAGACGCTTCGCTTTTGTTTTCGCGTTCGAATTGAAGCTGGCTGAACACCGACACATTTACAAATATTGCGATGTCATACTAGCGAATAAGTTAGTATGTGCTTGATTCAGGGCCGATTTTTCTAAAATTCTTGGAAGAACTAAGGGTTGGACCTCATCTGGCAGCACGGAATCGCATTTGTTCCGCCTGTGCTACCACGTGCTGCAGTATGCTGCCGCATGCGAACGCGCGCTGTCGCATACCGCAGACAAACAAGGCTGCACTGAGCTGACGAGCGGCCGCGTGCGCCATTGTACGATAGAGTGAGACAGCATGCGATAGCAAGTGATCGGCGGTGAAAGGATGCGTTAGCATGCTATCGCGCGCTTCAGCGTTCCGGAGTCTCCCTGCCGACCATTGCATTTTGTCCGTGATGCCGATCGCCTCGAGGATTCCGCCGCGTGCTATCGCATTATGCTTTCTGTCTCGGTCTAGCAAATGGCAGTTCTAAGCGACAGAAAGAGAAAGGGCGACGGAAAAAGGCGAATCCGTGCTGCCAGATGAGGTCCAACCCTAACATGGTGGTTTGACATTATTTCCGACAAAAAACCTGTATAACCTTAATTTAGAATTGTTTTAAGGCCCTAATAGTTAGTTATTATGTAGGTAGTAGATTAAAAATTAATTCATTAAATTAACTAGAAAAAAAAAACATCCCAACTTTACATGTACAGAAGGTACCCTAAAAAAATTTTTTTTTCATGATTTTATTTTTCCACTTTGTCGGCGTGATGAATATATATATCCATGCCAAATTATAGCTTTCTAGTACTAAGAGATCTGAGATAAGAGTCGGTCATCTCTATAGGCCCTTAACAGCTCAGCAGCAATTAATCTGCCTAGCCTTTTCCCAACTATGTTAGGGTCGGCTTCCAGTCTAACCTGATGCAGCAAACACACCAGTATTTTACATGGAGCGACTATCTGACCTACACAACCCATTAACTGGGTAATACGATACCCCTTTGTAAGACTGGTTGTCACACTTTCGGGCTTCTGAAGACCCGTAACGACTGTCAAAGATCCACGAATGACAGCCGGGACCAACGGCTTAACGTGCTTTCCGAGGCACGGAGGAGTCTCGGTATGTAAAGATGGTCACCCATCCACGGACCGACCCTGGTAAGCGCAGCTTAACCTGATGGATCGACCCGTGCGGTTGTTATAATTTCTTGCCTTACCTACTATGCCTTAAGAGCTCAGCAACATTAGGTACACCAAAATTAAAAGTTAATGTCTGGATTTAATGTGCAATCAAATAGCACGCACAAGCCCCATTTCCCTTGCATTCGGTCCCGTGGCCTCTTAAGGGATTACTTAAGAGGTTAATATACTATTTGGTCTATTTGGGAGTATATGGTGGCAATTTGAGCTAGTAGAAACTTGGTAAATTTTCTGGCTACATTCTTATCATAACACTAGCTTTTGCCAGCGGCTTCGCCCGCGTTTATGTCGGAAAATATCCCACGGGAACGTATTACCGGGAATTCCTTCCTTATTCCTTGCCTACATTATAAAAGGAACCTCTGTGCAAAATTTCAGCTTTCTATGTCCAAGGGTTTGGGCTGTCAATCAGTAAGTCAGTCATGACTTCTCTTTTTAACCGACTTCAAAAAGGAGGAGGTTATCAATTCGTCGGAACCTTTTTTTTTTTTTTTTAATTTTTTTTTATGTATTAGGTTGGGGAAAAAGTCTTTTCGCATTATATTATGTATGAACTTAAAATAAAATCTCTTTGACTATACTATTTGTATCTGGCTGGTTTTGGTATCATTGAAAGTTTAAATTTTAAAGAACATAATTCCAAATTCAAATTAGGAAAATGTGTGATTTTCATTTGTTTTTCGTACTGTCAAGATGAGTGAATCTAATGAAGAAATTAGATACATTTTAAAATTTTACTACAAAAAAGGTAAAAATGTAACGCAAGCCGCGAAAAAAATTTGCGATGTTTATGGACCCAGTGCAGTGTCTGTGAGAGTAGCACAAATTTGGTTTAAGCGTTTTCAATCCGGAAATTTTGATGTCAAAGATGCACGTCGCTCTGGTCGCCCTATTACGGATAAAATGGATGCCGTTTTTGAAAAAGTGGAGCAAGATCGGCATATCAGTAGTTACGTCGTAGCTGAAGAACTGGGAATTGACCACAAAACAGTTTTGGCGCATTTGAAAAAAACTGGGTACACAAAAAAGCTCGATATTTGGGTACCTCACGAGCTCACTGAAAGAAACCTAATAAACCCTGTACTCATTTGTGATTCTTTATTACGACGTAATGAAACCGAACCATTTTTGAAGAAGCTGATAACTGGTGATGAAAAGTGGATCACGTACGACAAGAACGTGCGATAAAGGTCGTGGTCAAAGGCCGGTCAGGCTTCACAGACTGTGGCGAAACCCGGGTTAACTCGCAACAAGGTGATGCTGTGTGTGTGGTGGGATTGGAAGGGCATTATTCATTATGAGCTGTTACCACCAGGCAGGACCATCGATTCTGAACTCTACTGCGAACAACTGATGAGATTAAAGCATGATGTTGAGAGAAAGCGGCCGGAATTAATCAACAGAAGGGGTGTGGTTTTTCATCATGATAACGCTAGACCTCACACATCTTTAGCCACTCAGCAAAAATTAAGAGAGTTTGGCTGGGAGGTGTTAATGCATCCGCCGTATAGTCCTGACCTTGCACCTTCAGATTTCCACCTGTTTCGGTCTCTTCAGAATTCTTTAGGCAGTGTCAGGTTAACATCATGAGAGGACTGCCAAAACCACTTGTCGCGGTATTTTGATCAGAAGTCCCGAAATTTCTATAGCAATGAGATCATGTCCCTACCTACAAGAAGGCAAAAGTTATCGGACAAAATGGTACCTACATACTTTAGATAAATATAAATAATGTATATTAAAAAATGTTTTGAATTTTCTTAAAAAATGCGAAGAAACTTTTTCCCCAACCTATTATGTTCCCCGATTACTCGAAGATGGCTGGACCGATTTGGATTGTTTTTGTTTTATTCGAGAGGGTATACATCACAGTTGGTCCCATATAAAATTAATTAACTTTGCTTTGGTAGTTTTTGAGTTAGCTTCAATAATACATATTTTTTCCCCACTTTTATATGGATGATCTTTTTCGAGTACTTTGTTTTGCAGGTAGTGGTATTAGAATTTGTGTGGGGTAGGTTCCACAACTAAAAAGTGAAAAATAAAAACTTTTTTACAAAAAAAATACAACCGACTTCCAAAAACAACTACAAAGTGAAAAATAACTTTAATTTCGGAAGTCGGTGGCAAAAAACGAAAATACATTTAACTAGACACCGACTTCCAAAATTAAAGTTATTTTTCACTTTGTAGTTGTTTTTGGAAGTCGGTTGTATTTTTTTTGTAAAAAAGTTTTTTATTTATATAGATGACATATGTAACATAACATGACGCCTGTAATCCCCGAAGGGTTAGCCAGAGATGTACCTAGTTCACCCACATTTCCCCAATTATGCTTAAGAGGCCTGTCGCATTTTATCACACTCACCAACCATAATGGGACCAAATTTTTAAGATTGTTACATGAAAAGGTGTTTTTTTAAAATGTAATTAATTAAAGGACTAGTAAATAATGTTAATTTAATAGGTACCTAATTTTTAAAACACATTTCTATTGTGTTATCTAATAAACTCAGTTCAAAAAGATATTATCTGATTTTGAGACGAGTTAAATAAATGTCACAAAAAATATGTATTTTTAATAGTTACCTATTTAATTAACATTATTTACTAGTCCTTTAATTGACTACATTTTTCAAAAAGCATCTTTTCATTTAACATTCTTAAAAATTTGGTCCCGTGTGAGCAAGAGAATAGTAGTGACAGGATGCGACAGCTCTCTTAAGTACTCAAACTCAAACTCAAAGCATTTATTTCAAATAAACCAATTACAGGCACTTTTGAATTGTCATTGGGTCGGTCAGTCAGAAAGATGAAGCTAGTTGCCCATTCCAAAGCGTAGTAGATCCCTATGGAGAAGAACGGGCAAGAAACTCCACGGACACTCTTTTAAATCATAATATTTTTACAAAATATTGGTTACATCGTTCAAGTTGAAAATAATGTAGAAAAACGTGCACGTTAAAAAGCGTCCGTAATAAAAAGATAAAAACTAAAACAACTAAATTAAATATTAAAATTAAAAATAAGCCATGGCAGCTAAGAGACTATACATATAACAGGGGGCGAGCAAACCTATTGCCATCAACCGGGCACAAATCCAGACTCCGGGCTGCTACTGAGAAATTCCAGATGGAAAAACCCAATAACACTTTGCTCGACCCAGGAACTAAACCCAGGACCTCATGCTTAGCAGTAGCGGTTGCGACGACTTGACGAGGCTGTCAGACATTCTTATCAAAGTTAAAACAAATCAGATGAAAAGCCAGGCATTTGTGGATGGGAAATCATCAAATGACTGAGCGGGACTGAGCGGGACACAGACTTTTACTGACTAAAACCCACCCATGTTCCTTCAGTTGCCCGTGCCAGGGCCACGGTATCTCTTTCGAACTACCCGCGACCCCGGCGGCATCGGCCCTATTAGACCCCGTCACTGCTGACATCTCTTTGAGGCGCGCGTGGAACACAACGCGCCGTCGACCCGGGCCTGGTCCTTACCGAACGGCGAGCTGCCCATACCTAATTTGAACAAATCCTCTTACAAGTTAAATGTTTGATGCGGAAAAACTTTAACAATGCCATTAAAATTTAATCACAAAGCACAATTTAAAAAATAAAATAAAGTGCCATCATCTGAGAACCCCGTAGAAAAAACATAACGATAAATTGGCATCTCCATCAAAACGTCATCGTTGGCAAAGGGGAGGTAGGGGAGATAATTAACAATTAGTTAATGGAACGGTAGGAATGTTTGCAGAGTACTCGTGGTCACTGAGGAGGCCCGGGGAAAATGGAATACCTCATGTTGATGTTGTCTTAAAATGGATTAGTCGTTGAGTCGAGTGCAGTTTTCTGTTACAGTGAAAACAATCAAAGAAATTGTTTTCCATTTATTTTTTTCTTGAAGGTTAAAGACTTTCCTTATTAGGTACGTGGAATTTAAAAACATAACTGGCGAAATGTGGGTGTACTTAAACACCTCTGCTCAACCCTTCAGGGCATACAAGTGTGATATGTTCATTTTTACCATGTTTTGTAACCAAAGCTATACCATCATTTTCTTTAAATAACTTAAACGTAAACGTACACGTTTCGGTCAGTTCATTCAGCGGCAGACGTTTAGTCTGAACGGTATTCATCTGTACGCTCGGTACACCACGGGAATTGGATTACCTACCGAGGGACTTATTGTTCGAACACATGCATTTATTTAAATGTTCTTTTGCTGTCGGAAGATTTTAAATCACAAGATATCATTGTGACATGTCCTGAAACCAATATTAACCGCTCAAGCACCCAAGTTTCAAACGAATTCATTTTAAGAGGGTTGATCGCGCGCGGGCTGGCAAAGGCGCATTTCTAGAGGTTTTTCGTGATTATTACATTAAATTTAAATCAAAAGACAATTTTCTCTGACAAATTCTTAGATCGTTGGTATTTTTAAGTATGTATGATATTTTTTGACATTTATTTTGGAATTTAGATTTTTAGGTTAGGTTAGAACTGTGACCAACTACGCGCGAGCCGGGCGAGCGCTACGTCGAAATTGGTCGCAGTAACAAATTTGGGACACTCTGACAGTGTTATAAACTTTCATAAAACTATATTACAGTAGATAGCTATATCCCTAGGGATATAATTATATCACGGCTGCAACCATCTTACTGTGACATAATTAATAAATAAATTAATTAATAAAGCAACTTTAAGGTGTAAACTTTTAACAATCTTATTTATTACATTTGATTCTATTTGTGATAGATAAGTGATCAATTGCAAACATTTTTAAATCGAAAGCATTGGCCAAAGTCGCTTAAATGATGTTACGTCTGATTACAAAAAGCACATGAAATGTAATTTCTGCAATTTAAGAAATTCTAAAAAGGTTTTCATTGGGCAAGAACCTCCAAAAACACGATTTGTAACGAATGATGCATTGTAATATGCACAATTAAACGCAATTACATTAATGCAACATGCAAGCTGAACGTATAGGTACACACTGCTATTTTAAAAGTTTCAAAACAAATGAAGAACGTTCTGATGTATTTTGTATTCGTCCCATTATTTATAGCGGAAATAACGAACCAATAAAATTACAAACAATTAAAATACAAAATAATGCTATTATCACTTTCGTGTAATTAATACGTGAATCAACCGGGAGGCATATTTTGTTCATTCATAAACGAATGAATGAGTCTATCTGTATGTTTTTAATAATACCCTGGTAACAATTAATAATCTGGGTATGCGGTCGACGGTCTACTTACTCATTTAATTAACTGTAATGTCGGTGGTTTTAAATTATTTTTGTAGTATAATATTTCAGCATGAATTTAAATTGGATATTTTGTTAAATGGACGGATCTTTTATTATTTTTGAGTGGTATTATGTGGTTTATATTGTTTACAGTATCGAATAACTTGCCAATTTTATTTTGTGCATTATTTTTATTTTCAAAATGTTTGTTTGAATTTATTCGATATTACCTCCTCTTAACGGTGAATAACTGTAATAGATTAGATTTCCCAAAATAAAGAAAATATGTGTTATGTATTGGTAAGTTCCTAATCAATTTCACATAACTTTTCAGTTTTGCTAAAGGTTGTACTTTTATGATGATAATAGGTACATAGACGCAAGAAGTAATAGTGTCAATTTGTAAAAACTATTGCATTTAAAGCAAAACCGTTCAACAATATCATCCATCCTTTTAAAATAAAATGTGATTAATTGGGGAGAGAACCTAAAATTTAAAAATGGTGGTAAATCCACTATCTTTTAATTTTAGGGTCTCTCGGGCTATTCGTAAAGATTAAAAAAAAAAATTAAACAAAGTTGGAAGAAAGGGATTACGAGGAAATATTTACGAGGTTTTAAATTGACACTTTCCATGTCAAATCCTTTATTAAAAATATTGAAATAATTGAAAATAACGAAACAGAGAAATAAAACAAAAAAAAAAAAAAATTGTGTCATTTCTGTACCTACTTTTTAACCGACTTCAAAAAGGAGGAGGTTCTCAATTCGTCGGAACCTTTTTTTTTAATTTTTTTTTATGTATGTTCCCCGATTACTCGAAGATGGCTAAACCGATTTGGATTTGTTTTTGTTTTATTACAAAAACAAAATGAAAAATAACTTTAATTTCGGAAGTCGGTGGCAAAAAACGAAAATACATTTAACTAGACACCGACTTCCGAAATTAAAGTTATTTTTCACTTTGTAGTGTTGTTTTTGGAAGTCGGTTGTATTATTTTGTAAAAAAGTTTTTTTATTGTTACATTTTTTGTTTTTTAATTTTAATATTGTTTTTGCATGCTGTGTATATCGGTTAAAATTGTGCACTTGGCTTGTATTATTATTACTTGTGTTAATTGGTTGAACAGTGTAACGATTGTAGATAGACCAATAAATAAAATAAAATAAATAACCAAACTCATGAAAGAACGAAATGTCAAAATTATAGGCCTTAGGGATCTAGCTATGTTCACGCCATCTTCAATTAGCTTTGCCCATTTTGTTGTAACCTCTTTTTTATCTGTCGCGACGCGTTGGGGCGTCCGTAGGAATGCAACGTAGAGGTTTATTTCAATTTATTGCGTTTACACAGGTTGCCGCAGACAGAATAACGATTTTGTTGTGGCAATATACGAAGGTGCCAGCTTAGTTCGCATGACTGCTCTCAACGTCGACGTCGCCTTGGAAGTGTTAATGCTACTTTCATTATTTTCTGTTTAAAAACAGGTTGTTTGCTCTCTGAGGCAGACTTCTGTAGATAATAAGACTGGAATGGAATAGCAGGAAACATTTTGTTAATTTATGAAGTCTTAATCATTGGTATTGGTCTTAGTAAATTCCTTCGTGTGCTTGTATGTGTGGGAATCTGAATAAACCATTGTGAGATGTATTGTAGTTGCTAGATTTGTCATTGTCTTTTTTGAATCTAAATCAATATTTAAACCGTCCACTTTAATAATACCTATACTACATTTGAAATAAGATTACAAATTTAAATAAACCTTTTTTACAGTCCGATCAACCGATTTTAACTTCTATTCCGTAGGCGTGAGGATGGCATTAAAAGAAAAAACATGGTTACAATACCAACTTTTTACTGCAGCTGCCATTTGTCATGCCACCAACGGATTGAAGTTAAAATCGGTTGAACGGACTGTAAAAAGTTTTGTTTACATTTTTTAACCTAAAGAAAATATTTCAAAACAACTGATAAGGAAATAGCTAGGTGGCAGGCGTGCTGGATGTGGGAATCACAGAACCGGTCGAAGTAGCGGTGCTTGAGGAAGCCTATGTCCAGCAGTGGACGTCTTTTGGCTGAAATGATGATGATGCGTGCTGGCTGTTAGCTCAAATCACCGACACGCGGCTTCACATTTTCCTAATCAAAATATCAATATATTTTATATTTTAGAAGGCTTAGTATTGCCATACAACGTGGCAATGCCGCCAGTCTCTTGGGTACTTTACCAGTCGACAACGATGCGGAGAAATTTTTCGATGCCGTATTTTAGTTTTTTAATAGTTTTAGTTATGTTAGGATATAATTTTGTTATTTTTAGGTTATGTTTATTATTATTTAGAAAATAATTAAATTAAAACTGGTAATTACCAATAAAATTTTATAAAATATTAAACTTACGTCGTAAAATTAACACAGCCATAATTTATAACATAATCAGCCTATACGTTCCCACTGCCGGGACACAGGCCTCCTCTCTGTGAGAGGGAGTGGGCCGTAATCCACCACGCGGGCCCAGTGCGGGTTGGCAGATGTCACAAGTCTTCGAATTTTTGATTCTAGGACACGCCGGTTTCCTCACGATGTTTTCTTTCACCGTTTTGAGAGCAGTGGTGATGAAATAATTTACACAAAGTAAAGCGCCTGCCTGGGTTCGAACCTACGACCTACAACTCGTAAGTCAGCCATAATTTATGCTAACCATAAAAAAAAATAATTTCAGACAAAGGTATTTTTCCGTTAATACAAAATGGCTGTCCATATACAAAATGGCGAAGCTTGTACAAACGGCCTCGCGTCACGATGACGTATGAATTGCTTAGCATAGATTTATATGTGGGTTTAGAGAGATTTAAAGTTTCGGAGCGAGTATTTTCAAATTTAAACTTATGATTTCTGACTTTGAATGTTATAGGTTAGGGTTAATAAATCCTTCTGCGTAGTGAAATAATTTAAAAGCTTTATATCTATGAAATAGCTTTATAGTGTTGAACAATGATATTATATGTAGAAAGAGGTAGATAAGTTACACACGCTCCGCAAGTGGCACGTCAAAATCTGGCTAATTAGCCACATTTTCGTCGTCTTGTCTCTTTTTCGCTCCCGATAATTAAGACATGCCGTCCTACTTCCACATGTCATCTAATCGTACGAAATTGTGCCGTTTTTGAACACCGAATGTTGGGTCGGTAACTCTTCTATTTTAACAAAACTAAACATTGTTCTTTCTATAAAATAACTTTATAAAACACACGGAATTTCTATCTACAACTCGCGACTCGCTTCGTGGTTCCGTGATCACTGCCCTGCTTTCCGTTTTACAATTTAAAATGAATTTTACCCCACCCAGAAGAACGATAATATCATAAACCGTCATTTCTAAGTGCTGCCAAAGTAAATAATAAAATACATCATTAGTTATTAGTTAGTTATTTATATATGGCATCTCGCAGTTGACCACTAAGGGTCGAGACTGCTCAACCGGGCGTTTCCTGTGGGTTCTTTAAGCGAACTTAAAGCCCCCGGCCAGGCTTAAAACTAGAGTAAATTATTAGTCGACTGAGCGTCGCTAATAACAATATGACAGCCAGACGGGGCAGGCTGGATCATGACGGGGGGGACAAGTGCTACAGGCTCAGCTGTGCCCCCAGCTGTTACGATTGCGACCTCGGCGGCGAGGTCGGAATGTATTCCGGGGTGGTCTACGTTTATAAACCGTACTGGTGGCCTTGCTACTCTCCTGAAGGAGGGTTATGGGGTCATCAGGGTCGGTGAGAATATGACGCGGACGGCGAGTCTTACTAATTTGAGAGGGGGTATAACGCGCGGCCTCGACAACCAAAGGGTTGCGATGCTTCGCGGCGGCATCAAAGAAACGCTTCGAGCCGCGCTTCAAAAATTGATGGATCGTGGGGATCCTGAGGTCAAGGTGGAGGTCCGCGTTCCGAACGAACCAAGGGGCGCCCGTTATCCTTCGGAGGAAACGGTTTTGTAATGTCTGCATCCGATGCAGATAGCGGGGTTTGGCGTGTGCAAATACCGAACCCGCATACGTCATGATGGGACAATAAAATACATCAAAAGTTAGTTACAATATAAATCATTTGTACTTTAAAGTGTTGCCACAGTGAATTAAAATAATACATTTTTAAATTAAAACATGAATTTGTAACAAACTAACAATAGGCTACATTTCACCTAATCGTCATATTTATGTAATAGCTTTAGCCCAAGGCTTCGCTCGCGTTAATTTAGAATTCGACAATCAGTTCGTGTTGTACTCTGCTTGTAATAGTATAATTCAATCATGATCCGAAAGACCCGTGGCGCCATCTATTATCATAAGAACGTTGTTTTCCTCGTGAACACAATTTTTTTTCGAAATGAAAGGTATATGTCCGTTTCTGTACACCTGACAACGTATATGCAAAACTTCAGGATGATCTGTACAGTGATTTAGGCGTGAAAAAATAATAAACAAATATACTTTCGCATTTGTAATATTAGTTAGGATTACAATCAATTCTATCTACTTCTATTTGTAATGAAAATTTTATTTTCGACTAGTTTTTTCAGCCTTACAATATGTGCCACGAAAGATGAGACTTGACCGCGCCTCCCGCGCTATTTACGCTCTCCGCCGCCGCGATGACGCCCGGTCTCTTCTTATCGCTAAAAAGACCAAAAATCTACCGTACCTTCCACTGCGCAAGTCAAACCACGTGGTGTGTCAAGTCTCATCTTTCATGGCACGTATTGTACCTGCGCGAAATCTATTTTTTGTGAAATGTATGGCAAATTCTATTTTGCAAGTATCGTTTGAAACAACTTTGACCTAAAACTTATCTGCAGAAGATTTCGTCACAAAATGTTACGGGACGATATTTTATCGAATGGTAATTATTTATGTAGTGTGTGTGTATTATTTCTGTAATCCCAAAAACACTCTTTGCATCATCGATTTGATCATCAACTCACTACCTAATGGATTCAAACCTCCTCAATCTGCCTAGCCTTTTCCCAACTATGTTGGGGTGTAACAAATCTGCTAACCTAGTGGAATAATAGGAAAGATAGACTCGAAACAAAATATAATTTAGAAAATAAAATAAAAAAAATACATAATTTATTTAAAAAACACCTTCCTACCCATATAGATACAATATGAGATACAATAATCCTAGTTTCACGAACTTGCCGTTTCAATGCGTGCGAAAACAGGATAACGAGCATATCCCCGTTGCGCTTGCACAGTGGAGTTTGTTTATTATAGTTAATTATACCCAGCAATGGCGTCAACGCGATGAATCAACCCGACACTGATAATATGACACAGAATTCAGCACAGGGTCATATGGCACTGTTTAGGATGAAATATAACACGTTTAAATACGAACAGATATAATTAAGATGTTACAAACCAATAAAAGTAGGTAGGAAGTCGTAGAAAATACAACTTTCACATAGTATAATTGCGAAAATGGTGAAGCAATACAGCGTCAAATCAGTATTTTACTAGCTTAGAATTAAAACTTTTAAATGGGCACAGTATCTAAGACACTAGACTAGTAAATTATTAAATATAAGTACATAAAATCAATCCACTGATCGCTCAAATACCGCAGGGTCACAGAGTACATTTGTATATGTATAGGAGGATAGAGACGTCACTCGATTTCATAGCGCCCTCTAGCAACAAGTAAAAACAACAATCCATGAAGCCATGGTTTATACGTATAGCTAGCTTCAAATCTATTCTGCAGACCTGCAGTAGGCCCTGTCCTATTTTCCTATTAATAAAACATTAGATACACTGTCAAACAGTTTAATTCAATCTTTATTTACAATATTTGAAGACTAACTCCTGAATTTTTTTACGTGATCCACATAATAAATTATTTGTATCTTTACACCGACCACATATGAATAAATTAATTGCTCGCGTTCATGTTTATATCCAACACAACACAATAGGTATCACTGCGTTTCACAAACAAGTAAACAGTCTTGATTTTCGTGAAGGCCTCTGCCTCGAATTTCGCGGGCAGCGGGGCGGCGGCGGCGGCGGCGCGTCTCGCATTGTCCCGCCCCGCTACCGCGCCGCTGTTTTGGAGGTCCGGTCCATTTGTTTTTACGCATAAAATCCTGCCGCTCCCGCTCCGCCGCCGCTGCCGCCCCGCTGGCCGCAAAATTCGAGGCAGAGGCCTAAGGGTCAATCACTTATAGCGATGTCGTCGGTATCCAATACTTTTCCGTCAATGTTTAGAAGCAGAATCCAAGTCAAGAAAAATCCACGAAATACATATAACGAAGCTCATCCATTTTCTCGGAAAGAGAAAAACTGGAAAAACTGGGTCAACGGAATAATTTTTTTTTTTTTTTTTTTTTAACAAATTTGACATTTACGCAAGTGGCGATCCTTTTTTTCCACTTCAATTGAAATTAGTTTTGCTTTATTGGATGATTTTATACATATAAACAAACGTTGTATGTTAACACAATCAATTAAAAAGATGTCTCAACTCCTTAATTTATTTATTTGTAAATATAAATTGTTGTTATTTTAATACAATCTGGGTAAAATGGATCATAATGTTTATACTAAACCCATGAAAATTTGGGAACAGCGCCATCTATCAATAAGTAAGTTTAACTTTTGAAATTACTACACGAGTAAATTAAAAATTGATTGAATTGAGTAGTGTACCTCCAAAAGCAGAAGCCTACCTAAACTGGCCGGTTATGTTACCCTTACTTTTATTCTAAGCTATAGCACACTGTGACCGCAGGCCATCCTCATGCCATAAGTCAGTCATGGAAAAAACCAGAGTTATCAGTATTCATTCAAGAAAATCTTCGCTGAATTCTGAGAGCGTATCAATTATTTTTATAAATCTAATTTAAGATACAGTTATTCAGTAAACAATCATAATTATCTATTAAATACAATATTTGGGCTAACATATTGATAAAAATGATTTAAATTATATAAATCAAAAGTAACCTTCATAGACTAAGCTAGTAAGAAACTCTATGAGAGAAAATTTGGAAGAAAAGGTAATGAAAGCTTGACAGCCTGACATACGTGTCATAACAATGAAAATTAAAGAAAACAAATCTTTTTAGAGCGATTCGCAAAATATTAATGCAAAATCAATATAGGAGTACGATATATACTTATATTAATGTAAAGTGTAAGTATATGATGTAAAATGTCTGTAGTACGTAGATACTATAGGGGTCGGCTTCCAGTCTAACCGGATGCAGCTGAATACCAAACCTCCACAACCCAGTAACTGGGTAATACGATACCCCTTGGTAAGACTGGTTGTCAGACTTTCGGGCTTCTGACGACCCGTAACTACCTACTGTCAAAGATCCACGAATGACATCCGGGACCAACGGCTTAACGTGCTTTCCGAGGCACGTAGGAGTCTCGGAATGTAAAGATGGTCACCCATCCACGGACCAACACCGGCAAGCGCAGCTTAATCTGATGGATCGACCCTTGCGGCTGTTATTACTTAGCCTTAGCCTTTTACGAGCGATTCAAACCTCCTGTCCTACTGTATATGCATGTGCTTTAATTTTGCCAAATAGTACATATTCAGATATTTCATGAGATTAAAAAATATTTTAGGTTCCATTCCATTTTCCATTCCGATCTTAATAGCGCTTCCCATTACACAAAAGCTAGTCTCTTGACAAAACCACGGCATTTCTAGAGTAACCTTAATAACATTTTCATGTCCTCTTCACGATTCGCGTAGGATTTCATTCAGCTAAAAGCGAAGGGAATGTAAAATTACGAAACGTCTTCAAGTTTATATGTTTGGGGTAAGGGCATCGACCTCGCTATCCTATTGGGTGACAATAATGAGTAAGGTTACCTAATATGGGTCGTATTTTATTGTATATTTTGAGCTTGTGTATCACGTTTGTATGGATGTTCTTGCATAGGTTTGAGGTTTGCAACTAACTACTTATTTCCGCAGCGATGGCAAGTTGCTGTTTGAAGGGTGGCGGTATACTACAGGCATGGTGGTGCCGACTTCGCGCACCAATCTGCTGCAGCGCGCACCAGTAAAGCATAAACTTGTTTTCTTGTACATTGAATGACTTTATAGTGGCGACCTCTCGGGTGTTATGTTAGAATTAAGTTTTAATTTATAACGATTTTCTCTCATGGACAAAAATGGCGAAAATAACGATGGCGATACAACTTGGTACAACCCACCCTTAGTTCGCAACAAACGTTTTGACTATAGCTTCAATTTAGGTGTTTTGTCTGTTTATTTTATTGTGAATTTAGTTTATAAGAGTATATATTTGTACTTATTTATCTCACTAGGGCAGGAGCAGGAGGAGGCAGAGGAGCTCATGGCTAAGTAATAACAGCCGCACGGGTCGATCCATCACGTTAAGCTACGCTTGCCGGGATTGTCCGTGGATGGGTGACCATCTTTACATATCGAGACTCCTCCGTGCCTCGGAAAGCACGTTAAGCCGTTGGTCCCGGCTGTCATTCGTGGATCTTTGACAGTCGTTACGGGTCGTCAGAAGCCCGAAAGTCTGACAACCAGTCTTACCAAGAGGTATCGTATTACCCAGTTAATGGGTTGTGGAGGTCAGATAGGCAGTCGCTCCATGTAAAATACAGGTATTCAGCTGCATCCGGTTAGACTGGAAGCCGACCCCAATATAGTTGGGAAAAGGCTAGGCAGATTGATATCTCACTAGGGCAACCTGTAAATACGGATTTAAGGTTTTTTAAAATAAATAAATAAAATTAATTAATTAATGAGACATCTTGCATTTTCTTTGAGAAGTCAATTATTATTGATGAATGTGAAATAGGTAATAATGGTATTGCAGAATATATACAATGAAGCTGATGACCACTTACCATCAATTGAGCTACCTGATTGTTCGCCACCAAATGAAATCAAATTACAATCCAACCGAGAGAATGTGATAAAACGAATATGTGTTTTGCAAATTTGATCTTTATTACTACTAGAAATCTAACTGACATCTGTCAGGAACGCATTCTCTCGACGGTTGGACTGACAATGTGTAGGATACATTCGAAATTCAAGCGAATATTCCCGTACTTAAAAGTAAAAAGATAAACCAGAGGTACGGAATAATGGAATGTCTTTTAAGCCAGCACAATTCTGAAAAAGCTAATGGTGAGATGTTAAAACACTTAATCATAAAATATTACGATCATTATTTACCTTCATTACACTTTTACAATATGACACTTAGTAGACATGTGCAGAAGAACCAATCTACCTTGCCTTTTCCCAACTATGTTGGAGTCGGCTTCTAGAACGAGTATAACCGGATGCAGCGGAATACCAGTATTTTACATGGAGCGACTGCCTATCTGACCTCCACAATCCCGTAACTGGATAATACGATACTATCAAAGATCCACGAATGACAGCCAGGACTAACGGATTAACGTGCTTTCCGAGGCATGGTGGAGTCTCGGTATGTAAAGATGATCACCTATCCCCGGCAAGCGTAGCTTAACCTGATGGATCGCCCCGTGCGGCTGTTATTACATAGCCACGAGCTCCTATTTTACGAACCATTTCTTTAAGAACCATTGTATTTATTGCACTTTGCAATAAAACTATTCAATGCATGAAATAATATAAACTTGCCATCACTCAGTTCAAACTTTCACTGCTGAAAATGGGTCTTCTTTTCTTCTTGTTAGGAACATCAATAGCCACAACGACACATCATATTGTTTGGATAATAACAGACTAAAATGGGATTGGGTGGGACACATCAGCCGCATGCACGATGACTGCTGGGCAAGAGTCCACACAATAAGTGTCTGAAGAAGTACAGCGCCGCCGAACCGACCCAGAAAGACTTGGCGAGATGACCTAGACGAGTACCGCGAACGCTGGTTTGAGGTGGCGCGGGAAAAGCGTTCCTGGAAGGAAATATTGGGAAAGGTAAAGGCCTTTCAGCCCAGCAGTGGTACAGTATAGGCAAAACCAAAAAAAACAGTCGAACACACTGTCACCTACATATATTTATACAAGGATATTGGCCACTGTCTTGACTGACGTTTGTGTAAATAATTTGGTTTATCGACCAGCCTGGCTAAAATTTGACTGCATATTGCAACCAGCACCCTTATTGCGTGACGGCGTATCGATCGGAATTTAAATCATTTTGAAGCAAATTGCTAATCCATTGCTATCTTCTAGTGCCTGTTTGACGTTAAAAAGTGCCTTCTATCTTCTAGTGCCTGTTTGACATTAATAAGTGCCTTCTATCTTCTAGTGCCTGTTTGACGTTAAAAAGTGCCTTCTATCTTCTAGTGCCTGTTTGACATTAATAAGTGCCTTCTATCTTCTAGTGCCTGTTTGACGTTAAAAAGTGCCTTCTATCTTCTAGTGCCTGTTTGACGTTAATAAGTGCCTTCTATCTTCTAGTGCCTGTTTGACATTAATAAGTGCCTTCTATCTTCTAGTGCCTGTTTGACGTTAATAAGTGCCTTCTATCTTCTAGTGCCTGTTTGACGTTAAAAAGTGCCTTCTATCTTCTAGTGCCTGTTTGACGTTAATAAGTGCCTTCTATCTTCTAGTGCCTGTTTGACGTTAAAAAGTGCCTTCTATCTTCTAGTGCCTGTTTGACATTAATAAGTGCCTTCTATCTTCTAGTGCCTGTTTGACGTTAAAAAGTGCCTTCTATCTTCTAGTGCCTGTTTGACATTAATAAGTGCCTTCTATCTTCTAGTGCCTGTTTGACGTTAATAAGTGCCTTCTATCTTCTAGTGCCTGTTTGACGTTAATAAGTGCCTTCTATCTTCTAGTGCCTGTTTGACGTTAATAAGTGCCTTCTATCTTCTAGTGCCTGTTTGACGTTAATAAGTGCCTTCTATCTTCTAGTGCCTGTTTGACGTTAATAAGTGCCTTCTATCTTCTAGTGCCTGTTTGACGTTAATAAGTGCCTTCTATCTTCTAGTGCCTGTTTGACGTTAAAAAGTGCCTTCTATCTTCTAGTGCCTGTTTGACGTTAATAAGTGCCTTCTATCTTCTAGTGCCTGTTTGACGTTAAAAAGTGCCTTCTATCTTCTAGTGCCTGTTTGACATTAATAAGTGCCTTCTATCTTCTAGTGCCTGTTTGACGTTAAAAAGTGCCTTCTATCTTCTAGTGCCTGTTTGACATTAATAAGTGCCTTCTATCTTCTAGTGCCTGTTTGACGTTAAAAAGTGCCTTCTATCTTCTAGTGCCTGTTTGACGTTAAAAAGTGCCTTCTATCTTCTAGTGCCTGTTTGACATTAATAAGTGCCTTCTATCTTCTAGTGCCTGTTTGACGTTAATAAGTGCCTTCTATCTTCTAGTGCCTGTTTGACGTTAATAAGTGCCTTCTATCTTCTAGTGCCTGTTTGACGTTAATAAGTGCCTTCTATCTTCTAGTGCCTGTTTGACGTTAAAAAGTGCCTTCTATCTTCTAGTGCCTGTTTGACGTTAAAAAGTGCCTTCTATCTTCTAGTGCCTGTTTGACGTTAAAAAGTGCCTTCTATCTTCTAGTGCCTGTTTGACATTAATAAGTGCCTTCTATCTTCTAGTGCCTGTTTGACATTAATAAGTGCCTTCTATCTTCTAGTGCCTGTTTGACGTTAATAAGTGTTCGAAAATGTTGTCTTCACAACACCGTAAATAACGCAATTAATGTTCTCGACCTGTCAAAATGAATCCGATTGCAATCGATAGTGTGTTACGCAATCAGAGTGCTAGCTCGTCGACTGGTCGACTAGATTGGTAGCAGAAGCCAGCTTTGACTGCGATTAATTATACACTTGGCTTTCTATAAGCAGGCAAGAGCTTGTTATAACTTGATGCTCAGAGTGGAACTTCTGTTGTCCCTACTTATTGAATGGATTACTGCGATATCGTTGCAAAAATCGCATTGGAGCCATACTCGTATTACTGGTAAAGAGGTCACATCTGGAATAGTATTGTCGCTAAAGGATCGGAGTGAGAACTCTTTGTCTTGCAACTGCGAAACTAATTACGATTATTGTGTTTTTTATGCTGAGCGTTTTAAAATAAAAAGAAATAAGAGGCGATGTAAGAATTCTTAAACGGAGTTTAAACTCTCAATAGCTATTGATTCGACAAAATTATCAATTTAAGCGAATTCCTTTGTTGTGTTCGGTTTTTGAGGTTCTCAGGCGACTTTTAAGCTGAATTCTTCCTTAATAAAGTGTTCAGAAAAACGATATCAATGCAATAATCACTATCGAATGGATAAACTCCGTTTAAAAATCTTAGAATTTGGGCCTTAGTACCATAGACATCAGTGAAAAAATATAAGTAATTATAGGTACTTACAGTACAATTCCAAACAGTAACGAACTATTTAACAAGGTGCCATCTTATAACATTTGTTTGTTTCTCAAATACCTAAGTAAAAGAGAATACGCCACTCACAATCTCAGTCGTGAAGCTGCAAAGCATGCGACATTAAAACAACACGCTTTTCAACAAGGGCAAGTGAATTGAAATCATTTCCCAAAGAATTTTCTATTCTACACCAACTGGAATATTTGTATGCGCAGCGCGATACCGGACAGGACGCGGGTGTCCAAGATTTACGACCTTCGCAGGACAGTCCCGGACAGCGGACAGCGTTCGGACAACTCCGGTAAGATTAATTGCATGGCCCCACTATTCGGCCACTGTTGATTTTTAATCCGCATTGGCGAAATACCGAAGTAAAATGTGAGTTTCAATATAGGCTTTCGAGTATATTACCGTTTTAATTTTCTCGTTGAATTGTTTTGGGATGGAATTTATTGGTTTGCTGTTTTCAGGAAAGTAGGAATAAACAAGGTTGTACTGGCGTCAATACATCGGTTCTGATCAAGCAGTCTGTAGTATTTATGTGATTTAATCAGACTTTTGGACCTTTGCCTGCTAAAGTACTCTAAGAACTTACCAAACAATTGACATAAGAACTTGACATTAGCGCTGAAAATCAATTGACAAAACAATATCGCAAAATACTCCCATAAACGCGGTGCAATTAATAAATCATTTTATTAGATTTTATTATGATTTCTGATTACATAAAGCATACAACTATCCGAGCAACAACACACGGACGACGTCATTAGGGTGTCCAAGATTTACTATGCGACAAATCCGGCCACAGTCAAGATTAATTTGCCCATTTAGCATAAACACTGTCCGGACCAGCTGATTCTTAAATCCGTTCCGTTTTGCATAATGTCGTCCAAGTTCTTTTTAGGACAAGCTCAGCAGAAATAAATATATTCCATTGTTTATTTTAATGGCTTTAGTCCGGCCATTGACTTATTAGTTTAATCTGAATTTCAGTCTGTGGTCGGCAATAAAAATATGTTAAGAAGGTGAACTTTCAAAGTGGATTAATTAATTACTTTGATCAAATGCTGGTCTAGATTTAAGCTTAGTTATAGTATCATGAAAGGATTAATATAAAAATATCAAATACAAAGTCAAATCATATTTCACATAGGCACATAAAAGGCACTTTTTAACGTCAAAATTTCCAAAGAAATAGAATTGATTCTAGTCCTTTCCAGAAGGTAGTTTTGTATGTGGAAGTATGGGTAAGAAACTCCACCGTTACTCTATTATAATGTTTTACATATATATCCTATACAATTAAATGAGCAATATTTGTTTAAATATATATATTTGTAATCACGTTCTCGAAAACGGTTTCGATAAAAAGTTGCATTAAAGGGGTTTACGGGGGCGATAAATCGATCTAGCTAGGTCTTATGTCTGGGTAAATTCGTTTTCCCTATTTTCACCTAAAAAAAAGCTCAGTTGACCATGTTGTACTCAATTAATTTTTTTTTTTTTTTTAATAATGTTCAAAATGTATATCGCAGAGTCAAAAAAAATCTTACGCTAAAAACAAAACCACAGAAGCCACAAAAGAAGCACAGAAGAATTACATGATTATAATATGTGAAGACGATGCACCTCGCCACCGGCGAGCGTGTGACCAGATTTATGAACATAAACGACGCAAAAGAGGTTTGTAAGGATCGTAGCAGGTGGCGTTCTATAGTTTCTGGCTACTCCTATGGGAAGAAGGCGTGAGTTTATTTACTATAGTATCTACGTACTACAGACATTTTACATCATACTTACACTTTACATTCATTAATACATGTATATATCATACTTCTATGATTTTGCATTAATATTTTGCAAATCGGTCTAAAACGACTTTTCTTTAATTTTCTTTGTTATGAATTCCGTGAGGGAAACATCTCCGTGACAAGAAGTCAAAACTATTATACCCTACTGCTTGACTTGGGGTCTCCGTGCTGAGGATACCGACCTGTGCGTGCTTCTTGGATTTATCAGGCTACAGCGCTGACGAGGCCTGATATCTGGCCTGCCCGGGTGGGTGGTCGTACTTCGCCTTTTCAATCGACTGCAGCGAAGCTCAAGGAGGGTTTCTTATTATAAAACATCTGAGAGTGTGTGTTAGGAAGGGAAGTGTTTTTTACTATAATTTGTATTTTTTATCTTTCTCTAAATTATATTTTATTTACGTGTCTATTCCCCTTTTATTTCTCATAGATTCGTTACAGTACGTATGTATAATATGTACGATGCACTTATATTATTAAAATTACTATACCACAAATATAAGTAAAACGAATTAAAAATCAAGCAATGACAAATAAATTAATTAAGTGATATCTACAAGGTGCTCACATCTTTACAAACACGATTTTCCTAGAAAAATTAACAAGTAATAAGTGAGTGTAGAAGTTAATGTAGATATCTATCTATATAAATGTATATAAATAAAAAGAGAAGTCCTGACTGATTGACTCATCAATGCCCAGCCTAAACCTTTGAGTCTACAAAACTGAAATTTTGTAAAGAGGTTCCCATTATAATGTAGGCAAATAACAAGGAAAAAATTCCCACTAGTACGTTCCTGTGGAATATTCTTCGCCATCAACGCGGGTAAAGCTGCTGGCAAAAGCTAGTTCATATAAAACCGAAGATTAGAATTTTAACGGTACCGTGTCTTTATATTTTAGTTCTCTCTACTCATTTAAACAGAAACTTAAATGAGTTTGAAACAGACGATGAAAGAAAATAGAGTAACTCACAGAAAAGATCTGCCTACTAATCTGCAAGCAAAGCTTAATAACGTCACACTCGTCACGCGTGCAGTCTGTCAAACTTTTTAACAAATTACCAGCAGAATTAAAAATACTGATATTCAGCTGCATCCGGTTAGACTGGAAGCCGACCCCAACATAGTTGGGAAAAGGCTAGGCAGATTGATGACCAGCAGAATTTGAGAATATTCAGAATGTGAACGTGTTTAAAAATAAACTCAGGGCTTTGTTAATCAATAAAGCTTATTACAGCATTGACGAATTTTGTAATGACAAAAATCTTAAACAATATTACTTAAATTAAATAAATGTACCTTTCACTTGTATTGTTACTTTTTTATGCTTAATATATATTGCTTCTTTTGTGTACCTACTGTGCAAATATTTCGACAAAATATATTTTTGTTATGAAATAATTAACTTGAACTTGAACAAAAAAAAAAAAGCAATTCAATTTAACAAAAAAATCAATTTATTCTCACAGTCGTACCATTAGTATCTATTCCAACCACAAGAGAACGTTTAACAAAAACTTTTCTATGATATACTTCGTGATAGTTCACCGTAACCCGCGCCCATACTGCCTGGTATCACGACAGAAATCAGTTAGTGAAATATTTATGACATCTCGTTCGTCCGTCTGTGTAAATACTCACAGATAAACATCGCGAACATACCGTGACTAAAAACGTTCACAACTTTATGGAATATTACGTTTTTATTCAAGTTTTTATTGCGTTTTTTTACAAAAAATGGCCGCTCAATTTTTACAGCTGTAAACTTTAGCAATTAAAGGGTTATTTATTGAAGTCCCTTTTTAGAGCTACGGCGTGGGGTTTATGTTTTTGGAGCTTTTTTAAAATGTATCCTTTATATTCCTATTTTGTTTAGAACATAAAACTATTGTTAAAAAGCTATAAGTAATCACCCATATTTTATATAAAACTAGCTTTTGCCAGTGGCTTCACCCGCGTGGATGTCGGAAAATATCCCACAGGAACGCAATACCGGAAATTCTTTCCTAATTCCTTGTCTACATTATAAAGGAAACCTCTGTGCAAAATTTCAGCTTTATAGGTCCAAGGGTTTGGGCTGGGCGTTGATGAGTCAGTGAATCAGTCAGTCAGTCAGGACTTCTCGTTTTATTTAAAAGATAACTAGGTAAATAATGGCAAGCTGCTAAATTTGATCATGGATGCATGAGAAGCAATTCATCATCATCATCTGCCTAGCCTTTTCCCAACTATTTTGGGGTCGGCTTCCAGTCTAACCGGATGCAGCTGAATACCAGTATTTTACATTGAGCGACTGCCTATCTGACCTCCACAACCCAGTTACTGGGTAATACGATATCCCTTAGTAAGACTGGTGGTCAGAATTTTGGGCTTCTGGCGACCCGTAACGACTTTCAAAGATCAGAAGAGGAGAAGCAATTATAGCTGGTAAAGAATTAAAGGTTATTCCTTTAATTCTTTACCAGCACGAGAACAAGTCCTAAATATAAGTTTATAGTTTGTTTTAAGAATGAATGAAAGAAAGGAAGAGGAGCTCGTGGCTAAGTAATAACAGCCGCTCGGGTGGATCCATCAGGTTAAGCTACGCTTGCCGGAAATGGTCCGTGGATAGGTGACCATCTTTAGATACCGAGACTCCTCCGTGCTTCGGAAAGCACGTTAAGCCGTTGGTCCCGGCTGTCATTCGTGGATCTTTGACAGTCGTTACGGGTCGTCAGAAGCCCGAAGGTTGACAACCAGTCTTACCAAGGGGTATCGTATTGCCCATTCAATGAGTTGTGGAGATCAGATAGGCAGTCGCTCCATGTAAAATAATGGTATTCAGCTGCATCCGGTTAGACTGGAAGCCGACCCCAACATAGTTGGGAAAAGGCTAGGAAGATTGAGTTTGTTTTAAGAATAAATTACAATAGATGAGCACTCAAGTCACCAAGTTCACTTAAGTCATCAAGTACATTTAACTTCAAGCATAGACATCCAAAAATAAATTTTATCTAACAGCACTTCTATCTAAATCTATGATCCGCCGCGATATGTAAAAGGATCAAAATTGTCACATAATGTAGTAGGGTGGGGTGGTGACTGCGGAATTTGCAGCGCATTCCAAATTAAATTTGGAACGAATTTGTGGGGGCATTTGTGGAGCTGGATTCTGATCAGAATTTAAATTCTCTAAAATAAAAACGTCATCATTCTTTTGGCTTTGCATTTAGTTAAATAGTTGCTTGGAATTGTTTATCACTTTCATATGCTTTTTCATGGTTAGGTGTAATTTTGGGCTTAGCATAATTTACTATTGCGTGTGAATAGATTATCGAGCTACTTTGCCATGAACGTTGATGTAGCTTCTTGAATTTATCAAGTTAAATTATCAGTTCGCTTAATATTGCTCTTGCATTGAATATGTCTTGAACCATCCATGATTGACATGACCTGCAAATCCCAATTTTCAGTTAGTCCTCTAATTTTGCTCGACTCATTATTTTTACCGGTATCCGGTTAAATTAAAAAGGATATGCCCTGATATAGGATCAGGACTCTGGCATGAAACCCGAACCACGCCCTGTGTATTTTGTACAGCAAAAGGGTTAAAACTGCCAGACAGTGCATTTCGATACGAGGGGTGGCGAGTGCGTGATTTGCGGGGCTCACCAAATTGAGTTTGATCCTAATATAATTTTCCGGGCAATTGCAGGGGCGAATACTGATCGGCTCCGAGACCTGACAGTAAAACATTATCTAGTCTATTTGACGCTTCGATTTAAATTAAAATTTGAAACCCTAAGATTTAAAATTTTAATCTTTTGCCATTTTCAGGGAAAGAAGAAAAAATTATGATTGACGTTTGAGATTTTAGCTTGGTTGAAGTCAAGAAAGTTAATTGTAGAAAATCTCTTGAGTCTGCTGGTGACTTGACACATTATTGATAAAGGTCATACTGGGTTTTAATCATTACTAGCTTTTATCTGACAGGAACATACAACAGGGATTAAAAATAGCCTATGTCCTAATCCAGGTCATGGTCTACCCATGTTCCGAATTTCATCCAAATCAAAGAAGTAACAAACATACACACACACTCACAAACTTCCGCCTTTATAATATAAGGGCTTATTTCACGATGTCCGAGTAGCCGCTACTCACCGAATAAATTCAAAAATGGAACAGAATTTGTATGAAATTATCTGCCAAGTAAGTTAATAGGAACTTAATCGTAGGAGGTGAAACAGTTACAGTGTGATTTTAGTTACTTACCCAGTGTAGAATTACTTTTCTTCTCAAATTAACATTGCCATAATCATGCCTAGTCTTCTTCTGCAAGGGCAGCACTCTTCTATTTCTAAATTTCAGGTGTGTTTTTAATCTTTTTTTACCTAGAAAGCCTCAAGCTTGCGTACGTAATACTTAGTTTTCAAACAGACAGTGCATTTCGACGAGGCGGTGACTGCGCGATTTGCGGCGCGCACCAAATTGGTTTGATACGAATTCTCGGGGCGTCTGCAGTCAAGCGATCGGGCGCTACTAACGATTCTAGAATGCTGAAACAATAGAAAACTGGTAAATTTTTTGTTAGATATTTAAAATTGCAGTTTCAAGGAGAACCAGCATTATAAAGTAAGGAATGAAGGTCAAATGTGTGTAACATTTGAACTTTAATCATTATTCCAACAGGATTCCCGATTTCATTAGGAAACTCTTTTGCGGTGTCTTAGTTAATGTATTACGATTGATAAGAAACCATGAGTAAAAGTTGATGAAACATAGGACTCTCGTACTAATAAGAACTTTAAAGAGCAGGTAGGTAATCAAATTTTTCAACATTCATCAAAAGCCTCATCCCACTATTAGGGGCCCCACACATTAACAGTCTGCTGGTAGTCCACCGGCAAACTGTCAAAAACAGTTTTATGAATGACCGCCTGCCGGCGGACTGTGTAGTGTGTGGGGCCCTTTAGATGTAGGGTCCTTTATCTATCATGATACCTTAACTGGAGTGATTAAGACCCAACCTTAATAGAATGGTCCTCTTTAATAAATAAAAGGTAAAAAAAAAAAAAAAAAAAAATCTTTATTGTCGCCAGTTAATACATTCATCTTGGAGTAATCTAACATATGCATCGTATTTATGTATTCTACAAAAGGTACTGTTACTGATTCCCAAACTAAGCTTAAGCTTGTATTTTGGAAAAACAGTGTTCAGCCGCAGGAAGTATCACATAATAAAATACGAACAAATTGGCTTGAATGACGCTGCAGTAGAGAATTTATAATTTATAAGATAATTTTAGGTAATCTTATACTATAATCTAGTTTTAATTTTCAGTTTTAGTGTTAGTTTTCCAATTTTAGATTAGTTTTACTTTTTATGTTTAACAGAAGTGTGTGATCTGTGTTTGTGTGTGTGTGGGGTGAGTGTGTGTATGTGAGAGTTTGTTTAGAAGTATTGTATGATATATGTTACGCAATACATGCCAGTAGATCCTCCGTCCTCTGATAGTCCAATAGCTGAAGCCACTCAGAAACTTAACCTTTTAATTCGTGTCTGCTATGAGAAGTAATGTTGAGCTGTTTGTTTATGGCGTTATATAACTTACAGCTTATGACATTGTACTGTCTTCTTACGAAGGAGGTCTTGCATGGAACGCTAGGGCACACAGGCAGGTGGCGCAAAAGTAATGTCATAATGTGATTATGGTTGCCATTTTGTTGAAAAGGAAAAAAAATTGCTTTTATTTTCACGGAAAGATTATCTAAAGGTGTAAAATTGATGACATTAGTCGAAAAAATTATATCGGTCAAATGACCACCTCCTGAGTAAAGTTGATGCACATTTATTTGTACTCGTTTTACGGCATTTTGAATTAATCTGGCTCCAATTTGGTGATATCTTGTTCAATGTTGGCTATCAAGACTTGCAAGGTTTGTGGTTTGTGTTGATAAATGCAAAAAAAAACTCTAAAGGAAGAAGTCTGGCGTCGTCAGATCTGCCGATCTGGGCGGCCGGTTCAAATACCGAAAACGGGAGATTACAGGCTTGGAAATCGGTGTTTCAAAATCTCCGTCATTGCCTAAGCGTTGTGTTTATCTATCTGTCTACAACATAAGTTTAAAATTACAATGGCATTATGTCGCCATTTGCAAAAATTATGGCATATTCACATTATGACATTATTTTTGCATCACGTATTATGATGTTGATTTAAAACCGTTTTGAGGTTTAAAATATTGGTAACTTAATAACCCTTATAAAAATAAAACTGTTTTTTGTTTCAACTTTCGGCAATACAAAGCCTTTAGTCATTTCGAGAAAACATCTCTTAGTAACACAGCGAGGGTAGAAAGTGAAATTGAAGGGCCGTTACACGATGACTGGCGTGAAGATGGAATCCTAAGATACCATGCAGGGTGCTGGTTGCTCTGAAAGCAAACCGTGTAGATTGCGTGGATTTTTCACATTCCAAGAGTGACTGTAGATGTATTTGTGCTTTAGAGCGCTTTAAATTTCTGTTCGATGGCTTAATTGGAAATGTTTTGGGGGTTTTCTTGTTATTTGTTCTTTTTGTGCACATTGCATTGCAAAGGTGTCTCGCACATTACGTCTTACTTTTGTTTGTTTCTTTATTAATATTTTATTAATTTTCACTGATTCCATGTTAGTAATAATAATGTATTAGACTATCAGTTTTAGTTCTTAGCTATCGGTGATGTGGGTGCACTAAATACTGCTAACTCTTCGGAAAATACAGGTGTGATATTGTATTCTATTCAGTAGCTGTCGGACATTCGCTCTTCTAACTATACTTAATTTACAATAAGATTAGACATTTAAACAAACCTTATTTTACAGTCCGTTCAACCAATTTTGAATTCTATTCCGTAGGCTTAAGGATGGCATTAAAGGCAAAAAAGTGGTAACAATACTAACTGTTTACTGCAGCTGCCATTTGTCATGCCACCAACGCAATAGAAGTCAAAATTGGTTGAACGGACTGTAAAAAAAGTTTGTTTAAATGTCTAATCTGGTAAATGGAGTATAGTTACCCACAAACATAATAATAAATTACTTCACTCTCGAAATACCCTCAGACGTTTATTATTATAAGTTACGTCAAGTACTCTTGGAATAATAAACCGAAACGTAATGAAGATGTCTACAAAGTCTTTGGTACAGTCGGCGGCACGACAGTGGTAAATCTGGCCTAGTATAGTACAGAGTTACAATAATAAGAGCCCAGCTCATGATGTCATGATGGGTGATGGCCCAGTGGTTATATCGTGATGGCCCAGTGATTAAGGCTTCGCCTCTCATGCACGAGGTTGTGGGTTCGAATCCGGGCAGTGACAATGTGACTTTTTCAATTCTTAAGTACTGTCCGAGTTTATCTTGGACATTAGTGATGTTGATGAAGGAAAACATCGTGAGGAAACCTGGCATTATAGTTACTATAAGCACAGTCTATACATCATACAGGTCGTCCGACGAGAGCCCGAGCTGCTTGCGTAGTTCGCCGAACTTCTTATGCAGCTCGGGCTTCGTCGGACGACTGTAAGATAGACTGTGCTATAAGTCTGAAATCGCCAACACATCTTGAGGAAGCATGGTGATCAATGCTCGTACCTTCTCTTTATGAGGAGAAGCCTTTCCCCTGAGGACAAAAATAGCCTGGTATTGGTTTTGGATAGATATATATTGGAAGTTTATATAGAAATTTAACGTTCGCATTGATCATAAACCTTCTATTATGAATGTTATAAAAAATTTAATATCACTAAAAACGTGCAAAAAGCACTGCCTTATTTTGATAACTTTGGCGTAAATAAGAAGTCACCTAATTTTCTGTTTCTCTCACCTCCCACTTTTTTTAACTACCTATTTTAACTGTTTTTCCTAGCATTACTTCTGTTTTGCGTCAAAAGTTCGGCAATTTCCTGAATTTTCACTCTCGAAATCTCCATAGAAATTACTAAAGCGAAATTTCAGAAAATTTAGAAAAAGTAGGTGGTGGTAAAAACGGGAAATTAGGTGACTTCTTATTTAGGCTAAAGTCACAGTCTATACATCATACAGTCGTCCAACGAAGCCCGAGCTGCATACGAAGTTCGGCGAACTACGTAAGCAGCTCGGGCTCTCGTCGTCTGTGCTAAAGTTTTAAAAATACGGCAGTGCTTTTTGCACGTTTTTTTTTAACAATCACCAACAAGGTTTAACCTCAATCTAGTTTTTTCACTGACTGGTAAAACTCATGAGTTTGTCAGGCGTTTATTTCGTGGCTACTAAATTAAGTTTTCTTTAAAAACTTATCCAAAACCCATAATTCGATTTCCTGGTACCGCCCCTTAAGAGCCTATACTACCTCAGGTTTTTATCTCGCTCACACGATACTGCTCGCGGACTGAATGACAGCGAGACTGAGTGCGGTGCTGGGTGCCAATAATTTAGGTAATTGCTTTTTACGGTGAAAATAAAGGCAATTTGAAAAAAATAAAAAACATAGAATATAATAGAATACTCTTTATTATGCACACCATTTATAATACTGGGGCCGTACTATGACGTAAAAAAGATCATGTATCCATCATGGTTCCATTGACAGAGAGAGACGGAGCTATATACGACCTAGCACCATCCTTTTTTCTCAACGGAATCATGATGGATCCATGATCTTTTTTCACGTCATAGTACGGCCCCAGGAATGAATATTGAAATTTTACATAGGGTGACACAATGGGGTAACATAAGACCTGCAGTGCGATTCTGTATAACCATCTCACCGTGAATACTTAGGTGAAGTGAGCGTGGAGTGAGCTGTCAATAGTGTCAATTCCTAGCAAAAACAAACTCACTTCACCTAAGTTTTCACGGTGAGATTTTTACAGAATCGACCGGCTGCTTTACAGTTAGTTCAGTTAGTATGCACATTTTCATGATCTAATTTGTAGTATTTTTTGAATACCAGCGGTTTATTGTTCGGTTTGGAGGTAATTTTGGATTTTTTTTGCTATGAAGGAAATTTTATGGAATCGTGTTTTCGTCAAACATAGTATTTAACATTAATCCTCAACTTTAGCGTATATTTATTTCAAAATTAATGCTGCAGTATTTTCGACTTATCGGAGGATCATGCTAAGCCTATTGAGGTAGTATAGACTCTTAAGAGGCCACCTTATACTGGTTTAGTTACCACTGACGTGTGGCCTACAGTACATAATATATTACTATGTTACATAATATACTCGTAGGTACATTTAATGGTGGTTAGTAGACAGAGAATGGATGACTTTATTACGTTTCAAGACGTGTTGCTGAGCTAAATTAAGTTGAGACGTTGCTTGTCAATTACTGTCTGTGACCTAGACAGAATTGAGTAGGTATTTTGTTTTCTGTTGAAAATTTGATTACTAGTTAAGGTTATTCCTTTAGTTTATTGAGTAAGGCTTGTTGTATTTTGCATACAAATTATCGTCGTGTCAAAGTCCTATTTTCTCAATGGGAACTTAACTTTTGGGTATTCATTTAAATCTGTCAGGCTGCAACACAAACTGAAAACTATTTATCGACAGAGGTATAAGTTTTAAGATCTTTAATATTTGATAGGTACCGTAAACAAGCCTTGTCGTACTGTAAGTCGACGTCCGCACGGACGTAAAAATATCGCGGCGATTTTGTTTCGCGAACTGGATGTTCAACGCTCTGCTTAGCGCCGAGAGTTGAAAATCCAACAGTGTGTTTTTTGACGCGCTAGAACGCACTCTGTTGTTGTTAGGTTGGATTCTCAATGCTCGGCTCAACAACGAGAGTTGAAAATCCAGTGCGCGATAAAATCCCGCCGCGATATTTTTACGTCCGTACGCACGTCGGCTTACAGCACGACAACGTTCAAAAGTTCCACCGTTTATTTTTCAGAAAAACCGAACTTTGCCGAATTAAATGTGACTGGTCCATTATGGGAGTGACGGAATTAGTGCAACATTCTATAATAAGTAATTTAGGTGGGAATATAAATCAATTTCTATTGGTCGATACTATGTAACTATCGACCAATTTATTCAATGTATTTCGGTTTTTATTTATTTATTTTATTTTACAGTTTTTGGAAAACTTATAGCTAAACATTTTTGCATGATTGCGAATAATAAAAATAAGGCCAATTAAAAGTTTTCACAGATAAAAGAGAGCATATAAACAAAAAAAAGAAAAAACAAAAAAAATATTGAGATGGTAGACAGTGTTTTAAGCAAACACAGTATCACAAGTAAAAATGATAGTTTAAAAAACTAAAAAAACACGCTTTAATACAATTAAACTGAACTAAATAGTAAAAATTAATTTTTCAATGTATGAATAAAGTGATTAACGTGACATTAATTTTCTCATTAATCACTTTATTCTTACATTGAAAAAAATATTTTTTACTTTTTAATTCAGTTTAATGGTATTAAAGCGTGTTTTTTTGTTTTTTAAAGTATAATTTATATTTCAATTTTTTAGAGATAAATCATTAATCCTGTTGATCCTAATCAGGATAATGGGATAAAATATTTAAATTATTGTATTGTCATCAGGCCCTGATATGTGTGCAAAATTTCGAATAATCTGACCATTTAAAGTGGGTAAAAATCGAGTTCAAAGATTCCGTTACATACAAACATACATACTGCAGTACTATTCTGTACAAATCTCACCATGAAAACTTAGGTGAAGTGAGCGTGGAGTGAGCTGTCAAAAGTGTCAATCCGATCTAGCATTAGGTAGAATGACAAGTCACTTCACCTAGGTTTTCACGGTGAGATTTGTACAGAATAGCACTGCAGGTGAAGCTAATAAAAGCGTGTTAAAAATGAGTTTCAAACAAAGTAAATTGTAATCAATTAGTTTACGTGATCAAAAAAGAAACCACGGAGTCCTTTTTAATTTTGAGATGAAGTTTTTGGGTTTTTTTTAAAATACAAAACAATTTCGTTTCGTTTCAAATAGTTTACTTTCGGGTGGTGATTTTCTCTCAATTGAAACTTGATAAAAAGTACTTCGCCAAGATCTAGCCAGACCCTAGCACCCTTCATAAAATAAAGAAAAAGAGAGGTGTGATACCTACCTACTGGCTGCAATCCGGGGATGGTCGTCACCACGGTTATGAGATTGCTTGCATTTGCATACCGTCTGTGCTAGACAGCTCGAACGAATAGTCTAGTTAGCCATCCTTCCACTGGATTATTTTAGAAAATGTCGGCTCTTTGTGATAGGTACTGGTTACGAAATTATCTATGAAAGTCTCTCTTGTTGTTCTCTCTCTGGCGCAGCCGTGAGGCACACACTATTGTTTTAAAACATTATTTTCATTTTTTTTTCCTTTTGTTTTTGTGTTTCACGAAGTGTGTCCAAATAAACGTTTCTCTTTCTTTCTGTTGCAGAAACCGCTTTTTATAGTCTACATGACGAGTAGATTAATAAATAGCTAATTACGTAAAGATAGATATCAATAGATATTATAAATGTAGTTATATCAATATAGTTATGATTTCTTGCCGGCTCTTCTCCATAAGAAATGACTAATTGGAACCATGCACCTAGCTTCTGACGTTTCATGAGTGCCCATATAAGTTTATGTGAAATTATAATATTAGTACTTGCATATCATTTTACCTTTATGACTGTTTTTAGGGTTCCGTACCTCAAAAGAAAAAAAAACGGAACCCTTATAGGTTCACTCGTGTGTCTGCCTATCTGTAGTCCGTCTGTCACAGCCAATTTGCTCCGAATCGGTCTATTAGATGACCGGAGACCGATTAAGTTGAAATTTGGTACACAAATGAATTTTTGTGACCCAAACACGGGCGGGTAAAGTAAATAAATGAATTTAGAATATGGGGTCGGGTCACTTTTGGGCGGCAAATAAGAAAAAAAAAAAAGTTTTGCAAACTATACCGTGTACAAATGAAAGAGCTTACTATGAGGGTCTCAAATATTTTTTTTTTAATAATTTTAAAGTTATTAAAGAAAAAAGTCGAAAATTGACCATTCCCCCCCCCCCCCTATCCTCGAAACTACTGAGCCTAAAAGTTTGAAAAAAATACAGAAAATATATCTTTACCAGTAGATTACAGGAAAACCTATAAGAAGTCAGTGGTCTTAAAATAACATGGTAAATCTCTCAATATTGTAAGTACAAACTTACATTTACAGTTGGAATATATGGAATGTATGTTTTTCAACTACAATGTTAAGTTTGTTCTTGGGATAAATTCATCCCAACTACGGAACCCTTCATTGTGCGTGGTCCGACACGCACTTGGCCGGTTTTTTTTTAAATTTGATCAGCTCATTTTGGTTCAATTGAAACATAAACTAATGCCTAGGTATTTACTTTTGCGATTAAGAATTGATTACCTCACAATTATTAAAAAGCCATTGTTACCGGATTGATTATTTAATTCACGAAACTATTGTTTGTACCTACTCGTAGTACTAGACTAGTGGAGATTATAGGTTATAATAGGTCTTTACCTATGAAATTGCCGTTTTGTATGAAAAAATTTAAACGAATTTTTTTCATGCATTTTTTATTTGTATTAATCGAAGTAATCACCCATGCAATCAATGCATCTTTGCCAACGCAGTGGCAGTTTATTAATGCCCTTCTTAAAGAAATCAGCTGGACGGGAGGCAACAAATTCTTCAAAGGCATTTTGTACTGCCTCTCGGGTACTGAATTTTTTTCCCGCCAAGAAGTTATCCAAATTCTGGAAAAAGTAGTAGTCTGTAGGCGCAAGGTCTGGTGAGTAGGGCGGATGACGGAGAGCTTCCAACCCCAGTTCTTGCAACTTGGAGACCGTCTGCTGTGCAGTATGAGGTCGCGCGTTGTCGTGCAGGAGCAGCGGAGACGAGCGATTGACCAATGCTGGTTGGAGATGTGCCAGCTTCTCCATCATTGTGTTCAGTTCTTCACAGTACACATCTGAAGTAATGCTCACCCCGTTTGGTAAGAAGCTGTGATGAATCACACCGGCGCTAGACCACCAAACAGTGACCATCACTTTTCTAGGGGTAAGTTTTCGTTTAGGGCATTGTTTACGTGCTGAACCGGGATCCAACCAACTTGCTGAGCGCTTGCGGTTATCAAACAGAATCTATTTTTCATCGCAGGAAACAATGCGGTTCAAAATTCCTTCATTTGTGTGTCTGTTGAGCAGTGCAAGGCACGTCTCGACGCGTACTTCGTTCTGGCGATCATTGAGTTCGTGGGGCACCCATTTGTCAAGCTTTTTTACCTTGCCAATTTGACGCAAATGGACCAATATTGTTTTGACGCTAACGTCGAAAGCTGCTGCTAATTCAGCCGTAGATTGTGTATCATCAGCTTCCACAATCGCCTTTAATTCGTCATTGTCGACCAAAGTCTTCGGACGACCGCGAGGTTCATTTTTCAGGTCGAAATTTCCAGAACGGAAGCGAGCAAATCAATAACAAGTGGTGCGTTGGTTTGTAGTGTTAGCTCCGTAAACGTCGTTGATGTTGCGTGCCGCTTGTGCCGCGTTGCTGCCACGACGGTACTCATATTCCATAATTACTCGAATTTTTAACGTATCCATGATGACGAAAAAGATTGAAATGCGATGAAAATGTAACACTAATCAATAAACAAATGACTACTTTTGGAAAAAAAAATCCATGTTTTTAAAATAAAATTAATTTGAAATTAGAATTCTTAGCCAAACAAAAATTATTTTGATTTGAAAAGGCCAGTACTGCAGAACGGCAATTTCATAGGTAAAGACCTAATATTATAGATTATAGGTGACAAAACATTAACCTCCAAAGTTGGAATACCATTTGATTTCGAAGTTTGGTGGTTTGGCTAGAAAAGAATGTGATAGTGAAGGTAGTGCAGTCATCTATACAAATTGCAACCCGTATACTCTGTATCACATTGGCAATCTGGTTCGTCGCGTCGCGCGTCGCCTCATGCACTTGAATCTGCAGCCGGCTGCAACAGGGTTATCAAATTACTTGGTGGCTCATCGTGTTCATATGGCTGCAATATGTTTGCCGCCTGCTCAGGTGTAAGGTTTTTTGTACGTGTTGTTGGTTCAATGCAAAAGCTTCTTATATGCTGTTCAGTCAGGGAAATTAATTGTTAATAAAAAATATAAGCCCTTCGTCAATTTGCCGTGTTACAGCTATTCAGGGGGCTGACAGCTTTAGTTCCAATTTTATAGTTCTGGCGCTGCTGTAGCGGTATAGTCGCCATATTGCCATCTACGTCATTGTGTGTCAATGTGTGTGTGTGTGTGTAAATACATAAACTCACGCCTTGGTAATTATACAAGTTGGCTGCGACAGTCTCGTATACTTATTGCATATTGCAACACTATTATGTATATCTGCATTTATAAAAAAACTATTAGCAAATTATACATTCCTAAATACATACATAAATTAATGCAATATAATAAAATCATGCAAGTGAATCAAGACAAAGGCTACGTGAAAATATGTAGCAATTGTTCAGTCACAATGCCCCTATACATGCAATCAGTTCATGTGTTGAATAAACATTACTCTTTATAGTTTTAGTACTAAAGTTTATTTTTGTACTATTGCTGGGTGGGTGGCCTGGGATATGAAATCGCCTCTTTGCGTTAGGTAGGTGTTTTTAGTTATTATTCGATGATTTAATATTCGATTGTAGAATCTTTTTTTAAATTTTTAAAAAGTTTATTAGATAACTCATTTAACGTAAAATCACATTAATTTACTAGTCATAATTTTTCAAAGTTTACATAATCACTTCCTGTAAAATTGTATTTTTCGAGATAGCACGTTTTTCTCGCTAAGATGCGAAATAGGCGCGTAATATAGCACGTTTTTAGTGACCACTGTGCAGGGTCGGTAAAAAAGGCGCTTTTTTTAAAGTAAACTTTGCTTTTAACACCATCCAAGGTTATAGGTTTCGTTACCCGACTAACTCGTTCTGCCTAGCCTGTTCCCTACTATGTTGGGCTCGGCATCCAGTCTATACGGATGGAAGTGAATACCAGTGGTAAAACCGAGTTACTGGGGTGACTTTTTGGTAGGACTTGTTGTCAGTCTTAGAATACCCGTAACGACTGTCAAAGATCAACTAATGACTGCCGGGACCTACAGCTTGACGTGTTTTTCTGATATGTAATGGATGGACCCATCCAAGAACCGCCTGTGGCAAGCGCAGCTTAACCTTCGACCCATGCAGCTGTTATTCTTTAGACACGGCCCCTGACTAACCACAGGTACAGTCAACAAAAGAGATATCTAGGCAGGATATAATATATTTGTATGTGAATTGCTTCATGTTCAATTTCGTGACAATATACAATTTTGTGTTGGTGTGTTACAATGTAGGAGTATTGCAAAAACTAAGTAATACATATAAAATTGAGCATGAAGTAATTCACATACAAATATGTTAGTATACCCTGCCTAGATATCTCTTTTGTTGTCTGTACATACATCCTTTCTTTCTTCTTTTTCATGTGGTTAGTGACTAACCTGTTGTCAGAGTTTTTATGCCGTCCATGGGCCTCTGACTTGGCTTCACATGCCGTCGAGAAATATCTCTCGGTATCCTCACAATGTTTTCCTTTACCGTTTTTTAAGCAAGTAACAATTATAGGTACAATACGCACTGAATCCGAAAAGTCAGAGGTGCGTGCCTTAGGTTCGAACTCGAGACCTATGACTTGGCTGTCCGACGGTCACATCACTAGGCTATCGCTGCTGTTACAGACTAAATTATTTATATCCACACACATATGGCATCACCACATTCAACATACTTAAACTCCTCATAGGTATCACACTCACACAAAGCTAAATACACACGTTTCCCAGTCACACGCACATACTCACATAACGCAAACAAAACACATGATTACCAGTCATACATACAGAATCATCCACACAGTCATTTTACTTTTAAATTAAATGTTTAATTTTATTTTGTTTTTATTTTTTTTTATTTTTTCTTAAAATATTCTTTGCGTATAACATCAGCTTACTATTATAGCTCTTAATTTTCATAAGGGTTTATAGTATCCAAGTGGCAGTAGAACTCTGATTCCATAGGTATTTCTAGTTTCTAGTTTTAACTTTTGTACGCCTTTAATTATTGTGAACTTTAGCTAGATATTTAGCATATTGTAAGGACTTGTATCAATAAAGTATATTATTATTTCGTTTATTAATTTGTTTTTCCATAAAAAAATAATTATTTATTATTGTTGTTAGGTATACAGTGTGTCTGTATACGGTATGGCGAAAATTAAGGGTGTGGCACAGACCATCAAACTGAACAACTTTCTCCCGGGGACCAACATCGTAATAGTGAAAAAAAAAATCAGTCATCCCATACTAAACTTCAATACCTACTCGACCAAATGTATGGCACGACTGATAATTTTTTCGCGATTACGATGTTGGTTCCCTGGAGAAAGTTATTCAGTTTGATGGTCTGTACCTATCACACCCTTAATTTTCGCCACACCGTAAACAGACACATTGTATAGTAAAACATTAATATTATCATGGCCTTCTGACCTAATACTACCTAAGTTCACTTATGAGTATATTACATCTAAATTGACACAATTACTCCTAAACACTATCTCTTACCAAAATATAATTATGCCTACATAATAATAAACCCAACTAATGTAAATTAATAGTGAAGTAAAGGAAGCGGACGGTTGCTTAGCAACGATAATTTAATGTACGGGTACTTCCTTATTTACTCTGCGCGTTTGTCCTCGAACTGTTAATTCAATAAAGGCTAGGGATCGCTAATGATAAGAGGCTGTGGTGTTGGTATTGTCACTGTCAGTGTGGGGTTAAATAGTACGTATGTGTAGTTTATTAAGGTTTAATTTTATGTGAATTATTGATTACTAGCTTCTGCGAGCTACTTGTTCGCGTGGAAGTCGTAAGACACCATAATATTATACTAAAATAATAGCCACAATTTTATAAAACTTTCCTATGTACTATATTTACAGTTTTGGTCTCAGCAGCCATAATATACAGAGAGTCAAACTCAAACTCAAACTCAAAGCATTTATTTCAATTAAACCAATTACAGGCACTTTTGAATTGTCAAGGGGTCGGTCAGTCAGAAAGATGAAGCTAGGCGCCCATTCCAAAGCATAGTAGGTACCTATGGAGAAGAACGGGCAAGAAACTCCACGGACACTCTTTTAAATCAAGATATGGTTACAAAATAATGGTTACATCATTCATGTTGAAATTTCATATGTGAGAACGATGCAGAACGTTAACAGCGTCCTTAAAAAAAAACAATTCAAATATTTAAATTAAATTAAAATAAGCCCTGACCGCTAAGGTATGCCCAGCCTTCACTGACAGCGCTTATTCACGAACCTGACACATGGATTGGCTAAATGATCCAACACGCGCCACCATCAGCGAGACATTAGTGTGAGCGTCACATACTCTCAGTCGCCAGGGCACATTCAAGTCAAACAAAGACGTACCCAGTAAATGGTAGCTTTAGAGTATGTACATAGTACTCACACATGTGCTATGCAATTATATAATACAAAGGAGATTGAGTCTATACAATGCAATGATAGTCTTACAATCTTCAGCATCTCCAACAGTATCTTCAAATGTTAATTAATTAGTTGTGGTTGTGGAGCAGGACCAGCATTGAGCCAAGCATTTTTATCGGTTATGTAATCCCCAATCCCCAGTCAGGACTGGTGATGAGAGCAAGCGACGAACTGTTTTTGTCCATGTGAGAAGCAGCTCGTACTGAGGTTGACTTCAGTAGCCTTCAGTAGCAAGCTAAGGGCACAATACTGATACACTGACAGATGGCATTATTACAGATTATTCCTGACGAACGGCTTTCACTAAAATAATATAAAAGTAGATTGTAAATACGGGATTTCTCATGAACAGTCAGCTAACCATAAACATTTATTTTATCAGCAAGAGGCCTAAACTTGATGTTTTTCTGTGTTCGTTCTTCGCAAACTATCATACAATAGTATATAAAGTGGGGAAAAAATACGTATTAGCTAACTCAAAAACTACCCAAGCAAGTTAATCAATTTTATATGGGACCAACTTTGAGAGGGTATACACCCTCTCGAATAAAACAAAAATTTTTCACATCGGACTATTCTGTAAAAAGTAATGCGTGGCCATAAATAAAAAAAAAAATAAAAAAAAAACCTACGTTTCGAATTGAAAACCTCCTCCTTTTTTTTCGTCGGTTAAAAAATATCAATAGTTGGAAATCGTACTTACAACTACAGGTCGTCGAACCGCTAAGCTGTTTGCTTTGTTGTAAGCCGTTCTTATCTATAATGTCATGAGACTGCTTAGCTCCATAAAAGTATAGCTTGACGATAATCATTTAGTAGGTTAAATCTGTAACTGTCTGCTACATTAATTGTTCCATAGTCAGCCCAGTGTAAAATGGAATATTCGACTGTGGTCGTACACTAGTATATTGCACGTCCAATTAAATAATAGTATGTACTTCATTAAAATTGTATATAGAATATAATACTCTTTAATAGACACAACATTAAAATTACAGAATTTTACATAAGGCGACACAATGGGCGGTCTTATCGCTAAAAGCGAATTATTTTAACCAACATTATTATATACCAATATTATTTCATCATAAAATGGTGACTGTATTTTCTTGTAACTTTAACTAACAGGGTGTGCGAAATACTACGAAACACCCACGGAGGTTTAAAACTGAATGCTGTCAACAACGGTAAAACACATGTTTAATGTTATGCACCATTCTATTTTTAAAATAAATATAATCACTTTTTAAAATTAAGTCACGGTAACTTTATTGAGAACGTGGGTAAAAAATGACGTCCCTAGAGTGGGTCTATGCGCAAATTAATGTCGTAAAAAAACGATACCACATACCACTCCGGGAAAATAAGTTGATGGTGCATTCTAATAATTATGTGCTGCAACTTTTCAATTTCTTTAAGAAGCGTATTTTATTTATGGTGCCTTTTTAATCCTAAAAATGTACCCTTGTTTATGTACACTTCTGCCAACCCTTAGAGAATTACAGACGTGGTATTATATATCATTATGTTACTAATGAAGTACCTATTCTAAACCGATGCGTTACTATAAATCTGGATTTAAAGCTGAGTTTGAGTCAGTATATTATATGAGAATGGAATATGTCATTCTTTATTTAAATCGAGATTCATGCATCTACATTTAAAATGAACGGATTTTATTCTTGCTATCGAGCATCGTGACATTCAGTAATGCATCAAGATTTTATACGGACAGGGTTCATTCAAAACCCTAATCCTATAAATCCAGATTTATGACTAAGCATCTGACTAAATATCAAGGACTGCATTCTACATGTACTTGCAATCTTCATTTATTTTCCAAACCAACGTATTCCTAATTCAATTTCTTAAAACAGCGCCATCTAGTTACTTTCCGCGACTCACTGCTCGCGCCATTTTGTAATTAATTAGCTAATTAAATGTTTCATTTTTGGACGGTTGCTAGTAATGCGATCAAAGACTCGAAACAAGGTGTTTATTATTATTTTAAAGGTAGGGGATCGTGACAATGGGGGTGAAATAGGAGATGGGAGCTTCAAGTGGCTTTTAGTGTTTGTTTAGGGGACGAACAAAGAAGGAATTCTCAATTTTTTTTTTTCTGGTAAGTCTAATTCTTTTTCTTTAAGACGGTTTTGAAGCAAGAGTTTTCTTTTGGCGTCGAAATGTTTTTCAAAGCATTCCTTTATAAAAGTATTGGCATGCACTGGGATTTCTAATAATATATTTGTACACCTCTCTAAGGCAAGCTTTCAACTAATTCGATTTAAAGTATTACGTGGATAATGAATAGAAAAAAACCGGCCAAGTGCGAGTCGGACTCGCGCACTACTCTCGGTTCTATAAAAACGGCAAAAAAATCATGTCTGTTGTATGGGAGGGCTCCCATACAACAGACATGATTTTTTTGGCGTTTTTTTTTTGCGAGTGCAATTTAAGAGGGCTCTTATATATTATTATTATTCTCTTATGCTATTATTATTATGCTCTTATTTATTTTATACTGTTTTAGTACCTATTTGTTGTTATAGCAGCAACAGAAATACATCATCTGTGAACATTTCAAATGTCTAATTATCACGGTTCATGAGATACAGCATTGGATACAGCCTGGTGTGGTGACAGACGGACGGACGGACAGCGAATTCTTAGTAATAGGGTCCCGATTCACCCTTCAGGTACCGAACCATAAAAAGTATTTAAAATTGCTGGAATTACTTTAATATAGGAAAAGTATAAAGGTTAAAAAAAATGCAATCTGCCTAGCCTTTTCCCAATTATGTTGGGGGTCAGCTTCCAGTCTAACCGGATGCAGCTAAATACCAGTATTTTACATGGGGTGACTGCTTATCTGACATCCACAACCCAGTTACTCGATAAAACGATACCCCTTGGTAAGACTGGTTGTCAGACTTTCGTGTTTCTGACGACCAGTAACTGCTGTCAAAGATCCAAGAATGTCAGCTGGGACCAACGACTTAACGTGCTTTCCGAGGCACGGAACACGGAAGGGTCTTGGTATGTAAAGATGGTCACCCATCTACGGACCGACCGTGGCAAGCGTAGCTTAACCTGATCGATCGACCCGTGTGGCTGTTATTACTTAACCACAAGCCCCTGAAAAATAATATAAGTACACAATAATATAATACCTACCTATTTGTAGACATACACAGAATAGCAATTTGTAGAGTACACCTACTGCAGAACAATAAATAACAAAAGTAAAATATTTTAATTTTACAATATTAGATAGACTATACTACTATATTACATTCGGCTAATTCTAACTTAAATAAAATTAGTATTGTGTGTATTTTTGAGCTTAGGTACATACCTAAGCCCAAAAATACACACACACACACTACATACGTAGACACACACAAGATACCTAGACCTAATTATAACTTAAATAAAATTAGTATTGTGTATATTTTTGGGCTTAGGTACATACCTAAGCCCAAAAATACACACACACACAACACGTAGACACACACAAGATACCTAGACCTAATTTTAACTTAAATAAAATTAGTATTGTGTATATTTTTGGGCTTAGGTGCATACCTAAGCCCAAAAATACACACACACACTACACATGTAGACACACACAAGATACCTAGACCTAATAAAGTAAGTACAAGCCAATACTAATTTTATTTAAGTTAAAATTAGCCGACTAAAGCCAGCTACAGCGATTATTTTGTCAAATATATACCTATGTTTTTATAATGAGTTCCATGAATTTCCGATGCATCGGGGAGCTATTTTGAAAGTCAATCATGTAAAAACTACGTGTGAACACTTTTCTGTACAGCTAGGAGAAAAAGCTTTTCTTTAACGGGGAGAAAATGACAAAAATCCAAATAAAGTGTGATATTTAATAGACGGTGAGCACTACGTTATGCACTTTCATAAAAAAATTACTACACTTTAACCCGTTAAACGTCGAGTGTACACCCGGGTGTTAAAGTTGGTTTCATTGATGTGCCCCTCAATCAGTAAAACTCACAATCTGAACTACTTATGTAACAAGCAAATTGCAATAAATAACGAAAGGGCCAAAGGATAACGATAATAGTAGCAAAGATTTTGGACGTTGCTACTTATTTTGTAGGTACGTCTGTCTTTGCCACAAGAACTGATAATATAGTAGATACATCCACATACCATTTTCCTTGAAACGACTGCATATAAAAGCTATCATACTAATTCCCATATTTGTAGGGCGTCACTGGACTCGACTGTACGTATTCAGCGCCAGATTTCCCCAAGGAGTCGGGTACAGTCGCCGACAAACTGCAACAACTTGTCTGGGTATATCTGTGCAACGCTTTTTCTGTGCTATTTGCGAGGAAAAGCTTCAATTTGGTCTTTTTGTGACAATTTGTTGCAGTCTTCGTGAGGTGATTGGACGTAATTTTTTTAATGATCTATTATGTTTTGTTATTTTGTTTGTGGCTAAGTAATAACAGCCACACGGGTCGATCCATCAGGTTAAACTATGCTCGCCGGGGTTGGTCCGTGGATGGGTGACGATCTTTACATACCGAGCCTCCTCCGTGCCTCGGAAAGTAGATACGTTATGCCGTTGGTTTCTGCTGTCATTCTTGGATTTTTGACAGTCTTTACAGGTCATTAATAATAATAATAAAATTCTTTATTGAACAAAAAAACACAGTATGACAAAAACATTTAGTGCGATAATACTCGTACATACATTAGTAAAATACTGTGTCGTACGCCCACCTCAGGAAAAGGACGATAGCGTTCTAGAATTTATACTAAACACAGGAGATAGATTACAAACTAGAATAATAGGTTAAAAATGTGAATATGTGTAGGTACGAGCGAATGTATTATGTGCGTGTGGGTGTCTGCATAGGTATATGAGTATGTGTGTGTATGTGTGTGCGTGAGTGTGTCTTAATTTATATAATATGTTATGAATCTATTTCGGAAGGAAGAGGTCGATATTGGAAACAAATCAGGGTTTGACCAATCTCTCCAGGTCTTCATAGGTGAGGGTTTGAAGCCAGTCGTCAATGAGTTTTTTACAGTCCCTATAAGAACGAGAATGAATATGGAGTACACTGTTTACCTTATTGTACAGCCTCGAACTAAAGAAGTCGTATTGCCGCCGGACCACTTCAAGATCACTTCATTAAAAGAAGAAGAAGCCCAAAAGTCTAACAACCAGATGATGCCCATTGGTAATAACCAATGGGCATCGTATTACCCAGTTACTGGGTTGTAGAGGTCAGTCGCTCCATGTAAAATACTGGTATTCAGCTGCATCCGTTTAGACTGGAAGGCGACCCCAACTTAGTTGGGAAAAGACTAGACAGATATTTTCTTTGTTTTGTTTTTTGAAAAAAAAAACCTAACATTTTTCTATTTTAACAATGCTTTTCCATTCTAAGGCGCGCATTTAGTTATTGGGAGTCTTACATTCCTTAGGGAACCTTAAACTTGTTAATTTAATTTGCAATAACAGAGGGGCAATTCCTGTTTTTTTTTAAACCGGTCTCATTCTAAGCTCAGTCTCAATCTGTTAAAAATACACCTAGTTTAGCATTTTTGATATTGATGGTCGCTGAGATATGAAATTGCGACTATAGTCCGGCCGTTGAGAGAATGCGTTCTTGAAACCTATCAGTTTCATACTAACGAATATGTGTCTTGCGAATTTCATCCTTATTACTACTAAAAATTGTCCAACTGACAGGTGTCACGAATGCATTGCTCGACGGTCGGACTATAGATTTTGAATGTTTTAAATAGGGGAAATTGGCTGTCAGATGCTATGCCTATTCTGCCTTGCAAACAAACGACCAGCAGACAATTTTACTTATCCACATAAAACCTACTAGTGCGCAGGTATCTAATTTCTATGAATTGGATAGAGATTCTACGCGACTCACATATTCTTCATTCGTCCATTTAGATTGAACTCAAAGCGACAAACATAAAGAGGCATGAGGAACAGGGTGTAAAGTTCACTCATCGCCTATTGAAAAGGGAAAACTTGCATGTGGCGATGTAGAGGCCACCACAAACTCATAAACATTGATTCCTAACTTCTCAATTAATGCAACTGCCTGGCATTGTATTGCTGTAACGTAATAGCATTAAGTGTTACTGCCTCGTGTAAGTGTGTGAGGGTGTAAGTGTGTGTGTGTGTGTGTCAGGAACATTCTGTGTACTCATAGGTACAGTAATAGTCGGCCTCGTAATTGCTTTGCTACCCTAAGATCGTTCGTCCACGGCACCGTTAATGGAACGTCATGTTTGATTCGAATAATCTCGTTTATTGTTGACGTCCCATTGACGGTGGTGATGGGCAAACGCTGTATGGCACTAGTACATCATAAAACAACTAGCTCTATTTGTCTATGTTACAGACAGTTTCAACCTTGGCGCAGTTTCATTAACCTGGGAGTTTTTGTCGAAAGTAGAAAAACATTTACGAGGTGTGCAAGTGTGCATACTCAAAGCTACGGTGACAAAGCACGCATGAGAAAAGGTTATTGTGCACCGAATTGCAATCAACAGACTATTACCGCACAAGATTATGTCTTGTTGTAGTAGAATTAAACTGGAATTAGTACCGGAAAGCACGTTAAGCTATTGGTCCCAGCTGTCATTCGTGGATGTTGGACAGTCGTTATGGGTGGTCAGAAGTCTGTAAGTCTGACAACCAGTTTACCAAGGAAAATCGTACCCAGTAACTGGGTTGTGGATGTCAGATAGGCAGTCACTCCATGTAAAATATTGGTATTTAGCTACATTTGGTTTCACTGGAAGCTGACCCCAAAATAGTTGGGAAAAGGCGAGGCAGATGATGACTTATTTACTACCAGAAGAATGCTTTACGCACAAAATGAGAATGTACGCACACAATAAGCCTTTAAAAGCATTCAACTCAAACATACCAGCGCAGTTCCATCAAGCCATTGTCATTTACGTGTAAAAATGTAATGCAGGCGTACAATGGTAGTCTCGCTCACATTATACCGACCTGCAACGCCTTTGTCATACATGTATGCTCATTTATTGTGTTCATAAATTGATTTATTGAATACAGTCATTAACGTGGCCTTTTGTGAGAGAATCGGGAGTTTAATAAAATGTTGCGTCAGTGTGGGAGGGACAGAAGTATAATTTTGGGCGCAGCAATCAAGCGATGATGTTCTGGTTCATACTGTGTAGCTTTCGGAAATTGATTTAGTAGTTTCCATGAGACTGGTTGTGCCGGTTCATGTCAATAAATTTGCTCCCTGTTAAATAGATTGTAACTATACTGGTGAAACATGGCTATGACTACACCTCTGGCTAAGCCTTCGGAGAAAAAAAGATGTTATGTTTTAAGAGATGTCTTACCAAAGAGATATTACTCAGTAACTGGGTTGTGGAGATTAGATAGTCGCTCCATGTAAAATCCTGGTAATCAGCTGCTTTCGGTTAGACTGGAAGCCAACCCCAACCTATTTGGGAAAAGGCAAGGCAGATGATGATGATATTTTTAGTGATGAAAATATTGCCCTTTGTCCTTCTCTGTGCAACTTTGAAACTTAATCCATACCCTAACATTTGCGTAGAGTTGAATTTCGGCATATGCTTACCCAATATCCGGCCACCACGTCATGTCTGACACGATTATGATTTATCTATTGTGAAAAATGATCGAGAGCCTCCACGTTTATTGACGCCGCGCCGTTCGGGATTCACAGAGTTGACGCATGTCCTTCCTGGTCAATATTTATTTTTTGAGAGTAAAAAAGGATTTGGATAATCGTTTTTTTATGAAAAAATTGACGATAAAATTTATATGGTGAGTTTTTAGATGGATTAAGTTAGAATGCAAACTTTATCTTAGTAAGTTTGACCGACGTTGGTTTTATACATAAGAATAAAATATTTCATATTATCATGTATAGTCTCATTGAATGAATGAATTACTATTACAGCCAAATTACACCCATATAATCTTCACAATGAACTGTCAAAGTATTATGGCACTTTGACAGTTCATCATAATTGGCAAATTGGAAATCGTAGAGATCCATTCAGACTCGTTTAATACGAGTGACATTCCTAAATCAACAAAATACAATAAGAACTGTTTAGCAATGTGTGTGTACGTATTTATAATAAAAACAAAAACTTGCATGCAAGCAATTTATAAACGTTGACTTTTAAAGCATTTAGGCACACATTATATAAATGGCAGAATACAAAAAAAAAAAAAAAAAAAAAAACTATTAAAGAATTCATAGAGACTAAATATGCTCTAACAATAGCTTAATGTTATTTGTTAGAACGCATACCGATATGTTTGCATGCTATGTATCTTTAGCAAAACATGTAAGCACTAATTTCAATGTAACTCCTGTAATACTATGTTTCAAAATAATAGTACATTTTGATACAAGTGGAGAATTTTTGTTATTGCATTCGAAGCGGAATTTACACCCGAGCCGTAGGCGAGATTGTTTTTGAGCCGAAAACTGCAATAACAAATGTCCACGTGTATCAAATGACGTTTTTTAATACACTTTTGAAGAAATAAAATAAAATAACGAAAAATATTTTTGTCATGAATTATTATGATTTAATTTTTGTTTTCGCGCTTTGCTTTCGCCAGGTTGAATGAGAAGTCGATAAACAGCCTAATCTGAAAAATATAACATTCAAATATTTTTGAGTTTAGAACACAAACAAATGTTAATTTGTTCAGAAACGTTTTTTTTTTTTATTGTACTAATCATGGTTTTTGATGATATTCTATTTATAAACATTATTTAAATATTCAAAAAATATTAACGCCGTAAAGACGCATAACTCTTTGCCGAGATTAAAAAAAAACATTCACCGTCGAATAGAGACGGTGTGAATAGAGGCATTTAACCAATTTGGACTAAGTATAGGTATAAGTTATCTGTGGCAATTTTTATTCCCGCACACGTGTTGGAAAATGAAAAATCGCACGCGTGTGAAATATTATTTATTTATTTTATTTCCAACTTACATCTATCCTTACAGATTTTACATCTATTGCGATAGTGTACATATCCAAAAAAAAACTTATCCTAAATTACTAACTAACTACTACTACTAACAACAACAACAACAAACAACAAACAATATATTGCATTGTGAGCCTAATCGTAGTGCGATATGAACCAGTTTTTGGGGAAGTGTATTGAAAATAAATTTGAAATAAATTACCTATCGCCATAGGATGTTACTGGCACCTAAATGCTTAACCTTTTGATGTAGCTACCAGAAGTCATTTATTGTTGATAACTGCAAGCACCATCGCGGATATTTGCGGTGAACCACTTTTCAACCTTATTACCACAGTAATAAGGTCCATAAACTGGCAAAAGAGATTCAACTCAGATAAAAACAACCGGCAAATATAGTACAGTTCTGCTGTCATACACCATAGCACACCCAACAGAGGCTTGTAAAAATTTCGCACATTCAAACCGAAATGACCTCTAACCCGCTAACCCAGCGCACGATTATAACACACACCCATAAAAAGGGATGAAAACCAAGTGTTATGAACATTGTAATTACTTTAGGGACCAAAAAAGGGCATAAATTAACATCGAAAAGGCCGAATATTACATGAACCATTTCATTTTCGTTTTGGTCATAGAATTTTGACGTACGTAATAAAAATTCGGCACGTACTGCTTTCATATTAATATGTATGAATTTGTGAAGCTCATATTATTTGTCTGTGGGAATGGTGACGCATTAAATTAAATGTATTTGTTGCAAATGGGATTTAGTTTTGGGGCAGGATTATCGGGTGAATGTGAAAAATAATACTGTTTTTAAAAAGGAGCAGTGTTACACTGGTGCCGATTCTGTTGTGCACAAACTAAACTTAATTTAGGTTATTGCTAACTTTTTCTCTCAAATAAAACAAGAAAGAGACGGACGTAAATTAGAGCTGTCAAATTTAGTTGAACAAATTTTCCATAGACGACACATAAAAACATGTCGACTAAAAACACGGTGAAGCGCAAGGCGTAAACTAGTTTGACATCTCTACCTTAGTTCATAGCTATAGCCGTCCTTTTCTGGCGCTGCCTGTTAGTAAGAGATAGCGATTCTCTAATTTTAGTTTAGTTATTGAACAAGAGAATTGGCACCACTGTCTGTCACTAGAATTGGTCCTATATTGTGGATGCATTTAAAGCCTGCTTTCCCACACACGGTCAGCTTTTTCTACTAACAGATGACCTGTCTGATCTGACCAGAATCAATTGCCTGAACTCCAGATTTATTGCATACTACGTCAAAGTCAAATCATTTATTTCAAATAGGCACATAAAACGCACATTTAACGTCAAAAGTTACAAAAAAAAAAAAAATATTGATTCTAGTCGCCCCTTCCAATTGGTAGATTCGTTTGGAGAAGAATGGGCAAGAAACTCCACCGTTACTCTTTTAAAATTGTTTTACAATATTTTGTATACATATTATATGTCAAGATAATGCACCTAGAATAAAATTACTATACCACAATGGGTAACAAAAAAAAAAAAAATAAGCAATGCAAAAAATAAATAAATTACCTACATACTAACATTGTAAAAGTTTAAATTAAGTGAAATAGAGGAGTTAGAAGACTAGTATGTGTGGTGGAAGTATGGGAAGTGTAAGTGTGTGTGACTGTGCATTGTTAGTATTTTCTTAAAAATATTAACAAGAAAAAATCAGAGTGTTAGTTAAAGTAATCACAGAATGTAAAATCAATGTCATGAAAATAAAATATAATATACAATTACGGCCGGACCGGTTACTATTAGAAGCATTTTGTTGACAGCAATTAATTACAATGTGATCGTGTTGTGTATGTGCACTCATCCAATCAGACCGATTGATCGTATCAATTCGACTATTCAAATTTATCTTTAGCCATTAAAATATTTTTTCTTTTAGGAAGAGCTCGTGGCTAAGTAATAACAGCCGCACGGGTCGATCCATCAGGTTAAGCTACACTTGCCGGGGTTGGTCCGTGGATGGGTGACCATCTTTACATACCGAGACTCCTCCGTGCCTCGGAAAGCACGTTAAACCGTTGTTCCCGGCTGTCATTCGTGGATCTTTCACAGTCGTTACGGGTCGTCAGAAGCCCGAAAGTCTGACAATTAGTCTTACCAAGGGGTATCGTATTACCCAGTTAATGGGTTGTGGAGGTCAGATAGGCAGTCGCTCCATGTAAAATAATGGTATTCAGCTGCATCCGGTTAGACTGGAAGCCGACCCCAACATAGTTGGGAAAAGGCTAGGCAGATTGATTAAAATATTTTTTCTTTTCCAATCCCGAAACCCAGACAGTATCCAATCATGTCGCAGTTTGTAGATCCCACGCTATAATGTACGTAAAAACCATTCCACCACAAAGTACCTACGTTTGCTTTTGTTGAACTCGCGAAAGCAAATTCCACTCTACATAGAAATGGAGCTCCGTTGTATCTCGTATGTGCGAGGGAAACTTCCAAAAGGCTACTACTCTTAAACGATATTTCATGGCCAATGTTTGTATTAGGCTTGTGCCTATATATTCGGTGTTTTATGATAACTTAGCTGAAAAGGCTGGTTTTTGGAACGAAGTTCTTTAACGCAGCTTGTGGTAGGAGTAAACTGTCAGAAATTGTGACGTAACGACCACAAACCACAGGGAATCCAGTGTCAGTAAAACAAAACTTAAAACTAATGTTAGTATCCTAATCATAATCTTATGCTAAAGCCTGGAGTCGGACCTCACACTACCCACGTAGTATGTAGACGTATGAAGTCCGACCCAGTGTCGCAGCATCGGACAATCCCACCTACCGCAAACCGTGCTCAGGATGCTGTGGGAGCTGGCACGCATTCTGCGAAGGATCGAGGCAGACCGTTTTCGGATGATGGCATGGCCTCTGCAAACATCCCCGAAGCGCTACAAAAACGTGGTAGCCGCGCCAGCATCCTGAACGCATTGTACACGCAGGGCGTTGAATGACCTTCGCGACCCCCACTATGCTATGCTCCTCCAAAGTGTGAATTTGGTCAAATTAAAATTCAAGATGGCAGCTGCGAAAATTTTAAAATTTTTCACAATTGGTATTGTTTTCATGGTTATCTGATTCTAGAATGCTAAAGCCCATAGTGAAGTCAAAATGAAAATCAACATGGCGGTTGCGAAAATTTTCAAATTTTTCGTCATGTGTCACAAATCCAAACTCCGGGCTGCTACTCAGAAATTCCAGATGGAAAAACCTAATAACGCTTTGCCCGACCCGGGAATCGAACCCAGGACCTCATGTTCATCAGTAGCACTTGCGAAGTTGCGACCACTAGACCAATAAGGCAGTCGAAGCTTAAAAGTAATAAGAAAAGCCTCATTCATATATTTTGTGGAGTAAAGTCACAGAATAATACACCTACAGTAGTTCACCTTGAATTAATTACCTACGGACGTTCGATAGATAAAAACGCGTCCGTCTATGCGTAATTGCCGTGCAATCGAACTGTTGCGTACTGATATACAGGGTGTCATTTTAATCACCGTTAACCTCTTAAGGGGTCTTGTACTCATTGTTATAACCAACTTTAACTATGGGACCAAAACTGGCGATCTCGAATCGCGAGAAAAACATCTGTCGTTCCCTACATTTATGTTCACATACCTAATCGTCAAAATTAGGGAACAACAGATTTTTTTTCGCGATTTTTGGTGTTGGTCCATTAGTAAAAGTTGTTCATAATGATGAGTACAATAACCCCTTATTAGGTTAACGGTGATTAAAATTACACGCTGTATACTGAGATTTCGAAGGGCGTCGTTTCAGCCGTTTTCTATGAAGATGTAATAATACTGCTTACTATAATGTACTGTGGTAAAGTCCTAATTACGTTAACTAATTAAACTCATGAACTTCCAACTCATTATAACACAGACATAACCACGGTTTACTATACAGTTACTTTACAGTTTTATGACTACCCTCCATAACACTAGAATACTAATACCTACCAGCTTTTAAGAATTTACGTGCAATCAAATTAGAAGTAGGTACGGAGGTACTGCGAACGATCGTTCCCTTGGTCACAATGGGAAGGTGATAAATTTGAGACAATTGCTCTGGGAATGTTCCTGTGACTTGATATAAGTATCCTACGTGAGATGCATTAATTACTTCATTTGGAAAGAATTTTTGTGGGAAAACTCGAGCTGAATCTCGGAGAATGCTGAAAGATTTCTTTCAACGGTGTTTTGGCACGAGTAATGGCGCTGTTAGGTTTGCAATGTCAAAGCTCAATCTAAGTATACATAGCTATACAAAGAAATAAAATTGAAGTGTCTGTTTACTAAATGTATATGAAAGTATAATACGATATTTATAAATGCAATTTTTTTAATTTTTATCTGTCTGTCTGTCTGTTTGTTCCGGCTAATCTTCGAAATGGCTGGACCGGTTTTGACAGGATTTTCATTGGCAGATAGCTAATGTTATAAGCAGTAACTTAGGCTACTTTTATTTTAGAAAAAGGTTTAGGGTTCCGCGCAAAAAAATCAAAACCCATGAAATCGTGATCAAATAGCGCGGGCGGCTTATCGGGGGACGAGGGAGTTTGATTAAAATGTGGCTGTTATTTTAGTATATTGTGTATCTTACGACTTCCACGCGAACGAAGTCGTGGGAGACAGCTAGTGTGATAATAATGGTACTGTACCTAAAGGTTTCATGCAAAAGGCAACCTTATGTCGTACAGGCTGTATGAAGGTTGCATTTGATCATTCAAGCAAAATCATTAAAAAAAGAAGGATAATAAGTTTTTAAAGGTTCAGTTACTTAATCATTTCCCAGAAGGTATTCAAAAAATGATCACTACGAGAAACACTGTCAGTATCCTCTATTTTTAACCAACTTCAAAAAAAGGAAGACGTCCTCAGTTCGTCGGAAACTTTTATTTTTTCCTCATTCAACGTAAACGTATCCTCGCATAGTTAACCTCTATCGGTCGATATGAAACAACCCCTCTCCTATAAGATATTCCAGCACTCAGGAGATAACTGACCGTTCTATCGCAGATCATGGGATATTTATGCAGCTGAGGGTGTTTAACGAGCGGTGTCTTTCCTCGGACGCTGTTCTATCAATATTTATTAAGAGACCTTTGTTAAGTCACCACAAGTAAGTGATGTCTTAGCAATCTTGGGTATCACTAGCTAGAATTGAAAACTTTGTGTGAAAACATTATTTTTCAAAAATTAATAAACTACGTCAGGAAAAATTAATGCTGAGTAAATTGAACATAAATTTAAATTGTCTGGAAATTAAATCATCATGTCATTCTTTGACAGTATTAAATGATTAAAAGAATAACAAATTGACGGAGTATGGCAATCTGCTAAACATTTTTTCCGCAATTAAAAGTCACTTTGGTACTCGTCAGATTTTAAACCTTAGTCCTTACCCAGTAGCTACAATTAAACCACGACTTTAAATATTTTTAACAATTTATTTCTGACATGAATAGAAGGAAAATAATTGGTACAATACAAAGGAAGTCAGGCCAATAAAAGGCCCTATAGTTTTAGATAAGGAAAAAGTTGGAATTGACGGGCCGTATCTCGAAAGATCTACTTATATTCATTGATTAATTAATCTTTTCTTCCAAATTGATTGGATCTATCAAAGGAGACAGCCTGAATTTAGCCAATTTTATTCTTGTGTGCTACTTAAGATTGAGGCATATTTTTTTTTGTGATTAACGAAAGCTGATGTTGTACCATTTGAAAAGGGTTGGATGAAAATGAGTTTGCGTTCTTAAAAAGTACACAGCTGTAATACTTTTAAGAACAATCAGTGTAAAAAAAAAAAGGGTGCAAATAGTTCATCAAATTACGAGTCACATCTGACCGACCTCTAAGACATAAAATTCAGAAAAATCACAGACAATTCATGTAAATGACTCACGGTTTATTGAGTTCAACTAATAACATAACCAAACATAAACCCTAGACAATCAGAGCTTTCAAATTAGAATTTCTGAATAAATTCTACATAACATTAACATAGAAAAGGTTAATATAGTTCTGAAACATAAGGTCGTATCATAATGAACGTCTGACTTTAAAATGCTGATACAATATTTTAATATTTAAATCAGCATTTTAAAGTTGCCACAAAATTATTAATTTTGTGACAGACGTCCTTTGTGCGTGCAGCGTCTTGGAAATTTTAATACCTATTTACTAAACCGCTGAGGTTTTAGTTTTAAATCTTTTATAATTAATGTGTTTTGTTTTAGAATTTTAAGCTTAGTGTTTTCTTGCTTTGAAGAGTGTGGTTTAGAATTATGATTAAAATACATTATAGTTCAATTAGCTTTTAACTCGATTGCAAAGATGAGTTCAATCAATCTGCCTAGCCTTTTTTTCCCAACAGTATTTGGGTCGGCTTCCAGTCTAACCGGATGCAGCTGAATACCAGTATTTTACATGGAGCGACTGCCTATTTGACCTCCACAACTCGGTAACTTGGTAATACGTTACCCCTTGGCTTACCAAGTTTTACCAAGCGCGAAGCCCGAAAGTCTGACAACCAGTCTTAACTGGTTGCTTTCGGTCTTCTGACGACCCGTAACGACTGTCAAAGATGCACGAATGACAGCCGGGACCATGCTTAGCATGTTACACGTTGCACGGAGGAGTCTCTGTATGTAAAGATGGTCATCCATCCACAGACCTACCCCGGCAAGCGTAGCTTAACCGGATGGATCGACCTGTGCGGCTGTTATTACTTAGCCACGAGCTCCTCGATTGCAAAGATGAGTTATGTTTTAGAATATTGCATTGCAGACTGTGGCAGTTTGTTTTATCTAGACATGTTTGTTAAATCATTCATACAGTTTCAAGTTTGTATTCATCGTACTTACAACACGGATTTTTAACTAACCTATTAATTATTTTATTTATTTGCTCTCATGCACATCACACATTTTACAAAATTACTGTCGGTTTTTGTACATGAACCTTGACAGGGCGCTGCAAAACACAATGCAGGTTTGCTGTGGAGTTTGTAGACATTAAGTAAAATAAAATAAGATAACATAAAATGAATTAGCATAATTTCGGAAAAATAAATTGTTGGTCTAGATGTCGTTAAGACGTCCAAATAAAAATAAAATACAATATAACACAGATACAGTCTTTAAGTCAGGTGGTATTAATTTAGTAGGTAGGTAGTCAAATTAATAATAATTAATAGTTACAATCATGTCATGTCAATGTTCATTGTTAATAATAAAATTGAATTATGGGATGTCATTTACAATACAAAATAAATGTCACTCTAATGTAATATTTAATGTCACTCGATGTCTTGCTCATAGGTACACCTCTGCCCAATCCTTTCGGGGAAACAAGGCCTGAATTTTTATAAGATCCGGCCTGACATAATCCGGATTAACATAGCATAACATCACGCCTTGTTTCCCCGAGGGGTTGGGCAGAGGTGTACCTATGAACAAGACATCGAGTGACATTAAATATTACATTAGAGTGACATTTATTTTACTCATATTTCGCTAGTTATGTTTAAGTCAAATGTAATAGGGAGCGATATTATTGCCATCAACCGGGCACAAATCCAAACTCCGGGATGCTACTGAAAAATTTTTGATAGAAAAACTTTGCCCGTCCTGGGAATTGAACCCAGGACCTCATGCTCACTATGCTCAATAGTAGATCTTGTGACCACTAGACCAACGAGGCAATCGCATTAATTAGTAGTGTACTAATCAAATCAAAACCAACTTATACCAAACATTTATTGACATAATGAAACACAACACAACACACTAATCAACAGCTAGGGGCTTCCCATTAAATTAAGTCATATTATTACATCTGTCAATATGATCGAAAGTTGTAAAAATAAGTGTCGGTTTCTTTATCTATAATTTGTTTTATGCATTCTGATTATAAGAGTGATGCGCTGTGGTAGTCCACTAAATACAAAACCTGCATATTTAGCAAATCGTAGCTCCATATTAGGCTATATATTGATTCAAATGTGATTGTGATGTGAAATTAGTTTATTACTATAATTATTATTTCCAAGCAATTAAACCAAAAGAGAATTAATGGTTTATGATTTGTGTGATTATTTGTGAGGAGCTCGTGGCTAAGTAATAACAGCCGCACGGGTAGATCCATCAGGTTAAGCTACGCTTGCCGGGGTTGGTCCGTGGATAGGTGACCATCTTTACATACCGAGACTCCTCCGTGCCTCGGAAAGCACGTTAAGCCGTTGGTCCCGGCTGTCAATCGTGGATCTTTGACAGTCGTTACGGATTGTCAGAAGCCCGAAAATCTGACAACCAGCCTTACCAAGGGGTATCGTATTACCCAGTTAATGGGTTGTGGAGGTCAGATAGGCAGTCGCTCCATGTTAAATACTGGTATTCAGCTGCATCTGGTTAGACTGGAAGCCGACCCCAACATAATTGGGAAAAAGCTAGGCAGATTGATTGATTTGTGTGATTATTTAACTGTAAATTAATACAGCTGTGGATCACTTTTAGTCAGCATACGACTCAATATCTATTGAAATGAATTTTGCGGACTACATTAGCACATTCTCCTCATTGTTTGAACCTCAAAACGCCGTCTCAGTCACCTTTTGTATTAAAACGAATTTCTTTTTTATTGAATTTGTTGACTTAGTTCTGGTCTTTATTAAATTCGGCAGCATTGGCACCTTTTTGTTGGAATAAATTGAATCGTATCTGTATTTGAATTATTTGTGGTTTTATTTCTGGATTTTAGTATTATTTTGTAAAGTTAAAATTGTGGAGCGTCGAAATTTATATACGAGATGATCAAAAAGTCGTGGATCAAACGAAATAGGGAGATAAAGGAGGTCATTTCCAACAAAAAAATTTCTACAGCATGGCCATAATTCAATTGCCCTAAAAAATAATTGCTTTTGTTTGGTACCCAGAGCCGCAATAGAACTTTTGTAGTGCTGATACATTATCTAGCAATAATACATAGTTAGTTAGTGCTCATAGTTTGTTCAACGAAATCTCCAAACGGCTGATTGACACTTCCCGTGACCCAAGGGCTGGCTTTTACCTTGGCCAGCGGCTTAGCATTGCCATACAACGTGGCAATGCCGCCAGTATCTTGGGTACTTTACCAGTCGACAGCGATGCGGAGGAATTTTTCGACGCCATATTTTAGTTTTTTAATAGTTTTAGTTATGTTAGTATATAATTTTGTTATTCTTAGGTTATGTTTACAGTTAAAATAAATTTTAGTCTCCACCAAAAAAAAAAAAGGAATAATACAACATCGTTTGTTTTATTGTTTTATATCACATTTTTTTTTAATCACCTAGTCTAATTGCGGCTCTGGGTACCAAATTTCAAGAGCAATTAATTTCTAGGGCAATTGAATTAGGACCATGCTGTAGATTTTTTTTTAATAATTACAAAGTCAGATAACTCTTATCTGAAGAATAAATATGACAGTTTGACATATTTTCTCTACAAAAGCTGTTAAATTGAAATAATTATTCTTCAGATTCAGTTAAGAGTTTTCTGACTATTGAAAAACCAGCCAAGTGCGTGTCGGTCCACGCACAATCAGTTTTCCTTTTAACTTCATTACTAATATACTACTACCGTAAAAACCCATACAAAACCAACCGTTTAGCTGGCAGGGGGGGGGACATTTGGTTCTAACAACAATTAGCACATTCAAGCTTAATATTTCAGAAACGGATTCCTACATCGAAAAATTGTTTTCACAAACACGTAATATTTTTGAAAGACCCACCTAACAACACCCCACACAATGGGGTAGACGGAAAAAAACATCCCCACTTTACGTCTACAGAAAGTACCCTAAAAAAATTTTAGGACTACGGAACCCTAAAAATTAGCCGTTAGGGCCTATTTCACGATGTCCGAATAGCCACTACTCACCAAATAAATTGAAAAATAGAACAGAATTTGTATGAAATTATCAGCCAAGTAAGTTAATAGGAACTTAATCGTAGGTGGTGAAACAGGCACTTAAGGTATTAAAGCAACAAATCCGTGGGTACTTAAAATATCAAATAAATATAAAATTATATTCAATAATAAAGTTTTTAATTAAGTTATGAAAAGATACCACAACACACGGATGGCATAGCGTTATCAGCGTATCGCGGACAGGTAGGTAATCTTCCGAGACTACTACACTTGAAACTAGAAAAGCACGCACGAGCTTCTATTATCCCATTACCAGTAGCCCAAATAAACATCTAATTCTTTCCTGCGCACCTCTGCATGCTGCTCCATCTCTCTCGTGCATATGATTCTGTCTCCTTCCAGCACGATTCGGGCTTGGAACACTCGGTCTCATCGGTCTGAGCTCCTAGTTTTGTCCGCCAGCTCGCGGAGCACGGACGTGTCGCTTGTTACCTTGTGTCGTACCGATACGATACAGGCGTGTTTTCACCGGGATATTAATGAAAATTTGATGAAAACTCCGTTTTGACGGCACCGTACGTCGTTACACGGGCATAGACTGTGTCTTTAATTAAACTTTGTGTGGAACAAGGATCTGAGTGTATAATGTAACCGTTGCAAACACGGTGAGTGCAACGTTTTCAGTGCCAATTTCAGGTAGATAACGTGACTGAAAATTGTCTTTCGTCGCGTTTACGTCGATGACGATTATTCAGTTCCCTTCGTTTTGATTCATTTGCTCCGTATTGTTCTTTTCTGTTCTCTTTTATGATGTAAATATCTTTTCAGAATTGTTCTGTTTTTATTCATGTTGTATTATCTACCTGTTGTTTGAATGCGTACTCTCTTTCGTGATCATTGCTGTTTCTCAATGATGATTTCGACATTTTGTTAAAATATTTAATGATGATAAAGTTCTACTGTTTGTTTATTTTGTAAAAAAAATTACTGGTTCGGATTTCATAAAAAATACTGAGAAATTACGTGAGAGAGCTTTTTACAAGTTTTTCTCTTTATCCGCTGTAAAACAGCTTTCAAATCCCCACAGAATATAAAAGGCTATTTATTGAGGTTTCAAACATGGGTTTTACTACCATTTGAGCTTAGTATTTTGAGAACGCTAAGAACATCATTAGTATCAGATCATCATTCAATTTCTAGGCAGGAATATCTGACGTTAAATGAAGCAAACACTTGTTTGATATTCATATTTGATCAATATTTTTTTTTTAGCGACATGAGTTATTCCAATTTTAGATAATACTATGAATTTAATGATTGCAGTGACAAAAACATCGTCGTAAGAAATTAATGGCTTGAATAATAATATAATGTGAGCATTAATTTTCGGTCGTAGCCCAATTTTATAAATAAGTGTTTAGTAACCGAAGTATTTATGTGTCCTGAAATGTTAGGATTTTTATATTGGAACATTAGGTTATGATTTTGAATATTCGATTGATATAGGATTATATATAATATGTAGGATTTAATACTGCTTTATAAATGACGAATTGCTGTCAAATTACAAGAAATAAACGTTAAAAGAACCTAATGTAAATTTGTAATAATCCAATAATAATAATTATAATTTATATAATGACTTTATTACTGACATGAAATTAATTTATTTGCACGCTATATCATGGCAGGATATGCTGAATCCAAAATTACTTTACTAAGTATCTATGTACCATATTCATGCAAATAAATATTTTTGATTTGATTTGATTTGCAGTATATGAAAATCTTTTTTTCCCTTCATAATATTGAACATAATTATATCAAATAAAACCTGACCATTCCGTCTAAGTGATACTTTACATTTTATTTTCCACTCAAGGAACTCCACTGTACCCAAAAATCTTCAAAGTACTTTAGCAGTAACAATTTTATTTTTTCTTTCATACAAATTACATTGTCAAAGGGAACAGACGAAATACAGTTTTATTAAATAAACCGTCGCGCACCTACAAAGGCTCTTTACCTAAGCCTACAAATTTCCGTAGCACTTGTTTATTCTACGACGCTACGCCGTAGCGCGTCGCTACGCCGGAATCTATTATTATTATTATCATAGGCATGTACCCTTTTCGTATTGTGTCATATCTCACATTGCTACGCTTTATTTTGTTTATATAAGCTCGTTATGTGAATGTGAATAGTTTCTTGGGATATAGGATATTCGAGATACATAAAGTCCGGTTTTGTAACTCATGTAAGTAGCTGAAGTAAGCCCAGCTCATATTTTTAAGGGTGTCGATATCGATAATATAAGTTTACAATCATCTGTGTTTATGTGAATAGTTTCTTGGAATAAAGGCAATTCGAGATACACAAAGTCATATTTTGTAACTCACGTTAGTAGCTGAACAAAAAGCCCAGCTCATCCTTTCCATTTTTACAACCGACTTGTCACCTTTGAATAGACGCTACAATAAAGCTATTCGACCGATCAAAAAACATTCTTTTGTTTTCGAATTCTAAATTCAAAAAGATGAAAGAGCCATATGTTTTTTTTTTTTAATAATTGCGGGAGGTTTGCAAACGACACGACTTAAAAGGCAGCCCTCGTAAAGATGACGATATCAATAACATTTTGCCAATTATTTTAGTAAAAATATATGGTAGTGTCTAAAACACTCTGTTACCATTTAAAAAGTCAGTTTTTCACATAAAAAATTCTTCGAGACTCGAACTTGTATAATTTCCTCACGTTTTACTACGAAAGTAAACAAACAAAATTCACACTCGGCAAGTGGTTATGCGGTTACACGACACACAGAGTATTGTTTAAAATGGTTCACGTTTTGTATAACGCTCGTATTTCATTCGCGACATCACAGGTTTTGTTCGTAAGTATTTCTCGTGTATAATTAGTAGGGTAAATAATTTAGTTTTCATTACAACCTACGCTGAGAAAAAGCCTAATGCCTAATAATTACTGTTGAGAACTTTCGAGGTGGAATTAATTTGAATTGACTTGATTTGAATTAGTGCCAATTTGTCTCTTGTTTCTAGCAGTGGAAGCCCAGTGGTAACGGTCGCGACTCGAGGGTTGTGGGTTTGAACCCAAGCAGGCAACTTTACTTTGTGTAAATTATTACCACTGTTCTCAAAACAGTGAAGGCAAACATCGTGAGGAAACCGGCATGTCCTAGAACCGAAAATTCGAAGACATGTGACATCCATCAAAGCGCACCGGGCCTGTGTGGTGGATTACGGCCCGCTCCCTCTCAAAGAAAGAGGAAGCAGCAGAATGGAATGTTCCCTGTAGTGAGAACATTATTGGCTGATTGTGCTGTTTTCTAAGTATTGGATTAAAGTCAACTCAACAATCAAATACGATCCATACGAACATTTTTCGCAAGATGTTTTGTCACAGAACGGCGAATAGCATCATCATCTGCCTAACTTTTTCACAACTATGTTGGGCTCGGCTTCCTGTCTAACCGGATGCAGCTGAATAACAATATTTTACATGGAGCGATTGCCTATCGGACCTCCACAACCCAGTTACTGGCAAGTACGGTCAGCAACAAAAGTTGATTAACACTTGCATTTTTTAAGGTGATTGCGCAGTAGTAGCCCACGAAATTAAAATTTTCTTACGTTTTTTTGCAATTTCAAGGTCAGTGTCAGGTTGTATGTTAAAAAAAATATGATACGCGACTATAACAAATACGTATTTACTTAATTTTAACCACAAAAATCATCAATACATCTTTCTTAATTAGATTTCCTGCGTATTCGTCTAATTTCCGAAATCAGACGAATCCACAGGAAATCTAACTTAGACACGTATATAATAATTTAAAATCCCAAGGGGAATAAAATAAAATAAAATACAAACACTAGAATACCTTGAAAAGAAAAAACAAAAACCGTCAATAAGGTATAAAGTTCGACTCACGCTTGACGCCCGACGCTCCAACCTCACTTGTCTATGCTATAGACTATTGTCTATATTTCTTCGCGTCTAAGCATGTTAATGTGTCATTTTGTCTATTCTTCCGTTGATAAAACGTCGTCATGCTACTCGTGCTGCTACATAGAACAATCTACACAAAATCAAACTGGTTGTTAGTTTTATAACATTGATTTTACATTCTGTGATTACTTTTACCCACGCACTGACTTAATACTTGATATTTTTTAGGAAAATCGTATACTCCTTCAATGTTTGTAAATATGTATGTGAGCACCATGTAGGTATTGTGAGGGCTCGAACCTCACAGTAGGAGATTTACTGAATTACTAATAAAACGAGAGGGACTGTAGTTATATGGGGCTGATGCCCTCTGTATTTTAAGCTTCAGATAAATTATAATTCACACTCCTTAACTAAATTAGTTCTACGCGGAGCCCTCACCAGATTGTATCTGTCATCCTAGTCTTTCTAGAATAATAGGTTGGGGAAAAAGTTTCTTCGCATTTTTTAAGAAAATTCAAAACATTTTTTATTATACATTATTTACATTTATCTAAAGTATGTAGGTACCATTTTGTTCGATAACTTTTTGCCATCTTGTAGGTAGGGACATGATCCCATTGCTATAGAAATTTTCGGACTTCTGATCAAAATACCGCGACAAGTGGTTTTGGCAGTCCTCTCGTGATGTTAACCTGACACTGCCTAAAGAATTCTGAAGAGACCGAAACAGGTGGAAATGTGAAGGGTCAAGGTCAGGACTATACGGCGGATGCATTAACACCTCCCAACCAAACTCTCTTAATTTTTGCTGAGTGGCTAAAGATGTGTGAGGTCTAGCGTTATCATGATGAAAAACCACACCCCTTCTGTTGATTAATTCCGGCCGCTTTCTCTCAACTTCTTGCTTTAATCTCATCAGTTGTTCGCAGTAGAGTTCAGAATCGATGGTCCTGCCTAGTGGTAACAGCTCATAATGAATAATGCCCTTCCAATCCCACCACACACACAGCATCACCTTGTTGCGAGTAGTGTTGCCCAAATGCAAGAACAAGACGAGACTTAGCCAGTCTTGGTCTTGGTCTTGCGCCAATACACCTGGTCTTGGTCTTGGTCTTGGTCTTGCGCTCCCAGTCTTGGTCTTGGTCTTGGTCTTGCGCTCCCAGTCTTGGTCTTGGTCTTGGTCTTGCAGCAAGAGTCTTGCAAGTCTTGCAATTACCTATTAGTCTATTACTATTTATTAAAGTTTACTTTAAATCTTAGAAAAACGTATTAGAATTGGAACATTGTGAGCTTGAATTAACATAGCCATAGTAAAGATCAAGCAGATTAATAAATAACTGAAGATTTGATAAGAAATTCGAAAAATCAACTGATCTATATGTCGTTTTCCATGGAAGTAACTGTTTCTTAATAAACATTTATGATTTATAAGCTTACATTTGCTAAAACATGTAAAAAAACAAATTAATTACAATAACTTGACTGTATTTTAAAGAACAATACTTATCTGTCTAGAAAGAGATTGAACCCTCAACTTATAAGAAATTTAATAAAAGAGTTTTACGATTTATCATTTATTAAGATTTAGTTATGTAGAATTTTTTTACACGTTTCAAGTACACACATCAAAAGTGTCTAGGGATCAAGCATTTTTATGCGGATTTCTTGAGATTGAGATGTGGCTTTGTAATAAATTTATGATTTTATAAATTTATATGGATCCTTTTTGGTGCATTTCATAATTTGAATCAGGAACTGTGAATCAAATTCGAGTAAAAGATGAAAATTAGCTGTCAATATTTTCCCTATAAAAACATACAACGCATTGAAGACATTATTAGTGCTACTGTTTCCCTACTACTGATTAAAACCAACGTTATTATGGAGCGGCGACGTCATTTAAGCAGGGAAGAAATGCTCAGACCCGTGGGAATGATAGAAGCTGGTTCCCGGCAACGTACTGTGGCTTTAGCTCTGAATACAAGTCAGAGTGTTATCAGTCGACTTTGGACACGTTACCGAAGCACTGGTACCGTGGCTGAGCGCCATGGAGGACGGTATCGCTGCACCACACGGAGACAAGACCGATACATTCAAATCTTAACTCGAAGAGCTCCAACTATAACCGCCATGATGTTAGCCGTGAGGCTTCATCACTCTTCAGGGAACTTAATTAGCGACCAAACAGTCAGAAACCGCTTGCATGAAGTGAACCTTCATTCCCGAAGACCGCTACGGGTACCACCTATAGCAATGCACAATCGTAGGATTCGATATCAATGGGCTCTTGAACACAGAAATTGGGCAGAAGAACAATGGCGTTTCGTGTGCTTTTCTGATGAGTCTCGTTTTGGTATGAGACCGGATACAAGACGTATACGACACTAGAGAACCCCTGGACGCCAACAGCGATTAAAATCCTGCCAGGAAGTCCATCCTTATAGTGGTATTGGAACCATCATGGTATGGGCGGGTATTTGGATCGGCGGAAGAACTGAGTTGATTTGGATCAGAGGCAACCTCAACGCTCAAATTTATGCTGAGACGATTGTATCAGACGTCATCGTTCCTCTACAAGTGCAAATCGGTCCCTTATTTCAGTTAATGCATGATAATGCACGACCGCACACCGCAAGAGTTGTAAGACAGACTCTCGCCGCAGCTAACATCAATGTCCTGCCCTGGCCTGCTCAGTCGCCAGACTTGAACCCGATTGAGCATGCATGGGATATGCTACAGAGAAGAGCTCTGCCGAATATGGAGGGTATCCAGTCGCAAGAAGACCTTTTTTTGTTGTTGCAACGAACATGGGCGGCCATTCCACAGCGTGATTTGGATGAACTCATTTTGAGTATGCCAAACCGATGTTCTTGTGTTGTTAGTGTTCGCGGTAGAAACACGGATTATTAATTGTTTAAGTTACCCAATAAAGTTTTAAAGAAAACTGTTATTTCAGTCTTTTTTTCGAACTTTAATGTTAGTGGTTCAAATGTCAAAAATCCCTTTATTAGGAAAATGGCAAATTTCTTTATTAATGCAAAGTTGACTTGGTTTATCGTTACTGTGACAAACGAAAACACTTTATTTGATGAATCCTTAAAGAAAATTTTAATTAATATCAATCAGGAGAAAAGTTATTGCAAAAATATATGTTGATCCCTAGACACTTTTGATGTGTGTATATTTAAAAGTGGCTACAATATTTATTAAACGGGTGATATTTGAACACTTTTTTGCTATTTTTTCTTGTAAAAACTTAAGAAATATAATGACTAAATGTACAATAATAGTACCTAAGTAATTAGTTTAAAACCATATAAGTAATCAATATTATAATATATTATACTTACTAGAATGAATTAATATGACATCTACTACCTATCCTTACCATTTTATCCTAATCATAATACTACTTGCGTGATCAGTATAATGTATTCATTTTCATTCTAAGCACTCTGAAACTTATTTATTCTTTGGAACACCTGTAGGTACTCTACTAGGAAATTATTTTGCATGAGTATACCTACGCCCTATGGCGGCAATCAAATAGTGTCAAATGTTATGATTTCGGCGTGGCGGCAACGATTGTTTTAGATTTCAAAAGAAGCCGCCGGCGCGTGTATCATAACCATGTACTTCCGAAAAGCGGCAAATTTCTTTGAGAAGTAAGTACAAAACCTTTGATGCCGCATTATCAAAGTGCCGATGGTTAAAACATAACTATGCATGCACTCAGTTTGATTTTAATAGATATTTTTTTATTCGCTATGTTTATGGTATTAGTCGTAATGCGCATAGGTCCAGTTTTTCATATTCTTTGATACAGTTTTTTGCGTCTAATAGAATTCCTAAGCGTACCTACCTATACACCGAACTGTTACACCCAACTACTCAGTGAAATAGCGCTAAGTCCTAGCTGCAAGACGCAAGAGTCTTGCAGGCTATGTCTTGTTCTTGCTCAAGTCTTGCACGGTCAGTCTTGGTCTTGGTCTTGCTAAAAATACGCGGTCTTGTTCTTGGTCTTGGTCTTGCAAAAACGCAAGAACAAGACCAAGACTGCAAGACCAAGACTGAATTTGGGCAACACTGGTTGCGAGCTAACCCGGGTTTCGCCACAGTCTGTGAAGCCTGATCGGCCTTTGACCACGACCTTTTTCGCACGTTCTTATCGTACGTGATCCACTTTTCATCACCAGTTATCAGCTTCTTCAAAAATGGTTCGGTTTCATTACGTCGTAATAAAGAATCACAAGTGAGTACACGGTTTATTAGGTTTCTTTCAGTGAGCTCGTGAGGTACCCAAATATCGAGCTTTTTTGTGTACCCATTTTTTTTCAATTGCGCCAAATCTGTTTTGTGGTCAATTCCCAGTTCTTCAGCTACGTCGTCACTACTGATATGCCGATCTTGCTCCACTTTTTCAAAAATGGCATCCATTTTACCCGTAATAGGGCGACCAGAGCGACGTGCATCTTTGACATCAAAATTTCCGGATTGAAAACGCTTAAACCAAATTTGTGCTACTCTCACAGACACTGCACTGGGTCCATAAACATCGCAAATTTTTTTCGCGGCTTGCGTTACATTTTTACCTTTTTTGTAGTAAAATTTTAAAATTTATTGAATTTCTTCATTAGATTCACTCATCTTGACAGTACGAAAAACAAATGAAAATCACACATTTTCCTAATTTGAATTTGGAATTATGTTCTTTAAAATTTATACTTTCAATGATACTAAAACCAGTCAGATACAAATAGTATAGCCAAAGAGATTTTATTTTAAGTTCATACATACTATAATGCGAAAAGACTTTTTCCCCAACCTAATACATTCGATATTTGAACGATTGAATGTCAGCCAGTATAATATTGTCAAGGCTTGATCAAAGCATCAAACCTCTACAGTATCTAATACTCAATTAATTTATCTGTCATTGCTTCATTTTTAATTTCATTCCACAGTAAGTTTGGTATAGTAATTTTATTCTAGGTGCATCGTCTTCACATAGTAATTATTTATTTAATGTATACAAAATATTGTAGAGACGAGTTCGTGGCTAAATAATTTTAGCCGCATGGGTTGATCCATCAGGTTTAGATACGCATGCCGGGGTTGGTCAGTGGATGGGTGACCATTTTTACATACCAAGACTCCTCCGTGCCTCGGAAAGCACGTTAAGCCGTTGGTCCCGGCTGTCATTCGTGTATCTTTGACAGTCGTTACGGGTCGTCAGACAGAGAAAGAATGACAACCACTCTTACCAAGGGGTATCGTATTACCCAGTAACTGGGTTGTGGCGGTCAGATAGGCAGTCGCTCTATATAAAATATTATTCAGCTGCATCCGGTTAGACTGGAAGCCGACCCCAACATAGTTGGGAAAAGGCTAGGCAGATGATGAATTAAAAATAGGTGATTTATAAAAATTATCCATTGCTCGAAGTATTAACTCAAACCACAATTTATCAATTCCAATGCAAATGGAAAATGATACATTAAATTGTGTTTAATTTCACATTAGCCAAAAGCTCATTCGTAATCAGTCAGATATTTAAAAAACAACTCAAACGAGAACATTTTAAATAATTCCCGGTAATCAGCGGCAGATAATTTGAAATTTTAAAATGAATGATAAAAGAGTGTACTGTACAGTAAGTATCAGCATTACGCGCAAATTGCTCGCTTCCGGACAATTCGCGTAATTGCTGCAATTCGCCTTTATTACATTAAATTGTTCGCAGCGCTATAAGCTTTCTTCTTGCGGTTATCTACGTCGTAAATGACATTAAGTTATTTGTACTTCGCTCGGTTTGGATGTGTAACTGCAGAAGGAAACGTTAATCTGTAAACGTATAACTAATAACAATGTAGTATTTAAATACCTACAGCTAGGAAAATGTAGTTTCGCAGGTAGATTGGATACACAACTTTATAACGCCATGTGACAGTCCTGTAATAAACCATCCAAGTCCTCACAAGATCTAAAATCTTATTTTTATTCCGTTTTACATCAATGTAGCACAATGGTTACAAACCGTTTTATGCAATTCTAGTACACATCGTGCAACACAGATGGCGTTAATAGTTTGCAAATTCGCCTTTAGTTTGTGACAATTCACAGAACTTGAGGTAGGTTGCGTAAAGTTGTCAAAAATCGAAAATAATATAAAAAATTATAATAACTGGGGCTTGTTTAGTGATTCTAGTAGGTAAGTTCATGGTTTTCGCGGTAACGCGTAAAATTAGTTATTTGTGTGAATTCGTGTTGATTTCTCTTAAAAAAATCGTTAATAAATAGCCCCCTGATTAAATTATTTAAAAACTAAAAAATACGTGTTCGTTTGTTCATTTTTTGCTACAAAAATATTCAATGATACGGCCATTGAATATTTTTCAGTTTTTATGTTGTTGCGTTCTAAGACAGAGAAAGAATGACAACCACTCTTACCAAGGGGTATCGTATTACCCAGTAACTGGGTTGTGGCGGTCAGATAGGCAGTCGCTCTATGCAAAATATTATTCAGCTGCATCTGGTTAGACTGGAGGCCGACCCCAATATAGTTGGGAAAAGGCTAGGCAGATTGATGTTTTACCTTTGACCATAGTATAATATCCATACTTACCTGCCTTTTACGCCAATCAATATTTTATTCATGTCCATGAATAAGGTAGATGCACCTATACATAGATGTCGATAATGCGGTATTGTAGAAGTCTGTCATGCGAGCTGACAATTATCCCTATTGGTTGCGCTTATTGATTACTTGGTGGAATGATAGTTTCACTGAGCATAGTGTTGTAGTAATATCACAGCTGTATTTGCCAAAGGGAAGGACAGAGATGTATTGTTTACCCGTATTTTGCCAGTTATGTTTCTCTTCTTCTTCTCAATCGCTCTCTCACTGCGGAGAATGATGACTCCGTATCAAATTGTCAACGGTCTTTCTCCATCTGTTACGATCAGTGGCCTGTTGGACTTCGGCGCTGATAGGTATCGCCAAATGCTCGGATATTTGATCCGACCACCATTTTTGCCTCTTTATCCAATCACAATTAGATGTTCCATGTTGTTGGTACCTCTGCGGGCAATAAAGTGCAATTCAGGTCACACAGCGTTAATTTCCTACAGTTGTATTCACCTAGAAGTTGCCTCTCTTTCTATTGCGTAGATCTTATACCTTCTGACTGTCTTCTTTTACGACGCGACGCGTGAACGAGTATCGAACTAACGTGCGAGCCGGCCGTCGGCTCGCAAGTTAGTTCGATACTCGCGGCGGCGAGCCCGCCGACACAATTAGCCCACACTGAATTGTGTCGACAAGTCGAGCCCGCCGCGTACTTGTAGCTTTATAACTAAAATACGGAGTGCGCCTGGCCTGGTTATGTTTTTCTTAAAATGTCGATTGCACACCATGTGTGCAAATAACAATAAAATTTATATTGTGTCTGCTAATTAGCGCACGACGAGTTAAGTCCCATGTAATAGGGGGTGAGCCTGTGGTCATATACCGGGGCTCCTACTGAGAAATTCCTAGTGCATAATACCAACATGTACCTATTCTAAAATGCATAGCTGTATCTAAAACTTTTTTACAAAAAAATACAACCGACTTCCAAAAACAACTACAAAGTGAAAAATAACTTTAATTTCGGATGTCGGTGTCTAGTTAAATGTATTTTCGTTTTTTGCCACCGACTTCCGAAATTAAAGTTATTTTTCACTTTGTAGTTGTTTTTGGAAGTCGGTTGTATTTTTTTGTAAAAAAGTTTTTATTTTTCACTTTTTAGTTGTGGAACCTACCCCACACAAATTCTAATACCACTACCTGCAAAACAACCTAGAACATCATCCATATAAAAGTGGGGAAAAAATACGTATTATTGAAGCTAACTCAAAAACTACCAAAGCAAAGTTAATCAATTTTATATGGGACCAACTGTGATGTATACCCTCTCGAATAAAATAAAAACAATCCAAATCGGTCCAGCCATCTTCGAGTAATCGGGGAACGAATTGATAACCTCCTCCTTTTTGAAGTCGGTTAAAAAGGCACGTCGTTTGTAATACTGTATAGGGCAACGGAATACTGTATAGGGAAATGGAATTAATAAAATTCCTAATTCTGAGTTGCTAATGCGAATTATTCTTATCAATAAATCAAATATTGAAATAGAATTTCAATATTAAATTTTTTTCAGAGAAATTCAAGTTGCTCCATACTGAACGTGTCATGATAACTCGTTCATGCATAATGCATGTTAATGTCAATGACATTGATACGACGTCGGCGCCGTTGTTTTAAAATTATCATAACATTGTGTATTTTAATCATATTCTGCTTCAATTGAATACGTAAGGGCTTGTATTAAAAAAAAATCTGTGCATGTGGTGGCTCGTTGGTAATAATGCAGCCAAGCAAATATAGACTATATTAGTCTATTTTAGATTTTTTTATTATAAGCTATTCAATTGAAAGAGAATATGATTAAAATACACAATGGTATGATTTTAGTCTAAACTATACAAATCAATAAAATTTAAGTGTCTGTTCGCAATGTCAAAATAACAGCATTTTACTAAATGCTTATGAAAGTATATACGGTAAGTACTCATAACAAAAAAGAGTTTTTAAAATTGTTGTCTGTCTGTCTGTATATCTGTCTGTTTGTTCCGGCTAATCTCCGAAACAGCAGGACTGATTTTAACGGAACTTTCACTGGCAGGTAGCTTATGTTAAAAGGAGTAACTTGGCCTACTTTTATTTTGGAAAAAAGAATTAGGGTTCCGCGCAAAACCCATGAAGTTGTGAACAAAATGTCGGATTTCAAAAATTCTTTTTGCATTTGGTAGCCCAATTCTCGAGGATGGATATAGGCTATTTAACATCACGCTACGACCCTTAGGAGCCGAGCAAAGAGAAAAGCCTGAAAGAACGCTAAGCGAAAACGAAGTAATAGTGCGGGCGGACGATGCAACGCGGCGGGCCGGGGGACGAGGGCGTTTTATTAAATTGTGTATCTTACGACTTCCACGCGAACGAAGTTGCGGGCATAGCTAGTCATCAATAAGACTCTAAGTTAGAATTTGCCTCAAATGTCATGATTACATGAAATAGTCACTCAGTAGGGTAATTTGAAGTTAGAGAGTAACATTGATGAATTTAAAGATTCAAGATTCAGTAAATAATACAAACCTACTTGTTACGATTGCTAATCATATTTTAATCAACATACAATCTAATACTGATCTACAAATTGCAAATAAAAACATAAGAAAATTTGAATTTCGCGGGCTACCTGGCGCTTTCGCCTTAGCTGGCGAAATGTAGCTGAAGGTAATAACTTACTAAACCGATCACGATCAGAACTGAGTGTGCCTTCAAAATCACCAATTTTATGTACTGCTTTAGGCCAAAATGATCTTTACGCAAACGCAATATCTTGTAAAGTCATATAACCAACAACATTCTTAGAATTAAATGAATGATTGCAAATTTTCAAATCTATGCTACATCTAAGTTGTGTTGTGCTGTACCTAACAAAGTATCTGCAGGTATACAGTTGCTCCTCTGCCCACCCTTTCTTGCAAAACAGGTATGATGATGTTATTTTAGTCCAGCATCCTAATTGCGTAACACATTATCAATCGGAGTTGGTTTCATTTTGACAGTTCAACAACATTCATTGCGTTATTTACGTTGTCGAGCAGGCAACCTTTTCGAACATATGAAGCAATGGATTAGCAATTAGTTTCAAAATGAAACAACTCCGATCGATAATGTATTACGCAATTAGGGTGCTAGTTTCCTCCCAACGAGACTACGACAGAGAAATTGTGATAGATTTTATATAATTCTTTTTTATAAATCTCATATGGTAAAATTCGAATTATAAACTTCAAAACGAGTTTATATTGACATACTTTATAAACACAATACCCAAATTTAAAAATATGATCATATTATAACATTTTTTCTGTGATTACTTTTACACCTAATTAAATTTACGTTTTACCAATAAAAATAATATACATTATTTACATTAATTAAATAATATAAATTATATACATTAATTTATTATTACTTATTTTTTTGAAAATAATATTTTTATCTATTCCAAAATAATGTTATGAAACAATTTTTTTACCATTACGATATAGGGCAAATCCAAGAAGTTAATATCACCAAGGAGTTTCCATCAATTATTTATTTTTCAATGGAACGAATAGGCGTGACGCGCCATTTTTAAAGCATTAAAAAAAATGTTTTGATTAAAATTTTTACTTGTCTGTGGCAGCACCCGTTTTAGCGCATGCGCGGTGATGTGCTTTAAACTTAGTGGGAAAAATGTTATTTAGATTCAATCCCAATGTATGAGAGTTGATAAAGTATTGTATGCAACTGTACATAACAAGGTATTAAAACACTCGTGTGATAATATTAAAAAATCTCGCCCACGGCTCGGTTTTAAAACACACACTCGTGTTTTATTACCCCTCATTATGCAACAGTTTAATGAAATATTATTGTTCCATTTCTTGTATAGTAATCGTCTTGAAATTTGAATCCCGTAGATGAAATTGAGACCGTTACATAACGTTAGGCTCACTCCTTTGGGTGTCACCTAATACCGTAATTGATAAACTGTGGGTACTAGTCCTTTGTTAATCCTACTGAATTTACAATAACAGTTTCTGTCCCAGTGATCTTAGTTTAGGTAAAGGCTTGTAAATTTGTTATTTTACAGCCAGTGCGTAGGTTTAAATCCCTAGTAAAGTTAGTTAGTGTGCGCGCAAGTGCTAGTCACCGCCTGAGGTATGTGAGCGGTGAGATGGGGTCACGATTGACAAGATTGTCAGACTGAGTTAGCTTCACCTGTGTCTATCTCCCCCGTCTCACCACTCACATACATCAGGCGGTGACTAGCACTTGCGCGCACACTAACTAAATTTACTAGGGAAAAGATTAAGACATTGTTGGTTGGATTGCCAACCAACAATGTCTTAATCTTTTAGAACGAAATAGTCAAATAACTTTTCATTAAACATAATTTTTATACTCGGCCTTAATTAGATAACATTATGATAGTTTAAAGTTACGCAGATAATTGAATTTCTGTCGTATAAGTGTCACTTTTAGACGTTCTTATTTCAAATAAGATTTCGCCATGCAGATTGACATGCAACCAAAAAAAGTAAATGATCAGAAATGACAATACAAAAACACTTTTCATTTCTACTATTTTGTCCGCGGATTTATGATGCCGGATTTTTTTCAATTGCCAACAAAATGTTTAAATTCAGCCACTTTCCATTTGCCTCTGGCATACGCTGTGATTTAGGGCTGCAACTCGTTGAATTATTATCTGCGTAATTTTCTTTACGAGAGGAGTGGCGGTGGCCCTAGTCGAGTGGAGTTTTATTGTTTGGCAGCCCTAGCTTTAATATCGTGAGGTATCAATGGGCAGGATTTATTGGACACTTTTGGAAAACTTTTTGCTTTTTAATGCTGTAATGTCAAGTGTATTTTAAAGCTTGTTGAAATACTGGAATGTTGGTACGGTCAGCAGCAGAAGTTGGTCAACACTGCCAGTTTTTCACATCATCTAAATTAACACAAAATGATTCGATAAACTGCTTTTTTTTCGTTTAACTGTTAAGAGTTAATGTTCTTAAAATGTTAAGTACTTCTGTTCCTATTTGAATTAAATATTTCGCTATAATAATTAAGATGAAATAACTGCAAGGGTTAATTGACTTTTGTTGCTGACTGTACCACACATCCGGTTTCTAGGTGGTTCCTTATAAGTACCCGCAAAATTCAAAACTTATTACGATATTTGTATTCAGAAACCGAGTGATCTTAATTTAAATATTTGATCAGTAAATGAAGTTATTTATAAAAGCTTTGAAATCAATTCGTTCATCTAATTACAAGTCATGTTAACTAGATTTTCCCTTAGGGATCAGACTCACCAAACGGAAAAATCCTCGCGGATGCTCGAGCACTTTTTAAATTTCACTGAATAAGTAACTGTAGTAACTAAATTTCACTGAATAAGTGGAGCTCGTGGCTAAGTAATAACAGCCGCACGGGTCGATCCATCAGGTTAAGCTACGCTTGCCGGGGTTGGTCCGTGGATGGGTGACCATCTTTACATACCGAGACTCCTCCGTGCCTCGGAAAGCACGCTAAGCCTTGGTCCCGGCTGTCATTCGTGGATCTTTGACAGTCGTTACGGGTCGTCAGAAGCCCGAAAGTCTGACAATCAGTCTTACTAACGGGTATCGTATTACCCAGTTAATGGGTTGTGGAGGTCAGATAGGCAGTCGCTCCATGTAAAATAATGGTATTCAGCTGCATCCGGTTAGACTGGAAGCCGACCCCAACATAGTTGCGAAAAGGCTAGGCAGATTGATTGAAGTAACTGTATCAATATTGACTTTAAGTATAAAATTCAACGCAGACGTCACGCTTGATACAACGCTTGACGTCGGCGTTGAATTTTATACTTGCAATCAATATTGATACAGTTACTTATTCAATGACATTTAAAAAGTGCTCGAGCATCTGCGAGGATTTTTGCGTTTGGTGGAAACTAACCCAAACGACATTAGTTGGACGGGTTAGACCCTGCTAAAAATATCAAGAGAAAAAAGGTTGAAAATCTTTGATAAGTAAGTTCACTTTGAAAATAGTTTACCTACTGACGCAACGCTACGCTGTACGCATGAGTGCACTTGTTAACATAATCTGATATTGGTGCCGATTCTCTTGTGAACGCACTAAACTAAAATTAGAGAATCGCTATCTTTTACTAACAGGCAGCGCGAGAAAAGGACGGCTATAGCTATGAACTAAGTTGGAGATGTCAAACTAGTTCACGCCTTGCGCTTCACCGTGTTTTTGGTCGACATGTTTTTACGTGTCGTCTAAATGTCTATGGAAAAATTAGTTCGAACTAATTTGACAGCTCTAATTTACTTCCGTCCCTTTCTTGTCATAATAGAGAGAAAAAGTTAGCAACAGCCTAAATTATGTTTAGTTTGTGCACAACAGAATCGGCACCATTATAAAACTAATGTTAGGTACCTACTGAATATCATAATGGAATGATTGGGGTCATGCGCTTGGTAAATTAAAAAAATAGTTTCTTTGGGAAAGTTGTTTGTTATCATGAGTACAATCATGTGTTTAAAAATAAATCAGCTGCTCCACGACACATTTTGACGAGTTATGTAGGGAACAGCAGATTTTTTTCTCGATTTCAGGTTTGGTCCCATAGTAAAAGTTGTTTGTTACCATGAGTACAATCATGTGTTTAAGTATCGGTCACTAATTACCAGTCACCCTTAAATACGTAAACGCGAAAGTGAGTTTGTTTGTTTGTTTCGCTTTCACGCTAAAAAAGTTAAACGGATTTGGTTAAAATTTGGCACATGGTTAGACCATGACCTGGATTAGGACATAGGATACTTTTTATCCCGGTTGTATGTTCCCGTAGGATAATTTCCGACCTCCACGCGAACCAAGACACGGGCAAAAGCTAGTCTTAAATAAAACACATTTTAACGCTTTTGGCTTGAAATAAACTTTCAACCATTATATTTTGTAAGTATTCAAAGTTTAGCAGTTCTCGCTTTTTAATTTGTTAGAATTTTATTCACTTCACCTTCACCTCACATTCAACCATAAAAAAGTTTTATTGTAACTTTCTTTTTATTGTAACTTCACAATGCTCAAAGTTGTAACCTTTTAAAAATGGTACACCCTTGTGACGTCAGTAAAACTCAAACCAACTGAACGTCGGCGTCGCAAAGGCGTTACCTACGCAATCTAATTTGCGAAAGTCATAAAAAATTAAACGAAAACTTTTACTCCACGTTTACATCTAGGTAACATCTGTCCAAGTAAAAAAATGAAATAACTTGGAAAGATTAAGAAATTTTATATTCGCACCCTTAGTGTATTTTACGCTTTAATACAAAGGCGCAACGTTGAAAATCGCGTTTCATTAAGATTAGGAAATCGGAAAATCTCCCGCGGCTTCTACAAAGATACTAGATAGAGACAAGTTGAGGCTTTCTCTCCAGAGGTTTTATGCCCGTCACGCTTCCAGCCAGCTATAAAGCGCTTTACGTTGAAAATTGAAAGTGACTTTAGCTGTAAAACGTACCAGTGAATGTGAAGCGCACGAGGAAAATATCAATTTTAGGTTTCAGCGCCCGCAGCGCTTTTATGTATATTCCCTTAAGTTTTTTGTTGTAGTGAAGTTTGAAGTTATAAGTGAATTCCGATAGTAAGTGTGTAGTTGGGGAGTCGAAATTGAAAAGGAGGATTATGTTAAGCTAAAACACGCTTCGGATATTTGCAAAAGTTATGTAAAAACATGAAGTTTTGGTAAATATAAATTGATTTAGATGGCAACAAATTCACGTTTGAATAAAACCTAGACCTGCACCCTAATTGCGTAACACATTATCAATCGGTGTTGGTTTCATTTTGACAGTTCAATAACATTCATTGCGTTATTTACGTTGTCGAGCAAACAAATTTTCAAACATATGAAGCAATGGATTAGCAATTTGTTTCAAATTGAAACCAACTCCGATCGATAATGTGTTACGCAATTATGGTGCTGCACCCTAATTGCGTAACACAATATCAATCGGAATCTGAATCATTTTGAAGCAAATTGCTAATACATTGCTTCATATTTTCGAAAAATCTGCTCGACAACGTAAATAATGCAATAAATGTTGTTGAACTGTCAAAATTAATCCGATTCCGATTGATGTTTTACCTACGCGATTAGGGTGCTGTTCAATTTGCAACAAAACCTTGCAACAAACTTTAATGGACGTTGTTAACTAAATCTGTAGCTTGTGCTTTGAAGCGATGTTTAATCGCTTTGCACTGCCAGTCCTTTCGGTTCCTAATTTTAATCTAGTTTGGAATAAACGTGATTTGTATTCTTTGGCTTAAATTCTGACCTTCTCGACTTCATATCTGCATGTCGGGAAGGATTTACTATTTGATAATATCCCGTAAGCTCAATATCAATCTGACTAGCCTTTTCCCAACTATGTTATGGTCGGCTTCCAATCTAACCAGATGCAGCTGAATACCAGTGTTTTACATGGAGCGACTGCCTATCTGACCTCCACAACCCAGTAACTGGGTAATACGATACCCCTTGGTAAGACTTGTTGTCAGACTTTCGGGCTTCTGACGACCCGTAACGACTGTCAAAGATCCACGAATGATAGCCGGGACCAACAGCTTAACGTGCTTTCCGAGACACGGAGGAGTCTCGGTATGTAAAGATGGTCACCCCTGCACGGAACAACCCCGGTAAGCGTAGCTTAACCTGATGGATCAACCCGTGCTGCTGTTATTACTTACCTACGAGCTCCTCATATATTCCGTTAGCTCTGTCATGAATAATTACAATGATTAATTTGAATCCTGTTTTCAGAACTCTGAAGGTAATTATGCCACTAATTTAGGTACAAACAAGGACAGAGGAGCTCGTGGCTAAGTAATAACAGCCGCAAGGGTTGATCCATCAGGTTAAGCCACGCTTGCCGGGGTTGATGGGTTCGTGGATGGGTGACCATCTTTACATACTGAGACTCCTCCGTGCCTCGGATAGCACGCTAAGCGTTTGGTCCAGGCTGTCATTCGTGGATCTTTGACAGTCGTTACGGGTCGTCAGAAGCGCGAATGTCTGACAACCAGTCTTACCAAGGGGTATCGTATTACCCAATTACTGGGTTGTGGAGGTCAGATAGGCAGTCACTCCATGTAAAATACTGGTACTCAGCTGCATCCGGTTAGAATGGAAGCCGACCCCAACATAGTTGGGAAAAGGCTAGGCAGATTGATTGTAGGTACAGACAAGTTTTCTCTTAGCCCTATTCTCGATTTTTCTAATTTCCAAAGAGCTTATTAACTCCCAAGGAGTTTTGACGAAAAATGTTTTAAATTATTAAAGAATCGGGTACAATGTGCAGTACAAATTATATTATCACCGAAAATTGTACGAATAACACAATAATATCGCGTCAATACATTTAAACGTAAATTTAAATCTTAAAAGGCCTTTATGCGACATTAAACAGTCCAACATTATGCCTCTTAATCCCTGAATGTCCTAAAATTCACGTTCCATGAATTCCACGTCGGTTCAACGATTTTATTTTCACATAAATTACGGAACCCTTTTGGCTACCTCTACAGTATCTAGCGATTGGAGAAGCGATCTTATCGGTGACGTAATGGATTGGACGACCAGAATATTGAATATGTTCGCGAGCCTTTGGGCAATTTGAAAAGATAATCTTTTGTTGATTTACCGATATGTAGTTAGAAATTGCTTTGTAGTATGTTCTGGAAATACGTCTTGATTCAGGATTACGTGAAGTTCAGGATTGAAAGTATACTCGTAATCTTGCTAGGTACGGTCAGCAACAAAAGTCGGTTAACACTGCTACTTTTTGACATCATCTAAATTAACACAAATGTTACGATAACCTGCATTTCATTTATTAGATAAGAGTTAATTTTCTTTAAAATTTACATCTGTTCCGATTAAAACTTTCGCAATTTGTACACATTATAAACAAATTGAGAACGGGTCTTCTCGCGATATTCCTACCTACTTGTAAACAAGTAGGTACCTGTTTACCTCGTAAAAAGGGTTATCGCGAGAAGACCCGATCTCTGAATCCGAAAATCTGTTCCGATTTTAATGAAGTATTTTTCTCAATAATGAAGATTTAGAAAACAAAAGTATTAATCAACTTTTGTTGCTCTCTGTACACAAGCAGTGACTTGGATCGCCGGCGACTCGCTGGTGATTTATAAATCTAATGACCACATACAGATTTTTACAGTCGATTTCTTTAACGTTGTCAAAATCTGTTGCAATCGTCAGCGAGTCGCCGGCGATCAATGTTGCTGCGTGTGGAAGTAGCATTATTCTAAGCTATGAATAATTCCACTACTTGCTGTTTTTTTTTTTATTTTCTTTTGTTCGTTTGTTTTTGTATTAAAAATTCCTGATATTATTTCTGATTAATATTTTGATTTAATTCTTTCTTATTTGTTTCAAAAAATTCTTGAGGTTAAAGTATAATGCGTGTCAACAGTGCATCGGTTTGCGACTGTCTACTATGGATAAAAGCTGAACTGAGTAAGTACTCAGCTCAATTCATCTTTTGTCCATAAAAAAAAAAAACAGTTTTGTATGGAATGACGTGGAAAGCTGAACGCATCGTGAATTCTGTTCAGATCGGAAAGATGAACGGATTCATACGCATCTCCATACAAAACTGTTTTTTTTTTCTATGGACAAAAGCTGAATTGAGCTGAATAAGTGTAGTATTTAGTCCCTTTGTCTGACTGCCTCGTCAGTCTAGTGGTCGCAAGCGCTGCTGCTGGAGGTCCTGGGTTCAATACTCACATCGGGCAAAGTGTTATTGGGTTTAGCTATTTGGAATTACTCAGTAGCAGCCCGGAGTCTGGATTTGTGCCCAGTTGATGACAATAGGCGCGCCCCCTATTAAATGGGGCTTAAACATAACTGGCGAAATGTGGGTGTACTAAAGGAACACTTTCTGTCTGATGTACAAGATGCTGGGTACACTGCTGATGACACTAGCAGATATTTAAAATATATTAAAATTATTTTTTTTTTTTTTTGGGTGATGCTGTGGGTGCTGCTTTCACGCTAGCAGATATTTAAAATATATTTAAATTTATTTCCCTACTTTAATTTTTTTTTCCAATTAAGGATGTTTTTACCAGGGTTGTCGCTTATCGCGTTCAAACAGCCCTCTGTTACCGAGTACGACTAAACTTTTACTCTAACACCCTTTGACTCGGTCACAATATTTTTCCGTATAATATTTTCCAACCCAATAATATAAATAAAAAATCCTATTACGAGTATTCAGATAGGTCAGGTACACTCGTCGAAAAAATGTCATGCCAAAACTGCGGTAGGTACAGTTGTTAACCTATTTCATGCGGCACTCCATATTTTTGCAGTACTCAGGTATTCAGGTACTCACGGGTCGCTGAATATAAATCGTTGGTGCTTAAAAGCGCGTGCTCTGTTTTAACTAGGGATGGAATGTTTTTTACAGTTATCAATTTTTTTTTGCAAAAAAAAAAACATTTTCCATAACTTTTTCTCATAAGAGCCTTACCAATAAATATTTACACACGACGTATACCGGAGTTATAATAACGCTCTTGGCCCTTTTAAAAAGCGTTATAACTGCGGTATACGTCGTGTTTAAAACTTTATTAGTAAGGCTCGAAATTACCCCACTGTCGTTATTACCCCAATAAACCTACTAAGGTTTATTGAAGTAATAACGACAGTGGGGTGATTTCGATTAATGATAATTTCTATCAATCGCAGTGATATTTTACATAATATTGGCAACATAACGATTAGACGCCATTTTATCGGCCACCGTCTTTCGCTGTCGTTGCGTTTGGTAGAAATTACCATCAATCGGAATTACCCCATTATCGTAATTACCCCAATAAACTCTACATATATTTAAGACATGTTTTCAAGGTCAAAAAACCAAGTAAGTATTAAGTTAACGTTACGTAACCATCCCTACTTACTATTTATTTATTTATTTATTTATTTATATATACTTTATTGTACACCACAAAAATACATAACAAAAAAAAAGACACAAACTACAAAATATACAATGGGCGGCCTTATCGCTTTCTGCAATCTCTTCCAGGCAACCATAGAATGGACAGTGATTTGCCTGGATATGAAATGGGGCTGTCTTTGGTGCAAATAATAAGTGCCTACTTACAATATTATACTAAAATAGATACATACATAACCTAAATAATAGATACATAAATACATACATACTAAATATAAGCAACGAAAACAAATGAAGACTAAAGATATTTACAGTTACGTGAACACGATCACAACGACAAATAATGTTCCTTTACGAGCCTTTTAAACATAGGTAACGACTGCGCGCGTTTTATTTGAACTGGCAATGCATTCCACAAACGAGCAGCCTGGACAGTAAAGGATTTATCGAGGAAAGTTGTGGAATGCATAGGCATTTTGAGCTTTAAATTATCAGATGACCTTAAAAATTTCGTGTGGGAGTCGCAAAGAAACTGGAAACGTTTCTTGAGATAGAGAGGGGTGGTAGGGGAAAAGAGCACATTATACAAAAGGGAAAGGATATGAGCATTCCGGCGATGGCGAATTGGTAACCACTTGAGCTTCACACGAAATTCAGAAACATGGTCATATTTGCGCAAACCGAATATAAACCTTATACAAACATTTTGAAGCCGCTCAAGTTTATCGAGTTGGTCTTGGGTAAGGTCAAGATAGCTGGCATCAGCATAGTCAAGGATGGGTAGAAGAAGCGATTGTGCAAGCGCAATCTTGGTGGCAGTCGGTAGAAAATTACGTAATCTCTTCAAAGATGCAGCAGATGCAAATAGCCTGCGGCTAACTTCCCGCAGCTGCGCAGTCCAAGAGAAATTCTTATCTATGAATATCCCCAAGTTTTTAACTTTGTCACTGAACGGAATAACTGAATTGTCAAAAGAAACCTGGGGAAGAGTCATCCAGTCGATCCTTGAGACCGTCCTAGAACTGCCTACCACCACAACCTGCGTCTTTATGGGGTTGACCATAAGTCCATACCTCTTGCTCCACTCGCATATACGGGCCAGATCACTATTAATCATTAAGATAGCCTCAGACAGATTTCCAAGAGGGGCTCGCGAGTAAATTTGTAAATCATCTGCATAAAGATGGTAGGAAGAAATAAGTTCGTCGGAAATTGAGTTAATGAAAACTGCGAAAAGTAAAGGGGATAGAACGCCACCCTGAGGTACACCGGCAGAAATATTACACCAGGAAGACAAGATCTCTCCAATGCAAATACGTTGCCGGCGACCGAACAGGTAAGTACGAAACCAGTCAATTACCGATGGAGATATGTTAAGAGAGCTTAAAATGCCAAGCAAAACATCAAAATCAACAGTATTAAAGGCATTACTGAAATCTAGCAAAGCTAGGACCGTAAGATTACCTTTTTCCATGGCTGACCTTATATCATCCGTAATGTTCAGAAGCGCAGTGGTGGTGCTATGACCAGGACGGAAGCCAGACTGGAAGGGGTTGAGGAGATTATTTTTAGAGAGGAAAGTGCTTATTTGATCGTGAATTAACCGTTCAAGGACTTTAGTTACTATGTTATACAAATTTTAAACTTCTTAAAAATACTTGTTTAAAATCATTATAGCCAAGTTGGACCTACTCGTACCTATTATTAAAGTAGGTATTGATTGCTCCTATTCTGCATGACCATTAATATAGTTAATTTATTTAAAAAAAAAAAAACGGTTCGATTACAGTGATAGTTTTTTTTTTCATTCTTGGCCAACCCTTGTTAAATAAAGATCACATTTTTCACGCGGTTTGAGCCAACCTTTTTTTCTGGCCTACTGTACCTTGCATTAATTATGTATTAGCAGATGAAGGGTTCAGCGGTTCATCTTCAGGGATGGAAAATGTTTAAGCGGGTATGATTTTCTGGTTAGAGGGAAGTTCAATAGACATTCAATATTGCCTGTCGTCTCTGAATAGATTTAGGGTCGATTTCTGTTACTTTTATAATTTATGAAACCTCACTTTTGGATTGTAATTTGGGGATTAAAGTTGGTGAGTGGGGGCTCGCTACATCACTTCTTCGTATAAAATCTAGCTAGGCCATATTTTAACTCAATGTGTGGCCGTAATCTTTTGATTCCGTAAAAAAAGAAAAATACGTGACATATATTTTTTAATAACCTACTAGACGGACAAAACATAACTTTTAGTCAACATCCCTATTATAATTCCTCCATAATTTGGTGTCTAATTGCTTTTACTTTTAGTAGATTCGTATTTTTCTCGTCGACCAGCTTATAAATGATTGACCTAAAAAACTTTTTTACAAAAAAAATACAAACGACTTCCAAAAACAACACTACAAAGTGAAAAATAACTTTAATTTCGGAAGTCGGTGTCTGGTTAAATGTATTTTCGTTTTTTGCCACCGACTTCCGAAATTAAAGTTATTTTTCACTTTGTAGTGTTGTTTTTGGAAGTCGGTTGTATTTTTTTGTAAAAAAGTTTTTATTTTTCACTTTTTAGTTGTGTACCTACCTCACACAAATTCAAATACCACTACCTGCAAAACAAACTAGAACATCATCCATATAAAAGTAGGGAAAAAATACGTATTATTGAAGCTAACTCAAAAACTACAAAAGCAAAGTTAATTAATTTTATATGGGACCAACTGTGATGTATACACTCTCGAACAAAACAAAAAAAATCCAAATCGGTCCAGCCATCTTCGAGTAATCGGGGAACATACATAAAAAAAAAAAGAAAAAAAAAAAAAGGTTCCGACGAATTGAGAACCTCCTCCTTTTTGAAGTGGGTTAAAAATGAATGGCAGGCATCCATTTTAGGTCAATTTTATAAGCTCTCAATTTTTTTTTAATGAAAAGTCCACCATAAAACAACTTTTCTATTACTATTCAAGACCCACTATTTTGTTGTAGAATAATAAAAAAAAAACGTGGTAAAGTAGATGCCAATACAAGAGGACTACAATCAAGGCGAGTAGTGCTGCCAACTAGCGCCACCATTGAGAAAAAAATCATAAGTCTGGAGATATAATATAGAACATGCCGTTTTTTCGTCCGTCGGCAGGCGGTCATTCATAAAAACTGTTTTTGACAGTTTTTATGAATGACCGGACTGTGTAATGTGTGGGGTCCTTTAGGCTTCGAACCTAGGAGGTTTAATGTCGATTTTTTTGATACAGAAAATTATACCTCATCTGATAAAAAATGTGAGCATAGAAAATTTCAAAATGTTCCGTATTTCTAGACTTATTATTTTTTTCTCAATGGTGGCGCTAGTTGGCAGCACTACTCGCCTTAAGAGCCCCTGCAGACTTCGACTTTCTATCGGCCGATAGTTTGGTCGGTTTCTAATTATAATAAAATAATTATAATGATCGAACTTGCATACATCTTCATACTGATTAAGTAACCGACCAAAATATCGGCCGATATACTTAGTCTGCAGTCTGCGGGGAGTCTAACCAGTCTATTTACAATCATTTGTTCTTGTCTACCAGCTCATTATGCCATAGAACAGCGACCGACATTGGCCGGTTCACGACAACCATCGTTCTACTGGCACACTCAAAGCCGTCGGAGAGTCTTTCATATGAAAGACTTTTTTTTTTATTATTATTCAAAAACAGTTTACACACATTAGGTTGCTTTAAACATACCACACAAACCATCGCGGGTTTAACAGCGGTATGGCCAGACACGGCAACTCGGTGCCACTACATATTAATATTCAATCTGCCTAGCCTTTTCCCAACTATGTTGGGGTCGGCTTCCAGTCTAACCGGATGAAGCTGAATACCATTATTTTACATGGAGCGACTGCCTATCTGATCTCCACAACCCATTAACTGGGTAATGCGATACCCCTTGGTAAGACTGATTGTCAGACTTTCGGGCTTCTGACGACCCGTAACGACTGTCAAAGATCCACGAATGACAGCCGGGACCAACGGCTTAACGTGCTTTCCGAGGCACGGAGGAGTCTCGGTATGTAAAGATGGTCACCCATCCACGGACCAACCCCGGCAAGCGTAGCTTAACCTGATGGATCGACCCGTGCAGCTGTTATTACTTAGCCATGAGCTACATATTAATATTATTATTTAATAAATACGTATACTTGGCGTCAGGTAAAAAGAAACGCTGGGCGAGAGTGGGAGGTGGGTGGGGGACTCCGACGGCTTTGAGTTTTGACGGCATTGTGTATATACACAATGTTAACTTGTTGCTTTTATTTAGTGCTTTAAGTGATATTTTAAAATATGGGAAGTGCATCTGTGGTAGCTGCGTTGATCGCGCGCGAGCTGGCAACGACGCATTTGTAGAGGTTTTATTAAATTAAATTAAAATTAAATGACAATTTCCTCTAAAAAATTCTTAGATCGTTAGTATTTTTATGTATGTATGTACCTATGATATTTTTTGACAGTTATTTTGGAATTTACTCTTAAAAAATGACGTATGGTCAATTATTTCCTATTTTCTAAGAGTAATTAAAAAATAGCATAAGTACATACTTATAAATACCAACGATCTAAGAATTTGTCCGAGAAAATTATCCTTTGATTTAAATTTAATGAAATAATCACGAAAACCTCTAGAAATGCGACGTTGCCAGCCGGCGCGCGATCAATGCTCTTAAGAATGAAATTGTTTGAAATGAAATGAAGTGAAATAGGATATCGGAATCACTTTTACACGTCATATACACCACATAACATCACGCCTAAAAAAACAGGGTAAGGCAGAGATGTTACCTATAATGCACCCACATTTCGCCAGATACGCTTAAGTCCCATTTAAAAGGGGGGAGCCTATATTGCCATCAAACGGGCACGAATCCAGACTCCGGACATCTACTGAGAAATTCTAGATAGAAAAAACCGAATTTAACTTGGCCCGACCTGGGAATCGAACCCAGGACCTTATACGCTTGCGATCACTAGACCAACGAGGCAGTGGTGCCGATTCTGTTGTACACCGAACTAAACTAACTAAACTATCACTAAAATTCCTTACTTTTTGCTATGAGAATCTTAGAGCTATTCTGCAAAAAAAAAAAACCTCTAAATTTAATAACAATTTTGACACAACTAAAATCGAGTTTGACAATCGTGACTCCGCGTGGTATAGTGCCTGTAGTATATTTGACCCGGTGGCTTTAATTGGAACTAACGAAATCACTATGAAGGCTTGTCATATTTTGTTCACCGACATCGCTGTCGCTACCGGGTCAAATATCTTTTAGAGCTGGAGGGACGCAGGGAGGGGCAGCTTCAACGTGTTTTATATGGAATGTAGGTACCTTTTTTTTTGGGACCTTTTTTTTGGTACCTTTTTTTTGGTACCTTTTTTTTGGTACCTTTTTTTTTTTGGTACCTACATCTTGAGTCATAGGGGTTTATGGCTTTTATAAAGGGGGGCCAAATTTTCATTATTTTTGCGATAGGACTCACCGTTTTCGAGATATAAGCAAAAGAAAAAAAAAATACACTACTGTTTTTGCATCCGAAGTCAAGGTCTCGGTGTGAAGTTTAGTTCATGTCAACTAATTTTATTCCACACCTTTTTAATCGCGATTAAACATAGTCTGATTTAGTTTGACAATTAAAATTTTAGGTAAAAACAGTCAAATAACTAAAATATAGTTAAGTTGTGTCACTTTAGTCAATTTCAGAATGGGAAATCGTCGTTTGACAGGAATAAACTAAATTTTAGTAATTTTTAGTCTAGTTTAGAGGCATTTGTGACAAGAGAATCGACACCAGTATTTTCTTTAAGCACAACAAAAATAAAATATTACTTACTCAAAAATTACGCAAGATTGCACTTAATGACAAAAATCAATCTGCCTAGCCTTTTCCTAACTATGTTGGGGTCGGCTTCCAGACTAACAGGACGCAGTTGAATACCAGTATTTTACATGGACTGACTATCTGACCTCTAAAACCCAGTAACTGGGTAATACCCCTTGGTAAGATCTCGATGACATCATATAAAATTCTATGAAGAGCATAACAACATACAAGAAAAAAACTACCGAAGTACTATTTTCATGATAATCTCAAAATGAATTTTCACCACACTGAAAAAACGCGCGTCATTTAAAAAATAATCTCTCCACAGATAAAAAAAAGTCTAAACGTCGCGTGTGTCACACAACTTTTTGAGGCATAGGAAACTACGCTAACAGCCAAGTGATCTCCCGCTCGATATTCGTGTCCTCACCAAAATAGACTTGAAACCAGGTCATCGAACGTTGACAACAGCGACCACCGACGCTTCTAAACCTCAAAGATAAATTTATCAGTCGGCAAATTGAATTCCAGTCAATAATGTTTGGTGTTCCGAACTAAATGGGATTAGTGTTGATTTTGTGCAACATGCAGTGGTACCTATATTGGTTCGAGAATGATCGCTGTCATTGTCGAAATACAATGCGGAGAGTGAGAATAATATTCCTATTTCAGTTATGTTGAAGTTGTAACATGACTATTTTGAATTATATGATTGAATTCGTAATCGATTTAATAATTAGATTATAAATAACTAACAACTCGCCTCTGCTACGCACGGTTTTTACTACTTCACAATATTTTCTGAATGATGGTGAAGTCAGCATTAAAATCAAAAAAGAAGAACAACGCGGTCACACAGACTATCACGAAAAGCGACTTTTATTTTTGTTTGATAGGTATGACGTGTTGTGTTAATGTATGGCTTTTGAATTACGAAAAAAGAACAATTCAAGATGGCTCCGTTGAACAATAAGATTCCAAATTCAAAAATTGCAACGACCTACAGGTAGGTACTTGAACGTGTGAAATAAAACTAAATATCCGCAAAAGCACGTGTTGGGGTATAAATAAATATGGAGCAGTAATCCGGTGGTTACGTGAGTAATAATTATCTTTGCCGGGACATTCGCGTCTGAAATAAATGCTGGACTTTCTGTGTCACTGGGTTAAAAGTGTTTAACAAGGTCGCTTGCCAATTTTGAGGTATGCTTTATTTGTTTTTTTTTTTTTTGTTATTGTTTTCATTTAAATATTTTTAGTTTTATATGAAATAAACTCTGTAAGTAGATAGGCCTCGATTTTGTGCCCCAAAATTAAGCTACTTAACAATCTATTAAATTGGAGCTCGTACTCTGCTTGTACCTCTATGAATCTCAAATACGTCGTTACATAAAAAAAATATAATTATAATACTGGCAGCTAACACAATAACTTCCCCAAAAAATAACAATCACAAATAATATTCTTGAAAAAAATAACTCTTCATTTAAAAAAAGAATCTCATCGCACACGTCAATACGGTTTTCCCAGCGTTTTGTACGGTACAGTTGAACTGGTGTAATAATTTATTCATGAGCCCACTTTCCACTGAATGAATAGGTCTAAAGCGTGGGTGTGCGAGTGTGTCCCGTGAGTTACGTTCGTAAATAGAGGAGGGAATCGTAGTTATGTGTTTGCTTGTCTTGTTTTGTTTAGTTAGGTCATGTTTTTGAGAGAAGATATTGTTTTAGAATGTTTTTTCTTCTGGAAATGAAATACAAAGACTCGCTTGCGCTACAAATCACTAAATACATTTAGAAATAAACATAATTTGGTTGTTAAATAAAACAGCATTTTGGCTCGAAATAGAACACTGTTTTAAATTCTATAAGTAGGTCCCGCTTGACCACAAATCACTAAATTAATGCGATTAACACTAACATATTTAAAACACGGTCTCTATCATCTTCAAAAGATTAACAGAAACAGAACGATGTTTTAAACACGATTAGCGCTAAACTTATTTAGTGACTAGCTGTGCCCGCGACTTCGTTTGCGAGGAAGTCAGAAAACAACTTCCCAATTATTTGAATCGGATTTTTTTCACAATTTCATGGTTTTGAAATTCTATTTCTAAAATAAACGTAACCTAAGTTACTCCTTATAGCACAAGCTATCTGTCAGTGAAAGTCTTGTCAAAATCGGTCCAGCTATTTCGGAGATTAGCCGGTACAAACAGACAGATAGACAAAAAAAATAAAAGTGTCTTTTTTTTTGTACCGTTTATCCTTTCATCGTGCATTTAGTAAAAAGCTGCAGACACTTCAATTTTATAGATTTATGGTCCAATAGTCATGCAAATAATTTAAAAAAAAAAAGCTTCCTTCTATATAGACTCTATTACCTCTTTTATTCATAAACAAGAACGAATTCATTCAAATATATGATAAACCTTGCAATACTTTATCAATCCCCACTCTAAGTTGAAATACACACATCAAAAGTGTCTAGGGATCAACATATATTTTTGCAATAACTTTTCTCCTGATTGATATTAATTAAAATTTTCTTTAAGGATTCATCAAATAAAGTGTTTTCGTTTGTCACAGTAACGATAAACCAAGTCACCTTTGCATTAATAAAGAAATTTGCCATTTTCCTAATAAAGGGATTTTTGACATTTGAACCACTAACATTAAAGTTCGAAAAAAAGACTGAAATAACAGTTTTCTTTAAAATTTTATTGGGTAACTTAAACAATTAATAATCCGTGTTTCTACCGCGAACACTAACAACACAAGAACATCGGTTTGGCATACTCAAAATGAGTTCATCCAAATCACGCTGTGGAATGGCCGCCCATGTTCGTTGCAACAACAAAAAAAGGTCTTCTTGCGACTGGATACCCTCCATATTCGGCAGAGCTCTTCTCTGTAGCATATCCCATGCATGCTCAATCGGGTTCAAGTCTGGCGACTGAGCAGGCCAGGGCAGGACATTGATGTTAGCTGCGGCGAGAGTCTGTCTTACAACTCTTGCGGTGTGCGGTCGTGCATTATCATGCATTAACTGAAATAAGGGACCGATTTGCACTTGTAGAGGAACGATGACGTCTGATACAATCGTCTCAGCATAAATTTGAGCGTTGAGGTTGCCTCTGATCCAAATCAACTCAGTTCTTCCGCCGATCCAAATACCCGCCCATACCATGATCGTTCCACCACTATAAGGATGGACTTCCTGGCAGGATTTTAATCGCTGTTGGCGTCCAGGGGTTCTCCAGTGTCGTATACGTCTTGTATCCGGTCTCATACCAAAACGAGACTCATCAGAAAAGCACACGAAACGCCATTGTTCTTCTGCCCAATTTCTGTGTTCAAGAGCCCATTGATATCGAATCCTACGATTGTGCATTGCTATAGGTGGTACCCGTAGCGGTCTTCGGGTATGAAGGTTCACTTCATGCAAGCGGTTTCTGACTGTTTGGTCGCTAATTAAGTTCCCTGAAGAGTGATGAAGCCTCACGGCTAACATCATGGCGGTTATAGTTGGAGCTCTTCGAGTTAAGATTTGAATGTATCGGTCTTGTCTCCGTGTGGTGCAGCGATACCGTCCTCCATGGCGCTCAGCCACGGTACCAGTGCTTCGGTAACGTGTCCAAAGTCGACTGATAACACTCTGACTTGTATTCAGAGCTAAAGCCACAGTACGTTGCCGGGAACCAGCTTCTATCATTCCCACGGCTCTGAGCATTTCTTCCCTGCTTAAATAACGTCGCCGCTCCATAATAACGTTGGTTTAAATCAGTAGTAGGGAAACAGTAGCACTAATAATGTCTTCAATGCGTTGTATGTTTTTATAGGGAAAATATTGACAGCTGATTTTCATCTTTTACTCGAATTTGATTCACAGTTCCTGATTCAAATTATGAAATGCACCAAAAAGGATCCATATAAATTTATAAAATCATAAATTTATTACAAAGCCACATCTCAATCTCAAGAAATCCGCATAAAAATGCTTGATCCCTAGACACTTTTGATGTGTGTATATTCGCACATCAGGGTTGTCACCGATCACTACATATTTGATTCGCTCCGATATTTCAAAGCGGCACAAATCGATCAAAGCCAACTCTTTGATATTTCCCCTTTATCTCTGAATAAACGTCTTAAAATTATCTGTTTATATACTGGAAGTAACGAAAATAACTGGAACGGAATATTTATTTCTGTATTTTGTCTCTGGCTTTTGTTAAAAATAGATGTCTACCCGTCAAACTTCATTTATATACTTACTAGCTTTTGCCCGCGGCTTCGCCCGCGTAGATGTTGCAAAATATCCTACGGGAACGTGCTACCGGGAAATCCTTCCTTATTCCTTGTCTACATTATAAAGGGAACCTTTGTGCAAAATTTCAGCTTTCTAGGTCCAAGGGTTTGGGCTGGGCGTTGATGAATCAGTCAATCAGTCAGTCAGGAATTCTCTTTTTATTTATATATAAGTAGATAGACACATAAACCCCATAGCTTCATGTAAATGTGTGCTCGAATGTCAACCAAACCCCATAGGTTCACGGTCGCAATTGGATGATGGTATTTTACGTTTATATAATACTTTTAGAAACATTACATTCATTTACATATACTTGTAAAACTACTATACTATACTCGTATTACATGTACTTGTAAAACTACTATACTATACTCGTATTACATGTACTTGTAAAACTACTATACTATACTCGTATTACATGTACTTGTAAAACTACTATACTATACTCGTATTACATATACTTGTAAAACTACTATACTATACTCGTATTACATATACTTGTAAAACTACTATACTATTCTCGTATTACATGTACTTGTAAAACTACTATACTATACTCGTATTACATGTACTTGTAAAACTACTATACTATACTCGTATTACATGTACTTGTAAAACTACTATACTATACTCGTATTACATAATACTTGTAAAACTACTATACTATACTCGTATTACATATACTTGTAAAACTACTATATTATACTCGAATTACATATACTTGTAAAATATACTTGTAAAAAGTAAAATTAGTGCTACAAGGAGCTTGAATCATAGCTGGCGAAATGTGGGTGTAGGTAATTTAAGTACACATCTGCCAAACCCAACGGGGATTACAAAAGTGATGTTATGTTATATTTTATTAAAGTAGGTATATAAGTCCTTTTAACCTTATTAGGTTTCTACTGAGATGCACGATTTCTAGCGAGATTCTTGGTAAGGGGCTACAGGACCTAAACGCAACTAAAAGCAAGTTTTATAATGCCTAAAAGTGTATGATGCAGTAAACAACATCAGAGAAATATATGATATTCATCAGGATATATGCTAGTTAGATAGTGTGTTGAAAACATAATACAACTAATTTGATACGATATATAAAAATTAGGAGATACCTCTAAACATTTCTTTTAACGAATACAAACCTTATTAGTATACATGCAATCATTCTGATTTTTTTCGAGCAGCTCGTGGCTAAGTAATAACAGCTGCACGGGTCGATCCATCAGGTTAAGCTGCGCTTGCCGGGGTTGGTCAGTGGATGGGTGACCATCTTTACATACCGAGACTCCTCCGTGCCTTGGATCGCAGGTTAAGCCGCTGGTCCCGGCTGTCATCCGTGGATCTTTGACAGTCGTTACGGGTCGTCAGAAGCCCGAAAGTCTGACAACCAGTCTTACCAAGGGGTATCGTATTACCCAGTTACTGGGTTGTGGAGGTCAGATAGGCAGTCGCTCCATGTATCCGCTCCATGTATCCATGTTCAGCTGCATCCGGTTAGACTGGAAGCCGACCCCAACATAGTTGGGAAAAGGCTAGGCAGAATCATTCTGATTTTTTTGCCAGATTATTCTACAACCAATATACTAACCTAATAGTGTTTTATTTTTTTAGTTTTGAGAAAAATACTTCATTAAAATCGGAACAGATGTAAATTTTAAAGAAAATAAACTCTTATCTAATAAACGAAATGCTAAAAAGCAGGATATCCGTATCACTTTGTGTTAATTTAGAATTTTAGATGTTAAAAAGTAGCAGTGTTAACCGACTTCTGTTGCTGACCGCACAATAAAGTATATAAATAAATAAACTTATAGTGATGTGATGTTAATGTCATTAGCCTACAAAATTAGGATCAATGCTGTTTTCAGTATAACGGTGCTCAACGGCCACCTCATTATGTTCTAACCAGTAACCGGGTCAACAATTCAGTTTCGACTGACAATTTTATTTGTAGAGGACGGTCTCTGGTATGAATATGAACGATGAATTTAGATACGGATTAAATAGCATTATGTTTGTAATTTGTTAAATTCAAATGCTAAAAATTTAAATGAGAATTGTTGACTTCATCATCTGCCTAGCGTTTTCCCATGTTAGGGTCGGCTACCATTCTAACCGGATACAGCTGAATACCAGTATTTTACAGTCATGGATCGACTGCTTATCTGACCTCCACAACCCAGTTACTGGGTAATAGGTACCCTTTGGTAAGACTGGTAGACTTTCGGATTTCTAACCCGTAACAAATGTCAAAGTTCCAGAAATGACAGCCGGGACAAATCGCTTAGCGTGCTTTCCGAGGCACGGAGAGGTCGGTATGTAAAGATGGTCACCCGTAGACTGGTCCGTGGATGGGTGACCATCTTTACTTACCGAGACTCCTCCGTGCCTCGGAAAGCACGTTAAGTCTTTGGTCCTGGCTGGCATCCGTGGATCTTTGACAATCACTACGGGTCGTCAGAAGCGCGAGTCTGACAACCAGTCTTACCAAGGGGTATCTTATTACCCAGTTACTTGGTTGTGGGGTCAGATAGGCAGTCGCTCCTTATAAAATACTGGTATCCAGCTGCAATCGGTTAGACTGGAAGCCGACCCCAACATAGTTGGGAAAAGGCTAGGCAGATTGAGTTCTGTGTCTAGATCTAAGGTTAATAATGACATGATGATTAAATAGAGAAGTATAGAAGAAAAAGACATATTGCGCCGACTCCAAATAAATTGGGATAAGGGCAGGAGAATGATGAACGATGAGTTATGTGCTCAAAACTAAAAAAAAAGAAGCTTGTAACTAGTAGCTTGTATTAATACAGAGCCATCTAGGTAAAACCCAGAAATCGAATTCGAGATCAAAAATGTAAACAAAGGTGTTGCCAATTTTAAATAATAACCTCAATTGTGCAGTTTGCCGAAAAGTACCATAACATAATGATAAAATTGTAGGCATCTCTTAAACAGGTAAAATATAATATTGCACACAGTTTTCAGCTTTAAAGTGACGTAAACTACGATCCAAGAATAAAATGTATCTGTTTGAAATAAAATCGTGCAAATTATTTTTATACGACATAAGCTCTGAACATTTGGACTTTAATTAATTATTTTCTATTTGTACAATGTTTTTCCTTCTATATAAAAGAATCGTCACAATATCGTAAATAAAATGAAATGTTGACTACCCCTGAACTGTCACTTTGACAATGATATTTCTTTGTTTACATTGTTGATCTTGAATTCGATTTCTGGTTTTAGAATGGTCTTAAGTTTCAAGTGTGAAAAGTTTTGGTTTTTGTTTTTTTAATACAGAGCCATCTAGTATAGATTTTAGTCAACATAACGCTATTTTACGTCACAATTTCTGCCAGTTTTCTCTTTTCACATTCAAGTTGTGTTATAGAACTTCGTTCCAAAACCTGTTACACTTTCCTTGCAGTTTCTTATAACCTACAATAATATGTTTTCCATACTCATCGAAACAGCAGTGCTATTCTGTAAATATCTCACCGTTAAAACTTAGGTGAAGTGAGCTTAAAGTGAGCTGTCAATAGTGACAATCCCTAGCATCAGATGGAATGACAGTTCATTTTAAGCTCACTTCACCCAAGTTTTCACGGTAAGATTTTTACAGAATAGACCGGCTGTACCTACTTAGTGATTTTCCTTCCAAAAAAATAACCTTTACTGCAAAAAAAATACCGACAATTTCCTAAATAATTTCTCAGTCTTCATCAAACAGACAAATTACGATTGATAGTAGAATAATTGGCATCGTGTTAAGTTTCAATAAATAAACAGAAATTTGTCACCAATTTATATCCCAATTTCATTGTTTATTAACATCTCGTCCGTCAACTGTAATAGAAATAATACTCGAATTGATAAAATAATTATTGTGTAACTAAATTATTCATTCGGTAACATAGGCCGTAACTACCTGAGTCCGTAGGGAAATCAAATTATCTTTCTCAAATGTAAGTACAGTCAACAAAAGAGATATCTAGGCAGGGTATACTAACATATTTGTAAGTGAATTGCTTTATGTTCAATTTCGTGAAAATATACAATTTTGTGTCGGTGTGTTACATTGTAGTAGTAGTGCAAAACCAAAGTAATTTAAATAGAACTGAACAAAAGAGATATCTAGGCAGGGTATACTAACATATTTGTATGTGAATTGCTTCATACGTATGTATGTAACATATTTGTATAAATTATGTTTGTATACCCTGCCTAGATATCTCTTTTGTTGACTGTACATAACGTAGCTTTTATCATTGACAGCTTATGTACCGGGACTTATTATTCATTTAGATCGGGTATTAGTGAATAATCTTTATATACTTATAATAAAGCTGTAGAGTTTGCTTGTTTGTTTGAACGCGCTAACCTCTGGAACTAAGTCCCTACCAGTTGAATTTAAAAAAATATTTTTGCAATTGATACCCCAATTCTTGAAGAAGCATATAGGCTATTTAACATTACGTTAGGGCCCTTACGAGCTGAGCAAAAAGAAAAAAAGTCAGAAAGAACGCTAAGTGAAAACAAAGTAATAGCGTGGGTAGGCGATGCGATGTGACGAGGTGGGTCGGGGATTAAGAAATTTCACGCGAACGAAGTCGCGGCCTAAAGCTTAGCTTCGCCTGATCGATCGACCCGTGTGGCTGTTATTACTTAGCCTTGAGCCCCTCTAATTTTTCAAAATAAATAATAACCAAAAACTCAAACACTTTAGAACTAACTACAAAATTCTCGTTATCGACTCACAATAATTAACATTTTAAAGAGACCACGAGTTGACTTGAGTAAGTTAACAAGAGTTAACAGTTTTAGAAGACTGAATTATTAAAACTTCATTAGGAGTTGGGTGGCAACGTAATTCTGTAGTATAAGTTTGGGCAGCCTCTGTTATATCTCGATGAGCTCGCCCCTTTAGGCTTCGCATACACCAAGAGGAGCGAATCACACAGGATTTCTGAGAACGTTGAATAATGCACTTTATCATATAAGACATACAGCCCGAAGTTGTACAAATATGGACATAGACATCGAACGGCTCCTCGGGTGTCCTAGAACGCTGTGGCGTAAGCTCTATCTTGCTGAGAATAAAGTTTATTTTTCAATGACATCTTATCGTATGCTCTAGCGACATTCGTTTCGGTTTGCGCGCAGTCTTAGGTCGAGTGCCAATGTTGGTTCTTGTTAGTTTGAAGTTGTTCAGTTTTAATATTCTAAATTTATGTTGAACTTAGTTTATTGCTTTGCAGTTACGAGTGTTTGTAAATGGATGAGAAAATGTTGCATGGGTGGTGAAAGCGAACAGTTTTGGGGACAGACCTAAGAAGAAAAAAATTAACAAAAAGTTAAACTTTTTAAACTTTCGATTTGTACACATTATAAAACAAATTTTCTTTTAAATTAATATGGTAAAAATTTCAGTAGGATTAGTAGAGTTCAGAAATATGCTTTTGTCCTGACTTTTAATATTACTTTGGTTGTTAGTATTGTTTTGTAAGGATGTGAAAAATATCAATAAAAACATTTTTGAATACATTTGCGATATCAGAGCCTGATGTAGCGTAGCTGTATTACCATTTCATGATTCTAGGTCAACGGGAAGTATCCTATAGGTTTTGATTTACTTTCGAGTATCAAAATATGTCGCATAAATGGCCGTATTTTCTGTTGCGTCGACTTAGAAGCTTGATATTTTTAGAACTCCAAGGGATCATTAATTCCAACTTGATACCCCATCGCGTTCCGTTTTTGCCTTTTGAGTTACGGAACCCTAAAAATAACCTATATTATGTAGCTTCATCTTACCAGACACCTATAGGTATCAAAACATACAATATCCAGACGATCGGACCTAGAACAATAACTTAATCGAATTACAGTCCTCCCGGGAACTGTGCGATGAAAAACAACAGAAGGGGGAGTTGGAACAAGTTGGACAAGAGTGAAGGGGAGGCCCGGCTGAAATGGGATTATTATTAACCTGAGGAATTACCTAAAATTAGGTTTTTGGATCATGTAACTGGTAAAGTGGAGGTTATCGGTAGATTAGTGACGGTTATTTTTTAAATTAAAACGTTTTTGGAATAGGAATATTATTACATACATAAACTCATGCCTGAGCAGAAACTACAGAACGCCACCTGCTACGATCGTATACGTTCATACATCTGGTTATACACGCACGCCGGTATCGAGCACCTTTCTGAAAAACATCACCAATACAGTAATTATTAAACAAGTCCTTTTTTTTTTTGTGGATGGGAAGTCATCAAATGACTTCTCCCGCTCTGGGCGGAGCGGGAGGGCGTGTCAGACTTTTACTGACTAAAACCCATCCCGTGTTCCTTCAGTTGCTCCTGCCAGGGCCACGGTATCTCTTTTGAACTACTCACGACCCCGGCGGCGTTAAATAAATTTATTAAATAAGTCCTAGAATATTATTGTTTATCGATTATGAGGAAATTAATATATTTTTACTACTTCATTTTTGTTGAGCTTTGATAAAATTAACCTTGATACATATTTTGTAACCAGTCCTTATTTAAGAAAAGAATCTTAGACACTGAAAAAAATATGAAAAGCTTCTTGTAAAATGGCACCCAGAACAGAATTAATGAACCTTCAAAAAATATTGTAAGTGACACAAGAAAAAGCTTGAAGATTTCATGATAAAAAGCCACAGTAAATACAAAAGAAAAAAAAATCTTAAATTACATCTTAACTCGACACTGCAAAGTCTACTCGCAATCGTCTTAAAACGATATCAAAGTTAATGCTTCTTTGAAAGTTACCCCCAAATTATGATAATAGTGTCTAAAACAACGTAGAAGTACAATTAAGTATTTAAAACGGGATAATAAAGTTTTGAGTATTTGTATCGTGAAGAGGGATCAAAAGGGATTATTTTGGGAACAAACTAATACTCTACTGAAGGTAACACCGTTATTAGATAGTAAGTTAAGGGGCGGTATTAGCTCAATATTCACAATAACGCAATGAAACTATCCGACGCAAAAATTACAGTGGACAAAGAAGGGTTTAAAGAAAAAAAATAACCGAATAAAATCGTGGCTAAGTAATAACAGCCGCACGGGTCGATCCATCAGGTTAAGCTACGCTTGCCGGGGTTGGTCAGTGGATAGGTGACCATCTTTACATACCGAGACTCCTCCGTGCCTCGAAAAGCACGTTAAGCCGTTGGTCCCGGCTGTCATTCGTGGATCTTTGACAGTCGTTACGGGTCGTCAGAAGCCCGAAAGTCTGACAACCAGTCTTACCAAGGGGTATCGTATTACCCATTTACTGGGTTGTGGAGGTCAAATAGGCAGTCGCTCCATGTAAAATAATGGTATTCAGCTGCATCTGGTTAGACTGGAAGCCGACCCCAACATAATTGGGAAAAGGCTAGGCAGATTGATTGAATAGTAAAAAATAGTTTGAAAAAAATAGAAGGAGAGAGAGAGAGAGAGTAGTAGTAGAGTGGTGTTTTGATAGTTTGAATAGTTCCAAATACAAAATTTGGAAGTTGTTCTACAAAAATAAAGTTTTGCGTCGAACATCTCTGTATTTTCAGCGATATTAGTATCAAATATTTATTGTTAACATTTAAATGATTTAAAAATTAATTGAATAGTTGCTCACCTTAAAATTACGATGAATGTTGTGCATGCCTATAAGTGATGTATTTACACAGTACTGAAGACTGAATTACCTATTGTTATTTCCATTGGAAATATGTCGTTGGTGTGCCTTGCTCAATAAATAAATAAATAAATAACGACATTCTTTTTTTTTTAAGAATTTAATGGAATTAGCATTTTTTTTAAACTTTAACCGGACAATTATTTAATTTATTGTGCATATTCTGAAAAATCTAAAGAAAACCCGGAAAATAAATGCACATTCGCAGCTTAGTCACATCTCGGCAACACAAATATTATTTTCAATTTTCAACCTTATTACAAGCCAGCTAATGGTGACAATAGATTACGCGGTTGTGGGCCGTTTAAAATCGTAGTTAGTCCGCGCCTTAAGTAGTATTTTCACTTTGAAACTTCATAAAGTAGAATTGTGATGTTATTGTGCTCTAATTTTAAAGGGAGCCTTTTATCAATCTAAGCCAGATTTTATTATTAGGCCTAGCCATTCTGGATTGGGAAAATTTTATGATTTTCTTCCTGCGTAATTATCCTGTCGTTATCCCAATTTATTTGGGGTCGGCGCAACATGTCCCTTCCATACTTCTCTATTAGTTGTCATCTCGGTCGGTCCTTTCTAGCCATATCATCTTTCACACAATCCATCCATCGTTTCTTTGGTCTTTCCCTACTCTCATACAGGGTGTAAGTGTAAACAGTGGCAATATTTTAATCATTGTATTCATCATTATGAACAACTTTAACTATGGGAACAAACCTGATATCGATGTTCGCAATAATTCGTCAAAATGTAGGGAACAGCTGATATTTTTTCGCGATTTCAGGTTTGGTCCCATAGTAAAAGTTGTTCATAATGATGAGTACAATGACCCTTTAAAAAGTTGCCACTGTTTACACTTACACCCTGTATAATAGCCATCGACATTCATACTTACTCAAAACTTGTCTTACACGACATTATCCTCATTCCTCTGCATCACATGTCCATACCATGACAACCAATTTCCGTACAAATTTTCAGGGGTTTTCTCCCTTATAGCAGAGAATTTCTCCCTTATAGCACTTGTCACCCCTAACGGGTATGAAAGGATGCTTAACCCGTCGCGCGCCAATTAGCAGACACAATTGAAATTCTATTATTTATTATTATTTTGACGACACGGTTGGCGCAGTGGTTGAGCGATTGACTGCTGCGCAGCATGTCGCGGGTTCGATTCCCGCACGGAACAAATATTTGTACGACCTACAAGTATTTGTTCCGAGTCTGGGTGTTTTTCTATCTATAATATGTATGTATTTACAAAAAAAAAATGTATATAAGTAGTTTATCAGCCATCTCGTTACCATAACACAAGCATTAGGTTGCTTAGCTTGGGGCTAGATGGCGTTGTGTGATATGTCCAAACATATTTATTTATTATTTATTATTTATTTATTGTTATCTGTACACATGGTGTACAATCGACATTTTAAGAGTTAATGAAGCGGCCATCTCTGCCGCTCGTCATTGTGACCATATTTTTGTAGTGGACCATACGTGGAACCTTCTGGTTATGGAGATGTTGAAGGTTAAAGTCATGTAAACAAGTTTTAAATGTTATAATTAAGATAAATAGTTTTAAATAATCCCACAACTCCTGTAAAATTATTGGTGGGAAACGACTTTTGCATGCATGCAACGATGCACGCAAAAGTCGTTTTCCACCAATAATTTCCGTTCAATGCTACTTAGTTTGATGAACAGAATGCGTAGCTATAACTGCTATGTAATGGATCTTTTTACACCCTCTAAATGTTTTTTTTTGCGATTGACCCGTTTTTAAAACGATTCTCGAACGCGTCATGTTCGTGAACGGGCGCCGTCAGTTGGGACTGGTCGTCTCTTAGCTGCCATGGCTTTATTTTTAATTTTAATATTTAATTTAGTTGTTTTAGTTTTTATCTTTTTATTACGGACGCTTTTTAACGTGCACGTCTTTCTACATTGTTCTCACATATATATCTTCAACATGAACGATGTAACCAATATTTTGTAAAAATATTATGGTTTAAAAGAGTGTCCGTGGAGTTTCTTGCCCGTTCTTCTCCATAGGGATCTACTACGCTTTGGAATGGCCAACTAGCTTCATCTTTCTGACTGACCGACCCATTGACAATTCAAAAGTGCCTGTAATTGGTTTAATTGAAATAAATGCTTTGAGTTTGAGTTTGAGTTCTCAATATTTCACTGACAGGTATTATTGCTAGATACATACTCTCGACTAAAATCAATTCGTTGAGTAACTTTCTAGAATTTATTTTTATATAAAAATAGATTGTAATTTGTAAGAATATGGCAGTCACGTACGTTGTACCGATCCCCAAAGGATTGATATAATAATATCGTGGCAATATTTCATTTTGTGAAAAAAAAAACAGTCTGAGAATGTCAGTATTAGGTCTCTTGTGATAGGCGAGGCTCTATCATAATTTTTTATTTGTCAGACTTACTTGAATCTAAAAATATATTATTATGTCAGAAAATTCGTCTCGAAATGTCCAATATTTTGAGAGACAACTATTATTTTTTTTGTAACTATAAAAAAGGAAATTTAATCAACTAGAGAAGTATGTAAAAATGTTTTAACTTACCTAATCTTTATTTTTTTTTTATTAATTTAAAACTGGGAAATAACTTTCATATTTTATTGGTGGACACGACATTCAACTAACATCAAACGCATCGCCATTTTCAACCGTATTTGTTTATCTTTACGATTTGCTACATGACCTTGAAGATTTGCGTTATTGGCACGTCTTAATAATGGACTATTTTCATTTCAAGAATCGGTACCTGCCTGCCTAAGTTGAAAGGTCTTCTTGTTGAAATTTTTTTTTCTTCTAAGAATAAGTTATTGTGCAAAGAGAAATATTATAAATAAAGTTAGTCATATACTAAACATGATTCGATGATTAGTGCTGGAAAAATCAAGTTGAACAGCTGGCTCCTGAACTAAGTAAAGATATACTTGTATCTCAGAAGCCAAAGGTATTCACGAGGTGATCATTAGAATATCTTCTGTAAGCCAAATTAATTCTGCAACTTAGCTTTGCTTTCAGCGCAAACTTCGTCAACATATAAAATATCTTCTAGAAGTAATCTAGATATTTGAAGAATAAACGTCCCCGATATATTTGGAACTTAGGTACTCTAGGCTTGAAAGGTCATTGCCCTCTATAAACCTCTTTCCATAAACAAACACGAAACCACAAACATTTCATTAATCTTAGTTTTTGTTGATGAACTACCCACATAATAAGTTCTTTCATTGAATTCAATAAAATACCTATATTTTACTACCCTCTAAATGTATTCGTATCACGCGAGCTAATTCCTTTGAAACTGCTAACGTTCGCTGAAAAGGACTGTAAAATATACTGAACTAATACGTGTTATCGATATCGGAATGCTGGGGTCATGATTTAATTGGAAACTTATATGTAGTGTAGGGTATTGTAACTACCTACATTCGTACGGTCAGCAATAGAAGCCGGTTAACACTGCTACTTTTTGACATCATCTAAATTAACACAAAATAATTCGATAAACTGCTTTTTTTTTCATTTAACTGTTAAGAGTTAAAATTTAAAGTACTTCTGTTTCGATTCGATGAGATTAAAAAACTGCAAGTGTTAATCGACTTTTGCTGCTGACTGACGTGTATAGATGCATAGTTGGAATACCTGGTTATTCTAGGTAGTGCAAATTAATACGTCTGCGGTAATGGTTTCTGATACTAGTATCATAGACAGGCCTTAGTTCTCGGATCCATAGGAACACATATTATTTATTACTCCTGATTTTCCCGAAGTCAGAGGTGTAAGTCCGTCTATTACACCCAAAGATATAAATATGACGTCTAGATAGACAGTCAAAGCTGTGAACTCGTTGAAAAAAAACTTTTTTACAAAAAAATACAACCGACCTCCAAAAACAACTACAAAGTGAAAAATAACTTTAATTTTGGAAGTCGGTTGTATTTTTTTGTAAAAATATTTTAATTTTTCACTTTTAGTTGTGGTACCTACCCCATAAAAAAATTCTAATACCACTACCTGCAAAATAAACTAGAACATCATCCACATAAAAAAAGTAGGGAAAAATACGTATTATTGAAGCTAACTCAAAAACTGCCCAAGCAAAGTTAATCAATTTTATAAGGGACCAACGTTGAGGTATACGAGTATAATACCCTCTCGAACAAAACAATGTGAAAAGTTATGCGTGGTCATACATAAAAAAAAATATACATATCGAATTGAGAACCTCCTCCTTTTTTATCGTGGGTAAAAAATAGCGTCTAACTGTTCGCCGCAATTTGCACGCACACTACAAAAGCACAATACAAGCACAATGATTGGCGTGAGTGTAACACGTCAGCTGTCACGCACACCAGCATAACAAAGAGTTGGCCTGTTTGTTTTAGTTCTTTTGCAGCGTGACACTATCTACACATATACAGGGTATATCAGAAAGGTGTGGTCAAATTAAAGGTTGTGGTACAGACCATGAAACTGAACAACTTTCTCCATGGGACCAACATCGTAATCGAGAAAAAATTATCAGTTGTCCCATACAAAGATTCAATACCTACTCGACCCAAATATATGCGAAAGCTGATAATTTTTCACCTTTTGTTATGCTGTGTCGGCCATTTTGTCGAATCTAAGCGCTTGTGTTTAAAATGACGATATCTTTAAAGTTTGTGTTTTAGAGACTTGACATGTGACGGTATGCCATCCTTGTTCTTTTCCCTACACTTTGTGCTAGTTAGAGCAGTAAAGATATAGATTATTAACACAGTAACGGTCAAAATGACGTCAGAGCCGCGCGGACTGGAAAAGTCTTCGACACAAATATGACTACAATGACCGCGGACTGGAGAAGGTTTTTCAACAGTTGACTGAAAACAATACGGCAACAACAATAATAAGTCACGTTTGCGTTACAATTGACAACTAAATAGCACTCTGCACAGTAAATTATGTATTCTAAACGCGACCATCAATAAAAAGTCAGTTCGATATAAAGTTCATTGAATTGTATGTCCTATTGAACGTAATATGATCAAACTGCTCCATTTGGTGCTAGCTAAAACTCTCGTATCTTAGCTTGTTTGTCGATACGATTGATTATTTATTGGACTAGGATTCATACAGTTTTGTTCAGAAAATTATTCACCAGCACCAAAGATGTAGTAGCTACAGCAGTATTATTATTTTCAAATTTCGAAGACACTTTCAAATATTTATGTTCC